>OX438691.1:12620891-15239282 GCA_949316375.1 Mythimna vitellina | reverse complement strand
GCTTAGCCTTATGTGTAACTGTGGATAATGTGTTAATTTCAGAATAATATTCTGAAATTAGATATACCTAACAACAAGACGTTCTGAATAAGATTCAAAGAGATTGTAACGAATGGTTAACAGATTGACGATTGCAAAATAGATCTCAAAAAAAGCATACTGGTAAGATTAAAACGGTTCAACTTCTACGAAATAAATCAAGAACCACAGCACCCTACCTACAAAAATAATTAATTCTGGAGAATTTCATATAGCACGGCCAAAAACATTTTTTTAGGGATCACTTGAATAAAAAAAATACACCAGCATAGCGTCGGCTATACCATGCGATAAAATGGGATTTCAGAACCATTTTTAGCCAGCCACAGGCAAATTAAATATGGACTACATTCTGTTAAAAAAAATTGTCATATTCAAATGCGAACTGCACAACCGCAGTATTATTCCGACCGAGAAAAATAGGTTTTACGACAATTATAGCAAAATGACAGATAGCCGACGCAAATAATTTAATGTCAGTCCTGCAGAAAAATATAATCCCAACGAATACAGACAACGAGTCTGTATATTATTATATTATCCTACGCGAACCGTAGCGCGTCCATTTTGTTCGTAAAGTTGCTGGCGCTCGCTTTGACTCTACTCTATAACCTATAGCACAGTTCTGAATAAAATGGTTGTTGCATCTCTCAGTAGCAGTGTACGTTACGAAACGCCAATTAGTGCTATTTTCTGTGTCAGAAACAGAGGAATGATAATAGGATTATAGCGAAACGCGAAAGCTTGGACCGAACAGGTGGACGGGCGCGCCCAGCCCAACCGCAGTGCGCCGGACGCTCGGCTGCGGTCGCATCTCGCGCCCAGATTTGCTAATTAATTCCAAACGCATACCGGCTTTAGGCGCCACTTAAATGCTACACACTGCTCTTCAGCAACGTTACAAGCGCGCCTGCACCGGCGCCTAATGCCACAATTTGCCTACATGACCTAAAACTTATTTACGGAAAATGTTTCCTGTACGTGGCAGAAAAACAGGACGCTAGCTACATTGTGTTATACTCGTCAAGTTGGTAAATATTTTTGTATGTTAATGGTCACGAGATTGGATGATCTATACATAAAGAACAGATATAAAGGACAGAAGAACTATAAAATGTTTTCATGCACGTTGCCGATTCAATGGAGCCTGGGGAATAATTTACCTGTACACTATAAAAAGCGACAGGAAAATATACAGTGATAAAGTATAGAAACGGAGCAATCCATACACTTGTTTGTATACCTCCAGATAACTCGAATATCTCCCCAGGGGTAGCAAATAATTCTATGAAAATAAGTTATGCCGACTATACTTCATGGAAAGATAAACTCAGGGAAAGAAGTTTGAGAGTGGCTGGTACAAAGGGCATCAACAATCTGTATGCGAGCCAGAGGCTGGGAATAGAAGCGTGCGGCCAGCACTTATTAAATCTCGCATTATGTAGGCGATAGGGTACCGCCGCACATCTTCGGGCTCGATGACGATTGCCACACACACACCCACAGGCAATCCTCGATTCACAAAGGGTCCAAATTACGGCCACTCGGTTAGTCCGCGCCCTTGCCCTTTGTGTACCGGGCAGTATTGTGCTGATCAAACTGTTGTCTCAGTTTGCCTCTACATTTACGTATATATGGTGAAAATCCATACTGTTCCACGATACTAACACGTTGTTGTTCATGAACCCGTTAATCAACAATAAGCATTCATTTAGTGAGCAAATTATTATATTTGGAATAGTAGGTAAATCCCGATTTCGCTTCAAACTTCAAATGGAAAATAGAACCGAGAATTGTATATAATTTGATGAAATTTAATTAAGTGGTTATCCTTTCCTGTTCCTGTAATTTGAAAGGTCAACAATGAAGTGATATATATCTATGAGTATATATATAAAAATCAATTGCTGTCCGTGAAAATAGGTGGACCGATTTTAATCATTGTTTTTTTTTTGTTTTCTTCACCAGGGAAGGTTTAAAAGCAAAAAAGGTAGGTAGGTAGGTTTTTTTTCGGGTGGGAAAATCATCCAATGACATCCCCCGCTCTTGGGCGGGGCGGGAGATAGTGTCAGACTTTTACTGACTTCTATTCCTTATTTGCTATTTTTCCAGGGCCCCGGGGATTTCTTTCGCATCACCCATGGCCCCAGTATTGTTTCTTCTAAACGTATCTTAAAGTTAAGATAGACCGATCAATATGATTTAGAATTGGTGCATGTGAGATCATCCTTAGTACACAAATGTCGGACCGTCTTTGGCCACAAGGGATATTGTGAGCTCCACCTGATAGCATTAATACGCTAATTAGCGACAATGGCAGACAGGTATGTTTACTACAATAGATCACGTAATTATTCATAAGCTTGTCACACAAAACTTGATATCAACGGAATGTTATGAGAGAATCTACAAGGGAAGTGTGACTTATTTAATATTAATAATATCTCGTAATCAGTATTCGACCGAAAACCCGCAAATATACCGTGTGACTGGCTGAACAGTAGACAGGAAGATTTATTTATGCTCACACGTAATTAATGAAAATGTAAATTAAAAAAATATTTACAAATCGTAAAAGAACCCATAATTAAATAACTGTGATGGCAGAAAATTTAAATTTTACTGAATATTATGAATGTCTCTGACATACAGATACAGTCATGAAAATTGTTCATCAAATTAACTCAATTCGCTAATTTGCCATTTTATATAGCACTTATAGTTATTACATTTCAAACTCGTCAAATAATTTCTTGTTTCAGAAGAGTTTTGAATATACTTGAACAAGTTTAGTTAGTAGACAATTTTCTAAGTAATTAATTTCGTTTAATTTCACAATTTGTTTAATCAGGTCAATTATGTAGGTCACATTTTTCATTGCCCCTCATTCTAGCAGTTAGTCTTCATAAGACAAAATCAATAATACTAAGATATTTTCAGTCTGACCTGTTTTAAAGAAGAACAAAGAACAAATGGGATTGTACAAACCACTGGCGTGCTGAACAGCAAATTAAAAAACTTCGTTTGTAGAAATAAATACCTTTGCGGATTATTTCGTCTCTACTGTTCTTAGAGCCGTATAATTCTACAAATAAAATCTAATTTTGTTTGTGGAAACAACAGTTTTAAAGTCAGAAATAAAGTGTCGATGCAGAATGCAGAATGTAGTGTTTGTCAGGGATTTACCAACACTGTTGTGTGTTGTTAATTTTTTTTTTTTGTGTTGGTCATCATTATTTTTATGATTTGACCATTAGACTTTTACCGTATGGACTTTAAAAGAAACTCTGAGTTTGTTTCAGTTTTTTTTTTCTCCGAGTATTCAGCTAGAAACCGCCGGTCTCATGTAGTTTAAACTGACGAAAAAAAAATGATAACGAAAACTGTTTTCAAAATCTATTTTCAAAATAAATATAAGTTATCAAATTCTTTCGCTCTGTGTGAAGCGAAAGGAAGTCTTACGTCTCGTAAGAAAAGTCGAGGTCGGAAGTCGTCGTCTTTTGTTTTTAGTCAGATTTTTGCTAACTAAAACCCATCCGTGTTCCTTCAGTTGCCTTTTGCGTTCCAGGGCCGGGATGACTCTTTCGAATAATCTCGTAGCCCTATGTTTAACATCCCGTCTGTATTCCCGAAGGGACATACCTACTACTACTGATAGGCACATATTAAACCCTCATTTCGTCAGTTATGTTTTCATCCCTTTTAATAAGACGAACCTATTGACATCAACCAGGCACGGGACTCTCGAGAATTCTTCCTAATATCTCTCTCTTTAAAAATTTCTTTCTTTTCTGAAAGATCATTTTTTATTAATATTAAGACAACATACAAAACTGACGTTCAAACAAACATTATCGTTTGTTCAACCCACATAAAGGGTGTATTTTTATTAAATTTTATTCCATAACCGTTTATCCTTTGATCCCATCGGTTTAGGAAGAGGGTGTTTATTATGGTGCACCCATATTTGACAATGTGGTGACAGAATCGAGTTACACATAAAAGGCGAGAAGGAGGAGGGGGTTATGTTAGTCCATGGCTATTATGGAAATTTTATTATGGGTGTCCTTCCGTGTAGTGATATAAGAGAATTTTTGCTTATTAAATTAAAAGTGCATTATATAATAGTAATAACTAGCTTCTGCCAGCGGCTTTGCCCGCGGGGATTTGAAAAAATATTCGAAGGGAACATACTCCAAGTCATACAAAAAGTCTCTTAAGTGCTATTCTAGGACACTATTTTTGTGAACGGAACAAAGAACGTACAAAAGTAACAAATATACACATTTCGCAAAATACAAACTTTCGGCTTTCTAATATTAGTGTGATAGTAAGTTCATTATCTCATCTAATTCTCTAATCTAACTTAAACATAGTTCACAGTAATTAAACAATTCATGTACAAAGGCGAGCTTAACTCAACGATAAGTATCCTCCAAGCAAACATTTGAGTGACAGAGAGAGATCAAATTCGACGGTAGAATTCAGTGTACAATATAAGCCCACATTAATATATTAAACCTACATACATACTAATAAATACAATAAATAAAAAAATATGAATAAAATATAGTATTATAAAATCAATTAAGTGGTCACGCAAAATACAAAAGTGGCCTACAAATAGCTTTATCCCAAACATGTTGAATAATGTTTCATATACATATTTTAAAACTTCTCATACACAGGTATTATTTTACTATATTTATTTTACCCTACAAGCCTGCTAGAAAAATGTGAGTCACGCTCTTTGCGATCATTGTTCAGGATTTGCCTAAATGTTTGACTAAATATGTGACTGGATCAGGGGGTTACCATGACGTTCAAAGTAAGATTGTTTCATTCTTATTTCAGAGTGGGTAAGAGACAGAGCTATACAGGTTGTCTAACACCATCTCTTACCCACACTGGAAATAAGAATGAAACAATATTAATTAAAACGTCATGGTACAGGTCCAGGTCTCTCTTGAACTACTAACGCGATAAATCTTTATAAACGTACATACTTTAAGTAGTACCTTTAAAGTCAGCTGCTAAATGGGTTTCTGTATTTTTTATTTATTTCTGCTCTCTTGATTATTTTAGGATAAAACATTACCTCTTATAATAAATCTTGATTGCTTCACTATCAATGTAGTGTCGTCGATGACCATTTTACCTACTATTCAAAGTCAAAGTCAAAAGTTTTTTATTTCACATAGGCCTACATAGGCACTTATAAAACGTCAGAAGCACTCATCTCATCATCATCTATGGTGTTTTTTAGTGTATTATGGTAACTAATTTCTTAAAACATACTACCTAAATTCATCTAAGTAATAATTTAGTGCATATATATGATTGTAACTAAATTTTCTAATTGGGTGTGGATTATTCTAGGAACATGTTGAATAACGTGATACAAATCTATTATTAACTGGTCATCGACAGGGTAATAATTAGATTACCTTGCGGCCTGTGATATAACTAAATCTTATCAAGTTAATTCTACTAATCTAACAAGAGGGTAATTGCAATATGGATTTGTATCCATATTGCAATTACCCTCAAGCACAGAACAGATAAACAAGCACAGGATACAAGTCATAGCATAGCATAGTCGGCCATATAATGTTCCCACTGTTGGTACTCAAGCCTCCTCTCTAGGAGAGGGAAAGGGCCATAATTCACCACGCGGGCCCAACGCGGGTTGGTGGATGTCACATGTCTTCGAATTTTTGGTTCTTGGACATGCCGGTTTCCTCACGATGTTTTCCTTCACCGTTTTGAGAGCAGTGGTGATGAAATAAATTACACAAAGTAATGCGCCTCAAAACCTTCAAACCCAACCAGGATACAAGACGGATTGCCATATTTTGCAGATATTTGATTGTATTAATAATTAAGATGGTATTGATTTATTACGTACAGTTGATTGATCTTCCGTAATATTATGAAACAGATGTGGCAGGGGTATGGGCAATTGAACAGTCTCAAGTTTCATATTGCTACCAACTTGGTTTAAAGCGTATATGAAAGGTGACGAGCAAATTCGATATATTTCCACAGTATTTCTGGGCATTGTGCCTCATAACAATTTCTTAATTTAGTAATTTAAAATTTTAAAAAATATGTCAACAATTTTTACAATACAAAAAAAATTATAGACCGAACCGTATCCTAAAATTAAAACACTTGAAAATGAGTTTTCCGAACAAAAAACATTAAACATTAAAGTCCCGAGAAAACTATAGAACAAGGTTAATTGAATTATATTTTTTTTTTTTTATAATTTTGTATTCGTAACTGCAACGGGTAATGAGAAAAACGGAACGGAAAACCGCAATTGAGAAAACCTAGCGCCTTGAATATCTTAAATGTGATAAAACTAATGAATGAGTATGACGAACTCATACCAAGTGACCAACTCTGAAACCACGGAAAAATCAATCATTCATGCATTATCTTTGAGTAGATCTGAACAGTAATACATAAACATAATATCACCCTTGTTTCTCCAAAGGGGGAGGCAGAAGTGGACTTAGGAAGAGAGTAGATATACACAGATATCATTTTACATAAAAATCCATACTAAAAACGCATTAGTACCATCAATCCCTACAAGTTTAACAATGAATTTAAGGTAATAAATACTACCAACTTAATATAGATAGTCACCGGATTATTGAAAACACCGTAGTTTCGTAATAAATCTATCGAGATTATAAAATCTTGATATATTGTGAAGAAATAATTTCCAATACAATAAATCCCATCCGATTTCGATAATTCACAATATATCGAGATGGAAGAATTTACAATCTCATGTGATTTATTATGGGCTCACTGGGGCATCAGCCTGCCAGGGCTGTGGGATTATTCGAAAGAGTAACCGTAACCTTGGAACGCAAAGGGCAACTGAAGGAACACAGGTGGCTTTTAATCAGTAAATGTTTGCCATTCAACACAACCCCCTCTGCTCTAGGCGGAACGAGAAATTAGTTATTTAATGATTTCTCATTTAATAAAAACTCGGTAAGTGCGAGTCGGTCTAGCGCACTGAGGGATCCGTAGAAACTAACCTATCCGAATAGTTCAATTCCTTAATCGACTCTCGAAGTTTTTTCCGAATAGCAAAAAAGTATTTTTTGTGACGTAACAATTTTCAGATTTATTCCTTTTTTTCTAATTATTTATTCCTATACTAGTGCTATAAGATCTTGTTTCATGCAGCAACCTAGGTCAACGGGAAATACTCTATAGGTTTTGATTTAGAAGTTTAATTTTTTTCACTGCTACTTTCATACCTTCACACGTTTCTGTCAAAAAGGGTCTTAGGTAGGGAACCCTAAAAAAAAATATGAAATTACGGTGTTTGCACTAACCCGGTGAAAGTTATACACACAGTCATCATTGGTAGATGGACAGTCAAAAACCCATACAGAAACATCTGACAACTGTTATAGAATCTGATGGAATCGGAATGTCCCATAATTGGAGAGTGGAAGTCAAATCACATACGCTCAGAGTGAAATATTGATACACACACTACAATCGTATTTTTTTGACTGGAAACTGACACAAACATGTTCACGAGGACTAGGTCAGTTGTCATACTCCAGGAAATATCCTGATGTATCCAACCTAGTTTTTTTTTTTTGGGAGATATTTTGGAGTATAGCCTAGTTTTTATTTATGCTATATTGGAGAGAGGGTGAAATTATTCGTGACTAAGAATAACTGATAGTACCTACAAAATCTTCTGAACTATATATAAATATAAAAATCGATTACTGTTCGTTATTTGGCCTCGCTAAAACAGAAAACGGCTAGACAATAATTATGGAATAAAAATGGAAATAATTTTCTTTTTGCTATGTTTGCTCTAATACACAGGACCACCTCTCCTTAAAGAAAACAGTTAAAAAATTCAAAATTGGTGATTTAGTGTAATAATCGCCTTTTAAAGACAGGAAGTAATCATTTCATGATGAAGAGCAGCGAGTGGCTTTGTAAGTTTGACCCTTTATTTAATACTAAATAAAGGGCCCAAGAAGTCAGTAAGCATTACAAATTTTAGCCCTTTAAGTAGGTATGAAGGTTGAATTTATATATGAAGGTAATATTTTGCTTTTTTAATGGTAGGCTCGCGTTTGACCACCATTTCACCTGATGGTAAATAAAATAAATTTTCAATGAAGAAGACCAATTTTATCTATAATCTAAACAATCTACCCATCGTACAAGCTAAGAGTCATGAAGAGTACTTAAGTGTTTTGAATATATTAACTGAAGATTTAAATACACTTTTCATTGCATATGAGTTTTTATTACAAATAAGTACTGTAATTAACATAAACTATAAACTTTTTAATTTTATTTATTGAAGTAAATACATGTGAACATTAAGAAAACCGCCGGCCAGACTAGTGGCAGTATTCGTGGCTTAATGAAAGCCTCTGTAGGGTTTCGAAAAAGTTTAAAAGCCGTGTTGAGGTGGTACAGGTCGAGTGCGCGTCATAGCCTCTTGACCCGCGCCACGACGAGACGCGCCCGCGCCGCAAGGCCTGTCTAAATGTTCAATTATTTTGCTTTTTATTTCTTTTTTTTTTTTGTAATTCTGTTACAACAAATGCAACCACGAATACTATGGCGATCATGAAAAACTAAGTACCTTGATCGTTTTCTTGGGGTTTTATGAAACTTATTGAGATATCGATACAATTATGTATTGAGATATTTTTATTTAAGAAAAACTGGTCATATTTTCAAAGACATAGCGCGTGTATCGTACGTTACTAGCGTTAACTCGTAAAGAAGAAGACGACAATGCGGGGCAAGGTTTATTGTACTTCCTATAAAACAGTAGTCGCTTAAAGCTTGAAGCAATAATACATTTATAATAAAAGTTATTAATTCACAGTAAGCGCTCGCCGGCCGCACAAACAATAATAAAGTCATTCGCCCCATGGATAACGTCAGACTATTACATTTACAACTATTACACAAACAAGAAATACACACCTATTAAGAAACCATTATTGCAGAAAAGAACTAAATCCCTACTAAGATATTGCCAAGTTTCAATTAAAGAGAAAAAAGTAGTTCTGCGCCAACTCGTCCCTTACGGAACGAATATTTTAAAAAATTGGAAAAATCTATTGAGTGAAGTTGAAATTGACATTTTAAAGCAGGACTCCGGAAGCGTTCTTAATTCCAAAAGTTTGGCCGTCATACTGGCTGAAAAGATGGCCGGAAAAAAATGGGCACAAGGAGGGCAATGGAAAAAGGTGGCCTAATAGATTAGGAAGCTAATTGTGGAGAACTGGAGATTTATGACCTCTTAAAATGAGCACTTTTAAAACTCACAATTACCGTGCTACGGTAACGGGAAACAGCGACCGAATACCTAGAAATACAAGTCTGAAATATTAGGAGCTCTAATCAACTACACACACATAAATCTCGATATGAGAAGAAAATTCTTTGCTCTGCGATGGGACACATATCTAATCGTTATAAACATAATCAGCCTTATAGTTGCGCCATTCTAGGAAAGGGAACGTAATCGGGAGGCGTAATCCACCACACGGGCCCAGTGCGGGTTGATGAACGTCACATATCTTCGAAATTTAGGTTCTAGGGCATGCCGGTTTCCTCACGATGTTTTCCTTCACCGTTTTGAGAGCAATGGTGCTGATATAAATTATACATAGTAAATCTGAGTTTGAACCCACGACGTACAATTCGTAAGTCACGGCCGTTACCACAGGGTCATCATCACTGCTCTGTGAGATAGACAAGCAAGTTTAAATACAGGCTGTCGATTAGGATCTCCGAATTGCCTCATAGACGCCCTGAATATACTAAGAGGTTTCATCTGTTTCTGTAGAGAGATGAGCTAGATGGTAAAAAGGCCACTGTATCCCACGTACAATGGTTCATCATGGACTGAGTGTGAAAACCATAACATAAAGATAAGATACAGGCTGTCGACACATTTATGTTTATGCATTATGGGTCACCACAATCAGCTTAAAGTATTATAAACCATAGACTTCATTGGTTTCCATAATCCATTAATCGCAGCCAGAGTGTGACCAACATCCGTAGTCCGTTAGCGAGAACCGCAGACGGCCTCATACATAATCGGCATTCAATCATTTGACTCCCGATCGACTACGCACCATTTTGTCAATTTAATACAAAAGGTAATAAAACCACAAATACATTACTTTTATTGCGATCACGTTTATCCTTTATATTACTATTTACTGTTACTAAATAACCCGATTAATGTTAGATATGTTTAAACTATCCAACGCAGTATATATATTAAACATTTTGAGAATACTGAAATTTAAGTTAGAATATAATTATGTCCGTAGTATTTGAATGAAACTTCTGTCCACTCCACAGTCCGGTGTTAGTTTATCTCTGTACTTTATCGTCGACATGTGAAGCTGTCACAGCCAACAGCACAGATATTAATTATCTTCAGAAGTTAATAATTAACTTTAAAGTTCCTCGGGCGCTGAGTTTGGCACTTCATTCGACGTTGTATGAAGTAAATTTACTGTTGCAATTTTGTAGGCATCTAAAATGTCGATGGCGGCCCGCAAACTTACATTATTACACCCTCTAATATTCGTGTTATTAAACGAAAACACGATAACATTAATAACCCTTTACACTGTTTCTATCGAACATAACAGTGAACAACGTGTACAAAAACACACCCAGAAATGTCAACTATTGTTTATTAATGGATAATGGTATTGCCATTGTTCAATCGCAATAACACGCCATTGATTGCCGAAATGACAGTAACTCATTCAATTCTTATGGTGCGTTTACACGTGGGCCCAGCCTCGGCCAATTGCCATTGTATAAACGGGGCTTCCCAGTTTAAACAATGGCTAGGGTTGGCGATTGGCAGAGGTTGGAACCACGTGTTAACGGGTCATTAAACAGAATGGTGAGATTCAACTAAATACAGCAAACGCACCACTTCTTATTGTAGCATCAAAGTAGATCGTTTATGTGACGTCACAGACCGAAGCAAGTTCGAACTAAACCTAGACCAATTAACGCTACAAGTGTTTCCAACATGCAAAGTCGTAAGTAGTCAGTGTTCTGCGCGGAAATGGGCGTAACACAGAACGTTCCTAAGCATCGCTCCCAAAACCGAATGGATTTATCTGGTACGACGGATTTGAGCAGAATTTGTAAATCCCTTTAGTATCGCAACGCGTAAATTATAGATATACCCATAATCCAATCCTTAGGAAAGTAACGATAAAAGCTCAGAATAAAAAGAGCGATACAGCTTTTTGTGTCACTGCGACGCAAAGGTAAGCTTGAAAGTAACATGAATAAAATAATGTTGGGAGGTTGAAAAACGTGAACAAATGCTGTTGGCTGAATAAAACGTTCCACGTCAAATTGTAAGCCGCGATATGAGGCGAAACAGTTGTTTTTGTCACCTAGACGACAACAATGGCAGTAGATGCAGGGAAATTAGTCACGCCGCTGGTAACAGCTGCTGAAGTGCCGCGGGCGCCGGCTTAGTCACGGCTAGAACGAACACCACTATTTATTTAAACTTCATGCGTTAACTTGCATTTTAAAATAAAATATATTTTGTTAAGGGATTAACAAGAGCTTTTAAAGCGAAGTTATATTCAGAATCTGGTTTCGTTATAAGTAAACAGGTTAGCCTTTTCAATTTATATCTCCACAAAAAAGTTGTGTGTGTGTGTGTGTGTATACCTACAGTTTATGTAGTCGTTTTAATAATTTCATAAAATTTTACTAGTCACATTTTCACAAAACAGTTTCGCTATAAGTATTAACAAACGAAATAGTCGATTATTAGTTGTGGAAGCCAACAAACGTAACGCTCAACATATTATATTAAACATAAGCAAAGCCAGTTAACATAAGCGGAGGCGAGGGTTTTGTGAAGTGTGCGCACCAGACGAACGCATTAGGAAGATTAAAACTTGTAAAAGCAAAGAAGCGAAGCAACTGTCTCGGCACTGTCATCAACTACACACGCTACGTAAATAGGAACACGCTCCGCACGCTCTACATGCACAATAAATACAATTATTATTCACTAGTAGCTACATCAAATAAAGCAATCAATTTAACTGTGACTAAACAAAGGGTTAAATATATTTTAGTATTTGTGCACTAGTTATTAAGTGAAATGTTTGTATTCGTCAAACGATGACAGGCGAATTATTGCTGTTTTGTTGATGGTACTGCACAACTTAAATCAAAAATTATTAAACTCAAGTTATTTCTCCAACATGCAACCATAAAGGCCTGCGCAGACGACGGATTTTTATCCGCGGACTTTTTTATCCGCTAAAATAGATCGCTTACAACTGTATCGAGTAACGCAAACGAGGGAATAAAAGTACCGCGTACAAAAGTCCCCTGAATAACCGAGGACATGCAGAGAGCGGACCGGACCAAAATACAGGGAAGTCCCCGAAAAAAATAGAACTCGTGTGACTACGCGAAGCAACCCACATGGCGGACTTTAGTCCGTGTTGTGCGCTCGAGAGTGACGTATGTATGCACGACGATAAACACACCCATCGTGTCCGCTGAGTTCGCGGTAAATCCGCTGCGGACTATCGTACTTTTTTCTCCGCCGCGGAGAAAAGTCCTTTGTCTGCGCAGGCCTTAAGACAAAACATGACCGACTAGTTTGCTACATTTACTCAAATGCGAATGTAGTAACGTTTTATTCGAAGGAAGATTTACATTGAAACATAACTCCATTCCTCACTAAATACTCGTTCTTATATGCACAAAAATAAGGACAGAAAAGCAATCTTTCCTCCATGTTCAGTTCTTTCCACCATGTAAATGTAGAAACAAAAGCGGGAAGGGAAAAACTTCATAATGACCGTTGTATAACGCTTTGTTAGGACACATGGCAACAGTCACGTACCCAACTAGAAATAGCACAAAAAAGGAGAAAAACACTACTTTAAATGTTGATACTTTTGTCCCGTTTATTATCACAAATGTGACACAGACATCGCTATGGACAAGATTTATATTCGTCGGTACCAATTTCCTCTCACATTTTGAGGATACAAAAAGCATAATACTACCTTCGCAGAACCTGGAGTACATTAGGGTACTATTGTTTATTTTATGAAATACTATTGCTTATGTACCTTATTTTCACTAACATATTCTTGATTTTAAATTAATTTATAAAGTAAATTTTGTCTTTATTCAGTTAGTTTTTTATTTAGTAATTAAAAATATTATGTGGTAATGAGTAGGTACTTTTGTGTGGTAAAGCTATCGATTCCTCTCATTCATTTGGATTCATAGAAACATACCACAATAGAGTATCAAATTGAAATAGAATTTGTGCGAGTTATTGAGTGAAACTGCTATATTTCGCTGTTTGTTTGAATTCTTATATTCCTCATAAATGTATGCGACGGCATTAGTTTTTCACGTCGTTTTTTGGGGAGTGACGCAACAAATTTAACCAGCCAGGTTTTCTTATGTTCCAGCTTAGAAGCCGTGATATATCCTGTAATATCCGCATCTATCGCGCAGTATCCGCACACAAGGTAAAATGAAGCAAAAGCTCTCATTTTGTGACATCTTGTACGATGAGGTTCTATACTTGTGGCACACTTCATGGAAATATTTAGATCATGTTCTGATGAAAGTTATTCCAAGAAAGTACCATTTTATCCGGATGCTACCAAAAAGATATTCTGTGAGTTGAATACAGATTGTCTGCCACACCGCACAAAATGTTACATGGAAAAAAATAAGGAAGGTAGGTATTTAATTTATCGAACTCGGATGATACATTAAAGTAATGAGATCTAAGACAGTTTAATATAGATCAATGAAGATAAAGCACACATATTTGTCTAGAAATAGTATCAGAGTAATGTAAAGACGGGTAGTTTATTTTTCTTTCTTTAGCCTAAGTTGTTTCTCATGTCGTACCTTTTAGGTCTAAGATAAAAGAAACTCGCATTCTTCTACATGACTGTGCAAGACTCGTAAATTGAATTCGAAATACTTCCATTATCATCTCTATACGTTACTTTATATATCAACACGATTATAACAGTTGCCGTGAACATAACAAAACATGACGTAGGGATATATTTCCCAAAGGAATATTCAGAGGTGTGAACTTCACCAGTATTTTCTTACTGACTAAAATTACCCGTGATCCTTTAGTTGCGTTTTGCTTTCCAAGGTCGCGGTAACTTTACGTTGAGTTCCATGTACCAAGGGGCGTACGTATTGCTATCAGGCACATTTTGTACTACGGGTATCAAAATGGACTTCAATAACTAGATTGAGCAAACTGATCGGGTCTCGCTCGTGCACGCTACCGAAAATACAGAATGAGAGTAACAGAAATGACAGGATTATCTTCATTTCTTATCAGCGATGTTGGGTGGCTAACGACCCTAGGGGAAAAAAACTGGGGTCCCTTTTTTTCCGTGGCAAATCATCGAATAACTTTTTCTGTTCTGGGTGGAGCGCGAGGGAGTGTCAGACTTTTACTGACTAAAATGAGTCCTTAATCAAATAGTGTTGCAACCTATTTTATTTAAATTTCGAAGCTGGGAGAAATTTTCGCTAGTTCAATAAGAGCTTTGCTTATCAGATTTGCCCCACCCCCCTCCCCCCGAGCTGGGCAAGGGCATATCCCACCTAGCCCTCCGGTAGCTACGCCAGTGTTTCTTACAACGAGTCAAAGCCGGTTGTCTCCGAGCAGGCCTAGGTCTAGAGAGTTATCCAAGGATCTCACTCGCACACACTCTACCGACAATAATGAGTTTGAGGTACAGGGGTTGTATGATAATCGTCAGTGACTTACCTACTATAAAACAGAGCAGACTGGCAATGAGCAGGCCTTGGCCTGGAGAGTTAGCTAAGGGTCTCAATCGCACACACTTTACCGTCACTAATGACTGGGTGCTATGATGATATTCAATGTCTTACCTATCTTAAGCCAGAGCAGGCTGGCAGCGAGCAGGCCCAAGTCTGGAAAATTAGCCATGGATCTCACTCGTACTCTGTACCGACCCGAACGACTGAGACGGATAGGGATGGCAAGATAATCATCAGTGACTTACCTATAATAAGCCGGAGCAGGCTGGCGGCGAGCAGGCCCAGGTCTGGGGAGTTAGCCATGGGTCTCGCTCGCACACACTCTACTGACACGAACCCGAGCCATCACACCGGACGCCGCCGTCGCACCACTCCCCGCCAGATATCACAGTCTATCTTCACATTTGTCCATTTAAGTATCCACATTTCACATCAAAAGTCTTTGGGAAAAGTTTCATTGTCCGTCAATAATTAATAATTCCCAGGATTCGACCACCTCCCTATACGATTTTTAACTTCAGGGTGCTGTTATAATTTCATAAAAGTCGGAAAGTTTGTTAGGATAAACAATTGGTTGCAGCTAACAATGTTGTGACTACACACAACATTGTTGACTGCAACCAATTTTTTATATGAAACCGTATTACCGTGCAATAGATATTATTTATTATTGTCATAACATTTAGTTAAATGGATGATATCAAGTAATTGTGTTGCAGCATCATCTGTATTACAGGGCTGCGGAATTGTTGGAAAGAGTTACCGTTACTGAAGGAACAAAAGTGGATTTTAGTCAGTAAATCTGACGTTCCCTCTCGCACCTCCTTGTGCGGAAGAAGTTATTGGATGATTTCCTACCAAAAAAAGCATCGCCTATTTTAAATTTTAAAATACACTTTAAAATTTGAAAGTTTATTTATAAATCTAAGCATATAAACCTATTAAATCTCCAGACTACACTAAGTGGAGGAGTAAATCCTTATCAAGATTATAGCAACTAATGCGTGGGTGTCACATTTATTTCTACTATAGCGGTATCTTTTATTTCATCTGCTGTGTGAAACAAATGGCGACACAAGTTACACTTGTCTACCCATTTGTATTGTTGAAGTCCGAAATTAAATGCAGTTTAACACCGGCAAGCGAGCGTGAACTGCAAGTAGATACTACTCAAATATACTCTTAGAGTCCAGCAAATAATATCTATGACACTAATACATTTTCTATGTCACACATAATGTAAAATCTGTTTATCATCAACGTTAATAACAAAACCATTTGGCAAATATTTTGCTGCTGTGTACAAAACAGCGGTTTTAATTAACACACACAGACAATGATGTTTTGTTTTAATAACTATGATACAGAAACCTCAATGAGAACAAATACATTTATTGAAGCCCATTTACTTTTAAAGTGGACGAATATTTAATTAAGTGTTGGATTGTTTTTGTGGTTCTTTTTTGGTTGTTATAGTGTGGTGTATATGTTATATACAACATCGGAGACTCCAGTGCCACTTGAACTAGAAACCAGAACTGAATATTGCACAATAACTCATTCAAAATTGGCGTAGAGGTAACTTTTTTAATTTACGGTTCAGAATAAATGCACGCTCCTCCGTGATTTATTGCGGGACACTGTTTGTAATATTTTAGTCAAAAAATGTAAGAGAACGTTATCGTCCTAACGTTATCTCGTAAGTATAATTACTTTAGGATTACACCGAAAATATATTACTTGCAGTATATCTACCTTCCACTTTTAAATAAAATACCTTGAGTACCTACTGTATTTTACTTTTACTGCAAAGGTACTATGTACGTATCTTTTGTCCAAGATATATTTTATTTTACTGATATCAGAATAAAAGGTATTGTTCTCATAAAGCCACAATGCTTTTCATATCCGCTGGGACGAAAAAAAAATTCGAATGTAAATTAAACAATGAAATATGCAACAACAAAATAACAAAGCAGGCCTTTATATCAGATTACTCAACAGGGCTTGGATACGATATTCAAACTAATCCTACAAAATTCCTGAAGGGGTGTCCCCCCCTCTCAGCCGCCCCTTCCACCCATGTAGATACTATCATAAGTCTCACGAGCCGAGAAAGCTACTATTGTCAAAGTTATCAGCACATGTTAAAGCGAGATTTAAATAGTTTTATCCGCCGAACATAAGTTATTGTAGTTCGCTTGACTTTGACAAAGTTGAACTCTGCCTCTGAATCCAGATCAATCAATATTTTACGTTACGTAGGTATATTATGTTACGCCCCGTAGCCGTTTGAATGGTATCGCAACCATTGTGCTATGCGTTCACCGCTCATGAATATGCCGCTGGCGAATGAGGAACGGTCAAAACAATAACCATAGGAATGTTAACAAAGGTTTTACTGGTGTCTGATTTTAATGAAGCGCCTATAATGAATCGTGCCTACGGAATTCAGTTAGAAACAGGGGAAAAGTTTTATCTCGACGTCATGGGTAAAGATAATGTTATTTCTTTATCTTTTAAGTCTGTGCAAAAAAAGAAAATTACGTTGTCTCCGGTGGGTCCAGAGGAAATTAGAGGGCGCGAGGCGGAGCTGGTCCAGTTATCAGTTGGTTAAAATGCAAATTGTTCTCTTTTGTTTGGCAGCGCCGATCGACAGAGCTCGCCTGCGCTAAACAAAAACATGGCAAAAATGCTAAACACTCATTTATAGGCGACGCAGACATATCCCCTTTCATCGTTTTAGCAGAATTTCAAAAGAAACTATTCAGTGACAGTGCTTTCACTCCAGAATAAACGAACACTCTCCTGCAGATGTCTCGCAGTTTCAGTTTCACGAAATCTACGAAAAACTGAATAAACTTGTTACATTACTACATTGTTTTAGTTCGTTTTGCTTCAGTATTTTTCTTCTTGGTACATATTTATCTGCAATAGAATATTTGGTATCTACCGGGCGACCAAGGTCGGTGAAATAAAAATAAAAGTTGCGGAAACACGGCAAAATAAGCCAATACAAGGAGTTTTCAATTTGAGGTCGGTATGCATCGGATTATCAAAAAGTTTGTGCGACATGCAAGATATTTTAATACAAACTATTGCCCGCGACTTCAGCCGCGTAAAACTGATAAAAATAAAAATAAAACATGAACAACGAAACTTTTTCAACAATCAAAGTATCTAAAAATTACTTGTTATAATATCAGCTATCTGTATTGAAAAAAAAGGAAAGAAAAAACTGAACACTGAAAACTGCTGGGCACGCCACAATTATGGCGGTAAGTCCCCTCTTTGAGGCGTGGTTGGAAAGATCTCACGGCGTCCTCACATTCCGCATGACGCAGGTTCTCACCGGACACGGTAAGTTCGGGAGGTTCCTGCACCGGATTCGTGCGGAAACGACGCCCGGGTGTCGCCACTGTGTGGACCGCCCGGAGGACACGGTAGAGCACACGGTGGAGGTGTGCCCCGCTTGGGCAGAGCAACGCCGTGTCCTCGTGGGGGCAATCGGCGGCGGTGATCTCTCGCGCCGGGCCTTGGTTCAGGCCATGGTCCGGAGCGAGGAGGAGTGGCAGGCGGTCGCCTCCTTCTGCGAAGCAGTAATGCTAGCAAAGGAGGCGGCCGATCGCGTGAGGCAACGGTCCTTACGCTCCAACCGCCGCCAGGATTCCGATCCCGATTTCCGGCCACCGCAGGCGCGGGCTTGCAGACGGCGAGCAATGGGTGGCTCGCCGTCCGACCGTCCGGTAACCGTCCGGATTGAGCCCAAGTCGTCGACGGCGCGTACTGTTCCACGTGCGCCTCAAGGAGATGGCAGCAAATCGTAGGGGCCCAGCAGGGTCGAAGCCTACTGGGGCCACGGGTAGTGTGAAAGCGGAACCCGGGGCCCTGGGACGAAGGCAACGAAGGAACAGGAGTGGGTTTTTAGTCAGTAAGAGTCTGACACTATCTCCCGTTCCGCCCAAGAGCGGGGATGTCATAAGGATGATTTTCCCACCCAATAAAAAAAAAAAAAACACTGAAAACTGTATTTTGTTTTTAATATTTCAACCTGATACTTTATTTTATTTAGTAAAGTACTGTATGTATATGATTTATTGTTTTTCAAGTAATCTTTTCGTATTAATATCAAAAGTTTACAATTATTACACTGTCACGTTATTTGCAAATACGTTATACAACTGAATTACTTTACTATCAATCTTTTCGCATCGCTTTGGCTTTCGTTTCTTTTTGTGTTTTTTACTTTAAACTGTAGGGAAATGAAAACAAACGGAGCAGATTTATTATTATGATGGAAAAGATATAATATAGATATAGAACAACAATACCCTGTATTTGATAAACAAACGCACAATAGTAACCGCACTCTCGGTCGATTGAGAGGACACGCATGTAGGCGGAGAGAATTTATCCGAGCACTTTTAGAACCCTATTGAATGGGAACTCTTAAATCAGTTTCCTTCACGTCTGTACTTACCCCTACAAAATAATATATTCGGAAAGTTCGTGAACGGAATACAAACAGGCGCGGGTCGCCTGGAGTGCCACTGCCGCAGCATGAAAGGACCCGAACAAAGAACTGAGGGCACCTCATGCGAACCTTACATTACGAGGACCTTCTTTTGATTTTACTTCAAACCATTACACACAACCTCCATTAATTTTAACCTCTATTACATAAAGTGAAAATCGGATTACAAACTTCAAATGAAAATTACGTAATTAAAACAATTTCCCCGAAACAATGGCCGCTCGAGCAGTATTCAATTGCTATAAAATAAATTCACGTTATTATTCGATGAAGCGTTTCCATACCCCTTTTACAGCGATCGCTACGGAAAAGGGGCGTAATGCAAATAATCGAGATTAAACTTGATTACAAGTCTCCCCTAAAACGGCATAAAAACTAGAAGCTTTTAGATTACTTGAACCGCAGTCACAACAAAGTTTCAGAATAATAATTCACAAGAGGATTAGCAGTGTGGATAATGCTGTCGCAAAATAAATCACGGTTTAAAAAGTGTTTAAAAGGGGTGCGTCGTAGTGATTTGTGTGGTGAGCCATGACGCGGCGCGGGCAGGACGGAGTGCGGCCACGGTATACAAACATGGACTAGCGCCGCCCACTGCGCCACGCCTGCACGCTCAAGATAAAAACATGCTGCCTTGCCGACTTCTAACGTGCCCAAGACATGACACCAACCCACTTAATACGCTAACCAATGTACTGTTACAATCACATTAAATTGTTCGCACCTAAAACAGAAAATTACAGCGGTAATGCGTACCAAATGAGGGGACGAAACCATTAAATATAAACAGGTCAGGTATACACTTCACCGCGTACGCCTACGTAATATAGGATTCGGTTGAAAGGGACGCACGTATTTCCATAATCGTAATCAAATGATTTATAAATATTGACCTCTTTGCTACGATATCCAAACACTGAAATCATATTTTCCGAAAGCTGTTTATTGTGATCTATTGTGTTCAGTCTAAGCCGTTGATCTAAACCAATTCGTATTTTAGAGTAGGTAAAACAATACGGTAGTTTACGGTTAACAATATTATTTCCCCTTGAGGAACTTAAATTTTTAGAGTATTATTGTTGGCTTATATAAATGTCTAAGTATTTAACTGGTATGCCAGTTGTTGTAAACTACGTAATAATTCGAAACATGGAAAGAATTATGAAGCTCTAGGCAAAGAATTTGGAACATTTACAAAAGAGTGAGAAAGCTCAAAGATTCCGAGAGACTCGAGGAAGAAAGCAGCGGCGTACATAGCTACAATCGCTATAGGGTCTGTTGGTATTCATATAGTGTTTTAACCAACCCAGCCACATATTTATCATGCTGCGTCTGTTATAAAGTTTTCGTGGGGACAGCACACACTAGCTAAAAATATGGTACGTCGACTTTCTGCCTCTTTTTTATAAAAACAACAAAGGTTTACGCTTTGAATGTGGTCCACACGAACGTGGCGATTTAACGCTGGGCGAATTTTAAAACTTGACTTCGTTCTTTTATACTTCCTATATTATGGAATTTTAAATACTTACTCTAAAACTACTTTTCTACTTTTACTTATAAAATTATACTAGCAAATGTTTTTTTTTTCCTCTTTAAGGGTTGTTTTGGGAGCATGTTTACATAATGTCCAGCTGTTTTCAATGGCCCGACCGTATGCTGCCGGTCGGCCAGGATGTTACAAGCAATAAATGCTAATAGTTTCTGGCGTAGATTTTTTGCAAGACTAACGATATTTTTCAGAAAATCTGTTGTACATTTGCGTACATTAGCTGTAATTCTGATGAGTCTATTAAGTGTCAAGTAACAGTTAACATTCGGGGCGCAGAATGTCGCAACATAACAATTACATTGAGTGCTCGGCAGCCATGGCAGAGACATTTACATTGATATTAGCACATTATACTTATAGGTCACATGAAACTTATTATTCATGGAACTGACAAGCTATTTCAGGTCAATTCACACTATATTGCCAATATTGTTTCAGTCTCGACAGAATTTTAGTGAGGCGTGAATATTTTGTGGCATGGGAAACTAAAACTGGTTTCTTTTTAAAATGAAATAAAGTACAACGTTGTATAACATAATTTATTCGAAGTAGTTAAGTCTCTAATTACCTCGTCTCTAATTAGGCAATGAATAAAGAGATAATTTAATTAGTCACAGACATCAATGAAATATTAGGGCCATTAGAAAGTTCAAGTACCAAAGAATACTGTCAGAAAGTTGCCGTTAACTTACTAAGCCCGTGTCTACACACTTAATCCCCCATAGATAATATTTGAGCCGCCATCAGATTTTATCTTTATATAAAAACATTTTCTTTCGTAGTACACGATCGAATTCTGTGTTAAGAAGAGATAATAAGGAATTAGTGTTAAGAACACCTTTTATGAAAAGAAATCTAGTGAAAAACAATATAGTTGGAACAGTAGCAGCGAGTCAACGTTTGACTTTCACTTAAATACATAATACAGAGACACGGATAAAGGAAACACTCACGTTAGTAATCCTCTCTGAGGTCGGTCACAATACTAACATTTTATCTCTACTTAAAAGGGATAATATTTACAGCTAGTGATTCAAAATGGAGCTCGTTTCAGCTCCGTACGCACATAAAAGAGCGTCGTTAGGAAATTAGTATTAATTAGATGTTACACTAAACTACCAGTAAAACGGGTACTAATATAAAGTTTGGGACTTGTTTATATCGGCAATTAGACGGAAAACTTTAAAGGGTGTCACCTCGGAAGACGTGAGAGTCGCTGACCGCGGGGGAGGGGTCACAATCACGCATCTTTGCATATTAAAGATGCCAATCAAGCTTGTGAGGCCCAGTGCTCGTTACTTGAGGCGCTAAATGCTCCGGCCGCGGTGAACCCGGCCTCAAGGAGCAGATTAATTACTCCCCGGGCTGCCAAAGTCTATCTCGACTCCGTCTGATTTATTTTTTCTTTCGGCACATTCCGGCGAATATTATATTATCTACTTCTGGATTGCATTAGGCTACCCCTCGTTTCTGTATTAATCAAACATGTATACGTACGGAACGATAAATATGTTTATATGTTTCCATATTTTTATTGTGAGCCGAAAATATGTATAAGATAACATATGTTTAGGTAGATAGGAACATCAGATGCTTATCAAACTGCGTAAGTTATGAGGGTCAATTGGGGGAAACGGTCAGATATAGAGATCGTGTGCAACCAACTAGCAACCTGTCACTACGAATGTACAAGTGGATCACGACAATTTCACTCGATGGGAATTTCTTAAGAGACCAGAACCACGGTCTCTTAAAAAATCCCACCTCTGTATAGAGATTTATTTCAGTAAATTCCATTATTCTCTTATACAGACAAGATGGCTTGCCAAGTTGACTGTACAATGCGGCTTCAATGAATACCAGATTGTTTCCCCGTCCCTGCTTCTTCATTTTAACGGTTTCTTATTGCCAGCCTCCGCTTTGTTTTGAGGAAGCGTTGTGCTCTCATTAGCGACCTTAAGACAAGTTTCTTCAATCTTGATATGGCAAAATTGCGGTTTCTCGCGAAGCGACTGTCATCTGGGCTCTATAACCCTTATGGATCTTTGGATTATACGAATAAATTAACTACATAGCACTACCTCTCGGCAAATCGATGCTCCACATCAGTTCTGAATTAATAATGTCAGTAAGGTTCATAGATTATGTTTACAATTCGTATTACGCATAATTCACCGGTTGGTCGGCAGTTCGGCACAGTGCATGCGGCTTGGGTAATTTACGCACTTAATTACCAAGTCGGGTAACGATTTGATGCAAATGTATATTTACTTGGCCAATCATCCACTTGTAGTAACGAAAATGTAAATTATATTATTATTTAGTGTACAAATTGTAAATGCACCAAACACTGAAACTTATGAAAGAAGATCACTATCAACCCAAATAATGCAAATACATAAAATGCTCGTGGTATTTCAGAAGACATTCTTTGCAGCCGGAATTTTAATGTCTAAAAATATCAAAGAGATGCAGCACGCATTTTACTCACAGAGTAGATGACGGCACACAAGCAGTATTCGACGATGAATTTTAGAGAATATGTGTTCGTAGAAAATATGCTTATTGAAGCCATGCTTTTACTGACACGATATTCCGAATATAAATATCTGTAGGATGAACCGAACAGCAAAAATCTAAATATTACGTGAAGGGATTACCACACATAAAGTCAGATCATGAATATTACACGCACGATAGCAATAATCCTGTAAGAGTTTTATAAGGATCGTAAAATTATCGTTTACGTCCATTACCGCAGCGTGAGGTTGGCCTTGTCTGATTGCTGCCATTCACAGAATACTGATCGCAGTTTAATAGCGCTACCTAATCGTGGAAGATACTTTGTAGGTGAGTGAAGTGATGCGGAGAGGAACCTCCAATTGAAATGAAAGAGCTACTCACGTTTGTATTCATGATTGTGCTACTAAGCGAAAATTATGTAACACGTCTTAATGTTTGTTCTGGAAGCGTAATATCGAATAAACTTTTATAATGCTAATACAAAGTTTCGCCAAAAAGCTTGGTTTAGAAGTTTACATGAAACAATACCCAAACAGTCGACTACAGGAAACAATTAAAGCTGATTAAATTAATAAATGAACACATACATGAATATTAACATATTAAATTAAACTTTTACTTCAAAAATAATCACGAATATTGGAGCAATTGCCAAAGCTACTTTGCAATATTTCAGAGGCAGGAAGCAATGATCTGCGAACTAGGATGTGGACTCAACCTAATCATGTCCGACGCTATCCGAAATCGCTTTCATTTGTAACTAAAAACGTTGAATCAGACCATTTCCGATTACCATCGAAATTACACTATTAGCCGATAGATCAAAGCGCTCTGTTCAGACGAAAAAACACGAAGAACTTACTCGGAATACATTAACTCGGAGAAATGGTAAGAGAGGTAGAGGTTTGGCACATAAACAGGAAGTAATACATACATAAATTATGTAAATGCATTCCTATTTATCGGGAAAAGGTAGAGAATTTATTCAGTAACAGACTGCAACAGGCTGATGCCCGATTCTATCTTACAAGTTGTTATTGGTTAAACGAACACTTTAGTATGTCCTCCAACATCGAAAGATCGAAACGAAGTCTCCTATAATTTAGCGTAGGAGATACTATCATCCTTTGCTAGCGTTTCTAGATAAAAATTTCTTCAGTCTTTTCAAAGGCTACGACTGTTGGGCGGTCCTTTTAGACATAGAAACTGTAGATAATTCAGTGATACCGAACCCTATTTTTTTTTTCAGAACATTTTGTGCCAATCACGGAGGGCCTTGATTTTCTCTTGACTCAACTGAAATTAACGAGTAACTGGTATCCAAAGCCAACCAGGACAAAGACTAGAGTAACTATAACATAACTTTGGAACATACGAAAGAATGTAATTACTAGGTATGAATACCACACAGACGTCGATTTACTGAAGTAAATGGATGTCAGTGTGGATTCCTACGACAAAGGAATTCCAACGTATCAGTCGAAAGAACTGTTTTCGGTGGATAAGAAATTTGCAGAGTCTGTGATTAAAGTAATAAAATATTAGGACTAGGATTTACCGACGGGCCCGTTTGTGAAAATACTTTACTACTAAAAACTAATTATTCGACTCAAAGGATCCCATGACCAGTTTTCGGAACTGCGAATTTCTTTTACTCAAATACCAGAAAACAAAAATCATCGATTGGTTTGAACGAGGCGTGAAACCGATGAATATTTCAAGCAGGGCAGCCGTGGGGCTAAATTAAAATCAACTTCATCTAATTGATATAACACCAATTATTCGGGTATTTTGTTATTGCTGAGTTTTTGGTATTTAATTATTTAATTACCTTTTTTAAGGTGGGATGATTTTCATCTAATGACAAATACCGCTCGCAGATTTAATTAGGAATTGAAGGAAAATGCCGGTTGGTTATAAGTCTTTAATTTTAGTGAATTAATTGTCTGTTTTGTTGTTGTATGATACTTTTTACTAAGCGGCCTATCACAAGTTTCCAATGATAGAAGATAAACTCATTAGCAATTGCCAAGATACAGAGAAATAATAAAATTGCACAAACAAAATTAATTTTCATCACGTTTACTACGAAGAAACGCGTAGTAAATGTGATGAAAATTAATTTATGGTTCAAAGATTCTTCCAAATAGAAGTATGGCATAAGAAATGATATGTTTAATGATATGACTTGTTCATAGTTCAGTAGATTGTTTGTACTAAGTTACAGGTTTCTTTTCTCTAAGTAACTCTAGATCAAGATAAGGTTTCTAAAAGTTGACTCAAAGCAGAGGTTTGAACTAGCTCAGAATAAGAACCACATTTGCTTTTATCCGCTTTATCCTCATAAAATAAGCTTTTTGAACATCCCGAGCAAACTTGATCTTCCGAGATCAAGATGTCCTGCGTTCTTTTGTATGACTCAAGGTACGCAAAGCGAGCCAGTCAACCAGAGGAAGTGGGACAATCTGACTGACTCTCACATTTCTACTAGACTTACTTGTTTATTATTAATATGTACCTGTAGAAACTTCTGCAAGTGAAAGCTATTGTTCAAAAATTTACAAAGACCTACTCACATTTCTAGAGAAGAAAATTCAATGTAATATTTGAATTTTAATACTATGATTTACGTCAATTTGCTCAGTATAAATTAAACGGTTACTATCATTCTGAAATGGTTACTCTGAAATCTCTTAAATAGCAAGATAACACAAAAAACTGTAGCTCAGTAAAAAGTTAACAGTCCAGTTTTATCAGCGAGATAGCTAATGAAACAGCGTCCATTTAACTGCGGAACAGTTAGAATGACATTAAGGGATTTTGTACAATTGAAAGCTTCGAAACAACAGATCGATTTAATAGTTCAAACGTGTTACGGGATCAAGACAAAATTAAGAGCTTTAGCGAACAATGCAGAAAGCTTACTGAAACTACAATAATACAGTTCACATATAGTGAAATATCAATGTTGGTGTCAAGAGAACTGTCATCTTACATATTCATGTTATTAATGAAACTACTCGTAGCGTGTCGAGCTCTATTAAGCAATGCGTAATAAGAATATATCGACACAACTCTGCGATGAACAAAAACAGTAATGGTTTACGGATAAACGATTCAGAGCCAACAGCAGACGGTTAATCAAGAGTGCGTAGGAGTGACAAATTAGCCCCTCTAAGTTGGGAAGGCCGGCCGGACACCCGGCTATTATTAAAATAGCCATCTATTTTTCGATCCTTTTCTATTATCATGGTGGATTTTGTCGGCAGTTATTTGACATATTGGAATCAGCAACAGCCTGTCGAACAGTCTTTTGTAATAAAATATAAACGGAGACGCTCTACGAGGAAATCTCCCAGACGTCAAGTTAAAGGTCATCGGTGCGAGAAGAAAATGATAGATGGAATCCCGGTGTTCACGAAAGTAACGAGCATCGGCGAATAGAAGAAATATGTGAGGTCAACCGACTGACGTCGGCCACACGTTTTGGGATCGAGTACAAAATAGATTACGGTCACCGCTTACAACTTTATTCAACCTGCGCGGGGCCTATTCTGAAGATCAATAAAGAAGCTGCTTTGATTTCAAATGAACGCTGGTCGGTTAAGGTCCTGGATCGGCGCGCCTTTATAAGAGCACTTCGAGGTAACTGAGAAGTTTCTTTAATCTTCAAGGTAAAGAGAGTACTTTGATAAATGTTTCAATTAAAAGTTCCAACAAATTTTTGGTGTCAAACTACCAAGTATGGAAATGTAGAGAAACCGACAAGTTCGTACCGTGAGTTTGTGAATTTCAACACTCTTACAAAGATATAAGTAACCTGTCGTAAATTATTATTACAACGCTATTGAGAACAGTAAGAAGCTAACAAGTGCAATTTATTAGAATTAAGAACTCATTCCGAACATCTCGCTATCTCCAAACCTAATAAACATTTCTAGAAACGGCAAAACAACACTAAAGTTACTGAAGTGTTACGTTTTATGAAATAAAGCAAATAAACCAAGACATTGAGAACTATGTAGTAAAATGATTATTGCAAAATTAAGTAAAAAAAAAAAAGAATTTAATGCTGAGATAATGGCGCAAAATAATTCGCACCTCCCATAAAGGTGCGAAATAAAATGGGAAAATTGCCATCTTCACTTGAGTGCGCACAACATTTTAAGTTCTTTGCTGATATAATCGGCCGTATTTAAATGCGGCAGTGGAGGTAATAAATTTCCCATTGACGACGAGACGAAGAATTGAACAAAAACGGCTCTTGTTGAATTCAGAGCCCAACAATAGATAATTTATCGTGGTCGGCTCAGGCATGCCGCTCTGCGTAAAATAAAAACGAAGGTATCTATCTTCAGGGGGCCATAACTACTCTCATTCCATAAGGATGTGAGCCAGTTTGCAATGTTACTCCGAGATGTATAATAACTTGGATCTAAATCTGCCATTATCATCCTCTTGTGCTTGCGGCAATAACGTGAAAAGGAAAATTATTATACCAACGAGCGGGTTTGTTCAACGAGAACTTTTTAACGCTAACATTAGGAAAACATTACCATCAATCAAAACATTCAAGTGAAATTAATTTATTTTTATGTTGAGCAATTCAAATAAAAACTAGCAATTACACTAAGTGGATTCGTATCGTAAAGGTTTCTGCACGCTAAGCTTAATTTTCAGGCGGATTCATCATTCTCTTTTACAATTCGTTTTGGTAAATTAGCACTCACTTCTTTACAGAAATCTCAAGCTGTCCTTCGGCCCCAGAAAGTCACATTTTATATTTATTTCCTCTTTTCTCATTTGTATAAATAAAACGAAACTCTGCTGAGAGATATTAACACTGAATGAATCTGTGGAGACTTAATATCTTCAATTTTTCTTCAGATTCTTTTGAATATTTTGTTTCCACGAAACCAATCAGCTTTTTATTAAGCGTAAGTAAATTTATGTTGTTTCATTAATCGTGAAGAAAAAGCGTTGGCTAACGAAATAAAATTAAATGTCATTAAGTAAAATAAGTTAAATTCCTTATGTAAGATGGCATATTTTGATTTGCAAATAAAAATAGCTAAGTGTTCGTGACTATGGTTACAAAAACTGAGGAAGTTCAACTCCGAAGGGTAGGGAGATACAGACAGGTAATTCCAGCCAATAAGGAAATTATCACGTAATTTATTTGGCGTCTAAATACGGCCGCGTGCTCCTTATAATTGTCTTTATCTACTATGGCTTATGATAATAGAAATTCGGATGGTTAGAAATTAAGACAATGACGGTTTTCGTTCAAACACACCTTTGTCTTAAGGGATAAAGGATGTACCTCATTGCTTTAATGGCGTCGAGATCAATCCTTCGAATTTGTCGCACATTTACTGAAAAGCCTCGACTTGTCACTGATGATGACTGTTGGACCCTCATCTGTTACTTCCATTAATCTACCCACGAGCGTATTGTGTATAAAATCAAATTATTCATGAAAAAGAAAATCACAAAATATTTAAATAATTCCGTGTTAAAACTTAATATTTTACGTGGGCACACATTTATTTTCGCGATAGCAGCGACCATGTCGCTTTTGACCGCGACGTGCGACCGCTTTACGATTGTGTACAAACATTAAAGGCTCTTATAAAATTCATAGTGTTCAACCAAATTATAATTCAGCTGAATGACCGCATTCGCAATCGTTACTCGAACGGAACCGTACATTCAGGGTTTGTAACACAAATATATGCACCATAAATTCGCACATCCTTAGTCACGAAGTTTGATCGTTAACTTGTATTAAAGGAGATAGAAGCTGTCATAAACTGTGCTATAACTTATTCGGACTGTATATCGGATTGAACTAACACGAAGTATGCCAGAAGCAATAATTATATTCTTAGTTGATAATAGCATACCGATTCGACTGTATCATCTCTGATTGTTGCCCTTGATGCTAGCATTGAAAAGCATCCGTGCAAGGAATCACAAATAACCTTTGGCTGCAAGTGAATTCCGTTTTTTTATAGTCTAAAGGAAAACTAAAATTTCAGTCACGTTCAAATCCCCGGCGACGTCAGCCGATTATAGGACAAAAATCACATTTAATATTGTAACATTACCGAAAATATATTTCGACCTAGGGATAATTTCAAACTTAATTATGTTGAGAAGTTATAAAAGAAAAAGTTTCAACTTTTTCCATTATCGAGAGATGAAATAACTAAATATTAATGAACTTGATTTCAGTATAAGCATAAGCAGCCTTATAATGTTCCCACAGCTGGGACTCAAGCCTCTTTTTGTGTGAGAGGGAATGGGCCGTAATCCATCACACCTGCCTAGTGCGGGTTGGTGGATACCGTGCGTCTTCGACTTTTTGGTTTTTAAACATGCTGAATTTTTCAGCATGTTTTCCACCACCGTTTTGAGAACCGTGGTGATGGTTTAAATAACACTAAGTAAAACGCTTGCCTGGGCCACAACGCTCCTTATTTTCTCTTGCTGCAACTGATTTCAGTTACAAAAAATAAAATCAGTCAGCAAACCCAGCTGCATATTTTTATTCGATTAAATAGGTATTTCTGATTTCTTTTAGCTTGCTAAAAAAAAAGCGAATTCTGTGCGTTTATTTTGGATTGAATAAACATGTTTTCTTTCTCTTTTCAAATTAAAAATACATAGGCCTAAACACTTCAGTAAATATTACTTGTAAATAGGCATTACAGACTTCAAAGTTTTTTTTACGTTGACAAGGGTTCCTTCCAAAATTCCGAGCTCATTATAAATCCATTTATAATCTTGTGGCATAGATAAGTACTCAAAGAACACCCAACGAAGGTACTATAGGGGCAAAATCAGTATGAAAAAGCGGTAAAAACCTATCAGTCTGAACACGTGACGAGATTTCCATCCATTTATCTACCACCGGTTACAGAGACGATTGATGTTTTCAATCCACTCCTGATAATTGTTTTAACAGAATTTCCGTATAGTATATTTAAATATTCGGCAGAAATGTAATTGAACTAGAAGCAGATTAAATAACAGAACCTTTTTTATTGTTGAGTAGACTGTTGGTTGTTCGTTCGATGAACAAAGTGAAAAACACAATTGATAATACAAATTAATGACACTTTAACAGGTCATTTCCTAGTAGAAACGGCAGTTTTCAATATAAAGATTAATGAATGATCTAATAGACAGCTCGCTGCGGACAGTACTTCGCTTCATTAACATTAATGAAGCAATTATTCAGTAAAAGTACAATGCAATTATTGTCACGGAGGAATAATTTATTATTCCCGCATAACAATGAGATTTTAGCAAAAACAAATACATTATCTGCGTCCGTGTCAGTGGATGCCCAAGTGCCGTGGAGATATATTTTTCCGGCTCGCATTTTCACCGGAGCTCGCTTTTCAATTTATTTCGTCGTTTTAGCCGAGTGACGCCGTAATTACGGCCCCACGCCGCGCGGCTTGCCGCATAATCGGCAAGCTATTTTTTAAATTCGGCCGTTCGGCTACACGCGATGCCCATAATAACTGCGGAAATCAAGCGCATGTGTCTGACATCTCGGAAATTCGGTGTCACAGAGCAAAAAATATTCCCATAATATTAGAAACATCCACCTAGCGGATACGGATGCTACTCACAGGAACCTGTGCCCGACATCAAATGATAAACGAGTGATCTGGCAACGGTCCGACTCACTACAGATTGTACGTATTCCGACAGAATATTTTGCGTGCAATCGATCAGGACGAGACGCGACCTTCAAGGCTACATTTTCTCGCCATGTTATCAACGCACCCTCATAGTAAAGACTATCAACTAGAATTTTATAAGAAGAATGATAGCGATATAAAAAACAAAGAACAAGTTTAACATAATTTTACGGGAGAGTGGGCGCTCGCTATAGGAACTGTTGGGATTCGAGGCGGCGTTCAATTCTCCAAGCTATAATGCCGCGATAAAAGAGATTGAACTTACTTGGTCCGTAATAAGCACTCCTTGTTCCACTACGAATTACGAATAAACGATGTGCTATTTAATTAAAAATAGTGCACATATATCACAAATAAAAATAAGGCGAGTCAGTTCTTTATTTATTTTAATACATTTTAGCTGTTAGTGCTATGTCTGATACCATAATTAAGTTACTGGAGACGAAGGCGAGAGTGGTGGTGCCTCAATCTTACCAGACTCTCCTCAGAGAGGAAATACCTCAGGATATTGGTTTCAACGTGTAAGGAGTTCAACCTCGTTGTTTCCGTTGGGATAAAGTAATCTTTGACGGTGATAAAAGCCGTTGTTTGCCGATGAAAGGGAAGTCAAACCAATTTTCGAAACTAGACACTGGAATTCTGACAACAAAAGTAGCCAATTTATTTTATTTCTATTATACTATCTTAGCCTATATCCATCAAAATTAAAGTGAAGCTATACAAGATGCTATTTTATATTATGATCTTAAAGGCAGGAGCCAGGATTGAAATATTAATCTGGAGAATCTACGATAAAAAGATTTATATCCTCATTGTTTATTTATATACTTTGGGCATGTCAAGTATCAAATCAATCGATCTGCTTCTTTCGCAAATATCTTGACATAAACAAACGATTTATAACAAGAACGGAAAACAAACACTGAATGATCTACGTTCCAAGGATTAAACACACTGGGAGGCATTTGTGTACAATCATATATGCCTATTGTTACATTCATTAATAAATTCCCATAATGTGCCCAATGATTCATAACAGGAACTAGGGATGATACATGGAGACTGTCTGTCGGAACCTACCCCTGATTGTGGACAAAAACAATAGTGTCTCTAAGACGGAGCCGGAGTCCATTAGAGGAAATGTGTTTATGACAAGAGTGTGATCAATAGAAGGCCGGAGGGTCGAGAGGTCGGAGGTTCGAGGATACAGCCACACACGGACGTTATTAATAGTCGCTAGTGGCCAACCCTGAATGCCACCGGATTTCGAAGCACTAAATATTGTATACATTTACCATGTATATCCGACATTCGATGTCTATTCACACGAAATATTATGAACTATTAATGGACGGAAGATAACTGCCTTAATTTGATGCATGTGTTGAACTGTCAAGATTGGCATCTTCGAAGGGTTTCTGATATATGTAGTTACACTGGAGTTTGCTGGCGACGATGCGATGTATGAAGCATAGCGATATTATTACAATTTACGACCCACAGCTATAACCTTAAACATCCATCCATTAAACATTTTTAGAAATTGCACTTAGGAGAATCTTTGCCATACAAGGAGAAGAATGTAAATCGAAAAACTTTGAGCAGTAACTTTTCAATAGTTGCAGGAACCGGTAAATAAATACTCTGATACCTTCAAAATAACAAATGTCAGAAAACATATTGATCTCGTTATATATTCTAGTTTTGTATCGTGCAAACATGTATTATATATTTTAAGACTGGTTTTTCGGTGAAACTTTAGGTTCGTAAACAGTAAAATAGTGGCTGCCGTCACGTCCGCACACGAATCAAATGCATTTCCCTGACACAGTGACTGAGAGCAAACAACGAGCGGCCTCGACAGCGCACATCAGTCATGTAGCGCGCAACATTCAATTCAGTTATACGAAAATACAGCAAGTACCGACGACACTTTCAATAACGCAATAAAATAAAGATGCAATAAAAGAACTCCACGTTCAATCGAATTGTTCGTCACTCCCTTTTGAAACATCGCATTCCCTGAAAGTGTGCAGTTGTCCTAAATCGAATTGGAAACGATGCGGAAATCTGCCACTGTATTCAACATTCTGTTCGTCCTCGAGTAAAGTGTTAGTGAGGAATTTAATTTGTCAAGTATGATGCGCGTTCAGGTTCAGGCGAGAGTCGTTAGCGGAGCGCGACGTGCGACGTGCCGGTGCGCGGGACCCCCGACATACCAGCTAGCACAGTGTGTGCAGCCAGCCTTAGCTTACAACTTAGACGAATTACACTCACCACGTACTCGTAATATAAACCGACAGCACTTACAAACTTTACTTTTCAGTAACTACGACAAAACAATTTACGCGAAATATATTGCATTTCATCTGCTTGATAAGTTTGTTTAATGAAATTACTACTTTAAATAGAATTTCTATGGTAAATGAAAACGGATGTTAAAATTTTGTGGAAAATAACGCTAACCATAGGTAACAAATAACTAGGTTTATGGTGGTATTTTATTGGTAGGCAAATCGATGAAGCAGAGTAAGCAAGGAGATGGAAAACAGCGGATGTTGTTCGGGTCTCGTCTGCCCATTAAACTGGATTGAGGTGGAACACGTAAATTCTAGTTAAAAAGAGAAATCTACTGTGTGGACTTAAAAATATAAAGCTCCATAAATTGGCACTTGCTATTTGAAAAAAGGATTAATATTGTCACGTTTTACAGTAGAAATATTTTTAAGCTATAGAGAGACAAAAAACACTAATTATTTTTACGTTTACCTCTACTGTCACATATCACTAACATCTATACGCGAAAAAACATTGCAAACTGCTACAAACTTTTCAATTTTGAACAACTCTATAAACTGAATTATGATACGCAATCATCATGTAGTTCCATAAACCAATTTTATACAATATAAATCAATAAAATGAGATTCCGACGACGCAAAGGGATATCAGTTTAATATTCAGTAACGCAGATCTAACGAAGTAGTCATAAACGTCAGTGGCATGCGTCATAATATGGAAAGTCGACATCCGAGGCGGATTCATGAGCTCTTTTATGTAACGTCACTTGAAGTCGTAGAAAACTTTCGAGTCGGTATATGAGAGTAACAAGTGGAACGGCAATCATAGTTCCGAGTGTGTTCGAGCGCAGACAAGTGCTGAGACGAAATCATTTTATGCATTGTGCTCAGTCAATCTGCGAGCGCTTAGCAATGCAATCTCTCGCATAATTCTTGAGCTTAATCTGTCCCGGAGCGTCGCATCTCAGCCGTGACATCGACGACGACGAGAATGAAATATGGCTGGCTCGCTGAGCACTGCATCGAACATTAACTTCACAAAGTAACCCTGTACAAAATTAAACAAAGCTAATTTATTGATACTACGGTTAACAAATGAACAAGTTAACTAAATGCATCATTTGTATATACCTAATTTTCCTTATTTACTTTCATATGCATATTATAGTAACAATTTCACATTCGTTAAACCAATATTTTTGGACCAGGTTCAGAAAACGTAAAATAACGTTCACACCCAATAAATATAAATCTAAGTTTCAAGCAACAAATCTAAATCGCTTTGATTTTCAATGGCCGAATAGCGCAGTAGGTAGCTTTCAACGCCTAGAGCGTAGAAAGATACAAATCGAAAAAGACCGATGAAAACATGGAAACTAAGTTACCCACCGCTCGTATAAATCCGACACAATAAAAGTACGCCTTTATCGGCACAGTCATTTATTTTTAACGTAGTCACGAGAGGTTTGTGAAACCGTGTCGATAGCATTGTTTTTTAAAAAGACACGACATAAACAATTCCTTGTCTCTTTGGAAACGAGTTAGGGGAAAATGGCAAATGCGTCAAGAACAGGTTTGATATAATGTCGGAAACATCGGTTGGGGAAAACATCCAGGCGCACTCGCTCCCGCTACCGAGCACGCGCCCGCGCTCGCTCGGCCACCGCGCACCCACGCTCCAACGACCTCCAAGGAAGCAAATACGCTCTAACGAAATGAAAAACAAATACTCAGTAGATACGTCGAACATTTTAAAGAACAAACTTTGGTTGGAAACCAACAGCTTTATTCATCCTTATTTTTTGACGATAAAATATAATAGATATCAAAGTGTTTGCTTTGTTTCGATACATTTGCTCAGATACACCTTACAACTGTTCAATCAATGGCTGATAAATCACAATTGGACCAGTTAATAATAATAATAATGACGAGAACCTCGTGAAAGCTGAGAAAGATAAGCAAAGTATCTTGACTTGGCTCGCGAGGTTGTCGACATGTGAGAAATGATCAAAGAGCCTCGACCAACATCTTTCACTATCATCTTTCTTTGCTCTCGTTGAGCAGTTAGATCAAGGGCTTAAACCAGAAAGCTGTACTCCTGAGAGAGGAGATTTATCTCTCAGAAGCCCTGACCACCAGTAGCTTGCACCCTGTTCCCGACACCTGTCGGCAACTGTTTCTTATACTTTTAAATGTTTTTATTTAATATGCTTTTTAAGAAATATTTAAAAATGCAAATGACATGTATATATAGAAAATAAATGGAATAATAATATTTCTTAATTATCACACAACGCCGTCTAGTCCCAAGCTTAGCAGAGCTTGTGTTATGAGTACTAGACAACTGATAAACATACTTTTATATTTCTAAATATATACGTATTATAGTTAAACTGATTTCTGCCAGCAGCGGCTTTGCCCGCGTGAAAATAGGTTTTTATACAAACTTTGGACTCCCGTTTCATCCCCTTAGGGGGCAAATTTTGTAAATTGACTCTTAGTGCTCGTCTACGTCATAAAAGGAAGCCTTGTGTAAAATTTCATGTTCCTAGTCCCAATAGTTTCGGCTATGCGTTCATATGTCAGTTATATATATATATAATAGATTACACCCAGACACAGGACAAATGATCGTGCTCATCACACAAACATTTGCCCTGGGTGGGAATCAAACCCACGACCTCCGGCATAGCAGTCAGGGCCACTAACCACTAGACCAACAGGTCAGTCAACCGGTCAGTCAGTTATAGATTTTATGAGTATTTTCGTGATGTGTTTCGAAACTTCAGAAAAAGACTTTTTGGAAATGAGAATCTGTTTTTATTTTAACTTTCTTTTCTTAAAATTAAAATAAAGTAAATAAACCCACTAAGTAAATTTACCCACTTCAATATACATAACTATGTTTATTTATCTAGTAGATAAAATACACAACTATTTACTTATTTAACGATAAAATGATTTAATTGTTGACTCAAGGCGAATGGTAACAAATTCCTCTTATTATTTTTTATTAGGGGAATATTTCTCTCGTCAAAATGCTCTGAAAGTGACTCGTTCTCTGAAGAATACCGCTAAGCATCGTTTAATCTAACCGATCAAACGTAATTTGTTTGAATTTTGAGACCGTTAGGGGCTGGGTTTCGAAGCATTTAAAATATTATAAGGGATATACAAATTAAGGTGTTTGATAACGCCTCTGTTGGCTTAGGTATTAAGCAAATTGTACCGCGCACCCGCAGGGTAAAGCTTTTTTTTACCGCTCTCACTTGTTTGCCTGGCCTTTATTAAAATTCTGTTACTATTCAATTATGAATCTGTACCCGCCTAAACCTTGATTCCGTTACCTCGACTTTTTGTAACTTTTTCCTATCATTATTCTTATAATTCTCAAGTAACAGATTTGGCAGTAAATGGAAACTTTAAGAGATAGCTGTTTTTTCTGCACGAATACCTATGTCGCGGAATTCAGAGAGTAGGCTCTAAATTGAAATGTATCAATCCAAGTAGCTTGAGTGAACGAGGCGTCGTGAACTCGCGAATACAGCGTAATAATTCAACGTTCACACAATACACAAGTTCGATTTGTAACTCGAGCTGCGATAAACATTTAGTTAGAGAGCAGAAGAGCAGCGGCGCGGAGGAGTCTCAGAACACCGCCAGCTCACGTCGCTCCAGTTGAACAAATTTGTATCATTTGTTATAAGTACATGAGCGAGTTACAACTTCATGCAAACTGTCGTGAGTTTATCATCATACGCACATCACAAAGAGCCGTATATTATCTTCGCTCATTATAATTAGTGACGTTAAGTAAATAACAGGTCATGTAAACACAATCAGGCTATCTATGAAAAAACAATTCATGACCGACAATTCGATACACACCTAGATAAAGGCTACTTTATTTCTTTTTAAAGTAAACCTGTCGTAATCGTTGACAGTATGTAATACCTGTTTGTTGTATTACCGACAACGTTGGAATTTTTGTTTTCCGTATTGGAAAACTCAGTCAATTGCGATTCCACGTTTTTTTCTACATTGTTTCCACTACACAAAGCTGTACCCAAATCGTGTTGCAGCGTTCATACGAGACTATGTTTAAACGAAAAAATCTATCATAATAAAAACAAAGAGAAAGCGACTGCTTTGATGGAACCTACATTATTAAAAGTTCTATTAAATGCGAATTTAATTTATTTTCCAACAATATTGGTACTACTATTTCCATTTGTAATAATCGTTTTACTTTATCGCGTTTACGTGATGGTAACAAGTTTTACAAACGTTCGACTCGTACAATAATAATATAAGCTATGTTTGTGTATACATATACGTTCCATATTGTTGGTTTCGGTATTACTAGTATCAGTGGTATCAGTAAGTTTGCGTTTCAATGAATTTTCCACATTTATCTATAACTGTTACACGGTACGTAGCTCATCGCGGCTTTTTGTAATATTGCTGAAATATACCAATCGTTATATCGCTTCATCAATTAAAAATTGCTATGAAAACAGCATTTAACGGCCTATGGTAATATCAATTTATGTACGTGCTTAACCGGACCCCGCCCTACCATTTTATAGCACAAATAACTTTTTACGATGAATACTTTTTCAGAATAGTAGGTAAATGTACATTCAGCTCAGCGATCTTAATTTTGATTCAAGACTTTTTAGGAGGACTTTTTGTGATAAGCCATCTACAGCAATTGTAAAGCAATTCCAGTCTTTTGTGTAGTATTCACAACAAATAGATTTTATCTTGAGGTTCCTCGGTGATTATGTCATGAGTCGCGCAGATTTCTAAATAAGCAATTTACAAAAATGCTTTGAGAAGTGGCTGCGTCGTTAAGGAAAAAGTAGTTAGGAGTGTAGAAGCAAACGAGATGGTGCAGATAAGGAGTTCCACAAGGCTCAGTGGCTGGCTACTGTTGTGGCTAAAAGTTTGGTAATCTTGTCAGTCGTGTTGTCCGTCCTCATAAGCCGCAAGTTTCGATCGCTGCTATCTCCGTAGTTGCAGCCTAATTAGATTGGGCGGGGCGTATTCGCAGAGGGAATACTCAAACGCATACGGAAAGTGCACAGCACACTGCCTCGTTACGACACAAAAGGTAATCTTAACTCCGTATAGGTACCTAATTGCAGTACGTGCATAAACTCCATAAGGCGGCAGAAACTAGATTTTGTTAGACGAGAAATCCTAGTGGAGGCATTTCGCGTGAGAAAATATTTAAATTTAATTCAAGCTAAAAGGAGTTGTATAAAATTTGTCTATAGATAGAGAGGGTTGTATAAAATGGCAGTACATTAAAGTCTTGCGAGCAATCAACAGATTAAGGGAATTGTAATACATTTTGTGACAATAAAAGAGGCTGCAAACTGTCTTCAAGTCGGTACAACAAACCATTTACGACTGTTTTTTTGTCAATGAAGTAATGTCTCCCTCAAAAGTAATATATTATTCGATGTCTATTTCTCTTATATTGACGGAATTAAAGAGAAGGAAAGGTTTTTTTTTGTTGTATTTATTTCTAAATTAATTAAAGTTCGCAGGATACATAGTGTGCACAAGTATATGTAGGGAAGCTTCTCATTTTCGAGAAGTACCACAGCGGCACAGCTGTGGTCATTACTGCTCCTCGGAGGCTCGCATGCTAATTAACCAGAAGCCTCTTAACGTTCAAGTTCACCGACTATACCGACATCCGCTTAACAAGTTATCCTACAGTTAAATAACTTCTAAAAGTCGCTCACAGATACAAAAAGCTCTCTGTTCACATATTAACCCTTTCGCATATACCTGTATACATAGCTCACGGCCCGTAAAAATGTCACCGGTTCGGATCCGGCTCATAATAAAATAAAATACACAAACATGTATGTATGACGTGTTCAAACGCGATTTTCACAAATTTGTTCAGTGAATCATGTCGCGCTGCGAGTTTAGCAAACAGACGCGGACCGGTGTCGACAAATCTACTAAGTTAAATTCTGACTAGACTTCGTATACTATATTTGAATGTTTCATCCCCCCAAGTAACCGTAAACTAAGTAGATTAATGAAATTGCAGAACAAATAAAAAGAAGTAATTGAATGTATCTAAGAATGTGTACATAAACTGTTGTACCCTATGCAATAACTCGCTTTTTATGTGACTATTGACCGAACTGGACTACAAGAAATCTAAAAGTTTCGTGATCCTCCCCAGAAGACCGATAAAACGCTCTGCAGAATGTCTGAACTGTGAATTACATTATGGCCGTTGTTAGTAGCAACAACAAAACTAAACATAAAGAAGCGGTTATTATGGTTAATTTGCAAACAAATTAATATTCTCTTTTAAACTCTCCAGTTTCAAATACAGACCCATTAAATAAGATACAAAAAAGTTAAATACAGTTAAAATAATCGTGAGCTACAAGTTTCTTAATTGCGATTTATTTTAAGATTTTTATGTTAATTTCACTTTATAACATGAGACTGACAGTTTGACATGAAGTTGATTGTCCCTAATATATTGGTTAATAGGCGGTGAATTGGAGCGCTTCCCCTAATGACAGGTACAAGAGGAGGCGCACACTCGTTGGCCCCAGGGGTCGCTCACGTCATCTTCATGGCACCTGCCTGTCACACACACCGCGTCGGTCCCTGCGCGCCCGTGCCAATTGTTATACGCACCGGTGTAATTAAAACGATGAAAATGTCCCACACCTATTGTTCCTATGGTAACAAGGCAAACTTTGCAGTAGAACGGCAAATATTTCATAGAGAAACGTATGTACGAACATAATGATATTTGCGAGAGAATAGTTCTACACTTAATTAAACCAAGGCAAACAACTGCTCGTAGTTATTCTGAAGTGACTACTGTCTGTACTATAAAGGACAGTAGAAACTTAATGAAGAGTCGTCACAGCATTTGTCTGTTTAGGCGACTCATTGAAGGCTGATAGCAAACGCGCGTTTTAATCAACACAACCATTTAGTTGTTGCTTTAATAATAGCGCTTAGTTAAAATAACGACACAAAAGGTGATTACTCGATTATAGCGAGGAAGATATTTTATTTACTGCGTATTAAATGATAATAACGCTTTGTCAGGCCGCTGAGACCCTTGTGAGAATAACTTCTCGTACCAAGTTTTTCCCACTTCGTGTAGGCGTTTTTCTCTATTGTTCCTTCGCTTTTTTAGTATTTTCCGTATCCATGGCCTCTTCAATATCCCATTCGGGCGCGGTTCGAGTGTAAGTATCATTACATCCCATGCAGCTGTTACAGTTTACGAGCGAACTTGTATTATTATGTTCCTAGCATCATTGTAAACTTTGCCAACGACCTTCAATTATGGCTGTAAGCACGTACGTCGTTTGGATTTTTTACTATCTCAATTTCGAAGACGGCCACATATATCTAAGCGAAACTGTTATTTTTTAAATTCTGCAATAGTACGAGATTTTATATTAAAAGGCACCGGAGGAAAATGTACTATCTTATTTTTCCAATTTGCGCTGGATCAAACGTAAACCCCACTTTGACTGCAGTCGCCGTTCCGTATCTACTAAGACTTCCGTGCTGCAAACAAATAATATTTCTATTTACTCGGATTACTAACCTAAGCATTGTTAGGATTCCGTACCCAAAAGGAAAAAACGGAACCCTTATAGGATCACTTTGTTGTCCGTCTGTCTGTCTGTCTGTCTGTCAAGATCTCGAGAACGCGTGGAGGTATCGAGTTGAAATTAAAACCATATACTCGAGTCTGCGGTCTCTTGAAACTGTGAAAAAATCAAACTTATGAGTTAACGGAAAAAAGATATGGTCGTTTATACGCAAATAACGTATATTTTGACAATATCAAGGGATTCAAAATTCATAGGGACCCCCGGGGTTCCCAGTGACCTAGAATCCTGAAATTTGGCATGAAACAAAGCTTCATACTACAAGTATAGAAAAATTGGAAACTTTAAAAATAGTTACGTTACAAAAAAAAACTTTTTTTACGATTCGGAAAAATCTTCGTAACTCGGTAAATGAACTGTTTTCATATGTAAGTTTGTTCGGAAGCCTCAGTGCGCGATTCAACTATTAAAAATAGTATACCAGAAATATAGTAAACGTAAAAAATAACTACTGCGTTTACAAACGGTGAAAATACACTAAACCACGATTACACTTTTATCCAACGCTTTAAAGTTCAAAAAACCTTGTCAAAGTGTATTTTATCTCGGAACACGATTCCTCATTAGTTGAGATAACAATACCCTTTGTTTGTTTTGACCGATAATTCTGCTGCAAGTTAATTGTACCCCGTAGTTATAAATATAAGATAATACAAGAAAAAATATTTCAGTACCATAGTTTAATAGCATAATCAGTCTTACAATGTTCCCACTGTTGGGACTCAAGCCTATTCTCTAGGAAAAGGAATGGGCCGTAATCCCCCACGCGGGCCAATGCGGATTGGTGGATGTCAAATGTCTTCGAATTTTTGGTTCTAGGACATGCCGGTTTCCTCACGGTGTTTTCCTTCACTGTTATGAGAGCAGTGGTGATGAAAATAAATTACACAAAGTAACTGGGTTTGAACCCGCCACCTACAACTCATAAGTCGAGGCCGTTACCGCTCGGCTGTTCAGTTAGTAAGTTCAGTAAGAGATTTCAGGGTAAATTATCCATCCAAATTATTCATTTACATTTTTGAAGTGAAAACTTCTTTAGCGGCGTTGAGCACTTTTTCTGTAATGGGTATAAAATCTTAAACTCGCGTCAGGACACGTGACCTGATCGAAAAAGCGTAAGACGGATGCCGGAGGAGAGTAGACAGTAACTTTTTAATGTAAAATAATTGAAATAGTTTTAAAGTGTTAAATTTTTAATGTAATATAAATTGTCATGTTTGTGTACGATAGCGCAATAAATGAATATTGTATTCTACCACATAAATGATAGTACTTTTATACTGATAAAGCAATTGGTGCAAAATTATTCCATAACCATTCCAAAATATCAAACATGCTCAACGTTAATAATCAAGTTTTCACTTCTGCCGGCACTCCCGGAGTGCAACCCGTCTTTTTTTTTCTTAATTTCGATGAACGCAATGTCTAAGGGTGGTTCAAAGTTTCTGAATCTTTGGTTATGAATAGAAGCCGGCAGCTATAACTTGGACGCTGAATGTCCCGGATAAGATTTAATTGCGATAAAAATATTTTTATGCATGCCTTTTCATGAAAGTCTTAAAAGTCAGTTTAAAAATGCACAATTGATCTCATTCAGGCGACCTACAACCAAAAGTTAAATGACTGGATTTTATGTAAATACAATAAAAATAATAATAATGGAAGTCAAAACCTCCATGCCCTCGTTCCATCTTATTTGGGGTCGGTGCAACACTTTTTTTTCTTCCATTCTATCCTGTCAACCGTCATGCTATCACTAACTTCCTTTTCTTTCATATCACTGTTCACACAATCCATCCATCTTTTCTTTGGCTTCCCTCTCCCTCTCCACCCATCCACATGTATACTCATAACTCTTTTAGTAACATGCGTTTCATCCCTCCTCTTTACATGACCGTACCAAGACAAACGATTCCCCTTCAACTTTCCAGTCACTAGCGCCACTTTCAAACCTCCTCTAATATACTAATTTCTCACTTTATCCATTCTCGTCACACCACACATCCATCTTAACATTCTCATCTCCGCTACATGCAATTTTTTTCATCTGTCTTTTTCACAGCCCAAAATTCTGATCCATACAGTATGACAGGTCTTATCATGGCCTTGTAGATTTTACCCTTCAACTTGGGGGGCTTCCGTGGGTCACAAGTTGTTCCTGTGACCTGTCACCATCTCCTCGGATAAGCAACCCGAGGTACCGAAAGTCGGAGCAGATTGGTATGGGCGTTCCAGCGAGAGTTAAAAGCATAGAACCGGAGAGACCGCCGAAATCACAGAACAAGTATTCGGTTTTCGTTTTGCTCAATTTTAAGCCAACACTCTCCAGTCTGTGCCACCACACCTCCAATGTGCTCTGGCCCTTCTAGGCCACTCTTTTACAACATTTCTAATAATATTAGCAAAACCGAGCTTACATAATTAATCGTAATTAAAGGAAAATAGGAGGATTAAAGGAATCGTCCTTTATCTTACTTTGTAGAGAGAAATCTTTATAGAAAAAAACCTTTAGCTTTTAGGAGAGACCCATATTAATAGAACAGATAAGTTGAGATTAGTGTAAAATCAGTCAGACTTTATAAATAATTAAACTATCTATGGATAGTAATTTTCTACGACACAAACAATCTAAAAAAAGCATAATTACTAAAGCTAAAATAAATAATACTTGAAAAATACTCTTATTTGATACGAGAATCGAAACTAGACAAAAATATGGATCGAGTATTATCGTGGGGCCAAATTCATCCACGTAAATTCGTACACAACACCGTAATTTGGAAGAATCGTAATCTATTTATATCCAACATTCCCCTGGGATAATATGCCTAAATGGAGATCTCCTTTATACAAACGTCATTCTCGGAATTAAGAACATCCAAGGTAAAATAAACCGGATCCGAGACACTGATACTTCTATTTGAGAGAATTTTCGGATTTTATGTTGTGATAATGAAATATTTGTTCGTAATCAAAGATAAAATAATCTTTTAGAAAATGTATCGAACTGATCATAAATTATTAACAACAATCTTAATTAGCCGTCATGTAAAAACTAATTATATTACTTTTAATAACATGTTTTAAAGTTACCAAACCAAACTCCAAAGTTAAAAATTTTCTCGTATTTTCTCCTAGTTATTTTACAACTATAGTAAAAACTCTCGATAATTTTCTCTAAAACTTCATTGCCCTAAAGCTTATTGTCTTCTTTAAAACTCTGCTCAAAAGCGAAACTTCAGCCAAGAGATCGTAAGTAGATAAAAAATGGAGCGTAGATATTGTCTAGGTCTTATTTAAATTCACACTTGATATTTCAAGTCCATTTGTATTAGGCGAGTAACTGATCGCCGGATTTATTCTGGATATGTATTAACTGTCATGGCGTCATGGGTCGATAATGTACGTGTCACTGTGTGTCCAGGATTTGCAGGTGATTGCATTTAAAGCACGTAAGCTATCCGGCGTCAGCTGACCACCCGCGGACATTTTGCATTTTTCGTGATTGACTGGCAGTTCATCGAGCCGCTAATCCAACGTCAGTTTCAACAAAAACCAACGAACATGGGAGATATTTATGAATTAAAAAATATATATTATTGCGGGTTTTTTTGAGGTAGGAAAGCATTCAATGACTATACCCACTCTCGGGTGGGGCGGGTAGGATGTCAGACTTTCATTTACTAAAAATCAGTTCAGTTGCCCTTTGCGTTCTTGGACCACGAATTTCCTTTTCAGAAAATCCTCGTGGCCTTAGCGAGCATGAGCCCTACTGGGCCCCTACGGTTTGCTGACATCACTTTAACTAGCGTGTGGAATACTGCGCTGTTGACGCCCTGAACTCGGTCAGGTTACCGGACGGCGAGCTACTTATTGCTCATTGTCTGGAAGTCCATACCTACCGTGGTTGGTAGTCGGATTCAGGGTCGCGGCGGCTGATTCGTGAGGATGTCTATTTCTTCACGCATGTGGTCGTCTTCTTCGCTAACATTATTACCTCGCATATGGAGGCGATCGCCTGCCATTCCCTCTCGCTCCAGATCTTACCAAGTCCAATGCGGACCTGTTTCGTGCGGAAAGTGAGGACGCCGTGATGCCTCTCCAGCCACTCCTTAAAGAGGAGACTTACTGTCACGATTCTGGCGTGCCCAGCGCTGGGTTGCGATAGTCACTGTCGCTATATATCGCCAAGAGATCCCGCCGTAACTCTGTCCGCCGTGCCGCGACCTATCGCATGAAGATGTAATGGCGGATTCTAGCATGCCCAGCCCCGGCCCGCTCCAATTTGGAAGCCATATGAAGGAAGTGCTCACCAAAATTCCATCGACTGTCAAGGACGAGTCCTAGATACGAAAATAGTACCATCGAACTGATTTGATAATGAAATCGAAAGAGACCTAGGAATAAAAAAATGTATCCTAGCCGTGTTTCAGCTTATTGGCATTATGATGAACTATCTGAAACCGAACTACGTAACAAAACTACGTATCCTAGCTGTGTTTCGGCTTATTGGAATTGTGATGAGATGCTGCACTGGCTATAAATGGTTTTTATGTTTTACGTAGTATACAGGTTTATTACCATAAAACTTGCAGAAATAAGTAATACCTTTGGTAGTTGGTTGTACTTTTTGTCAAAAATAAATTAGATACACTGCAGGTTATTTTGTAAAAATACTTTATTATTCAATATTCATTGGCATACAAAATGCATCTAATCATCCAGGACATGCCGCTTTCCTCGCGATGTTTTCCTTTACAGTTTTTAGAGCACTGGTGATGAAATAAATTACACAAAGTCCAGAGCCTGGACTGGGGTTGGGGGTACCCACGACTTAGAAGTCGTGAATCGGGGCCCCTACCACTGGGCCACCACTACTCTCTATTTATGTCGAAACAATATTGATGGCAAAAAGGTTATACACAGGATAACAAAGTGTATGTAATTTTAACCAGCGAACTCAGTGCAGTGAGCTCTCGCTCTTCCGCTCCTCATAACTCTCTACTACATAGTAACAAGCAGGTTCCGATTTCATAAAGGCAAATACGATCGAAAACACCTTAAAAAATCACGTTCCAAATATTCCAACGCCAAAGTAGAATTCCCGCTTTCTGTTACGGGTGACCGACTTTTATTAAAATCAAACTTGTATCTCTCGGATCAGTATCGAGAATGTAATTAATAAATACTTAATTAAGTAATCACGCGTGAGTCGTATGACGGATGACAAATAGCCATTAATGTCACCAGCGAATCCTATTAGCTGCCGCGCTGGATACGAGTGCGCAGCATTAATGTACTCTCAATAGCTTTATTAGCGAACCAATCAATCAGTTTCCAAGTCAAACAAACTACCAATCAACTGAACAGTGATCCTTTCGATACTTTTAATTAACCGCCGGGAAAAGTGCTTTCTTTGCTAATGTTTGTACGTGTTTCTTGTGAATTATAAACTACTTTTTAAGGTTCCCGCCACACAAACATTGTTTCGTGTTTATTCACGTGTTACAGACACATTTCCCACATTAGGTGTTAAACCTAATATAGGCACTCACTTCGTTCCTTTTATTAATTATTCACACAAACTCGTTTTTGCTCTTACAAAATTTAATAATAAATGACCCAATTTCACAGACTTCAGAAACTATTAAAACTTTGTTATTTACAAAAGCGTAGTTTAATAGAAATTATTATGTGTATTATATAATAGAAAACTGTCAAATGACTCGTAACTAGAAACGATTTGGTGGATTTCATTATAGAAACGTTTTCATGGACCTAATTTTATTTTACGACTTTATTAATTTTATATTTTCAGGGTAACTTTTTCATACTTGAATATGAGATATAAATGTTACACGGAATTAAATACACAAATGGTAACTGTATCATTTATAAAATTAAATTACACATTTGACACAAAGTACAATACTGCATAACACACGTGCTCCTTTATGTTCAGGTTAGCGGTTGTTTACTAACTTGTATGAGGTTATCACATCCGCTTTATTAACATCATTAAATCCAACACATAAATGTAGAAAATTTTTATAATTATTACCAGGAGGCTAATTTAATAAAATGATAAAACATGATATTTTTCCGCCTGTCCTGTTTACTACCATTGTATTTGTGTAATTGTAATTAAAACCGTTTCAGTAATAATACACCGGAGATTCCATGTATATTTAATGAACCGACTCATGTGAGCCAAATATCAAATACACACGGCTTTATTAATTCAATTTAGAACTAATTTATTAATGACATGAAATTGAGAAGAACCTAAAACTATGTCAAAACTAAAGTAACCAACCAAGTTAGTTAGTATAGCATAATTCCATAATTGACATAAGACATGCTCAGCTGCACAGAACGTACAAAATATATAGCAACTACGAATACATAAGGTTTTACTTATCTCGGGGGCTACATTAGTATTTCATGGCACGCACGACATACCCAGACAATATGTGCCCACTGCCCCGTCCAGTTCAAACTATTAACTGACTGCTGACAGCAAAAAACCTTTGAACGGAGTCAGGTAACCTGTCCTCGATAGTACGTAATCCCTCTAAAATTGTGTTTTACCTCCATATTTGACGTTTAGGGACACAAGTTTATCCGTGTTGTACGAACAAAGAATACAAATCGCCTCTACCGGACAGTATGGGGACGATAAACGGTTACAGACAGTAAGGCTCTTGAATACAGTTTGGGTGTCCCCAAATTGGAGTCAGGTCAAACAGGTTATTTCACGTTGGAGGAGCTCCGACTGGAGATGCTGGTAGAATAAGTCAACAACTATTGCTTTTGTGCGGCGTGTTTGTTGAATTGAACACGTTTGTTAAACTATGTACCGCAGTGTGTGCTCCCGGACTTGGAAGTACAACTGCTACAACGTACGGACCCGAAATCCAATTCGGAGTTTAAATAAATTAAGGAGCCAGGTTGTATAGCGATACAAACCAGCGTAACAAGATGTGGCATTGTTCCGCTGCGCTGACGAATTTATGCCGATACACCTGAACGAAGCTGATTTGAGTTTTTCATGGGCACGTTCCACGAGAAACCGAGAGACAGTTAAAATTCTACTTCCAATAGCTACTCATTCACGCGGAATAATCTTTTATACCTAAGGAATGTTTAGAAGCGAAAGAATTTTACGGCGACGAAATTCGCATGAAAATACTTTTCTACGTTTTTAAAATTAGTTACTTGAGGAAAATATTTTCCATCAGATAAAGAAATTGCAGGTTTACTATTTGGAAGCTATAACAAAGAACGCAAAACTTGTAGAACTTCGGACAGTCATTTGCAGGCGTTTCGTGGCGTTTTCTTTAAGAATTAAAGTTGAAATGGTAATTCCTTGTTCTTTGGCACTTTATTCAAATTAGCAACTTATTTTAGGATTTCTTTATTAAATTACAGTTTCAGGATTGAGAATTGTGGTCAGAACATTAACAGAAATTACGCAGTAGAACAATAGATTTTTAATCGTCTTAAAACATAAATCGCTCACCTAGTAAAATATTGGCACATCTACAGTAAATTCGAAATTAAGTTTTAACGGCCAAGAGTTTAAATTTGAATAATTTATATCTTTGAATATCTATTATGGTCTATAGATAATAATAGCCAACATCACAATTTCTGACATAAAATGTAAAATGAACTCGAAACTTCGTTTTAAATATTTGTACAATCTTTGAGCCTTGACTCGTCGAGCCGGACCAATATATTGCTAGGTGAGTGAAATATCTATTACCTACACAATATTAAGTACTTTATTTATTTATTTATTTATTTATATAGGCATACCAACGACTTATTTACAACACATTAACTACAACACATTTACGAGGGTATCCTGTGTAAAAAAGTCACTTAGAGGTATGCACAGCATTTACATTAAGTCTTATTAATTAATGATTATAATTGGTTACAACTGGAAATGGTCATAACAATATAAGAACTAAAATTAAAAACCAATATACTAGGAATAAATTAAAAATAAATTAAATTAAATTAAATTAAAAATTAAAATAACATTATTAATAACTTCAATTATAGATTATATTACATTATTAAACATTATTATTATTCAATTCTATTATGAAATTTAAATATTATTACATTACATTCTCATAATATAAAATAAAAATTGAAAATTAAAAAATTAAAAAACAAGAAGACATAGAACCAGGCGGCTGATCACAGGTTATTTAATTCAGTAATTTTAGCTTTAAATTTTGGCAGGCTATCAAAGAAAACATCGACTCTGCTGTCGATAGCACAGGCTCTGTTGTAAGAAGACAACATTCTATTTAGGGGAGCATGATGACCCAGGTTTGTGCGGCAAGGTTTAGTAGCAAACGTATTGATAGTACGCTTTGACCGGACGTGTGAATGACGAGGTACATCTATGTTGATTTTATTAAGTAGATCTGGTGTTGAACATGTCCCGTTAACCGTTTTATGAAGCATCAACAAATCGCTCAAATCCCTTCGTCGCTTCAATGTATCCAATTTGAAGTAGCGCAGTCGCTCTTCGTAATTTGCTCTGTATGGGCATTTTTGGTCTTTAAAACGCAGGCACCTAGTAAATCTCTTTTGAACGCGTTCAATTCGGTCTGTGTAAATATTATAGGTAGGGTTCCAGACAGGAGACGCATATTCTAAAAGACTGCGTACATAGGTGTTATATAACATTTTTAAAGTCGAGACTCTATCAAAATCTTTGCCAACTCTGTTAATAAACCCAACCATTTTCATGGCTTTTTTAATTATGTTATCGATGTGTGTGGCAAAAGAAACATCGCTACTAAGCACTACCCCCAGATCCCGGATGTTTTTAACTTGCTGAAGCAACGTTCTATTGAGGGAGTAAGTAGATGGTATGGGGTGCTTTTTCCGCGTAAATGTTATGTGATAACATTTGCTGGCATTTAAAGCCATCCCATTCACCACACACCAGTTCTGCAATGAGTTTAAGTCAGACTGGAGCAGAGCAACGTCTTCTTGAGTTTTTATTTGACGATAGATTTTAAGATCATCGGCAAACAGGGAACATTGGCTATGTTTAATGCAGTTGACTATGTCGTTAATGAACACAATAAAGAGGATAGGTCCGGTATGAGATCCTTGAGGCACACCGGAAGTTGCAATGTACTCTGAGGATTGGAAGCCATTAACTACCACTCTTTGTATTCGCTCGCATAAATATGAACCGAACCATTGGAGAAGGGGTCCGTGTATACCAAGATTACGTAGTTTTAGCAGTAAGATTTTGTGGTCGACTTTATCGAAAGCACTGCTGAAGTCGGTGTACAGAGAGTCGATTTGTTGACCAGAGTCAATATTCATGCAGATCTCATCAACATATGAAACCAAATTAGTGACGGTGGATTTGTTGCTGCAGAAACCATGCTGTTGAGGAGAGAGTTGCATTTTAACATGAGAAGTTAATATAGGGCAGATCAATGACTCAAAAAGTTTTGAGAAAATGGACAAGATGGAAATAGGTCTGTAATTTTTGACATCTGCGCAATCACCTTTTTTGAAAATTGGTACTACGTTAGCCTTTTTCCATTCTGTTGGAAATTTTGAAGTTACAAGGGACTTATTGAAAATTAAGCAAAGAGGATACGACAAATTACGAGCACATTTTTTAATGAAGAAAGGTGGCAACCCGTCCGGACCAGCACCTTTGGTAACATCAATTCTGTTGATGGATTTCAGCACTTCTCTCTCTCTCTCATCTACTTATAACAAGCCTAGCAGCCGATGTAATCATGTAGATTACTGAAGATAATACGCAAAGCCGTGATTGTAATTATTGACCTGCATAATACATAATAGGATTTAGCCTCAAATGTATATTAAATTCCTAAAACTATATACACCTGCTTAGGTAACAATCGTAAAGCGTTTTACAACATTGTCAAGTACATAAATCTTTGAATTTCGTAATTTAATGGCCGCCCCGTTTGTTCCACAGCCATTACTTGGACCTGTAAGCTTACAGCTAAGTTTTTCCTCCACTTTGCCGAAAGGCTCTCTTTGTTTTGGCAACTATTAAGTGGCCACAAGCCGTCTTTTACGAGAATCATATATATTTCTTGTGATACATACGTTAGTGTGTTGTATGACCCAGTTTCTTGACAAAATTATAGTTCCGGCAAGATCGCAGAGTGTTTAGTATGTAGGTCGGGAACAATAAACAAGACGGATCGCGGTGAGTGAGGCGGCGTGCCAATCACCTGTCCCGCAGCGAATATCTTAAGCTCAGGTTTAGCTAACAGATATGCATAACTAGTACCTACGGTATCCAAGTTGCCAGAACACATGTTTCATTTGACTGATATTACAACTAGCTAAGCACACGCCACACTGCACAGTTCCACGCTGCCACGGCACTGGTGCACGGGTTTTTCCAGGACTAATGTCTTAATGCCCGGCTTCTCTTAGTTCAAAGAAAATTTATAGATACCTACAACTTATAACTATGTATCTAGCTAACAGCGGCTTTATTGGGTTTCCACTTCTGTGGTTTTCTGCCACCACTAATATCGGTTTTTATAAATACTCATATTAGCTCGGAAATGTCTTTGTAATTTTTTATGTGGAGTTATGTGCTTTTATTGAATTGTAAAACAATAATAAATTAAGTTAATATGTTACGTGGCATATTAATTAAAATTCAATTAAAGTTAGTTTGTGATTAATAGCTATAAATGCTATTATTTTGTTAGTTGCTTTTAGTTATAACAAATACGTATATACACATATACTATACCGTGTAGTTAAGATAATTATTTACCTACTTTGTTAATTAAAAATCACACACAAAAATCACAAGTGTCACCACTGTGTTTCACTGAACGATCCTCATTAATCCAGTTTTCATGTGTTTCGGAATTGAAACTCGCGGGATTAGGCGGGCGGCTGAAAGTTGGGGGGAAAGCGGTGCGATCGAGACGCGGGCGAGACGCGTGGTCGCGGCGCGAGCTGGCGGGACACTGTCGCCCGGCCGCGCACCGCCACGCCACCGACACGCGCATAAAACGCCACACGCTAGCCTACGCACTAAACTCTCACGTTTTTAATTAAAAATTTTGACTATATACTTAATATTTAAATGACGCTCACAACAAATGATCACGCCAGCACACGCAGCGGTAAACTAGCTTCCACTTTTATATTACCGTCTTTATATTTAACACTTAGTTACAAGCTTAATTGCATTTCTACCCTAAACTTTGCTCATTGCCGTGACAGCTCATGTAAATATTATGCACCTCAAAATTAACGAACTTTTACTAAATTGCAAGTGTGTCTATAATCCTGTCATATTTCTGGATGGGAATTAGAGTAGCGCAACGATATGTAGCATTTCTCTTTTTAAATATGTGGATAATTCGAATGTCTTAAGTCAATAAAATGTGAAATGAATGTCACTAGACCAAAGCGTCAGCTTCACCGACGGCTCACTATTATTTAGGGTTTAATTATACCGTCAGCAAGCGTGATTGCGATGTATTTGCTACATGCGTCACGTGTCGCCTGTACCAAGGATGGATTGTCCGCAACCCGGATTAAGTTAGCTGCGACCACCGGCTTGCGGCCATCCCTATGAACCCACGTACTAAGTTTTTTAAAGAATTCGACCACACGTTCGGGACTATGTAAGTCAATTTACCAACATATATGAATAAAACAAAAACTACAACTTCCCTTTTTATATGTAAAGTTCGGGGTAAGTGAGTTTCAGGTGCCAGTAATATGTATGCAAGCAGGTGTCGGTAGTTATTTGGCCATAGATAGTACTGACTTAATCCTACCTAAGTTATTTATGTTGAGCAAGTAGTTTGTGACTTTATCCGCGCGTGGAGCTTAGAGGAGGCCACCATTCGATGCGTGGGCGGGCGCGTAAGATGCTTCATATGATAATGATAATAAGCCTTAGTCTGAGTAGGATTATTATTCCAAATTACCACCAGAAAGCTAACTCTACGTAGTATAACTAAACCTCCCACAAGGTGGGCCGATCACCTGGTGAGGGTCACGGGAATCCGAAGGATGCGAGACACACAGGACCGGTTGTCATAGCGACACTTGAGGGTGACCTATATCCAACAGTGAAAATTTTTCGACTAATATAAAGATATAGTAAATAAGTGGGAGGTGTAACATTACATACAATTATAAACTATGCCATAACATGGAATGACAAACCGATAGCGCTAGACATTGCTCCAGCGCTATCGGTTGAGAAACTGTCCTGCACTAACTACATCTTAGCACACGACTGAACAAGTTAAAATGATAAAAATTCAGTTACTAAAGTTTCCATAACTTTACACGAGATTATCTAACATTATATATACTCGATAAACATAGACGTGTCCCTTTGTTTTAGTTTTTGTGACAATCTTTAGGAACAATCAGGTTAAGATTGATTAAGTTGTGGCTAGAGTTGACAATTTTCTTCGAGTCTTAGTAAAGGAAACATAAGTCCTGCCAAGGAAAACCTGGTCCGTATTAGATATCAAAGTTTTACCGCCGACTTCCTGGCACATATCCTCTGCATTTTGATGAAACTAAGTTTTGAATAAGCAAAATGCGAGTGTTTTGTTCCTTGCCATATTATGATTTAAATTTACTATAATGTATATAGAATGAAGACAGAATTAACTACATTGCTTACTGGCTGGAAAAAATATATAAAATGTAAAACTGTGAGTACTCGCTCTGCCTTTTTATATCTACAAAATAAAGCACCTTTAAACATTTACATATAAAATAATAATATGCTTCTTTCATTCCATGATTTTATTATCTGAAGCTCTGTTACTCTCGATAGCAGTAATTAGATTATAAACGTTGTAAAGGCAGTCTTATGCCATTTTTTTTTATTTATACGACGAAAACACACGGACACGGATGCACATAATGCACATTGATTCTCGTAAGTACCGAAGTATATGAATGTGGAATTGAACACGACAATGCAATATTTTTATTCCGTTGATGAATTCAAGACTCAACGTTATGTAATGAACAATAATTAAATGATTTTTGTTATGACATGATTTTAATTAATTTTATTTAATATGTTTTTAATTATGTTGGAAAATGAATTTTGCTATTGTGGACAACAGACGTAGATGAATTTTATTTAATCTATTAAATTTTTATTTTCATTCCCTCTCCTAGAGAGGAGGCCTGAATCCCAACAGTGGGAACATTATAAGGCCGACTATGCTATGCTATGACTCTAAATTTTTATTTTACGTAGATTTTTTATATCTTTTATGTTGTTTTTTACATTCTTATTGCTTTTTTTAAAAAATTTGCCCCATTAGAATTTATCCCTGTGTCGTGGGTACGTTCAAAAAAATGTAAACTCGCATACATTAAACACCCAGATCCAGAACGCCTATCTCTAACCATACAGATAGGTATTAATAAACTAGTGCACCTCACCATTAATGATTGCATCACTGCTCACTATCAGGTAAGATCACAGTCAAGCACTGGTTTATATGATTAAAAAAAAAATACAATCATTTGTTCCATGCGGGAATCGAATTCGCGACACGTAGCGCAGCAGATAATCGCTTAACCACTGCGCCAACCGTGTCGTCAATAATAAATAATGTATGATAGTAGTATTATGTTGTAGTATTTTCATTGCTAACAGAACTGATAGCCGTTGGGGCCGAAAGGGTCCACAACGACCACGTACCGGAAGACGTAGCGTTGGAAGGCCTCCTACAAGGTGGACCGGTGACCTGGTAAGGATTGCGGGAATCCGATGGATGCGAGACGCACAGGACCGTTCATTGTAGCGGCACTTGAGGCAGGCCTATGTCCAACAGTGAACGTCTTTCGGCTGAAATGATGATGATGATGATGATGATGATATGATTTTATACCTATTGTGTGGACATTAATCTATTACTGTAATTTTTATTGACTTCATTTGATATTGTGATTTTTATCGAATAGTATTTCCAATTTTTTTATTTAACCTTTCTTGGAAGAGAAATCTGAGAATACAAGCATTCTCATACAATACTAAATTAAAGATAAGAGAATGCTCAACTCAGTTAGTATTTCTAGCAGCTGAAATTAGTAATCGCTATAGAGCGTGTGTACTCCAAATGTTGTATTGTTTTCATCGTAAAAGCCTTCAGTCAAAGTAAATAGCAGTCCATTAGACCCGCGCGTCGCCTGACAGCGCTGGACGTTTCCTTTACCAACGAAAACAATGCGCTTTACGCTTTTTGCAGCGCCGGACGCTCCTTGCAGTGCTTTGAAACGAAGAATGATACGCTCCGATATGCTCCATCCGTTGCCTCAGGTGTCTTATTTGTATAGCGCACACAATCCGATATCCAATACGAAGCCTACACAAACTCAAAACAATAACAATTGTTCTACCATTTCGAAATCTCTTTATTTGATACCACCCTCTGATAAATAAACGTTGAACGGAACGACCAAAGCCTCAACTTTCACAAAAAAAAGTACAAACATTTCATCACATTTCACGGAGTTTTTAATTAGATTATTTCGTGAAGCTAAAATCCTCGCACGTATTGAGGAATTTCCTAACTTTGAAACATTTATAACGTTTCATGAGAAATTCTTACGAGAAGAGGTAGGCAGGTAGATACGAGTAGGTGGTACTATGAGTTAATGAATAAATGACATCGTTCGCCGTCCATACTTCGTTCGACTAAGAACCAACAAGAACGTGAACTTACTTGTTCTAAATAATACATAATATGTTAGATTGAAACGAAATTAAAGGCTCGGACACTTCTGAGAACGGGTAAAGATCCAAAATGAAAATTTGGATTTTGGGGTTGTAACTACGCCAATAAAAACATGGACTATAATAATAATTTACCACTTATTAATTGATTATATTAGATCCGAATTGATATTTTAGGGTTTCATTTCATACCTTTCATGCTATTAAGTAGTCAAGACACAAGAGAAATATTTGTAATTATGACTAAGGGTGTTTTTAGTATCGTGTGGTTTTGATCACGCATGCGGGATTGCTCCGCACGCGTATCTCTCGCAAATGTCCATTTCATACAAGTATTTATTGTAACGCGTGGAATACGCACGCAGGACGTGTTATTTTGCATTTTGAAATTTTCTGCATGCGGAGCAAACCCGCGTGGGTGATGAAATCCGCACGATATTAAAAACACCCTTAAAGCTATATAATGATTTGTTTTTGTGTGACACTACTAATAAATAATACTACATACACTTAACATCTCTTTTGTTTAGTCAAAAATTTAGGTTAGGTTAGGTTAATTACTAGAGGTATATTGTAAGTAATACCTCCGGTTTGCCTGATGTAAATTTTTGGTCCCAAGTAGGAGATAGGGGCCAGTCTATCACCAAATTCCTGGCGTACATTCATACTCCTCGCGGACCCAGGGATCGAACCTAAGACGATTAGTACCCGCGCTTTAACAGGAAATAAGCAGCTTTTGGGAATTGAATAAGATAAAGAGGTGATATGGGATCGAGAGTGACATTACTATTAAATGTCAATTCAACTGTCATTGTCATCACATCGTTTCACACAGCGCTTTTGACCTCTGTATTCTATTTGTAACTAAAAACCACATTCATAGATCAAGTACTGAGATTGCTGAGATTTGTAATGTTTTTTTATTTATTCTATACTTTCCCACTGCCTGTCAAAGGCCTCCCACAACTTCTTCCAGGTATTATTCTTTTCTTGAGCCACCTTGAAACGGTGCAAGATTTGTAATTACGTTAGTAATATGTAACTATACCGCTATGGACTAAGAGTTGGCTGTAAGAGTATAATGCCCTATGCCATTAAAAACTTCGAATTGAAAACCAAAATAATAACACTGGGATATTAGACCATATTGAAATACTTTCTAAAATGTTTTTGAAGTTATGTAAGTCCGTTGTATTATAATAAATGTAAAGTAAATTATGAAAAATAACTAGTCATTATTTTAAAGGTCCAATTTTAACAATGTCTTATGCGAATAATGGAGTTTTTCTACTATTTTATTAGGAACCAACTGCCAAATTAATTTAAGTTTGGGGTGTGTAATTTCATTTGACAAGTTGCCGACCCCATCGTGGTTGGTGACATATGCGGTCATGTGGAGGATGAATCTTTCATCTATATGTATATATGTACATATCCGTAACTGACAGGAAACACGAGCCTAAACCAATACACTGAAAATGGAATACAAGTAAGATCTATCAAATTGTTCTGTTTGTTAGGACGATTTTATGTCTCAGGACCGCTTATCGAAAAAACAAATAAAAGGGATACGTAACTAAAGGTCCTTTTTAAAAATCAAACCGTGTTTAAAATATCCTGTAGTACCAAAACGTTAAAAATCTACACAGATTTAGTTGTGAACAATGGTAATATTGTCTACCTAGCATATAACATAATCAGCCTTATAATGTTCCCACTGCTGGGACTCAGGCCACCTCTCTAAGAGAGGAAATGATGAATTTATCCACCACGCAGGCTCAGTGCGGATGAATGTCACATATTTTTGAATTTTTGGTTCTAGGACATGCCGGTTTCCTCACGATGTTTTCCTTCACCGTTTTGAGAGCAGTGGTGATGAAAATAAATTACACAAAGTAATACGCCAGTCTGGGTTTGAACCTGCGACCTACAACTCAAAGTCGGGGGCAGTTACCACTAGGCCACCACTGCTCCTTGTCTACATATAGGTACCTAAACAACATAATAGGGAAAATATGCGCAGTCAAGGACACAGTAAACAACCAGTAATATCAGTCACTTGTCTCGTTCACCGATGACGGGTTTGCGGAAAATCTAACTCTATCCGTCTTTTGTTGAAAATAAATTGGCTACAATCTTCCGGTCGCGACGCACCCAATTTTTACACGTTTATTGAATTTTTATGGTTATTTTGACCCATTCATCATTCTTTACGACTTGCTACCATAACAAGACTGCTCTAACGAAGAGGTGTCATGAAAACACATTACTTTGAAATCTAATGCGACCAGTTTTCCGAGAAAAGGAGAAAAAACTACATTAGGTATATTTCAAGGAAAAGTAGTGTAGATTTTAAAGGAGAAAAAGCTTATTTACTTCAAGTGGCAATAATGTTAAAACGTGTTATTAGAAATGAATTTTAAGACTCTTCAATAGACATCTTTCCCTTTTATTATTACAAAGGAGTCCTCATTTATTTTGTGAAATTAAGTTAAATTTAATTTCACTTATTTATACAAACACACCAAAATTATATATTTTAGGGGCTTGATCTAATATTATATTACGCTAAGAACTTACCTTTCGAAACGACGAAAACAAATTCGAAGTTCCAAAAATATCCAGCTTACCTGTAACAAACAAATGAAAATCAAACATTCATCAATTATTTCGTGTTTAAGTTAGAAATGAGACCTGGTTAAATGTAACAATGGCAGACGGAAGCACACAGCGGCTCGGATATAGCATGGACAAATCGACGGCTAGGAAGCGTGACGTCGCGTCAACGACCTGATGCCGACGGCCCGACGGAAAATATGATGGTCGCACAATAGCCTGCAGTGGTGGAGACGTCCAAATCATTATTTATTGTTTCGTTAACGAGCTCGAAAGAAACGCTGCCGGATCTGTGGCTCGATGCCCGCTCGACGCGCGCCGGAAACACTGACTCATCCACCCGTTATATTTCAGCTGATACATCTTAACCCCTTTTTAAATTAACGTACACGGTTTGCGAACTAGGTACTAGCAGTGCTATTCAATCTGCAAGCCGCTGAGAGACTAATTCTGTCAACCGAGAATAAGGTTTGTGGAACTAAAGCAAACATTAATGTGTAGCAAGACAGTTCGTAAGATGAACGTGCAAGATTCCTTCTGCATACATATGCAAATCGAGGAAGATATCTAAATCTTTAAATTGAATATATGACTGTTTATAATACAGCTATTTTCTATCTAGTATTACTAAAGCTTATGATCGCACCATTTCACCAATCAGATTTTAGAAAAATTCACTAGAGGCGGTTCCTAAATTAACAACTAATTAGTTCGGTGTTAATAACAAACGTAATAGATTTCTCAGTTTTTAATGTCTCTCAGAAAGAAAATTAACTTTAGTATTTTTACGGAGATTCCGAGAGAGAGCCCGTCAAAGACAAAATATAAATAAGACCGTATTTGATCCAGCATGAACACGAAAGAGAAAATAAAATATTAAACAACATTTTGCCGGTATCCTCACTGATGTAAATGCGTCGCCTAATTATCATCACGCCAGTTCCTTGCGGAGATGGCAAAGAATACTTAACGCCAACGCTTACAGTCTTGGCACACTTTTCTTCGTAGACCCACTTTTTCGTCTCATGGAAAATATAGAATACGAAAATCTTAAAAAGTTTTGCACTAAATACAAGGACATCTTAAAGTAGCACAAGAAATTCACAATTATATTATTCGTTCTCGCACTAATTATAGCGAAACTTTTTTTGTGGCTTAGAACAAATAAAATCTTATTAAGTTTTCAGATTTGTTTCCACATTATCTTGCGAGTGAGACAGTTTCGAAGTTTTTCTGTAAACTTACTAGCGGTATCACTAACTACCAAAAACTTTAATTAGTGTTTACATGCAGAGTTGAATGTGGCGAATTGTTAGTACCAGGCAGGCGGTGGAAGTCGCTTGATAAAGTTATTACATAAGACTTTGATAGAATTGCAAGATGTTAACCTTGTTATGCCGACGACGGCCGTTTCCTGTCGCCAGTCACTGGCACGCTGATGTCTAATAGAGTAAAGACTCTGCAGGGAATACCTACTCATCGCGCTTATGTACAACTTTGGAAAAATCTTAAAGTAATTTGTTTTAGCTACGCTACTTCCTGTCAAGTTCAGATGATTACATAAACACAATTTTAAGTGAATAGTTTCATGGATAGGAAGACTCGTATACATTGTGACTCGTAACATTAAATATAATAAAAGATAAAAAATGCACACTGGTATACTCAAAATTGCAGTTATGCACACTAAATGTGCAATTCGAAGTGAATAGCTAAATAGCTGAACCATTATTTTAATAAGTAAATTCTTACCATTCGCGCTGATTGAAATACTGCAAATAATAATTTATCACCCATTAATTTGAATGACCCTGACGTATAATGGTAAGTTTTTGAGAGATTTAACTTTAAACAAACAAAGATGGACTTCATCCATTACCTAAATGGCCATCACACCTAATTGCAGGTGACGTGAGTGTACACGAAATGAATATTTATGAATGTTTTCAGCGGTAGTGACGGAGACAAAGTCACGTTCTTACCGCGCACTCGTAACACCGCGAAAACATACATGTTACATTATTAAGGTTTCTCACTGTATATGATCTCACTCGTCAAAACCATCAAAGAGCGTGGTAAACGTTCATATAGAGATTGAAATGAACATATGTCACATTTGAACAGGTGTAGATAACAAACACATATATATATCTACCTCCTGTCTCTAACTCTGAGAATTTGTTGTAGTATTTCAATATAAGTGAAACAACATTTATCAGTGAAAGGTCTTCTTAAAATATTTCAGGTAATTTGCGTTTAACGTGTTTTTTAATCAAAATAAGTAAAATTTTTGTTTCAGCTTTTCTATTAAGGCTGCGATGCGTTGAACCAGCGTTATTTCGTATATTTTAAGTTCGACTCGAACCGAACTATGACGAACAAAAAAAAACCATCCAATAGTCGAACGCAGCCATGTTGCATTCAACATGTTAGCTAGGTTTCTTCTATTCTGATGCACAATTGAAATCCGAGCAAAAAAGCATTTTGATTAGGTTTTTCCGCGAAACGGGTATAAAGTTACCGATTCTTATAGAACGGAACACATTTCAGGTTTTCTATTTTATCCACATGTGTATCTTTTTGTCTTTATTTTCTCTACTTTTACAGATAAACCACCGCAAACAACCACAATAAAAAAATATCAATCTATTGAAACCTAGTTAATGCAGTTTGTTAAATGAGTTAAAATACATAGATGTTGCCATTTTATTAACTGTAATATAGTTACTTTTAACGAAAGTAACAAAAACCCACTCCTATCTGGGCACTTATTTCTTAAAGGCATTTTTTGTGTAGCATCTGAAGTAGTGAAGCAGATCACCGGATTGGAATTAGGGTGGCACACTGTGAGCACTCAAAAGTTTTTCGATTAACAACTAATTGATTAAAAAAAATGGTGAGAGTGAGGAGGCGAGAAGCGACGCGACCGCGGCCGGTGACACACACATCACGGGGTTTACCGAGCTCGTAAAGACATTTTACACGCATCGGCGGCTGAGTGCCGAGTTCGTAATTCGCTGAGGCACCAACCGAGACAGGAATGAGCTAACTTTTGGGAAGACTGCGGGCGAATGAGAAAACATTGGAGAAGTTCCTGCCAAGTGATAGACAAAAACGGCGAAATATATGTCGGGGCTTAGTGAAACACATATCACTGCAGAGTTTCGAGATACGCCGTGAATAACAATAAGTATGCCTCAACTTGTGCAACCCACAGCGGCAGATATCATCAAAACTTGACATGTGATTTATGTATATAGATAAACTTTGGAATTATACAAATTAATCCAAGTTGTAGGAGCAAAAGTAATTAGTCGACGCGAGCTCCGCAACAGTAGATATGAATTAGAAAATTGCAAATCGTAACTACTCTCGAGATGAATAAACACATCATAAGTAATTTGTAACCGTAGTGAAACGGGATGATTGCAGGCGAGCAGCTCAATAAGCTTCAAGGAGGAAGTTAACGCAGAAACAAGGCTGGCATATGAAACATGGCGGGTACGGCGCAGTCGTAATAAGCACCGCTCAACCCGATCATAAATAAAAGGCGACCGGCATAATAGGTGCTTGAGCCGCGTCATCGGCAGCTGGCGCACGCGGTACGCTCGCCTGACGACTCCTCACATTCGATAAAAATATCTTCAACGGCCCCATCTAACCGCCGAAACAACTACGGAAGCACGTTCCGACTCACCTATGCAAAACAACATTAGAGTTGAAACTACTTACAATTTTCTCTCCTCGGTACCTCGAACTTTCCTCCGTAAACTTTGACGTGTGAAACCGAATACGTACGTATATAAAACAATAGTCTTTCCTTTAAAATAATACTATTTTATTTTTAAATTCACCTCGTTCAGAGATTCTTCGCAATTTATCAAAACGATATGTCTGTGCGAGGAAGCTGCGACGATGACGTCGCACGCGACCTCCCGCTACCGGCGCTGATAAATCATCGAACAGCTTCAAATGAATTTATCTTGCATCGAAATGTAGTATTTCTTCGCTATCATTGTAATTTTTGTCCCGTACTTCGTACTCGTCCGATTTTATGAAAGATAAACTGCTATCAATATTACATATTTTATGTCACAATAAAAATCCTTATTTTACTCTAGTAACAGATGTTCACAGAAATATTCATCTGGAAAAGCTTATAACAAGGATATGATAATATTTTCAAAGTATTAAAAGTTGCTGGACGTTGGGGTCTTCATAAATATTTAAAGAAAACCATAGGGATTTTAACTTTCAGGGCCACAGAAATCTGCTGCGACATTAAATATGTATGCAATGCTAATTCAGGTTTAGAACGAATGTGTAAAACTATCAATACAAATCTAAAAAATGAGTAAAACATAAATAATCGAATCATATTATAGGATTAAGAAATACAAAAATATTTATAATTCTGACCTACAGAAGACCTTTATCGAACGCTACACAACAAAAAGTCCTGAAGAAAACATAAATTATGAACGCAGAGAAAAACCTCAGGAAAAAGTTTCGAGGAAAAACAATTACAGCGCATAAAAAACAATCATACACGACCTCGTTGAGAAATAGTTCCATACTAAAAACAGAATGAAAAAAAATCTCGTAAAACGTAGTAGAAAAATGGTATGAACTAATAAAGTAAAACAGTCCCGCAATGTTCGAGATACGACAGTGTAACAGACAAATAAAAACAATTCAAAACGGCTAGATTTATGCGGCTCCATTCTCAATGTCGACTATTATTCAATTTGAGTTTTTAATCTCCTTATACTATAGTTACGGTATATGTACACTGAAGTAGCCATTCACTGAAATCACCCACGTTCATACCTAGAAATATAATCGAAATAACCTGATCGAAGATCATAGTGACACTATGAATTATACAAAAATCACGAAAATCTGATATGACCGATGAAGTATGATGTAGGTTTAAAAAAATGTAACTACAAGATTTACATCATTATTAGGCCACGTTTCCACACGCAAGTAAATTGCATGTGAGTCGAGTTACATTGTTGTTTTTATTTACGTTGTGGGTTATGAATGACTGATATTATACCTCGATAACCAGCAATGTCGTTTTTAAACAATTCGCCTTTTTTTAGTTGGGAAAATTATTTTATGACAAATCCCGCTCTTGGGCGCAGCGGGAGATAGTGTCGGAATTTTACTGACTAAAAAGTCACTCCTGTTCCTTCTTTGCCTTCATCCCGGGGCCCCGGGCTTCGCTTTCACACTACCCGTTGCCCCAGTAGGCTTCGACCCTACTGGGCCCCTACAGTTGCTGACATCTCCTTGAGGCGCGCATGGAACGATACGCGCCGTCGACGACTTGGGCTCGGTCCCGACGGTCGGACGGCGAGCCACCCATTGCTCGCCGTCCGCAAGCCGTCGGCAACAACAATTCCGCAACAACAACAATTCGGTTAAAAGTCAAATCACGAATATATCAATTAAACTATGCAGCTTTTCCCTTAAGCTATCCTTTATCCGAAGATACCACAAAACCCACAACAAATTCCATAACAAGGTGGATATTAGGAATGTCGTACTGGCTGCTCAAAAAATTGCGATCTCCAATCCGTCTGTCTACCAGTATGATTACAACGACAACACCCCCTATAACCGTTATTTGCAGTGTCAACGTCCCTTGTTCAGTAGAGGACCTTTAAAGGCTATCTTCGTAATCATGAATAAAATAGTACCTCAATAAAAGTAACGCTTACTTTAAATCCTTATACCGTAAGCCGTCGACCGAGGTATCTTACTACCTCACCATTTTGTATCTCATTATAATCCCAACGTTAGTCGAATGACATTGAAGATTTAAACAGAATCGTTTATCTTTCAGAGAACTTTCAGGACTGTTCGTCAAAACTTAATATTGGAAATAAAATTTGTTTTCGCCTTTCTAGAGCTTTCGTCCATTAGTCAAGTTTCCAAACGGTTGCAGAAACATGCGCTGCTGTCATTTAAGAGTTTACAACAAGCAGCCCTTGCTTAGATTAATTAAAGTGTTTAATTGTTCCTCCAGGAGCAGGTACTGGGAGACGTCGGGACACGTCCTAAGAGACGCTTTGTTATCAAAGATCACGATATAATTTTCTAAAATTACAGTTCAAACAATTCTGAAACCTTGAAAGTAACTTTCGACTTGTATTACAGAATATTAAGTAGCAAAAAAGGGTTCATTTATATATTGTTATAATTAGGGTTATTCTTTCGAGGCGAATTGTTGGCTTTGGTGTTTTTGTTACTTTTTAGTTCTACTTCGGTGGCTTGAATCTTTTATTTTGTCTTGACAAATGACATACCTACTCTTTTAATCTCGGACAATTTACGAAACAATGTAATAATATATCTTTTGGAATTAAAACCGTGGTGTTACAAACGGAATGTAATAACCATTCTTTCAAATTTTTTTAAAATGTAATTAAAAAAGAATAATACAAGTAAAGTAACAGAAGAGCCTTAGCACTTACTATAATTTAATAAAGTCGTGACGTATATACGGTCAAAACTTTGTAATTTAGTCCCTCATCTCATATCGACGCGACGGCCTTATTAAAAACATTATGGGAACAAACGGCGAAGTTACGCAACGTGCATTACACGAAATTATTTGTTCCAAGAGAGCAACGTCATGGTTACCGTGTTATTATTTCTGCCACAAATACGATGTGCAAAACATAGGGGCTGAAAGGGGTCTCGCTGGGTACATTTCTAATGGCACCCACCTACCTAATCTTAATTAATAAATAAGTAAACAACAGGTCGAGTTACGGAATGGAACTTAGTTTAAGTAAGTGGCTGTTTAAGCAATAGCACGTTTTGAAATTTGAAGGTGAAGTTTGTATGCATGTTCGTAGTAAGATGTTCGTAGCTCGTAGCAACGTGTAGGATTTCGTAGCACCTACGCTATGGAAAGCTACGCGATGCTACGAGCATCTACGATGCGTTACGAGGGGCTACGCGCTCGGACGCGTAAGTTGGCTATACCCGGCGTAGCTGCCGCACGCTCAGTCACGCTCCCGCCGTCTATCGTCGACACGTAGGCCGCCCCTAATTGATATTTGCTCTAACGAAGACGTACTCAGCGTTACAAATTCTATATTCCGACGACAGTGTCGACCGCACAAAAGAAGAATAGCCGGTGAAAACCAACAGCTGCGGATTGAGGCTACACAGTTTTACTTTGTTTCATTTTGTTCTACTTTGCACACCTAGATCTAAGCTCGTAATGTATGAGCTCGACACAAACTTGGACGGAAACAAAACATTTTGGAATCCTTTAACATAAAAAAATGATTAAAAGCATTTGATTAAATCGTTAACGTGGGGATGTTACGCGGAAAGATTACACAGCAACTGTTTTATACCGGTTTTAATCGTTTTACCAGAGACATTCCAGTCCTGTGATCAAAGTCGATTTAATTAAAAATCTTGCAATAGACGGTTGTCTAAATTCCAAGCAACGATGAGATTTTTTTCTTTTTGTAAAAGAAGGTTTTAATGAAATCCTATTCAATTTAGGTGGCCTACGCCGATACATTCTTCGCGTAGAACATTTTAAGTTTAGCGTGTCAATTCGCTGTTATTATACGAGCAATTTATTTGAAAGTAGTCGTCAGAACTGTGTACAGGATCTGACTAAACAAACTTGATATTGCAACACAAATAACACATGAACTCGTACGAGATTTAAATACGCATGTGGAGGAGCCGAAGCTGTCTCTACCTGTCTCATACAATTCGGCATAAATTCGCCGGTAAAATCTGATTTTATTCAAGGTGGAGTTAACAAATGCAAAAATATATCCTCGCAATTTCTTCCACGAGGCCGCATATTAAATTAGACTGAAAGGAGTAAAATAAAAATGTAAAACGGATCCGAGTGGAGCGGACGCGAAAAACCGGGTTCGAGTCAGTAGCAGCTCACGATTAGTGTTCCGTATAATAACATTTCTTATAAAAATAACATCTTTGTGGTATCTTGAGCAACGGCATTTCCCTTTTTATCCTATTGTTATTCTGACACTGCACTGCTCTTCTATTGGGTTTTATTTAGTATTGAATAACCTAATAACCTGCTACCTGTTTGTGTTAACAAAGTCAGTGTGTAATTGGCTGCGAGGCAACACATAACAGAATTTTGTTTTATCACGACGAACACTAGAAAACAGGTAAGGATCGTAGACAATAGAATTTCCGTTAAGTGACGCGAAGTATCGAGTTTTCCGCTGACGTCCCTGGGAAACTCACCTCTAGCATACTACACTACAAACGAGAACATTTTTTTAAATATCACACCAATTTGTAATAAAATATACTCAACATCCTCCAACAGAATTTCAACGAACCTCGGTAATTGATAATTATCGACGGCCAGTTCCTTTCACAGAGCAGCTCTGATTTATCAACACTTTAAATAATTAACATTTACAGTCGTACCGACGAATATATATATTCGTGCATTTCACTAAATGATATAATTGACAAAGGCACAACAACATATTCAATTTAGTCTTTATCACTTTGAGTAAAATCTTTTACTCATCTGTCCAAAGTTCACTTGAAATATGCTAACATTTCAAGCGCAAATAAAATTGCTCTTACAAAAAAAGAACACATTTATTATTATTTAAAAAACGCTTTAAAATAATGAACTGAAGAGGCAAGCGCCATATTTCTGTCGTAGTCATAGCTGGTGGCCATTCATATCCTTGTCACTTTGCATGGATATATAAGTAGGTGCATAAGCGCATGTGCGCTTGTGCAGAGCAGGATATGCAAGCGTGCGTTGTGCCCGGGGCGGGCCGCCGGACCTTATTTATGAGGTTACCCCTCCGCCGCCGCCTCCGGCTCCGCCGTCAACTGCTTTACGAGTTGGCGACGCTCGTGGGCGTGAACCGTCGACGTAAATTTATCTCGTGCGCCCAGACGCGGAACTCGAGACGACGACCCGTTACGAGTGTGTCCGCGTCATAAAATGCCTCTTCGATGAATAGAACAATAGCTACTAACTCTCAAGCGTTATGGGGCAAAACTCGTAAAATGACCACTCTTCATCAAAGGACCACTTCTAATACTGCATAGGTAAGCATGTATGTGAGCGTAGGTCGGAATATTGAAACATTCCCCTTGGCACCACACCCACCTGCCGGCTGCCTTCTCGATAAACTCGCATAAAAATTACTTATTTCAAAGTGACATAAAAAGTAACTTCTTAATTAATGCTTTTCTAAGAGTTAAAGATAATAACGTTCAAGTGGCGCCAGATGTTGACGAGTGTAATAGCTGAGTTATGAATTTTAATGTCTGCTCGACGAAAATCGGAATGAATATTGAACACAGTAAAAAAAAGAAATAATTAAGCTCGAGAAGGATGTTTCCGCCACGGAATGGCTCAGCAACTCTCGGAAGGGAAATTTACGACGAACACTGAAAAATAATTAAGATAGAATCTCATTAGGGGGGTACACAGTGCGCGGACATAGTCGGATGACTACACACTAAACTAGCGACGTCTGGCGATGTCCGCATTTGATAGTTTGCACGTTCTGTGGACTTAGTTATTAATCATTTAAAGCAGAACGTAGTGAAGAAAGTTTATTAATGATCAAAACATCAAATGCTCCATTTGGCATTTGACGAGAACCCCATAATCACCAAGCTTGTTCAGACAAGATAAACTATCTAACTTTGTCAGCAGAACTGGTTTTTACTAGACTTTTCTGCTTTTTAATATGCAATAAAATCCATTCATAAAAACGAGGTTGAGCATACAAATGCACATCGAACGCATTAAAGATAATAAAAATGCCGCTGATAGATATATATTTGGACCAGTTCCAAACAAAAAGCGAACTGTCGTAGATCTAAGCATTAAGGCAAATGGGTAATACGATTAATTGTAATTCTTGGGCCTTGAAATTAAGAGCCCTATCTAATTTAAATATACATTTTAGCGGAGGGACTTTAAGTAAAGGCTGTGTTTAATCTAAATACATCACATAAAATAAAAGTTGTAAGATATTCACTATCTACATCACAAACTTTACTGTTAACCGGATTTGTACAAAAGCAGGGATTGCCTACCTCTGTATTAAAGACCGAACTGCGAGAATGAAGGTAAAGGTCTCGTTAATCGCGATCCCCCTCGGGAACAAAAATAGAGCTCCTCTGAACTGTAGTGTCGCCGGGGGAGCGACTTTATAAATGCCATACGCTTACACACCTCAAAGCAATGACTGGTGCTATCAGCTGAACGACTGCCATGTACTAGTACCGAACAGCAGGTACGTCGTTCAAGTCAATGTATAAATGCTATTGAAAATGGCTGCAACGTCTAGCGTGTGCACCCAATGGATGTGGTGTTTATGGAAGTGCTAATGCGTTCTGCGAACGGTTACGTATTCTGTTCAGGAATTTGGGTGGACAAACAACGGGACGATTGTAGATCAGTAGGAGCCCTGACTCTCTGAGTTTATGTGACGGTAGCTCAGAGCAATACCGCAAATTGAGCGAGCAACTACACCTTACGCCTCGCTACGTGCATTAATGGTGCCATAGAATTCTCTGTGAGCAATAAACACGAAGTCCTGGTGCTTCTGTTTATGCGCCAATGATTATTGCTCGACACCATATCTTGACTGACTGCTATTGACCTTAATTTCATTACGATATCGGGAGTTTAGTGTTCATTGGTCAGATGCAACTTAGATGAGTAAAGTTTAATCGCATGCTAACATGAACGTGCGCGAGGTAAGTAATATTAAGGTAGTTGTTGCATCGTCTGCTATAATTACTGAAGTTCTTTGATCAGAATTTGTAGGTACGTGATAGACCTTCGCTGGAGCGTTCAATGACAAAATATTTGCGCTAATTTTGAAATCTAGGCCCTGAATGAAAATCATAAACAACATAGAGCAATGATCCTTTCAATCCTCAACAAATCAGATTTGTTGCAATGTAAATTACGTCTACAACTGAGAATCGCTAAACGTAGCCATTTCAGCGCAATTACTACGACTACTGCATTCAGCGCTCACAGCTATTCCACGGTGGGGCTTTCTGCCAAATTCTAAATGTGCAACGAAAATTTGACAGGAAATCGATCATGCGTAGGTACGCAGAGAGGTAACAAAACGGTGTCCCTGGAGAGTCGCGCTGCAATCATGTGCCTGGCTGCATTACCGATGGCCAGTATGGCGCCGAACCCCTTTGTGTACTCATTCGAATGCTGCTCATATCGCCACGCTGCCACACGCCACTATGGCCCAATAGCGCGAACAACACTCCATATTAAAGGCCCCAAATTGCAGTTTAATTTATTCCGGACGTGTCTCGGCAACGGAATCGCAATAACCGGCAAAACAATACCGCCGTTTATTGAGGGCTGTTTGATTGCACTTACAGCTATCTACAACTACTGGAACTGTTTCATCTATAAGCGGATTATCTAAGTTTCCTGTCAAGCTTATTTAGCTTTGTATAATTGCTTGCATTCTAGAAACATTTTCCTTTAGCCCAACTTTTAACCCACTTACATTATGTACCTATTATTTGTAAACTATACCTCTACTTTGCTCGCTCACTATTGAAGGAATCTCAATAAAGAGCAAAGTACTATATCGGTGAGTTTCGAAAGTTTAAAGTTCTCACATATCAAAAAATAGATATTGGAAGTTGGAACTCGTGAGGTTTTCTTCAAAAGTTTGACAATATCTTGATACTTTTGTTCTCGATATTCTAGTATGTGTTCGAGAAAAACTTAACTACAGGGAATTACTCGCGAATGCTTGATAGTTGTTCAGAATCCCAATATTTTCTATCTTGACTGGTTTAGGTTTGAAAGGAATTGGAGAAAAAATTCAAGACTCTATTACGAAACTATCAAATGAAAATAGCGCTGGAAACGTGAACCTCACCCAACATAGTGGATTGGAAATGTTTTGAGTTCCTCATGCACACACACATAGCCATGACACGAACCGTAATAGAAATATTTAAAATACTTCATCCCATTCCAAGCAGAATATCCCGAAGTCATACTAGTTGTAGTTTAGAATCCATTTCAGAAAGGCTTCCAACTGGGACTGAGTGTTATTAAGCTCCTGTCGAGTCAAGTCTCTAATTACAAAGCTTTTTGCTGTTTTCCCCTTTTACAGATTGGCGACTTAAAATACAAAACTAAAAAACAGAACAAAATTCAAATAGAAGAGTGAAAGAAAATATTTTTCTGCATAATGTTCACCACTAATTATGGCTTTTAACCAACCAGCATAGCAGCCAGTTGTAAAATGAATGACGTCGACGTTGATGACCCAAATGTAGCCACGAAGTGTCCGCGTTTGGGGCTCGGAGACCTGAGTAGAAGTGAAGACAAAAATATGCCGGTTTGGAATTATAATAAAGTAACTTTTGCCAGCGACTCCGCCCGCGTGAGAGTAGAACATTATCCCTCATATATACTAATATCCTATTTGCTAACCCAGGGCTAAGGGAATGTTTGAAAGAGTGACCGTGGCCCTAGACCGCTAAGGGCAACTAAATAACACAGGTGGGTTTGAGTCAATAAAAATTTGACACGCCCTCTCATCATCAAATTACCTAACTTAAAAAAAAAATGCTATTCCAGGAAATGATCTCTCCGTGTATGTTCAGCGCCATTACTTTTGCTCACCTTTACAATATTACTGCAATATCTATGTTTCTTTTACTAAATATTTATTTTTGAGTGGTAACTATGTGCTAGCAGTGCCAAGACATTTAATTCAGCGTTATTGTTTTATGTCAACTATCATGACAATCGAATAATTGTCTTTCAACGGTCTCCGTTGGGGTCGTCCCTATTCGAAAGGTGAAAAATCTCGCACCGCTAGTTACCCTGTATTTTGTGCTATGCGTGATGAGTAGCAATGAGCACACCATAATTATGGCGGTATTTCCCCTCTTTGAGAAATGGCTGGAAAGACGTCACGGCGTCCTCACCTTCCGCATGACGCAGGTCCTCACCGGACATGGTAAATTCTGGAGGTTCCAAGAAACGCCCGGGTGTCACCATTGTGTGGATTGCCCGGAGGACACGGTGGAGCATATGGTAGAGGTGTTCCCGCCTTTTCCTCGTGGCGGCGATCGACGGCAACGACCTCTCGCGCCGGTCCTGGTATAGGCCATGGTCCGGAGCGAGAAGGAATGGCAGGCGGTCGCTCCTTCTGCGAAGCAGTAATGCTAGCGAAGGATGCGGCCGCACGTGCAAGGGGACGGTTCTCACGCCCCTGCCACCGGGATCCCGACCCCGATTTCCAGCCACCGTAGAAGTGGGCTTGCGGACGGTGAGCAATGGATAGCTCGCCGTCCGGCCGTCCATTAACAGTCAACACAGTCAAACCCTTAATATTCTGTTATGTGTTATTAAATACAGCTATATTTATTCATTTGTACGCGTAGGTTTCCTCTAAAAAAAATTCAAACCCAAACAATCCTAAACAAAAAACCGCAAGAAATTTTATAAAAATGAACAACATTTTCATTTGAATAACGGAGCGGATTTTCTATGAAACAAATCTGATATACGTATGATCATTACTTGACGAGATGCAGATATAATAAAAACGGATTTTATAGCTGTGCCGGCCTGACCTACAAATACACTCTGACAAATGTTTCGGAGAGATGTCATTAATTGAAGTAAAATTGTTTGTTCGATAGTTTGTTTGCGCAACCAGCGCTGAAAGGAACGACGCTGCCGGTTGGCTCTGACATGAGAAACGAACCGCTGCTACAGAGCCGGTCGATTCATGTTTGCCATGGTATTCCATTCCACTAACCTGAATAAACACGTACAAAGATTATAAACCAAGCATTTCACTTTTATTTGGACTTTTATGTACACTATATTCACGAGGTCTGCCTAGTCAACCGATGAGCAAATATATTTTTTTTACATGCTAACCACTCTCTCTCTAGCAATATAAAAGTCTAAGAGAATGTAAATAGAAAGCTCAACTGAAATAGTAACCGAAAGCAATAAACTATTGAAGAAAGTGCCCATAAAATAAATTTTGGCTTTTTAAGACCTTATTTTATCTTCTTAATTCGAAGCGATGTGTTATCGTGGCGGAAATTAAAGCCAACGTATTCTCGATCCTGATGGATGTTATTTTAGAAAAAATAGAAACATGGTGCAGTTTTTACGAAAATTGAACGAGTTATCGTACCATGGTGCCGAGCTCCAGCCGTATTAATGAACGGGGACGGTTACGGAACCGGAGCGAGCGGCAAGTAAAACTTCTCCGCTATTGTTTCGGCAACTATTAAAACTGGTACCCATACCTCTAAGTTCGCTCTTGGATGCACTTTGCAAATGTCTCACACTTTGAAAATTTTGTCTGGTGGAAACTTGTATCGAAACTTTCAGATTTTCCGCGGTGGAATGAAAATAAAGGCTATTATTATTTGAAGATATATACCACTTGCCTAAACTACTGTCTACAAAAAAAGGAAAATATTAATCCCAGAAAAGAAATATAGTTGCGGAAATATTCAGCATTTCCTTAGCTAAGTAGTGAAAAAAAAAGATTCACTTATATATTTTAAAAGGATTATGGGTTCTTGTGTGGTTTGTGATTTGTCTTCTTAACGACTTCCGCAATGTGACGCGTTCGGCGGCGTGCGCGACGGCTGGCTGCTCACGCAGCGTGCCCGCCGCGCCGCCGCTGCTCGATCCTCACACACTAACCACTCGCACGTTCGTCGTCATTTTTCATCTCGACATGCATATTCAACGCAACAATAAATCATTGGAAGCCATCCCCACACAGCCAAACGAAATGACCTTACTGTTATGTCACTAACTGTGAAAAATATCGCACGAAATGTATGTAAGTAAACAAACGAAACCGAAATATTACGTTAATAATTACCACCCTTTCGAGTCGCTGATAAATAGCGTCATTATTATCACCAACGCGTTGAATAATGGTTCTCTCTCTTGATATTTTATTCAAATAGCTAGCCTGCCCACGAATATTCTTTTTATGAAGCTCACGATTTTTTGCGTTTCCCTTTTACATTTTGCAATCGCTACTTTACTTCTGTTCTGGGTGCTTTCATCGAAATAATAGCAAAAAAATACACGGCTAGCTTTTTTTCTGCTTTTATTAATTAAAGTACAACTTGCCTTATGACTTATCTGGTTCACAAAAAACTTTTAAAATTATCGTCGCCAATGTCCAAAATGTTTGTCACAATTTCAGGTAACCGTAAAAAAATACCCGGGACACAGCTGCGGTCAAATTAATTTGGAGTCGGTTAATATTTTCGTATGCGAATATGAATAACACAAACATGTGGAAGTTTATGACCATTAGAAACTTTTGTCGAGTGTTCCGCATAATTACATCGTCGAGCTGTAAAAGGACAGTTCCATTTTTGTTACATATCACGTTCGCAAACTATGTTATGTGCTTCCATTTTGCTAAACATCAATTACACTTTAGTTTTAGTGTGGGTTTGCTTGCTTTGCGCTAAAACTGTCCGATCGATTTAGCCTATTAAATTAGATGACATATTCTATTGGGCCAGCCCCGATATCCGGGAAGCCATTTACATAATTATTGTCGCCGATGCACGTGGCGCGCTCGACATGGCTCATTTTACTAATCATTGTTTTAGTACACATAAGCAATTACATGAGGTGGGTTTAATTTGGCTATAATGATGCACAATGATTAATTAGTGCAACGTGTCGGCTATACATACAACGTTTAAATACTGATTTAATTTCATTTAGAAACCGACTGAGCTATCTCAATGCAGCTACTGAGAAAATGAGATGAAAACAATTCTTATAATTTATAAATCCTATTGTTTGCATAGCGTGACACGCTTTAAATTTTAAATTCTTGAAGACACCGAGTATAGAAGCTGACAATCGCAAAGACAAAAAGGTAAAGAATACCGAGATCGCTTGTTTTATGAAAACTTTAATATTATAATATGTATGTATTATATTTATATTTTGTGTTTTATACATAGAGATTAATCAATTTGTTAGCAGTACACCGCAGAATACCCCCTGTATTATTTTTAATTCTTACGATCCATCCTAAGGTTGTCTGGTAGATATCGCTGTCAGCGATAAGACCGCCCGAGATATATAAGTTGTGTTACTTTTTGGTATACAATAAAGTTTATTCTATTCCTTTTAATGTTCCCGACCTCAAAGGGAAAACCATAACGTATTTAGCACGAACATTTTAATGGGGGGGTTGAGTTGCTCCTTTTCAAAGAAATGTTATATTTATTGCATCGTGTGATAGAACACATAAATTCGTGTACTGAAATCCTGATATTGTTTCTTGTATAAACTCTATTTAATCAGTGAACATCGTGGCAAACCAACAAACAGATAGATTATGTTAGTAATAAAAGCACCTAGGTAGGAACTGTAATATACTAGTTAATTAATATTTATGCTCAGCCATTTCTACTCAACGCAACGCTGAAATAGCTAGCGGAATTCATTTTAGCTTTTAACTTTAGCACCGGCTTCGAAGCTTTATATCTCAGATCAACATAAACAAACCGATCGATATTATTTTAAAAATGTTAATCAAATACTCGCCGGCCAGGTATATTAAACTGCGCTGTATAGTGTAAGGGTGCTGTTGAAGGTCATAAGCCTAAATCTTGTTTATTCATGACGTTAGAGTGATTTGGCGAACATAAAGTTGGAGTAATGAGGCGTGACACTACCTGTGCGTGGTGCGGCGAGCGATTTGTTAGCAGAACGAGGCCAACCCTTGGGATTCCCCTCCCCCGCTCCGGGCCGCCCGGCTCACCCGCCCCCGAAGTTTCTTAGAAGCTCAAACATTAAGTACGGGATGGACGATTAAACGGCTTACTTGAGAATTACCTAACCATATTTGGATTATGACTAATTCTTAAAAGAGATTTTGTATGGTACGCTGAACTTTCAAATTGCAAATCCTCTCGTAAAGGAAGAAATAAATATTCAAAAAGGAATCTACTTGCTGCAAATACGAAAAAGGTTTTAATTCTACGACCAGTAGGCTTAATTTGAGTAGGTCCTATCGGAGCGATCTTCACAAGGCGACAAGATCTCTCTTAGTTCATCTCGATCCAAAATCTTTTTGTAGAAGGGAACAGTTAGGTACCTACCTATGTACAGGAAATACAATAGAGAGAATTTGTATTAAAATGGACGAGTACAGCTAATTAGTTTGACAACAAAGTCAGGCTGGTGGCATCAAGGATTAATCCGAGTTGAATTCCAACCGGAATGAAACGGCAAAGTCAGCTCGAGTCCCAGCTCCCACTTTTCTCTACCTAACCTAGGTAAAATCGAAATCTTTGCGCAACCGCAATCTAATAGTATTAAAGTATCAACAACGCGTTATTCACCGTATTCGATGATGTGAAACTCTCTCTCGAAAATAAACTCTTGTACAGTTCAAAGTTTATCGTCAAATGTTTATACGAAAACCTTTCGAACTATCCGTGTTCATGTGCAATATAACTTTTTGTTGAAGCAAACTACACCGGTTGAAGGTGGGTACCGGGTTACCCTAAAATTGTATTACCCAAGAATGGACGAAGTATTTGGTTGTTAATTTACAACGAAATCTGTAGAGTTGTAACTCTTAGTCAGCGATGGGCTGACACAAACATTTAAACAAACTTGAACAGTTTTAATTGAAGCGCCCTCGTCATGGCCCGGGCCGCGTGCCGCCCGGCTGCTCTATGTAAGCGGTTACGAGCACAACACTATTCTCTATAGCTACTCTCGCTACCTTCTATCCTCTAAAATAAACTTGTTCTCGTATCTACAAGGCTTCTTATGTTTTCCATTAGCTAAATTAAATTCAATTCGCTATTGCGTTTATAGAATCATAAAGAGACTTTGGAGCTTTCTTTATCTCTATTATCTAGGCAAGGTTAGCTAAAAGCAAATAATACATATATTTTAAAACAAATGCGTAATATATTTGAAAGATTTCGCTATAACCGTAAAGTTATGTGTTTGACTTGTATTTGAAACTATTTTAACAAAAACTAAACTGTGCACATTTTAAATTGGTACAGGTGATATATACTTTTGCAATTTAAAGCAACCCTTTTTTAAATATTATATGTAATTTAAATAAAATTGTATGTTGATTAACATGTGAACAAACGGCTTCTGTGATAGCGTTATTTAATGGAGGCTGGCCCGGGGCAGCCGCCGACACGCTCATCCGACGCAGATTAATTATGTAAATGAAGTTTGGGCTGCAGATGCCGATAGAGAAAGGTTCTCTTACAAAACGTACCGGCCGCCGCCACATCGCGAGTTAGACCGCTCTCAAAACTTCGCTTCGTCTTCAATAGGCCCGATCAATCCGAGGCCCATTATCAGCCGGCATGATTCACACAATTTGCGCAATGGATCAACTTGGCTCAAGAAGGAGCCGCAAATCCGGATAAAGATGAAACGAAACCGAGGAATGATTGAAATTAGACCAAAAGTATACATGCAGCTGTACGCAGCTTACCGTATCCCCGAAGAATGCTGTGAAATTCTCCGAGCTTGTGTACGAATTCGATTTTACATTCCACTACCCTAGTAGGTACATTGGCTGCATAAAATTCACAATTGACTAAGACAATAGTGACGAGAAACAGACAAATAATACGCATGACATAAAAAGAAAAATGTTACCTATTTTCTTTAACGGGTACAAAGGGATCTTGAAAATACCACTTCTCTGGTGCCTGGTGCGAGTTATATCACAGTTTTAAGGCACACTTTTTGCTTTTCGTCTTACTAAAATATGTTTCGTTTCCCTACCTGTAATACACTTTACCAAAGCACTTTCTTATTCTGTTTATTTTCAGGATAAACTGAGAGGGATTCATCAAAAAAACTAAGCCAATTTTACTATTTGAATACGTGAAGTTACTATGAATTTCTAATTTAAAAAAGGGTACGACGTCAAGTAAGCTGCCGCAATTTTTTATCCATTGACAAAATCCAACCAGAGCATTCATTAAAATTTCAAATGGAACGCCAGCTTAGTAAACTGCGAAAACTCTTTGAAAGTTTGTAAATTTCGACTTAACTCCCGATGTTATTTTCATAATTATCCCAATAAGAAATAGCTTCGTCACAATTTTGGTAAAACCACGTTATTTTCTTGGTCAAATGTATTCCACATTACACTATATTAAGTTGCCAGGACCAGAAATCAGAAACTTTTATTTCAAATAAACCATTTACAGGCACTTTTGAATTGTAAAAATGTCGGTCAGTCAAAAAAAAGCTAAATTACAGTTCCAAAGCGTACATTTCTATGGAGAAGAACGTTCAAGAAACTTCATGGACACTCTTTTAAAACATATTATAGGTTACCTAAATCTTGGTTACAACTAAGAAGAAGAACCACCAGCTGAGACCAGCGCATGCCAGTGATGACATACGTGGTCGCTTACAATGGGCCTCACCAGAACACTTAACCGCCCAAAGGGAAATTGAAAGAGCTATGCTCGATGTTTTCTTACTTGATCGAATCAGATATAAAGATATTCACAGGAGAACTAGGGCTACCGACGTAGCACGAAGACTCGCTAGCTTTAAATAGCTGTGCAGTGCACAAACTCGTGAAACAAATGATCTTAGGGTCCGAAAGGTTCTAAAGTGGCGACCGCGTACTGAAAGACGTGAGATGCCCTCCCTCAAAATGGACCGAGATCTGGTGAGTATCGCGGGAATCCGATGGATGCGAGACGCTTAAGTCAGGTCGTTATGGCGATATTTGGCGGAGGCCGATGGCCTGTAGAGGACGTCTTTCGGTTGAAATGAGGCTGATGATGATCATGATCATGATGAAGTCGAAAGGCAATAGAAATAATTAAGTGAGTAGTGACATCCAATAGTAAAATCATCATCATCATCTTCCTGCCCTTGTCCCATCTTATTTGGGGTCGGCGCAACACGTTTTTTTCTTCCATTCTATCCTGTCAAAAGTCATACTATCACTAACTTCCTTTTCTTTCATATCACTGTTCACACAATCCATCCATCTTTTCTTTGGCCTCCCTCTCCCTCTCCACCCATCCACATGTATACTCATAACTCTTTTAGTACCATGTGTTTGATCTCTCCTCTTTACATGACCATACCAAGACAAACGATTCCCTTTCAACTTTTCAGTCACTGGCGCCACTTTCAAACTTCCTCTAATATATTCATTTCTTACTTTATCCATTCTCGTCACACCACACATCCATCTCAACATTCTCATCTCCGCTACATGCAATCTTTTTTCATGCGTCTTTTTCACAGCCCAACATTCTGATCCATACAGTATGACAGGTCTTATCACAAAATCATATTTGTGGAGAATTCGAGAGCATAAATATTTTTCTCGTCTTTTCTTACGAAAAATGAAACAAAAACGCAACCGCGCGTGGAAACGTTGTAATTCTTTAAAGTTCAACATTCCTACCAATTTTTTTACCGAAAAGTATTTATTTTATTATAAATATTGATTATGAAAATATTAATACAGTCAATGTTTTTGTGAAAATCAACAAAGTTATGATTAAAACGATATTAATTAAAATGTGCAGCTACTATGAATATCGAATCACTCATAACATTATTTGTTTTAGTGAAGCACTATAATTATTATAAGATAAATTGCTCTTTGAGCTAAGCTTTTGAGATTTAGGTGCAACCCGCACCTAAATCTAGAAAACACTCAATGAAAGGTCAGACAATCGGCCACCGACCTATTTGATATTAATTCATTATACCCCGAGCGAACGCCGGCGTTCGCTCGATCATTATCTTTCTATTGTGTCCCTAATTACGCTACTCAAAAGGTTAAATAATTGCCAATGCTACACATTTGTCATTCATCATCATGACCATTCATCATTTCAGCCGAAAGACGTCCACTGTGCCGACACAACAAACGGTCCTGTGCGTCTCGCATCTATCGGATTCCATGACCCTCACCAAGTCATCGGTCCACCTTGTGGAAGCTCTTCCAACGCTGCATCTTCCGGTACGTGGTTGCCACTCCAGAACTCCACCACCACCATGGTCTTCGCTATTGTGAGCGACCACGTTTCAGAGTCATATGTCATGACTCTGAAAAGTGTCATGACACTGGCAGCACGCACTGGCCATAGACTTTCGTCATGGGACACTGTGGTATGTTGGACGAAACATTTGTTATTAAATTACATAATTGTCACATTTTGCAACTAAAAGAAAATTTGAATGTATAAAACATCAAACTCAATTTTTGACAAGCTTGTCGGTCTAGTATTCAATGGCCCAGACTGCTCGTTTGATTACTGATTCGATTCCCACCCAACACAATTGTTTGTGAGATGAGCACTTCATTTGTTCTGTGTCTGGGTGTAATATATCTATGATAAGTATGTCTTTAGAAATATATAATTATGTCTATCAGTTGTCTAGTACTCATAGCACAAGCTCTGCTCAGTTTTAGAAATTTGTTGAATAAAACGTATGTTGAATAAAAGAGGACGAAAACAGTTTAATTTTTGGTAGATATTAAAATGTTAGTCTATTTGTATAACGGAGGTAGAAATCTAGCTCGTTATATAAATAGACTAACACTTTGCTAGCGACTTTGTACCTACGTTTTATGATGTAGGTATGATTTCGCTAGCAAAGTAGATTTTTCGTTTCAGCTTGTTGTGCCTTTGTACATTTTTTATTTATTTATATAATATTAATATAATAATTTCCACACAACGCCGTCTAGTCCCAAGCTACGCAGAGCTTGTGTTATGAGTACTAGATAACTGATAAACATACTTAAATAGTTCTAAATACATACATATTATAGGTAAATTACACCCAGACACAAAACAAATGATTGTGCTCATCACATAAACATTTGTCCTGGGTGGGAATCGAACCCACGACCGTCGGCATAGCAGTCAGGGCCACTAACCAGTAGACCAACAGGCCAGTCAATTTATATAGTCAGTTTCTCCTTTTATAAACAATAGACAAGCTTCTACAGACCAACAGGCCAGTCAATTTATATAGTCAGTTTCTCCTTTTATAAACAATAGACAAGCTTCTACAGACCAACAGGCCAGTCAATTTATATAGTCAGTTTCTCCTTTTATAAAAAATAGACAAGCTTCTACAGACCAACAGGCCAGTCAATTTATATAGTCAGTTTCTCCTTTTATAAACAATAGACAAGCTTCTACAGACCAACAGGCCAGTCAATTTATATAGTCAGTTTCTCCTTTTATAAACAATAGACAAGCTTCTACAGACCAACAGGCCAGTCAATTTATATAGTCAGTTTCTCCTTTTATAAAAAATAGACAAGCTTCTACAGACCAACAGGCCAGTCAATTTATATAGTCAGTTTCTCCTTTTATAAACAATAGACAAGCTTCTACAGATCAACAGGCCAGTCAATTTATATAGTCAGTTTCTCCTTTTATAAACAATAGACAAGCTTCTACAGACCAACAGGCCAGTCAATTTATATAGTCAGTTTCTCCTTTTATAAAAAATAGACAAGCTTCTACAGACCAACAGGCCAGTCAATTTATATAGTCAGTTTCTCCTTTTATAAACAATAGACAAGCTTCTACAGACCAACAGGCCAGTCAATTTATATAGTCAGTTTCTCCTTTTATAAACAATAGACAAGCTTCTACAGACCAACAGGCCAGTCAATTTATATAGTCAGTTTCTCCTTTTATAAACAATAGACAAGCTTCTACTAGCGGCTTCACTCACGTAAAAGTATGTTTCTCCATACAAACTTTGAATCCCCGTTTCTTCTCTTAGTGCATAAAGTTCTATATATATAAAAATGAATAGCTGTTCGTTAATATCTATATATATAAAAATTAATAGCTGTTCGTTAGTCTCCATAAAACTCGAGAACGGCTGGACCGATTTTGCTAATTTTGGTCTTAAAATATTCGTGATAGTCCAGGGAAGGTTTAAAAGGTGAGAAAAAATAGAAAAATCACGAAAAAAATTCCCAATACAACGGCCATCTCTTATTAAAATGTCAATATAAAATGAAATATGCTGTTCTGGTAATGCCAGTTGATGGCGTTATCCTTACTATTAGGCGGAACGAAGTTCGCCATATCAGCTAGTAAATAAATAAAAGAAAAACTTTGTTCAAAACTTCACACTCTTAGTCCCCGTAGTTTCGGCTATGCGTTAAATATCAGTCAGTCATTTTCTCCTTTTATATAATACTAGCTTTTGCCCGCGACTTCGTCCGCGTAGAAGTCGAAAATCGTTTTATTAGGTTTTTTGTGATACGAAAATATGAATTATTATTTATTATCTTCTTCGTGTGTGATAGTCCATTGAATTGTACGGCGAGCGATATTGTTTCTTAAGATAAAATATTATAGTATCTTAGCCGTGTGCAGCGCCCCTTAGTGAACTCCACTGCGGGTGACGTAACATACGACAAACTTATTATTTACGGTAGTTACAGTAACCGGGTCTAGGGATCGAACCGCAAAATTAAGTTTGTTTTGTAGATACTTTTCCGGGATAAAAAGTACCCAGTGTGGTGCCCAGGATACTAAAGAATAATTATACCAAGTTTCATCGTAATCGAACCGGTAATTTTTGCGTGATGCCTGAACAAACAGACAGACCGACAAATTTTTTTTTTTAATCACATTTTTGGGTTCGATGTCGGGCTGGTAACATCCCCAGCCACTTATTTTTTTTTAATATTTTTAATGTACAGAATGTTCACTTCTACAGATTTATTTTAAGTATAGATAGTTATCATTTTAAACGAATCTCAATAGACTATTCTCCATTCTACCGCTTTAGCATGGCTCACAAGGTTCTCGGTAATAGTTAGTCCAAACAGCCACAGTGGTGCATAGATAACAAACGGTGTCTGTCCGTTAGAATAACATTCCGAAAATAAACAAGATATTCCCAGCTACGTTGCACTCGCTTTTGTCTGAATATAACATTTTAAGGTTCCTTACTCATCATTGTCATCTTCCTGCCCTTATCACATGTTATTCGAGGTCGGCACAAAAATAAATTCTGCCATTCTGCCCTGTCACCCGTCTCACTTTTACAAACTCCCTTTTCTTTCATATCACTCCTCACACAATCCATCCATCTTTTAAATTTCTTTTGGGCTTTTCTCAATGACTATTTTACCAAGCCTACGTTGCACAGTGGATCGTTTCATACAAGGCAGACATCGGAAATTCTAATTTTATAAATAACTAGCTAATTTTATAAATACCGTAACCGCTATGTCCCTGCATTTTAAAACTGTAATATCTTCGAAAATTTCAAAACGGGCCATATTGATTTATATTAAATGCACAATATATTTAAGGTACTTAATTGGATAAGGATTAATGCTGTATTGCTTAAAATTGTTTCATAAATAAGTCATTATTTCTCGTAAAAAATAAAGGATTGAAATGAGTTATTGTGGATTATCCCTAAGAGATAGACATATACCATCGAGGACTTTTTTGTAGACCTTTTTAAGGTGTACAATACTGTAGCATACTATTTTGATCTATCTCGAAGGCTTCAGCTAGCGTTTGCAAGTAAGCGCAAATAAATGTGTTAATTTACGACATCACATTAGAAACCTATACCTATAGTTTCTCTACTATATTATGCATGTATTATACACATAAATCTTCATCTTGAATTACTGTATTTGAAAAAAACCGCATCAAAATCAGTTGCGTAGTTTTAAAGATCTAAGCATACATAGGGACAGACAGCTGAAAGCGACTTTGTTTTATATCATGTAGTGATAAGTCTAAATCTATCTACTTATACTAACATATCAATAGAGATTTATTTTATTTAGCCAGAATCATTGGAATCCTGATCATCAGCTGTGTAGCTAACACTGTGGAATAATGGTAACGTGGAAATGGCAGAGTCAGGGTACAGTTGTGGTTCAATGAGGAAATCTACCGTGATCTAACATTCTTATATGGTACTTTCCTGGACGCATTGATAAGATCCGATGATAATTATCAATAACATATTTAATATATCTCTTTTGCTATTAACTCTAGACGTTTTTTGTGTACTATATTAAAAAAAAAAAGTCAACATTCTCTGTTTTAGGCTTCTTGCTTGAGTTGCTTCTGAAAACTGTCCGATAGGGACAATTAACTTTTTTTGATGATTTTACTGAACAATTGATTTTTAAGTAAACATATGTATATAAACATATAGGCAACACAATGTGATGCTTATAATAAACCTTTCTTTGCGTGATCCCACTGATTTCCATTTTTTCTCAATTATCAGGGAAATAAGTTTTATTTTTAACTTCGATCGAACACAACTTACAATGCTGTCTTCATGTTTTGTCACAGTAGATTTAGACATTATAAACTGCAGAATTCTTTCATTTCGCTCCGTCTTGCTTACAGAAAAACCTCAAATCTTCAAATATAAGTCAGGGAAATTAAGACTATTTGTGATAAAAAAAGTAAGGCATACACATGCTAAATTAAACAATAACTATTTTAAATAAATTAAGAGGATTGTAGCTTTAAAATAATCTAGGTTATATAGGATTACAAAAGGTATATGTAGTCACGTTTAGGTTCATTTATATATATATATAAGGAGAAACTGACTGACATATCAACGCACAGCCGAAACTACTGGGACTAGGAGCATAAAATTTTGCACAAGGTTGCCTTTTATGATGTATGCGAGCACTAAGATATGATTTTCCAAAATTCGCCCCCTAAAGGGATGAAAAGAGGGTCCAAAGTTTGTATGGAGAAAACTACTTTCACGCGGGCGAAGCCTCTGGCAGAAGCTAGTTGGAAATATTCTGACGACGATTTTTTTTCCTCAATCAAAAATACGTAACATCATTAATATTCTCCATTTTTTCTGTCACTCGGACACATAAAACTCATAAAAATCGATCCCAACACAGAGAGCAAAAATTGTAAATATAATTATTTTTTCATGTTCCTTTATTTTTATTTAAGTACTTCAATCCAAATTAGTAATGACGGGGTGGATGTAGATCATCAGTAATAGTATTTTTAGAATGTAAGGTTATCTATTAATAATTAAGACTATAAAAAAAAACGAAATTAAGTAATGTATTTCCGACGTCTAGTTTGTATGGAACGATCCACTGTGCGCTAATTGTATGTCTAACACAGACAGGGCGGTTGGATTGTTCGAAAGAGTTACAGCGGCGCTGGAACGCAAAGGGCAACTGAAGGAAGACAGGTGAGTTTAAGTAAAAAAAAAAAAAAACTACACACTGAGGGTGTGCGGTGCCACTTTGTCTTTGTATGTAGGTACTAACATTAGCTTTATAAGGATTCTTGTGTTACTAACATTATATGAATTTTTATCTGAAATAAATGTCATATTACTAGATATTATTATTAATAATCTGTCACTCTCTCTCGCTCCACCTAAAGCGCGAGAAGTTATTTGATTATTCTCATCTCTAAAAAGGACTTTATCTATAAATCCACAACAGTAAAATTTTCACAGAATGCGTATGGATTTTAAGAACTTTAGCCGCTATCATAACGAATGCATAACTACAAAAACAATAAATCGAACTATTAATCCAATACCGTCACTAAACAAAATTCTTCAAAAAACTGTTTTTAACGCAATCTGTAAAGTTAACGCTCAGCAAACAGATAGCGTTAAAAACAGTTTTTTCGTTGCGAAATGTTCAAAAATAACGCCGATCCAAACATAAAGTTATTTTATTGCACATAGGGCCCTTTGGCACTTATAAAATGTCAGAAGCTAGTGTGTACATCCCCAACGCAATATCCTTATATTTGCCCTTCATTTGTTCAAAGTTTAATTTTTTTTGTGAGGTGTCACGGAAACTTGTGCGATTCGTCTCGCACTTGGCCGGTTTCCTTTCTACCTGTTTCTCATGATAAGTCTGACACGTGTCATACCATTAAGTCTTTAAAAAGAAAATGTGGAACAAATGTTTTGTTTCCGTACTTCTGACAGCCATAGAATATAAAGATTTTTTTCCGCGTGTATTTTCCGCGTTTCAGTTTTAATTAGGACTAAGCTCTAAACACGCGATTCATTAATATAACGTGATATTGTAAAAACACTTGCTAGCTAGTACTAGTTGCTCCCAGCGGCTTCGTCCGCATCTTAGCAGAAAATTATCCCAAGGGAACATACTCCCAGCATAAAAAGTGTCATATGTGCTATTCCAGGACATGGTACACACACATGAGACATAAACATGGTTGTTAAATAAAGGTCTAACTGTGTACCAAGTTTCATCAAACTCCGTTCAGCCGTTCGTGCGTGTAACAAACATACAAACACATGCACTCACAACCTTTCGTTTTTATAATATTAAGCATGATTTCTTGGACAGGGATTCTTTCATATACATATATATATATGTATTTAAATCTACGATGCTTCAGTTCCCGAAATACCTGATAAACGGGAAAGGGGTCGCTGTACTTATCAATAAGAACAACATCTTACTGTAGGACCGTCACGAAAATTTAATTCTCAACACATTGTTTTTTATTATTATATTGTCACCTTAGTATAAAAATTACAATAATAAAATAAATCCTACTAGACTAAATCCTCGACCTAATAAAATTTTACTAGTAATTTTATTAGTTCAAGGAGAATTAAGAAAACATTATCCTTTTAAAAATTTAGCTTATAAAGAATTGTTATTTATAGGAGCAGTTCCCGGTTATTTGAGAATTAACAACAAAAACTTAACTAATATAAAAAATTAGCTTCTACCAGCAGCGTGAAAGAAGAAACACGTGCTATTCCAGTACATGGTCTACTCGTGTCCTGAATTATTGTTTTCCTCGAAATTCATTCAACGGTTTGAGCGTGAAGTAGTAACAAAAAACAATACTAACTTTCGCCTATATACTCGTAATACCTATTAGTTGAATTAAGTTGCTTGATCAGGTTTTACGCATGGATTAGTGTAGAAGCTAATCATACGTGTACAAAACACTATGATACACATACCTAAATGAATATATAGCTCAGACATGAGCACAACCCTACCTATGTTACATATCAATGTCTAAGGGTCTATTCAATATAGAGATAGCCACACAGGTACAGGAATGGGAGGTATTCCGATATTCCCGAGGTTAACACCGGAATGTGGAGGATCTAAATAGAGGTGACCAATCAGCTGGTGCTTTGATGTGCTATAGCATGCTATGTGGCTACCTGAGTTAACGAGATACGTTACAACTACGGGCAAAGTGGCCGCCCGTGGCTCGGTGACCGTCTTTGACGACCCCGTATCAATAGTCGATAGAATTAAGCTAACGATATTGCTCGACTTTAGATGAATGTCGTTTTCTTTTTTATAACATGTTGCCTCGAAATAACAGTTACTCCTGCATCGTGTGTGTTCACAAACATGTAATTTCACATACTCAAGACACCCACACCCGGAAAATCGTGCGTGGAAACGTCAAATACGCGGCTAAAAATATCTTTCACCGAATCTTCGATCTTGACTTTTGTCTTTTATTCCCCGAACCAATCTCTTGCTCTTAACACGATTGCTTATCTAATTTGGTATTCTGGAAATAATTCGCGTGTCACCCATTAAGTATCAATACGTATATAAGATTTTATTAAGTAAATTATCGACGCTGGCAAGACCCTTTTCCCACTTAATGGAGCTCGATATTGTAGTGTTGGGTAGTTTCAGAAGGTATTGAGTGACAGTAAACGGTAGGCAGCGAGTAACAACAAAAAGTTAATAGTCGTGAGGGAGCCAAACACTCAACACGTTCGCACTGCAAACATCACCGACTTGGGTAATTTCGTTCAACGCGAAAGTCACAAGAGGGTCCACTCCTCGCACACTTCCATTTCGAAAATAAATGAGTTAATCAAAATAGAACGAGGTCTATACGAAGAAAATAAAGTAAGACAAATAGGTGCCATTCAACGCATCGAGTCCATTTTACGCATCGTTCGTTTGTTTGCTTGCTCAAGTGCCGCCGCCGAGGTGAGAGCCCAGCACTACGGCACAACAGACGCACAACTACTGTTGGCTGACGCGTTGATATATTTCCCGTAAGTGTATGAGCTAATAAACGTATTTTCTTTACTTTCGTTGTCGCCTGGGAATAAAGTACTAACGAAACTCAAGTTGACTTTTATCAGACAATCGAGTTATAGACTGAAGTCAGGTCAAGTACGAGACAAGGTAGGGCGACAGGCGGTTAGTCAGTTAGTCTCGTTCTAAGGTCCATTTTTTCCAGATAATGTGAAGCGATTAAATAAGTTAAAATTGAAGCTTAACTTTTTGAACTTGATTCAATGTGATCTTAAGATCATTAGATCTAGCTTAGGTATATTAGGGTGTTACAATTTAATATCAATATATAGAATATGGTTGAAGTAATTTGATGTAACGTAAAGCACTATCAATCATATTGTGCGCGGCGGTGGCGGGCGGCGGCGGGCGGCGCGCGCAGTGTTCCACACCGCTGCCACTGCTGCCGACGCCGACGCCCGGAGACGATCATTCATCACACTTCGAGCTCTCTTAAGTGCTTTAGTGCACTATAATCAACTCCTTATATCGGCATTTTGTTAAGTACACTCCACATCAACATAATTAGCTATATAAGAGCTACTACAAATTTTGTTTATTGATGAGCTCATCTTCTTTAGTTCGATCACATTTCACCATCGATTTCATATGACTTCTGCAGTTTTACATTTCGATATATTCTCTTATTATCTTCTCTTCTCTCTCCACATCATTCCCAAGCCTTATATAATCCTCCGAAATAAAATGATAAATATAAAATCTACCCACATATAAAACAGAAGTAGGTCTAATTTTTTTTTTTCTCTTTTTCCTATATTTTTAATAAAACTATTCTAACAAAAGAACTCTGTGTTCTATTAAGTATTAATAAGATAACTTAATTTATATTCAAATGAAAATCTGAAATTATATTATAATAATAAAGCTGCGGTGAAGAAAATATCCGCTGCCAAAGTCAAACACATGAATTTTTATGAACATAAACATTTTTCGTTACGACCCGAGCTGATGGTCGTTAAAACTCTTATCCATAATCATGCGGGATAGAACAAGGAAAATGTCATTCGTCATGCTTAAAGAGATTAGATAAGGAGTTCGATTCGCGAGATCGTTAGTAAGTGCGAGTTGAAGAACTCAGGAATGGAAGTGATCGCACTCCGTTCCACAAAGCATATGTGATTGACACACATTCACCCGTCGTGACGCCGACGCACCTGAAACCTAACGACCTCCATCCTGCCACTGTATACGACTTTTTATTATTTCCTTTCTGCAAATATCTGATGAAAGAGATCTTGTTATATTTATTAAAAAACATTCATTGTGCGTACAGCTAAGGATTCTAAATCTGCCGGAGTCTGTGTTTCCTGATAGCTACCCCTTAGATATATTAAAGTGAATAGGCTCTTATTAAACTAGAGCGCCTCATCATCAACGATTACATCACTGCTTCAAGCACTAGTTTATTACTCCATCGTCGACGACATCATCGCTTACCATCAGGTGAGATAGTGGTCAAAGGCAAACCAATAAAAAAAAAACCGGACTCGCGCACTGAGGGTTGCGTACAAATTTACCTATGAAAACAATTCGATTCCCGAATTGAGTTACGAAGATTTTTTCAGAATCGCAAAAAGAGTTTTCGTGACATAACTACAAATTTACAGTTTTCAGGTATTTTCCTACACTTGTGCTATGAGATCTTGCTTCATGCCGAATTTCAGAATTCTAGGTCCTCGGGAAGTACCCTGCTAATTGAAATACACGTTTTTTGCGACACAAACGACCGTATGTCTTTTTTCGTGAACTAAAAAATTTGATTTTTTACAGCTTCAAGGGCCCGCAGACCTGACTATATGGTTTAATTTCAACTCGATATCTCCACGCGGTCCCAAGATAAAGGGTCTTAACAGACAGACAGACGGAAAACAAAGTGACAAACAAATAAGGGTTCCGTTTTTTCCTTTTGAAGTACGGAACCCTAAAAAACATAGACAACTAATTTAAAATCACCAAAGTAAGAACTAATTAGTTTCAAATTGAATTATATTTACATAACCACATAGAAATCACTTTTTCGTTAATTTCTTCAGCTAATCGCAGATGAACGTCTGACATGTTGTAAATATTTACACGACATTAATTAAACAGCCATCTAATAACTTACTCTGGTAACATGGTGTAGGTAAGAGAGAAACTATTAAACGCGACCACGAATGTTTAACGTGAGCGAAGCATTATTAAAATTAATGGCTTTATTAAAGCGACCGCGCATCAAAATATGTAAACTATGCCGCACTATCCATATGAATGGGTGTGAGCTGCGGCAACGAATATGACGGCAGAACCCATATTCGGAGCCGACAACGGTCGACGGTGGCGCGACGGAGGCGTAGCATATTAGGGCCTCACATTCATCCAACCCGTCCCGAATACATGTCTTTATCAAAGACGTTATTAAACCTGCCGCCCGTAGAATACGTAAGACGGTGAATCGATTTGACTAAATTACCTCAGGAACATATAGAGTACACACTCCATATGTCCATCTCGTAACACACTAAGCACAAAAGATGACGATACGATTTCTTTACGAACTGCCGAATAGGTCAGAAGGACGTTCTCCAACGCTTTATCGTGCGAGCCATTTCTAAAGATTGAGCGGCAAAAGTGTCCATGAAAACATAATATCTCTCAAACTGCTGACAGAGTGTCGAGGTTTTATAGATTTCACGAAGTGGAAAAATTCGTTTTCTCTGTTTCAAAATTATTTTCTCACGCCTCCCAGCTACAAACAGTTCAATAACGTTGCGGCGAACGGGCAAAAGCGCAAGTTCGTTTAATTGCAATTTAGACTAAGCCCAGCGATCGCCACATAAGCTGGCAAACAGAACAGAGAGGTCGAGGGTCTGCGGGAAGACTCAGATATAGCCGCCGAACCGAGTGCACTCACTGGTATCTAGTTTCGTATAACAAATGGCGGAGCAAACCACTCAACTAAGCTAGTGCTCGCTGCACAAGAACTGTTCGCCGATGTCGACCACCACTACTGACGCTTTAAACATACTTGACATACAACACTTTGATTGCATTATTCTATCGAAGCAATTATTTGTTCGATATTCAGGTCAAAGAATTCAGTCGAAAATTTGAATACGATTTTTTCATAACAATAATATTTTATATTAGCAATTCAATCAAATCAGGCACAGGTGCGAAATCATTTCATTAGTTAATGCTGAATATTAAAATCCAATACAAATTGTATGTTGTAATTTGTACACGATATATAATACGAAGTAACATATTGACACGTTGTAGTTGAATAATGAAACACTCCGATATGAAAACAATATCGGGTTAAGCTTAAAAGGATTGTATATGGTAGAGGTGACAGGTAATGGGGAAACGCATTAAGCCACCTACGAAGCCGAGCGGCGCTGTGCGGCTCGCGAAATAAAATGCACTAATGATTGCCGAAGCCACGTTCCCGTGCTCCGTAACGACCCTACGCGATTAATACTTTTTTAAGATTCCTTTGCGCATTATAATTGAACATAACCAAATACTACTCGAATAAACAGCTTATCTTGTGGGACAAAGAAAATATGAGCCGAATGATTTAACATTATCAAATTACATCTCTTCTTTCAATATCCGTGTTTACGCAATTATTGGTAATCGTACAGATCTCCGGAAATTACATTTTTAATGACGACGTTTGTAAATAGAATTATAATAATTACTAGCCATGATCCGAGCAGTTATGTTCTACAAAATATTCAAAAGTACGGAATGTGCAAAACCTGTCGAACGTCGGCACTCTCTGTGCCGCACGGGGCAATGCGGTGTTTGATTCATACTCTAATATTCTTCTCTCTAATTATAAAAGGAATTGGCCAAACGGACCCTAAAAACTATGTAAGTACTTCTGGATAGTGTGCAATGGTAAAGGTGTACCTTTGTCGACTGAATCTCGAGACATCCATATTTATCTTTATTAGCTCTGAACGATTTGCTTAGGGGGAATAACCACGGACATATACTTCAGCCTGGGGAACGGTTAACCATTAACACATCAGCATGTACCTACATATGCTTTTCGACGGTATCGTAGCTGTCGGGCGGTGCCGTCGGGATGCCGGCGGTGTGCCGTACCCGGGAGCTAACCGCGCTGTTCCCGGCACACCTATCTTTTATTTTTCTTGACAGAACATGAGCGCGTTAAACCGACGATGTATAGATTGCATATTAAGCAATGGAGGAGATTCCATACAAATAAACAGGTATTTTTTTGATCAAGGTCCTTATTGAGTGCTAATTTAAACGCTTCTAGCCACTTCAGAAGAATAATAATCTTGCATTTTGATCTTAACCGACATGAATATTTGTCGAGTTATGTTATTTTTGAGTTGACTTCTTGTGGTCTCAAAGAGTCTTTTAAATTTTACAGAAACTTAACCTATACAATCACCACCTTCTTTGCTCTTAAATACCATTTAATTAATACATTGAACATCAAACTATTCTTCAGCTCTTAAATATGAGTAGTTTACCGCTGGTTAAGCCAAGCGTAACGTCTAGTTTCGGACAAAGGAATATTCGCTTTCCCAGACATTCGCTCACCTCAATGATCCGTCATTCACAGAAATCTATTCACACCTGATTACATCGTCAAATCCGATTTTCTACAGGATTTTCGTTTGTCCAAAGAGTTTGAGCCTCAAATAACATGCAATTTTCATTATGAACCTAAAAGCTTGGAGGGCGAAGGAGATTGAAAAAAGTAAATCGAACTCAATTTTAATACAAATACATTGAGAATTCCCAGTTTGCTTTAGTAATCATCTACAATCACAGATATAGTAAGTACAATGAAGGCACAAGTGGAGTTTGAACAGATAATTTTAATGATTCCCTGGTATTATTATTTCAGGGTCCATACCTAATGGAATGGGAAAAGTTTGAAGAATGTAAAGGTCCCAAACAGGCGGAGTGCGGCAAGTTTGAAATCAAACATTCACAAAATATGTCGGACGTAGTATTCCTGCTGGACTTTCCCAGGGATTGCCCGGCTACCTCGGTAGGTATTTTAATTAAAAATATACAAAAAAAATACTATCTTGCTACATATTTCAGTAACTAATTTCCGTTTTGAACAGGCTAAAATTGTGGTTAGTACAAGAAGCAACAATATAACAAAAAAGTTGTGGAACTATGCGCTGAACAAACCCTGCGAACATTTTGTTTTGGGCCCCATTCTCGTTGATTCGTTCAATTTGACTAAGAATTGCAAAGTTAACAAGGTAAGATTTTCAGATAAGTATCAACTAATTTCGCAGAGCCGTCGTAAACATAAAATTAAACGTGATTTTATACACAGGGTCGCTACGAGATACATCTCGACTTTGTAGCGAAAGCTAAGATGTTTTTGGGGACGAGTTTTTTTTACGGCGAGTACATATTCAAGACCATGTCTTACAACAAGGTAAACAACTTTTTCTGTGTATACTCCATGTTAAACATCAAAAAACCTGCTTAATTATTAAAGACATTTTTCTATTAAGAGTTTTATTATTTAAAATTACACACCGGTACTCAAACGTATGTAGTAATGGTACATAGTTAGGTATACAAACAAACATTAGGCATATCTTGCACCAGTTCGACTATGAAACGACTACTTGCATACGCTGGGGACGTCTAGAATATTTGATAGAAAAATCGGCGCCATTTATTCGCATTATTGCTTTCAGGAAAATAATACTGCAGTTCATTTTTATCGTCACATAATAAACGTATATTTCAGGTCTGAAATGTATTAATTGGATAGCCCGCTTCAGAAGTTGGGCGTCGTTTTTATGAAAGTGGCATAATTATCGTGTTTCATTTAGGGCACCCCAGACCCGTGACTCGCGTCTGAGTTAATAACCATATAATAAAGTTGGCGGGCGGATAGACGCGTAATATAACTAATTTCCGTGTCGCGATTAAAACTCGTTATAAATGGTAGCCGGGAGAACTGGAGGCTGTCAGCATTACCGCCAAAAGAGGAAAAAAGAGATTCGTATTAAAACGCGCTGGAATTTTGCAAAACGGCAGCATACACGACGAAAACAACCAGCGAACATATTATTTTATGAAGTTTTTATACCTCGCTTACGAACCACAATTCTTTGTAATCCCCGTGTGCTCTTTCAAACTTACAAACATTGTTCACGTGAGTACGTCGGCAAGTACTCACTTGTTCCATATATGGGAAGGACCCTACTAATATTATAAATGTGAAACTTTGTGGTTATGGACATTTGTTACTCATTCACGAAAATACGAGTTACGAATATGAGGTATGAGGTTTAAAGTAACATAGCTTGTACATTAATTTATTCTGTTGTATAATATATGCCATAATTTATAATGGGCATTTATAATGACAGATGTCAGTATATGCTAAATAGTCTTGCACATTAAATTATGAAAATGACAAGTACCTACTGGAGACCTATTTCCCTCCCAGCTTTCAATAGCACCTAATTATATTCAATGAGGCTCCATGATTTCTCCATGATTTACTGAAATTGCGTGCAAAATTATAAGCCCTACCATTCACTGCGAACAATACGATCAAGTAAATTCTGTTCATTTTATCAATGAGTGGTTCGCAGATAGTTTTTAATATCGGTTAATTGATACCAACATTAAACAGGTAATAACAGAGAACATAATCACTCCACAGTTCACTAATTAATGAATCATTATTCATCAGGCCAAATTAATTGATTTAACTTTTTCATTTATAAATTAAAAAAATTAAGTCCAAATAATTGTTGATGGATGTCTACAATCTGTACTAAAAACAAAACTCGACAAATTCATCTGTTTGTGAAATTAAATAAAGGGAGCGTAGTTAATACATTTTTAATGAGCTGTAATAATTACACAACAAATTACTCGTCTTAGCAGAGCGAGATCTGCGAGTAAATCTGGTCGGTAATGGCGCGCGGTGGCACCTGGGCGCCTGGGCGGTGGCCCGGCGGGCCTGTGGCGGCGCCTCGCTAATTTCCTAAAGCACAATATAAATTACCGCCTGAAAACAATGACGACCGCGCTAAACTCGCGCTGCCCGCTTGCACTGCCCAAATTATAATGTACACGCTAAAAGGATTGTTAGCTTTACATAAATCATCTCAAAGCGACTACAACAAATCAAGTGAAGTGTTCGCTACTTTTTTAAATTAAAATTATATCTTGAAACCAAACTTCTCCTCGAGCTCAAAATGGTGTAAGATTTACTCTTAATTCCGTTGACACAAAGGTGTAGTCAACAGGAGGATTGTAACTTTGCATAATCTTCAGAGTTTCCGTCTGCTGCTTCGATTTATGTCGAGTCAGCCAGTTAATTATTTTCCACGGACAATGAATTGCTGAACTCCATTCATTATCTTGAAATGAATCGACATTTTTTTTTATAAATTTTGATTTTGAGCTTATTTTTAAAAGATGCCAAGCCTTGTTATTTCGTCGTTTGTATAGCGACATTGTTGAAACGGGGAAGTTAATCTACATTTTAAGATGAGCAAAAAAAGTTAAGAATAAAAATTTTTTTACAAAAAAAGATAACCGACTTCACTAAAAAAAATACTAAAAGGATCAAAATAACTTTAATTTCGAAAGTCGGTGTTAAATAAGATACAAATAATACCAAGAAACACCGACTTTCGAAATTAAAGTTATTTTGATCCTTTTAGTATTTTTTTTTTGTGAAGTCGGTTATCTTTTTTTTGTAAAAAGTTTTTTATTTCACACTTTTTAGTTGGGATACACTTATAAAAAGAGTGCCTATCTCTCATGACAATTCCAATTAATCCAAACACTACTAGGTTACATTGTTTTATTATGAAGTTCCTGTGTCTACCTTCCACCTTCCGGCTCCATAATCAGATCAGTTCGATAGTACCTTATTGCTAAAGTGCATTTCATGACAATTTTAATAAGCCCAAACACGGCTAGGTTACATTGATTAATGACGGAGTTACAGTGCCTACCTTCTGGCTCCATCATCATCATCAGATCAATTACCATTTTCAACGGAACTATTCAGAACCATTAATTTATTTGTATCATAGTCGCTTAACTATCTTCATTGTAGTATCTATGCGAGTATGAAGTTCCGTTGACCATTTCTGATCTTCTTCATCAGTTCCACTTCATCAAATGTTACTTTTTGACTGAAAATGCTTAAGTTCTCGATGAAAATACCAAAATCACTATGCAGTTGCCTATTATATTTGAGGAGTTCCCTCGATTTCGCCAAGATTCCATCATGAGATCCTGACTTGGTGACTATGGGACCATTTGGAAAGTATACTCTTTCTAACAAAAAAATATTTTTTCAAATCGGTTAGCAAGCGATGAAGTTATGAGCGAACAAACATAAAAAAAAATACAAACATCCGAATTGAGAACCTCCTCCTTTTTTAAAAGTCGGTTAAAAATGCAATAACTGAATGGAAGCGGACCATTTTCCGGCTAAACAAAATAGAATAAAGTACGTGCACTTATTTACAGTAAGTACTTAGAAGTTGTGCGTCTGCATGGTTGGTATAAGTTTCCTATTCTGTGAACATTTTGGCAACACGCCTAAGCTATTTGCAAAACATATTAAACATCTCTATTCGACATTAACAAATGGGCTCTCATAACATGGCGTTGGTGGGTAGGTAGGGACAATAAAACACTATGTATCAAAGTGCTGACTTTATGACCGCAAATGTTAGCAATACACTTACTTATTCACATCACCTAGTCGGGTACAATTGGAAACGGGACTAGGTAAGGCGCACCAACATAAAATACTATGTAGCTCCGTATAGCCGCATTACAGCCACGAATGCTGTTATTCACATCCAGAATAAATCAGGTCTACCTACTCCGCGATAATGCAACGCGTTAGCATGAGTAAGCTGAGTTAGTGAGTACACACGAACTGCATGGAACGGAACTGGCGATCTGCATGTGCGAGGCGCACGCGCAAACATAAATCGTCAATCGAATGAATTCCGTATGAGCGTACCTATTGTATTGGAATAACCGATTGGTTGGGAACAGACCGCCTATTTAAATGCGTGACCCGTCATTAGGCACGCAGGCGGAGTGCTCCGGGATCGCTCAAGTACGTACGCGCTATATGGCCTCGTATAATCGACCTGTTAACGTTTCGTCGTACATATACCTAGCGTACCCAACCCTGTTTGCCGTCATTTATTTTTACTGCTTACTAGGCGGAATTCGACGAAGGCGACACGGGCAGTGGCAGGCGATCGATCGTCGCCATCTCACGACTTATACTAAATGTACCTGTGATACCATATCAAAGGCAGAATTATTCATTTTATAGCTTGCCAGCTACCATATTTAATTGGGTTAGAAGCTCCGTCGTCGCGCAAGACAAACAAGATCAGTATTCCGCCATGATATTTAGTGCGATAATGTAATATAGACCTCACGTACTAAGCGAGTTACCATGTCGGATGTCAAAGCTATTTTTTGTTGGCGACGGCGACACTCCGATAAGACTATTTCAGTGATTTGTTGGGGTTGTAGGAGTGAAGATTAAATTTGTCCTGTGCTACGTTATATTCATGTTCTATTGTAAATTAAATAAGGCAGACTTCTTGATTAGATAATAAAACGATCGATAAGTGGGTAGATACCAAGAATAATGTTTGACCTTAGACAGAGGAAAGTAAAAGAAAATTATTTTCGTAGTTTTATATGACGAGCTCGTTACGCCCTTACTTTTATTTGTTATCGTACAAAAGTATCAATATTTTTTTTATACATACTCACTCAGACTGAGCTCCGATAAATTGAATCCAAGCTTACCTGAAAACAGAAAATAAAAACAATGAAAAACAATACCCTAAAAAATTATCATAACTCCTACTGAAAAAAATCAATCAATTACTTCCCGAGCAAAAAATAATGAAAGCAGATTTAAAAAGAGATTACAAACGTTTTACTTTAAATCGTTGTTTGTGTTTTAATCATGCTCTAACAGCTGAACGGTTTTGGGTACAATTTGGTACAAACTCAGAATGGATTATAATTTAAACCGGGCTAATATTCCAAAAAACTAAGGAAAGTACAAGTCGCAGGTCGCAGACACAGCTGTAATAAAATAAGTATTTCTAATACGCAGACCTGCGCATAAATTCGCCATTTCAAGACCACATTAGATATGTAGACAACCTGTGTTCTCTTTAGTAACAGGCTCATTGACTAGGCTCACCTTACTCCGCTTCAAAGTTCTAACTCAAAGATGTTCTCTTCACCAAAACACTTGTAATTTTGTTCATACACTAATAGATATTATTCAATGTAAATAAGCTTCAGAGCAGACAACCACATAAGTGCTCCGAAGGCTTAAGAAAGGTTCTAGAGATACGAGTCTCTTAGGGTACACAGTATTATGCTGATATTATACAAAAAATTTCAACCAACGAAAGGTTTTGGTTGTTGAATCTTGAGGCCTCTCGCAACAGCGATAAACCCTAACATAACCCGACCTACTTATACGTACAATGGTTATATGAGAGCATACTACATAGTATACATATAGTATGCAAGTGCAACATTATCCGGGAACTGAAGAACTCTACACAGGAGTATAATACATAGTAAGGACTGATTGTTCACGAATACCTTAGTTGGCTGGCGTTGACTTCCAAATACAAAGGCATTTAATAATATAATACACTATTATGAACAAAATACCTTTGGAAAAGCTATTAATCACAATTTTTCAAATGAATTTGTGGGTTAGTAAAATAGGAAATTATCGGGAATGTTAAACTCTTTTTTCCAGAATAGATAATCGAGTATCGGGATTTTTAATCTTGTTTCGGCTGAGGATAGTCAATATATGTTCGTGTAATAAGATGTCACAAAAGGTATGAATCATAAATAAGCTTATTATGTATTCAACAAAATACATAATATATTATGGTAGTTTCTGAAAATCAGGTTGGTATAACTAAAAGTATTAAACTAAAACTAACCGAATAAACGAATCTACAATCTAATCGCTGAACATAACAGTGTTACCAATAAGTATATATAAATTCAAAATTCCCAACTAAGTAATGCTCAAAATCCTAACATCGATTTTCAAATATTCGTGTTATTATCATAATTATTAGAGGCTCTCAAAGTAAAAGGTTGTTTTAATACCTAATTCTCTTTCGTAATAGTATTATTCAAACACTCGAATGTAGCTTTTAAGTGCTTACTCTTATTTATCGAGCTGGTAGCCTCACAAAACATCGGGTATATGACTTTAAAGCTTTGACGATGATTCAAAAGCTTTTATTGAAGCTTTTGAATCATCGTCACTAAATACCTCAAATAAATGGTATTTTATGCAGAATATAATTTCCATTGTTACTAGTTTAAAACACTCGATATATTTGAAGCCATTTCGGACTTGAATAGGTTTTATTCTGTCAGTCGTAATTTGTCGGTTGTAAATGAGCTTCATATATTCGATGAAAACACGGACGTTATTACTGGGAAACCGTTAATTACACAATTAAATGCTTACACAATTAAATGCAAGTGCAATTAGGTCGGTTGTTTTATCATTGTATATGACATTTGAACGTGTTGTGCCTTGAAAATATGACATATTCCCAAATCTAACTAAAAAAACACAGTCCCTACTGTTGTTCCAGACCTTTATCTAAATAGGTATGGTAACGTTGGGATGGTCCAGCTTCCTCGTAAAATCACATAAAATAAATTCTCGATAAAATCGAGCCTATACAACCAAAACAGAGACCGAGAATAAAAAAGGAAACCGAAACAAGTACAAAAACCCTCATTCCATCACAAATAGATTTGAGTTCAATGCCAAACAATATCTCCACGGGACAGTCATAACACGCCGCCTCGAAGTACTTACCTACACTATAGCTGATAGTTTGAAAATAATAAAACATCGCCAAGGAACAACACGGACCTAATAAAGGAGATAATCTAGGAGGAAGATGGAGCTAAAAACCATCTTCTTTTGCTAGATGGAAGCATAATCCGCAATGTCGCGCTAAGCCCCGGATGGCCCCTAATGATTCGCCGCACAAAGATAATCGAAATTGCCTAAGAAAATAACCGTTGCGACGCAATTGCAACGGACTCTATATAAATGCAATCCCGCAATCGATTTTTTTTTATACGTTCAAATAATCGTTTTCCAGCGTGCAGCATGGCTTCAATGTAGCTTAGGTTCAGCGATGCGACACAAGCTCCTAAACTTTTCATTCCATCGATGAAGAAACTACGCACATTTATAGACAAGTGGGTAATTATTCATGTCCATGAATAAAATTTAGTGAGGGGGTTTACCATAAAATCTCTACGTAATAGCGAGTAAGTAAGCCACCTGGGTGCTGAATTCCGGTAAAAACTTGCGTGTAAATCACTCCTTTATACAAACCATAAGGAAAGAAAATCTAAGCCTCGACTGTTACGCATGTGGTTACGCAAAAGAACCAAATACGACGACGCAAAAATATAGCGACGAAACTGAACAAAAACAGAAGCTAAGCTTGTCCACAAAAAAGTGAAAGATGAGTGCAAAGATAGGGACACGATTGTTTTGATTCCATGTCATGTTGGAAATGAAACAAAAGACAGTCCCATCCGTTGAACATTGTGCAATATTCGAAAAAGCAACGTTAAAAATGGATACGATTTTGTTCAAAGATGGCCTGGCAACTTATCAACAGTTACGCATCATTTCGGATATTCACCTCGCTATTGGCTTGATGACACACAGCCACAGCAACCACGACCTTATATAAAACAAAATTCCGCTAAAAACTTGAAAAGCGTGCCTCTGTATAAAACTTGTTTCTTTTATATGGAACAACGAACGCTTCTTTGTAATTAGTCCACCCTGGTAACAGAGCCGAACAACGCCGCGAAAAATAAGAAAAAATAAAACATTAATCACTTACATGTGGTACAATAACGATAAATATCACTCCACTTTACCCAAAGCTTTTACTATCCGACATTACGAGAAAAAAATCTTTAATAAACGAAACATTGCCACAAAACCACACGTCACACAAACTCTTCGAATATTGGTTTTTAGACACATATGAAGGTATTTTAGATGCGAAGAAAATACATTGAGGCAAGAACAATGTCAATATAAGAGGAAGCGATTTGTAGCAAATCAGGGTACAACACTTTACGTCAAATGCCGTCAGTCACGCCGCCGCCGCCGCCTGCTTTCCTGAGACATTCAGTAATACGAGTTCCCCTTTGTTGATATTCACGAGAATTGTATTTAAGAAATATATCAAGTTGTATGTGAGTTTAGTAAACAGTTTAAGGTGCTACTACATTTGCGTCTAACGTACTCATAGCTCTACAACTTTGGGATAAACCCAAAGTTCCAACGTCGTATGCTAATGTGTTCCAACGTGGACCACATCATCGCTTACCAACAGATAAAATAGTGATCAAACGCTAGCATGTCAATAATGGGCTGTTCCAAAGAATTGCAATCGCTCTGGAACGCAAAGGATAAACGAAAGGAACGCAAGTGGCTTATAATCAAAAATAGTCTAACACTAATAGTCTCAAAAAGTGTAAAAAAAAATTCAGAAAGGAGCGTAAACGCAAACGCTGCATATTTTTTGTGTGTTTATCCAAATGGATACCCACTTTCATTCACCTGAGGAAAATAAAGGAAATGTTTACTCACGATGGCCGTGTTAAGACAATAAGGAAGTCGTTTCCAAAACGTCGACTATGATAAAAGCATCGACCGGAAACCAATACGACGGACAAATACCACGTACAAAACGTGATGAGAAGATCATAAATTATCTGCTAGATTCGTTTAAGTAGATTACTATAAAGTTCGTAAGAGCTAAGCACATTCTACTAGTCATGGTGAACGCTTGGCACAAAATAAGCTACGTGTCTCCTATAAACAATATGTACGTGTTTCGTTCGAGTTTTCATTTCGAGCGGAAACAGCTCTGCGATCGCAGCACACCTGGAATTGATCCCGCCGTGAGCTCCCTTCGAGGTGCACCAACAAGGTAACCAGATTAAAGAGTGCAACTGTGTATAAACTGCCACATATTGCGAGAAATTTTCTGTGAAAACCGGTTAACTCACTGAATAAGCAGATTATCTCTGAAATGTACAATCAGGGAAAGAAGTTAGGGACACGGGATTTTTGGAAAGAATTACCGTGGCCATGATACACAAAGAGCAACTCAAGGAAACAGGTGCGTTTTAGTCAGTTGAAATCTCTCACTCTGGAGCGGGAGAAGTTATTTGATGATTTCCCACCTCAAAGAAACGGAAATAAGTATTTAGTAGGTTCATAATTTACATAAATTTGACGTGTTATAGCCATTTTTCACGACTGTTAAAAATGACAACTGTCAATTTAACAAAAAAATAATTAAAAATTGTCCATAGATACAACTGTATCTATGGACAATTTAAACAAGCACAAAGCCCTACAATTCTCAGACTAAAGATAGAAGTCAACTAGTACTATTCGCTTATTTTCTCATTCTGAACAAAAGTAAAATCATTTTATAAATATAACAAAAGTTCAGAAAAACAGCATGGAATAAAGTTATATCATTTCCCCCAAGTCATTGTTGGGTAGTCACGCGCACATTAGCCGCGCTCCACACCTGTCGACGGCACTTGCCACGAGGGACCTCGCCACTAACTATTTCTTTGTATTTCTCTCCCACAACAACTTTATTTTATTCTTCTCCAGGCACCAATAGAGCAAAACGAATCTCATCTGTCTGAAACCGCTTACTCGTAAGAAATCTCTACTTACACAACGAATTTTTCAGCTGTAAAAAGTAAGCCGCGAATTACAAAATATTTTTTATGGATCACTAACATTCGTCAAGCTCCATAAGAAGTTACATTGATTTTTTGCTAAACATTAAAGATATTTTTTGGTTGGAGTTTATTTTTTGGATTATATGTCCAAACGGTGAGTCGTCCTCGCATGAACGTTCGACGCCAGCACACGGCATAATTTATCATGATTGATTCGTTCACCTTCGTGTGCTTGTACCCCAGAGACTCTCGCTTTGATTTATCACATATCTATAAATTACCACTTACACTGTGTACCTATTTATCATCTGGACGCCTACGTATAAATCACCTATAACCTAACCTGGGTTTGGGTACGACAACAACTATTTTCATATGTTTTAATAACTATTCTTCAGAGTTGTTTATTTATGATGTTTTCTCGCGCAACACTGAACTTTCACGGAACTACGGAAGAGTTTCAGACTTATTCGCGTTCTAAGAATGGAGTGAAGAACAAAACATGTAACTGGCTGCTTCACGGCGAAATGTGTGTGCACATTACATAGCTGAAATGAGCATTTTTATAAAGTAGTATTTCTTTGTACAAAATGCAGCTTGCAGAAGAAGAAAACGTACATTATGATATTGTATAAGATTACTTTAGTCTAAATGCTTTAAAGCAACAAACAATTTGAGGTTCTTGGTAGTTGACATTCTCGGTAGACATTATTTAGATAAGCAAATCAAAAATAAGTAATATGTACCTACTTATCAGTCTCAATCGGACTGGGGCTGCCCTCAAGCGGCTCCTGCCCAACCTCGGGGGTCGCGACGGAGACGTCTTGCCGAAGGCTCTACGCAGGCATCGTCTGGTCCATGGCCCTTTATAGGGCGCTGGTGTGGGCGCCGTCACTGCGAAAGCGGCCCAGCTGAACGCGTGCCAGAGGGTCATGGCCATACTGATGGTGCGGGGATACCGCACGGTTTTCCGCAAAGCGGCTAGGCTTCTTGCTGTACTGCCACCATGGGATCTGGAGGCAACAGTCCTTGCACGCATGCACGATCTGCGCGTGGAGATGCAACGCCGGGGCGAAACTCCGCTGAGGCGACCAGTCGCGGCATGGCGGACAGAGTTCCGGCGGGATCTCGTGGTGGAATAGCGACAGCGACTATCGCAACCCATTGCTGGGCACGCCATAATTATGGCGGCAAGTCCCCTCTTTGAGGAGTGGCTAAAAAGACAACACAGCTCTTTACCTTCCGCATGACGCAAGTCCTCATCGGACATGGTAATTTCGGGATTCGTGCGGAAGAAAAGCTCAGGTGTCACCATTATGTGGACCGCCCGGAGGACACGGTGGAGGTATGCCCCGCTTAAGTAGAGCAACGCCGTGTTCTCGTGGGGGCGATCGGCGACAACGGCCCTCACGCCCCAACCACCGCCACGATTCCGATCCCGATTTCAGTCACCGTAGGCGCGGGCTTGCGGATGGCGAGCAATGATTAGCTCGTCGTCCAACCGTCAGGTAACCGTCCGGACCGAGCCCAAGACGTCGACGGCGCATACTGTTCCCTCGCCCTCCCGCGCGCCTCAAGGAAATGTCAGCAACTGTAGGGGCCCAGCATGGTCGAAGCCTACTGGGGTTAAAGGTCTGACTCTGAAAGGAAGACTCGGCCCTGGTACGAAAGGCAACGAAGGAAGTGGGTTTTTAGTCAGTGAAAGTCTGACACTATCTCGCGCCCCACCCAAGAGCGGGAGATGTCATAAGATGATTTTCCCACCGAAAAAAAAAAAAACCTACCTATCGGTGTTTTTACATAAAGTCTATAAATTTTGAGAGCCTTTTGCTCAAATAAGGTACGTTTTATGGCTGGCGCATAAAATCCGTATAGGAGCTATTCTATCGGAAACAAAATTAAATGCAACAGAAACGGACATAAACCGCGTAACTACTAGATAGGCTTAAAAAGATTAAAGAATCCTACTACGAATTAGTTTACTCACATGGGTACAGAATTGTAAAGGCAAAGCACAAAATTCAGCAATTTAGTTGCGCGGTTCATACACAAACCTCTCATATTTTACATGTTCAAGCGCTTTGAGTCTGCGAAGAGCTTAGAATTATATCAGCCGAGCCGAGGAGTCACGCCCGACTTATGTAAGTCGCTACACATTCTACTAAATACTAATTAAGTATTCCGAAAACATACTTCCACTTATTTTCTAAACAGAAAGCACGTTTTAAAGACTTCAATTAACGTAACGTATCGGTGATCCACTCGATCCTAACAACCACATTACGGCGACCTATCCACTTTCGTTAGACTTTACTCCCTATATTATCTACAACAGACAAGAAGAGTGTACGTGACCCCAGCAAAAGGGAAACGTTCCGTTAAAAATCGACCTTCATGTATACATCAAAGAACCTGACCGAATTACTAAAAAGCCTCTTTACAAACAGAAATTGAAATCACTATAAAAAGTAGCGAAAATAACAAGATGACCACGAATCCTTTGCCATTACATATTTACTATATGCGACATAACATGCGCAGTTACAATGTATTTTATGGTTACAACACGATAAAACCCGTCTTGGCAACAGAAAAACGAAGAAAAAAAACATATAAATGTTCAGTATGGCGATCATATTCGTAGCAATAAGTAACCATAAAGACGGTATTTCATATAAGCCAAGTGCCTTGGTGTTACGACTTGCCGGGAACGTGAGCTGAAAGGCTTGCGAAGACAGCGTTTATTGGTACACCTGCTTACGGCGAACATTTTCGACCAAGTGTTTTAAAAAGGCTGTCAAGAGCTTGAAGTGAGAATTTCCGCTACCCGGCCAAGTGTACTACACTAGTAAAAAGCACACTATATAAAAAATCGCCAGTACATACACAAGTACGAGTATACATAATTATCATTATGCTATATCTGTGTACAGGTGATACAGTAGATTTTTCGCTAAGTTTGTTAGTTTTCTCTTGATAAAAACATTCAGAAAAACGTTATGCGAGTCCTTCATAGATTTTTTGCTTTGCACCAGTCAAACATATGTCACAAACAGACAGGCTGGCCGCCGATTCCGATTTCATTATTCAGTCAAGCGAACATTGGAAAATCTAATAAAAGCCGACCATTTTATATTCACGTAGGTGTATATTTGATATCTAGCGAGCAAAAATAGTACTGGTTACATTGTTCTTACTGTAAGTTATAATACTTATAATTTAACAGTATTTTATAATCCAGTAACAGTTTTATATATACATAGAGAATAGTTTTCGTACTAAAATATTATATTTGCCGTTGAAATTAAATTCAAATATACGAACTTTCACTAAAAAAATATATGAATAATTTACAGCACGCAATATTTACTTTGTTTGCATCTAGGTTATACAGCATTTAAGTAAAATAATGTACGACATTCGTACGTTTGTATATCTTATGGTTTTTCATTTGCACCACGAGCCGTAGCAGCGGTGTACGATTTATTACCACAGCATTTAAAATTGCAACACAGTATACCATAATAGCAATATTAAATCATAACATATAAGCACCACCATAACTCTGTCCCCTCATTCAATGTTTTGTGCGATAATAAACAAAATATGTTTTTCTATCATTCCGAGAGTTATTCTATTGGGTATTTATTTCAATAATATAATTTGTGTTCTGGTATTTTTGGCCCGTTGGATAGCCAAAAGTACCTCTATATAAAAGTGTTTGCTACGCGAGGCAAAATGCTTAAATAAAGTATTTTATCGTATCAAAAATGTTCCATGTTGTTTAGGTTTCGTTTTAGTTCCATCTGTTATTACAATATACAGCGCGGAATCTGTTGGGGCGCCGTTTTAACTTACGCCATATCAGTTTCGTAGTACATTACAATTGCACGTGAGCTGAAAATACTAGTGGAAGCGGGGAAATTGAAGACACCCCAGTTGTGTTAAATATTTTAACACCTGCTGTGGTGGCGAGGAAACTACGAATTTCAACAAAATTAACTGAAATCTTCGAGAGATTGCGAGGTGTAAAATTATACGCTCATGATAAATTAATGAACAATTTCGTCTGTACAAACATTCCTTTTCAATTTAATTTCAACTAGTTTCGGAGATTCTTTGAATGGTCACACTGATTCAGCAGCCGGTCTGCTCTCTTATTTCATTCACAGGTTTTAATAATAAATCTACAATATATCCTTTGCAAGGGTCTGCCGTTGTCGTAGTGTGCCGCTTTATGAATGAATTTAAAACTCGGACCCCAGCTTTTATATTAATCTTGTCTTATTAAATGACAATTTGGACTTTTTACTTTGGCATTTGTAAGGATGCAATGTTTGTATGAATTATGATTATATTTCAATTGCCACCTGCTCTGTGGTGTAGAGGTTCGCACTCAAGACAACGGTGTAATGGTCGCGGTGAAACAATAACATCCTCGTTATTAGAATTCACAGCGCCCGCCGCCGCCACCGTAACAGCGCTGCGTTGCTACTTCATTAATTAGCGTAGCTTCAACCACTTCAGCTTTGCGTTTACGTTGAAGAATTTAAACATTCCCCTAATTTCACTTCAGGAAATCTCACAAACCAACTCGGGAAAAACTTGGGACTTTAGTTTATAAATACATCTATATTGAAGAGAAAAGTATATTTTCTAAGCGGACAGTATCTGACAGACAATATGAATAATTTAAAATATTATAATAAAAAAAAGGAAATGGTACTTGAAGCTGGTTGTAAAAGTTTATTAAAAATATATTTTTATCACATGGTAAAATGTAGGTAGCCTCAGAGCTATTTACCTAACACCTTTAAATGAAACGAGGATACATAATTCGGTGGTAGGTACCTGCGCACTGCGCACGCGGTAATTCTACGAGGATTATATTTGTATATGGTATAATTTGAATAATAAATACATATGTTTAGAAGGGGAAGCTACCTTTATGGCATAGGTATATTTACATGCCTACTGCTTCGATTTATTTCATTTTTTCGAATTAGTATTATATTTTACCTATGGGTAGGTAACAGTTACCTACTTAGATATTTTCCGTTCCGCACTGGTGAATTGATCAATGTGATTAAACTGGTAGCTTACCTACGAACAGCAATCAAGATACTTTACTTTTCTATCAAGACTTACTTTTCGAACTTATTGTATTAAGGAAAAAAGTTAAACATAAAACTATTAAATCTAAGTTAAGCATGAAATTATGGATGAACTCAACGCAATAAACTCCAAGAATTTGCAGCGCGGTCGTTTTGACAAACTCAATTTTGAAACAATAAAAGTACTTCGGGAGAGTTTATTTTCGCGACGAACTCAACACGGAAAAGTTAGCCCCAAATGGTACAACAATAACTTTCGCCTTTCAACTTGACGAAACGCTGCATTTGTTCAAAAGTCGTATTTACTGGCGGCAACTTGTGTGTAACGGCATCTTACACCCTCCTTCACAAGCCATTACGTAGCCACCGAGCCCCGCAGCCCCCGCAGCCCGCTTAGCGGAGCACACTGCTGCCTATTGGCTCTTTACAACCTCTCTCATTAACCAAGCCTTGAAAACTTTCAACATTAGCTAATTTACCCGGCGGAACCGCGGTACTGCTTATTGGTTTCACACATACAACAAACTTCACCCACATTAACAAACTAATAATTTGTTACTTTATAATATTTCAAATTATTCATATATATTTCGAATTTACTATTTATTATAGCTCAGCCAAATACGTCAGACAGAGATTGGAGCGGGGCTCGTTACTGTACAAATATTTATCTATAAAATATATGAATGGCATCGTTACGCTACAAAAGAGCAGTGTTTTTACTGAAGGTAGTATTATCAATCATAGCATTTCTCGTGACATAAGTGGACCCTCCTCATGCGAGCTCAAACTTCCATTACTCATGGCGCCACGCCCAAAACTGATACGCTGTGCCCCAGCCCCCAGTTCCAGCCCCCAGCCCAGGCCGGCTGACAATAACCAGCGAACGTTACTTAGTGCCGAGTGCGGCTCAAACAAAGAAACATCAAGCGGTTCGAATGCGATAGTTTAGCGAACGAATATCTGAATTCAATCACTCAGCTGAATCAAGTTACGAGCAAGTTACACTGTATTTTTATTCCACTGAATAAATGGTGATTTATATTCCAAAAGTGACTTTCTAAATTCCTAATTTATCACCTGTCTGCCTCATTTTGGATAGGCATTTAAAACACCAATTAAAATAACTAATGGTGCCTTAAGAGCCCAACTTTAATGCTTCAATTTTCAAGTCTGCCGGTGCTCTGCAAAAGATGGTTGTAAAACCATCTTTTTGTAAATCTTTTGCTTAGTCAAGTTTTAAACTCACACTGTATAAAGCGATGCGATCAGTTCGCACAAGTTCCTAGAAACAAGTGCCCGATAACTGCGGAAAAGTTAAACCTTTTAACTTTTAAAGGATTTGGATTTCGTAATTCGAAACAACTATTAAAGTTGGTTCGTTTGGCATTCGTTCAAGATATTATTTATTCCACTCGAAGACACAATATCGCTGCGCTAGATATCTTACTACTTGTAAACATCAGCAATGAAAAGTGACGACGTAACATTTAACAAGGCAGTTTCGCCGTAAATGCAAATGTTCGAATTTGTTATTATAGTGTTTTAATTAGAGTCGCTTAGAGCGTGTCTCAGTAGGCAGGACCGGCGAGCTCGCTCGGCTCTACCGCTCTGAGCGCTCGGCCGCTTGCCGGCGAGCCATGCTCTGTTTTAATTAAACTTACGCCAGGCCGCCGATAGCTTTCCGTATCTCCGTTTTATAGCCTACAAATTCAACTGGAATATTTGTGCACAATCAAAAAATCATTAGAATGCAATCAGACAAATAATGAACATCATCACACGCGTTACGTTAAGAGCAGACGAGCCACGAGCTTAATATACACAAACGAGATGGGGTAAAGTGATTTTTATGAGGGCCGAGGCGAGTGATTCCTGGAACTTATGGCGCCTATAAACCCGCTCGTGTCGACTTGACGATTTAGCAAAAATTTCGCTTCTCGCCCCGCGTCGCCGCATCGTCTTGTACAAATCTTTCAAATTACCCGAATTCGTCTCGGGAATAGCTATAACTGTAAACGACAAGGAAAATTGTTGAAACGTTCTGTTATTACAAATACAATGACATAACGAGGCTGCAATAACTTTGGCGTTTCACACAATTTACCTTCAATTCAATTAAAAGAATCAAAATGTACTTACATATTAATAGATTCAACTAAAATTTTAAATCGTTTCCTGTAGCGATGCAATTGGTAAATGAGTCGCGAGGAAGCCATAATAAAACAAGCAAACAAGGGTACAAAAAACAAAACACTTAATAGAAACGACGTTAAGAACTTGGATCCGTAACATTCAGTTTGCAGCATATTTCCAGCTAATTACAACTCGAATGCAATCAGAGCGTAGCAGTCGGCAGTCGGCACAGATTGTTTAGTAAAGGGCAATATTTAATAGAAGCTGACAGTGATCCTCGGCAGGCAGTGCACTCGGGCGCGTCCTCATCACGAATTCTCGAGGGCACAACGTTAAATGTAGGCCACCAAGTTCCCGCCGCCCGCCAAGCGGAATATTGCTTTGTCACTTGGCGACATCGCACAGCTTCTCTAAGCCCAAGTAATTGGAAATAGTTGAAATAGACGACTTATAGCAACAAAGCTCCGCCCAGCGCCGGCACTGACTCGAACATCTCAGTCCGGAGTCGCATTGTCGCCACTAACTAAACTCCACGGAGGCAATTTATGTCTCTGTGATGTTACGCCCAAACTAACGAGCGACTTATTCCACGAAAAACTTTCACAACAAAAACACCGGCTTTATTTAATTAAGATTCTGTTCTTATTACAATATATACCTAACAGTAAACAAACAATCAGGAAGTCTAATTAAAATAGTCGCATAAATAAACGATAACAGTCACCTCGGGAACTAGGGATCGGATGAAAACACCGCAAAACACGGACCCAAGGAGACCCGACCGGGTAAAAAAATAAAATTTGATGGTGGTTGGTTTATTCGTTTAAAAAATAAAATTTTATATAGATCGTAACATAGCAGCTTTTCTGAATAAGGTAAAGGTTTAAAAATGTGTCGAATCGAATTGGCAAATCGTAAAATACTTTCATATAACATTCAGTAAAAATAAAATTGAATGTACTGGAAGAGGTTCTTGGGAAAGTTATCTACTTTTTACAATGTCCCAATAGAACTTACTCAGCTTTAGTGGTGTCACTTCAATGAACTAACAGTCATTAAAGGAAATAGTGTATATATCGATTGTAAAGTAGTGCAATGAAACTAATTTGTTATTTAACCAGTTTATAAATAAATATACAAAAATATAATATCACTGTTAAGTGGAAACCATATCAAAATTGGTGGAAAATCAAACGAGGTAATTATAAATAAATATATCATATATCAATCATCAACAATAAAAAATAATTTTAAATATATATATTTAGTTTTTATTTTTACTTTATTTAGGTACATTGTTCTCACATGATAGCGACAAGAAACATAAATAACAGAGATACTTGTAATTACAAAACATGATTGAAAAGAGTGCCATGGAGTTTCTTGCACATTCTTTTCCATAGAGATCTACAAAGCGTAGATCTAACGTGTAACGTGCAACTAGCATCATTTTTCTGATTGACTGACTTCTTGACATTTCAAATTGCCTGTAAATGGGTTATTTGAAATAAAATGCTTTGACTTTTGACAACACTCGGGGGAGGACTATGTCCAACAGTGGACGTCTTTCGGCTGAAATGATGATGATGATGATATCAGTCTCTTTCATCAAAACGCTGTTTTCTATGGCGGCCGTATAGTCATAATTAACTGTGACATCCGCTTAGTCGCTTTGATGTTTTATAACTTCGTTGTTAATGAAGACGTTTTAATTTTTTAACCGACTTCAAAAAGGAGGAGGTTCTATGTTCAGCTGAATGTATGTTTTTATGTATTTTTACCGATTTCTCGGTCAATTGTGGACCGATTTTGAATTTTTTTTTTTTTTTTTATTGAACTTTTATGTTCCAAGTTGGTCTCATAGAAATATTGTTATGATTTGATCATGAACTTCGAAGATATGGAATAGAACTCCTCCTCCTCCTATGATAAGTAAAATTGGTTTATAAAATATTAAATGTCCGATCCACTTGTTATTGTATCTTGTTTGCGACGTTACTTGTTTGAAATAGTTTTGTTTAGTTTGTAGTTTTTTTACGCCTAATTTGTACGCCTTGCAAGGCAAAACATAGTGATACAACGCAAATTTTATACCATGTACCTTATAACCTATGTTTAACAAATAAAATACTTTGACTTTGACTTATTTATACGTGTAGTCGGTGACTGACTGAAAGAAGAAGGGGAATATGTCGAACTGATCTGATGATGAAACCTGAAGTTAGGCACCGGAACTCTGTAATAAATTAATTTAATCTAACCGTGTTTGGTATTATTAGAATTGTCATGAGATGCACTTTGGCTATAAGGTAAGTATGGAGGACTGAGGACTGAGGAATACTTTTTAGTGGTGGGTACCATAACTAAAAAGTGTAAAATAAAAACATATTACAAAAACAATTGTTTTTTTTAACATTGAAGTCGGTGGTTGTATTTTTTTTTTTGTAAAATGTTTTTTATTTTATAATTTATTTATTAAATATATAAATTATTTGATTTAGCAAATAAAAAACTTGCATGCATATTCCTTATTGCTGAGATTAGAAGTAACTAGATAGATCGATGAACAAAATATTACAAAAGAAAGTAGACAAGACTTGGAAATAGGCATGTACCGGTAAATCTAAGCACTATAACTTCGTAGCTCTACTGCAAAAGGTATCGTAGTAATTCAAAGCACGTCTGTTTCATGAAACGAGACGTTGCACCCCCGATGCATTCCTGATAGAGGTCAAAAATACTTATATCAAAGATAAACGTACGTATTATGTAAGCTATGAGTTTATCTCAGAATATGTAAATGACATTATCCGATGATTATCATGTATTGCATAATAATGAGATTAGGATCATAACATCAAGTGTCTGGTGTTGATTGATACCAGGCTTACGCCGCAACCAATCAATTAAACATGAGCTAAAACCGAGGACCTAATTACATTTCGACGCGTACTTACGTTATATTTCAGTATCTATGAACACAGACTTCGGCTAATTGATTTATTGGTAAAAGCTAGATATTTTCCAGTTAGGCCAAACTTCGCCTGTTATTCTCGGGAAACATGTGGCCTTATTTACCAGTAACTAGTGTTCCATAGCTGCATTAGGTAACAATAGACAAAAGCTCCCGCCATTATTTACCAGAACGCAATTCCAAAACCAGCCCAGGGCTACATAATACTGAAAATATCCACAATATGCAGTTCTGACTTGACAAGCGAACCTAGAACCCCACGCTGCCACCAGACCAACGATGCAGTAACTATTAGACTATTCAAGATTAACTCCAGGCTTTCGAGCGTCACAGCTCGGGAATCAATATTAATGCAATAGTAGTGCCGGTAATATGTTTAATGCTCAGCTCTTGTTTGATGTAGCAGCTGCATATTACGTACTCACTACAGTGCTTAAGATCTAAGCAACTGAAGCCATTAACGGAGCTACAGGATTACAGCTAAGACGCACCAAAATCGCTGTTAAAACGCCTATAAGCCTCTGTATCACTCGTAAGTTTAATCAAGATTTTCTTCCTCTTAAGATGTTACATACTTTTGCTAATAAACGGCAAAGTGACTTCAATTTAGTACGACATCGTCATGCCAAACACCGAATACGTGTTAGCTTAATGCACCCCGAAAGGCCCGCTGAAAATAGCTATTTTGACTACCCGCAACGGAGGATAATATGGAAATACACGTTTACAGCCGTATCGACATTTTCGACTACGACAAAGCCCATTATGCGTGACAAAATTGATCATGACTTTTGACCACGAGTGCGCCGTTCAACAAAATTAGAATCGTCTCCATTTAGATTTGCATACTTATATCCTGTTATATATACAAAGGATTTGTGATTTTCAATTCCAACAAAAGTAAAATGCAAAGCATTTTGGGTTTTACTTTTAGTTTTCCAAATCTGAGTGTATTACGCAGATTTTAATTCACTGTGACTGTGGCTGTAAAGAAACCTAACAGAAGTTGTTTAAGGGGTGACCAGACGGTTGCAAACCAACATCTCAACCAAGGTGACCTTGATAGTTTTAATCCGTGTAGACAGCAGTTATAATCCATGACCTTCAACGCCCTTGGTTGGGGGGCGCGTTTTCCCAACAACCGAACGTGTTGGCGCGTGGTTTACATCCATGTAGCCGCAACACAAACCAAACACATAAACCAAGGTCACCTTGGTTGGAACGCTAGTTTGCAACCCAACCAACAACTGGTCACCCCTTAAGTGTGCCAGTAAACAAATACAAAGCTTAAAGTCGAATGCCGTACCATTCATCACAAGTGATTGTAAGTACGTGCCTAACATAAATACCTATTTTGTTCTAATATAAAAGTTATTACAAAACGTTTTGACTGTAAATAAAGTGGACAAACAAAGCCGCAACCGAAATGTATTGAGCTTTGAATAAAATAAATGTATGAAAACACATAAACTTGCTGAGTGTGCCATTGTATTTTTTATTAACGGATTTATTTACGTACTTCAACGTTCCAAGGAATAAAATATAAAGGTACAAAACCGTAAAAAATATTTTGGTCGACGCCAGACAAACCTAAATAAAAATATTCGAACTATGTTTCAAACATTCAAAAGTTTCACGCGAGCCCATCAATCGTTATTCTGGTATCAAAGTGATTTAGGGAAATGAAAGAGCGACACTTTTGTATATTTACAAAGGACATAAAAACTGATATAAATTCATACAACTGAAAATAAAATCTGAAAAAAGTGGATGCTGCAAGTTGTTCATGTTGTTATACAATGAGATAAGAAAATCCTCATGTTGAAACCACGTGGTCGTGTGCTGATTAGTATGTTCGTCACGCGTGCGGATACCGCGCCACGTCTCACCACCACCAGCTGCAATATGCTGAAATTGGTACGTGGCCCGGAGACACAATATTCTAGCTCCTACCTAAATATCGACCTCACGTTTTATCTTTAATGATAATATAATCCATCTCACATTTCAGCAGTTACAACACGCACTATTTCAGTGAACATAAATACCACGAATTAGTATTCAGAGCGTGCGAACCAACACAACGCTGCGATTGAACGCCGGTTACTTTACCATTTATTGCATGGCATGAATTCTATTACGGAATATAGAGGTAATACTAGATCCTAAAGCTAGCTATTGTCTCCGCGAGACGGCGATAGGGATGAGTAGCTTAAACGGATTATGGCCCCCGGGTGACGCCTGATTATTCTACTGCTTGATTTACGATGACGCGATACGGGAACACGACGACGACCTCTTTACCTAATATACAGAGTACACTCAAATGGATAATTTATCGTGAGCCACGTGTCTATACTATCAATTCGCTACGAATCCCGGTGACAGGGACCAGGGACAGGGCAACATTGTGAAATATGAGACCCACGTGTCAGCAGCGAGGAGGGTGTGACCTCCACGACGACACAACACTAAGCAAGTGCGCACATCGAGCAGTCCACGAAGTTTCCACATTACGTATATTTACAAGAGAGAAAGAGACATTTAAATGCGGGTCGTGGCTGTGATTAGCCCAAGGACCGGATCGCCTGCCACCCTACGACCCTACATCTGCGCACGTGAATTGAACGATTCCTTCAGCTGCCGACGTTTTCTCAGTATGTGCCTTTTATAAGTCGTTTAGGATAATAAAATAACTTCCGAGGGCCCTCACCTCGATATAGGAAGGGGATCCATTTTAAATCTACATAATGCTTTATGCTACATGGTCGGCTGACAGGTAGATTCATGATACGTTTCGAGCCATAAACGCTTACGCATTTATCGCATATGCGTTGTTAAGTCAACGCCATTAATATCTGCCATACCTGAATAAAGTTTAAAGAGCCTATATTTTTATAACGTTGACCCGCGTTCAAATATAAATTTGTGATACTGTAATATCCTGTCAACCTTTCGTTTCAAGTTCATAGAAGGTGGAATATTTGTGCTTCATTTGTAAGTCATGCCTTTGTAACCCTCTGGGGTTCGGAACAAAGAGACAATATTCTCATAGAATGTCTTAAAGGACAGTATCGACCACTCCAACTTTGTGACTGCGGTTAATTAGACATACCAAGCATATGTACGTTACATAATTGTATGTATTTATACACTTTAGAGATGAGTTCTTGAAATCTGTGCCTATTAAGTGTTTTTGCCTTCGGAAAACCACTCAGTAGTTTCCGTAGATAAATAAAAATAATATTGAAGAGTATAAACTGTTTCCCTTCTGTAAATAATCGCTTTTAGGATCGTTGACCGGTGCTTCAAATCAACAAATTATTTTCCTTCTTCGTGAACCATAAAAAAACAAAATTCTTTCACTTTGCGCTTAAAATAAATCGAGATAGCTTCCTTCGTCTCATTATAATCCTTAAACTTTTCCCCTCGGTTTGTCAGAATAAATAAAAATCGTTTTTGGTAAATGCGGAGAAAAACCAGACGCTTTTTGCGTGTTTTACAATCCTATAAGTTTCGTTTTTATGTTTGTCTAGCAGAGTTAGACAAAGCTGAGTTTAGGAGCTACGCTGGATAAGAAATCTGAAATTTTTGAAAATAGAAATCGGTCACAATGTGAGTATAAACTTGACAGACAAAACCGCTGCAAAACAGCGTATGTAAACCGATATGTGGATTCGCTACAGCCAATAGTCGTTCGTTTTTCGGACGTCCATTTTCGAATTCATTTAAATGCAACATTTCCAGTATATCTATCGTCGCAGTCCCCCGAGTGATCATCTCTCAACCCCCGGCTACGATTGAAAACATCGTGCCACTTGTAAATCATGGTTTTAACAAGGATCTTTTGACGTAAATGGGCCCATTTCATTTATTAAAATGGAGGAAGCTTAATTTAGGTTTGACTAGTATTAAATGGGCTTAATTAAGCAATGGTGACAGTAATTGTTTTTCGGATTTTTGTTCCGCCATTGATCTACATAAAATAATAGGATATCTTCACGTTACTCTATTCTCAGTACCTATTACAGATATCACTCTCCATTCCACCGACCTTATTAAGGTTTCTTCTCGTAAGCACCCTAATTGTACCCAATTCCGCTCTTATTAACTTCAATTTAATATAGGGATACGATATTACCTACGCTCCAATTAATGAATCGTTATTTAATAATGATAAACATACCTGAGTTGGGTTGGTTGTCGGAGTTGGGCCGCGCCGAGGGTGCTCCGTCACGTGCCTCCACCTCCAGAGCGTAGGCCCCCTGCTTCTCTCTGTCGAACACCACCTTCGTGAAGATCTCGCCGGTCTGCATGCTGATCTCGAAGAAGTCCTTCCCCTCGTTCCGCGGAGAATCAACGATGTAGTAGTATACCTAAAAAGAACAAGTGATTTATTCATAAAGTCCGATACACGTTCCGCATATTTTAAGACATCCAGCTCCTTTGTTTATATCCACAAACAGAAGTAGTGAACCCTTCATAAAAACACGTACAGACGGGCAAACTCGAAAATCCCTTCTACATGCGTCCGTAATAAAACGTGGCACTGGCTTGTGACAAACTCATAGCATAAGTAGTAATATTACACACGGGGTCATGACGAAACCCATGCTCGAAATTATAGTTAACTTTGTGTAATGTGACATTGCAATATCCGCGAATGTAATATAACTGCCCCTCGAGGGATACTACTGAACTCGCTGTCATTTACACTTATGTACGTCAAAGGGTTAAGCCAAAAATGAAAAAATCTGTGAGAAAGATTTCCGGATTTACCGAATACCATAGACCTCGGTATCAAAACCGTCACTCGCTCATCATATAGCGAAGCCTGCTGCTGGTAGCGAAGCCTGCCACCGTTATATTTGACACGCGTCCAATTAGATTCTCAAACTTTTTATTCACGGATAACAGGTGAAAATGATGTCAAATGAAAAAATAATAATAGCGGAAACGCGGTTTGGTTTCAATATGAATAGATTTGAAAAAATGTTTGGAAAACTGTAACAGCTCAAGTTTTTGTCCAATTTAGAAAAACAAAATGCAATGATTTGATAATTATTTTATTTTAATGGTTAAATCGTTTTAATGTTAACTAGCGACCCGCCCCAGCTTCTCTCGGGTGTTACAAATTTTTAAAATCGACAGCTTTATTCTATTACAATATGCATATACACTTACACTTTTCGCATGAATCACTCTGTCTATTGGTGAAGTCTGCATGAAAATCCGATCAGTAGTTTTTAAGTTCATCGCGTCTATACAGACAGACAGACGCATAGAGGCTTTGTTTTACATCATGTATCTGTTGAATAACATAGTATAGATACTTCACGGTGTTCAAAACCGGCGATAATAAACGGAATGTATCAATAAAGATATCTTACTAACCGAGAAACGCTTCGTTAAACGCATCAGTTTAAATAATAGATAGGTTTCAAGTAAGGTGCAGAGAACTGCTGAACAAGCCATTATGTACATACCACCTTCCTTACATTGTGCACTAGTGTAGTAGAGTACATGTTAAACGCAGACTTTAGGTACCCTAATGACGGCAGTAATACATGCAAGCAGCTCGGAACTATAACGAAACAGGTTATTAGACTTTGAATCTCGTATTTCGAGCTGAATGTGTGTTTCTAATAAGTGAAATTTAATGTAAAGCTGAATCTGAATATTCCATTTGAGTCAAGACTTCGTAGAATTCTTGTTTTGTCCTATTCTACTACACGTACTAAGAGCTATAATAGGTATAGGTACAGCTAAAGAGTGGAATTCCCATTTTCTGTGATTCCTGATAGCTACAACTCCCCAGAGTTGTATTTAAGCAAAGAGTGAATAAGTTACTTCTAAGAAGCGTGCTCCATCGTCGAGCACATCTCCGCTTACCATTAGATGAGATAGTGGTCAATCACGAACTTATCAATAATAAAAAAACTGGGCAAATGCGAGTCAGACTCGCGCACTAAGGGTTCCGTACAAACTTACCTATGTAAATAGTTCAATTCCCGAATGGACTCGCAAAAGATTTTTTTTGTGACATAACAAAAAATTTACGGTTTTCAGATTTATTCCTATATTTGTGCTATAAGACCTTGCTTTATGCCAAATTTGAGGATTTTGGGCCAACGGGAAGTACCCTATGAATTTTCTTTTTCTAGAAAGTTTCGAAATGTACGTTTTTTGCGACATAAACGGCCGTATCTTTTTTTTACGTTATCTCTTAGAAGTTTGTTTTTTTCACAGCTTCACGGGACCGCTGACTTGAGTATATGGTTTTAATAAATTTCAACTTGATACCTCCACGCGTTCCCAAGATAAAGAGACTTGACAGACAGACCACATAGACAGACAGACGGACAACAAAGTGATCCTATAAGGGTACCGTTTTTCTTTTTTAGGTACGGAACTCTAAAAATACTAATATAATAAAGGCGAAAGTTTGTATGCAAGTATGTAAGTTTGTTGCACAAAGGTAGACCATGTCCTAGCATAACACATGCCCTTGGGATAATTGCTTACTTTAACACGGGCGAATACCCTGGTAGAAGCTAGTATTATGTATAATATATTCGTAGTTATACCTACCTATACCTACTTGCTTGAACGTTTCTGAAAGGAAATAATTCTGGCTTATTAAAGACCGCATAAAGTTTCTGAAGTAAGTTGAAACATTTAATATACAAAAGCTCTTAAAGATTCCTATAGAAGTTCATGGTACCAATGAATAAGACATTCTCGAATCTGAACCTAACATAGTAACGCTGTAGCTTAAGTAAATCTTGCCGCACTACCCTCCGATCCAGACAGGTATACTTCAGCTGGAAGTCGAAACGTCTGGAACTGTACCTCAAACTTAGAAATAATAGCCCCAACGCCCCCACCCAATTAGTGAATCGAATTACAGAATACTTAGCAAGTTTCTAACGTCCATTACAGAGGGCAAAAAAAACCCTAAACTACTTCTAGCGAACGGTTTTTTCTCAAGTATAAGTATGTTTTTCAATAAAAAAAAAACTTCCAAAAAAAGTACAACCGACTTCTGTGTTTCTATAGGTAATAGTTTGTCTATTCGTTATTTAACACCGACTTCCGAAATTAAAGTTATTTTGCACTTTTATGGTTTTTTTTTTTACATAGAAGTCTTGTTTTTTTTTAAGTTTTTTATTTTGCACTTTTTGGTTATGGTACCACCACTAAAAAGTACCCCTCAGCCATACTTATACTGATTACTGATTTTCAAAATCGGTCCACAATTGACCGAGAAATCGGCGAACAAACATATAAAAAAAAAACATACATTCAGCCGAACATAGAACCTCCTCCTTTTTGAAGTCGGTTAAAAAACATGGTACAGGTACGTAAATACATCTTAATCGCACCCTTAACTTTGAACAGATTTTTCAAATTGATTAATATCTATTCAAGCAAATCCAGAAATAAATTATGACCATGAAAGACTTTTTTTGGGGATGAGAAATCATCCCGCTCTGGATGGAGCGAAAAATTACAGCTTTTTACAAACTAAAAGCAATATGTGTTCCTTGAGTTGGTTACCCTTTGCGCTCCACGGTAAATCTTTCAAACAATCGTGCAGCCCAAGAAAGAATACAATCAATATCTAAGGTAAAACTGATATCAGGGGCAGTCAATATTTTAAGTGGGTAGTTATGACACCAGTGACAGGCGTGGGCAAGCCAGTCTGGGTACCTACTCATAAAGTTCGACTTTTAAAACTCGTCAGACAGAATATCGCCGCAAGACTACAAGAGACTACAGGGCGACTGAAATACTTCGCCTCGAATCTATTACGTCCACAGACTGTCCTGACTTCTTTCTAACGCCTACTTTAAGGTCTACCTCGAAACTTTACTTCAGAAAGAACACGAATTATTTACTAACTAATTAAAGATTTAAGAGGGGCTCGTAAAAACACTCTGATTTATGGACCAACAAACAGGTTAACCGTTAACACCCATTAAGAAAGTAATTACTATTTACAATAGAGCGAAAATTATGACAATAACAAACAATTTTCGTGTTCTTGCCATTACAACCACTTCCGCTGAAATTAATGTCACGAAATTGGTGAATATTTGCCGCGCACGGTATTTTAAATGTATTTAATAATGAGCATCGGAATTCAATGCCAGATTCTGGTAGAAAATAATTTCAGACCTACTTCGTGCCTTCGAATTAATTGGAAAGTTAATCATTTTTTCAAACAATACAAATTTAACGTTAATATAAACCGAGTCATATTTTGTTGGTAAAAACAAACGTAAAATAAAAAGACAAAAGCAGATAGGTGTTGCAACCGGACAGCCTTGCCAAGTTATATAAGAACTTGTATTAAGAACAGTAGTACAAATTCATTTTAACATTTTAATACGAGTAAATTGCAGGCAGAAGTGTTTGTTCGCTTTGCTACTTTACGATCAACAGAAGCATCATGAAATGTAAAGCGACTCTTTGACGTAGTTAGCAATGAAGTTTTCATGTCGAAACATTCAACAATAAAAATGATTATCCAATTTCATTTTGACTGTGCCTAGTTCCGTAACTCAATGTCTACGCGAACACAATACACATATTTTCATATGAGAGCGCAATGCAGCGGAGTTACAAAGTACACATATATACTAAACGAAGGCAATGTATTTAATTATTCACGATTGCGCACCAATCCAAAGCGCAATCACAACGGGTGAAAATTGCATTTTTATTCCCAGGCGCTCCCGAAAATTATAGGCACAGTAAATTGTAGCAGTTGCATTGCATATTTGTACAAAAATATATAACGTGCTGAGCGGCCGCGTGTCTCTGCATGTTATGGAGGATTAATTAAAATTGTAGGTTTAAATATACAGAAATACTTTACGCAGCGATTGTACGGTAGAGCACGTATAACGACGAATAAAGAACGACAAAATTATCATAAGTGACAGTAACCAGCATTCAGAGACTTTACCATGACGTTTGTAATTCATTTATGAGAAAGGGATAGTGATGTACGGCATCTCTCTCTTACACCAAAATTATGATGATTTTAAGACTTCTTTGTAGAGCCCCAGGTCCGGGCTGTTTATAGCAGAGGGCGGCCGCCAACAATAAGACGTTTTATTATCGCATAATTGTATAACGTGAGAGGATTTAAAGGATTTATGTAGGAGACGAAACACAAAGGGCTATAAAATATAAAACGTATGAAAGTAAGTATCACGGAGCTTGAATGCTGATATCAAACCCGCGTTAGTTTACATAGTACATTCGACATTAAAGTTACAAGTACCGACCCGGCCTTATCGGCACTGTTAGGACGAAAGGTCAACACGGATTTTATGATACATAACAACAAGTCACGCATCAGTAAGTGTGTATAATAAGCACATAAATAGCCCTTTCGTGTATTCTGTAGCGAGCGGCTTTCATTAAATGTGTCGAAAATTTGCTTTTCTCGCACGTATGATATTGAATATTGACAACTCGGACTCCTTTTTATAAAATACATTAACGCTCAATCTGTGGTAAGCCTATTAATAATAAGCTAATCAACGATCTTTAAATGAAAATTATTTAAAAAAATATAATTTTCTATCGCACTTTTTAATCTTGAATATTCAAGATTAAAAATGTCTTCCTCAAATACAAAAAAAAAAATTTTCATAAATGGTGCACCTTATTTTTGAGGTGGAAATCATCAAATGACTTATCGCGCTCTAAGGTAGAGCGAGATGACAAACTTTTACTGAATAAAAACCACTTAAGTTCCTTCATTTGACCTTACGTTTTAGGGCCACAGTAACTACAAGATGTACCTAGGATATGGAACTTTAATTTTTGATGAATTTTTATTTTAGGTAAACAACATCCATACAAAAATCACTATTAACCTGAAAGGTTCGTGTTGGATAAGACCGGGTATTCTCTATGAAAACTAAACTAGCCTATAAATAATATATTAGTTGCTTCTGGTTAAACTAACGTTCGAAACGCTATAGGAGAAGCACTTCCAAACCGATTAAACAAGCTAATTGATTACACTCTAGTCATGGTAATACACAGGATGCGAATCCCCTTAAGTCAATGCAGCGTTGTAGAATTCCGAGCTTCAAAATGGCTAAGACCTGTACCATGACGTTTAAAGTAAGATTGTCTCATTCTTATTTTCAGTGTGGGTAAGATATGGCGCTAGACAACCTGTATAGCTCTGTCTCTTACCCACACTGAAATAAGAATGAAACAATCTTACTTTGAACGTCATGGTAACCCCGTAAAACTAATAGAAGTAGAAACATTATTTACCTAACCTTATTTCTCATTAATCATTTAAACGTGTGATATTGGTATTTGATTATTTAGATGTAGACGACGCCTCGTGTCTTAAATCTACATAGATAAGTTGTAGGAACATATTTCAGCCTTCAAGAGTATATATTACTCAAGCAGAGGCACAAACGTGGATTTTCTTTATATTATACGTTACAGGAATAGAGAAGTGTGCAATGACGCCAAGTTTCGATTTCAAATTCAGTAACTTGACAGTTTAAACTAATAAAAACGTTTCCACTAAAACTACTATATTTCCATAAAACTGCTCTTACGTGATTGTCATAATCATTATTACACATCTTTCTCTAGATATTTCGGAAACACAGATACTTTGTGGATTTTAATTATCAAGGTTTCTATTCAAACCAAAACATAAAGTTTAAAACTAATCCAGTAAACACCTCTGAAAATTCGATATTTTACAAGGAGTTTGATCCTTCATAATGTACAAATAAATTTACGTCGGACTCGCGTACTGAGGGTTCTGTACAAAACTTACCTATGAAAACAGTTCAATTCTCGAAATGAGTTACAAAGATTTTTCCGAATCTCAAAAAAAGTTTTTTTTTTGTGACGTAACTATAAATTTACAGTTTTCAGATTTTTTTTCCTAATTAGCTATAAGACCATGCTTCATGCCATATTTCAGGATTCTAGGTCAACAGGAAGTACCTTATGAATTTTGATTCCCTTGAGAGTGTCGAAATACACGTTTTTTGCGACATAAACGGCCGTATTTTTTTTTATCTCAGAAATTTGATTTTTTCACTGCTTCACTGGACCGCAGACTTGAGTATAATTATGGTTTTTACTTCAACTCAATACCTCCACGCGTTACCGAGATAAAGGGTCTTGACAGACAGACAGACAATAAGACAGACAATGATCCAATAAGGGTTCCGTTTTTTCTTTTTGAGGTTCGGAACCCTAAAAATTAAGAAAATATCTGTTTAAGTATAGAATTTTTTAATCGAGATTCCAATTTTTTTTTTTTTTCATAAACGTTAAGGTTTTAAAAAAACACGCATTTCCTGGAACAGCTTTTGTGAAATATTCGAATGAGTAATGGAATTACTGAATGTCAAGTTCAGGCCTTATCTCTTTTTTCGCATTGCCTCTTTATCAAACATTGCGTTGGTTTGCAAAGGATAAAACTACAAGCCTTTAAACCATGCTCACGTTGACGATCACGGAATATGTAATTGTATTCCGTGTTGGGGTAGTAAACGTAATTTGCGACAATAATAAATGGTTCCTGTACGCCATGATATTTTTATAAACAACCGATGCCTGCGACTTCGTCCGCGTCAGAATCGTAAAAAAAACGCAATGTCATTTTTGATCTTATTTTCAAGAAGATACTTTTTTTCTCTTAAATAAAGCCTTAGTTACTTCTTATATCATCAGCTTCTACCAGTTAAAATTCCGTCAAAATCGATCCAGCGGATTTGGAAATTAGCTGGAACAGACACACAGGCTGCAATATTTTTTTTAAATTACTTTTTTACAGGTATCGTATGTACTTTCACGTGCATGTAGTAAAAATTGTTATTTTGATGTATAAATGTAGAGACGCAAAAGTAACGTCTATCTGCGACCTCTTTACGTCTCTACCTGTGAACGCAGAATTTCGAATGAACTTGGCACATATCCAGAAATAGGTCATAGGACACCTAAACTTTATTTATTTATTTTATTTTTATTTATTAAACTTCATGCAACATAAAGTACAAAGGCGGACTTAATGCCTTAGGCATTCTCTACCAGTCAACCTAGGGTGGTGAAGAGACAATATGGTAGGTGCATAAAAAGAAAATTTTACACGAAAAACAAGAGCATAAAAAATATATATATATACATATAATTAAAATGCACATACATATATATTTAATATAATATATATACATATATATTAATATAAAGTAACGAAAGAAGTTTTGAGACGATTCTGCTATTGATGGAGCAAATGATTCCGCACCTTCCGCTTAAATGCATATCGACTTTCGGCCGTCCTGATATCGAGAGGAAGCGCATTCCACAGAAGGATGGACTGTATATAGAAGGAAGAATGGACAAAATCAGAAGTATGAGAAGACTTTACCTCGGGGGTACGTTCCTTTGTGACAAATTTTAACTTTCACGCAGGCGAAGCCACCGGCGATAGATAGTTTGAAATAATATCCAAAGTATGCGAGTTATTTTAGAGTATTGCGTTTATTTTACAGGTATTTTGACTATTGTTACGGAAAATAACGGTTTAATTAGTTGATTAAGCTAGTCAAACGTAAACATATTTTCTGTTCATTGATTTATTAATCAGTCATAGGTATGAGTAGTCAACATAGATTTAAGAAAGCTGTTTTTTATATTTCTATGGTAGTCAATTACCCATTGTTTTAGTTATGGTACAAATGAATACAGTTTGTTTTAAAGTTTGTTTGTATGGACAAAAATCCATTCCTGTAAAAAAATAACGATTTTCTTCCTGAAAAGGTTCGAAAAGTTCAATCTTAAATTAGTAGTGACATAACCGAAGTGTGTAAATGTGCACCTCCTAAATAATGTAACGAATATTCGCATTCGAGAATATCAGCACATTTTTTGACATTCGCAAGAAACATGCGAATGTTTGGTACAAACAAAAAGGTAATAAATAGACAATACAACTGATGTAATTTTTTTTTATTTTATATTTACTTTAATATTTTTCTATCACACAACTTGCATTTCAAATTTGCAGTGTCACAAATTGTGAAACAACATGTTAACATCAAATCATAACATTTCTTTTCGAATGAATTTAATGTGATAAGTTTCGTTCAATTAGTCTGTAATGGCTCTGTTATGTTCAGTTTAAACTTGGCTGCCACGAAATGTCAAACCTGTATGACATTTTGCGCGCACTTTGTTTGAAAGTCAACGTTAGTAATATTGAATTTGAATATTCGCATTCGCGAATGTTTTTTTTTTCGGTGGGAAAAATGTGGGAAATCTAACATTCGTTACATCACTACTAGTTACGCACGACATTACCTATAGCTTTTCAGACACATTGTTCAACTGAGTAACAAAATTAGTGAAGATATGGGTCATTAGGACAGATTCTTGGTATGTGGTAGTCGGACAGACCAAAGCTCTAGCTTACCATGTGGATTAAGGCGACTAATAAATCGTTTCGTGTGTTAGAACGGCTCTCTGATAGTGGATATTAGGATTTTGAGAGATTTACAAAGATCATGCTGACCTTTACGAAATTAGAAATTAGCTAATTAACCTTTACGGCTATCAAGTGAACACCTGTGGTTCACTTTAGAAAAGGTCTCTACATTTAATTGAACTAAATAATTAATTCCCTCAAAATTTTTTAATATATTTTTTTGAAAATGTTCCGAACAGTCGAAAGGTCAATACGTAGCTGAGATTTTTAGTCAGGAGGTACTGATAATGTACGTCAGGTGTCGAGCAATGGTGGCCCAGTGACAACTTATGATTTGTACATCGTGTGTTCAGGTGCTTTACTTTGTATAACTCAGTCATCAAACAACAACTGTTCTTAAAGCAGTGAAGAAAAACATCGCAAGGAAACTAGCATAATCTAGAACCAAAAAATCAAAGAGATGTGACATCCACCAACCCGCACCTGGCGTGGTGGATTTAAAGCTCATTCCCTCTCCTAGAGAGAAGGCCTGAGTCCCAACTGTTTGACCATTATAAGACACTAAATGTAGATAGCGTTTTGTCTGCAGAGATTTAAAACGTGCATACATAAATAAGATATCTCCACGGATATCGAGTACCTCGCTACAGACAGACGGATTAAATACACAGTCAATATTGTTATTAGCAGACAGAATATACTGCTGTCAATGTTCCAGACGTAATCCCTTAGACGCTCTTACGATCTTCAGAGACAGGTTAAGGAAGATCTATCGTTTCTGAGAACCCACGTGCAAACATAGGTATGTATACCTACGTAAAGGTTGACTGTTTATACTATACGACTGTTTCCGAAACTGAGTTAGGTACAAACCGGCTTGTATCAACTGTCCGACTGCAGGGGCAAGACACGTTAGAAACAGAATGAACGATCAAAACCTACTTTATCAAAGATGTTGCAAATTTTCATACTTTTACATGCAAGAATGATCCGGAGCCAGAGGGAATAGGAAGAGGTCATCACCTCTTTCTGCTAAGCAGCAATGCAAACAAGTAGACGCAACCGTGAGGGAGCGGACACCCTCATGCCACAGCCGCCGCCGCAAGATACACCCCGCAGGACAATTTCCTGACTCCGTAGGAGCGGGCTTACGGACGACAGGCAATGAGTAGCTCGCCATCCGGTCGTCCGGTAAGGAGCGAGCCCGAGTCGACGGCGCGTAGGGTTCCACGTGCGCCTCAAAGAGATATCAGCAAAACTGAAGGGGCCCAGCAGGGCGATGCCTGCTAGGGCTGCGGGAACATTTGGAAATGTTACCATGGCCTTAGAACGCAAAGTGTAAATACTGTACTGTTCTGTTACACAACTATCACACAACGCCGTCTAGCCCCAAGCTAAGCCGAGCTTGTGTTATGAGTACTAGACAACTGATAAACATACTTATATATTTCTAAATACATACTTAATACAGGTAAATTACACCCAGACACAGAACAAATGATCGTGCTCATCACACAAACATTTGTCTTGAGTGGGAATGGAACCCACGACCGTAGCAGTCAGGGCCACTAACCACTAGACCAAAAGGCCAGTCTAGAAATAAAGCAATATTCTCGCTCCATGCCCAAAGCGGGAAGAAGAGACCTTTCCGCCTATAAAATAATCGCTTTGATAATCCTTACGTATAACGGTCTGTAGAAAAGTAAATATATCAGTGTAGGATAAAAATATCTTAAAAACGAAAGTTACTATCGTCAAACACCACATTTCCTCGCAGTTTTACGAATTTTATACACCTCTTTGGTAATCCTAAGTTCAAGCACCTAACATCTCAAAAAAGACGTTTTCAGCAAATTATTTTTTAAGCACCCAATTTAAAAAGAACCAAAGCGTACCTTTGTGTAAAGACTAACCTTAAGTGTGAGGTTAATGGGGCAATAAAAAGGAATTTAATGAATAATATACAAACAGCCAAATGGTTTTAGTTAATTTTAACCTTGGGAAAAGATATAACCGCGATATTCCCCTTTTACCTTTTTTTGAAGTGCTTGCCCGTAATATTGGAGACTCCTACATACCTGCTACCGTTCTTGTTATATACCGTTAAGTACCTACCTAGTTACATTTTACATAAAATTATCAGACGTGTAGTAGGACTATAAAAACATCATCAGGGTCACAGGAATTTTAATATACATTTTTTTTTTCCATTCATATGGTTTTTCTAATTCCCATGACAGTGATTATCGTTAGTATTAAAAACCGGCCAAGTGCGTGTCGGACCACGAGCAGTGTAGGGTTTCGCAGGCTACATGTTTATTACTACGAATATGTTAATTGAGTTAACGTGTTAACGGCCAATAACGTTTGAAAACGGGCTCATATAGGTACATGATGGTAATTGAAGAAATAATTATGAAATTCGGGTCTTACTGTATGTGAGTTTACGTGTTTGTGAACGCACCTACGATACTGGAGTAATTCGTAGTGTGGTACATTTTTAAAACAAAAATTAGTTGCTGCAGTGAAAATATCGCGGCAAGGTAATACTTTTGGACACCACCTGCACCCTGTGCCCATGGGTTGTGCGAAAGAGAACCCCGGGGCCTGGAACGAAAGCAAAGAAGGAACATAGGTGTGGGTTTTAGTCAGTAAAAGTCTGACACGCCCTCCCATTCCGCCCTAAAGCGAGAAGTCATTGGAAGATTTCCCACATAAGCAAAAAACCTACACCCCAGGCATTTTTATTGTTCAGCAATTTCATTGTGCACAGAAACATTGCAGATAAATGAAAATGACAATTTGCGTGTTAACTTCCATTGTAAAATGTTTGAACCCTTTATTGACTATATATATTGTAAATAGCTTGCAAGCAGTAAAGAGAATATTTCTTGCATTCAGATGAACCAATGATGATTGATGATGATGGTTGCGTCCCATCGGACAACCCGACGTACGGCGAGTATCCATCGAGGTCCGGACTAAGCGTTTCGTCTCGTCGTTTATATCGCGTACACCGAAGGACTGAAACAACTCTTTCGAACAATCCCGCAACCTTGGCAGGCATCGACCCTAAGAGGCCCTGTCAATTATACTGATAGATCTTTTGAGACGCGTGTAGAGCACAACGCACCGTCGACCCGGACTTGGTCCTTATCGGAGATCGAGCGTGGCTGGGAGTCGCCCTGCGACCCTAAGGCGTCTTCAGCAGCAGCTATGGCGTTTTCTGTCACCTATTTTGCTCGCATTCCTGCTTCGTAGAAGGAGGTGGTTGGTTCCCATACCCTCTCGCTCCGTACCATAGCATGAACCAGAACCGGATGCGAGAGATCGCCATCACCAACTCAAACAGGGCAGACTTCCACCGTAAGCTCCACCTTGCGCTTCAGGTAATCCGTGCAATGATAACACCCGAGCATTTCTTCACGCCAATACAGAAACAGGAATCTTACGACACAACCGTGTTTAGTGGGGACCTGCGACAGCCGGAAAATGAGGTCGACATGACACCTCTCTTACCGTTCTTCAAAGAGGGAACTTATCGCTGCGATTGTGGCCTGGGCACGTCTCAATCGTGGCGATAAGTCCCCTCGCTTGGTTGCAACAGTCGCTGATTCCAAAACGCCTTGAGATCCCGGAGGAATAATAATGAGGCTAACATAAATATTAAACGTCACAGAACTTAGGTGCGGAAGGAACCTTGAAAGTGATTCACACGCATGTCGCAAATTCGAAAATGGTAATGGTTCAACACTGACCCTTGTTAATATGTCATTAGGTAATTGGACATGACCTTTAGCCACCTTTAACACACCCAAGGTTGAGCTATTTATAGAAGTTTGAACATTTTAAGTTCAAAATATACTGTTCTTTATTTAGGTTCTACACAAACTGATGCGTGACTACGCGTTGCATTCATTAGTGATATGCTTTTGTGATGCTGCGTTTCATTATTTCATTCCGGTAGAAATTCAAAGACAGTCAATAAAAAGAAGCGCACAATATTTTTTGTAGGTACTTTGTTTATCACCTGTACGAATTTTCGGAAGCTAATCTCATTTGACCATGTCGATATTTCGTGCGTCACGACTAATCTGTACCTACAAGACGCGACATCGTCATTTGACATCCGGCCAATCTGACTTCATCAAGCTGTGCTGTGCCAAACTTAGCTTAGCTATCCTGATTGAAAGAAAACCTCGTAAGGAAGGGAACCTGAGCTTCAATACACACAACAAATTCTTTATCAAGTAAATTCTACCGCTCTAGGTGGAGCCTGAAGGTGTATCAGACTTTTACCGACTAAAACCAACCCGTGATCCTTCAGTTGCCTTTTACGTTCCTGGGCCTCGGTAACTCTTTCGAACATTCCCCCAGCATAAAATGACGTGGTGTGCATATGATACACATGATGTTAGGCAGGGTGTGCTAATAGTTCACAATTCAACGATTACGTAACGTCCCATTTAATAAGAGGCGAGCTCATATATTACCGTAAACCGGTTACACACACAGACTCTGGGTTATTACTGAAATTGCAAGGAAAAACAAATAGCACTTTGCCCGGCTCGGGAATCATACCCAGGACCTCCTATTCAGCAGAATTACACATCTACGATACCAACGAGGAAGTCGTTCCTGGATCTACGTAACAATATAGTCTTAAAACACAAACACACCGTGACTTAACACAAGAAAAGGATCTCGTACTTTTAACGAACTAGTTTTAAAACCAAATTATTTAGCAATCTTACCTGATTATTCGGAAAGGTTCCATCCTTGTCGATTGCGTTGACCTGCGTCACCTTGGTCCCGATGGGCTCGCCTTCCAGCACCGTCTCCTGTTCCCGCTCGGTGAAGAGAGGAATCTCGTCGTTCACATCTTCAAGCATGATGTAGACCGTCGCTTCTGAAGCCAGTTGTTGGGCGCCGTTGTTCTGGATAAAGAGGAAGGGTTGTAAATGTTGTAGAAGATTTCCTGCAGAAGGAACGGTCACTGCAGAATCAGCTGAAATGGGTCTCTGAGGAGACCATACGATTTTAATAATAATAGAATTTGCTAACCTTTCCTTTATTTTTAAACCAATTGAAAGGTGTTTTACTAATTGACATATTGATGCAACACAAAACTAAAGTGGATCGAAGGATTGGAACAATTTGCCTGCTGCGGTCTTCCCGTCCAACTAGAATTTAGGTTTCTTCAAGGCTATAATAAATAGGCTCCTCATAAACTAGTGCACCTCACCATCAATGATTGCATCAGGTGAGATCGCAGTCAAGCACTGGTTTATATCAATTTAAAAAAAATCCTATAAGAAAGCACGAATTTCAGGCAAAAGTTTAAGGCGAGCTCGAATCATTAAAAACTGTACCTACCTAATTATTTAAGGCTAAGAATATTTTTTTTATACAATATTCCCCGAAGTACTGCGAAAACACTATTAACAAAAACTAGAAAGTTAAATAACGATTCACTAGACCTTCAAAAGAACTCTAGGGATAGAGCTTGACTACTAAGTACCTACTTCCATAATTAATAAGGCAGTGAAATTGTGATTAAACTCAAATTTCACGGAATTATTCGCAATTAAGTATGTAGGTACCTACGTTAGCGAATAAATTGAATTTTATGGTTTCGAAATTCGATATTTCTTCCGACCACAGAATTATATGTTGCTACCGAATAAATAGGACCAAAAGTATCTAAAAAAAACATACATTAATTAGAATATTAATTCGAATTGACATGGTATTTTAAGTTCAAATTACATTTAAGGCATATTATTCAATTATTAGGTTTTATATTTTCTATACTAAAGCTATATTCTAAATAAAATTTGCATCATTTTGGAATACGAGTTCTACCGCGGAAACAATGCGTTTTAAATGGGTACCTAATGACGTATACATACGTTAACAAATGAGCTGTGTAAATATTCAATGTTTTAATCGTTTTTGTTTGAGATTATTTTACAAATTACCCTTCTTCACCGAGCGGTTACGGGATAAAATTTTACACATCGAAAACTAATTAACTAATAAAAACACTGAGCACTGAGGCTTCCTTACAAACTTACCTATGAAGACTGTTCTATTTTCGCATTGAATTACGAAGATTTTTCTGAATCGCAAAAAAAGTTCTTTTTGTGACGTAACTACTACAGTTTTCAGATTTTTTCCTATACTTGCGAGACCTTGCGTCATGGCAAATTTCAGGATTCTAGGTCAACGGGACACTATATTTTGAATATTATAGTACCCTATGAATCTTGAATCCCTTGAGTGTCGAAATATACATTTTTTTGCGACATAAACGGCCGTATCATTTTTTTTTTCGTTAGCTCATAAGTTTGATTTTTTCTCAACTTTAAGGGATAGCAGTTCTGAGTATTTGGTTTTAATTTCAATACCTCCACGCGTTCCCGAGATAAAGGGACTTGACAGACAGACAGGCCGATGGACAACAAAGTGATCCCATAAGGGTTCCGTTTTTTCCTTTTGAGGTACGGAATCCTAAAAACAAATAAAGTGGGAAAAACGGCAATACGATTTTCATTTTTACACACAGGTAACAATGTGACGAAAACAGAAAAATAAAACCCTTGTTGTGATAGGTTTTGATAAACGAAAAGAGTTATGCATAATACCTAATATACTTAATACCTAGCATGTTAAAACTAATCGTAGTGCGATACGAGTCAGTTTTCGAGGAAGTGTATTGAAAAAGAACAAATTAATTAACATGTTTATTTGACCTTAAAATTCCGAATAAATCCCAAGTTTCTTAGTTCAAAGCAAGGACCCATTAATCGGATTAAAGGTTAACCGGTTAGACGTTTAAGCCCTATGTTTGATTAACCTTTATACGGGTTAACCTGTATACTATTAAGGTTAATCTATAAAATATTTCTGATTAATCCGAATGAAAGAGAAAGAACCTGTAAGTTGCACGATCTCGGCCGCGTCGCGGTAATTTACGTCACGCGCGGCTGTTTGTTACTCGCTTGGGTTTAGTTGTCGCTCATTTATTGAATTTTGCACTTATTCGAAATATAAAGCGGACAAAATAAAAACAAGTTACAAATATGGAATAATACGGTTGCAATTCAAGTTCATATCAATTGTGGACCGATATTGAAATTTTTTTTTTTTTGTTTGAAAGTTTATGCTTCCAAGTTAGTCCCATAGAAATATTGTTATGATCTGGCCATGAACTTTGAAGATATGGATTAGTACTCTTCATAGGATGACAGTAGAACTGTCGTAACAAGTAAAATTGCTTTATTTATTTTTATTTATACGTGTAGTTGATGACTAACTGAAAGAATAGTGGGAATATATCGAACTAATCTGATGATGAATCGTGAAGTTAGGCACCGGAACTCTGTAATCAATAAATTTAATCTAACCGTGTTTGGTATTATTAGAATTTTCATGAGATGCACTTTGGCTATAAGGTATTTAGGTAAGGCTCAGGGGTACTTTTTAGTGGTGGTACCATAAATAAAAAGTGTAAAAAAAAACTTTTTACCAAAAAAATACAACCGACTTTAATGTAAAAAAACACTGGAAAGTGCAAAACAACTTTAATTTCGGAAGTCGGTGTTGAATAACGAAGAGACAAAACTATTACAGAAACACCACGTACGTTACGTTTCTTCCGCAAGAATCAAGTGTAAGAACCTCTCGAACTTACCATAAACTAACCGTACAACCTTGTTTTCATTTCATCTAATGCTGCTGTTTTTTTTTGTTTTCCGTTTGACTTCAATGTAAAAAAACACTGAAAAGTGCCAAATAACTTTAATTTCTGAAGTCGGTGTTTCTGTAATAGTTTTGTCTCTTCGTTATTTAACACCGACTTCCTTCTTATTTTGTTTCATTGTGTGGTCACACTAATCGGTCTATTTTCATAGGATTTAAAAAATGAATTATCTCAGCCAAGAGGTTTTTTTTTTATTGGGTTGTAAAATCATCTTATGACAAATCACGCTCTTGGGCGGAGCGAGAGATAGTGTCAGACTTTTACTGACTAAAAACCCACTCCTGTTCCTTCGTTGCCTTCATCCCAGCGCCCCGGGTTTCTTTTTCACACTACCCTTGGCCCCAGTAGGCTTCGACCCTGCTGGGCCCCTACGATTTGCTGACATCTCCTTGAGGCGCGTGTGGAACAGTACGCGCCGTCGACGACTTGGGCTCGGTCCGGACGGTTACCGGACGATCGGGCGGCGAGCCACCCATTGCTCGCCGTCCGCAAGCCCGCGCCTACGGTGGCCGGAAATCGGGATCGGAATCCCGGCGGCGGTTGGAGCGTAAGGACCGTTTTTTCACGCGATCGGCCGCCTTCTTTGCTAGCATTACTGCTTCGCAGAAGGAGGCGACCGCCTGCCACTCCTCCTCGCTCCGGACCAGGGCCTGAACCAAGGCCCGGCGCGAGAGATCGCCGCCGCCGATTGTCCCCACAAGGACACGACGTTGCTCTGCCCAAGCGGGACACACCTCCATCGTGTGCTCTACCCTGTCCTCCGGGCGGTCCACACAGTGGCGAAACCCGGGCGTCGTTTCCGCACGAATCCGGTGCAGGAACTTCCCGAACTTACCGTGTCCGGTGAGAACCTGCGCCATGCGGAAGGTGAGGACGCCGTGAGGTCTTTCCAACCACGCCTCAAAGAGGGGACTTACCGCCATAATTGTAGCGTGCCCAGCACTGGGTCGCAACAGTCGCTGTCGCCATTTCTCCATGAGAACTCGCCAGAGCTCTGTCCGCCATACTGCGACTTGTCGCGGCAGCGAAGTTTCGCCCCGGCGTTGCAGCTCCATCCGCAGATCGTGCATGTGTGCAAGGACTGTTGCCTCCAGATCCCATGGTGACTGGCCAGCAAGGAGGCTCGCCGCTTCGCGGGAAATCGTCCGGTATCCTCGCACCATTCGTATGGCCATGACCCTCTGGCACGCGTTCAACCGGGCTGCCGACTGCTTCCGCAGTGCCGGCGCCCACACCGTTGCGCCATAAAGGGCCATGGACCGAACGATTCCTGCGTAGAGCCTCCGGCAGGAGGCGTCTGGACCCCCAAGGTTGGGTAGGAGCCGCCAGAGGGCAGCCCCAGTCCGATTTAGTTGAAGAGCCAGACGTCGGAAGTGCTCCTCGAAATCCCATCGGCTGTCGATAACGAGTCCCAGGTACTTCATCGTTGACCCGACGCCGATGTGAACTCCTCCTACCGATAGTCGGGAACCCTGTGGTGGCGCGTGAACGTGCTCAAATGTAAATGGGTGTGAAGATTGAGGGACCAGTTTTATTAATCGCTAATCTTAAATTACGTCGATATTTCTTGTCCATCTCTTTTTACGAAATGTTTTAAGATTCTTACTAAAACTGTATGTAGAAAAAGTAACATTTTATTTTTTAGAATCGGTAATATTGACTAAGACATTTGTCTTTGTGAGGGACCACAGTTTAGTTGTTATCTATTTTTTATCTTTGGTACTTTGTGGTCTGAAATTCAGTAAATATATTGACAATATTTCAATTTTTCTGATAATATTCGAGATCTGGTTGATGGTCTGTAAGAACTGAAGGACCGTACTTTAAGGGCTATAGTTTTTAGTATATTGGTTTACAAATTCCCAGATTTATTCTACAATTGTTTAAAGTGGTATAAATACCGGTATGAGCCCTCAGTTCACACACACATCATAAATTACATAAACTTTATTTCGTTTCCTCGTCGAATGTAAAATATCGGTGTATAACATCTTTCTTAGTTTTAGGCATACTCAATCAGATCACTCTATAAGTTCACGCAGCTATAAAAGTAAAAACAGGCTGGTAATTATGCTACATAAATATTTGCTAATTATTAATTCAAACTAAAAGTAAAGTCCTACTAAGTACCTACAACAAACAACGACCGATATGTACAAACACACTGACAATTCAACTAATACCGTCGGCGAAATGCGCGAGAATCGAAATAATATTTTTAATATTATTAGCGTCGAACATTTGAAAAACAGTATTGCTCAACATTAAGAAGGCTCAAAGTTCAATGCATCCTGCACAGTGACTACTTAGAGTCGTGTCGGAACACGATCAAAGACCGCGTGGTAGTTATCTCCGTCACTTTCTTGTAGATGTTTTATGACTAAAATGCACCTTATGTAGAAACCGGTTCTGTATAGGCTGATTAACCCTATAATACGGGTTAACCTTTATTGTGGGTTTTTAACCTAATCCTAAAAATTAACCCGGTTAAAACCCTCATACGGATTAACCTTTCGGTCCCTGGTTCAAAGTGATCAGTTTCATAGAACAGCAAAACAAACCTATATCAAATAAGTAAAGAACCAATAGATTACCGATACAATGACCTCAACAATAGCGAAATGAAAAATTCAATTTGATAAGACAAAAGACCATGACCCAATTTGATGACGTCGTTATGTTTCACTGTTACATTATTCACACAAGGGTATAGGTTTTTAATACGATATAACGTAAATATAAACGGTAATAGCTCACCTCAACTCGGATCGTAAGATTATACTCCTTAATACTCTCATAGTCGAGTGGATGATTAACTTTTATATCGGCCCAAGTAAATCCGTTATCGGCCCTTTGTTGTAAATAGAATGTATGGAATTTGTTAGTCTGGGCCGTGGAGCCGGGCATCAGCCGGTAAAACACGGTCGGGTTGTTCTCAATACCCGAACTGAAAATATACAACACGTTATAACAACAGTTTTATTTTACACTATTAATAAATCGGTTACGGAACACAAACACTACTTTATGCACATGACGACATCAAATCGATGCCTCTTAAGCATAAAGTCGTTACATATTTTTTGACTAAAACTGTAGGTAATATAAAAAATAAAATAAATATTATTTCTTATTGCATCCAGCGTCTAGTACTGTGATCTTAAACTGATTATTGATTACATAATGCAAAAACATGGGTTAAAAGGGTTTCTCAAATTACTTCTTATATCGTTAACAATTACAAAAACAGCTCTCCTGAAAAATACAAATTTTACCTTACGACCATATGCTTAGGAGGCACCGATATATTGCAAATGTTTAAATATCATTGATTTGAAATTCATAAAACTAAATAATGAAGGCTTTAATTAAAGGGACAAACATTAAAGGCTATTTGTTTTTACTGGTCTAAATAAAATAAACAGCTGAATCCCGGTAACTCCTTTACAGTTTGGTAAATGTGAATTTCTTAAGTAACCTCAAAGGAATACTAAAAAAATGGTAACATGAATAAACTCCGTAACGAACTTTTTATTCGATGAGTTGGTAAATAGTTTAAAAGCCGAACTGCCCTCCAAATTGTTTGGATACCTTAACAGATTGCTGGAATGTTTCGGTGCTATATTTTACGTGAAGGGTTCACAACAATATATTAACTGACTAAAATATTATTAGGATTTAAAATACTACTGACATAAGAGTTAGACCGACAAACAGAGATTTATGAAAGAAGATATGATGCACCGACCCTAATTAAATTGATATAAGATCAGGAGCATGACATTCCAGTGAAACCTGGATTTTGATGAACCTGATATTTATTTTTATTTATACTATGTAATATATATTATAGGCATAAAGAGGAAAGATTCGTATTTTTTAGTTTGTAATTAATAAACTCAATAACTACTAGACCAATTTAAAAATTCTTTCATCAGTAGAATGTTAATTTATCACTGAGTGTCATAGGCTATATTACCTACTTTCATGAGGGCGAAGCTGCTAGTGGAAGCTAGTTACAGGCCTAATATTGAAGCAGTTTCCCAAATAATCAAATAATGACGTCTCATTCACAGAGGACTCCGCGAAGCAAATCGAATATTTGCAGATAAAAACGTTGCAACCTATCCGGAGCTATATTCTGAATGTAAATTATATATTCATTAATTATCTCACTTACTGAGGCTATTGAGCAAAAAATCCCAAATGTTGAGGTGTACATTTATAATCTCAAAAAAAAAAATCTGAGCTATTGAGGTGTATTATTGTCAATAGCAGAACAACGTAAAACTGTCGGCTACATATTGTAATTATCAGATGCAGAAGTTTCTTACTTATCCAGGGCCAATTCAACCAGGTTTCACTGTATGATATCCTTCTACTAGATTCTTTTAATAGACTTCTATGAGATTCAATATTTATTGTGTTATTGGCAAAACCAAATGAGACTAAGAACCAATCGGGGAAAACGGGCGAAGTGCACGAGTAAACATTACCACATCGTATAATTTTATTCAATTTCAGTCAAACCGGAATCAAAAAGGAATTAATTGATCAAAAGCGTGATAAACCTGAACAATATTCGAACTACACGATATGGTTCATAAAAGAGCAACCACACGTATTGTTTCCGACACTGTATAATTTAACAAAATTGAAACCTATTTTAACGAAGCGAGCTAAACTGAATTCCGTGCTCATCACTAATTTATTCAATCGAGGCTACTTACCTACTATTGCGGTATTGAACTTGGTTGCGGATAAAAATGACAGTCAGCTTTATAGATATAGTCAACATTAAGTACCAAACTATAAATGAATTACCTTTAAGCGTTTGCACTGATCAAGACTGTCGCAGGTTAAACGACAGTCTTAAAGATAAATTGTAGAATGGCTCCCATTCATGCCTCAATGCGAGGTGCAATTTGACATTTCGCGCATTCATTTCAAGGCTCCCGGTCGAAGCAGCCTCGACTTGAGGCGACTTTTTAAATTAGTAAGGTGAGTTAGTAATGGTTTCGTCTTTGTGTATTATAATATTGTAAGTTTGAAATATGTGTTGTTTAGGACGAACAGATAGACCATAGAGATGTGAACCAAACTTGCCATCGACCAGCACTCTGTGATTGATGCACTATGAAATTGAACTAATATTGCATAACAGTTACATTATATAATAATAACCCGTGGCACATAAATGATGCACATACATTTATTTATTTGAAATGAAAAGTTGTCAGCCTGAGATACTTACTTAGTTGACGCATGAATATAATGTATCAAAATAGCTTTACCTAACAATATAAAAATATTTCTTGGTACCTACAGAACTATTTTAATTGACACAATAAATTATGACTGGTTGATGATTGCAATGAATTCCAGAATCAAAAATAATCAAAGTAATTTATGTCAATCAGTATTAAGTTTAATTAATTCAATGTATTTAATAATTTAGATGAGTACTATTATTAAGACAAAATTAAATTCAATAGTTAGTAATTCCAAAAATAGAAATTTTAACTTCGTGATCTCCTTGATTAGGACGTAAATTAGGCAATCATAAATATCGATACTTCTTTTGGCAAAAAAAAATTTTTTGACATTTATCTTTGCACACAGTTGATGGAATGAGGTATAAAAACTAAAAATATCAATTCCTATGTCAACAACACCAAAAAATTAAAATAGTCAAGCACTATTTCAATTCAGTGAAATGAATTTCTGACAAATAAAAAGTAAATGAATGAACAACTGCCTACAATCAATCTACGAACTAAAACATTTTAAAGTATTTTTGAACATGCTACTTTGACCGTTAAATTAAGAATCTCGAATGAATTTTAGTTAAAACTGAAATATTTTAATAACTCATAATGCACTGATGCCTACATGCAATACGATACACAGACTTTAATATTAGTTATGTACCCCTTCGATACCTCTCACATTATTGTTCAAAAACATCTATTTATATAATATAAAAGTAAATCGCGGATCTTACTTCGAAGCTTTCAAGCAGAAATAAATTACATACAAGCTCAAGAAGACGGTTGTTTAATTAAGAAAAATAAGGCGAAATAATAGATTTGCTACTAATAGATGTTCTTGAACAATACAACACAGTGTTCCCCATTCCACGTAAGCAGTGAGCCCTTCTAAATGCACGCTTGTGATGAGTCACGACTGTCCGCGTGTGCCATACGATGCATTTGATGTTCTCGGACAATGACGTGTCATCGTAGTAAGACCATCAAGTGAGAGGCAAACGATACGAGACGCGCGCGGCGCACCTGCTAGCTGCACGAAGACAACCCTCCGACTTCGGCGCATCAGAATAAACCTCCTTGTCCGCACAAACCTCCACAAAGAACAACAGTAAACAAGGTTTAAACTCATGCGTCAAATCAGACGGTTCACCGTAAGAAAGCAACGTTCATCAACGCGTTTTCTTCCACTTCAAGCATCAAAGCTCAGTCAGCACCTTCGCTTCGATGTTTGAAATCAAAAGCGTCGGCGCCAACGGACGACACCTCCTACAGTGGAAAAGTGTCGCACTCTACAGACTACCCAACCACTAAGCTTTTTAATACTGATACAAAAACCTGATTATGTTCTCGGGTTCTAGTACCAGCATTAAAAAGCAAAGCGTAACGCTGACGTCGAGCGCGACACCTTGTGCGCGGGCGTGCGCGCGGCGTCACACTGCGTGCAGGTGACGGGGCTGCGTGCGGTGCCCGTGCCGAACAGTTACACGCACCTTGCTTTCACGGACACCACTTTGGCACCCACGGGCAAATTCTCTCGAATGTAGATCGGGCCGTACACCGTGTGGTCCCACACGGGGGGATTGTTCGCGCGATCCACTACGTCTATCTGGACCTCCACGGTTCTGGACAAGGGCGGGAAACCCTTGTCTTGAGCCATAGCCTCCAACTTGTAAGTTTCTCGCTATCGGGGAAAAGTCGATGGAAACAGACAAAACCACGTCGTTAGTAGTGTTAAGGAGTAGAGGTGCGGCGGGCCCGTGGGCCCGCTGCGCCTTATACCAACCTGGCTTTCACACTGGTCACTACGGTACCCACTGTGACATTCTCTTTGATGTGAACGGGGCCATACGTGGTCATGTCCCAGATGGGGGGCTTATTGTTCCTGTCTACCACGTCTAATTCAACGTCCACGTCTGCGGAGGAGGGCGGGTCGCCTCTGTCGGAGGCGCGCACGCGCAGTCGGTACCTGTCCCGCTACAGATACACGGGTCAGAGGTCAGCGGGGAGAAACAAAACATAAAACAACTAAAATATAAACACATAAGTACTCATCGCTAATAAACAATTAAAATAATTAAAAAATAAACTGAAGTACGGTTCACTTCCACATTATTGGCTGTTTGCAAATGTTTTATTTCACAGTATAATGTGCTAGAAAAGTAAAAGCTTACACTCATCTTCTCACATTCAGTAAGCCAAAATAAAACATAGAGGTATTAGGTTCTATAAGAATAAACTTGTGTCATTACGTTCGCTCGTCGTCTGCTCCCACTCACAGCACAGGCACTGTCGTACTTACAGTAGAGAACATTCCTTACTGTTGTAGCCAATATTAGATGGTGCAAGAAATAAATTGGAAATAAAAATGTTTATCATATTTTACAAGTTTCGTCTGTACAATAAGGAGAAAGACAAACTGTACATTAAAGGTAGTAGGTACTTTTTACAGTAATCAAACTAAACTAATTTTAAAAATTAAAAAAAAACGTAACGAAAAGCAGGCAAATGCATGCAGCTCTGCATACAAGACATGGCGGAAAGGTCAGGTTGTCATATGAATGGTTTGGTGACCTCTTAGTTACTACAACGAAACGACACTCATTGAAATGAATATATTACAAACGATGGACGTTACGTTAAACTGTACAAATTTGGAATCGCGAACGTTGCCCCTTTCACAGAAGGAATATGTCACAACTGGCCAGATGGCCAAACTGCCTTGTGGGCAATCTGACCATCTCAAACATTAAACTAATATTATACAAATTATATTAATAGCACTGCTGCCCTGGAAAAAATCACAATTATCATGATATCACTATTGCATATTATGATGTTATATTGCATGAGTAGTCGTCTACAGCACAGCGGCCGGGATCGAACCGACCAGCGGGAACTATCGCTCCGCAAAATAAAATCAGATTAGTAACAAAACATGTACATAATGCGTATAATACTGATAGGTATGTTAAAAGCGTAAGCTTCTGAAATCAATTAATCGATTAATTACAATAAAAAAAAACTTTGAAACTAGTTTGTGCGAAATATACAGAAGTGCTGTTACAGAAACTGTACATGTTTTAGAACTAAACACAGGTTCAACGGTGAAATATTTACAGCAGTATAATTTCTGGTACAAGGTAAGTATTATACACAAGTTGTATTCATCTGTAAGATAGTTAATGCAAGATGGTGCTGCGGAAATAAATCTTAACGAAGATTTAGTGCGGAGCCGACGCTGGCGGCAACTCAAACTAATTGTGCTGCAAGAAGAACAAGCCCCCGACGGCTGCGGGGCCCGCGGGCCCCACACTGCCGTTCAATGGACAACTACTCCTCACAGCCAGGATTTACCCCTCTCCACAGCAATTTACAGCAGCGGTTAATTTAGAACTATTTACAGTTAAATAAACTTAAAGTAAGTGCCAATTGAATCCTAAGGCCTGTAGGTAGCACTCATCCACCAAACTTTGTAGTAAAGTTGATCCCTTTCATTCATCAATCTTATCAAATGCTCTCATCACGTGATCAGTGTGAAGTTATAAATAATAAAGCATACTTACGTCGAGTGGCTTCTTTAAAACGATCCAGCCCGATTCGGGCTGGATCTCGAAATACTCTATATCAGCAGGATTATAGGGTGCGCTCAAAGTGTAAACAATGGCCCCGTTATTATCGGCATCCTCGTCGGATGCGGATACTCTCAATATATTCGTGCCTATACTGGCGTCTTGTTTTACGTTCTCCACATATTTCTGCAAGACACATTATAATGACAGTCAACAATCGCGATGGATCGCTGAAATTCATGCAAATAGAAATCTAGTTGTGATATCATGCAATTTTGTGCTTAATTCTACTGTTATGTACACTATTGCACTTACTTGTCTGTCGAATAGTGGGGGGTTGTCGTTAACATCAGTGATCTCAACAGTAAACGAGCAGACACCCTCAAGAGAAGGTTCTCCTTGATCTGTTGCCTTTACCGTCACAGATACGAATTTTCCGTCGTCACCTTCTCTGTCAAATACTTTGTTAGTTGATACTTCACCAGTTTCTTCGTCGACTGTAAACTTTGTGCCTTTTTGATTTGGTTGTTGCACTATTGAGTATTTCACTTGGCCATTGACGCCTTTATCTTCATCAGTAGCGTGAACTTTTATAACAGGGCTACCGTTTGGAGCGCCTTCTTCTACTTTTGGGAAATAAGTCGGGCAATCTTTGAATATGGGCTTGTTGTCGTTAACATCTGTGATGAACACGACGACGACGGCAGTAGACGTGTGGATGGTCGCGTCTCCGTTGACGCAGCAGGCGCCGTCATCCATAGCCGTCACATTGAGTTCGTATTTGTCTCTATCGAGTGATATCGCCTTGTTGTGTAGTCGGATGACACCAGTGATTTCTTCAATTACGAACTGGCCAGAGCTGGTGCCGCCTCCGACGAAGCCGAACCGTACGTTATCACCATCTTTGTCAGAAGCGACGACGGTCGTCACGAGAGTGTTAGGCCCAGCATTTTCATCAACGTTCGGCGTGTACACTTGTTGCGAGAATTTCGGTTCCTCGTCATTTTTGTTTTTTGTATAAACTCTGACTGTAGCTGTTCCAGTTTTAGCTGGTTCGCCCTTGTCTTTAGCTGTAACTACAAACTCATAATAAGCGTTATTGTTGTCAGCGTCCAGTTGTTTGTTATTAGTGATGATTCCATTCGAATCCACGCTGAAGTGGTCATCTGAAATAAGATGCAATTAAATACATTAATAAAAATTAACAAAAGAAGATTCACAGATATTTTTTGTTTTATACAACTATTGTGCCGCCTAACTAGCCTTTTAAAAGCCTGGTGGGAGCTTCTACACCCACTCCCCCCAATTCTTAATCTTACCCGGTGGGAACAATAAAAATAAACATGACTTTAATAGATTTAAAAAATATGCGTGACATGTTGCTTTAAAAACGCCACACACTAGGTACCATCCACTATATACTTCTTGTGTGTGCTGGAACCCTGAGCACCTACAAAATCGTTAATACTGGTAGGTCGCGTCTACAACCGAATAAATTATATTTACAAGTTAAATAATAGGTACCTATTGTATTTAAACTACTAAGTACCAAATATGATTCAAAACTTGATCACGGTTTAATAATTTCTGCGCCCTGTATCTGAGCACCGCTGGCACTGCCCTAGTTAAGGTACTGGCAACTAACTACCCACATTTGTTTGTTAATATTATAATTTAAAATAATTGTTTACCTAGTGCATAAATAAAACACTGACGAAAACCACATAAAAACTAAAGTAATGTAAACCCAGGGAAAGAAAATGTAAACAATGTATCCACGTTACAAATCACTAAAATTCATGTACCCAGTGGCGGTTTTTTCATACATGCCGAGAAGCCCGGCATGCCTTACTAAAATGCTCGATAGAGAATCAATATCAAACCCGAACTATTTAAAAGTTCGCGCGCTTAATTCTTATCAAAATAACACAAAGTATCTACCTATGCCACACTACTACACATCGCGATTGTTCGCGCGCAGAGTTTCGCATTTGCAGCATCTACATATAGCTATCTCGCTTACACGCACCGGCTTTTGCCGGGCTTTCAAATACTATATCTGTCTCTTTCGCACCTATGGCGACGTGCCGTATAAGGAGTTAGGACCTTTTGCGTCTACAAATCGATCAGTATGGAAGATTTAAGCCAGGCATTCGTATGAAGTTCGTCACATTGCCAACTCTGCAGTGTTGCCGTTTTAGCAACGTTGTGAGATCTTGGAGATTTTTAACGAGTTTGGAAACTTTTTTTAAGATTTAGCAACAATAAAACTAGCGACTTTTTAAAACAATGAAATTAAATATTCAAGCAATATCTTAAAAATAAAAAATTTGCGACACCTTGCTAGATTTTTCATATACCTGGCGACTTTTTTTTGCCTAAATGACAACACTGCAACTCTGTTTGCAACTCACTTCAGTTTTATTTACTTGAGTGGAAAATAGATTTTTTGTTTTTTGTTGTTTGTTGTTTTTCGTGTTTTCTTAGATTTTCTCAGTGATACAGTTGTTTTGGTGACTTACCTACAACAATGGAGGCAATTGTACCTTGTGAGGATTTAAAATGCGTTCTAGTTTTGATTGGCGAAGATAAATTAAAATCTTTAAACTTTGCTCAGAAAAAACAGTTAATTTCTTCATTAAAAACGACGCCTAATCTGTGTATTTCTCAGACTAGTAAATCGCATAAACGAAAAATAGATCAGTGTATAAAACTAGTTGGATTGTTGGCTGTTCGCACACTATTAAGTTGTATTGCTGGTGCTGCATATTTATTCAAGCTGTTAAAGTTAGTGTATCTTGTTGTAACTATTTTAACGTGCTTTTTCGTCTCTTAAACGTTTCCATGAGAAATACACAAGGTCAAGAGCGTCTTTCCGAATTATCAATGATAGCTATTGAAAACAGCTGTTGGTAGAATTAAAATGATCACCAACATTTTACTCTGATGTAATTAAATCATTTCTTAATAAAGATAGACGATTCCAATTAGAATATAAATAATTTATTTAAATTCCTTATTACATTTTATCTAGCTATTTTTTAACTTTCGTTTTGTAACTTTCTGTTTTGTTTTTGTCTGTAACCCGTTAGTCCTGTTACAAAGCAAACAACTACTTACCATAACTTTGTTCCCTCAAGCAATTAATATAAGCAAAAGAAGCAAACCAAACAGCTTTTTTTAAAGCCACCGGAGGTATGCAATTGCAGATATGTTTATTATATTCAATCTAGCACTAGCATGTTTTCAGTGAGCTTTGGTTACCACATTCACCGTACGACAAGCAAGAGTGAAATTGAAGAAGAGGAAAGAAGAAGATGGATGAATTCACTTTTAATTTATTGTACCTAACCAGTAGTTTATGAGAAAATTGCGATGATACATACGTAGGTACCTACATTCTCAGTCGAAAACTGAATTTTCTTTTTTTGAAATTGGTTCAAATTTTATTGGGCTTGCCTTATTTTGAAACCCTAGGCACGCCACTGCATGTACCCCGAATATTAGGAAATGTAATATATTACTGGAAAATCATTAATAATAAATGATTGTGGTAATTGTTCAAAATTATATAAGTATTCCTGAAATGTCTCTATAAATCATTTTGTTACACTAACACAAAGGTCAACGACCTCTAGTTCAATTGTAATAACAACGCCATCTATCGGCTTGTTAAGGATCCAAAAGGTTTCACTACAACACACTAGATGACGCTAGTTATCCCTTGAAATAAATTGTCGACGGGGAAAAGTATAATTTTTAGTAGTACTGTTTACCTGAAACTAAATATTCAATTTCAGCGTTCTTTCCAGAGTCAGCGTCCATGGCTTTGACCTTGAGTATGCTGGTGCCTAGTGGAATATCTTCATCAACGTTGTGCGCCTGGTAGTCGGGCAGCTCGAACTTTGGTGCGTTGTCGTTTACGTCTGTCACGCGAATTGTTAGCTGTGGAAAGTTAAAAATAAAATGAATATACATATAATGTGTTTCACAAGGTTTAAGGAATTTGGAACGGAAAGTATTGGACCAATTTCGTCATTTATTTCAAATACTCATCATTTATAATTTGTTCAATAAGTACCTAATATATATTGGTTTTATAATTTTTCTTCTCTCATAGAAATCTTTGGAATTCGCGACTTTTCTCTACTGTAATATATGTACATACATACATATATGTATGACCTATACACCTAAACCTTCCTCACGAATCAGTCTGTCTTTTGGCGAAAACCGTATGAAAATTCGTTCAGTAGTTTTTGAGTTTATCACGAACATACAGACTGACAGACGCGGTAGGAAACTTTGTTTTACAATGTGTAAGGAAATATGATCGAAGAGACTCATAAGCATAGTCTCAAATCAAACTATTCATATGATGCAAGGTCAAAATGATAGAAAATACAAAATTATTCTGAACACACCTCAACAGAAGTAGAGAATCCTCCAGAATCTTCAGTAGCAGTCACCACCAGGGAATACACGTGAGGTTGTCGCAGGTCTTCGAAGTCCAGTTCCTTGGCCAGCTTGACGATTCCTGATGTTGGTCCAATGTTGAAAGTACCTGCTCCCTGACCCTGAGCCTTCAGGGTGTAGCGGATCTCGCGGTCAGCAAACGACTTAGCTTTCACTGATATTATGCTGGAATAAGGCAAATTTTGCATTTTAATAAGAGGTAAAGCCACAAGAGACAAAAAGTTTTTCTTACAATTCTATTAGGAAAGTGTGGTCTGCAAAAAGCTGCCTTTCATGGACATATTCCTCACCCGCGTCATTCGTTCACATACCTCGCGTGCTTTCTTCGCACACATTTCCCGCTTATTAATGTAAAAATACCTAGCTCTGCTACCTACCACTTTTCCACCCGAGCTACATTAAGCCTGGTTAGAAAAACGAAGTTAACCGATTGGATGATTTTCCTCTCACACCACCTTGCTTGTGAGCAGTGGTGGCCGGGTAGTAACGGCCCCAACTTACGAGTTGTAGGTCGCGGGTTCAAACCCAGCCATGCGCATTACTTTGTGTAATTTATTTCATCACGACAACTCTCAAAAACGGTGAAGTCGTGAGAAAACCTGCATGTCCTAGAACCAAAAATTCGAAGACATGTGACATCCACCAACCCGCACTGAGCCCGCGTGGCGGATTACGGCCCATTGCCTCTCCTAGAGAGAAGGCCTGAGCCCCAACGGTGAGAACATTATAAGGCCGACTATGCTTGCTACCTGAGTACCTGCTGTCAAAAGTATCCATAACATAATCTAAAAGAAGCTGATACCTAAGCAGCCTAGCCTGAATTCCCCATAATTAATAGACAGATTATTTTACTCAAATAAATCCATGATAAATAAAGGCTTTAAACTCGGTTGATAAACTTCACTACCGGACAGCCTGATATCGAATTCAATAGCTCAACCTGATCCTCACAACAGAGCATTTATATTTGCTATTAACATAAAATTACTGAACAATTAAGTAATAAAACACCAAGTTTATTTATTTTAATCACATCGCGAGATGGACATCAGTCTGACCTAGTTTCTGTTTTTAAACGGACATATGGCAGTTAGTGAAATTTCCACAATTAAATGTGTCAACGCGATCGTTGTTAGTATTAATTTGGGACGAATCAAAGATCAACATGTTGTGTCCAGAGGCAGAGGGGAATGTTCCGCGTGATTATTATATGACTTCAATTAATTAATGGATATGTGCCACCATTTATCTCAAGACTCATAGGAAATAGGATGAATAAAATATAGGTGTCGTTCGTTACACCTAGTCAGTTTTAATAGGAGAAAAAACGAGTGTAAGAATAGAAATAGTGTAAGAATAGTGTAAGAAGAGATCGAGTGTAGTGTATTTGACATTCACCAACCCGCACTGGGCCCGCGTGGTGGATTACGGCCCATCCCCTCTCCTAGAGAGAAAGCCTGAGTCCCAGCAGTGGGAACATTAAAAGGCTGATTATGCTTATGCTATGCTAAGGATAGTACCTTACTACCCATCAGATAGTTTTCATTAAAATATTGCATGAGTTGTTAGGATATCTATTTTAACTATAATAGTTTGGATGACAGCCGTAACAATTAACACAATTTCCAACAGTAAACATTTACATAGCTATATTAACTACAAATACCTAAAAGCTAAAACAAACACTAACTCTACTAAAATAAATAATCCCAAAAAACAGGGTTGTTGACAGATATAGATACTGTTTATTGAAACTAACAAATAAGAAGGGACAAAGCTGTATCCACTACATAACAGGGACAAGTAATCTATTACACACAATTCACAACTTTCCGGTAAAAAAAACAAAAACAAGAGATTTGTTTTCGCTCTAATATGACACACAATAAATCTATGCGCAATATTCTTATTTTACCCTCTCACATTCTTTCGTCTAACTAGAATGATGATATATTCAAGAAAACTGATATTAAAACGTTTTTAGAACCTCTAGAGAGACGTTACTTCGAATTTCCTTACATGATCCCTATTAGACATAGTTTTTTATACTCACCATTTCTTGATAAATTTAATTAAATGTGTAATTCGAACGTAAATCGAATTACACATTAAGTCTGTCTACTTTAAAAAAAAAACATATTTTTCAGCGCTATCTTTTCAGCAGGTAACGAGAAATCCGCGGAAAACACATTAGGGGAAAATAATTGCTTACATTGCTAACTAATAGATATCCTATTTTCTATCCTTCTAACATTACGAAGTGAAACTCTCTTTGGACGTTTAGAAGTTTTGATGTTTAACACGGGTAAACTATGGACTGGATTAGGAATGGTTGTCTGAAAGATATCGCTGCTAGTGAAAACACCGCCATTTTACCCATAGATTTAAATTAGCGTAAAAACCAAAATAGTTACACAATAACTATTTTGGTTTATTCAGTAATAACCAATTCTATTTTTTATATATTATTTTTTTTTCTATATCCCGTTCGTTTCAGCGGAGATCATTTTCTATGATCACGCGGGTAAACTCTGAGAAAGGCTGATAACATAATAAAAGATGGTATCTTACTCTGAATCTTTCTTCTGGTTCTCAGCAATTTCAGCTTCGTAGCTGGGTAAATAGAACTGGGGAGCTCGCTTGCCGCCCACTATGCTGAGCCGCTCCTCCGGCGTCGACTGGAACCTTCTCTCATCAACACGGCCGTTCTGGAAGTGGCAGAAAATATCAATGAATTATTGACCACCAACTTTAATACAGGACGTACGAATGCCTTTACATCTGGACTTTTGAGGATTTAATGAATGTCACTAGGGAATCCAATCCCGCAAACGCGGGATCCCGCAAATGCGAGATTCCGCACCTTTTTTGCGGAATCAGAAATGCGAGATTACTCACGCGGGATCCCGCTTGCGGGATCCTGTGTCATGGTGTCACACGTGGGAGAAGTGTAGTTCTAGCTTAAACGTTACTTAATGCAAAACATTTAAGCCTAATAATATTATGCGTAATTATCATTATGCTGAATTTCGTTATGCCAATGTAAATTATGACAATATATCTTATGCTTATCATTAGTAAACCACGAGTGACTCAAAAATAAGAATAAGTGATTACAAAGATTACACATAAAGTTGCATGAAAGAAACAAAACCGGGCAAGTGCGAGTCAGACTCGAGCACTGAGGGTGCCGTACAAACTTAACTATGTAAATAGTTCAATTCCCGAATGGAGAGAGAAAAAGGAAAGTTTTTTTTTTGAGTTTTTATTCCTATACCTGTGCTATAAGACCTTGCTTTATGCCAAATTTCAAGATTCTGGGTCAACGAAAAGTACCCTATGAATTTTGATTCTATTGACAGTGTCGAAGTATACGTTTTTTGCGACGGCCGTAGGTATCTTTTTTCCGTTAACTTAGAAGTTTGATTTTTTTACAGCTTCAAGATTTTAATTTCAACTCGATACATCCACGCGTTCCTGAAATAAAGAGTCTTGAAACCGACAGACACAAAAAAGTGATCCTATAAGGGTTCCGATTTTCCTTTTGAGGTACGGAACCCTAAGAAGACCTTTTAGAGTATAGGCTAAATAAAAAAAAGTGCAGAAAAATGACAGCGACAACTAAAGGAATCGGCCGATAAGGTAGTTTTCGTCGTTCTATCAGACATAAGGATACAAATGCCTACCCCTTGTAAAACAGTTTAAATTTGAAAAATGTACATGTCGTTTTTATTTTTATACAGATGAAGTAAAACGGAAAGATTATAAGAGGTCTAAAACCTATAAGCAATAGTCCGGTTACAAACTTCAGAGAACAGAGTTTGGTTACTCCGTAAATTTAAGCTCAAAATAAAATCTCGACCTTATTTAAATGCCGTGTTCTTTGTTGCTCTTTCATCTGTTTAGAAATTATCCCACCCCTAGTACGAGGTTAGGTAACTAATGTTTGTTGTGAAGCTGAAAAGTCGATAAAAGCACCCGGTAGATAGCAGTAAGCTCGTCGACATATCTGGTGAAATGTCGATATGTATACTATAGGGTACCTCTACATAAACCTTCGGGAAATATAGGCGTGATGTCGTTTTAATAATCTTTTAAGCCGTGTCTTTGATTGTAGTACTTACTTTGAGTGCCATTAGAATGCGGATGTAAAAACACATTCTAATGTTTTTGCAGTATTTGACCGCAAATATATCGAGTCGACCTTCTCGGCCAGTTTAGCTGAGGTATTAAATACTATAACAAAATTCGCATCTCTATATTACCGAGATCGCGCTTATTTCGATGATCACATATTGTTTAGTTATTTAGACACTTGGGATACATAACTACACTAATTTTACATCACAATAATAAAAACAGCTACTGAACATCACTTGGAAAAATCCCATCCAAAAACTATATAATTATAGTATGGCTAACAGATAACATCTACTCGATATTTGTACCCAGGTACCTATCTATTCGATTTCCACAGTAAACCCAATCTACGCAGAGCGATATCTCCAGGGAAGATACCGGTCCTGTTTGACAGACGAAGCAAAATACTTATAATTATAATTACAGTTCTAACCCCAATACAAATGGGCAAAATTTTAGTGGGTCCTATCTGATAGACGACGCAAAATCCTGATTATAATCATAATTACAGTTATATTCCCAATAAAAATGATCAAGATTTCAATGTAATCTAACTAATAATCAAGTACCTACGTATTCAAGACGACTCATGTTAGTATCCATATTGTGTTGCGAAACGTACCTATAACACAAAGCTGAGTTGCGACGCTCGCTGCTCAAAAACCTCTCTACATTATTGGTAGGTATAATGTTTCCAATTTTATATTCACTTAGCCTTCAACGACGATAAAAACCACGTTTCAGGTAGATATTTTTCAGAATAGGAGCTCGTTTCAGTTTCAATAAAGTTTTTCACAACGGAAAACTGTTAAAGTTGCGACTTTTATTTTATGGATATAGGAAAACCGGAAAAATAATTTGCGGCACTAAGATATTTTACTTCAAAAGGGGGCGTTAGTAGAGCTTAACCACAAAGTAGGATGGAGAGTGCATGACTCATAAAATGTTGTGTCATGTGCATATAATATTGAATTACTTAATTAGGTCAAAAGCGGTTTCTTTCTGCGAAGAAGAAGCAATAAAGTTTGACTGAAATATGATACGGGTAAAACCAGGCCAAAACATATTACTAACCTTATTTAATCTACTGAACCGATGAAAATTTAAAACTACGTATAGTTAACACACCTAGTCGTTAGCAGTAATTAGCTACATAGTATTACAACTGTTGTATGCAATTCGAAGTAATTTCCAACTAATAAACAAAGATATCATCACACCATTTTAATTTTAATGAGTCCACAGCATCACTGCGAATATTAATTGGTTTTAAATATAATTACCGATGTTTCGCCAATATGTTTTAATTAATGGATTGTTCGTAGGAATTCTTAATTAAATATATGAAACGCGTGAGCACTGACCTGATCTTCAGCTTTGACGTACAGCACGTATTCCATGTCGAGTTGGAATGGGTCGGTTCCTCTCGTGCGCACCACGCCTGACCGCTCGTCCACCTCGAACCTTCCTCCGGTTCGGTCTCTGACGATGAAGTAGTGAATGTTGTGGTCTGTGTCGGGATCCCTAGCCTGGAGAGTGAATACGGGAGTGTTGGGAGCGGCATTGAGCTGCACCACAGTCTGCATCGGCAGCGGCCGGTTGATGAAGTAAGGAGGCTCATCATTAACGTCCTTCACGTGAATAATCACTCTCTGATTGTCCGTATCTGAAAAACCACAATGTCAAAGTCAAACAGACTCCAAAATACGCATTACCAAGTCAAGTAGTGTTTGTCTGAAGGCCTTTTGGCACTACTATCAAATTATTAAGCTATCTAAAGTGTACTTGAGGGGTATTAAACCGCAGAAATTAATTAAGCACGCAAATGTGAAATGGGTGTTAGTTTCTAGTCGAATTTTGAACTCGCTGTCGAGAAAATCATCATAAATTTTCATGTAAAATACAGACATATATCTTGGTTAATCCTGTTAAAACATGGGCTGGCATACATAATATGGTATGCATGAATCAACAGAGGGGTTTTACGCTAGTTTTGAGGAAAAAGGCTGTGCAGTTAAGAGCATCATGTTTGGTTTTCTGCAAAAACCGCTTGATAAACGGTAGCAGAGAATGGTGCAGCCAGTATGCCGTGTATGTTAAAGGATAGTGGCCACTTTTTTTCTCGTGTGCAGGACGATTCACTAGTTTACACGGCAGAGAGGCCGCTTATCACATCGTCGGAACAGTTTCATGCGGTTAGAAGCGGATTTTACGTTGTTATTTTATTACGGTGTAGACTGGGCTGGCTGATAAATATTCTATAGTGTGCACAAGTATATTTAAATTCTACAGTAGACAGTCTGGTCCCATGAATCTGTCTAAGTAAAGAGATTTTCGCAGATGCGCATTTTATAGTAGATACCAATGATACCAGGGATTTTGTGGATATGAAATACCTATAATATAGATATGAAAATCTTATCCTATCCTTCCTGAATATAGATATGGAAATAATATTATTTTCGGATCTTCGGATTTGAAATTATTTCGTATTATCCGCTAGTTTCGGATAGTTTAGGTAACAGATATTAGAATTTCAAAATACAAATTAAAATACAATTCGCATAATTTGACTTTTATTTCTAGTCTAAATTATCATTCGTTTTTTCAATCAACCACATATGTAATTATATTATAGCCATTTTTAAGTGTCCGCCTTTATCAGAAACTTTAATACCGATTTCGATTATGTTTTTTATTTTGGATATCTGATAATTTCGGTTCCGGATCTCCATAACGTTACTGGTATATCTACCAGGGATGTTATGGAACATAAACATTAAATACACATATCATAAAGCAAGTAATTATATTAAATATAAATAGGGTAGATATACTTACATTTCAGTGCAACTAATTGGTTAGCATGAAAAATAAGAAAAAAACATATTAGTGACCTTCACCATTTAGTTAATAGCACACATTATTAGGTATTACATATAAATAGATCGACAAAGTTTTAAAATCAACAAACACAAAGAGAGTTATTGATAAAATAAGGGTAGAAATATTAAATTGAGAATCGCCACTTCACACTTTTGTTTATCTATATAGATATTACTAAATAAGAGAAAAGATTAATATTTTAGTATTTCAAAATTTATTTCACAAATAAAATGCTACTTTATTTATCACTGAGTGATATAAGCTATATATTTTCTATTTTCACGTAGTGAAATCCACATATTGACCGCCAGTCATTTAAAACATCATACCAGAAGTGGAAAGTGTTTGCAGCTTCGAAAGATCTGGGCTGAATTGTGCACGGAAAACCTTGAAATTTGTGATTTTTTTAAGGTTTTTACCCGACTGCAAGAAGGGTTATGTTTTTTGCGCACATTTTGTATGTATATAAGTATGTATAATGTATAAGTGCTGAAAATAAAAGCCAAAACCTTAAAAAAAAAACACAGTTAGGAAAGGTCTTTCGAAGATGCAAACTTGATTTACATTATTGTTATCTATCCTAACAACATTCCAAAAAAAAGTAGTGTTTGCGGAGATACTGATATTATAAGGTCATTCACCCTATGAAACTAAACAGTCTGCCTACGGTGAGTACGGTGACAGGCCATAAACAAATGTAGAAGCTTTTATTTGAGGTTCTTTTTTTCCATACATAAAGATGCTCCAAAAAAAATTGGCCGCGAAATTTTTTTTTTAGTTTTTTTTACATTTTGCGGGTCTTGTCAAGTTATATGTTGACTGAAATTCCAAAATTAATAAAAATTACATTCCATATGGTAACTCGAATTCAGAGGGATGTATTGAAGATTTGAATAATTCCGTGAATAAATACGTATTACGGCCGCCAATCCCATTTTAATCAACATACCACTTGATATTGCCCCACAAAATGAAAAAAAAAATACTTGTAAAAATTTTATCGTCTCGATAGTACGAAAAGCATATTTCACAACATTGTCACAAAATTATTTAATTTGGCATGACAGTAAAACATTTTTGTGGAAAATTCACGCTCTGTATTTTATTTACAAGCATCCACTTTAGCCCTAAAGTATAATAGAATACTTCAGAGGGAACCACTTGTCAGTTGTCTAATAAAACATAAAGAGTAGGGTCATTCTGAAAGCTACCAACATCAGAATACAAACAGCGCGTATTATCAAACATAGCCTCTAATACTTCTGTAGCCAAGCAGTATCCTTTTTGTCCGATGGGATTCTACAAAATCCTCGGTATAAATCCGCAGTTTGCTGTAATCCCATTCCGTGGCCCATTTAGGGTAGTTTCACACACAACTGAACATTATAATACGTTGACCTTAGCATTCTCTTATTGAGATTTTATCCTCAAGGTAACAACCTTATTTAAGTAATGTATCTTTAGAAATTAATGTACAAGAGTAGGTATTTATTTTGTTATTTTTAATAAGTCATCATATATTATGCATCTTACTCACAAAATGTTTTTTTTTTAATTTACTACAATTTTGCATACCTAATTTGGTAAAACACATTTAACTAGAGCATTCAAATGACATCCAGAAATGTATAACTTATTGTATTGTGTTCTGCAATAAAGATTTGACTTTGACTTTTTGACTTTTCACTCAAAACTCAAGCGAACGCTAGCGTTCGCGCGTGATTTCGCGCCATTTAGGTTAAATGCTAGCGTCCGCATACATTATAAAATATTGAGCGTTTTATTTATAGAGTATTTATCCAAGTACATAATTAAGCTTTTCATAAAGTAGTCTAGTAAATATCGAAAATAATCAAACCTTTCCATTATTCCCTATACCTATAGATAGAAAGTTAAATTTTAATAACTTTCCCACCTACTGATTGACCTTTCAATATGAGTGGGTGACTGTAGGTATATTTAAGTATAAATATTTTCATCAGATATCTATTAGGATAGTATATAGTATAGTTTTAGTTTATTTTAGTTAACTGTTTATAATGTTGATTGGATATAATATTTTAAAATAAATTGATAAATAGGAAATACGATAATTATTGACGTTGAATTAATTAGGTACATAAGTATGTTCCTATCATAATTATACTTTTTTTATTAATTCTAATGTAACTTTAGTATCTTTCACGTATTTCGAATATGTTTATTTTAGCGTATTGTAAAAATATATTAAAAATAGTATATTATTTGGAAAATGACCACATCATCATCTTGGACGTCTCGCATCTAACGAATACATCACGATCTGCTAATCCCTTGCATTTTACTTCCTATGTTGTACTTATTTTACGCACAGGACCTTAGGTTGTGGCGACATTTAGGGGATGCCTATTTCCATCAGTGGACGTCTTTCGTTCTGAAATATAATGATGATATTTTTTGTCCATATCAAAACGGAATATCTATACCTATATTATATATAAAAACGAAATACCACTCACTGATCAATCACGAAATCTTAAAAACTATAACACCTACAAACTTAAAATTTTGCAGATAGGTTCCATATAGGGTGTAGACTTCGGCTTAGAACGGATTTTACGAAACTCCACCCCTAAGGGGGTAAAATGGGGGTTGGAAGTTTGTATGGAGAAACCTAGTTTCACGCGGGTGAAGCCACTGGCAGAAAGCTAGTATCTATTAAGACAGAACAGTACGCTCTTATGCCAAACATAACTAATAGAGCGTGAAGAAACGATACCCTCAGAAACTACAACGAGATATTCAGAAACTAAGAAGTACAAATCAACATTCTGCTTTAGAGGGAGACCTTTGAAGCGGAATCGGATTAATCGAGAACCTTTATCTTAACGCTATTCCTTTTATACCACAACAAACAAAACACTATCACATAATTTAAGTAACTCTTGACAACAGGAGGGAATAATAACCAAGCCAGGAACCGTTTGTGGAGCTCCCCACAAACACTGGAGCAATGCCAAATATCTCAAGCATATGTAGTATACGAAACTATTGATATATAGCTAGGTGGTATTTGTTTTGAATGTGTGCCACCTCAAATCTATTCGCTTTTTATTTACTCTCCAAACGTGTGCCTCCGGACAGACCAATACTATGTTTTGTTCCGTTTGTTCATCGCTACGTTTACGTATACTGAATAAACAAAGCTATTGTTAATTCAGTAATAGGAACAATATCTATTTTGGCTCTTGATAGTATTTCCTACTATTCACAACTTACAATAGGTAAGTACTAAGTTATCAAAGACGACTTGACAGTAAGTGCCTAAGACTCGGAATCAAACTCCGTTGACCCGACCCTACCCTTAGTTTTGGCATCTCGCCAATCGCTGATAATAACAATCCATGCCAAGATAAAAACCGCTTTTCAAAAGACAGTTTGTCAACTTGGAAGCAATTTGCTTAAACTGCGAAAACGTTACAATTCACAACTTGAAGACAATCGACGGCCAGAGTCAATAAAGCTCACAATTGCACTTCTGGTTAGTCACGGCTGAAATAATATCGAACATTCAATTTTCATTCCTTGATTGTTGAGAGAACAGAGGCATAAATGACACTCGTCGGAAACCGTGAAATATAGCAGGTTTTAACACGACGATGCAGGTGTGGGGCAGGCAGGAGCCTGGCGAGCAGGTGGCAGGCGGGGGGCCAGACCCCCAACCACTGGCCCGCCCGCCACGTACAGCGCATGCGTACACTACGCCAGCGTGTTTTCCTCGTGACCATGCACGACTCAGCTACAACTGAACTCTCAGTCTATACTACTTTGCAACTTGAACTTCTTTCATAACAATAACCTGCAACTGTTACTACCATAACGTACCTAAAAAACGAAGTCGGACCTCACTAACCAATACATTTTACGCATCTTTAACGACCAAATAAGAAAATCATTCTTAAAATATTATACAATATGGCAATGCATAACGATATTACAGACTTTAATGAAAATGGAACATTCATGATGAAAATGCGGATCGATTTAATATACTATGTACACTTTTATATCAAAGCAGTCGAATCAGCGTGCGCTACAAACAAAATTTATTCAGTCTGAGCAGAAATGCGCATGCAAAGTGGGTATTACTTGTAAAGCGCTCAATATGAGCGCAATGCTGCACGACTGCACGGCAGACAATGAACCGCTGAAACTTTAATAAGTTGGACGAGGTGTAGGCTACGTAGTAATGACAACCTTGATCTACGTGCTATTTCATTAATTCATTGTCTACTGGGACTCGTTAGCTGCCAACCCACCGTCAATCTCTAAACGGATTTTTTTCACCGTAGTTTTTACTGGTCGACACTTTAAATTGATATGCAAAATGGAATATGTCGCTCAATGTTTTCTATTTTAAAACAGTTACATGTTTTTGCGCTACCAACAAAGTACGTGTCAGCGGGGCTTAAACCTGGATTTATGTATTTGGATCAAATATTGTAATGTGTGTTATGATTGGAATATTGTAACACACAAAATTGTGGTTCTACGTGCAATTGAGTAATGAAATTGTTTCATCGTTAATGGAAACATGTCTCTAAAAGTGATCAAAGGAGGGAAGTCGTAGTTTCGCATTAGAACTTGTGGAAGGTTTGACGCTAGACACATTCATACCACTTACAGCCACGCCTCTATTGAGTTGAAAGCTTCAATACTAAATCGAGACGATAGTTGAGTCAATTGAGAGTACGATACTCACTCAATTGAGAGAAACAAGCCACAAGTATCAGATAGTTAAAGCTACACAAATCTTATCATTGGCCCACTATACAATGCAGTCTTTTGGCACTAAATGTGGTCATAAAGAATATTTATTTCTCCGAATAAATCGACAATTTAAAACACTCCTAAAACCATCGGCGATAGAGTAATAGAAAGACAAAACAATATAAGAAAAGCTAATAGGAAAGACAGATGGCATAAGCATACGAGAGCTCGTAGCTCTGCTCTCTCTCTCTCAGTATATCATATTGGGAAAATAAGCCCGAAAACTTCAACAAACATGTTGAAATTTGAAAGAAAATAACATTCTCAGTGTAGAAGATGAAAATGCAAAGCTTTAAACAGCTTTTGTTAAACGCCTTCGAAGCACTGAAGCAGAAAAGAGGCGTACTCTCGTCAAATTGTTATAGCAATAACTCTTAAATCTTTAAATGAAAATTGAGACCGAAAGAAAACTCTCAGACAAAATCAAGCTCATAATCTTTGTCGGTTTAGCTAAGACTCAATGGATGCCAAAGCATTTCCAAACCACGATTAGAATTATAAATGTAAGGATTAACAGTTAAGAGTAGATTAATTGTAGTTCACAGTTTGATGGGTAACTAATTAAGCCTTACAAATTTGCAGGACCTTCGGCTGACTTTTAGACGACATTAGCTAGATCAAACCCTCGCTTAAAATTTCTTCCCGACCACATTTTTGTTTTATTTCCCAGATTACACTGGTAGTCGTCATCACTTCTATTTTGTAAGAGACATCGTATAATTTAGAGTCGCTCTGTGTTAACTTTAGCTTAAAGCCACAAAATGAGGTTGGAAACCCTTTGTTCAGCCGTGGACTGTGACAAGCTACAACACTAAATAACCCTCCAATTGTTGAAAATTAGATTTTAAGTGTAGAAGTCCCCTATCATAACGCTTTACACAATATTTATGCGGCGATTTATCACTGGTGATAAGGAGGTTATTACAATAATTTAGGCACGTAATAACTTAATGGACCACCATTGTTTCATATTTCCACAATTTCACATTGAGGTAAATTAACTCGAATTTCGTTACAAACTACGAACACCCCAACTGCTCAACGAAACATCATGTTTCAAAAATGTAGAGCGGTAAATGCACATTATTCAATATTTCCTGAAATTCAGTTGAACATTTTCAGAAACTAGTTCAACGTCGCATGTCGTTATATTTTATCGTATATTTTTATACGATTCATATGGTAGTTTTAAATATTAAAATTCTGCATATTTTATGGAGGTACCTGTGTATTGTGAGTCTATAACATGTCACGTCCATGTTTCATGTCAGAAAAAGCAATACATTTGAAAACAGTTTAGTGAAATACTTGTGATGTGGAAGTGGCGATTTCTCTATCCGTCTTAGTTCCCATTACCAATTGAAGAAACAGATTCGATGTTTACCTGAAAGAAGAAAAATTGAAAGCGTTAGTAATCAGTTAAGGTAACGTTCCGTTGGATATTTTCCTGTTTTCAAAGGGACTGTATAAACATTTCTGTAGACATTTGCGTAATAAGTCGCTACGTTAGCATAATTCAAATCAGCGTCTTCATTTCTTGGCTACGGATTGTCCGCTACCTGCGTTATTTTCTAGGATAGAAGAAATTTAAAGAATACCTATTTTTAATTAAACAGTTGTAACGTGATCATCGACATCAAACAATGCTCATCGTATCATTATCGCTCTTAGAAATCAATTAGCTGCTGCCATCGTCGGCTAAGTTATTACAATTGAATAAACTCCCGGGATAAAAATTATCCTTGGAATTTGTTTGTATTCCAGGACATGGTCAAGCCGTGTGCTAAATTTCAGCCAAATCCAGACGTTCATCCGTTTTCAGCGCGAAGGAGTAACAAACATACACACGTTACATACAAACTATCGCCATTATAATAATAGTGTGGTTATTCTATCGTCCTAAAATCTTCATGGATTTGTTAGTTTTCAACACTTTGAAAGCGATAAATTTATTTATAACTATGTCCGGTTAACGCGCATACCTGTGGCATATGTCATTATTGTGCTACACATCTCATTTAGCTAATAAAGATGTGACACGGTTTTGTGGAGTTTCACAAGAATGTAATGTCCCTTCGTCCATTTGTTGACCCTAGAGTGTTCATTCATTATTAATAGACAGCCAAAATAATGTTGGGGCGTTGTTTAAATTCCACCCACCTTTCTATCGTCTATGTTCTCGAAAATTCATATGTCAAAGAGAGGCAAGACAGCATATTTCACTCAACGTCCTTCCTGAGTGATGAATATTCAAGGATATTCGCCTTTTATTGTGTTTGCCAGCAGCCGGGCCTCATAACCTACTCTCTCTTGCAATATCCTGGCAAAGGGGAACCCTATGTTTTTCCGTCTTGATAAGATGCAAGGTGTGAAAGGACTTTCTCCGAAAGTTAAGAAAATAAACCGAAATTGAATATTAGTTTCAGTGTCATGAACATAACCTTTGTGGTTGTAGATATTTATAACTGATGCCACAAAACTGTAATTGTGCTAATAGGTTAAAAATTATGGTGTGTGTCGCAACCGCTATTAAATTGCACATTGCACGGTCACTGAACTAAAACATTGTACGAGCGAGTGGTCGTTTCATCCACAATTATAAATGTGGCACATGCCATGCTGGAGCTCTACGACGGAATCCTCGCTAAAATTGGCACCGTCGACGAAGCTGCTAATTAATGTTTAGTTTATTGCAAATGTGTGTTTATATGATCGGAAAGACTAGGTAATTGCAATGGCTCACATAATTAAAGACTAGGCCTACGTTGAGGTGGATGAGTAGTAGGCAACAGCTGCGAATTATGCATCCCTTTAAAATCATCATGATTTTGGTAGGTAACATGGCGTGAGTAATTCAAGAAAAATAAAATATCTTTGAACATATCACTGTAGTATAATAACAACTAGCTTGTGTCGCTTCGGCCACGTAAAGGTCGAGAATTATCCAAATAAAACACATCCCGGGATAAAAAATATCATACATCATATTCCAAGATATGGTCTACTACGAAATTTGGCACACAGTGCCAAAATATTAATATGATTAGAATGAAATAAACGCAGAAGATGAATTGGTTGCAAACACAAGCAAACTAAATAATGGAAAGCATAACCATAAACAATAGCTCGTTATGTATCATGAAACAAATCAGTGCTGAAACAGTGTTTGTGTAACTTTCATACTGACTTATGAATAAAAAGTCATAATTTGTAGTCATTATTGGAAATGCCTATAATATAAGTTAAGCATTGCGTGAGGCGGTCAATTTGTTGGGTCATTTGAGGGCGCCAGTGTGGAATACGGGTTAGCTATGAGGGCAATTAAAACTGCTTGGTAGGGCTTCATTACGCTACGTTACGATCCTCCATAGCTTTCAAAAATGACGATTATTATTTTCGTGCCACACTTTCGACAAAAATTCGTGCGCTTACTTTTCTAATTATCGGTTTGTACCTACTAAAAGTCCTCTATTGTAAATAATAGCGGCTGAGTGCTTTGCAGTGGCTTTAATTCAAAGACGCCATAACAATCAAATCAGTACTCAATCTTCGTAATCAATTATGGTCATAAATATTTACGAATTACTCTGGACTTCTCAAGTGGACGATAAACTACGATCATGAGAATCTTTTTTGACCTTGATCGTATTACGAAACTAAATAAAATTAATTATAAGAACCTCTTTAGGACCGGTCACCTTACCCATAAAGTAATCACTGAAATCTTTCCATTTACGGTTTATTTTAATTTAATGTTGATTGCAAATCTACGTCTAGACTTCTTTTTGGAGTGGCTGGAGAGGGGTCACGGCGCCTCTCCAGCCACTCACTTTCGCATTATGCACGTGCTCACCGAACATGGTAAATTCGAGAGGATCTGATTCAGGCTGACGCCCGGGTGTCGCCACGGTCCGGATCGAGGGGGAATGGACCACGGCAAAAGTCTGACCCCACCCCGCCCTAGAGCGCCCTAGAGCGAGCCCTTTTTAAAAAAAAGTCTAGATATGTATGTATCGTTTTAAAAGACGTTTAAAGGCCGCGGACTCGGGGTCAGCCAGCGAGCAATGGAACGAAGAGTATTCTCGGAGTCAAAATCACAAATCACATAAGAAACAGTATACGTCATTCAAATACAAAACCTAGATGAAGGGAACTCAGCCGTTAAACTAAAATGGAATTAGGCGTCAGCGCTGACGCCACAAAATTAGGCGAAAGAAACTGACTGGATCTCAAACAACAGGATCGGCGGACGCGATAGTCCCAAGAGATAGCGTGACGAGTTGAACTCCTTTCTACCTAAAGGATCAGTCAGTTGTAGTTAAGGACAGAGAAAGGTAGAAGAACGGAAGGTAGGTCTTTGTCTAGCAGTGAAACACAACATGATCATAATAATAAAAAAATAAACAGACGTCATGCAGAAAATCGATGTCAACCCCAAAACCCCATATTTCTAGACGGTATTCGATTAAGGCAAGAGCATGGCTATTATTAGACTAACAATATCAACCAATTTGCGAGGGAGGCTTATATTTAGCAGTCTGTTACCGCTGAGTGTAGGGGCTGAATATAAACATTAATGAGTTGGTGTGGAATTAACATACGTACTTAATTTGATTATTTTACCTGATCCAAACAGCTACACATTACCTACCCTGTGTTATGAATCCTTGATCCAAATCATGTAGAGATTTCATGTTGTATACCCAAATAAACTCAATATTGATATCAATGTGCAAGAATTCCAATAAAATAAGCAATCGCTGGTTCGAAACTGAGAGCTTTCAATTCAAAGATTAAATGAAAATGGGGGGTATCGTTTCATTTCAAGTGCTATACGGGCTCCGGGAATCAGGAGCAATAAAGCTTTAGCTCACTGTGCTCGCTGCCCTTCACCTCAATTTTTTCACGCGAATTCTCATGAACCAGTTTTATTTCTATAATAATTTATTAAGCGTAAAAATAAATTAATTCGACACCTTATAATACAGACAGGATAAATCTTCATGGAATTTCCGTTCCCTGAAATTAAAGCGTTATTGAGTATAAACGAGAAAATAGTCGAGATTGTTGCCAAAGGCTATGAGCGAGTCGAGAGGTCCACACCACCCGATTTTGTGAAAATGAAGCGGAGATAGGAGAGTAAGTAAGTTCACATCCCCTAAATGAAAGATCGAGCTACGTAATCTTATTTATTCTCTAAACGACATTTAATTGACAAGTCGATTCAAACCAAAGTCGAGACCTAACACAATCATATCGCGGAGTCACAAGAGAGCTGCATCGCTTTAGTCATAGTGAAACTTTAATGAGCTGGTATAACTTTGTTTCTATATTCCTAAATATAACTAAAATTTAACAAACCTGACTCACTTTCAGTGGGGCGAACGAACTTTACAACTTATACAAGCCACAAAAAGTAATATTTTCCATTACAGCGTAACATTGTGAGAGCGCGCCAAGGGTATCGTGCATGCAGATCTTATTATATTGATTTACAAAAGATGTCCTCTGATAACCATTGTCTCGTAGAGCTTTGTAATAAAGAGTGCGGACAGAGAGCTTGTCCTTGGGTAAGGACCTGCGCGAGTTTATTTTGTTCTATACCTTTGTAATCTAAGCACTATATCTTCGTCGACGTCGATCTTATTGCGACAGGCAAGTATAACAAATAAACAAGCGGTGTGATAATGGAAAAAAAATTGGTATGAAACGTCAATTACGACTGAAGCTCACGCCATTATGTGAAAGGGCACAAAACACCGATTCCGGACAATGGACAGGCCCACGCACGTCACATCAGACAAAAAGGTTCCCGTAGAAAATATTTACAGAAGAGTTACACATTGTGTGTGCCGATGTAACAAAGAACACATTAGTTCGAGATGAGCTATCGTAAAAACCTATGTAGCTGAGTAAGTAATTAATACCCAGTGTTGAGTGTACTTAGGACGTTCCTTATTTACCGATAAATCGATCAGTACAAAAAAGTGTGACTGAGGCGTATTTCGTCCACAGTCTATCATGATTATCCAATTTAATAATAGTAGGTATGTATTTTACTAATAAACTTAAAATAATAGAAAATTGAGAAGCCTAGGTTATATGGTAGAGGTCAATACGAGGAATCAATAGCAAAAAGAACCAGGTCTTTAAACCATAACCGAACGAAGATACGTATACAAGAATTGCTAGTATATTTATGTCAGGCGTTACCTATTTTCGTTTTATTTTAATGAAATGATGATCGAGACTTGAGCTGTACTGCAGTCTCTCCAACGGTGCGAGATTGACTAATGAATACATCGAAGTGCTGAAGTGTTTACAAAAATGCCACCATATCAGTCCAACTTCAGGTCCAGACCTCGAAACCTATCCTCTTGCAGCGAGGTGTAAGGCAAGGAGACGTAATTTCTCCAAAACTGTTCACGGCTGCAATGTAGGATGTTTTCAAAGTTTTGGAAGGGAGAGGGCTAAATGTCAATGGCGAGTACATCACTCACCTTCGATTTGCCGACGACATAGTAGTCATGGCTGAGACTACGGAGCAGCTCAGTACAATGCTCGATGACCTCAGTAAAGCTTCCGAAAGAGTGGGACTTAAAATGAACATGGACAAAACCAAAGTCATGGTAAACATCCATGTAGCACCCACTCCTATCAAGATCGGAGACTCTACACTCGAAGTTGTGGACGACTACGTTTACCTGGGACAGACGGTCCAGTTGGGTAGGTCTAACTTCGAGAAAGAGGTCAATCGTCGAATCCGACTCGGCTGGGCAGCGTTCGGGAAGCTGCGCGGTATCTTCTCGTCCAATAAACCACAGTTTCTCAAGACAAAAGTCGTGTTGCCAATGATGACATATGGCTCCGAAACGTGGTCACTTAAAATGGGCCTCATCAGAAGGCTTAAAGTCACTCAAAGGGCAATGGAAAGGGCTATGCTCGGAGTTTCCTTGCGTGATCGCTTCGGAAATGAAGATATCCGTATGAGAACCAAGTGGCAGTAGGTAGGGCACATTGCTCGCAGAACAGATGGTCGATGGGGACGAAAGGTTTTGGAAGGCCTCCCTCAAGGTGGACCGATGACCTGGTGAGGGTCGCGGGAATCTGATGGATGCGAGACGCACAGGACCGGTCATTATGGCGATATTTGGAGGAGGCCTATGTCCAACAGTGGACGCCTTTCGGCTGAAATTATGATGATGATGATGATAATGAAATGGAAATATAATACGTAATATTTTGAGGTTTCCATTGATAAAATAGATTAAATTGCTTATTACTGTTATATTTTTTCCACACTCGCTGTTCTTCATCACTAAAAGGAGTAAAAAAAAGTGATAAACGAATCTAAAAGATACGCGTTAGTGTTGTGATAGTGATTGACACTATTTAATGCTTACTCACCACATAAACCGAAACTAAAACTATATTTAACAATAGTAAACTTAAAATACCAAACATACAGTATTTTTATTTAAGAAAAATAACGCTTGATAAGAAACTAAGTATAGCAATATACTAAATAGTCTCTCACTACGTTTGATTACGGCTGCTAGGCATAATTCTTTTTGCTATTGATTTATACTACAGTCCTTTAAGATGGCCTAAGTTTCACTTTTGGCGAAATGAAAAAAAAAAATACATGCCAGCAATGTATGGGAAAAGTTTAATTCCCCTTTCAAGTGTAAATATATTTAGTTCTTTATTTTATTTTATTTATTGGATTACGGCCCATTCCCACTCTTAAAGAGGAGGCCTGATTCCCAGCAGTGGGAACATTAAAAGGCTGATTATGCTATGCTATATTTAGTCTCCATGCAGTTGAGTGCCATGTTGGCCCAGTGGTTAAGGCACCCGCCTCACATGTATAAAGTTGTGGGGTCGAAACCAGGTAAGCTACCAATGTGAACTTTTCAATTCATATATACTTTTCTAAGCTTATATAAGAAATTTTTTTAATGATGTAAAGTGCTTGACTGCGATCGCACCTGATGGGAAGCAGTGATGCAATCGTTGATGGTGAATTGCACTAGAGCCTATTCACTCTAGCCTTGAATACATCTAAATTATAATCGGACGGGAATACCGCTGCAGTTCGCGTTATAAACGACGATACGAAACGCTTAGTCCGGACCGTAGAAGTGTTAACAATCAGGTGTCACTGTGGTCAGGGTGGTCACTCGCCGTACGTCGGGCTATCTGATGCTGGAAAGGTAAGTGCGTAATCAAGTCATCTAATTCCTGTGCACACTCTCCAAAATGCATCCTGTAAAATACTGAAAGGCTTGCTACGCTTGCACTACGCCTGTGCTCCAGTCTTTGTAGATTGATGTTAACAAAATCTGGATCACCAATTAGCCTCTTCGGAAGCCTTTTCACTGAATCCAAAACTGCCAGAGGGCAGCACCAACCCATATGTGGCTACAGTCTGTACTCCACACACGATCGGACCTGTGCTTTGTATAACATTAGAAGCTGTCCGGGTGTGAAGTACCGCCGGACCTTTACAAGAATGCCAACATTACTGACACCCACTTGCCTCGGAAAGTACATAATGCCGTTGGTCCCAGTTGTCATTCGTAGATCTTTGAGTACTTTGACAGTCTTATGATATTTACATTATTTTTCGAGGGAAAAACTGGTTGTCGGTGAAAAAAGAAAATTTTACTCAACATTGGATATTAATACACGGAGACCTTATTGTCCAAACGCCTCTGATCCATTTATCGTTACTGGTGCGTCACTTATAAGTGGTGTAGTGTCCCAGACCAACGACCAACTTTATTCTACTAGCCTACCCTGACAAAGAAAATTTGAACTACGCCTGTGCTAGCACAATTAAGCCCTCCTAAACTTCAACGTCTCGTCTAGTAAAACAAACTTTTCTGTAACATCACCACTTCTTTTGTAAGCACGCTAAAAACTTCTTACCCTCGGCTTATCACATCTAAGATAGCTAGATTATTCTGAAATATACTCTAAAGTCTTTCTAAAATATTATAACCGCACGAGCGCAACCACTAACACCATCTAGGTAATATAACGTAATAAGGGTAAAATTACGCTCGTATGCGGCAGAGCAAACTAACGCTTTCCATTTGCCACCACTTAGTGTTGACAAACTTTGTGGCGACGAGTGGGTTCACACGATAGGGCTTCTAGCACTGCGGGACTGTTCGAAAGAGTTACCTCGCTCCAGGAACGCAAAGGGCAACTGAAGGACGGATAGTAGACACAGATAGGTTTTCAGTAAAAGTCTAACATTCCCTCTTGCTCCACTTACGGCGGATTTCCCACCTCAACAAAAATGCTTCAGGAACACTGTAACGTCGCTATTGGAATGAGATAATAGAAGAGAAACATTTAGATCCACGCTATCTACAGCGCAACGATAAGTGCCGATGCAATGCAATATTTCAGTTACAATTGAATCGAAGCAAGAATGTACCCAGAGAGCGATATCTGCGGTACAGTGTGAATTGACATTTACAGAGTAATGTCACAGTAATGTAGTGTAAATACAGTCTTCAGATATTTACATTGGTTGATAGTTTAAGACGTATCTCTAAACACTACAAAATCTATCTTAACTAAAACTTCCCTGAACGATTATTATTCGCTAGAGCGCGCAGTCTATATTAAGCTCTTTGGCAAGTTTAAATTAGGCTTATTATTATTAATATTAGCAAGTACCTGAAGTTAAAAGAGACAATCCTATAACGAGGGTCCGTTTTCACATTTCCTGAATAAAAGAAAAGAGTGGTTCATCCGATATATCGGTCGAGATACCCAGAGTCGTACAGCGAGTCGGCTGCCGCATGCCGTGACGGCACGTGCCGACAGCGCGCGACTAATGATATAGGTACACCGGACTGCTAATACCAGCAGTCGTTTATTATCCCCTGGTACCTGCACGACGATATGCCTGTAATAACGGTCTTCTGGGAAACTCCTCCGCTACTTCAAACTAATAGCTTTAAATTATTGGCCTATGAACACAGTAAACAAGCTGCAGTAGCTTACTATTGATATAATTTTAGAGTTTAATTAAAATTTGTTGCGTGATCCCATCTAATCCAGTTTATAAATTAGCATACCATATTTTAAGCACTGTTTTAAATTGAAAATCTAATTTATAGTTTGCAGTGCTAGAAATTTTGAATAACAATACTTATATATTTTTGTTTCTAAACAATTAAATTATGTCTATACTCCAGACTTCGTAACTTATTCCTAATCATAAATATCGAATAGATTCGAAACTTTCTATATAAAAAAATACACGTGAACCGTAAAATGAAAATTCGAAACCCATTCAGTATTGGTAAATAGCTAGGATAGCAGAACGTGAATTATTTCGAACTGCGGGAAATTGGTTCACTCGCGAAAACTCGCGCCGTACACGATGGGACACTTTCATTACTGCGATGTCCGGGGCCACCGGTTCAATGTCCGGTCCACTCTATTTTTAACACACCCTTCCCTAGCTGGACGGTACAGTACACTGCACATGTGTATGTACGAACAATGCGCCCATTCCGATAGTAAACTTTGGCCTTACACGAGAAGTAAATCGTTACAATCCGAATAAAACATTTACGAAAAAAATAAAGTTCACAGAATCCCCTCCACTGGCTAAACTAATTAGCATTTGCAGTCACGTATCGGAGTAACTCTGTTAATGAAGCCATTCAAGTCATTAGCGAGAAGCTCGCTACACACCCTGTAGCTGCACTGTCCACTTAAGCTGAAGTTGCTCATGAAAAATGTACCTAATGCGTCTTTAAAAGTTTCTATTCTCTTCTACATAAATGTTACGGTAGTATGTCAGGAGGAGAGCGCTGCAGAATAACCAGTTACTTAAATTCTTCACAAGTCATTGTGAGTATAAAATTTTAAAATATTCGTTCATTTTGATACAAGTGGGTAAACGTTGTCATTGCAACCGAGGTGGAATATACGCCCGAACCGAAGGCGAAGTCTTTAGAAATTCGAGAGACTAATGACAAATGCCCATGTGTATCAATTGGCGTTTTTTAACACACTCGAAAAAAAACATAAACATAAGTACCGCGAATTTATTATTCAATAGCATCTATTATTATTTAGTAATAAATCATTGTGAGAAACAGTTCAAGGATTATTAGCGGAGCGACACGGTCGATTTTCGTTGGGCTGCCTAGCGGCCGACCAATGTGGGGACTGACTGCCCGGTGACCAAACTGATAATATCATTTGATTTGAATTTATTACACATATAAATTTTTGGGGCTAGCCGGAGCATTTTTCCGCACTAGTGCGAAATATATTTCATTGCGTTCCTAAAAGTAGTGAGGTCGGAGCCAGAACACCCCTCTTTTCCGTCGGGGGTTAAAAAAATAAATAAGGCGAGATTCTTTTAAAAGAATTAAAACAAATTAAATACACCCATCTCTTATAATAAATGATGTTAATATGTAACGCACAGAGAATGTAGGTACTAACAACCCATTGTGTACTTGCAGAATCCCTTAATCCTGATACATTACAGTATAATTATAACTATTATAAGGTGTACCTACTACATTAATTATTTTGCAACATTTCGCCTCGTGTCATAAGGGGCGACTAAGGGTTTATGGCAGGAGGGCAGCGTTTACGTACCTCTGGGATAATAACATCATATTGTGATAACCAATCTGCTTACCTAGCGAGGAGATTATACTATCATGCTTGAAAAATGTTATTTACGAACTGTTTTATTTTTCAGGAGCAGTCTTCATAACGAAGTTAATTATTTAAAGCCTGCATGAACAATTAGAACTCATATGAGATTTAATAAACTAAAACTCGAAAGTGAAATATTAATTTATTAGGTATGACATCTTCATATCTTTGGAATGTGCGTATATATTTAAACCCTCAAGTTGACACTAAACTCGATACATTTGTAGATATTTTTCGCTTTTGCGTTGGATATTTAGTAGCTCTTATCCGCCATGTTATACTATCTAACGAGACGTCACATAGCCTAGGCCTGGATACACTAAAAACAAAATCGACACCTCCCTTGTCCAAATCTAATCAGTAATTTAGACGCTGCAAAGAAACAGATGAACTTCCACACACATAAATAAATAGAATTTCACAAACTCATAATTTTACCCGACTTCTTATTTCGAAATTATTCCGCAGCAAAATTACCATTAACTTATTCCGTAATTTAACTTAAGGATGTGGCATGGGAGTGAGAAGGAATTATAAGAGCGTTAATAATAGTAAGATAAGCAATTTGTCTAGTAAGGCAAGCGAATGCAAAAGTTCTCCCCCGCTCGCGCCTCGCTCAAATCAATAATTTCGTCTCCGCACCCTCGGCTTCGCTCCACCCGAGCATTCTTCAGTTTTTCTTCCCAAATCTAATTTATAAATAACATTTTATAATAAACTGATGAATTGATGTATTTATTTTTTACTATTTTATAATCTGTATTGTACGTGCATGATCGACACTTTCAGACTTCTTGCAATATTGTATGTACTTACTAAAACATCTAAGAAAATAATGTTTTTAATTATTTACATGGATAACACAAAATGCTTTTTTTCTTAAAAATAAAGCCTAAGAATTAACTAAAATATGTCGTCGTAAAACCTCCTCATTTCTGTCGTTTGATAATGAGACTAAAAGACTTGCGGCATTGCCACGTTGTATGGCAATGCTTATCCTCTAACCAGGATACAAAAACAACGATAAAACACGTTTTCAGTAGGTATTTACTAAGGAGGTTATTTATAAAAATATTTCACATAATAGTTTCTATCTATCATAATACTCTGTATTAAGTAATGTCCACAGAGTACAGTTGGATATTTTTTGTTCAATTTTGATGGGCGACAATCGAAAAGAAGGGATAGCTGTCAGTCGTGCTGGAGAGATAATTTTTTTTCCAAATCTACATTATAACAAAATAACAGTTTGATATTTCTTCGCAGTTCAGTGTTTTTTATCCTCTCATTAATTTTTTTTTTTAATAGGCATGGACCATCCTCCTCCCCCTCCAGATCCTCCTGACCCTCCTGATGCTTCATATTCACACTCGACGGTTGGTAAGCGACGACACATGATCGACTCTGAAACTATCGAGGTTGTACCAAAAAAAACTATCATCAACAAGGATATGGCTGTTGCGGCCATCCAAACATTGTATATTCACCCTTCTCTGAAAGAGGGTATAAAATCATATAGCGAGTTCGAAAAAGGTCCCTTTTTAGTCCACGTTTCCCGATCCGAACCTGATCCTGCTGCTGGGACAATGATTCGTCCAATTAAGTTTGGCCAATTTTTAAATAAAAATAATATAAAAAATATTTGTAGGGACGGCATTAAAAAAGTGGGCAGAAACAAAATCTCTGTCGAATTCACCTCTGGTGAGGCGGCCAATAAGTTCCTTTCGAACCCTGTTTTAATACCAAAATATATAGTCTCGATTCCATCGTATAACATTACCAAAATTGGTATCGTCCGTCAAGTGCCGGTCGATATGTCGATGGACGAATTTGTAGAATCTGTCATTCTTCCTGATGGGTGTGGAATCGTTTTAAAAGCACGTAGGTTAAACCGAAAAAACATTCAGGAGGGCAAGACCTCCTGGATCCCTACACAGACTATAGTTGTAACCTTCAAGGGACAGGTTCTTCCTCGAAGGGTATTTTTATATCACACATCTCTGCCAGTGGAGGTATATCAGTACCCCACTATCCAATGTCAAAACTGCTGCCGCTTTGGGCACGTTAAGGCACAGTGTCGGTCCAAGGCAAGGTGCTTTAGGTGCTCACAACCTCACACAGGTGACAGTTGCGACGTGGTTGAGGCCAAGGCCACTTGCATCCATTGCTTGGGCCGTCACTTTGCCTTCTACGGTAACTGTCCCGAGCTAGGTAGACAAAAATCGATAAAATTATTAATGTCTCAGGAAAATCTCTCATATGAAGAGGCTTCTCGATCCATTCCTAGTGTTAAAAAATTATATTCCGAAGTCTCCCAAAACTTACCAACCCAATCTTCTCACTCCTCTTCTCAATCAACTTGCCTTACTCCTCCTACCTCGTATAAAAAAACTGTGTTTTCCTCCCCTAAGCTTAGAGCTCCTCTAGGCAAGTCTTATGACAAAACTGCCCATAGATCCATTGTTGCTGAAGATCCTTCATCCTTTCCCAATGGTTTCTCTCTTCTTTCTCAAAATTCTTCATCCCCAAAATCACCTCAAGAGGATAGCCTCTTAGAAATACTTTTGTCTCTAATTATTAGTTTAGTTTCCCGTGATAATTTCTCTTTACCGCCCCACGTTGCCCAGAAACTTTCTTTGCTTCTCTTTAATAATAATGATGGATCTAGTCTCCACACTTCAGTGGAACATTCAAAGCATTCGGCCGAAGAAGCCTGAACTTTCATTTTTAATAAATAAATTTCACCCCTCAGTCATTGCCGTTTCGGAGACTTGGTTGGTGCCTGGTTCTCACTTTCGGGTCTCAGGTTACTCCTGTCTTCGAGATGATAGGGCTGATGGGTATGCAGGTAGTGCTCTTCTTGTTAGGCGCTCCCTTCCTTTCTCTTTTATTCCTCTTCCCCCTGCTCCTCCTGACATTAATATAGTTGCTGTTAGGGCTTTTAATATTACTTTCCTTTCTGTATATATCCCTCATCCTCATTCTAGGTTAATTCCAGACCTTTTATGTATATTTTCCTCAGTACCCTCTCCAATAGTTTTTATGGGTGATTTAAATGCTCATCATCGCTCATGGGGCTCGAGCCATGATGATTACTTTGGTCGGGCCCTCCTTGAAATTTTTGATGAAGTTGATCTATGTGTTATTAACAACGGTTCCCCCACTAGGAGAGTTCGTCCTTCTCAAAACCCTAACTCAGCTGTGGATATTACAGCTTGCTCTGCCTCTCTTGCTTCCATTCTTTCCTGGAGTATCTTGTCTCATTCTTATGGTAGTGACCATTTTCCTATTATTGTCTCTATCTCTGACAGAGTAGTACCAATGCGTAATTTTAATCCCTCTCTTAAGTATAGATTAAACGATGCAAACTGGTCTTCTTTTTCAGATTCTCTAGAAAATATGTTACCATCTCTTCCCCGCCCTGACAGAAACAATCTTGTTGATTGCTATTCCAAATTTGTAGACTCCATTATTTCTAGTGCTGATGTAAATTTTCCTCTTAAAAAACCCTACAGATTCAAAGTTTCAACTCCTTGGTGGGATTCAGAATGCACTTCAGCTGTCAAGGAAAGGAAAATAGCAGAGGTTAATTATTCTAATTCAATGACTCTTCAAAATTTCTTAGTGTATCAAAGAAAAGCCGCCACTGCTAAGAGACTTCTTTCCAAAAAGAAAAAAGATGGTTGGCTTCGCTACTGTCAAAGTTTATCTCCCTGTTCCCCTTCTTCCCTAGTATGGAAGCAAATCAAAAGATATAGAGGCTCTTGTAATACTTTTGATATTTCATCTAACGATCCTTCTTCCTGGATCGAATCTTTCTCGGATAAACTGGCTCCGCCTTCAGTTCCAAATTTGGACTCTTTTCCCTCTTCTCCGGCTTTTCTTACTTCCGAAAATGATTTTGATGCCCCATTCTCTTTTTCTGAACTTCGAATGGCACTTGACGGTCTTGTTGATTCCTCTCCTGGTGCAGATGGGATCCCTTACTCATTCTTGAAAAACGCCTCAAGAAGTACAAAGCAATATTACTTGGATCTCGTTAATACCTTTTTTGAGTGCGGTTTGGTTCCCCAACAGTGGAAACATCAAATAATAATTCCGGTCATTAAACCTAGCAAAAACCCGTCAGACCCAAATAGCTACAGGCCTATTGCTTTGTCGTCTGTTTTGTGCAAGGTTGCAGAACATATGATGAAGCATCGACTTGAGTGGTTTGTGGAAAATAGAAACTTGTTGCCCTCATCCCAGTTTGGGTTCCGTAAAGGTATGAGCACAATGGATAGTCTTAGTATATTAATTTCTGATATTCGTATTTCTTTGATAAGTAAGCAGTTTTTATTAGGAGCTTTTTTGGATATTGCCTCAGCGTATGATAATGTTTTACTCCCGGTGCTCAGGGATAAACTTGTGCATCAGTTGAACGTTCCTATAAAATTGGTCCGTTTCATTTGTAATTTATTGATGGAGAGAACCATCTCTATTAAAACTCAAGATTCCTCTCTTCTCCCTAAGACTATCTGGAAAGGCTTACCACAAGGTTCAGTTTTGAGTCCTCTTCTTTTCAGTCTTTATACTTATGATTTACATTTTTCTACTGATTCATTCTGGAAAATCTCTAGATGAGGCTAGTAGCCGTCTAAATTCCGCCCTCGGATATTTATCTGATTGGCTTCTACAACACGGTTTGTCCTTATCAGCATCTAAAAGCTCTGTAGTTGTGTTTACAAAAAAAAAGTTTGTTCCTCCTGTTGACATTAAAGTTAACGGTGAAAATATCTCTCAGGTAAACACTGTTAAATTTTTAGGAGTTTGGTTAGATCCAAAATTATCAGGTATTGCTCACACAGACTTTGTTTCACAAAAATGCGAAAGAAACGTTAATGTTCTTCGCTCTCTTTCTGGTGTTTGGTGGGGTGCTCACCCATATTCTCAAAAACTGATCTACAATGCTATAGTTCGTAGTCATTTTGATTATGGTATGTTCCTATTAGATCCTTGTAACAAATCTGGCCTTCAAAAACTCGATAAAATCCAATCAAAGTGTTTACGAATTATTCTTGGGGCGATGAAGTCGTCACCAATAAATGCCATGCAAGTTGAGTGTGTTGAACCTCCCCTCTCGATTCGAAGACAATTTCTGGCAAATAGATTTATTTTTAAACTTGTGCAAAATTCTGAGCATCCCCTCCTTGGTAAGCTGGACCAATTATCATCCATCTTTGACTCTTGTAGTCGTCGTTCTAATATTGAACTTCCTTGTCTTCTTCGTGCCTACCTTCAATTCACTCGTCTTTCTAGCCCACTTTTTCAAAGCCCTATTTTATATCTATACTCGGTGCCTTATAATGCCCTGGTATTCCATCCGGAGATCATTTTGGACTTTGGAATTCACAAAAATACCTTAGAACCGCATAAGATGTTTGTCCAAAAAGTTTCCTCGAATTATAATAATTGGAATATTTTATTCACTGATGCTTCCAAAGTCTCCGATGATAGCCCTGTAGGAGTTGCTGTTTGGATTCCTCATACAAAAATTATTTTAAATTATAAGTGCCCATCTGTTACATCCGTTTTTACAGGTGAATCAATTGCTATTTTCGAAGCCATTTCATTTGTTTTGTCTCATAAGTTAAATAACTCCATAATTTTCTCTGACTCAAAAAGTTGCCTTCAAGCCATTTTATCTAATCCTTTCAGATCTAAGTCAAGATTCCCTATAATTTTAAAAATTAGAGATTTGCTATTTCAATGTCATGAACTTGGTATTAAGGTCGTCATAGCTTGGATTCCCGGTCATGTCGGTATTCTTGGTAATGAGTCAGCTGATTCATGCGCCAAAAATGCTGTTCTCACTGGCTCTCTTGCCCACTCTGAGATTTTTTCCCATGACATTTGTACTACTCTTCCTCTAATTCTGTTTAAATCTTGGTCCAAGGCATGGCAAATCTCTAAATCCATAAAGGGTAAATTTTATGGAGATATACAACCCGAGATTCCCCGCAAACCGTGGTTTTTCAAATATCAATTGGAAAAAAAAATCACTACCTCAATTATTTGTCGTTTACGTTTAAATCATTGTTGCACCCCTCATTTCTTGGCCAAACTTAGGATTAAGGATAACTCTCTTTGTGAATGCGGTCTGGATGAAGGAAACGTGGACCATTTATTTTTCTCCTGTCCTAAATTGCGCTTCTCTTTTCATGAAATCATTCCTACTCATATTCCTCGTCCAACCTCCGTCAAATGTCTTCTTCCTTTTGTGTTTACTAATTTTATATTTAAACTATGCAAATTTATTGAAATTAATAAAATTAAGTTGTAACTACTTATTTCCTTTTTTTTTTTTTTCTCTCTTTTTTTTTTTCTTTTTCACCACTCTTACGAGTTTTTTTCATGTACATAGTCATAGTCTGTGGTCTGGTCATAATGTTTGTCTGCGTCTGCGAAGAAATTCTTTTATTTTGAACTTTAATGTTTAGAGATATATATTTATTTTACTATTAATTCACGCTAAATACTCTCCAGCGTTTGATGGTCTATTAATAGTTTGCACGTGTTATTGGCAAAATTGTGGTGTCTTTTCCACAAATGCCATTAATGAAGAGTTGAAGTTGAAGTTGACAATCGAAAAACGTGTCAAAAAAACTACAACCGTTATTTACGCTCAGACCAATTTCCCATTACCGTGTTTAAGCAAGAGACATTTCAATACATTACGTAATGTTGGATGGAAAAAGAAATTATCAATGGGTAGGTACTTATCCAACTAAAATTTATGTGTCAAAATAAGAAGACGAGACGGGGTAAGGTGATTTTCAAAAATTAAATTATTTCTCTACAAAAAATGCGGAACAACTTTTCAGCCTTTTTTATGATTCTCTTACAGGGTTTTCTTTACGCAATGTCTCCAACATTCCCTTGGTAATTTCAATTGTTTGTTTCTTACCGAACACTATCTCTCTCTCATAACGCAGTTCCAGTCCCCGCTTATTGAACGTAAACAAATAATTTACACGAAGTTATAATTAATTTACACAATACCTATATAATACATCAAAAGTTTAATTATGTGTTTGTGTTTACAATTATTAAAGCAGCAAAAGGCGCGCAAACCGCGCAAGTAGAATATTAACTGATGGAAAAGTTGGTTTTCTTTCAATCAGTTTTCTCATTTTTAGAGCCTATTTAAGCGTTCTCAAACGTTATTCTAGTCCGTGGGGATTAGTATATTTTGGCACAAGGTACGGAACTAATTTACTGGTGGTGTCATAAATCGGTAGTCGTCTGTTTGCTGTCACACGTAGCATTTAGTGTTCGGAACACGCCCGCAACGGGTAACAAAACACACGACCGACGAGAAACTTAGTAAACTCATCAGATGGGCCCCCGAGCACGCGCGCTAGGTTTACTTGTGAGAAAACTTTCTTATATTGCACCAACTTGCCGGCACCTATCATAGCCAGAGTTTGGAGCAGCTTGCTAACATGTATTTGCAGTAGAAACAGCTTTTTACTCATTCCGAAACCGCTAATGCTTTAATTATACCGCACTAAAATGTTAAACGCTTTATGCTAAGCCAAACGATAAATTATGCTTTGTCAGCATATTTGAAAAACTCTTTATATACATAAAATATAAAACGCAAACAAACGTTCCTAAATAAATGTGTATCTTGCACGAGCCCCACATGTACTTCGCGGTACTTGTGTCGAGTCCCGTCCCTCACAGCTCACAGACGAGACGTCTCAAAAGGGTGTTTGAAAAGAATGCGTGCACTGGCGCCGAGGGATACCGTTCCAACCTCTCTTAAACTACAAAATCACTCCCCATTTTCATATACACTCTTTCAGGTACCAACTCCCACCACTTCAAAATATTAACATGAATACGTAACCACCATAGAAATACATAGAGGCAACATTTTTTCATTTTCAGTCTTTAGAACCTCGTGGCCTTAATATTATAAGACGTTATCAACATAATTTGTTTAATAACAGCGAAAAATGAGGACAGCAAAATAAAGGTGCATTTTCACCCACTTTGCCGGTGAGATGGAGGCAATTTACTTGGAAAGGATTTTACATGGGCGCAAAGAACAGCCGAGGACAAAGCGGAGGTAATAAACCTTGTTTCAACGGAACGAAAATATAAACAAGGGCTTACTTATGTAAGTGTTTCAGTTTCAACAGACACATACATAGTGTTCAACAGTTGTTATAAATGAACCATTTTTTCCAAAAAATACATAAAGGTACAATTTTCCTGAAAGAAGACGTATAGAGGAAGCTTTCATCTTAATATCTACTATCACAACGGACCTAAAACTAAAAATATTGTTATAAAAGAACCGTAAAAAGACGTTATAAAAAATTGTGGTAGTATTTTCACTTTAGCGTCTCTAACACACAAAGAACTCGTGCATTTATTTTTACGATCACCTAAAATAGAAGGTGCTTTTCGCACAAAAGAACATCAAATTATATTTAAGCTCATAAGGCAAGGTACGAGAATTGTATAAGATACAAATTGCAGCTAGATTCGCCAGGGAGTGTACCACAAAGTATCGCATTAAGTTTACACAGCTCTTATCACGGCTACCAAACTTTATTGCGAAAACCCAGTTTCAAAGTATTATAGCTGAACTTTTATTACGCGGTCATTTTGAATGTTATGTACAATTTCTGTAAAATGAACTCAATTATGCAACAAAAGAAACATGTACTTTCATATTATAGTAGGTACTTTGTCTTAGAAACGATGGTTAATAAAGGTAATGAAGCACAAGCAAACCTAATAAAGTTTTAATTGAATAATTTATCATATTTTATCATTTTTATTTTAGACATGGATCTTGCCGCCTTCACAATATTTCCTATGGTGAGAAATAAGATAAGTTTATGGATTTTAAAGACTTTCCCAATTAGTAACCATTAGGTCTAAACGTAATAGTTACCAATGTACTGTGATATCGATGGAGAGCGCATGAGAAGCGGCCCTCATTATCATACGGGCTGATTAGATAAATATGTGCAAGAATAGTATTTGAACGTGATAGGATAAGATTTGGATAGTTCAAAAATCAATCAGTTTTGGATAGACAGTGATAGACGGGCTTGCAGCCGGCAAGCAAGCCAAGTAGCTCGTCATCGGGCCGTCTGGTCGACCGATAAGAACCAAGCATGAGTCGATGGCACGTTGTGTTCCACGCGCGCCTCATTGAGATGTCAGCAGAACTGAAAGGACCCATTGGGGCCAATGCCTGCTAGGTTTACGGGATTTGCAAAAACGACCGGCGGCCCAGCTGAACGCACAGAGAATCGTGGCCATACGGATGGTGCGGGGATACCGCACGGTTTCCCCTGTTTGAGGAGTGGCTGCAAAGACCTTTCGGTGTCCTCACCTTCCGCATGACACAGGTTCTCACCGAGCATGGTCAGTTCGGGAAGTTCCTGCACTGAATTCGTGCGGAAGTAACGCCTGGCTGTCACCACTGTATGAAACTCTCGGAGGACAAGGTGGAGCATACGGTAGAGGTGTGCCCCGCTTGGGCAGAGCACCGCCATGACCTCGAACGGGCGAATGGCGGCAAGGATCTCTCGCGCCCGACCTTGTTACAGGCCATGGTCCGAAGCGAGGAGGAGTGGCAGGCGGTCGCTTCCTTCTGCGAAGCAGTAATGCAAGCAAAGGAGGCGGCCGCACGCGCGAGGGAACGGCCTTCACGCCCCAGCCGCCGGTATCCCGATCCCGGTTTCCAGCCACCGTAGGCGCGGGCTTGCGGACTGCGAGCAATGGGTAGCTCGCCGTCCGACCGACCGTTAACCGTCCAGAACGAGCCTAAATTGTCGACGGCGCGTAGTGTTCCACGCGCGCCTCAAGGAGATGAACACAAAACCACAGGGACCCAGCAGGATCGAAGCCTACTCGGGCCATGGGTTCGCTTCTTCTTCGCTGGTATGAAAGGCTAAGTAGAAACAGGAATGGGTTTTTAGTCGGTAAAAGTCTGAAACACAGCCTTTCGCTCCGCCCAAGAGCGTGAGATATCATTGGATAAATTTCCTAACTAAAAAGAAAGTTTACGGGATTGTCGAAAGAGTTACCGGGGCACAGGAATTCAAAGGGTAACTGAAAGAACACAGTTGGGTTTTAGTCAAGAAAATGACGTATGACACGCTCTCTTGGTCCACCCAGAGTGGAAGAAGTTATACAATACAATTATGATATGCGACTAAGAGTATGGCAGTTTTGCGTACATAGACAAGCATAACTAAACCTGAGTCACAAACTACGCGAGTTCCGAATAAACAAATTTGCTAAGAAAACAATGGTCGCCAATCAAAACTCCGCTACTTGTAAACCGCTAACGAAATTTTAACTCACCGCCGCTAACTACGAGTTTCACAAATGAGCAAAATAACAAGTGGCTGCTACGACAGCTAACAATGAAACAAGAATAAGATAAACCTGACGCTAATCTATAGAGGTTTTCTTTAAGCACTTAGTTAAATATTTCAGTACCTACTGAAACTACACTAGACTATTCACAAGAAACATAATCCATTGTAAAACCGTTTTTGACCTTAGATGAGAATAGTGTAGCAATCACAAAATTGTCCTTTCTAAAAATAGAGAGGCTGTATCTTTATAATCCACCTTTTTTTTTTGCTTTGTTTCTTTTCCCTACCTCTCTGAAGCTCGCCTAAATCTACAATCCGAGTGAATCAATCAATCAACAAGTAACCACGAATAGTGATTGCAATTTTATAAAATCTATTACTTCGTTTTCAATTCCAGCAATGTTGCAACCGCTAACTATGCGTAGATGAAGACGCAGAACTGTTTCATTGTTTTCATTCCAAAATTTAATTTGCAGTATTCGTTTCTACAGCGTATTTGTAGGTATGTAAAAAACACAATTGGTGTTCCATCGTTCTGATTCAGTGCTATATTGTTAATGCGACACGACCATTAGATGACCCTATTCCCTTCACAGTACAATCTGCGCCGGGCGCAAGTTTCCTACAACACAGCGAGGGTCGCGACCGCCAATAATAAAATCGTTATTATTGATTTTACTGTCGAGAACAATCAATTCGTAAACCGTGCCGCCGTCACGGCTAAATCGACGGTATCCGCCCGGCCCCCGGACTATCTATACTAATAAAGACGCGAGCCTGTACAGTGACGATAATCCCCAAAACTCCTGAGCCAACTTTAATTAAAAGCTACACTGGGCGCTGTTTCCTTGTATTCTTTGTCTACGTGTAATTGCATACAGATTAGGACATACTGAGTGCGATAACAGACGAAGTAACATGTTATCATACTTACAGCAAAGTGACACGGATTTTAGCACGGCATATTTATTTTAACAGGGGACAAGTACGCTCTCCTTTCTAGTAGAACTATTTCCATGTGTCCGCCTCCCTACTGTGGCAGCCACCAGCACAGCTACGGGCTACCCCATGCAAGGACTGCAATGCGGAACCAGAACTATATTTCATTTTTAGAACGCGAAACGGTCGCATTAAATCGTTCCTATTGTTAAAATAGTATTTTACGACAAGCTTAACGAAGCATGATGTCGTATAAATTAATTTTGCTAAAGTAAATGAAGTATTATAAAGAGTAGTAGGTAACAAAACCGGTAAGATTATTAGTTTTTTTCGCCCTAAGAGATTAAATACAGGGTGCCACCGAAATCGAAACTATCAAAATATTTCTATTGCTATTCTATTGTGAGTATTGTATTGTATACCCAGTCAAACAAATAGCCTGGTTCCTCCAAATTGCTTTTCTACTACACACATTACCACATGCCGGGACAAAGTAATCGCGGTACGTATTATTACTGTTCTTTTATGGTATTATTTCACATGCGGATGAGTTTCCGCAAAGGCTTTCAGAATATAAAAGTCTCCCTTCACGGACGCACAGCACTCGCATACGAGATACGCTACTTATATCGCGTGCGTTCGACAATATTTCTTGAGGAATGCGTCGATATATCACCGCGGGCCGCCCCTCGATAATGTGCCTCCTAGTTTCCGCTGAATGGACGAAACAGGGGTTAACATCTCAGAACATTCGTTTAGAAAAACTTCGTTTGGCAATAAGTCTGACGGACTTAGGAAAGCTACCAACCAAATATATGTTTTTTTTTTTTTTTTCAAATATATGTGTAATATGCGTACTGACCTATTTTCTAGTATCTAAGGTATTCGACTTTATCAAAGTTTTATTTAAAATTCTGTTAAGAAATATTCAACGCAGAAATTAAATTCTAAGTTCTTTCAAAGATTTTGTACACGATAAAAATAAGGACAGATTATGTATTCCACCGATAATCCGATAATATGCGCTAACGGTCACTGTGTGTGAACAGAAAGATGAGCCCTGTCAGTAAATCACACCCCACCCATTTTGAATTCACCCACCATGGTCACAGTCACCCCGTCCGTGAACATGTATATCATAATCTTTTTCTTGTTTATGTTATTTTATACAAATTTAAATGTGTCCTTTTAGCATAGGTACAAATTGTCACATTACGTCTCATATATAGATCACATCCTGTATAATAATACCCTTCCATTTCTCAGTCGTTTCTCAACAATTTGCTGAAGGGGAGCAAAAAACATTTCCCCCATTTCCAAAAAAACATCGCAAATTTTTAACGTCGAAACTTGGGCAATTGCAAAACCAGTATAAAACAGTTTGAGAATTTATGTATATTCAAACTTATTTAATTAATGTTTCAAAATAAGTTCAACCTAAGTAGTTACAAAAAATAGGAAGCTTACAGAAAGCTTTTGGTAATATATCTAGGGAACCCGTCTAGATCTTCCGATAGGCCATCCTAAGCTGTCCTGCCCAAATCAAGTACCATTTAAAGGGATAGGGCTCCGTGAAATGGATACATTCTGCAAATCCTCGTGCTAAATTAACTAGCGCTGTGCATGGGATTCGGGGCTATCTACGAGTAGCTTTACTATTGACTATTCGAACATAAGTTAGTGACATACTACTATACTACATGTACATTGACATTTCCGACTTTACTTTTATCTCATCTTAGTTAATAAATTGCAAATACTCGGATGTCATTGTTTTTCACGATATTGTAATCTAGAACAAAATAAGGTCAAATTAATTACTGGCATAAGCTAAATCCCGTGGATATGTTGCCAATCCCCTAAATAAGATGAACATAATCAATAACAACGAAAGTAATTTTCCATACACAACCCCCTTTCAAAGGGAATGTTTGCGATCTATTTTAAGAAGATAAATAGTCAGCGAGGCTAAAAATAGCATCATTAATCCCTCGAAGATTTAAACGGATCTAGAACGTACGCTAATACTCTTTGAAATTAGTTTTAATGGATGATTGAGATTGAGCGCAAAATTCCGTTGGTCCACTACCACGTTACAAAACGAGGTTTTCTTCTTTGAGATAAATCGAACAAATAAGGGGGAAGGAACTAACCAATAAGTTAATAGACTTGGTATCGCAACTGCAAGATCGATCGCCTTGGCTCGAGTCCGATTGAACTAAGGGTTCTTCTCCACTTGCTGACGTTCGGAAAAAGGAACTGCGAACCGTATCAATCAAGCAATAAGCCGCTAATCTAATAAAGATGTAAACATAAAGCTGCCTCATCGGAGAATGTTTACCCAGTGCCTCTCAATTCGTCTCCGCTTTGATGTGGAGTCACCCTAAAAGCGGCATGTTACGTCTTATTCGATTTCGCGTCACGAGCGGCGCGCTACATTCGCTATTTGAGATAAAACTTATATTAAGAGTTACTATCTTCCTACGTTACGTTTTGATGGGTCCATTTACGTCCAAGTTATGGTTCGCCTGAAAGGATGTTTTCAATGGCCGAATGTGTTTTAGGATTCTTGGGTAGGAGATAAAAATGAATACCATAAAAATCATAAAATGAAAACTATTTAGAGATTATGTCACAACAAAATTGAACAAGGCGATCCTTGCCATCATCGCTATCTAAGATAGCTTTCTTTCATAATCATGTTGAATAAATTAGTGGTTTTTCTAGTTAGATATTATCTATACATATATTGCGATACATCTATAGGTACAGAATACTCTTGAATTAGCATCTGCGATATACACAATGAAAACCGAATTAAAATCCACAACAAAACATTTAAAAGGGGTCCTCATCCTCACTCCATTCAAGGCCATTATTAATTAGGGGTCATAAATTTTGCATTCAAAAACGTAAAAAGCAATCAACTAAATAAAGCCGTCGCGTAAGATCTTAATGAAAACGAGACGTAAAGATAAAAATAGATGAAGATACTGGAGTTGATGTGTCTCAGAGGTCTTCGATACTCTATCGATAAACGGGAGGAAATATTGTAGCTAGCCAAGCCACCCTTGAAATCGCTTCCCCGTCGCGTGGACGGCTAAGGGGGAGGGGGGGGGATAAGGGTGCGGGGCAGGGGTACACAATGCGCGGCCGTTGACACGAATCTCCCGCACTATGTTTATGTATCCCATTGGATTTTTTCCCTACGCGTTTACCGTGAACGGCTGCTCACGAATGGACCGTTTTGTTTTTGGATTTCGAACACAAACAAACCTATCGAATTGGTTGCAGAGCGTTCGAATTTGGATACTTAGTTAGTTTTTATGTGGTTTTGAATGATTGAGTTCTTATATTTTCTTAAAACATTATTAGCAGCCTATTTAAATCATAGAGGATAATGAAATACTTCTAAATGTTAATATTAAACAAACATACCAAAATCATAATATCGTACTACGGTACGTATAATATAATAATATTCCACAACTGTCACACAACGCCATCTAATCCCAAGCTAAGCAGAGCTTGTGTTATGAGTACTAGACAACTGATAAACATACTTATATATTTCTAAATACATACATATTATAGATTAATTACATCCAGACACAGAACAAATGATGGTGCTCATCACACAAACATTTGTCCTGGGTGGGAATCGAACCCAAGACCTCCGACATAGCAGTGTGGGCCACTGACCACTAGAGCAACAGGCCAGTCACATTTATGTCATCTCTTCTTGTTAGTTTCGATTGGAAAAACGATACATACCAATGATCAATATAATATCAGTAACAGATCTTCACACTTTCGAATAGAAAACATGGAATATGATGTAAATAATAGTCATGTGTAAATGAGGCGTAATGCTGAGAGCAATTGAGCGTAACTTAGAAATGGCAACCAAAGATTTCAAAGATAAAATTGAATGTAACATTGAATTAAGACAAGCACATGTCAGGGCTGTGAGATTATTAGAAAGAGGCACCGAGGCCCTGGAACACAAAGAGCAACTGAAGAAACACGGGTGGGTTTTAGTCATAAAAAGTCTATAACTCCCTCTCGCCCCACCCACAGTGAGAGACGTAGGTATAAACTTCCAAACAAAAGCACAAAAAGCTGTACCTTCTACAATGTTGTTGACTCACAACTATTCACTGGAAGTGATTATTATGATAATAATAAGTTTAAGATCAAAAGCACAGAGTGTCAGGCTCTGTCTGACGTCTCCCGACGTCTGACTTCGACGTCAGTCAGCACAAAGTCATCATCAGACGTCTTTGTTTATTATTAATCCCGCGATATCAGCTCGTGCAATAAATGTTCTTCGCGCTATAAACACACGGATACGCTACCAAGAATTGAAAGATATCATTCATTAAACAAACAATGTCAAAAGTCATAACTACAGTGATTAGCACAATAATAGATACACTATGACATGGTCACTCAATAATTAAACATATTTTATTTATTCCAGTACCTGTAACATGTACCCAATAAAATTATAAACCTATCCACGAATTTCTTAAAATCTAATTATAAAAAATATTTTCATAATAGGTATTCATGACATGAATTCAACCATTTTAACCTTTGATATTAACAATACATACCGAATATTTTATGCAAAGAATTAAAATAAAAAACATAGATATCTCACAAACGTTTTATAGTGATATGTATGAATGAAACTCAGGTACACATACCATACGTTGATTCTATCAGCGTTCGGACGAATAGACCGTAACAATCCAATCTCGCTGGAGATCTAGGCCAACTCAAAATTACTAGCCTAATTCTTTTCGGTCACAACGTAGCGTGGGTGTCATGTCGGGCCGGCTACCAAAAATCGCATGCAGCGCACAAGTTCAATATTCTTTCATATCCACGTGTTCTGGTATTCTATATTTTCTTAATAATGTAGAATAGGGATTCAGAATATCTAGACTCTGGCCAGCGAAATATGGCAGCGAATTATTTACTAAAGTTGTGTATGGCACCATTTAAGGACTGTCAAAATTGTCATTGATTTAAAAAAAAAAATCACCGTTGACCGTGACGAAATGGGAAAAAAAAGCCCTTGTTGTGATAAATTAAAAAAAACCACGAGGGTGATATAGATGGTATATTGAACCTAATCATAGCGCGATAGGAGTCAGTTTTCGAGGAAGTGCACTGAAAAAATATTTTCAATGACAGGTATTTTTCTCCATTCAGACATTTTGGATTTCCATAACAGTCATTTACTATTGTTTATAGGAGACGTGTAAGGATGGCTAAATTAAATAATATGCATATTGTTGTATTAAATGTATTAAATTTGCGCTGTCCAGCAAACCCGCGGTGGACATTTGAACAATTTTATAAATACTTATAAATGAAATTATTGTACACAGCCGTTGAATTTTTTCTACAGATTTCTGAGTAATCTTAATTTTTTTGGTCTTTAAATTTATCAATCATCTTGAAGATAAGCCGAACGTCGTCCTTTGTTTTTTTCTAGCATTTAATGACAGTTATCTTTTATCATCATTTTATAACTGTTTTTCAATTTGCATAAAAAATATTCTTTCCAAATATCTAATACATTATATGGTTTTTATTTAACAAGTGCTCAATATTTAATTCTAGATATACATGATTTGTTGAATTACCATACTGTTTAGTTCTAATGCAATTTTTTTGCTGCTTTCTATATGGCATCTATAGGGCTTTCAAACGAATAGAAAAATTTCGATGATATCTCACACAATTTGTTTTATTTAAATTTAAAGGTAAGAAACACTTTATTTCATAAATAAACTTACTAATGTAATATTTTTTGGTCTTATTCATTAATTGTTAAATAAACATCACATGCATCGCATATTATTTTCATGAATAATCAAAAGTATCAACTATGTTTAAGCAGCGTACAGTCAGAGTGAACAGCTTCAGATTTTTTTAATTCGGCCTCTTTTTTGTTGTGCCATCTTTCGATGGACAAACTCTACTGATATAAACAAATAGGCCTTTATCCATATTTTTTTAAAGTGAATTGATTCACAAAAGAATAAAAAAAAAGTTGCAGAAAGTCCAGGCCGCTCAAAAAGTTCTCAACGTAAAAAAGTTTTCAATGAAACAAACGCCATCTAAGGTTCCTTAAATAGCGTATAACTCAAATGAAAAGGATCGTGGTGTCCGTGATTAATTACTAAGAATTAAACAATTGAACTCAGCGTATTTGCAGTACCTATGGACAGCGGACAGTGGCGCCCGACCTATTAAAAAACATCATCAGTGTTCAGTGCATTTACTCTATTTATAGCCTCAATTACTATGTTGTACGATACCAACGAAATGAACAATACCTAAGCATAAACACGTAACTGTTTGTTAGTCCCCATGGAAACCTCTGAATGGGGTACCCACGTTACCTAGTATAGGTACATTGCCCACGCATCTTGTGCTATTGTTTGCAACTTGATACAGAACTTCTAAGTTTCCAACCGCCACCCTTCCTAAGTGTCATTCATGTTTAATTATCTATAACGTAATTGTACACGTATATCCTTTTTGCACAGTTTCCAGAACGCTGAACAAGCTTATACTTGGAAGAGAAAATTATATTTGAACTAAAACTTTGGCCTTACACTCGTGGATGGAATCCTCTTCATAGAATGTGCTCAGTTAATAAATAAGACGTAGATATAAAAGAACGCCGTTGAATTTCTTTTTTACTTATTTTTTTAATTTAGAGCTCTTTTGTAAAATCCTCTTGACGACGACTTGCTTTGTTTTCATTTGCGAAATTGTAATCCATTGTTTCGTGTTTTTAATTTTTTACTGTAAGCAATTACTATTTTTTTGGCATTTATATTTAGAATAAAGGACCTTTAATCCCATAATTGATTTTGTTCAAAACGCTTAACAATATCTAGTAATTAACAGAAACAGTTTCCCATATCACCTTCATCCAAAGGCATTGCATAGATAATTCATCCCATTCATGAATATGAACAGGCTGTAGACACAGGTGCAATACAACTTCTTCGTAGTAGTTATATGTATACGACTACATGTACCTACACATAGAGCGTAGATTACTCGAGGTGCGAACTATCTAACTTAGTACGATGCACATTTATTATACAGATAATCTCAAAAGTTGTACACTTCGCTCCACCTTTCAATATCTTAATTATAGATACTTAGATACTGAAAGCAGGTAAGCACCGGAGGTTGAAAGCATAATAATGTAGTTATAAGTATGTTCACGAATGTATGTCATTTTAAATAGGAGCAACGTTTTAAGATTCACTGATAGATGATCTCGGCTACAATTTACAATTAAATGCCCTCACGATGTAAGTCTTAATTCTGAACAAAGCGGAGTGGCGAGTTATCACAGCTCCTGATCGTCTAGGCGGTCACGATTTTACTATTGTGGGAACTGAACTAAACAACATCGGGCCTAATACGTCACGAAAATACATTTCTTTTACTGGGAAAGAGAAAAGGACTCGCAATGAATTGAGAGAATTACAATGAAAAAGGTGAAAGGTATTCCTATAGAACCTAATGTAATGTCTATTATATTGTAGTACAGAAATAGTTTCACCCATCTCTGTTGAATTCTAACGACGGTTTAATGGAAACCGACGTAATCTAGAACCGCACTCATCAGAAACGTCTCCTTCCATCCTCGATTGTGCGTTTAACACTGACTTTGCGCTGTGTAAATCACCACAACAGTTAATATCGATCGCCGTGGGTTTCCATGTGACCACACCGTTACACACGCCCGGCCGCGCATGGTAATTGAGCCTCTCACTTCCTTCCGGAGACCTGCCCGCTCTGATGACCATTGATACGCACAAAACGGGAATTTATAAACAAACATTTTTTGTACATTGCAATTTATGGTTATGAAATGGCGATTTGACACATTTTTACAGTTTAATTATTCTAATAGCGACCCGGCCCCGCTTCGAAAAGTGTTGCAATTTTTTTATTAATTTTCGTCTAAGCACTGACTATTGGTGAAAATCATATGACAATCCATTCAGTAGTTTTTAAGTTTATCACGAACAGACAGACAGACCAATGCGGTTGGGAGACATTGTTTAATAATATGTAAGGATAACTTTTCCTAACGTTAAAGTCAACTTCAACTAGCACCAGAATGGTGAATTTTATCGTATAGTGTATACCAATATTTCACACGAAGTTTCTGACCATCTCACCTCCGCAACGCAACTAGCACGAGATAAAAGGTACCCAAAGGAACCAACGTTCCGTGACGTATCATGGATTCGCAACACAGATACGACCCTCTACAAGTCTCAAAAAGATCCCAAATTTCAGAATACATTACAAACGGACTTTTATAGAACAGCTACAGACAATTTTGTTTCGGCTACTTGGATCGATTTACTATAGTAAATTAGCTAGGGTGTAATTGTATACACAGTATTCCATCACAATTAATCACATTATAGGGCGTTGATTATGTTTGAGAACCGAATTAGTACACGATTGAATACATCTGAGGTCAATATAGCTGTATTAAGTACAGGTTTGTTCATTCGTCTATCAGAATCCGAGCGGTATTAACCAAGATCGTTGGAACAGTGCTGTTACAGCTTAGTCGAGACGTTCAAAATAGTATCCATCAGATTGTGTCGCAGACTCGTCCAGCTTATACAAACTATGTATACAAAGGAGTTTCTGCGTGTCTGTGTCTCAATCGATTCATGCCACAGTTTAGTCTGAGGCAGTTTCTATATTTAACAGCTTTAAAACTGTATCTGATTTGGATTGCATGAAACGCGCTAGATTCACTGAACTTATTTTACATATATTAGATTCTGCTAATGACTTCACTCGCGCGAAAACAGAAAGTTATCCTATGAAAGAAAGCGCCAAAATGACACAATTTTAAAATTAGCTTACAATCATAATCTATAAAGGGGAAAATATGCGTCTCAACCGCACAAAACGGCCGACCGCTCAGCATAAAGCCACGCATAATGCGAACATACTCTTGGGATAAAACGTCCTATGTGCTATATAGTACATAGGACTTTTTATCCCAAGGACATGGACATGGTGTACTTGTGTGCATCAAATTCCGTTTAGCCCTTTAAGCGCGAATGAGGAACAAACATACACACACATACAAACTTTCGCTTTTATAATATTATTGTGATAGTGTGATGTAGTATTATTCTTCTTAGCGTATCGATGGCAAAACTAGTTAAATTCCTTGCCTGACCCAGTATTCGGCCACGGTAATGCCGTCCTCTGCTGCCGTTATTAGGTCTTTACGTGAACAGGTAACAGGGCACGTGATGCAGGATGGAAGGTGGGACATGGTCTGCGTATAATATAATAACTCCAACATAAATTAGTCCAATAAAAAAAAAAAACATGGGTTTAGTAAAACGTACGCAAGAGAACTTCTTTCAAATCCGTTTTATTTTTTACAATAGTAATACTGACGTTTTAAAATGAATAATTACTTCAATCAAATTCTACAACTATAGTAACCCATAAATGCATAATAACCACGTCCAATTACTCCATTCGTGTTGCTATACCCAGTTTTGCATACCATCGAATCGACAATATTCATTTGTTATGGATTATTCTTACTGACCATGTCTATAGATAGTACATCATATCGCTTGTATAAAAGTGGTGTCAGGTTGTAGCAATTGTTCTCTCGTGTCTACATGTGCCGTCGCCCGTCGCGATCGATGTCTGACCCCGTGCTATGTCTCACTCGCCTTTAGCACCGCCTCTTTTGACGGGTCACAGGATTCTTCACTCATTCTCTACTAGCACCCGTAGATTAAATTGCATTTCTTTTGCAAGCAGTTCACGAATATTTCACCAACTATATGGACTTTACAATTCAGTAAACGAAAACAATTTGGAGGAACATATTTTCAATTCAAAAGTTTTATAATCAGATTTGTTACCAAACTTGGATGTTAGTTGTTACAGAATCGATTGAAATAAAACATCTTAGCACTGTGTACATTTCCATATTGAAGCAATCATAGTCACACAATTCAATTTATTCAAGTTCCATTTCCGCCTCTCGCCCACTAACGCAGCCGCTCATCTATCTACACCAAGTCTTCTCAGAAAAAAATAAACGAAAGCTCATTGGTCGATGAATACGTAATAGGCTTGTGCTCTCACGGTTTTGTTCGAAAGGATAATGTTCAAGGGATAAAACCAATATGGAAGTATCTGTCCCATGCATGGGTAATAAATTATTTGTATTTTGATTAAAAATCCTTGAAAGCAGCTTTAATAATAGCTACATGTTTTACTTTGGGTATTAATATTCAAAACCATTATTTTCAGAAAGGTTTTTTTCTGTCGGATAGTTAATTGTATGTATGTAATGTGTATTGGCAAAATCTTACCAATTACAATCTGTGTAAATCCGAAACTTTATAGTAAATTATTTTCTAACAGTTCACTGGTTTGATTTTTTTTTCTGAACGAATTATAATATTCTATGTAAATATATAGATATAGGTATCATGATAGCATTACCTAGTAAGATAATACAAGATCATAAAACATTCTTAAGAACGTGTACGAAAACCATAACACCTAATACTGCCTACGTGTCGCCTCTGTTTATTCAACGCAGACTAATCTATGAGCGTAGCGCGCACGTGTGGCAGAGAGTACGGCGCGCGGCCGATCGCATTGTTTGGGGAATTTCATACAATATGGGGCGTAAATATTTCGACAAACCTAAAAAGGGAGCGCCTATAAAAGAACAAGAACCGATATCCGCTGTGAAGGATATAAGAGCCAATTGATGATGTTTTATTATGTCAACAATAATGTGCTTTAATGCGTGCGTGAGTAATGCTTAATTACATTAATGGATTCCAATGATACATTAAAATTAAAACAGCTTCAGTAAAACAGCGATAAACACGTTGTGTCTTACATAGTAACAAGAGAAAAGAATAAGTAAAATAAGTACCTTAGATACTTAGATGTAATATAGTAAAAATTAAAACAAAGACAACAGAGTACAGACCGACCAAAGTCGTGTTTGTTCATTACAACAGAATTCTGCGGGTGCAATGACGCAGCAGTAGGGGCGGTCCCACTGCCGCTCTTGTGCGACAAAACGCAGCGCAATAAAAAGTCGTCGACGGCATCGGCAACTCACACGTGCATCCGCTCGCCACTGTGCGAAGTTATTTATACATGCACCAAACTATGGCCTTTGACGCATACCATCAAATACCATGTCTTGGGGATTTTACTTTAGTATCAACTTAGAAAGATTAAGGATGCGTGATTTATTGATTTTGTGTTTTTAGATATTTTCTACGATTTATGCCGTTTAATACCACTCAACTAATACTATTGGTATTTGCTTGAACCCGTGTTTACTTTCTATTCCGAATGGATACCATTGTTTAAAATTCAGTTAAATCCAAAAAAGTATTCATTTAACAAATGTCTAGTTTATTAATATTATTAAATTAGATAATTATTTTTTTTAGAAACTTGACTACCTTTTTATTTTATTTTTCAATTCTCTTAATTTTTAACTTTTTGACATTTGATTAATATTTTCTTTTTTTTACCTAATTTATTGTTTTTGTTTTAAAATAATTAGATGTTTTTTTTGTGTAATCAAGACTTTGTTCAAGTACTTTTTGTGTTTTTTTTTAATGTTTTAAAGGCTGTATAATGAATCTAAGTGGTCTGAAATAAAGGTTTAAAAGAATGGCTAGTAATAATAAAACTTTGTTGTAACTTTAGTTCTTCTTTATACCTGTATATATATATATTTTTAAACAAATCAAACTAATACAAAAATATGTAATATATATTTTTAAATTGTTAATATATTCTATTAGTTTCATTTGAAGAAAATATCTAAAAAAAAATCAACAATGTACAATGAAATATTAAAATCTACCTGCCGTAGTTATTATTACATAAGTACGTACTTAGTTACGTCTATCTATCTAATAATAATTATGTCAAATGTTTTGTTTTCTCACCGAGTATAAGCAGCTAAATGACATGTAAATATTTTTTTACATTTCAACAATTGGTATTTAAATCATTAATTTTTCGAAACAGTCACCAAACTCACCCTTTTTGCGGGTAAAAAAAGCAAGATGATTCACATAAACACAGATTCACTTACGAAAAGATTTACTTAGTAAAAATATTAGAAAACAAATTTAATTTGATTAGGTCTGACTGAACTGACTGTACCAAATTCAAGTTACTGGTATTTGTTCGTACATTAAATTAAATTATTTAAAGACGTTTTAAAGACAGATGCGTTCAAAGAAATACCAGTGGTATTAGTTGTTTGGTATTAAAATAGAATAATACTTTTTTACGGGTAACTTTAGATAGTCAAATCATAATATTGCAACTTTCAATTCACGAAATAAATTGTAGATATACCTTTTTATCATGTATGTATCTAAGTCATAATGAATCCTAATTACATTATACTTCAGTATATTTATTTATGGAAAATAATTATTCACGAGTTCTTATATTCATTAATTACGAACGAACGATAATTACTTCCTAAGTACGATTTCAACATGGAAGGAAATTAAAAACGTGATGAAGAGCGCAATATAAGAGTATTCTCTTTCCGTACCTAAACTAAACTTTACAGGTTATTGGATAAGTAAGGCAATCAATACACAAAACAGCACCAACAGTCCTAAATAGCCCATCGCTCGTAGTTTCGGCAACTAATTTAAGACTTCTAGATTTAGTCAACAATTTAAATTAGGTACTCGTTCAATTCTCTTGTACCTAGTTAATCAACAGTTCGACGGTTCTGGGTGACCCAGAGCCATGTGCCTTAAAAGCGTGACTAAACGACCTAACGCCCGCGAGCTTCGATTTAATGACCAAACGTGTCGAGTTATTAAAAATCATCTTCATTTAAGCTTATAAGATAAACATTTTTTATTTACCCGCCGCCGGTCGTCCCGGCTTAATTATGATATCAAAAGTTGCATCGTCAGCTTTGTCTATCGCGTGCAAGCGCCCTATCTCCCTCTCGCTCCAAACGCAGGATGAGCTCAGCCCACATTGCATCGCCAGCATTGACGATTAAACACGTTTCTATGCACGGTCTCGTATTTTTATGTAACGGCCATAGAATAGATCCTCTGAGAACAACAGAGCACTAAGCGAGCCCGCCTGCATTACTTACATTACAACTCGACGCTATCAAAAGCTCTGAGAGTTGAACAGGATGATGTAGCAAAACATCTTTCGATATCAATCAAAAAGATATGTAATTAAACTTGTTTAGGTGGGATTTCTAAATGATATACACGAGTGTGTCAGCGGTCTATTAGCAGACACGGTATCTTTCGGTATGCACGTGATGATGCGTCTACAATATCTCCAAAGGTTCGGTTCAGTGAAGGGCGTGAGAACATCGGCCGAGCTCTTAAGCCGCGTACACGCAAATGAAGTGCAATTTCGCCGGAGGGATTGCGGCTAAGATGCTCGCAAGCCGAGTGCCCGACCGGCGATGGCTGGTGGGGGCTCCGGTCACGAATTGCATTGTTGCAGATAATTTCATTAGGTGCTCTATTACGCCCTCAAACACTCTCAAAGTAATGCTGACTTGAACAGATAGACCGCGGGAAAGCTGCTTAGTTTCATCTAAGATGTTGAACAATGTTACGCCCCTACACTCTTGAAGCCTTGAACAATTGCCAGTACCGTACTCTTGTTAAACCTAATGCTGTTTCAATTCAACGCAATTAATCAACACTTGCAACGCTACAGCTGCAATAAAAGGAAAACTAAGAGGAAGTTTATCCGTGTTTGCAATTCTCTGTTTTACTGTAAATTCGGATTAGAAAGCGTTACTTTATTACAATTAAAGATTGAAACCATTGCGTGCATTATCTTCGAGAGCACCATCGATGAAGACTCAGTAACGTGGCGGGTTAAGAGGTCGTCTAAGCTTCATTATTATTCTTTTCCTATCATTGGGCTGCCAATAATTTCCTATCGGTATAAAAACGAAATGGTTTTGGAAAAAGTATTTGGGATTCATTGGAAAATGTCAATGAATATAGATAACAGTTACAATAACGAATTATCCATAATAATAAAAACTACAATCCTTATTTGTCATATTGCGTTCTGCACTAGTTCGAAGTGCTGTAGGAAGGAACCAATTCTCTAGACCAGTAGTTAAGACTCTAGTCTTTTCAAGTGCCACTTAGCGTGACTCTCGAATGCTTTCTGTGAAGCCTCAAGAAAAAAAGGATTTATGGTATGAAAGGTCTTACTTAATCATTTTTAATAGTTCCACCTTGCGCTTTGCGGAATGGTAGGTACACAATAAACATAATTTGTTTCTGTGTAATAGATTTCGCAAGCCAAGGTTTTAGTAGTTAGTTGTCTGTGCTGTAAGCGATGAGATGGGCTATTAAGCTGTCATTGTTTGTTTATTCACAATAGCGATCCGAAACTAACGCACCCAGAAACTATGAGAGCATGAAGATAAGGAAGTAATCAGCAATAAACATTTACCAATTCTAATAGTCGATATCATAAACCAATACTAAAAATATTACGAACCAACTAACCATACCCGTAACAGTAGGTGTCAGGACCCCTGCGGATTCTAAATTTCGATCGCGTGTTAGAATAATGTTTCGGAATGCATTTTAACAGATGAAATAGTGAAGCTTAACATAATATTAATAAATCAAATATCTTTGGTACCATAACTTGCATTTGAATTTCATTGGGAAGACGTACAGTGCATGGCATCCAGCGTATCTACATAACCAAAACAAATTTATAAAATGTCCGTAATGTTTCGTGACGACCGCTATCCGTGTCGAAACTAGAACCTCACACCAAGTTAGCAATTGAGGTTTATTATAATCGGCCAAATTGTGTGTGCACGACAACAGCCGAAACCCGTTAATTTTCAGCATCATCTGCGAGCCGCGAATCAGAGCAAACGTTGAGCGAGATAACGAATTGTTGAACAAAGTCGACATTTGCTGAAACTATGATTGTGCCAATTGAGCGGCCAGTAATCCCAAAAACAGCGCGATCCGACATGTCGCACTAGTTCGCTAGTCTTTACTCGCACTCGGCACAATTAATCAAGATGTTTATGTCGTACAACATGCAAATTAAACGGGGGAAACGCACTCCATAATCATTCAAGATGATGAATGGACCATTTCTGCCCATATGGCCGTTCGTAGAATTAAGCAAATGATTTAAATCAGACGTTTTTGTAGTTTCCGCTGCTAACTTTTATGGATTCTTCCAGCTAACATACGGTTATTAAAACTCAGAACTTGTTTATTTTAAAAGAACTTAAAAAAAAATAAGCTCAAGATGAGCTTTTCATTGAATAAAATGAAATACTGATTTAATTTTCGGTAGAAAACATTGACTTTAATATAAAATTCATGAATTAACAGTAGAAATGCCTAAAAGAAATGAGGAAAGAACAATTAAAAAGCATGTAGCGGCGTTACTAACATCTGAAGATTAAATTGATAGTAATTAGACGTGGACATTTATAAGAACGGATAGCAGTTATTATTTTTTACCCGGAGTTGTGCAAGAAACAAGTAGCCAGTAAAGAACTTTCTCACGGCTATTTCCGTGAGTAATTTTCACATTGCTATGAAAGTTTTTAAAACGGGTGGACAAACAGGCGTAATTTAATCCAATCCATTTGTTAACTGTATTTTATGGATCGATGGTGAAGTCGACGAGGGTCAGTACGATGTTATGCCCCTTACGATATTTCCCATGGGTGTCAAGGAGACTGCTGATAATTGCGCCCAGATCCCCGAGGTGTTGTAAATCTTAATAAAGCCACCGAACGTAGACCCCAATCTGCCGTCTATCCTTAATAAATTCAACGTTAGCTCGAAGACATTCCCGTACTGTGGGATAACACAGCATTAATGGTTTCGTTTTATTATAAATGTTGACGAATCTACAAATCACCAGAAAAAGTGTTCAAAAAATTGTATGAAGACGAATTCGATATTTAGGTAAAATATTTCACTTTTAGCCACTCAATTGGAACGTTCTCGTGTATTTTTAGTTTTATATGAAATCAAGAAAGTGGTATTATGTAGCAGAAACAAAGCGTCTGATACAATAAAGATCCCCATATGGCCAGAGTTGGTTATTAATAGAAGCAACTGCACTGTGTATCGGTCGTTGTATTCGAGTCAGATGAGTGCGGTGCGTGAACCTGCCACACCTCTACACTAGAGGTGTCTCACTTGACGCACACTTGATACCACACCACATGCTGATGTGACATTACGGATAAATTTTATGTCAAGCGCGTTAAAAACCACAGACGCCATGGCGTGTGCTTGACAGACATTCATGTAAGTACCCACTCGAGCGGCTAACTGTATGTTTTGGTAAATGACTGTCTATTAGACACGTCACATTAGTTTAGAATTTGTTAATATGTTTTGAATTTTGATACGGTTTGATATTTTTTCTTAAAACACTTTCACCGTGTGAGTGAAATTAAATACATTTCTCAATGTGCTGTCCCAAGTATCGTGTCGATTGTTCTGAAATTTAGGCGAGTACTTATTCTATACTAACTGTATTTGCATGACTAGCAGTTGTACAACCCATACATATTTGCATATACACTAACTCGTATGTAACATAGGATTGGAACGTTCAAGTTGAAAGCGTCTTGCAGGGCCACCCCATTCTTGGTAGGGGGGTGAACTTTAAGCCGTCTGGTACAAACTGTGAATGTCAATCGTGGATATGTTTGGAGAGGTCTCGAGAGCGGCCATTGCGAAACCGAACAATGCGGAATGAAGTGCATGCACGACCGCATTGCACGCGACGCGCAGTACGATCCTTGCGTCGCACGCTCGCAGCTCCTGACACACCTTGATAGCACACACCGTCATGTTATTGTATAACCGAAGTATGTTTTATGAGCATAAATAAAAGTTTCTAACAAGCTCTTTTAGCTGCAGGCGTAGCAAATGTGCACTAAACTAACTTTGCACGGTGGGCAAAAAATGTTTAACAAAATATTGTTTCTGCAGTCACTGTGAAATGTGGGAATAAAAATATTTTTACCGGCAGTAAAAAAGAATTGAGCATGAAAATAAAAACCAATCGTTACTGAAGCCATGTCGCTACAGTTATCATCATTGGATGATGTTTTTTTTTGTTTTTTTGGTGACAGAAAAAATAATGCAGTGCTGTGTGCTGACTGGACTCCTCTAGTAAGAAGTCTATACTTGCTTCAATGAATATCTATGTATACCCTACTTCTGCGAATCAATAATGCTAACGAAGGAGGCGGCCGCACGTGTGACGGAACGGCCCTCACGTCCCAGCCGCCGCTAATCCGATCCAGATTTTCAGCCACCGTGTAGGTCGCCGTGCGAACGTCCGGTAACCATCCGGATCGAGCTCGAGTCGACGACGGCGCGTAGTGTTCCACACACGTAACAAAGAGATGTCAATAAACCTTAGGGGCCCAGCAGGGTCGAAGTCTACTGGGGCCATAGGTTGTGCGAAAGAGAATCCCGAGGCCCTGGAACGCAGGCAAAGAAGGAATAGGAGTGGGTTTTAGTCAGTAAAAGTCTGACACGCTCACACGCGCACGCCTTGAGCGGAAGAAACCATTGAATGATTTCCCACCTATAAAACAAAAAAAATTCTCCAATTCTAAATTCAAATACCTATAGCTACCATAACCAAGTCTAATCAAATTAACAAAAGACAAAGTATCGAGAAATCCCTCCTCAGCAAAATAAGCATACATTCTTAGCATGACATTTGAAGGTGCCGAGGTCACGTGAACAGTGATAGCAATAAGCACAAGCCTCATACAGCGTTATAAAATGACACGCCTGTTAATGCCTTTATGCTTGCGTGTTGCCCGGTCCGATGTACTACGACCACGACGTAGGTACTCAACAAAATGATAGTCGAACATCACACGCGGCGATCCGATTGACGGAGATATATTGCGACATTAATCAACTATAATCGTTAGTTGAGAGAGCATCCAACACCAAAATTCTACGTGTTACTAACCTCTGATTTACGAGCACGTTTACGTTAAATCGATATCACGAGACAAATTTGACGGCGCCTCACTCGAAGGACAAATTAAGGGTCGTTTAATGATAAGATTATAAAGGACTAAGGTTGTACTATTTCATTCTCACAGACAGAGGGAATCCTTTGAGATCAGACTCGTATCTTTATGCAAATGAGTTGTTACGCAAACGTGATAGTTATCATATTAAATTCAAAGCAAGACGTAAAAAGACCAGCAATTTATTACTGGCCTAACAAATTATGATTATTTAACATGGGTATCTAGTGTGTAAACGCATCGCGGTCGTTCGCAGTTTAGGTAGACGAGAAAATGACCGCAATTAAATCACAATCAGAGTGAAAGCCTATAAATGGGCAGGTCGAGATCGCAGCATCCCGCATCGACGCCTCTGCTGTTTACCAATGCGTTAGATGTAATTATAGGAGAGATGTGTGCGCATCACTCACGATCACGACTCCGTACACGATGGACCAGTAAGTACACATAACTACATTAAACAAGCATTGATGTGTTAAAAACACTCGTCCAAGACGAGTGTTGTTTCTTAGCAACTTTCCAAACAATCACACTACATATAATATATTAGAATTATGGGCGAAAGTTAGTATTTACGTGTGTATGTTTGTTACTCCGTCACGCTCAAAAGGTTGAACGGATTTGGATAAAACTTTTAGTGACCGACCGACACATGACTAGCCGAAACCGTAACCGAACATTCGGCTCCTTTTCCAGTTTCAAAACTGACATGGAACTGAAAAACTGACAAAAATTAAAATGAATACTTCGATATAGTTATGTTTAATTATATAGTAAAATAGCTCCTAGTTATTGCCTTTAGTGTACCTATATAAGTTTTATTTAGTTAAGTGTTTTGATTTTTCTTGTTTTAGTACTTTATTCACTAAACATATGAATAAAACGACGATTACCCAAAAATAATAACATACATGGACGAACGAGACGGACAAATTTCAGGTCTCTATCACAATCGTCAGTTCAAAGATGTTAGTTTCGGTCGTGCCAAATATTCGGCCATTTGTTGGGTGAAAACGCTGTTTTGATTTAATATATTATATATTCTAAGGTGAAAACGAAACTTCGGATGGTCTCTAATAACTTTACAGTATATTCTTGTACATCAGAATAATATATAATCTACACAATTATATTTATTACTAGCTGACTCAGCCAAATAAATATCAAAGAAAAAATTAAGGGGTTGGGGGTAGGAGGGTAAAACATAGTTTAACGTCCTATTCTCAGACGTATTGAACATACAAAGTTTTGTTACAAACACTGTGTCACGAGAAATTTATATATTAGATATATCTGTATATTTATAAAAGGGGTGAAGTACTAATTCTACGCGGGCGAAATCACTAGCAGAAGCTCCTTCTCCTTAGTAATTCAATCTTGACAGAGTGGTCGTGGTTGACAATGTTGCATTTTCGTTGGCGAGTGAGGCTCTCGCGAAGTGTCTCTACTTGTCACGGTTTACAGCGTCTCGGGAACTTCCCTTGTCTCTGTTGAGCGTAAGACCGAAGGAGAGGCTTGTTTTCTCTAGAAGTGTCAGCAGGTGTTCCATATCTTCCTTCGATTGAGTTAGAAGGGTAGTAATAATAATAATTTTTATTTAGGTCAAATATATCCATTTACAAAATCAAATCACATCGCAACGCAAACAATACATTAAAATCATATAAAATAATATCAAAATGAAACCTAATTAAATAAATTAAAATGAATAAGACACTGTCAAAAATTACAATTAAATTAAATTAATTATTATATTAAGTCCAGTTATATACAAATCAATTAAATAAATTAAAGATCAAAAATTCAATAAAAAAACAATAGCAAAATAAAATTAATATTTTCTCTCCGGCTTTGGTAACGGAATGTATCTACTTGAACAATGCTGGATGAAAGGACAATCTAGTCTATTAGAAATCATCGCCAAAACGATGTTGGAGCTAGCCCGCACTCTGCTCACCAAGGATGTTGCGCGCTTGCGCATAGTTGTGTTGTGTTTTGGTAGTGTCGTCGGCATATCTCAAGTTAGACACCTTTCTACCTCCTACTAAGATAAGACCAAGAGATTCTCATGATATACTCCGTATAAATGGTGAACAGAAGTGGAGGCAATATGCAACCCTATCGAACGCCAACGTGGGTGTAAGTTTTTTGAGTCAACGTCGTATATAAGAACAGTCGCAGTTCCGTCCTCATAAAGTCGGCGTATGAAACTAACTAAGTGGAGCGGTACTCCCATTTGAATTAGTAAGTCCCATAGAATTTGCCATTTCACGGTATCGAAGGCCTTGCGAAAGTCGACAAAGCAGATATAGAGTGGGATGTTAAACTCTCTAGACTTTTCGATTATTTGTCGCAGAATTAAGATCTACTCTCTTTTTTCTCGACCTGACAAATCCCACTTGCTCAATAGCTATGTCAGGATTAAAAAAATCTTGCAGTCTGGTGTTGATTACATGAAGGAGTACTTTGCTGGTATGGGTAATTAAGGCTATAAGCCTATAGTTGCTACATTTCTTCGTTGATACTTTCTTATGCAGTGGTATGAACACGGAATGAGCCGAGTCTCGAGGCCACCTCTCTGTGTCCCAGACACGGTTGCAGATTACATGCATAATACCCACTCCGTATTCACTCATTGTTTTAAAGATCTCTATTGGAAAGGCGTAAGCTCCAACAGCCCTATTACTCTTCAGGTGATCAATTGCGGCTCGGACTTCACTTTTCAGTATTGGCGGCTCCGTAGCCTTCTGTGGGAGTATACTAGTATTGCACGCTAGTACTTTGCTGCTATCGCTAAAAAGTTACTCACAATATTAGCAGAAGCTAGTATTTAATAAATCAAAGTATTTTCAGTAATACACCTAATAAAAAACTTTCGCTAACAATTAACAATCAAACAAAACCTTTAGTGCCCAGGTATGCAAAAACATTCTTTAGAAAATTGCGGTCCAGGCATTTTTGTTTAAAGTTACCCCTCTCAGCCTCTATTTCTAACAATAAAATATATAACCCCAGAAATAATCAGGGTCGACCGCAGCGTCCACAATACACAACTGAGACGTATTTTGATTAAAATAAATGAGGGGGCGAGCAAATTTTATTAACGGCTCAAGGATGACTCTAGACCCTTCAGAAGAAACTAAAATTACGAATGGAACACTGTAGCATTATTTCATAGAGATATTTGTTTGTAAGTACACGTGTAAAAACATTTTTTTCTCATACGAACTTCGAAAACACTTGAAATATAAACAGTACGATTGCAAACAAGTAAAAGAAATAACTTTCACATGACCTCAGCCAACGCAACGTTTGCATCGTTCTAATTAAGACTATTAGCGCTTATTAACAGTAAAAATGCATCCTCATAAATCGACCGTGAAAAGTAAAAAAGATACAAGAGCAGATGTGGTGTGTGATGATCATAGCTTTGAGGTCAGCCATAGGAAGTGCGCATACGTAATTGCGGCGAGTGGTCACAATGAGGGGAATTGGCCTGTAATGGTCAGTGCGATTGTTGTGCGAGCGACGCCCGCACCCATCCCCATTGATTGAATGACGACTGAATTTAACAAACAAAGCACCACAAGCGGTCCGTAACCGGTCCGCGACGGTCTACTATATTGATATTGCCATTCATGCATTAAAGTACATCAAAACGTTTTTCGCGATTGTTTGTTCTTCAGGAATATAATTATTATGATGGTGCATGCATGAAATTTTTTTGCCTGTACATATTTTCCTCTGGCTTCACATAATGGAACATGTAATCTAAAACAGACTAGGCCGGTCTCTAAAACGTCTCCCGACGGCCAGACCCCAGTCCGGATGTGCCAATTCCTAACCGACGACGGCGCGCCTGACGTACGTCACACCAGCTATCGTATTCAATTATCGATTCGACTTGACACACTATTGCAGCGCAAACCCCTAGCTCGAACCCGATATCCGATACAACCAATTCTCGGAAACCTAATTTTGAAAGCAGCACCTGAAAACAGTTCTCCTTTTCAAATGAAGATATTAACGAAGCTAATAAATTGAAGAATACACTTTTTTTTAATTATGCTGCTACTTATTACTAATGCATTTGTGTATTATCATTCAATATTCTGGTTTCTAATTTAGAATTTGATTGAACACAATGGCGCCAGTCAACGTATCTCTCCAAATGACAAACTGAGTAGTATTCTAAATTATGTAAATTTCAATTTTATACATTTCAGTAAACGTCAGAAAAAGTTTTACTGTACTTTTAACATAACGCAAACGTCGAAGCGAATTGAACTACAAATAATAAAGTGAGTGACCGACCGCGCTGACAGCCCGTTTGATACACCATGCTTTATAAAAGTAACCATCAGAGCGAAAACCTGTAGAAAAATTCGAATGAACCATGTTGAGCAAATAAAAAAGAAATCGGACAATATATTCCGGAACAAATGGACACATTTATATGATTCATAAAATAAATATTACAAAAAGCGATTTAGTTGTCTCGTTGCATCCTGATAATTGATAACTCTTGGGACTGAACGTTCCTTCTTCGTTGCACTGCGCCATCCCTCTTGCAGGATTAAAATGCCACCCCGGTTCACGGCGCACCTGGGAGGTCAGGCCGCTTTATTGCAAGAAAAATCTACCACCGGTTTACAACATCCATTATACAGATACTACTACTACTGTTTAAAAGTTGGCAAGCAAATCTATTTCTAAATAAACAAAACATCTCCGGCAATACACGGTAAAAATTAGTAATAAAGTTAACTTTTACGACCTTTTACGAGTGTTTATACAATTACGAGGATGTTATCCCACATTTATAAAGTTTTAACAAATTCCTTGATTTTGACGAAATACGTGTTTTATGACTTAATCCGTCGGGTGTTTTCTTTTCATGGTGTTGTTTTATTGAACATTTTTGATGATTTTAACTTTTTGGACCTTACTTAGTCGCACTTGAGCACTGGCAGGCGAAGGTTGTGTTATGATTATTAACATTGCCTTTATTCAAAAGATTTCAACAACTGTTTTGACCGCACATTTTTCTGAAAATGGCTAAATGCAAAAAAAAATGCAAGGAAATCATTCTTGAACTGTGAAGCGCAATTTGTACTCTACGTGAGGAAGGGTACCATGAATTTCAAATCGTAGAAATGCTCAGAATTTTTGTATAGTTTCTAATACACGAAATAAAGTAAAAAAAGGAGATAATAAGTAAAACCGTAGACCCAAATCCAGAAGATCGAGAACTTCACCAGAGTTCTCTTTGAACGGAATCGACACTTAACTGCACACAAATTCAATAACCATTTTAATAAAAACGAATAAAATACAGCAGACGTCTGCAGAACTAAGAGAATGTTTGCTGCTATACAAATAAAACTAACAATCCAACATAAGAAAAATAGTCTAAAATGGGCAAAGTCGTATAAAAACTAGGTAATAGATCAATGGGAAAATGTCGTTTGGAGTGACCAACCAAAGTTTCAATTTCAGATTTTCGGGTCCAATAGAGAGAGGTGTACGAAAATCAAAAGAAGAGAGGGCTTCAGAAACATCAAGATTGTTTGTGGTTCGGGGGTATTTTGGCAAAATAAACTAGTAAATCTTGTGAGAATATCTGGAAGACTATTAAAAAAAATTACAACATTCTGCCATACCTAGTGGACTGAATCTCATTAATCCTGGAGTTAATTTTCAATAGGATAATAATCCTAAGCATTTGTGTAACTGTGCCAGAAGTTTATGAACAAGAAAAAAGATTAAAAAAATCATGTCATGGCCATTTCAATCACCTGGCCTATCTAGTATTGAACTTGTTTGACATCTCAAACAAGTTCAATAGAAGAAAGGCCAGGTTCTCATCAGCTAGATAGCCGGGTGAAAAATATATCTCCAACAATCTCAGAACACTCCTGGCAACTATTGTAGAGCGAATGGAACAAGTCACATCAAGGTTTGCGAGAAGATAATAAAAGAAAAAGGCAGACAATTCAATAGAGCTAAAATATATTTAAATTTTTAATTGTATGTAATTTTTTTATTTTTATTTAAATTAATTTTTCTTTGCTTTTTAATTTAAGAAAATAAAAAGTAATAAAAAGACTTTGCTTTCTTTTATTTGATTACATCTGGCTGCTTCCAACTTTTGGTTTTGTATCTGTATACCTATCACAGCTCCTTACCAATCCTTTCCGATTTTCCTTTTCGCTATTTTTATTATATCTGCGTTACCCTAACTTTTTCATTGAATGATGCTTTCGCGAATCCAGAATAAAAAAAAAAAAAAATTAGAAGGTGGTTTAAAACTCTTTTACGTATAGGAAAACATTTTTCAAATAATGGGACACTTAACCATTTTTCACTTCAATGATTTTTTGCAAAATCAATGCAGACCTCTCCAAGGTAAAAGTGAATGAGGGTTCTGAAAACACTTCAAAGTGTTTGTCGATTAGTTCAAAGAGAAGCGTTGCTGGAGAAGAGTAGGGAATTAATTTGCCAATAGAGCACGCTTTTCAGTAGACAAAGGTGCTTTGACGAGGCTCCCTCGAGTACTTCGTCACGAACCGACTTGTGGTGTGGGCCGCTGCACGAAAATGTTTCATCGGCGCCTTTACTTAGCTTAATGTGGTGCTTGGAATATAATAGATCCATCAACTAAAACCACACACGCTACAAAGGATCTAAAATTGGTTTTTAAAATTCAAGGGGTATTCTCACAGGTAAGTAAAGAAAACTTGCCTGCTCACTATTATATAATTGAAACAACTATCCACACAATAATGATAATGATTAGATTCTTGGCGAGGCCCGAGGTACGGGGTGCTTTGCCCGCGGCTCGGCTCGCCCACCCACCTCGGATGCGCCTGCCCCGATGATGTAATTAAACAAAACCCTTCCCGATTTGTTTTGATAACGTCCGATAACACTCGGCTGGACCACGGCGTATAAACTGATGCTCTACTTTGATTTTTTATCTTTGGATTGTTTTTTTTTAAAGTAACAATTTCCACTAATTTTAGGTTTTTGATAACATACGCAACGGCGAAAAAACTGTAAATGAGATATATGTATTGTTGAAATGAACCATATAAAAAGTGGTTAACAGCTCAAGTGTGCTCCAGATTAAATAAAAACAAAACACATAAATTGTGAAGATTCCACATCTATGTAATTGTCACGAATTACGATGCGTAGAATCGGAAGCGAAGCAGAGCGGAGCGGCCGGGCCGTGCGACAGGTCCCCGATTATCCACGCGTTGAGCACGGTGGCTGCCGTGGTTACAATGCAACCTGCTACCATTCCACCTGACAGCCATTATGCCTAATGGACATTCCACGCGCACCGGACACTCGTGCCATCGCTAATTTACGACAGATGAGGCGCGCTCTTTATTTATAGAATCTAATCTGTCTAGAATACCAGGTCCTAGAGTTAGTTCCAGAGCAGAGAATGCTGCTACTGGCTGTAGAGTTCCTTCTATTTTATGAGGATGCTAGATTTTTTTTTTAGCTGAAGAAACTTTTGCGAACCCAGCGACCAACGAACTTGAATGATTAACAAAACATTTCAAGAAGTTCATTTGGTTGGGTGTCTATCACGGATATCGAGATTCAGAAGAAAGACTCTACAAAACGAAGCCACCAGACTTTTGTCTGTTCCTAGTTACCAAATGAATAAACACTACTACAAAATCTGTACTTTGTTTCTTTCAAAACAAACATTATGAAAACGAAATGATCATTTTTTCATAGAATTCTACAGAAGTTTGACACAAGATCCCGTAACGGTGTAGAGCGTTGCTCAATTGAATAAAACGGTACAAAGTAAAGAATTTAAGAGATTATTGTTAAATTCAAAAACAAAAGTGTCTGAGAGGCAGCAACTTCATACCAATCACGTTGTTGGTAATCGGTAGAATTAGGTAAAAGGGCCATTCCTAAAGCTAGACACGTTTCGACAGAGTAAACAATTAGCTAGTCGTGATGGGAGCGACTGAGGCTGTCGGTGGCTCGTGAGTGCTCGTGACCGGGTACCGCGGACCTGACCACGGCGTCATGCTCCACTGCGCCATTCGATCCGACAGGTGCATGCGGCACGTATACCATATTTACTACATTAACGCTTTATTTTTAATACAAAAATCGATCGCTTCTAACTTGTCCTGTAATGCCGTCATCAAAACAAAAATGCAGTGTGTCATCATGACTTACTCAATATCTTTGCTCCTGTTCAAGCTTTTGACATGGTTCAATCTTGTCAAATAAGTTTACTTCTGACAGTCATAAAGTACTTTATGCTAACTTATCCTGTATCATGATAAGTGTAGTATAATTATTCAGAGGCAACATGAAACGAAACAAAAGCTTTGTCACGGTAACAAGATAAGTAACATGTAATTAAACATCGTCATTAGTAAATGAAAGCGAACATTAACAGAATTTTAAAGCCGTTGCTGTTAGACCGTATAATACACATCCCGTACCCTTCCCACCCCATTCTTCCCTGTCATTATCTAAATTTGCCCTTGATAGAGACATTTAAAAGATGGATGGATGGATAAAAAATGGAACGACTTGGACGAAAAAATATTAAATTGCGTTACACCTTTTCTTTCGGAGATGATTTGATTATGTTCTTCTTCTTAGCGTATCGATGGCAAAACTAGTCAAATTCCTTGTATGGCCCAGTATTCGGCCATTTGATTATGTTGAGAATTGTTCAATATTGGAACTTTTTGTTTAACTCACGAAGTCCTCTATTAGTAGTTTTTTTATTATTTCGCAGTACGTACATGCATATGTGATGCATAAGTTGTTATCTTATTTAAAAAGATTTAATATTGTGGTATCCTAGAAAATAACACAAAGTTTGTGAAATTCTATCACGCTGATACATTACACATTAGCTAACAAAGCGACATTTAATATCAGATTATTATCAGGATACATAATATGTTCGCGAATATGTTCAGATGTTGGTTTTTCTCATTCCCTACTATAATTTAATTTTTAAGACTTACCTCCATTTCCTGCGTTGGTGATAGTCACCCAGAAGTCAATAGTCTTCTCAGGTCCCAATTCCTCATAGTCCCACTTCTTTTTAACTTTCACTACACCACTTGGTTCAACGGTAACCCACGAATTTTCGTCCCGAATTTTAAATGTCTCGCGATCAGTTTCTTTTTCTAAAGTGAAAACAGCACGTCCCTCTACTTCACCGTCTGCCTCAGTAAACTCAATTCTTTTCGTTGGTCTTACAGCCCGTGTTACACGACGCTTCTCACGATGTAAAACTGGCAAATCTCTTTCGTCACGAACAACAAAATCCAAAAAGACTCGTGCTGGTTGACTTTTACGTTGTGGAAAGCCAGTATCATGAGCAATCACTCCTAATTCTGCGGCATGGCCATCTGGTTCCCCTGCTAATATAAGTTCTCCAGTCTGAGGAACTATAACCACCAAATTGCTAGGCGATTCTAAAGAATAGTAAACTCGATCTCCATCAGCATCGTAAGCTTGAACTTGTCCAATATTGGAAAATCTCTGCCAGTGTGCAGTGCCATTTGGACCATTTTCGTCAGTAGTTCCATTTACAGCAAAATAATAGATGTATTGGTCAAAACTTGGCTCGTGATCATTTTCGTTGCCCACATCTATCCGAACAGCCAGGTTGGCTTTATTCGCTCCATGAATGTCTGTTGCTTGAATGGTAATTTCATACAAATTCTTCTCCTCGGCGTCTAAAGGTTTAGTAGCGATCATTTCAACATCACCATCGGTTACAACTGACTTAACTTCCGAATTATATTCGGTTTTCCCTTTCTGTCGTAATGAAAATATACCATCTTCGTTTCCTTTAATGATTTTATAAGCCAGTGGACCTACATCGACTAGGGCCGTAGCTCTAATAGGTAGAACGTCCACAACAGTACCCGGTGGTGCATTTTCTGAGATTTCTCCTATCAAACCGTTGGTAGCGGTGAAATGTAGCATCTGCCGTCGATCCATTACTAGGAGATGGATGGCATGAGCTGCACTGCTGTAAGGAGTTTGCTCTAGTATGGCTAGATTGACCGGCTGATTGAGTAGGGGTGTTAGATCAGCAGTGGTCATGAGTAGACCATCATCGAGGAGAGTGAAGTAAGGCGCGAACTCTGGATCTAGGAGCGTGTATCTGGAGTGGTTGCCTATGAAGTGTCTGACGGCGTGCCCGGGGCGCACGTCGTGCGGCACTAGGGTGAGCGCGCGCGTCTGTAGCACGACGCTGAGCGCGCAGAGCAGCGTGCCGCCCGCCAGCACTGTGCGCGCCATAGCTCTTACGGGGATAAAGTTTAACTATCCCGACATTTCACACCTACAACAAAAGTTTAATTTAATAACCACATCTTAAAAATATTATGTACACTAAATCTTGGCCTCTATCCAGCAGTAGAATTTTTGGACTGAATGTTAATGATGACAGACAATCTAACGCAATCATGGTTTAATCGATCTAATTCTTTCTCAACGACTGTCATTTTGAGATTAGGACCGACTCTATAGGAAATCAGGAATCCATTTATTGGATAAAACGAGGTACTTTTAAAGGTAATCATTCATTATTCATAGCATTTAGTTCTCTACCCTAAATAGCCTAACTACTATCCTAAATGCACGTGGTAGATTTTGGTTGCTTATATTCATCGGAAAATTAAAACCAAAGCCGAAATAATCATTGACGTGAATTTTATTGGTATTCTATCACATTACCAGGCTAAAAAAACCTCAAAAATCTTAGCAGACTTTGATCCTTATCAGCAGCACTATCGATCGATGCAATATTACGGGTCGTATTTTCATACAAAACGGGTTCGATGCCCTGAGTCCAGCTAAAACATTTAAAATAGAAATTGCAGTTTTAGTGTTCTCCGAATTGGGTTCGTGATTAACACTATACAATTGTAGCTAGGTATTCATTTATCTAGTATTAATAGCGTCTGGTTCTTGGCGGTAAGCGTTTTTATCCCAAAAACAAATTATTTGAATCAGAATATACCTACCTATTACATAAATGCCAAAGTTGAATAATAAATAAGGTAGATACTCATGTGAATTTACAATTTTTTACCTACTTGCTAAAAAAGACAGACTGTATCTACAAAACCGGACCTCTTTATTGTTTATTAGTTTCATTGAATTTGTTTGATCGATATTAAGCAAGGTAGGTCCTGTTCTTCTGGTTTCAATGAGATTCCTACTCAAGAATACCTTAGAGATAAGTACACATGTAATCTTATCCATGAAAACAACCGTTCCTCACTGTACAGTTTGCACAAATCAAGCAGATTTCTGTTGATTGTATTGTAGTTAAAATGAATGTCTGAATCATGTGATAGTGTGTTGTTAGTAGTAACGGGCACGGGCAGCGGGCAGGCGGGCTAGCGCATGGTGTACGCGACGGCACGAAGACGTCGCCGTCGACGGCTCGGCTCGGGCGGCATCGACGTAGGGCGGCGAGGCGGGGCGCACACATGCGGAGCTTTATTTAGGCGGCGGCGGACAAACGCCGGCGTCTCGCGACCCGCCGCCGCCGCCGATCAATACCCTCGCTGCGCCGTCGCGCGACGCTCAGCGAGCGAATCTCAACTCTACACGCGCTCCCGTTCACGACACACCATCAAAAATTCACACACTCATTTTACTGAATAAAAGCACCCGCTATTTCCAGGAAACTTCACAAATCTCCAAACGATTTATGAAAAGAACCGCTGAAAACACCATATCAATGCACTATTCAGATTTCCGACGATTTTGAGCAACTACAGCAGAATAATATTCATTTCAACCGCATTTTCTTTAATTACAGGAGCCACAGAACTTTGATTAATTGATTATTATCAATGCTTTATGAATTTCTTATCAGAAACAAAACTAACGTAACGCGTAAACATGTGGTTAGAATGTAAACAATTTAATGAAATGCCATAGAATTAAAATATATCACTCCCGATTTACGTCTAAGCTAATATTAATCAATGATTTTGGTTTATTTCAATAAACAAAATACGTACTTTGTGAAAAAACGCAAGAATTTTATATCGATATCGTAGCGTTTGACAGATGCGCGCCGATGAACGAGACACAGACCGGACGCAACGACGTCGAAATGCGACTGGCTGATGGCGGAGCGCGGCGCGCGCGCGTATCGAGCGCCCTCCGCCCGACCCCGCCACCCTCACTCCTACAACCCCTGATTGTCCCGCCCGGTTACTGAAGCTTTTTGGTTCTTAGCTTTTACCCCTCCGCGGCTCTGCGTGCTTCGCTATTACGGGCATTACTGCATGCACTAACGCGGTTAATTTCTCTACAATTCTTTTATTAGGTAGGTATTTTAATAGTTTAAATTGTTAAGTCAAACGTTATCGACACCTACAATGTGTTTAACCAATGAAAGGAAAAGCTCCGTAATTGTATGATACTGCACATTCTCTAAACTTAGTAGCCATACCTATTTACGCTTGTCCCTATTTGCACCTTACTGTGCCAATTATATTATATATGACTGACTGAGCATAGATAGGTAGGCATTTTTGTAAGTTTTAATTATTGGTAGGTATTTATTAGTTTATTACTAAATAAGTTTTCATAACGAATCGAAAGTCGTATGATTGTAGGTTCTTTTTTTTTATTTAGGCGGTAAGGGCCTGCGCACACTTTATTAGACAGAATTGTCTACGACGTCGCAGACTCGTCTACGACGTCTGCGACAAGACTGTTTTGTCTACGGCACGGCGCACATTATCAAGATCACAGAATAAGTTATAGTACAAGGTACAAAAGTTTCACTCTTTGAAAGAAAACATGCGAATATAAACCCACTCATAACGTTAATAATGTTCATAAAACATTGCACGGCACGGACATGACCTTGATTATATTTGTCTACCGGGCGTAGTAGCGCTCGTAACGAATCAAAATGTATCTTAATTCCACGTACCAGGAGTCTCTTTTATTATTTATTCTTTTATCAATTAGGTACCTAAAATTATTTGGTAGACCATATAATTTTAGAAAACTCTGATTATTTTATGTAATAAAACATAAGTAGGTACCTATTTCACATTTTTTTAAAACACACAAGTCCTAATCCTATAACAAGAGCGGCCTATTCAAACTAGGCGCATAATAAAATAGACTCCCGGCTTGTGGTATTAAGGTGCATTTTGATTTGTTATGAGCGCTACTACGCCTGGTAGACAAATATAACCAAGGTGACGTCCGTGCCGTGCAATGTTTAATGAACATTATTGACGTTGTTAGTAGTAATATATTCGCATGTTTTCTTTCGAAGAGTAAAACTTCTGTACCTTGTACTAAGTATTACTTATTCTGTGGTCTTGATAGTGTGCGCAGTGACGTAGACAAAACAGTCTTGTTGCAGACGTCGTAGACAAGTCTGCGACGGACGTCGTAGACAATTGTGTCCAAGACAGTCTTATTTTAAGTGAGCGCTGGCCCTAAAAGGTTCTCCATTATTGCTTTACCCTCTTCTCTATGAAATCAGGAGTTAAATCCATACCTGAATCTGATGAAAACAACGTTCTATGATTTAAGTTAAGCGGCCACTGCGTCGGGATCGGAGCGTACGGAGTTGGGGTGTTACCCTAGGGTGTTACGGATTAGGTTTGCGGATTAGGATTTTTTCCATAATTGTTATTTTAAAAAATTGTTGAAAGTAAATAATTATAATAATCATTTAAAAATATATTCTTTAATTAATACCTATCTTTAGGTTATTTCAATTTTACATCGCGCTGTAATTAAGTGGTTGGGTCGTCTTAGGGGTTATTTCACTGTTTTCCAAATTGGTGTTGGTAGCCGACCGGGGAAATCGAAGTAAAGAACTCGGTTCCGCTATTGCCCTTGCAACCACTACACCACCTATTAGAGGAGGTTGGTCTATTAGAGAACAAGGCGTCCACGTTTTTACCACCAACTTGGTTATCACTAATTTATCCCAACTGTTTCCAATGGTGACATATTATAACACATTTTCCCAGTTGTCGCTGGCTTAATTGCCACTGGCAAATGAGAAATAGATAATTATCCCATATTTGGCCAGTGGGGACATAATGACGCAAAGACGATCCCAAATGTCTCCATGGCTACTATGGTAAATTGGGTTAAAATTCAAGTAAAAAAGTTTTTTTTTTTTTAACATAAGGGTCAGTCTGGACGTCCGGAGTCGCAGGGCGATCCCTGTCCATCGCCACCGTAGACACGGGCTTGCAGACGACGAGCAGGAGTCCTGTCGTCCGGTAAGAAGCTAGCCCGAGTCGTCGACGGCGCCTAGTGTTCCACGAGAGATGTCAGCAAAATCGTCCTTAGGGCCCCAACAGGATAAGGCCAGGTTCTACACATTTTGAAGTTTTTTAAACCTCTGGAAATCCACACATATAAAAAAAAACAACAAAAAAATATTTTATTTAAATTGACTACCTATATGACTAACCGCCTAGCAAAAAATCAAAACATGATAATAATATAATACCTAATAATAATTGTTTTTACAAGGGCCTCGCAAAAACTAAAATCTTGGATAGTAATTGTTTTTTTTAAAAAAAACCGCTGTTACGGGGCCGCGAGACCCGGACGGAGTTCATACAAAATACTCAGTGACTACAACCGGCTCTTAAATGCCGACTGGAGCCCTGGGGAATTGCTGAAAAGGAAACTTGTGGCCCTAGAACAGAAAAGGCGATTGAAGGACACAGGTGCGGTTTTAGACAGTAAAAGTCCAACACGCCCTCGCGCTCCACCCTTGATCAGATATGTCTGATCAAGGTTGTTGGGGAATTTACTTACTGACACATCTGTCAGTAGGTACTGTCGCATTCTGCGACGGTTGATTTGAGGTCCGGGACTTTTACTTCAATGAAATACTTGATATGATATAAAAATACTTATACAGCTTATACTTTTCTTCAAGATTCAATATCAGCACATCGCGCTACAATGGTTACGTCCGAACTGAAAAAACTAAACACTTCTTTGTTCTACTCAATTTTCAAACCTATTCTAGAACAACAAAATCCACGCCAATTCGTGAACCTAACTCATGCGATCTCCTTTCGATATCACATGAGCTACGCACCAATGAATAGAAATGTGGAGGCAACAAACATTTAAATTCAAAAAGAAAACTTTCGATGGATTAAGCACTATGTCACTCAGAAAAAAAGCAGCTTTCTATCTGTGAAAAAAAAATTGTAATCGGACCAGTACAGTACTTTCAGAGATTATCTCCTACAAACAAAAAAAACAAACTTTACCTCTTTATAGTATTAGTGTAGAAGTGTAAAGTTTCGTGGCAAACACAATCAAAAGCCTTTGAGAGGTCACAGAAAAGTCCTATCGCATCTTGGGATTCTTCCCACGCCGCAAATATGTGTTTTAATAAGGTGACACCAGCGTCAGTCGTACAACGTCCTTTGGTGAAACCATACTGCTGTTCGTATAAGATCTTATTGGTGTTAAAATGGATAAGCATTTGATTGAGCATAACTTTTTCAAACACCTTATTGAAAACCGGCAACACGGATACAGGTCTATAACAGGTCAGGTTCACTATGGTCGAAGAATTTAAAAAGAGGTACAACTTTGCTATATTTCACTATATCAGGAAAGACTTATTGGTCCACACACAAATTAAAAATTAAGGCCAAGTATGGTGCTACAGTCTCAATTATAGACGTGCATACTTAATAAACATTCCCCATAGGTCTTCAGCTAATTAAATTTTGATTTGCCGGAAAACCTTTAAGACTGTCATAGGGTTTATATGATTGAATTGAAATTCAACCAGACCGCCTGGCAAGTGTTTTTTAAATAAAGCAATTGAAGCTTCGGTTGTGTTGAGAGGCATATTAGTGAAAAAATTCACAAACTCTCGGGCCACTTCAGTATTAGCTTATGGTACCATGTGAAGTCTCCAACTTTTTAATAGTACATTATGATTTATGTGTGTAATGTTAGTAATTACCGTCGAGGCGGTATTTAGACCCGAGCCGTGGCGAGAGTCTTAAGAGAGCCAAGAACGGTAATCATTAATTACTCACGTGTGTCATACGACGTCTTTCAATACACTTGTGAAGAAAACAACAGTAAAACTAAACTAGTAAAATTTTCTGATATGGCGGTAATCTGTTTTCATAAACGCGCGCATATTTTTTTTTATTTTCCCCTAGAGGAAGGCTAAAGTATTTTAATCATACTGCCTAGTCTTACGTTTATGTTTTCTTACGTGAAAAGTTTTTACGATAATGTCTTTCGTAGTGACAATAGAATACGGATGTAACATTTTCTAATGATTTTGTAGTATTTAAATTAATTAATACAGCCACTGAACTTCACTACGGCCATAGACAACAAAAAAAAAACAAATTTTATTTGAATGTACGATTTATTTACTAAATGTTTTTTATTAAATAAATCGTTTGTACAAGTTAAATTTGTCCATTTTTAATTGTAAATTGGATGAAATAAGTAAGTAATACACTAAATTATATACTATTGCGTGTTGCACTAGTGCGTAATGGTAGTCAAAATGTCACAGTTTGGTAACGAGTGCCATTATATAAGTGCAGTGCAATAAGAGTCACTTTCTGAGCAAGCGCGTTGAAAATAACATTTTGTAGACCGATGAGTCACGTTTTTACTATAATTTACATTATTGGACACCAAAAGCAGAAGGAAACTCTAAGAAACTTAAACCAACCGCATCCCAATGTAGGTTTTCGCTTAATGTTTGGATTTGTACAATCGACAACAAGTTAATTGACCCACATTACTTACTCCGAACAGTAAATGGGGAACTTCATAGTTTTCCTAAGAAATCACCACCCCCAGTGCGATACTGTCACTTTTGCAAAAAATGCAAAAATGAGTTAAATATCTGATCCGAAAGCACCCCTTTACTTGGTGCGATAACGTAAGCTAAAAGTCTAAGGGAAGTTGACGTTGTATATACTACTATAGCTGTTCATCTCATCTATATATTCTTAAGTCATTGTTTTGTGAGGTGTCAAAGTTGTAAATGCTTCTCCTGAAAAACTACATTTTTGCATAAGTGACAGTGTCGCACCGGGGATGCGACATGATTTAGTAACATTACACATATCTAAACCCAATTCCGAATCACAATTCGAGATGTTGAGAATTGCTGGATGAAAACCATCCGAACTGACGAATAGGGCGCGCGTGTCTCGGCGGCGGGATTTGTTGTCGGCCTGACAAGTGAACTACAAACGAGACTGCACTGTCAAATACCAAGCTCACGCGCTACAAAGTTTGTCGTTATATTGAGTTCGTCAAAAAAATATTGAAATCAGGTGCTGACCTTCAGCCGTGTATTATATCTCCCGGAACGACTAGTGTCAATTTGCCTGCTTCTTTGGACGCTGTTAGTGTTAGATAATCACTGATAAGACACTGATTTGTAGGAGGCGGTTCGGAAAGTGGAGTTTATATTCTCTCCGCGTCTGAGCAGCGTCACGGTCACAAAGTGCGTAACCGTACCTCACCTACATTATTTTAGCATATTTAGGATTAGAATATCCAGCCATAGTCAGCACTTATGAAGGCACAGGCACAGCACAAATGCAATATACGTTAGTTAACAAAACATGACCTTGTGCGACGTAGAGTTGAAACTAACGCTGACCACCGTCTCGCAATTTCACCTGCTTACCATAAAGTATTGACAATCATACCATTCTGAATAGCTGATAAGAAGTACCTATTAATAAAAGTTACAAAAAAATAAATCTTTCATTAGTGATATTTGCCAAAGTTGTAGTAATTTTTAAACTTTTAATTAAGTACGTACTAAAAAAGATCTGCTACGGCATCAATTATGATAATAACTTAAATTTCAATACAGTCGCGACGTAAATAGTTTTCAAATGATTTAATCTAGGATTTTGCAAACTCAAAAAAATCTGAATATCGGTAGCACATTTGGTGACTTAATTTGTTGCATTTTAGTCCTACCATGACGTCTTACAAGGTCTACGTCAAGTTATCAGTAACCCTGTATAATCAGAGGTCGGAATACGTAGAATATATTTACTTACCTAATAGATAGATCTCTTGCAAACACCTTAGAGCCCTTATTTCGCTCAATCGCGTCTTTAATTTTTCCGGTATTAAATTGACGGAGATCTAGATAGATTTCAAGGACTTAGACAAGATCCGTTTATTGAGCTGCGAAATATGTGCACGCATCGTCTGAAGACAGCAGAATCATCTCACTGATCTCACGCCTCTCCTTCATATATTATTTATTTATTTTGTTGTTCATTTAGTCTATATATTATTTAGGTAATTAATCTTACGACATAGCAGTAGCCTAATGTGATGAATTTGAACCATGAGAAATAAACAGTGGGTGCCGAGCACCTCTGAGAATAGAAATCAAGAAACAGATCAGTAATCGCCTTTTAGGTTACGTATAAATTATAATATTTCTTGATACTTAAAACTAGTTTCATTTGAATAAAATGGTTCCATTTTATATTTTTATCAAACATAATTAGTAATTAAGTACGCAGTATGTAAGTAGGACATTTATTTATTTGTCGGTTGATCAGTGTGCATTTTTCTCCTGACTGTATATGCCGCGAAAGTGTGGGGTTCGAAGTTTTTTAAATGCTAAGACCATACACAACCGCGAGGTATGCTGTCTCAGGGAATATTTCCTAGCTGCCGACGTGGGTATGCATCGAGATGTAGTGGCAGTGGACAAGGGATTCACTCCGCTCTCCCTGGCTAACGAGAACTGGCGCAAACCAGTAGTGCTTGACACTAACGATTTCAGGGAAGTATGACAGAGCAAGGAACTTCACGGACGCATTTCTGAGCCCTTCACGGGCCCGATGTAGACCAATTGGCGTTCGTAGCCTGGCTGCGTTTCGGTGACCTCTCCTGGGAAACCGAAGGTTTTGCCTGTGCAATTATGGACGAAATTATCATGACGAATAACTACCGGAGATTTATTGTGAAGGAGCGCACGGTTGACATCTGTCGGGCATATCACCGACCGGGAGAATAAATTCGTCACATTATCTCTGGTTCTTCTCGTTTAGCTAACGGAGAGTACTTGCATAGGTACAACCTAGTAGCCAAGATTATCCATCAGCAACTTGCTCTGAAATACTCTCTTGTGAAATCAGAACTGCCGTACTAAGGTATAAGCCCGACCCAATAATTCTTGATAATGGTCACATCAGTTTGTGCTGGGATCGGCCCATCATCACTGACAGGACTATTGTAGCAATAAGCCTGATGTAGTGGTGGTGGACCGAAGCGAGAGGCGTGCAATGATTGTTGCCATTTCCGTTCCACATGACGAGAACCTCGTGAAAGTCGAGAAAGATAAAAAAATTAAGTACTTATATTGACTTGGCTCGCGAGGTTGTCGACACGTGGGATGTGGACTCGGCGATCATTGTAACAACAGTCGTGTCGGGCAATGGCTTAATAGCTAAGAGCTTTGACCAACACCTTAGGAGGCTCGCGTTAAGCGACTGGATCAAGGGCTTGATTCAGAAAGCGGTACTCCTGGACACGGCTCGTATAGTTACGAGGTTTCTGTATCTGGAGCCCTGACCTTTATTTTTGAAATATTTAAAAATGTAATTGATATGTTTAAATAAGTGAAGTAAGAGAATATTATTAATATAATATATAGTGACAGCTGTCAACTGATCGGCCATAGTGAGCGCATCTGTTTACACAGCCAACTGACGTCACGACCAGAGTAAATATGGCGTCCACTGCTTTCTAAATTGTCGTCAAATACGCGCCAAATTTGAAAATGAAAATTTTAAATGCTTTTTTAAGGTACTTAGCGACTGAATAAAAATTTTGTGTTTTTTTAGTGGTTTATTAGCACTATAGAATCTAATTAAAACACTTTTCAAAAATGACTGTAATACCCTATTATAATATAATAGTAAAATCACTTCCTCTCAAGAAAAGGGAACATAATCCACCACGTGAACCTAGTGCGGGTAGGTGGATGTCTTCGAATCTACAGTCCAAACATAAGCCAAATCCCAAATCCAGGAATAACAAACATTTAGCATGCGAAAGAATTTTCAGGTAGCGGCCTTGAGTGTAGTATAAAATGTACATAAGGTCGGTACTTACTTACATACAATTTGCCTGCTGCGGTCTTCCCGTCCAACTATAATTTAGGTGTCTTCAAGGCTAGAGTGAATAGACTCTTAATAAACTAGTGCGCCTGACCATCAATGATTGCATCTCCGCTTACCATCAGGTGGGATCGCAGTCAAGCACTGGTTTATATCAATTTAAAAAAAAAAACAAAGTTATGTTATTGTAAGTAGGTAGGTACTTACTTGGAAAACATATAATTATCGATCACTAATTATAATCTACCTAAGATTAGTTATCTCGGATTGGATTACGTTCAATAAACCGTTCTACTCTGTCCTGTATTGGTGTAGGTTCGGTTTTTGTCTTAGCATACCTACTGCAACAGTGAATATAAGTCCTGTCTTAGGTTAATACCTGGAGAAACAGTAATGCGAAGCGCCCTTAGTTCCCGCAGATACAGGTGCTTCAGAAAGTAGCTATGCCCTACAGGCTGGAAGACAAAATCATACCACTGTTATGGCACTATCTCATAGACATGATGCTGTTTGCCCCAGCAGGGTCGGTGCTTATTAGGGCTGCGAGAATCTCGTTCCACCCTAGAGTTGGGTTGGGTTGGTGGAGTTGGAAAATCATCGGGGAGTCGTTAAGATTTCCCAACTAAAAAAAGAAAATGGTTCAGTTCATATTGGAGGAATGCCTAGCCTGGTTAGTGAAAAGAGGCTGTCCATGACGTCGTTTCGACTGTCAGTGCCTTGATCTCGCTCACATAACAAAACATCTTCAATAAGAAGATATAACAGTGATGTCTGGTATTATGTCAGTAAAGCCTCATACTACCTGCCGCAATTAATGCAGAATGGTGCAAATAAAACAAAAAGTAATGGAAACAATTATTATATTAAAACAGTAATTTTACAGACTAGTATAAAAATAGCCAAAGCTAGCACTGAGCAATATCATTTGTGACTTTAATAAAAATAGTAAATAAAATATTTTTTTATATCAATATAATTAATAGCTGTTATATATAAATTCTATAATATAAGACAGTTCCAGGCATTTGCACTGTGTGCTTAAATTGTGGTAACTAGGCTACCATGAAGCTATAACTAAATATGATGGGTAAATTGCTTGGGGGTGACGCTATCATTTGTATTCTTGTATCTGATCTCTTTGATGGTCAGTTGCTTTCCTTGGTGTATTCTTTGAAGATGACTTCTCATATCGTAAGACCGTGAGAAAGAACGATGGCACACGGGACATTGCGTCTTTCCTGCGTGTGAATCCTTGTGCAATGTCAATGAAGTTGGATGCTTGAAACCTTTTGGACACAGTTGGCAGCGGAACTTAGCCAGTTCTGATTCTGTAACAATTATTGAAATTATGTGAAGATAACAAAAAAAAGTGAAAAATTGCATAAATGATATTGAGTGATTTTTTTGTTTACAAATGATAAAACTCTCATTAAAACAATCTATTTACATTTTTACAGGATTCTCTCACATGAGTTTCTAGTCCAAGTTAAAGGGAGATTCTTTAAATGTGATATTTATACACATTTGTAACCACTGTTTTATCACACAACATAAGTTTTGAATTTACTGAATACAATAGGCATAATATTTTAGAATTGTTAAATTGCATAATGCAATTTTTTAGTTTATTAAGCAATAAACAATTGTTGCATATTTTATTAAAAATGTACATGCATACCAGAATTGCCTTTTTCTGATAAATCTTCAACTGAAGTTGTCTGTGTATCAACTTGCATCTCTTCACTACTAGTAGATGGGGTTGGTTTCAACTTTACATTCTCATCAGATTTTGAAGCTTCGGGTTGCATTTCAACAATACCATTTTCATGTTCAGCATTACTTTTGTTTGGGGTGTTTGTCATTGTCACAGTTTGTGGAATGTACTCTTCTCTAGAGCTCTGCATTGTGGCTAAGTTAATTGGTTCATCAGACAACACAGGCACAATATCCTCAGTCATTCTACTAGATTTAGAACTTAAATCTAAAGAGATGTTGTCTGTGATTCTCAACTGGCTTTTAGATGATTCATCCTCCATATTATCAGTCAAACCCTTAACCTCTAAGAGCTCAGCAGTTATAAGAAATGATTCCAATTGTTCTTGGAATATGTTTACCTCACCATGGTACATAAAGTTGATTATAGCATTGAGGTCTTCGAACTTGAAGTTTCTGAATATAATCACAGGATGTTGACATGGGTTCTCTTTGAATATTTGCTTGAAATAACTACTACAAGCAGATAACAACATTTTGTGTGCTTTGATTTTGCCACCATCACAGCACAGCGTAACATCCACTAGGTCATTTTCAAAACGGAGAACATTAAACGCTTCTGTTACGTGAGATACGTAATTATTCCAGCGTAAAGAGAACTGCGGTGCATTATTCATCCTATATTTGGTATTTAACAAAAACACTGGTGAAATATCGAAGTCACTTAATCTACTAATGAGTTTATCACGTTGTTGCGATTATCGAGCAGATTTGATAATGGTCAGTTTACTTTTCCGATGTTTCGAGCTAAAAATTAAAGTTTCTCTTTCATTTACACAAAAACTGGATGTCAATACAAATGTCAATAAGTTTATTATCTGTCATTTTCACTTTGTTTTGTGGAAAATCCTTTATTGCCAGCATTAAAATTAAATTCTCCGGAAATTAAAAAGTTAAAAACTAAGATTTGATTTTGGATTTTTACTAAAAGTACAAATACAAAATTTTGTATTTGTATTTGTACACAAATAAACTAAAAGTACTAAATTAATAACTTAGAATTTCAAACAGCTAATAAGAATAATAATTAATTAATAATTTAAAAAAAAAATTTTTTTTTTTTTAATATTTAAAAATATAATATTCAAAAATATTATTATTTTAATTATTTAAAGGAAAATAGATTAGTTAGGCTGGCAACATTCAGTTCATCCCCAGCCGCCAGCGCCAGCGATTCGATCTTGCAGAGTACCTAGTAATTCGGAACGACTGTTGGCGCGCGAAAGTACTCTGTGCGCCACACTGTAAAACAACGAAAATATCGTAAAAGTTTCGTAGTGTCGTGTCGTGGTATCATATCGTATCGTGTCGTTGTATCGTAAAAACGTGTTGTATCGTATTTCGGAACGCGGGGCAATATTTTTGACAAATGTTTGACATTGACAGTTGAAGTTATTACGGGGCTCTGAGTTGGTGATGGTGATAAAATCGCTTTATATGAAAACATATTTTATTCATAATATTAAATAAATAATTACAATTCAAGTTATCCGATTCCGTACGTCGAATAAAACCAAATCTATTAAAAAAATAAAATGGTAAGTTATTACAATCGATGTTTAGGAATGCTTGAGTTTACAGTGGTATCAGCAGTACAAAGAAATGATTTTATTGTAATTTATAGCACGGCCGGGTTAAAGTTCGTACTACAGAAGAAGAACGGGCGAGAAAAGAGAAAGAACGTCAAGAAAAACTTAAGGTTTATAAACATGCTATGCAAAAGATATTTCATAAGGTATGTAATGGTCCTGGGGATTTTTATCCTACTCCATAAAACAGTTAGTACAAAATTAATACTTTTATCTCAGAGGGAAGAAGGTGAACTAGACAAGGATCTTTTGGAGCTTACAGGAAAAGTGTTGTCATCCAACCCAGATATCTATACACTATGGAACATCAGAAGAGAAATACTCATAATTTTCAAGTAAGTATTAAAATTTCCTTATATAAAATTCTTATATAAGGAAATAGAAACAGAACAGGCAGGATATGTAAAAGGTAAAGAAACTCTGGAGCCAAGAGCCAAATCAATGAAAAGTCTCGGAATTTCAACAATCCTGTTTACATTTGCTTTGTTAACTTCTCAAAAGCATTTGATTTTTGATTCAGTGAAATGCCCTTGACTTTGTTGCAAATGGGTACACCTAAACTACTAAACATAGTGCAAATGTTGAGATGCCTGTATGAAGATGGCGTTGCGTCAGTGAGAAACGATGAAGTATTCTCATATACCTTCCATCGTAGTGCTGGAGTTCGACAAGGGTGCATATTATCCCCACTTCAGTTCAACATATGCATAGAAATGATTATGCACATTACCCTTGAAAACTTTTTCAAAAATAAAAAATACAGACATTAGTGTTTCCCTGTTGCTGAGACATGGACCCTACAACAAACAGGGACAAAAAAGATTGACATTCTGGAAATGTGGTGTTGAAGAAACATGCTCGGAGTTTCTAGGACCTAGTTTCGAACAAACGCCTCCATTCTTGAGGAACTGGGCGTCAGGGAGCACTTGTCTATGTTGGTCGTATTTTTAAATACTTTGGGCCATATTTTCTGACGTGGAAACGACTCCGATCACGAATGCCTTGTTATTCAAGGAAAGGTGGACAAGACGAGGCCGCATGGGAGATCACCGATGTGAAGGACTGACCAAATCAAAGCGGCTATTGGCGGCACATGGAACAAGTTCGCCTGGATGACTGCCAGCAGGCATAACTGGTGGAAACCCTGAAAGCTTCCAGAGAGCTACCTTTGTGATAACGACGACGACTCTAGCAAGAGTTAAACGACCAAGAAGAAGAAAAATGACATTACAGCTGTTTAATCAAATTAATTCTATTGCTACAGTTGCAAAATTTAATTTGCAAAATATTTTTTTCCAAACTTTCATTTATATAAGTATTAATAGTATGTCTATGTAACATCATCAGGAAGGGCAAGTCTAACAAGTGCTTCTTTTTATAATAATTTACAGAAAAAATTATGATAATGAAGAACTGTCTCAGTTGTATGATGCTGAACTGCATTTAACGGAGTATTGTTTGAAAATAAACCCAAAATCGTACTGTGCTTGGCACCAGCGGGAATGGGTGCTCACTACCAGGGCAGACCCCAACTGGGAAAAGGAACTGGCCCTATGCAATACATACCTGAAGTTGGACGAAAGAAATTGTAAGTTTTTAGAAATTGTGTAGTGTTCCAAATTTGATTAAGTATTTGAAGAAACAATGCTACATTATTTATTTAGACCGCACTTGTTTCTTGTAATGGGAGGAAGTTTACTATCTGCGAAAATCTATACATACATTTATTTTTTCATACATACATTTTTACACACATTTATACATACATTTTTTCTGAGAGCCAGTCGCAGTTTTAATAAGATTTCATGTGAACCCGGCATTGACCTCTTTTGCACGAAAGCGGGCACAGTTAGGAAGCACTTAGCAAAGTCATTTTTTGAATAACCAGCACCTATTTGCACGTAAAACATAATATTATTGTTTGTTAAAATTATTGAAAGTTTACCAACTCTGTGTCAGCCTTGTGGGACCAACATTAGTTATTTTTTTTTTTCTTCATTATAACTACCTACATGTGGAAGCTTGTAATTAGCAATTTAATTACCTACTATTGTCACTATGTTGTTATTAGTCTGTAAGCTTTCCTAAAATGCGAAAAATAAATAAATATATAAAAATGAACCCCTTTCTCCTGGTCACGCTATTATAACCTGAGAATGACTGGACCAATTTTATTAGTTCTTCTAAACACACATTTTTCTCAAAACAGTGTATCATTTCATTTATAGGATACACAAATTAAATTCTAATTTTGAATTTTCGTTTATCACTGTAATGGCCAGTCATTGGATTTTTTTCATGGAATGAAAACTCTTTTGTGTTAAATTAAAACAGAAACCATAAAACGGAAGTGTTTCGATTTTTCTGATGAGAAGTGTATTATAAAACTTGTACGCACAATCAATGTTGTGTTCATCGCAGTTACTTCAAAACCGGCATCCTATCCCACCATTTATAGGCATGCAATTAAGCGTATTTGAAATTAGTGTGGAAAACTGCGCCGGCCAGCCCCCATCTTCTTAGTCAAAAACTGGCGTCCCCCCACCGGGAATTAAGTCTCATTCCTGCGTTTCGAAAGTGTATTTATACTTAAGGATATTTTTCATTGCAGTCTGTTGCAGTTTGGGCATCAACCTTACCTCAGCTGTTCAGTTGCAATGACAAAATTGGCCCACCAGCCCCAAAATACACTATCCCTATCCACTGCTAGAAATTCGACATGAACGCTACTTATTAACGAGTATAGTTGTAATATGAATATGACTTACTTATTCATTATTTTTTAGTTCACACTTGGGATTACAGAAGATTTGTTGTCAAACAGTTCAAACCATCATTGAAAGATGAATTTGATTACACTACTGAAAAACTAATGGACAATTTCTCCAATTATTCTGCATGGCACTACAGGAGTAAATTGCTTGTAGAGCTTTATCCTGACTTGGAAGGTTGGTATAAACACAAAAAACGATATCTAATTCTAATTACAATAATCATAGTAAACTTTTAGTTGAAAGCTGGTTGCATATCAAGACCGCAATGAAGTTAGACTACAGACAAAGAGATAAGCTTAGCACATGCTGACTACAAATAACGCAGATATTTGAAAAATGATTGCAGCTTTGTGAGCCATACTAAACCATCTTAGCTGAGCTCTTAGGTATAAAAGATTTTCAGCTGGAGGCTGTTTTATATTAAATTAAAGCAAATTATTGATTGTGATACTTCACAATCAATAAACTACCTGCAGTACCCGCTGGTAGTTGTCATATTTGTTTGGAATTTAAATTAAAAAAACTGGTTTGCTCTGCATGCACAATGCCTGTTGCTCTTTGGTTGGGTTGGAAATCATATTCATGCCACATGGCTGACATGGCACACACTACATATAGATAAATAATTATATATGTTCATGATTCAAAGATTCAAAGCATTTTATTTCAAATAAGTAAACCATTTACAGGCACTTTTGAAATGTCAAGAAGTCAGTTAGTCAGAAAAATTATGCCAATTGCACATTTCAAAGCATAGATCCCTATGGAGAAGAATGTGCCAGAAAGTCCATGGATACTCTTTTCAATCACGTTATGTATTACAAATATCTTTGTTACATGTTACTTGTCGCTATTATTATGTGAGAACAATGTAAATAAAGTAAAAATAAAAACTAAATAAAGATATTAAAATAGCCACCGGCGTGACTATTTTATATTACTTTTCACAAAAAATTGTGTAGGTAATATAATAATATAATATAATAATAATTTATTCAATAAGTAGTTTGTACAAGGCATACAGAGTAGTCTTAAATACTAGAGAAAAACAGTACATTCATTACAACGTGGGTCCTAGGACTCCCTTTCCTAAACTAGGCAGAAATTCTGTCTGTATCTTAGGAAAGAGTTTCCAGTTATAGGGGGTCGTATTACGGTTACAAAATAAAATAATGACATTGGTACGTGCAGTGGGTGAACAAAGTACTTAGTTAAATATGTGTAGTGTGTGTGCGTGTATGTGTGTGTGTGAGAGTAAGTATGTGTGTGTTTGAGCGTGAGTATATGTGAGTATGAGATTGAATATGTGTGTGTATGAGAGTGAGTATGTATGTGTATGAGAGTGAGTATGTGTGTGTTAGTTTTAAGCGTATTGTATGTGTAAGCCTATCTCGTTTAATGTATTGTAGTTAGAAGCTCCTCGGTATCATTATATGTTAGTGTCTGAAGCCAGGAATGTAGTTTCTTCTTTACCTCGCACTTAGTCAAGACGTATATATTAAGTAGTTTGTGGGCTTTATTATATAACCTAGCACATAGACCATTAAACTGTCGTCTTACAAAGGCAGTCCTGCAAGAAACGGTAGGACATAACGGAAACCCACCGCGCCGCTGACTCAAAAGCTGCTTATTGTAAGAGAACATAGAGTGTTTGTAGAGGATGGTTCTAAGGATATACAATTTCCTAACAGATAGGACATTGCATTCTGTATATAGCATAGATGTAGGGTAGTCACGCGGTTTGAAGTTTATTACTTTTAGCACAGCCCTTTGAGCTCTTTCAAGCTTTAATAGCTCAGTTTTATAGGTCCCCCCCCATACAGGGATACAGTACGTCAGAATTGATTGACACAGAGCCAAGTAAACCATACGGAGAGTATCTTTATCCGCCGAAAACCTCAGATTTTTAAAAATGTATATGAGTCTTCTGGTTCGAGATGTTAGTGACTCCAATTGAGTGGTCCAGTCTAGTTTCTCGTCAACGAACACTCCGAGATATTTTATAGATTTGACCATCATCAGCGACAGACAAGTACAAGCTGTATTGTTTTGCGGACAGTTATGGGCTATTAGGTTTCCGGTTTCTTTAGCTGGTTTTGGTACGTTCGGTAAAATAAAGCGTAAAAATTTGGTTTTTGTAACGTTCAAAGTTAATAAATTCCTTGCTAGCCAATCCATTACTCTCCGCAATGCGTTTTCCGAGTGCAATTTAGCGTCTTCCCAACTCTTACCATATGCCACTAGTGCAGTGTCGTCTGCGTATGTAAAAATATCACAGTTGACGAGTGGCAGTTTACAAAGGTCGTTTACATAAATTTGGAAAAGAGTTGGGGCCAAAATACTTCCCTGGGGAACTCCGAAGGTTAATTGTTCCTCTGCGCTAATTATATTATCTATCTTGACCGATTGTTTACGGTCAGATAGATAGTCTTTGAAAATATTAAGAGCTAGACCACGTATACCCACAAATTCCATTTTTCCTATTAATTTGGAAATACAGACAGTGTCGAATGCCTTACTAAGATCTAGGAAGATGCCATAGCTTTTCAATTTTTTGTCTAGTTTGTCAGCAACTGATTGTACTAGGTCAACAACGGCATCTTCCGTAGAGATGCCTTGTCGGAAACCATATTGGTTATCGGCGAGGATGTGGAATTTGGTTAAATATTGAGTTAGACAGTTATTAAGAACTCTTTCCATGATTTTAGATAAGGCGCTTAATACGGAGATGGGGCGATAGTTACATATTTGATCCTTATCTCCAATTTTATAGACAGGGGTAACTAACGCCGTTTTGAAGGCCCTCGGGAATACTCCTTGTGATATGGAAAGATTGCAGATATGGGTAATAGGTGGCACAAGAACGTTTCGAGCCATTTTGATTAATTTGGCTGGTATGTTGTCCCATCCCGTAGCACTATCGTCCCGGAGGGTTTTTATAATTGTCTCGATATCACTTACACTCACCGGGAGAAGCGCGATTGAGTTCACTGTACTGTGTTTGGGTGTCTGATCACGGCCAGTAGGGGGGGTTATTTTAGATGCCAAGTTTTTACCAACATTGGCAAAAAAGTCGTTGACTATGTTAACAGAGGACAGAGGGTCCGTAGATAGTGTTAAAAGATTCGTAGCTGGCTGATTATTTGTTTCTGTATAAGTAAGTTTTTTAACGACTTTCCAAGTTTCTTTCGATTTTTCGTAAGAGCGTTTGAGTTTATTAATAGGCCTATTACAGAAATTACGGTACCTAGTGTAAGTTATTTTGAGAACAGTGTTTTGTGGATCTAAATTTAGCTTTAAATGCATGCTGTCTCGGTTTTTGATGCACTGGATAAGACCGGGTGTCATCCAGGGCTTGATTATTTTAGCCTTTCTCGCAATTTTGATATGTGCGGTATGAGTCAGAACAATACCTTTGAGAATATTAATTAAATTATCTGCAGCGTTATTAGCATCAGTAGCGTCCATCACCGAGGCAAAATCAGCGCATTCCACGTCTTTTACGGCATTATTGTAATTTAACCGTGTGGTTGTCTGTAGATTAGATTTACGGTTCACTTTGATTCTGTTTACACATAAAACCGTAGCATGATGATCTGTAATACTCGTTTCTATTACGAAAGAATTTGATAGGGATTTAGTTTTTAGTAAAATATGGTCTAAACATGAATTTGAACTTGGTCTAGTGGGATGTGAAAAAGCCGGTAAAAGGCCCAGTGTTGCTGTATGTAGAAGATATTCGTGCGAGTGTGGATCCTTGTTGTAATGCTGTTGGTGTGCCAATAAATTAATAACATCTATATCTATATGAACATTCAACTGACAGCACCCGTTCACGAACATGATGCGATTATTAGCACCAGTCAGCCTAACCATTTTGAAGGAAACCAAATGAGACATTTGAGTGAGCATGACAAAATCAACTGCCATGCTCATTTATGTTAAACAAGTCCAGTAATAACCTAAAAACACATTTACACCATATTTACAAACTTTGAAAAAAAAAAATGCTTCTACATTATACATATATTTTCAAATAAAGAAAATATAATTTCCAAACCAAACTAATCAATTTCTACACCCTATGTTGTAATGAAATGCTTTTTTTTTACCAGGTGGGCGGCCAATAGAGGACAGTCACCATAAACATGAGTTGAAAATGGTACAGAGTGCAGCATTCACTGACCCGGATGATACCAGCGCGTGGTTCTATCAGAGATGGGTCCTAGGTAAACTATTTATTGGAATTATATGATAAAAAACCTGAATGTGTTCCTTTGCTGCACAAACAAGTATCTTTAATTTATTCATAGATTGGGACAATAAACTATGTAAGCTTCTTTATGTGTTAATTCATATTTTTTCTTATCATAAAATTTTAATAAATACGAATGGACATAAATTCTAAATCAAACAAAATTCTAATTTACAGGAGCTGTTAGGACAAATATAGAAGTGGCAGTTTATGTTGTGTCGCCATTAAGAACAACGATAGCATTTAGTAGGCCCGTCAACCAGTCATTTGTTGCTTCAAAGACGCGTTTGTTCTTCGGTAATGAACTAGTAAACGGAGAGTGGCAGTCTTTGACAGGAGCCCAATATGATGTTTTATGGATTTTAAAACACAATGCAGAAATAACTGAGAACTTAGATATAAAGGTATTTTTTTTTATTGTATACTAGCTTTTGCCCGCGACTTCGTCCGCGTAGAAGTCGAAAATGGTTTTATTAGGTTTTTTGAGATACGAAAATATGAACAATTATTTATTATCTTAGCCGTGTGCAGCGCCCCTTAATGACCTCCACTGCGGGTGACGTAACCTACGACAAACTTATTATTCGCGGTTGGTACAGTAATCGGATCTAGGTATCGAACCGCAAAATTTTGTTTTTTATTATATATACTTTTCCGAGATAAAAAGTACCCAGTGTGGTGCCCAGGATACTAAAGAATCAATACCAAGTTTCATCGTAATCGAACCGGTAGTTTTTGTGTGATGCCTGAACAAACAGACAGACAATAATTTTTTTAATCACATTTTTGGGTTCAGTGTCGGTCTAGTAACCCCTGCCATTTATTTTTTTGATATTTTAAATGTACAGAATTTTTACTTCTACATATAATTTATTATAATTAAAGATAAATATATTGGAAAGAATAGAAGTAAGTAAATAATAAAAACATGGATATAGAAAAATTTATAACTTTATTGTAACTTTACACTTTGCAGATGGAGTATGACAGGGAAGAAGAAACTGTACAAATTATTCCTACTATTAAATATAATTCAAATACTTATATTGGTAAAGGTGAGATAAGTTTCGAGAAAAAATACTCAAAGCCAGTTGTTGAGGAGCTAAATAACCAGCTGGAGGCCTGTCGTCAGTTGCTGGCTATGGAACCCGACAATAAATGTAAGTAAAATAACGTAATTACTAGAAAATTATATGTAATTTGCCTCGGTTTGGTTGTGTTTATTTGAAATTTCCACTGTTGAGTATAGGAACAAATTAATTTAAGGCCCGTGCTACACCGGGACGCCATGGCGGTGTTGCTAATAAGCGCAGTCAAGAAAATGCATCCAGCTCTATGGTGTGTAACACCTGACTACTGTTGGGTATGCAGTCAACCATACATGTTTTTTGATGTCATGACATGGCTACGCCGTCATGGCATCCCAGTGAGGTACGGCCATAAGCCTAAAAGTTATCAAGCTGTCATGTGACATTAAGGGGCAGTGCACTCCGAGATGCAACACGAAATACGGTGCGCGCACATTTTAACAAAATATAACTTTATTTACTACACGAAAAGTTACACACTTCAGATCGCCATGCATCGCGGCGCAGTGCTGCGTAGTCTAACGTATTCTGAATTTTCACAATGAAATGTATCTTTTCTTGTAGTAAATAAAGCTGTATTTTGTTAAAATGTGAGCGCAGCGTCGCGTCGCGTCTCGGTGTGAACTGACCTTAATCAAACGAGACTGTGGTATTATCCTATAATACACCCTCTAGTGGCGTTTTAGCTTACATATTTGTAGCTATTTACAACATTTTGTACTATATTTAGGATGCAGACTCGTCCAAAGCTGATTTAAAATTTAGAGTTTCTACTTTACAATTTACGTTTTTTCTTTTTTCAGGGACTCTTCTTACCACCACAGTTTTTCTTCATTGTATTGATGCAAAACAGCATCATAAGGAAATAATAGACAATTTACAAACATTGAAAAGTATTGATAATTTGAGGGCTGGTTACTATGATGATTTAATTACTAAATGGAGTATAGAAGATCAACTTATACAGGATTATAAAAACGATAGTCTAGATTTCAAAATTATGTTTGTTCACAAAGTTACTAGTTTGCCACATTTGCAATACTACAGTCACTGCGAAAATGTAGATCTATCTAATCAGAATTTAACATCAAACATTTTGCCTGCCTTAGAATTGCTTCAAAACTGTAAGGTAAGCTTTATTCAATTGTTATAAAAGCAACTTAGTTATTTTCATTATTTTATCTTTTCTTTTCAGTTTTGATTCCAATTTATTTAAGTTTTATTTTTAATTTTACAGAAATTATCATTAGAGAATAATCAACTGACGACGTTAAAAGGTTTCCCTAAATTGGATCTGGAGGAATTGAATTTAACTGGGAACAGTGATTTAGTTGAAGAAGTGGAGTTATTTAAGGAAAGATGCCACTATTCAGTGATTTTTTGAAGAATATGTTGACACCTTTTGGTGGTAAAAATATCTAAAACATATATATTTTAATAATTAATATCTTAAACTTATCAGATTGTTAAGCTTTTGTTACACTAAATGTAGATGGGAGGCAAAAGCTTCGAGCACACCATTGTGCAATGAACTGACAATTATGGGTTGCATTTTGCCACTCACATACCCAGCCACATGGTGCCTACTTATGTAGCCTAAAGTAGTTGAACATACAACTTCTACAGCTCTGGATCTCCATTTTTTTTTGTAATAAAGGCAACAACCAAGTAAATCACTATTGTTGAAAAATAGTCACTTAAGTGCCTACCATTTTGTTTTTTTTCCAGCAATGTAAACAAGGTTCAATATTTTTCTAATAATTATTACAGATTTAATGTCAATAACTTAGCCTTTAATAATAATTTGAAAAAAAAGGTACAAATATCTCTTACATTATTGGAAAAAAAATTATATAATGCAGTATTTAAAGAACTTATTTCAAAGCACCTTGTGCACCTAGCTTCATTCAAGGTGTTGATTTTTTACTAAGCTTTGATGTGATTTATAATTGTTATTTTATTGATTTTATATGTGAAGCAGTAAGTAATTATTAAGAGCTATCATCACTTTCTTCTAAGTTTATTATTTGCTATAAGTACATAATATTTAATGATTGTGTTGTACAGATCAAATGTAACAAAAAAAAAAAAATGAATATATTTGTTTTTAACAATTTACCAACTAAAGGTACTTATTTCTATTAATAATTATTATTTAAAATTATGGTTACTGTAAAAATATCTCCAAATATCCTTTAACTTTTAGCTGCATTCCACTCAAGTTTAGCCAGCTTTATATTAAGCTTTTGTCAAGTTAAAAATATGTATTTGTATGCTTTTTATCTAATATGTAAGTAACTACTTCTAAAATGTTACAGGCCCAATTTTCTTTGTGTTTATATCATATGTTTATCAACAATACTCTCTTCTATCTAGACATTTTATTGTTTAGAAAAATATATCTATTATTATTATGTTTTAATAACACATATTTTGTATTGTTTACACATAAGTGTATAACATACTATGTATAACATACTTTAAACTTGTCAACATTTAAATAAGTTATAATTTAACACAGTTTTGTGACAAGCAAAATGCTAGAGCTTGACAAACTTGCTGGGAGCTACAAATGGTTATCCCAATAGATTGCTTTTGTAGGTGTAAGTGAGGATCATAATACAATGAATCAGTTTGTAAACATAAGCTCTAGAGCAAGTGAGTGCCTACTGTCAGTTACAATAGTCCCAAAGATTTTATGAATTAATTAAAAACGATGCATTCAAATGCTGTGTCACTTCCAAATAATGATAGGACAGGGCTTTAATTTCAATAATTTTAACATATTTATATTACATAGGTTTATCATGTTGAAATCTATTAACATGGAAATAAATTATTATGAAATAAAAAGTAATTTGATATTTTTAACCTCTCAAGATAACTTACCAGATCTTAAGTTTTTTAAAGTTATACACAACCTCAGCAACAGGTTTTAACAAAATGTCCTCATCCCAAAATAATTTGCCACATGCTTCACATAAAATTGCTGATTTACTTAGAGCAGATAGTTTACTAGCATTATGTATGTCAATGCTGACTCCTTTATTTGTTGTCAATACACTTTTCGAGTAAACGTCTGGTTGATACAAATCTTCATCACAATCAGAATCACTCAGGAAATTTTCACAATAAGCGGTTTCATCATCATCATACCCACCCCCATAATTGTCTGCTTGATCAACATTGTCAGGTTTCAACACTCTTTGGTATTCAGTACACATTTTTACAACTTCATCTGAATTTAGTTTTCTGAAATCATTACTATTACAATTTATACAAAAGCTGAAAAGATTGTCTTGTTCCACTTTTATGTTGAAATTGTTGAATATTTTTCGTAACTGTTGTATAACCGTGTCTTTACCAACTTCTAATATAGAACTTTGTGGAAAGTTTGTTGTTGGTGTGTGTTTAAGTTTACATAATAGTATCAGGCGTTCCTGTGATATAGCTAGGTTTATGACATCATGCCATAACATTGTTGATGGTATCAAAACTGTGTCGATTCCACAGTATCTTAAATAAGGCATTAAATGAGATAGCACAGGCTCCACTAGAAATTTCACCTCATGAACTGATCTTGATTGCACCATAGGTACGCTGGTCAGAAACCTGTCTACAACTTTAGGTTTCTTGGTGCATTTCTTCTTGCTTTCTAACATAACATCATTGCATATTTCCTCAAAATTTATTTGTTGCTCTAAACATAGTTTCTGAAGATATTCATATATTTGTATGAGCACATGAGCATCTAAAGCAGCATACAGTATTTGGGTATTTCTCAGTGGCCTCAATTCCCAATTAGAACATTGTTCAGATTTTTCTAGAGGTAGGCCAAAACAAGATTGTACTAAACAGCTGAGGCTGTTTCCCACATTGTCACTGTTACCAGGTAAAGTGAGTCCATTGTTAAGAAGACTCTTCCACAGAGTACCAAGATCTAGCAGCCCTTCACCTTGTACTTTAATGTTCCCCAATCCTACCAAACATGATTTCATTTCTTTTAAGTCCTGTTCTAGTCCAAAACCTACTTTTATAATTTCTGCATTATCCAAAAACTGTTTATGGAAAGTGTACCAAAAACTTTGGTATTCTGGTTTGTTCAATACTAGAGTGTCTATTAGATAAACTCTACTGGTAATGGCAATTTGTATTAATGCTACTTGAGACTGTGTAGCTCCAAATGAAGGCTTCCATTCACAATCAATGCTTACAACACTACTCTTAACAACATCTGATATCATTAGATCATAGAACTTTTCACCTGTATCAATAAGTGTAATCTGATCTTCAAGTAGACAAAACTTGTAGTACTCCTGAGGAATTTGTGGAGAATTCTCATTTGTATCCCAATTCTCTTCTACAGGGTCATTCAAAGAGATTTCTTTGAGTGCCAGAGGTAAGTCACTCTCAGCCATGTTTAAGTAAGAAGCCCACTTGAGAGCTTCACTTCGATCATATTCAACTAACATTTCAATAAATTCTTGGCCAGAACCAGCATTTTGTTTCAGTGAATCTTTCACTAAGTCTTCCCATACTGATGAACTGACATTATGTTCTTGATATTTTTGATGTATTAAGTATCTTAATCCACCAGTTGTGCGGTTTTTGCTGAGATTTTTACATGTCTCTATGGGAATGTTAAACTTATTGCATAAACGAGCCACCAGTTTTCCAAGTGGCTTATAGTGTAGTTTATCATATCTGACATGAGAAATCTTATTGTCCTGGATGTAATGTTGTACATATTCTCTGATACTAATTGTTTTGTCCAGTAATTTATCCAGAAAAATTAACAAAGGCTTTACTTGACTAGGGCATTCATTTAAATACTCATCAATTAAATTTGACTTGTCTTGCAGAATCAATGGAAACACAAGGTCTTCAACTGGTATTTCGTCAAACAATTCCATTGATATTACAATTTGCGATGCTTGCTTGCAATTGTCCTTACTGACCATATCTTTCACTATAGGTAGAATTTTGTCTTTAATTGTAGATATCCTGTATGTTTTGACAGTCAGACACAGAAAATGTTGGTTCCTTTGTTGTGTAGCTATATGGAATGCAGGTAGTTTTAAATCATCATCTGGTAGAATCTCACTTGTCTCTGACCACTTCAATAAAGTTTCCATAATAAAATAGGGTAAAGTTTTTGGCTTGCAATCTTTGTAATCATCACATTTAATAACAAAAACTAATGCTAATCTGTATCGTTCTTCTGCACTCTGGAAAAAGGAATCGATGTGAGTCTCTATAGCAGGACTTCTCTTCCACGTTTTCCAAGTTACTTTTAATTGCTCTAGCCACATTTTAGAATTGTCATCGAGATCTACGTTCAGACCTATTGTCCGCAAAGAATCTTCGATTGAAGGTACAATTTTAATGGATTGATTCTCACTGACTAGTTTATTAATATCCATCGTAATAAATGTCTTTAACTTATTCTTCTTTCTAAGAATATATTGGTACAAAGTTGGATCGTTGGATCAGCAGTTCTTATGACATCATTTTAGTTTCAGATGTTGATGAATATAAACTGTTTCTATCTTAAACTATTGAACACAATTATTGGCAGCACAATAAATAACTATTTATTATTGCTGATTACTGGAACTTATGTTAATTAATCTTCGAATACCTAACTAGTTCTCTCTATTTTGTATTTTTTATTAGTGTCGTCCTGTCAGTCTGACAATAATTTATTTTGTCATTCTCAGTCATGTCACTTTATTTTACCTGACCTGCGTTCAAAAATAACCAGAGTAGGGTAAAGTCGCTACTCCAACCGTTCAAAAATGCTTAGAATTGCTACCCAGAGTTGTACTTTTAGAACTCGAGTATTTTTCTTTTGGCAATTGAGCCGGTTACGGCTATTCTTATGGCTTCTAAAATACAAGTGCACTCTCTTGTGACAAATAATGCTTCTGGTGGGCATTGAAAAAGTAAAGCAATTCTAGAATTTTGAAAGTAAACTGCCACACCAGTATTTCCTGTTTCGGTCAATTTTGAAGTGTCAGCGTAAAAGGAATTCCATCCTACTCAGTAACGCTTGAGAGCTAACTCAAAGTCGTATTTTTCGTTTTAGGTATTTCTTGATATACCCAATCCCAAGACGGCTTTTGGTTCGAAATGAATCGTCTCATATGTGGTGTAGAAGACCGGGAGAGTTGGATATTGACAAACTGGCGCGGAGTTTCTCTGTACCTATTTATCAACAAAGGAACTGTTTTATGGTTCCAATAAGGAGAAATATTATAGGAGAGATCGATTTGATCTAAAATTGGGAGTAAGGGATGGGATGAAAGGGAAAATACTTTAGACAGGAACCGGTTAGCCAAATATTGTCTTCTAAGATGTAGAGGTGGTTCAGCATATTCCACTTAAAGCGCATTTATGAGGGCTTGGAACCTGGTTAACCTTCTCAGCGCATTTTTGTTGCAGGGCTCTATAAGGAAGCTGCAATAATCCATCGCGCTTCTGGCCAACGCATTATACACTAATCTATGGGTGTACGGGTGAGCTCCCCACCACACCCCGGCTAAGGCCTTACGGGCCGACACAGATCGTTCACATTTCTTGACCGTGATGTTAATGTGGTTGACCCCAGATAGTTTTGAGTCCAAAGATACTCCCAGAAACCTAGCCTTATCCTTGATTGGAATGGTTTGTTCATCGATATTAATATCTATTGAGAGTACAGAATGCTTGCGGGTAAAAATGACTGCTGTACTCTTTGGCGCACTTAAAGACAAACCGTGATCAAGAAGCCATTCATTTAGCGAAGACATAGTAGAAGATATTCATTGATAGAGCGGCATCCTGAATAGAACTGCCAGAAACCAGGAGTGCAATATTGTCAGCATACTGAAGGATTTTGCAGTCGTAATTGAGACAAGAGGGTAAGTTTGAGGGAGAGGGGGACTAAGAACAGATCCTTGAGGTAACCTCTCCAGACCGCTCTTTGATCAGAGTCCGCCCTAGGGATTCTTAATTGGATGGTGCGGTTGATAAAGATGCTACCGATGATACGATAAATCCTAGCCGGGATCCTCAGCTCGTGCAGCTTTTGCCTGAGGTTAAGGAGGAGGACAGAATGATAGGCAGCTGATATGTCTAGATAGACAACAACCACGGCCTCATTCCTGCTAAGGGCCAGCCGGACCGCTGACGTGAGGGTACCTACACTATCAGCTGTGCCCAGACCTTTCCTAAAGCCGAACTGAGACGACGGGAGCGGTCTCCCATTCTCCACCAACTACTCCAGACGGTTTTTAACTAAACGTTCCAAAAGTTTTATAAATATGGACTATAGAGCAATAGGTCTATAAGAGCAATGATCATTAGGATCTTTGCCTGGTTTTAATATCGGGATGACAACTTGAAACTTCCATTCTGTGCATATGTATTCGGAAGTAAAGTTGAAGTTAGCCAAATCCAGGCAATATTGGTGAGTTTTTGGACCAGCTTTGGAAATAAAAGAGTATGTGAATCCATCCATACTTGGAGCAGAGTCTCTAACATGGGATAGCACAGTTTTTAATTCCTCTAGGCTAAACGGCATGTTTATTGGGTCGGTAGTGTTGTCTACATCATCAATGCCAACACTGCTTTCTTCTTCGCTTGGAACATAAGCCGGAGCGATTTTTGAGAAAAATTGGTGCCCCTGTTTTTCTGTGATGTTGCTTGAGGAGGCAGGTGCTAAACTACTACTAAAATGCCTCATCTTTCGCCAGACTGTTGGGACCGGTGTGGAACTGTATGTAACTATGGACTTAGCGACCTACATAATTTCGACCAACCGTTACTTTTTTTTTTAAGGAATTGCCTGGATTTATCTAATATTCGCTTGAAGGTGAGGAGGTTTTCCAAGTTCATATCGCAGTTAACTGTCTTTTCCGCCTCATTCCTGGCCCTAATCACGTCAGTGCATTCCATTTCCCATCATGATGGGGAAGGAAGCATCCCAGAAAGAGTTTTTTTTAGATGGCAAGCAGTCATCTGCTGTGGAGGAAATGGTGAAGGAAAAGGACGAAAAATATTCCTGGGCATTATAATAATAATAATAATAAACATTTATTTCGGACCTTTCCGTCCATAGGTAACACATACAGCTTTATAAAACACACACAATATTAAACACAAAACACAACGGAAAAAATAAGAAAACAGTTCACAGTACATTAACCAAACAGAAACATATACAAAACAAAAAACTACACACATTCAGTGCGGTGAGGGGAACCGTCCAGTACTCACCGTGTAGCGTGCAAGCGTATCCAATGGTGTAGCAATGGAGAGTCCCACCTGTCCGCAAACACGTTCACAATATTGTTGTTACTGGTCCTAACACGGCTCATCAGTGACGCACATTGCTTCCTAATAAGGGCATGAAAGCCATCAGTGTGCGCTTCTGCGAACATGGCGGAGGCACTGCAGAACCGTGGTAATCCCAGCAACACCCTGAACGCGTTATTGTATTGAACACGTAAGGCGCTATATGCTCCCAGCGTGTAATGTAGACTTAGTTAGATTATGACTATTAACTTTTGGTAGAGAAGATACTCTAAGGTTTAAATTTTTTTAATACAAATCTCAGTTTGTCGAGTTAAGTTGGTATTTTAAAACGGGGGGAGGGGAAGCCTTTATGGGAGTATTTTTGGAAGAGAAATTAATTTTGATAAGATAGTGGCCAATTCCATGGGTTATATCCAAGCGTTACCAAATGAGAAGGCTAGATATTATTGATGAACAGAATGTCAAGTCAACACAACTATTGCTCTGTTCAGGTGCAGACCTGCGTGTAGCACTGCCATCGTTGATAAGACAGAGGTCTACATCATCCAATAAATCCAGCAAATATATGCCGAAGTTATCGCAAGTATGTGATCCCAACGATAATTATGGCAATTAAAGTCACCCATAACAAGTATTCGACCGCTAACACTACATACAAATTTCTAATTATTGAAACATATTTGAGTTGTGGGTGTGCAATATAAAATGAAAAACTATTTATATCCTCAGCCTTAACAGCAACAACATTTATGTTATCGCCAACGAAGGTTAGAGGAATCTGTGAGTATGATACCTTGCTATTGATGAGTAAAGCACATCCCCCATATCCATAATTTCTGTCATTATGAACACTGCTAAAACACGGCAACCTGAAATTGCTATCAGGCAAGAGCCATGTCTCAGCGATGCCGCAGATTGATTTTGTAAGATATTCGAAGAGTTATTCCCTTGTCTTTAAGTTATTGGCTCTGCAACTTCTATTAATAGACCACATCCGTTTCCAGTTGGGGAGAAGGAGTAATTTCGTGTAAGCTCCTGGTGAGCTTGTTTATTATATCCAGGCAAGAGAGGGATGCGGGTTTTGGGTTTTAAAAAGACCTTTATACTGTATAACTTTTGTATAACAGGAATAGGACTTGAGGACTGGGATTGTGGTACATTTACCATAAGCTTATTATGAGGAGAGGTTTTAGAAACATCAGCATAACATCTAAAAACAGGTGGGAATATGAGATATCCTCCGTATATGAGATTGATTTTTTCGATATCAAAGCTTTGATGCTCTTCTGTCGGTCCAATTCAGGACAAACATTGTAGTTCGCGAAATTATTGTCAGTACACGAGACACAGAAGCTCGATTCCTGGGTAGTTTCGCATCCATCTCCTGGATGGTCATCACCACACTTAAAACACCTTGGTTTAGATCGACATAAAGTGCGTGTATGTCCAAAACGACAACAATGATAACAGAGGATGGTTGGGTAGGTATATCTTTCAATTTGAAGAGATGATTAAAAACTGATCACGCGTTTGGATAAGACTCGTCTGGTACCTGAATGTTTTGGATAACGTCATCCTCCACCACTCTACCGGTATATCTCTAACTATGCATTTGTGTTATGTTGAACTACATAGTGGTCTACAATAATGACTAAGAGTTCCGTGCATTTGACCAGTAGGGACACATGTAAGCACGTAAGGCAGAGTGCAAAGTTAGCAAATTGTATGCGAGCGTGATGTATGCTTTGAACGAGCAGATACTGCGCACTGATTCGGGCGAACGGTTCTCCTTGGGATCACGTGAAATATATTCGGTCAACACAACCCGATTTTCATTAACTACAGAATCCCGATCCAGAAGAAGCAATACTCGAAGTAGATTGATAAATAATTCGGTGACATCTTTCGATGGCCAGACTTTATAAAAGAACGACCCTGGGTTGCCACTCGAAGCATTTTTGAACCGTTAGAGTGGCGACTTTACTCTACTCTGGTTATTTTTGAACGCAGGGCCTGCGGCCGGCTGGGCCTGAACGCGACCATTATCAAATTCTTGACGCGCTTGTATTTCGGAACGCGGCGTAAAATAAATGTCATCGTTTGACAGCTAGGAAAACACACAAGCATAAGATTATCTGTATTGCGCGTTCCAAACTCGACATACTTCTTATTATAACCATCAAAAGAGTTATCACTAAGCGATTTGTTTGGTGCAAGTAAAGGACAGATATAAACATGCTATGCTGAAGAAGTAACGTTCATCTATACTCGAATAACGTACAGTGACTTTTGTTTTTGCAATTTGTAAGAGTTGATGGATTTGATTCAAGAAATTATTGTGTGAATCGTGTTGATCATCTACTCTTTAAATATAAATTACTAACCATTATTTATTTGATAAATTGGTTTTCAATCAAATATAGAAAATGGAGCTTTCTGTAGAAGGTAAAACTCCCGAGTACATGGAATTGGCTGGAATCAAGTTCAAGCTTAGTTTGCCGCAGCTAAAAGATGACCCGAAGTTAAAAGAACAGCTTTTGCAAGGAATCAGAAATGGTAACATGGCTCCTTATTACAAAGAGGTTTGTACTGACCTTGGATGGCCATTTGATCAAAAGTTATTTGATGATATGGCAAAAGAAAACCAGGACAGGTTAGGCAAGTTCAAAGAAGACGATTCAGAAACACCTGTTTGGCAAGATCGGTAAGCTTTTGATTACACTTCCTTAAGTAGATTTGGTACTAGATGATACTCATTGATGTCAATCACATCAAATAATCATTTTCCATCCATTCATCACCTGGAGTTTTAGCTGTTGCTACATCTATATAAATATCAACTCTAAAATGTTGTAGGTTAGACTACCTTTGTTCTATTGGGGACAAGGAAGCTGCTACTGCGCTGGCTACCACTAAGTATGAAGACGCAACACTGACTACTAACAGACGGCTGGATGCTGTGTTTGCTTTGTTTAGAATTGCTTACTTCCATGGCTGTAATGTCAAGGAAATGGGGAAGAATATAAATAAGGTATGGTATAATTTATTTTTAATAATAATTTGATGACTTAGCAGATATTCTTGACTGACCTATTGGTGTAGTGGTCAGTGGCCTTGACTGCTATGCCAGAGGTTGTGGGTTTGATTCCCACCCAGGACAAATGTTTGTGTGATGAACACAATCATTTGTTCTGTGTCTGGGTGTAATTTATCTATAATATGTATTTATTTAGAAATATAGATGTTATGGTATGTTTATCAGTTGTCTAGTACAAATAGCACAAGCTCTGCTTAGTTTGGGACTAGATGATGTTGTGTGATAGTTGTGGAATATTATTATTATTTTTACATAACCTTCCTATGCAATTTCATTCAGGTTATCTTTTGTTTGATTGCTTAAAAGTGAGTAGATTAAAGAATAAATTGTTCAAGTTCACTCAAAATATAAAGTTTGGAAGACATGTTAGAAAGGTTAAGATAAAGACAAAGACAAGACTTTTTTTAATGGTACAAACCAGTGTTTGGTTGAGTTCCTGCCTGGTGGTAAGCAGTGATGGAGATGTTTATGGTGAACCACACTAGATTATTATTATTAGTCTATGAGAATAATAATTAAACAGTTATTAATTGCGAATAAGTACTCTAGAGTAAGTGTGTTGTATTAGATAGGTCTATCTATCTAACTGCAAATAATCATAAAAAAAATTACACACTTGATCTGATCTTCAAGCTAATGTTGCAAAGTACCTAGGAATGCATCTTGAACGTCAACTGACTTGGCAAAAACATGTATGGACCAAACGCTAGCAGCTGGATACCAAAATCTGGAACCTTTACTGGCTGATTGGACCAAAATCTGAACTCACTTGTAACAGTAAAATGTTTATCTACAAGTCCATCATCAAACCTATTTGGACGTACAGCATTCAGCTTTGGGGTTCACCAAACAAAAGCAATTTTGCAATACTGGAGAGATTTCAAAGCAACAACAATAAAAAAAATGCTAAATATCCCGCAGTACATTAGCAACCAGTTCATGTACTATATGGATATCAAGCTGAAAACATATAGCAAAAGCTATTAAAACCGACTGTGTATATACAGAAACTAACTAGTTTCACAACTGCCACTTTCTCCGAATTAAAAAGACAGTGTCCAGGAGCTACCGGAACGAGTCCCAACATAAAATTGAGAGATGCGTCGCTGGACAAATCTACTCACCAAATCAAAGACTGATTCCAGCCAGCACATTGGATTATTGCTCCCGAAGCATATTGCCAATTATCAGTCTGTAGAGAAAAAAAATAATAATCTGATGTTCATATAATTTTTATAACTGTTTCAGGCTCACGAGCTTGTCGACAAGGGTGGAGACTGGCGGTCCAGGAACAAACTGAAGGCATATGAAGCTATCTACTGTCTGGCAGTCAGAGATTACAGCAAGGCAGCAGACTTGTTCATTGACTGTGTGTCCACATTTGAATCTTACGAGCTGGTTGATTTTGGTGAGTCTTTTTTAACAATACAATTTTTAACATTTTCTTATTCGGCATATGCATGAATATGCATTAGTTGCGTCCCTTTCATTAAATGGACTTTCTATTATAAATATTTACTGAGTGTCTCAATTGATGCTTGATTGATCAGTTTCATTATTACTTATTTTCATTACTACTCTTAAGTCATTTCAAGTAATGACGTTAGCTCCCTGAAAAATTACATTGCTGTGTATTAAAAGTCACAAATACTTCTACGCCTACGTCTGATATATCCGACAAATAGTCTCGCGTTTATTCTGCCAGGGTCGCACATCCACAATCAAATACTCTGGAGCTCTGTTCAGCTCTTCTGTTACCCATGGAGATTGTAGAACTAAACGAGATGTAGTACCCAGTCGCAAACACATGAGTCGACCCTGGCGATAGGACACGAAGATACTCGTCAGACCTATCCCATGCAAGCAGTTAAAGGATTAAAATCTATATTGAAATCTTGGAGACTGTAATAAGATAAATTATTATACTTGCCACAGTTAGAGTAACCTTATTTTCTATTACTTTTACAGGAACAATCATCCAATACTGCGTGCTAGCTTGTGCCCTGGCTCTGGAGCGCCACGCTTTGCAGTCAGCCCTAAGGCGCCAGGGAGCAGCGGTGCAGGCACTCCGCTCTCGCTTCCCAGAGCTCAGGGAACTGGTAGAGTCCCTACATGAGTGTCGCTATGCGGACTTCTTGAAGAGTCTTGCTTGGGTACAGTATTAAACTCTGCTGATTTTTGTGAATGTGGCTGATTGCTTTAGGCTAGGTTAACTTTGTCGGGCCTGACGAACTCCGTGTTGTAGGAATGAAAATGTGCCTACGGCTCGCTGCCCCGCTGGCGTGGTTAATTCATTAGAGTATCACACGCGTATTCGCCTCTTGGCGTGCGCTAACAAAAATTTTTTTTAACTCTATCGAATATTCTATTGAGTTTTTATTTCAAATATTTGCGACTTTTTTCACGTTAAAAGTCAATGACCTTAAAGATCATTCAATATAAGTAGACCTCCCACCTACAGCTAGTGTCTACATTACTATCGCAAAGAATATTATACTGAAATTATATCATACTAAATGTTAATTATTATGTATAATAACGTCTTAAATGGCCTACCTTTTAAAAATTACATATGAACGCAAAACTAACGCTCATACAAAACCAACTAAGTTATATCCACTTCATTTTAATTACCTGATTGCAAGAAGGGTTATTTTATTTGTTTAGTTAATTAAGTAAATGTAAACATTCTCTTGACACTTCTATGTGATGATTTTTTTCAAATACATTTTAAATTAAGGAAATAAGTACATAGGTACAAATCAATTAGGTACCTATCTACCATATAATTTAGGAAATCTGAATATATTTTATAAAACGTAGGTAACTATTTCCCTTTTTTTAAAAACACAACTCCTAACCCTATAGCAAGAGCGGCATAATAAAAGAGATTCTCACCCCCGATTTCTGAATTAAGCATATGAAGTTGAGTATTTCTCAAACTCTACTTTAGCCTGCAAACCTGTCAAAATTTGGCATTAAAGTACGGTTTGAGACGTACTTAACTCAAAATACTCAATTCAGAAACCCGCCCTCAGTGCGTGATTTAAGGTGCATTTTGATTCGTTACGAGCGCGACAGGGACTTGTAGGTGTGTAATATATAGAAGGTCACGTCCGTGCCGTGCAATATATTATGAACATTAGAAGCGATGTTGTTAGTAGGTTTATATTCGCATGTTTTATTTTAAAGAGGATATTTCTGTACTTATACTATTACAAATTTCTGTTATCCTTTGTGTACACAGGTTAATAGGAGCTTTTATAAATCCACATTTATATTGTATTTATATATTTAGACACTCAATTATTTATAATTATATTGCATTGAAATTATTTATTTTTTTGGACTATACTAAAAACTGGGCAAGGGCGAGTCGGACTCGCACAGTGAGGGTTCCGTACAAACTTACCTATGAAAACAGTTCATTTCGCGAATTCAGTTCGAAGATTTTTCCGAATCGCAAATATAGTTTTTTTTTGTGACGTAACTACAAAATTTACAGTTTTCAGATTTTTTCCTATACTTGTGTTATGAGATCAGTATCAGGATTCTAGGTCAACGGGAAGTACTCTATGAATTTAAATTCCCTTGAGAGAGTCGAAATACACGATTTTTGCGACATAAACGGCCATCTTTTTTTTTCGTCAACTCAGGAGTTTGATTTTTTCGCAGCTTTAAGGGACCGTAGACCTGAGTATATGGATTTAATTTCGACTCGATACCTCCACGCGTTCTCTAGACAAAAGGTCTTGACAGACAGACAACAAAGTGATCCTATAATGGTTCCGTTTTTTCTTTTTGAGGTACGAAACTCTAAAAAGTAATTTATTCTTTCAGGTGGAGACTCAAATCTGTGTAGACCCAGTATTCAGGCCCCATTACCAACATTACGTGCGTGAGGCTCGTATCAAGGCGTACGTTCAGCTGCTACGCGCGTACCGTTCGCTCAGCCTCGATAACATCGCTGACACCTTCGGCGTTTCCCGGGAGTTTGTTGAGGAGGAGATCTCCAAGTAAGTGATGTTTCTACCATACCAGTAAAGTTAGTTTATAAAGTGGTTTGTATCATCGCGTACAATCAGCTGTTAAGGGCGTCCTAATAGCTGAGCATCGACAACATCGCGGGACACATTCAGCTTCTCCCGGGCATCTATTGATGAAGAGATTATTATCCTGGTTTTCTTGGGTGGATGTTTAAGCTACTGTTTCTTTAGTTTGATCATTGTCTGCTACAGAATTCGAGACGAAATAGCCGAGCCCGAGTGAACGTTCTCCTTGCGTGCAAACTGTTCACTTTTCTTTCATTCAGAGTGGGAGTGAATGATGCCGCTAATGAAGTCATTCATCATTTTTCTTTTAATCCATGTCTACATGTTTCACTTCGAGTGAAAGATGCCGAATGAAAGACGTGAGTGAACGAAAAATGAATCTTCTGATTCCGCCTTTATATAAAGATAATAAAAGAAAAAAACTTCGGTGTAGCTAAAATTTTTACTTTGTTAATAAAAAGTAAAAAATTTTGCTTCATTGTACCTCACCTCATTATGGTCATGGGGGATTTTAACGTGAAATTGTCCAAACGAGACGGTGACGAGGTGCGTGTGGGGCAATTATTTTTAGGGTCACATACTGGCTAGTTTTATGTTAAGTAGAACACTGGGGTCACATACTAGCTAGTTTTATGGAGAAGGAGAAAGAAAGAAATTTGCGTATAACTATATGCGTTGGCACTATAAAAACGGAAACACATTAAAATTAAAAAAAAGTACGCTGAATAATGCCTAAAGGGCCTCAACTCAGCATAACGCCAAATGTAACACGAGGCTACCACCTGACGCTGATTTTCAGCTGCAGCTCATGAGTGCCATATACTCGAATACAGAAAGTTTACCTACATAAAAAGTCTAAACAGAGCGAAGCAGAAAGCAACTGAAATATTTAATTTTGCGATTCTTAACATAAAACAGCAGTACAAAAATAAGGATTTATAAAATAATAAAACTTAGATATAAATTAACAATATTAAACATAGTTAAAAATGTATAAAATTAATAACATAGGTAAAGCTTAAAAAGCAAAAAAAAAAAAAAACTGATAAAAATGTGTAAAAATTGATAACAATGTTAAAATCGATGTAGGTAAATAATTGATCAGAATAATAAAATATAAAATGTTGCGTTTCAAATGGCTGACATGTCGGCTCGAACATCTTGGAATAAAATTTGACGATTCAGTAAAAATCACTTTAATTTTGATTTAAATGCCGAGCAACTTTTAATAAATTTTATAGGAGGCGGCATATTGTTCCAACATTTGGAAGCTGCATAACGAAAACTGCCTCTAAAAGCCGATGACTTATTCTGGGGAGTAGAAAGCTGTTTAGAGATATTTTTTCCCTCACCAATTACGATTCCATGACAGCCTATTGTATAAGTAAATCCTTGAGGAAGGCCTCTACATGAACTGCTGAACTGAAAAAAGCGTGAGCATAGGAAGTTAACCTGGCAAACCCCTGATAGTGCAACTAGAAATGAGATTGACTTCATCTTGTCGACGAACACGCAAATATTCAATGATGTCTGAGTGATCAACGCGGTGAAAATTGGAAATGATCACTGCTTGGTAAGGCTAATTAAATATTAATATCAAGCTTGAAAGGTCGAAACTGGTGATTTCTACGCTCCGTCCAGCACTGATTCATATTCAAAACTTCGAGAGCTTTCAGCTCGAACTCCACAATAGTTTCGAGTGCCTAGAAAGCTCCGTGGACGAATAAAACGATGGGTTCGTGGGAACTGTCCATATGGTCGTTTCTTAGTTTTTCAAGACTCACTTTACAAATAAGAACAAGAGGTTCTCTGATCGAACTCTCGAGCTCGTGTGTTTACAAGAGATCTGTCTATTGGGCAAAGCCAGCTCACGAAACTGAAGACCGACGATGGTAGAGTCATCCGTCAGATCGGAGCTTCTGGAATAGAGCGAGGCATTCTATGGAGAGTTGTACACGTCAATCACTGAACCCGCTGCGAATCCACCAAACGACCCAAGAATTAGATTGATCCGACTCTATAGGTAAGATATCCGGTCGTCAGCCTGTAGGATGGCTCTGAGGCAGCAGAGAAAAACAACAACGCGTCGAGTGAGGACGGGATTACGGCCGAACTTCTGAAGGCGAGTGGAAAACCGGATTTTGTCATACTCGACGGTAAAACGTCACAGCATGGAGCAGAAGTGTGGTGGTACTCTTCTTTAAGAAGAGCGATAATGCCCTGCTTAAGAATTACAGGCCCATCGCACATCTGAGCCATTCCAGAGTTATTACGAACCGTTTCACACGCCGGTTTGACGATTTCTAGCCTCTCAAACAAGCCAGATTCTGAAAAGTTTTCGGCACCGAAGACCTCTGCTTAGAGTTTGTGGACAACGAGAAAGCCTTTGATTCGATCAAGACTTGGGCTGTACTGCAGTCTCTCCAACGGTGCCAGATTGACTATCGGTAGACCTCAAAACTTATCCCGTTGCAGTGGGGTGTGAGGCAGGGAGACGTTATTTCTCCGTAACTGTTCACGGTCGCAATGAAGGATGTATTCAAGGTTCTGGATTGGAGAGGGCAAGCATTAATAAGGGACAAGCATTATTGTTCATTATTGGAAACTAATCTCGAAGTTGTTGACGATTACGTTTATCTGGGAGACGGTCCAGTTGGGTAGGTCTTACTACGAAAAAGAGGTCAATCGTCGAATTCGATTTGGCTGGGCAGTGTTCGGAAAGCTGCGCAGTATTTTCATTGCGTGTGGCCAGTGATAACAATCGCACTGAAACGTGGTCACTTACAATAGGCCTCCTCAGAAGGCTTAAAGTCACCCAAAGGGAAATAAAAAGGGCTAGGCTCGGAGTTTCCTAGCATGATCGCATCAGAAACGAAGATATCCGCAGGAGAATTAAAGTTACCGACATAACCCGAAGAATCGCCAAACTAGAGTGGCAGTGGGCAGGGCACAGGGCTCGCAGAACGGATAGTCGATAGGGCTGAAAGGTTCTGGGGTGGCAACCACGTACCGGAAGACACAGCGTTGCAAGGCCTCCTAAAAGGTGGTCCAATGACCTGAGGGTCGCGGGAATCCGATGCGAGAAGCACAGGACCGGTCGTTATGGCGATACTAGGGGGAGGCCTATGTCTAACAGTGGACGTCTTTCAGCTGAAAGGATGAAGATGATTTTGGACGGTAGTGTATGTTACCTAGAGTGCACAACCATGTTGGTTTAGGCTTCCAATTTTAAATAATGCCATTTGTATTTTATTTACATGAAGAAACTTCCTGATATAGAAGTTCGCAACCGACTTACACAATATCCCTTGGTTACTAGTAGTCCTTCAGGTTTCCATTTGTTTTACCTTGATATTTAAGAATTAATAAAATCACACACAATTGGAAAAAGGTTTTTTGAATATCGAATTAACAGACGGTCCAACTTCTCCTCTTCCCTGCCTGGCCACTATTTCATTTTTTTTCCTATATCTGTATGTCCTTTTCCAGCTTCACAGCAGCGGGTCGCCTGCAGTGCCGCATCGACGCGGTCGCCGGCTGCGTAGTGACAGGCGCGGGCCGCGGCGCCGACGCAGACCGCTCGCAGCTGTACCAGGCGACCATACGCGAAGGGGACTTGCTCCTCAACCGCGTCAAGAAGCTAGCTAGCGTCATTAACTTCTAACACTCATGTCCGTTTGGTAACATTATTATAATATAGCCTTTTTAAATAATTATATTGTAGTTTGATTTATTAGGCTGTAGATGACTCTTCTTGACTTTAGAACGAATTTGGTTTTGAAACTTTAACTAATGATGAATGGTCATAGTAGCCTCTCGTAGTTGGAGTGGCGATACTCAATCGTATGCCGGAAATCCTGGGCAGTATCTATCTGCCACTAACACGCTAATTGACTAAGGCCTTATTCCTGAAGTATCCTGTTACTGTTGTTACCTACCGATATAATACACGATGTTCAAATAAAAATGATGAAGCACTAAGACGCCACTGTCTTAAATCTGACGAAGCTTCGTTTTCTGCAAAGTAAGTCTTAAAAACGACCACTTATAATGATTTAGGATAGTTTTAAACTTATTTATTATTAATGTTTTTGGCTTGAATCCATATATAGTTAATTTGTATACCATTAGAATAAAGATGTACATATTCTATAGTTTTTGTAGGATTTGGCCAAATATATCAAGTCAACCTTGAGGGATTCAACACTTTAATAAAATTCTCAGCTCTATTTTGCCGAGATCGCGCCTGTTTAAATTTTTCCACATATTGTCCAGTTGTGCAAACACTGGAGCTGCAACTGCATCAAAATTACCTATCACAATATCCACTAGGAATCAATTTGCGAATAATTAAAACAGCCTTTGAACTTCACCCGAAGAAATCCCACCAAAAACTCTTTTTACACTTTACCTTTCAAGAACATACAGAGTAGCGACTAGTTTGTGATGAAGGCACGTCATCCTACTTAACATTCTTAGAAAACACAGAATTTAAAATATATAAATGAAGAGAATTAATTATTTTAATTAATTGTAGGTGTATTTAAATAGATTAGATTCCACTAAATGTATTATTTCTGTACGTGACTTACTTTTTTACCCTCGCAGACAGTTCTGCTCCTCAACTATGTCATGATAATGTAGGAGCTCTTGTTATAAGCTGGTGGCGTTTTAGTTTAGTGTCTGCCTAAATCCTATGGGAAAAGGGCGTGAACTTACGAGTATGTATCATGTATATGTATCAACTCATTTTAACAGCTGTACTGTTAAATACAGTGCCACCCTCTATATATTGTGATATGAACACATTTTGCCCACATTTTACTTACCAATCAGCCTTGTAAAACATTTTTTAGCGTAGTTTCGTATAATTAGGTAATCAGGTAAATTTCGTGGAGCTAAAGTAATTAAAGCTAAATAAAAACTAAAAAGGTAGGTGAAGGTTGAAGGTAAAGGAATAACAAAAAAGAAAATAATTATTAGTATAATAATTGATTTTTTTAAATAATTTGAATACTTTTTGGACATTTACATAAACATTTAATAATTTACAATGATTATTTATACTGACATGACATGACACCATCATATTCATGACTAATACTACTCTATAAGACCTATTTGCAACTTGATATAATAATTAGCTCGTAGGTGCTATGAGAATTTATTCTAGACAACTAAACTGGCACGCGAGACCTATCGCCTCGCAAGCATTCATTAATACTAAGAGTGTATGCATGATTTATAATTTATAAATAATTTAGTAGGACATTTATACACAGATAACTAGTCTCCAAAGTATAAAATACATATATAATTGTTTAAAAAATAATTAAATTTATTAGCAACTGGACTACGGCGTCTAACAAGCATTGAGAAAATGCATATTTGGAAAGAAATGTAATATAAATGTGTGTACATAGTCGTGGTCAGTCTGCGTACAGTGCCGGTGATACTACATAGTATATAACCGTTAAGTACCTAGTCAACGTCTCGTCAAACACCAGTCGCTCACATTTTTACAAAGATATGTTGAAGTATTCTAAAGCAATATATAGCTATGACTCTAAATACTTATAACTATAGACCTCAAATGCAAATACTTTTAATTTACATGATATGAATATGTCATTAACCTCTGTTACAATTAAATGTATTGTAATACAATATTGAATACCTAAAGACAATAGATGCATAGGTATTAGAATTTCCAAGAGTTATTTATTTCGGTAGTTTCATATAATGTGCAATATGTTTATTCGTACAGCATAAATTAAATTTACATTTTTAAAATTTCCACTGACAAACAAAAGAATGCTATTGTTATTAAATGAAACTATTACGTTATAAATCTTGTTTTCTCAGTAACATCAATCATTTGGAATGTGGCAAAAGACAAAATCATGCATATTGCACTCCAGTTGTAGTCGTACAATATAATATATAATATTTTATTAAATTCAAGTTTATAACTACTCGTTCATTACGATACTATTATACAAATTATGTACATTTAATTTAAAAAGATATAGTTTTATGAAAATTATTTAATTTTTGGGATAATTTATATTTAATTTTTGATGTCATAGCACATTCGACTGCATCAATGAGACGCCATCGCTTCCGCCGAACGCTCCGACATGTCGGACACAGCCTCCAAATGTGCACTATCACAGAGTAATGACATAAACGTGGAGCTCGCGACGAGCCCCCGATTGCCCCAGGCCCGTACTCGTGCATAATAAGTTACTTACAGTAATACTAGGCGTTATAACACGTGGAATAACAACGGTACATAGCGCTACTACACCTCGCACATAATTACGCTACAACAGCTCGCCTCGTCGAACGAACGTCCGCACTCTCTCACTAGACTCTAACTCTTTGTACAATATAGACACGACGTCGCGTGGCCGCCGGCCCTGTGGAATGTACTGCGCTGGGTCTGCTCGCCCTACACGGTGAGCCCCTCGGTGCGCGCGGGCGGCGGCAGCGGCGCCAGCGGGTGCGCGAGGTGCGGCGCGGGCGGCGACGCCTGCGCCGCGGGCGGCGCGTGCTGCCCGTGCGGCGGCTGCGAGCGGTACTCGTTGTCCTCGCGCAGCTGCCGGCTCCGCTCGGCCAGCTCGCGCCCGCGCTCGGCTAGCTCGCGCATGGCGGCTTGCCTCTCGTCTCCGCCTTCTAGTGAAGGTGGTCGCTCCAGTGGTGACGCAGCGCCTGGTCGAGCACCCGCGAAGGCTCCAAAACCGAGAAGTCCTGGAAATTTTCCAGCTACACCGTTCTGCCCCGCGCTTTGCTGTATTACTGATATTTCATTCAGCTGTTGACAAACAAAAATGTATTTGTTAAACTTGATCTTTAAGAAATGCCTGACAGTATGGCTGTCTTTTTCTCGTTAAGATTTTTGGTCTGCTTACCTTCTGCTGCATGCCGTTAAGAAAGGGCGCGGGCAGGTAGGGGTAGAAGAGGTCGGGGCGGCGCAGCAGGTCATGCGGCTCGTGCAGCGGCCGCGGAGGCAGCTCCAGCGACATGCGCCGCCCGCGCCGCGACGCTCCGCCGCTCCACATGTGCGTGCCCATGTGCACCTGAGGAACACGACTTCAGTTAGCTTTACCGAACTAATGTTATTGCACGACAAAATTCCTACGTTGATATTGGAAATGAGACTGCTGCATGTATACACAAGTCAGTACTTAGTATATCTCAGAACGAGACACTGTTAAATCTTTTGCACTCGAAGCATCTTAACCTGTTTCGAATCTAAAGAAAGAAGTAAATAGCAAGCTTTGAACGAATATCTTGGATAGATTGAAACACTAGAGAATTATATAAACTGGTCAAGCAGGATTCGTATGAAACTAACCTTGAGGTTACCCTTCGTGGTGAAGGCCTTCTGGCAGACGGCGCAACGGAAGGGCTTGTCGCCGGTGTGCGTGCGCATGTGAATCTGTAGCGCAGATGACGACGAGAAGTTCTTGCGACACACTCCGCACAGGTGCTTGGACGACGTCGGCGGTGGGGGGTGTGTCGGTCCGCTGGGTACTAGCGAGCAAACGGACAATGTTATTTGGATGTGATACAAGTTGTCGGGAATTCATACAATTCGATTCGTACCGGCTTCCCTTCGGAAGTTCAATAAGAATCTGCAATTCCAAGTTGCGCAACTTACCACTGGGCCGTTTGGGCATCGGCGGCATATCGATAGGTGGGGGGTGTGTCATTTGCGGCGGCGGATGCGCAGGCGGCGACCGCTTGAGGTCGAGCTTGTCGGGCGACGAGCGGCGGTCGGGGCTGGGGTCTCGGCCATCATCGGCACCACTCGAGCTCTTGTCGAACCCGGGCGGCACGTCGCGGATCTTGTGCGTGAGCATGTGCTGCTTCATATTGCCCTGAGGACGATACAAACATATTATTGCATTTAATTGGCAAATTTACTGAAAACTAAAGTGTGTAAGCGTAACAACTACTACAAATCTAAACTTTAAATAGATCTATTAATTATCAGCAAAAAGTGTACCTATCAACATTAAGCGCAACAGAAAATTAATTCAATGTGTTAATTATGTAAGTAATTATTCTTAAGCGTTACGTAACTGGTATATATTGTAAACTGTTTTTATAATATAATCTATTAATTGATAAAAAGTTCAATGTCAAATTCGTCACAAAAATAGGATGGTAGGTACACGAGTTAAAAGTTAGTCAAATAAAATTATGATAACTGAACAAAAGAACCGACTGTATATCAGGAGCGCTTAAACTTTGTCTTATGGGGATTAATTGACTTGATTAAGAAATTAAAAAGGTCATGCAAATTATGTAAGCAAAATAAAAAACGCTCTTGATATGGTCGCTCCTCGGCCAGGCGTCACTCTCGCATACCGGGTAAACGAAGGCGTTCCACAGGTCCAAAGCAGTGGCGTGCGGGGGGCGGGGTGCGCGCGCGCGCCTACCGCACCGGCAACCGCCGCCACTGCTCTGGAACCACAAATACACAGGCGTTACACACGCACCACACGCACACAGCACCGTGGGACAAATACACACAGTTATAGGTACACACTAGGTCATTTTAACTATTTCCAATCATTTAAAAAAACTTTGAAACGCTTTAGGCTTTGAATTGGACCATCCAGCAGTTTTCTACAACTGTTTAGTCTGAGAAGATTTTCGTAATAGGTAAATTCGTTTCAGATTTTGTTTACATGATTGGATATTATGACAAAAATAATTGTAGGGCATTAACATCGCACAAAGATACCAACAGACATAATTCAAATTCAAACTACAGCAGGGAGCACATCTAAAGGGGACTACAATATATAAATAATAAACTATTTTGATTAGAAACTCCAAGAAGAGGTCACAAACTATGGAGATAGGCTTTTGTGAACTCTTCTTTAAAATTATAAAAAATATTATTATCAACAATATTTTACCTAGTAACGAAATGTATAACCTGCCTGCACTAGTTAATACGATTAGTAATAATTTACGAGCAGTCATTGGTAGAGTTTTCACGGGTGTCAAACATTTCGAAAAGTCCACAAATTCTTATAAGGTTAAAATAATAAAAACACGTTTAAACTAAAAATTTAGGTTTCATGTTTTCCGACTTTTCCACCTTTTTATCAGTATGAGTTAAAAATAAAATATAACTATTTATAAAATACTAGCATTCGCCCGCGTGAAGGTAAGTTTCTCCATACAAATTTTGGACCTCTATTAGTGTTCGCTCACGTCATAAAAGGAAACCTAGTGCAAAATTTTACGTTCCTAGTCCCAGTAGTTTCGGCTGTACATTGATATGTCAGTCAGTCAGTTTCTCTTTTTTTAATCTAAAGACTGTTCCAAAATTGTCGCAAGATTTGAACAGTTTTTTTGGGGTTGCCAACACTTTACTTCTTAAATGGCGGCAAATTCAAATCTTGCGTTAATTTTGGAACATCCTATAGATATTGTTTTACAAAAGTCGCTATGGATGACATAAATTAATTAGGAACGGTTATATTATTACAAAAGATAATAAGTTATATTAAAATATGAGAACATTAAACATTGTTTAAGTAGCTAATTCTTATTCACCGATGATATTTTATTTACCATTGACACGGGGACACATTAAACAAAATGACATTTTATTTAAATATTCATAATTTTTTATACGGTATGTGAAATTTTTATATGTTTTGTGTATTTATGGAATTTTTAATTCATATGTCTTGTACAATATACAAAAATATTCTATTGTTTTGTTTTTCCCTCTCCAACAAAACACACAACACGACAACAGTGGGAACATAAAAACAGTGGGAACATTATAAGGCTGACTATGCTATGCCATGCTATGCTATTGTTTTGATTTAATTATTAGTATAATGATTTGAACTATTTCTAAATTTATAAATGCTGATTGAGAATAAAAACTATCGATTACCTGTTAGTAATCTAGTCTTTGTTAACCTAAATTACAAGTTTTTGATTAAAGTTAATGTAAAACACGTAAAAACAATACTTGAACAATAACGGTTTACAAGAAATCTTATTTACATAATTTTAAAAGTCACAATTTAACTTTCCTCATTAGGTATTTATCGTGTCACGTAGTTAATCATTGTAATCATGGTCTGTCGAGTTTTATCAATATATTTTAACGATTTTACCGACCGTTTGAGCAGAAGTTAATTATTTTCACAATGCCGCAAAACATCTCGAGTTCTCTGTGAAAAAGCGCACCGTACTATTGATCAACCGACAATTCTCGATGGTTGATATTTTTGGCATCGGTAGGTACTTCTCATACTTTCTGTTAAGCTGGTAGGTATTGCTGTAATTAGTTACTTTATATACACTTATTCATTTCATCATTCATTATTAAAAAACAAAGTCGCGCACCGAGTCCGTCTCATCATCTTCCTGCCCTTATCCCGTGTTATTTGGGGTCGGCGCAACACGTTTTTTTCTTCCACTCAGCCCTGTTACTCGTCATGCTATCACTAACTTCCTTTTCTTTCATAGCACCGAGTCCGTCTATTCACGATAAACTCAAAAACTGCTGAATGGATTTTAATGCGGTTTTCACCAATAGACAGAGTGATTCATGAGGAAGATTCAGGTGTATAATAAATGCATATTATGGTTAATATGCATGTATTATGCACCTGAATCTTGACCTGATTTTTTAAATTTTCGGAAAATTTAAAAGATTTCTTACAACCGTGCGAAGCTGGGGCGGATTGCTAGTTCCTAATAATTTCCTTTTATTTGGCGTACTCGGGTAAGTAAATGCAATAACTCTACAATATATGACTTGGCGTTCTTAGCATCTGGGTCATTATTTCTATGCCGTGGCGGTTAATAACTTTGTCTGTACTTACATTAGTTAAAGGGTTATAAATCGTTAAATTGCTACTGAATTTATTAAGCTGTTCAATTTCGTATAAGCTTGGCTATATGGATTTATTTAATTGCGGATCAAAGAGCATATAATCGCTGTGAGTTGCTTGTAACTATTGCAATAGATCGGGTCAATTGATGAAGAAAAATTGGTTTATAACAATATCTAGGTAATGCTTCCGACGCGATGTAGGATCTTGGTCTCGCTCGCCACTATCTCACCTGACGGAAAGCGACAATAGAAATTTAAGAGAAACAAACTGTGGACTGTCTCTCAATCTTATGGACGCTTTACAGTGTGTTTTCAACTGCCACATTTATTGGACATAACTTTAAATATTGTCAAAAACATGAGGTTTACAGTGGGCATCGGTTATAAATTCAGTTTTATATGCATAAATACAATGGCGTATGAAATATGGGTGTTTTTATTTATAACCAAAAAGCATTAGCTCTTTTAGTGACGTTATTCGAGTCAATAAACTGAGTACGACTGTATCTACACGTAGTACAAGAAGATTGGAATAATCGATAAATAGTTTGGCGCGTGAACTTTCGTCGGTGCAGTGTCCCCGACACTTATTGTAATTTTAAATGTGTTCGTATGCAGTTGGTTCAGGCACTAGCGGTTAACGCCTAGGGCCGCCATCTTTAAAATCGCTAACCCGGGACCATGAGGTCTGCTCCCTGGATTTAAATTGAAAGCTAAACATTTAATTTCTATGAATTTTACATTTCGTTTATTGTTTTCATGTTATTATTATTACTCGTAGTCTCGTGCTTGAACACAACCTGATAGTAAGCGATGATGTGGCCGACGACGGTCTAGAAGTAATCTATTCACTCTTGACTTGTGTTATCTATAAAAGCTCGCTGTAACGAAAAAGGCGATTGGTATTTTTAAAATGATTTGTCCGTCTCTATTTTCGTATAAAGCTTGTTTTCCTGGGTATTGTTTGAATGATTGACACGTTTTTTATTACCGTGCCGTATTCATAATAAAACGCTTCGCCCCCCGATCCGTACCGGTCATTGAGTGCAACCCCAGAATAACTCGCCCACGGTCGATATGAGGTCTGAATATAAAAGTCGGTCAAGGTTTCGCCAAAATTGGGATATATCGGTTTAGAATAAAAGTGCAAGCACCTCTTTTGGGGCTTTCAAGCATTTTGGCACAATAGCTATATTTGTAACTTTATGTTTTGTTTAAAGGGTACCGTCTACTTATAGTAGAGACACCTAAACTAACGGAGTGGTTTCTTTTGCGGGTTTACCAAGTTTTAGTGAATGAATGGTATCCCGACTACAAACGTATGTTTAGATTTGTTAGTACGAGTACATTGTCAGTAGTTTAAGTTGGTGTAGGAACAAGTGCGTCGGTCTAGTTAGGCCTCCGAGGAGGGCGACATACTGCAATAACCGAGGCGTTCGCAAGTATGCGTAGGACGTGACAGGTTGCTGGCTTGTCTCCCACTACCATCACACAGCACACGAACCAGTTCCCTTCAGCTCAGTAATATGGCATACCAACATACGAAGGCCCATTTAAACGCATTTCTTTCTCGTACATTCCTAAACATTCTAATGATTAAAAATTCTGTTTGGGAGCCTAATTTTCTTATAAAGTATAAATAAATGGTAAGTGGACCGTCCCGGCCCTCAGCGTCAGTTAGCTTGCTGACAACTACTGATGGTGCGGCGTTAATATTTAAATATTTAAACTGTTGTTTGTTTTTTAAACTCCAGTAATTTGCAAGACACGCGGCGCCAAAATGTGCATCACATGTTTTTGTTTTCTGATCTAAGTGGAATAAGCAGGTGCGTAGTGTTTTAAATTTTTGACTATCTGAAGATACCTATAGGCAGAAAGAATTGAATAGTTCTGATCAGTAACCTTTTAATAAACCAGCAAGTACCTATTAGATATTTGTTTACGGTAAAATTGTGGTACGGTGAAGTAAAGTTACTTAGGAATAGAAATAGGTAGGTATATATGAAAACATATTTTAAACTTTTTACATACTTAATCTTTGTTTCAGAATTTTATTTTGTTTGCAAATTTCCACTACTGAGCTAGTCCTGAGACTAAATAAGGCTAAGGTAAACCCGAGCAAGGGTATCTTTGAAATTCTCGGCTTTTATCTACTGTAGGTAATTGGCTTGTCTCTATATTATTTATATTGTAACCTAAACTTTCTTCAAGAATCACTCTGTCTATTGGTGAAAACTGCATGACAATCATTCAATTGTTTTTGAGTCTATCGCGTTTATGCAGACAGACAAATGCGGCGAGAGACTTTGTTTTATAAAATGTAAAGATAATATACATAAGTCAAAAGACATGTAACAGAGTCGAGAGTGGAGGTAGAATGCTGAAAATCACTGAAAATTATGAAATCATTGTTTTAGGACCCTATAAAGGTGTAAGCTAGTAGACTGATAGTAGATAAGTCAAATGAAAATTCCATTTCATAAAACTGGTCACTAATAAATTAGAAAACGTCCGGCATTGCTATTAATGTTCAACTGTCATCTTATATTTGAGGACAATTTATTTCAACTTATCAATATATAACTCAATAGAAATCTAGTACCTATTGCTAAATTGACAATTAAGTATAACGATAATTTATCGTATTGCACGCTAATACATAATGACAACTTGTCATCGGGGTCTATAAAGTGTTATGAGTCAGCGTAAGGAGTGGTCGTGTTGGGAGTAACATCACTCAGTTCGTGTCCAATAGGAATTGTTAGGTATTTAATGGTTCATATTGTCATGTTGGATCATTTTATTCCGAAAACCGTTTAGAATTTGAGAAGCGGTTACTGGTAATGCGATTTTGAGTAATGGTGAAAAAATGCGTGTTTAATTTTAAGGTTACGTTTAGAAGAATTAGATTAATAAGAGTTATGAGTACATGTGAATGCATGGAAAGGAAGAGGGATGCCAAAGAAAAGATGGATGGATTGTGTGAGGAGTGATACATTTTTTTATTATGCATAGTCTCGCATTTAACCACTATCTCATCGATGGTAAGCGATGATGTGGCCGACAATGGAGCACGCTTGCCTATAAGTAACCTATTCACTCTTGACTTAAATACCCCTAAGTTATAGCTATCAGGAAACATAGACTCCGGCAGACATGAAAGAAATAGGAGTTAGTGGTGACATGACGGGTGACAGGACGGAATGGAAGAAAAAAAACATGTTGCACCGACCCCAATTAAAACGTGACAAAAGCAGGAAGATGATGATGATCACATTTATACCACACTAGCTTCTGCTAGCGACTTCGCTAGCGTGTAAGTCAGTTTCTTCATACAAACTTTGGACCCTCGTTTTATCCCCTTAGGGGGTGAATTTCGGAAAATCTGTTCTTACCGGATGTCTACGCCCTATAAGGAACATACCAGCCAAATTTTAAGTTTGTAGGTGTTATAGTTTCTGAGATTTCGTGATTAATCAGTGAGTGGTATTTTGCTTTTATATATTGATAGCTTTTAGTGAATACCTCGTAACTGTGAAATACGTAACTTTTCAGTAGGCACAAAAAACCAAACTAGACCTTTAAGTAATATCATGTAATAATAATGGGCTTCTACGTGTTTTATTCAAATATTTAAAACTATTGATTTATTTCGAACGCTCGTTTCTCTTGTTTTTCTTTTATTTTCCACAAGTTTTGACGCGCCATTGCGAAGTCATCACACCAAACTGACTCGAGCAAAGTATGCATTGAACATCGTAGATGGCGGTACGAGTATCAAATCAAAATTTTGCGTTATACAAGATTACGTGTTACAAGCTGTTCTTTTCAGAAATATAATAAAACAAAAAAATACCTAAAACTGCATACCTGAGGTTATCAGTCTAAGCCATCGATATATAGATTAATAATATAAAGGCGAAAATTTTGTGTGTTTGTTACTTTTTTAAGCTCGTACGGCTGAACGGATTTGGATGAAATTTGTCACACGGCTTGACCACGTGGTCTACCCGTGGGTTCCAGGACGTTCTAGAATAGCACACAGATTACTTATCATCCCTGGTGTATGTTCCCTTAGGACAATTTACTACTTTGCGCGAGCGAAGCCGATGGCATCAGATAGTCTTTACATAGTTTTAAAAAGAAAATAGAGTTGCTTGTTTAATGTTGGTAATTAACGGCTTTAAAAAAGTTTGTCTTAGCTTTCCTCTGATCCATTCGAGAACATTCATGAAAAAAACAGTAGCAAGTAGGTAAGAGAGTATTTACCTACCTGTATGAAAATAACAAACGTATATCACATGTATATTTATTACGATTCGTTGGAAGTTATCTGGGCTTCTGGGTCACTAGAAATGTAAATCATAGATAGGTAGGTACGTCGGTGCTTCAGCGATGGAACCTACATTTATCAGAAGAACTTAATTAAGCGACCCGACGAGCGCAAGGTGCCTTTGTTGGTTAAACTTTTAACCTCGGCGCCATCGTAAATAACCTATATTTTATTGATAAGACCCCTGGTCACTTTCGGTAACATACGAAAAATGTTACTTTGTCAAGCATAAATAATCTTTTTATGACGAGAAGCGTAGGTAAAGGCTCAAGGATTTATAAGCAATAAATATTTTACGACATGAATTAATATTCCGATCGTTTTCCGTGACGTTGTTTTTATGACTTATCATTTTTGTGGCGCGACGCGATGGAGCGTCGCAAGCGCAGCTTTACACTACTCGCTTGAAATATTGGCCGAACCGAGTATAAAACTTGTATCATCATAAAAATGCTTTTAACAACCTTTATTTATTGTCTAAAATATTGAATTAATTCATTTCGTCCGTATCTACCTGCTAATAAATGTTTCACATTATTATTTAGTTATTTGTATAATATCTATAAAACAATTTTCTCAGATGTTCATTACTAAGTTTTAAGAGCGAACATTCTGATTAGTGAAGTGCAATTAAACAGTTACAATAATTATGTTAAAACGATAACATGACGTGTTATACTTAGGTATACTAAATGAGGAGTCGAACGTTTGCATATTATTTGGTAATGACCAGCATTCAAGTAGCAAATTAGCGTTAATGGAGATAAGGAAATATCATTAATAATCATATATTTAAATGATTATATTATTTTGCATTTACTTCTGTCTCGTGTTATCAAAACATGAAAGTTGTTAAAATATAGAAGACAAAGGTAAGTTGTACTAAAAAAAAGTCAGGTTTAAACTTCAACTATCAAATTTTTTGACACGGAAATAAGACAGGTCGGTGGGCAAGTACGGTACGTATATTCTCATTTATGTGTATTTTAACGGAAGCCTATTCAAAAATCTTTGCGGTTTGCGTGCATCTTGCGGTCTGGGCCTCTTTCTTTGATGCAAAGTCAGTTACTTGAGCTGCTCTTAGGCCTCATCTTACTAATTGAGATGTTAACTGTGGTTTAACCATAAAAAGAAGAGACAACACACAGGAAAAGGCACGTTACCCTAGGAAAAATGTAGGCAGGATACATTTTACATCGATTAATGTACTCGGTGCCCGTATGATATGCAAAATAAGTTTTATCACAAAAGTAATAAATTAATGACATGACGTACAGTTCAATTTGCGATTATCTATAAGGCAGCGAAGTTGAATAATAAACAAAGTTTAATTATCTGTAGATGGAATCGATGTTAAATGTGGCCGGCACACGGCTAACAAGTGGTTGCATTTGTGCTGATATGAGACGCATTACCGTACAGGCTGACATTAATATAAAGGTAGTCTTTTTAATTATTACTCATTCATACACGTTGAATGTTATTAATAAGGCAGTACATAGTTTTGATTAAATCGGAACAAACGAGCCTACAAGTTTGCGCAGTTAGTCGTCAATTACTTCTCAAACCGGCAACAGCTCGGATGGGAGCGACGGAGGAAGACAACAGCTAAACTAATGCGAACTAGAGGCGCCGACTAGCGACTTGTAATTACTGCCTGCAAAATTAATGCACTGAAACTCGGATGAAATGAAACCGGCGCATGAAGTTAGTCGCGCACGGCGTCGCTTGTCGATGTCTCGCCTTCAACTTGGAATACGACGCCGCCATGCCGCTAGCGTCGTGTTATTTATCAAACGCGAACTATATACGTGCTGGCGCCGTTATACTCCAACTATACCTACCTCTTCTAACTACTGCTTGTATGCAAATAGAGGTTAGGGAGTGCATACATTTTAACAATAAAACAGCAGAGGGGAAACATGCAGAGCTATGTTTAAGTTGTACCTAAACAGAAATGAGTTCAAAGGACTGTTTTCTTTTCAAATCCCACTTGATTGTCAACTTTATCGCTTTTAGCATTTTTAATTGTTTTTTCAGACGGGTCAGTAGGTAAAATGTATGCAATTCATTTTTAGGATCTAGGAAAGAAATTAAGAAGTTTTAACGTATTGCGATGTCAGGAAGAGAAAATTAAATAAATTGTTAACCTAGATGTACGTAGATAGAGCCGTGGACTTCTATGTTATATTTTAAAATATTTTTATTATCAATGAATTTCTTTAGATGTAGTGAAAATTAGTGGAAATGTCGTAAACATGTACGTCTAGCTATTTGTGTAACAATAAAGTATGAACTGGCTAAAAGCCAAATTTACTCAATCTGAGCTACGAGTATGTATGTGACTAATACCTACATGATAGTCATATCACGGCATTGTTAGACACACACACATCAGTCCACAAGGAAGATCAAATATGCTGTTGGTACCTAAGTTTGCTCAGTTGGTTTAACTTCAAAACAGAGATATAAATATCAAAGGGATGAATCTAAGGTATAATAAGAAGTGGTAGAGACAAACCTTGGTGGAGAATCCGCGGTCGCAGACGGTGCACTTAAAGGGGCGCTCCTTGGTGTGGCTCCGGTAATGTATCTCCAGAGCCGAGTTACAGGCGAACGTCTTGTAGCAGAGGTTACAGGTCGTGTTGCCGCGCACTGCACACAAATAAACCCATCGTTCAATGCGGTTTCGTTGTCACTAATTGTACAACAGTCGGATCGCACGATTACACTGTTTCATTATCAATGAGAGTTACTACTTGCACATTTAGTTTTGGTCGGAGACTTTGACGTGTATTCGAGCGCCCGGTATTTATTAGTAGTGGGCAAGGATCAAAACAAGGAAATGGAAATGCGGGCGACCGGGGCGGACCAAAATATAAGATCCCGCTATCGCATACCTGCGGGAGGGAACGCGAGTCCGAGCGGGCTGAAGGGCGATCCTCCGAGCGCGCCCAGCGCGGCGATAGGCGTGGGCGGCGACGGCAGCGGCGAGTGCAGCGGCAGGCGCGGCGGCGTCGACAGCGTCGACATGCTGGGCGATGGAGGCGAGGCCCGCGCGCTCCGCCCGCTCTCCGAACCTGTCGCCGATGGGAGGGAAGCCGTTGTGGTGATGGTTTTTATTTCGCTTTCGGACGCCGAGGCGCAGACGGAGAGCGGCGAAGTTCGACGATCCTTCATATCTAAGTCGTCGTCGAACTCCCGAATAGCGGGCTCGCGCTCGTCCCGGCCGCTCTCATCGTCGGTCCCGCGGGAGTCCGCCCGTCGGTCGCCGGGAGTGGTCGGAGTGGGGAACAGCGGGCGCGGGAAGGGGCGCTGAGCTTGATAGTCGCTGACGTCTGACCCGTTACTCAGTGATGGAAAACCCTCAATATCGATACTTCTCATTTGATCATAAGGGATGTGGGCGCGTTCGCCAGTGTGAAGTCGTATATGTTGGTGTAATATGGTAGGATCCGAAAATTTCTTATGGCAAACTGGACACTGATGTAACATTTGAACTGGAGGTTTAATGCGATGAACGCCCATATGGGTTTTCAAATTGCCTTTAGTCGTAAAAGAGCGGCCACACAATTTACAACGGAAAGGTCTCTCGCCCGTGTGCGTACGATAATGCATTTGTAAGGCACTCTTGCAAGAGAGAACTCGGTGGCAAACGATACATTCGTTGGGATCGGACACTTTATTGTCAATATTATCAACTAACTGTTGGAGCTTTGATGTTTCAGAAGTTTTGGTAATTTCTATTAAACTTTCCCAAGAGTTATCATTGCTGCCTGGGCGGGGTAGAAGTGAATTATAAAACATTGGATCACGTGCCAGATCTCCATCAACGACGTGTTGAACAGAGTTTGGAAAAGGAGTTAAACTACCAGAGGACATACTGCTGGGAGACTGAGGGAAAAGAGGAAACGAAGGAAAAGTACGCAGTCCCGTTGCTATTGAAATTGGCCCGGATATCGGTGAATTCTTACTTGAGAGATTTTCCGGTTGGTCTGGATCGGGCTTCACATGAGGACTCTCTCTGCCGATTTGTTCTTCATTGCTATATTTTGAGTCCATGCTGCAGTCGTCGTAGGGCGATGTTGATGGATATCTGTCTTGTTCTTGATCCTGCGTGGCATCATTTTCATCAGGTTCTCGCTTAGGAGATACACGATCAACGTCTTCAAAACTGGAATCTCGATGACAATCATCGTCTTGTGGTTCAGACTTAACCTCGGGTGCTGATCGAGAAGGGCTCGGCGCGGATGGTTTACTGAGATCAGCCGGAGCGTCTTGTTCCTCTCGCATTGCGAACAGTGGGTGAGGCGGTAGTGGTTTGTCTCCGAGCGGACGAGGTGGTAGTAAGTCGTGGTGTGGGGGTCTGTACAGCGGCAAGCTTGGCGGAAAAGGAGCTGGCGCACCCGGATTGAATTGAAGTGGATGTGGTGGCATGCCAGGAATCGGTCCCGGCGACAACTGCGCTAACAACGGGGGGTGGTATTTGTCCAAATGTTCTGGTATTGGATTGGGATTCATCTTGACATGCGGAAACTTTGCTGTGTGTCTTTGGAAATGTACTTTGAGATTCCCTTTGGTTGTAAATCGTGATCCACATACATTACATTTAAAAGGTCTTTCACCTGTGTGTGATCGAATGTGGATTTGCAGTGCAGAATCACTCCCAAACACTTTTCCGCAGTAACGGCAGCGATGCTTGAAAAATGGTTCATTTCTTCCTCCAGATTTTCCATCATAGGGTGACATTTTTCCCGATTTACGGAAAGCGAGTTCATCGGCAAGATTATTGGCTAGTAGGCCTTGTGACGCATTGTCTAGTACTTCTTGTGCTCTCTTTTGTAACATTTCAAGCGTATTAGGTTCGTTGAGAGACGGTGGCGGGTCGTTGTTTGTGATTATTGAGGACGCTAACGATGAGGATATGGAACTGTACGGTGGATGGGACATCACCGGTGGAGATGGGGTTGGGAGTTTAGGAACGGAGATAGGTTCCGTCTTAGGTGTGAGATGAGAATGGGTTGACGGTAAGCTTTGACTAGTGGGAGGAGGTGCGACAGGAGTAGGCTCCCGTGGCGGACGAAGCGGCGACGGCGATCGAGCGGCAGGTATCGGCACTGGCTCGGGTTCACTCGGCGGCGGGCTCGGGAGCTGGTCGTCTTTTCGTCGCGTTAATGACAACTGGTTTTGTAATTGGCGTATTAATTGTAGCTGAAACACTTGTTGGTGTTGTAGCGTAAATAACGTGCTTTGTAGCACGGCCAGTTCATGTAACGCGGCTTCATTATCTGCGTTGTTCGCCATTGTAGTCGCGGCGAATTGCGCTACGGCAACTTTTGTATTTTGTAAAGCTTCGAGCGTAACGTGGCCGGCCACCGGGAAGGGCAGGCCGACCGGCGGCACGTCGGCTTCAGGCACTTCTGCCTCACCATCTTCGAGGCTGTTATTATTTTCTGCATCTTGTCGATGCCGTCGGACTTGTTCTAATCGTTTGTTAGGTCCGTCCATTTCTTCGTCACCGGAAACGACCATTTCCTCTGGATCGGAGTGCATTCGCTCCTCGCCCATTTGCAACGCTTTTTCATCGCACAGTCGCTTGTGGTACAAGAACTCGTGCAGGTTCTCGAACTGTTCCTGACAGCGCGGGCACATGTGCGCCTCAGGTCGGTCTCTCGCCTCGTCGGACACATGGTTAATCTCTTCTTCTGAACAGGATCCCGAACTTTCACCTAGAACAAAAGAATACTACGTTATTGCCATATCCTTGAAGCACTTGCAATATGAAATGTGTGAACAAACCGTGAGAGAGCATGAAAATCTTTCTAAGTGTGGCAGGTTTAAGTCACAGTTTCAAAGGATTATTTTGATGTTAACTAAGTTGTTTCTATTTGGAATCGTCCTTAAATTATGGATAGTAGTGTAAGTAGTACGGGTAATTTTGAGGGCCATGTTTTAATATGTTTGCATACCTACGTAATGATCTTACCTACTGTAAACAATGTATCTACAGATAGATATTATAAGCAGACAAAATATGCTTATGAATATGAGATAATGAAAATAATAATGACCGTTAGTAGATATTTCTGAACGACGTAATTAAATAAACAAATAACCTTGCCGATGATTGAGTTGTTGTTAATTTATGGTTTCAGTTTAGGCCTAAGTCACCTGCCCCAGCAATATCTAAACTATCAGAGTACCTAACTATGTCTTTAATCCTACAAATGAATATTTAGTATTTGTTGTATCGACTTAACAATCCAACAAGTTATTTAATTAAGTTTTAACTGGAGGTATTCAAATGTATTTGTAGCATTCGAGTAAAATGTAACTTATTTATAGGTACCTAAACGTAAAAGGAAAAGATGACTGATATACTATCAGGGGAGAGTCCCAAACGGTGGTTTTGTTTGATGTGCACGTCCCTTTTCGAGGTAGAAAACTGCTGTCACAAGATTTTACTGAATTCCCACGAGAATATAAAATTCGGGAGAATCAAGTTGCGACGCGGAAGATGTGGAGTATTTTCTTTTTACACAAGATGACATGATATGGGTATAATATTATTTCATATGGATGAAATATTTTCAAACAAAGTTATAATAAAAATTGACATAGGTAATACGTGAAACTGGGGACTGAACTGTAGTCATACAAAGAATAAGATAAAGCCACACTATTATTGTTTAAGTAGTTCATAATAAAACATCAGATTTTATAAACCATTCTTTCTTTAAAATAAAACAACAATCAGCGTAATAAACACCTAATTATCAATTTACGCGCCTATAGTTCAAGTTGTCTGCTACTCGACAGTAGATGTCGCTAGTTGCAGCTTGTCACGGCGGCGCCCCGAAAGCCGTGTTTAGTCCGAACTTTGTGACAATAGACACGAGAAGGGTAGAAAGCTAAAAATATCACGATATAACATTCGCATTGAGGATGTATCTTTTATTTGGAAGTTTTGCTTCGTGAATGTGAGTGTGAATATAATGGTTTTATTTGAATTGAACTTAGTTCTTTCATTATTTCGTTGATACAATAACGCTATATTTTATTGATTTAGTTGCAAAGTATGTAGGTAACTTAGATAGGTTTTACAGGCTACTATGAACAAAAAATATATTCTGAAAACTGCTTCTTACTAATGCTTTCGTGTCTTTTACCAACAAAACTTATAAGATATTGTATCTTTTTTTTATCTTTTATTGTATCGGATACTGCTAAGATGACATTCTTTTATAACAAGCTGTTTTTACTGAGAAATATCAATAGGTCCGTAAGCTAGAACCAAAAAGAATTCGTGTGACCGAAGACTGAGCAAAAAGAGTTGTCTCTATTAGTTTTGAGCTATTTTAAAGTTTATGTCTCAGCTGTGACCGTGATTCGGTTGATGTAATAAGGAAACCATGATGATCACACTATTATCATAAAGGCAGAAATTTGTATGAATATATGTGTGTAGGTGGGTATATAGGTAGGTTTTTTTGATATTCCTTCATGCTCATACGGCTGAACGAATTTGGGACACGTGTAGACTGCTATTATTTACGTAGGAAATCAAATGACTTCTCCCGCTATAGGTAGAGCGCGAGGGAGTGACAGATTTTTCACAGTGTCCCTTCAGTTGCCTTATTGCATGGGCCACGGTTACTCCATCGCATAATCCGCAGCCCTGGCAGGTAGACCAGCAGTGCTATCACGAGTTACGCGATCTATTTCACGACCTAAACTGAACAGTTAAAGGGATGGAGCTGTATAGAGTGTATAGCTCCATCCCTCTTGCTCGTTCGCACGACTTACATTTAATACATCATGGTAAGTCCCCAGGTCCTGCAGTAGCAAATACAATAGCCAGGTCCATGACGAATAGTCTAAGCTATATAACATCATGCTATAGAATAGAATTCTATTTTTTAATTTTTTATTTAGCTTCACTTGTTTTTTTTTTTGACTGACCGACATTTTGACAATTCAAAAGTGCTTGTAATTGATCTATTTGAAATAAACATTTCTGATTTCTGATTTCTAACTCAGTCACATTTTACCAATTGGCATGCAAATATTTAACAATACTTGTATTATTTTTATTACATTAAAAATGCCATATCAATTTATAATTACTATTACCAAAATTTTATTTATCAGTTTAATTTAGTATCAATATATAGGTATACATGTATTAAAAGTGGAAAATTTAAATACCATTCTTTGATAAATAAATTAATTAATATTGTTGTTGCAAATGTCATTATTATTACTAAAAATATTATTACTATGACACACGGAAGCATAGATGTAACTAAAGACGCGAATGAAACTGCGGGGGACCAGCTAGGTAGTAATAGACTATCATTTTGCCAGCGGACTGTTCCCGAGAATGTTTTCATGCAAACTTTAACACCCCTTAAACCGTATTTTGAGGGTAGTTTTGAAAAATTAATAAAGACAGTTTATATTGACTGGCCTGTTGGTCTAGTAGTTAGTGACCCTGACTGCTATGCCAGAAGTCGTGGGTTCGATTCCCACCTTGAACAAATATTTGTGTGATGAGCACGATCATTTATTCTGTGTCTGGGTGTAATTTATCTATAATATTTATGTATTTAGAAATATATAAGTATGTTTATCAGTTTTCTAGTTCTCATAACACAAGCTCTGCTTAGCTTGGGACTAAGCGGCATTGTGTGATAGTTGTGGAATATAATATATTATTCGTTTTGGTTAGAAATTGTACCAAGTTTCAGGTTTATTAACGCAACAAATAAGAATTTTCATACAATCTTAAAATCCTCCTAAATTGTTCTGTTGGAGGTCGTTCTGAAAAGGAATAATGACAATCTTTATTAACCCCCGACGGAATTAAAAATTTGAGGTATCTGTGTGTCTGTGTGTCTGTGCGTGGCATCGTAGCTCTTAAACGAATGGACCGATTTTGATGAAGTTTTTTTTATTTACTTATGTTATTATTTGTGCTAACTTTCAAGTACTTATACCTACCTACTGGTAACCGGAGTAAGATTTTTCATACAAACGAAATTCTCACTTTTCCCCCTCTTAAAGCTTGAATTTACCAAAAATCCCTTCTTAATGCAGGCTCGCCTACGTCATAAAAGGAAACCTTAAGCTAAATTCTACGTTCCTAGTCTCAGTAGTTTTGACTGTGCATTGATATATCAGTCAGTCAGTCAGTTTCTCCTTTTATACAATACTAGCTTCTATCAGCGGCTTCTCCGTACAAACTTTAGACCCCTGTTTCATCCCCTTAGGGGTTGAATTTCGCAGAATCCTTTCTTAGTGCTCGCCTACCTACGTCATAAAAGAAAAACTTTGTGAAACATTTCACGCTTCTAGTCCTTGTAGTATTGGCTGTACGTTGATAAGTCAGTTAGTCAGTGTCTCCTTTTTTCCTATATACAGATATAGATAGATGATAAAGAACAAAAAATCTTTAAAATAATATTGTAAATGCCTGCATATAACATTAAATATAAAGATATACTATGATAATTAGTAAGTATAAAAAATATTATAATATAGGCATGCCTTCTACGAAAACAATATAGGTAGGTATCTATATTATGGTTATTATTCTAGGTATAATATATAATAGATGATAATAGATACCTATACTGTTTTTGTATTGTAATATATGTAGGTATCTACAGTATTATTTTAAAGGTTTTTTTTGTACCTATGTACTTATTTTTCTTGTTACTCTTACACGTGGCGTCTACATCAATTTTTTTCCAATTCTCCTTTCGCTGGTAGGTATATGCTGGAAGAAATTTCTTCAGAAATACAGGTACATTTATCCATACTCAATATTATAAATTTGGTCTGTCTGTTACGCTTCCACGATTAAATTACTGAACTCATTTTGATTAAATTTGGTAAGGAGTAAATTTGAAATAGGCTACTTTTTATCTAGCTTCATCTTAGATTATCGCGTGAATGTTGGTTATTTGTGAACGTTAGTTGACAAAACCGTGGGCGAAAGCTAGTTTAAAAAAATAATATATTTTTTAAATATGTTATAGCAAAAGTATTAGGTAATGCAAGGGACATAAGTTTCATTTGTCATTAGAGAGTAGGTACACATACCATACCCAAAAAATATATTTATTAATTATCTGCTAATTTAGTAATTTGCCACTTATTTAGAATCAATTAAGATAATCTTTAACAATAGGTACCTAAATGACAAGGATAGAGGAAGACCAAAGATACACTGGATAGATTGCGTGAAAAAATATAGTGATTTTTGAGATGACGGCGAAAAGAGATGGAAGAATAAAATATGTGGTGCAGACCCCCAAGTATATTGGGATAAGAGTAGGAGGATCACCGAATGTCGGTAGTCGCAGGTCTATTCTGGATCACTAGAAGTGCGGGCTTGTGGACGGCGAGCAATGAATAGTTCGCCGTCCGGTAAGGACCAAGCTCGGGTCGACGACGGAGGAGCCTTCAGTAACATTGAACGCAGAGACCGATGCCTGCCAGGTTCGCAGAATTGTTCGGAAGAGTTACCGTGGCCCTGGAAAGCAAAGGGCAACTGAAGGAACATAGGTTATTTTAGCCACTAAAAGTTTGACATTTCTCTTGCTCCAACCAGAGCAAGAGACGTCAATTGTTGATTTTAAAAATGTAGGACAATGATGATTGATGATGTTGTAACAATGGACAGATATGGGTATTTAAGTAAGTCAAGAGTGAATAGGTTTGTTCTAGACAAGCGTGGTCCATCGTCGACCACATCATCGCTTACTATCAGGAGAGTATAATATTACCTCTGCTGGAATTTAGGCTTCCTTTCTAGGAGAAGGAATGGCCGTAATCCACCACGTGGGCCCAGTGCGGGTTGGTGGATGTCATATGTCCTCTGATTTGTGGTTTTAGGACATACCGGTTTCCTTGCTATATTTTCCTTCACCATTTTGAGAGCAGTGGTGATGAAATAAATTACACAAAGCAACGCTCTTGCCTGGATGTGAATCCACGTACAACTAGTAAGTTACTACTGGTCCACCACTGCTCTTAGATCAATGGAGAGATTAGTAGAGATGAATTTTTTTTTATTATTGACAGGCTCGCGCTTGACCACTACCTATCTCACCTGATGGTTGGCAATGATGTAGTAAATAAATAACATTAATAAACTAGTGCGTTCGCACTGCTTACCATCAGGTGGGATCGCAGTCAAGCACTGGTTTACAATTAAGAACAAATGTGAGTGATTCTCTTCGACGTTTCGACAATTCGAAAGTGCCTGTAAATTGGTATATTTGAAATAAACGTTTCTGATTTTGTGGTCGACGATGGAGCAACGACCCATAGCATAGAAATTGTGATACTAGTAGGAGGATGGTAAATGATGATGTAACAAAGGACAGATATATAGGCATCAAGTTTAGCGAGTACTTTCAAAACCATTAAATATCTAGAGTAAATCAGCATGTCCTTGAACCAAAAATTCGAAGACAGATATGATATCCACCAATCCGCCGAATACTGCCCATTCCCTGTCATAGAGAGGAGGCCTGAGTCCCAACAGTGGGAATATTATAAGACTGATTATGCTAAGAAGACTACTTATTATATATTATTTTATTAATAATAATAAATTTGTTTATTTTTCACTTCATTTTTCACACATTTTTCAATTTATTGAATGCAAAAAACTGTAATACTTTGTTTACAGTTTTTTGCATTCAATAAATTTTAGTTGAATATAGGGGTAGACTGGAGCCTAAACTACCTACCCTGTATTTTCGGTCTCCAGGACACTCACCCTTGTAGTGTAGTGTAGTGTAGTCCCGGAAACTGACAGTTTTACTTTCCTTTAATATATTCTATCATATATAAATCACTGTTTATATTTTAATATGTAAATCATATTGAATACAATAGAATAAATAGGTATATGTACAAAGTGAGTACACCGTTAAGTATTTTGAAAAAGTTTATTTTAAGGACTCTACATTTGCTTAACATATAACACAGACTTGTTTTTGAACTGTTTTAAATTATTTATTTATTCAGATACAGAAAATACAAATTATTTTATAAAAAGTAGATTAATGAAATTGTCTTTTTTGTATAGCTTCAGTTAGATAAAGACACATAATACAAAACTATACTGATAGAAAATATGACCGCAGAATATACCTTATGTTACTAAGGTAATTGATTAGTTAGATTCTATGATTAGATGTCAATTAGGTGTAGTATCAAAACATGGTTATTGTTTGATTGATTTTACATTTACAGTCTACTTTTTGAACTCTGAAATAATCCAATATCCTCTTAAGCAGGTATATTTAAGTGCATATATATTTAACAATTATAAGGAAATATTAAAGTGACTATGTTAAAGGGTTCTATGCAAATTTATTGTTAAGTATTTTTGAAAATACCCGTTAAAAAATTAGAATCATTTAATATTTTTCCGATTAACTTTTGAATTTGTGACATTCAAATAGTAATAAGTATATAACATATACTACCTATATTATTCGTCGGTTTATATATCGATAGTATATTTAGTATCTGCATACCTGCGTCATTAGATATTTATATTTCCACTTAATGAGGAACATAAAACCAAAAAATTATAAATATCTAGGTGGTGAAATATAAATTATACGTGAATCCTAACTTTTGCAAAATGGTTTTAAAACAACTAGTGACCGAGAATTTATAGAATATTATAATTGAAAGTCACAAACTATTTTGGTTTCGAAAAGATAAAGTCTAAATGAAAATTACTTTGTACCTATTTAAAGAATTCGGTCCCAATTCCTTAAGAGATAAACAGTGGAGTTAACAAAACAAATTCCTGTATTATTGAAGTGATACAATTACTCCGCAGCGGGTCAAGGATGCCAGAAGGAACTCAAAGGTGCATTCGGCGTTAACAGCGCTTATCACGCGTTTACAGCTTACGTATGCATTAACGAAACTAATAATAATTAGCAGCTTATTAACGGCACGCCGACTCTTAATTATATCACAACATTCACGACTCATCGATACTTTTTACGGAAGCACAATTGAATTCAAGACTTTTTAAATTAGCAACACAGGTGTGTTGCGTTTACAAAATTTACAAATAAACAAAATAATTTGTGTACAAAGTACTTTGCATATTAATTTATTGAGATTCCACAAATCGCACCAATCGACCCTACTAGGTAGGAATATTGTGAAATTAAACATTTCCAAATATGTTTTGGTGCATAAATTTTCTTATCAGCAATATTTTACTTTCACCGATTTAATATTTTAAATGTATCTTTTATAGATATTACCTGCCAATGTCACTTGGCCGGTGGCTGGTACAGGTTTGAATATACGTTTCATAATACGCATTTTTTTTTGTGGAAGTTTGTGTTTGAAAAGCGAACGAATAAGTGAGCACCGACACAAAACATGATATAATCCGGGATAATGTTGCGGCGGAGGATTAAATAACTCATTTGTAGCGAGATGCCGGTGCGTTTAATAGTTAGTTGTAAGGAGAAGGATTAGTGGTATCTGTTTGTTGGTATTTGGCAGTGCTCCGGTGAGCGGAGCGGAGGACTCGGAGAGCCTGTGTCGCGCGCCGCCGCCGCGTTACGCACAAATATAAAAAAGGCTTTAGCGTTTGCGGATATTCATTGCCCGACATTGTCCAACTTTTCCACAAAGCAAACTTATCAATATTGAGCGTCCCTTTTCATGCTAAAGAAACATGTTTACAATGATGTAGAGAGCGTTGGACTGCCAAACATTTCGCCGCAGCATCGAATCAATGTAATGTATTTGAAGCAACTAGGTGTTGTTTAATGTTATTACAATCGCCATTAAATATGTCGATGCTAATTAATGGACTGACAGAAAGTCTATAATTTATACATCAACAGTAATTATTATTCATCATTCAAGGTAAATGAACGGCGGTATGCATAGTGATCTTTCATTTTAGTCCGAATTAGAACCGGCTTAGATATTTAACGAGTTTTGTTTTTTTAATTTATTAGTCGATCAAACAAATAGAGAATATAAGTATTTCATAAGAATATGAATAGGTTATTTCAATCGTTAGCAGATAGAATGTCTGTAATAAATATTTTATAGAGCACTCGTAAAACTAGCAATGAGATAAGCCGACCATAGACTAGCGGCCGCTATAATAAAGTTTGACAACGTGTCATTCTCTTCTATAAAGACATTTCTCTCTAATCAGTAATGGTCGATTAAAATTATATCAAAGTATTAATTACCTACGCTTTTTAAGCAAAACCGAGAAAGTATGTTTAATTAGAACTTATAATCGTTTCATTTAGGAAGTTATAAATAGTTATAGGTAAGTATGTATAAGTATTTCATTTAGTATTTATCAGTCAATAAGTTGAAATAAAGGAAGTAGATACTCAACTCAACGAACTTCAACTCAAGGATTTGGTTTCTACAAATTTTCCTATTTCTCAATTAAGTCTTAAATTCCAAATGAACAATTAAAAGAAAATTTATTTTAGCAAATTGCTTGTAAATAATACTTTTATTACATGTCAATTTAAATTAAATGAGGCCGATGTTTTCTGGTTGACTACCCTGACAAGAAATACAAAAACAAAAAGCTCGGAGGTCAAATTGTCTCTTTGTAAGTCCATTCTTCTATTAATCTAAAGAGATCACATGAAAACCTTGTAGGTTAACGTATGAAATATTTTGAGAAGAACCACAGTCAGTGGCCCTGTCCAGTCAATGCAAGCATTTGTCAGTATTCGTGTAGCTATGACTAGCTCAACAACTAAGAAGCAGGACTGCTAAGAACACAGACTAAGAAGCTCAACAACTCGACGGACAATACCAAAAGAAGAACATTTTACGTAAGCCGCATAAAGTACCTAGGTAGGCAGATACTCAAACTACAAAAAGGTTAAAATTACTGTAAAGAAAAAATAATCCAAAATTTATACCTAATATAAAAAAAATCAAAATAAATATTCATGTCAAATTAAATTTATCAAATGTCATATTGTAAAATAATAATATTCATCAATGTCCAAGAGCATAAAACAAAATATAAGTAGGTAATAAAAAACGTGTTAGAAATATTGATGAGTAAATTACTAACTTTAAGTTAACCAAGCTTTAAATAGACATGCTTAAATGATTAAGTTCTGGTAAAAAATAAATACATTTCTTTTAATAAAACACTAATAATTTGTTTCTATACAAAATCATTTCTTTGACTGTATAAGAAAAACAAAGACAACGGTCTATTAGAAATCCCAAACATCTAATAGATTTGGATTTGACTGTAAAACCAAAATGCTCCATTTACAAAAGCTCGGTAAAATCAGGAAGTCGAACCGGAAGTTGAGAGGAAGGAGGAAAATCGAAAAAACGATTGTTTAATATTTAATTCTCACGCTTAAAGAAAAACCTATTAAGAAATTGAATTGAATCCTGTTATAGGCCAGGTATGTACGTAATATAAACATGGCTGTACACCCGCTGTGTCAGGACGTGACATTATTTTGAAGATAACGCTACCAGAATACATTGACTGAAAATACACCTAATAAAAATTTCAAATGATTGTAATATTGACCCTTCACAACGTTCGGTATTATAAATAGTTATAAATGACAATGTGGTCTAAAAATAGAGTCTACAAGGTTATTATTTGAAGAACGTCATGGTAAAATGAATGATGAACTGTGAAATCATTAAAACGACGGACAGCGCCGCGGGGCGCTACGGTAATGCGCTATAAAAATTATAATTAACATGCAAATATATACTGTGTCTTTATTAGACAAAAATTAGACTTTTATGACGAAAAAATTTAATTTTGTATCGTCAGAAAGTCTTTGTAAACTGTGAAAAGACAACTTTGTGAGTTATCAGAATTCACTGTTAGGCGTAGGATTGATTACCTACTTCAATATCTTTCATCAACATAATCTTAAAAATACAGTCTTGCTAGATAGAAAAATATTAATTTAATGAGCTTTCTGAGAAAATAAATGGATCCTAAAATGTATCCATTAAACGTGCCAGATAAATTTTATTGATATATTTTTCTAATATTAAAATATTCTACTAATAGCCGTTAGATATGAATATTTTGAAAATATACTTTAAATAATAAATGTTAATTAATTGAGGTATTCATCTGTGTCAGTGGTTTAAAAAAAGCGTTTTTTTTTTAAATATTAAAAAGCTATTAATGTGTTATGTTATTTAAAATATGCAAGAAATAAATAAAAGTTTACTATAAAGGTGTTAACAGAGAGTTCATGATACAGGTGCCGCCCGGGCCGTCGCACAAGCACACACACATGTCCTATTTGTTTGAGATGAATAATCATGTTCCTCTGAAGACTTCCACTATCATAAAACTTTATTTTACAACCAAAAGTCTACCTATTCCATCAAACTCTGAAGCTACTCACTAAAATTTCCATAATTTTAACAAAATTTATAATAAAAACTACAATCTAACTGTCATAAAATTGTCCTACAATAAATATAACTAAAATATTGTTTAAAGACACAGTAAAAATGACATCATAAATTATATTATAAATAGTGTTTCAATGAAATCTGTCCAGATTATTAATAGTTGTAGTCATAAAACTGGACACGGTGGCTAATAGTTCGAATGCAACTGAATAGCCTACAACTTAACGCTGAGCCACAACAATAGCTTTCTATTTATACTCGTGGTAATAAACATCTGAAATTCGACCTATTGGTTGGTCGTAACCGTTTTTTAATTGGACCATTTAAGATATTTGGCGCGCGGCAGTGCGAGCGCCAAGTTCGCCACATTGTAACCGGCACATCAGACCTTATGCTCGCAAACATTTCTATTTATTTTTACATTTGTCTCTTCCTGGAAAATCTAAACTGTTCCGGTCTTTTACAAAAACACCGGCAATTAGAGAGTCTTCAGATTTACAAGTGAGTTCATATTATAAATTATTTCATGAAAAATGTGATTTTTTTACTGTATCTGAACTGATTCTAAAAATACACTTTTACTATTGCAATTTTAAACACTTCAATGTAAGCTTTCAAAGTTTTCGTTAGGTAAGCTTCTCTGTTGAACTAAATAGTAAAGCTCTACATACCTCCCTAATAACTTGTTTCCTTTCAACTATCTACAATATTATTGTCAAGTGTGAAAATTCACTGCACTGTTTACTCACCCCGCTGGTGACGAATTTTAGTGCTCACTTTCTGGTGTATGCCAAATTTTATCGTCGCTAACTGAATCATTTTATCGGTACGACTATCAAATCGTGGATTCAACAATAACGTATCGACAAAAACACATGAAATTCCTCCTCAGAGTGGGGTCACAGGTCGGTATCGGCAGGGTGAGATGTGGCGGAGACGTCGTGTGTGATGTGGTGAGATGTCGGAGTGGAGGGTTAAGTACCGATGGAGACGCGGCGGACGCAGGAGGGCTTGACGCGCGGCATGGTGTCGCGCTGGCGGCTCAGGGCCGGCGCATGGCACTGCTCGCACGGCTGCACTCCACGGGACACTCGCGCGGCGCCGGCTACTCGGCTCGGACGAAGTACACTGTGCGGAGCGGACGCGGCGTGTGACCGAGCGCACCACTCGCCATCTGAAGCGGGACTGAGCGCGAGGCGGCGGGCGGCGGGCGGCCGCGCGCGCGCACCAGGTACACGGTTATGACAGGGAGGCGGGGCCGCGCCCGGCTCATAAATCAAACTTCGCCCATTCGCACGCGCTACACGGGCCCCCCTCCTCCATATTCCATATTCGGGGCGGGGCATATTTTCATAATCATAACGCCTCATATTCATAAGCGACATGTGGTCGCGAGGCCAGTGGCGGCGCGAGCGGGTGGGCGGCGCTGACGCCCGCTAGATGGCGGCCGCCGTCGCCCCGCGAAGCCTCCCACACCACACACACTAATTGAACTTGCACGTCATAACTTTTTGTTTGTATTCAATGATTATTAAATGGCTTTTTTAATTGTTGGGAGATAAGTTCTTGGTAATTTACGAGCTCGAAAACTTGTTGTGTAACTTTGTTAATAACTTACTAATTGATTTGCATTTATAAAATATTAATTTTTCTTTTGTTGTTTTAATGAACTTTGCAATTTTGTATTTTTTAATTTACATTTCTGCATGTAGGTACGATATTATTAAATGTTTTCAGTTTAATTTACGGTATTCATGAATAATAAAATATTTGAACTTTGATCGGTTACATTACACGTGTTAGGAAAAGTACCTATTTAATTAATAACTCATAAATAAAATTCTGTTTTTTATTTATTTGATAAATTGGGAAGAATAAATATGCAGGTACCCTAGGTAGGCTAGGCATTGGGCACGCCACAATTATGGCGGTAAGTCCCCTCTTTGAAGAGTGGTTGGAGCGGCAACACGGCGTTCTCAACTTTCGCATGACGCAGGTCCTCACCGTACATGGCAATTTCAGGAGGTTTCTGCATTAGATTCAGGCGTAAGAAACGCCTGGGTGTCACCATTGTGTGGACCGCCCGGAGGACACGGTGGAGCATACGGTGGAGGTGTGCCCCGCTTGGGCGGAGGACCGTCGTGTCCTCGTGGAGGCAATCGGTGGCAGTGACCTCTCGCGCCGGGCCCTAGTTCGGGCTATGGTCTGAAGGGAGGAGGAATGGTATGCGGTGGCCTCCTTCTGCGAAGCAGTAATGCTAGCGAAGGAGGAGGCCGCACGGGTGAGGAAACAAATGTCCTCACGCCCCAGCTGCCGAGATTCTGATCCCGACTACCTTCCAGCCACGGTAGATGCGGGCTTGCGGACATCGAGCAATGGGTAGCTAGCCGTCTGGCCGTCCGGTACCTAATTGACCGGACCGAGCCCAGACGTCAACAGCGCGTAGTGAGATGTCAGCAAACCGTGGGGGCCTAGCAGGGCCGATGCCGCTAGCTGGGACCTCGGGGAATTTCTGAAAAGGAAACCCGTAGTCCTAGAATGCATAGAGCAACTGAAGGACACAGGTGTGGTTTTAGTCAGTAAAAGCCTGACACGCCCTCTCACTCCGCCCAGAGCGAGAGAAGGCATTGGATGATTTCCAGCCTTAAAAAAAGGTAGGCTAGGCATGTTAATTTGTACATGTGTAGTACCTACTTATGGTGGGTAAGTATTTTGAGATGATTACAATTAACTTAAATAGATTCCATATAATTTTTTTAATGTCTGCGGCATCATCAACAGCAGTCATTGTTATGTCAGCATCTCATTATCAAATCCTCGCAGCCTACTTCCTCCTAAAAAACCAGGCAAGTGTGAGTCGGACTCGCGCACTGAGGGGTCCGTATAAACTTATCTATGAAAACAATTCCCGAATTGAGTTACGAAGATTTTTCCGAATCGCAAAAAAAAGTTATTTTTTTGTGATGTAACTACAAAAACAGTTTTCAGATTTTTTTCTATACTTGATCTATGAGACCTTGCTTCTTGCCAAATTTCAGAATTCTAGGTCAATGGGAGTACCTACCCTATGAATTATGATTCCCTTGAGAGTGTCGAAATACACGTTTTTTGCGACATAAACGGTCGTATTTTTTTTTCTTTAACTTTGAAGTTTAATTTTTTCACAATGTCAAGGGACCGCAGACCTGAGTACCTATAAGGTTCTAATTTTAACTCCATACGGAGGTCCTGTAAGACCCTGTATCTCGGAAACGTGTCCCCACACGTACAGGTAGGTACAGGTACAGGGTCTTGACAGACAGACAGACGGACAACAAAGCGATCCAGTAAGGGTTCCATTTTTTCCTTTTGAGGTACGGAACCCTAAAAAAAAGAAGAACAATAATTAAAAAGCATCCCAGCAGGACTCAAACTAGAGACTCATTCTGACAATATCATGGGCGAGCGTATAAAATTCTTGCTACCGACATCTGTAACTAGATCCATTCAACCCAATTTTAATTTCTGAAACAAATTTACGAGGAGTCGTTATGAAAAAGCGAATGACGGGAGCCATGTCAATTGTATTGTGTGCTTTAAATTAAATATAACGAATACGTGTGACTGTAACCCAGCCGCTCGATATTAATGTGCTCGAAGCAATCTAGTCGATTCTGCCAGTCATCGACTAAGCCCGATACTATTTCCTTCATGTCATTTGCCTTGGATGTAGGGTGGATATTTTTTTTTAATTAACGAAACTATGTAGCAACCAGCGCGGCTGGGTTATTTTGTAGCCGGTATGCTACTGGGTTTTTTTTGTTGGCGGCGTTGATTTGATTTGTTCTTTGATTGTGCTGAATTAATAGTTATTGATAGTGAATGAGATGGTAGCTTGTTTTGGAAAGGTTTGCTATCTGTCGAGTTGAAATTGTGTGTCTTTAACTTCTTCTTCTTCCTGCCCTTGTCCCATATCACTTGTGGTCGGCGCAACGAGTTTTCTTCTTCCATTTTTTCTGTCCTGTCACCCGTCACACTATCACTAACTCCCTTTTCTTTCATATCACTCCTCACACAATCCATCCATCTTTTCTTTGGCCTTCCTCTCCCTCTCTTAGTAAATTGTGTCTTTAACTGATGTGTGATTTTATTTAGCATTTTAGAGTTGACCCATTTTAGTGTTCTGCAAAACCTATTGCTTAGGTGGAAGGGTATTGTACTCGGCGAGCGCTGCAGATGATTTGAACGAGTTACCTACCTTGGCCCTCGTAAAGTGCAACTGAAGAAACACTGCCACATGGGTATATGTAGTCAATGAAAGTCTAACATTCCCTCTCGCACGACCTAAAGCAAGAGAAGACTTTTAATGATTAACCACGTCAAAAAAGAAGGCATTATACGTGAATTACATGTTCTGATAACATATTAGAAATATTTTAGTTTCGAGTAAGTACTGCTAGTAGAGCAAACGATACTTAACAATAACCAGACAAAACAGGATAATTAAAACCTTTTTCACTTTAGTGATAAAGTGTACCCAAAGAAGGTAAATATTTACCTACACAACTATATCGTTCCGTTAATCTACGTTTGTTCTAAACCCCACTAAATTAGCGACTTGCTATCTCCCCTTTTGACTTACGAAATCCCACATTATAATAAAAGAAACGTATGAGATATTTCAGGAGCACATTAACCGCACTATAATCGCCATTCAAAATAATTAGCCGGGAGCTATGTTGTTGTTTTTAACCTCAGCCGACTAAATAATTCCTGTTTATGATGACACCTAATCCCTTATGAATTTAATGTGAGTTCCCTGAACGGCACTATGGAGGTGTTATTTCAGATCCATCAGTGCGGCAGTTAAACAGAAATAGCTCCAGTAACACAAGTCACATACGATTTAAATACACAAATTTTTGAAAACGTCTGTTTATTTAAGCTAAAGCACGCGTCGCTCGGAGGCCGCCTCCCGCTCTTGTCTTACGTTTATTTTATTTGTTAGTCTTACAACATGTTACACATTACTAGAAATTCATAAAAATAACATTTCCAAATACACAGTACCTGCTCATTACCGTTGAGCTATATTTTACCGCTTACAGGTGTCGAGTTGGCGGAAAAAGTGGAGCTGTGTAATGTAGGTTTATATTAGGTAAAACAGGGGTGAAATTTTTAAATTGACCGTTGAAATGATGGCGGTTTGAATAAGCGGTGGGTGGCGGTGTAAGGCAGACGTAGCACTGGTGTAGCTTCGCGTAGCAGTGACGTAGCAGTGACGTAGTAGTGACGTAGCTGTGACGTAGCGTGGCATAGCTGTGACATAGCGTGACATAGCTAGCACTGTTGTTGCTTCGCGTAGCAATGACATAGCAGTGACGGAGCGTGGCATAGCTAGCAATTTTGTAGCTTCTCGTAGCATTGACGTAGCACTGATGTAGCAGTGCCGTAGCACTGTCGTAGTGGGCGCGCAGCAGTAGCGTGGTAGCGGCCGCCACGCCAGTGAGGGACGCGGCTCGGACGCGTTCATAAATTTGAATATGGAAGTGAGTTCTAATGGTGTCGCTGTTTATTTTTACTGCACCCCCCGAGCCGTACGCCCGAATGCGACGCCGAATTTATTTCCATGCATTTTAATATCTCCCTCTGAATAGCTATTGCCATTTTCACGCGGTTTTATTGCGAACTCTATAGTCGTGTTATGTTCTTTGTTTTGTTAGGCCCGCTTTACGATCGAGTGCGATGGACAATATCGGTCGATGAAGCCTCGTAAGGTTTCGAGGGAGCATCGAGTGTAATTAGCGCCGGCCGGAACGTTCATTGAGGCGATAATAAGAGTGTACTGTAATCATGTAAATTTCCTCGTTTATGAAGCGAATTTCTGAAGGTATACCGAGTCGAGTATGTCAGTATTAAGTCATTAAAAGTGGACATTGATTGATTGGAGCTTGTGCAAAGGGCACGCATCGCGGAAACGCACGCAACTCTTGTGTCGAGCACTTGAGTTTGTTCATTCACTTGTTTACACTCCAGTGAAGCGTAACTCATATTTCCTTTTGTACCGACAATCATCTAATCGCATGAATGAGATAGCCGCCTATGGCGGGCTAGGGATGAACTTCGAGAGCTTTTAAGTGACCCCTCGCTTTCATTCTGCACTTGAACGTACTGCTGATTTGGTTAATTGTTTTATGTGCCAATGTCATTATTACTATTCGGATTATGTTGTTCAGTTATTTTTAAAAATAACACATTATTTTTAATAAATTGAAAAAACCTATTCATTCAATTCCAAGAGATAATTTAATACATTGAATGTAGTCTTACTAGAGATAAGATATAAGTAATTTTTCTAAGCGAGATCAAGTTCCACACTTTGTTGCCTCCACAAGTATGAGAAGTGGTGAGGGTTGCGTGTTAAGTCATTATTACGTCCTACCTCAGACATTGAGATGAAATTTTAATACCGTAAATTATACAGAAAAATATTGTCGACGCAGCTCGTTTACAAACAACACTTAACTTGTCAAAATGATGGCTGTATGAGAACAGCTCGCTGGCTCAAATGCGCTTTGGCATATTTTTCCTGAACACCATAATTATGGTTTGTGAAACTAAATGTGAGTTTCATCTTTATCAGTTTTTTTTAATATACTTGTCGGCCTTCAAAATGCGAATATTCAAAGTTGAAACTACGAATTTAATTGTAGTTTTATGTTTATGTAGATATATATATATATGGCGTTTAATATACGTGTGTTGGGTAAATATGCATACAGAACCGGTTCTGAACGATTACACGGTCGTTTGTTAAGTTTGAATTATGGTGTCAATGCTAGCTGACTTTGTTCTCTTTATTATGAAGGTGGTATTAGACATATCACAAATTAATGTTATTCTAATGGGAAGTATCAGTCGTATTGATAGTGATCTCGCATCAGTACCTAACATTAATCTTTATTGTTTAGTTATGTAAATATGGACAAACGGTACATACATAATGTCATGTTTATAATCTTCGCTGATTGACTGTAGCGCCACTTGGGAGTCCTTCACTAACTACTTCTCGATTTCAAAGTAAGTTCGAGGCTTTTATGAAAGAAAATTGTAAGCGACAGTTTACTCTTTTTGCAGAAAGGAGTTTTCCCTTTAATATTTTTTTTTTTAAGACCATTTAAGTACGCCCAACCTTCCATGCTCTTACGTGATTATGACGTTATTACACATTTTTCTCTAGATATTTTGGAAACACATATTATATCTTGTGAATATTTTATAGGATTGTATTGAAATCAAAACATAGTTTTTTGAAAACTACTCCAAAAAAGACCTCTGAAAATTAGCTATTTTGCGTCAACTTAGGCCGTTCATAATGTAGGTACTCAGAAGTTCAAAAAGTAAAAAAAAAAACATTTTTATAGAAAACTGGCAATCGAAATTCTGAATGTCGACAATTCTTTAAAAAACTTTCAAAGTTAAAAAAAGAACACGTTTTTTCTGAAACTTATTTTGTAAAATATTCGAGTGAGTGACTGAATTACCGAATGCCAACAGAGCGTTCAGACGTTATCTCTCTTTTTTACGTTGCCTCTTTAACAAACATTGCATTGGATGAAACAACGGGCTTTTAATTCATGCTCAGGTTGATGATGGATGCATCGGGAAGGCCCTTTTAATAGCAACTGTTCTAGTAAATCAGTAGATAAATAACAAGTCATTTTTTTTTAAAGGTATTTAATTTTTTGTTGAAGGAAAACATCGTGAGGAAACCAAAATTCGAAGACATGTGACATTCACCAATCCGCACTTTTTGTTTTTTTTTTATTGGGTGGGAAAATTATCGTATGACAAAACCCGCTCTTGGGCGGAGCGGGAGATAGTGTCATACTTTTACTGACTAAAAACCCACTCCTGTTCCTTCGTTGCCTTCGTCCCAGGGCCCCGGGTTTCGTTTAGGTCCGCGTTGTGGATTACGGCCCATTCCCTCTCCTAGAGAGACGAGGCCTGAGTCCCAGCAGTGGGAACATTAAAAAGGCTTATTATGCTAGTTTTTTATTAGGAAAGGAAAAGTCCGTTCCCGTGAAAAACGGTGGTCTGCTGGATAATAAATATATAAAAAATAAACAGTTTTCTACTCCTTTTTATAATATATTTTTAATTATTAAATACCTACTGTTTCCTCGTGTGTACAAAAATAATACAATAAATAAATTCTTATTTTAACACTAGCCAACTGCCAGCGGCTTCGTCCGCGTGAAAGTAGAAAATCCTATATCACTGTGACGAACTAGCATTATATCTACTAAAAAAAGATTTTTTTAAATCTGTCCTGTGGCTTTTGAGAATTTATTCATTACAAACAAAAGTATAAAAATTTCCTCCTTATTATATTAGTATAGATTGTGAAACAAAAGACGATCAATTGGAACACTCATTTCTTTATTTTGATTGTCATTTACGATTACGAACGACTCATATTTGAAACATTCTAAGTTGTGTAAATTTCGGATCACTTTCATAACAGAAGATCAGTCATTTGAAGTCACAACGTCGGATGTGTCCGAGCTTTAAAGGGATAAGTAGTGAACAAGTCAAAATATAAATCTTGGTCGTGGGGTGTGTGGCGCGGGGTACAGGGTGGTCTGGTGTCTCCGCTGAAATATAAAAGTGTTCGGGGGCACTCAACGGCCGGACGCTCATATTTTGTTATTTTATTTATATTAAAAGTAATGGTTCGCCGCGAGCCATAATGCTCTAGATGGTTTTTGCGCATTTTTCTCTTTTCTGTGTGTCGTATATTTTCACTTAAATGACGTAGGTACGTGACCGTCGCCACTGTTCGCTTGTATCGTGCTTTATGTAACGACCCTAATGTATGGGGAGCTTAATAAAATTACATTATTTAGTAGCAATTGCTCATTAGGAACAGATTCCTATTTCAGTTAATGGGGGCAAGAAACTGATAAGTTAATGGTATTTCAGGAATGGCAAGCAAGATACTTATTTACTTTTATATATATTTATGCGTCTTAGATTATATTTAAAGCAAGTTAGTCTGTATGGGACGCGACGGGCTTGGTATCAGATCCATTTGTAAAACTTACCCCTTGGAATTAACACTGCTATAGCTTCCCCATCACGTAAAGGATCATGAGCGATAATCACTTAAGCACAAAGGTGGCACCTTAGGATATCCTACCTACACACATAGGTACAAGCTTCATTGTATAAATAATTCTATTTAATTACCTTCGCTTATATAGTCTTCGTTCTTAGATAAGGTAATGTCTCAAAAATACAATGTTAAAGTACAAAGCACGGCCTGATTTATTAGTGTATAAGCACACATTAATGTTAACAAAGTGTATCGAGCGCCGAGTGGTGGTGTGCCGTGGCCGTGCCGTAGACGTGCCACACCGACATAGCGCCGTCAATTTACCTACCATAGTTTTATGCTATCATAAACAAGAAATACAGACATCTTCACTATATTGTAATGTAGGAAAACGGTGGGCGCCGTGTGAACCGAAAGCGGGCAAGCGTCCTCGAGAGGTGACCGTATGGCGTTTGTCGTAGAGGTGATATTCGTGGGTCGTGCGGCGTGCTAGCAAGTGCGGGTTGGCAGCAATCTGCACAAGCAGAAGCGAGGTGTAAGCGAGGTGCTGTGGTGGCGAGGCAGCCGGGGCATAGTGCACCCTGCGCCGCTGCCGCAAGGGCCGGTTCAGCGCAGCGCTGCGCGGCGGCGGTGCTCTTCCGGGGAAGGCACTATCTCGGGTGCAGCGGGGAGGCGACACCCCCTCGTAAATAACGCGCGCTGGCGAGCCGGCGAAGCACCCGTGCCAGATTCTACAGCTAGAAACAGTTAAACGCTCATAATTTCGTGCTGGTTAAGCTTATCTTTGTCTCGTGTACGAAATTTCGCTGTGCCGTCCCCCTCGCGCGTTTTCGTGGACATATTTTATTTGTTGCAACACAACGTTCTGTCGCGTCCGGGCCAAAGTTATAATTGTAGTTCGACATACCAGTGCAGCTTCTGCATAAAGTTGCCCAGCGACGTTTACATTGTTGAAATAACTTTATCTGGTTAATGTTTTAAGTTTACTCGCTTTGATTTATTCCGAACTCTCAGCTAGATTAACGATGCTTATTGGAACGTTATTAGTATATTGGTTTAGCGTTTTCATTTCACTTTCATGTTTGTGTTATCAAAGCACTGTACAGTTCTTTTATACGCTTAAAAAGTTTAAATGATAGTCGATTTATAACTCAACAAGGGTTACCTACATAGAAGCGTGGTGTCAAGTGGGTGTTGGCTGGTTAACTTCGCATAAACATTTATGCATAACTAGAGTGTCGTATAAGTTTTCGCATAGATGTACGGTGAAAAGGCATTCGAGCATGGTGCGATAGTGCGCCGAGGGTGCGGGGGTGGCGTTCCGGGCGCCTGTGGGGGGGGGAGAGTACGAAGGGGGGGTGGTGTTAAGCCGGTATCATCCCGCCTTATCGCGGCGCGGCGGTTTCATAATAATTTTAATACTCCGGGCGGCAAGCCGCGGATTTCCGGCGCATACTTTTATAAGCGGTTTTGGTTCCCCGAAGAGGCCGGAGTGGAGCGGCGCGGGTGTCGCCCTCGCCGCTCGCGTGCATGCCTTCAATCTCCGCGCGGTGACTTGCCGCTGAATACACCCGCGGGAATCTTTTTACTTTTCTTTTGACGTTTATTGCCACGTTTTTGGCTTGTTTACGTTGTTTGTATAGACAGATTTAATTTGTTAAATAGGTGCTCTTTATTAGATTTCTCTTGTGACAGTTAGCTTAATTTTTATTTCGTTTGTGGGTGTTTGCAGAGCTGGTGTAATTTAAATTGGTAATGTTTTTTTAATGACAATAAAAAAGCTTTGTAACATTTTACGTCTATATCAATTAGTTACAGAAATAATAAATAATCACTTACTATACCAACTATCCTTAGAAGTATTAGCGATATTAGGGCCGCAAAAAGCCCCTTCATTACCTCTCGGCTAGCGTTATGCGAGATCAGCCAATTTGCCAAAATGGATATAACAAATGACAGGAGTAATAGAGGCGCTTGAGTGTAACATTAATAGAGAGGCAGGTAGAGCCGGGGGGCGGCACTAACGACCGTTTTTATCCAGGGCGGGCGGATGATGGATGGACCTACTTCCGGCCGCGACGTCCGCACTTCCGCCGTTCCTTTTGTATATTTATCAACATTAATTTCAATGTGCTACAAGATATATTTGCCTGTTTTACTAAAGGATTTTTCAGGGATTGTACGGTACGAGTACGATGGCACTCGAATGTATTTCTTGCTAAGTGTATAAGAAAGTCTGAGTGAGATATTTTTATCTGTTTCACTGACTGGAGTGTACGGCTAGATATTTTAAGCATAAACAATCGAATAAAGTTTAATTCATTAGTGTTGCGAGTTATTTTTGTGGGCATACACACGAGTGCGCAAAAATAGCCGGATGATAAGCTAATGATGAGCGATGCGGCTAACGGTTGCTTTATTATGGACTCTCCCCATTTAACATGACAACATTATATCCCGAATTAATGCGCATTATACTCGGAAAGAGATTTACGAAAAGGGAGAATTGGCTAGCTTGTATTATTCTTGACACCTTTTCATCATGAGGTTCTGTTCGATGTTTAGGGAAAATGGTTTTCTAATAATAATGACTTTTTTTTGACATATCTTTTGTATTTTTTGTGTTAAGTTAGATTAAAAGTAATAATAAACGCTACTGTTTCTTTCCAGACGTAGAAAACGTGCTCGAAGCAAAAAGAGTATCCAATCGAATATATACATACATATCCATAGCATAATCAGACTTATAATATTCCGATTGTAATTCGCAAAAAAAAAACTAAAAAAATATTTTTTGTTTTTTTATGTCATAATTATTTTTATTGAAAATTACTTAAAATTTTAACTTGCTTAAAATTTTGTTACCTTTTTTTAAAAATATTATTATACTAGTTGTTAGCTTATTTCAGATATTATTCTAAATAAATGGGTACCTATTTATTCTTATCGTTATACATTGCAATGTTACCTAAAATCAAATCTTATATTATATCAAATCTATTGACAATAAGGCCTAGTCCTATTCTTATGTACTAATTAAATTTTAATTTTTTTACATTACAACCTAAATCTTCCACTACAGTATAGAGACCTTCAAATAGGGTATCTAGTGTACTACCTGTTTCATTTTTTAATAAAATCAAATTGTCTTTCTTATACGTTGTTCAATTAACTGATCTATTATGTTTTTCATTACGTTTATGCTTATTTGACAACAAATTGTTCTTTACGTCGGCATGTGCTAACTGTAATGTGTATTTTAATTGTAACGGATAGTTAACTATATTGTATAATTTATCTACAGTATCGCAAATGCAAAAGTTTTCCAAACACAAGTTCATATGGCGTTTTATTTAAAATGCACCCAAAGTTTTGTGAACATTTTAAAGAGTTCCAATAGACTGATGGTGATTATAGGCTGTAGAAGATAATTTTTCAATATTAAGGATTTTGAAAAATCGGTCCATCGTCACTAGAGTGTTTGTGTGTACGGAGATACCACTACCGATGTTCTACCAGTGTAGTGCGTCGATTCCCATATTATTTGCCAAAAATTTGAATAACTTATTTCTTATAAAACACTAAGTGCATTTAAGTAAAATATCGGTGATTGAATTATGATTGCAACTTAATTTTATTATTGGGGCGTATAAGGATGTGTATTATTTCAATTACATGTTGTATATCGAATGAACTACTTAGGGCAGATTAGCTTAAAGCATTAACATTAACATTGAGTTAAAAAAAATCACGTTAATTACAGATTTTTCAAGAAAATAATATACTACTAGGTAGATAATTTATTGACCTTCTATTATGTGTAAATCAAATTTGTCCAAATGTTAAATATACTTTAAAATTTGTTTATTACGAAAATTTGTCAAATACCGCTTTGCCCGCGAGCCTGCCCAATACGGCCATAGGGGTAAGGGCGACGTGGTCAGCATAAACATTCACATGAAAATAAATTCACATAAAAAAATGTTTAATTTTTAATGGCAACATGATAATATATCATGTTTGATGAAATAAAAATATTATAAATTTTGTTTAAAAATATATTTATTGAAAATAACGATTGTTGTTAATTAGGTATCAGTTTTCAAATCATCATTATTTAAAAATACCTTCAAAGGAAATGGATTCAGTTAAAAATATTTATTTTTAACTGAATCTATTTATTCATGTTCGCTGTGAACGTAATAAGTCTAATGTACCTAAATCAACTAAATATGCAGTCATCAAACTTTAAAAGGATATTTTTTGTTTACAAATTTGACTGATTAGCGATTTTTCTGAAAATCTGTAATACCCTCAACGCATGACCCCTGGTCCTGGTATGAGTTCTCTATAGTTCTTGACATACTAAAACAAGAACAATAACTAGAGTATTATTAAAGATGAGTTTTGTACATTTGTTAGTACTTTTATTCGTAGTTTTAAACACATCAATGAATTCACGTTATACTTTGATATGGTCAATATATCGAAAATAAATCTTGAAATCTACTCTTTATTCCAGCAAAATTACTAGAATTCACGATTCCTAAAAGAACCTTCGTCACGCGGACAAACTTACAGACAAACATTAGTTACATTTTATTGTGTACATAACTTTTTTATTAATATATATAGTTCATTTAAGCGTAAAGCGATCAGCCGGCCGCTTTACCTGGTCCGCTTTGCATTTAGACAATAATTTTTTTTGAACATTATTTTCTCTTGCTTTTTTATCATATTCCGCAATTAATACTACACATACAAAGCTGAATAAATAAGTATCCACACCAATATAATAGAAGCATTTAAATATTTAGAAAATTAATCGAAATAGATTGACTTATCTTGTCTTTTTTTTAGCAAGACGTGCAAAAACATCATTTATGCCTCTACAACCGCCAGCCTTCACCTATCGCCATCGTAAGGGACGGGGGTTGCACGGTACGAGTCGAGATGCTTACTATGCGCCAGAGTGGTAACATCACTCTGCCATTACAAATAACTGAAATATGAATCGTGTCCGCTTTACCTTCTATGGCCGCTATGAGTTAACCTCTCCTACGTTTCTTGCGAACTAAACTCTCGTTAGTTTGAATAGGGCATTTTTTATAGCTGCATTTACATTAATACATAATATACCTGCTTACCTATGTGCACGCAAGTAATAACAAACACTGTTAACAAATTGTAACTCAAACATAAAGATAGGTGGTGTTCGTCGTTTACTACCAAACAAACCAGTTCTACTCAAAACATCTCAAGATAGATTTTATCAAGAGATTGCTACAAACTTGGGTAGGCGCATAAAGTTTGTGATATTGTACGATTAAAACAATGAGACATTCATAACAGTTGTAGGTAATAAGGTAAAGTGTATTTGTCTAAGTTTATTTTTTATACTTACTAAAGAACTACTAAAAAGTAACTACTAAAAGGAAATCTAATTATTTAACGAAGCACTGATTTGCAGTTCAAATATAAGTATGAGGTAGAGTGGGGGCGTGGTGAGAACGTGTCGCTATCTCTTTTGTACATACGTAGTTTAATGGCGGTGACGTCACATTTCAGTGTCTGCATCTTTATTCTGTTATTTGACAGTTACCCCTTTCGAAAGAAAAGGGAGTTAGTCATGGTGTGACGGGTGACAGGAGAGAATGGAAGAAAAATAATGTAATACGCCGACACCAATTAATATGGGATGAGGGCAGGAAGATGATAAGATGATGATGACAGTTTTCTCTTTCACAAAATGTGAAAGGTTTCTAATTTACTTAATATTGAACGGATTTGAAAAATTGTTTCTATTTGTGATTAGGTATAGATAAAGATATTTTTTGTTAAAAATATCTAAATAAAAAGAGTCAATACAGCAGCAGCCGATGTCTCATATTATTTAGGCACATTTTGCGCTTTTAAAAAAAAAATTAACAATTTGTAAAACACGTTTTCAGGAAATTGTTTTGAGTGATATTTACGTATTTAGGTACATAATTAGGTATGCCTGTACGTAGTCTTATCATAAAAAATGACTATTAAAGAACCTTATTTTATGATTGTAAACATATAACTTTATTCTTATTGTAAGATAGTAAGTATAACCTTATCCAAAGGCTGGATATATATATTGGCCCACGCTTACTCCGATGTGTGATTTTCATAACTCATGTACGAAACAAACAAACTATAAAACAATTTAAATAGCAATTTATGCAAATAACCAAATGAATTTATATTCGCGTTCATAACACGGTTTACATCGTGCGCCCTCCGTACGTAGCTACGTACCTATCTACATACGACTTAATTGAATTTATAGGCACGTCGTCAAATGAATATGAGTAGTAGATTCACAATGTTTTCTATACTTAACTTAATGATGGCTTATTAAGTATTCGCTGCACCTCTGTAGAACGGTGAGAACCTCGTAACATAAATTTTGCGTATTATTTACGTTGACAAACGTGCATTATGAAATTATAATGTCGTGATTGATATGCGGCGAGGCGCACGGCCGGGCTGGGACGTGCGAGCTGCTGTCCACACGTACCTTATTGTACTAAATACTTGAGCGACGACCGATGGACACTAGCGCCGGGACTCAGATCACTGCCAACTTTATTGCTCCTTTGCTCTAAATACCATTGTTTTATGACCATATTTACACTTATAAATAGACATCAATTTTATATTCCTGTGAATAGAATCTACGTCACACATCCAACATAACAAGTGCATCCGCGTACAGACAGATTACTAAACACCCGCATATTTTTACACCTGCACTCACACTGATCGATAGAAAACATGTAGGTAATCTAATATATTAACCTGCTTACGAGTAGCTAATGAAAAAAAATGAGCAGTTGAAATACTCACGAATTTTATGTCGAATATTGAGGTCGAAAAGTCACAACAAACGTAAGAAATTTTCGATTATAAAGTATATTTAGAGCATTACTAAGAAGTGTATGATCTACTTACACATACATTGACGTAGTTTCGTGGATAGATTCGCGCGAGTCGAAATAAAGCGAGCCAATCAATATTAACACGCCGCAAACAGCGTAAATTGTTGCCTAATGCCATACACGCACACACCCGCGGCGCCGTCCGTGAACTAGCGCCTACACTAGCCAGGGTGCTCCCTTCGAGGGCTCGGAAAATAGTTTTCCTTTTTCAGCGTAGAGCTCAGTTTCTGTGTCTCTATGTTAAGAACTATGATGCAGATAAAAGATTGACAGCTATTCATTAAAATTTTTGTTTGTAGCAAGAGATTTACTGTAGAGAAATAACTGTTAAGGACATAATTTATCGCTTGTCGGCTTCATATGCCAGGTATAGATTTATTTCGAAAACTAGAACGATATGAGGCAGTAAGAGCACAGGTGTACTGTATCACCCTGTATGCATTGCGTATTACATGTACACAAGAAGCGGCGCACACAGACAGCGTCCGTGTCGGGACTAACGCATCACGCACACAGCGCGCGCCGGCCGGCCTGTAATAACTCGGAACCACAATAAATCAATGTGATTAATGTCATTAAGCACTGTGTGCCGGCCTCTCTATATTCCGTCAATATGCACTGTTTTACGACATGCCGCGCCACGATAATTAGTCAGCTTTGTTAGGACCGTTGACGAATGTTATATCCGATCCCAACGCTACGTAGAGAAATTAGAGCAATAAAAATATGTATACGAGCGCCATCTGCGGTTCCAATGTACGAGGAAAACTACGGCGAGACAGCAATGTGACACGGTAGATGAGATCAAAGAGAATTTATAACGGAGCGTTCATAAACACGTCACTCGCGCAAAAAATGATCTCTGCTATTTCTCAAACTGTGAACACAGTCGGCACGCGGAGATTGATAACTATTACCATTTCTTGGTCAGATTCCCGAGACGCATGTTTATCATACGTCCGTTTGATGGATAGGCCGTAATTATTACGATTAGAACGGCATCGCAAATCATGGGAACGGCGAGGACAGGCTGCACTAGTTGACATCGTTATCGCGCTGCAGATCTCGATTGTTGGCTCTGGGACCATACGGTTGTGTTGCGTTCGGAACGCGCGACCAGTTTCATACTTTATTTCATCTCTTGTTCACGGCGCATGATCAGTGCACGATGCGTGGCTACTCCGTCGCGAATGTATCCAGCATCGACTCGGTGGCCCATTTAGATCTACGATACTGCAATATGCTGACGGACAGGAGTCGCGCGTTGTCCGCTCTGACTTGAGGGCAGGAATGTCTTGAGCACTGAACGTGATCGCCCAGTGATTGTCCTAAATTGATTGTGTTCCGACATTATTCAATTCTATCACGCACGCCCAACTTTGGAACTGTGTTTTTTGACTGACAGTTGTATCTTACCTTATTTTACTTCGACGTGATTTTGCATGTAAAGTAGACACCGGAAAACAATTTTAACTCCACTAAAGCCTGATGTGCGAAATAAATGAAAGTTAAATTAAACAACTATTTTGTACGAGCAAAGAAATAATTCCAATTCCTGTGAACAAATTGCTGCATTATTCAATAATTTTAAATTTATACATAAGCGGAAGAGATATAAATAATGGCCGCACTCGACATCATATACACGTTCTTACACTTTTGGTTTCAAATGAAGCTTTGGCTCAGGTCTGGTAAACCTGGCAAAAATAGATTTGAATTGGTAACATAGTCTTAATGTGGCGAGGTGAGGTGGCGGTGCTATTGTGGCGGCGGTCAGGATGCCGATGACCATTTCGGTTGCACGCTTGTGCTGCAAAGTTCGCAATCAAATAAATATTTCGGCACAATTAAGAAAGCGCCGACGAGGGTAGCACTCGTGACAATCGGCTAACAGTGTGCCGTGGAGCTTCCTTTGTATCTTCAAATATTTGATCGTGGGTCTAAGTTGGGAAAATAATTGAATTTCAAATATAGAATCGAATTTTCTAGATGCATCATTCTTGACTAATTAGTATTACTAACCCAAAAAATCTTGTCCTAATTTGTGATGTTAGTTTGTTTTTGAACGCAGAACATGCTGACATGTATTTCGTAAATATTTGGCACATTTATTAGGCCATGCACTTTCGCTATCATGTAGTTTAGACACTCTGCCCGCACAGCATCCTCTCTACGCATCTCCGAGTGCGTGCTCTCCGCTCTGCCCACATCCGCTGAAGTATTTTGTTTATTGCTAATGCGATTTTATTTTTTATTGCTTTTTATTTATCTTTATTCAGCGATTGCGGTTTATTGTATTAAAATAAATAAGAATTCTTGACTTTTTAATTTTATTCGAGGCGAAGTACACGACAGTGCCGCGAGGAGAGAAAGAAATAAATTTTAATAAGCGTTTCTTTTTTAAGGCGTGATTCTTCAGTTAAAAGCGATTTATTTTTTTATATAAACTTGAAGATAAACCGTATTCATTAGAGATCGACTGGAAAGGGCCTAAAATAAAAATAAACGTGGTCAAGTTGGTGTTGTTGCTGAGTTATTGTCGTTAATCAGCCCCTCTTCTGAAGGCATGTTGATTGGAACCCAGGTTGGTGCGTATGGATGAGCGGCATTGTTCTCTTTATTAACATTTGGCTTAATTATACCGATCATATAGAGGCATTCTTTGTATTTACTTGCCGCTTTGCACCTTTTATTCCTTAGAGACATCACTTCAAGTCTGGATCTTGATACGAAAGTATTAAGGTTGCAAATGGATCCAGACCAAAACCTCTTATTTTCCCAACAAAGTTGCCTATAAGTAAAAAGCTAAAGCTGTTAGTGTGACTCTATTTGTGAATTATCATTTAATTATTTTCTTTAGAATCTGAAACAACAAATAAGTAGAAAACGATTGTTGTGCTAATAAATAAAATTGAAATTAATTAAATCCGAGGGTGCAGTCGTTTTCCTACAACAAGACTACTCACAAATTCGAGGTGTATTTCTACGAATTTGTTCACGTCCAAGACTCCAATCATGTGTTACCCAACGGAAGTACATAAATAATGTTTATCGATCGATCATCGCCGAGCAGAGTGACGCACTCGTTAGATTTATGCCTTCATTGTCAGAGCCGTAAACTAGATCTCCATAAAAAGGGACATTTCCTATTTAAAATTTATATTAAAAGACAATGGTTAACAAAAAGTGGGCGCCTCTTCGCGAAGCAGCCCGGCTGCGCGTGCGTCGTCGGCGCCAACTGCCAAATCTCTATCGGACGCGCGTAAATTACGCCTTTTTACCTGGATTCCTGTTTTGACATATTTAAGGCATTAGTAATAATTATGAGTGCTCCGGCTCCGGTAATGCCTGTGTGCGAGCCAGTCAGTTTTGACACTATCTTAATGACGGACGTCGGGTGACAATAAATATTGAATCGTTATCGCTCACCTATCCGAGGTTGCGTCACTTGGGTTTAAATCCTAAAATAGACCTCCCAAATGGTTGGATCCACAGTTTTGTTTGAATTACTAAGTTTTTTTAGGCATTTCAGGGGTTTCAGCGTTGTATGAAGAAGTGTAGAAGTATCGAAACTGGGTGATGACATTAGGTGGCTAATTGCAAGTATTGGGGTGAGTGCAGAGGTCAGCGAGGGTCGCACATCTGCCGTGTTTGTCCACCCACGCGCTCGTGCAGTTAACGAGCGTCGTCCAATAGTTTCAATTGCAACCCGATATCTGCACTTTTATGTCATTGCAAATAGTGGAAAGATTTGCTATTAGAACGAACATTCGCGAGACTAATGAGAAAGTATTGTTCAATGTGAGTCATTCACACTAACTTATGAGAAAAACAAATCTAAGGTGTCAAACAATTACAAATAAATTCTTCAACATGACAATAGTCAGATATATCTGACCTAACTAAAAGCTCAGCAGTAAAAAAAGAATAACTGGGATATCCGAAAAACCGATCATGTGTTTCGGGTGGTATGAATAAATCAGATATAGTGAGACTGGCATAGGCGCCTGCCCGGAGCACGGGGAGATCTCCCCGCCGAGTTATAAAACCTCTCAAAAGGTGAACTGAAAGATTCGTGCGTAAATATTAAGGGTTTACGATGGCTCATTCAGTCATTAGAGTGCGTCTTTTGTTTATAACCGCGTCGTAGACTTGTCGCTATTCCGAGATAAGATCTGTCTAGTCGGGTCGTCATTATTTATGTGAATTTTGACAGAACAGCACTCTAAGGGCAGCAGACTCACACTAAAATACTATTATTTATGGCAAGTGTGGTCTGCCATAAATTACCCTTCATCGAATTAAGACAAAAGCTAGTGCCGATAAGGCGCGCGATTAGGGCTCGCCTCATTGTTCTGACGGATGCGGTACTGATATAGCCAATATTTTTCCACTTTTACGACTTCAATACGAGATTGCTTTGTTCGTGTAGCGAGTAAAGTCGAAGGTACTTATGGATTTTATAATGTCTAATGGTAGTATTTGTAATTCCTTCGTCTATATCTAACATAAATGTGTACAAATAAAATTACGATAAATAAACAACGAAAAGCTTTGGACATGTCGGACGGATATAAAATTTATAACCCTTAATAGGCTATGGAGGGAAGGGTGGATGAAATACGGTTAATGATAAATCCACAAATGAGATTTGCCGGACGTCTGGCCACTCAAAACTGTCGCGCTATTGTCACTGGACACTCTCACCTTATATTACACAGATCAACTAAATATGGCGTGTTCATTCCAGTGCACAGGGTGTTGCCTTTTGAAACGCGTTGTATTTACTTCATGCAACCAATTTTCTATTTCCCAATAGTAACAAAACAGGTCAATTTTGAATTGTTGATGATATTAAGTAGGGACTTCATTGTTTCATTGTCCGATTTAGATTGTCTTTCTAATTTTACAATGCTGATTCGTGAATTTGAATTTGTTTTTTAATGCTTACATTTACATAATTATAACTGTCTTGAATTTTTATTTCATTGTTTTTGTTAAACTTTGAATTTAACATAAATAAACGTTAAAACATTGGTTCTCCTGCGGATATCTTCATTTCTGACGCGATCACGCAAGAAAATTCCGAGCAGAGCCCTTTCTATTGCCCTTTGAGTGACTTTAAGCCTTCTGATGAGGCTCATTGTAAGCGACCACGTTTTGGAGCCATATGTCATCACTACGGACATAGCCCGAAGAATCGCCAAACTTAAGTGGCAGTGGCTCGCAGAACAGATGGTCGATGGGGACGAAAGGTTCTGGAATGGCAACCACGTACCGGAAGACGCAGCGTTGGAAAGCCTCCCACAAGGTGGACCGATGACCTGGTGGGGGTCGCGGGAATCCGATGGATGCGAGACGCACAGGACCAGTCATTGTGGTGACATTTTGGGGAGGCCTATGTCCAACAGTGGATGTATTACGGCTGAAATGATGATGAAACGTTATAATTAGATTGGCATTTATTTCGTACTAGCTTTTGTCAGCGGCATCGCTCGCGTGGCAGTTAAAAAATATCCCAAGGGAAGATACTCTCGGGATAAAAAGTATCATATGTGCTATTCAAGGACATGGTTTAGCCGAGTAGCAAGTTTCATCGAAATCCATCCAGCCGTTCGAACAGTTACATACTTTTGCCTTTATGATATTAGTGTTATAAATGCTAGAGAATGCAGCACAGCCTAGTTCTTAAGTGCTATTGAATAGACAGGTTGCGAACAAGTCAACTTGTTCGATGTCTGATCTATCATATAAATGTTTTGTAGGATAACATGCAGGTAACATCTTTGCGTTTCTCTTTACGTCTTACATTTGCATGCCTTTGACTGTACCCTTGGGTCTATTGATCAATCGTCATGTATTTTTCAGTTACCTAAAAATGTATCATATTATAAGTAAAGAAATTATATCAACATTTGGGATATTTCACGTTTATTATCTTGTGAAGGTTATTGAAATGAAAATATACCAAATAACTTTTTATGAGACGCACCCCTTTGTAAATCAAAGAAAAAAGCTCCCAATTTTGGCTAATATTTTTAAATCGTCACTTACCGATCAGCCTGTAGCCTGTCAGTGGTGTAGGTGGTGATGATCCAGATGGACGCGGGTCAGCAGCTGCGCGGTAATTAAGAGGTGGCTGGAAGTGGCATGCGCCGGCGCACAATGCGGTTCAATTGAATGAGAATAATCTTTGCACCCACGCGTCTTTTGTGAGCGTGGGTGGACCGATGACCGGTGCGTACACGCTCGAAAAGTGGCTCTACTTTGCGTTTTTGAACTTTATTTTACTTTTTTATTTTTTGATTTTTGTGACCTTTCACGACAACGGCTTGTAAATGTTTTAATATGTATAGACTACTGTCAAATTAGTAGGTAGTATTTATGCTACTTCTTTTGTTCGTATCTAGAATTGTATCTAGGTAATTCAATTTCAACCTTACTGCTTAAAGCATTTATTTATATTATTGATATGAAAAGCATGCTATTGTCATTTTGAATGCTATTTAAATGGTTGACATTTACAACATTTATAGGTACTTAGTTATGTTAAATTGAATGCAGCTTACGACTACATTCGCATTTAAATTCAAATGTGAATCAATATTAGCGACGCGGTTTCGTAAACAGACTCGTATCATAATGACATAAATTAAAATCAACAATGTGAATTGCAAATTACAGAAACACACGCACACAAATCATTGGTATGAAACTGTCATAACTAAGTAGAGCATATTCTGTGCCGATGTCGCTTCGGACAAAAGCAAACAATTATTGCAAAAATTGCTTTAATGATAAATTGGTGACCATTTCTAATGGCCGCTGGGCAATGAGTGATTCGACCCGGAATCGAACCCGTGCAGTCATAACGTCCTCGACACACAATGACGCTCTCTCGATGATTTATATCTTAATTGTGCTCAATACCGACATTCCGTTGAAGGCGGTTTTTATATTATACTCATAATTCTTTGTTATTTCATTCGATAATTCAATTTTGTTGAACATCGATTCACCTGGTATCTTATTGGTATATCGCTAATATATTAGAGGCAATAATATTCTAGATAAGTATTTAGTATTTCCTGTCGTAAAGGATACATTAAGCACAATAAAAAGTAACATCGAGTTAACCTTTATGGGTTTGTGTCATCACGGGATTTGGGTTTTTATGATATTACATGAGAATGGGGTTTTGTTCGATTTCAATTTGACTTTATATATCGACTGACGAAATAATCAATCAATAACCTATGAACTTGTAACAAGATCAAAGCTGAGATTGACAAATCAGCGCCGACATTTATCGTTCAAATTCAGAGTGTTTTTTGTCACCGTAAAAACCAAACAAACATAAAAAAAATATTGTCATTAACGCCATTTTTCAGCAAACTGAATCTGAATTATTTCTGGTTAGATGACATCACTCGAAATTTAAACCACTCAAGATATCACACCTGTATAACCCATAGGGAAGGGCAGAGGCGTATCTTAAGAACAATCAAATTTTGCCAGTTATGGTTGATTTTCATGTTTTCCAATCAACATTTTATTAGACAATTCGTGTCAAATATTTTATAACAAATTATTATGCTAAGCCTGAATCATATTATTTATTACGACGGAAATAAAAATGTCTACGACAAGATTTCCACATAAAGAATTCAAATCAGGAAATCGCACCATTTCATGTCATGTATGAATAACTGCAAATAGATATTAGTGTGTATTGTCAATAAAAGTTGTAAAGAAAACTAATAGTGACTTCTTCGCTACGTTACGAGTATTTTACCGTTTTTACGTTAAATCAGGGCTCACGAACCGTTGGTCTGCACCGACACTGCGAGTTTTTATTACCTGTAGCTTTACTTCCGTGATTGCTTTCTGAACGCTTTTTTGTTTGCTATTTAACATCTTGAAGTGCACTATTAGAACAATTTGTTTTAGTTTTTATTTGTTTATCGATGATTCTGTTGCTAACTTCCAGTTATCTCGGAAAACAAATGCTTCGAATACGTTTATCAGGATTACTGGAGATGTCGAATATTAATGACATAATAACTTTTTGTTTCAACATCTTTTTAAATGAAATCTAAAAATGTTTGCGACGCCTGCGACTGCCGGAGGCGCGTGGGGTTCGTCTTACTATCGGTATCAATATGGGGGAGTAACTCTAATATTAAAGTTATTTATTGTAAATCGCTTCCTTAGCGAGCAATATCACTGTTTTCGTAGCTCAAACAGCACAGTAGTATGTGGTTTGTTTGTGAAAACTGTGTGTGGTTTGCAGGAAATAAAATATGTACATAACTATAGCTTACAAGTATCTATAGGTCAATAAAAATGCTATTTGAAAAATATAAATATTCATAGGAACAATGGACTCGAACGTTATAAAATGAACGCCAACAATAAATAGGTGGAGATCGCAAATAGGTACATGTAATTTTTATGATTTAAAGGAATTGCTACAAAAAAAAAAAATAGTTTGCAATCCCGTTAGGTTGTGTGAATATAGTTTATTAGAGTATCAAGGACGCGACCGGCGACAGTGAGCAGACGTTCGCGCGGTGACAATGCAAACGCGAGGGGAGCTTGTTTGCCCGCCGCGGTATGAATAAAGATATTCCCGTTATTTGTACTACAGATGTCATGTAATTTCATTGTGTCGCTCAATATTTAGTATAAACACGCGGGGCGACTCCCGGGACTCCACTACGCTAGATAACATCTCATAGTTCCGATGCAGAACGCGTATCACACAATAAAAACACATTTTTATGTCACAAGAAAAAAATATTTCTGCCTCGCTAATAAGGGATTTGTACGAGATTATTTGCGATGATATAAAAGAGATTAAGTCCCGTTACCATAAATACGTTAAAATTGGGTCACACGACAATGTGAATGTTTTCATTGATTTTGACAACATTTATTTTTAACAATTTTTTACTTGATTTTATTTAATACGCTCGCAAAATATCAAGTTGTAAAGTATTGTAACGTTCAAAATTATAAGATATTTAAATGTGTTTTGTTCATGTCTTAACAATCAAGATGAATTCTGCTTCAGTCTCGAAACTCTGAGTTTACGTTGTTAATCAGATGTTTTACTTAATTATTGAGTGAGACCCTGGCTCACGCAATCCAATATAACAAAGGCTCTCTCTACATTAGTACGCAGAAACAAGTTTCAAACAAATATAAATATTTGATTGTCATTTAAATTTTACTCATGTGTCAACGATAGAAAGCCTCCATATATTGTGAATGATTTATCACTCTGTCTATCTAACTCCTAAATTGAACTAATATCTGAACTCGCCTATTCGCAACTTAAATTGGCACATTACCTTTTGAAATGAAACCTTGTAAATTATTTACGCCACGCTCCTGTCACTGCGAAATTTTCCAAGCCACATTCGAACATCGATATGGTGTTAATAAAATCATGTCAGTCATAGGAAATCGGGACAAGCAAACATGAGCCCTCCATTAAATGATAATCCTGCCAATTTATCGGCCGAGCAAAAAATATACGGCATTGTGATGCGACTTGTCGAACATGAAAATTATTTTATATAAACACATTGAGTATGGCCGGCGCTCCCCGCTCGCAGATTACTCGGATCCCCCATCTTCCTCACTCGTCATCTGCTGACATATTTTTTAAAATGGGGTGACGGGTAATGGAATAATAATAAACTGGAATTTACTTTTTGGTCATCGTACTGAATCAAAAACAGAAAGGGGTGTGAACATATTGCTCGTTGTAGATTGTTTTCATTGTCGTCCAACGGACCAATACTGTATAATCAACGGTTGGATAAAATGAAATGGAGTTCTGGGTCTGAGCTATTTGTCGCATGTTTGACACCAATAACAGGGTTCGTCGCGCATTAAAGCCACCATATGTCGGTCATATCAAATTTATTTCTATTATTTTATTGGTTTGGCCGATGATTTCCTTCATTACCTTTATTGGAAGTCACTGAGTGAATTTGAATTTATGGTCAGCGATATGGGTGATAGCTGAATGACTGTAACAAAGTGAACGAAGTAATAAAGGTAATAAATTGGTTTCACGAGCCTCTACATATCGTCCACTATTATTTAGCTACACGCCATTAGAACCTTTCGGTACAAACCCTTACTAATATAGGTATGTAACTTAGCTAATAACTTGGATATACAGTCGGTATTTGGGCGCTAGGTATATCCCTCGTCAAAAGACATTTGTCATACAGTCGCAACACTGTGTAACTATATTAGGAGGAGTACAATAGCTCCATCAACTGTATGAGCTTAAAATCATCTATTTAAATAACGTTTTTAAATAAATACTGCGTAGATAATAGGAACAATGCAATATTTTGTCAACTGCCGACTGCGGGCCGCGGAGAGTGCACCACTGCGTGAAGCGGAAAATCCTCGGGACATTTGAGGACATTTTTTGTGGGATAATATCCGCACGACATTGTCAACCGGCTATTTAATACATCAAGTAACACAATACTTTAAATACGACTAGATTTGTGCAAAATTTGAAATTGTTACGCACAGTGATTTTGTATTACACTATTGGATTAATATGTTCATGTTCGACCGAATGCCGGAATTATTGTCGTGAGCTTTGTTGTATTGAAAGCCGGTACCTATTATTTAATAACGTTAAATAGATATCTGTTTAGCGTTTTTAATGTGAAAACGCACCGCCTTTTATGTTATGATGATAATTTTCTTAAATATTAGGATATCATACATATTAACGTGGTAAACATAAAAGTTGATAGCGCAATAAAATTGACAATAAAAGTAATAAAATTATGGATTTCCATTTTTTGTTTATCCCTGGAGCTAAGACGTTTCTACCCTCGTACATTTACCAAATTGAATAGCTCCGGTGAGTCCCGATGGCAGTAATTCTCTATTGAGACGCAATAAAACAAGATATGACAAAAATATCCGATTTCATAAAGCTTTGGTTTCGTGACACGTAATATTATATTATTTAAGGGACATCATTCCGTCTTTTGTTTGTGGTTCCTTTCCATGTTTTATGTCACCAAATGAGTCGGCGCACACTACACGAAAGTGCTATCTCACTTAATATACAAGTTTTATTTTGATATTTAAACCAGGTATTGAGTTTCATATCTTTTGATATATCTGTAACTTTTGATTGCATTTGAGTTCATGAAAAAAAAAACTAAACTTTTACGTAATTGTACACACTTAGAAATTATATTATACGACTCTAGGGACTTTTCTATACAAAATTTAGAAAGTACATAAAATACAGTAAAAAAGTTTATAGCTTTAGAACACAAACACAATAGTCGTGCTGTGTGTAAAGCGTTTGTTTGTAAGCAGGTACTTGTTGGTAATATGACAAGAGAAATTATTGGTAAAGAGGGCTTGGCTTCAATGAAAAGGAAATATCTCGACAATTATGAAGCATTAGTGCGGTTGACAATGGCGACATATTTTTTGTAAAGCTTTCATGTGAGCCTCAAACAAAACACACAATACAACCTTCTCTCTATATTTGGGACGGTTTAATTAATTATACAAATGTACAATAGACGCTTAATCTTTTGAAGTCGGATTAATCAATAGTTATGTAAGAACAAGCTTGGAAGATCAAGGAGAAATTTTATTTTTTAAACTTAGATTACGAACGTGTTAGGAGACATTTTTATTAAAAAAAAAACCAGCCAAGAGCGTGTCGGGCCACGCTCAGTGTAGGGTCCCGTAGTTTCCCGACCATCACAAAGATTTAATGAACTTAAGAGTTAATGAACGAAATACAACGAGCAAGAACAAATACCACCAATGCCAACGAGAGCAACCAAACAATTCGACAATATAATATCTCATACCCGTCCCGACCTCATCAACTCAGGAAAACTCTTTGTAGTAGCCCAAAGTACAGCGCCTTCTCTCGGGAAATTAGGTTCCTAAGTTATACAAACTGGACAAGTTATTTTGGGTTCTCGTTGGTAATTTTGGATTGCGTGAACCGATTTTAATAGTCCTTTTTTATTTGAAAGAAGATACGTTCAGAATAGTAAAATATGTAAACTAAATTAAAAAAATGCTCGCATATATACGGTTAAATTACAAACTTAGTTCAGAAATTATTTTGTACAACTTTTCAAAAACTGTTCAACCCATCAAGTTCAAAATAATTTTCCTAGAAAGTCTTTATAAAGTTCTACATTTGAGATTTTTTCCATATTTTCTAATCTTATGGTTCAAAAGTTAGAGGGAGCACATTTTTTTTACTTTTGGAGCGATTATTTCCGAAAATATTAAGATTATCAAAAAATAATTTTAGTAAACCCCTATTCATTTTTAAATACCTATTTATGGGGTTCCTAATTGACTACGGAACCCTAAAAAGCTAATAATTAAGAGTTCTACTTGCTACTTTACTATTAGTGGAGCTCGATTCCATTCGATACAGTTCTCTGTCTAATGTTTGTTAAATCAAACGCTCAGTGCATATAGTACTGGTTTCGGGATTAGGTATCGAAAATAGTTACTGTGACCCTGGAACTCAAAGCGTTATTTAAGAAACACTGACCAGGTTTGAAACTCCCTGTCAGGAGGTCCCGGAGGGGGAGGGGTTATGTATGAATTTTCTACTAAAAAAATCTAGTATCATACTAATATTGTACTTATATGCTATAGTTTGTGTGTATGTGGGAGAAATTGTTATCTACCAAACGGCACACCACGTCTAGGAATAGGACATAGGAATCTTTTACCCCAGGGGTGTGTTCTCTTGGGATAATTGTAGAATTTTATGCGGGCAAAGCCGCTGGTACAAGCTAGGTCACAACAAAAATTACAAATTACTTATTTAGATATTAACTTTTGCCTTCATCTTCTCCTGCGTGAAAAGTTTTTTCTCAAAGGAACGCACCTACTAGATTACTACTTACCTATTATTTAGATATAAGATTATGTGTGCGGCTTTACCTGTGTGATAAGTGTTTCATCTGAGGGAACGTAAGTACCTACTCCTAGTAGAATAAAAGTATTCTTTGTTACAATCCAAGTCATGTTTTACTCATGTACCAAGTTTCATCAAAATCCGTTCAGCTGTTGTGGCGTGTTCGATTAGAAAACCTTGTAACTTTCAAAAGTGCAAACTTACACATTTATCATTTACTGTGTGAAGATAAGTACAACTACTGTAGATGGTTTTCTTGGACATAAATATAATGCCTGTGTTATACAGCGTTGCCGTAACTTCGACGTAGCATTATCGTAGCGGTATTGTAGCACTGTCGTAGCAATATCCTTGCGTTTTCGAAGCACTGTCGTAACGCCATCGTTGGTTTGTCTTAGCATCTTTGTCTTTTGGCATAGTGCTAGCTAGCGTAACGCAGCCCTGAGTATTACAAAAGATCCTTGTTTTTCACAATAACCTATTGTTACACTTCCATACACTTCTGAAGTAAATCCTTAGGCTTTACCTTTTCTCTCACGGTACTGCAGCAATGATTAAAGTTCTATTTTGAACCTGACTCTAAAAATACTGCGATGTCTCTACCTGCCCTAACGGCTGACTTAAATTCTAAAATACATGAAAAAAAGAAAATTAATGGAATAATAATAAAAAATAAAATACAGGTAACTTTCCAAATTATTCATAGTGTGAATTTCACTAATTAAACTAAACAAGTACCTAATAATGATACAGACGACTTAGACTTATTTATTTATTTATTTAATGCTTTATGCACACAAAAGTACAAAGGCGGACTTAATGCCTTAGGCATTTTCTACCAGTCAACCTTTGATTTGCTGTTTATCTTCAACTATATTAAAGAGTATCGTCCATAACTTATATTCAACAATCCCAGCTCTATTCATGGTGTTAGCTGACGTTATAATAAGCGTGTGCTACATGAAAATTCTCGCATGCTTCGATCGCTAATGGTATATAGGGCAAGATATAGCGCTGGCTTGTTAGTTTGGCTCCTTACAACTTGTTATAAGCTTGGTGTAAACACGCGTGACGGCGGTATCACGTCATCAGGCACGCGAACCCGCTGCGCGATCACTCCTCATCCCTATAATACAATTATAAATGCGAAACTGGTCGCGTTTGTTTATTTGTCAGTAAATCACGCGAAACCGGAGGATTTGCGAGAAGTATGGCCGAGGAAATGTCGTTATTGCATGCTGAGGACGGCCCCAAATCAATATTTGTTTTTATGGCTGCGAAGATAAAACGTCATGTGCATAGTTAAATTCAATATTTTAACTTGGGGAAAGAAGAACGTTATGCAAGGGTTACACCAATTTTTGTTATGCCATTTGCATAAATTCTTTTTTTATTCCAAATCTCTTTTCGTTTCGCGGATAAGCTGGAACAGATTTCTTTAGAAATAAGCATCACCTTTGTACCTATTTTTCTGTTTCCGTCTTGTCTTTACTTTATATGTGTGTGTACATAAATTGATGTTAAATAAATAAATTGTATATATGCAATTGGATGTATCTGAGTAATGATACTTATCTGACGAACTGTCAAAAGGATGTAACTTCACATGATAAGTACACATTAAACACAGCTAGTCCCTAGTGCCTAGGAAGGCAAATATCATTCAAACAGATAGACCCATTTCAAACTGCGACGGTTATTACTTTTGCTACACTTATTCTTGCAGTTCGTTCTTATCTTCAAGTGAGCCTTTTTATAAAGGTATACCTAGATTAATTGATATAATTAGGCCATTATAGGTACGTACGATGAAACTCGTGCTAACAAGCCGCAGCAAGCGCAATAAAATGGTTGCTTGCATCTGTATTGCAGAATGCTAAAAATGACGAAAAAATCGATATTTATGTAGGTAAGTTAGTTCATTGCGTGCACAGGCTGCGTGCGGCGGGCACATTCGACTTCGTGCATCACATCGCCACCCTAATTAATATAAGATCTCAATTAAATTGCGACACATAAAGAGGAGCGGAATTTTTACACACACGCTTAATATATGGCCAGCGTTTTGTCTCAGAATAAGGCAATATCCACTCAGAATCTGAGAACTCGTTTGTCCATGTCACATGCGACTTTATACAAATAGAATAAAATGTATTTTAAAATTTTATGATCCAGAGATAAAGCTGTGAAAGTGCTATCGTGTTTTAATCAAGATTAATTAATGCGATCTTTTTAAACTTTATTACGCAAAGAATTGAAAACTAAAGGGTTTTACACTAGTTAGAAATGCTATCGGATTTGCGGCTATATTTTTTAGATTGGATGATGTAAACTTTGCTTAACTTATGTGTGGCGTCGCTTGCGGCTACGCGCAGTTATCTCAATAATTGCCTGGACTTTTCTATACATTTTTCTAATACACAGGCTGTTACTTATTAATTATTTTAAAAGAGACCGCACATTAATTTTCTTCTGAGCTTAATTGACATCGTTTTTATTATGACTGAACAAATAAAATATTCGGGGTCTGAGTTATAAATGTTCACTTTTCCCTTTAATGGTGACCACGTTTAGTTTATTCGGGCCGGTGTCGACGCCGAGGCAAGGTCCTGACCAAGTTTTGAATCGTAATAATTTCGGTTCAGATTACCGATGCTGATAGGGCGTCATCTCACCTCTCGCCAGGGACAGACTTAGGAGTTTTTCGATTCATTATGGGTTTGTGATTTTTCGACTAATGAATTGTGAGATCTGTTTCGATGTTGAAGCCTAACCGAAAGTCATGTTTAGTATTGTTTACGCTTGAAATAAAAGGCCGCGATGTTAGTTTTTCTGGTTAGGACAGCAAGCACGTACTGGTAAGCTAATGATTTTAGATTAAAGAAAGCTGCAATTAGTTTCGAGATCTAATATAAAGAAATTACGTGTAGTGCATATATTCTGTAAAACATTTGCATATTTGTTTAGTTGTTCATTCATTGCACTTATCATTTCCTTATGTCCAGTGACAGCTAAGTCCACACCTGTAGTGGCAGTGGTGGAAGGCCACACGCGGTCGCGCGGTGCCTGGGCACGAGAGGGGGGCGGGAGCATGGGAGGGGGGCGGGGGGCGCGGTTCATTCATGTTGTTAGATCCGACCGCTCATAACTTAACTCCTAATTTATTCGTCTCCATTTACAATCCAGTTTTGGTGCAACCTTCTTCGTAGCACCTTGATTTTTACTACGACTTTTATTAAAACTCTATTTTTTACATAAACTAAGGTGTCGTTAGCCTCATGTGAACCGTTTAGAGGTAACTAAATAAGCATTGGTTAGTTCGCTAATTAGATGCTTCAAACGCAGCCATGCAATTCGCAAAAAGTAGGTTTTCAGTCAAATGTAAAGTCGTAAATCTTCCTAGTAATGTCGATGTTCTAGAAAACAGTGTCTCGTATTTCAGAAGTGCCAAAAAGGCATCTAAATAGACATGTCTCGAACAAACAGCTATCGGCTATTCCCCGCAGCATGCACTATAACTTTACACCTGTACATAAACATGTACATAAAATAGTGTAAAGGCCCTTAGCGTAAACAACGCTTGTCGGACTATCCATTCATAAAGTCTTATAAAAGATAAATATACAGTTTGTAACGTAACAATGAAAAGTACGGGCCGATGGAAAATATCAGATTTCTTTCCAATCGTCAAAATGTTCGACGACAACAAGTTTGAATCAAAGATTTTTTTCTCCGATATTTATGTTTGTCTTTAATTTTTACTCCTGCGCCGCTGTCCATTTCATATTGGACGGGACGGTGTTAACGATCACTATATAAAATTTTATTTCAACGCATCTCGCCTTGCTTTTTGTGTATTCAACACATCGTTGATTTTACTTTTTATTAATCACTCGTGAGTAACAGCGTTTACTTACGTGTTGTATGGGAATAATGTGTTCGTTTGTTTAATTAAATTACCTGATTATAAGCACAGATATTGGGAATAAAATAATGATACGGTTTTTGGGGAAGTCAGTAGATTAGGTAGCTTATAAAATCAGGGTAAATTGATTTTATAAGCAGTGTTTTTACTTAAATTAGTATGTTTTTGATGTGTGATTTTCAGGAGGTGTAAAAATCTACGGAGCCCATATCTTCACTTAAATATGTCATAAGGGCTCATCATTTTGAGGCCAGCATTCATGTTTGGCCTAATAACAACCAAATGGGATCACTAATTCACCAACCTGTTTTGCAATCGTGGGTGGTGATATTTCTCTCGGTGTTTAATTTCTGAAGTCTACGAGAGAGAGCTATATAATTATGTAGTTGTCATGGAGGATCAGTTCAATGCTCGATGACCTTAGTAGAATAGAATAGAATAGTATAAACTGTATTCCACTACAACTTCAACTTTAACTTTATACTTCAACTTTTTTTTTTTTTATTACTTTTTTTTATAGAACTTCCGAAAGTGTGGGTATTAAAATGAACATTAACGAAACAATGGTTATAGTAAATACCCACGTCCCACTAGATTTTTTCTACACTCAAAATTGTAGACGGTTATATTTACCTGGGGTAAACTGTCCAGCTAGGTAAGCGAATCTTTGAGAAAGAGCCCTATTGTCGAATCTGCTGCTGCTGCAACTACAACTGCAACATTCAACGTTGCTGGCAACGTTCGGGTAGTTACTTGGTATCTTCTCATATACCGTTGCTAGTGGGGACAATGGCTCTCATTTGAAGGCTTCAAGTAATCTAAAAGGTAATGGCCTCTCCACCCTACCTTTTGGAGTGTTCAGAGTTTCCTTGAGCGATCGAATCAGAAATGAAGATATTCAAGGACAGCTTACCGAGGTTACTGAGACAGCGGGAAGGGTCCATTGCTTCCAGATCAGATGGTCACACGAAAGGTTCTGAAGTGGCGATCGCGTAACAGAAGACACAGCGTTGTAAAGCATCCCATAAGATAGACCGATAACCTGGTGAGGGTTTTGGGAATCTGATGGATGCCAGACGCATACCGTTGTTTATTGTGACACTTGAAGGAGCTTATGTTGCAGCATTGGATAATGTTGATGATGTCGTCGACAGCGCGTACTGTCTCACGCGCGCCTCAAAGAGATGTCAGCAAACCTAGAGGCCCAGCAGGGTTGGGGCCAAGGATCTGATTCTGAAAGGAAGACTCGGTCCCGGTACGAAAGGCAACGAAGGAACAGGAGTGGGTTTTTAGTCAGTAAAAGTCTGACACTATCTCTCGCCCCGCCCAAGAGCGGGGGATGTCATAAGATGATTTTCCCACCGGAAAAAAAACTTCTTCAGCATTATCCAATGCATTTCAGCCGAAAGACTATGTTTAGTCTTTCGGCTGAAATGATGATGATGAAAGAACTCGACGTTTTTCGGACGTTTGAGTCTCATTTGGAAAAGGTTCTATTGCCCGGTCTAGAGAAATGTAATGAAGTTTACCGGTAAGAATTTCGATTAACGAATCGAAGTGTATGATAGCAGTAGTTTGTGTTCGGTTGTACACTGGTGCATTATTCGTGAGTTAAAACCATCCATCCAACACTTTTGGGAATTCTAAATGCTGTTAGTAATATTTTTCCTCAACTAGGAATACTATTCTTTCTCAGGGTTTTTTAGGATGTCAAGTAGCAACAGCAGTATCCAAAAACACGTTCACAGTAGTCTCACTAGATAAAATAAACAAAACCAAGGTCATGGTCAATTGTCTCAGTAGGAAGGTCCAATAAAAAATCGAAAAAAAAATGCGCAGAAGGTTCATATTTACCTGTACACACTAGTTTTAGGTCTTAACAATTACTAAGAAGCCCTATCTAAACATGGCCGACCAGTCAGTATCAGAAAATTATCGACTAATCCTTTTGACTTTAGTATCACTTTGCTAGAAATTATTTATCAAAAATAGATATCTTAAGTATCTACGCAAGGTATGTCCAGATTTATAACAGTATAAATTAATTTGATTTAAAAGCCAAGCACGTTTCTGAAACAGATAAACAATTATTCTACAATCGATCGTAGGTATTTAATACTGCGTTCATTTAAACTGGATCTGCCGCCCACGCCAATAAACCATTTCCATTTTAATTAATGAAATAGTTGCTTGCTTCCATATTCATATAAATTGTCTTAATGTCTTAAATTAATATTGGGAGCTAAATAAACATTCGGTTGCGTGGGACGGTGATGTTGAATGCTTATGAGAATAAGGTGAGCTTAACAAAAAACTTGTTCATTTTTTTTGGAAAGTTTGAGTGGCAGCGTTTTATAAATGTAGGTGTGAAATAAAGTTACTGGGAGTATGCCTGATCCGTGTGGCTTATCTAGTAGATTTTGGCACAGTTTTCAAAGAAGAAGCTGTTAGTGCTGCTGTGAACCTTTAATTGACTGCGAAGTATAGAATAGGAAAAATGTTGTGCTCAAAACAACACAAATTTGCATATATGATAAAACCGCGTCGTCCATAAATCATTCCAATATCGTGTTAAGTGAGTGAGACACATAAAAGCAGCAGCTACAAAGGTCGCCAAGATTTGTGCGAGCTATCTCCCGCGCGCGCGCTTTCGTGTAGGCCGATACGCGCACCGCACTGCACCGGCCGCGTGACCGCGCGCCATCGCGCCGCGCCGCGCCGACCCGCGCCGACATCTACACACATTAAATATATCCATTTAATGATTACAATTTCTCGTTATAATTTATTTAGGACGAAGCATAACAAGTTTTCGAATCAAATATGTCGCCCATAAAGATGCTGACTCCGAGGGTTGGACTGCCAAACCCGTTAATTCTACAATGATCTTTTGTCCGATGCGACTCGACGATGAAATGGTCTCTCGTATCATGGATGTAAGAATTAAAACCGGTCGTTACGTCTCAGACTAGAATGATCGTTTTGAAACGACTCGACCGCGCCTCGCCAGAAGTTAAAGGGTTTCATGAGCGTGTGCCGACGATAAATGAAATATTTCTTCTTCAGAATAAATTAAAGTCCATAATCCAATTCCATCGAGTCGCCGTAAGACCGTTCTTATCGAGTCCTTAGAGGGGAACGGATAGATCGAGATCGGCCAGAGAGTGTGAATGAGAGCATTACGATCAAAAAGGGAGGCGGCGGGCGAGGAGAGTGAAGAGGCTGTTGGATAATTCTTTATTCTTTATGAATATGTGAGCTCGTTATCTGTGGGCTGACGTGGCCCGAGACATTCGCGGCGGCGGCTGTGTGCGTGGCGCTGTGGCGATATGTGGCGGTGTGTGGCGCTGCGTGGCGCACACTGGTGCGTGCATGCGGGCTGCGGAGCCCTAGTGCTGCCACTAAATAATACATAGGTATCGACAGCGCCGTCTGCGAAGAGCGGCGGGTACACGACCGGATCAACATACGGCATCGACGCCAGATTGAACGATAGTTCCCGAGGAACTGGTTATCGTTATGGGGCGACTGGCGGATGAAATTTATTGGCAGCGCGCTGGAGAAATGTAGCGAGCGGAAGGGGCTTGCGATTTTAATTAGGTAATGAATGTCGATGCAGATCTGCATATCGATTTAACGGCTAGATTTATCCATTCGTTCATGTCCGCATTTCAAACTCTAACTAAAACCCCAATTTAACGATTTGTACAAATAGATGGATAAATTTATTGTTTGCTGCAGAGTACGCGGACAGAATGAAATTCCATTATTTATATTGGCTGTTAATAATGCCGAATAAAATGGACCCATTTTTATCGAATAGGTATCAACCTTTCTAGTTTTTATATCGCTGATGAATTGTTGATACGACCGTGACCCTTGAACTCAGTCTGTTACCTAAACCACTCACCGCAGAGCAGCAAAATCTTCGGATGTGTTAAATTTAAAAAGTGTCCAAGTGTCCTTAAAGTTCCAGTTGAAACCACATATTTTTTTACTGCAATCATTAGGCTATATACAAAATAGGGAATTGATTCATCCAATACCTAGGGCGACTGTGGTGCTCTTGAACAGATTTAGTCCCATTTGCTGGAGTGCCCAAAATGCCCGTGCCCCTTGCACCTGCAACCTTGACGAACAAAGCCTCCGATGCTGCAAAAATCCTGGCCTGGCCTACAATATAGTACCGTCGAAACATTCCTTATTGTCAATTTTAGTAGATATGTACAATTAGGTAAGTAGTATTATTAGTGTCAATTAATTCGGTTTACAACCGAATATTTTATTAACTAGTCATTAGCATAGGTAATAGAGTTTTTATTTGAGGTATTAATATTACATCAAATGAACACAAACTATGTATCCTACCTTCAAAATGAATACCAGTATCAACTTCGTAAAGCAACCTAAGCACATTTCAGCGCGACTCTTTGTGACCTAAGTTAAAAATACCCTCCCAACTTTGTGATGCTACATATATTCTTTGCAATTTGTTTCTTTTAAAAGCTCAAATGATAAAAATAAATAGAACAAAAGTATGAAAGGGGATCTTTTGGACGGCACATTTCTCTTCAAAATTGACGTTTTCAGAAGCGGTCGGTTTTTAACGTTTTAATTAGGGGCGCACATTACGGCACGCCATCACGCTCGCCCCTCGCCTTTGCCTCACATTTTTGTATATTTCCGTCTATTTGGGGAAAATTTTATTTTTCGACCACTGTGTGCTATTTCTGTGACGCGTGCAGCCGGCGCGCGGTCTCCATGTTAAATCTCTGTGGGAAACTTGTATAACATTCATTCCTATCTGCGCGTATTATACAACTTGTGATTTCTTTTGTGACAAAAAATAATATTTACGTCTTCACGTTTTGACGTTTGGCGACGCGAATGAGATGTCGTGCTACAAACAATAGATTGCATGCGCACATTTAAAAAAAAAATATTAAGTGTTGTCATAAAAACGTTAAATGAAGAGCATAGATAATAAACTTAGGATCAGTAGTCTTAAAATGTTATTAATGTGCATCCAGCAGGAAACGAATGCTGTGACGGATAGTGGTGACGACTGACACTTTCCTTCTGTTTGGTAAAAAATAAGTTCGATTCTTTCAAAACGTGCGCATGAGTGCTACTCTGTCATCAGTGAAAACATTAAACTTGTAGAACATTAACTGTGCTATTCATTTTAATATCTTTATAAATGAAGTTGAAACATTAGTTCTACCAATAGGTGCTCTTCATTTCTCACCAAGTTTATTCTTAACATGGGTGAAGTAGCGATTTACCCAATAAAAATGAGTAGGTAACGATTAACAAAGTTTAGTAATATTAAATACTGAAAATATTTCATCATCTGGTTTAAATCTGTAGTAATACTACGTCACGCTTTAAAACAAAGGCAGTTTATCGCGTAAATTATGCGCATGCGCAACTGCCTTTATGATGATGATGCCAGCTTCGACCTCGAACTTTTTTTTTATAAAACTAGGAACTCACGTTAGAAATTTCTATTGTATCGTGGGTTGGTTATCATATATATATAAACTTGACTTCGAGTAACTATTTGAAGGTCATACAAATATTTTTAAACGAACTCGCGGTACTCAGTGTAGCAACTAGACCTAGTCACTAGTCAATCAGTCACTAAAACAAATTTCCACTACTTTTTTCTCAAATATTTCTCTCTTGCATTTCTCAATGACACTATGTATTTGAGGCTGATGATCAGTCTGTAAGTTTACCATCATCGTCATCATCATCATAAAGGGATGCTTTATTTGAAAAAATATTTAGGAACATTTTCGAAAACAAGTTTAAAGACATTGATTGCAACATTAAGTTTTCTATAGGAAGTGATAAATAATTTTCTCTTTATCTTTAAACTTCGTTTCGAAAATGTTCGTAACAATTTTTTTAGACTTAGGTTTACCATTCAATTTCTAAAATTGCTGCAATCAATTCCAAGAATAAGGAACTGGTAAGTGTCAGTTTGTATAATATATCTCAAGTTTTTTTTTAATTTTTATATATTAATAATAAATAAATAATCTAATATTCCACAACTATCACACAACGCCGTCTAGTCCCAAGCTAAGCAGAGCTTGTGTTATACTAGACAACTGATAAACATATTTATATATTTCTAAATTCATACATACAAACATTTGTCTTGGGTGAGAATCGAACCCACGACCTCCGGCATAGCAGTTAGGGCCATTAACCACTAGACCAACAGGCTAGTCAATCTAGTTATTAAGGTTAAGCTTCTGTGTGCAGCGTTTCTCATAAGTCATTCTAACTGTCTAAATCTTACACAGTCACTGATTGATAACAAAAAAGACTATAGTTAAAACATTCAAGCCTAAATTTTTAAAATAACATCATATTCAAAAAATCAATACTAATATATACGTATATGTTTAAACATTCAAAGTAACAAAATAATAAAACACACAAATAATAAAAGAATTCAAATAACAGAAATAATCAAGGATTTAAAAATAATTAAGTAAACGCTCTTGACTTTCTTCTGTCTATCACAACATTAACTTTTATCAAAACCAACTGAAGATGTTTCCTTAAACATTCTCACACAACCTTACAATCCTATATATCTTTACGTATACATATGTACATACCCACTACGCATATGTAAAACTACGTCGATATTGTGGAGTCGCGTCACGTCACGTCATTTGTCGTCGTTAGCGATGACGCATGGCGGCGCTGACCCTGGCGGTGACCCACTCCATCACTCTTCCATCAACGTTGACGTTCTGATGATGACACTGGCTTTCTGCTTGAAACAGCTTTGACGTTATTGTGTATTTTGAGATTTGAATAGGAATTGGTAATGATTGGGGTGTATTTACGGTTAGCTAATTAGAATGATGGGGTTCCTTGGAGGAGGCCTTCATCTGCGGAGGGGTTCTTGCATAATAAGCAATTAATATTATATTAAGATTAATTTTAAATTACTTTGTACCGAATAGGATTAAGATTAGTTTTTAATCGCTGTGTTCTTTTATTTTCAAGAAATGATAGGCTTTTTTACTTTATTATTTAGCTAATTAGATCAATGTAATTTAGATCTGATAGTAGATTCCCTATCAGATGGAATATGTTCTTTGATATAATGATTAAGTACTACAGCCTCCCTAGCCAAATTACGACCGTTTCGTTTCGATTCTCTTGCGTCGAACGCCTCTAGTAGAGCTCGCCTCCGATTCCTTTATTCTAAAGTCATCTCAGTCAACACAGAAATAGGAGGCGTGGCCAACTCGAAGCGATTAACGAAAAGAGAATCGAAACGAAACGGTTGTAACTTGGCTAGGGGGGCAGGTCTCTTGAAATGCCTTACCTTACCTATCTTAGGTTTAATTCTCGTGTAGGTATAATCCATATTAATGTCTTGTTAATAAACACATATAGAGCTTAATAGCAAAGGGAACTTGAAAAGGATTCGGCTTCACAATTCGAAATCCTATCCTACGTTGCTTGCTAACTGCTAATCTTCGTAAGAGTTCACTGCTTGAAACCAGCAACTCCAACAATCGTTCTTAAATGAGCATGGTATAGAATTGCATGACTTTTTACTCTTTCGTTCGTACATATCGGTCTGCTTTATACTAACACTCCTAAGTATTTCAGCAATGATGTCCACTTACCACTGATGTCTCTCTGTTCTCACATATGTTGGTCTCATCAATCAATGGCAAAGCCTGGCGAACTGTTGCTAGCCTTCTGTCCAAAAAAAATGGCAAAGGGTTCTCACTCTTCCATGATTACTGAAAATACCTACTGAAGTTTTTTTGTCTGTTCACTGTAATACGTATTTTCTGTTCTGGAATCATGTGAGTTCCTCAATTTATGAATGATTCAAAATAGATATGTCTATTCCTTCTCATACAAACCAAAGCAGGTGGCAAAACAAATATTCCCAGCGTACAATAGCTTTCTTTTCGCAGAAATGCTTATACAGTTAACATTTTTGCAAAGCGTGCATACCTCCCACCGCGGAGTGTGCATGCACAAATGCCAAAAATCTATATTTGTATAATGATCTTGTATTGAGTAACGACGACTGCCATTCACTGAATATTTTCTAAAACTGATTTATGGCGATATGCAACCGAACAATCGATCCGTGTTGACTTACGATGGCTTAGAGTGAAGTTTTACAGCTACCCTTTCAGTCCGGCTTGAGACAAACCCTTTCAGAAACGGGGTAATAAACTTTTATTATTATATTTGCAATACCCGCCGAAACAATCGTATCCTGCACCCCGTCGTTACTCGCCGTAGCAGCCAACCAATTAGTCATGAGTACAAAAAACTTGAATTATACAAAATCAGTCCCAAAAAAATGACACGTTTACAAAATTTATGGCACGTCCGAATGGTCATAAGCATTTTTTGGCTATTATTTAAATGTTAATAAAATTTTAACACTTTGGAAGGACGTTTTTATTATCTTCAATTCTGCGGAAAGATCTCAGCTCTGCCTATTTAAATATTTGAAGTAGAGTCAGTACATGACTATCGTTTTTACTGGAAGCTTGGACTTCAATCCTTAAGCGCAACTGTAAAAACATAACGCGTAAGACAAGTGGTCCATTTTGTAGCCCCGTGTCATGTCGGTGACAGTTGCATGTGAGTGACACGGTAGTTATGCCACGCGCTTGTAGTCATTTGATATGATATTATACTATTCTTGTAGAAGCACGCGCGCCCCCTCACGGGATGCACCGCGATGCGCCCGGGTGCACGCAAATGGTGCGTGGAGATGTGTGACGTAGACTCAGTGCGCCTACCACCCTCGTTACCACAACGTATCAGCTCATACGGACATGTGTGGAGTTGCGCTTAACTTGACACCTATTTCTTATTAACACTCAAATCCAAATTTGTAATTAACATTCCTTGTCGTACATTTTTCAGTGTATTTTTGTTTACTCAAAAGCGCATACAAGTTTACTATGTAAATATTACACCGACAAGATATTTCCACTCAAAAAATATGTGTAGCATGTTACAGAATGTGAGTAGTAGCAACTCCATCGACTTGTTTTTCCGTCGTTTAGCAGAACCAAAAATTTATTTAATTTGCCGCATTATGCAAACCGAGACATGCCTTTCATTATTCTTGGCGTTTCGATTCCATATCCGAGTGAAATAAGTTTTTGTGTCGTCCCGACACGCTCCAGCGGTTTGCCGTCGTTGTATTGTTCCCGGGAGCCTGCGGTTTTAAACAATTTCCATATCGATGTAAGTACACACCGAGATCTGACACTAAATACTTTATAATAATAGTAGACGACAATTTTTTTTGCGTTCTAAAGAAGTGAAAGTGAGGTCGTGTGCAGACCCAAAAGCTGTGTCATTCTAAATCACCGTCTTTGTTATGCTAATGTTCGGCGATTTTACAGAATTTCGGCAAAAGGGCTGCAAGTGAAGTCATTGTCACCAATTTTGGCCAGTTTCATATGCTAAACGTTCTCAGAATTTTGAATACTTTTGTTTTCGTTTAAGAAGAGTGGAATACCGTCCGTATTTGTGTATGCAGATTGTATTATTGAGTTTATGATGGTAGCTGAAGGCATGGGGTAGGTGGCGCGGTGGCGGGCGCGGGCGCAGCTCGGCGGCGGGTCGTCCCCGGCCGTCTAATGAGCAAGCGTGTTCGCCTCAATTGCACACAGCACTCTTATTCACCGGCAATTTATTTCATTTTTGCCTCTGATCGCGCCTTATTGAGCGTCTTTTAATCTTTTTGCCTTCGTGGGTCTATAATACGCATCCTGTTAGTTGCAAATGAGACACACAGCGAACATGTTAGTGTTGGCTCGCTCATGATGTAGCTACGAATAATTAAAATTTCTTAATGCAGTTTTTTATTTAATTCAAACGAACTTCATGGGAATCTTTTGAGATATTTTGCTTTGTTGTGCATTCTCTTTTGCTTTATTTGTGATACCCTTTATTGCGAGAGATATTTCGAAACACAGATGCAGCATCATATGAATCAAAGAATTCATTTGAAATTCAATTTAGTGTGACTTTAATGTATTGACGAGTTATGGCTTATTGAGGATACGAAGACATTTCCCGAGGCAATAGGTAGTGTTATGAGTAGAAGAGTCATTATTATAATAACAATCTCTGAATCCGTGCCAAGTGCTTGTCGGATACGAGGCGATGGGAGTGGGTTGCTCCGCCGACCATTTGTACCAAAAATACAAACAATAAATTTTTGTTACGGTTGTATGATACATAAATCATACAATTTTAAACCACTTCATGAATTTCCACAATCTGAAGAATGTGTAGGTACTTAAAAATTCAGACTTTTTCTTTTTATATCAGCGCTAGTCTGTGAGCTTTTAACACATTGAAAAGTTTTAATTTCTAATTTATTGGTTATGTTAAAAAAATCCTTATTAACTTGATTTTAGAAATATTACCTTTAATAACGATATCACCCACTTCAATTCGGTTATAATTTGATACCGGCCTGTCTTCTTGTTTATTTAATAAATAAAAAGTCTACAACACCCAATGGGACGATGTAATTTTTGCTTGTTTTTGTAACATTTTATTACGTTTGGAAGACTGGGGTAGAACCGTAAATTAAATGAAAGATCCGTCAGTTCGGGAAGAAGTAAATCAAGGCGGACGGATTGCCCCTAATAAAAATTATAAGACGCACAATGCCTCGAATGTGAGCCCGGACCGTCAGGAGCTGTAAAATCTTGCTATGTTTGTTTATGGTGCACTAAAATATGTTATAAACTAGATAAGTATAATCTAAATAAACTAACGTATAATTAGTATCATGATATTTGTGTAGAAGACTCTCGACACGGCCCTTTAGGGCGGTTTTATGAAGGAGACTTTATGATTTATTTTCCTAAATATACTTACGTTGAATAAAGTTTTGATATAAGAACTTCCTCAAAACCAAAAATTAACAAAACAAAACATTTTAATAGCAAATATGGCGTGGAAGCGAACAAATAAACGCTCGGTAATATTTCTTTGTTCGCCCGGCCAATGGTGCGCGGCTGACGTTGACATGTCTTGCTGAGCTTTTTTTGATGGTCTTATTATATTTTTTGGAGGCACTTTTTGGAAGATCTTATTTGTTGGTCCAATACCTGGTCGTAAATCTGTGTGCAAGTATGAGAATGAATATGCAGGTGTGCCAACCCTTCTGCCATACTTATACAATACAAAATGTATATGAAGATTTATATAAATTACAATGGCGTGCTGGGCTGGATGCGTTCGACAATAACTAATAAAGCGAAGTCAAAACAAAACAGTTTATCACACACATATTTTACAAGAGCATTATATAGATTTTATGCCTATTATTACGTTACATATGTGTGGAACGCGGATTCGCCATATATTTCCCAGTAGACAGTTTCTAATCATAGGCAGACGCTATTTCAAAAACAGACTATTTTCGTCAGTTTACTTTTGTACTCGTATTTAGAAGAAGATGCCCCATTTATTACATTCACAAATGTAAATGAACGCTTTCGAGGTACTCGTTTACGTGAGAATATTTGTATTTATTTTATTTATGGCGAGCTGCGCGCCAGGGCGATGTGTTTAAATATCTGTAGATTTTAAATACGAGTTCAGATGGAGTAACTCAGGAATCCATTAGGTTAATATCTGTTATCTTTTGTATAGATTAGTCTTTGAATTCGTTAGTGAGTGAAATTAATTTGTCGAATTTATATCTTTGTAGAGTAGCTTTAACGAATTGAAATTCTTTGATGAAGTGTAATGGCTTGCCGATGTTCATTTTTTAATGGAAGTATATTTTATTTATAAGTGGAAAGTACAGGTAATTACAGGTAGGTAATTATTTTCCTAAGAAACGCATTAATTGAGTATAATGTCAACATTGACATCGTGATTTGGGGAATGATGAATTACTTATTATAAAAAGTAATAAGTTACTGAAATAAAGGTTTTCGTAAATTAAATTGCGTGGTAGCGAAATTATTTTGACGAGGGCATTTATTAGTTCATCTTGTGTGGCAGTAGTGAGCGGCCATTAGTCGGCGACGACAACTGTATATTTCACCTATTTAATTTCTTTTTATTTTAACAGGTATTTAGGAAGATTCAGTAGTAAACAAAACTTGTTGACATAAATTGACTGACACTAACTTCATTATTCAAAAGAAAAATGTGAAATTATTATAGCGAGCTGAAATTTTTTAGGGGTTACTGACTTTTTTATGCGCTGGAATCCAGGTTCTAAATAAATTTATCGAACGGAGTAGGTGTAGGTATGACATTTTCTATGTAAAATGTGGCGGTATTTTATGAAACGTTTGCAGGTTGGTAAGATATTAATTTTCTAAAACAATCATAAGTTTTTCCGGAAAATAGGCAATTAGAAATGCACTTATTCTATTGAAACTAAACTCGCAAATTCGCAATAACACTCAAAAACGTGCTAGGCGCCTCTAGGCACATGCTGAAACAAAATAAACAGTGTAATGTGCACATCTATCCGTGGTTTACTTCACACTACGGAATAAGAGCATGACTCATTAGAATGTACTTGAATTATCGCTTTATAAGATGTTCTTTCTGATGTCAACTTTAAAATTTACGAACGTAAATTATTGTCGCATGTTCGTGACGATTACACACGTGCTAACGAATTTATGTCTCATCTTGTCTTTGCGTACATTGCGAACATTATTACCGTCGGAAATCAGTATTTTCGGTTGTTTATTGAATCTCAAAAGAACTGTGAAAGAGGATTCGGTGATGTTTATAAAGTAGAAATGAGGAAAGAAACAGCCTCGAGGCGGGTTATTACAGCTCTGCGTTTTCATTCCGAACGTCAACGTGTCACCAAACGGCCAGTATACAAAGTTTCGGGTGATTTCCATCGCAGAATGTTATTTATCCTTTTAAAATGAAACGAAACATGCGGATATATTAGAATGAGGTAAGGTTCCGCAAGTATTTATCTTTCCTATATTTATGACCAAACATCTGCACATTCGTATGTAAATTACAATAAATCAGTTTACTGTTTGTTCATACGTTAGAAATGAAAGGAGCCGAACAGTTTATTTATTTACAGCTGCAAGTGGGAGTCGGTATGAATCTAGCATTAATACCTGTTATACCTCCCATACATACAGTTCTGACACACGTACATCAACACGCTCGGGTCCGTCAGCCACTTCGTAAAACATAAATATTATCGTGGAGAAGGCCGTTCCCGATCGAACTTATTTTTCCGTCTGCCGACAGTTATTTCATATAAATTAATGGCGCGAGTCGTCACGGCGCAGACGCCGAGCTCTATTTATAAACTGACGAATGAGACGCGCCGAGCGCACGCGCACCACGCTCGTCATATTCCAATTACAAATAGCTGTCATCGTCTGTACATGCCCAAGATGTTCTGTTTCTTGTATTCAAACTAACTGTATCTTTCAATTTCACATTTCAGATTAAAATTAAACTCGGTAAACATTGTTTTCATTTCACGTGTGGGCGATTCTCGCGATGCGAGAGAGTGAAACGGAAAATTCAGCTACACGTAAATACGTATGTGTATATGAAGACGTCGGTCGTAAAAAATAAAATTATGAATTATGATATTTGGAGCATCGAGCGTCTCTGTTCGTCTTTGGAGTAAGAACGTTGGCGTGAACGAGATGCAGGCGGCGGCGGTGCGGCGCTGCGTCGTCGGAAGGGTTATTATGTATGAATTATGATGACGCCGCGGCTCCGACGGCGGTAATATCGTTATGAATATGCTGAGCTCTGTTCGCCCATTGGTTTACAGCATATCCGCCTCGAATGCGAGGGAACGCCTCTGGTGGCCTTTTTTATTCCTGTATTGACATTCAGTTATGCACATTGCGAGTGGCGATGCACAAACTGTAATATTTCGCCTGGTACAGAGATAAGTCGAGCGAACGAGCGGTCCGCCCGAACATTTGGGATGCAAATACGTCTGACTGTCGTATGTAAACGAACTTATGCTACTCATGCGGTATAGGCTCCCGCTATGAGGCCCACTCAGACGTTTCCTGCATTATATCAATTTGCATTTCAGCTGCAATACCTACAGCTACACGAGTTGAATATGTAGACATGGCTTTTGTTATCATATTGTAGCAACGTGTTCATTTACTTGTTTCACAATGTTTGGATACATATCGCTTTTGAACTGTGTGTTCAAATACTAAAATAAAAATACAATTTTCTATATATGGTCACTTACAAGTTTGAATTCTTTTATGATATTAATTAGTCTTTTTCTGCCTTCCTTAAGGAAAAGATTTTAGCAATTGCCCTCTTATTAGAAAAAGTGTAAAAGAATGGCTCATTCTGCATTGTCTCATAGGGTTTTCTTTTATACTTGAATATCTGTCAGCTTTATGGAGTTTCAGATAGGTTAGTCGGTATCCATGAATAATGCCTAATAAGGTAGGTACTGAGATATTGAAGGAGATAGCATGAAAAACGTACCTCGTCAGCATGCAAGCTGGTTGGTCAAATATATTTTTAAGGGGTTGTTCAAAATTAGAATAGGATTGTAATTTGATTGGTTTAAAAATAATTAGATTTTCAATTGCCAGATTTTTTTTAACTTAGGTAATTATAAATGCCGGTTTGACAGCTTTTGTACCCATAGAAAATATATCAAACCACCATATTTATTCTTTAAATAACACTTGCTCGACAATTGAAAAATTAGGCCAAACTAGTGAGAAAAACTTATTGGCTATTTTCCTTTGTACAATGTAACAGCGGTGTCCGAAAATATAGATCTTGTATCAAAAAATTGCTGTCCGGAGTTTCTCTTCATACGTACCAGATACCAGGAGCACACACCTGGAGCCCACGCCCGCAGCCTCCCTTTAGCCCTCTACAGCAGGCAGCCACTTTACTAACCATAGCCCTTAAAAAAAGTTAGTACATAGTTTTGAATTAAATTTGTTATCGCGCTGTGCCAGCGTTTACCTATTTTCAGCCGATGTTGAGTTGCAGCCACGAGTCTACTATTCTACCATTAACATAGAAAAAATACATAAATTTACATCCATTTTCGTAAAATATTTAAATATTTATGTACAGTAGCGGAGTGAGACGGACCTAATGCAGGTATTCTCTACCAGTCAATCTTTGGGTTAAACAATAATACACAGTGGTACACAATCAATAAATAATTGCATATATTTCAATAATATGTAAAAAATATTTGATTTATGGCGGCCTTGTTGAATTGAGAAATTTTAGTTGCTGAAAGAAATGTAGAAAAAAATATACCTAAATAATAAAATATTTCCGCAATACAAGATAAAAATATATTTACCCTAGTAAACGTTACGTAGTAGTACAATGAACTCTAAAATTCAGTGCCAACGTGTGATCGTGTTGATCCGGTTGCTGAGAATTGCACAGTTGCCGGCAAACTTCCAAAATGATCGCGGTACGCGTGCTGATGTATGGTGCCAAATTGCAATCTTGAATAGTTATCTTATTCGGTTGCTACTGATCTAATATATCTTTCTATTATGTCTTTTGTTTCGTAGTTATCTAATACGATTTGAGGTAAATAATGGTCTTTGTATTATCTAGTTATTACCGCTTGAGATGCACCGCTGGCTAAGTGGTAAAGCAACCAACTTAGTAGCGGTCGTGAATTTAAGCCCCGGCTGGCGCTTTATTTTGTGTTTTTGTCATCACCACTAATCTCAAAACGGTAAAGGAAAACATCGTGAGGAAAACGGCATGTCCTACAAATAAAAACTCGAAGATATAATGTGATACCCACCAACCAGCACTGGGCCCACATGATAGATTACGGCCCATTCCCTATCCTAGAGATGAGACCTGAGTTCTAGCAGTAAGTACATTATAAAGCTGATTATGCTATGCTATTAAAAACGTTTATCTATTAAGATAGATTAGCTTAGCCTCGAATATATTATTCATTCATTAAAAAAAAAATCTATTGCTACATATTAAGAAAACAGTATAATGTTTTTACAAATCGCGCTGTACAAAATTTACCGATTATCTGAAATCTTATTTCAGCAATGACAGGATATAAACAAGCCATAAACATAAATATAGACAAATGACGTGATAATCATTCATTGCGAAGAATCTGCGAACAGTAAAAGCGGACGTGTTAAATTGTGAACACGACGATTGCAAGTTTATACAAATAAACGGCGGCGAAATAAAATCAAACGCTATTTATTTCGTCAATGTCATTGCCACATGGACGATCGAAACACGTAACAACGCTGTAAGTAGGATGAGCAACATTTCGTAAATAATGTCGCACTTCCTAAATAGAAATGACCATTATAATATATCTCCCAATATTTCAAGCAAGAACCGAATTCTAATTGTGTAAGCCATTGCAAGATTGTTTCTGCATTTGAACCAAGAATTAAATTTATGGTAAGCAAACCGAAATAGAATAGACAAGAAATGTTCTGCGGGATTTTTCGAAAAAGTTACCGAGGCCCTAGAATGCAAAGTGCAACTGAAGGAACATAGGTGAGTTTAAGTTAGTAACAGTTCCCTCTGTCTCAAGAATGACAGAAGTTATTTCATGATTTAGGTAGAGACATCTTGTTACTCTAGTCGTTGTAAGCCGCGCCATGTTTTCCCATATTTCGCCGGTATCGATATCGTAACGTTATCGTGCTGTGTGAAAATACTCGAACAGCGCTAAAACCCCCTGTAGCAAGAGTTCCGCGGACAACTGTGCTAAGATGCGAGTGGTGCGGTATGGTATGACTAGATAAGCGGACATTATGGTATCGAGGGCAGGATATATTTCCGTGTGTTGGGTAAAGTGGGTTGCTCGACCCGATGCGTGGCTCGTGGCATTCACCTTGTTGGCGTGGGGCCAATCAGCCCCGCGACTGGTCGCCACCCGTGTCCCTGCTCGGTAGCACCGGTGTGCCACACGCTGGAATTAAGAAGCGTGTTTATTGGATTGCTATGTGCTTGTTCGCTTCTAATACATTAGTCAGCGTGTGAGCGTCCTAATTTCGCCACCAATAAATCACAGATTGTTTGTAAAACGGTTGCGGGAACTTTTAAATTTTCTGTTACGTTTCATGATTTATACAATGATTCTTATTAGTGTCGGCTAGGATTTTTATTGTACCGTTTCCCGTTTGCACTAGTTAGTGGGTCAAGCAGACTTGTCTACGTGTCAATCACTATGATGGATGCTTGGCACCCGACGTATGTACAACATGTTTTGTGCCAATATTTCCAGCCGATGTTTTCCTTAACATTATACAGACACCATTACTATAATTCCCCACAGACTGTATGATTCAATTTGCTACTTATCTTCGAACCAGATCGGACACGAGACACCACAATCATGCGCAAGTCCAATATTGGACACATCAAAGCTATCGCCATTCCTATCCCAACAGGAAGTTTTCATTCTAATTAGATTTCTCGTAACATCCAACATGTAATGAGTATATTAATTGCGCTGGAATAGTTTCTCAGTAAAGTTGGCAAGCTTTAACTAGACTGTATATAGGTTCGTAAGTTACAAATGAATACGTTAATGAATCTCAGTGCTATGGGCATCCACCATGACGAACAAATTACATGGCACGTAACAAATTTTGATTCGATAAACACTATCTACAAGCGCAGGTACTTAACTCTGTTATTTACTACTAAGCAGAGCTGTGCTCATTCATTAGGGGCATATAAACGAAGTAGGTGTGCACACCTATGGACGGAAAAATAATGTTACTTTCTTATTGGAATTAATTTGTCTGTCTATTCTGTGGTTGGCTAGCTCGCTGGCTACTTTCGTGTGAAACCTGTGAGTGTGTCAAATTATAATACAAAGGCGTCATTGGGGAGTGTAATTAATAAAAAGCATTGCAGTGAAAATAATTATCCATTGTTGGGTCCGCCGCTGAGCAGGGCCGGCGCGGGCGCAACACCACGCTCTCAGTTTGGCAAGCTATTAATTAACCGAGTACTTGTAATCTTTCCAAGAAGTAATTATGCATATTATTTTTATTGCTCCATACAAATAATCCGGTTTAATGTAGTATTGTTTTATTTAACAAAATTATTTTTTTCTGTTGCATCATCACCGTCATTCAAGGTATATTGTATTGTAAGGTTGCTGACATTGCTGCGGGATTGTTCAAAAGAGTTACATTGGCTCTGGAATGCAAAGTGTAACTGAAGAAACACAGGTAAAACGTAGTATAAGTCTGACAATCTCTCTCGGTACACCCAGAGCCGGAGGGGTTATTTGATGACTTCCCATTAAAAAAAGAATATACAGGTTAGTTAAAATATTTATTGCGAGTTCCATTAAATAAATGACTATAATAATAAATGATAATGGAAAACTGAATAATAACTAGCCTGAACAAGCGGAGGCTGAATCCGAATGACATCAATTTTGTATTAGTCATAATGTTTAGTTACAAAGTTTCCAATGCTCCGAGCTCAGTACTCATTAAAATTTTAGAGTCGTTTGCATGTTGAAAGTCCTTTTAAAAGCGAATAATTTTAGCATGCAAAACAAAATAGGGATAATTATACAAAGTAGGCTTAAATAGATGCGATTAGATAATACATGTTGTTGCTGTATTTCTGTTGATCCATTGCCGAGCGTAATGAATGTTTTCATGTGACCGACTGTCGTTTAATGCAATGTAATTAATTTTACCGTAATCATTGGGCTCACTTCTTTACGAGGAATACGCGACCACTCATAGTTAAATGTAATTAATATAAAAATAACTTCAATAAAGAACAATAGTAGACAGGAATTTCTTTTGATAACGTACAAATTGTAATGGCCCGATAAGAGATCAGTTACAAGTATCTGTTTACCTAACATCCTATTAGCCTGAGTCATCTGCTACAACTTGTGAAGATTAACAGCTGATACTCAATAATTTTCAGATGACCAGGAATTTAATTCAACGTAGCAAAAATGTCGTTAATTTAATTAATGTAATGTAACAGCTGCAAATTGTTTTTATTACTCGCGGCGGTCATACGACGCGGTCGCGGGCATGTGGACCACGATCGACACCTTATTGTAATTTTAAGTAAGAAAGAAATAGATACAGTAACAAGGCACGCATGTCTTCAATGAATCGGCTTAATTACGTTACTCGGTTTCGAATGTGTAATTTTATGCGGCAAGTGCTCGGAACGATTCAACTAGGGCGATGTTCTGTCGGAAGTTAGCAAATTATCACTGGCTCGTAAAATTAACGCTTCTTATCGATCGAGAAATGATTTCAGAGTTAAAGCCTCCATACGAATTTGTACACATTGAGTGTACGTAGAAGGATTAAAGTCGCGCGGCACAGCGGTCGACATCACGAAACTTATTTAAAAGGTAACAAAATGTTTTCAATTTTATTGCTGATTTTATGTTGAATTCTTTAAACATGTAGGTTAGGGTGCGTGCGTACGTGTTCATACCCACACCAGGCCGCGGCGCGTTACGTCAAGCGGTAAGTGGCTTTGGGCTAACGCAGTAGAGTGCAAAACCGGCGACGACTCACCGGGAATCTGAAATTTGCCTGCTGGAAGTGGCAGTTCCGAGATAAGATCTCACGATGCCGCAATAAAAAGCGTTCGTACCTCGTCCGTTGTGTAATGTGCATTCAAATTGCATTGTGCGAGAACTAATTCGCCTTAGGCCGATTCGCATGTTACGATAAACACATGTTTCGATTAAGTGTTACGCTAATGTCTCGTGCTTATTACCATTCGACTCTTGCGCCCCAAACCAATTGCGTTACACTCCTGCTGTTATCATGTGCCTACCCACATGACAACACACCCCTCGCCACTTAAAAACGAAAGTAAAACCTAACGAAATTAAAGCTTAGGTGAAATCGTTTCTTTTTCACTCCGACCAATTTTGAAGCTTTCAGGAACAATACATATAAGTCCGAGAAGTAGAAATATGTAGACAATTTAGATAAGGTTGATGTGAACGTTATTGTGCTTACGAGGGCATTTTGAAGAGACAAACGTGGCGCACGAGATAAGGGTATGACAAAAGCTATTGTTCTCTCCACCAATTACTCGCGGCTCGCGAATTACCTAAGCCTCATATATAAATTAAGCAGCGGCAAACAGCGGAAAGATTTCTCTAGTTATACGCCAACACAACAATTATTCGTAAATCACTTTACTATATGTTGAAATTTACGAGAGCTCGTTCGCTGAACCGCCGACCCCGGCTTTACCGTTCGCGCTGTTCCACGCGAATACTAACTGATGGCGGACCCGGTAAGGTTTACTTTGTTATTGTTCACCCCGCGACTCTACGGAACATGGAATTCTGTAGCAAAAGAGAATATGCATGGCGATTTCGTGATGAATATTCATTTCCTACGGGGCATGAAATTTATTGTGTTTTACATTTATATTCAACTCAGCTGTCTTATGTAACGGTAGCGACGCGGGATTAGCGAATTGTGAACGTTCACATTACGATTGTGTCGCACGATTCTCATTCGTGAGCGGTTAATTTTAACCGTCCTTAATAAATTAATGAAAACTCCGCGTGACTTTCTAATGACGTATATTTGCAATTGTTTACCGTTATCGGATAACAGTAGCGGAATCATTATTTACTGACCGCGCATACATGCTAATGCAACTACTTTATAAAGTTGAAGATGCCTGTGCTGGCTGTGTTTTTGACGAGCCAGAGGAGCGGTGTGGATGTGGTGATTGATGCGCAGTTATAAGTGGTGCGTCGCCTCGCTAGGCGGCTAGGCCGGTCGGCGGTCTGGGCGCAGGGCAGGTGCTCAAATTATTTGACATTTGAAATAAAATTTAGGGCGTAGTTAGTCATCGGCGATCGAACTCTACGATCGACACACTTGGCACCTGTCGAATATTTAGCGCATAAATCCATAGCAACGGTTCGATCGCGCCGCTCGCTTGATGGATTCTGAGCTATATTTAATCAACGCGGGCGCGACACGCCGCCGCATTGTTCTCTCGATTGGATTGCTGAGCGTCTATCGATACTTATTTTATGAGGTGTCGACGGAGATTCATTATAGCTACGCAATAAAATAATTATTGAAACATTCGATTAATGTTAAGCGGTACAGAACATGACTTATGCATGATGAGTGCGAAGTGAAAGGCTATGTGTGATATTCATGTTTTACATGATGACGGCGTGTGGGGCGGGCGGCGCGAGCGTAGGGCGGGCGGCGCGTGATTGCAGTGGTCGCGTCAAACAATTGATTAGTCGCATAAACTCGGTTTGGCGCTCGCTAACGATGCATCATCCCGACTGATAATTAAATTGTAAATTAGCTAAGCCGCTGCTAGCGCGCCGCCGCCGCGCCAGCGTGCGGTCGCCGCCGCGTGCCTAATCCACACTCGCGGTTTGACGTTTATTGATACTTTTCATGTTATTACCTATATTAATTTTGATTTACAGCCGAACCCTTTATCGACACGTACGACAGATAATTCCGCTTCAATAAATGTATTTAGCGCGGACTATAAATAAATCTATGTATCCATAAACACACAAATTCGTTTGGAGCAAGCTTCGCACGCGTTGATTGCGAAAAATTCAATCTTGTTTCATGGAAATTTAATTTAACATACAAAATGAAAAGCTCTCGTTGGATATGAATCGATGTCGGCTCACTGACTGCTCGCCTGTGTTTGTGGACGATCTGCTTTGTGTGCATATTGTAATCAATTGTCGAATTGTATCAATTTGAATTCACAATTTGCAATTTTGACGCGAATTTCATTAATTTGTTAACGGAATATAATTATAGATTGTTCAGGTTATGTTGATACGTATGTTTTGGGTTTAGTCTGCGGACATGTTTGGCATGGAATTAATTGATGTCGTCTATTCTATAGATTTATAGTAATTATATACACCTGTATATTTTTATTAGGTCATCAAAGAACTTTGTCCGCTCTAGGTGGAGCGAGAGAGAGTGTCAGACTTTCACTGACTACAACCCACCTGCGGTCATTCAGTTGCTTTTGGCGTTCCAGAGCCGCGGTAACTCTTTCAAACAATTCCGTATCCCTAGCAGGGTTCAATGGGTATAGGCGTGTTTGAGAAAACAAGGTGTCGTCAACAAGAGCTTGGTCCTTATCGGACGGCGAGCTACCTATTGCTCACCGTCCTCAAGCCCGCACCTAAGGCCGTCCGGAATCTCCCTGTGACTTCAGACTCGGAGATCTACATATCCTAACATATTTAGGGGTCTACACAACATACCTTATTCTTCCCGGTTTAAGCTTACCTGTGTTTCTTTCGAACTATCCCACAGCCCCGACATCTGTAAATCCTAAAGCTATTTGCTTTCTTTGTCTCATCACCACAATATATTCATCGTTCATCATCCCGCCGTCAGTAATCGTTGTAGCACGATTAAGTTACACAAATAAGTTTCAATCGCTGGTGTTCGAGTGTTCGCGCGTCTATCCGTCACATACCTACCTGCCTCGGTCGCTGCATCGCACATAAAGTATATTTATAGCAGTTCGTCGCACCTACCACAGGGAGAATTCGCGTGCCGATGCCTTGTCAATAATCGTTAATAGATATTTCAGAAGACAATGCAATCGGCTAAGTATAGCCGCTGTGACTAACGTCCCGTCAACTCAGCAGTACACGCATGCTCAACTCTGTTAATCTTATTATGGCAACAGAATTTATTTGCTATGCCATGGAATTTGTTTGACACCTAACGTTTCATTTCACTGTCTATTTGTATAGGTTTAGGAAAATAGTTTCTGGGGGATAAGAATAGGATTCTATGGCTCTTTAGGTGTTGTAAGACGTGATTTTAGGAGACGTTTAGTTAATAAGTAACTTTACTCTGCACTCTGCTATTAATTAAACATCTTATAAAATATGAGTGGGTTACTTATGGCCTGAGCTGGCCAAAACCCAGTTATCTACAACAATATTTAAAAAAGAAGTTTTTTTTTTTGTAATGGAAACACTGAAAATCTACCACAAGACCGATTTTAAAAATTCTTTTATTTGTAGATTGCTACTTTATCGGTGAGTGACATAGACTGCATATTTTTTTTACTTCCACGCGGGCGAAGCCACTGGTAGAAGCTGGTCTTTTATACATTTATTTAGAAGCTTTTGAATTCCTAATGTTCCTATTAAGTGAAATGGATGGTGAGATTAGACAAAATTATGTCTTATCGAAACAAAGGTCAGGTAGTCTTAATATTTAATTATCTATTTTTAGATTAAGATAAGTTGTGGGGCAAAAAATTGCGGACCCATATGCCAGCAGCCGTCGGAAGTCGTAACTCACAGTTATGATGCGAGCGACACACTTTCATAAACATTGTTTTTCTTCGTTTCGCCCCCAATATTTATATTTATCAATCCATCTACACATTTATTTATAGTCCAAAATAGCGAGCATCCGAGGGTGCCCCGGGGGCCCGCACCGCCGTCATTACGATTTATTGTTTTCTCTGGTCATAGTTTGGGGTCGCTCCTACAAGAGTCCTTAGACGGATTTTAAGATTACTTATTGTTGACCAAAAACTGGCTAAGGTCCCCCACGAGTGTATTATAGAAGCTTCAAAATTTATTGTTTTCTTCTCGCGTTACTGCGTTTTTCATAAAAGTTGTTCGATAAGAGTAAAATAAACAGTGCTGGTTTAATTGAATGTGTATTTGCTGTTCTTGTGAACTACGCTGTGTGCGTAGGCCCGTCCAGTAATAAAATAAAATCGATATCAGAAACTAGATTCAGTTTGATTTTTTGTAACCTGTGTGGTTCTATTTTCGGAAGCAATATTTCACCTATATTTTATTTTTATAAGCTTACAGCATGAGTGTTGTCTATTTTTGAAGTTCGCGCATGTGGACTCGATAGTCAAAATATTCTTGGGATTATAAATTGTTGTTGTGGAGGAGGGCGTGAACAAGTAATAATATAATTATTTATCTATAATGTGAGGAGGTTTATGTTTGGTTGTAACAGATCGCATGGCTTGAGTGCGACATCTGGCGTCAAATATGAGAAGGCGCGCGTGCGCAGATCCATCGTTACCGACCTTTGCTTTGCTGAACTTTGCAGGTGTTAGATAGAAAATCCAATCTGGCTTAGTAATTAAATTAGGAGATAAAAATGTTGACTGCATATTGTTCAAGTGGATTTTGTATTGTAAGTTCGTTAATTATATTATTCGGGAAAAGTAATGCTTAAATATTTGTTACTACTTTACATTCAACTGGGCTTTTTTAACAAAAATGAACTCGATGATATGATAAGTAATTTCTCAAATAATTTTCATCCAGCCCTCGCTTCCACACACAAATGTAACATATCGGTACAAATATTTAACGTGCAGTTATGGCTGCAGGCAGGAGCCAAATGTCTATTATTTAGTGCACACTATTTTTGTCTCTCTACTAACAAAGCCCCGGAAACGCAAAATTTGTTGGTGTCAAAAATTCTATTTGACTCGTGCCACTGTGTCTGCACCTCAGTGCACTGACTTGTGGCACCGACAGACAATCTTGATACTTATGATGAAAGAAAGAAAGAAGAAAGAAAATGAATTAATTTGACACAACACAAGGTACACAAACATTAGTTATTTAAATACGAAACCAAAAGAAATGATGCACTTATTTAACTTTATCACAATGATATCATATAGGTGGAAGTTTGTGGTGGTATGTTGTTACTTCTACTCGCTCGAACGGCTGAACGAATATTTCGATGAAACAAAGTACACGGGTGGACCATCCAGCACCACCCAGACCTGGAATAGTACATAGGATGCTTTTTATTCCGGAAATATGCTCCGTAGGGACGATTTTCTACTTTCACCCGGGCGAAGTCGCTGGCAGCAGCTAGTTAAAAATAAAGGGTTTATGTAAAACATGTCCACACGGTTTACATTATTAGTTATTTATTAGTTTTTACAAGGAAGATATCCAATGACTCATTTAATAATAAGAATACGATGAACAGATGTTTTGATTCTCGGTAAAACTATGTAGGGATACCATATAAGAAAAACCTAAATGTAAATAATCTAACAATAATCTTCATTAATAGTAAGATTGCTCATCAAATATCAAGAACCCCAATCACGGTATGAAACAGCAGCTTCTCAATACTTGACATATTTATGTACACTGTAGGTGCAACGCACGGGACATATGGCGCACCAATTTATGAAGCCGAGGGCCCATTACCATTTTAAATATTATTTTTAGGGAATTTCGTGTCAGATCTCACTCGTCGCCGGCCCGTATATTAAGAGATGTGATCCTCTGATTAAGTCACCCTGATATTTGTGAACGTCAGGATTTTCTGTTAATTAAGGAAACAGATATAACGTGACTTCATTATATCATAGATGTTTTTAAAGAATAATAAAACATATTATCTACTTAATAATTTGAAATAATTAATTCATAATATATTATAATACTTGCTAATAAGAATCTACCGGTATTATTCGCAATGCTAATAAACTGGTTACTAAGTGAGTATCATTTATAAAAAAAAAAAATGACTAATGACATTCCAATTGACGATTGGGTTGGCGCAGTAGAGCGATTGTTTGCTACGCTGCTTGTCGCGGGTTTGATTCCCGCACGGAATAGATCAAATAGTTGTTTCGGGTCTGGTTTTCTTATGTATTTAAGTTTACATGTGTCAAATCACCCACGATACAGGAACAATTCCTAGTGTGGGGCAATATTTGGGCACGCCATAATCATGGCGGTAAGTTCCCTCTTTGAGGAGTGGCTGGAAAGGCAACACGGCGTCCGACCGTCCGGTAACCGTCCGGACCGAGCCCAAGTTATCGACGGCGCATATCGTTCCACGCGCGCCTCAAGATGTCAGCAACTGTAGGGGCCCAGCAGGGTCAAAGCCTGCTGGGGCCAGGAGTCTGATTCTGAAAGGTTGACTCGGCCCCGGTACGAAAGGCAACGAAGGAACAGGAGTGGGTTTTTAGTCAGTAAAAGTCTGACACTATGTCCCGCCCCGCCCAAGAGCGGGGGATGTCATAAGATGATTTTCCCACCGAAAAAAAAAGTGTTCAAAAAAAAGTATTCATTTACTATTATTTCGGTATAGGATGAGGTCAAATCGCTCATTATGCGACAAGGATGACATAACATAACTGACAAAGTGAGATTTATTATATAAAATATAACTAAATATATTTTTTCTGCATCGGCTTTATAAATATATTTCGGTAAGTATAATTTTTTGCTTAGAAACAGTTATGACAGTCGCAAATAAACTAAATTTTCGGCGCGTAACGATAGCGTAGCAAAGACTGGTAGCATACTTTCTATAGATTGTGATGTTTATAGTTATTTCCAAAGTATGTTTTATGATGTGTAAGGGGTTTGTTTAACTTCACATGTTGACGCTTCACAAGCAATTAATAGTTTACCAGAACGGCTATGAATGGTGCAGTTGTGGAGTCGTGTAAAACAAACAAAGCTGGGTCAACCGCGCCGTTAAACTTTATGAAACGGAAGCCGTCACCCGGCGCATGTGCGCTTGCGCTGTGCGACTCCACTCCCCGAGCTGTCAGACCAGCGCGTGCGCATGCGCCCACCTCCCGCACTACGTAGATCCGTCACTAAACAGTTATTTATCTCGCATTTAATTCCAAATTTGGTCCGCTCAGATTAATAGCTTACAACCTTACCTCCACGTTTACACTTTTCTAACCGATTGTATCCGAAGTGTAAACTGCTGTATGTCTAATTAAATGCACATCTACTTACACATTTATATATAGAATTGTATACCTAACTGCTGTTTGCATATAACAATGGTTTGCATAATATAACGCTCTAATTCCTTTCTATTCATAATATAAATGAGGTCATTTCACCATTCGAATTTCATCTTTAGAATCGGATCTACTAAGAAATGCCGCAGGTATGAGTAATCTGTTCTGTCAGTTGATTTCTTTATTCTAAAATATGATAAAGCACCTGAATCCAATCGCGTATTGTGAGGTGGTGTGCAGCGGGCCGTGACTCTGGCAGTGCCACCGGACATTGTGGCGCGGCGACACCTTGTACACTCATTGTACACTCTCGACAAAAACTGTCACAATGTTGTTACAAGTTCACATTATGATAAATTGTTTGTACCCACCATTTTTTGGATGACTCGTAACATCTTATTGGAACGTTGTTATTTAAGAAACGGAATTTGTCAACTTGTTTCCTTGTATTATTGTGGCATTAAAAGAATATTTTTTTTGTCTTATGAGAATTTATAAGTAAGTACAATCAGTCGCGTATGAAGTTCTCACATTTATTATTCGGCTCGGTGTCGTATCGAATGACTTCATAAGCACGTTGTAATCGATTGTACTTAACGAATAATAAACAAGTACAATATCAAACGGAAATATCGGGTTCGTCGCCGCCATTATATTCGTAATAAAAAGGTTACAATGTCACATCGTTTATTTTAACCAATGGAGTAACGTTAGGGAGGTGTGTGTTATTTATTTGTAAAAATTAACTAAAATAACATTTTAACTAACATTATAATAATCATAGTCGACCTTATAATGTTCCCACTGTTGGGACTCAGACCTACTCTCTATGAGAGGGTATAGACCGTAATCCACCACGCGGGCCCAGTGCGGGTTGGTGGATGTCACATGTCTTCGATTTTTTGGTTCTAGGACATGCCGGTTTTCTCACGATGTTGTAGAGCAGTGTTGATGAGTGCGGTGATGAAATAAATTACACGAAGTAATGCGCCTGACTGGGTTCGAACGCGCAACCTACAACTCGTAAGTCAGGGTCGTTATCACTCGGCCACCACTGCTCTCTCAATATAATAATCATAAGCATAATATATAAATTTTCCTACTGCTGGGACTCAGGCCTGCTCTCTTTCTAAGAAGGAAAGGGCCGTAATCCACCACGCGGGATACGTGCGGGTTCATTTCAATACACTGCTTTAAAAAACGTGAAAAAAAAACAACGTATCGGTAAAAAAAAAAATTGCTAGGATCAAAACTTCAAAGACATGTAACATCAACCAACTAAAATTATACATATTTAGAAATAATCGTATGCTTGTAAATTCCAAAGAGCCAAGCAGAGTAGTTTAACACGCACTGTCGACGAGGAGGTTATCAGGTCCCAAGTGATAGAGGGCGAGTCAATTGCCCTTTAGCGTCCGCAATTCCAATCCCTGCTGTATCTGAGATTTTTCTAACAGAAAATTTCAATTACTTTCGTCTCATCGAATGGTTAAGAATCAAACGTAGAATTTAAATGTCAGCGGCTGCGTCTGGTAAAACAAGATTCGTAAGAAGACAATTAGGTATACAGTGACTTACAAATCTATAGATGTAATCACTGTTACTCATTTAAATAGGTGCAATATTACTTAGGCATGAAATCACATCAGCTTATCGTACATTTTTTTTTGGTGGGAAGGGGTCTAATGACTTTTTGCGTTCTGGGTGGAGAGAGAGGAAGTGTCAGACTTTTACTGATAAATATCCACCTAATACAGGTGGGTTTCTTTAGTGAGTCTTTGCGTTTCAGGGCCTTTTTGAACAATTTTGTGACTCTGGCAGGCATCGGTCTTAGCGGGCCCTGTCAATGTTGCTGACAGCTCTTCGAGTCAGGCGTGGAACAGAACGCGCTGCCAACGCGGTCTTGGTCTATCGGACGGCTACCGATGGCTCGTGATCCGCGTCATTCGCACTTCCGTAAGCGCTGGCCAGGAATCGTTTCTTGCGAAGGCTGGGGCGTGAGGATGTCCTCTTCCTCACGCTTTCCACCACCTCCTTCGCTGGCATTATTGCTTCGCAGAAGGAGGTGACTGCTTCCCATTCCCATACTGCTATGGTATGGAGCGACAGGGAATGGGAAGCAGTCACCGCCACCGGACGCCTCCTCGAGGAGCTTGTCACTACTGAGCGCTGACACTCCATGTAAGGAGCAACATCAAACGCCATCTCGGTGAATTTATATCATGAAATTTCTAGTTGTCCCACATATATAGCATACAAATCCTTTTTCCATAAATAAATGATAGCAAACACACTACAAAAATAAATCTCAAATACGAAATTCCCTTTTGACGGAATGCTGAGTATAACCGTAGCCAAAGGAAATATAAATGCTGTCCAAAGGCGAATATGCGGCAATCCCTCACACAAGTGGGTAAGACGACTTGAATTTTTAATGTTACACTCAGACCGTTGCAAACCGTAACAGTTTTCTTGTCATTGGTGGAGTGGAGATGTGAGATAAATTTTGCAGAGTGGCCCCATCTTTTCGTCTGACATCAATCTTTAATGTGAACACGGGGTACACTCTATACGTGGCGTGTCTAATACTATTTGTGTGCAAAGTATGAAGCTTTCACTTTGAGAGCCGACAAACGAGGTCCATCGGTTCACGCTAAAATAATATTGGATTTTAATAAGCGTGAATCGAGGGTAGCTATGCCAAATGATTGAAGAAAAATCAAACGATTGTGAGTCTAATACGTTTGCTGTAAATGCCATCAAACAAGATGTAGGTAGAAACCGTTTACCTTGAAAGCGTCAATTAACTTCCTGAAAGTCGGCGATAATAATGACAAGACTAAAACAATAGTTGTATTAGTTTTTATTTTTCGCTTGTGTCGAAGGCCATGTTCAACAATACACAAAACAAAGTTGAAGCGATTCGTCTCGCCATATAATTTCAGTAATCAAACGCCACGTCACTACGAGGCGCGGTCCGGAATCGATTAAGCGTTCCATTTCCGGTGTTTTTATAGGGAATAATTATTGGAAAACTGATCAAACAATCAAGGACTGCTAGTTTCCGTCGTTCTACTAAGATATTAAAGAAAGAAATCTACTCATAGAGCTGTGGATAATCTGTGGATACACTCAACTGTGACCGCTTCCTCGATAGATTTTTATTTCTTCTTTGATAATTTGTTTTTACATTCAACGTGACGGTATAGTTTTTCTTTATCGCTAAGCGTAGTCGTCTTGTTGGAGCTCGGCGATGGCGCAGCGCACCTGCCCGCTACTCCGATGAAAGCCCCAGTGCTGGTGGTTTAATTATTATCTTGTTTTTATACGATTTAATATTGCGACTAGGGAAGTAGATCACCTCGTTGATTACGAAAATCTTTTTGTTATAGTTTTTAAACAGTGTCCAGTGGAGCGTTTCATCATTTTTCGATCGGTCATTTATGCTCAGTCTTCATGGATATGAAAGTATTTCATAAACATAATTATGAAACCTGGGATTGAGTTGGACAGGTACAATCGTATTATGTAAACAGATGTCTAAACTGTGATGAAGTGATTTAAAACGGTTGCTTAATGCATATCATTTATCATTATGTTATTTATTATAATAATATTCGGAATGTAAGACGGTATTGGTGAAGTCGCGCGAGAATCTAGTTAGGGTTGTCAATTACTCTTTCCCATCATAGATATTTTAAATTTAATCCCAGAATATTATGATCATTAATTTTAATGTAACTAGTACCTATCTCATTCTCTTGCATATCCTGTTTTAGAACTATATAGTTCTTTTGAAGGGTTGTTAATAGCTTTGCTTTAAGTATTGATTTGTTATCTATAAGCCTAGCTGGCAAAGTCATAAATGCAAAAAGTAAGTCATAAATGTAAGTCATATATAGACGATACAGCGATGGCATCAATTCTTCATCATACTTAGGTATACTAAGAGAACTATTGTCGGTCTGTATTAAAATGACGATGGCTTTAACACTTTTGTTAGCCCCCTGATGTAGTTATTGAGTGACGACCACGAATACGCTGCTAATGGACTATTAACCTCAAGCCGCTAATTATTAATATTTTATTTTTATGGCCGCCTCTGTCCACATTTTAACGACCACTTTCCGGTTCTCGTATACAGTTGATATTTTGAAATGTTAATATTTGCTTAGCGATGATTGAAAGGTCAACGGTTTTGTCAACGGTATTGCTTTAACAAGCTCTATTGGTTCGGGACGCGACAAAGATAAAGTTACAAAATCATCTCGTATTATGTTTCGATGGCGGGCGAAGTGATTTTTTGTTATTAATATTAATTTTCATATTACGTTATGTGTAGGAAATATGATATTTTATGACATATTCAAATTTTTAAACAAATATTAATTTTAATGCTGTCATAACACTATCAATAAATCGGACATATTTTTAGAAATAGATGAGACGATCAGTTAACATATTTGTTTGACAATATTAAACACATGTCCTAAATCATTTTCGAGCATGATCTGTCAAACTTATCCTGTATGTCAAGGGTTGACAGGAGTTCGTGGCATCCGCTCCGGTCGACGGATAAACCATCACGATATAGGGCAACTGTAATGGTACATGCAAAATAAGTCCTCCGGTAACCACACAAAGCTCTATTTGTTTCTAACATATAAATCACACATATTGCTTTTCTAGTAGCGGATAATTTCACTGACACTTTTCAAAAAGCTTAAACTGATAGTTGGTTACTCAGAATCGCGACTTCGACCGTTAAGTTTAGAGTTGCTTTTTGTTTGCATATCGATATCATAACTCCAACAACGGAAGGAATAGCTCAGTGTGTGGCTGTGCATTTGTGTTATTAAATGATTTATGAAGCAGGATTACCGGGAGAATGGTTAGTTATACCATTTTAGGGGTTATTAGTATAGATATTGAGTTTGAAGTTGTGTGTTGAGTCAGGTTGTTAATCATGCACGGTAGCCGTGTGTTGATCTCGGTGTAATTGAGTTAACTGACGCACTGATGACTTATTTGACAGAGTGAGTCGTCTGTTTTACCGTTGTGTGTTATTATAATCTACTGGGGATTAGCTGCGTGTTTATATTTGTGCGCAACGGTTTATAGACTGGGATTTTAATTAGGTGCTTACTATTAACTGTGAAATTGAGTTGATCGATTTTTGACATGCATCAATGACCGCTAATTAAACATTTGTGATTTGATTTAATCAGGCTGTTTACAGCTAAGTACTTAACGTTAATTAATTTAGGACTGTTTTGATTCTAACTCAGCACTTGTTAATGAAAAAGAGTTGAATGTGGTGTTAATAAGTTATCTGATATTGGTTTCCATATATCCCGCTATCGATTCATCTGTGGCGCATTATGTTACCACATCGAGATATCAAATTGATAAGTGAGGCACATTCGCAGCGGGAGGCGGCGGGGCGCGGCGGGGGCGCGCGGGGCCTGCCGGGGCATTATGAAATTGGCCGTACGTTAGATGCCGTTACTTCCGATAAAATATAACCTGCCCGCCTGCTCATATTCTGTCGGACGAACCGCCTAGCGTTTCTCAGTGTACTCACGTCCGAAAGAACCATCATTTTACCTTATTAGACAATCAATAACACGTCAAATAGCTTAACGTGCTTAATAGTTATGACACAACAGGTTTAGCCGCATGTGATTTATTTGTACAGATAAGATAAGGAAAATTTGTTTTCACTGAAATGCGTCGTGACGTTACCTGGTGAAAGTTGACGTTATTCAAATTAGAAAATGATGTCCACATGTGTCGTTTAAACCCATTAAACAAACATGTCATATTCATGGGAACCGAATATATTGGTTGCGACACTTTTGTCAATGGATTTTTATTGGAGTCAACTTATGAGTGTGTGTAGAATGTCCCGTATTGTTAGATCAGCTGTTTGTATTGTACGATATGACCCACATAGCGCAAGGGGTGAGCATATGATTTGGGTTGTGCGTTCGATCCCTTGATCAAAATGTGTGTTAACCTACTGAGAGTGGACTCTCATTGATAAATGATAAATGATGTTTGTTTTGCAAATCCTTACATGCTATGAAACAAAGTCACCCAAAGCGTCTGTCGGTCTGTATGAACGCGATGAACTCAAAAACTGCTGAACAGGTTTTTATGCAGTTTTCACCAATAGACAGGATGATTCATGAGGAAGGTTTAGATGTGTACAGGCATATTGTACATATTGTAGAGAAAAGCCGAAAATTTCAAAGATTTTTTAACACCCGAGTGATGCTCGGGCGGGTTGCTATCAGGTAAATAACACCTTTATACGTAATTTTTTTCGTTAATCCAAACTAGATGAGGCTGGTGTTTTTTATTACCTTGAGAAGAAACACTGAAAAAGAACAAAGGTCAAAGTTTTGTTTAAAGTCCATACAAGCAATGTATGACGAGTCCGGGCCTTGGTATAGGCCATGGTCCGAAGTGCGGCCGCTCGCCGGTCGAACGGACTTATTCACGCCTCAACCCTGCCCCCATTTCCAGCCACCGTAAGCTTTGGTTAGCGGACGACGAGCAAAGGGTAGCTCGCCGGCCCTCCGGTAAACATCCAGACCAAGTTCGAGTTGTCAACAGCGCGTAGTGTTTCACGCGCGCCACAAAGAGATGTTAGCAAAACCGAAGGGGCCCAGCAGAGCCGAAGCCTACTGGAGCCATGGGTAGTCTGAAAGGGAATACCGGGGTCTTGGAAAGTAAAGCAAAGAAGGAACATGAGGGCGTCAGGGAGTGACTTTTAGTCAGTAAAAGTCTGACACGTCCTCTCGCTCCTCCCTAGAGCGAGCGAAGTCATTGGATGATTTCCCTCCTCCTCCTTAAAAAAAAAGTGTAATGGTCTAATCATATGAGAACCATGCAAATTAGTATTTGAGATGGTATTTGTTTTATGTTCGCATGATAACCCTTTTTATTTCTTTTTTGTAAAGGGAAATCATGTCATGAATTTTCCCGCTGTGGGTGGAGCGAGAGGGAGTGTCTGACTTATACTGACTAAAACCCACTTGTGTTCTTTAAGTTGCTCTTTATTTATTTATTTTGTTATTTATGTACACATAGTTATACAAAAGAAGATAGGTAAAAAAAAATTAACATATAAAAAAAAATTGTGTCACTTTGTGTTTCAGGGCCACTCTAACTCTTTCAAACATTTCTAGAAAATGATCCAAAGGTTTATTTTTTATCCCGTGAGGAGGTTCACGGGGTAAAATGTGATATCCAGTGCTATTCCAGGAAATGGCTTATGTGCCATGTGCCAAGTTTCAACCAAATCCATTCAGCGTGAAGAACACACACAAAAACACCATCTTTTCATCATCACACCACCTTTAAAATAAAAAGTGTGGTTGAGTAAAAATGAAAATTGTTCTAATTAGGAATTGATACTGGCCGCCGTTTAGGTTGCTTAAGTTTTATAACATAAAATATATTCAAATTTCTTAAAATTATGTGATATGGACTTAAATATCAACTATAAATACTTTTATACTAAACCTAATTATGTACCTACATATAATACAAAGACACAGAATACACTCGGGCGTCGAAGTACTCCTCCACATTGCTGTCATCTGGAAATGTACCCAGAAGGCTGGTAGCATTGCCACGTTGAATGGCAATCCTAATTCTTTGGGCGAAGAACGAGCCAACCCTCTGGTCACGCAAAGTGTCGATTAGGTTCTTTAATATTATGCAATATGATGTAATCTGTTTCACTCGAGGTTTCTTATAGTGTATTGAGTTTATCGGTGCTTCAAAATCAACTGATTTCAATTATAATTAAGTAAAACTAGTCACGTCTTTCATATACCCACCTAAGTACACCATTTTCGTATTATAACTCGAGTTAACTGATGTAGCTAATTAGTTTGATCTAGTAGATGTGAATAAACAGAGTGTATCGTAGAATGCTTACCCTCGCTCGCAGGAAGGCTTGCACAACACTATCTCGTAATGAATAAGACTCAATTCAGTGGGCTGAGTGGTATCTCTCACAACATCAGATGTGCACCACTATATCGTAGGGGTAGCAGGGGGTAAGTAGGGGCGGGGGGAGAGGTGGATGTTCAGATACCTACTCGGCGTAAGGTCAGAGATTTATGTTCTCATAACGCGCCGTTCCTCGCCAGCAAAACGTTCAAACGTATTGATTTCATTTTCAACATTCATTTTTAAATAGTTCTGCTCTTTAACCGCCACCAAGCACCTCTACAAGTTATGTTTGCTTGCCGCAACTACACTTGAATATACTATGAACCGAGATACCGATCAACAACGTCAGTCGCACTAAAAATAAAATTTATTTCACAAGTCAAGAGAATGGAATAATACTTATGTTGATGCTTAATAGGTACTTAAAACACAAAATTGACCCGAAAACAAAGCAATAAATAATATTAAATTAATATAAAGTGGGCTATAAAACAAAAATGTATTCGTTCAAAGATTCTTCTCGGAATGCGGCTATATGAGATAAGAATATATTTAGCTTAGATGCTAATAACAGATAAAAAATATGAATTATTTAAACAAATATAACGATGGATTTTTAATTAATAGAAGAATTAATTAGGTAGTTAACTGTCATAGTAAAAGATTCATACCAGGGTGGTTTATGGGTGTCTCTTTGTCTTCACATTAATAACATGCTTGCTTAAGATTTACTCTGTTGGTCATTCTAATAAGATACCATTCGAATATATAAAAAATCTATTTGGATATCAATGCATTGTTTCGTACGTCAAGATGAAAAGGATCTATAGTTTTCAAATTAAATGAAAGTTTCGAATAACTAATATTCTTTGCCAACTTTCGTTGAAATGCAAGTGCACATTCTCGTAGATACTTAAACTTGCATTGGTCCCGTCATCTTTTTTTAATTATCGATATTCTCTCGTTGTAGCGCTATCTCACCTGTGATAGTAGGCGATAATGTGGTTGGCGATGGAGCATACTTGCCTAGAAGTAATCTATTCACTCTTGACTTAAAGACCCCCGGGTTCTAACTTACAGGAAACACAGACTTCGGCTGGGAATTCCAATTCTTAACTGTACTCACAATGAATGTGTTTCCGTTTGTGCGTATGGGTAGGGTGTCGACCATGTACTAGTGGCGCTTCACCGTCTGGTAGTCCGATATTGGAACGGGTTTGATGGAATTAAGTGATGCAATTCTGATGCACACTCTCTGAAATTCAACCGATAGAAAACCGACAGACTATCAACTCGGTATCTATGCTCAAGAATTTAAGTTTGTTTCGACGAGTGCATTATTGCCGACGATCCTCTTGGCTTATTTCTCAATTGACTCCAGTGCATCAAGCTGGTATCTGGCAGATTCGTCCCAAAGTTGAGTCACTCATCATCATCATCATTTCTACCGAAAGACGTCCACTGTTGGACATAGGCCTCCCCCAAATTTGAGTGCAGTATACGATTTCTTTACACAATCGAATTTGCGCTTGATAAAGTTTGAGCAGTTGTTCGGGTGTGAAGTTCCGTCTCACCTTTGCTAGGATTCCCAACTTTTTGGCAGCCAGCTGAGTCTTTGTCTCAATGTATGGCTCAAAATTGAGAGTGGATGTTAACGTAATACCAACAAGATCAAAATGACTAGTTATTGTTACGGTTACACCTCTTAAAGTTGGAAGATTTTAGCAATATTGAACCTCGTAATTAGCTCCAAATTGATACCACCTTATTCAGACCATCTTTAAAAATCAAGTTCAAGTGCTGAACAATAGCTTCTCGGGGAGGCCAGATTTGTGACCCACTATCTCGTGCATTGGACACATAACACTTAGCGACAGCGCTGTTGTGTGCATACCCGAAAATACTAAGTATGTTGGCTTAAGAAGATAATTTATGTGCTGCAAGAACAGAGTACCGACTCCCGAGGGACTCCGTTATTTTTAGTCAATCGACCGGACGAGTAGCAATCGATGACCACTTGAATGGATCCATCGCGCAAGCAGTCTGCAATCCAAGCACACAATCGGATGAGTAAACCGAATAAAGAAACTAATAAGGCTTTTGTGGCAGGCTGTGTCGAAAGCCTTCAAGATGTCGAGGGACATGGGAAGCGCTTCCCCGTACCTATTAATGGCCTTACTCCAGGTGTGAACGGCATACGCTAGAAGATCCCCAGTTAACCGGTTTCGGCTAAAGCCGAATTTGACGGTCAATAATGTTGCCGTTAGTTTCTAGATACTTGGTACTCCAGGAACTTGTTGAGCACCCATCCGTTCCATACTCTTACCTACAGGGGATGGACGTTACTGATATGGGTCTTTAATTTGCCGAGTCAGCCTGACTACCCTTCTCAAATGCATATATAATCTTCTAAAATGCACTCTAAGAATATCGATACTTTATGGGACTTCCACCAAGTCGAGGTTCTAGACAAGTGGCATTCTTTGACAATGACATTATATTGGCAATGAAGACTGTCTTAAAGTTCGGGTTAATGCCGTGATAATACGTAACTTATACATTTCGAACTTTTTATTTTTTTATTTTGCAATTGTTACCCAAATAACCAAATTGCTGATAGGTTATGTATTTATTGATGCATGAGCTATTCTTATTTTATTTTTGCTGATACTAGAAAAGGAGGTCTTATCTTACTTAATATTAAGTACATTACTAACATACTCTAGCCGGTCATAAGTTTGCCCGCACAGGTGCCGTTGACACCAAATCGTTTTGTCTTGAAGCCATTGGTGGGCTCCTATCGCGAGTAACTAAAAAGGTGTCGTTAGTAATGGTTTTTGAAACATCATAAAGATGTCATGGTGGCTGTTACCTGATTGTGGCTATCGCTGGGCGTAATAGGGCGCGCGTAAAGTTAGCCGCCCGATATCGTGGACGCGGGCCTTGAGGAATATTTACAATAGACTCACACTTCGAAAATCCAGACAAATAGTTTTGAAACGTAAACTCTGAGCCAGATTTCTTTCCATTTTGGCACTTTTTATGTGCGTTTAACCAATAAATATCAGCCGTTATGGCCGTCGCTCAGTCAGTGCACGCATGAATGAGTTTGAAAGTAATAAAATATAATTGATAAATCCAGCTTGTCAGGTCTCCGTGTACAATATTTCAACAATTTGTTCGCTGGTTAACCTGATAATTCTGCATCATCAGCAAAAAATGAAGCAACATAAATTCGGGTGCAGTGAAAGTATCAATATAAATGTTACTTTGTTTATTTAAAAATTTGATACCATTTAAAATAGTATTTTATTATTTACGTAAAAGTCATCTAAAAAACTGTAAAATACATTAAAGAAAAATTATATCAAAGACGATTCTAAAGATATTATTTGAAGTGTGACATAATAATTTTCATTTGATATCGAAATAAATAAAAACAGGCGACAATGAACGTTCTTGTATTCAATTTTTCCGCAACGAGGTAAAAACTAAATATTGTCATTTGCTGAACAAAAAATATTCCGTGAGTCACTAGTGTTGTTGACTGTACACAACTTTTTAATCACTTCATAAGTCACCAGCCGAGCATTGTCGACGCTTATCAGGTAATTTTTGATAGCCACCACACACTTAACACTTGGAATTGTTTCGGATAGTTGTTTATTTATTTTAATGGCACCTCGGCCCTTAAAGAGCATTCCACTAATCAAGGGAAGTGCACTCTCAAATGAATATGATGTGCAGTAAAACTAATTGAGAGTTATGCACCGGATCGACCTACCGACGTGGTTTAATTGTGTACCTACAGGCGTCATTTAAGAGAGTTTGTTATAGGAATTGTTTAATTGTGTACTTACAGGCGTAATTTAAGAGAGTTTGTAATAGGAAATGTTTAATTGTGTACCTACAGGCGTCATTTAAGAGAGTTTGTTATAGGAATTGTTTAATTGTGTACTTACAGGCGTAATTTAAGAGAGTTTGTAATAGGAAATGTTTAATTGTGTACCTACAGGCGTCATTTAAGAGAGTTTGTAATAGGAATTATTGAATTGTGTATCTACAGACGTCATTTAAGAGAGTTTGTAATAGGAATTATTTAATTGTGTACTGACAGGCGTCATTTAAGAGAGTTTGTTATAGGAATTGTTAAATTGTGTACCTACAGGCGTAATTTAAGAGAGTTTGTAATAGGAAATGTTTAATTGTGTACCTACAGGCGTCATTTAAGAGAGTTTGTAATAGGAATTATTGAATTGTGTATCTACAGACGTCATTTAAGAGAGTTTGTAATAGGAATTATTTAATTGTGTACTGACAGGCGTCATTTAAGAGAGTTTGTTATAGGAATTGTTTAATTGTGTACCTACAGGCGTCATTTAGGAGAGTTTGTTATAGGAATTGTTTAATTGTGTACCTACAGGTGTAATTTAAGAGAGTTTGTTATAGGAATTGTTAAATTGTGTACCTACAGGCGTCATTTAAAAGAGTTTGTAATAGGAATTATTTAATTGTGTACCTACAGGCGTCATTTAACAGAGTTTGTTATAGGAATTGTTTAATTGTGTACTTACAGGCGTCATTTAAGAGAGTTTGTAATAGGAATTGTTTAATTGTGTACCTACAGGCGTCATTTAAGAGAGTTTGTAATAGGAATTATTGAATTGTGTATCTACAGGCGTCATTTAAGAGAGTTTGTAAGAGGAATTATTGAATTGTGTATCTACAGGCGTCATTTAAGAGAGTTTGTAATAGGAATTATTGAATTGTGTATCTACAGGCGTCATTTAAGAGAGTTTGTAAGAGGAATTATTTAATTGTGTATCTACAGGCGTCATTTAAAAGAGTTTGTTATAGGAATTGTTAAATTGTGTACCTACAGGCGTCATTTAAGAAAGTTTGTTATTGGAATTATTTAATGGTGTTCCTACGGGCGTCATTTAAGAGAGTTTGTTATAAGCATTAAGTATTTAATTTTCTTGTAAAATTCATAGGCTTGCGCTTAGCCAATATTTCACCTGATGGTATGTGAGGATGTGGTTGACGTTGGAGTACGCCTGCCTGATGGAAGCAACCCATTAACTCTTGACTTAAAGGCCCTCAGGTTGTATAATAGTTATCAGGAAACACAGACTGCAGCAGAAATACAACGGCACGGCACGTTTGGTGCAGTGGTTGCGCGATTGGCTGCTGCACTGCAGGTCGCGGGCTCGATTCCTGCACGGAACTAATATTTGTATGGCCCACGGATAGTTGACCCGGGTCTGGGTATCTTGTGTGTGTCAGATTACATGTTTGAGAACGCACCCACGATACAGGAGTAATTCCTAGTGTGGGGCAACGATTAAAAAAAAAAAAAAAATAAGTATAGTAAAATCATCAAAAAGAAAGTTCTATCCCATAAATAATATTAGTGCCCCGTAATATTTGTGACAATGCTTGCAATAACACAATATTGATCAGCCGAATCCCCCAACAATATTTATGCTTGATTGCCCATTACTATCGGCAAGCGGAAATTTTAATTTATGCGCTACAGAGACTGTTTGTTTTTATATCATCGCTACTTTTTGCCGCAAAAACTTCTCTTCAATTGATCGAGGAAGTTACGAAAAATTTACTATTGACTAAATAATAGACAAAATCTGATCGATGACCGCAGATTCGAAGACCCGAACCTTTCAACAGTTGGCATGACCGGTCACTGGCTGTTACCTCATAATCTTTACAAGTGGATCGCTAGTGATTTTAGAAACGTCACTCAACTGATATCCGAAACCAATAAATTTCATACTGCAATAATTGGCTACGCCCAGAACCCTAATCTGCGTGGAGTGACTGAGCAGAATCCTGCACTGTGTTGCAGACTTTTTTCTTTCAATTAAAGCCTTTTATCTTCCCGATGATTTACGATGCTTTCGATAACATTCGGTTTAGGGAAATGAAACATGCTTAATTTGTTATCGATGTCGTTATTAAAACGTGAATGCGTAGGTACCCGAATATTTTTTGTTGTTCCAACGTTTCGTATAATTATTTTTGTTTGGTTTATAATGAAGAGTCGGCGATAACAATATCGATTGTTCATGGATCGGGCGGAAGTGGGAATTTGAACCTTGTCATGGCGAGGCTCCGACAACCGTGACTGAGCCCACAGCGTTTCACCTCACATTTGCTTTTATATTGTTCTTGGTTCAATAGTTGACCCAGCAGTTGACTTGGCTGGCCGATGCTTATAAGAAAACCGATTGTTCATTATGGTTTTCCGGTTCTTACCAGCAATACTTCAAGCATTCATAACAACAGCGTATTCGTGTTCTTCTAATATATACATAGCTGAGCTTGTCAATGCAGTCATCGATGTAGTAAAATGAGCGGCTCGCAAGCGTGTCGGCGCGACTGTTATCGAGATCTGAGTGTTCCGAGAACAGAGAGTCTGCTACCAAATATCATGACTGTCGTCTTACAAATGAGAAAATTTCGCTCTAATTATTTATGAATGTGTTATCGTCATATCTCCGGAGCTCACGATCCAGCCTCCGTGCGCACGACACGAGCAAAACCGCAATTAGCAAATGTGGCTTTCTTTGTTCTCGCTCGCACGTTTCGCCTTCGTTTCGTATCTATTACTATAAGTATGTATTGCGAGAAGAGTAGTCGACGATCGTTAATAAACCTCCATTACTTTCATTAAGGGATATCTGTGGACAGTCGCCGTATCGAGATGTCGGCCGGCCGTCATGCCATCGACACAACGAAATTAAACGCGATGACGCTATCGAAGCGCGCGCATCGAGTCGAGCCGCTGAGCGTTCGCTGCTCGTTCTTCGCCGCTATCCGCGCGCGCACTTAATTGCAAAATGCCAATGAATGTCGATAATATATTTTAATCGCGACACCGAGCACTGAACGCGACGTCATCTACGTAATCCTAAATCTCGTTATGGACACGACTCGAATACCTAGGCATCTGTTATAAATTACGTTTCAGATTATCGTATGATCCAATCGTAAATTAAGACAAGATACATAATTAAGGCGAATAAATAAAATGGTTGGCATTTCGACGGGAGCACGTTCGATTCTGCCTCGCGATATACTCTCCATTTTGAGCTATCAGCCCTTTTAATAAAGTGTAGTTTGATTCGTTACATTTAATTGCGATTCAATCGCCAACAATATTGAAGGAGTCGAGGAGTGCGGGGGCGAGCCCGGCTCTGAATGTCACGACAAGATTTTTAATTACGTGGAAGATATCATCTAAGAACTGCATCCCATACTATATACGAAGAGACATCGCGAAATTACAATTCAATAATTATATCTGCGGCAGAGGTTAAAGAAGTATTTTTAATTAGTGACAGCTTTACTACACGTTAACACGAAAATATCGGCCAGTGAGTAAGGTGAGGCGCACGTGCCGCGCGCGTTGGCGGCGCGGGCGCTGCCGCTGTCGGAGCACAGCCGGAGCGCGGCCGCAGCGCGGCGGGAGCGCCGGCAGCCGCGCCGTCCCGGTCGCCTGTCCAATATGATTCCCGGTTTATTTTCGTTCTTCTAATGCGTCTTCGCTGTCGTCCGGAGGACAATTAAAAATACAAAAAGTGAAACGTTTGTTTCAGACGTTCATTGTCTCCGTTATTAATAAATTCATTTTACTGAGTTGAAGTCGACGTGTATTTTATTCGCTTTAAGTGGTTTCACATTGTTTTATATTTATGTGCGGTTATTTTTGGTACAGACATTATAATGCAGTTTGTGGGGGAAGATGTAAAACGACTCACTCTTGCTCCATTAAGGATATTTGAAACTGTAGAGAGTGCACTCATAAATTCGCTTTTGTTAGTAATAACCCGTACTAAGAATAGGATGTATTGTTATTATATTTTACTTTACTTAACTGACTAAATATGCCGCGTCTCCTTCTCTCATAGGATATAAATAGTTTTATGAAAAGAATCAGCCGAAGTGCGTCGACGTATCTTCTAATCGTATATTTATTACAATTTACTTTAATATAAAAATATATATACCTTTGCGATATAATAATTTATTTCAAATAACTGCCTCCTTCTTGATTACCGGATCATACCCATCTTTCTACAGAGAACGATGGGTATGATCTCTTAAGTATGGAGCTCTGCAGAGGGTCGCAGGATTGTTCGAAAGAGTTACTGCTGCCCTAAACCGCAAAGGGCAACTGAAGGAACACACGGGGGTTTTATTACTAAAAGTTTGATACGCTCTTTCGCTTCACCCAGGAGCAGAAGTTAATGATAATAATAATAATACCAGCAAATCACCAGAGTTTGGAAAATGAATAGAGTCACAATAGTCCCAACAGTAATATCAGCAACAGGTGTTATTCCAAAACAATTATTCAATAGTTTTAATGTTTTCAATCTATCAAAATACACATATCTAACACTACAAAAAGCGGCTATTTTAAACACTTGTCGTATAGTTAGAACATTTTTACAACTGGACTTAGATAACAATTTATATTCATTACAAAGCCTTTTACCATCTTAACTAGGATCTGACCTTGTTTAAAGAACACCAGGTACTAACTTGAGAAAAATTAGAAATAAAAAAAAACATAATAATAATAATATTCCACAACTATCACACAACGTCGTCTAGTTCCAAGCTAAGCGGAGCTTGGGTTATAAGTACTAGATAACTGATAAACATACTTATATATTTCTAAATAAATACATGTTATAGATAAATTACACCCAGAATCAGAAGAAATGATCGTGCTCATCACACAAACATTTGTCCTGGGAGGAAATCGAACCTACGACCTCCGGCATAGCAGTCAGGGCCACTAACCACTAGACCAACAGGCCAATAGTCAACAGATAGTAATTTAATAATAACCCACATAAAAAAAAAACAACATTATGGCGACACTTGGGGGAGGCCTATGTCCAACAGTGGGCGTCTTTCGGCTGAAATGATGATGATGATGATTCCACATAAAAAAACACATCTTATAAATCAATTTATTTACTATAGCTTACGTCTCCCTGATATTTGGATGCATATTATTGCATGAGCTTGCGTTGAGCCTATGTGAACGTTCCTTGCCTGCATACGCTGCACAAACGCAAAACAATCGCTACGACATCGCCGCATAAGCTTATCGACTTATTCCTACTATCGTGACAATATATAGACAATACATAGTTAGGATTATTTTACTTTCACTTGATCGAAAACTACACAAGTGATTTCAGCGAACTTTTCGTGGTTTCCAGTGAAACCTGAGTTTAAGCAGCATTTACTACTAGGTACTAGTACTACTCGCGAGTACGCAAAATTAGTCTAGCGTAGCAGCCCCGCTCATCTAACGAGCTACTACGCGACGGTTTTGTGGTGAACTCACTGCTGCTACGCCTGTGCGTAGACGTCGTCGTCACGTAGCCGGCTACGTGACGTTTTCGTAGCGGATACAATGTTGTTACGCACGAGTACGCACTACGCAATGCTTATGTAGCGGTTCTGCTTTTGCTACGAACTGCTACATAGCATTTGCGTAGCAGCTTAACTGTTGCTACGCGATGCTAATATAGCGGATCCATTGCTGACACGTGTGGACTCATTGCTAACGTAGAGGTCTCGCTGTTGCTATTACCTGCTATGCGACAATTGCATAGCGCCTGTGATGTCAATATGGTGCCTTAGTGCCTAACTGCCGCATTAGTGTCTTCGCAGTGGCTATGCTAAGAAAAAGTTCGACCTCCATAACACTGGACATACCGATTCTCCAATGAGTATGTGTTAAGTACAGACCTACAGTTAATACATAATTTATCTGTTTTAAAATATTCCAGATTCTGTATCTGAAAATTAATGTAGCATTTTATGGTGCTTCATAATGCAGGTACAGATACAAGGCATGAGTCTGATCAACGAGTACATAAAAACATATCAGTATTTCAGACCCAAGCGTTTGAAACGGTTTTGCCAGAAAATATCTTATTTTTATGGTTGATTTTGTATAGAAAGTCTATATCTAAGAATGGAATCGAATGAGACAGCAGGAAAACGTTAAGTTACTTTGACGATAATATCTAATCACAAATAACGAAACATTCTGATGTTCACTTCGTGTCAAGTCTTGTTTCCAGACAACAAAAATATTTAAATTATAATTTGAATCTTTTTAATACTGTAACTAGACTGGAAACTAGACGATTTATATTTCTGTATAACTTTGAATTCTTATATAATTTTATAAGCAATAACATTTTGTGTCAAGTAAGTTGAATTTCAATTGAAATTCGCGTAGAATTGAAAAGAAGCATTTTTATGGATGACAATTTTTATTTCAAACTAGCTTCTGCTAACGGCTTCACCCACGTGAAAGTAGGTTTCTCCAAATAAAATTTGGACCCTCGTTTCATCCCTTAAGGGGGTGAATTTTGAAAAATCCTTTCTTAGTGCTCGCCTACATCATAAAAGGAAACCTTGTGTAAAATTGCACGCTCCCAGTTCCATTAATTTCGGCTGTGCATTGATTTTATTTATATAAATAGATAATTTGACACTACGTTGTTTGGTCCTCAATTTTCATGAAATAAAATGTTCGATCATACTCAATGACTTAATTTCATCCACGAAAATAAAACGAACAAACTATTTAAGTGTTCAACCCTTTTTCTTGAAGACTCTGTGTTAGGAGGCTACCAATCGCTGATGAAATAGAGACTTACAGTGGTCAAAGTGTTTTCATCTGGGATGGAACCTTTTATGAGAATTTATCTGTGTTGAGTTCAGTATATACAGGGTAACCATATTGTTGTTATACTGACAAACTCTGGATTTTGTTAAATTTTAACCTGGATACCTTACCTTAAGATTGTGGGTCATAAAAGTACCTATATATTTCCTTCGCGTAAAACAAAATGTAAAAGTATGTCACAATGAAATATGAGGCTATTTTGTCTTAAGCAGTCGCTAAGAGTCCGAAGCACGTCCTCTGTCTCACTAGCACTGCATTTACTTTACTGCTCTGATATTTTACAGGTAGTGCTCTTAACATACTCGTACGTCTCGCTTTTATAGTGCACACTACGCCTTATGGTCTAATGTCACGTGAGTCGCTGATTCCGCTCGCCACTTCTCAAATGTACCCCATTTCAAGACTAAAAGGAAAATTATTGCGCATTTAAAGTACTCCATTTAATTACCACAAAAAGATATGACTTTGAATTTTACGAGTTTTTTGTCGCATATCAAATGATTCATTAGAATTACTATGCACGGAAAATGACTAATTTTCAGTCAAGGTCTTAGATTGTTCCAATTGTTTAAGTAGCATTACCATTTCAATATTTACGCAAAAACGGAAAGTTTTAACTTAGTCTATATTCACGCACAAAGCCTATAGAAATTCCTCATAAATTTTCCATTAAAAAAGATAGAGAGGCTCCGCAACAAAGTGAAACAAGATCCACTCTACTAATCCGACAAAAGCGAGCCTTGTTACCCTTCAAATTTATTTATAAGAAAACTCTCGGACAAGTCGTTAATACCTATAAAGTAGGGGCGAGAGAGGCGCGAGCGAGTTTATAACTCACGTACCGAACTTTACTCGCCGACACATAAAATAATAGGTGTAAAAACTTACACGAGAATGTACTCAGTGCGCGGACGAGGCTGGAGATGGACGGCGCCGGCAGGAGACTCGCTACACATTCATGTTCACCGCCTAATACCGCGAAATATTATCCGACCACCAACCTTTAGCTATACGCTTACCTACTTTATGAAAACGCTTTATCTGTCTCTACAGAATACTACAGCAAGCTTGCGATTGTACGCTATTGATGTCCTGTTAATTCAGAAGTACAAGCAAGGGATACTCGTAGTTTCTACATTTGTTTTTTCAGCAGTTTATGATTATGACGAAGAAAAGTTTGTCGTATTTTATTTTTTAATAATTGATAAGCTCGCATTTAACCACTATTTGTACCTGGTAGGCGATGATGTAGCCGACGATGAAACACACCTTATAATGTTCCCACTGATAGGACTCAGGCCTCCTCTTTTTGAAGGGGAATGGATCGTAATCCACCACGCGGGCTCAGTGTGGGTTGGTGGTCTTCGATTTTTTCCTAAGACATCACGATGTTTTTCTTCACCGATAAGAAATCAGTGGTGATGAAGTAAATTACGCATGCCTGGCTGGGTGGGAACCCACCACTTACTATTGGTAAGTCAGGGCCGTTATTACTGAGCCACCACTGCTCGAGCACGCTTACTTAGAAGTAACTATAAATTCTGAAGTTATTGACATAAGGTCATCACTGAGGTCTAACGTGTCTATATCCTAAAGGTTCAAAACTCGTATTATTATATGCCACGTATTCGTACTTTATGATTTTTGACAACTTAACTTAAATCTCGGCGGCGCGTGCGGCCCCCTCCTTCCTCTTTCCTTCAGAAGGAGGCCACCGCCTGCCATTACTCCTTGCTTCGGACCATAGCCCGAACCAGGGCCCGACGCGAGAGATCGCCGATTGCCTCCACGAGGACACGACGGCGCTCCCCCCAAGCGGGGCACACTCCCACCGTATACTCCACCGTGTCCTCCGGGAGGTCCACACAGTGATGACACCCGGGCGTTTCTTCCGCCTGAATCCGATGCAGGAACCTCCTGAACTTGCCATGTCCGGTGAGGACGCCGTGTTGCCGCTCCAGCCACTCCTCAAAGAGGGGACTTACCGCCATAATTGTAGCGTGCCCATTTTTATGTAGGCTATGGACGGTACTTAAAAAAAAGTATTTTTTTATTGGCACGTCACATTTCTGAGATCGAGGTCTTTGTTTTGTCTGCCTTGCAATACCTCTGCTCTGTATTTACGAATCTTTCTGCAACTAAACTAAAGGAAGCAATATTTGTCATCAAACTAGGAGAATATTGAACTACACAAAATTCGAGAGCCTTTAAACCGAGGTAGAGAAAGCAACCTGGAACTCTTTCAAAAGTGTCGTTAAAACATTTTTAGGCAGTATAAAAAGTGATAATTAAGGTTAAATAAGGTTGACTGGTAGAGAATGCCTTGTTGCATTAAGTCCGCATATGCCAATACTGTACATGAAGTTTAAATAAATAAATAATTACAAAAAGATTGTTGAAAATCTATTGCAAAGTTATGAGCGTATGTGTGTAAATATTATGTTAGTAATAATGTATTTTTTGCATTCACTTTTAAATTTTTTTCCCAGAAAATCTTGGTAGTATGATTGATGAACACGGTGAGCGATTTCATCAAGATTTAAAATAATTTCAGCAAAATTATCACGCTTTTTGGGAGCAAAATTATGCTAGGTGACTATTGTTAGTCTGTTGTGAGAGATACGGATGAAAATATTTCTAAAAAAAAAAGCAAAATTTTTAACTTTATTGGTTATTTTGAAGTAGTTTTTTGTAAAAATATTCTTGATAAATACTTCACTAAACTGACGTACTGGATTTTTAAAATATTTTTTTCAAGATGTAGATACCCAAACGTCGGTAAATCAGCTTGGGCAGAACACCGCTGTGTCCTCGTAAAGGAGATCGGCGGCAACGATCTCTCTCGCCGGGCCTCGGTACATGCCATGGCCATGCGATGGTCCGAAGCCAGGAGGAGTGGCAGGTGGTAGCCTCCTTCTGCGATGCAGTAGTGCTAGCAAAGGAGGAGGCCGCACGTGCACGCGTGTGGGACCGACCCTCATGACCCAGCTGCCGGATCCTAATCCTGATTTGGTCCGGTCACCGTAGGCGCAGGCTTGCGGACGGCGAGCAATGGGTAGCTCGACCGTCCGGTAACCGTCCGGACCAAGCCAAAGTCGTCGACGCGCGTAGTGTTCCGCGTGCGCCTCGAGGAGATGTCAGCAAACCGTAGGGCCCAGCAGGGTCGAAGCCTACTGGGGCCAAGTGTTTGGTTCTGAAAGGAAAACTCGGCCATGGGACGAAGGCAAAGAAGGTACAGGAGTGAGTTTTTAGTCAGTAAAAGCCAGACACCGCACTCCTTCCAAGAGTGGGGGATGATTTTCTCACCTACAAAAAAATAAACGATACCCAAAGTAACATAACCGTATATATTCAATCTCATGTAAACAGTGAAATACTTCGAAAGATGAGAATCTTGAAGCCCATTGACAGCTGGGGAAACTGATCAACAACACTTGCCTTGTGCAATCTCATCTACTGTATATATGTCAGTCTTTTCTCTTTTCCATCTTTTCTCCACTGGATCTCCTGAACGTATGTGATCTCAGAGCTGCAGGCTGCATTCGTCTTGCCTTGTTGAGTATTGTTTACTAGGTAAGTATGCAAATTCAATAAAAACAGCCAGTATTTATTGTCATTTTGTCCCACAGGATATCCTAAAAAGAAAGAAACTGAACTCAACGAACATCAAAAAAATCGTAAAAAACAAATTGTCGTGGAATATTTTGAATAACTAATTTTTTTATGCAGCGAATGAAAAATAAATGAATATTATCGTTCAAACAGATATCACTGACCGAAAAAACTTATTAATTTGTTGAGTAGAGCCTTCACCCGGGTTCGTTTCGAAACTTTAATCAGTACAATAGGGCCTGCATAAGAAACTTATTATCTTGCATAAATCATGTTAATGAGCACCTTTCGAGCATTTCGTATCGCCATTAATTCAGATATCACTGCGGAAACAAACGTCGGTTTATCCCGCCATCTGTGGCGCATGCGCGCACCGGTAATCGTTAACCCCGAGGTGATATTATTTTGAATATCCATTTCCTTTTACATTATTATTCAAATCATCCTTAAGCGGGGGTTCTAGAGTTCAGTTTACATAATTTCTGTTGTTGTTATTGTTAACTAAGCATAAGATGTATGACACGAATTTGAATTCGGAACAGATATTGTAGCGAGCCGCGGGCGACGGGCACGTGCGTACGCGCACCTTGCACAACATTCGGCCTTTAGACATAAAATTAAGTAGTATTTTATTTATAGTGCATTGTTGCATGGTATTTATAGTGATATCTTGGGCTTGGGGACTCGTTGGTATCTTAATAATGCACTATTTACTGAAGTAAACATCTTTTTCGCACCTCTGATCTCGAAACACGTCTTCTCATTGTATACGGTGTTCGATTACGAAGGAAATCCTATGCCCAGCAGTGGACTATGACAATTACGAAAGTATTACACTAAATAACTCTTTATTTTGTCGTATCAGAGTTGACAATGTTATTTAAATAAACAATGTCGTCTCAGCCCATGTGCGAAGCTGGACTGCTTTATTTATGTACATGTGTAAATATTATGTAGAAAAGCTCATTTTTAGCATTCATGCGAACCTGTTATCCTTCCAGTGACCGAGGTCAATCAGCAACTACATCCAAACTATAAATTTCATTTAATAAGACACAAATACAACTTTGTGCTCGTTTTTGAATCGCCAACCAAAGAAATTTAAATAAAACACTTTTATCAGATTCGACAGGTGGAGGCAGGCTGCATCTTGTTCTTTTTAACTTCGCTGTAGGTTCAGGATTAGCTAGCAGCTAATCGGTCCCCGATGCGGAAGGGGGATGTCTTCTATTAGTTCTCTACATGATCTATGATGACTAGATGATGCAATTCCTTTTTCAGCCATTAATATTCGGAACGTTCACGAACATTTTGATTCTCTCTTTGATCTTCTAAATGTTAACTATCCGTGTTAATTATGTAACATCAAATAGTTTTCTTTTTAGGACCATTTCAAGTTTTACGACTTTTGATATTTTAATTTAATGCATGTTGTCGAAATGTTTTTGAACTAACAAATAATTTGTACGACTGCTACAGATGCTCTCAAATTAAATAACGTTTAGGTTTTTCTAGTATTGAAATTGAAATTTCAAAACCATAAAATATTAGCACACATTCGCTTAATTTTAAGCCTTTAGTTAGTTAAATTTGTTAAATAAAGGGAGATGTTTTAAAAAGCTAATTTGTGGTTAGTTTGGATATTTTTCAATAACGCTTCTCATAGAAAGATAATCATGCGGTTTTAGGATAATTAACGTTATAATTTTCCTCTGTTAAGACTCGGGCTTTCTCTCTTAGATAGGGAACAGACCAATAGCTACCATGGGCCCAGTACAAGATGATGGAGGTCACATATCTTCAATTTTTTTTAATTCAAGGAACTGCTTTTTTCAAAACGATATTTTCCATTCAATTATCGGTTCCATTAATTCACACGTGTGCGCCCATTCCTCACTTACCTGTTGTGTCCTCACATTCCCATATCACAACTGAACTTTCCTCATAATCATCATAACCGAAGGTGACAGTGCTGTAGTTCACACAGAACGTCGCCAACCACCGCTGCGCAGGCGCAGATTAATATTCATCAAGTCTTAATCAGGAGCTGACAGCCCACCCACGTCTCAACAACGCTTACCATTTCCACCACCATCAGTATACCATCGTCATACTAATTTAACAAACCTGGCAATACGCTATGTGCAATAAATATTTAAGATTAATCTGATTGGGCCGCTACAACATGTTAGAATACTAATGTTGCCAGTATAAAGCAATGTCTAATTGTGTTGGAATTTCTCTTTTAATTCGCTGTGTATAGATTTTAGTTGCGGGTTAATTAGTATAATTAGCATGGACGTGAAGAACATGCTAATGTGACATGATTAGAAGATGTGTGAACTAAATTCTATGAGTTACAATGAGGTTTCTTGCATTAGAATTGTTGATATTTTCCTTAAAGTGCGCCAGAGAGTATTTCGTTTAATGCCGTGTGTTCTCAGTCTCAGTAAATAATATGCGGCTGAGGAATAACTATAAGATGAGACAGACTTCTTATGTCTAACTTTATTTCCTAAACATAAAACAGAGTATTTTTTTTAAAAGCATAATAAAAGATAAAACTAAATATTAAATAACAAAAGAACAAAAATAGTAATAATAAAAACCGGTCAAGTGCGAGTCGGACTCGCTCTCTGAGGGTTCCGTAAAAAGTTACCTATGAAAACAGTTCAATTCCCGAATCGAGTCTCGAACATTTTTCCGAATCCGAAAAACGTCTTTTTTTTTTTGTGAAATAACACCAAATTTACAGTTTTCAGATTGTATCTTATACTTGTAATAAGTGGTATAAGACCTTGCTTCACGCCAAATTTCAGGATTCTAGGTCAATGGGAATTTTTATACCCTTGAGAAAGTCGATTGATGATTCTGTACAAGATAAAACTTAAATGTTACAGGCAATTATAATGTATAATACTCATAGGGGTTTGGCGCTGATAGTCGAAATACAGGCTTTGTCTAGTTCGGCTACAGATGACTGCACCACATATACTGAATTATATCAATAAAAATAAAAGTACTGACCTAAATTAGTCTATTAAAATTTTTTGTAACCTGTGTCTAAGTTATTCTAAATAAACATTATTATTATCATTACCTACTATATACTTTGATGTCAAAGTACCATTTGCAAAGTCAAGTCAAGAGTGAATAGGTTACTTCTCGGCAAGTATGCTCCATTGCCGATCCCATCATAGCTTATCATCAGGTGAGATAATGCGAGTCTATTATAATAATAAAAAAGTGTCTGCAACACTATTTTGTGTTGAATAATGTAATAACTGAACCTGCCAATACTGTTCATTTCAGATTTGGTTTAGCATTGTACATTCGGTTTAGCATTTCCCATCTACAGAATTTACTCGTACCTATAGTTACGTTATTATGATCACATAGTTCCTTAAATATTCAAATACACGCAGTTCCTTAAATATTCAAACGCAAGCAAAACTTACTCGGGGAGTTGTCATATTTTATCGACAATCGCTAGACTCTCTTAAAAATATCATATTTATTTATTTATTAAAACTTTACGCACTAGTAAGAAACACTGTACAAAGGCGGACATAATGCCTTAGGCATTTTCTACCAGTCGACCTTAGGGTGGTGCAGAAATATAACATGGTAGGTGCAACATAATAATATTTAGAGTTATTTTTTTTACTTCACTGAATTCTTTTTTATTTTAACAATAATTTAAAAACTATTGGATATTACTATTGTATTTTTTTTCGTGAATAAGTGGACAAAATACACTTCCGTCACGCTTAATTATGCTGATCGGTTGTCGATACAAAACAAGAACGTCCCACTAACAGCAGCTTCTATTCTAAAACACGTCGACACGATCCACCTCTCACCAAATATCTACGCCAATACTGAGGGTATTCAACAAGGGGTATTAGCTGAAGATTCGTTAGACTTATGCACCTATCGAGTTACAAATTGTATATCTAAGATCGATACCGGCGTAATGAAGAGGGTTCAGCATTTAAATACATTTGCATATTAGACTGCGTTCGCTCTATCACAGAGCTATGCATCGGACAAACGTGTTCTGACCATCCGACTGACTACTTCAGTTACTATTCTGCGATAAGCTGCGAATATATCATTGTGTTTTTCAAAGACAATACACAAATATTCTCTGTCATAAATATGTTTGTATGACGCATTTATTTTGAGTTGTAGGTCGCGGGTTCAAACCCAGCCAGGCGCATTACTTTGTGTAATTTATTTCATCACCACTGCTCTCAAAACGGTGAAGGAAAACATCGTGAGGAAACCGGCATGTCCTAGAACTAAAAATTCGAAGACATGTGACATCCACCAACCCGCACTGGGCCCGCGTGGTGGATTATGGCCCATTCCCTCTCCTGGAGAGGAGACCTGAGTCTCAACAGTGGGAACATTATAAGGCCGACTATGATATGACTATGACGCATTTAACCTCTGATCGACGATATTACATAACGGAAATTTTCGAAAAAAAATAAATAAATTAATAATTATAATCAATGTAAACAGTCTAAGTAGTCCAAACTAATACGCATTCATTTTCGTAATCAAGTGAACTAGAATGACGTAATCACCAAGAAACACAATTAACGGAAAATAGGTACTTATAGTAATAAAATAGCAAGCAGGTTATTAATAAAATAAATTATATTGATGTGATGAGACATAAATAAGTCATTTAATTATAATTTAAATAAGATAAATCGAGCATTTAATGAAGTGCCTGTTCGACTGTATCGCGAACTATTAATTATGCAGTTGCTAGTTTGAGAGACGTGTGCATACATATATTGTTGACATTTCCCGACCTTTCAGCTAGAGGAAAGTGGAAACTTTCAAGTTCTGTAAGACGGGTAATAAATTAACTATGTTATGCATGACAATTATATTGATTTAATGAAGAAACTAATTATAACTTACATTTGTATTGTTGGAAGATCACGTGACGTTGATTGTCAGTCTGAAATATTGTTCGAGAGAGTTACCTGGTCCTGGATCACAGGGGTCTGATACTTCCTCTAGAGAGAAGGAGTTCTTTAACGATATCCTACTTCAAAAAAAGGTTATTTAAATCTTGTTATTTCAATTTTTTTCGTTTTAGGCTGTTAGTCATCTAATGACATCTTTCTCTCTTGGGTGGGGCGTGAGGGCATGTCAGACTTACTAACTGACTAAAACCCACTCCTGTTTCTTCTTTGCTTTCGTTCCAGGGCTCCGAGGTTCTCTTTCGCATCACCCATGGCTCCAGTTAGCTTAGACCCTGCTGGGCCCCTACGGTTTTGTGACATCTCCTTAAGGCGCGCGTGGAACCAAGTTGTCAAAGGCACTACATGCCGTTGACAACTTGGGCTTGGTCCGGATGGTCGGATGGCAAGCTACCCATTGCTCGCTGTCCGCAAGCCAGCGCCTACGGTGGCCGGAAATCGGGATCGGGATCCCGGCGGCTGGGGCGTAAGGGGCGTTCCTTCCCTTTCCTAGCATTACTGCTTCGCAGAAGGAGGTGACCGCCTGCCACTCCTCCTCGCTCCGGACCATGGCCTGTACCAAGGCTCGGCGCTAGAGATCGTTGCCGCCGATCGCCCCCATGAGGACACGGCGGTGCTCTGTCCAGGCGCACCTCTACCGTATACTCCAGTGCGTCCTCCGGGCGATCCTTACAATGGTGACACCCAGGCGTTTCTTCCGCATGAATCCGGTGCAGGAACCTCCCGAACTTACCATGTCCGGTGAGGACCTGCGTCATGCGGAAGGTTAGGACGCCATGTTATCTTTCCAGTCACTCCTCAAAGAGGGGACTTACCGCCATAATTGTGGTGTGCCTAGTTATTTTATGACACAATATTAATTTTAATAAAACAAATTTTATGCAAGAACTAGCTCCTGGTAGCAGCTTCACCTTCCAGTGTTTTTTTTTTTATTGGGTGGGAAAATCATCTTATGACAAAACCCGCTCTTGGGCGGAGCGGGAGATAGTGTCAGACTTTTACTGACTAAAAACCCACTCCTGTTCCTTCGTGGCCTTCGTCGTGTTAAAAAATATCCTTTGTTCTAGTTCAAGACATGGTCTACCCGTGTACCAAGTTTCATCAAAATTTCGTCATTTGTGCGTGAAGAAGTAACAAACACAACTCACTCTCACAAACTTTCGCCTTTTTAATATTAGTCTAATTCTGTGCTATCCAAGTGTCCAATTGCTTGGTACAGGTAAATTTTTTGTTAACAAATCAGAACATGGTGTATCAGTCGCATATGTTTGGTCATTGCACGTATCTAACAACGTATGGTACACGTCCGCACAGATAGCGAGGTAGCTGGGTCGCCGCGATGCGCGGTTCGATAGCGACACCAATTAATATGCAATGTCGTAGCACTCGTAAACTAGTCACGAACATATGCCAATACGGTGGTGCAGTTAGGCAAACGCTATTTGTATAATTCGGACGATTTACTTGCCGGGCGCCATCTTGGGCCACGCACACCGCCATGTGTTCACGTCATAGAGGATTTCTTCCCTCTAATTGAAAAGGAAATACAGAAAGTTAGAGAGACGGAATAATATTAACATTAGTATGAATAATAAAGCCGTTTAGTAACCATGTTTTATTAGATTCTCTTTCAAAAGTGTAGTAGTAGGTGATTTAGAAGATGAATGTACAAAATATGTTCGAGGTATCAATATATCAACGCGCCACTAAATTTTCAGCTCGCACGAAATTCTCAGAACATTAGATAATCCATCCATTCATACATTATAACTATTTGGTGTACCAAGTATTTAGAGAGATTTATATTTAAAATTCCAGATTTTTTCGTGTACTGCTGACGTTTTACTACGTAAACGCATTTTCATATTTTCCACACAAGTGTCCTCAAAGAATTTTCATACTATTACTTTTTCATGGTAGGCAGATATGTCCCTGTTTTGAATAATCGTAATAAATAGTTACTAGTTGCCTACCTCATTATTTAACTATTTTCCCCCAAAACAGCATATTACCATGATTACCAAATTTTTGGCTCGCCCGAAATTTTTAGAACATTAGATAATCCATCCAATCATACATTATGTTAACTCATTTTCATATTTTCCACACAAATTTTCGTACTTATTCATGAAATTAAATGAAACCCCATGACATTACATGATATATGTGATTGCTAATGAAACGGACTTATTTTGTTGTACTCGGGGTGAATTTACAAGGAATATATTATTTATAATTATTTATAGATGTTAGTACTAATAAGTTACGATAAGCGCATTTATCGCATCAGGAATAAAAAACCCTGTAAAGGTACACCTAGATGTAAGATGAAGAAATAAATAAATATTTATTGGTTACCTCATTATATCACCATTTCCCCCCATAATAGCATATTAACATGATGTTCACGTATCTAACAAATTATTAGCGGAGACCCAATAATACATTAGCGCTTGTAATCACAGATAGAGCAGAGGAGCGTTGTGCGAGCGTTATGCTAATGCCGGTATCACACATCGGCGCAGTCGCCGCCGTCGCCCCCTATCGGCGTCATCGCGCAGGCGCCGGCGCCGGTCCACACGCTACTGTCATAAGCAGCTAAACTTCATTATCAATTACAAATTATTCATGTCCATATCGGTGATCGGAACTTGCCATTCGATAGATGCCTCTTATACGAAGTCGAGGCGCCAAGCATAATAATTTTTCAATTAAAACCACATTAGCGTTGTTTTAGCGGAAGAAATTCTTGTTTATTAACAGGAAACGATTAATATTGGAATGATATAAATGTGATAATCGAACTTTCATCGACGCATATCAAAGAGTGGCTTAAAAATAAACTGGTTTAATTGTCAGCATAACTACGGAAAACTTGAGGAAAGTTAAAGAAAAGCATCAGGTAATGGTACACTCGTACACATAAACACAGTCGCGGCACAAAACACAGCGTCGTACAGCAGGTACGAGTAGGCTTCACTCGCTGACGTTAAAGCTCGGAACGCACAGCATAATAATTAGTCATTAGAAAGTAGGCAGGGTGGGTGGGGGGAGGGGGCGGGCGCAGGGGGCGGGGCTCGTCTGTTTCAGCTTATCTGAAATTACATCTTTTATGGGTATCCGCGATTATTCCGCGCTGCAGCGACTTGCGGCGCGTTACTACCGCCTGGAAAACAACTCCGCATTACCATTGGTGTTCTACATAATCCCTACTATTGGTTTTTATTAGATTCTCTCTACTTTCACTCCTCATTTATATCTTTTTTACAAACATTAGATTTAATGACAATGTTATCAGTAAGCCTCCCTTTTGTCTTCTAACCAAAGAAGCGACAACGGAGATCCTCGTTGCTTTTAAAACTTCTTACCATTTCTCCTGCTCGCGTCTACATACAAACCGTAATTTATGCGCGGTACTATAAGACAAGAATCTGGTAAATTCTAATATCCTTGTTTGTTACACAAAAGCGCTGCTTACAACAACAGACAAACAATTCAGTGGAGCTAACTTGAATTCATAATCAAGTAATTTATGTGCACGGCGAATAAATTAGCCGCTCGAGCCCGCGCGCCGCCCATAACTTACCCCAATAAATTGCCCAAAGCGGGCCAACTTCATTTTATCTCCAAATACTAATAAGTAGTCGTACTACCTACGTACGCGGTTACGCCGACTCGGCCTTTATTACGATTTTATTTTTTAGCATTCAGGATATGAGCGCCGATATATGAGCGTTTTATGATGGCGATACGCGATCGACACCCGATAAGCGGCGAGCGGCTGTAAACCGCTGTAAGTGCGCGGAAAACTTTACGAAAATGTGACTTACGATCCCTTAAAATAGAATTACCATTATTGTATTACATTTTTAGCGCTTTAAATATTCCGAACAGATGGAGCGGCCCTAAGGTTATGGAAACGAATTTGTTCCTTGTATACTTCCAACATTAAACAAATTTTCGTGAGCCTCCCTGCGAGCCTTACACCGTTTGTAACCTGCTCGTGAACTCACGTATCAGGTAGCACCTGCTTTGCATAAGGCGTCATGTCGAGAACCCCACGTTTAAAGTGTAAATTTTGCGATTAAAGTATAAAATTGTGCATAAACACTTTGAACAAAATGCGTCTCGATAAGAATAATAAATATGCGATGGCAATTTATGTAACAGAAGGTCGGTCCAAGGTGACCTTATTTAATGCCGAAAATATTTCAATGAGGTACTTACCTACATATTTTTAACTACCCTCTGGTTGTTATCTAACGATTCGGCTCTACTATACATACAGACACGATGACAAATTGGTATTGTGAATATATTTGTACCGAACATCAAGATCGAATGTCTAATGCATAGTTAATGCACTTCTGTTGGTTTGCAAACAGCACTGAAGATTCTAAATTCTAAAGAGAAATGCGAGAGCACTGTCTACTATTTTAGAAATCTTCTAGAGTGTATTTATACACATGAAGCATGAAAAATAATCAATGAAATAAAGTCTTGTAAGTCTGTAAGTTAAAAATAAAAAAGGGCGATTTATATTTACATTATTCAAGCACTTTCCACCCCAACAAAAGTTGTCACGGTGTCCAAATCGTCCAATAGAGTCGACAATAAAATTAACATACGCTTCGGCGAGGTGTCACGCCGCAGGAAGTATAGTGTAATTTGTAAGCTTTGTGATTAATAAAGTGTACTAAGTGCGGCCCCAATAGGACAGATTAGCGGCCAGTTTATCACATCTATTCCGAGTTAACGTCGCGTGACGGATCTCGTTTGAAACTCATAAAGAGTCCAAAGCAAAATATACTCGTAGATAACGCTTACTTTACGTCTCGGGCCCTTTTCCACTTCCCAACTTTACGTCAAGTCGGCCGGAGGGTAAACTCACAAGTTTATTTAAGTTTAGTACTATTTTATAATTAAATTTCCACTTTATAATCGAGTCAGTGAACGAGCTGCGATACCTTTCAGGGTTAGTCAAGCAAATCCTTTCAGTTCATGTTTTCCATGACTTAATAGAAATTAAATGTTTTGTTCATAAATCATTTAAATCATAAGTTGAATAAGTTAAGTTTGGTCACAAAGTTAAAGTAAGATTTTACATGAAGTAAGTAAGTAATCGACAAACAAAAGTATGCTGTAGTAAGCCGTGCACAGTGGAAAACACACTTGTCTAGCTCACATTTGGACAGATTGATGGAATTGCGTCGGTCGTATACGTAGAACAAATGCTTATAAAATAGCTTTTATCAGATTTAGCAGTGACCTTTTGTTACTAATAACAACCTTATAAAAATATACGCAGACGTCTGCAAACCGTTAATTATTCGTTTAATTGTACGCAGTCGGACATTGTATCAGATATTTAGATCAAAATGCTATGCTACAATGTTTATAATGCACTATAAGATTAAAGTATCTTTTGCATTTGTATCATGGCAACATATTTCATTTATAAAAAGCCATAATACTTAGTGTAGACAAAGCATTATTTTATCAGCGGGAATAAGTCACGTTCCCGGCGGTATCTCCCGCAGGCTCACATTATGAAGGTGTTTACTAAGGATTATGGATACTTTGAATTTACATAACATTTTCTGTCATTTGCTTATCGCTCACATGACAATTCTTGTGCATTATACATGAATATATTTGACAAGTTTTAGCAAAAGACGGCGTGGAATAGGAATCCAAGAATGTGTGCGCGAAAGCCGGCGAGAGAACGTAGCGCTCGACGCTCGCTCGAGCCTCGAGTATTGCGATGAGCATTTGAATAATCGCGCTGTGTTCAAAGCGGGTATTATATGATAATAATTTCACGCGCGAGCGCCTCCCGGCGGGTGTCACCCCCCAGCCCCTTCGCCCTCACCCCGCTACGGCACGTCGCCTCCCTGGAATGTGTGAAAAAAATTACCAGCACCATAGATAATAACTGAATAAAATTCATCGGCTGCGACTGGACGCAACAAATTTAACGCCGATATCGACTGCATTTATTAGTAGGTCGATAGTAGTCCTCTGTTACGTTGTAATTAATTGACTCTACAAACGTTAAAAATTGGTGAAGTGTTAAAATATGTTAGGGTTGCGTCCACCGGTCAGCCCTTCGTTACCCACAACATAGGTATGACATATTGTGATGTAACCAAATGTTATTTTAATCTTGAACTCTGACATTTCGTTATAATACAATGTTTTGTACATTCCTGAATATTAAACTGACGAAAAAAAATTAAATATTAATTAAAAATGTTTTTATTCATTCACGTAAAGAATGTGTTTAACGATGAGTAAGTGTAACATGTGTAAAATGTTAAGAAACATGCATAAATTGACTTACTATTACTGTAGCGTTTAAAAGGCGTTAAGTGAAATGTGTTAAGTTGTTAAATGAACGTATCATAAAATTATAACGCATAATTACATTACATAATGGGCGTCGTAAAATTAGTAATTCATAACAGTGTTGTTTTTAGATGGTGTATCGGACGCGAGTGGCGGCTTGATAATATTAATATGTTTATTAAACGAGGCGAGCATGGTGAGTGAGCACGATGGGAACCCTCGCTGCTCGCTACAAGAACGCTTTCACGCATAGTTTTCTTAACATATGCTCAGGATTCGTATCTTTATGATACTATCTAGGTTTAGCTAATAAGTTGAATCGAAGATTTATTATCATGAAACGTTTACATGTGGAGTATTTATGTTTTCTTTCGCGGAAAGATTGCCTATGAGGTGGCCAAACATGATGTACCTACGCAACTTTTTTTGCCACCATGTTGTTGTTTGATATCTTTCCTTTTTTTGTAAAAAAATTGCGATTTTGTTTGTTATTTTTTAAGATCATTACCCGTAATGGCTATTAACTTCAGTCATTGTATTTAAAGTTACTACGTGAATTGAATAAGGACATTTCATCAAAACTTTTTTTCCAGGGTAACGAATCAACAGACTGCCAGTCCCTCCACAATCCAGTTACTGGCTAACACAATACTCCTTGGACAGACTTATTGTTAGACTTTCTGGCGTCTGGCTACTTGCAATGACTGTTAAAGATCTACGAATGGCAAGCGCTAGGTGCTTGAAAAGTTCACATTCCTACTTGCCTAGTTCTGAACCCGCAACCTCATGCATGAGAGGCAGGTGCCTGAACCATTAAGCCATCACGAAGCTTGAATTATATAATTATATAAAAATATCTAATAATTTTAGTTGTATAAAAAATAAAAATAAACATGTGGAGGTTGTCGCGGGTGCTGCGCGAGCCGGCCATGCTCAACAACAGCATGCTGCGCGCTGTGACCATCGATGCCTTCGACCCCGCTGTAAAGAGCTCTATCGCGGCCATACAGTCCGAGTTGAGGTGCTGCGGCGTGCAGTCGTATGTGGACTGGTACATGCAGCGCCGCACCCTGCCACCCGCCTGCTGCGGTCGCGACTGGAACGGAAAGGTAATCCTAAAAAATCGCGGTGAGACGTGCGAGGTTCCGATGTACAAAATTTCCAGTTGACCGCATTAAGTTCAAACTCTTCAGAGTGTTGACTGAAAAACCTCTGTCTCAAGCAATAATAATGTTCATTGTAGCGCTGTGATGACAAAGCCTGCAGCCTCCCCCGATAACACCTTTCATGAAAAAGTTATGAAATAAATGCGATAAGGAAATGAAAATTTAAATATTTCGTATATATGTATTATCCACCCACGAGTTTCATATCAACAAATGACTAACCAAACAAAGTAACGCTAATAAAATACGGGTGTCATAATAGCACTCAAAGCTCACCTGTGCCGAAGTACATTACAATTTCACGCTTCAGAGCGAATACTACTTTAGTTGATAAATATTTGTCTGTCCACTGATAAGCCACTAACTATGGATAATTTATACACTTCCTTTTAAAACGATAATGGTTAGCTTTTGTGGTAGTTATACGCATTTAAAAAAGCGAATAACTATAAACCTATAATTAACTACAAACTTCATGCACCAGTAAATGTAGACATTAATTTCCACACTAGTTTATCTATTTGGGCGCACAACCCGCCTTTATCTGTCATCATTCTCCACGTTTTTAGTACAAGACAAGCGTAATTGTTAAATTATCTCCAACAGATATCATATTAAAGGTTACTGCAACAAGGTTTATTTTCCTATGACAGCGAATGACCATGCATGGCGTTTCAGAAAGCGCCGAATGCGGGTGGAAGGCGACTTACGTATTGCGTTTACTCGAAATTATTTTAATATGCAAATAAGAAAATGTGAAGGAGAATTGTGTTTCGACGTTGTTGGTAAAGTCGGTTACGCAGACGTATTCTTTAAATTAATGGCAGTGCGAGATTAGAGTACTGCTAACTGCTTTACATGGAGCGGCTTACACGCCGGGGCGCGCTCGTTTGTTCCGAGAAACAGACAAATGAAAGCACATAATTACTAGGCCGCCCCGTTCTAAATGCAACAAGGATTAGAATTTACATGAGCGCGTTAACAAGCACGCGTATGGCATTTATGACTTTGATATTTAAATACATGGATATGCTGCAGGACAGGATACTGTGGCCTGCATCGGAGACATGTGTCCTATATCTATTGTTACTCATTTATCAGCAGATCTCGAACCAAGAATTAGATCCAACGATAATGATTTACAACTTTACAGGAACAATAGATAAAGGACTCGATCGTCTAGATCTCAACATAATAGATAGCCTTAGATTTAAACCACAGTTATAACAAAACTTCAATATATATATTGGGATCTAACATTATCTACAATATCTGATTTTAATGAATCTTACCATATAAACATATAGATTTTCCGGAAAATATTTATAAAAAACCATGAAATAGACTAATTGATGGTCAAATCTTTAGGCGATTAACATCCGGGCCACATAAACCTATGTAGGCTTATGTGAAATAAAAAAAATGAATCATAAGTGGGCAGGGCGCATTGCTCGTAGAACGGATGGTTGATGGACCGCGCACCGGAAAACGAAGCGTTGGAAGGCCGCCCACAAGGTGGACCGACGACCTGGTGAGAGTCGCGGGAATGCGGTGGATGCGAGACACACAGGATCGGTCGTTGTGGCGACGCTTGGGGGAGGCCTATGTCCAACAGTGGACGTCTTTCGGCTGAAATGATGATGATGATGACGAATCATGAGTCTCTCTACTGGCAGTGTTTTAAAAAAACGACTTCAAAATGTAATACCACATCTTTACTCAGTGAACAGGACAATTGAAAGGCCCAACTTATACATGTCTATGTATATGCATTAGCACGCGCAGGTATTTTCATTAGCAGTTAGATTTAGATTGTTAAGCTTAATTATTGACATTGTAAACTTGTCCGCATCACGTCCAGGTCGATGACATTTCAGCAAGTAACAAGAATGCCGAAGTCAGAGATGACGAAGAACAAAATTCAGTTCCTAATTCGGATTCGTACGATAATTAAACCGAGGTATTCTTTCAATGTTGATCCAATTAGCGTGTGTATGGTCAGTAGGGCGGCACGGTGCGCGGCGCAATCCCGCGCCGTCAGCAAGACGCGAATATGAGGTGATGGATGAACTCCCAAGCTGCTTTGCATACAATGGAAAAATGGTAAAATAAACCCCACACCCGACACGTTACTATGAACTCTAATTAAAACAGCTATGCCAGTTTATGTTACGAATACAACTTCCCATTTCTCGATGCATTGTGAAACATTTTAGTGATATTTATGGCCTTGTGAACCAACCGTGTAAATTTTAATAGTTATACACTATTATCTGCGCTATTTGCTGTTACTACCACTTGTGTGGGTATCACTAAAGGTAATTTGAAAAGTCAATTTATTTTCTGTTTTCTATTGACATCTCGTTTTAAAATATTGTGAATTGCGACGATGTTCTTACCTAATTTGGTTACTAAAGAAGATAACAAATCGACTTTATATGTACCTACAACGTAGAACCAGCTGAGGAAAAATATTTAAATTCATCACCATTACATTGTAGGCAACTTATCTATGATCTCGGGATCTGACACGTACCAATATTATGACTTTACACTCAAGATAGCTCCTATTGTGAATTATAATTACACTCACAGGCAAATAACGTGAATAATATACCAGAAGGTGTGTTAAGTATATATAAATTATTAAGTACTTATTGTAGACATATAAGAATGTATAAATCTGTGCCGTATTTGATAGAGGTACGTTTCAGCGTTTTTCTCGTCAGGAATCGAAGCGTAATTATAGTCGGCGCACCGATTAACATCTGTCGACTATTAAATAAACTCAGATTATAAGGGTTCAATCAATGTAAGTAATTATTCTTATCCGTCGGATGTTCTCAAAGCGGCTGGCTCGTCTGCGGAATAATTTTCTCATGATTCGCGAGGAAATCAAACTGCCCTGCAGCCTACCCGTTTATTAGGCAGTCACATTGACGAGACTGCCTAATGTACATCACTACGACTCCACCATGTAATTTATAGCTCTTATGTAAGCGCTCTGGAGGTTTCCTTTTACATGGCTTTGTATTCCATAATACTTAATAGAACTGGTGTACATATAATGCCGCAATAGTGGAAATAACGCGATCATGGATTTCATTCTAATAATAGCTTTAAAGCCTAACTCATCACAGAATGCTTTGTCCAAATTCTTCATTCTAGTTAACAGTAGCATACGTTGCTAAACACAACGAATGAGTTAGCTATTCCTAGAACATTCCTGATCAATCAGATCCAATCGTTATGGGGTGTTACAGGGATGAGTGTGTGACCGGCGCGGCGGTACGCTGTCGGCTCCTGTGCTCTGGCAAAAAGCACTGATGCTAACAGAACGATTATAATATATTAGTTGGTCTTTAATTGCGCCGATATAATTACGGCAGTGCGGTGCGCATACGTGACAATATCCTGACCGCTCAGCCACCGTCGGCGCGATATTAAGAGGAATAACTCGACTGAGCCGATCGAATGTTTCGCGATAATGAGCGGCGGCCGCGATCGAAGTGTCATTAGGAAGTCGTAACCGCCGATGTGCGCCCTCAAGTTATGTTAACCTTCGAGCACCGAGCAGATTAATCTTCATAATTACACGCATTCAGTGGCTCTGTATGGAGAGTGTTAGTTACAACTCATTTGTTTTTGCTAAGTGTATTTGGACGGGCAATGCTCAAAGTGAGCTTCTTTCGTCGTGGGTGCGCTTTTAATTTGCGTTTGAATGTTTAACTTAGCTGATTGTAATTATCATAATGTGCTCTGAATGCATGGATCATTTGCTTGTAAGTTCCCCTGTGGTCACTGGATTCCTTGGGGAAAAATACCCTGGGAATCTAGGTACTCTCCGAAAAATGTGTTGTTAATGACCGTTGTTAATAACAATAGTACCTACCAAGGCGCTGCTGGCCTTCCTTGAGGAGCTGGGATGGATCGTAATCGTCATCGTCATCTGTACGGAAATACGTAGTTTGGAGGTGGAGATGTGGACACCAGCCCGACATGCATACCTACATAGTCATCATCATCATCATCTTCCTGCCCTTGTCCCATCTTATTTGGGGTCGGCGCAATACGTTTTTTCCTTCCATTCTATCCTGTCAACCGTCATACTATCACTAACTTCCTTTTCTTTCATATCACTGTTCACACAATCCATCCATCTTTTCTTTGGCCTCCCTCTCCCCCCATCCACATGTATACTCATAACTCTTTTAGTAACATGTGTTTCATCTCTCCTCTTTACATGACCATACCAAGACAAACGATTCCCCTTCAACTTTTCAGTCACTGGCGCCACTTTCAAACTTCCTCTAATATATTCATTTCTCACTTTATCCATTCTCGTCACACCACACATCCATCTCAACATTCTCATCTCCGCTACATGCAATCTTTTTTCATCCGTCTTTTTCACAGCCCAACATTCTGATCCATACAGTATGACAGGTCTTATCACAGACTTGTAGATTTTACCCTCTACATAGTGTGCTCTAGAAATATATTGTATTTATTTTTTTAAGAGTGCACAATTTCTGCCTAACCTCTATCAATCAAGAATGTACACATACTTATCACTTACTAACTCGCCGATATGCTTGACCAAATAGGTAAGATTGTATTTTCAATAGAAATGGTTTTCCTAGCTTAGTTTACACCTCCAACTATGAGATACTGTAAATGAACACTATTTAATTAACATCTCTATGTACAATGTAGCGCAATCTTGTTCTCATGGGTAATAATACTTGTGAAACAATTTTGTGTCCGAGGTTCAATTCAAAGGAACGACATTAGACGTGATCAGTCGTTGTCGGCGCGAGGAAACGGGGTAATTTCCTAATGATTCAATGAGGTGATACTTACCCATCGTGGGAATCGAACCTACACTTGTGAGGTTAACTTAAAGGGAGAGCGCTCGAAGCAGCAGCCATAGTATAATAGAGTCCGGAGACATTAGCTTGATAATTGTGTTTGTATGGTAATTAAGATTGACGTATTTAATTGTGTACATTCCGATTCCAAAAACATTGAATACATCAACATACACGGATAAAATTATGAATTAATCCTGATAGGGCGGCACCTCTCAGTCGCGCGACATACTTCGGCCAGATAAGGGAAAAGCGTCGCTGGCTTATAAATGACTCTTTATTAAACGTGAAAGGAGCGACGTCGGCTAATGGGCCGATCATGCGCTCCCATTAAAGATTATTTAATATTCAAAAGCGGCCGACGATAAATCACGATCGCCCGCCATGCTTCTTTGACTACACCCTGCACTTTTGTTCAGACGAATCTTTTATCTATACATATGTACTTAATTATTTTTTTAAATTAATACTTAGGTACATAAAAGGGATTTTATGTGGTGTGGCGTTTATTACCGTGGAAATGAAGGTGGATTGAAGTAAAACTCGTCTTAAAATGGACTTAGTGTAACATAAATGGTATCAGAAGTTGTTATGAGCGTAAAAGTGTCGCAAATTGGCGTCTGGCGTCAGCTAGTTATGCTCGCTGGTTGTCGAGCTGCCGTGTGTGGCCGCCGATAGCATCGGAATATCTCTCCGGGAATGCCTTCAATCGTATAAGGCAGCGTACGATGCCATAACACTTGTTCCCTCTGATGTTAACAGCGATAGCAGTTCGCAGCAACGCGCTGTGGCCGCCTGTTATTAACTCAACCAATGATCCATTCACGTCTCGTCCTTTACAGTGCAACAGTTTTTCAAGATGTCCCTGCATTGTTTTTGTATATAATGAACACTTCGAAACACGAGCTTTTTCTTGTTCAGTCGCATTCTTATAATTAGAATTGCAGAATCACCTATTTGCCATACACAATCTTGTTCTGATAAAATCTGCGCGAACGAAGAACACAAGAAAAACGAACGACAGTTTCGAATAAATGGATTGTCATACAAGTTATACCTTTGTGTGAGGATAGCCTTTTCTATTTTTGGGGACAAATGGCAAAACAATAATTCGTACCCTTGTGCGACTGAGCTAATAACAATAAAATAGAAAGTCGATCACGAAACGCGGCTCGGCGACTGGTTCAATCAACGCGAGTCAGATTTATTTTTATGAAAATTGGCATAAAATCGGGCGGGTCAGCGGGGGCGCAGGGGCGCAGTGGGCCCGCGGGACCGCACGCCCGACCGTTTACTGCATATCGTTTCCTACGAGCTCGCCGGCCGCTCTCGGAAATATTACCAGCGGTCATAACTTTTTATATGCACCGATGACATTGCAGAAAGTGGCGGCTGTCTCGTCATAACAACAGAGCTGTTAAATACCCTGAGGGTAATTTAATTGTTCATTTCCCAATTCTTAGTACATTAAATATGATTAACTTTATCATTTGGTTGGTTTAATTAGCTTGTTTGTTTATTTATTACGTTAAATAATTGATATTTTTTCTTAATATTGATTAGCCAAGTTGGCCTGTTTGTCACAAAAGATGCATATATTATTCAAGTTTTTCACACTACTGGCTTCATTGTCACACTCTACCGCAGCTCTATATCACGGCGGGCGCACAATGTCTGTGTGGTGTTGATGTGTCAAGCGGGTGTCGAACTCGTAAAGACGTTTCTCTATTATCGTCCACTCAACTTCGTAGCCCTTACCTTAGGGTCCAACCAGATCATCTCAATGTGTCGTGAAACGATATACGATTAGATGCCTATCAAATCTCGTATTGTAAATATCGATGGGTCTGTTCAATCGAAAAGTTTAGGAGCTGACTACATCAAAAGATGAAGATATTCGCAGGAGAACTAAGGCTATGTCGGCAAGCCCGCAGAATCATCAAATTTAAGTGACAGTGGGCAGGCCACGTTGATTGCAGAATAGATGTTCGATGTGGCCGAAAGACCTGGTGAGAGTCACGGGAATTCGATGGATGCGAGACGCACAGCAATGTTTGTTGTGACAGAACTTGAGGGAGGTTCATTGCCAACAGTGGAAGTCGAAAATTACTTATTTATTTAAACTTCATGTACAGTAGTGGTACAGAGGCGGATTTAATGCAAAAAGACATTCTCTACTAGTCAGTCAATTATTTCATGTAGTTTACAGATAGGTACGGCTCGGCTAGACAGTATTGAATAGATACTTGTTACTCTTTATTGTCGTAGTGACCGTGGTGAACCTAAAATCTCAAAACCTAGATAACAAGACGGGCCTTTTTCTTTTCTTTTGAAATTGTTTGTGGTCTCAGTTTGTTTGAAGTTTATTTTGCCTGGTGCCAGAGTGTGCCCCCCGGTGTGAATATTGTCGGACATCGCATTAGAATCCTCACGACTTGATGATTTCGAAAGTATTCAACGACAACATTCAAATAATATTTAATGATACAGCATTTTATTTGTATTTATTTTGTCTGGTTAGGTTATTGCTGTTGACAATAGCTTTCCATGACTTTACAATTGACTCTAGGAAAATTAATCGATCAAAACTAGACTACTCAAACACGTAAAAGTTGTTGCCAAGTCAGACAAGAAATCGAGTGGAAAAAAATTTATGAATATAAAATACTATTTTAGAGGTACGCGGAACAGTCCGCAAACCTCCTTTGATAAAAAACACTTTTTACAAAAACAAAAAATCAACTGACTTCACTAAAAAACACGATCAAAATAACTTTTATTTCGGAAGTCGGTGTTTCTAGGTATTGTTTGTTTCTTATTTAACACTGACTTCCGAAATTAAAGTTATTTTGATCGTTTTAGTTGCTATACACTTATAGCCAGAGTACCGATATCTCATGACAATTTCAATTTACCCAAACACTGCTATAGTACAGTTCGATAGTACCTTATAGCCAACGTGCATCTCATGACAATTTTAAGCCCAAATACGGCTTAGGATTCATTGATTAATTACGGAGTTCCGGTGCCTATCTTCCGGCTCCATCATCATCATCAGATCACTTCGAAGATACCATTTTTAACAAATCTATTCATTGTGATTTCTATGTGAGTATGAAGTTCCGTTGGTCATTTCTGGTCTTCTTCATCAGTTCCACTTCATCAAATGTTACTTTTTGACTGTAAATGCTTAAGTTCTCTATGAAAACATAAAAATCACTATATTGGTTGCCTATAATATTTGAGGAGTTCCCTCGATTCTTCATGGATCCCATAATCAGAACTGGAGTAAAAAAAAAATGGGACCAATCTGGAAGCATAGGATATGCTTCCAGATTGGTTCCATTTTTTTAATAAGGGGAAATAAAATTTTTGCAAATCGGTCCACAAATGATGGAGTTCTGAGGTAACAAACATAAAAAAAATACAAACGAATTGAAAACCTCCACCTTTTTTTGGAAGTTGGTTAAAAATGAGGACCCATCGACAAGACGAGTGTTGTGTCTGGTTCAGGCAACTCCTCAACGATGCTGCGTTTCTCAAACCATATGACATTAAAGGGAATTCAAAGAGCCCAAACAGCCTCGTTATAGCCGTATTTTCAATGGCTTTAGGGTTTACCGCTACACTAGCTTTGGTCAGCGGCTTCGCTTGCGTAAACCTAGAAAATAATTTAATTCTATTATTATTTTTGGCTATTCTAGGATATAGTGTACCCGTGTGCCTAACATCCACATTCCTTAAGCATGAAAGAGTAACAAACATACGTATACATAAAAGGAAACCCTCTCTTTCATAACGCTAGTTTGATTTTCATAGAAATCTCCCTTTTCCCGCTCAGTTGTCGAAAAATAGTTGATAACAATAAAATGGCATGCACGAAACAAAGCACGACATAAAGTTTTACGTAGCACATAAATCTGAAAGTTATTCTCACGGGATGATAAGGTGGGGACCGCGGGATCGCCGGGATCGCGGGTTCGCGGGATTGTGACGGGCAGGGGCCCGCACTAACTTGTGGAGCTCGCTTTTGCAAATGATAAGTAATATTTTATTGATGGCGACAAATAATGTTTGATATCTTTATACGAGGGGTGATCAGTATGGAGTTCAGCGTTAACTTAGCTATGAACTGTTCGATATTTGCTTGATTTAGATAGAAGCCATTTGTCACTAAAATTAGTAAAAAACACTGCACATTTAAAGACCACCGTTAAATTATTGTCTTCATATTAACGTAAGAATTTTGAGTTTCCATTGAATACAAACGAAAATAGTTGAAGTTTATCAGCACTTGATAAGATCTGACTGTGAGCTAAGTTATTGTAAAGGAAACTCTTTTCATATCATGAAAAATGATATTCATTCGTAGATAAAATCGCAGATTCCCAGGGGCCGACGTTTGTCAACTAAACGAAACTTTCATTGAGTCAATCTTGTGTAAAATATTCAAGATTGGGGTGAATCTGGAGACGATGCCGGTGACGGGTAGTTTGATAGGCAGGTACTTATGTGACGTCATCTGGGAAATGGACACGTGCCCAGCAGACGATTGAAAATATGTTGAATTCACTATTATGAACATTGATTTTTTACTAATGTTAAGGGTATTTTTAATCAAATATATAAATAAACTTTTAGTGATAAGTTCGAATAAACGTCAGCTATAATTAAATAATGTATCAAAGATAGTCGTCATAAAAAGATTGGAGACACAAACTACCTATAAAGGTACGTACGTCGTCGCTAGCCAAGCATTGTCATAAAAAGCCACTCGTCTAGGAACGTGTCATATATTCAATAACACTCCCCTGCCGGCGGCTAAACCCAAATTTTCAATCTTGACAGTTATCATTTTACCAAAGCAAACTCCCATAATATTTGCTCTCGGGTGTGAGGCGAGACGAGACTCTTCGAATTTCATATTTATTCGCGGAAGCAAACAGCGCGGCCCGCACCCACAGCGGAACTGATATTATTGTGCATTCCGTATAATATTGTTTGCTATTTGGCACATTCTCTGTTTGTTTTCGTCTCTCATATGAAAGGGGAGCTATGGACGTGCAAACAGATGGGTGACACGAGCACTCCTCAAGCTTTTGTACCGGGAAATGCTATTAGTTTGAAAGTTGAAATGTAAATTTTATTTTAAGTTTATTTTGTGACATTAGTTGTAATTTTCAGTAGTGGCACAAACATGTATAGGAAGCATAAAGCGTTAAATCACTATACGTGATCATAGGAGCGCAAACATAGCGTACGTTGGGAATATGAAAGCGAGCAATCCATTAAATCGAAGCGGCATGAATGGCGGCCGGAGTCTCGGAGACGCGACTGCCTCTGATAACCCATAATACGCTGATATTTTTGCTTTGCTCATATGTTGGAAGTAATGGCTCGTGCCTGTTAGCTGACTGTGGATACGCTGCGTGGCTTCTTCTTATTATCTTGCTCATATTTTTGAATGTAACATAAGATGAGAACCAAGATACTTAATTATGATACTCTTTGCCCAATACATAAATGCTACAACAATAATACAAAAATCTGAGTAAGATTTTTTTTTAAATTTTTCTAGCTTGTGAGTGTCATGCCGGCATGGGCCTTTCCTTTATCCTTAAAAAGATTAATTTATTTTTTTTGTTTTATTATAAAATCTGCCCAAATTGTAAAACTTGGTAGGTCAATTCACAATCTTCTTAAAATATAAGACTACACAACAATATGGCCACGAAGAAAATAAGACCTTATCCACATTAAGATCGAACAAGAATTGTAAACCATAATATATTATATTTGGCATATAAAAGGCTCGCTTATCTAAGGGGTTTGACTGGAAACGAACATAAAGGGTGATCCTCTGTGACAAATACCGTGATATACCGCGTGACAGTCGTAAGGGAAATATTTTTATAAGATGAAACATTATTATTTTTGGGGACGCAGGGATCAGAAGTCGCTTCGATGGATTTGGCAATGTTCCTACACTGTGTCAGCCAACACGGTTTTGTGGCTTTGATTGCAGCCCACACATCTGTAGTTTGTTAAAGGTACTCGTAATGTTACCATTAAGTACAAATCATTGTTTCAGTTACTCTCCTATTGTTGGCCTATTTTGCTTCGAATTAGTAACAAACAAAACACACAATCGAATGATACGAACCAGAGCAGTGACGACAGGAAACGGTTAAACGTTTAAAGCCGTTAATAAAACAAATTAATGTGCGTTAACCCTAAAATTGGACAAGTTCAATGCAGAGGTCGTTACCACTATAGGAAATTTATCCCTGGCAAGTATTAACACTGAAATCCGTTCGTTGTATTCAGTGTCATTAAAGTTATGTGGCGGTGGTGTGGAAAAGTGTGTTTTATGCGTTGGCGGGTTAGGGCGGGTTTGTGTTGCGGGGCGAGGCGACAGCCAATCAAAACATACAAGGAGCATATTGATTCCGAGAAGTGTCGCTGTTAACGTGGAGGCTGAAGCTGAATACATTAGCCGGCGGCGTAATGAAGTCTCGTGCTTGTAAACAAACAGCAGCGCAGCCCGGGGCGCGGGCGCACCACTCCTCGCTTACAGGAATTCTATTTCCACGACAAGCGTCATGTGTTAATTAACTGCTCGCACCTACGATATTGAGATATCGTCGTCGATCCCGCTGTTGTTATTAGCAGACGGAGGCTTATTGCTTACCCACTGTTCCGGTACATGTCTTTATTGAGGCTCTACCTACGGCTCAATATTGTTCTTGTAACCTTCCTTGTATGTTTCCCATAATATCTTTTGTGAGAATGTAGCCAATCGATCTCGACTCTAGTCATAATTTTAAGTTTTGATGGAAGACTCTTTTCTCGTAGACACTTCGTAGCAAACCGCTACGAAGGTACTCAAGTATCTAGAATGGATAAATCGTTACAGACAAGGCTATAATAATCCTCCTACATACACCTAATTGAAGTCGATCACGTTAGCCAGTCGTAACAGAGATTAGCCAAGTAGGTAGGAGATATTATAGTGCAAAAGTGTGGACGCAAACACGGGTCCACTCTCTGTTCCTTTACTCTAAATATTATTATTATTCATAGTCATAGTGGTGTCACAGTTGGGGCAACTTTCAAACTCCGGGCTGCTACAGTAATGTAACCCTTACTAAGAAAATCCAATAGTACATTTTGCAATGGTAATACATAACCTTTGTGACTATTGTTGACATAAATAAACAGACAAATACGTACTTAATTAATAACGGATGCTTCTCGTTTTTCAAACATTCATAACAAAAGCTTCGCTGACACCAAAATGAGTGTGACATGAAACGAAGCGTCCACTCAAGTCAACGACACATGCTCATAGTCATCCAAGTTACGGGTGTTCCACATACAAAAATAAACACGATTATTAAAGAGAAGCTCTTCGGAAACCACATAAAGTGAAGCGCCAGCTGCCGCTCACCGCGCCGCGTATGATGAAAGAGGTGATCCCGCTACCCGTACCCGCCACCGGCCACTGTATCACGTTTCCTGTTATGACTTCAGTTTTTAATAGGCCTTTGTCAAAACCATTTTATTATAAAGAAGCGCTAACAACTCTAAATGCGTCGTCCCTTAAGAATTTTTGTAAATACGCCGCATGGTACGTTGACGTTTTATTGTCTATTCTTATTTTTCTTTTTATGAATGTTCACACATTGTTTATGGATTCGAGATGGCGGAACGGGATGAGATCGGGTGAATAGAAACCTGCCTCGAATTATATATTACCCGCTCTGTTGCTAGCCGCCTGATAGCCAATATTGTATTTATCACTTGTAACACGATATTTATTTCAATATAAACAACCGTCGTGTAAGTAAAGTCGTAAAGAAAATAGATGCAAAGTAATCGCAGCAACTTTTGTACTGGAGTGGAATTGGAAATTTGACGATGTCTGACAACTGTCCATAACTTTAACATAAACAAATTTATACGAGACGAATAATTTAGTGCGATGACCTGGGACGTCGCCGTCACCCGTAGCCGCGTACGATACGTATTTCCTATGACATACTCGTACCATGCAAATGGAAAAGCGCGACGAATGGCTCATAAACTTTGCTATTTGTTCTGTTTACGATAACCGCGGTTTTATAAAATTTTATTACGTGTTGGAGGAATTTCGCGTTTGCTGTATGTCGGCATCGCGCGTCGCTGTCGCGTTGTTGTCGCGTGGTCGTCACGTATTCGCGTTGTGTCGCGCAACGCCTGCATAAAATCCGTCTGTGGTCTCGCTAACAGGTGGGCTGATTACCGTAATATCGGCTATCAGCTATCACACTCCCCGATTTTATTTTGTCCATGCATGTTTTGTGTTAATGTCATGTGTGCTATCCTAAATTACTGCTAAGATGCCCTAAGCCGTTGAATTACCCTTGTCACCAGAATGTAAAAAAAAACTAAGAAATTAATCATGTTAGTACTCGCAAATAAAACAAGTCAGGTCTTTTAGTTACGTAGCGCTGTAAACGCCCACTAAACTAGATTAGTAGGCAATTTTCGGTAGGCAAAAGAGAAGAATTGTGTGGCAATTAATTTAATGTTAATGATAAGTAGCAGACATATAAAAGAATATAAAAATTGTCTAAAATGCAAATTAAAATAATCATAGGGATGTTAAAAGGTGTAAGGCCACAAGTGATTGAGATAAAAATGGACGAGCCGAGCTTTGTAGCGTGACACATTGACGTTAATGCGAATCGACACTTAATTTTCACTAAAATATGTATGTATTAGACGAGTTAAAGCCATACATTATTAAATAGTTACTCAACTTCTGTTTGAATTTTAACAATTGAACAGAAAATATTGCAATAATATAAGAGTCACGACATGTTAGCGAGAATTAGTCATTCTGGCAGCGAGTCAAAATGAGGCAAATTAAATTATAGCTTCATTCTAAGATTTCGACTATTGTTTTAAGATGATCGTCAAGATCCCCCATGTTTTGTTAATTGTGAATTGTCACATTCTCCATTTTGAAGGAACACGATTAAAAATTTTCATTTTAAACAATTTGTTGAGATTAAGATCACACTGAAAAATATTATGTTGTTAACATTCCGTCTGAGATGATGTTGATTTTTGGCACAGAAAAAAATGTTATGTGTGGCAATTTTACAGTCGTCAAGACAAGAGTCATATTATGAGGACGCATAATTGATTAGTAGGACAGCTGTTGTCGGTTTTCTTCGTATGCGACCACTTAACATTGTTCTACAATAATAGTACCTGCTCTATTATAATCTCTGAACAAAAAAAAAACTTGCAAACATTGTAAGGGGTGGCGCACGCATGAAGTAGTGAATCTCTGAACACGCTTTCGGCAAAAAACTTTTTCCATACACTTCTTCCGATACATAAATTCGAACCCAGATTGCTACTTACATGATAATATACAATTTCCATCGAATTGTTTTATAGGAGAAGAAAATATTTCGACTACGATGATGAAAAAAAAACATGCTTATTGAATATGTTTGCTCCGCAACTATATTTCGTCGGTCTTATTGATCTCCTTCAATATTAGCATATGGACCAGAAATATTTTTATGTGAGTATCATGTCCCCCGTCTAGCCAATTTGTATAGGACGCAATAATTTCTATTATCTCCAAAAAATACTGTGTCAGTAAAAAAATATTAAGAACATCTTCTATTGATTAATATATGATAAAACAATCTGCTTGTGATATAACATATACGAGTAGATAGTATAGATGTAGCAACTTAATAGGTTTATGTAGTGCCTTGATGTGAATACAGATTTATGACACTCGGAGCAAAGTAACTCATGAAGGAAGGACTTGTTTGTATTACGAGCGCTCAGCTAATAAACACGTCTTAATTTCTCGTTGAATAGTGGCCTATTAAAATAAAGTTTTAAAATATGGAACGCCAGATTTTATTTATGTCTTACAATTTATGGCGTATGGATGCGTGACGTGGTCGGGGGCGCGGGCGGGTGCAGGCGGCCGCAGGCGCGCGCGGTGCGGGCATGCGCGCGCGCATCTCCGACATGCGTATGACACAGCGCTGACGGTTATATTTTCCAGACGATTTATTACATTATAAGAGTGGCGGTGCGTGCCGTTAATACGCTCTCAGATACATAAATAGTAGTGATTTTATTTTGATGTCTTACAAGACAAGCGACGACGTGTATAATTGTTGAGACGTGTCTCTTAATACCCCTTGCCTATTCTTAGTCATAACTGTCTGTGAACGATACTTTATTAACTTACCGTTCAAAGTTGTGAGCGGTTGTGACGTAACATAAGCCTCGTTTAATGAACGAGTGCGTTTCATTCGGGTATTATTCTGTGAAACTGTTTTATGTGGGTTCGCTCACAAATCAGACGGTTCATTGCGCATTATTTTCTCGACACAGTCGTCGACACCTCATTGTTTTGAGTTTTTCCGGCGAAGCTAAATCAGGCACTTAATTGAAATAATATCACGTTAGTGGCCACATAAAGACATTATAAAGCGTCGAGAACAAAAGCTGAATTTTGTGTTGAAATCACAAAATATTGTAATGCGAGGTATAAACGGATAATTATGTACCTACATATTTGAGTCACTCTGCTGAAAGGAGAACGACGTTCTCATCAGAAATTACACCTTAGTACCCAAATGGGTACCTGGGATTACATTTTTTATATTGGCAAATATAGTATGCATTTTTATATTTGCTGACTGACTGAGCCATCAACACTCAGCTCAATCCACTGAACGGACTGCGTTGAAATTTGGCACACAGAAAGTTATTATGCACTTTTTTTAAGGATTTTGCAAAATTCATCCCCTAAGGGGATGAAACAGGGGTCCAAGCTTTATATGAAGAAACCTACTTACTTTGACGCGGGCGAAGCCGCTGGTAGAAGTTACTTTTTAGGGTTTTGTACCCAAAGGGTAAAAACGGGAAACTATTGTTAAGATTTCACTGTCCGTCTATCTGTCATCAGACTGTATCTCAAGAACCGTGATAGCTAGACAGTTACAATTTTTACAAATGATGTATTTCTGTTGCCGCTATAGAAAAAATACTAAAAGCAGTATACAATAATTGTTTAAGTGGGGCCTACCCATCAACAATCGTGATTATTTTTGCCGTTTTTTTTTTTTGCTCGATATTAATATTGTAGTACGGAACCCTTCATGTCCGAGTCTCACTCGCATTTGGCTAGTTTTTTTTTACAGTAAAACTCAATCCTGAGTAATTTCTATAAGAGTTTAAGTACCGACAAGTATATGTAAAAGTTATCGTAAATTCCTCTTGTTCACAAAACGCGGCAATAATAGCCTCTTTTCAGAAGTAATGTTACCCCATACAACTGCCAGATCGTCTCGTACTATTCAAACTCAGTCGCTTTAACTCAACCAATCTTGTAATTCGTCTGCATTAACCTATACTTCAGCAGTAGGTATAGTGTATCTGTAAAGTTAAATATGAAATTATTATATTATTCCTACAAAAGTTTTTTTTTGTTTTGGTTGTTATTAGCCTTATAATTTTCCCACTGTTGGAACTCAGGCCTCCTCTGTAGGAGAGGGAATGGGCCGTAATCCACCACGCGGGCACAGTGCGGGTTGGTGAATGTCAGGTCTTCGATTTTTGGTTATAAGACATGCCGGTTTCCTCACGATGTTTTCCTTCACCGTTTTAAGAGCAGTGGTGATGAAATACGAGTATATTACTCGAAGTAATGCGCCTGGCTGGGTTTGAACCCGCGACCTACAAACACGTAAGTTTGTCCCGTTACCACGCGGCCACCACTGCTCACCGTTACCACTTTTATTGTTACTAGCCCGTATTGTCCCACTGGAGGACAAAGGTCTTCTTCCAGTCCTTCCAATGGTCACGACTTTTCGCTTCTTCTTTCCAATTCTTATGGAACACATCCAGGCTGTCCCACCATGTCTTTCGTGGTCTACTGCAGGCCCCATGTGACTGTAGGTATCATTTTAATAATCCTGTGGTTTAGGGCCCATAGCCCATCAGGCCTGTCACGTCGGGCAGCCTTTTAAGCCATATCAAAGATTTGTGTTTTGGAGCCTTTCTGTTCCTTTTAGTCCAACAAAATATTAGGCGTTAAAGTATAAAATTGTCGTTTTTTAAAACGGGTTGCTTTGTAGTGTTATATCTTTGAATTGACTTGGAATTATAAGTTCAAATAAACTTTATAATAAAGGAACGTTATTCTTTTTCCAAAATTAGATATTTCTTAGATTCTTGTGTTTTGTATTTTCTGTAATATGGAAGTTCTTATAACCATGGGAACTAATAAATAAACGTTTCTTTTTTCATATCAAGTGTCCCAACGTAGACACTATGCACTTGAAAGGACAAGCAATACCAATTTTTTTTTTTTTTTTTTTTAATTGATATAAACCAGTGCTTGACTGCGATCCCACCTGATGGTAAGCGGAGATGCAATCATTGGTGGTCAGGCGCACTAGTTTATTAAGAGCCTATTACGTATACCTTCGACTTTCTTCTAACAAAAGAACTTTCTGCTTTTGATTTCATAGCTTTCGGTTTGGAAATTTTATCTTGTTGCCGCACTGAGGGGAAAAGTTATTCGTGAGATAAAATTTCCCACGTGAAAGTGATTGAAACAAAAATAGACATCCCATTCATTAGCAGTTTTAAGTCCGTATTCATCATCAATATTGCATACCGGAGACACATTGTTTCCACGGTAGAACTCATATTACAAAATAATTCGTGTTTTTTTTTTATATTTCATACAAAAATAGTTACAAGTACTGCGATATTACAGAAAATACAAAACACAAATAAACCAATAAATACCTTGTTTTTAAAAAAGTATAACGTACTTTTAATAAAAAGTTTATTTGAACTTATAATTCCAAGTCAATTCAAAGAGAACCCGTTTTAAAAAACGGCAATTTCATATTATAACCTAAATTATATATAGTATTAAAAGTTATTAATATTTGAAATTAGTGCACCGTGGTTGTTGCTTCCATACGTCGCTATACTATCTAATCTCAATAGTCCCTTACATTCATTTTCTATTAAAATTAAACTTATAGACAAAAATACAAGAACATAATATCATAAGACTGAAAGGTATTCAAATTCACATTTTGAACTTAGGTTCCAGATAGTTCGTTATGTTTTGTTGTTTCTATCATAATAAATTTAAAATCAAATCCTGCCAAAACAAAAACTCCATTCCATTCAATTATTTCGAAAGCAGTACACTCCCTTAAAGCAAAGAATGGACGTCTGATGGATAAGAAATCATAGCAGACGCTCGTAAACGGCGTGCAGGGTGGCAAAGCATATTTCATATCGCGTAATGGAGAATTTACAGGCTGTCGGAGCGAAATGACTCCCAGCGGTGCGGCCGGCAGTGTGCCTCGGAACTATGGCGCGCGAGGAACATGCTGTAACTGAAATCTTTGTTTTGTAGGCGGGTGTTGAGTGTGGATATTATGCTTTGTAAAACTAGATTCGAGAATTTCTGAATTTGCATATTTTGTACATAACTATAATAAACCGTAATTTTGGTACTTATGCTATCGAAATTTTGAAGCTTTCACGTCTTATCGACGTTACCTCAGGCAGGATTAAGGCGCGTATGCGACGTATAAGCAGCTTAACCCGAAGTCTGCAAAGCAAATTGTGACGTCAACGTAGCTCAACGCGTCGTTTTCGAAACACAATGAGATCTCTACGCAGCACAGCACAACGTTTACGAAGGTGCACGAGACATCTACTAGGTCCACGTGACATCTAATAAGTTTTAGCACATCATCCACGGTAGTCTACCCGATGCCTACGCAGCTTTAGGAGACGTCTACGCAGCACCACGTGACTTACACGCAAAGTTGATGCGGACCCAACGCATCGTACTTACACCTTGCGTAGGGTCCGCGACAAAAGTACGCACACTTATGAAAAAGAAATACGATTTAAATATTAAAAAAATAAAATAAATAGATATAACCTTTCCATTATATTCAACAGGTCATTTTTTTGTACTGTAAGCTAGAGATAGTTCACTAATGCTGGTGTGGAGTGCGACCGTCGAGACACTTCCCCGAGCGTCCGGCGCGCGATCACCATTATTATTTATACCCTCAGAAAACTACATTTATAACAATATTACGCCGGACCGCGCCCGCCCTCGGAAAATGATTTTCCCATTTTCTGAAGATTGCAGGTGTATTATATTTCATGATCGTTATTTATGGTGAGACTTTTATTACAAATGCGTGCAATGTCTCTATCCGTTTTTTATTGCCGCCGAATTATTTGATGGAATTCTTATTTTGTGACAAATACAGATAGGACTATTTATTGGCTATCTTTTGTGATATGTGTATCGGATAAGAACTCGGTTATTGCTTTTCGCCTTTGCGTTTTATTATTGACAGCGCTTTTTATTCTTGTTGCTCTCGTCGTAATAAAATCAGTTTGATGTGAGACAAGAATGTTCGAGCTGTTTATTCAGGGTCTACTCTTTGTAAAGGTGTCGAGACAACACCCTTTTGCGATTCATAATTTCGCAAACGGCGGAGTATTCTCAGGAGACGGATATATCCGTCAGACGCGGCACCCTCAGTGAGCGCGGCCGAAGTCCGAGGCGTTACGAGGCTCCCGGGACCGCCGGCCGCCGATCAACTCTGTCCATAACCAATAATCGTAAATAAACGCAGCTCGATCCGCGCCTTCCTACTCCTCTATGTAACTCACAGAAATTATAACGAAAATCGCACAAGGATTGCTACAAAACTTTGTGAACCCCGGGGAACTGCGCCTGACGATAGATTCTCTAGTATTTTCTTATTATAAACACAGAAATACCTTCGGCGGACGGTCAAATGGAATGTTAGTAATAGCAACTTAGCAAGTAATATTTATATTACAGGAGAATAGGATGACTAAAGCCTTATAATAAAATATCTTGCAGCGATTGGTCGAGTTGACTATCGTTTATTTTTACCTGAAGCTCGCGATCCCGCGCATCTCTCCCTATTAAATTTTGTTTGCATTTATTTTAAAGGTGCGACGCTCGAGAAGACGTGGTATGTGAAAAATTACACCTCAGCCCAATATTTATGGGTGATATTCGGCAGCGGTTCCTTTGTGAGATGAGGGTGTATAAATAACACCTCTTATCGCGTGGGAGCCTACCCTTAAATGGGATTTATTTTAATTATATTTATCGGTAATGCTCGTTGAATACATTTTGTATCCTTTGAAATCTTAGTCTGATCATTATGAGATCATTGCTGAGATTATGATGATACAGAGTAAGGTTATGACTAATGTAAATTATGTAAGTATCGACCTAAGAAGAGTCCCTGAAACATGCATTTGTAAGTTCTACTATCCAGTTGAATATCATTTAGTTCCATGAGGTTTATGTGCGTTAATTTATTCTAGTGAGAAACAGTATAAGTTATGGAAACGGGGAGCACCGCCAGTTATTTTTACCGGCGCATAATCGCCGAGTATGACCATAAATTAGTTCTATATTTGGTGGCACGTTGTTTTGCATACAGACAAGCCGTCTGCACATGCGTGCGACATCAATCTCAATTCCGAAATATTTTTCTGTCTGCGGCGCAATGAGTCGCATCGCAATCGCATTTGTCGCAAGTGTCGTGTGATATGCAAATTTTTCATGATTTCCTTTTATAGCAATGTTTTAAAAGGTAAGTAGTGTATAATTAAAAATCAGTGTTTGCACAAAAATGTTTGTATTAAAAGTTTTAATTAGTTAATTCAGTGTTGTGACTGTTTCGGGGTTTACCTTTCGGTAAAGCTTAATGTATTAACTGCCCGAATCGTTTCCACTGCTGGTAGATATACCTCCTCTCTGTAAGAGGGAGAGGGCCGTAAGTAGTACCCACGTACGTAACGTCTGTCTCCACTAGCTTGAACTGCTGAGTCAATAGAAATTATTTTGTAAGTGTACACCGACTAAATAACCAAATACAGTAATCACCTTCCCATCAATGTAATAATGGTTTCCCAGATGGATAGGTTGTGTGATTATTACCCACTTAGGTGCAAGACGGGACTCGGGAGCAGGCCGTCATGTGAGGAGTTTCCACGTAACATCTTCGAGACGGATGGTCGGGGCTTACGCACCGGAATAATGTCTCGATTACTCTCCCACTGTGCTGCAAGTCATCAGCGACCAACGAACTGACGATGTTTGGCACAACCATATACATGATGCTGGTGCTACTGTTTATTGTGGTATGTGGAACAGAGAGTAAAGTCCTCCGACCACACGGGTGTTATGTCTGGTGGGCAACTGCCCGATAGATAATTTCGGGCTGTTCTATATGTTCTAATCGTGCGGAGAACTTTAATTGCGCAATGCAGGATTAGTTCTCATGTGACGCCATAGATGTCGCTACCCCTTCATCAATATCTATTGTTCCCCAATGTTCAACTCCTTTTATATTCTTTTCTGCCTGGTGATATCTGTGGACTTTAGATATAGAACATGTGTTTCCTATAATGAATTAGTCTATCGAGGCTTAAATAACACTCGTTTAATTGTTAGTTGGTGATTAATGTACTCGTATTCCAATCTACATGTGCCTTGTATTCTGCCAGTAAAATAGTGTAATAGTTTCAGACCGCTAGTCGCTTGTGACTTGCGCTAAAACTTTATCAGCTGACTAGTGGGGCGACCGCGGCGAGGGGAAAATGATTGACGGCGTCGAGAAATTTCATTTTGCGGCTTGTTGAGGGCCTCTCTGAAGATTCGACGTTTCCACTGTCAAACCTGATTGCCTTCTCGAGTATCTTTGTGTTGTTGCTCTTATGTTACACTTCATTTCCTCCATTTTGTTCTATTAACCACGAATGATCGGTCATTTGAGGATTTCATGCGGCGCGGTGGTGAATTTTGTATGCGATTTTAATTTAAATGAATATTAAGTGGAGTGGTTACTTCGGATGCATACTTATTCCACTATGCTTCCATAAATTGTCAGATAAGTTCTCCTTTCTTTTAAGTTATGTGAATACAATCTTTCAAATACAAATATTCTTTGAGACCAACTTGTAAACAAATCCCAATACGACCTTTTTGTGCTCATTCAAATGTCATATAATTTTGCATACAATATTTTCTTAGGGCGAAATGAGAACAAGCCGGTGACAGGGGAATTTAATAATGACAAAATAATACAAGGTAAGTTTAAGGGCAGCCCTTTCTGCTGTCCGTCATACGGAGCGCTATTCATGCACATAATATTTCTGAGATATTTGCCGACCGCCTAACGACTGACTAATTTATTTGCGCACAACTATTTTTAACTTTATCCATAAAGATGAGTTAGACGCTTCAGTCACCAACACAATGCTGCAGCGAACACCTGCAACACACACTGATCCACGAGGACATAGCACGTTTATTATTTTCCTGAATACTAACTATTGCTTCATAAAACCATTCAAATTATAATCGAATTGATTCAATACAATGGAAAGAGTTTCTCCGAGTTAATCGCAGACACGATGACAAATGCATATCGTTTCATCTCTGGCTCGGAGATTAATGTGCGAGAGAGGCCGAGCGCTAGACAAAACCTGCCGCCTGCGTGTGCGCAACCAACTATTCACTAATTCGACCCGCGACTGCAACTTAAGCGCTCATACCACATCCATACTGCGCTTGTAAGCAATGCCGCTTATTATTTATCTGTCAACTAAACAGAAATTGACTATCGCAAGTTAAGCGCCAGATAAACGGTAGAATAAACCTTTTGTTGGTTCGTTTAGAGTCTTTATCTCCATAACTCTATCGGCTATTAAGACGTTATTTAATTTGTCAGTGCGACCCGCAGAGACAATAATGACGTGATCTACATGTAAGAACTATAGTTTGATCTAAAATTAAGTGAGATGAAAGAGAATTTATATTTGATACAAAAAATATCAGTAAAGTATCGAGCATTGTCTGAGTGCGGTGCTTTGTTGGGGACAGTCGACACAACTGTGTGAGCACACAAGTATTCCGCTCGATTAACGTCATAAATGAGAGAAATGTCGGATCAAAAGAATAGCAGGTGTGCCTATTATAATAATTTGTCATTTGTTCTCTTAACGGCCTTTTGTCATTTTGTTCACCATAATAGTCCGCTTATTAACATTGTACGCTGTTTTTTCTTCCATTTTGATGACTAATTTAAGGTATGGGTATAATGATCACAGGCTTACTGGGTAATGTTAGCAAATGTGTCAATTAAGAGTAGTTTATAGCACATCACTGATGAACTTTGTAAAATTGATAATTATAATTGCAAAGCTAAATATGGCGTTTTATTGGTAGGCATCCTTTCTATCTTATGTTTATTCTCCTCATTGGTCTACAGTTTACATGTACGGCTTAGGACTGATAACACTTCTGAGGTCCTGAATTTATTGCCAGGTCTGATGAGCATCCAAGGCTGCGGGATTGTTCGAAAACGTCACTTTAGGCCTGGAATGCAAAGGGCAACTGAAGGAAAACAAGTGCGTTTTAGCCAATAGAATTAAGGAGCTCGGTAGAATTTATTCCTGCTAATAGATTTTTTTAATCTGTGAGTTTATTAATTACGTTCATTATAGTAAACAGTGATTTACATTTTCAGAATAATCCTTATCTTGAAGATTTTCTTTAGATGCCTACATTAAAATAACTTTGTCCATAAAAAAAAATCGTAGCCTGAAGAATTGCCAAACCTTGGCTTGGACACAGTCTTGGTACTGGTAGGCCACCAACAAGGTGGACTGATGATCTGGCGGTGGTCACGAGAATCCGTTAGACGCGCGAAAGGACCAGTGATTGTTATGACACTTGAGTGAGGCCTTTTTTCAACAGTGTACGTCTTTCGGCTGAAATTTTCGTTCTTGCAAAGGTCCGACGTTACTTCACACCGGGACAGCTTCTAATGTTAAACAAAGCACAGGTCTGATCGTGTGTGGAGTACTGCAGTCACATATGGGCTGGTGCTGCAAAATGCCATCTAGCAGCTTTGGGCTCAGTGGAAAGGCGTGCGAAGACGCTAATCGGGGATCCAGATTTGGTAAAGTCTAATCTACAAAGCCTCGAGCACAGGAGCAGGGTAGCCAGCCTATCGGTATTTTAGAGGTTATATTTTGGTGAGTGTGCGCGGGAATTGCATGACTTGATTCCGCTATCTCCTTTCTACCATCGGATAACCCGACGTACGGCGAGTATCCACCCTTACGTTGTCGAAACGGTCCGGACTAATAGTTTCGCTTCGTCGTTTATACCGCGTACATCGAAGGACTGGAACATCAAAGGTGGGATCGCAGTCAAGCACTGGTTTAAATCAATAAAAAAAAAAAACATGATTATGATATGGCGATAGATAGATTATGATGATTACATAAACATTTATGTTATATAGTCATCATCATTTATCTAGTGATGGCTCAGTAGTAACAGCCCTGATTTTTACGAGATATACCTCGCGGGCGCTTTACTTTGTGTCGTTTATTTCATCTCCAATATTCTCAAAATGATGAAGGAAAACATCGCGAGGAAATGCGTGCTTGCGGCATATTCTGGGACTAAAATTTCGAAGTCATGTGACATTCAGTAACCTGCACTGGGCCCGCGTAGTCGATTACGTCCAATTTCCTCTCATAAGAAGAGACCTGCGTCCTAGCAATGGGAACATTTTATGGCTGATTATGCTATGCTTTTATGCTTAGGCTTATCTATCTAGGCTTCCTTAACCAAGCTGGGGCCGACTTCCAGTCAGGGGCGTAGCTACCGCCATATCAGCCGTATCAATGATACGGGCCCCCGGGCCACAGGGGCCCCGATGTGTGCAAGAATTCATAACATGGTATCTACAACGTTAAATTCTCTTATTTATAAGGGGCCCGTAGTTAATAATAGTGATTATATAGTAGGTTCTAATTTTATAATTCGCTCCGCTTGTACAAAATTTTCTTCTTAAGATTACAGTAAAAAAAACCTATCCTAGTCCAGATTGCTCCAAATTACGAGCTCATTTCCAATCAAGTCTTGTCCTGTCTCAATCAGAGTAATCGTATTTTCGTGCCCGGCCTTATCATGTCATCATGAGTCATCATTGATGACAAAACAACATCTTCCAACTATCGTAACCCGCACGTTTTATAGTCAGTATGAAAGTAACCTATGCAGTTAGTCGAACTATTTCTATCTGTCTAACTATGTCTATCTGTCTCAGGGCTCCAGTTCTATTCTAGTAGGGCCTATTTACTAAAAATAAATGAACAATGAAAACTATCGAAAATGTTTGATACAGGGCCCTCCCTGTAGGACTGGCTACGTCACTGCTTCCAGTCTAACCTGTGGTAGCTGATCACAAGTATTTTTTTTATATTGGTAACTTCATATCTGATCTCACAACCGTGTAACTAGGTAACACGATTACAATAATTACTTGATCAGACGGGATGTCAGACTTTCGGGTTTTCGACAATCCACCTTGCATATGTTCTTTATATATCTTCTGTAGGTCACCTTGCTCGTTCTAAACTGCTTGACCGATTTGGACGAAACTTTATGTTTATATTTGAGTGGATCCCAGGACAGTTCAATAATACAATTAGACTCTGTACGTGGCGCTGCAATTTAGTTCTCATTTTTTTTGCTAGCGAAAATAGAGCTTATCTGCTAGCTGTCTTTATCGCCAGTGTACATATTTTTCTTCTGTACTTGTGTATGTCGCTGAATTCTTTCAAAACGGCAGGACCGATTTTAATTAGGTATTTGTGTGTGTGTTCGAATGCGTCCCTGGATGTTTAAAATTCAAAATTTGGAACCGAGAGGTGTCGCTGGAATCAGGTTCTAGATTTTTTTCTTATAAAAACCATTGTCCGGGCAGGGCAACGTCTGTCGGGATCGCTAGTCTAATATAAAACTTGGATAAATAAAAAATACGTCTTCAAATTATACCAATGTCACACAACATTACAAATTCAAAAGAGAACTGACCTCACATCCTTTAATAAAGTAATAATATTATGATATAGGTATCCTCAAGTAATAAAAAACAACGTCTGATATATTGTTATAAGCTCGGTTGAAATCGTTTTATTATTGTTTCCCAAATGAAACAAACTTTAGGGACCGTTAACTGAATAACAATGACCAAATATAATCCAAATCTAAACGCCACAGCTTGGCTGATGGAATATAAATGTGAGGCTTGCTACCTTGTGAACCGACGACGTGATGCGTCGGTATTAACACAAGCCTGCATTAATGAACACATAAATATTATACTTTCACACACCTACATACAGCCTGTACACTGTCACTGTCTAACGTATCCGTGTATCCATGAACAAGTTAGCCATCACGTATTCGCATACAGCCGAATTATTTCGAAACCATAATTCCTTTACAACTGTTCAATGTTTATGTGCGTGGCGTAAAAATTCTCGACGGGCGAAGTCGTACTTAAACCTTATTAGTGACGTTTTATCGTTTAAAATTATACAATTTCATCTGTATGGCGTATGTTTTATTGAAATCGAGATAATTAATCGACAATTACGATGCTGGACGTTATAACGCGAGGTATACCGCTGTGAGCGCTGGCGGCCGCTGCTTAGGAACTAAATGTTGCTTATAAATCGGATGACCGCTCCCAGCGCGCTGCGAGCTACACAAATATTGACATTTATGCACATATTGCTCCATATACGTTTTTTATGATTGTAAAATATGAAGCTAGAGCGCTACGTTTGTTCGACTCTTTAGGTCGATACACTCCGTAAATAGTCATAAACATTAGCATAATTGAATGTTTCTCGATGTAAATACAAATTATTTGGATGTTTAGTTTAAAGAAGTCTTTGTTTATGTCGTTTAATTTGTAGTTAAAAGGCAAGAGATTCTCGAATGAGTATTGAATTACACAAAATATAGATGCCCGTAGTGCAGTAAAGCTTTATGAGAACCTACCTACATCTTTGCCAAGTTTTTAACGTTTATAATTTTTTCCGCTATGAAACTCGTTCACAAGCTACACTCGTTTCTAGAGCACAAAAACGATAATACAAAGCGTATGTCATTAGCTGTTAACATTTCTTTGCAGATATTTGTCGCAAGTGAGCTTATCTGTACCGAGATAACATCGATTGAGTTCGTGACTGTTCGTCATCAAGTCGTCAGAACTCGTCATAGAGTGTGTTCCTGGACTGGAAGCGGCAGAGTTTCCCACGTGCGCGGTGGGCGGCGTGTGCCGAGCGCACTCCGATCTGATAACATCCCTCTAGACAACATCCAGTCGCTTTATCTGCAGACTTGGAATCAATTCAGCTCGCAGAATTATCGCAGCATTGCCTCTGCCTAATTGGACATTTCCTTGTATGCATACCTTCGATATAGCATTTTAATTTACTCACCGACATTTTATTGAACAGGAAAAATATAAAACACTAAATATAAACACGAAGATATGTTTATGGAAACTATTGTCGCGTTTTTAAAATGACGCGACGGTATAACAACAGAAATATAAAAGTCTTTATATCACAATTAATCACCACTTAGTGGAAGCTGAATACTTGGTTTTGTGGCGTTGAAGTGTGGACTGTAAGATGGGAGAGATAAGGTGTTGTTTTGTGGACGGACGGCCGTGTCATATGCGGTAGCAGGAAATACCGTAGCAGAGTCGTGTCAACAAAAAATCTAAAAGCTCGCATTATGCTGTTAGCCGCGATTTAACACATTTCATATTTGAGACGACTGCTGTTGTCTTAGGCACTTAATTTTATCACATAATTTATAGAGCAGCTTAACGTACAGACTTATAACATGTATTCGTGTGCCAGGATTAATCGACACTGTTAAGTACTTTTTAAGCCTATTGTATTCAAACGATATTTCGGGATTTAATGAGATCGAATCCCTCCTCTTGCAGTGTTATTGAATCTATGAATTAATTTCTTTTACAGAAAATGGTAAATACTTATTATGCGTATCTATACAAAAATGTTAATAGGCATTCGTTGATGTTATGAGTGACGCACTTGAACCCTGTCAATAATTTATGGCTGCCAGTGTCTTCGCCTACGAGAAAGTAGAAAATTGTCCCAAGGGAACGTATTCCCGAGACAATAAGTATCTACATATACATGCCATGATCTGATCTTCCGTATAAAAAATTTAATGAAAAACTGTTCAGCCGTTTGAGAGTGAAGGAGTAACAAACATACACACACACACGGAATTTTGCCTTTATAATAATTATTTTTGTGATAGATAGCCAGTCATAGTTTAAATGTATTTCTAAATAGAAATTCAACGGACGATAAAATATTTATGAAAGTACCTTTGAACTTATCAATAACTATGAAAACAAACAAGTGACAACATGACATTTACGCATTCACAAACTGAATTAATTGAAAATATAACAATGTTGGTTTCACGTCAACGTTGTTATAGTTATTTAAAAAAATTTATGAAGGCGACCTTTTTAAATATTTATTATCAAACTCGTCTTTTGTATAAATGAAGTTCTATTACTGGTTACTAATGTTTGGATTGACGATCGAAGATAACCACTGCGGGATTTTCCGAAAGAGTTACCACGGCCCAGCCCCTCTCGCCAAGTTACGATCGTTTCGCTTCGATTCTCTTGTGTCAAAGACTTACATTCCCTTCTGCTCCACACAGAGCATTACAGTTATTTTATTATTTACTACCTAAAAAAGGGGTGACAACCTCGTGATGAGTCGTTATTATTATAGGTGTCTCTGCTCTTTACGAATAAATAATACCTAGCTCTATAATTTTTTGAAAAACTGAGAACTATGATTTTTTTATGAATTTCAGCTTTCTTCAGCCACTTACAGCACACCCAAATTTCCCTGGTTATGTGTAGTGATTCAAAATTATACCACGGAATCATAGATAGGTACTACCAAGATTAAAGCATTGAATGTCCATAGAAATGGAAATGAGCAGAGGATCTGTGGCAAGACTATCAGACAAGCGATTGACTATAAGGAGAGTCGTTGAAGAGGCCCAATTGGTAAACGATAGAGAGGGACACCGCACACGAAGTGGGTAGACGATATTATTAAAACAACTGGTTCTAGCTGAAACAGCCCAACAACATAGGGAAAGCTGGGGTGAATCAAGCTGAAACACCCCAACAACATAGGGGAAACTGGGGTTCCTTGCAGGAGTCCTTCACCTGCGGAAGGGGTACTTGCAAACTAACTAGATATATATATTTTACTAGCTTTAGCCAGCGGCTTTGCCCGCGTGAAAGTAACTTTCTCCATACAAACTTTGGAACCCTGTTTTACCTCCTTTGGGGTAGAGTTTCGTGAAATCCGTTCTTAGCGGATGTCTACTCTCTATAAGGCCTAATATACCTGCCAAATTTTAAGTATGTAGGTGTTATAGTTTCTGAGATTTCGTGATTAATCAGTGAGTGGTATTTCGCTTTTAGATATAATCAGGATCAAGATTAATTTTAATTTACTTTGCAAGGAACACAATGCTTTCATTTATTTGTATGTCCTAAGTCCTAAAGAAAAAGTAAAAAAAAGTCCTTTCAAACTCAGAATAATTTTATTTCATTTATGCTTACATGGGTACTTATAAAACATCTGAAGCTAGTGCACGGTTCCAATCGGTCGTTTCCTATGGAGAAGAACCGGCAAGAAACTCCATGCCGTATACCTGTGTGACAAGTTTTATCTAAGTACAATCAATCTTGGGGGTCCCCGGGTTTCGCTTCCACACTACCCGTGGCCCCAGTAGGCTTCGACCCTGCTGGGCCCCTACGATTTGCTGACATCTCCTTGAGGCGCGCGTGGAACAGTACGCGCCGTCGACGACTTGGGCTCGGTCTGGACGGTTACCGGACGGTCGGTCGGCGAGCCACCCATTGCTCGCCGTCTGCAAGCCCGCGCCTACGGTGGCTGGAAATCGGGATCGGAATCCCGGCGGCGGTTGGAGCGTAAGGACCGTTGCCTCACGCGATCGGCCGCCTCCTTTGTTGGCATTACTGCTTTGCAGAAGGAGGCGACCGCCTGCCACTCCTTCTCGCTCCGGACCATGGCCTGAACCAAGGCCCGGCGCGAGAGATCGCCGCCGCCGATTGTCCCCACGAGGACACGGTGTTGCCCTGCCCAAGCGGGGCACACCTCCACCGTGTGCTCTACCGTGTCCTCCAGGCGGTCCATACAGTGGCGACATCCGGGCGTCGTTTCCGCACGAATCCGGTGCAGGAACCTCCCGAACTTACCCTGTCCGGTGAGAACCTGCGTCATGCGGAAGGTGAGGACGCCGTGAGGTCTTTCCAACCACGCCTCAAAGAGGGGACTTACCGCCATAATTGTGGCGTGCCCTAGATTTAGGGCGGTCAGTAATGTATGTAATTGATTTAAATTTTAATGCAATTTTTTATATTGTCTTAAATCGGTACCTATAATGTTAAGTTGTAGTCTATTGTTATTATTACCCATGTTTAAATGGTGAACTGATGTCTCAAATACGGATTTTATTATCTAGTTCAGACACAGAATTATGTTCCTAATTAACACATAATTTTAAGTACTACCTATATTTTGTATTTTTTTGAAAGCAATAAATTTATTTTATTATTACAGCGAACGTTTATATTAACGAGATCGATTAATTACAAAAACTGTGAATGATGGTGAATTGTCAAAATGAGAGGTATTGGCCATTTTGTTTGGTTTACGCACGTTATGGGTGTTAGAAATATGGATATGTTTGAATGCCTTCGTTATGCATCAGTTTGTATATTAGTAAAAACCGTTTGAAAATTTGTTCAGTAGTTTTTGAGATTATCGCGAACAGACATATAGACGAACAGACGCGGTGGGGGAATACCTCCACTGCGTTTGTGTGTCTGTTCCCATAATAATGTGTGTAAGAAAGGATAGGCTTTCGAAAAATGTGAGTGTTTTCCCCCTTCGCTCTGGGTCTACAGGTGTGACATTATATTCACTGATGTCCTTTTGTGGAAAATGTTCAGTTAGAACTACAGGTGTATTATATTATTATGTCATTATTTTCTTACTCTCTCATCTCATCAATACTATTCGCAATAATTATCATCTCCTAATTATGTTACAAAATAAATGTTTTACCATCCCCAGAAATAATAAAGGGCGCATCAAATACCTACATGACTGGTTTGTTTCTAATGATGATAAATTATAGTTTAAAACATGGCTATTCAAGGTGTCCTAATAAATTAATCTTTCTTCTGTCACACTACACTGAAACGGCAATTAAACTGTCGAGCGAAATTACCACACAATGTGTCGAGTATATCATGAGATGACGTCTGAAGTATGCAGTGGACTGAGATCTAACCATCCTTCATACACGAGTATTCTGAACTGTACACAGGATGTTTCGTTAAACAAAAAAGTTGTTGAGAGTCAGATATTCGATTGATTGATACCTTATCTACACATATACCTAACTACAGGTACGTAGGTACAAATGTGTTTGGACAGTAGGACTAAAAAGGGACTAAAAAAAAACAAAATATAAAACACGCTTCTTGTTTGGGGACTCCCGTTAATTTTTAACTTAATTTAAAATGTATTAGATTTTGTTGTAGCAGCAATACACATTCTGTAAAAATTTCAACTCTTACCTTTTATGAGATACAGTCCGCTGACCGACGGATGGATAGACGAACAGTTGGACGGACAATGGAGGTTTAGTAATAGGGTCCCATTGGTACCCTTCCGGAACCTTATAAAATAATATTGAAGTTTTTATAACAATGAATCCACACATACAATACATTTACATTTTACATTGTAATAGATAACTTAGCCCTACCCTCATAAAAATCAACCAATCAAAAACGTTTACATCAAAAAGACCATTTTTAAACTTTTGAATTGTCAAAATGTCGGTCAGTCAAAAAAATGTGAAGCTAGAGAGGAACCAAACCATGTTATTTTCAAAACCGCTTGTAATATTTCCAGCTACTACAATGTTCCTCCGTAATTACAACAGCTGAAATTTATAACCGTATTCCGCATTTCGCCATTTTCAAACATAGGAATTCGTTTAAAATTGCTTCAGCCACCTACAAGATTCCTGAGGCTAAAATATGTTATTTGGTTCATGCTGCCAACAATTACTGATGCATCTGATACATTTTAAAACATTAGCATATTTCAGTATTAGTCATAATATTTAAAAGGTGCTGAAATTATAATGGGCTACAGATTGACATATGTGACGTGTCCCTTACTGCTGAAAATAGTTTAGGTTACAAATACCTTGTTATTGTTTTTCTCAGATTTTTAGTGTGCTGGTCTCCATTGATAGTTCCATCTGCAAGACAGGCTAAAGTATGGTACTTAACGTTACTGGCAAAACGCAAGACAATCCATCACTAGCGATGCAATCTTTATTTTTTCCCTCACGCTTCGTAATGTACTGTTCTCGGACTATTACTGAAAAAGCTTGAATGATAAGTATCGCTTCAGTTAGCATACAATACGTCATAGATCAGCCTGTACCGTGTGCGGGCGCCTGCGCCGGGCGCGCGCACTTCTATGACAGCGGTTATGAAGCCGCTCCGGAATGCGTTTAATGAGCACTGCACTAACTTATACACAACACGTTCATTTACGCTTTTTGGAATTTCATTCACTCCCCCTCGTTTGATATGAAAAAGAAAGCGTTAAATTAATTAGCAGCAGAATGCCTGCACAATGATCTACGACCACTGGAAGATTTATACGAACTGACTCTATGGCTTTGTAATTAATTATTATTGTATTCGTGTTTCGTATGTTGTACACGCTAACGTGTTCATATCAGACAAAAATAAAAGGGTCATATGGAAATATAAAAAAATAAACAAATTGTAGTTTTATCAACTTGTCTGTAAAATAAATTGAGCCGGACGCATGAATACAGTTTTCCATAATATTAAAATATAGTCCACACTACAAAAACATCTGTGCTCAAGCTGTATAATAATATCGATGGCTCCATAAGAGTAGTAAATCAGTGTTGATGCATTATCCTGGAATAAGATGCAATCAAATAGTCGCAGAACATAACCGAACACTCAATTAAATTCAAATAATTTCTAATAGATTCAGATTTGAATTTAGACCAGCAAGAGACCTTGCCGAGCGAGTAAAATAAAAATCTTTATGGTAATTTCTCTTATCTGAGTTCGGTTCGGATTCATAATAAAATGATGTTCATGCATTTGTAAAATAATGTCGTAACATGATTTTAAAAATGTCACGTGGCTGGCAACGATGAGGCAGGCCGTCAGATATTCAAACAATATTTATTACAATTTCATTAGTCACCCCGTCACTAGTGAATTCAAGATGGTTTCTTCAATGTTTTTTTTTTAAACCTGACCGAACCTAGCCCTCCAATAATATCTTTCGACGTGATTTAAGATAAGAGCTTTTAGTGAAACACGTTACAAAATATTTTTTTATAAAAACATAAACTGACCTCGTTATGCTTGTAAAAATATTATCATTCGATCGTCCTCCGCAAAATTTACAGCCTCTTGGTTGCAAAATGTGATAAAGCTTATTAAAAATTGTACTCCTTTTCGTATAAGTTGTACAAGTTTAAACAGATCTGCTTTGCATGTATCCTGTATAACAACAAACATCTTCAATGACCTATAAACTGATTTAAAAATGGCCTGTTAAAATGTCGACCCAGTCCTATTCTAGCATATCTGCAGACTGAATTGATTAATTTCACTCGCAGCGCTACATGTGAGCTTTAATCAAAATTTCATTTTGAAGTCACAAATCATTGGATATTTCCATTTATATTTCCAGCGCAGTTAAATATTAAAGTCGGTTAACAATCTGCGAGGCTCTCAATTATGCATTCGCAACATCTATTCGATGCCGTATCTACTGAAGTTGGTAGATACCTACATGCATATCACATACATAGCTGTAGTTTCTACGCGCCGGGCCTTGGCACAGGACATGGTCCGGAGCGAGGAAGAATGGCAGACGGTCGCCTCCTTCTGCGAAGCAGTAATGCTAGCGAAGGAGACAATCGCTCGTGTGAGGGAACGTACTTCCTCACGCTCAACTGCCGGGATCCCGACCTCGATTTCCAGCCACCATAGGCGTGGGCTTGCGGACGGCGAGCAATGGGTAGCTCGTTGTCCAGACATTCGTTAACCATCCGGACCGAGCCCAAGTGGTCGACAGCACGTAGTGTTCCACGCGCGCCTCAAGGACATCTCTTTGAGGCGCGCGTGGCAAAACCATAGGGGCCCAGCAGGGTCGAAGTCTACTGGGCGAACAACAACTGACAACCCTGGGGTCCTGGAACTTAAGGCAAGGAAAAAACATAGGAGTGGTTTTAGTGATTTCCCACCTATAAAAAAGCTGTTGTTTCTAAGCAGATTCGGTACTGGTGTATATCTGAATATTATGTCATCTGTTCACGCAATTCATAGAAACTAAGTGAGGGAAAGTTGTTACACGTACTTGTTAATCTTAATTCACTACTTAGTTTGCGGATGGAGCATTGTTCACAATCGTGTGGAGTGAAATCAGCATAGAAGTTGATTCACAAGAATTGAACTTTCGAGACGATCATAATTGTTTTGATTCGTTCATTTAGTAAATTTTCCTTAGGAACAGTTTCAAATTATAGTATTCCATATCGGCAAGGACTCATAAACGTAATCAGCCTTGTAATGTTCCCACTGCAACCTTCTCCCTAGAAGAGGGAATGGGCAATACTTCCACGTGCGCCTCAAGGAGATGTCAGCAAATCGTAGAAGCCCAGCAGGGTTGAAGCCTTGAAGCTTGGTTTCTGAAAGGAAAACTCGGCCCTGGTATGAAAGGCAACGAAGGAACATGAGTAGGTTTTTAGCAAGTAAAAGTCTGGCCCACCTTTCGCTTCGCCTAAGAGCGGGGGATATCATTGGATGATTTTCCCACATAAAAAAAAACCACGCGGCCTCTGTGTGGGTTGGTTCCGTATCTAGTGATATGAATTTAAAATTTATGAATTAAATAAATAACCTAAAAGTTGGGCTTCTTAAGTAATCGTTCCTTGACCTGTGGTACAGTGGACTCCGGTCCTCTGAATATGCTGTGAAACAGTTAGAAGTTTATTTTTGGGAGCAAGCCTATCAACAAACGATTGTTATTCGAATTACAATGCTTGTACTGAATACCAAACAAAACGAATACTATAATGGCGATTTACGTATAACCTTAGATATTCAAATATGCACCGTTGGAGATTCTGGATGTATACCTTTAACAAGCCAATGGGTATCAAGGTTCGTCATCAGTTGTTACCTACGTTAATTATATTAAAATATATTATGTATGTGTTGGTCTTTGATAATTTCTTGATTTTGAATTCAACAGTCTATTGTAGGGTAAATGATAAATGATATTTATTTTGTAGTATTATTAAGTAGGTTTAAAAAACACTTTTACACGTCAATTTTTTTTTCGTCATTTTAAACTAGATGAGACCGGTAAGTTTTACATACATACTTTAATTCAGATTAGCATAAATAGCCTTATAATATTCTCACTGCTGGGAAGCAGGCCTCCTCTCTAGGAGAGGGAATGGGCCGTTATCTACTACGCAGACCCATTGCGAATTGGTAGACGTGTTTCCTAGAATTTTTTATACTTGGACATGCAGATTTCCTCACGATGTTTTCCTTCACCGTTTCGATAGCAGTGGTGATGAAACAAATTACACAAAGTAATGTGCCTAGCTGGGTTTGAATCAGCGGTCTACAACTCGTAAGTCGGGGCCATTACCACTGGGCCACCACTGCTCTAATTCAGAATAATAAAATAAATATGTTTGTGTTTCGCGGGGAAGTGGGCTCCTGACCTATGTTTCACAGGAAGTGGGTTCCTGACCTATGTTTCACAGGAAGTGGGCTCCTGACCTATGTTTCACGGAAAGTGGGCTCCTGACCTATGTTTCACGGGAAGTGGGCTGCTGACCTATGTTTCACGGGAAGTGGGCTCGTGACCTGTGTTTCAAAGAAGTACTGAAGCATATTTGACGACACGGTTGTTGCACTGGTTGAGTGAGTGGTTGTTTTCTGCTCTGTGTCGTGGGTTCGATTCATGCACGAAAAATATATTTGTATAGCTTACAGATTGTTGTTCCGGAGGTGGAAGTCTTGTGTATGTAAGTTTACACGTACACAAGACACCAACTACAGGAGTTCTCTCAAGTGTTAGACAAAACACTGTTCTAATTTTGACTAGCCTGTTGGTCTAGTTGTTAGTGGCCCTGACTGCTATCCCAGATGTCGTGGGTTCGATTCTCACCCAGGACAAATGTTTGTGTGATGATCATTTGTTCTGTTTCTGGGTGTAATTTATCTATAATATGTAAGTATGTATTTAGAAATATATGGTGTGTTTATCAGTTTTCTAGTACTTATAACACAAGTTCTGCTTAGCTTGGGGCTAGACGGCGTTGTGTGATAGTTGTGGAATATTATTATGATTCCATTTATTTATTTACATATTCATTACTTTTTTAAATATATCTTTAAAAAAAACATTAAAAAATATAAAAAATAGTAGCCCACCGGCATCGGGAACAGAGTCCAAGTTACCCGGCGGTCAGGGCTCCTGAGAGAGGAATCTCCTAACAATGCGCGTCGTGTTCAGGAGTACTGCTTTCTGGATCAGGTCCTTGATCCAGCAGAGCCTCCTTAGATGTTGTTCGAGGCTCTTGGCTATTAATCTATTGGCCGTTACGACCATCGGCACAATGATTGCTCTATCCACTTCCCACATGTCGACACCCTCGCGAGCTAAGTTAAGATACTTAGTTTGCTTATATTTCTCAGCTTTCACGAAGCTCTCGTCATGACGGATCGCTATATCAACAATTATTATTATTATTTTTACGAGAGGTTACATTGTGCCATTAGACACATTTGCTATTAAGCAATATGATATATATAAAACCCACCTGGGTTTTAGTCAGTAAAAGTCTGACACACACTCTTACTCCACCCAGAGAGGGAGGGGTTATTTGACGATAATCCACCTCAAAAAAAGGTATCCAACTCTTCATTAGCGCAGCTCAGTGAGAAAAACTTTAACAAATTCACGTAGCTGTGCATAATTATGACATACGAAACAGGTAAAAGTAAACATGAAAAAATCCAGACTGAAATTCCAGGTAGAGGCTCTCGACAACAGTCCCCAAAGTATTCACACGCACAATGACATGTTCGACACGAATAAATGTTCCCATAGCATCGATGTAGACAAATTATGTGCAATATCAATACGTTATGACGCAAACAAGGATATTGTTGTAGATGGAGCGGTGCCCGGCCCGCAGCACACGTACCTACCTCTACGTCTAGAATGCTAATCACGTTACCATTCGTCCGAACACATCCACGATCAAATTGACTCCGTGACAATGTAACGAGACCTCCCTCCCCCCCTTCACAGACCCACCATCCCATACAACCAAGGAACGTCTACGGCTCATCACAATATGGATGCTCTGTACGTAGGCCTGCGACCGAGTTTACATGACACGCACTAGTTTTATTACCCTCATGTTTCTAAATGGCCCTCATTTCGTTTCAAACAAATTATTTATATTTTACTACATGGACAGATCGTTTCCCAATCAACTGTTGACCTAAAAAGCATTTGTGTAACGCAGTCAAGCGTTGACAAATTATGTAGACGGCATCGATGCGCCCGCGCCGTCAATTGTCATACAGAGGACATGCACACGCACATTCGCTATATTAACACTATTCATAAAATAGTAAACAGATTAGATAAACAAGTTCAAAAAATAAAGGTGACAAATATCTATGTCGGTGGATATTGTACGCAATAAAACAATATGCCTATCGTCAAATGCCCTACAAAATTATAATTTAAAGTATTAAAATTCACTGATTTAGTAGGTTAGCGTTAACTTTAAACAATGACTTTAAAATTTATAAAATTAGGCTATTTCACATTAAAATACTTAAAATAGTACATGCACCAGTGTTTGTGTCATATCCAACTGATTTTAAAACAATGAGGCTATCCACAAAAGGAACATTGAATTTATCTGCCCACGCGAAGCCCAGTGAACCTCATCAATATCAATTAAATTAATAAAATGGTTATAAAATGTCCCAATGACAATAAATATCCACTATTATTGGTCGTACTGTAATTCGAATCTAATTGATTGTTTACTTCAAATAGCTCCAAAACAATGAAGTGAATCATAGCATGCACAGGGTGCGCTCCAAACATGAATCTTCAGGAATAAATAAATCTCGAAATTTATTTCACGCCTGCTGTAATCTATTATGAAGTCACTAAGCAAAAGAATGTTCCTATGAAATGTTTAAGAATTAAAAACGGTTAATGTATTATTAAGAATAAAAGAGCCATATATTATAGAGCAACACAATAGATTTGTTGAAGCACTTTGTGGCTGTGCTAATTTTTTTTACTGTAATTTATCACAATGCACAATATGGCCGATTTCAGAGGCGAAGACTGAAGTCATTAACGCTTAATATATTCTAGTAGACGATTATGTTGCCAACAGGCATACGACACTATGTCAGAACGTTCACGACGACCGCGATAACGGGTGTCACCTTTAATTTCTTCATTCACAAAATGTCCGGATCAACGAAAACTATGTAAACACATCAACTAAAGTATAATATTATAAAGATATGATAAAGGTCACAATGTAAAGTAAACTTGTAATATTTGTTGTGTTTCCCGAGTATTTGGACACTCTGTTGTGTCCGGGAGTTGCCTGCGCCGGCGCAGCTGTTAAGATGTTGATTTACGTGGGTATAGAGCGCGGCCAATTATCTTATTAGTGGCCAATTTATCGTTCGTCACATTAACATATGGATGAGACAAGTTCGAGGGAACCAGCTTACAATAGAAAACTTATGCTATCAATACAACTCAACCATATAATAGAGCTTTGAATAAATATTTTGTATTATCGTTTTATATAATCCTTTGGAGGGTTTTATTTTATTATATATTTTTCCAGTTTCATGTCACTTAGTTGATAGAATCTTTCAATAAACAGAACACGACAAAGTATTTATATCTGTATCTGCGTACGTACTTAGCAACTGCACCTTGTAATTTTCATTTAAATAGGGTGACCTAAAAGCATCGAGTGCTCGGCCTAATTATTATCAGTGTTGATCGTCATCATAAAAATAACACGTAATGTTGGCAGCGAGCAAGTCAGAGTGGCGGAGTGGCTGGTTCCTTTCCGTGATGGGTATCACCAATAATTCGCTTATTCCACTATCTGCGGGTCAATATTTTCTCATGAAGCGCGACGTTTTGTCACACAAAATAACGTGTTTTATCGCCCAGCACCGCTCACTAAATGTTTTACGGCAATAACAATAAAGAAAAACAAAAGCATATTGTCTGCTCTCCCCGTGCATATTTTCTTTCAGAAAAGAATGACATTGGTGCTGTTTTATTAATATTTATTCGTCGTGTCCAAAATACTTCAGCCACTCGAATACCACCTCGAGTATTTAGTACCAATTTATTAACGGGATTTCCATGGCTGCTCATGGTGCATGTGGCGATAAACTCTGTCAGTACACTGCAGCCTGAACATACCTGACTTATCTGGTAAAGTTTCACTTTGTTAATTCGAACTGAAAGCTGTTTCCCTCCTGAACTTTAGGAAGTATCTAATACGAGACTATTTTGAACTAAGACAGTGTTGGGTACATACTTTTTAATTATTAGTCACTTATTAAGTTATCAAAGGTTAAAAGATTTTATTTAAAAAATATTCTTGTATTTTTATGAGCTAAGACGGCAGTAATTCCGCGAAGTCATATGTTCCTAATAATAATTTCATATCGTTGGGAGCAGGCGCTCAGTGACCGTAATGCGCGGAACAAATGGCTCTCTGTGCAGTTCTGTGAACCTTCCCATTTGTGCCGAGCCGACCACTTCCAACGCCTTATTTACTCATAACACACTAAATAATTCCATATTACTACATTCAAACATTAACTCCACTGGGCCCGAATTACGTAATCAGTTTTTATTGTAATATAATAGAATATTTACATACAATACATAGTTAGTGCGCAATTTATTTATTCATATCTTTCCAAAGGTAATAGACGACTTAATTATACATCGATTGACAAATATTTAATTATATAAAACAATCAGAAATATTCATTAATTCAATCGTAGAGCGTCAAACAAAATGGAAATTAATAAAACTTTGACCATAAAGATTTACATGTCTGTGAGCATTAAACGCACGTACACGAAATGTAAAGGAAGAATGTCATAACTGTTTCAATGAAATATGATCGAATAATGTTTGATATTCAAATAAGCGCGGGAGCTTCCGCTGGGTGCAATGGGCCCCGGTCCGGTGGCCCCCGGGCCGGGGCCCGCTCTCAGCGACGTCCGCGGACTCTCACAAATACTCGTATTTTACGGCTACAACCGAACTGAATAATAACACGCTACATTAGTTTCCCATTATGCCTTCGAGACAATAAAATTTGCCCAATTTTACGATCACATTAATAATTTTATGAATGGAAGCAAACGGTTTAAATCTTTAGATGCGATGAAATGAATAAAAAGCGTTTCCGACGGGGCGATGGAGGTCGTCTGCTTGTAAATTAAAGGTGTTAAAAAGTAATAAGGTGTTGGGGTATATTGGTACCTTGTTGTTATAGAGTGAGAGGCTATGGTGCCGGGGTTGATGTAAAAGAGTAACGTACGAGCCGCGCTGGGACGCGAGCCGAGTGCGACGGAAGGCGGTCGGTTCCCAGGGTATCACTTGCACGAACACCGGACGCTGTCCGCTCACTAGGACGTACCTCTACACAGTTTCATTCGATATAATGTCCTACTTATCGATTTATTAATAAAATAATATTTCCTGAAAAGAATCATGATCGCGAAATTGAAGCTCTTTTACTGAATTACATTGGAAGTAGATACTGTTTATTTCATATTGAATGAATAAATGAGTGAATTGATTTTAAAACACCTTATATATAGGTACAAATAGTATAAATATATTCCGGCCAAATGCATTTACAGTACGTTTTTAAATTAGTTTTCTGCCTACTTGGGTTCATTGTTACTGAAAGTTAAAAAGGCGATAACCACTCGATACGATACTCATATCGATACACTCGAGACGATATTTGGTAATCGAAAAATAATTAATCAATTACAAAATATCGATACCTCCCGCCACTAGCTCACCACTTTGAACTATAAGGATGTGCAAGTGAAGTATACGTCTCTATCAAGTTACGCGAAATGTAACCACAAAATCAGCGGCGGCCGCAAAACAACGGAAGCCACCGCCGAGGGGCCCTACTCTCTCACGTACCTGTGACTTATTAACATACACACAGAAATCACTATGTCTACAAACTATAGCCCATAAACTATTCAAGTTTCTATTACAAATACTTATAACCATCTATTATTCACCCCCTGTCAAACCAACTTACATATATTTTTTTATTATTTCACTTTATAAATTAAATCCATTCTTGCATAAAACAAATACTAATTCAGTGTCTGAGCCAAATTGCAGTCATAAAAGTGAAGACCATTTATAGCATTATTCGAAGGCATATCGAAACCGTGCTTTCTATACCGAATTACACTGCAGTGCAGTGGAATTGACCCACAAGTGGGGTGTTATAAATTAGTACAAAAGTAATCGTTTTTAGCAACTAACAATTTCGTATTGTATTTATTATTCCTAATCTTTTTTACAAAAAAATTGTTTAAAAAAAACTGTTGATCTTCTGCAAAAATACACAATGTTTTGTTAGTAGCGGTAAACGGTAAATATTCCCCGTAACACATAGGGAATTCTCGTACGTTCATCATATCCATTAGGTGTCGTAACATTTTTCGCTCCCAATCTCAAATTCGCAATGCAATATCCTATCGAAATGTTTACCCACCTTTTTGGCTCCAAGTGTATGTGAGGAGTTATAGGTTTCATTTGCGGGCGATAGACGACAATTTTCAATTTTCTTGCGCGTGCGTCCCATTTGAATATTTTAATTTGGGGGGCGGCGCGACTATTTCAATTTATTTTATGAGCCCCGAACCCAGAAGGGGTTCTCGCGACGCTCTCGCACCGTTTCAGATTAGTAAATATTTGATAGCTTTATTGCTCGACCTGATATATTTATACATGCTTTTAAAATAAAGTTGGCTTAGAACTGTTTATCTGTAAGCCCTATAGGAATTTATCGTTTCGTGCAATGAAGAATTTTCGTAGTGATGGATTAAATGATTTGTTTTTTTTTTTTATTCTTTTGGCACACGTTACCTAAGTATTTAGTATTTACGACTATATAGGTATGTTTTCTTAGGTGGTATTTTCACAAGATACTGTTAAGTGTCTCTATATTAAAATGCAATACAACCTTCGTAAATATAATTAATTTGTTCGCCTTATTGATCATTAAAGGATTAATAGATGGCCGTTTGATTGCTGCGGTATAATAGTATAATATAGACGTGTGTTTGTGTGAGTGCATCGCGGGCCGCCCCGGTGCAGGGGCCGGGCCGCCAGTGTTTAACCTCACATAGCTATGTTTCATCTAATAGAATTGCGAGCTCGTTATCTGCTCAGATTAAAATATTCAGTATTTGAGTGATTTCACGTGCGAGTGAGCGGCAAAGGGTTGACTAGTCGTTTCACCCGCTTTGAACACTTGTGGGGAAAGCCGCGCGGGGTTACCAGCCTACCTACCTATTTTGCATATGAGGAAGTGTCGTACTGAAGTAACTACCTACTACGCACATCAATTTAACAGTTTAACGTTAAAAATAACAAATGATTTAATTCACTTGATTAATTCTTTAATTACAGTTGAATTATGAACGCACTCAAATGTCACGAGATATCGTTAACCCAATTATCGAAGGTGAAAATAATTGGGAATATTTAATAGGTGCGGCGCGAGCGTTGCATCAAACGGCGATGAAGCCGCAACACTCGCACAAACAAATGAATTGTCGATTTTCACTGGCTTTTTCCGGCGTCTGGCTCCATGAATAATTCCATTTATATAATGGCATCGACCGCATCAAATATTTCATTCTGAGTTTTGCATATTTAATAGTGACAAAAACAATGTCCGGGGATATTTTACAGGATATACGAACCGCTCGTTTCCTTTGCAAATGTCATTTGTTTTCCATAATAAATCAATTATTTTAATTGGAAAGCTTTTAAGTCAACCGTTACAGTACTTCTGTCTATTTGTGACACTATTCACTGCAGTAAAAGTGTATCCACGTTTTTCCATCAGAATGTGAATGATTGTGTTACGGCAATCCTATAGAAACAAGCGGATGCTGTCGTCAGTTAAATATTGCACTCCACCCATGAAGATCTAATTTTATGAGAGAAATTAGTTATTCACCTGTTGTTGCCATTTATTATAGAGAGCACAATGCGAGCGGCAGCGAAGCGAGCCGCCCGCTGCCGCACCCACCATTATTTGCGGATAACTACATCAAAATCGGCTCGCGTGGGCCACATGCTGGCGACACCGCCACGCAACCGCCACAACTCTGCCACACTGCCGCCACAGAGCCGCGCACCGGACACTATTATGTCTTCTTCACTTCTATTAGTGATTGCTCCGTCATGCCATCCAAACTCTACTAACTGCGTAAAGCGTGCTTAATTTGAACATTCAGTGATTGGATAATAGGCAGATAAGTTTGGAAAACAAAAAAAAAAACCATCTCACCATCGCATCAATTTAGATTTTCGTTTTAGCTTAGATGGGTAAGTTTTTATAATTTTTGAAGTGGTCGATTGGTTTCGTCCATATAATTCGTGGGGTACGTGACCATCTTTTTTTTAATTGTATTTATAGTGCGATAGCGCAACGATCCCGCTGCGTGATGATATTCCATTCAAACAGGTTCACTGTTTGAGATCGATTTTGATCATCATCGTCACGTACTTAATGGTAGTTAGTGGACACCTCATGTATTGCTGTCTAGCAGATTACCACACTAATATTTGAGTTATCTAGGGGTACCTACGTAGCTATTTAGTTAATAGTACAAATAAAAAAGTAATAAAACAAAAGAGATGTTGGTATTATTGTCTCAGACAAGTTTAATCTTTAATTTAACCGTCGACATATAATCGAACCGCAGGCGATACTCATCCGTGACTAATCGATTACAGCGCGCTACTGGGCAGCCCGCGCTTCACTCATAAACCATTCTTGAAAAACCTCCACAAACAATAAATAACTTTAACGCAACACAATAAGAAACTCTTTCACCTATCAACTTACTGAATTATATTATCCATAGTGAACGAGCAATTATAATTTTGCTGTAAAGCTATCGATACCTGATAATTTACAATTAAAAGTAGGATATAAATCGTGTTGAACAAATCGTTTGATGTTGTTATGATGCCCGGTGAGTGCAAATCGAAAAATTATTATTATTAAGCTGATTTTTTATGTCAAATGAGCATTTAAAATTATCATTGTGACTGTACACATAGCGCATCGTTTATGGTGACTGTAATTGAATAAGCCTAGTTGTTCATTGCGATTTTTTACCAGATGTTTAATTCTACATGCCATACTTCACAGCAATAAAGAGAATGCTTTGTTTTTGTTTATCACAGTTGGTTGCGTGGCCAATGTGAATCACACCAGATTTTTTCTTTATCCGAGGGTATGGGAGCTGCATTGTGTTTTCCGAGAAAAGCTAACGTGGTCCGGGCCCAACGCGATACGGTAGCACGTATCTCGATGGGCGACAATTTGACGGACGGATCGAATACAGTCAATAACTTGGGCACAATGAGCCTAAATGCCGAACTGTCTCGCATCGCCACTACGCGTGACCATTAGTGCTCCTCCTGAACAATCTTGATGCTTTGAGCATTCGAATTGGAACATTTGGTTTAAATTAGGGCTTTGCGATGGTGATGCTTTTAGTATTCTGTTCAGCACTTGCTGCACAACATGCCGTGTACACTAACGGAGAATAGTACGTTAAGTTAATAGTTTCTGAGAATATCAATCTTCTTTATGACCAATTTCGGCATATTGTTTTCTTTTTACCAAGGCACCATAACATCGGTGTAGGTAAGATGTTTTTGTGAGATTACGTAAAATTGCGAGCAGCCTAATAATAATGCCTTTCACTTAGAAAATCCAACAAAAGTCATTTTGTTATTTAGGTTGTATGGACAAATTTTAGTAATATAAATTACAGGATTATTATTTTCCTTAACAGTCGGTTCTAACTTTCCGAGGTGTGACCGTACCGATAACCAATCATTTTGGTTTTCTTAGTGTTACATTAACAATTAATTTTCTCAATTTGAGCCATTATGTCGAGGGATAGGCTCAGCTAGCTGTCAAATAGTGGTGACTGTTAAAAATAGTTGGGGAAATTTCAGTGCAGATGAGACTTTATCAAGCGCAAGTTTGATCGTGTATGGAGTACTCTGCAAAAATAGGATCTTTGGGACAGACCTTCTAGATACCAGCTTGCTAGGCTTGAATCTGTTGAGACGTAAGCCAAAAGGATCATCCGCAATGATGCACTCGTCAAATCATGCCTCCAAAATCTTGATCATGGACGCCGAGTTGCCAACCTGTCGATTTCCTATCGGTTGCTTTGCGGGGAGTGAACGTTGGAATTGAATAACTTCAGCGAACAGTTCCATCATCAGATCACTAGACGAACTAGGCGTTGCGCTACCGGTACGTGGTGAAAATGTTATGTCAGCAAAATCGTAGGGGCCCAGCAGGGTCGAAGCCTATTGGGGCCATGGGTTGTGCGAAAGTGAACCCCGGAAAGAAGGCAAAGAAGGAGCACAGGAGTAGGTTTTAGTCACTAAAAGCCAGACATGCCCTCTCGATCCACCCAAGAGCGAGAGAAGTTGTTGGATGATTTCCCACCTATAAAAAAAAACCTGTAGCGACATCTATAACGTCACATAAGAACTAATCCTGCATCGCGCAATCAAAGTTCTCCGCGCGATTAGAACATATAGAACCACCCGAAATCATCTATCGGGCAGTTGCAGCCCACCAGCCATAACACCCGTCTGGTCGGAGGATCCTCCCTTTTCAACGGAGGTTTGCGGGACTTTACTCTCTGTTCCGCTTACCTCCAAAAACCTATACGCACAAAACATTTTGGAAACACATTGGTTGTGCATACAGCTAAGGAGTGGAATTCCGTGCTGCAGTCTGTGTTTCCTGATAGCTACCTGGGGATCTTTAAGCTAAGAGTGACTAGGTTAGGTGCCTGCTTCTAGGAAAACGTGCTCCATCACCGACCACATCAACATCATCAACATCTATATGTATACTTTTACTCTAAATTACAGTTTCATTTTTATGCACCTATCTTATGGTCTCTTCACCGCCCTAGGTTGACTGGTAGAGAATGCCTAAGGCATTAAGTCCACCTTTGTACTTTGTGTTGCATGATGATTAGTTAAATAAATAAATAATAAATAAATAATCGCTTATCATTAGACAAGGTAGTGGTCAAGAGCGAGTCTATCAAATTCTCAGTTTGAAAACTTTAATGATAGGTATAATTAATTTTTTTAGATTGTGAACACAACACTGTAGGCGTAGGCTTGCGGACGGCGAGCAATGGGTAGCACGCCGTCCGGTCGTCCGTTAACCGTCCCCCGCGTGCCTGACGATGTCAGCAAATCGTATTGGCCCAGCAGGGTCGAAGCCTACTGGGGCCCCTAGGGCCCTGGAACGCAAAGCAAAGAAGAAACAAATGTGTGGGTTTTAGTCAGTAAAAGTCTGACACGTCCTCTCGTTCCACCCTATAGTGGGAGAAGACATTTGATGATTGTGGGAATCATCACAGGAAAAAAAATAACATTCCAAAACTAAGCAAGTATCAATATTACTAGATCACAGTTCGTGTATTGGTAGCTAAAGAAAAGTTATTATTTTCTGAACTATGGTCATTAAAATTTCTGATTAACAACGTTTGATCCGTGTCGATAAGATGACGTAGCAAGTCCTTCTTATATTGTCCTTTTTCTTCGAGCCGTAACTAAATGTTTATACATTTTTTATACCTTATAGGTAGATATTAAAATATTATGCCCTTAAATATCAAGAATGCATCGACACTTCTTTTATTTCACTCACTTTAATAACTTTTTAAATTATACTTTTTATGTGGTGGACGAATTTTTGGGAAACATATTTTTTATGATGCAGGTGCGAGATATGACGGTAGATGTAGCTGATTAGGCAATAAGATGAATAAAGGTTGTTAAGTACGAATAAAATGACATACTTACGTGCTGTGATACGTGAGAATGTTGCTTGAGGTAGCGAACCCTTAGAGTACACAGGTCGGCTGAAATAAAACTTCTAGGTGCTTTGGATTTGTCATACGAATTAAGAAGATTAGTATGGGGAAAAGTTATTGACATAATTTTTTTGTAATTGAAAGAGTTTATAATGTTACTATCGAAAAATGAGTCTATAGTACTTGAAATAAATGAATTTCAATTGAATTGTTAGGTACTGAGTGAAATAAGGAAAAATATGCGTAGATACCTTAGGTTGGGTGCGCCGTGAGATAATTTGAAACTGAAGGAACACCGCTGGGTTTTTGTTAGTAAAAGCCTGACACTCCCTCTCGCCCCACCCAGAGCGGTAAGAGCTTTTTGATGATATTCCACCAAAAAATAAAAAAGACGGTGTAGGCTGTCAGGTTTGTTGTAACTGAAAGGATTATATCGGTCCAAATAAAATACTAACTGGGCGTTGCGTTGTTTCAATAAATGCTCTCAACCCGAGCTGCTATCTTCTTACTGTGCCTACTGTTTTGTTTTGGCTTGATATTTTAAAAGTTTCAAAACCCTATATCATCTAAAACTTTACTTTTTTTTATATTCTATTCGATTCACTTAAAAAAAACAACAGTAAGTATATATGTTACCGGCAATCTGTATAATCCGGTATTCTATACAATACCTAGGCAATGTATAGAATACCTTAAACGTGTAGGTAATGTATGAAATATTATTTATTTTATACTTTGCCAACGTCTTCTATGCAATATCAAATACGCAGCTGGTAATGTGTGTCAAAGACGAGAGCAACGAAGGAGGTGATGTAATTTTAGGGCACCCCGACACGGACAGATTAGGTTAGAAGGCTACAGATGTTACTTATAGCCAAAAGAATTTTTAATTTCACGTTAATTTTATTGTGTGTACTCAAGTCCTATTTCTTGTCTGCAGGGTCAAAGTGATTATAAAAAAAATAACTTGACCTAACCTGTCCGTATCGGGGTGCCCTAAAATTACATTAATTCCTTCCCTGCTCACGTCTTTTACACATATTGATTTTAAGTTGTTAAATGTTGTATTACAATTTTCATTTGTTCATCATTAGGTAGGTCAGTTAACATGAATAAATATAGACCAAAATCTATATTTTACACATTGCCACTGGCAATATGCAAAATACCTAGGAATTGTATACATTACGGTAAAGTGTGACATAGACCATAATAATAATAATTTTTCATACATTGCCAGGACGCCCCAGGTATTCTATACATTGCGTAGGTATTGTATAGAATATCTGAATTATACAGATTGCCAGTAAGTTTTATACTTTGTACTGATTCATAAATGTAAATATATGATTCAGTACAAAGTATAAAACTTTAAACAGAGTCTAATCACAAACCATGCGGTATGAATCTACCAACATATCTAAATGCTGCTCTGGACGTTCGCCCATACTACGCACAATTGACACTAGCTTTGCCTATGTCTTGTTCAGGCTATCCGTGTGCCAAATATCACATCTAAATCCATTTAGCCCTTCGAGCGTGACGAAGTAGCAAACATACACACAAACTTTCATCTTTATAATATTAGTGTGATGTGATGTGAATGTGAAGCTGTTGGAGCTTTACGTTTTGACTAAGGCAGAAAAATAGTGAGAGACTTTAGTTCAGTTCAGAAACAAATTCTGTTTTGAAATAATATGTCATTTCGTCCGGATATTCCGTCTGTAGATTGCCCTTAATCATTCCTCGGAGTAAGTAGCTAAACTTAAAAACCACGAGTAAATCTACCTAGTCTGTAAACATACAAGTTTATAGGTTCATATTAATTGTATAATTTCCAACTAAATATAGGTATTAAATTACATAGCATTCAACCGGATGCACATTCGCTGTCGTCAACTCGGCCGGTCTTGTTGATTCTTATCAGGCGTTAATATGTATCCAAATTACTGCAGCGGAATCCGAGTGATGTAGCCATAATATGAATAGGTAGGCACATTAAGAGTGGTCCACATATCGTGTTTGTGCGTTTAGGGCAGCCTTCACAATAAGACCCCACCTCGCGGCCACGGCGTGCGGCACGAGCCCGGTATAGAAACTAACCATTCGTCATCCATTATTCACGGCCTAAATTGCACAACTTTAGAGCGCCATTTCTAAATGACATCTAAATCTGTTACTGTATTAACATTGTGAATAAAATTCATACAATCAATCTACATAAATGTCCGTGAGCGTCCGTTCATTAGTCAGCTGGAGCACAAAGGGCACACGCTCGTCTCGTAAATCAGTCGCATGTACTTGTATTGAGACTGCTTGCCCAAATCGCTCTCAATAACCAATGTATGCGCCGCCCGCGCGCCCGCGCGTTCTCGCGTCCCTGTCGCGTCGCCGCCGATGCTGAACTTTCCAGCCATTAACGACCCCTTACGAACAACATTTGTCATTAGACGGAGGTCACGTCAATGCTCCAATCTTGAACCGCTTTTAATAAAATTTGATTACTTATGGTAATTTACAAACACTAATTCAGATTATTCTAAAGTCGTACTAAAACAAATAATCGAATATGTTCTTAATCGATTCCGATCACAGTTGGGTATTGAATTAAGCACTGAGCCATGTTATTAAAGTTTATAATGAAGTGTGCGATGTCCTGACCTCTTCACATGCATGCAAGTGATGTTGCGCAACTTGTAACTTTACTTGCGACGAAGCGTCATACTGCGAGCGGACAGCGTCTACTGATTTAATTAGTAAATTACATAATTAGAGTTCGATTTGCTACAATGAAGTGTATAATTATTCAAAGTGCATATTAAACACGCCCTAATCGGTTATTAAGATATTAAATATTAGACTTGTTGTCGTAGAGGGCGCGGGTCGCGCGGCGGGGGTCCCTGAGCCCAGCGGGGCGCGCTACCGTCCGCACTCGCCCGCTCGTCCGCGCGCCTGGCCTCGTCGGTCCCAGCTAATTGTTATGCTCGACCCCCGCTACTGCCTGACACCTTACAGCACTATGATAAATGTTTGCTAATGCTTCCTAACTCATGGTGTCACTTCCTTATAGTAAAAAAAACTGGACAAGTGCGAATCGAGCTCACGCACTGAGGGTTCCGTACAAACTTACCTATAAAAACAATTCTATTTCCGAATTGAGTTACGAAGAATTTTCCGGATCGCAAAAAGTGTTTTTTTTTTTGTGACGCAACTACATATTTAATGTTTTAATTTGTAGTTACGTCTTTTTTTTCCTATACTTGTGCCTTGCTTCATGCCAAATTTTAGGATCCTAGGTCCACGGGAAGTAGGTACTCTATGAATTTTGATTCCCTTGAGAGTGTCGAAATATAAGTTTTTTGTGACATAAACGGCCGTATCTTTTTTTTTCGTTAACTAAATTTAATTTTTTCGCAACTTCAAGGATCAGCAAACCTTAGTATATGGTTTTAATTTCAACTCGATACCTCCTCGCGTTCCCGATAAAAGTTCTTGACAGACAGACAGACATAAGGGTTCTGTTTTTTTCCATTTGAGGTACGGAACCCTACAAATGGTTTGAAAACATTATGTAGGTACAGTAACAGCCCGCTTTAATCCATATTTGTTGAAATAGTGCGAACGAATAATAAATTCATTTTTATATTTATTTAACAAAATTAACAAAACTAAGAAGGCATATAAACGTAAATATCCTTTTTTATAGACACACCCCATCCATAAAGCATAAAATAATAGATACAGTAGAGTATCAAGTTACATCAAACCGCTTTAAAAAGAGGCTTATCTCGTTATCTGTTAAATATTGTCGCCACATCTCGGGCGGCGCGGGCGCACGCACAAGAGGTGACGAAGTCAACTTTGAAACTCAACGTATTAAAATAACGATGGGAATAAAATAAAAGAGTACTTATTTATGCATAATAATGTTTTCGGGTGAATAAAAATGAGGGGATCCGTACAAATATCTAAATAAAAGAGTGTAACATCATAAAGCGGCAGGGCCGGGCCGGTCCGGGCCGGTCCGGGCCGGTGCGGCGGCGGGCCGCTCGCGGCCGCTAGATGCCGCCGTCTGATTGCGCCACGGCACCACCGCGCATCATTTATATCATTTCATTGTGGCTGTTTACATTTCATTCATAAGCCAGATTGTCCTATCATAAAACCTAAGTTTATATTGCATTTTATTACAATCCGTTTGAAGGTTGTTTGCATTCATTTTGACTTCCTTTGCAATAAGAAAAGTTTGAACTGCTGCAAGAGAAGTGTTTATACAGAATATTTCTTAAGGTTACATTTAAATGGATTTCACATGATAAAATAAAGAAGTATTTACATTTGCATGACAAAGTTGTCGAAGTATTCTTGTCCTTTTAAGGGCAGAAATTAAAATATGAATATAAACACTGTGTGATATTGTGAACAGCGATCGTATTGATTATTTTTTATTTTAATAAGTCGTTGGCGTGTTTGTGTCGCCGCTGCTACCCGCTCCCGCTCCCGCGCCCGCGCCCGCACACGCCCCCGCCACCGCCGATGCTCGCACGTTACTTCTTATTTATTGACCTATTAGAGATAACATTAAGATCAAGATGCACGGCCAAGGACCTTTGTTATAAAAATGTCTGCTTCATTATTCTTAAAAAAATTAACGCGAGGATTAATGTGGAATGGATAAAATAAGGACTTATTTTAATTGTGCTATAAATATTTCGAAATGTTATTGTTTGTTTTTTTTTTCATACGCTATATTATAAGAATAAAATAAAGATCAATAGCTAAGTTCATACAAATTAATTTATAATACGGTGGTAATAAAGACGATGTACACAGTACCATATAATTCGTTAAAGGGCATAAACTAGTATATCTTTAAGAAAGTAATGACAATGTCTGTAAAGGTGAAGATCCGACCAGCACCGAGTCCACGACAGAGTGACGTTTACTTACTTCACAAAATAGGTCCACGCTATTGTCATCGTAGACAAACAGATGGCGGCGTCCTCTCGTTATAATTTTTCCCAGATTTTTTAATCCACGTAATTTAAATCAATACTCATTATAGCCTTTCAAAGGACCGTCATCACGAATTTTAACACAGAAACAAAGAACGTGTTTTATAATCTGATTTTTAAAGGCATTTTAAGTTTTATGGCTCTCGTAGCTTGATAAATAATCAGAAATGTCGACACGGTTCCATAACAAAAATCCTTTTTAAATGTGCAGTATATTGAAATAACTTTATCGATAACCATCTATACTTTATATCTGAAAAGGAAAAAGGTCGTAGATTCGACACAATACAATCACGAGCAGATGTTTATGTTTGTCTGTTCTAAACTTAGCGCAGCAATTTAGATCTCTTTATTATCATGGCTGAAGTGTTGAAATAAGTTTTGAAGTTGTAACACAAATCAAGTTTCCGTGGTGAAGTATTCGTGACTGTGGAATAGCAGTGCGGCGTCGGGCGACGACGGGCGGAACTTATAGCTAACGGAAGTTGGCAATAACCCGGGACGCTTTACATTCGTTTATGACTTGATATAATCGTTATAAAAATGTAAATATGTCATTATGGCGAGTGGAAGCACAGTTATCATCAACACCATCGACCCGCTAGGTTTCGCGAGCTCCATAACATCTTCGTTCAGCTAATCGAGCACCTCTTCGTGGGGGGTCTTCCAGTCTCTATTTTATGAACCGGTCACAACCGCATTGATTTAATACAAGCTTAATTTATTTACGTCGTTATCATAAGTTGTGTGCTTATGAAAGTGTTCACAAGTTTGGGAAATGCGCAGCATAGCTTGACACTCGATTTAGATTGATTAAAAGTATTAAACTTTACTACCGGACAAACCTGTTTGTGTCGAGCTGTTATCTGCATAGTATATAATTAATTAATAGTTAACAGGGAATGATGCGGGGAAGCATCGCCACTTATGGTATGGGTGTTAAATCCCATATATAAAACTTACCTATGTATCTCGGACACAAAATATTACGTGATATTGCTATATTTACATAGTTTTAATTTCATTAGCAATTCAGCTAAAACAATTAATTAACTTTAAATTCGTATACTAAGGCAATTTTTAATTTAGTCACCAGTTTACTTTTAAATCATATTATTAACATTAAGAGTCGTCATTCTAATTATCTAGACACACGGCAGTGTGTCAGCCAAGTTCGCAAAGCAAAAAGGCGACACATTAATTATTTCGGGCTTCTTTCTACCCCTCCTATCTTCCAATTGGAGTTAGATACAGAGAATATTCAGAAATTACCTCATTAACGGTTGGTTTATAAGACAAGTTATTAATCCAGTTTACTTTCAAACATGATGTATGGAACTGATGAATAAAACAATTTTGTATTAGTTTTTTAGGGTTCCGTACCTCAAAAGGAAAAAATCGAAACCTTATACGATCACTTTGTTGTCTGTCTGTCAAGACCCTTTTATAAGTCGTATGTTTCCGGAATGCGTGGAGGTATCGAGTTAAAATTAAAACCACATACATCGCAGCTTACCATCAGGTGGGATCGCAGTCAAGCACTAGTTTACATCAAATTAAAAAAAAACTCAGATTTGCGGTCCCTTGAAGCTGTGAAAAAATCAAATTTCTAAATTTACGAAAAAAGATACGGCCGTTTATGTCGCAAAAACGTGTAAATCGATACTTTCAATCGAATCAAAATTCATAACGTACTTTCGATTGACTCAGCACCAGAAATTTGGCATAAAGCAAGGGGTTACAGCACAGATAAAGTAATAAATATGAAAACAGTAAATATGTTGTTAGGACAATTTTTTTTTTTTCTATTCAGTAAAATCTACGAGACTTCATTCAGGAATTGAGCTATTAACATAGATAAGTTTGTACGGAAAGCTCTGTGCGCGAGTCGGACTCGCACTTGCCCAGTTTTTTTTTTCATCCAGTTTACTCTAAATAAGCGAGAATGTATTTATGAACGCCATATCAGTAACGCTGTCTATCTGAATTAGAATCTGGACTTAGATCTGATAAACAAAAATTATGCTTGACAAAAAGTAATAATATCTCAGCAAAACATGATGTGAAAAAATGCCGAGTTCTCTACAGCGCGCAGCGGCTTAGTTTATTAAAGTAGTCAGATGTAACTGATTGTACACCAAGTTCTCTCGAGGTCCTCCTTCAGTTGCTTTAACAAAAAAAAAAACTTAGCTGATTGAAACACACTCACACAAAATTGTTCTTAAAGACAAAGATTCAAGTTCGTGGATCGTGTATCAGCAATGCTTGCTGATGCGTGTGTGCAGATGGCTTCGCAACTATCTGGCGTAAAAAGCGCATCTTTAGTGCTGCTAGACGATAAACATGATTGTCCTCTCATGTGGAAAGTATTTCAGCGGGCAGATGATCGATAGGGACAAAAGGTTCTGGAATGGCGACAACGTACCGGAAGACGCAGCGTTGGAAGGTCTAAACTCAGTGGACCGATGACCTGTTGAAGGTCGCGGGAATCCGATGAAAGCGAGACGCACAGGACCGGTCATTATTATTTGGGGTAGGCCTCCCCCAAATGTAGCCAAATGTCCAATAGTGGACATGATGGTGATGGGCAAAGTCCCTGCTTACCATTGTTTATTAGTTTGTACCTGATTATGTATGGATCTTAGTTATATAAATAAATATTATTAGAGTCCAAAAGATTTTTAAGAAACCATTAAATAACCTTGTTTCATTTCATTCAAATATATGTTTGAAAACTTGACTCAGACAAAGTAAAATATGCATATAATGTTGTTGAAATTGATTGTGCGTTACGCAATACTTAGATAATTACCAACCGTAAGAACCATTGCACGTACCGACATTCATGTTACAAATAATTCGCAATTTGGCGGCTGCAATAAACAGTTTAGGCCTCACTTAATCTCCTAATAGCATAGAAAAGCTTATGAATCCGTCTAAAACTAAAATGTAAATAATAATTTAATCAGCGTGACGGATGCATGACATATCTACGCTTGCCTCGAGTGTCACATGAAGCACAGGCCAGGCCAGAATTGGCCTGTTAGGTACTAAAACTAAGCAGATTTATTCGTGATCATGAATTTTGAAACATTAGTAGGGAAAATAGCTGTTTTACTCTTTTAAATTTCAACCCGTATAAAAGTAAGGTAATAAAAGTAGCGTAATAAATATCCAAGAAAGTTGTGTTAATTTCTTCTTTACACGGAGTAGATTAGGTAGCAGGCGCAATCGGCAAAACTTCCCTGTTTTTAATTTTCTTTAAAACATCCACTTTTTTACTTTTTATTTTCAGTGAATAGGTGGAAAGCTTTCTCACTTCCAGCAAGGTTATTTTTCTCGAAGGATGTAAATCGTAATACCATTTTGAACTTTATTCTCTTTGTCTGAAGCTTTATTATTTGGAAACAAAACATTCTTCTTTTACTTTTTAATTGCTAAGTAGACGGCTAACTTTATCGACTGCTTCAATTGTTTTTAGGAATTCGTATCCCTAATTCATCTAGACTGTATTTGAAAAGCTTTTATCCTTTATACAATGCCTCTTTAATTACTTGACTCACAATACGAGGGGAGATGAACGCGGACACGACGGGAATTATAATAATTGCTGAAGTATTTTGACGTTGAAAATGATACATGGAGCGATAGCTTTTCGAGTGTAGACAATGTTGGGGTATCGTTTTGCTACATTCTCGATCATGGGAAACTTACCGATGGCCGGACAATCGGTCGGTCGGGTCGGGCTCTGCGGGCACTGCGGGCAGGCCGCCGCTCGCCTTATCACTCCGCGGCCCATTGTGCGCCGCGGCTTATTCCTGACATTCGCAATATTCCATGCCGTTCGACAAATACTCTCTAGATTACAGTAGGATGATTAGAATGTTTAGTACCTACCGACAATATTCATTCGTCCCGTACCGCCGCTGTTCGCTGATTTATACAGAGATCATTTCGTAGAAAGTTCAGCAATATTGCCGACTCATAACTTTGTCGTTATAAAATGAACAAAACTATCGAGATGATCGGCGCCCATTCCTCATCGCCAAGAATTATGACCAAAAAATAAATAATATGAATGATTACAGCCGAGATTCTCGGGACGCCTTTGTAGGTGTATCATAAAAACTGATCCTGTTATAGTTTGCGAAAGCAATTAAGTTGTAAAACTTAGTGGTCTCTACTGTCTTAATGAAATATTCCACTTTGATTATTAATGTCGGCCATTTATTGGAGCACTATATAAATCGGATAAAATAAATATTATGCTAAGGCATCATTTTTATTTCGTTACGAACGATCAAATTCCTGTTATAGGTACCTAATTAATATCTATGTCAGAATAAAAGAGAATGAAAATCAGACCCTTTTTTATAGTTTAATGAGAAAATGTTGGTTGTATGGATGAAATACTTAGATATACGAATGATATCATTGTTATAAGGAAACTCATTTACTCTATCTGAAGGGGAGAGGGTGAAATGGCAACTGCACTCTAAATTAGGATCAGATATTTATAGTTCATTACCGGGTGAACTGAAAGGAAGTAATCAACGAAAGATTCATGTATATGTTCTTAAGATCCGAACTGCTTTATTTATTAATAACAGGTTCAATAATTTTATAAATAAGTATGTTTATCGGCACGTCTCTACTACCTGTAACGTAGAATTTAATCTCAAATTAAGTATCATAAACACATAATAGAGGACGTATTAATGAATTTCGTAGACAGTCCAATTTAAACATAATTATTATACAAAAACACCATAATAAAATAATCGTACACATTAATTAGGTAGGAAATTGATTACTTACTGCCAAAATACAGCAGGGGTGGTCCAATTAGCAATTATTTAGGAATTAAATGTAGTATGAGTACAATTCCGTTGAATTATTGAAAGGTAACGTAATATTAATAAATTTTCCAAGAGAACGCAGGCTTGTATGTATAATGTATGACAAACGAACATGACATGTCTCCTGCTAATTAATGTAAGCATTGCGCAGGAGTTAATTAATTGTCGGCTACCCATGTAGCGCATGAAACATTTATAAAATTCATAACAGAGCTAATTATGAAACATGGCCGCGCCTGCGCTTTGCGCCACCCGCGGGGATCGCCTGCGCGCACGCCGAGCTCCACTTTAGTAAAAACTAACAATTCTCCACTGGCTTTTCTTGTTTATTAAATTACTGTTGTACATACTCTATAGATATTCCCACCACGATCATAAATCGACTTTGTACTTGAATTAAATATTAAAATCTCGTGTAAAAACTGTGCTGCGTAGGAGACTTAAATACCGGATTTTTTACTTATTCTGTTTCACACAATATTTTATATCTACTTATAAATTGTTGTTTGTCGTTAATTAATCAATTATGCTTCAATTATTTGAATATTGTATTGAGAAACGAGCCAAGAGGGTCATTGGTCGTTACCAAAGATCTTTTTGGTTCGTTTGGCTCGTTTCGTTATGCACTCGTCAAGTTAAATTTTCAAAGTCTGGAGCATCGATGACGAATTACTAGCCTGTCGATTTGGAACGGTTGATTCAGGGAGTATGCGTTGGAATTGCATAACTTAATTCCGCCAAGCCGTTTCATCATCGGACCACCAGATGTACGGCGACGCGCCACCGGCATCATCTCGCCTAAAAGTACAAAACATTTTGGTAACACTTCATTGTGCGTATAGATAAAGAATGGAATTCTCTGCTTGAGTCTGTTTTCTGATAGCTGCTACTTAGGGATCTTTAAGTTTAGAGTGAATATGTTTCTTCTAGACCAGCATGCTCCATCGTCGACCACACCATGGCTTACCATCAGGCGAAATAGTGGTCAAGAGCGAGCTTATAGTATAGCTTAATAATGATAACTCTGACAGAAGTATTATTGCCAAAAAACCTGACATAGTGGTGATAGATCGATTAGAGCGTCGCACAATGATTGTTGATATAACGGCCCCTCAGGACGAGAACTTCGTGAAGTCTGAGAAAGATAAACAAACTAAATATGACTTGGCTCGCAAGGTTGTCGACATGTGGGAAGTGGATAGAGCAATCATTATGCCGATAGTCGTAACGGCCAATAGCTTAATAGCTAAGAGCCTCGAACAACATCTAAGGAGGCTCTCATTAGGCAGCTGGATCAAGGGCCTGATCCAGAAAGCAGTACTCCTGGACACGACGCGCATTGTTAGGAGATTCCTCTCTCAGGAGCCCTGACCACCGGTAGCTTGGACTATTTTTTACATTTTTTACACACATTACTATTTTCTATATTTTTAAATGTTTCTTTTATTTTGCTTTTTTTTAAGAAATATTTGTAGCGACATCTATCGCGTCACATAAGAAAATCCTGAATCGCGCAATCAAAGTTCTCCGCGCGATTAGAACATATAGAACAGCCCAAAATCATCTATCGGGCAGTTGCAGCCCACCAGACATAACATCCCGTCTGGTCGGAGGATCCTCCCTCTTCAACGGAGGTTTGCGGGGCTTTACTCTCTGTTCCGCCTACCTCCAAACTGGTGACCCTCGACAAGAACGTCAGCGCAGCCTTCGTGCAGCTACTACTTCGTGACGTCATCATCACTTCCTCAAGCTTTCGAGCAGCGAGCCATACAGCCAGCACCCACGGCTTTAAAGGGTATCCTGACCACCAGCATGCCTACCTGGTCATACCTGGTCATCACCCTCAGCCTCATCAGCGACCTTGGCGAAGCACACTGCACCTTCGGCCAGTCACATGAAGAGCAATGAAGAACCTCTCCTGGTCGACGCAAGCAGTCAAGCCACTACGTCGCACAGCACCGCTCCGACTCACTGGAGCCAACAGCACTACTCCGACTCACTGGAGCCTGCAGCATCATCCCGACTCACTGGGATAGCACCACCCCGACTCACTGGGGCATCACCGCAGACAGTTCCGACTCACCGAGAACTATGCGGCATTCGGTTCCGACTCACTGGAACCAACCTACCACTGGCCTGGCACGCATCAAGAAGCATCAAGAACCATCGATCTCCGATCTCCGGAGGGGAGTGATGTAGCGACATCTATCGCGTCACATAAGAAAATCCTGAATCGCGCAATCAAAGTTCTCCGCGCGATTAGAACACATAGAACGGCCCGAAATTATCTATCGGGCAGTTGCAGCCCACCAGACGTAACATCCGTCTGGTCGGAGGATCCTCCCTTTTCAATGGAGGTTTGCGGGACTATACTCTCTGTTCCACATACCTCCAAATATTTATAAATGTAAAAAAATATGTATAAAAAGAAAATAAATGGAATTATAATAATAAATATTTGAATAGTTGGTGGTATTCCAAAATATCTAGTAGACTATTATATTAACCTATAACTATAAACAATATATGTCGTACCTTCCTAACTAGAACCCTGAGTAGGCTTAGGAGCCGGAAAAACTTTCTTCTTATCACACAGACCATCTTAGCATAGCATCAATACCTAAAATAAGGCTCAAGCTGTGGAAAGAACGTCACCTATCACTATTGAACTTATTCAAAACCCAGCAACATCTGCCATCATCTCATCATCTTCCTGCCCTTGTCCCGTGTTATTTGGGGTCAGCGCAACACGTTGTATCCTTCCATTCTTTCCTGTCACCCGTCATGCTATCACTGACTTCATTTTCTTTTATATCACTCTTCACATAATCCATCCATCTTTCCTTTGGCCTCCCTCTCCACCTATCCACATGTATACTCATAACTCTTTTAGTAACATGCATTTCATCTCTCCTCTTTACTTGAACATACTAAGACAAACGATTCCCCTTCAACTTTTCAGTCACTGGCGCCACTTTCAAACTTCCTCTAATATACTCATTTCTCACTTTATCTATTCTCGTCACACCACACTTCCATCTCAACATTCTTATGTCCGCTACATGCAATCTTTTTTAATCCGTCTTTTTCGCCTTCGCGCTCCACCCTAGAGCGCGAGAAGACATTGGATGGTTTCTCATGTTAAAAAAGAAAAAATAGGCAGTCTAATGGAGTGCGGTGCCTCTTTTTAGAACGTGAACCACACGTTGTAGACCCCAAGTGCCCTTACACCGGCACTTTGGATGACTTAATGAATGCCACTGACGCTGCAATTAATGTGGCCACCTACTGAGTGCACGGATGGCGCAGTGGTTAAGCGATTGGCAGCTGCACTGCGTGTCGCGCGTTTGATTCCCGCACGGAAAAAATAGTGTGGCCTACAGATAGGTGTTGCGGTCTCGGTTATGTATGTGAGTTCACATGTTTGTGAATGCACCCAAGATACAGGAGTAATTCCTAGTCTGGGTTAACGAATTAAAATCAAATACAATTTAAATAATTCTATATTCTAGCTAGAATAAACTTTCAAGCCATAACTTACTTATAATATCTTTCTAGTTAACAGATATGTACATAAAGAGAATTCAGTCATTCAGAGGCCAAAAAAACCAAATTATAGGAGTTGAGTGCAAAACATTCACCAAATAAAATTAAATAAAACTTTAATAAAATAGACAAACTTCATGGAAATATGCTTCAACGTCGACCACTTACCATGAATAAATCCATATACTAATATTATAAATGCCAAAGTGACTGGGATGTCTGCTACATCTGCACATCTTAACGGCTGAACGGGTTTCCACGAAACTAGCATTCGGATAGACCACGTCCTGAGATAGGACATCCCATACTTTTTATATCGCATGCTCCATCGTCGACCACATCATCGCTTACCATCAGGTGAGATGGTGGTCAAACGCGAGCTTATCATATAAAAAATATATAAAAATCTACCAAATTATTGGCATTATGCCATGCGTTCAAGTTTGGCATGCGGGCAAAGCCGCTAACAGAAGCTAGTAAAATAAACATTAAAACTATACTCTTTTGATTTGGAATAATATTTTTTATCTTTATACATTCACTAAAATAGTAGAGTTAATTTTTTGTCTATAGATTAGGAGAGCGGGCATCTCTAAGTAAAGACGTAATAGCTCAATAATAATTATGTACATCATATTGACTTGTTTTCTCTTTCTTCTCGTAAATTAAAAAATAATGTATATATTTTATACATTATTTTTTCGAAGTCATTTTAATTGTTTTAAAGTCCGTTTTTTTATTTTTTAAATTTACTTACCTGTATTTTTGCTTGGCTTCTTAGTGCCCAATAACAGCTCTTTTTATAATTTAAGCTGTGTTGTAGTATATGGTTTTTATATTAGTATAGATTTTAATTCCCAAATTGCACGTTTTTCAATAATTTTTTACGTGTATTTCGCGGAAAATGTTCTTGGTAACAATAATTATTCATATTCTTTTGTATTTTTTTTAAATATAATGTATCACTATCTGTTTTTCCTAATAAATAGAAAACAAGCACAATTGATTCTTACAATTAATTTTATAAATTACAACAGAGAGCGAACAGCTTTATCACAAAAAGTACTAGTCTAGTAGCCATAAGGTCAGATAGCGTTCAAACACGAGCTAATAAAAATAATTTATAATAATAAAAAATAGCAAAAAAATATATAAGTAGGTAACTGTAAAAATATTAGAAAACATAACTCCCGTTATCTGTGAAAAAGAAAACAAAACTCTTGTAAACATCAGTGAAAATAAAACTGAAAGGAAAACATTTCGATACCGCCGGGACTCAACAAAACGCATTCAAAACCATAAAATTTCCCTGATGTAAAACAAGTAGTTACAAGCCATCTGCAACATCAGCACGTATATGGCGGTTGTTTAATATTAATCAGCGAATTAGTATGACTAAACTAACGAAATCAATTAACTCATTTTTTTGCATCAAAACCCGTCCTGTTCAAAGCCGTTCCAGGATTTCGCGGTGACAATCAAGTTCCGCTGTCGGTGATAAAACAATACAATGTCGTGTCGTGTAAATATTTAATTCATTCTTTAAATGTCATTACAATACTTAAACATACTTACATAAGAATATAAGGAACGGACATTATGCGTTTATGGTCTTCTTTGGACGAATTCTTTGCGACATTTTACGGCATTGATTCTTTTGAGGAAGAAAGGTCGCTCTGAAGAGGTATACATATGTACATTTTTTTATCAATACCTGTATGCGGGTATTACCATTACATGTCAATTACATATGTGCCTACATACATACATAGACATACTTTGTTGTTCCTGCCTATTATGTTGGTAGGTAGAAAATCCACTGATATTTTTATTTAGAGACGCTTGAATTTAATTTCTCAATTGTCATGTCCTCCAAAAAATTATCCATAATAAATGAATGCGTAAAACATAAAAATAACAGATAATTGGTTTCTGGTAAAAAATAAGATGTTTTTTTTTTGGTTATTACATTCTATATTTTGAAATTCAAGATATATCAGCAAACAACTGGTCGACTATTCGCGTGACCAGAGGGCTGGGCTTTTCTTCGGACAACGAATCAGCATTGCTATCCAACGTGGCAATGCTGCCAGCGTTCTGGGCACTTTTCCTATTGATATCGATGTGGATGAATTTTTTGATGCCCAATAATTTCTTTTTCTACCCGTTTGTAAATATTATTATTTTTAGTTTGTATATATTCCTATTACGTTGTTAATATTTATTAGTTGTTGTGTTTCTTATAATTAGTATTAGAATGTTAGCAATTGTAATAATATTGAAATTTCAAAAAATAAGATTATGTTTGATTGAATTTAAGAATAAATAATTAAAAAGTATCTATTTATTGAGGATACGAAAAAGAATTGACGAGAATTTCTAATAGTGCGCAGATTTGAGAATAAGCATAGAAAGTAAACAATATAGCTTTTGCTCTCGCCAGCCAGCCAGCTTAGCCCTCGCGACAAACGAAAATTTTCCCTAAGGAATGTAGTACCATCTGGATGAAAAGAGTTTTTTTCCGCTATTGAGGCGTGATAGATTAACAAACATACAGATTTTCACACATTTATAATATTAGTGGGATAGGATTATGTCTAAAAAGAGTTGTCTTTAATTTAAGCATAACGCTTGAAAAAAGGTGTGTAAACCTGAAAAAAAAGAAAATGGAAATATTTTTCGAGGTAGATAAATAATTGGGCACTAGCATTACTCTTAAATCCGGCTTCGCAGTAGTAACGTAGAATCAAAACAAACGTGACGGAATGGCTTGCTGTTGACCGTATAGGCAGATAAACCGATAAATTCCTAAATACAAAGGCAGATCACGTCACTAGTAACGGCTTTCATATTACGGTTATTCTGCTTCTGGATAAAATTTGGAAATTTAGAAACCGTAACAATAGCAAAAAGGTACACGTGCCGGGTCATACTTGGCTTCTATGCAAACATCACGTGCCGTACTTCTTTTTCTTTATCCACCACGCCGATAAATGTTTACAGGCATTTCAATAATTTCGAAGAATAACAATTTATAAGCATTCATTCTTTGTATACCATTTTAATTTATGAAGTTATTTGTTTTTAGAAGATCATCTTCCTGCAGGTACGCTCTGCTATTAAGTTAGCACTTCATCGTTGCTTATTTCAATAGGTATACGTACCTTCTGACTTCGAGTACCAAGATAACATTTATGTAGCAAAAAACTAGAGAAAATCATTACAATATTTTTTTTTTCCTTTCGTTTTTATGCTGAACAAATCCTTAACTTTTCAAGAAAAAGATGACTAAGTTTAATGAAAGAAAATGTGAAATATATAGAAAATGTGAATAATATATATATAATACCTACGAGATAAATTATTAAAAATGGTAAGAATTAAGCAAGGCACTGACAATGCCCATTTAATTTGCCTTGGACAGAGAACAAGCATTGGCTTACAGCGTGGCAATGCCACCAGTCTTTTGGGCACATTACCAGTCGACAGCGATGCGCAAGAGTTTTTTTAATGCCATAGGTATTTTGGATAATTTTTAGTTAGTTATGCATTAATTAAGGGTTTTTATTTTATTTAAATATGTCAACAGTATTAGCAATTTGTAACTAAATTTAGTTCTTAATACTTAAACATTAGTTACAGTTCGACAATATCTGTGTTGTTTTCATTGATGACCAACTATTCAAACATAGAACGTAATGAGTCTGGTACTTACTACAAAATCCTTTGTGAAAGAAATTATCTTTCTAAGTTGCATTTTTTATAAATTTATATTCCGAAGTTCTCTTGGGCGGAACGGGAGATAGTGTCAGACTCTTACTGACTAAAAACCCACTCCTGTTCCTTCGTTGCCTTCGTCCCAGGGCCCCGGGTTTCGCTTTCACACTACCCAGGGCCCGATATTCCGAAGTTAAGACACTCTTTTATATATTTCAAAGTTCAGATTTTTGTGGAGCATAAAATAAGTACGTTTAAATTAATTGATATATCTTTTAAGTGGATGACATTATTGAAAGTAGAATTTTCTAACGATGGAATGAAGTTAATTTATTGCCTTCACAAAACTTCTGCTTAGGTATGGACAGCATAAAAAGAAAAGTTTATGAAAGAGTAATTTATCAACATAGGTTTTGTTAATAGAATAGAATTTTTTAGTTAATATCCAGTTATTTTTATAATACGTACATATTATGATACCGAAGGAGATCGCATGAGTTATTTTTCTTATTAGCTAGCGGACTGGTTAGATAAATGTACTTTTAAGGATTTTGCATATTTGGAATAGGTTTAAAAATTGATAATTTTGAAGCTAAAGGATAAATTATTACTGCGAAGTGCGACGTATAGTTTGATTTCTTCGAGTACACATCCCGGGAACCAAGGCCTCCCTACTCTAACTAGTTAATAATTATATAAGTCTGTTAGCAGTTAGACTGTTTTTGCAATGTGTTGCATGCAGGCCTAGATTAAAATAATTTTGGCCTCAGGTAAGAAAAGTTGACTGTTGACCAGTTCTATGATTAGAAAATTATGAGCTTCCATGTAAACTTCTAATCAATTGACTAGCCTGTTGTTTTAGCGGTTAGTGGCCCTGACTGCTACGCCGGAGGTCGTGGATTTGATTCTCACCCAGGACAAATGATGTGTGATGAGCACGATCATTTGTTCTGTGTCTGGGTGTAATTTGTCTATAATATGTATGTATTTAGAAATATATAAGTATGTTTATCAGTTGTCTATTACTCATAACACAAGCTCTGCTTAGCTTGGGACTAGACGGCGTTGTGTGATAGTTGTGGATTATTATTATTATTAATCCTTTATCTGATTAATTGTAAAAAATCTGTTCTAAGTGTAGACAATCGTATACCTAGCAAATACGGATACCTAAAGAACTTTTGTGCGGAAAAGATAAATGAAGGTCGGTTTTTAAACTACAGGTTATGTACTTTGATATGTGTTACACGTTTTAGTTTTCCTATATTTAGGGCTTATGACTAGTTCAGACCAATGAGGCTGAACTTTAACGGAATCGCATGATAAGCATTAGGTAACTCAGTAGGATTATATGTGATTCTAAATCAAACCAAGAGTTACTTCAGTTGACGTAAAGAGATCTTTTTCAATGAAAAATACTTATAAAAATTGTATGTTAATTATCTTTATTTTATTTGTCTTATCTATCTCTGAGGTTTTTATTATTATTTATTTGTAATATTGTTGACCACACGGGATTTCTAATTAGAAATCCAGAAGAAGAAGCAATTAGTGTGGTCAACAATATTCATATTAATATCAACATTTCGATGCAATTACATGAATAACTCTACCTAATTCCAACCCCTGGTAATAAGTTGACCATCATCATTTCAGCCGAAAGACGACTACTTTTGGACATGAGCCTCCCCCAATCATCATCATCATCATCATTTCAGCCGAAAGACGTCCACTGTTGGACATAGGCCTCCCCCAAATGCCGCCTCAATGACCGGTCCTGTGCGTCTCGCATCCATCGAATTCCCGCGACCCTCACCAGGTCATCGGTCCACCTTGTGGGAGGCCTTCCAACGCTGCGTTTTCCGGTACGTGGTCGCCATTCCAGAACCTTTCGTCCCCATCGACCATCTGTTCTGCGAGCAATGTACCCTGCCCACTGCAACTTAAGTTTGGTGATTCTTCGGGCTATGTCCGCAACCTTGGTTCTCCTGCGTCCCCCAAGTGCCACCATAATGAATGGCCCTGTGTATATGTTAGGCATCCTTAAACATCAATATACACTTTTTTGATAGGGTATCATTAAATAACCTCTCACTCTCTTTGGATGGCGTGAGAGGGAATGTCAAATTTTTACTGATTTAAAGCCACCTGTGTTTTTCCAATTGCTCTTTACTTTCCTGGGACATGATAACTCTTTAAACCAACCCTGCAGAAAAATCTACATACTTAATTTAATTATTATTTGTTTGTTACTTATTTTTGATGACTATGAAAAAATTCAAGGAAAGTAGACTAGTTTGAAGACTGTAATCAATAACCTGAAATTTAAGTAAAACAAATTTAAAAATCAATCAACAGCTCAATAGCTTATCTTTCCAATCTTGTAACAACAATCGCACTCGAAAACAAAACAACTCCAAACTAACGGACTTCATGCTCGATAAAGAGATGCAGTTGAAGCGTGCGAATTCAAAAGTTTATCTCACCTTACTATAACGACAAGGACGGCGAACCTGCCACCTCTCTCGCAAGCCATGAGTTTTGCATAGTGGCCAGTGGACACCTTACATCAAAACAAGTGAGGTCTTGAGCGAGCGGGGGCGCGCGTCGGCGGGGCGCGGGGCGCGGGGCGGCGTGGGGCGGGCCGGGGGCGTGCGGTGCAGCCTGCGCTGACCCCACGCCTTGCACGATGCACTCCGCAACACTGCACTACTTGCATCTCGTCACAACAGACAACCCACCACTAACACTCAAAAGAAAATTCAGCAAAACATGGTTTTATAAAAAAAATCATAATAGCAAATATTCATTCAATAAAAGTTTATATCTAATTAAAAACTGATAAACATTCCAAATTAGAGTTTCAAGAATATTGGAAATTTATACAAAATAAGATCCGATTCTACAATTTCGTCCTGAAAGATCTGTTACCGAAATAACTGTAAGCGGTTAAAGTAAGATACCAGTAACGCCATCTGCCGGCCGATAGCAGAACTACACTCCATTCGAATTACAACTTTTACAAGCTTTGAGTGTTATGACTACACTAAACGATTTAATTATGTAAATTAATATAATAACACCTAGTTTTATAATAATGTCGTATAACTTTATTTTAAAGTTATTTAATATTTTGTTTCGCTTTGTAGAGTCAATAAGAATGTCTTTTATTTTTTTATTTCCAAACTATTTTCTTTTATTTCCCCGGTTTTTTTTTTATGGTCGAATAATAATCAGTTTCTGACAACGGAAGATATGTGTTGTAATATTATAACTTGCAGGTATGCAGTTTGTTTACAACTATGACGATGCACATTTACAATTAGTAACTGTAACATCCGCGGATATGGCGTCATTTACATGCAAATACATCGACATTATTACAAAAATGAACATCCTGTCGCGCCGATCGATTTGCATATTTTTTAATAATATCAGGAAAAAATAACAAAAGCGGCCTTTGTGAAACGGACGACAGACAATTGTTAGGATTTCCGGAGCAAAAGTAAATTATTCATAAAATTTAATCAGGACGGTCTCATAATCTATGGCGATGATAATTATGTGTTATTATGAATACAATGAATTTATGGTAGTGTCAGGCTTTATTATTTGCGTCATGTGATTGTCATCTTTATGGGCAAGTTTCCCAACATCATTGTCAAACAATTAAAGTGTTCTAAGTACCTGAATTGTGCTGATTAGTACCTACTATTGAAATTAGGACCTGAATATGCATCAGGCAAGCATGCTGCATGGATGACATGTCTTGTCTTTTCCCATGTTAGGTATGTAAGCTCTGAGTAATCATTTATTATTCTAATATATGTATTGATGTTAAGATGTTTTGCCGACCGGGATTATTGCCACAATATATTTATCATCTATCCTTGATAGTGGCTGTTGATAACATAGAGAAAATAGGCGTTGTTTATAAAAAAAAAAAAAAACTTGTAAAACTGTGATGGATTGGTTCTTGATACAAATGTGTTTTTGGCGGGATTTTTTCGAGTTAAGTTCAGTGGCTGTTTTAATTATTCGCAAATTGATTCCTAGTGGATAGGTATTGTGATGTTAATTTGGTCTAGCTTTGTAAGTACCTCAAGTGTCCACTGGAGAATTTGTGAAATCACTGTAACAGGTGCGATCAGTAAAATAGTGCTGAGAATTTGTGTTGTGATTGAAAAAAAAAAATTAGGCTGATTCGATTTTGAGGCTGGTTGGATTTTGAGGCGAATCATTTGCTGCCAAATAGTTTAAAAATATTAAAATGTGTTACATTCTAATGTCTCTACGAAAGACATTATCATTAAAAACTTATCACGCAAGAAAATATGGACATAAGACTGGGCAATTGATCGAAAGACTCCGACAGATTAAAAAAAAATAATACAAACTTTTTCTATGGGGAATTTGAATTTGGAATCTAATAAATTAGGAGATATTTTGAAACTAAGCATAAATATAGTAAGCGAGTTTTACAAATAAGGCAGTTTATTGGCAAAAGATACAACTGCATACTGCAATCGCAAATTACTAAAGTAAATAACTATACAAGTATTTTTTTTTTGTAAATAACCTTTTTTTTTAATTATACCTATAAGTCCTAAGTCACTCACTGGCTCATTAAAGTTTAGTCCAACGTCCCAATCTTTGGACCTAGAACACTGTAAATTTGCACACAGTTTCCTTTTATGATGAATACATAGAATAAGAAAAGATTTTCCAAAATTTATTTATAAATACTTTATTGTAGACCAAAATAATAAATGATACATTTGAGCTCTAAGCTTTATATTTAAAAACATACAATTGGCGGCCTCATCGCATTCCGCGATCTCTTCCAAGCAACTTGGTTTATTTAAATCTGGTTAAATTACTCCTTAAGGGGATGAAACGGAGGTCTAAAGTTTATATGGAGAAACCTACTTTCACACGGGCGAAGCCGCTGACAGAAGCTAGTGATAAATAAAATATACGTACAAATGAATTGATTCATTGATTTGTGTGAACAGTTAAAATAGAAGAGAGTATGTTAAGTAAGGTACACAATACGATGAATCTTTTCTTTTCTTGAGACGATTTACTGAACTGACATCTTGTCTATCTACTACATATCTACTACATGGAATATTGTAGCAACCAGCCTGTAAATTGACTAAAATGGCTATTTAAATTCTTTAATATTTCTTTATTTATCAGTAAGTACATTAAGGTTCCCATTAATTCTGCACTTTCTATATTTCTGTTGACATCCTCACACCCCAGCCACCAAGATCCCGATCGCGACTACCACACACCGTAGGCGCGGGCTTGCGTACGATGAGCAATAGGTAGTTCGCCATCCAGCCGCCTGGTAACCGTCAGTACCGTATAATGTTCCACGCCCGCCTTAAAGAGATCTAAGCAAAACCGTAGGGGCCCAGCAGGGCCGAAGCCTACTAGGGTAATGGGTCAACTATTGGAAAGGTTACCCGTGGTCCTAGGACGCAAATGGCAACTGAAGGAACATAAGTGTGGTTTTAGTCAGTAAAAGTCTGACACGCCCTCCCACTACGTCTTAAAACAGGAGACTTCGTTGGTTGATTTCCTACCTTAAAAAGAGGTAAGTTTTTGAAAAACCAAAGCATGACAAGAAGAATATCCGTACCAAGGTTACTTAGGTAAATAGAGTAGGTACCTTAGAGATGTATGAGTCGTGAATCTTTCATTAAAACGGAAAACAAAAAGAAAAGTTTTACCTTATAATAAGTTTCACACTACCCGTGGCCCCAGTAGGCTTCGACCCTGCTGGGCCCCTACGATTTGCTGACATCTCCTTGAGGCACGCGTGGAATAGTACGCGTCGTCGACGACTGACGGCGAGCCACCCATTGCTCGCCGTCTACAAGCCCGCGACTACGATAGTAGTTTTACCTTGTGAAATACCATGTAGGTTGGTATTTCATAAATCATAAGTTACCTAACCTGACTCAAGCTCAATATCATATCTCTTAGTATCAACTATAACTTTGTGTTTTGAACAAACATTTTGTTTAACATTTTTCAAGTAGATAACTAAGAAACAAATAAAATTTATTAAGTTCTCTTCCAGGCGATTATTTTCAAAACTTAAAATTGAAGGACAATTTAAAAAATAATTATATCTTATTTGGTGTCGTGGAAACTGTTTTATTCTGGGGATATGAATGGGGTAAAAAATAAAATACTAAACGTTGTAAACTTTTATGTTCAGCTAAAAGAGAAGAGGACATGGACTTACACTCGGTACACAGTTATCTGCTGGACTAAATTCTAGCAAGTTGTGCCACAACACCCGATTCTACGCCTTCCGCACTTAGTCCATACCCAGGCTCTACCTTACCCAGAGCCTACGCATCTGAAATCAAGTAAATAGCTATACTTTTAAAATTTTTACACTATAAAAAAAATACAGTAGAAGCTAAAAATTAATAGGATGTAATAATGAGCAATTTTATCGCTAAAAGCGATTTTTACATGGATGGATTTGACAAAGAAGGTGACGCAGGTAGCTCGTGGTGTTTACATATTTATATAGGTAAGGTATTTACATATTTATATAGGTAAAATACATAACTAATAAATTACAAATAATACAAATCGTATCTGTATATACCAAAGGCCAAGTCCTGACTTAGTGACTCATCAACTCCCAGCCCAAATTTTGGAACTTAGAATACTGAAATTTTGCACAGGAGTTCCTTTTATGATGTTATACAAATAATAAGAAAGGGTTTTCCAAAATTCATCCCTTAAGGGGATTAAATGGTGGTCCAAAGTTTGTATGACGTTCAGATTATCTTAATATTTGAATGCATAGGTACTCCAACTGAAATGTTCGTATATGTGAACAAAGCCAAGTTATAGTCCTCATTCCTGTGCAAAATACAAATCTGATGTCATGTATGTAGCATAGCATAGTCGGCCTTACATGTTCCTACTGTTGGGACTCGGGCCTCCTCTTTAGGAGAGGGAATGGGCCGTAATCCACCACGCGAGCCCAGTGCGGGTTGGTGGATGTCACATGTCTTTGAATTTTTTGTTCTAGGATATGCCGGTTTCCTCACGATACCCTCACCGTTTTGAGAGCAGTGGTGGTGAAATAAATTACACAAAGTAATGCGCCTGGCTGGGGCTACAACTCGTAAGTCGGGGCCGTTACCACTCGGCCACCACTGCTCCATGTATGTAGACATGGGTTTCATTCTACAAATTATAGAATCTTTATCTGATACGGTAGGCTCTTGCTATGAAGGTGGACAAAGGCAAATTCTATTGTTGGCTTGATTATGCTATTATAAAAAGCCGCTAAGGAACTATAGAGCATAAAGTTGCGAGAGCTAAATTGGTGTTATGCTGGTGTGCTATTAATACATTAAATAGCACTGGGTACGGTCAGAGAAATGATTAGTTAAGTGATTACAGTCACGAGCATTTACGTAAAAAGTTTGCAATAGTATCATCACAGCATTAATGTTTCACAATTCTCTATTTGTCATCATTATCATCATCATTTCAGCCGATAGACGTCCATTGTTGGACATAGGCCTCCCCCAAGCGTTACCGGAAGACGCAGCTTCGGAAGGCCTCTTACAAGGTTGACTGATGACCTGGTAAAGGTTGCGGGAATCTCTATTTGTACCAACTTGACTGCGATCCTACCTGATGGTAAGCAGTGATCCATACCTTGATTGCGAAACGCACTAGTTTATTACGAGCCTATTAACTCTAGCCTTGAAGATACTTAAATTATAATTGTTTCAGTTTTTCATGTATTTTGTTTATTTATTTTAGTACATACATATTATATTAGAGCTGCAGGCGGCTAGCTCGCGTGGTAGCAGAAAATATATGCCTATGTCACTCAGTGATAAAGCGAATTTCTTAAAGTGATTTTTTTTTTCAAAATCGGTCACGTAGTTTTTGAATTTATTAATTGCAAACTTAAATACAATTTGTATTATATTTATGGTTTATTTGTATATTTTTTTCACACTTTTTAGGGTTCCGTACCTCGAAAAAACGGAATCCTTATAGGATCACTTTATTTTTCGTCCGTCTGTCTGTCAAGACCTTCTATCTCGGAAGCGTGTGGAGGTATCGAGTTAAAATTAAACCATATTCTTAAGTCTGCGGTCCCTTGAAGCTGTGAAAAATCAAACTTCTAAGCTAACGAAAAAAAAATATATGGCCGTTTTTTTCGCAAAAAACGTATTGGTCGACGCTCTCGAAGAAATCATAATTCATAGGGTAGGTAATTCCCGTTGACCTAGAGTCCTTTAATTTGGTATGAAGCAAGGTCTCATAGCACAAGAATAGGAAATAATCTGAAAACTGTAAATTTATAGTGAGGTTAAAAAAAACTTTTAACGATTCGGAAAAATCTAAGATTGTACGGAACGGTCAGTGCGCGAGTCCGACTCGCACTTGCCCGGTTTTTTAAATCATTGCACCTACTGTCTTGAAAAAAAAAACAAATGAATAATTTGAAGATTTCCTACATAGCCATTATTTAGGCATTTGATATAAAAAATATCAACAGACAGAATTGTTGTGACTTCAATATTCATACAGGCAGTTTAAGTTCATACTGGGAGGCAGTTGGTTAACCTATATTTCCTGTTTGTTCATACATGGTGATAATATTACTTATACAACGTTTAATTCTTTACTTTCTTAAAAAAATAAAAACTATATAGCACACATAACACACACGTACCTACAAAATACAACCAGAACCGGAGCAACTGTCTGTAAGCCATACACATATTTGTTTTGTGTGGGAATCGAACCCGTGACAAGCAGGGCAACAGTCACTCGCACAACTACGTTGCTTACCGTGCCAACTAACTAGTTAGACACTCAAGCGTTAACCATTATCTGTTAGGGCTGAGAACGATACACGCGGCCGGCAGACCTATTATAATAAGCAATATATTAAAATATAACATGAACAGAGTAACAAATGGTGTAGGCAGGGTTATGGAAATAGATGTTATCGTCTGCGTCACCTGAACGGAAGCGAGACGGTGTCACTAACACAAAAACCACATTAGTACCCCAATTATAATTACAATGTTATTTATGCACGTTGAACTATCAAAGTTTACAAACAAGGGGATTATCTCTTCGTAGATCACATTTTGTTGAGTGAAAACAGAACCGCTCGTAGGCGATATTACAGGTTATATCTTACTTAATTCAATTCTCGTACTATTCGAATTATAGAATAGACGAATATTTTACGTTATAAGAATTCTCTGAAGCCTGTATCAAAAAAAAATCAAACATGTTATTGGGCGGGCAACGAAAGAGCTAGATAAACTCGTCCAGATGTTTCAGCGGCAAATTATTTCTTGAACAGTAAATCTTATTTGAAATAAAGTATCCGTGTATTATAAACACCTGCGTCTGAATAAACACACATGCAGGTAAATCAGAATGGTAAATGACTAACTGTAATATAAATATCTGAAATAGTAAAACTTGTAACATGCGTTCGAATCAAACAATCTTTCAGCCGCTTCCACAAAGCTTAGCATTTTAAAATGAATCCGGTGAAGATCGTAAAATATTCGATAAACAGGGCATGTATGTTTGCTTTCGCCGAGTTTAACATTGCTATTAAACAGTCGTGAAATGGACAGAAATAATCGGGTCGATCCGTTATATCGCATCATTCGTATGACGGCGGCGTCGGCAGACGATGCCCATTGCTATGCTGGCGGTGCGCGTGCGACTCCCGCGATCACACGATTACTTTATTCCTCAAAACTTATACGCAGACAGCTAGGTACGCAACGGACTGCTATCACTGTACAGCTGTTTTACATCCAGAAATCCTTTCCGCTTTGCAAGCTTTTAATGCTCAAGAGACTATATGCTATCTTGAACCTATTGTTATAGGGATTAAGAGCCGCAACGATGTAGAAAACGCGCGCGTCATTATCAGGCAGTTTGGTTTGTGACGTGATGACGTGGCGGCGTGAGTCCGCTGCTGTCGCGAACTTTGTGAATGTTTGATGGCGGTGGCTGCGTCCCGCACCAGACGGCTTTGTTTTTGTGAGTCGCGACGCGCGCCTGCCGGCCGGCCTTTCGCCGCCGATTCTTTAAATCGACCGAAACAATACTGGGAACTAGGACATTTCGCATCAAACACATACCTGCCTACTTTGAAGATGACGTATGTTCGTACACGACTACGCCTGCTTTTGTTTGCAAATTAACGTTAATGTAAGTAACAGTGTTCGTACAACTCTACAGCTAGACATAGAGAGATGTGAACGGCCGGCTGAGTGTTTCCGCCAATCGGTGTCATATAAAAAGGACTTCTACTAAACATGAATGACTCCTGGCAAGATGGGATGTATCGCATAGTATTGAACGTTTTAATCGCGTGATTCAGTTGCGCATTAGGAGCGCGGAGCGCGGGGCGTGGGCGCGGGGGCACGCGGCTGCTCGTTGCCTCCCGCGGCGCTGCGCCCGCTCCGCTACTTTTTATCCGCGCATGCTCGGCTCGTGTCTTTTTCGCTCTTCCCGATTGGAATTCGTTGAGGGATCGCCGCTGCCGGTGGCAGACGTCTTGTGACATGTCAGCGGCGGTACGTGCACTGCGTACAAGGCAATTAACCAGTCATCTCACTCGAATCCACCAGTCCGGCGGAATCTCCTCGCAGTTCGAGAGTTGTTTCTGAGGAGGCTCGTCTTTATTCAAGGAACTACCGTGAACATACTGCGACACAGAAATCGTTAATTGATCTTGTTAATTGTCCTTTTTTGGCACAACATCTTGTAAGTATTTTACTTGTAGGGTTTTTACCACTATAAAGTATTGAACAAATGTCCTCTCAAACTCAACGTTCCAAAGTGTTTTAATTATTTTTTGGGTCTCTTTATACAGCAACTTTACAACTTGTAATTGTAGCGGGATATAAATGACGCAGGTTGTATGGTAAATCTAGGTAAATGTACGACATCAACATCATGCAAATATCTAATGTTGAACACCTACTCATATGAAATTCCAACACCATTGCGTGATCTGAAACGCAATCTGACATTTTCCTTGCGAACGAAAGAAGAGGCTTTAAAAAGTATTTTTCGAGGTCCTTGCTATTCGGGTGGTAGCATAACAACGACAGCTCTTACAATAGAAACTTATGTTTGACAAAAGGAAAGGGCGAACTTCGACGCAGCGTGTGAATGAAAATAAAAGAGAAAATAATGGAGACAAATCACGGCGACCGACTTAGAAACAGCAGACCAAGTAGGTATTTCTAATTCATTGACATGATCCTATTCCTGCAGGCCGGCAAATATAAAGTTAACCAATAATTTGGGCAACCTTCCTTTTATTCGTCAGGCACATTTAATTATCGACAATAATAATCGACATAACAATGAAAACCACAATATCAGAAATGGAATGAATACAATGTTAAATTGTATTTATTAGAGTTTATTATTATCGCTTTTTGAACAATAAGTAGGTGCGTATAGACAATTATGGTAAAGTCTGGTAAAGGTGTCGCCGAGGTGCCGACCGACTACTACATGTGTTACCGACTTGCATAATGGATGCCAGGGCTATCCGCGCGGCGCAACTAACTTAAATATATTCTAGCTGTACAGTTTACCCCAAATAGCCCCTATCGCTACCTCGAACTTTTCCGAAATATATGCAATTTGTTTAAGGTTATCTTATTTAAGAAGTCTCAAAAGAATGTCATAATCATTTTTCTGGATTAGATTAAATTATTTTGTGCCTTTCAAAGTCCACCGCTATCTACTGTTGACCAGCAGTTATACTTAACCTGACTCACAAAGACACTTAATATAATATTGGTCGAAGACACAATGAAATGCTAATGGCAATTAACTAATTATATTGTTTATTGTCAATTTGTTTAACAATTCATTTCCCTGACTGTACACGGCTATTCAAATAAATAGAAAGTATGAAGTAAATAAAATTAAATAATCACAGACTGTGCCAATATGTTCATTTGAATATGTAAATGTACTAAGGAGACCTCTGTTCTAGTATCACGTTGCGATTGTAAGCGTAGTCACGTTTATCATATCATTAATATTAATCTCAACTTATTTAAGGACAGAAAAATATGAAAGAATATTTTGGTGAAGTCGCGAATATGCGGCCATAATATTAAAAATAATAAAAAATGCGTCCGTCGAATGCCCCGGTGGTAGCCCTTGGAATAACAGAAAGAAGCCGCTTGCCTTTCCATTGAATCAAATTCATATATTTTGAGATTCAGTTGCCAATTTCATTTGTACCGATAGGAAAAAAGCTTTCATAAAACACTACTTTTGTCAAATATTTTTTTTTATATGAGGTGCTTGTCAAAATTCATCAAAACCTCATTTCACACACGCCAGATCTTTACAGTTGAGGAAAATCTAAAGATCAGTAGGGTATATTTAAAATTACCATATTTGTTTATTTCTAAGACTGCCATATTATAAGCTGCATTAAACAAATACAGATAATAAAGAATATATAAGTGCGTGAAGTTTGATGTCCAGCTGAGAACTGGTGGAACACAACGCTAGGCAATGACACATATTGTTCTGACGGTACATTCCGTGGATTGTTTTATTGGATTATGCGACGAGGCCGCGAAGCAGCTATAACTATTCAGTGTCGTCTTTTGTGTTATGGAAAAACTTGTTCTTGAACCCATGTAGTGTGAAAGTCTCGTTTATTTGTGCAGTTTAATGTTACATATGTACACATATTATCGGGTGCGCGGCGAGGCTGTCAGCGCGATGCGCGCGCGCACCTCTCGACGATGCGCACACGCCGAGCGTTGTTAGCGCATAATGCCAAGCTCAGATCCTTCATCATTACCTACCTACTGTTTTGATTTTTCACCTTCGTTAGGTTTACTTTCCGTTTTTGGGTGCGTGTTATTTACTTTCAAATGGAAACTAGATAGGTATGTATTTTTATATTTACACAATATATGTAAACCATATAATTATTTTTTAGGGCTTTTATTTTTATTTTGTAAGTTAGTTTTAATTAGGTTAAGTTAAGCATATTAATGTATTTGTTATGTGATAAATAAATTGGTATGCATTAATTCATATTATTTATTTCATGTAAGAAATGTAAATAAAACAACTGATGCATAGATCATAAAAAGAGAGTGGGTTCCTTCTGCTACGGCATCTAACCGATGGAGTTCATACAACGGTTCGGAGGTTTCAAAATTCTTTTCCAAAATGATTTCAACATCAAATTTTATATGAAAAGTAGCTTCTGCCAGCGGTTTCGCCCGCATGCCAGTAGGCTTCTCCATACAAACTTTGGACACCTGTTTCTACCACTTAGCGGGGTAATACCATATGTACCACTACTGTACATGAAGTTTAAATAAATTTAGGAAAATGCTTACATATTCTTTGTGTAGATCATAAAAGGAACTTCTGTACAGAATTTCAGCCTTCATCAGCAAACCATAGGGGCCCAACAGGGTCGATGCTTACTGGGGCCACGGGTAGTGTTAAAGTGAAGCCCGAGGCCCTGGGACGAAGGCAAAGAAGGAACATGAGTGGGTTTCTAGTCAGTAAAAGTCTGACACACCCTTAGGCTTCGCCCAAGAGCGAGAAATGTCATTGGATGATTTTCCCACCAAAAAAAAAGGTCCAAGGGTTTGTTTTGAGCGCTGATGAGTCAGTGAGTGCGTCAAGATTTTGCCTTTTATATATACGTTAGTAAATTATTTCTCTTTTTATAAAATCTTTGATAAAAAGTCATCGGATTTTCGGTAAATAAATGTGAATTTCAGGGTTTTTGTAAAATTGCTTTTAAAGTTTGTATGAAAATCCGCAAGTTTATTGAAAAAAATAAATAATTAAATATGGATATAGTAATAGTACCTACATTGTTACCCTAGGGGTGAAAGTAACTTATTTAGTCCCGAGAGCGAGGCCACCAATAGTTCGAGGGACTAAATAAATCTTTAGCCCGAGCTAAACACGGTGCTTTTCATTACGAATACAAGGAAAGAAAAAATAAAATAAAAAACTTGTAAAAACTGGGTCGTATGATTTTTTATATCTTTCTTTCTTAATCAGGCGTTAAATCCATATTTGAATCTGATGAACTTATTGTGGTAATAAAAATCTCTGCTGTACGGAAATGTAAACAAAACTCTACAACTCGAAAAAGCAAATGAAGATCGGATTGCCGGATTGCCACTTCCCCGCCTATTTTGTCTTTTTTTATTTTGTGGCCGGCCAGTTATTCGGGCGTTTTTTTTCATTTTCATTATAAAAAAAATAGTACCTAAATATTTTACCTAATTATTTTATTTTAAAAAAGTACTTCAAAAAATAGTTGCATATGTCCTTTAAAAAAAATAAAATCTTTAAGTAATACTTTTCTTTAAGTTATTTCCATTTTACATCGCGCTGTAATTGACCGGCTGTATAGAAAGTTGGACCATGGTTCAATAGAAATATGAAGTTTTTTTTTTAATAATGAGACAGCTGTCAGTTGAAAGTGATTCTTCCTAGGGATGAAAAGTATTACTATCGACCCGCTCTTCAGGCAACTTCAGACCTACTAGCAGAGTATGAGTATTGAAAAATCACAAACGCAATTTAACGGGGTTTCTATAGAAAAGTTCAAAATATACGCAGATGATTACTGGTAGGTACAGTACCTAAAATCAGAAGTCATAGTAGATAAATAATATTATTTTAAGTAGTGTCCCGGCCATGTGAGGGATGGACGAATACAAGTTACCATTTTTGATTGAATATTTTGAATTTTATTTATTTAAAAATTCAGTCAGGTGCTTAAGGTACTCATAAATGTTAGCTACTATTTAATTGCAAAACAAACGGAACCCTGCGAGACCTTCTCCAGTCGGTCGTCGACTAATGTTTATTTGGACATATTTATGGCTATAGTTCCGCTTTTTGTGCAGATGGAAATATGTGTGGCGGATCGCACGTCTGCGTGAGATTTCGGACACCTCTCCGCTTACTAAATTTAATATCGTCGGCTTTTACGCCGACGAAGAAACAAAAAAAAAACTATGAAATCGCCATTGTGTCGGCGACACGAACGGCAGTTCGCGCCTACCGGCCACTCATGAAAATTATTTTGTTTTTATCGCAAAATGTATGTTTATGATAACACCTGTTTCGCTGATGCCTCCGCGATCGGTGTCAGTCGAAGCTTGTCTCGATTTTTTGCCAATTTAAGGACTATAAAGACGCCCGCATCGCCAGCTAATTTTAACCACTGTTCACCGAATTACGCATTCGTTTGCTCTTGATCGAGGGTCGGAAGTCTCCCTGCTTTACTCGTCTTACGTTTGATAACAAATGAAGCTGCAGTTATTTGCTACTATATATTTGCATTTTTAGTATCAACGTTTGCGATAGATGAAGCTTACATCTCTGTGTTCGATTATGTAGCGAACAAATACTTAGATGAAGATAATAAATTCATATTTATTAACAAATCAATCGCATAAATCTAAGTTTATGTCAACTATAATGATGCGGTTGTCAAAGGACAGCCGCCGCGACCACGGTCCAGCTTTTTGCATAATTACGTCGATGGAATGCCGTCCCTTTAATATGATAACAAAGAAAGATGACCGACTATATGATTGTTGAAATTTATAGCCATCCTCAGCAAGAGATGTTAGCCGCTGATTGTGCGAACTATGGAGTCTTGGGAGCCATTGCTCCATTCTTTATATTCCAAGCGCCTGTTCTACGTATATCTTTCATATTTACATGAGTTCAGGTTTAAAGACTACGATTTGTTATAAGCTCATAAATTATAATTTTTACAATATCCCACTTAGTCTAAACATGGGTTTTATATTAACTTCACGGTAATCGTGGATCTTGTAAAGAGCGCAGACATAGATTAGGTGCACGAGAGTGAATATGTCTATTGGCCTGTTCGAATTGATAAACAACATGAAATCAAAGATAGCGAAACCCTCCTTAGCGTAGACCACGAGTTATATATTTTCGTAACGCAATCCATAAGAAACACTACAATAATCGTACATTTCTCTTGACAATGTTCCTTTGAATAAAGAGAGTTAAGGCGAACAGATACAATGTCGAAGATTTGTTTACTCAGCGCTAAGAGGCCAGCATTGCGTGATTACCTCCTCGGCGCGACTGCTTGAAAAATAGACTTTCCTGCGCAGAAATATAAGGAGAAATTTGCTGTATTGCAAACACGACTCTGTATCTATGTGCAGATAGCGCACCGCCTCGCAGCCGCTCTTGTGGGCTTAAATTAGTACGTACTCAAATGTCATCGTTCACTATGATATCGCAATCAAAATTGACGTGGGAAATATGCTCGTTTGAGACTGAGGGCACGCAGCTGATGTCTATAAATTGTATAATAAATTATATCAATCGCTCTGTTAGATACCGACGTTGCATAATTCAATCATAATGCTGTCAAAGTATGCGCTGTCCTTACCGCGCCGTATGCGCAGGTTATGAGCGAATGTCTTAAACATTGAATATGGAGAGCGGCGATAATACATTATGGCTCGATGCTAGTAAATGAATATGTGATGTAAAAAGTGGTTTGTACATGTCATAATAACTGGAAAAGCTAAAGCAATCGAACAGGTAGCTCACAGTATGCAGTGTCCGGGTGCGCATGCGGGATGCGAGCGCTCGATCCACCACCTTCCTGTTTTAATATCCACTTTTTATACACTACACTCACCTGCATTAATTTAGCTGAGTAGATCAAATATCTGCACAATAACAGTACCGAGGTAGCCGTCAGTGAAGGAACACGAGCTTATCTTCCAAGGTACATAACTTGGTAAAACATACGATTAAATTCAAACTTATACTACAAAAAAAAAACAACATAGCTGATTTTATACTCTAAGGACAACTTCTTACTTACCCATTTCTTTTAGTAAATGTAGGCAGATAGCCACAACCTCACATCTAATTTTGCATTTCTTGTAACGATTGCATCAGTACAAAATAAGAAACAAATGAATTTTGAAGCGTGCATACAACAAGACGTATATTTACTTTGCTGATACAATATATTTGTTATGTATCGCGATCTGAATATCCCAGAGGCCTCGTGATTGTATTCTCATATAAAGAGCCAGTACTCGACTTACAAAATTGACATCCAAATCAGATTAATCCAATCAATGGAAATTTATGACGCACCGGGGAGCTCGCTCCGTGCCATTGAGAGATCGGCGCAGGCCTTGCTAATCAGCTCCCGACCAACAAACTATAACCTACCTGTTGCTTGCCCCGCATCTTTATCCTGCTTCAAATGCTCTCAAACGAAGACATCTTTAAACTAATTAGGCAGCTTCACGTATAAGCCCATGCGTACTTTGTATTTTGGTATAATATATGTAGATTTTCGAAATCTATACCCACCCATAATGCTTGTTGTGGTATTGCCGTGGACGACATTGTCACACTAAGCCTTTCGGTTTAAAAATTATTCGGAAATTTGCCAACGTCTTCGAAAATCACACAACGTGTGTTTTTGCGGCAATTACAGAGACGTGCGGAGCGGTCGCCTTCTTTGCAAACATGTCTTTGATTTATATGTCTGCTTTCGGCTCACGAGATGAGAGTAAAATATGAGCCGACCCATCAAATATTCAGCCTTTTTGGGACGCGGGAGCGACTCTTAATGCTCATTATAATAAAAATACGATAGTTCATACTGAAATATATATCGTACATGTTGCCTACGTTGGTATGTCAGTCCCATTTTGGAAGTTAGCAAATCCTTATTTGTGGACTGAACCGTTTTGATACTGCTCTTAAATAAATAATTACATGGCATTGGTTTTGAGCTCATAAAATAGGTACTAGAATGGAACTGAGTATACTATGTACGTCGAAAAACAGACAGCGAGAAGATGGAAGACCAAAGCGAAAATGACGAGACAAACTAGAATATCTTCATGATGGATTGGACCACAACGGCAAACAGCCGCTAGAAGTGGAAAAGTAGATGGAGATCTTTTTTACAATTATGAGTTAACAATAATTCATGGTCTCATCAACCGTACATGTACTGTGAAAACGAAGCAACCTATTTGGATGTCATGCATCACAAATATTATACTATAATTAAGAACATTTTAAGCAAGGCACATTAAGACAGACGACTACGACAGTAGAGCTAACTATTTGTCAAGAGAAAGAATCGCTAACAATGTACCTTGTTAACCATCTATATTTTAATATAACTTTAAACTCGACGTGGTTATTTCTGTGTACTCCGTAACTAAACCAACAATGACAAAGCGGTAATGTACGGAGCAAGCAACCATTTGCTCCTACAATCCAACCTACCAAAAAATTATAAAGTAGGAAAACCAAAATATAAAGAAAATAAGTTTCAATAGCTCTAGAATTCCTCCATCAAAGTATAAGTGTATCTACAATGATTATATATATATGTAGCTCTTAAATAGATAATTGGCTCTTAGATATATAGGAAAGTTTCAAGCTGACCTTTTTCATTATGACTATCGACTAGTGCAGTGACCGAGTGGTAACGGCCCCGACTTACAAGTTTTAGGTCACGGGTTCAAACCCAGCCAGGCGCATTACTTTGTGTACGGTGAAGGAAAACATCGTGAGGAAACCGGCATGTCCTAGAATAAAAAATTCGAAGACATGTGACATCCACCAACCCGCACTGGGCCCGCGTGGTGGATTACGGCCCATTCCCTCTCCTAGAGAGGAGGCCTGAGTCCCAACAGTGGAAACATTATAAGGCCGGATATGCTATGCTATGCTATCATTATGAGCCGAGTTGAAAATATTAATCGCAAAAATATTATTTCTTTTTCAAGTATCTAGACACTTCGGTCTGTTAGAGACAAGTTGGTTATATTTCATCAGGACTTGTTGTCACATGATCCGCGGGGAGATTCATCTTTAATTGGGTGAACCGGGCCTTTCTGCCCCTTTACATTGTGGACCTTTATTAGAAGCCTGCCTGGGACAATGTCATACCTACCTGTACGAACCGTCGAGAATCAGGTTATTCTTTAACATCGAAACATATTAGTATGTATTTTTAGCGCGATGTGCTTTTGTAGTGTGACTTATTTTGAATATAAATTAACATTGTGGTAATCATAAGGGGGTTGGAGTTTATTGGTGGTCGTAAGAGCATTTAACCTATAATATATGTTATTAAGTACCTACAATTCAATTTTAAGTTGCGTTAATGCTGTGTCCGCTATTTTCAATTAATTAAACAGGTGAGCCATTTAACTAGGGCTGTGGGTTTTATCGAAAGAGTCACCGCGGGCTCGAATACGACGCAAAGTATAACTCAAGGAACACAGAAGGGTTTTGGTTAGTAAAAATCTATTACACCGTCTCGCGCTACACAAAGTGGCAGAAGTTATTAGATGATTTGGTCTCGCTCCATCCATAGTGATGTGTAGTGCCCCGGCGTCATCTTTCGCGCAACCCATGCCCAGTAGGCTTCGACCCTGCCGGCGCCCCATGGTTTGCTGACATGTCTTTGAGGCGCGCGTGGATCACTATGCGCCGTTGATGACTCGAGCTCGGTCCTGACGGTTACCGGACGGCCGGACGGCGAGCTACCCATTGCTCACTGTCCGCAAGATCACGCCTTCGATGGGAATCGGGGTCAGGATCCCTACGGCTGGGGCGTAAGGGCCGTTGCCTAACGCGTGCGCCTCCTTTGCTAGCGTTACTGCTTTGCAGAAGAAGGTGATCGTCTACCATTCCTCTTTGTTCCGAATCATAGCTTGTACCAAGGCCCGGCGCGAGAGGTCGTTGCCGCGGATCGCCCAAGTGGGACACACCTCTACCGTATGCTCCACCGAGTTCTCCGGGCGGTCCACACTATGCTGACACCCGGGCGTTTCTTCCGCACGAATCCGGTGCAGGAACCTCCTGTACTTATATAATCTGGTAAGGACTTGCGTCATGCGAAAAGTGAGGAAGCCGTAACATCTTTCCAGCCATTCCTTAAAGAAGGAACTTACCGCCATAATTATCCTCTCGCTCCACCTAAAGTGGTAAAAGTTATTAGATGATTTCCTCTCGCTCCACGCAAAGCGGAATAAGTTATTTAAGTTTCCTGATGGCTACAACCCGGGAATCTTTACGTCAAGAGTGAACAGGTTGCTTCTAGGTAAGCACACTCCATCGTCGACCGCATCGTCGCTTTCCATCAGGTGAGAAAGTGGTCAAACGCGACCAATTAAAAAAAATAATTGTAGAATATGCATTCCTATTTTACGTCAGAGTCCCTCAAGCACTAAACAATTTTTCAGGGGTATGTAGGCACCCAGATAGCTGGATAATTAATTTGAATAGTTTTCACATCTTGTCAGTTAAGGTAGTAAATAATTACCCATATTCACACAAGGCATGGTCACATCACAGGCATGGTCACGTCAGCCGGCGACCATTACGCCACTGTCATCGGTGACTCGTGACGCGCAATTAAAATCAATATTTATAGCCTTATTAGAACACATAAATAAAAAGCTGACATTTTTCAACATGATGGCCGCTGCCAGTCTTCAAATAAATCATGGCGAGTTATGTGATGGCAAATGTCAATATGCCCGACATGTCTTCAATGGAAACCACGTTGGGATCAAAAGTCTTTATGTGTTTAAAGTTATTTAGCAAAATATCTTTAGCTAGCTGTTGCCTAGGGGCTTCGCCCGCGTCAAAGTAGAAAATTGTCCTAAAGGAACATACTCCCGGCATAAAAAGTATCCTATGTGCTATTCCAGGACATGATCCATCCAGTTACATCGAAAGCTGTTCAGCCGTTCAAGCGTGAAGAACTTACATACTTTGTTTTATAATATTAGTGTGATTAACATATAGCTTCTGCCAGCGGCACCGCCTACGTGAAAGTTAAAAATATAAAAGCCTTTGTGACTCATTCATATACCTACCTAAAAGTATTCTACTGGTGAAAGAATATTTAAAATCGGTTCAGGAGTTTTTGAGACTATTCATTATGGTACAAACAAAAATATTTAAAAAAAAATCTTTCCTCATTATTATATTAGTAAGTTTAGGAAACTGCCCGCGACTCTGTCCATATTGTCCATTTCGCAGTTGTATTCAGGTCAGCTATTAGGTACTCATATTACTGTAATTTTTAATTTTAAATTATTGATAGGCTCGCATTTGACCAATATCTCACCTGATGGTAAGCTATGATATAGTCGTGAAATGTCAATATAGGGCTACAGGATATTAAGAGAGCAACTGAAGGAACGCAGGTGGGTTATAGTCAACAAAAGTCTGACAATCCTTCTCATTCCACCTAGAGAAGGAGAAGTTATTTTGTGATTTTACACTGCAAAAAAGTCGTTAGCTTTGATATGATTTACAAAAACCCTATAACAATATTGCGGGTTACAGAAAAATCAAAAATCTACAAACTATACCTAGTGTCGATTTTTTTGAGGTGGGAAATCATCTTTTTTTTAATAATAATTTATTAGTCCAGTTTCACAGAATGTATCTTAATCATATACCAGGCCACTCAGAAAGTTTTAGAAAAAAGTTTTTGTGTATAAGGTACTGGCCATTTGTAATTATTTTGAAAACTTTGGTCATTTATCACATTTCTTCTCTCGCCTTAGAGTACAGCGAGAGGGCGTGTCAGACTTTTAATAACTAAAACCACACCTTTATTCCTTCAGTAGCACAGTTTTCCCTCTCAGAAGTCAACTCATGGCCCCAGTAGACTTCGGCTCTGCTGGGCCCCTACGGTTTTCTAAACTCTTTAAGGCACGCGTGGAACACTACGCGCCGTCGATTACTCGGGCTTGGTCCAGACGGTTACCGGTCGACCAGACTGCGAGCTACCCATTGCTCGTCGTCCATAAACCCACAATTTAACAGTTATTCCAGCCACAACGATTTATTGTTGGAATAACTGTTTCATTTCATTAAACGCTCACTCATTTTGAATAAAACCATATTATTATTGAGGTACTAATTAAGGTTCTAATCAAGGGTCCCGTATACTATATTCTAAGTGGAATATTAACGTAAAACCTCTTTGGTCACAACGGGTATGCAGTAATCCGAGTATTCTAACAAGTTTAGCTTTGTAAGATACTATTAAAGCATCAAGTTATTCATCGCTACATAGAAAATATTCCGTGAAAAATTAAGTGATACCAAATCTAGTAACGACTGGTGCTCAAGCTGGGAAACCAAAAGAGTACGTAATAGATCACTTGTACTAGTTTTTTATCTCAACGATATAACTATGTTGATACTGTTACGTATTATATGCAGCTAAATATCTGTTTTGAAGATGAGTTTAGAAAATGTATAAAGCATGTATCTAAATACAACTATCCATTTTCATATACCTCATCTAAATTACAGAATGTTGCGACTACGAACAAAACTTTCTCATAAGTGAAACTTAAACAGTAATAATAAAAAGGCATTTAATTCCTCACGCACCAAGACGGAACCCCGAAGTAATGGCACAGGGAGGAGAGCGCGCAAACGTCAAAGATTCTTAACTAGGACGAGTTAAACGTATGACGGTTGTAAATTTCATGTCGCTTATTCAATTAAGAGTCGTGGATTGAATGACATAAAACTTCTGAGATAGTGCAATAAAATACTTGGCAATTACGGGTCAGCAAGCAGAGGCTCAGTGCCTGCCGCGGCCTGCCGCACACGCCAACCGACACCGGGCTTACTCGCGCCGCCACTCCGCCAGAACCGCCATTGTGATTTTGAATGTTCACTTACAAAAATATACGACAACCAGCCGCAGAAACTCGCGTGCTCCTCTCGGATAAAGAGGAGAGTTGTGTTACGTGCTTTACGCCTAATAAAATACATTTGTGTGAGCTTTGTCATACAATAACATGGACTTAGTATATGCACCTTTATCTACACTTGCCTTTGTTTTAAGGAAACATGTTCATGACACAGGAAAATTGCAAACGCCGTAGGATTGTAAAAAATCGCGTGGAATTGTGAACTAATTTTTCTAAATAAGTTACGGTCATGTTGGAAACTAATGAATTTGGATGTGATTCATCGTACACAAAACGATTTATTTATAATATATCGAGAAATTATAAACTAATAAATATTTATTATAGGTAATCATACGGAGTCTGCAATTTTCCAGTGACATATACATAACTCACTCATTTAAATCAAATAAAAAATGAAAACACTTGTCTTACATGCCGGAAATTCAAAGCATTATAGTTATAATTGCGCCAGGCAATTTTATTGCATAAAATCAAGTACAAATCAACACGTCTCAAAATCCCCGTCAACTATTTCCTTGTTATTCTCAATAAGACCATTGTATGGAAATCTCAACAGAATGATAATCATTAAATTTCAGTCATGATGGCGCTCATCAAACTGACGTTAAGTTATGATGATTCTCGGTATCGACAAAAACATATCGATGGAGCCTCATTATTAAGTTTAATTATGACAGTTCGCCATATATGAATGGTTTACTTGATCGTGTCTGCGGCCAACCGACTCAAAAAACAGGCATTCGTCCCATAACAGTTCTCCTATATAGAGCAACTTGACAGCTTATAAAAAAAACTTTGTTGTAGCTACTTATATTATCTTAGACACAGCGATGTCAACGACTTTTGATAACAATGTAAGATAATGCAACATTTTTTGCATACAGATGTGTCCGCGTAGAAATCGGGCTGAATAAGGACAATCATGTCGTTTCAACGATAAGTTAGCACATTAGTCTGTGCATCGCTATGTCGCAAGGCGTCGCATACATTAGTAGATTTCGTCTCCTAGTTTTTATCGATTCTTATGTCCAAATGTGTAGTAAGGACCTGGGCGGCTCGGACGACCATGTTTAATTGCAGCTATTAGAACAGATGGCTTATTCATTTGTAGAGCAGTCGGTCGTTGCGCTCATGTCGTAAACTGGCGATTCGTTCCCGTTCTGATGTTATTGTAGCGTTTTGTCTATGCTCCGCCATTTTATTGGGCCATTTTGTTGTTTCTCTGCTGAAGTTCTAAACGTGCATGCATCAATGTGTATGTTTTAGTCATAGTGGCCGTTTCATCTCTGTTACCTAGACATATGTTAAGAAAAACAATTCAATTATGTGATGACTGTAAATACTAAGATGTTTGGACGTACATACCCTAATGATTTTGAATATCAATTTCGATTAAAAGAAAATTTTCAAGTCCAAATTAAACTAATGTTGTGGCTGTGTCCACTGGAATGGCGACCACGTACCGGAAGACGTAACGTTGGAAGGCCTTCCACAAGGTGGACCGATGACCTGGTGAGGGTCACGGGAATCCGATGGATGCGAGATGCACAGGACCAGTCATTGTGGCGGCATTTGGGGGAGGCCTATGTCCAACAGTGGACGTCTTTCGGCTGAAATGATGATGGTGATGTGACTGTGTGCAGAGTCGCAGTTCGTTGATAAACTGTCATCAAGTTGTTTCGAAAAAATGTTTAATAGTAATGGCTCCTAGCTAGATTTCATAGTCTTCAGCTATTTAAATAATCAGCTCACAACAACTCATTGTTGTTGCGACTTCACATCACACTAGTATTACAAAGATGAAAGTTTGTGAGTGTATTTGGATGTTTTTACTTTTTCACACTCGAAAGGCAAAACGGATTTGGATGTGGCACAAGGACAGTCCATGTCCTAGGATAGTATATAGAATAGTTTTTGTCTCACTATATGTTCCCTAAGAAGCTATTTTAATTAGCAGAAGCTAATTGTGAAAAGAGACGTATAAAACTTACAAAAAAACCTTCTTAGAAATTATTTCATTTTCTTTACAAAATTAATGCCTAAAATGTTTTAATTATTTTTGCGATTTTTCTCTAATAGATCTTTTGTTTCATCCTAAGTCGAAAAACAGTAAAAATAAACTCCCAAAATACTTATCTACCTATTTTTTTTTTAACCAATATTTGGTTTTTAACAGCATTTGGAGTTGGCTTCGATTTTTGAATTGAGAGTTTCGAGTCAAGAACGTATCAAACACTAATCCAATGCCAAAGCAAACAAATCCAGTAATCGAGGGTTGGTGTCGAGTTACCTATTATATTTTTTTTATTTCTTTTTATCGGTTTCTGGCTACACAACCTAACCATTACGTCCCCGCAAGATTTCGAATTGAGATGGACCACATCCACACAATGGTGACACCCGAGCGTTTCTTCCACCTGAATCAGAGATGCAGGAACCTCCCGAACTTGCCATGTCCGGTGAGGACCTGGGTCATGCGGAAGGTGAGTATGCTGTGTTACCGCTCCAGTTACTCCTCAAAGAGGGGACTTACTGCCGTGATTATGCCGTGCCCAGACCACATCATCACTTACCATCACGTGAGATAGAATTTAACGCGAGCCTATAATTTAAAAAAGTGACTTTATGTGTGTTTGTGAAAGTATAAAATCTTAATCTTAATTCTTGTTAGGTATTTACTATCTCTCCAAATACCGTGTCAAAATAATGTGCTACACAATTTAGAATTTTAGATCGTAATTCTAGTGTCCCAGAGGGATAATGTTTTAGCTGGAAGACTACTGACGACGTGGTATGTTTCGTCGTTCAAAACAACTCAATTAACATTTTCATTGTGGCTAATTGTAGTGATAAGGACATGTAACCACTGTCACACCTCGTCAATGTAGACACAGCGCCGGGGGGACCGCATTCAACAGTAAGTGACCAGTCACCGCTGTAGTAGTAAGGTTTTTTTAATGTTTTATAAATAATAGGTGGACGAGCATCCTGATGAAGAAACAAGACCTATCGAAAAAAGAAAGAAGACAAAAAGAGAAAGACTATTAGTGTCTGGAAGAGAACGTCTTCCGGCTGAATAAATATGAGGGATTCTCTGAATAAATATGTAAAAATAAGGTAGTAATTAGTTTGTAGAACTCTTAAAATTTCAAATCCATACATATTCACCTTTTCAGTCCTACTCATAAACATGTAGAGACGTCCACTCGCTCTGAATAAATGAACAACAACTCAGGAGTGTAGGTTGTCATCATTATACTACATTTAAATGTCAAAACGTACATAATAAGTGTTGCACTTTGCATGAACATGTCCACGACCTATTCGAATTCAATTTTGCTTACGTGAGTGGTAAAAATAAATAAAGGCGAGTGAAGCTATGATACGAGCCGGGTTGCGAGTTATAGCTCCCCGTGCGACGCGGCGGTCGTTCAATTTCTCTAATTAATTAACGATCCCTTAGATAACACACGCTGACAACCTTATTTGTGGCGAACAAATCTTTCAAACATAAATTTTAGTGTACACGCTCTAAACTTGTAAACTCTATGCACGTCTAAGTATCTACATGTACCTACGAGGCCCGTAAAAGATAAATTTATTATCCTACCAGCAGGTAACCGCACTCTACTGTTACTGATAATTCACACAAATTATATCTCACGATCAAGGAACCTGTTGTCGCGAATCACATACATATTTGGGTATTCCCTAAATGTAATCTTTACTAATCCACGTTGCATGATAGGTTTATAGCGAATTCGCAACAATGTATCCGCGTTTAGAAAAGTGCGTAATTGAATATTCACACAGCGTGTACGCGACCGTTCTCGCACTAAATATTCGTGAAAGATTCACCCAACAATTTACATTTGTCACATAAATAAAAGAAGCATGCGGCCTCATTAGGCGACAGCACGCCGAGCCGCACCGCTCCGCTCCGCCCCGCTCCGCTCCGCGCCGCGCCGCACTGCTGCCGTGCACGCCGCCGCGCCGCTACCGTGTCCCACTCCTCACCGTGTATTTGTCAGGAAATTTCCACATAATTGCTCAGAGCTCAGGCGACTCTGATTATTTTATTCATTCTTTTCCTAAGGGTTAGAAGGGTTAGCACGATTCGATACTTAGCAAGATGCACTGTGAAATCAGATGAAAGACGGAATGAATTCGTTAATCCATTTTACGTTTTTTCTGTGGCTTTTCTTATCTGCTTATAACTTTTTGGTTTAATATTTTATGTCAACTAAGTGGTAAAGGACAAACTAAGATTCTATTAAGTGTATAATTTATTTCGGGCCTACACTATCACTGGGAGAGTGTCGTGGGCTCGGCCGGAGAGGGTCGTGGGCATCATGGCGCCGCTATCAGCGCTGGTATATAAGCATCGGTCAATTTGTTCACCGCCTGCCTTTATCTTTTATGAAGATTTTTTGTCATCCTATTTTTCACTACAGACAAAGTTATGAGGTTTTAAGAGAGGTATATACTTTTATTGCAGTAATTAAGATATGAAGTTATATTAGAGCTTTTAACGTGAGCGAGATTTATCCGAGCCGTATATTTTTTATGTTCATAACTTTCTGTCCTTGTGATTTGACTTCTATCTATGAATTTAATGACTCGCTTGATGAATTTATTGCTTGAAGTAAATTAGTACGATGTGCAAGTGCATATTCGATTAAAATGCGCGTAGCTGAAGAGTTTTAAAAAAGAAAGTTGTCTGGATTGTTGGTGCTTATAGTAAACGAACGTGTCAAATATAAAGCTCTAGAAATGCGAAAGTTATTCCAATTTCCACATAGTTGGGCGAGTTGACTACAACTCATTGCTCCGGTCAACGGATCCCTTCTCAGTGTCGCAAACATGTCACAACCGAATTCGTGACAGTAAACAGCCGGCCAGTGTTATCAGCATGCAAAGGATGATATTATCGACAGTAGGCATTATAAATCTGAACCGCGGTTAGCTGCCATATTGACACGGTTCAGTTTACGACCTTGGGAACGGCTAGTCTCGAACCTGACCGCGAGAACCTCCACCGACCCAGTGATAGCTACATATAAACGGAATATATAACGGCAGTTACTCATGTATAATATCAAAAGGTTCGAAAATATATATCGAAAAGTTCTGGAGCGGCGACCGCGTACCGGAAGACGCAGTGTTGGAAGGCCTACAAGGTGGACCGATGATCTGGTGAAGGTTGCGGGAATCCGATGGATGCGAGACGCACAGGACCGTTCTTTGTAGCGACATTTGGGGGAGGCCTAGGTCCAGTAGTAGACATCTATCGGCTGAATTGATAACTCATGTAAAGATTATTATGATTTCAAACTTTACCTAAGTAGGTCAGTACTTTATTTGTCAACTAAGATTTCCTGATGTAGGTACCTAGAGATGAAAGGATTTGTATAAATATGAAAGGACTTAAGTCTTCAATATATAGGTGTATACTGTTAACCGTTGATAATGCGCTGGTTGCCGAGAGTAGCCTATAAAGAGGTTAGACCAGATTGGAGGTGTGGTGGCACAGATTGGAGAGGTTTAGCCTAAAATTGACCATAACCAAAACTGAATATCTACTTGTTCAGCAGTCTCTCCAGTTCTATGCCCTTAGCTCTCGCTGATACGCCCATACTGATCTGCTCAGACTTTCGGTACCTAGGGTCCAAGCGGAGGCAGACCAAAACATAACGTGCTGGATCAACTCAGAATGGATGAAATGGTGACAAGTCACTGGAACAACTTCCGACTCGCGAATGCCCCTCAAGCGAAAGGGTTTAGCCTATCTACAAATCCGTGATAGGACCTGGAATACTGTATGGATCAGAACGTTGCGCTGTGAAAAAGACGAATGGAAAATGATTGTATGTAACTGACATGAGAATATCAAGATGAATCCATAAAGTTAAAAATTAGTAAGTATTTTAGAGGAAGTTTGAAAGTGGTGCCAGCGACTGAAAAGACTGAAAGGAAATCGTTTATCTTGGTATTATCATGTAAAGAGGAGAGATGAAATGCATGTTACTAAAAGAGTAATGAGTATACATGTGGATGGATGAAGAGGGAAAGGGAGATCAAAGAAAAGATAGATGGATTGTAAGTGGAGTGTTTAAAATAAAAGAGAGTCAGAGATAACGTGATATAATGAAAGAAAAAATGTGTTGCCCCCAAATAAAATGGGACAAGAGTAAGAAAATACAAATACAAAAAACAACAAACATTGGTTGGACACAAGCTTCTGCCAGTTTCGCCTGCGTGCAAGGAGAAAACTAAAGGTAACATACTCCCGCGATAAAAATATATAATATAAAATAGCACATAGGACTGCTATTTTAGGACATGGTCTATCTCTGTGTCTAATTTTATCCAATTTTTCAGCCGTTTGAGCGTGAAAGATTACCGAACAAACATATAAACACGTACACACAAGCTGCATACAAACTTTCTCTATTAGGATTTAAGTTACTGACTAAAATTCTTTTTTCCTAAAAGTTGTCTTCTGCGTTTCAGGGCTACGGTAACTCTTTGAAACAATCTCGCAGACTTCCGCAGACCTTCGTACCTATCTGTTGTTTTATTGAAGATATTACCATGACCATGCTTAAGATAAACACCTTTAGCGCGCATAACTAACCCTCAAGTCATATGGTACAAAAAGACACGTAGTTGGAATTTAGAATTGAATAATTATGAGCACAAATTCTCTCATAATAAAAACTCTCCCATGACAATAAAATATGCTTGGAGACAATGATTGAAAATACGCCTTACGAATAAAAATATACTCGTTAATAATTCTCATAGCGGTGGACTTATCATTGCTTAAATAACTCAACAATAGGTACGAACTAATAAAATATTCTATAAACATTGTGACGGCTCGCAATACAGACGCCGAACGACGATTCTGTGAAGTCGTTTGGAAAGCAGGCTGTGATTTGCAAGGTCACGCGTATAACACGGATGTTCCCGATATTGAAATGTACAGACGTGCTTTATTCACCTACATATGAACACATGCAACTTGAAAAGATCCAAGCCAAGCATTCATCTTTTTATTAAAATAAACCTTATATGCGGCACGGAAGTCATCGTTTCGTTCGGTGAAAACTCGCAGCTTGAACGTTGCCCAATGCGACAGTAGTATGAGAATCAAATACTCATATTGAATACGAAGCAGACAAACGGTACGACACTTCGTATGGTAAATTCCGTATTGCGAATTATTAAATTATTTATGCCGCATATCGCGGTGCGCCGACTACCGATCGCTGAACCACAATATCGGGAATCCCTGTTCGCTACTAATGCAATAATTTGGCGTATTTTGCAATCGCGTATTGAATATTGAATAGTTGGTAAATAGTTTATGTTCTGAACGTGGATTTCAGAGTACGTGATCCGGCGCGGCGGCTCGTTGTGAAATTGCACGACACACGGATAACATACGTTAACAAGTGGTCGTTTCGAATAAAATTTTATGTTCTCGTTGTGTTTAGATTTATAACAGATACGCGATGGATCTCTCGATATGCAGTGCATTACGGCACTGCGGCACATGCGCTGCTGCGACGTAGGTGTTCAAACGACATCGCGCTCAACCCAACGGCTGTCAATACGTCTTACATTATTATTTTAGTGCTAAAACACCTATTATAACTTTATTGCGAATGAACACGACACGCTATTGCAAGTATTGCGACCCACGAATTAATCGAAGTGTGGTTTTATTGTAGGAATAAGCGTGGATCATATCAACGTTTGAATTCAGGTAAAGGTATTCATAGACACGAGAACGCCATTTAATCCATGAGCTTAGATATGGCACAAGATTTCTATGTGACCTTATTTCAAAGTCAGATGCAATAGCACGGATAACTCGGATGATTGATTATTGCTATAACACTGAACCACGTCAAAAAGCTTACTGCGGAAGTTTATATCATGATAATATTTTTTTAATTTACCTAAAGTTTACTGTTCCAAAATTCTATAGTCTCAAAACATTAATTAAATGAAAAACTTTTGACAAAAAATACAATCGACTTCATTGTAAAAAAAAAACTCTGAAAAGTGCAACATAACTTTAATTCGGAAGTCGATGTTTCTATAATATTTTTGTCTCTTCGTTATTTAACACCGACTTCCGAAATTAAATTTATTTTGCTTTGTTTTTTTTTACATTGAAGTCGGTTGTAGTTTTATATTTTACACTTTTTAGTTACGGTACAACCACTAAAAAGTACCCCTCAGCCAAACTTAAATACCTTATAGCCAGAGTCCATTTCATGACAATTCTAATAATCCCAAACACGGTTAGATTACATTAATTTATTACAGAGTTCCGGTACGTAACTTCAGGCTTCATCATCAGATCAGTTCAATATTCCTCCACTTCTTTCAGTCAGTTATCGACTACACGTATAAACAAAGCAATTTTACTTGTTACGAGGGTTCTATGAAGAATTCTGTTCCATATCTTCAAAGTTCATGATCAGATCATAACAATATTTCTATGGGACTAACTCGGAAGCGTAACCAGACAACAAAAAAATGTAATGTCAAAATCGGTCCACAATTGACCGAGAAATCGGAGAAAGTAAAAAAAACTACATTCAGCCTAACATAGAACCTCCTCCTTTTTGAAGAGTAACAAGATTTCGATCAAATGATCTGTAACCATAACGATAGTTGCGGGAATCTTTTGGTTGGGAGTACATGACCAATCATTGTAGTCGGTCTTTCGTCTGATATGATTTGTTATTAAGATATTTGAGCCCTCAAACTAATCCAAAAACTACATACTCATATATGTAGCTTAAACTATACCTTGTTAGTTACAGTATTAACTCCAATTTTCGACACAATAAGTTCTCCGTGTCAATACGATATGTCCTTACAATGATAACGAAGGATATCGCGTGCGTACAATCGCAGACCAAGTAGAAATGATTTAATTTGTTCGCGGAGTGGCTCCGAGGGAGTCGAGGAGTCGCGGTTATAGACCCGTGCCAGCTATCATTTGTAGTTATTTTGAAGACAAAAGACAGGCAATAAACAGAACATCGATTTGAAACAAGAATGGATTTTGTCGTATGTAGAAGCAATATAATTGGAAAGTTGTATTTATTTTTATACGAAAGTAATTCGATAACAGAAGGTGCTAAAATACAATATTTTTGTTGATGTTAGAATTTGTATGGTATGCACCAAGCAGTAATATAGTAACAAAGGAATACCTGAGCTAGCAGACAGGAACAGAAGAATGCATACACTAGAGACAGAGAAAAACAGAAACTAGTTACAGAGAAAAGTACAAAGTAGTATCAGAAAGTAACAGAAAAAAAGCACAGACTTACTAGTCTAGATAGACGTTAGACAAAACTAGACTATTAGCAGATGAAAGTATAAACTAGTAACAGAGGAAAGTTCTGACTTATAGCAAAAGAAAATACAAACTAGTAGCAGAGAGAAGATAGTAGTAGTGGAATGTCTGAGCTAGTAGAGTAAGTACAAACTAGTGGTAAAAAATGAATTGTGCTACTAGTAGCAGAGGAAAAACTTACTACTTAGTAGCAAAGTAAAGTACAAACTAGTAGCAGTGGAATGTCCGAGCTGGCAAATAGCAGAAGAAACTAGTTACAGTAGAAAGTTCAAACTAGTAGCAAGTAATGTAACCAAATTAAGAGCAGATATATGAATAGGAATGCTCGAATTACTATCAAACAGCGGAAGAAGAATGCTCAAAGTTACTAAACAGTGGCCTCATCGCTGCGAGAAGAGGACACCAACAGCATCAAACATTTTGTCCGACGTATGATATTGATAACTATTAGGAACTTGCACAAATATTCTCGAAATTAAGTGTAAGAGTTTGTTCAGAACTATTGTGTAATATCTGCACGTTGGCGCTGCATTGCGTGACCCGACTCCCCAGTGTTGACTTAATGGAGTGCTCGTGAACAAATTTAAAACACGCCTTGTTATGACTTACATGATTTATAATTACGCTCCTGTGATTGTTAGACAAACACGAAACACTTTATTATTATGAGGGTCGTTTACATGTTCAACTGAAAATTGTTTCACTCACCACTATGTTTATTTTCAAAATTACATGTGACTAGGTAATCCAAGTGGCAGGTTAGTATTATGAATATTTTATTGCAGATATGCTAGTCTAGTAAGTATAATATACTATCCCTCTGTAGTTAAAATAAAACTTGGTAGATGACGAAGATGAATTTAAATTATATTTGTGAACATAAAACATATTCTACACAGTGTGTGGCTATGTATGTGCGTAAATATTTTTCTTTCTTTCTTATATTTTTCAAATCAAAATAAATCAAAATAATAATCCTCCTAATTTCAATCACGGTATTCAATCTCAACGGAGATTAGTCAGGTACGCAGGAAATATTATAGTGCCCAAGTGTGTGCGCAAATATAGGTACACTCTGTTGTTTTACTGATACGACCGGGGAGAGATCACGCTCAGAACCGAGCGACGACGCGGCGAAGGCTTTACGTGGTTTTCGAGGCACGGGGGTACCACACCGCCAGCTTTCAAACTCCGGGCAGCTACAGAGCAATTTCTAATGAAAATAACCCAATAGCACTTTTTCCCGACCTGGAAATGGAACGCAGGACTCAGCTCAGCAGTGGCGCTTGCGACCACGAGACCCCAACGAGGGAGACCAAAAACATATTGTAATACGAAAAGAGCAAAATTTAACCTTAAAAGTAAACAAACGCTAAATAATAAAAGAATAAAATATCTTAGGGTCTCGCAGAGTTAACCCCGAGGCTAAAGCGCGAGCAACTTGGGGGTTCGTAATTGAAAAATAAAAGGCCGCAATAATAGAATTTACATTACGTTCTTTTCAATGACATACTGTCTGTCTTTGTCAGAAACAGCATTGACTTCAAATACAAAAGTATTATTATATCTGAAATAATAGACACCCACCCCATGTTGTAGATTCCCTTTTTTTACAACAAATCTAATTAATGGTAATAAATACTATTACGTACGTTTGAATGAATTCGTAAACAAGCATGGACCGTTGAATTTCCGTTTATATGTATTTCAATTCTCATGTTTCTACAACTTTGCTTACCATCAGCCAAGTTACAACCGTTCCGTTTCGATTTTCTTGTGTCGAACGCCTCGAGTAGGCCACGCCTCCGATCCCTTTGTTCTGACCACGTGACTGAGCGTTGAGATGACTTCAGAACAAAAAATCGGGAGCGTGGCCTACTTGAGGCGTTCGACACAAGAGAATCGAAAGTAAACGGTCGTAACTTAGCTAGGGGGGCAGGTGAGATAGTGGTCAAATGCAAGCCTATACATAATAAACAAAAAAAGTTATATTGTATCATCATACTATCGAACTTATCGAAAAAGACACAGTAGGTACAAATTCATCGTTAAATTTCATCACCTTACACTAAATAGATGCGCTGAACAAAGTCAAAGCAAGCCAACATTTTCGATCACATACCAAAACGGAGTTCCCAAACATTTGTATGCAGATATTACGGTACAGTAGGATTGTTTCGTGCATCGCCCGACATTTCCGTACAATAGATTGGCCGAGGCGTGGTACAGCTAGTTAGCCGTAAAGTGAGATGTAAATATGCGCTGGCGCAGGGGTCACACATTGACTATCTATCCTGCATTGGTAGCGGGAAACGTGGAAAAAACAACCAGCTACATTTGTTGGAATTTAAAATTCAGTATTTTTTTTCTTAATTTTAAAAGACAGAAGATATCAATAACAGAACTGATTACAAAACAAATCAAGCTTTCATTGCGGTTGCATGAGTAATCTTCACTAAGAGTGACAACTAATCAATACGGACTAGTCAATATAATAAAGTGATCACAACGTCAGTGATCAGAAACAAGTATTATCTTAGATGTTTCACTGTCAATTAGATATTTGTACGGCAATATTTTAGTCGTAGATAGACTCATTAAGTCTCTTACTCACTGGTTTAGTACTCAAATATAATCGTTTACAGGCACATGGCACGGGAGGCGGTCTTATCCGATTGGGAAAATTGATAAACTTGAATGAAAATCTAAATCGAGAATCTAAGTTTATATTCTGTACGCTGCTTTACGAGATTCATGGGTACACAGACGTAGATTAGCCTAACGACATATACATAAATAGAACCCACTAGTAACACTATAATAATTGCCTACTCGCATTTTATCCGTGCTATCATCTGCGAATCAATCAAGTCTGATCCGTAGTGTCTTACCGAGAAAATTTATAGCGTCTTCTCCTACAGATATTTGCATATTATCTTAATGATGAAGAACCACCTCTTGGCCACTTATCGCCTTATATTCCAATTAATGTTGGAAATATGCGGCAGCCCCTCGCGAGCGGTGTTTTATTAACCTTTCATAATGTACGCCCTTTATCGCTTTATATTAAATCGCTTTCATGTGTTAAGCTTTTGTAAAGTATATTTTATAAGTTTTCATTAATCACTTACATTATAGACTTGTAATGTGTTTTACACAGCCATTCCAGTCCGCTGATGAGATTAGGAGTTTATGTGAGCTACCAAGGTTCTGAAATTCCATCTGTTTCGGATTTGTTTAGTTTTGTTCTCGATCATATAAAGGTAGAACGTACATCGACATTAGTCGCTAGGATCACCATGCCAAGCTTATGTCATTTTGGCAAATCTCGAGTTTTGGCAATCTCTTAGAGAACTTGGTCGACAATATCGTATGGTATATTTGAATTGATGGGCAATTTTTCTGGGAAAAATCTTACTTGTCTAAGCTAATACCTATAGTACTTCTAGCTGTTATGATGGCTGGTTTTTATTTTGGAGGATATTATATAAACCACGATACGTCATTGCAAAAAAGCTTCAAAGGTATCAAATAACATGACTTCCAAAAACTTTCAGCTTTGCTTATATGTCTGTATGTTTACTAGTATGTATAGTCTGGAACCATAACCATGAACCAATATAATGTAACCATTTACGATTCCGCCGACGGCTTTAAATAAAGTAGATTGTAGTATTTCATTAGCAGCTTCATTCGTAGCATTACAAACACTTCAATAAAATATACTTTTATCTGGCAAGTAAGTATGCAAAATGTGTGTAAAGGTGGCGGAGAGGTCCATAATTATTCTGAGCGGCATACGTGCGCAATGGTGTAAATAATAGGCGCGGGCGCATCGGCCGCTCCTGGAGCATACACCTAATTAACCCGGGACGTGACATGCTCGAGATATAAATTTTAAATCTGCTCGAAGAAAAATAAATAGACTTCTGTGGCGCATAAAACAAATAAATCAGGCAAATGTAGAAATGTTAAAGAATGAGACCGATGTAAAATAATAAGGAGAATCCATTAATGTTGGAATTTCGATATATTAAAAGATCGAAAGTGATTTTTTTGCATAATGAATTGTGTAAAGACCTTGCTAAGAGTCTTTACTGATTTGCTCGTTTTATTCAGATCGTCACGTAAAGATCGTGTAAAATGTCTAAAATAATTTAATTAGGTATAGTATAGTCATACAATTCAGATAATTTGTTAAAAAGAATATATAGGTGCTTATTAACTTAATTATTAAAATTATAATAGGGTTGGTTTGCTACCTGCCTACTTCGTGTCGCTGATCAATCAAACGATTGACTATGTATTTTCGTCAATCGCCACTGTGGGTTGTTGTCGTCGATTGATAACTAAAAACCGTGCTCGAATTTCATTTAGATATTATATTGATCACTAGCTTCTGCCAGCGGCTTCGCCCGTATTAAAAATAAAGGAAATCAGGTCAAGTGCGAGTCGGACTCGCACACCGAGGGTCCCGTAAAAAGTTAATTTCGTAAATAGTTCGATTCCAGATCGAGTCTCAAAGATTGGTCAAAATCGCAAAAAAAGATTTTTTGAGTCACTACTAATGTACAGTTTTCAGACGTTTTCTTTTACTTGTGCTATGAGACCTTACTTCATACCTTTCAGGATTCTAGGTCAACGAGAAATACCCTGTAGGTTTTAATAAATATGCGCTTTATAGACTCATAAAGAGCCTTATCTTTAGATTGCTTTGACTTAGAAGTTTAATTTGTTTACTGCCTTTACTGCTTCACGGGATAGTAAACCTGAGTATTTGATATTAATTTCAGTTTACTAACACCACGCGTTTGTGACAAAAAATATATAAGGGTTCCGTTTTTGCCGACTGAGGTTTGGTACGCACAATGCAACAAATGGAAAAGCAGTGTTCATTTTTTTTTTAATTTCTTAATATCTTATCTCATAAATAGGTACAAATACGTACGGAGAGCAGTGGTAACGGTCCCGGGTTACGAGTTGTAGATCTTGGTCTCAAACCCAGCCAGGCATTACTTAGTGTAATTTATTTCATCATCAATGCTGTCAAAGCGGTGAAGGAAAACAACGTGAGGAAACCGGCATGTGCCAGAACCAAAAATTCGAAGACATGTGGTAGTTTAGGGCCCATTTCCTCTCCTAGAAATGATTCACGAGTCCCAGCAGTGGGAACATTGTGGCTGCACCCCTAGCCAAGTTGATAATCTGCAATCGTTAACGCTAGTCGAAAACTAATCAAATGTATGGGAATGACATCATCTCAACATTAAGTCACGTGATCAGATCAAACGAATAGAAAATTCGTAGCCAAGTTCACATCGTTCAAAATGATAGAATGAATTGTTATCGTTTCTACAATGTTCAACGCTACATCCTTTGTTATTGTAGAACGACATTGTAGAACGACCGGCCGACTCAGGCGCGTCAACATGGCTACCAACTTATCGTTTTCTACAATTGTTGACACAGAGGCGTTACCAATTGGAGAACGGAATTCGACACGAAACGGTTGTAACTTGGCTAGGGGGCCTGGTTATACTTATTATTTTAGGTACGTATCTCTACCTACGTTTAGGTTTAATTTCGATGTCTGAATAACTAAAATTAAATACTTATGTACGTGTTAGTCGATTCCACACAAAAGATTCATAGGTGACTCCTACGGTTCAATTATTAGATGCTAATCAAATCTCTCTTCTTTAAATGTGACAACGGACGCATTTCGTTTCTGTCAACGATCTCTCAGCCATAAGCGAGGAGGCAACTTTATGGCCAATAGTAGATTTTGCATGCAATTTCAAGTTTTTGGCTACAGGTTGTTGTTTTTGTCACTTGATGTAATATTTGTGATAGACTAGTTTCTGCCAGTGGCTACGTGATACTAGTAATTTATCCCAAAAGAACATACTCACTGGATAAAAAAAATATTTTTCTTATTTGGTTTCTTCATTTTTTAATACCGACTACAGAAATTAAAGTTATTTCAAATTTTTTATTTGTTTTTGAAGTCAGTTGTATTTTTTTTTTTTTTTTGTAAAAACAATTTATTTTTTATTTTTCAATTTTAGGTTTCTGTACCTGAAAAGGAAAAAACGGAACCCCTATAGGATCACTTTGTTGTCCGTCTGTCAGTCTGTCAAGACCCTTTATATCGGGAATGCGTGGATAACTCCACTGAAAGTCACTGGAGTTGAAATTAGAAGCATATACTCAGCTCTGCGGTCCCTTGAAGCTGTGAAAATATTAAACTTCTAAGTTAACGAAAAAAAGATACGGTCGTTTATGTCGCAAAAAAATATATATTTCGACACTCTCAAGGAAAGCAAAATTCCCGTTGACCCAGAATCTTGAAATTTGACATAAAGCAAGGTCTTATAGCACAGGTATAGGAATAAATTTGAAAACAGTAAATTTGTTGTTACGTCACAAAAAAAAAACTTTTTTGCGATTCGGAAAAATCTTCGAGACTCCATTCGGAAATTGAACTATTTGCATATATAGGTTAACAAGAGAGCGTGTCAGACTTTTACTAACTGACACTCATCAATATTCAGATCTTCACCAAATTAAAATGAAACCATCAGGCAGACTAATAAAATAATTGTCAAAATCGGTTCACATTTGGGGAAGACATCGCTGAACGAATTGAGAACCTCCTCCTTTTTTTGGAAGTCGGTAATATTAGTGTGATATACCTATTGTGTCTCGGCAGTCTGTTTATATCCTAAAAGAAAAAGATTCTGTAATTACCTACCTAACCGAGTTTTTTCAAGATTCAACAAAAATCATGTAAACGTACCTAAGTATGTAGAAATATAATACATATCGCTCTTTAATTTTTAAATAATGATTTAGTTTGAATCAGGTTCTTCTTTTCCAATATCTTTATCTATAATATCATTTCCTATTGCTTTTCTTACTGCTTTCCTATATTCACTGTTACCACTTGTCCCGAACCGACTGCGATTTTCAAACATTCCTACAATCTGAGTTAACCAGATGACATCCTGTATACACGAATACGATCCATTCTGGCAGTTGTATGGTGAACATAGTAGCAGCTACCGATCATCGAGTGAAATATATAAATCGAAGCGTTATCATCTTCGGCGATCACCGCAGACGGCTGCGGCGGGCAGTCGAGACGTGAAATAAATATCCATTTCCATACTCAAATGTAGGCAGAGTGCAGGGAGGGCGCGGGCGCTGCACTGCACCCGGCGACTGATCTATAACTCCTTATTATTATTTGAATGAGATCTATTGATCCGCGAGGTGTGCAACCCGCAATCCGCTCCGACGACGATCATTTTGTTCGACTGGAACGACCGCTTTTGAACTAACTTGACGTTACAATGGCGGCCACTGACGGCAATGATTTAAAATCTGTTAACAGGATGGTTCTCTTTTTAACGATTGGTATACAATTTCCATAAAAGGTTTTCCAGATTATCTCTGTGTTCGAAATACATTTCACATAATAAGGCATAACACATCACTACTTTAAAATAACTGTGGTTCACTCAGCTAGTTCTAATTGTAACGAGAACGAATAATGATATCTGAAAAGTGCTGGAGACTCCGTCTTAGTGGAAACGACAGGACTCATAGCTGTTCAATCCTAATCATAAAATAGTAGAATAACGTTGTTATTATCAACATCATTCAACCGAAAGACGTCCATTGCTGGTTGAAGGGCTCCACAAGCATCAGCACAAAAACCATGTGCCTGCGAGCTTCCTGAAATCTTTCGGATCACCGCGATCATGACAGTCTTACCTATGTTTTATTTTCCTGGTTAAGAAATCTCTGCAATACAAATACTCATTCGTGCTTACTATTTGAAATCTCTTTTTTTTTCAAATATTAATTACGAATGAGTATTTGTATTTATTTATATTTTTTAACGTGTAATATAAATTACACATGAAAATGTCATAAGACATTTTCATTAATCTTATAGATAATGTCGCAAACCGAAACATCAACATCATGTTTCCATTATTATCAATATACAAATTCAAAAACACTAATAATTTATTTCCTTTCATAAATTAGGTTGAAGATCATTTAGTGGTTGAAATGACCTTTAGGACAAAAATTGCCTGTGTTAGTGTGTTAGTGTTCGCTCTTCCGACGCTTTGCTTAAAGTTAAGTGGCGTACCAACAATTTGAAATCTTAAAATCTCAAGAAATTCGAAAAAAAGAGAAATTTAGTTTTACAAAAGAAAAGAAATGCTAAATCAAAAACAGATGAAAATTAACAAAAGCAAAATTTTTATTTTATAATATTGCTAATAAAAAAAATATTTTAATTTTATAAAGAACAGTAGTAATGATAAATATTAATCATCGAAATGGAGTGTGACCATAATTGCTTCATAAAAATGAGTAATCAATGTAACCTATTCGGTGCCTATTCAATTAAAAACTTTATAGCGTTATTAATTTTCAGTAATAGTATTGCCTAAGTAAGTTTATGATCAGCATCTAAGTAAGTTTCATTAAAATACCACATGTAACTACGCAATAAATCTGCAATTTAATTTAAAGGTTGTTATTACCTACATATACCAAGCAAATGTATAGTTGATACGTTAAATATGCGTAATAATAATGTCATTTTTCTACTTTTTTATATGCTTTTGTTAGTATGTTACTAGCTATACAGCTGATAGCATTCAATCTAGCCGGCGCATCGTTTTGATCAAAACACTTAATTAATATCGAATTATTTGGCTCCAGAGGTAGTTTTAGAATTACGTTACAGGAGCATTCATATAGTAGGTTCAATTTTGTCAACAAATTAATTCAAAACGGAAAAATAGTATAGCATTACAGAGTCGGCCTTATAATATTCCCACTGTTGGGACTCAGAGCTCCTCTCTAGGTGAGAGTATAGACTGTAATCCACCACGCGGGCCTAGTGCGAGTTGGTGGATGTGTGATGAAATAAATTACACAAAGTAATGCGCCTGGCTGAGTTTGAACCCGCAACCTATAACTCATAAGTCGGAAACGTTACCACTCGGCTACCATTGCTCTCTTTAAATAGTGATAGGAAAAATAGTATTTCAAAGAATTTGTAAAAATAAAAAGGAATTGGAAATGAAATAGCTATGAGGCTATTTTTTTTCTAGCTATAAGGCGTTAAATTCAAAAATTAAAAAATTTATTATACATGAATTGATTTAAGTAAAGTCAAATATTTAAATATAAAAAATATAAAATGTATAACAAAAATAAAGTTAAAATAAATTGAAAACACTTTTTACAACGATTGACCTTCGGTACACTTAGTTGAAGGAGTGATTACGAGCCCAGTGTCGAGAGAGCCGGCACAGCTCGTGCCAATCATCGGTGATAATATAATGGCTCCGGTGCAGGAAGCACAGTTATTCGCAACAAGCCTCGCGCATGGGGGCTTTTAATCAACACTTTATTGTTTAATGACCCCTCGTCCCAGGCTAAATTAAAAGGGTGACGGCTCAAACCCTATTGACGGATATGTGTGCAGAGTTAGTTGAATATTTGATGATAGATAATAGCGATGCGTCAAGTAAGTACCTACGTAGGTATGTCGCAGATTTCGCTAGCTGTGAAATTGTAATAAGTCAAGCACAAACATATATTTTAGGGTTCCGTACCTCAAAAGGAAAAAACGGAACCCTTATAGGATCACTTTGTTGTCTGTCTGTCGGTCTGTCTGTCGGTCTATCTGTCTGACTGTCTGTCTGTCTGTCTGTCAAGAAAAATTATCTCGGGAACAAGTGGAAGTATCGTATTGAAATTAAAAGCACATACTCAAGTCTGCGGTCCCTAAGAGCTGTGAAAAAATCAAACTTCTAAGTTAACGAAAAAAGATACGGCCGTTTATGTAGCAAAAAACCTTTATTTTGACACTCTCAAAGGAATCAAAATTCATAGGGACCCAGACTTTCCGTTGACCTATAATTAATGCAACAGAAGTGTCATAACGGAAGCAGATGTCAAAAGTAAATCTTAGCTGAAGCGGAACCGAAAGCGAAAGTGTTAATACTATGAAGAAAAAACACAATTTTATTTTTTAAGATTTCTTTAATTAAATTTGTAATTTGTAGTTTACTTACTACAGTACTCGAAATTAAACAGAGGCAAATTATATTTCATAATAAGTAATTTGGCCGCTTTTACACCTTTGAGTCTGTTTCGGTATTCTTCATATATTAAACCAGCTCTGCTTAATAATTACTCACTGGCTTCTGGGGGGAGCTGATATGTATTGGCGAACTATTGGCAACAGAAGAGCAAAACCAACAAGAAACATAAGAAAAAAACAACAGAAGATTTACGCGCTTACGCTAAACGCTAAAAATTACACTTTTTTTTTTCAATTTGTTATAATCTTCGAGACTCCATTCGGGAATTGAACTATTTACAAAGGTAGATTCGTACCAGGCCACTCAAAAAGATTTTGCAAAAAAAAGTTTTTAAATATAAGGCACTGGCCACTTGTAATTAATTTGAAAACTTTGATTATCTAAAAGTAAAAATACTATTGTTCGAATTTTAAATTTCCTTCCACATTGTTCGAGAGCCAAATCAAATTATCGTGTCTCATTTAAAAATGGATCTGAATCGAGAGTATTTTCGAGCGATGATTTTCTACGATTTTAAAAGTGGCCTAAAACCTGATGAGTCGTTTATCGACTTCAAATTGTTTTTATAGATAATAGACCTTCAAAAGCTTCTTCCGCTACCGCTGGTATAGAGAGTTCAAGCGCGGTCGCCTTACTTTGGGGAATGAACAAAGGAGTGGTCGTCCTACGACGGCTGTCACGGAAGAAAGTGTGACGGCAGTAAAAAAAAAAATTCAAGAAAACAGGCAAATTACATACAAAGAGATTCAGCAGACACTGCAAATTGGTTCGGGAAGCGTTCACAAGATTCTACACGAGCACCTTAGCGCGAGGAGGATAGTTGGTCGCTGGGTGTCGCACAACCTCAGCGAAGCTCAGAAGCAGGCTCGTGTGGAGTGGTGCCGTGATATGATTCAAAAATTTGAAGCAGGCTCATCTCGGCCCGTTTAAATTGTGACAGGTGACGAATCCTGGATCTATCAATACGATCCAGAAACAAAACGTCAGTCGACAGTTTGGCTGTTTCAAAACGAACCAACGCTTACGTAAGTGAAGCGATCGAGAAGTGCAGGGAAAATTTTGATCGCTAGTTTCTTCACTTTGACGGGGTATCTGATTTCGATTCCATTACGAAACCAAAGCAGCATCAACGCCAAATGGTATACTACAAAATGCCTGCCAGAAGTTTTATCTGCAATGAGCAACAAGTGACCGAACACCGTGCTGGGGTACTGCTTCACCATAACAACGCGCCCGCGCAGTGAGTGCTCAAAACGAGGGACTTCCTGGACACCAAATCGGTCAGAGTCTTGGGGCACCCTCCTTACAGTCCTGATCTGGCACCGTGTACATATATTCACACATCTACCACACAACGCCGTCCTAGTCCCAAGCTAGTCCCAAGCTAAGCATAGCTTGTGTTATGAGGACTAGACAACCGATAAACATAGTTAAATATTTCTAAATACATACATATTATTGATAAATTACACCCAGACACAGAACAAATTATCGTGCTTATCACACAAACATTTGTCCTGAGAGGGAATCGAACCTACGACCTCCGGCATAGCAGTTAGGGCCACTGACCACTAGACCAACAGGCCAGTCAACTGACCGAGAAATCGATGAACATACATAAAAAAAAATACTTACAGTCGAACATAGTTCCTCCTCCTTTTCGGTACGGTTGGTAAAAAAGTGGCGGGAACGACTTGAGTGAGAAAAGCAAGTGATGACTTATCTATATGGAGAACACTTGATGCAGATGGTGAAAATCAAGACAAGTGAATAAATGATTGTGCTCATCACACAAACCTTGACTTCTTTTTATTCCCTAAAATAAAAAAAATGTCCTGAAAGGGATACCGTTTTCATCGCCGGAAGACGCGCTAGCAGCATTCGAGATGGCCGTGGAAGAGGTGTTTGCAGCGGACTGGAAAAAATATTTCGAAAATTGGTTCAGACGCATGAAAATTTGTATAGAGGCTGGTAGAGAGTTCTTTGAAAAGTTCTACTGATAACTACTAACTTCTATGGATAAAATAAAAATATTTTATCCATAGAAATTAGTTTTTTTAGTTTCTCAAAACTTTCTAAGTGTCCCACGTACGGAACCCTCAGCGCACGAGTCCGACTCGCACTTGCCCAGTTTTTTTATTGCTGATAGGTTTGCGCTTGACCAATATGTCACATGATGGAAAGCAACGATGTGGTCGACATATTCCTGTGTTAGAGTAGAGCACAACCACTTTTATTGTAAAGTTTTAGTACAGTTTCATAACCAATATACACTCAATATACGCACAGGACCGGTCGTTATGGCGACACGCCTATGTCCTACAGTGGACGTCTTTTGATTAAAATGATGATGATGATGATGATGATACATTCAATATACTTAGATACCTTACGTTATTTATCTAATTCAACAAATTGTGCAGAAGTAAACGAAAACTATAATAAAATACTATGTGCTTTTTTTTCGTGGACAATCATCAATAATACAAAAAGTTGTTAATAAAAAAAATGTAACGAAATAAAAACCATATAAAATTATGTAAAAACGCAAACATTTAAAATAAAAAGAATGAAAGTTATTTTGTAAATCCATTTCTTGAGAAGATGAGTATTTTTTTAGAAAATCTTTTAGACTTTGAAAATTTTCTTGGATTCAAATAAAAGCAAAATGTAGGGTAGAGTTGGTTAGAATTATCTTAAATAGTGAATTATATTTAAATAATGCCATATCAAATCTGACCTATACAATTTAATTCTAGGTACAGCTATCTCTAAATATGAATGATTAACTTTACGTTTGTTTGAGTCGTGTTTATTTTTAAAGAGTTTCTCATATTAAAAAAAGTGGTTTCAATAATGTACAATCACGAGCAATACAATATATACGTTGTCAACTTTTCTATCTATTTTATCTACTGCTATTTAAGAAATATGTATAAGACAATTCATTTTTATCACCTAACCATTAAACAGATAATTTAGAACATATTTTCGTACTCGTCTTTCTCAAATGGCAGAAGTTGAGTTATATAGAAAATATGACAATATATATATCTTATTGCTCGTAACTGTACATACTGGTAGCAGTTAAATGTTCTCAGATCTAAAAACAGGACGGATGATTCCACTGCTACTACTTTTGTACTCAAATATATCTTTTAAAGTAGTATAACTCTTGATACTTAGCTCTGCTTTGTATCCCTAAACAACTATATTTCTTTTTATATTTTTCATTATTTATGTACACACAAATATACAAAAGAAGATAGGTATCTTATTATATTTTTTTTTTTACAATGGTACTGCTTATTTCAAAAAGAAATTTCTTCCAGCACACCTGCGAAAGGAGAGATTAGAAGAGATGTAGACTATAGTGTGTGTATCGTATTCTAGAATGTTGATGTGATATGTTTAGAATTTGTTTATTTAACCTTCTCTAAAGCGAATACAAACTTATTTTTATTTACAAATATTATCCACATGTTGTTTCCAGGTGAAATGTTCGTCAATTATAATGCCTAAAAATTTGGTCATGTATATCTGTACTACTGTGTAATGGTTTAAAAATACCATAAAGTTCATAATAGGCATTATGAAATCTAACTACTGAATAATAACTACGATTACATATTGAAGTTAATAATCATAATTATAAATTACATGAAATAATCGTAAAAGGTAATTAAAGATTTTGATTACTAACTACTAATTGTTGAAATCACAATTACAAGATCCTTTTTTTATCTACAAGTTTAAAATAATGTTGCGTATTAAAAAAGGAAATAGTTTGAATTAATAATAATAATAATTTATTAATAAGACAACATTTGGTCCACAATATCTGTTAGTAATTCTTATATCTACGTTAGTTCATCATCAAACATAAATAATATATACGAAAACAATAAAAAATTATGTTGATGTTTTCTGAGTAAGGTTGATTTTTTGATTACTTATCAATCAACGCAACAATAATATGTAATAAACACAGGTACATAATTATCTACGACTTCAAGCCTTGTATTAAATTATTCATAAAAATAAACGAACGTGATTTTTTTATACAGTCAGATTAAGTTTGTTTTTAAATTAAGTTTCAGAGACAGATTCAGTTTTGATAAATCAGTATTTCCAACTCATACTAGATTACAGCAATCAAATTAACAACTACTTCTTGTAGTTTGATTACTGTAGTTAAATTACATGTAATCATAACTACATTTAATTAGCTACTTTTAATCGTAATTAGTAATCTGATAACAAAATAGTAGTTAACTACGCCCTACACTGGTCCTTATGTATATTCGTGCATCATGTGATCCAGTTCGCCCACATGTACCTATCTTTCTCTGCTTAATTTAGTGATGATTTCCTCTCACCCACATGTCATGATTTATTGGGTGCTGATGTTTGTCTGACTTCATGAATGTTACTAAACACCTTTTGTACTGTATTTACAATTGAGGGGATCGATAAGACAACCATGTACATATGTAATTAGTAAATATGAGTGAAGATTAAAGTAAGTAGCACAAGTAATGCGAGCGTCGACGCGTCGCGTGCCTCCCACTGCTTAAAACGTCCAGCCTACGAAAACGAAGGAGACTATCACATTTTTTCTACTTTTAATATTATCTTGGTAATTTATTTATTTACGGAACGAGAGTTAGAAAAAAAAAACTTAGAAATAAAAATTGGTACGCGTAACCTAGTCCCATAATGCACACTCAATTATAGGCAACAACAGCTTAGGCATAAATGAGTGAACATGGCTGTAAATAATTATAAAAATATTAAATAAAAGTAATTGGCATGATAAGACATATATATATATATATAAACAATATTAAAGGTTAAATAATAAAATAAAACTAATGTCTAAATTTAAACTTGATTAGAATAAGCATGTCAAACAAATTAAAAATAAAATAAAATGTCCTGAATTAAATTACATTAAATAAATTCAAAATTAAAATCCTAGATTAAATTAACTTAGATTACCTACATAAAAAATACGGTTATATATATACAAATAAAAAATTACTAAGTAAGTATAATACAATATTTTTAAATTCAATAATTAATTTTATTGTTAGAGTGATAAATTAAAGGTATTCTCCCTGAAAGTGTTTCTACAATTTTCTTTTAAACGAGTTCATAGTGTTGATTTATATCGATGTCAGCTTTGCCGTATTTAGCGTTGTACAGTTTGGTAGCCCGTACAAGAGGAGAATTGATACCTAAGTTCGTTCTGCGCAAAACTTGTTGAATAATTTGTACCCCATACGTACAAATTATTCAACAAGTCTTGCGCCGTGGTAATCTTCTAAGAGCATTAATGGTCACTCTTGACAAAAGGTCAGTATTTAGCTTGGATGGCGGTCAAGCGCGAACCTTAAAAAAAAAAACCACTTTATGGAGGAAATAAAGATCCTGAACATTTCTTCTATCTTAATATTATTATGCTTAGGCAGATATAAAATAGGCTAACTAAAAATATATATTATGCTTTATACGGAAGAAATATGATTAAAAAATACACAGTAACGTCAAATACGCCAAAACCATCAGACATATTTTTAATTATTTTTTTTTAAATGATAGACCGCCTTTGTACCCCTAGATTTAAGTTAGTGTAAAAGTTTTGTTATTATTTTGGTATACAATAAAGTTTATTTTATTCTATTTCTATTCTATGATTGATTCCAAAGAAAGTCCAAGAATAATGCGGGTGTAAACCGCGTATCCGTTTTTCTCCTTCGAGGTCATTGGCGGCCCTTGTCGCTTTATAAAAGTAAGAGAACTTAACAAATGTGACGCTAAATTACACCGTTAATTTTTTTTTAGGTTGGATCTCATCAAATGACTGATCCCGTTCTAAAGTAGAGCGAGAGGGCGTGTCAGACTTTTACCGACTAAAACCCACCTGTGTCCTTCAGTCGCCCTTTACGTTCGACAACCACGGTAGCTCTTCCAGAAATAATCGCGGAAATTCACCGTTTGCGATCTTAAAAAACTAAGTCCATATTAAGGCAATCACCGCAAATGTTCATCAGTTTAAAACTCTTCAAACCCGCAATTATTGGAGTAATCGGAATATTAAAACAGTTCTTATTTTAATTTTGTTTCACTTTGTCATTGGCCATTTTTAGGAGACTGAAAGTACTCTTGAACAAGGACCATTCTCTGAACGATTGTCTGAGTTAAAAGTCACCTATATGAGTGTGTAACTTGTACACACAATAACTCATCATGAGCCATGAATACACAGAGAAGATTTTAAAATTGTTGTATGAATTTTAATTACATACGAGTATAATTTAAGTATCTAGACTTCCAATCTTACCGGATCAGTAAATTTAAAATAGGTGGAAAAAAAGCTGTCAGTTGGTCTGACACCTTAAAATGGTGATGTTTTCTAAAAACTCTAAATCAAATCAAATCATTAAATTATTTGCATAAAACCGATCAAAATGAATAGTAGTTTATTGTATTAAAACCTAATGGTGTGCAAGTGAATAGAATTCCAGACACACTAATGAAGTTACGCTAGTAATGTTCAATAAAATCGAGTTCAAATGTTTAATTATAAATAAATATTGTTTTTTTTGCATTCAAACGCAACTCCATAGTTTTCATGCTTAGTATTAAAGGCATTTGATCCCTGACTTTTAATGCTTCACCCCCGGCATTAAAATTATGTGTATATTTGTATCACGCTCGCGATTGTAGGGCCTCGACGAGTCGTAGGTACAGGGAAACGTACACCGCTCGTCAAGGTCTTCGCCATCCACTTAATGTATTATGATGTATCAAGTTTACAACACTATGTCCTACAGTGTTCTTTGACTCGAGCACTGCGATTCAATAAAACAGCAGATCAGTGTAACTAAACATTTATATTTGATAACAAAAATAGCAATCCGCCCTTGGCGTTAATTACGCGAAACCTGATATCACTCTTATTTTAATGACGAGCCCTAAATTATTGCGCTCTGCAAAATTCTTAATTATATCTCTTAAATTTCTAAGTAAAATTTAGCCTAGAGCGTCGGCAGGACAGCAAAATGATATGTTTGTAAACAACGAAAATTTTACCGTTAGGCGTTAATTAATACTTTGTGATAACAGTCTGCCTGCATGTCTGTATGGCCGCTATAAATACCAGCGATTCCATCGTTTTAGTGATCGTTTAGGATGGAGAATACGTAATTTACTGTTAAATTTTATTGAATGAATATCACATTCTATAAATTGATTAGGTTAGATAATGGTTGTAAAAAAATCATTTCACGTTTATTCCCACACTGCGCAAAAATGATTTTGTTTTGATTCAAATAATACAACCCTCCTAAGATTAATTAACTACTCGAAATAACAAACAAAACAACATAGTCATGTCGAAGTAGGTGTCTCCCTACTTCTTATACTACATGTCATGCCACGCACGGAATATTAATTACACAGTTCATAAAAGTAACGTTAAACGCTTAGGTAATGTGTTAAAAGGAGCCCATCACCCCTCCAATTAGTCGGATAATGACGGTGTTCAAGTTATTAAATTAATAAGGGGAGGTCGGATGACGTGACGTTGTGACGGTGCCTCGCTGCCGGCGTGTCAGGTGGCAGCGAGCTCTGCTGTCCCCTGTCCCACACGCGCGCATCATATGACGAAACAGATCACCTGCGCACTATATTTAGTTAGTAATGAAAACCTCGCTCATCTTCATCCTCACAGATGTATGAAGACAACTAAGTACGAGTTCCATCACAAAATTCTAATTCACTAAAAGAGCTCTTACGTAGCGAGTAATTACCGTAAAAGGTCTTAAGCATGAATGTTATGACGGCGTTTATGAAAAGTATTTCACTCCTAGCATAACGAACCTGCCTTTTGAGAATTTGAATGCTCACCACACAATAAATTTTAGGGCGAAAAGGTCTATAGATTTCTTTGCATTTCGCTATTACTTTTTGTTTTGTATCCCTGTCGAAATTATAAAACTCGTATTTACTTACTCAGATCCTTTTTGACATGATAATAATTCAGAGGGAAGAAGTCGAATTTAATAGCAAGTTAAATGATACGTGTCCTGATTGGAAAATGTATGCTTATTCAGGTCGAGCGCGGCTGCCCTCCGCGCCCTCCGCAACCCTCCCCAACCCTCCACACGCCTGATTTGAAATGAATGGTAATAATGGCCGAGCATCCCGTTCGCATCGTTTTGTATGATTATTCCAGATTAATTATTTGTTGGAATTTTGCTGGCTAATTTTTTGGAACGAGATTTTCCCGCTTTGCTTGACGTTTTAATTCTAACTCGTCATGGGGAGAAGATTAATACACTATAGCTATATATGCAGGTAAATATAATACTTACGTAATTACAAAATATGTTGGAAGTCGTCATTCAGAAGAGGACACATTTTCAAGTTGATTAATAGGATGGCATATTGTGTCTTGGTTACGTCGATTTGTTATTTCAATTTGGGGATTTGATACTTTACGTGACTGCTTTGCTGGCATTTACCTTGGACAGAGGATAAGCATTGCCATACTTGGTCAGCATGCTGCACAGCTTGATAATGCTACCAGTCGTTTGGACACTTTACCATGTTGAGGACGAAAAGGCTTGGGATTGACCTGCTCCAGTACGCACTACAACTGTTGTCTTATTTTTCTCTTTTGTTTTTATTTTCAATTGTGCTCTTTATTATTATTATTTTACAATTTGATATTGTAGATTATTTTTATTTTGCAATTTGACTTTATTTATTTTTATTTTAACATCAATATTTACTTTATTAAGTAAATTACATTTTATAAATTATATATTTACTTTTATTATTGTGAACGTGAGAACAATGTTGATTGCCTTTTTTTTCCTTTTCAGTAATTTTAACGTATGTCTGGCAATTTGAGTATATTCTGCGGCCTACCCAAATGTCCTTTCCTTGGTATTGTTCGTCAAGTCGTTGAGCTCCTTAGTAGTCCTGGGTTGAGCTTTGCGAATACTGACAAATGCTTGCACTGACTGGACAGGTCCACTCAAATCTGTATGGTTCTTTCTTCAAAAGACCATCTCAGACAAATCTGCACTGTTCTCATGTGATTTGACCATTACATATTAACTGTATGGACTTTAAAAGAGACTTTGACCTCTGAGTTTGTTTCGGTGTTTCTTCTCAGGGTAGTCAGCTAGGAAACACCGGCCTCATCTAGTTTAAAATGACAAAAAAAAATACGTCAATTTTTTTTTAAAGTGTTTTTTTAAACCTACTTACAAAATAAATATCATTTATCATTCGACAGCGATACGAAGAAGTTTTTCGAAGTCATTTCTAAGATTGTTTTTAGTTTGTTTTAACAAGCTCAGGGATTATAAAGATGGTAACTTAGGTATGTATCAATATTGTTTAATACTTGTTTTATAATATAATTAAGGAAGTATAAATTAAAAATATTAGGAATCCATTAAAAAAAAAGGAACCGTACATCTTATACTTATGTACGTAAGTTTCGGTATTTGGTTATTCACTTTCTGTATTAGATTGATTGACCTTCGAGTATAACTAGTAACCCGCCCCAGCTTTGTATGAGTACAAATTATACACGGGAACCTTTCTCGTTTATTGCTCTTAAAATTAGTAAAAATCGTTGCGTGGTTTGGGCAAAAATAGCGGATAAACAAACAGACGTGAAGAACGACTTTGTTCTATACAAAGTGGAGATAGACACAGTATGACACAATCGGTAGTATGCACTACATCACTATTGAATCACGTTGTAGCTCGACAGCGGTCCCAGGGGCCCTCAACTAATGCGAATATGAAATCTTTGTCACCCCTTGATTCCATCATCCATTTGACGGCAAAGTGACACTAGGTTGACCCCGTGTCATTCCGGCTTTACGGAAAAGTGTATCAGAGAACCTTAATTCATAGATGACGTTCGAAAATGACGCAAATAAATCAAGTATTTTGGACAATCCAACAGAATACTAAAAATACCTCATTAACAGAACCAATTTCTTTATTTGTCGTTTATTCTGCTTTGTTACGCATTTGCAAATGAAACTCGTTCCTATCAAAGTACACAAGATGCTATTTTTGTTCAGCAAGCAAGCGATGTTTGTGCTCTCTCCTGGTATCTCCCAAGGGGCCTGAGCTGGCACATTCTGACGACTGTACTAAGTAGAAAGATAGCACAGAATTAAGTCGGCCAATTATCCCGTATTGGATTTATTGGTAATCTCTGCACGAATGGGCGCGAGGGTGCGAAGCGAACCAACTTTTGATGATGGCTCTATCGGCATTATGAACAAAGTTGTTGCAATTTTTATGTAGGTGGATTTATTGTTTGCCTTTCCTCTCTTGTTTCGCCCTCAGTTGTGTTCACACAGATAAAAGAGAGTCCAGAAGCGATTTACTACAAATAAATCAATCTTCCGTCCAAGTATTCCCGTCCGGCTTAGCTGACTTATCTCAGTTAATAACCTTCTCTTTGTTTAGGTTATAGATGCAATTATTTTATGCTAGTTCCTGCCAGTGGCTTTGCCCGCGTTAGAATACAGGTGAAAGATTTTTTTAAAACGTTCCATACGTTTTCGAGTGTATTTGTAACAAAAAAAAAAGGTAGAAATCACTCCTTTTAATAATTAGTTAAATAATATAATTAGTATAACAAGTACTTCTTTACTATGTACTAATTTCACGGTAGCGAACGCAACAACTAATATTGCATTCGGTGTCAACTCGAATGTACCTGTTTTTTTTTTCATTTGTATAAGTTTGTGAATGTGATTTCAATCGGCATCTAAATCATTCTTAGGAATGTTTTTATTCTACTGTGAGTTAATAAACGCAATATTAATCAAATATTGGACTAAATTTGGCTTTCATTCACTTTTGATTAGTGTTGCCAGGCGTCCCGATTTGCACGGGAAGTCCCGATTTTCAGAGGTCTGGTGACACGTCCCGATTAACTCTTGATCGGGTCGCCAAATGTCTTTTAGATTGCTAATTTAAACAGCTATAATGTCATCTTCGTCATATAAGCACGCTGTACTTATAAGACGACGTATGTAGGCTTACTTTCATGTTTATATTTTGAAAATAAATCTTTGCCTTTCAGAGGTTTTTTTTTAGGGTTCTGTACCTCAAAAGGAAAAACGGAACCTTTATAGGATCACTTTACTGTTCGTCTATCCAAGTTTCTTTAACTCGGAAACGCGTGGAGGTATCGAGTTGAAATTAAAACCATATATTGTCTGCGATCTCTTAATGCTGTGAAATTTGACATGAAGCCAGGTCTCATAGCACAAGTATAGAAAAAAATCTGAAAACTGAAAATTTGTTTTTACGTTACAATTTTTTTTTTTGTGATTCGGAAAAATCTTCGTAACTTAATTCAGCAATTGAACTGTTTTTCGTGTTTTTTTAAGGCTGGAATGGCCTCATTTAGTTTTGATGCTAGCGAATGAGACCCCAACAGACTTAATCTGTATATTATTTTTTTTTTTTTTGTGGCATTTATAGCAGCTATCACAATTTGAATACTTACCAAAATTTCGATTATTTTCATCTTTCATTCTGTATTTTCACTTACTGAACCTGGCAGCAAAACACCATATATTCTAATATCGCTTTTAGCGCTAAGACCGCCCATTGTTACACAATATTCATTTGTAAGATCCTGTTATAAAAAAGACGCAACATTGTATACACTTAAAATATTTATAATCTATTCATAATTAAGCCTGAGAAATAATATTAAGCTAACCTTGAATTTCAAAGGTGTTAAGACTCACTCGCAACGCGGCCCATTGAAATAGCCTATAATTTTCCTGCTCAGACTTTCTGTAGTAAGACTTTATTTATAAATTTTCAGGATCACAGTTTTTTATGTGTACATAATCAATTGATATCACACAACACTACGACCTACTTCAGGACGTGAAGCAAAAATGAAGGAAAGTTACCAATGTTAAAAAATGCTGAAGGAGCATACAGTTCATGATGAAAGTACCGAAAAAAAATGAGTCTATTGTAACTAGAGGAAATCAATTTAAATTGATTTTTTAAATTATCTTTCAGTCTAATATTTATTCTCCTTTTTCGATTATATATTAGTTATTATAAGTTAAATATTTGGTATTGTATGAATTGAATTTATATTGTTATGTTCTATAAGTATTATTAATATTATGTATTATGATGGTTATATACTGTCAACCAATCTATTTCGTGTCGTTCAGTCCATCCAAAGTAGGCCTGTGTAACTGTTTACTGAACCGACTCACTGTTCCGAAACATTTTAGTGTTCCGAATGATTGGAACGTCAGTAATGTTTTAAATGCATCATTTGGAACTATAGGAAAGCTAAAACACTCTTTACTTTAAGTGACCTGCAGTCTTTTTAAAATTTAAATTAAAACGTTAATAAATAGTGAACCTAAATATATAAATTAATGACCTGAACTAAAAAAGCTGCTTGAAATTATTCTTATATCAAAATTCAATTAAATAAAACTAATCACCACCACTAATCACTGTTCCGGAACATTTCAATGATTCAGATGCAAATGTTCCAATAGCAAAGATGACACACTTTGCCCATGCTTAATCCAAAGGTTTGTCTATATCGTGGCCAGATCTTTGAAATTAATCATTTCATGAAATGGCCAAGTAAAACTAGCCAGATCATTTTAAACGTTAAAGTTTGCTGATATATCAATCCTTGTTTGGCCTAATTCCTTTAGATTTTTTATCATCATAGAAATCCTACATCAATGATATGCCCAAACAAGGATTGATATATCATCAAATCGGCCTGTATTAATTGGCCAATTCTATGATCTGGCCACGACATCTATAAGAGATTGCCCTGTGTGATAAGACCTCGCATTGTACCTACACGTGTTATTTATAAAGTAAACAAAAAAAAATATAATAAATAATTTATTTTACTGGTAAGGGCGCGCTTGAACACTATCATCTCACCTGATGATTAGGTATGATGCGATTGACGATAAAGCACGCTTGTCTAGAATTAACATATTCAGTCTAAATAAAGAAACCAAAAGTCTGATTTCAGAGCAAATTACTAAAACTGCTCATTTAAAAAGGTTAGATATTTAAAAAAACAATAACAGCTAGTGATAACCCAGTGTTGCCGAAAATAATCATATTCTGTTATAAAATTAAATGTTGTATTACAACTTTTTTCATAATAAAGTTAAAGGTTGACCTCAAAACGAACCTTGTATAATACGGCATAATATTTTTAGTAACACTTTTACCCTCGTCCCAAAAGTGCTGTGAATATTTTTGTGAAGGTGTCAATCCGTATAAAAGAAATTGATATATCGACATAAAAGCAAAAATATGTATATTAGTAAAAAAAATCTTAGTGATACGTCATAGCCGTCACACATACGCATTGCCTCTCGGGTATTCCATAAAAAGTTTGCAATCCACCCTCGTTGTTGTACTAACACCGAAGTAAAATGTTTTGTAAAATGTTACCATCAAATGTATAAAAAAGAATTGTTTAATTTTTAATAGATATTGCATTAGTTACGTAAAAGTGAAAAGTTGAGGCAAATCTATTAAACTAGGGTAGTTGCCCGTATCAAACATAACACCCGTCTGGTTGGAGCATCCTCGTTTTTCAACGGCAGTTTGCGCGACTTAACACCCTGTTTCGCAAACCTCTAAATATTAATACGAAACTTGAAAAAAACCTATCATAAACGGATATACTCGTAACTGGATTATGTGCTTGTAATATTGTTCTGTTACGGTTAGTCTACATCGGGCAGCAATGCGTTATGACGCTGTGCAAGGTTTCGGAACTTCAAGGGAAGAGTCTTTAAGAAACACCTCTTACAATTTTCAAAATTTATTAAATTACACCGCACTGGAAAAAAATGAAGAACCTAAATAAATGTGCCAACAGTTTCACCGTGAGATTTTTGTATTCCTATTCTTAATTTCGATAATAAAAAAATTGTCATATCTCTAAAAAACCGTTTAATCGACCTTTTCTATTTGCAAGATTTACTAAATTTTAAACAATTTTTGATAGGTTTGCAAACATCTCGAGGTGAAACTGTTGGCACATCTATTTAGGTTCTGCATTATTTTTTATTTTTTGTGTAATTCAGTGCGGTGTATTTTTAGAAACTTTTGATAACTTTAGATCCCATTTCTTAAGGACTCTCCTCTTCAATGGGAATGTTAAAACAAAAACAACACTCCTAGTAGTTTTAAGAGCGGAAATAATTCCGAATCAAATAATAGTAGCTTACTATAAACGTAAGAATCACGTTTATCAAATACAAAAAAAATAGTCCGGTTATTTTTTATACAAAAACACATCTAGGTATTAATTTTTTTATTGGTTTTTTGCTTGTTACAGTTTTGAAGAGTAATTTAGCTATGTATCTTTTGTTTAGGTCTCTTTATTTGAAAGATCATTTATTCCTCTGGTTCCTGTTCTTCTGGTTCCGGTTCCTCCGATTCAGGTTCCTCTGGTTCCTGTTCCTCTGTTTCTCCAATGTTTTCGGCATCTTCCGTCACGGATTCATCATCGTTTCCTGTATCGTTTGCTCCTGTCCCGGATTCTACTATCTCAGATGCTTCTCCTACATTGCTTCCTTCTTCCCCATCTCCGAATTCTTCTTCTCCATCGCCACCAGGGTTTATTCCATCGTCATTCTCTTCACCGAAATGTAATGCTGTGTCGTTATCTTCTAGTGAAGAAACGTTTGCTTGCTGGTTAAGGAGTGCAAGTTCTTTTGTATCAGATTGGGGGGTCACCATCATAAATAATTCTTCCTGCTCGTTTGATGTTTTTTTTAAAGCCCAAAGTGGTGTGACTGTAGTCGGTACTTTCCAATTATTCTTTTCATATGCGTAATACTTTGATTTTACTTTGTCTTCAAAACAAGTACACTTGCAGTTTTCATCAGCAGAAGCAATGTCAAAACCACGATCCAGGCAACTTCTTATACAAGTGTATGTTTTTACGAAGTCAAAGCACTTATGGGTTCTATGGTGGCCATAACGTAAAATTGATGTTTTGTTGAAATCTGTAATTATTGAACCACAATCATACACAATTATACGTCAAAACAAAAATTTATAGACCGTTTCAAATAAAAACATAAGTAGATTGACTCTAGATTCTGAACAAACTAGATTCAGCAGGACTAACAAAACTCTAGCAACAACGTTAGCTAATTAAAAACAATAAAATGAATTATGGTATCACTGGTAGCACGAGTCAGGCTAGCCCTAATAGGGTTCTGAGGATGATAGGTGACAGAGTGCCACCACTGGCACTGGTGGTGGTGGCCACTGGCTGGTGGCTGGTGCGAGTGGGTGGTGGTGGAGTAAATGATAAATGATAAATGATATTTATTTTGTAAGTAGGTTTAAAAAAACACTTTTACACGTCAATTTTTTTTGTCATTTTAAACTAGATGAGGCCGGTGTTTCCTAGCTGACTACCCTGAGAAGAAACACCGAAACAAACTCAGGGGTCGAAGTCTCTTTTAAAGTCCATACAGTTAATATGTAACGGTCAAATCACATGAGAACAGTGCAGATTTGTCTGAGATGGTCTTTTGAAGAAAGAACCATACAGATTTGAGTGGACCTGTCCAGTCAGTGCAAGCATTTGTCAGTATTCGCAAAGCTCAACCCAGGACTACTAAGGAGCTCAACGACTTGACGAACAATACCAAGGAAAGGACATTTGGGTAGGCCGCAGAATATACTCAAATTGCCAGACATACGTTAAAATTACTGAAAAGGAAAAAAAAAAAGGCAATCAACATTGTTCTCACGTTCACAATAATAAAAGTAAATATATAATTTACAAAATGTAATTTACTTAATAAAGTAAATATTGATGTCAAAATAAAAATAAATAAAGTCAAATTGCAAAATAAAAATAATCTACAATATCAAATTGTAAAATTTGTCTTTTTAACCCAATGGTTGACTGGTAGAGAATGCTTTGTGGCATTAAGTCCGCCTATGTACCACCACTGTACATGAAGTTTAAATAAATAAAAAATAAATAAATAAAATAATAATAATAAAGAGCACAATTGAAAATAAAAACAAAAGAGAAAAATAAGACAACAGTTGTAGTGCGTACTGGAGCAGGTCAATCCCAAGCCTTTTCGTCCTCAACATAGTCCTTTATAGAGTAAAAAGCCTTTTGACAAAGTTTTCGCTTTACAAATGTTTTGAATTTATTAAGGCTTAGTTGTTGAATGTGACCAGGAAGTTTATTATAGAAGTGTATACATTGGCATCTAAATGAGCCCCCTATTTTTTTTAGCCTGGTTGTAGGAACCACAAATTTGTGTTTGTTCCTAGTATTAAAATTATGGATATCACTGTATTTTTTAAAACTGTTTATATTTTTATGTGCATACAATATATTCTCGTAAATATAATGTGAAGGTACAGTCATAATACTGATCTCTTTAAATTTATCTCTGAGGGAGTATCTGGGACTTAATCTATAAATCGAACGAATAGCCCTTTTTTGCAATACAAAAATTGTCTGGGTATCGGCGGCATTTCCCCACAGTAGAATACCGTACGACATAACACTATGGAAATAGCTAAAGTAAACTAAACGGGCTGTCTCTACATCAGTTAAATTTCGAATTTGTCTCACAGCGTATGCTGCAGAGCTAAGTTTTTTCGATAATTTGTCTATATGTGGGCCCCACTGAAGCTTAGCATCCAGAGTTATGCCCAAGAACACTGTATTATCTTCAGGACTCAACTCTTTACCTTTTATTAGCACACTAGTTTCTACTTGCCTAACATGAGGCATGGTAAACTTAATACATTTAGTTTTTTTTTCATTAAGATGTAGGTTATTTACATCAAACCAGTGTACTATTTTTGAAAGTGCTATATTTATATCGTCAGTAACCGGCTGCTGACGTTTAAGTTTAAACAAAAGTGAAGTGTCGTCTGCAAACAACACTATATTATGGTTATTCTCTATGAGGTAAGGTAAGTCGTTTATATATATAAGAAACAAAAATGGGCCAAGAATTGAGCCCTGGGGGACACCCATTTTTACTACAGATCCGGGAGATCTTTTTCCGTTTACATCAACTCTCTGAATCCTTTCACTCAGATAAGATGAAAGAAGATCCAGGGAGGAGTCCCGGATTCCGTAATGGTGTAGTTTCCTGATCAATGTTTCATGGAGAACGCAATCGAAGGCTTTTGACAAATCGCAAAAAATGCCCAGGGCATCGCATCCAGGGCATCGTGGTGTCCATACATGATTCACAGCTGTAATATACATGTGACATGTTATAATTTTATTTACTAACACTTAGTTTAAGATCATTGTTACCAACAATACATGAGTTATGCTCGTATTAAAGATTTATTATATATTATTAATCGCAATTGTTTGGGTATATTCGTGTATTTTATTTATTCATTTGTACCTATACATTTGTATTACATTTATGGTTTATTTGCAACTATATATTTAATAATAAAAATACAAAAATATTGATAAATTTAGAACTAGCAAACCAAGAGGAGGAAAGATTTGGTTTGCTCTAAACAACAGACGAGACATGCATTTGCACATAAATTTTATGTATTTTTAGGGCCTTTTTTGAATAACAAGCTCAACAAATTATTAGATATATATAGCATAAATTATATTAAATGTAGTATAACTACACATACACAGAGAAACTATTGGAAGTTTTAGTATGATTGTAGGTTAAGTTTGTAAGTTATTATTCTGTCATTTCTGTATACATGCACCCGTAGTGATAGTCTTGTAAGTGATGACCCGAAACACAGGTTTTATAAACCTAGCTCGGGCAAGTCGCTAATTATGCATAATTCTAGGTTAATAAAGTCAATTCTCCTCTAGTTCTTAAATACTGATAGGTTAATTATAGTTATTCCTTGGGCACTAACATAAATATTTTTTAAGATTTACTTGTGGCTATTACATATAACTATTTTATGTAAAAGATGAAAAATAAAGATTATTATTATTTTCTCGTTTATTTATTAGTTTAACATATAAATTTATAAATATTTCAATAAAAAATAAATAAAAATAATCTTTTGAAAATATAAAAAATAGTGTCCCACCAGTATTGGGAACAGGGTCCAAGCTACCGGCGATCAGGGCTCCCGAGAAAGGAACCTCCTAACAATATGAGCCGTGTCTAGGAGTACCGTTTTCTGGATCAAGCCCTTGATCCAGCCGCCTAACGCGAGCCTCTTAAGGTGTTGGTTATTATTATTATTATAAAGATTACTATTATTATATTATTATTATTATTCTTGTGTTATACAACCACATGTTAAGTAAACATGTACTAGTTAGTTTTTCTTTGTATTTGTCTGATTTCATTATTACATTGCATTATTTCCGCCTGTGTACTTTTGTGTGCATAATATCTCTCGTGTTTTATCCAGATTTGTTTACAATTCTGACATCTTCCTAAGGCCTACTATGACCATTGACACACAAAACCGTGCTTTTCGAGGCATGGAGAAAACTCGGTATGTAATGGATAGACTTCACCCATCCACGGATCAACCTCGGCAAGCGTAGGTTAACCCCAAAGTTCGAGCTCAGAGCTGTGCGCCTGTATTAACAACTACACAGGTTATTAAGGGTTATTTAGCCAAGATTTCCTCTCAATAGTAATTACAAACAAACTTAATTTTTCTATAGATAAACGCCCACATGAACAGTTTTTTTTGGACAGTGATTCCAGCAAAGGAGGAAGCCGTACGTGCACGCGTGAGGACGCCGCCTTCACGCCCCAGCCGTTGGGTCCCGATTCTGATTACCGGCCACCGTAGGCGCGGGCTTGGACGGCGAGCAACGGGTAGCTCGCCGTCTGATAACCGTCCGGACCAAGCCCAAGGCGTCGAAGGCGTGTATTGTTCCACGCGCGTCTCAAGGAGATGTCAGCAAACCGTAGAGGCCCAGCAGGATCGAAGCCTCCTGGGCCACGGGTGGTCTGAAACTAAAATCCGGGGCCCTGAGACGAAGTCAAGGAAGGAACAGGAGTAGATTTTTAGTCAGTAAAAGTCTGACACGCCCCTTCGCTCCGCCCAAGAGCGGGGGATATCAATAAAAAAGGGTCCCTAGGGGTTACTGACATCTCTTTAAGGAATGCGTAGGTCATTTCGCACTTTCGACGACTCGGTCTCGGTCCGGAAGACTACCGGACTGCCGGACGGCGAACTACCTACTGCTTGTCGTCCACAAGTCCGCGCCCACTGAGGCTGGTAGTCGGGTTCGGAATCGGGATCGTGGCGACTGAGGCGTGAGGATGTTTGTCCCTCTTATGTTCGGCCGTCTCCTTCGCTTGCATTACTGCTTCGTAGGAGAAGGCGACTTTCTACCATTTGCCCTCGCCCACGAACATGGCCTGAACCATAACACGGCGCAATTTCTTTCAGTGAAGTTCAGTGGCGGTTTTTATTATTCGCAAATTGATTCCTAGTAGGTGTTGTGATCTAAAATTGTTGTAGCTTTGTATTTCAAGTGTCCTTGCTTAAGAACAATATAGGTACATTCCACCAAATATTAAGCAAGCCGACTTCCGATGATGCGAGAAAGTTGTTCGACTTTATGGCCCTGATCCATTGATCTTGTTTGTTGTTAGATAATAATTGTCTTAGGGTACGATGGGACTGACATACGCTGTGCGTTATAAAAGTCCCTAAATTATTAAAGAAACAAAAAAAAAAGTGTCCTTGCAACTGGACAATATATGGAATCATAGAAACTGGCGCGATCTCAGTAAAATGCGGCTAAAAATTTAATTATAGGGTTGATTACCTCAACAAAGTTTGCCGAGCAGGTTGACTTGATATATTTGCTATCAAATACTACAAAAAACATATTAAGAATGTGTACATCCATATTCTAATGGTAAACCAATTAACTATTCATACGAACACATTGATTAAAGGACTTAGTATCCAAGCCAAAAACATTAACCAAAAAAAAAATTTTTTTTCGTATTTAAAATTTGTTTCGAGAACAAAGGTTTAACAAAAAGTTTTTATCTACATTATCGCACTAATGCATAATGGTTATCAAAAAGTCACAGTTTGGATAGAAGTGCCATTATATACCTAAGTGTAGTGCAATTATTGTCACTTTCTTAACTTAGCTTAGTTGAAAAAAACCTTATAGTAGGTTTTGATAAATTCTTATTTCAGGAACTCTCTATCCGATATAGGTTTACCTAATAGGATGTTTTCCCAACTATAGACTTTATCGCATTATAGTGGGCAACACAGACAGCTAGGTTTAAAGTAATAATTTATATAATAATATTATATAAACTGTAATATTATATTTATTTATCGAAGGTTAAGTCTAATAAAAGTCAAATAAACCAAAGTCAACCGACATAGACCTATGTAAATGCAAAAAATGAAACAATACGACAAATCGGTGAATAAAAATCGAGTATTGGTTCTAAATGTTAAAAACAACGCTCTTTAAATTACGATTGTGACGTGAAACCTTGAAGTATGCTGTAATCCCCCTTTTCTGAGGTGGGAAAGAGGGCGTGTAATACTTTTACTGACTAAAACCCACCTGTGTCCCTTCAGATGCCCTTTGATTACCAGAACCACGATGACTAACATACATACCCGTAGCCCTAGCAGGCATCGGCTCTTCATGACCCGTTAAGTTTTACTGACATCTCTTTGAAGCGCGTGTGGAACACAACGCGCTATCGACTCCGGATTAGTCCTTACTGGGCCATCGGACGGCGAGTTACTTATTACTTGTCGTCCGCAAGTGATGTAGCCCCCTTAAATCCTCCTTATCCTGGTTAGGTACTTACTATCAGTTTCCTCTGCATTTATTATTATTGTGAACCATTTTAATATAATTAAATGTAGTAGAAGTGAGAGTCCTTCCATATTCAAACGTTCATGACTTATTTGTGGTAATTCATTAGTTTTTCTTTTAATGCTAGTTTTAGTGCCCGAGTAAATTACAAAATTAATGTGGTGTAAAATTAATTGCATTCGTAAATAAAACCTTTAATGTAATCTGCTACCTGCTACCTACACATACCTTACCAGTACCATTCGGTGCTACGTCTGCCTGCACTGCGAATCATCAGTGTTCCTTTCTCTCCTGACCCAATCATATGCTGAAGATACCCGGCAAAGGATCCTATAATATACACACTGTAGTACTTTCAACGATTACAGTGCTGCTTTACTTCTGAATTGAAAAATTAACAAATGAAAGCTACGAGCTTTTAATTACCTAAAAGTACAAATTCAACCTTAAACTACAAGAAACATGTGCGTGCGAGCTCTCACGACGGGGGATGCAGTGGCCCAGGGCAGGTGTGTCGTGGCGGTGTCTTTGGACATCGCCAACGCCTTCAACTCCCTGCCTTGGAGTAGCATTGGGAGGGCACTCCGGTATCACCGGATGCCCGACTACCTCTGTCGTGTGGTCGAGGCGTACCTGTCAGACAGGTACATAACCTACCCTGGTCACCAGGGGGTGTGGGAACGTCGAGAGATGTCGTGCGGTGTTCCGCAGGGATCGGTACTAGGGCCGCCCTTGTGGAACATCAGATACGACTACGTGCTGCGCGGCGACCTCCCTGACGGGGTCAGCGTGGTCTGCTACGCAGACGACACGCTGGTCCTGGCGCAGGCAGAGTCGTACCAGGCGGCGGTCGAACTAGCGACACGCGGGGTAGCGACAGTCGTTGGCAGGATCCTGGAGCTGGGACTCGAGGTGGCATTGCACAAGTCCGAGGCCATGTGCTTTCACGGCCCTCGGAACGCGCCACCACCAGGTTCCCAGCTAACGGCGAGAGGAGTCCACATCGGCGTCGGGTTAACGATGAAGTACCTGGGACTCGTTCTCGACAGCCGATGGGATTTCGACGAGCACTTCCGACGTCTGGCTCCCAAACTAAATCGGACTGGGGCTGCCCTCGGGCGGCTCCTGCCCAACCTTGGGGGTCCAGACGCCTCCTGCCGGAGGCTCTACGCGGGGATCGTTCGGTCCATGGCCCTTTATGGCACGCCGGTGTGGGCGCCGGGGCTGCGGAAGCAGCCGGCGGCCCGGCTGAACGCGTGCCAGAGGGTCATGGCCATACGGATGGTGCGAGGATACCGGACGATTTCCCGCGAAGCAGCGAGCCTCCTTGCTGGCCAGGAACCATGGGATCTGGAGGCAACAGTCCTTGCACTCATGCACGAACGGCGCATGGAGATGCAACGCCGGGGCGAAACTCCGCTGCCGCGATAAGTCGCAGCATGGCGGACAGAGCTCCGGCGAGTTCTCATGGTGAAATGGCGACAGCGACTGTCGCGACCCCGTGCTGGGCACGCCGCAATAATGGCGGTAAGTCCCCTCTTTGAGGCGTGGTTGGAAAGACCTCACGGCGTCCTCACATTCCGCATGACGCAGGTCCTCACCGGACACGGTAAGTTCGGGAGGTTCCTGCACCGGATTCGTGCGGAAACGACGCCCGGGTGTCGCCACTGTGTGGCCCACCCGGAGGACACGGTGGAGCACACGGTGGAGGTGTGCCCCGCTTGGGCAGAGCAACGCCGTGACCTCGTGGGGGCAATCGGCGGCGGTGATCTCTCGCGCCGGGCCTTGGTTCAGGCCATGCTCCGGAGCGAGGAGGAGTGGCAGGCGGTCGCCTCCTTCTGCGAAGCAGTAATGCTAGCTAAGCAGGCGGCCGATCGCGTGAGGCAACGGTCCTTACGCTCCAACCGCCGCCGGGATTCCGATCCCGATTTCCGGCCACCGTAGGCGCGGGCTTGCAGACGGCGAGCAATGGGTGGCTCGCCGTCTGACCGTCCGGTAACCGTCCGGACCGAGCCCAAGTCGTCGACGGCGCGTTTTGTTCCACGCGCGCCTCAAGGAGATGTCAGCAAATCGTAGGGGCCCAGCAGGGTCGAAGCCTACTGGGGCCACGGGTAGTGTGAAAGCGGAACCCGGGGCCCTGGGACGAAGGCAACGAAGGAACAGGAGTGGGTTTTTAGTCAGTAAGAGTCTGACACTATCTCCCGCTCCGCCCAAGAGCGGGGATGTCATTAGGATGATTTTCCCAACCAATAAAAAAAAAAAAAAAAGACTACAAGAAACATTTTAGAATTTTAATATCTCCATAAAGCTCTCAATACCAACTCTCTGAGCGTTCCGCATTTTCCCCACACGCTTCCTCGTGGAATATTAAAAAAATCGACACACGTCACACTAGTTCAAACCGGCAATTGATTCCCTGTTGCCTGCACTCGAACTTCGTTAATTCTCTGTTTCGTAATAAAAACATGCTAGCTCCTACCAGCGGCTTGTTCGAGTGAAAGTACGTCTCTCCATACTAAATTTGAACCTCCTTCCCTTTAATAGAAAGTGAATTTTGGAAAATCCTCTCGTAGTGTTCACCTTCATAATTAAAGGAAACCCTGTGCAAAATTGCACGCTCCTATTCCCATTAGTTTTGAGATTGTATTGATATCAGCCAGTCAGTTTCTGCTTTTATATAGAAACCTACACATGCATAAAAATAACGTTTTTAAACATTGATCAAAGCAAATAGATCAAATTAGCAACACTGACCAAGTTCGAAATCATTCTACGGTTAAGACTTAATTTAGTTTTCTTCACCAGCCAAATAGCGAAAAAAAAATATTCGTCGAAGTCACAACCAATCAGCATTGAGGATAAACGAAGCTAGGAGGAGGAGTCTTCTACACCAGCCAGGGAATTTAAAATAAAAATAAGTAGGGTTATCTTACGATAATAATATAATTATCAAGTGGAAATGTTATCTCAGCCATCAATTGCAAATTTCACCAAGAACTGATATTATCAGACTGTTATTTTACGACTGAAGAGACTGGTATTTACAGGAAGTAGAACAAAGTAAAAAAAAATGGCACTAGTGCTGTTGCATACAAGCTGCCGTGTGGCACAACAGCATCAAAAAACTTACTGACGTACAACCTGAAGGCGACACTGAAGACGCGACGATGCCAGTATTCAAATTACCGAACAACGTTACTGCCGTGAAAATGCCATGCCAATGCTAGCGAGTTCCCTGCGCTATGCCTCTAGTGGCGCAACACCTAGCAGAATGCGGTCAGGAGTTACTGAGAATCAACTGCTCACCTTCCCTAACAGAATTTCAGATGCTCAAAAGAATTTGACAACCAAAACAAATTGAGTTACTCTTGAAGAAGGATCTTACGGTTCTGACCAACCTTACTCGTATATATAAGCTCTCCGGTAAGCTGAATTTATTTTACGTTTGATAGGATATGATGGAACTCTAGAAGGCTAGGTAAAACTGCATTGGTTTTAAATGATCTACAAATCTTGAAAAAAAAAATTATAAAACTTGATCTCAAGTTTTTTAAATGCTAATTATTTTTATCTGATAATACCTATAGAGAACTGACTCTTCCAAAATTTAATGCATTCTTATCCTTAGTCCGCGGCATTGATAAATTAATCAGGAATATTTTACCTTCTATACTATTGATTTTGATGTTCAATGCTTCATCGAGGCTATGGATGCCCGGAGACTCGCTTGCCTGAATCCACCCAATAACCCGGAGACGGTAAGAAAAACCATTCTGGAAACTAGTTCATCATCATCATTTCAACCGAAAGGCGTTCACTGTTGAACATAGGCCTCCCCCAAGTGTCGCCATAACGACCGTTTTGGTGCGTCTCGCATCCATTAGATTCCCGCGACCCTCAAACTAGTTCAAAAAAAGCTAATTGCCACATTTATAATTACTACGGAGCGTGCACGCCTGCCGGCTATGTGAGAGTGGGAGTCAGGTCTCTGGCTTCACGCACTATTGTTGTCAGAGATATAAACACCTTATTGATAGTACTTTGCATCTTCCTGCTTCCCTACGCCTAGGCGCTCTCTGCCTCCTCATCACTGCTACTGTGACAAAGTTATCTACAGTTTCGATCACTATGTACAGATATTACCCGACGAGATTAGGCCACCATCGGTGTTCTAGCTGTTTTGGAGCCCCATGGCCTAGCACGCAACGATGATAAGAAACGATTCCAACCGTTCGAGCTCTCTTGAACCGCGGGGTCCGAGTGCTCATATACTATTTAAAGATTTATCCAAACGCCTACTTGACACTTCACATGCTCCATGGACTGAATTTTAACTCGACTTAAGTTTAAGCATTGCCATACAACGTGGCAATGTCGCTTGTCTTCTGGGCATACTTCCAGTCGACAGCGATGCGAAAGAATTTGATCTATTATACAATAAAGAGTAGTTTTTGTTTTAGGGTATATAGTATACTTAGTTAAATTTTTTAAGAATTTTTAGTTGTTTGTATACTGTAGTTAATATGAGTTATAAATGCATGTGTTATACTGTTGTTGTGAATATTATATTTCAGTGAATATCTCAACGTGAAAAATAAATGAAAAAACAGAGCAAGTGCGAGTCGAATTCGCGCACTGCAGATTCCGAATAAACTTACCTATGAAAACAGTTCGATTCCCGAATTGAGTTACGAAGATTTTTTCGACGTAACTACAAATTTACAGTTTTCCTATTTTTGTGCCATAAGACCTTGCTTCATGCCAAATTTCAGGATTCTAGGTCAACGGGAAGTACCCTATGAATTTTGATTTCCTTGAGTGTCGAAATATACGTTTTTTGCGACATAAACAGCCGTATCTTTTATTTTCGTTAACTTAGAAGTTTTATTTTTCACAGCTTCAAGGGACCGCAGACTTGAGTTCAACTCGATATCTTCATACGTTCCCAAGACCCTTTAGTCTTGACAGACAGACAGACAGACAGACGGACCACAAAGTGATCCTATAAGGGTTTCGTTTATTCCTTTTGAGGTACGGAACCCTAAAAAGGTAAATCATATGCGATATTACAATTGACTGTCGTGGGTTAGTTAAGCAGAACGCCAAAATAAAAGCTTGTATAAGTGTACAGCTTACTATCCCTCATTTTAAGGTTTAAACGCCAAATTTTGGTGAACAAAGATTCTGTTGAAACTGAATTTGTCGTAACCTTTCATCTACACACAGAACACTAAAATCATGGAACGCCACCGGGTGCGACCCCAGAGTGACGAAACGAGCTCTCTTCCACAGACTTTCAATGAAGCGACAACTCTGTCTGACGACAAACTATATATAACACTTGGAAATACTATAATATTATTTTCATATCTTGTATTTTAAGGTTTAAAATAAGCAATTTTAGATCCCGTGCAACTTTTAAATTTTAGATTTCTTTTGGAATGCATACATTTTTTTAAATGCATTATTTTTATTTATTTAACTATTTATTTACACACAAAAAACAGAAAAAGACAATACAAAATACTCGTAAACAATAGTACAAAGGTACTGCTTATTTCCAAAGAATTTCTTTTTTCTCTAATTATTTTTGTTTATATTTTCAATGTATAAAAAAAAGTATTCTGGTTACGAGCACTTTAGTACCTTTATTTCTCCTTGCTATTCTCTAAGTGACTCGCTAGGTCCTGGGCACTAAGCAAGCGAACTTACTGCGTTTTTGTGGTAGCAGTAGTTGTTTATTTATTAGAATAGAATAAACTTAACTTACTTTTACTTTTCTGTATTGTTCGAAGTCAACCAATGGTTTCTCCCGCTCTGTGTAAAGCGAAAGGGCAAAACCTGTGTCCTTCAGTTGTCCTTTGCGTTCTAAGACCACGGGTTTCCTTTTCAGAAAATACCCGCGGCTCTAGTGGGTATGGAATCGGCGCTGCTGGACCCCTAAGGTTCGCTAACGAGATATTGAGGAGCGCGTGGAAAACTACGCGCTGTCGGCGACTTGGGCTCGACCCGGTCGATTACCGGACGGCCGGACAGCGAGCTACCCATTCCTCGTCGTCCGCAAGCCAGCTTCCACCGTGGCTGATATTCGGAGTCAGGGTCTCGGCGGCTGAGGTGTGAGGATGACCGCTCCCTCATGCGTGCGGCCGTGTCCTTCGCTAGCACTCAGCTTTGCAGAAGGAGGCGGGCGCTTGCCATTCCTCCTCGCTCCAGACCATGGCCTGTACCAGGGCCCAGCGCGAGATGTCGCTGCCGCCGGTGAAAAGTAGTGTAGAATAAAAAAAAGAAAGTCATATAATTGGTTTCCATATTACGATACTATTCCATATACTTAATTATATATATATATACCTACTGGTACCTACTCTCTTTTTTGATTACTTTTACGCTCCACTAGTGAAATTGCACATGCACGTGAGTTTTCTTTTGAGGAATATTGGCAGTAGCCATTTCATTGAAGTTTTCATCTAAAAAGTTTTTTCAAGTCAGAAATCTTAACGTTGGAAAAACCTAGAAATTCAACCCAAACTTAATATATTATTTTTTGTGGTCTAATAGCTGTTCGGATAATTTCAAAAAATAAATTTATTGTCAATAAAATTCTCTAATTTCTACGTTTCATTTTTATTTCAATCAGATACAGCGACATAGCCAAAAACTGTGGCGCCGCAGATCAATTAGTTCTCAGTAATAAACAAAGCAAATACGTTCGTTATGAAAAGAATTCGGCTGCCGCCAAATTTCTTCTGCCACATCAATCAAAATCATACTGATAATTAAATCATCATTTGGGTGGCCATAGAGAAGTTAGTTCTCAGAATTTCGTCTCAGTCCAAAGTCGTCCCTCTCCGATGTCATTATCACATTCCTGATTTATTAATCAGACCCTGAATGCCAAGTGAAGTGATACCAATTCGTTTATACAATATATAGTTTTGCTTCGAAACTATTCATAACAAAAACCACGAAGATCAATCGATGGATATTGCTTGGAATTGGTTTCGCTAAATACATTAAAAACCGATAATTCGACGATTCTCGGTAATTATTTTATATAGAATTATTTACTGGAAACCTTCTTATGTCAAAATACATATTTCACGAAGTCTTTTACATAAGATGTTTGATATAAAACTACGACGCTTGAACGTTTACAGGAAACAGAAACTCAGCGAAACAGCGATAACCAAATAAGTATATTCAATTTCATGTCAATTAAATCTAGTTATTGTTTTACTCATTTATTTTTAATGCCAATGTATATGTTATCACACTTTGCCATTAGTGAGCTAGTATTTGTTTTATATTGTTTGAGTTTTAGAAAAAAACTATGTCATTTTAAAAATTTTTTAGTGGATTTTAAAATGAATGTCCAGATTACTTTAGTTTTGTTTCTGGTTGCTTCCGTAATATCTCTCCAGGGTGACGGTTAGTTTTCAAACACTATTGTTACGTATGATTACTATTTAAACAAATTAATTCGCTTTCCAGTGTTTCTTTCGCAAAATAAGCATGAGCCTACATGAATACTAAAATAGTGTTTTATTATAGATTACAGAAAAAACCTTAGTTTCTGTTAACATATAAAATACTTTCTAAGATCTCCTTCCTCAGAGACCCTCCCTTTATAGGGTCAATATATCGATTTCTTTTAAATATATTTCTAAGGGACCCACGAGAACCCATTTTGTAAATGGGCCGGGTTGCCGCGCCTTTTTTTTAAGTAGGACTATATGACAATTTTGCATTTGTGCACTACGAGAAATTCGATCGAGACTTGGGCTATACTGCAGTTTCTCCAACGCTGCCAGATTGACTCTCGGTACATCGAAGTGCAGTGAAGTGAAGTATTTGTACTAAAACGCCACCATATCAGTCCGACTTCGGGACCAGACCTCGAAACCTATCCTCTTGCAGCGGGGTGTGAGGCAAGGAGACGTCATTTCTCTTTAACTGTTCACGGCCGCAATGGAAGATATCTTCAAGGTTCTGGAATGGATTAAAGTTAATGGAGAGTAAATCACTCACCTTTGGTTTGCCGTCGACATAGTAGTCATGGCTGAGACTACAGAGGAGCTCAATAAAATGCTCGGTGATCTCAATAGAGCTTCCGAAAGAGTGGAACTTAAAATGAACATGGACAAAACCAAAGTTATGGTTAACATACATGTAACACTCACTCTTACCGGAGACTCTACACTCGAAGTTGTGGACGATTACGATTACCTGGGGCAGACGGTCCAAATGGGTAGGTCTGGTCTTCCAGAAAGAGGTGAATTGTAGAATCCAACTCGGTTGAGCAACGTTCGAAAAGCTGCGCGCTTTCTTCTCGTCCAATAAACCATACTGTGTCTCAAGACGAAAGACCTGTGCGTGTTTCCAGTAATGACATATAGCTCCGAAACGTGGTCGCTTACAGTGGGCCTCATAAGGAGAATTATTTTTTTTATTTTTATAAACTAGTGCTTGACTGCGAAACCACCTGATAGTAAGTAGTGATGCAACCGTTGATGGTGAGGCGTACTAGTAAAAAACTTAAAGTCACCCAAAGGGCAATGAAAAGGGCTATGCTCGGAGTTTCCTTGCGTGATCACATCAGAAATGAAGATATTCGCAGGAGAACCAAGGTTACCGATGGCTACAAAACAAATGGTCGATGGGGACGAAAAGTTTTGGAGTGGCGACCACGTACCGGAAGACGTGGCGTTGGAAGGCCTCCCACAAGATGGACCGATGACCTGGTAAGGTCGCGGGAATCCGATGGATGCGAGAAACACAGGACCGGTCGATGTGGCGACGCTTGAGGGAGGCCTATGTCCAACAGTGGAAGTATTTTGCCTGAAATGATAATGATGATGATGAATATGAAAATTGAGTCCATGTCCTTTGCAAATCCCCATACAAATTTGATTTAACACAATGCTGTGGAAATAGCAATGTAAACTAACCTAGCTGTGGCTATATCTGTATATTGCCTTATTATTCTTGCTACATATGCAGCTGAGCAGGTAGAACTTGAAAAAAAAACGGCGACCAATGGGTAGCCCGCCGACCGACCGTCCGATAACCGTCCGGACCGAGCCCAAGTCGTCGACAGTGCGTATTGTTCCACGCGTGCCTCAGGCAGATGTCAGCAAACGTAGGGGCCCAGCAGGGTCGAAGCCTACTGGGGCCATGGGTAGTGTGAAAACGAAACCCAGGGCCCTGGGACGAAGGCATCGAAGGAACAGGAGTGGGTTTTTAGTCAGTAAAAGTCTGACACTATCTCTCGCTCCGCCCAAGAGCGTGATTTGTCATTAGATAATTTTCCCAACTAAAAAATTAAATAAAATATAAGCGCCCACTTCAATTATAAATCAATAGTTGGGTACCTAAATCTTGAGATTTACCAAGTAGATATACCAAAAAAAGTGCGAAATTACAATAACATATTATTATGCACAATGTAATGTCCTTAGAAAAAGTCTTCCCATCGATCGTGGTTAATTACAGTCTCTTCTATTAAATAGTTATATTTATTGATTGACTGTAAAATGAAAACCCTCGATAATTCATCATGTGTCCAATAGATAATTATTCAGTTTCGTTTCCTAATCCATAGTTTTATTAGTTTAACTAACAGATCAGCATGAAATCATGCAGAGTAGAATGTGGCCACCGCTGCTTGTAGAGCACCCACAGTCTCAAGTCATTGGATGATTTCCCACCTCACAAAAATTGAGCTCCTAGAATTATTACGTTATAGAAGGTAGGGTAGTAGTAGGGGTAGGTGAGCTGTGATCCGTCTTAACTTGTGAACGTATAGAGTGATGATATACTTAATAATTTTTTTAACCAAGAAGACACCTCAGTAAAATGATAATTGTAAACTATTAAGAACAAAATAGATGGAAACATGTAAATAGTAGTTTTACGCGTTTAGACGTTTTTAAAATTTTATAATGCTTGAGATCTTTATTCCTTCTTCCAGGAGTCAATGAAATAGCTCGAAAACACTATGGTTTGAGTTTTCATTCAAAATGCATCGATTACGTTAAAAGTTTCACTTGTATGACAACATGCAAAAGTATTGGTTTTCGAGTATTTAGACTGGATTTTCGCTGTACATGTAGTTGTCATGAGCTAAAAACCACAACAATAGTACCATTCTTTAAGTGGCGGACCAATGGCACTACAAAGACCTTGCCTAGTACTCAAAGTCCAAATCTATATCACATCGCTGGCACCATATCACCACCAAGGTCTGAAACTACCACTCCTGAACCGACAACTACAACTGTAGCAGCAATAACTTGTGAACCACCGAAAGACAATAATGAAGGAAATGCTACCAATGTAGATGATGATGCACCCAATACCAATAATTCAGATGCAACAACATCTACTTATGAAACATCGCCAGGTAATGATGAAAAAAGTCCTACCAAAGCAGACGATGATACAACAGGAAAAGATGGTGCTACTGATGCACCAGAAAATCCTACCGAAGCAGGAGATACTCCAACAGAAAGTCCTGCACCGGCTCCCGAAGAAGAAGAAGAAGAACCAGAAGCATAATAAACAATAACTATCAAATTTACATGAATATTGCTTCTATCATTACATTATGTAGGTATGTTAATGTTTTAGATATTCATGTAATGGGTCATGTTACCCAATATAAATGGTATTTGATAAAATTGTTAATTATTTTTGGATATCTTTAACATCGATCGCAGATCTTTAGAAGGCGTACAAGGTGACGAAGCCAAGTCACAGTAGCCCGTTTGATATTTCTATTGTAACTGGATGCGAGCGCGGATACAGGTGGTCAAAGGTCCCCCCGGGTTTCGACCAAAGTGAGTCTGAAACTCCAAATTAGGCAATACGATAGCTTATATTTTACTTTGCAGATATTACTATAAAGAAGAAAGAAAAACAAGGTTTTCACGAGACATAATGCCATCTTAAAACTAGGTTACCATTTCATCATTCTATAGGGAAAATATGCGTTACATCCGCAAAACTAAGATATTTATGAATTTTTGTCATCCTGAAAAAGAGGGAACATTATTGAGTTCATTGAAAATTAATTCCAAAGGTCGACTATAGCTTGCTCTATTAGTCATCGAATCTACCACCCTATAACTTGTAGATACGAATAAATTTATGTAGATACGATATAGTTTATTGAAATTGAAATTAAATACATACAACTAATACATTTATACTCTTCACTTAACCTAATTAAAACTAACTTACAAAATAAAAATAGAAGTCCTAAAGAACTAACTAAAGCAATCTAAAGTATAGCGTCGAAAAACTCCTCCGCAACGCTGTCGACTGGTAATTGCCACGCTGAATGGCAATGCTCCTTTGTCCGAAGTAAAAGCCAGCCCTTATGACGCAAAGTGTCAAAAAGGCGTTTTGAAAGTTCTTTAAATAATTTGTCAGTACTTGGATCCCACGATCCGAGTGTTTTAACCCCAAACGGCTCGACAAAATATAACTACCAAAAAGGTTATTATATTTCCGCCACTTGAGGTTCTCTGCTGCCGCTGCGGCAGCAACGGCACAGCACGACGAGCTAGGAAGATAAGATGGCCCTAGAGTATCGACACAAGTAGCGTCCCACACTAAAGGACTACGCATCTTCCAATGGGCACGCCACAATTATGGCGGTAAGTCCCCTTTTTGAGGCGTGGTTGGAAAGACCTCACGGAGTCCTCACCTTCCGCATGACGCAGGTTCTCACCGAACACGATAAGTTCCGGAAGTTCCTGCACCAGATTCATGTGGAAGCGACGCCCTGGTGTCGCCACTGTGTGAACCGCCTAAAGGCCACGGTGGAGCACACGGTGGAGGTGTGCCCCGCTTGGGCAGAGCAACGCCGTGTCCTCGTGGTGAATCGGTGGCGGCGATCTCTTGCACCGGGCCTTTCTACAGGCCATGGTCCGGAGCGAGGAGAAGTAGCAGGCGGACGTCTCCTTCTGCGAAGCAGTAATGCTAGCAAAGGAGGCGACCGATCGCGTGAGGCAACGGTCCTCACGTACCAACCGCAGCCGGGATTCTGATCCCGAATTCCGGCCGCCGTAAGGCGAGCAATGAGTAGCTCGCCGTCCGAACCAGGCCTAAGTCGTGTTGACGCGCGCCTCAGGGAGATGTCAGCAAAACGTAGGGGCCCAGCAGGGTCGAAACTTACTGGGGCACGGGTAGTGTGAAAGTGACACTCGGGGCCTTGGGACAAAGGCAAAGAAGGAACAAGAGAGGCATTTTAGTCAGTAAAAATTTTAACACTATATCCTGCTCCGCCCAAGAGCGCGATTTGTCATAAGATCCATCCATCTTCCATGGAAATAAAGACATACCGTCCGGCCATATTAGATATGCGTCGGATGATGTCGTTGATATTCGTGTGCCATGCTATACGACCCGCACTTAGGCTGCATGACCGACCGTGGTGTCCCGGGCTATTGACAACTTCGCCACAGTGGCAGCGATGAGGAGAGCAACAAGGAGCGCCAAGACGTTGGGAAGCAGTGAGGTGGAAGGTAGTATCGTCAAACAAGGTGCCTATGTTCGACGACGGTAGTGAATGAAGCCAGAGACCCGACTCTGACTCCCCCACAGCTAGCGCGAACGCTCCACAGTAGTCACAACAACGGGTTTTCTTGAAATACTTGGCATAGCGGCTCATCCTACCGTCTTTGGGAAGAAAGGTCGTCGTGTTCGGGCAAGCTAGTCTCCATGCGTCAATAGCCTCGGTGAAGTACGGCACTTCAAAATCAATCAGTGAGGAAGATAGGATATTCCTGATTAATTTTTCAGTGCCGTGAACAAAGGATATAAAAGCTGGTAAACTCATACTGGTAATTTTAAGGACGCCGAGGCCTCCCATACGGATGGGATTCAATCTACCCTGATTGAGCGCAAGCTCGATCGTCCATGGCCACATTTTAAATTACTGAAAATGTATGTCGGATAATTTGGTCCATTTTTTCCAAAAGATGAGTATGTTTCCACAAATGAGAAGCACGGAGGAAATATGTTAGTTTAGGACCAAAACAGCAGAAATGAATTAAGGTGATGGCCAAATAAATGTTAATTTCGAGCAATCTCCGAAACCTCATTAAAGTTTTGAATTTTTTCCTCAACAAAATTGGGAAGGAATCCTCGAAAATAGGAGACCCAGGGAGACGAAGAGAGCCTTTTTTAATAATTTTGATTTCTATTTATATGTCGGTCAGTACTGTCAGATAAAAATAATTCAGTTTTAGTCACTAAAAGTCTGGTACGCTCCACCTAGAGCGGGAGAGGATATTAGATAATTTTAGTCGTCAAAATATGGGTAGACCATAGCCATTTAGCGTACGGCAAAATATACGATATTTTTGAATAAACGGAATTTATAAGTAACGCAAAAAGAGAGTTAACAGTTTGGTTAGAATTAAGGTCTCTTTAGAGCCTCCCGATATCGATATCCCACCATACCGCCTCGCCTCGAGCGGTTAGTATTCTTTGTTTGGGGTAGTATGCTCACTAATCAACTCCGGAATTTCTCGCCCGCGGGCTGACCATGCGCGGACGGCGAACATTCAGTGATCACCCTTTGCATTGCCCACGTGCAGGTTTCGAATAGATCGCGCGCTGTCCGTTAAAGTGGTTCATGCGCGAGTACTCGATACATTGGTGGCACTCCGCTCCCTCTTCCGTATTATTTTTAAAATGACATGAGGCTTCCAATCATGGACCACCTGTCGACAACAAGTGACGAGGTGGTGTTGGTCGGGTGTCATCATCATCATCATCATTTCAGCCGAAAGATGTCCACTGTTGGACATAGGCCTCCCCCAAATGTCGCCACAAAGACCGGTCCTGTGCCTCTCGCATTCATCGCATTTCTGCGACCCTTACCAGGTCATCGTCCACCTTGTGGGAGGCCTTCCAACGCTGTGTCTTCCGGTACATGGTCGGCATTCCAGAACCTTTCTTCCCCATCGACCATCTGTTCTGCGAGCAATGTGCCCTGCCCACTGCCACTTAACTTCGGTTGGTCGGGTGTCGGGTGAGTCTAATTAGATAGCTATGTAGTATGTATAATTGTCTAAGCTACCATTTGACGCTAGTCCCAATGGAATATGTTACGAGTGTACGTGTATCATTTGAGCACGTTCAAAGGGGTCTGCTAAGCAATTCGAACAAGCTAGATCTTGGCAAACCTACTTTTTATTGAAGATCTAATCAATGGTTGCTGGCAATTCAATGGTTGCTAGTTGCTGGCATTACTCCTGGCCAGGTTTTATGAGGTTATTTACGGTCATAAAATTGTTCAAATAAATTAAATTTTCCTGTTGACCGGTCAACAGGTAAATTCAATGCCATAGTATTCTAAGACAGATCAAATGTTTTTACACGGCTAATCAACGGTTAAAGACTTATGATAAGACCAAATGGGTATTATTAGTTATCCTAACGCTCCTAAGGTAACCCGAATAGCGACTGGCGCTCGAACTGTCGCGCGAGCGGCTACAGCAACCGCTATTTTCGCGTAAGCGCGAAGTTGCAGCCATTTTAACGCACTTCGAAGCCTGGCTGAAAATAGATGAGTGCATCTCCTGCAGGCTCACTCAGGTACGGAACAGACACTGTTCCATCGGTGATTCTTGAAAAGGATTGGAAAAGAGCCCACGGTAAATTGCCGAGTAGACCATGGCCAAGGGACCAAGTCTTGTGTAATCTCGTTAGGGATATGCTCGAACAGAAGTTGCACGGAAGGGATTTCTTTCGGGTGACTTGACATTCACACACAGTGGTTTTATTGAGGTGAAAATCCTACACTAGCTGGTCTTTTTCCCAATAGTTCAAGCGCTTGAAAGTTTTCCCTGATAACAAAATTAAGTTTTTGTTACAATTGGCACCTATACTATATAATTCAAAGATACTTAGAACTTTGAGTTAAGCTCACTTTTATACATGAACTGTTAAATCACTGTTTTGTTATAATGTATTTACAAGAAGACTGTTCCTCGTAAGTGTTCATTTCGGCTAGCCAATAAAGGAAAGGCGCAAATGAGAAATTAGACTTCTCCCGGATGACCTATAGGGGTGCTACTGCCCAACAACTCGCTATAGAGCAGCCATTTTTTTTAGGGTGGAACGAGCGTGGCCCTACAGCGTAAGGGGCAATTGAAGGACAAATAAAGGTGGGTTTCAGTCAGTAAGTCTGAGTCTTCCTCTCACTCCGACCAAAACAAGAGTTATTTAAAGAAGAAAGTAAGGTAGTTTCTAATGATCGGATGTATAGTTTCGCGCAAAGTTCTGTAATAAAACTTTTCTCGTGCTCCGCCCATGCGGGGCAAACTTCCACCGTGTGCTCCATCGTGTCCTCTGGGCAATCCACACAACAGTTTTTTTTTTTAGGTGGGAAATCATCTAGTAACTTCTCCCACTCTAGACACAATGGGGAGTTTCTTTGTGAGTTGTGACAGCCACTGTCTCAACTACTCCGGGATATCGCATGCCCGTCGACATTACATACCACTCTTACAGTCTAACATTTCTTAATGTTGCAAAATATGTTACTATTTGGTTAATTACTTGTTAGAATAATCAAAAATATTATTATCATAAAAAAATGATAGGCTGACTGATAATGATAAATGAAATTACAAATTTCATCGATAAGTTTTTTATACCTACATACCTACTACATACATTCACTAGAAATGACAATGAGGAATAAAATTTAATCTTTTTTTTGTTTCCCGTTGAGCACCAAGCCAAGGTGTATTAACCTGGTGCTGTAAGTGGAATAGATTAGGTATTCAAACCATAGGTGCTGAAATAAATTGGTACCGAAAGAAGAATACACTAAAATAAAAATCTAATTTACTGATACCATCAACCTAAGTATTATTATAATTATTGGTTTATTTCTCTCCTTGGCAGATTTCTTAATGTAAAAACGATCGTAAACTTTGGTTGTTTATGTGTAAGCGAGCAATAAAATAGGCATTGAACAGAGAAAGACGGGCATCGGAGAGTAAAGGTGACAGGTCCCCTCGGCTTACGCCAACTACGGTACAAATTGCGATATTAAGCACAAGGCGTGATGAAAAAACACTAGCGGAATATAAATTAGGCAGGAGAAGCTCTATAATCAATATAAACGATGCTAAAGAAGATTAGAAAAATCCTGTAAGAAAACAAATTTCACGGGATCGTAAAGACACGTGGAACTGCAATCTTTTACTTTTTTTTTCAACGTATTTGTGCGTTGCTTTTGATGTCTTAACATTTGAATTAACAAACGTATCCATTTTGTACGATTGATAGTTTCATGCTTGAACACTTTCTTACCTGATGGAAAGTGACGATGTAGTCGACGATAAAGGAAGCTTGCCTAGAAGTAACCTGTTCAATGTTGACTTAAAGATCTCCAGGTTTTACCTATCAGGAAACACAAACTTCGACAGGGAAATCATTTAATTGTTTAAGTAAAAATAGATAATATGGACGCTTGACATGAGGGCACGGACGGCAGAAGAATGTCTAGAAGGACTTACGGAAGGCTGCCAGCAGTCTGATAACAATATTTTGATAAAAAATAAGTCAATGGTCGAAATTGTTTCATTAATCCTACCCAATTCCTTCAAACACAGAATCATATTAACCAAGCGTTATCATTTCCTTTTTTAAAAACGGCAGTGATAGCCGAATTTACGCCTAGCGCTAACTACACGGTCACTTATATCATAAACTACCTGTGGTTTCACCTGCGTCCTTGGTTACTGCTCTGCTACCGCGGGTCGTGGCGTGATATTATCTAACCTATAGCATCCCTCAATAAATAGGATACCTAGCACTAAAATAATTTTTCAATTCGAACAAGCTCATACAGACAAACAAACTTTTCAGCTTTAAAATATTAAGTATACCTACCTAGAGACAACCTGTGGACGTCTCTCGGCTGCAATGATGATGATGATAATGACCTATTGATATAAAGCTGACCATCAATGATTGCATCTCCGCTTACCATCAGGTGGGATCGCAGTCAAGCACTGGTTTATATCAATTAAAAAAAAAAAAAAGCTCTAGCATCTCTGCCGGGGCACAGCAACTCTGTGTTCTGATCATAACATTTTCTGTAAGTGGTTTATCCAAATCAGTCAAGCCTTTTAGGAAGAGTTAGGCGACAACCACACGTACACAAGAATTATATATAAAGATATGTCAATCTCAAATGTTGGTCAGCTTAAGAATAAAACAGTATAACAAGATTTTTTTTTTATGTAGCTACTTTGATTGCAACTGGCATGCTAAGTCTAAGGGTCGCCGCACATGGGCCACCGGCCACAACCACAACACACCGCCACCGGCATATTTCCTATAGTTCTCATACATTTTATATGGACGCGCCGATGGCCGCCACACTCTACAAATCGCCGCTGCTCGCTTCTTGTGGCCTGCACTGGCCACTAGACACCGATACAAACCACTTGCGCATTTAAACCTTCTTCGTCAGAGTCCATTATGATACTGCGCGTATGGGTTAAAAAAGTAGTAGCCACCGACCACAAGTGGCTGTCGCGCGCTTCAGCTTCCTTTATGGCATGTGGCTCATGTGCGGTGACACTAAGGATATTTGTTACATGTTCCTAAGAAATTCTTTATATCTACGGAAGCTGTTTAAACCTAAATAAATAAAATTACATAAAATTAAGCAGCCCTACATTTTTCCGGGGGATGTAATATTGTGGGCCTCTTTTCTTTAATAGCCCGTTTTTCTTGAATAATAACGTACATTTGTAATTAAGGATAAGAATAACAATTAATATTAATTTATTTTTAGCAGTTTTACTTATTTCCATTTTCACTAACACTGTACGAGGCCTTAATTTAATGCATAAACACAAAGCAAAAATCATATCACGACATGGCGAGGTGACTTATTATGAACGTTATGTGATAATGTACTTTGATAATGATATAATTAATTTATTATTTGTTTTTAAAATTTAATTTATATTTTTATTATTATTTTTTAATTCAAATGTTGATGTATTGTATTTTGATTTAACTCATTTGAAATAAATTAAAAATTACATGGTAATTTAACTATTTATTTTTAATTTATTTCAATGTAATGCAGCTTAATTTTTTTTTATATAATCACGATATTTTTATAATGATTAACAACACAAATGCTGTGCACGCCTATAAATGACTCTTGAGCTACAACCAAACTGAGTCTAAGAGTCTAAATTGGTCGCAAAAATAGCCGAATCCAATACTCCAGGGTATTATTAAAATTGTCGTAATCCTTGAAAGGGCACATTTTAGACTCAACAGAAAAGACGTGTCGACGATATTGTAAGATTTTTCCAGCAAGGGTACTCAGTCATGTATTTTATGAATGTCCAAAAAGCCGAGGTGTCGAAATTACATACTTTTGAAATAGAACGTCTCTCATGTTGTGAAAATGAGATCACTTCCTTTTTCTAGTTAGGGTTAAAGTAGCTCTGACGAAAAAGAACTAATATAGCTAAGTGTTTTACAAAAAGAAGCGAGATATGGGTGTTAGCTACACAACTTTTCACAGCCTCGCTAAACACCCTCGCCCGGCTTTGGTAGAAACAGTCGCACATTTTCGACGCCGCTACGCATCCTCGCACTGCCTAGCTACCTCGCACATCTCGAGTGAAAAGTGCCGTTATGATCTTACCATGTATGGTTACTACTGTAAGCCTGTATCTATATATATGTATATATATTTGAATTAATTGTTAGTGATAAATAAGATTTCCTGTTGTTTACCGACAGGGATGCAAATAGGAGGCGTATCCTCTTTAAACTTTTCCTTCGCAAGGTACAATAAGGCAGTTCTAAAAAAGTGTAGAAAATGTAAAGACGAAATTGAATTTGATTCCGATACATAAATTTTACTTAGCGTTTGTCTCCCTCGGATCAAGCAGGAAAATAAACGAATGTTAATTAAATTTGTTTGTGCGAAACTAAGTCGCCAACAGCCTTTTAATTATTTGCTTTCTTATTTTGTTGCCTCCCGTTACATAAGCAATAAAACTTATATTTTTACTCATAACTTTATAGGAATACCAGCTAGTACTGTGACCTGAACTTTGATACACTTATTTGCAATTTATGTGTGAATGTGTGTTACTCCTTCACGCTCAAACGGCTGAACGGATTTGGATGAAGTGCAAAGGTTCCAGGAATAGCACATAGGATACTTTTTATACCAGAAATATGTTCCCATGAGATCATGTTTTACTTTCTGGAAGGAGCTAGTAAAATAATAACAATTAGCGTAAACAGTGCATTTTTTTATGAAGTTGTTATGTCCCACTGCAAGGTAAACGCCTCCCTTTCTTTTTTTACTTTTCTCTGTCCTTAGAGCAGTAGTAATGGCCCCGACTTACAAGTTGTAGGTCGCGGGTTCAAACCCAGCCTGGCGCATTACTTTGTGTAATTTATTTCATCACCACTGCTCTCAAAACGGTGAAGGAAAACATCGTGAGGAAACCGGCATGTCCTAGAACTAAAAATTCGAAGATGTGACATCCATCAACCCGCACCTGGATTACGGCCCAACCCCTCTCCTAGCGAAGAGGCCTGAGTCCCAGTAGTGGGAACATTATAAGGCTGATTATGCTGTGCTATGCTGTCCTTATAAGCTACATCTGGTCAATCCTTTAGGTAGGAATCCAAATCGTTTCCTAAGGGTCGCTTTAGGCCTTACCAAGTCGCCAGGTCTTGTTGCTGGCTTGCGGCTTAAAATTTCCAACGTGCGAGCGAGAAAGAGGGATGGAGCTGTACACCCTATATAGCTCCATCCCTTGAACAGGTTCAATTTAGGTCGTCAAATGGATCGCGTTAAGAACTCGTGGTAATCTAAAGTCCAGAAGAAAACGTACCTAACTGTTAAGAAATACTTAAATAGATTCTAAACTTTTTTTATTTATTTTGACTTAGGGTTTTATTGTTCCTTGAAGGACATATCAAACCCATTGTACTAAAGAATATCTACATCATTCCTTTACATTAACATAATTTTTTTTTTTTTTTTTGGTGGGAAAATCATCCTAATGACATCCCCGCTCTTGGGCGGAGCGGGAGATAGTGTCAGACTCTTACTGACTAAAAACCCACTCCTGTTCCTTCGTTGCCTTCGTCCCAGGGCCTCGGGTTCCGCTTTCACACTACCCGTGGCCCCAGTAGGCTTCGACCCTGCTGGGCCCCTACGATTTGCTGACATCTCCTTGAGGCGCGCGTGGAACAATACGCGCCGTCGACGACTTGGGCTCGGTCCGGACGGTTACCGGACGGTCAGACGGCGAGCCACCCATTGCTCGCCGTCTGCAAGCCCGCGCCTACGGTGGCCGGAAATCGGGATCGGAATCCCGGCGGCGGTTGGAGCGTAAGGACCGTTGCCTCACGCGATCGGCCGCCCCTTAGCTAGCATTACTGCTTCGCAGAAGGAGGCGACCGCCTGCCACTCCTCCTCGCTCCGGAGCATGGCCTGAACCAAGGCCCGGCGCGAGAGATCGCCGCCGCCGATTGCCCCCACGAGGACACGGCGTTGCTCTGCCCAAGCGGGGCACACCTCCACCGTGTGCTCTACCGTGTCCTCCGGGTGGGCCACACAGTGGCGACACCCGGGCGTCGTTTCCGCACGAATCCGGTGCAGGAACCTCCCGAACTTACCGTGTCCGGTGAGAACCTGCGTCATGCGGAATGTGAGGACGCCGTGAGGTCTTTCCAACCACGCCTCAAAGAGGGGACTTACCGCCATAATTGTGGTGTGCCCAGCACTGGGTCGCGACAGTCGCTGTCGCCATTTCTCCATGAGAACTCGCCGGAGCTCTGTCCGCCATGCTGCGACTTGTTGCGACAGCGGAGTTTCGCCCCGGCATTGCATCTCCATGCGCCGTTCGTGCATGAGTGCAAGGACTGTTGCCTCCAGTTCCCATGGTCGCTGGCCAGCAAGGAGGCTCGCCGCTTCGCGGGAAATCGTCCGGTATCCTCGCACCATCCGTATGGCCATGACCCTCTGGCACGCGTTCAGCCGGGCCGCCGGCTGCTTCCGCAGCCCCGGCGCCCACACCAGCGCGCCATAAAGGGCCATGGACCGAACGATCCCCGCGTAGAGCCTCCGGCAGGAGGCGTCTGGACCCCCAAGGTTGGGCAGGAGCCGCCCGAGGGCAGCCCCAGTCCGATTTAGTTTGGGAGCCAGACGTCAGAAGTGCTCGTCGAAATCCCATCGGCTGTCGAGAACGAGTCCCAGGTACTTCATCGTTGACCCGACGCCGATGCCTCCCACCGTTAGTACATTAACATAATAAATATATTGGCTACTGAGGGAGTCGGTGTTGAGGCTGAGGCAGTAGCAGGTAAAACTTTTTCGCCATTTGAGCATACCTATTCTTTAAAATTATTAGCAACATACATCGTCATACAAAACACAACATTTCTGATAAAATCAAATAGCTGATTTTGTATTATCAGAAATTTTGTGTTTTGCATAAGTTTTTTTGTGAAAATTTTGGAATTTTTAGATCTTTCGTGGACTTGTGGACCAACGTTGAAAACCACTGTTATAGTACTTTAAATATTAAAAGCACTGGGTTACGTAAGGGGTACGTAGAGACGTTAATAAAATCTATTAATAGTAACAATACAATCGCTCCAATACAATGCACGTAATGAATGACTTTCGAAATGAGTTAAAACAACAGATATAACGTTTTTTTTATGTTTATTATGTTTACACAAAAATGCTTTGTGTGGGGTGTTTTATGGTTTTTTGTTCAACCGATTTGTATACAAATCAAAATAGATTATAGCCAGTTTTTCCCGTTATTAGTAGCTATAAATCATTGTACATCCGTAGCGACTGATCCTTTAAATAAGATCTAAAGTGAACAATACTAAAAAAGCCGATTGTTTTGAATGAGCTGAGGTGTTTAACCCATAACCTACACTTTTCATGTGGTTCAAGACTTACCTAGAGCGATGGCTGGTCAAGAAAACGTTTTACAATTTTGACGAATAAATGGAAAAAGTAAAAATATTCTTTAGTTACGTTGCAGGGCCGTGGTTAGTCTTTCGGATAATGTTGCAAACGAACACCTTTGTCTATTTCAGTTCCTAGTATATAATGTTATTATAAATAACGATATCCGCAGGAGAACCAAGGTTGCCGACATAGCTCGGAGAATCGCCAAACTTAAGTGGCAATGGGCAAGGCACATTGCTCGCAGAACGGATGGCCGTTGGAACCGAAAGGTTCTGGAGTGGCGACCGCGTAACGGAAGACGCAATGTTGGAAGGCCCCCTACAAGATGGACCGATGACCTGGTGAAGGTTGCGGGAATCCGATGGATGCGAGACGCACAGGACCGTTCTTTGTGGCGACATTTGGGGGAGGCCTATGTCCAGCAGTGGACGTCTATCGGCTGAAATGATGATGATGATGATGATGATAAATAACGATTTGTATTTAATATTTCTTTTGATTTTGATTAATATTATGTTCATATCGATAGCACGAATTAACGCTGAAATACTAAAGCAGCTTATATACCTAGGCCGACGCTTTCCCTATAAATCATTTAATCTCACTGAACCCAACAATCTAAGTGAATGTTCCATGTCTCGTTCAAATCTTCCGTATCGCATTAATCCGAGGGAGGGTCGGGCCATAATAAATTCCATATTATACACATGATGCGCGTATTAAAATAAACATATTAAAGACACCCTCGCAATGTGAGCACACCAGTAAATGACAAAAGGTAACTAGACTTAGCTATCGTAAGTTAGGTATATGTTCACCATAGCAACAAGACATTTCAGAAAGATATTAAAATCTTTACTATTTTCAACCGTAAAAATTACTTTTTAGAAACAATAACCCTCCATTAAAAATCAAACATTTCATCAGTACGGAAAACCAAATATGTTTTCGCTCGGAAGGTAAACATCTGTTATCCTATCTAGGAAACCAATTGCAAACTTACTAGATACTACTGAACGACACATGAGTAATTTCCAATATGGAGTTACTTTAAAAAAATAGAGAAAACAATTTAAAAAATACACCAGTAATGAAAATATATGCGTAATATGCGTCACACCCGCGCAAAACAGTCATCGCTCAGCATAATGCTGGCACCCATGCGTGCTACCGGACATTAGACTGACGCTAAACATTCTTAAGCATTTTAATTGGAATCAGATATTTGGCGAGTCAGGTGAATTTCGAGACAATACTTGTAGTAAGCTCATTAAAGTAGAATGACCAATTTCTGCAAATACCAGTTTCTTGACTTAATAATACTCCCATACACTAAAAACAAAATAAAATAGAAATGTTAAATTCAGCGCCATCTAGCGAGAAAATGACCATGTTCAAACTTACCTATGAAAACAGTTCAATTCCCGAATTGAATTACGAAGATTTTTTATAATAGATTAATCTTAAATCTAATGCGTAATGTCGCACAGTGAGATGGCATTTTATAATAACAAATAGTCCCAGTAGCCGAACAGCTCCGCGGTCCCTACGGAGCAAAGCACCCCATTCTAGGGTGCAAGTGTATCATTTAAATGACACATTGTCGCCAAATACACTCACATTCATTCTCACTACATCAATTATCTTGCAACTCTGTTCATTCAAAATATCGCCAAAATATAGCCCTGTCCTTTTCTATCTTTGACATAAAGTTGAATGAATTTAGTATATTATTTTGTCTCATCTTAGACAAAATAATATGCTAAATTCATACGCAATCCATTGCGTATGAATTAATCCTATTCTGGTTCTATATGATTTTTTTTTTTCAAAATTCCAATAAATATTGGGCAAGTGTGAGTCGGACTCGCGCACTGAGGGTTCCTTATAAACTTACCTATGAAAACAGTTCAATTCCCGCCGAATTGAGATACGAAGATTTTTCCGAATCGCAAACCTTTTTTGTGATGTAACTACAAATTCACTGTTTTCAGATTTTTCTCTATATTTGTGCTATAAGACCTTGCTTTATGCCAAATTTCACTATTCTTAATTTCAAAGCAATACCTCCATGCGTTCCCGCAATAAAGGCCCTTGACAGACAAACAGACAGACGGACAACAAAGTGATCCTATATGGGTTCGGATTTTTCTTTTTGAGGTAATCCCTAAAAATCAAACATTTATTTTAGAATAGAATAAACTTTATTATACACCAAAATAGTAACAAAAATTTTACACTACGTGACTTAAATCTATGGGTAAAAAGGCGGTCTTATCGCTGACAGCGAAATCTACCAGACAACTTTAGGATGGACTGCAAGAACTTGAAATAGAAAAAGGGGGTAGTCTGTGGTGTACTGCAAATTAATAAAGTAAATATTAGATTAAAATTATATACATAGATATAATATAGCTATTATGTATAAAATACAATATATAAATATATATTATAAAGTTACACAATTCATACAGATGGAAAAAAGAAAAGAACAAGAAGGTGGGGTTAGTGACGGAAGAACTGAATTTAGGTAGAAGCAGGATAGCAATTAATATACATGTCGGCGCAAGGATGCCGATCATCGTTGAAGCTCTGTCGAGGGACTCTGTTTTGTGGGCGCTGGCTGGGTATCGAGCAATAAACAAACTATTCTAGATCATACAACTGATTTATTATGGTGCAAGCTTTAGGTATTCACTTCACACAACGAGCCGTGAAACAGTCTCCGAAAGACGATGTTGTTAGCACGGCTGCCGATACAGGAAAGAGCACCGCCCCTCTGCGGTCGCCGCTTTTATCTGTTCGGTTCGTGCAAACGTCAGTGCGAATTCTGTCAAAGTGACAGGTGTCACTTTTCACTAAGCTCGTTCATTCGTTCTTAAGCTTCCGTACTATTGACTTCTCCGACACGGCCATCCTGCGAAACACACGTCCCTGTGTGTTAGTCTTCATCGCCACATTAGCTGAAAGATGTCCATTGACGAAATGTCCCAACAAGCCATTCGTCGCACTGCGTTCATTATCACCACCTCAGCTGGAAGACGTCCACTGACGGGACTTCCAAAAAGACATCCGCCTCTGTGTGTTACTCTGAAACAACAAATCTAGCACAGTACTTGTTCCACTCGGCCATTTCTGACCATCATGACTTCAAACCTTTCTCATGAGAAAACTAATATTCTCTAACGTTCAATGTCACAACCAAACTTTACTCAATAAGCCAAATAATTTAAAAAAAATTGTGTAATAAAAATCGTCATCCAGTCATGTACCAACGTTCCTTGTTCTCATCTTAAAGCCTTAGGAGTCACCCACGAGTAAACCACTCTCAACACCACGGCACTCATTGCCGAACAGCAATCACAATTGCTCTCTCACATGTGCATCCACCACCTGTGGATCACATTGGGTATCACTCACTGACTACCCACTATGACTTCCGTCAGAGCTAAACGCGCTAGCTACTGGAACCGTCAACTTTACTACGGCTGACAGAGAACCTTACTCGCGTGCTCCTCACAACTTAGGCTTGTTTATCACCACTGTGATCACTATCTACTTCGACTGGTACACGACTTTCAGGCATCTATCTCAACTATAGACACAACTAATCTAACTAAAACAAAACATTAATCATTAAGCTCTACATGTGATCTCTGGCTACTAATAGCCCAGTAACCTCAAGTAACTCAATCATTCTGCGCATCCCTCCAGGATTGCCAAGTCTCTCACGTCTTAAAGGTTTCCCACATTACGTCCTAGGTTTGACCGCAATACCGCGTACTCACGGACTACTGTTACCAATGGATACCGTTTTCTATTAAGCTACGGCTACAAATCAAATCTGGTATAGTCCGATCATCATGTAATCTCAATAATGTCATTGTCTCAACTACTAAATGTTGAGTCTAACTTAGTTTAACTATGCTCCTCATTTATAATCGATACAGTCTCCCAACGAAAATTTATCGAGTTTTGCCTTCGTCTAATCAAACCTACACTATGTTACGCAACGCATCATCATCTGTTGTTTAACGATAGAGAACGCGCGACTAAAATCGATGAGAAATGATTTCGTGACAAGAGGCCACACGCGCGACTATTACAGGGCATCATCCGCTTTGGATCCAGCCATATCCCATGGTCTCACCCGCCTTGGATCTAGCCTCCTCACTTGGCATCATCCGCCTAGGATCTAGCCACTCTATGGCATCACCCGCCTGGGATCTAGCCTCGCAACCTGGCATCACTCGCCTAGGATCTAACCATACCGAATGGCATCCGCCACGGATTTAGCCTCGCAACTTGAATTGCATTATCTAAAACGACCACTTTTTCAAAACTAACTTTAATCCGGCTTTAGTCCTCGTTCTCAAAACTACTTCAAGTCTCCCGACACGATCGCGATCTCAATAGTTTTCAAAATAATCAAAATATCGACAACTCAAACTACGTTGTAAGTAGGTATTTACCTACTCGCTTAAGAACATTATCAATCTTCCGTTGGAAAACTCAGATCGTATTTCGAAACCGAATGGCATAGTCAAATGTTTGTACCGACTGTCCGTTGTCATAAACACTACTGAAGACCTGATACACAAACTAATTTTGTAAAATAACGCGCACGATGTAAACGAGTTATTTTGTTTAAGACAAGTTCTAACGAATACCGATTGGGCACATTGTTATTTAGTTCACGCAATCTTTGCACATTATATCTGACCGGTCGGGTTTTTAAGCAAAAAGAGCTAAATTAACAAACACCAAATTACTCGGTCGAATAATATTTGCCAGCAACAATTCATCTACCCGCTCACGCATTATTTTTAATTTTTCCGCGCAAGACCGCTATGGTCGTCTTTATACAGTCAAAGACGAGTCAATTAAATGGATACGTTCACTTTTTGTAACACGCGTTTGTAGTATACCGATAATAAAATAGTCTAATTATCCAATCAACGTAGAAACAATCGCAGATTTATATTCTAGGCACACGTCAGTGTCAATAAAGTCAAAATTATCTGTGGAGGAATTATAACTGTCATAAAAAAATCGAAACGGTATCTACTGGATCTCATGAGGGTAGTTGTAATTACAATTGTTTACGTCGTGTACTTTAGCGATTTTTCAAAAAAATGTGTCGTGGTCATACTATTTGAATTGAACCCTTGCAACAATATTTCACGGCCAAAATATCACTTCGCAAATAGATCTAATGTTGGGCAAAGCATGAAATAAAATCTCAAGTAAACTATGCAAGTAATCTGAACACACTAAACTAACCCTTGAATTTAACAACAATGTGTTTACATTTGCCGTGAAATAGTGATGACAGACTTTAAAGTGAAAGAGAGACAACACTCAGCACCAGAATTAAAATGGAATGTGAATACCTGACCTTGTTCCTGGTGGAGAATCGACCACATTCGTCAGTCAACGTCTGGCTCGCTACGTGATGCCTTGGCGTCATCGTCACCTCTGCGTCACTTTCATCAGGACATCGGAAGGAGATGTGACCTTGCATATTACCACATTTGCAGGATACGATGTGGCTGGCCATGGGATTGAGTATTGAAGCTGGAATATCACGTTATTCTGTCGGTTTCGTACTGTTTCTTGCTTATGAAAACACAGCCTGCTTCGTCCAATTTTCCCACAGTGGAAACATTTGACAGGTGACGTTTGAGATGTCTTCATACGTTTTGTGTCAAATGTTTTCTGATCTGGTAGCAGGCATGCACACACACGCACTGCACTTTTCATTTTACACTTCAGGTAAGTAAAAGTTTGTAATTCTTGCTGTAATCACTGGTGACTTCGGATTTTCAGCAAAGCTCGTATCGGAAAGTGGTACATCGTGAACGTGCTTTTGCGTCGGTCTTGTCCCGGTCACAATCTGGGTAGTACACGGTGATTTAATCAGTCCCTATTTCTCTCTGGGGAAACAATGTCATCATAGTCCAACATTCGTTGCTCAGGATTAGGGAAAAACCCCAGAAAAAACCTAATCAGACCAAAACTGATAATGACATTGATTAACGGAACTATGCATCTTATTCGGTTCAGTGATTCATTCCAGGTCTTCATTTTCTAATTTTCCATTTCAAATAATAACCGCCACTTGTCTTCGCTCTTGCTATTTTCTTCATGACCGGCGTTACGTAACCTTCGTGCTGCGCTTGTTTATTTGCTCGGAATCCCAATTCTGATGTCGGCGCAATGATGCCGATCATCGTTGAAGCTCTGTCGAGGGACTCTGTTTTGTGGGCGCTGGCTGGGTATCGAGCAATAAACAAACTATTCTAGATCATACAACTGATTTATTATGGTGCAAGCTTTAGGTATTCACTTCACACAACGAGCCGTGAAACAGTCTCCGAAAGACGATGTTGTTAGCACGGCTGCCGATACAGGAAAGAGCACCGCCCCTCTGCGGTCGCCGCTTTTATCTGTTCGGTTCGTGCAAACGTCAGTGCGGATTCTGTCAAAGTGACATGTGTCACTTTTCACTAAGCTCGTTCATTCGTTCTTAAGCTTCCGTACTATTGACTTCTCCGACATACATATATTATTATTTTTAAATATCCTCTTGGGTACTACCCAAAAATAGTAAATATAGTATATCTTTAAATCTCTTTGGTACTACCTAACCAAATTATATAATACAAGCTTCAGCCAGCGGTTTCACTGTCGTGAAAATTGAAAATTATTACAAGGCAACATACTCCTATAAAAATCCACTCCTGTTTCTTCTTTGCTTTGGTCCCAAGGCCCGGTATCACTTTCACACTAACATAAATCTGGACCAATCTTCATCTATGTATCGGATGTATTCTTGGGTAAAACGCAACCTGGCAACTTAGAGTATAGCTGGTCTATAAGACTTTGTATCAGCACCTCGAAGTCACCGCAGGATAGTGTCAGAGCTCTTATTGTTTTGATGAATTTTTTGAAGACTGTTTCTTACCTGAACAGCCGTATGACGTTGTATTTTTAGTATAGGGCTAGTTAATGGTATTATTACAATTAACTTACCATTTCCTTCATTTAATAATACTCCTACACTAAAAACAAAATAAAATAATAATATTGAATTCAGCGTCATCTAGCGAGTATATAGCACACACTCGAGCCCGTAGCTTTCACCTTAAGCTGAAACTTTTACAAATGAAACTTCTTTTTAGATTTATAATAAGCATTATCAAAATGTTTCTAACATTATTTATATGATCGATCTATTTACATAACTTTTGGGAGATATCCGGACGGTTACCGAACGGCCGGACGACGAGCTACCCATTGCTAGTCATTCGCAAGCCAACGCTCACTGTAGCAGGATACATAATGCTATAACAGCAAGATGAAATTTTGTTAAATAAATCTTATCAAGTAGATGAGATCTAGCTTAGGTTACATTGGCTTGATACTATTATTAATAACGAGTACATATGCTAGGTACAAAAGAACATCAACATTCTGAATCACCCCGACTACTTTTCTAAGAACCGTTTAATTCAAGAGAATTCCCAAATCGCGCTTATAATTTATAATAACAGGGACATCCCTTAACGAAGAGACCGTTTTGTAGATAGGTATCTATCAAATTACGCCACCTTCCCCCTCGCAGGCGCCCATTGTTGTCTAACACGGAAAATATTCATTTGAATATTTACTTAACATGGATAATATTTTAATCTTCCCCTTTGAATTATACGCTTTCCAACGGAGACAATTTCACGCCCCTTACAGCAAAACGAAGTAACTGTTCAACTTCGTGCAATCTATTATATATCCGATGTTGGAACAAAAATAACGATGTAAGGTTTAATTTCACTTGGCAAAACAAGCAATATCAATTTAACAAGATATTCCTTTTGTTAATATTCGCACACGCTTTATCAAATTCTCTAGCGGGGGTGACAATAAGCCGCTGTAAGTACTCTTCTGACATATGGATAAAAGCTTTCATTTCAGTCTCAGCTCTGTGGACTGTGATATAAGGAGATTAGTATATTTTATACATTTGTTTGTACTTAGATAGTGATGAGAATATGGTTAGTAAAATTAAAATGTTTTTAGTAGACGAAAATGATAATGTAACCTTTTAAATATAGGCACAGTTTTACAGAATTCATTAATTTCGATAACATATTCTCTTTTTTAGCTAGCTTTTTTTTATTTCTTAGCAATTAATATAATTTGGAAATCTTTAATCAATCGTTTCAAAAATTATGCAATAAACCATTCATAAGGTTATTAAAAGATAGGTAGATATTTCAAAAGCAGAAATGTTTATATTAATCGACAAAAACATTTTGACACACTTTAGCCCTCTTACCAAAAAATATACTTACTAAACAGCAAAATTTAGGAAATAATCAACTTAAGTGAACTTTGCAAAACCTAAGAGTGAGTTGCAACACTGACTTTAACGATAAACAATGCTTTTGACAGGTGATGACCGTCAAATAACAGGTTAAGTAAAATACAGGTTGCAGCAATTTAGCAATAGTTAAAATTACGTCACGAATAACGATCACATTAACCGCTCTTTGGGCGATTAAGCGCTATAGTTAAAATTAAAGCAGAAGATAAACAATAACTTTTTTGACTAAACTTTAAAGTTTTAGATGATGGTGCAACAGCAGATGGTAAAATTCAATAGTGATTTTTATGCCACTCTTAAAATTGACTTCGACGATAACTGTATATACGATACGTAGCTCTTGTTGCAACCGACTCTAAATAACTATAATAATATGTAAAAAACCAACAAGCGGTATTCTATCTTTGGATGTGTGTTGATACTGAGTCAGTACTTCAAGAGTAACCGAAGCGAGCTTTTTAACTTGGAGCACCTTGACACTCCCCAGGTTAGGTTCGTATAAGTTTAATCCTTGTTAACTGGAACCATTTGCCTGATGCAGTTTTCCCGTCCGACTATAATTTTGATGTCTTCAAGGCGACTTCAAGGTGGCTTCAAGTGATAGGCTCTTAATAAACTGGTGCGCTTCACCAACAACGATTGAATCACTGCTTGCCATCAAGTGGGATCGCAATCAAGCACTAGGTTATATAATTTAAATTGTGATTATTAAGAAAATATGGGCCCTATAATTTATTACCGAATTAAAATTAGTTGGCTCACTAATTTCGGTGATAATTTACTTATGTATTATTTTACAATCTTAATTTTTTTTGAGTTAAGTATGATAAGTTTGGAGGCAATTGTTTTATAAGACAGTAATTTGTAAAAAGTTTTATATTTTTTAGTTGTGGTAGGTACCGCTCTGCCAAACTTAAATACCTTCCACCTTTCGGTTCCATCATCAGATCAGTTCGATGGTACCTTATAGCTAGGGTGCATCTCATAACAATTCTAATAATCTCAAACACGGTTAGGATACATTGAATTTTTACAGAGTTCCGGTATCTACCTTTCGGCTTCATCATCAGACAGTTCGATATACCCCCTCCCCCTCTTCCTTCAGTCAGTCATCGACTACACGTAAAACAAAGCAATTTTACTTGTAACGACTGACGTTCTGCTATGATCCTATGAGGAGTTGACCCGCCACCCTGCTAAGATCACCGATCAACCTTATGCCCTGAATCTTATCTTATAGACCCTTCATTCTCCAATCTACGTAGTGTAGAAGACACGTAATTTTATTTTATTAATAAGGCACAACAACAACTCGTTTACAGACAAATTCTACATTGAACATTTAGAAGATGGCCCTGTGTAAACAAATTAATTACAGGCATATGCACATAATTCAAAGACCCAGATATTGTTGTACAAAAATACAAAATCACAGATAAAACAAAACTACTTATAAATTACTACAAGAAATAAATTAAAATAATTAGATTACAAATGACAACAATAAGAACAATTAAGTTAAAACTTAAAATGATTAAATTAGAAATTAAAGTAATAAAAACCTTCCTTGATGGTCATCAGTTTTTACCGGCAATACTACTTCAGCTGTATCTTAGCAATAGATTGAACGCGAAAGCAAACATTTATAGCTTGAATCAAGTTAACTGTAGGTAAGAGAATTCTTAAGGAAGCTCTTCAAAGAATGTCTTGAGAGAATTTACTGATTGTGCTAAAGTGATTTTTTTTATATTATTTTCACCTAGTATAAGTACATACTTAATTAAGAAACTAGAAGTTAAGCTTTGATAATAGTATAATGGTATAAGATAACTTGTCTATATTACAAATTTTTTACACGTTTGTATTGTGCTATAGAATCCTTTTGATTACTTGTTAATTTTAAATTAATTTAGCTCTTCTCGCCTGAAACGCGATTTCCTAGTTCAGGCACGTAAGACTCAGAATTTACATTTATGTTTAAGACTGTATTAATTTATCCTGTAAAGAGCTTTTTGAATAAATATTATGATTATTATTATGGTTTTTTTTGTTGGTAATTTTTCTCAAGTTAGTACCTGGTGTTCTCTTAGAATCTCACGGGTGTGCAGCAAGATAATATCCTAGTTAAGATGGTAAAAGACTTTGTACTGAATTTAAATTGTTATCTAAGTCTAGTTGGAAAAAGAATTCTAACTATACGACAAGTGTTCAAAATGGCCGCTTTTTGTAGTGTTAGTTATGTGTATTTTGATAGATTGAGAACATTAAAACTATTGAATAATTGTTTTGGAATAACACCTGTTGCTGATATTACTATTGAGACTATTGTGACTCTATTCATTTTCCAAACTCTGGTGATTTCCACTTGTAATTTTGTGTACTTCTTAATTTTTTCCGTGATAGCTTGTGTATGTTATTAGTGTTTGGGACTGCTGTATCAATTATCTATGCATGTTTGTTTTCTTTATCAACAAGTGTTATGTCGGGTCTATTGTTATATATAGTGTGATACAGATCACATTACATATATTAACAGACAGATTATAGTGTGGTCGTAATATATTTTGTAAAATTGATTTTCTAAAACAAGCTCTTGACGAACATTTATAATATGTTGTGTATGGGTCCTGCATGAGTTGTTATTATTATTATAATTATTAGCTGGTCGCTTCGGTAAGCTATATTTACTTCTGTAGAACTGATAGTTACTTCAACCTAGATTCGATCCCTCAAAGAAATTCCAAATATTACTTTTTCTACTACTACTACTACTATTTTTTTTTTTTTTTTTGTATTTTTTTTTTTGTCTTTGTAATCTCGGTATCCGACGTAGCCATGTATCTGGGCACGCCAAGATTATGGGGTCAAGCCACAATTATGGCGGTAAGTCCCCTCTTTGAGGAGTGGCTGGTAAGATAACATGGCAAACTTACCTTCCGCAAGACGCAGGTCCTCACCGGACAGTAAATTCGGGAGGTTCCTGCACAGGATTCGTGCGGAAGTAACGCCCGGGTGTCACCATAGTATAGACCGCCCGGAGCATACGGTGAAGCATACGGAGAGGTGTGCCCTGCCTGGGCAGAGCAACGCCGTGTCCTCGTAGGAGCGATAGGTGGCGGCGATCTCTCGCGCCTGGCCTTGGTACAGACCTTGATTTGGAGCGAAGAGGAGTCGCAGGCGGTCGCCTCCTTCTGCGAAGCAGTAATGACTTTCACGTACCAGCCGCTGGAATCCCGATCCCGATATCCAGCCACGGACAGCGAGCAATGGGTAGCTCGCCTCGCTCGTAGTGCGCGCCTCAAGGAGATGTCAGCAAAACCGTAGGGACCCAGCGGGATCGAGGTCTACTGGGGCCATGGGTGATGCGAAACAAACCCCGGGGCCCAGGACAAAGAAGGAACAGGTGTAGGTTTTAGTCAGTAAAAGTCTGACATAAAAGGCGGGAGATGTCATTAGATGATTTCCCACGTAAAAAAAAAACGTAGCCATGTCTCTGCACCCGAAATATCCTATAACAGGTAGGATACACTGCTTCGGGACCATAGTTTTGAGCTCTGTGAAATAGGGGACTAAAAGGTTGCATCAGTATCCCGAACGGTCACCAGTATTGCTGCATTCTTCTATAAATTTTTACTCTCGAAGAATTTTTTAGTCAAATGTCATATTTTGCCATGTTAATCTCAAACAATCATTAATTAGAGTACTACTATACGATTTACAGGTAATACAGATATAAAATAAATAAAATTATAATATCCAAAATGGACTGTCTTTGATTTTATCATTTTATTTATTTTTGCAAATAAAGATGTGTAAATTGATTTCAAAATCTACAATCAATAAAGTACAGACTTCAGACTTCATTACACGGCTGTCGGCGAGATTATTGTCAAATTATTTCATAACTCCATTGTGAAAACTGTTTCGAGACAACTGGCTTTGAGACGCCCTCCTCGCAAAAAATATCGTGCTCGGGGTCCTGCCCTCGTCTGTTTAATAACATAATAGCACAATTCCCTCGCCGCATGATTCAATTTGGATTTCCTCCAGCCTCCCCCGTGTAGTCTAAAAAATGACAACTTCATTATATTGTTCGCGCCCCCGAGGGCGACTTGTTTGCCAGAAGGATTATAATGATTAATTCCGTGAAATATTAATACACATCACACCCGCGCGTCACACTATAGCACTTTATAAACGGCTTATTGGAATTAAGTAAAACACAAGTGCGCTTTTGTTCACGGCTTTTTGCTGGCTAAGTAGTATTGCCTTTCATGATATTGAGACAGTTATGAAAGTATTTTGAAATTCTTGTTTTTAAGTACTTCAAAATCAACAAAACTACACACAACGAAAAATATATTGACCGTTCAACTATATGAGTAAAATTAACACACAATTATTTTTTTTACTTTTTAAGTGTATTTACTTTATTATCGATATTTTATCTAAGAAGCCATTTTGTACATCATATAAGTAGCGAATATCCTTTATTGCATGGCCAGTTGTCTTCCGAGCCTTTGTCTGCCGAATAAAAACTTCATCTCTCTCCCCGAGGAATTTAATTTGGAGTAATGGAAGTGTTATATTGACTTAACAGGCCAGAAGCTCCCCCTCGCACACAGTTACAGTTATTAAAATGGAGAAATTTATTATTAGCATTTCTACGTCACACTATTTACATTTTAATTTTATTTGTTCTGTGATTTCATTAGTCACGACTTTAATGTGTTGATTCAATAAAAGTTCCTCCTAATATTACGATTGTGCACATTTGAAGCAACGAACAATATAAACTGCAATTAATCAGATGGAATTCTGCTTAGGGTTTTGCTATATTTGATCCGATGACTTGACATTACTATTGATAATGTGTGTTTTAAATTGGTAATGTGTAGATATTTAGTGCTTACTAGTTTTCATGAGTAAGTTTTTTTAAGGTAGGAAATCATCTAATGACTTCTCCAGCTCTAGGGTGGAGCGGGAGAGCGTGTCAGACTTTTGCTAACTAAACACAATCACAAAATTGTTGGTTAATATGACACATGTTCTATAATAGATAGTACCTTGTCAATGGTTGTTTCTGAACGTTGAAAATTATTTAAATCACACAATATCAATATGTTTGCGGGGCTTTCCGAAACAGTTATTACGACTCTGGAACGTGAAGTGCAAATGAAGAAATATGGGTTTTCGGTAGTAAAAGCTTGACACTCTCTCGCTCCATCCATAGCGGGAGAAGTTAATTCATGACATTCCGACTTAAAACAAATCTATACGCATCTTCATAATATAAACATATATATATTGATACCAACTCGCCGGTTCCTTACGGACTTAGCACCCCAAACTGCATCAAGGGGATATTTTTTAAACCGTGTAACGAGATGCGCGACGCACTTGCACTGTGACCCTGAGTATATCATTTATAGACCTTTTGTCGCCGAAATTATATTTACAAAAGTGAGCAGACAATTTCACGGTCTCTTCCCCGCACCCTATACATGTGGAGTCTAATCAACGACACATTGATCCTAATGTAGATACGACTAATCAACAACTGTAAGAATTGAAACAAATTACTATGAGAAACATTTAAGTCTTGAATATCAGATAATCACTGTACAAAGGTACAAGACAAAATAATCCAAATAGAAATACAATGAAAACACAAATTTCACAAATAAACACAAAATTCTAAGCAATCAACTTTTCCAACAACAACACTTTTCAAATTATTGCATAAAATCTGCATCAAAGTAATGTTAAAACGATGAAAATTTAATGTACCTAAACGTCCACAAGTTTCTAACAATTTACCCCTCGCCAAAAAAGGGTGAGCACACATGAGCGTGAAGGATTGTCCACATGTTCGGCGGGGACCCCACGGCGAGATGAGGCCAGCACCACTCTTCCGATCAGCTTATCTGCAGCTCATCAAATTATTTAATCTTCGCGCCTGTCATTTCACTAACACGCTCAATGTATCACTCTGATTTTCCATCGTTATCACACTGTCCATCGCCAATTCTGTAGTGAACATAATGGTGGTAAAAATGGTCTTTGTTTTCATATAAACCTAAGTATAAGTTTAAGAAGAATTCGGCTTGAACTCGATGCTTATTGTATAGGTATGTGCACAATAGCTTTATAGCCACGAGCATCGACCAACACCTCAGGAGACTCCAGTTAGGTGGCTTGGTGGATCGAAGGCTTGATTCGGAAAGTGGTACTTCTGGACACAGCTTTTTTGACCATTACATGTTTGCTGTATGGACTTTAAAAGAGACTTTGACCCCTGAGTTAGTTTCGATGTTTCTTCTCAGGGTAGTTAGCTAGGAAACACCGGCCTCATCTGGTTTAAAAAAGATGAAAAAATTTACTTGTTTTTAAAAAACCTATTTGCAAAATAAATAACATTTATCATTTACTAGGCAAGCGTTCTCCATTGTCGGCCACATCATCGCTTGACCATCATGTGAGACAGTGGCCAAACGCGACCCTATCCATAATAATAAAAAAAAACAGCATTATTATTGTTTCATAGCATTGCATACCTAGGACAGATAATCAGATGTCCAGTAAAATGCTAACATTAACTTCATTCGCATGAAACAAATCGAGCCTACAGCCATAAGAGTCACGTGACCTCCTTCCTGATATTGACAAGCAGATAAATTGTGTGATCAAAGCTCGATACGCAGAAAATATTCGGAGGAGGGTTCCACAGTTAGTCCACGAGTAGAAGACATGATCTAGCGGAAGCGGAAGCAGTGACAGTCGGCGAGAGGAAGCGATGCATGGCGCCGGACGTACCCACTTCCTGTGCGTGCTGGCTTCACTTATCCCAGCGGGGCGCGATAATATTGCCCCCGGTTATGTCATCATAATACTACGATATATTTTCATCTTATGATGGGCGATTTGGTAAAAATATTTTGTAAATAATTCTAGATGTTGCAATCATTTTTATCCTACAGCCAGCAAATTCAAGCAGTGAAACATTTTTATCGGTTTTACTATTGAAACTACTAGACCATTGTATCAAGGGTGCTTTCACAAACATTCAAACTCACATATACAAGACACTCAGACCCGGAACAACTATCAGCAAATGCAACCCGCGATACACAGCACTTTATATTGAAATAGTTGATAACGGCACCGCATCTAGTTACAGCATTTTGAGAAATGTGAGTTATGCATAAGCAAATGTAACTCAGACAAAAATATAATGTTCTTGACTATAAATCAGGACCATTATATCTTTCTGTTAGTAAAGTCAAGCGCATCATTACCAACAACCAAGTTCAGCCACTTATTTTGGATTGATCCAATTTAACGATAACCTTCGGAACAATGACTGATAAAAGATCTATAATAATTGTAACTGACATAAAAACCACAAAAACGTTGTTGTTGGAAATTATCAAGAAAGCAATTTCAAAACCAAATTGTTTGTTTCATCGCGTGTTACCAAAATTAATTTGTTTTCGTGTTGATTTACTTGAAGGGTCCTAAAAACTGCTTATGTAAAATGTTACACTTTTACCGATTATATTGGCAGATACAAATAAAAATAGTTTTGAAATGTACTCGTAGTAACTCTTACCCACTCTGCGTTAAAAACACAACATAAAAAAATAACTTGAAGAAAATGAATAGTTCATGTTCCAATTTTCCGAACAGTTTGAGCCGGGTACAGGAACACAATTATGCAATGCAATGAGCAGAACTGACGCGACTGACTGACGGACATGGCAATCGGACAGCGCCGGACTGACGGCGCCCGAGGGCCTGACGCAAAATAACATCAATGTTTAACTGATCTTATTACTATTAAGAACTTACGTTACCTTTTCTATGATAGATAACCCATTGAAAATACGAACCTTATAGCTAAGCTACATATAAAGTGCGCGATTTAAATTAATTTTTGAACTCTGCCCACATGACACTTTTATTCTTTTATCATCAAACATGGTTCTCAAATAAAAAACTCAAATATGTCAGTATCATTTCAGCCAAAATATGTCGTCTGCTGCTAGACAGAGGTTTCCCTCAAGGCTCGCCACATCGACTGGTCATTTGCGTCTCGCATATAACACACACAATGTTAGTTATTAATTTTTTTTTTATCTTAAGTGTTTACATGTTGTTTCTACATTGTGTGTGTTTGTGTACGTGTGCCAAATAAAATATTTTTCTTTCTTTCTTTCTTTCTTTCTTTCTTTCTTTCTTTCTTTCTTTCTATAATGAATTGCCGCAGCAATACCTACCATTCAATTCAAATAAATCGTCAGAAGCTTGTGCACGGTTCCGATTGGTCCTGGTGAATTGGATAAGAACTGGCAAGAACCTCCGCAGCCTTCGGTTCAGATCATCGCTCCACCTTGTGGAAGGCAATCCAACGCTGCACCTTCTGGTACCCGGTGGGTACTCCAGTATTACTTGGCTCCAACAACCATCTGTTCTGCGAGCGATACCCAAACGCTCGCTGCCCAGCTGAGTCGAATAGGAAGGTTGACCTCTTTCTCAAAATTAAACCTAACTGGGGCATTTCACTCAGGCTCAGTAATCGTCAACATCGTCTACAACAGAATCTCCAGTCTTGATAGAAGTAGGCAGAAGATACATGTGTATTTAGTATGTCCTTTTTTTATGATCATTTTAAGACCCGCTCTTTGGGAAAACTCAAATGCATGTGGTGCAAATGCTTTCCTACTTAGATTGCATCAGACGATAGATGTATCTCCTAAGCCACGGATGCAGCGGTTGGGTCACGACGCAGATAAAATTAGAGGAAACATCATTGCAGACACTATCATTATTGTTTTATTTGCAAAATTGCTTGCTCCACTTAATGCCGGGGCTCGCTATTCACACGGCTGCGCAGGCATTGGCGTGTACCTACTTAACGATGACTCTTTGACGTGACAAGCCCCACTTCTAATGTACGTTCGTACGTAATTGTTCAGTCGCTCGTGAGTTATATAATTCGTATGTTTTATAAATGCCTAACTGTTATAGGAGACAGATTAATATCGGCTGTGAAGATTAGATGAAACTATCATGCGACTGTAAAACTTTGATACAAAGTTTTATGGATCGAAAATTATTGGTTTTTGTTGTCATCTTTCTATCACTGCAAGTGCGACTATATTCGTGAGGAACCGTTTCTGCTTTTTGATTTTATATAAATTGTACCATAGGTATATCCGAAAGTTGGGGATGATTATAGGTTACCTAATGCAAAATTTCGACGGCACCTATATTTCATATTTCTGAGTGGTGGTCATGAAAGAGGGTGTCCGGGTGTCAGGCAGGTGGTAGGTGGCGGTAGGCGGCAGGTCTCACAACACGGCGACGATAGATAACGCGGTGCACGCGCCGCGCAACCCAATGAGATCTGAAACGGGTGAAACATTCAAATTGCAAACCGCCCGCGCCCGCCCGTATCAAATGTTGTTTTATAGCTAATTCCCAAATTCGGTTATGGCCTATAAACGATCCGCTGGAATAATTTAAATGCGAACCCGCCTGTATAATGTGCGTACTTTACCCCGAAATTAGGCATTTGTATGTGAAATGCGTTTTGTAATAGGATTCTCGGACGACTTTTATTTCTTGTTCGCGGTGAATCCACGAGTAGGTGATATTCGCTCCAATATTCTAATATGATCGGACCTGTCATGATAGACAAGAAACATTTTTTGATTGTAGCCTTGCATACCTATTTACAGATATAAAGTACCTATTTTAAATCATATAATTGAATCAGTTTAGTGTGTTTTTTGTAATTGTTTTTTACCTTTTAAAACATTTTCCTGACCTCGCCAGCAATATCATCATAAAAAATGTGAAAGCCTTTGTGCAAAGCTACCTACGTCGAACAAGTTAAACACATTAGTGGTGGTCCAGTACCTTTCTTCAATTTAAAACGTTTTAAATATAATAAACGAGCTGCTTTTAAAAGTTTTCTCTTGTTTCCACGCTAATTTCATGGCGAACATTTCCGCCCATTCAATATGAACGATTGTAAGTGGACTGACTCCATTTGGCAACAATTGTTGTTGAGAACACACTGAGCATTTGTTTAGTTTGTTGTTCAATTTTCACATTATTCTTTCTTTGCTAAACTACATTCATTATAAAGAGCAAGTCATGGATGAAAAGAGGTAAGCTTCCAAATTTAAATTAGAGATCGTAGCTTTAAAAGAAGTCATATTATAAGATGTAGGTATGTATAAAATATATAATTTTCCCTTGAATATTATACGGCTCATTTGCATAATCATCTCTTAGTTTTTGAATCACACTATTAGGTACATAGTAGGTAGAGATCATAAAATTAATCAAAACATGGTACGGTACTCGCAACCAAACAGCATCAAATTATTATCATCAGATAACACTGCGGTCTGATATCACAGTTCCAAATTCTATTTGCCGGATTATTACACACATTATCCGAATACATTCTCCGATCAATATAACGGTGTCCTAATGGACGAAATTTAATCACGACAAATCGAATGCCACCTATTTATGAAGTCGAATGACTAAACAGCTTTTTAATACGATTCACACGTTAGCTGTTATACTTAGTTAAGTTTTTGTATCGACACATTTCACGGTGAGATGTATTGAACTCTTATTATATTAAATGTGATGCCACATACCAGCCACTGATGGGATCTATTATTGTTGATCCACGGATGAATATTCAATCATCACGCTACTTCACTTCCACTTGATGGATTCTGTGTGGTTATAAAAAACACAACATTAGTTACACTGTTTAGCGCTTATAACATTTTTGAAATTGGATCCTACAAACATCGGTAACATAGCAGAATTTATTTTTGCCTGTTTATCGGCAGTAACAACGATGACCGTTGCCTCTACCTTTCTTTAAACAAAAGAATACAATGTGATAGTACTGAAACAAAAGAAAAGAAACTTGAAGAATAATCACAGAACGAAAGCACCTTAATTACAAGGCGCCTTTGACTAATCTATACAAAACACAGAAAATCGATGTATCGGTAGAGTAGCCGGTACTTTCCTCACAGGATAGAATGAGTGCAAAGTGCATACAAAATCGTGATGTAGCCTTTTAATCGGTTTCACGTTCCTTCCCGCGTTAGTTTTTGTATTCGAGTTTCACTTTGCCAATCTGCGGGTTTACTGTCCAACCGGGACTCCTCGACTTTCACACGTATGAAAATATGCCATCGGTGAATAGCATAGAATTCATTTCCGAAGATAGTCAAGTGGCTCGGTCACAGCAAATGCTGCAGTAATAAGATAAAGAGGCGGACCCATTTTGTTTTGCAGCAAACTCACTCCAATTTACGCGGTCCGGTGGCCATTAGCATAAGTCCGGAGCAAAGCGTGATGTGCGCGATTCGCCGTCGGGCGGCGTGACGCGCCTGGCGCAGGCGCAGCCCGCGCAGCGCCGCCGCCGTGTAATTGCGCCCGCGCGACACATTTGTTTACTATTGTAAGCCGTGAAGATGCCATCGCTAGCGACACTCCCGCCGACTCCTTCAAATTAGCTCGCTAAACGCTTCCACTTACTTTATTTTGTTATATTCCGTTTTCTACATCAGCTAATTTTATTTAATATGCCTATACGTTAAAACTTCATGCAAATGTTTTGCCCGTGTAATTATAGTAATATATGTGTAATATTTAGAAATCAACATTTACATAGAGTTGATTTACATAGGAATTCCTAAGTTGGTCGTCAATATGGCGAGAGACGCATGTCAAAATCCAACCACGATTGTAAATAATTACATTTATGCGAACATGGCCGATTCATGTCCTAATAAAATAAATTGACAAGTCACAGCTGCCTTATAGATTAATCTAATAAACTCAGTGAGTGACGCAAATCATAAACTGTGAATAGTGGTCGGTCTAGTTATTTTCTTTAATATGGTAGTGGCAGGTCGTGATGTGTAGATGTTGACAGCCTCGGAGTGCGTTTCAATTTTTAATCAATTCACATCTCGATATATTCTTGACGCAAATGTACAACTTGTACATACTCGGCTACTTGCATAACTACTTCCCCACAACATTAACTATTCTCCTAAGTTTCACCGGATGGGCATCTGGTCGGACTGCACGCCACTTAGCATAGAGATTGAAACTCCAAACATGCACAACTGTCATAACTTTTTCCAACAGTAAAAACAAGTAATTATTTGTTCGTGTTCACGTGCTATTTTTAAAGTTACTGTTTTCCCTTGCACTTGGATAACATGTTTTTAGGTTGTTATTACACTATCATAACACTTGTGCTCACACTAGTCTTTTGGAAACTGTATCTGATTTGGTTTTCTAATAAATTAAAAGATTTTTACAAGTATCTGTAACTTTAATAATAATTTGACTTGAACATTCACCAATTCTCCTTCTCTTGATGCCTCTCCATTAACTATCACCTCTGATTATGTGTCCTAGTCCTTTGCTAGCTTTAACAGGGCAGCGGAACTCGTGAATTACGGCTCACTTGGACTTTTCCTAAACTATTAATGATAATGGAATGATATCATTTTAAACCAACAATTTGGCAAATAGTTTATTTTTATTTTTTACATTTTAGGAAAGCTTACAGACTAATAACAACATAATGATAATAGTAAATAACTAAATTGTTAATTACAAGCTTCCACACATATAATGAAAAAAAAAATTAAGTTGGTCTCACAATACCTTAAACTGTTAGTCAATCTAAACAAACAATAATAATATAAATTTCAAGTGCAAATAGTTGCTCAAAAAATGGCTTTGCTAGGAGCTTCCTAACTGTGTCCGCTTTGGTGCAAAATAGGTCAATGCTGGGTTCACATGAAATCCTGTTAAAACTGCGACTGGCTCTCAGAAAAAATGCATTACGTCTATAATTAGTGTTTGCACAAGGTACATGCAGAAATCGCCGCTGTCTTAACCCCATCTGATTAGTGCGTATTGATAATTTTGAGACAAGTTCAGGACAGTCAATTGAACCATTTGCGATATTAATCAGGTACATCATTAATATCACGTCTCTGGTCAAGCGGTACAAAATTGTATCTTAGTTACTCGAATTAACGTGTGTGGTTTTGAATATACCGGAAAAATCAGTTAAAACTAAATCTTTTGTAATTTCTACAAAATTTCAGTAGTGTAATTACTTATAAAAGATTTTATGTTGCAGACTACAAACATAGTTGCATTAATATTGATTTATACCTCTCCATTCTCGATACCTAGAGTCATTTGTAGTATGTGTTATATCTGTAAGGTGTGGCCAGTAGCCTAGGGTTCCCGTAAACCATTAGTATCTTGAAGCTTTTCTTGTATTTAACTTCTTTACTCGGGGTGGATTTACTTTGTCTTGAAATTTTATACTTTGACTAAATAATATCATGGTCATCACTCTTGTTTTTTTTTTTTTTAGGTGATGGGAAATCATTTAATGACTTCTGAAAACGAGGGCGTGACAGACTTCTACTGCTTAAAACCTACCTATTTTCCTTCAGTCGTTATTCGAAATTATCCGGTGGCCCTGGCGGGCATTGGCCCAGCTCGGCCCCTATGGTTAACTAACATCTCTTTGAGGTGCGTGTGAAATACCAAGCGCCATGGACGCCTCAGGCTCGATCCTTATCGGACAGGTGAACGGCGAGCTATCCATTGCTTGTCGTCTGCAAGCCCACGCGAAAGATGGTCGGGGATTGCTCTGCGACTCCTGATTCCTGGAACGTCTACTGTTGCGGTGGCTGAAGCGTAAGGATGCAGGTTCCCTCATTCTTCCGACAGTGCAGGAATGATTCATATTGCTACACCATATTACTTAGCTTGCATAGTATTACCCTTGTAAATATTTGTAGCCTACCTAAAGAAAAAAATTCTCAAAAGAAACATTCAAGTACGAAGTAACATTAGAACACTGACTCCTGAGTCACAGGTTTCATCTTGCTTAGGGTCAAGGTCTCTCTAGTACCTATAAGCCATAATAAACGAACAACCTAGTCATGTATGTAAGTATTCGTTTTGTAAATAAGGTTTCCTGAATCAATAAAGTTATAATTATTAATATACAAAGTTTAGTAATGTTCATGGCATGCCCTTGACTGTATTTTATTCAATATTAAAAGCAGACGGTATATAATAAATAAATAGTAGTAATTACTTTACTCTTAACCAATAATCACAAGATTTAAATTGGCAATCGAAGCCGCCAAAATTGATATTGAGAAAATAAAAAAATATTTATTAGAATTTATGTATTTTACTGGCATAAAATAAATAAGTAACGTTAAATAGTAACCACATGAGACAACCCTGCGACACACGGAGAGTACCGGCGCACGCGCTCACTTGCGAGCCATCATTAGAATGTAGCATCTCGAGCGATTTTCCTACTTTAGATACGGTAATGGTCGTAAAAACAACCACTAAGGAAAAACGCACCGCATAAAAATATTGTATCCTTACTGCCTATAAGCCGTGGCCATTTCTGAAAATCATACGGAGCGAATAGCAAAAGCAAGTCGGTTCGCATATTTTGCCTTACGCAGTCGTGGTTAACGAATGCAAGGAGGATTTTAATGCTTCTAATGTGATTCTCGCAATATACACTTATGTACCGCTTATAATGCTTGCATAAACAACTCGTTTATTTTAATACTTGCTCAAATGCATGTGCTGGATTATGTTTAAGTGAAGTACGTAGATTTCTATTTTTTTTTTTTTGCAATAGTGATTTTTTTAGTTAACTTATAAAATTTCTATTTTTATGAGTAGGTACAATTAGGTTGCATACTAGATTTATCTCTCAGATTATTTCTTCATAATTCCCGTAGGAATGAAGCATGTACTAATTAATCCAAAATACAGACCATACCTGTATGTCAAAACAACGCGGCGACGCACAAGGTTCTAAATTAGGTCCATAATAATTTCTAAGTTTGTCTTATAGGTATTCTATTTTTTTTTAATATTCACCTGTAAAACAAATTTAAATTTGAACATTTGTGTTGCAAACAATGTATGAAGTTGCTTTATAAAAAGTCAATATACAGCCGTGGTACACCGTAACTAAATATCTAAAGCTCATTATAAACCGTAGCGCCTCTATAAGACGAACATCATCCTACAAAAATAGAAAATGAATATGATTCTAAAATTGAATACCTGTTATCGCCGTTATATGACGTCCCGTTTGCGGACAGCCACATCGGATGCAAGAAAAACGACAAAAAGTCGTATTTCGAAGTACTGCCAAATGGGGATAGGATCATTAGATCGATACCATAACCGACACATCCTGAATAGGTAGGTGGTGAAGCGTGCCCGCTGCGGCGCACGTCTCTCACCCGCTAGGCGCAATTTTTGTTCATTCATCTTCTGACTTAACTCACCTTATACATTTTTTCGGTCGCATTCAAAAGGTAGCCGCTCTTGTTTCAACGCCAGGACAAGTCACACTAAACACAGATGAGGCACAAAATGCACTGAACATGAAAACTTCCCTTGAATAGATGATAATGGTCTGTAATGGCTTCACCTTATACGACTAACCCAACCATTTCCTTTTTTATACCGCTACGAGAAACAACAGCCTAGAGTTTAAAAAGTTCTTAAAAAGCTGACAAATTGCAGTAATTATGGTTACAAAAAAGCGTCGAAAGAGTTACCTTCATTTAACACATTATTGAAATATCAATAATATTAAATCCAACACGGTCACATGATTAAATATCTTTGTATTAAAGTCACGGCGTACGATTTACAATAAATTGTTAGCAGCGGAACATGTGTTAGTTGTTAAAACTAAAATAATAATTAGCTTAAATGAAGAAGTGGCGTGAGAACGTGCAGGGTGGGCGACAGAGCGACAGAGCGACAGGGCCGGCGGTGGTCGGCATACAAATTGATACTGTCGGATCGGCCGATCGCTGGGCACCACCACCGCCCGCGCCGGCCTTACTCTCACGGAAGCGATTACCCTAGCTAAGACAATGGCCGACAAGACATGCATCCATTACCGCTTTGTGACATGGTGGTTACTCTCTCAAACATGCTCGATATCAAACGAATTAAAATTCATAGCAGCTCATTAGATTCAACGTTAGCCAGTCTTTCTTTTATATGGAATTTTTTTCAATACTTAACCCATATCAGTATAATCATTGATTACCTACTCCACGATCCAATCAGGTTGGTCTTTCAGTTCTAACAACAATTTTATTTTATTCAATCTATTGTCATTTTTACACGACTGCCCATAAAAAGGAGTTTTATGTTTTCAGGGTTCATGTATGTATGTATGTTTATTGTACCCATAAATAATAAATTCGTCATCATCATCATTTCAGCCGATAGACGTCCACTGCTGGACATAGGCCTACCCCAAATGTCGCCACAATGAACGGTCCTGTACATCTCGAATCCATCGGATTCCCGCAACGTTCACAAGATCATCGGTTCACCTTGTAGGGGGCCTTCCAACACTGCGTCTTGAATAATAAATTACATACTACAAAACTTAAACTAAAAAACATAAAATTTTCGGCCGTATTCCGTGACCCTTTCAGGCAACCAATAAAAAATAAGTTGCGCTGGTGCAAATGTGAAGTTAAGAAAGAAAGCCCTTAATACTAAAATAAAAACATATATAGTAACATAAATTAATACCTACGGTCTACGTACATAATTATGAATACATAGACAAGAAAATAAGTGTCGATAAATTTAATACGGGTAAAAACAACAAAAAAATGATCATAGTGTCAAGTCATGTTTCTTTTTCTACTCTCATATCTGTAAGTTCCAATTATGAATTCAAAAGCAATATCTTATTGATCCATAGTATTTTAATATTATAAATGTGAAAGTAACGCTCTCTATTACGCTTTCACGGTTGTACTACTAAACCGAATTTGATGAAATTGGCTGCGAAGTAAGCTTGAACCCCAAGGAAGGACATACGCTACTTTTTATCCGACTTCGACTTTGACTTCACATCCGCTTTAACTGAGATTCACTTATACGAAGTCGTCGACAAAAGCTTGTATACTATAATTATATATGTACTACTAAAAGCCAGCTTTGGGAAGAATATTTGATTTTTCCAATTACTATACTTTTTTTTAGGTGGGTAATAATCCTATGATTTCTAGGATAGAATAGTATCTTAATCTAATCATAGGATGATTTAGGAGGGCGTGTCAGACTTTTACTGACTAAACTCACTCCTATATTCTTTCTTTATTTTCGTTTCAGGGGTCTCCGAGGTTCTTTTTCGCAAAAAGCTTTCTCAGAACCCATGACCCCCGTACCTAAGCTTCGATCCTGCTGGGCCCCTACGATTTTGCTGACATCTCTTTGAGGTGCGCGTGGAACACTACGTGTCGTCAACGATTCGAGCTTGGTCCGGACGGTGGCCGGACGGCCGGACAGTGAGCTACCCATTGCTCACTGTCCGCAAGCATACGATTACGGTGGCTGGAAATCGGGGTCAGGAACTATACCATAATTTTCGTCAATTTCTACTATAGGACTCCGGCGTTTCCCTGAGAAGAACATAGTCGATGACCGAAACGAACTCAGAGGTCCAAGTCTCTTTTAAAGTCCATGCAGTAAACATGTAATAGTCAAATCATATGAGAATCATGTATTTTAGGTGATCTTTTGAAACTCGCAAGTGCTCGCGAGTTGGCATCTTCCGATTTTACCTACTTTTTCTGTCGTCAACTCGCTCGCACGTGTAAATCTGATGTATTTATTACAGTCAGCTACGAAAACTTCCTATAAATTTTGTACGACTAGCGCAAAAAGCTAAAGTCCAGTACTTTAAAATAAAACAAATATCGTTTATGACAAAGATATCTAATATAGATTTATATATTTTTTTTATAAAGCGAGAGAGATTCAATCATAAGGCCAGATAGTGGTCAAACGGCAGCCTAACAAATGTAAAAAAAAAACATACGAACTTTTTCTTATTATGGATAGGCTCCCGTGTGACGACTAAATCTTACCTGATGGTAAACGATGATGTGGTCGACGATGGAACACGCTTACCTAGAAGTAACCTATTCACTATTGACTGTCATTGTCAATGAGCTTCTTGGCTTGCTTCTCAATTGACTCTAGTTGTTCAAGCTGGTTTTTGGTACACCGATCCCAAAGATAAGAGCAGCAGTACTCCTTACACGAGAGAACTTGCGCTTGATAAAGGTTGAGCAGCTGTTCCACCGTGAAGTAACGTATCACCTTTGCTAAGATCCTCAATTTTTTGACAGACAGTTGAACTAAAATTCAAAATCCTGCATCGCGGTATTATAGTTATGCGCGTGATTAGAACATAAACTGAATTCAACTATCAGGCAGTTGCCCGGACCTGACAAAACACCCAGAGGATCTTTCCTTTTCAACGAAGGTTTGCGGGACTTTACACTCCTTTAAAAAGTAACATTCTGGCAAAAAACTGGATAGCGGCAAAAAACTGGGTATCATGCGTCATCGGCAGCATCCCACTCGCCATATTCCATAAACAGATATAGTCAGTACCCAATCAGCCAACGTGAGCAAAGCCGCAGACAATAGCTAGATATTGGTTTCAATTTATTTTTATTTGACTGTACTTAATACATGCGCGCGAGTTACCGACAAAAAAAGTAGATAAAATCGGAATGTGCCAACTCGCGAGTGCTCGCGTTTCACAGTAGCGAGTTGACGAACAAGTCAAACTTTGATTATTTATCAGGTCCCCTGGTAAATGTCTGTCTGCGGTCCTTTGAAGCTGTGAAAAATACAAACTTCTTCGTTACAAAAAAAAAGTTACGGCCGTTTATGTCGCAAAAAACGTGTATTTCGACACTTTCAAAGAAATCAAAATTCATGGGGTATTTCCCGTTGACCCAGAAACTTGATATTTGGCATTAAGTAAGGTCTTATAGTATAGATACAGGAATAAATCTGAAACCAGAAAATCTTCTTTTTGTTGTTAAATAACAAAAAAAAAAAAATTGCCATTCGGAAAAATTTTAGAGACTCCTTCGGGAATTGAACTATTTACATAGGTAAGTTTGAACGGAACCCTCAGTACGCGAGTTCGGGTCGCACTTGCCCAGTTTTTAGTTTATTACTAGCTGCTGCCAGCAGCTTCGCCCGCGTGAAAGTAGAAAATTAACGCAAGGGAACATACTCCCGGAATGAAAATCATCTTATGTGTTATTCCAAGACATGGTCTACCCGTGTTCAAAATTTCACCCAAATCCGTTCAGCAGTTCGAGCGTGAAGAAGTAACAAACATACACACGGTCTCACAAACTTACGTTTTTATTATATTAAAATGATTGGCAGCTAAATGTACATTCTTATGATTAATTATTATTTTAAACTTCGAAAGTAACTCATTTTACACATAAACTTACACTCATATTTTAATAACATTTTTGATTAAACGTTGAAATGTTTTACGTTTAAACAAAAATCAATCACTTAGTTATGTTAAAAGGAAAAATGTATTTATTCAAACAGCACTCAATATTGTACAATCAAAAAGTAATTTGATATTCTGTCAACAATAAGTGCAATATTTGGGTGCAAGGGTTGCGGTGTGGGCGACGCGACGTCAGCGAGACACAAATGATATACATCGAAATATACTCGCGACTCGCACCCCTGCGACTTTGCGCTAAACCCTATGCAAAATAAAACACTCGATTGACATCTCTTTGAAATTTGTAAAATATTCAGATGGCTTAAACTTTAAATGGGGGGATAAACCATCAACTGAAAGGATTACATTACTGTATAAATGGCGTTGATTTTAGCTATCTTAGCTTGTCTTAGCATTAACAACAAAACACTTACTAAATACCTATATATCAAAATATTTAACTTGTGCTAATTGTGTAATAATTGTTATTCAGTCAAAAATAAAGTTTGCCTATGAATATCGTTATCTATTTCCTCCAATTACCTGTATTTGTTACACTAACTATGAAGACATTTGAACGAAAAATTCTGACTGATATTGCAATATAGTTTCAGCATGGCAATCAGTCAATCTAAAATAAAATCATAAAGAAGGAAAACAGTTAGCTTCAGAAACCAGTCTATTTCGATTTCTTATTTGAGATAACCACAAATGTAGTCCAATTCTTATAAAATGTACAGAGGTAAGCGTTGTCTTTTGGTATCGTAAATATTTAAACTGCCTTAAAAAAACTAACATAATAAATAAATAATACATTTCACCGATTTTTTTTTAAATATATATTTATCGGTATTAATTGCAAAAACAACAGTTTCTGTTTTTTTTTGTTGCATATATGCTGAAGGTAAGGCAGCTTTCTTCTCCTTCAAAAAATGAACTTGGTAAAGTTGTAAGTTGTCTTGGTAAGTTGGTTTGGTGGTTGGTTGGTTGGCCTATATATATATATATACATATACACATATATATAGGTATATTCCCGGTATATATATATACTCCCAAGCCGACTTCGGCTACGGTGACTGGATTCTGGATAGTGCAATTACGGGTTGCGATCATGTGCTCTGATGTGACTAATAAAGCCTATCTTTCTGTGCACAGTGCCGGGAATACAATTATAGTAAATTAATTGGAACATCAATGTAGACATCCATATCTATATTCATGTGTACTTAGATAACAAATAGAATAAAACCGGGTATTCATTGGGCAACATTTGTTGATAAACTGTTTACGACGTGTTTATCACTAAGTTTACCGTAAACATTGTTGCTGAAACTTGGCCGTCCACACTAAGGTATCAGTTGTTGCTAGAATGTCACCCGAAATAACTAAATGTCATTCGAAATCAGGGTGGGCAAAACTACGCATCAATCGGGTTGACATTCAACTTGAACTGAGCTGACTAAACTGATGTTCATGAAATGATATTTATTTTATTGAGTAAGTGATTTGAAGAACGTTGTTTTATACACGTCGTCGAGTCCATAACCGCCTCACCATCAGCTCGGGCGTCAATTTCACCTCGACTAAGTACAATGACAAAGTTTACTCACTTGTGTAAAAATGTACTATTCTTGTTACATGTTTTGTTTTTTGACAGAAAAAATTACACTATTTCCATGTGCTTTAGGATCATGATGTAAGGTATTATAAATATTGGCAATTTTCTTCCATGCGAGTGATGTCGCTGGAAGAAGCAAGAATGAGTATCTAATATAACTTCATTGTTGGTAACAAAGAAGTTATTAAAACGATACGTTCTCAGAACCATTAAAATCTTACCTTCATCTATTGTTTCAACCATCTCTTGCGTGCCTCATTAATAGTTACTTTAAATCAACAAAATCATATTATCAAATTGTTGAGCTTTATAAAAGATGGCGGGTTTATCTGTTTATGATGATTAGGTGGCGGGCGGTTGCCTAGCAACGGGGTGGCGGTGGTCAGCTGGGGAGGGCCGGTTCCTCATACTCGAGTCATTGGTGCGACCCCCGACCGGCAATTATTCTCCTCATACTAGACCGTGTTAACTTTAATGTAACTTAACATGTTTCAGCTGCTTCACAACGCTTTACATACATTTGTCCACTGTAATTATGTTCAGTTTCGCAAAACTTGATAAGCACTAAAGTTTTATTGTTCATTGTACCTGCTTAATTAGTGAGTCTTACTTTTTTACTGTGAGCTAAAGCATTTTATATAATTGGAATTTGAAAATGATATCTACCTATAAATTTACATTCACATTTTAAAGTATTTTTTTTATTTGGATCTTAATCCTTGCCCAGTTTGATGTTAAAATAGACTATTTTATAAACAATCTAGCTTTTGTACCTTGCAGGAAGAGAGCAAAATTAATCTAATCTCATAAATTTGATTATTTCTTACGCAAAGTTGCTAGAACTGCAAACTTCGTGAATGTCTTTTACAAACTGGATAGGTAGAAACGTACCTGCCAACTTATCCATCACATATAGGTACGTAAGATCATAGATACCTATCTATGATCTTTAGATCCAGAGCTTAGCCTAAATAAACACTCTACTGTAAAAAATGCATATGCAGTAACATCCAAAGTCCGTTTGTACCATTACTATAAGTGGAGTACGTACGTGCAACCAACCCAGCACTCGCTTTCTCAACGAGATTTTTCACCAATTCCGACTCATTTATGCTTTAAATGAACGAATTCACTGAGCAGATCCTTATCGGGCTCCACGGTCAAGGGGACTCATCCGATTCTATTCCGACACTAAATAGCCCATGGTTTATTTTGTGGTAGCGAGCTTTTTAAAAATGCCATCCGATTCTCTGGGACATTTTCTCTCCTCGTTATAAAAGATTCGGAACTTTAATTAAATAGTTCTATTTAAACTTTTTTATTGTAAACGTCCAATTGCTTACTTCTTACTGAATTTTGAATAATCACAAAACTTATCTAATATAACGCAATTTCGGCTTATTAAAGATACTAGTAATTTTATTCCATGTTTAACTCCTAAATTGATTTATTTAGTAATAAAAAATATCTCTTTACCTGCATCTCATCTTAGATACGTATTTTAATATATAGCTACCTGTCCAATAACCACATTTCCATCGGTTCGTAGAGCATTGTCGTTCTTTCAAAACCATAAAATTGCTCATTATATGTTCAAAAAAATTCTAATAACACAACGTTTAAAATACAATAAACTATCGCACTATCAAGAGTGCATTCAACTCTAACGCAGTACTATTATTAAACGGAATTCGATTTAAAGCCGAACCCTCCTCGTCGTTTGTGAAATTGACATTTATTCTTCGTTTTTCATTGTTGCTGCAGTCGGTTTCGATCTATTGTTAATTAGCTTAAACGGCCCATGCGCTGTGCCATGCCAAACAAAACCTGTCGAGTGCCAGTACAACGCCAGATCCTGATACTACCGCTGTACAACACTAATTTCTCACTATAACTCTTGTTATTCATATCTCATTCCATATTGTATAATTACTATTTGATAAAAAAAAAACTTTAAAAAAATACCTAAGCAATAAGCATGGACTCAATTCATTACTCTGATAGTAAAGTGAGAGAGTGGCGCTACTGGGCTACGGCAAATCTAAGAACTAAAACGTCGTAGCAACTCGCCGTAGACCATACTCCTAGCGCCACCTGTTGTCGAATAGATTAAAGAAAATTGCTGAAGAAACGTTGTTGCGTTTTATATTAGATCTGAAGTATACTACGATCACTAATTTATTAGTGGTGCTAGTATGTAATTATGCAGTTAAGATTGGAGAGATATTTTAGAATGAATATAATATGACCTTTTACAGTTTGCGTATTAGTAGAATGTAGGTACTTTTGTGGAATAGAAAGAAATGATTTGAAAAAAATACAGAGATAATTCTTTGTATTTTTGCGGAAAAGTGTACTTTCATGTTTCGACTTTCATAGTATATGGGGAAAATGGTTGTTATTTTTACTTGGTGAGTAGATATATGTTGTAACTAATTTATAGGTATAAAGGCGAAAGTTTGTATGTATATATACATCGACGTCCTCGGGTAATAAGACTTACTACTGTTACTCTTTCACGCTAAAATCATTATCATCATCATCATTTCAGCCGAAAGAAGTCCACTGTTGGACACAGGCCTCCCCCAAATGTCGCCATACTGACCGGTCCTGTGCGTCTCGCATCCATCGGATTCCCACGACCCTCACCAGGTCACCAGTCCACCTTGTGGGAGGCCTTAGGTACATGGTCGCCATTCCAGAACCTTTCGTCCCCATCGATCATCTATTCTGCGAGCAATGTGCCCTGCCCGCTGCCACTTAAGTTTGGCGATTCTTCGGGCTATGTCTGTAACCTTGGTTCTCCTGCGGATATCTTCACGCTAAAATAAGTAAACATATGGGGACGAAATTTACCTATTTTTATTATGCTTTGCCTTAGACATAAACAAAATGGCTGAAGTCAGGCAATGGCTAGGTTTTATCATTAAATAACAACACTTAAAACATTACCAGTATTAGCACAATGTAATATTGTAGATAGACGTATCGACATAGGAGGCAACATTATTACATACGCGAGTTATTCGCTCCCCATCGGGCGGGACTCGGGAGTGCCTCGATTAAAGCAGTAAATACTTTGAGATTAATTATCTCGTAAACAGTCGCAGGCGCGTCGCGACTCAAATCGCTCACCTACGCCGTGAGCGCGATACAAATTCAACTTTTCCAATTAAATTTCGTGAGGCATTAATGATTATTTAGGTACATCAATTTGTTTCGTCGCAAGGCGCTCTGTGCCAGGCTGCCAGCTCACGGAAGTCGCTACACACTGACACCACTGTGGAGATGGATCTTAAGATATCTCATGAGCGCTAGATACCTACTATTTATATATCAAACCAAGTAAATAAATGTGGTATGACAATCACAAAGCTCTGATTTAAGAATATAAAAACTATAAATTCTTATTCAGATTGAATACTCTGCCTGTATTAGACGATGATTGGAGTGGAGTGGCGTGTTGTAATCAGACATTCCTATTTCGATACCTATAACAAATCCAATTTAAATCATCAGTATGCAATACATAGATATTCGAGACTTATTAGAGGTAGAAAACTAGATATAGTTTTCACGTTCTCCAAAGAGTTCATTGCACCTAGCCTTTTTGCAACCATATTAGGGTCGACTTATAGCTAAACTGGATGCATCTAAATACTAGTATTTTACATGAAACTGGTAACACGGTACCCCTTGGCAAGAGTGACGTCAGGTTATCTGACTTTTGACAATTTGTAAAGACTGTCAAAGATCTACAAATGACAGACGGGATCAATAGCTTAACGTGCTTTCCGAGATACAAAGGAGTTTCATCAAGTAATGGATGGTCATCCATCCAAGAACGACATCGTAAAGTATTCCTTAACCTGTAAGATCATACCATGCGGCTGTAATATTTAGCCGCGAGCTTCAAAGATTTAATTAAATGTAACTTAAATGAACCTAAGCAACTGCTGCGTATATAATGATAAAGCCAATTACTTCACCAGCATAAATAAGTCATAAGTATCTTCAGAAATATCACCGAAAGCCGCCCACGCTGGCGCCATTCCAACGAATCGAAACTTTGGAATTAATTAAATTAAACTTGAAAATGAAATATTAACACTTTAACGTATAAAATTTAATACCGTTAAGTTATAACGTGATTATTCAACTCCTCGGCAATTTCCAAAAACATCTAGAAAATTAAATTCGCGAGCGCTGTCTGCCGGCTCCTTTGAGGCAGCTTCCGCTTTTGTGCGAGCGAGGCGCGGCGCTCGCCACTTCGCACTGTGAAATTAATTTTCTTCGTCTTTATGTAATTTAATTATAAACATTTCAATATGGCGCTCGGGGAATTTCCGCCCGGGAGAGAAGTTAAATAGAAACGTTTGATACTTATCTCCTAATACACTTCTGGGATGATTGCGCGATTTGAACGAAATTAATTATTTTATTTGCTAAAGAGAATGATTACAGCTATCATTATAGGTATCTGTTAAATGTCTTGTAGAACGCGAAATTCTGTAAACCCGTTTTTCCTTATATTTTCTGAACTTCACCGAGTATTCATTTGTTGAACATTTTCTATTGAATCTCTATGTTTTGTTTTAATCATAAGTATAGCGACAAACTAATTCGTCGTCTGTTAAAAAGTTTATTATTTAAAAGACAATTAGTATACAAGGTAAACTTAAAAAGCCATTGTTATTTATTCTTAGACAAAAGTCAGTAGAAGGCGGAACTAAGTCTTGATAAACTTCTATCAACTGAATTACCATATCGGACCTAATACGGTCAATGGATAATAACTGTGGGTGTATGATAACGCTGCTGCCCACTGCTTCGCCAATAATATGCCATATACCGAGTAAAATTATCTGAACTAGTTTATCTAGTCCTGTGCTTTTATCCTTGACGCTCACTTCTCGCAATTTTGCAAAAAATATATAGTTACCAAAACCAGGAAAACGGAAAGCATATACTTGAACATGTAAGCGTGGCATCTGTTCATTATTATGAGGAGTTTTTTTTTTGGTGGGAAAATCATCTTATGACAAATCTCGCCATTGGGCGGAGCGGGAGATAATGTCAGACTTTTACTGACTAACAACCCATAGTTTTGTAGCTGCGAGTTTGGTCGAAAGTGTAACCGTGGCCCTGGAACGCAATGGGCAACTGAAGAAACACAGGTGGATTTTAGTTGTTAAAACTCTAATACTCCATCTAGCTCCACCCAGAGCGGGAGAAGTTATTTGTTGAATACTAACCTCAAAAAATGGATAATTCTATAGCAATAAAATCTTAAATTAAAATACTAATTAATGCTTTTACTGTATCTTTTAAAATTTTTGTTTTTGATTCTATTGAATATTAAAATATTTCCATCTAGAACACTGGGTGCCCGATGAACACATTTTTTTATAGAATAGCATTCGTTCAATGACATTCCATCTGCAAAATTAAAAGTATCTATTTGTGCGGAGTGCTCAGTTAACAGATGCCACTAGCGTTCGTGCAATTTTGCTCTTAAACCGTTCACGCTCCGGCGACGAGAGGCGACATCAAACATACGCGGTGCCTGCAAACCTTTTGCCAGCTTATCTCCCATTCACTATCTTCACAAAATATCTACAACCGGTCCCATTGTTCGATGTTTATTAAATTTCATTTTACGTTTATACAACAACACTTTTGTCGGCCGCTTTTTGTACCGATTTGGGACATTTTACGGGTGGATTAGCTCGTGACGTCTACTTTTGTAGAGCCGGCAGCGATGTCTTTTTATGCGTCTCCCGTATTATGGTTTGGTATTGCGCGCATTATGTCATAACACTGAGCACTCGACGCACTCGCTCATACTTTTTGTCGCTCCATTTTATTTTAAATTGAATCTCAGTTGACAATAACACTGTAAACATCCTGTCTTTTTGTACAATATTAATAATACGGATGATTTCGGATAAAACCCGATGAAGTGTACACACTCGAGGACAGAGATGGGATGCGAAAAGCAGGTAACTAGACCTCTTTGTAAATTATACTACTCATGTAGAGGAATATCTTTTTGAAATTCCGACTAAATACGTATCTAAATCTTGATGGAGATCATCTAAAGAGTCAGGAGTTCATCCTTAAAAAATACACTAACCCATCTAAGATCCAACCCCAAAACAACACCTTAGATTAAACAATCCGGCCCTACGCTGGCACTAAAAGCAATAAGACTTACAACTCCGCCCCTACCAAAACAATCCTGTATCTCGGTGTCTTCACTAATGGCGCAAGTTCGACAGTCGAACTTAGTTGGAGAGTTCTACGGCTGCAATAAAGATAAATCCAGCAATAATATGTTCGGTTGGCCTTACGTGTAGGTTGGCTTGGGCACGAAATTGAATTTGCATGGAGTCTTAAGTCGACACCGATTGAGACGCTGCCTCATCCGGTGGACAATTACGAGTTCACCAACTGTTAGGGATGGCGCGATTACGCACCGAAGCCTGTTGAGCCCCACTCTCTAATTGTTTAGGCAGACCTAACAGCACTTCGATACGAACGTGATTTCGGAGTTCAGACGGCATTCTACCAAACGGCTTGCCTTCGTTCACGAAATAGACAGTGTGACTAAAGCAGAATACTTGCAATTTTATGTTGAACATGTGAAATCTGTACAAAGGGACATACGGAGTCACATTCGCGTGAAATGTAATACGTGAGCGGCAATCTTCGTCAGTGGAAGGCGCACTAATCCAGACGCCGGAGGGCCAGTACAGTATGAAAGGACGTTCCTTATCCCTTGATCCCGTTGTTTACCAGACATTAAACAGATAACAAGTCCGCGCCCTGATACCGTCTGAGCAGATTAAAGCCCCGGTGGCCGTAATCCGAACTTCGATTAATTTCATCCAATACTTAGTCAGGGAATGCTTAATTGCTCGTACTGTAAATTGTTATTTATGTAGGTATAATGTGCTTAAAACTTGAAAAAAGATTTCAGTGTATGCTTCATTTAGGAGACACGCGTGAAGGTGTTACTGATCTTGAAGCATGTCGCACCTTTTCGCTCTCGTTCCAAATGAACACCCTTGATGTTGTTTCGATAGCAGGTTTTTTTTCTCTCATATAAAAGAGGAAATAATGGAAAATTTGGTATGCATTATGTTTTTATAGACGAATATAAAGTAGACCGATAAATTTAATCTTCCTTATAGCAAAGTTTTTTCAAAACTGTCTTCTGTCCATTCAAATTTAAGTCGACAAACAGATATAATAAAAATCATTTTCTACTTCGTTAAAGCCGCGTATTCATTAGGCAACATTTGTCAATAAACACTGTTTTTAAACAGTTTATGAACAGTGTTTCACAATGTTTCACCGTCTCTTGAAACAGTTTATAAACAGCTTTTAAACAAAGATGATGAAACTTTGTTTAAGAAACATGTTGCCGTGTTCCCCACCACAAATGAAGAGCAAGACGAAACATCTAGTTTATAACCAAAACCAAAAGTCAATAGGTGTGGACGTCTGTTGCGCGAATTTATAAACATGGAAGTAATGTGGTCCAAAAAAATAGGTTTTAATGCTTATAGAACTTTATCAACAGCATCATGTACTTTGGGTATTTCAAATAAAAATTATACAGATAAATTAACAAAAAATGGTGCTTAGGCCGACTTTGCATAAGAATTAAATACGTCGCAAAAGGAAGTGTAAACGAAGATGTATATTCTACGGTCACATTTTTATCGCGAAAACAAAAAAGCAACTCATCAAAAAGAACTAGACATCACAACGGACACCGCCACACCACCACCGCTGCCGTCGCCGCCACTTCTACAGTCGAACAACTTCAAAAAAAAAAAAAAAAGTTTGACGAGACTATCAATGAAGCGTATGAACTTATGAAAAGTGCTAAAAACACTGATATCTATGCTAAAAAGAAGATAGAGGAGTCAAAATCAAAAGACGAATTTGATATTTACGGCCAGTATGTGGCATCTAAATTAAAAAATGTGAAAAACAAAAGAGCGCTTTTACAGGCTTTTAAAGTTTTAAGTATAACATTTTTTATTTTTTTTTAAATTGATATAAACCAGTGCTTGACTGCGATCCCACCTGATGGTAAGCGGAGATGCAATCATTGATGGTCAGGCGCACCAGTTTATTAAGTAATAAATAATATAATATTTCTACAAGCGAGAATGGGAGATTTCGATCATAATAATTTCGATAGTGATTAAGGCTATGGAGATGGATGGCACGGCTATGGTGACGGATACCGCACCGCATCATCAACGTCGACATCTGTCGATGCACCTACCCCAACGCAGAAACCAGAACCCCAAGTCCGTACCGTAACTAACAAGTTGCACTTTAGTAATATTGACGAAATAGTTTCCCGGTTGGAAGATGACACTCAATAAACTGATGTGATTTGATTTAATATTTGATAAATACTTTGAATTTATTTGGTTTTACTCGCCTTCACATAGTTCTTCAAAACATTTGTCAATTCTTGCCCAACTTCTGGTATGATCTTGCTGATTAATTGTTTTGTTATTTATACTTTTAAAGTATCGGATCGAGTTCGAATCACTATACTGCGCTTCAAAACCAGAATAGTTGATGCGGCTCAAAAGGCTGCACATATCTACCGCATGCCTGACAAACTGTGAGCCAAAGTAGCACAAAGTTGGTGATGGCGCGACGAACTAGACAGATTCCACCAGAACTGGCAGGAGGCAGCGCGGTCCCGCGAAAGATAGAAGGAGTGGTTCTCTGTGGCTCAATAGGACGCCGAAATTTCGTTTCTTGTCTTGTTATTGATGGTCCAATCAGTATTAGTAACATTTAAAAATCAGATGTGATGTGATGTGACATTCTGATGAAATTCTGAAAAGAACCATCAAATCCACAATGGTCACGAAATACGTAACTTTTATTTAAGAGATAGTTTCAAATCCAGCACCTTTTTTGTATTTTTAGGGTTCCGTACCTCAAAAGGAAGCAACGGAACCCTTATAGGATCACTTTGTTGTCGGTCTGTCTATATGTCTGTCTGTTTGCCTGTCTGTCTTCCAAGACCCTTTGTCTCGGTAACGCGTGAAGGTATTGATATAAAAACCATATACTCAGGTCTGCGGTCCCTTGAAGCTTGAAAAAATCAAACTTCAAAATTAACGAAAAAAAAAAGATACAACCGTTTACGTCGCAAAAAACGTGGAAAGGAATCTTCCCGTTGACTTAGAAGAAAAGCAAGCTCTCATAGCACAAGTATAGGAAAAAATCTGAAAACTGAGTAGTTGCAATTGGGTAAAATCTTCGTAACTCAATTCGGGAATTGTACCGTTTTCATAGGTAAGTTTGTAAGGAACCCTCAGCGCGCGAGTCTGACTTGCACTAGCCTGGTTTTTTTTTTCTAATAGCACTCGTATGAGTAATTATGTAGGCAGCACAGAACATCACTACCTCCTCGGGCAACATCCTAGCAACAACGGACATGTGTGGACGGCCATGATTTAGAAAAAATGTTTACGATAAACTTGGTGATGGCCACACCGTAAACAATTTATCAACAAATGTTGCCTATAGGCGGCTTAATTCAAAATTTTCTTTTGTGTAAAGACAATGAGTTAACGGAAACGAAGTCAAGTTAAGTAGTATTATCAGAACAAAGTTGCCAAGATGAGACTTTGCCACAAGTGCTTGACTAGGCGCTGGCTATAACTGACAGTGCCTAGTCACTATAAAAATATAAATCAAAAGTATTTTTTCATAATCATTACCTTATCAGTCGTTGTTAGTTCTAATCGTTTATATATCACTAGCAACATTAGCTTTAGATGAATATATTTTTCGTTACAAAGGGTAGCTTAGAGAGAAATCAATGTAGCAGTACAGTGCGTCATGCGTTCTACAAACACTGGCAGCCGTGCATGAAATGATGCCGCAATGATACCCTGCACCCTTGCTGAGTTAAATAAATCATGGACATGTGCCGTGTGTTTGAAATATCTTCTGCCAATATTGGTTCAAATGTTGATAGTAAGTAGTGTATTAATGACACGTTTTGAATTTCACATGAAAGCAATTTGTAAGTTAACCATAGACTTAATCATAAATGTGTGTAACTTTGCGAAAGTGGTCCAAAAATGCGTGTCCCCTTCTTACTTGCATGTATGAATCAGCAAAGACCAAAACACAAGTGTCCTTCACTTCACTTCGACGTTCGGACAGCGTCATCAATTGGTTACTCTCTTTTTAACCGACTTCAAAAAGGAGGAGGTTCTATGTTCGGCTGAATGTATGTTTTTTTTATGTATGTTCATCGATTTCTCGGTCAATTGTGAACCGATTTTGAAATTATTTTTTTTTGATTGACTGGTTATGCTTCCGAGTTGGTCCCGTAGAAATATTGTAATAATCTGATCATGATCTTAGACGATATGGAACAGAACTCCTCATAAGATCACAGCAGAACCGTCGTTACAAGTAAAATTGCTTTGTTTATACGTGAGAAGAAGAAAGGGAATATATCGAACTGATCTGATGATGAAGCCTGAAGCTAGGATCCGGAACTCTGTAATAAATTAATATAATCTTAACGTGTTTGAGATTATTAGAATTGCCATAAGATGCACTCTGGCTATAACTCTGAAAAGTGCAAAATTAATTTCGGAAGTCGGTGTTAAATAACGGGCAAAACTATTATAGAAACACCGACTTCCGAAATTAAAGTTATTTTGCACTTTTCAGTGTTTTTTTACATTGAAGTCGGTTTTATTTTTTTTATGAAAAGATTTTTATCTAAGGTAATGTAAGAGAGGCACTCAATTGATGCAGCTATCTATACCAGAACCGAAATGTCTGGCGAAAAACGAGGAGAGCCGACCCCAAATTAAGGGCCCCTTTTTCGAAATTTACGTTTCTAGATCGAGTTGTTTTCAGAGAAATCATCATATTTAAATCCGGAAAAAAATATATAGTACAGATACATCTTTAATCTAGTGACTTTTTTGGTTAAAAACACATTATTTAACATTCCACTCGATAAAAAAAAATCTGAAATAAAGTCGATTTTGAAAGTATTTTAAGTTTTATGAGACTTGGGGGAACGCAACTTTTATGGAAATTTTACATTTCATTTACTAATCGGGTTTGACAGGGATATTTTTGGATAAATTTATAATATGGCACTTATTTTTTTTAATATAAAATAAATACGTGAAAACGGCACGCGCGCACCGCGCCATTGTCCTGCCGGACGTCATCGAGGGAGGACCTATGCAAGTTTTGCTCGCGACCATACATTTTCGTTGCCGCGCGCGTAAATAAACGTGTTTTATTATAAGTAATTGCAATCGCGAATAGAAAAAACAAAATTAAGAAAAAAAGGGTATCTGAAGTGAAGAAAATCCGAAAGTGTATTGCGTAAGTATTTATTCTATAAATACGTCACAATATAATTACTCCTCTACACAGACCAGCGAAGTCAGTATGACTAGAATTTTAAATCTATCATGGAAACATTCTTAAACCTTTAAAAAGTGCAGTTTTGCATCCTGATCAAATTCAAGGAGATGTAAGTACCTAGGTTTGTGGTTTTTTGTTTTTAACCGACTTCTAAAAAAGGAGGAGGTTCTCAATTCGGATGTTTGTATGATTTTTTTAATGTTTGTTCGCGCATAACTTCGTCGCTGCCAACCAATTTGAAAAATTCTTTTTTTGTTGGAAAGGGTATATTTCCCAAATGGTCCCATAGTCACCAAATCGGGATCTGATGATGGAATCTTGGTGAAATCGAGGGAACTCCTCAAATATTATAGCCAACTGTAATATGATTTTGGTATTTTTATCGAGAAATTAAGCATTTACAGTCGAAAAGTAACATTTGATGAAATGGAACTGATGAAGAAGACCAGAAATGGTCAACGGAACTTCATACTCGCATAGATATCACTATGGAGATAGTTAAGCGACTATGATAATACAAATAAATTAATGGCTCTGAATAGTGTTGAAAATGGTATCATCAAAGTGATCTGATGATGATGATGAAGCCGGAATGTAGGCACTGGAACTCCGTAATAAATCAATGTAGCCTAGCCGTGTTTGGACTTATCAGAATTGTAATAAGATGCACTTTAGAAACTTTTTACAAAAAAATATTTTTTTGTAAAAAGTTTTTTATTTCACACTTTTTAGTTGTGATACACTTATAAAAAGTAAAGTAAAAAGTTTATTATTATTATTACATTCTTTTATTATGTTTATGAAGATTTGAAAGATATTGAACAATGGCTATCGGTCACTACTTGTACTCACTAGGTAAGTACCTAGAGCACGGTTTATGGTCGCGCTGCGTTTAGTAGGTAGAAATCGGCCAGCCGCTATAGAAATAGCCTATGACCTATTCTCAAACCTACCAAATATATACAAAAAACTGGTCAAGACACGAGATTTTTATATATGTATCAGGTTTTATTTAAACTCTAGTAATTAGTGTTTGTTAATTTGATTTTTTTGAAAATATGTAATGAAATTTATTCCATTCCAGTGCTCTGAGACCACGTACCGGAAAAGGTACTTTGATGTCCAAAAAAAGTACCGATGGGCACTCTAAAGAGGGACAGTATACGTAAGTACATTATGTACATATTACATTATATACTGTGGCGGAGCAGTTTTATTCATCCGCTACAAGTTTGACGTTATCTCCCGTCGCGCTTTAGTTTTCTTACTTATCACATGTCTTATGTATCCTATTATGGGATGTAACATGGCAGTAAATGATTTTTTGTTAAAGTTTATTTCGGTGACTTTGAAACTTCCGTTTCATAACGTTAATGACATTCCATTGTTGCAGAAAAACTAGGGATGACGAAGATAATTCCATTATTGTTGAAGCTAAAAATGAAGAAGACAAATTTCAAAGGACAACTAGAAAAGACAAAGATGATTCCATCAAAGCTGAAAATCAAGAAGAGGAAGATGATTACTATAACGTTGAACCTATATATAATGCTATATAATGCCTACTTCCTGAAATCGTGAACCCCTGACATACGCGTGGTATGGGCATAAGAAATCTGACACTTGAAGAGAACAAATAATCCGAAAATAAGGAAAATGAGGAATCTCTAACGCAAAACAATCCTGATTTGCTATCAGGTCCTAGTTCCCAACGCGGAGGGGAGTGCCATGAGGACTATGGCTTTGACCCTCTTAGAGGAGACTCGCGCCCAGCATTGAGGAATATATCGGTCGATGAAAATGAACCTGGACCTAGCACACGACAACTAAATTTTTATGAATTTTATTTTTTATGAATATTAATTTTTATGCTGGTACTATATATTTTATTTTATTATATTATAACACTGGTCGACAAGGTTTTTCCCACAGAGATTGTGTTTACTTATTTTTACTAAAGTATCTACCCTCATCATAAAACACTACATACTTTGTTTTTATTAGCCTCAGATTTTTTGTGACTGCCACTTAAAATTTTACCGAACTTTCCACTAAATGCGCTCGAATTGCAACAAATGTAGTGCTCAATTGTGAGTTTGTCATGCATAAGCTACTCGTTGTTGGTTTCTCAACACATAAAGAAGATGTGGGTTTCATTTACCCTCACAGTTTCTGCCGAGTAGGTATGTGGTGAACCAAATTCTAAAAGTGAATGAAGAAATTTTGCTGACTTGGGTAAAATGGTGTTATCGTGATAATTTTGGTTTTTCCGTGGCTCCTCAAAGTAAAGTGAGTGCTTCATATGAGATCTACAACAAGAGTAAAGATTTTTACAAATTCGACAAAAGGAGTGCGCTTAATGGCTTCGGAAACCCTATGTTTTGAACAGGATCCTAAAGACCACAGACACACTACGTGTCTGTGGTCGTTTTGCCAGACTTATATGGCAAAAGTGATAAATATAACGCATACACTGTAAAATATGTAAGTGTGCGTTCTGCAATACAAACGCTTTCTGATAGTGTTGCTATAGCAATACCTGCAATGCCAAATAAAACATTGCGCAGGAACTAATACCATGATTTACTAACTACGTGTATTGTAACTGCAAATAAAATTCATGATTTAGCTTTTATACCCAATAAGAGAGGAACACTAATAACTGACACAAACTAATCTAGTTTGAGTCAGTTATTAGTGTTCCTCAATCATCTTTTTGGTGATTTATAACAAACTTAAAAAAATCATCTATTTTTTATATATTACGAAACAAATGACTACACAAATCTCATAGAGGACCTAATTAAAACATATCAAGCATAGAGTTATAATTTGTCTCTCTAAATACACTTACAATCACATTTTGGCTTCCGTACCAAAAATCTGGGATCCAATGCCCAACACAAAGGAGAAAGGTTGCGGCAGGTCATTTTCATCATGAAAAACCCGTACCAGTGCAAATGGAGTCCTTGAATATTAGCAATTTTTGGTTGGATACTTGTGGTAGACCAGCCTCAAGCTAAATATTCCAGAAAATCATAATATATGGTTTAAAAAGACGTATTTTTTAATTTAATTGTAAGTAAAGTATCAATATTTTTCATGACAAATACAAGTGACTGTCACAAAAAAACGATGGCTAACAATTTTATTCTATATCTATTTCCTACAAAAGGGAGTCAAAATAAAACCATATATAGCAAAAAAAACTCTTGTGGCAAAAAAAAAAAGTAAATTTTTGTAGACCAGTGTAATTAATCATATTTGTCTTTCATTATATTACTCACCAAATCTTCTACAACCATTCTTTAAATTCAACAGAATGATCATCGCCTGCCTTTTCATTCACGAGACTGTCTTATCAGAATACCGTGGCCCTGGAATGCAAAGGGCAACCGAAGGAAGAGGGTGGATTTTAGTCAGTACAAGTCTGACAGTCCGCTCCACCCAGAGCGGCAGGACTCATTTGATGATTTTACCAAGCAATAAAAAAAAGTTATACATTTATAACAATATACCTAAGTGTATTAGTGTTTACAGTCAATAGTGCAGTGGACAGCACATCAAGCTATACGTTTTTGTTGCAAAACAAGCTATTATTACTAGCACGCCAATAATATTTGAAATACTGATTTATTTATCTATACTGTGGCGTGCTCGCCCGCCGCCATAGGTCACCGGAGTTCATATCGCGACGGCTCCTGTGCAACGCGGACGCAAGCCGTCTCGGTGCGTAAAATGCCTAAACTTTCGGAAGAAGGGGCCCTTAAGATGGATAAGGCTAGACAAAGAGAAAATGATGCGCAAGCGCCCACAGCTAGTGTACCTATTGCACGCCGATAAAACAAAAAATCCTTAACATGATATTTGACCTTAAATTTCCAAACAATATGTTAGTATTATTAGATCTAATTTGTATTGCAGCAGATGCTGGGCAATGGAGGGAGGCCTTATTTTTTTTTCTCCTGTTTAAGACATATATTAGATATCAATGCCAATAAGATCCGAAATAAGTACGACTATAAGACCTTTTTTAAATAGGGTCCATGTTAAGTCTAGATTTTCAACATCATTAAATTTTACTTGAAAAAATAATTTTAATAATATTACTTCTAGTAGGCTTCTCTATACCTACTACAAAAAATACCATCAGGAGTTTAAAGATCGTCAAGTAATAAATTCCCAAAATAGTTTAATTGGGTACCTACTTATAAATAAATCTATAACATATATTTTTAATTAGTAAGCCAAACACGTATTGCTACGAAAGTTACCATCAAATTTGCCCTACACCGAGCAAACATTGAATTAAGTGAGTACTTCTGATACTGACATGTGATCCTCTCGTCAACTGGGGCTCTATTTAGTTTTTGGTTTAACAATTCACATGATATCAAAAGAAGATTTTTGGAGATAGGTACTTACAATTAGAGGAAAAAGTAACAAATAATTTTCTAATTTGGACCAATTATAGTATTATTTAGTCATAATTTTCCGTTGATAAACCAAACCACTGGGACGAGTTCTGGAGTGACTGCGTCTTCCGGAGACGCAACGCTGGCACACCTCCCGCGAGGTAGATCGCTGACCTGGTAAGGTTCGCAGGAATCCGATGGATACGAGACATATAAAACCGGTCGTTATGGTGACACTTGGTTAAGGTTTATGTCCAGCTGTGGACATCTTTCGGCTGAAATAATGATGATAATAATAAACCCAAACACTAAGACATACCTGTCTTAGGGTTCATTATTAGCCAGTAGGTACTGGGAAAGTAAGTAACGGAATTTAATTACAAATATTTATTTATTAATACTTTATGCACTAATAAAAACACTTTATAAAGGCAGTATCAATGTCTTCGGTAAGCAATATGTTACAAACACGAATCCTAGAAAGATTCCAGTGATTAATGTATTTAGGTGTCTGTACCGAATATTTGAGTTCACCAACAACGTCTAATTGGTATCTATTGGTTCATTAATATTCAGTTTGACTTAGTCCAGGCCTATCTAATTAGTGCGGTACAAACCAACAAGACGTATTCCAATATTTGTATTGACTGTCGTAAATCACATTTAAGGCAAGTAACAAGACAAGAGGCCAGGTATGTTTGCGGTCGGATAAAATGTAGTTTGGTCTCATCAGATTCAAGTCATGCACCCGGCGACAACGCGGCAACGGTAACCACACACGATCCCCGGCCGCTCCACATACAAATGTTACACAGTCTTTTGCATATTACGTCACAACTCTGAGAATTTTATTAACAAGGTTGTATATATAAAGATAGGTAAATAATATTACAATAAATATCATGCCCAGAACAGAAAATTCTTTCCGAAAAATTAATATGTTGTAATCTTATATAATCTAATCTAAAGACAATAATAGCATCATCATCTTCTTTTATATTAATAAAAATAATCATTTAGGTATTTATCAAGGAATTATTCCCATATTAAATACTACAAATTGCAAATAACACAAATATATACATTAAATTAAAATTCAATTCAATTTAATTTTCATTTTTGGTCAAAGTAAAATAAATACTAAAATTATTTCAATTTAATTATTAAGCGGCCAGTATTATGGGCACTTTTGCACCGGGAACGATCAGGGGCGGGTTGTATATTGACGTGTGACTTTTTGAAACATTGATAAAATTATTGAGTTATATCAACGAATTATTTAATAATATTATTGTAAATTATTATTATTACCATTAAAACACTTAAATATAATTCTTTTTTATGATATTTAGAATCTTGAAATTTAATTATTGTTTTTATAATTATTATTTAATATATTTATTTCTCCTCACCACCATTTTGTTTTTTTAACAAGAAAAACTGAAAACATTCCACCTCCTACTCCGGTGCTGGTCTTCTGGAGGTTCTGTGACCATGCTCTGCTTCATTACTATTCAAATTTATCAAGTATTCGTGGATGAAAGTTCAGAAAAGTTATTAACTTGGGTAACTCTTAACGACATGTGCTCGTATATGATCATATCGATTATGATCTAAATGACCAACCAACAATTTGATTGGATAGCAAAACCATCACAGAAATTCATGGACTCAGAACGGAATATAATATTTAGTCTGCCTCTCTACGTATTTGTGCACAAAGTATAAAATAAATAAATGAAAGTAAGTAAATACATCTTTGACAGTTTTATTAATAATGTAACTTCTAAACCGCAGTCACCCGAATGACTAACTGAGAGACGAAGTCTCAATCTGCAAACACAAATATAAAGCTAATTAAAAAGTTTCAAACTAAATTATGAGAGGGGTTGCGCCGATGGACTCCGTACCAAGATTGTCCGCGAGATTTAATCAAAGGGGTGTTATCGTCAGGAATGTGAACTGGTTAGAGCAGAACTTGTCGCGCGCTCGCGAGGGCACCGAGGCACAGTCTCGTGGTACCGGACGAGTGTTTGCTCGAGACGGCTGTGGCAACAAACATCGGTGTCACACTCAGAGAATTACAAATTTATATTAGATATTCATAACAGGCGCCAAGATTTGTTCATTTCGTAAATCCCAGTACAATAACAGTTACTTAATACTGGCACGCGAAACAGTTATAAGAAACAAGTAGGCTTGTTACATGCAATGATCTCTCTGATATCAACCTCACGGAGGTCAGTGGCGGTACGTTTTATTGATCGGTCATATATTTTTGAGTTGAATTGAAGCGGAGCCATAAAAACAAAGAGCATACGGTCCCTTTAGACTATTAATTCAAGTCAAAGCTAAAATGCGACAAAGGCGAGTCAGCTCATAAAATTTATAGGCGATCGAATGAGATAATATGGTCGATGTTAAGAGCAGCTTAGACAGTTTGAAAATTTAAATGTGAAGTAAGTTTTGCGAGATTGCGCGGTATAAATCAGCGCGCGAGCGAGCGGAGCGGGCGGAGCGGCGCGGTGAGGCGCGGGCGCTCGTCAGCCCGCTGCGGCGATAAATCCGGGACTCCCTCGGGCTTCTTAACCGTTCTCCATCTTCATGTACACACCAACACCGACACTCTTATGCCCCAAGTCCCGATCTAATACCTAAATACACATTTTTTATGCAACGTCCACAGCGCGATATTTCAACTGAATTTCTGTTAACTACTTTTATAATACTTACCTACACAATTCGGTAAGCGATGAATTGCTCATTTATTTATTTTTAAAAGTAAAATACCTGTAAATAGCGTGAAGTGGACAAGGATGTTCTTCTTTTAAATTGCCTTGTGACATTAATTTAAATAGCAAACAAGTTTTGAACATTTCTCACTTATCCCATCTGTCAGGCTGTAGCGTCCAAAGTATTTTCCGCGAACTTCGCCCTAATTCTTTTTCACGCTACATTTCAAGAATCTTATTTTTGTAATTACAAAAATGTCTAGTACGCCGACGTTATCCTTAATTGCTGGACATAAAAATTCCATTTAAATTTCCCTTTTAACGATCGGGGAGAAGTGTCTAATTGTATAATACACTCGTTTGCGTATTTTTATTGTTGGTACAATAATTAGAACATAACGCGACTTCGCCCTTTTTAAGCAGGTTTGTAATTAAACTTCTCTTAGGAGTTGTAAAAGAATATTGCGAGATGCGAGCGTATCTTGTAGCAGGGGCGCTAGTGCCGGTGGGGGGGGTGGGCCGGTTATTTAAGAAATGGAAAGAAAAGCAATTTACTGCTTATCAGCGGGAGTAGCGACCCGCGGGTCACTCGGATAAAAAAGTACCTCTACCTACCGAATATCTCGACTGAAATATGCCAACTACTAGTGCGCGGACGCTTCTGCTACCAACTTCCTCATCCGGTCGTCGAGACACAATAACGAAATTAGTGTACATAACTTCAACCTTACTTTACCCAAATTGTTGTACTGTATCTTAGATGAAAAATAGATTAATCTAAAAGTTACTCTATTATAAGTTGTTGGACGAGTTAAAGTGAAATTAGCTTAAGTCGACAAATTCCTCTCGCAGCTTAACGACTACGCGACTCTCAAGTAACTTCTCCTTGGGTCCGAGACTTACTATGTGTGTGATGTTTGTGAGGCACATCAACAAAACTAGCTAAATACTTAAAATAAACTACATTTTTTTTGCCGCTCAGGTGAAGCGAGATGGATGGTCAGAAAAAAATGACATGAATATCCACGAAGTGTATGAAAGTATTACTATCTGATTAACTTATCTTATTTTAATTCTGAAAAAAAAAATACTTGAAACAAATATTACAACATCCTATATTAACCATCAATGATTGCATCTCCGCTTACCATCAGGTGGGATCGTAGTCAAGCACTGGTTTATATCAATTAAAAAAAAAAAAAAATCCTCTGGACTTATTATGAAAAATAAATATACCTAATTAAAATAAAAAATAGGAATAAAATATGTAATTACCTAACTTAATATAGTTGAACATATTGCTAATAGTCAAGTCTGTCAATTAAATAACTCTCAGACGACAACAACACGTCATAAAAACAAACTTATAAATAAAAACTTTTGTTTCATTCAAATCCACACATTAACGTTAATGTCCGTTCCACAATAGTTCAAACTGTCCCTCTTCGCAATACAATGGTGTATTGTAACGGTGCGTCAAAAATTTGCAATGATTAGTTGGGGTGACGGGGTCGCGGGTCGTGACCCGGACAAATATTTGGCTATCAATGGGACAGTCATCCTGTTATTATAATCGATGGACTATGTTTGCACACATCATATTTATGGGAGTTTATCAGATTCACGCTTAGTTACTACTGTTTGTTTACATTTCGTTTTCTGGTTCCGTACCTCAAAAGGAAAAACAGAATCCTTATAGGAGCACTCAGTTGTCCGTCAGTCTGTCTGTCTAGACCCTTTATACGGAACGCATATCGAGTTGAAATTAAAACCATACACTAAAATCTGCAGTCCCTTGAAATTGTGAAATATTCAAACTTCTAAGTTAACGAATAAAAAATATACGGATATTTATGTCGCAAAAAACGTATATTTCGATACTCTCAAAGGAATCAAAATTCATATGTGCTTCCCGTTGACCCAGAATCCAGAAATTGGGCATAAAGTAAAGTCTTATAGCACAGGTAAAGAAATAAATGTGAAAACAGTAAATTTTTTGTTACACAGGATCACACAGCGTGAAGGTATCGAGTTGAAATTAAAATCAGATATTCAGGTCTGTGGTCCCTTGAAACTGTGAAAAAAACAAACTTTTGAGTTAACGGAAAAAAGATACAGCCGTTTATGTCGCAAAAAACGTATATTTGGAAACTCAAGGGAATCAAAATTCATAGGGTACTTCCCGTTAACCCAGAATCCTGAAATTTGGCATAAAGCAGTCTTGTAGTACAGTTAAAGGAATAAATCTGAAAATAGTAAATTTGTTGATACATCACAAGCTTTTTTTTGCAGTCCGGGATTCGGGAATCGAACTGTTTTCATAGTTACGTTTGTATGGAACCCTTAGTGTGCGAGTCTGACTCGCACTTGCCCGGTTTTTTTTAAAGGGCAGGTAATAGATAAAATGCACCGCAGTTCGAATGTTTCCAATCATATTGTTAAACCAGGGCAAAAAAAGTTACTTTGTCTACTGCACGTCTCCTCCACCATGCACGCTCATTATCTGCATTTGTGCTAGTTAACAAGATTAACCCGCGAGTTCTGGTGGAAATGAAATTGCGATTTTACTCACTGTTTTTACGCGGCAAAACCTACATGTTTTAGCTGCTGAAGTGAAAAAAGTTTGTGAGTCGACGACGTAATTTATCTACACACTACGTTTATAAACCAGAATGCAATGACACACAAACTTTTGACACTCACAACATATACATAGATAGCATTACTTGATTCTTGGCAAAACTAACATGTTAAACATAGAATAAATTGGAAGGGACTTATATTTGGATCTTGGTGCCATAGTAACTTTTATTCATCTCAAACATACCTTTTCAACGATGTAACACACAGCTATTGGAAGGAGGGCCCAGGATTTGCTTCCTCCTTTGCAGTTTTAGATCTTTGACAAATTGATTACAACAATTATTTAACAAAACTATTTAGCTATCTAAAGGGTTTTAATAAATAGACTTGCCTACAAAAATTTCTACTTATGAATTGTGTTTTTTTCTTATGGCTATAGGAAAGCGATTCTCTGGATTGTTGTTTTAATCCTTAACTCTTATTTGAGTCTATAAAATAAACTTATTTACAATTAATAATTTAACGACGTAGTCCATCTTTAACATAAAGATTTCTGAGAAAAACTTATGAAAAATACAAAATTAACTAACCCATTATAACTATAAAAAAATCTTCTTATATGTATTAATAGTCAGTACTGCACCTAAAAAACTATCCCCTTTTGTAATAAATGTAAAATAGAAGCGATATCCTGATCGATTCGATCGGAGGAGGTCTCAGCTAATGTTTATTAACTGTATAAATTATACAAAGACAAATTTACGCTCAATCACTTATACCCAATATAAATTCCGGCAATGTTCCTTGAAACGCTGTGTCAACCTATCCATCAGTGTAAAAATTCCCTGTTGATCCCCTTAATTTAATCAAAAGATCGCTTTAGCTGGTCATGGGCAAGAAAAAACGGAATGACGTAACGTAACGACGACACGGTGATATAAAATTTTCATCGAACGGAAGACGGGAGGGATGGGGCAGGTGGGAGGGGGGAGGGAGGACCTCCTGGTGTAATATCCAAGTCGATCCGGGTAACCAATAAATTACAATTTGACACAAACAAAACCCCACTGCTGCACGTTGCTGCGAATTATTTATTAGATATACACAACGATCAACCGCTCTGGCCGATTAATATAAACAACAAGTACCTATGTTGTGTTCTTATATGGTCAACTTGTATACGTAAATTGTAGTACCTATCTGATAGTTATTTTTCCTGTCTTACGTGAGACGAAGGATGAGACGAGACAAGACATATAAAATGATAGTCATGCGAGTGGCGGGCCCTCCAGCTCGTAGAGGTGACCCTCCCGGCTCCGTGTAATAAAATTTGCATACTTTTAATCAAGGCTCGTGTTGTGGAGAAGTTTCCCAATAACGGAACGCCGTGATCGATTCGATGCCCAGTCTAGGCATCGTTTTTGCATTTATAATGCCGTTCATTATGTAAGGCGGACGTTCAGACAAATGTTTTGAAATCTGATTAGAAAGTTTTGTTTATTGAAAAGTTCTGCGAAATATTAAACTTTTTAGACATTACCTTCTGTTAGCGAATTCGTTCGCAAAACTAGTATTTTGGTTAAATCTATCCATGTCCTCCTTTAGGTCCCAAGCTTTATCTATGTCTTTCATTTTGATCTGTTAATCGGCTAAGTCGTGAAAACTTAAATAGGTAAAAAAACTCACAGAGCTACTTATGCATTTATAATATTATAGTACAGATTATATATAATATATATGTATATTAAATGAATATTGAAATCAATATTTACAAATGTTTATAAATTCTTCTGCTGTGCTTTTTGCCCTCCATGTAAAATAATGAGTAATAGCTAAGAACCATGTTCTCGTGAGTGTGATCGAGTTCAAGGGTGCGCGGTACAAAAGAATTTAATGTATTCTTCGGCTTGCACTCTCAATTGGAGCTGTGTAAATAATGTTACTAATACCGAGTCGCCTTCAATGTTGTAAGAGGATTCCCGTAGCGCAGTTTGCAATAAATTAGCTGGCTTCTAATATAAAACGACAAAACCCCGACAGAGCGTCACGCTACCGCCGGCGCCCCGCGCGCGCCCCGCCGCCGTCCCGCGCGCGTCCCGCAGCCGCGCCGCCTCCGCCTGTCCATCTCCGCTCCGCATTAATCGTGTTTAGTTAGCGGATATTGGCGGCGGAAATTCAAATGCAATCAAATGAAAATAGAATTCGTAAAAAAGCAAAGAAAACAAACCGACAGGCGTCAGTCTAGCGGGAGCCGCCCGCCCTCGGCCGCTAGCCGCCCGCCCAGCGCTCGCACCGCACGCTGACCGTACTTACACGATTTTAAATTGTACATATCTGAAATTCCGATCTGTCGCACAGCCACCCTGCGCTATGAAATGAAACAAAATAAAAGTGGAACGACACGGCACGCTCCGAAAAAATCAAAATCGAAATTAAAAATAAAAGGTTTTTTCGACGCGGCGAGGGAGGCGGATGCAATGTTTGCGGCCGTCATTCGATGCAGTGCGCAATAAAAACACGCGCTCGACTTCTACATATAAATATGTGTGGCAGGATTGATTGGAATTGAATATGTGTGGGTGGGGGCCCGGCCCGGGGCCCGGGGCCCGGGTGGTGCAGGAATCGAAGGTGAGCGCCGCTAAGACTGTAATCGGTTTTGCCCGGGGCCGCCGGCGCTCCACCACCGCTCACAATTAAACTTTGTTTGTACATGTGTCGCTCGAGATTAGCCGCAATGCTCTTTTTAAGTGGACCAGCTGCAGTCCCGCATGCAATTTAAGAATCTAGAACACAATTTGGGCAATTAGACGCCTAAACGTTACGGTTGGTTTTCGCACTTACGTTTCGTTCATGGAGTGAGGAATACTGCTATTAATAACGGTCTTCTCCGTCACCGCAACAGAGCGCATGCAGCAATCGCGGCAAATGTTCGAAAGATGTAAATGTTCGCGCAGGGCGGCGCAGCGCGGTCGAACATAAATCATCTGGAGGGGCGCTGATTGCCTTCAATTATGGCATTACTTCCATGCCTAATTCTATATTGCTACTTTGCTAGTTATTACCTTGCTCCCCCGATGCGGTCAAGTATTACGCTATTTATTGAGTCACCCACTCATTTTGAACAACCATATCGTTGAACTAATTTATGGTTTTGGATTAACGAGTGCTTCATTCAAAGAAGAGGTAATTCTTCTACAGAGTATTATACACGGTAGTTTTTATTCTTTGTTGCTTTTGAGACTATTTTTGTTTCAATTCTTATTTGCCGTTGACTAAAACATTCATCCAAAATAACTCAAATCAAAAGTTATACAGTCTTGGCAAAATTTTCAAACTTTCCTCCCTTTTCATCCATATTATGTTTACTTTATTTTGAAGGTATATCCTACATAATTATACTAACACAACTGTACTGTATAACATCGCGAGAAAATCATCAATATTAATATACAGCTCACCGCAAACATACGTTATTTTTTGACATACTCGTAACAACCGAAGCAACTAAATAACCACTCTGTAACGACCGCTCCTTATCACATGCAGAAGGTACAACTACACATCTTCATTTTTCCACCCCAAACTGTTCCACTAAGTAGGCCCGAGTACCTCTCGACCGACGCTAGGAGTTTCAATCGATCAATCACTCCCAGCATAACAGTTACAACCGTGAAATCTTCAGGGGCAAGACAAAGATAATTCCCGTTTAACTTCCGTTTCCAACTTATCGAATAATTTAACTGAACATTTATTTTTGCGCGCTCATCAATCAAGCCAGCTCGTGCTTCGCCGATAAGCCTCGCCTCGACGCCGAGAAATGACTAGGCATTACATAAATCCCCTCGGATGATGAAAAGTGAAGTGTAACAGATAAGAACCTACAAAAAGTTACGATGAGAAATGAATCGCGATTTGTATCCGCCGTTCGCGCGCAGTCGCGCCTGGGAGTGCGGCGGCGGTTCGGCTGCGGCCTTCCTTTACAGCGGTTTTACAGTTTTCAGTTTCTATGAATTCATCTTTGAACGTTTTAATAAAGTTTTCATCGTGTACTGATTACCTTTATCCATATCTTTTATCAGCCTGGTAATACCAATGTTCACAGCTAAACATAGAAGGCTTGCTTCGAATGATAGTTTACAAAGATTTTTTTTAGATTGATTTGAAATATGAATTGCTAACTTGATACTTTCTTCGGTCATATAAAATTAAAAGAAAAATCATTAAAAGAATTTTGTATTTGAGAAATGTTTTTCAACAGTTTACAGGTTTTATTGTCTACGTTAAAAATACGAACAAAAAAGTCTTTGCAAAAAGCCAAAGTTTAATCGAAACTTTTCTCCGGGCAGCCATTATTAAGATAAACAGTACAATACATAAGCCTATCTCGACATTTATTTTATCACGGGTTCACATCACGCGCCGCTATTCCCTGTTATGATACGGCCCGTACCTGAGTGGAGCTGAAAGAAAAGCTATAAACCTGTTCGAAGCGTTTCTTCCGGCGCGCCGGAGCGTCGCGTACGCGCGCCGACTGCCAAGCAGCACCCCCGCGCGCCCGCCCCTCCCCCGACCTCGCCCGCGATCACCCCCCACATCTGCCGACCATATTTTCCACTTTATGTGTGACAGTTGAGGTAATATCGAGACTCTCGCCGCTCTCTGATTGGACGAAAAATACACATTAAAGGAACCTGCCGGTTGCGAGCGAGCGATTCGAAGCTGTATTCCCGTGGAAAATGTCGGAAAATATTGTATTATGGGGGTGGAAAATTGCCACCCTCCGCCCGTTCGCTCGACTCCGACAAAAACTGTCGAGTATTTGTTTTTGATGAAAACGATTTATTATTCTACGTGGGTTGGAGGCAATAAAGATAAGCCGGCGAGGTGCCGGAGCCTTATTACGGCTAACCCTCGCCTTTGTTTCCTTATAAAGAATAATAAATGAGGCCGCACGCTTATTTACCAACTTCCTTAATTATTTATTTATGCGGAAACGTTGTTGATATTTATAAAATGCATAAGTTCATGAAACTCGTAATGATTCGCTGAATATAATATTTCGGCAGTTTATTATCGAGTTTGAATAAATTAGGTTTATCCATGTATTATAGATTGGTTTATGACACCGATAGTAATAAATCATGAACAGTAAATCCCGGCTGCGACGCGCCGGCAGATAGCAATCGCCATAACGCTAAATCCGCAATTTGCATTAACACCCCAATGCGCTCTCACGATATGTGGACAATAGTGGCGATTTTGTGACAGAAGATTTGTATGACGATAAGACAGATATCTTTGCCGCCTCGCCAAATAAAAATAGGTAAGAAAGCTGTAATACTACTTACTGTATCATGTACGTATAAAAAGAAGAGGAAATCTGAAACAAATTGAGAAAACATCTTGACTATTTAAAATTCAAACTAACAAAAATAACTCATTGCTTAAACATATTAATAAACTACCAGAAACAAAATTTCCACGCGTAAAATATATTTATGCAGCATAATAATCAAACATCCATGTTCCATAAGAAGCCCCCTGCTGTGCGCACGCGCCGCTAAACAAGCCATTTAGTCAGATTTATTAATTGCGTCGTGGACATGTGGCTACCGTGTCAGACATTTTGCTTGTTTATATCATCTGTCGTGTTTATTAACCGAGCTGTTTAGGGTTATATTATTATGGCACTTTTTTATAATTTATGTGTCGTTTTTATGGTTAGTTTCAAATTGTTGCTATGAGATATTTGTTTTTACAATACATATTAATGGGTTTCTATAAATTATCTACCATTTAGAATTACTCGTGTATTCCTTAAGCAATTCAAAGAAAAACTATGTGTAACATATTAATAACTACACGAAATAATGCAAAATGTGGACAAATAAATTAATCTACATAAAAACGATCATAATAACAGAAATACATTACTGAGCTGACAAATTTGTGTACACAAATTGGTTGTACAGCGCCTCCCGTGTCCCTGTCTGGGCGACGTTTAAAAATTTAAATATCGACAGCGGACCCCTCCTAAATTAAATGAGCGCACATCTGAAAAATGCTCCACTGGGCTCAGTTCTAAAACGCACTTTTTCCGTACTTCTTCCTTACATTTACGACCTTTCGGTTGTGAGACGGTATCTATGAGGACGTTTTATTCGGTAAGTAACAATCTTCAACTCGTTTTAATTCAGGTGTTGGTAACACAGATGTATGTTAACAAAACTATGGAACACTACAAACTTAAATAAATACTTAATTTCGTAAGTTAATTAAGGTAAATCATTGGCTTTAAGACAGCGAGTTGATGCTTATTAGTACTTAGAGTATAAGTATTAGTGAAGTAATTAAATTTCGGATAGTGTGCATAGGAATTGCACAATTTAAATCCGCCATGTCCGTTCCATCTTTAGACCACTAGACATACCCGTGCGTACAAAGCGTTTTAGGAACACATTTATTGTGCGTATAACCTAGAGGTCTTTAAGTCAAGAGTGAATAGGTTACTTCTAGGCAAGTGTGGTCCATCGTCGGCCACATCATCGCCTGCCATCAGGTGAGATAGTAGTCAAACGAGAGCCTATATACATAATTTAAAAAAAACTTATTTGATAATGGCATATATAAATACAATAAGTGTCATACTTCAGATTGAACTCACATATGCGTAGGCGTAGCTCGTAGCGACGTAGCTCTCGTAGCATACTTCGTAGCACGTCTACGATTAAAAAAACCAGGCAAGTGCGAGTCGGACTCGCGCACTGAGGGTTCCGTACAAACTAATCTGTGAAAATAGTTCAATTTCCGAATTGAGTTACAAAGATTTTTCCGAATCCCAAAAAAGTTTTTATTTGTGATGTAACTATTAATTTACAATTTCCAGATTTTTTTTCTACACTAGTGCTATAAGACCTTGAATGCCAAATTTCAGGATTCTAAGTCAACGGGAAGTACCCTATGAAATTTGATTCCATTGAGAGTGTAAACGTTTTTTGCGATATAAACGGGCGTATCTTTTTTTTTCGTTAACTTAAAAGTTTGATTTGTTCATAGCGTCAAGGCACCTTAGACCCAAGTATGTGGTTTTAATTTCAACTCGATACTTCCACACGTTCCCGACATAAAGGGTCTTGACAGAAAGACACACAGACGGACAACAAAGTGATCCTATAAGGGTTCTGTTTTTTCCTTTTGAGGTATGGTACCCTAAAAGGGCCTTAAAGCAATATGAGTAACACATAGAGAATTTAAACGCACAACCATTGCGTTAAAATATATGATTACTATTTAGCAATTAGCATTAGAACATAAAGCGGTCCACAGCACCCCTAAATGACGCGTAGCGGATGCGGTGCAAGTTAACTCGTACTATTTAACCATCCGCTCATACAGCCGCGATGAAACAACACCCTCGCAGCCCTACGAAACGAAAGAGACACAAATATAGAAAAATTCAAGAATGAAAGGGATACTACAATACTCATCGGGGCATAACTCATAAATAAAATACAATATGGTGAGCAAAACATTGAATTATGCTGGTATTATGTCGCATTTGGCCTTTGTGAATTAGTCACTGCATATCAGTAGGGGAGTAGATTGGATGTTTGTCGCTGATGTTAACCGACCGTGCTGGTGTATAGATTTATTACTTTTATAGTATCTAAATTATCATATTTAGTGACAGATAGTTATAAAAAATGTAACTAAAAAGTTAACAGTTTAGATCAAAAAGTGGTATATGCATTTTTATTTCTACAGTTAACTAATAGCCAACTAACTAATATTTCAAATGCAAAACAAATTACGAAGAAACTTATTGTATTAGGTACATTAGCATGCAAACTCTAAGTATTCAAATAAAACTTCGATGCCAAAACAAAACAATAAACTCCCCAACGTCGATATTTTGAAGAGAGTTGATAGTGATATTGGAAACACTTCAATTTATAAACAAAATGCTCCACTGCTAAGCTATAAAGGGGAAAACGAGGCGCCCGATTCAGCGAAATCATAGAAAAGCACATAAATTGGTGCGCATTAACATTTCCTTTATCCTACGTGTCGGCGTATGACGGGGGCACCGCGCCGTGCCGCGCCGTACCGCGCCGCGCCGCGCCGGGGCCGCCCAAGACAATAAATTTACATATTTCACCCCTCAAACAGACCTTTTTTGCCATTCCGCAGAATTACGCACATATGGGAATATTCTGTTGAATACATCAGCAGTAAGGAGAGATACTCTCAGAATAAAATTATCTCTCACGACGCCACATTTGGAGATAAAGAGCCGCTACATTTTGACGCTTTTGATACAGAGAACTGTTTTCGAGCTACTCGAAAATAGACTTACCTGACATTGGGGTGTCAGAATTAAATAAGATTCATTTTCATAGATACTCGTGGAAATTGTTGGAAATGGAAATTATCAGAGAGCACGTTGATCTGAATCCCAAAACACTATGTCATTAATCTCTTAATTCAATTTGACTACATAGTACTATGGGGTGTCAGGTACATATACATTCACATATGGAAATGTAATTTTGCGGTGGAAGTATCCTTCAAAGGGTCAAATCAAACTCATTTTCACAGTCCAGTGAAGCAATGTACGGTCGGCAACGTAGCGCTACAAGCTAGTACTTTACGTTCACACAGCTTGATTCTGTATCAACATTATCTACAAGAATTTCATAAACTCTCGAATAATTAAATTGCTTATCTCTTTGTAAAATAATTGTAGCACTTAAAACAAGTCCGAAGAAATAAGGAAAAAACTTGATATAGTTAGTTTCCCAAAGTTATATTGAATTGTGACGAGCGAGAAAGTCTCAAAAAAAGATGCCAGTCAACCAATTGGCCTTGAAGAACCCTTAAAAAGTAGAATGAGTAGTAGTTAGAATAACTCCACATTGTCATAACACAGCCACGTTAGTTACAAAGGGATCCGCATTGCTACACCCTTTACATAAATGGGTACTTGAATACGACTACAGTTTGACCCGCACTTAGGTATTATGCACAATCGTATTACCTACGAACGCCGAAATAGGAGGTTGCTTTATAGAATGTAGCGAGAGAGGACGAGGCAGACGGACGACACTAATACTCATTAGAATTACATGGCGGAACGGTCCGGTGGTCCGGTCCGGCCCGAGCGGCCGGAGCCGTGCCCGCACCCACACCGACGCAACATCATTTACATTTGTCTCGCCAACTGCCGCACGTGTGGATACTCTACGTGTAGCTCTAATAATAATTAATTTTATTCTAACTACAAAGAGTTTCAGGGTAGTAAAATTTTAATAAACAGGTACTTTTTTGAAACACTTTTACCTACTGGGAAATTGTGAATGAGCTCCATTCAGCTCATTAATCTACTAAAATTTAAAAAACAACTTTAGCTTTAACTCAAGTGAAGGAAACATTCCAATATTTTTAGATATACTCATAATATATAAACCAGTGGCGTAGTTAGGCGTGGGAGAAGTGGGCCCTCGCCCATGGCCTCGCACACAAAGAGGCCTCGCACAAGCGAGAGCTCTTTAAGAACGAGGGTTTTTTTTATAATTGCTAGGCTTGCGTTTGACCACTATTTCACCTGATGGTAAGCGACGATGTGGTCGAACGCTGAGTTGCAACAGTTACTGTCGCGTTTTCGTATTTATGGAAAAAAAGGCCTCGCTGATGTGCCTTCGCCCACATCTAAATTAGTCCACGCAACGCCTCTGAAGTTAACTAACCTTCTTAAATAGAACGAAACAGAATTGTTGTCGAAATTATTGGTCATCAATTTTACAAACCATGATAAGGTAAAATCACCACATATCATCCCTACCACCTATACATCTTTATATATACCTATCCACATACATCTTTTAAAATTTTGACATAATTTTTTTGTGTTTTAAGAGATGGTTCCATTTAAATTTAGTGAAAATTTAATGATGAACTTTGGAGAAAGATCTTGGAACACATCAATAATAGCAAAACTTCTAAGATTGCTATAATCGTATGCCTGTTTATTGTTAATTGTTAGTATCCTTTCATAACACAACATCCCACTAGTACGCTCTGTAGTGATACTGCAGATGTATTAATTTCTCTCAATTATGTTCAAATTCCATGTTAATGGCGTTATCAATTCGCGCATAACTTTTTTTTTATGGACCGATCTTGATAAATATTTTTATGTTGGGTTAAGTTATAATCCATTACTGAAGGAACATAAATGGGTTTTAGTCAATAAAAGTCTGACATACCCTTTCGCTCTACGCTAGAGCGAGAGAAGTCATTTCATGATTTCCCGCCATAAAAAAGTACCTTACCAGAGAACTTGCTCACTTTTTAGTTTTAACTGTGGAATGCAACAACTAATAAGTAAAAAATAAAAAAGCTTTACTACAAAAAAAAACCGACGTTAAAAATAAAATAAAATAAAAAACAAAATAACTTTAATTTCGGAAGTCGGTGTCTAAAATTGACGAAACGAAACCAGTAACACCGATATCCTAAATTAAAGCTATTTTGCATTTTTTAGTTTGAAGTAAAAAAAAAAGTATTTTTCAGATTATTTTTTGCTGTATTAATAGATTAATACCACTAGCCTCATTAAAGATTTATTATTTGTTATTTAATCATGCCATTCATTAAATGTTTTATTTCTATATAGCTTTTTATAATGTAAATTTGAGGACACTGTAGACTCATTTTCTATTCCGATTCAGTTTTTATTTATTATTTTACTTATATTTACTGGTCTACTCACACTACTGTCCTCTCATACCTATTAATATTGTAATATGGATATATTTTTTAATTTAATATATTTTTTAAAGAGGTACCGTGGAATTTCCTGCCGTTTCTATTCCATAGAAAATGACCAATTAGAATCGAAAGTGCTTAAGTAGGCCAAACGTGAAATATAATATTTTAAGGTTTGAATTTGAAAGCAGGGAAAAATCACATTGCCAAAAGTTTTTTTTTATTCATTTACTCTTAGAAATAATTGGAAGTTCGTTATGGCCAAGTGGTTGAGGCACCCGCCTCTCATTATTCAGGTTCCACCGCCGCCGGGATTCCGTTCCCGATTTCCGGCCACCGTAGGTGCGGGCTTGCGAACAGCGAGCGATGGGTGGCTCGCCGTCCGATCGTCCGGTAACCGTCCAGACCGAGCCCAAGTCGTCGACGGCGCGCAGTGTTCCACGAGCACCTCAAGGAGATGTCAGCAACCGTAGAGACCCAGCAGGGTCGGCAACGGATGAACAGGTGGGTTTTTAGTCAGTAAAAGTCTGACACTAACTCGCGCTCCGCCCAGGAGCGGGATTTGTCATTAGATGATTTTCCAACCGAAAAAAAGTACCTATTCATAAACTGTGTAACTAACTTTAGAAAAATTAACTTTTATGATTTCGGACTTTCCGAAAATCATTTCTGAGCTCGCGATTTCGTACCCTAAAGATATGGAGATAATAAATTATAATATATTTAGAAATATGCGGAATATGGTATTAGGTTCACCAACCATCAATAAAAAACCAGCCAAGAGCAAATCGGGCCACGCTCAGTGTAGGGTTCCGTAGTTTCCCGTCCGTCACAATAAGTGTCCCCACTTAAAAGTTAATGAACGACAGACAACGAGCAAGAACAAATACCACCAATGCCAACGAGAGACCAACCTACCTATCCAACAATTTATCACACGTTAGGGTTGAAATGAAAAAAACACTCCCTTCTTTACGTGTAGTACCTTAATAAAACATTATTTTCCACTTTTCATTTTAACACTTTGCCAGCGTGATTAATATACATATTGGTAATAAATTTCAGCTTTCTGGTGCTAACGGTCACTGAGATTATCCGCGGACGGACAGACAGACACACTTGGCAAAACTATAAGGAAAAAAGGATCCTCTGATCAGACGGATGTTGTGTCTGGTCGGAGGCAACTACCCGATAGTTGATTTTGTGCTGTTGAATATGTTAGTCAAGCTAAAAACAGCGATGCAGGATTTTGAAGTTTAGTTCCTATATGGCGTCATAGATGTCACTACATCACTCCCCTCCGGAGATCAGAGATCGATGGTTCTTAATGCGTCGTGGTGTATACCAGGTCAGTGGAAAGTTGATTTCAGTGCCTTAGAACCGAAAGCCGCATAGTTCTCGGTGAGTAGGAATTGTCTACGGTGATACCCCTGTGAGTGGAGGTGGAGCTGTACTATTCCAGTGAGTCAGAATAATACCCCCATTCAGTCGGGGGCCTGATGAAAAAAAAGTGAAGCAAAGTTGCACGTTCCAAAGCGTAGGTATCTATGGAGAAGAACGTTCAAGAAACTTCATGAACACTCTTTTAAATCATGTATGAGTTACAAATATCTTGGTTACACATTTTTTGTCGCTTCTATTATGTGAGCACAATGTCAATAAACAATGAAAAAAAAAGTATTTAAAAATATAAATTTAAATAAGACACTGGCAGTTAAGAGATGACCAGTCTCAACTAACGGCACCCGTTCACGAGCATGACGCGTGCATCAGCCCATCTCAGCTCAACCACTTTGAAGGGAACTGAATTACCCAAAAACACGTGCCACCATCAGCGATACATTTGAGTGAGCATGACAAACTCTCAACTGCCATTTTCGTTCATATCAAAAAAACGTTTTATCATAAAAAAAAACAAAAGAAAAAACCTAATACAATAAATTTCTCCATGTTACTGGACATGTACAAAATTTGAAAAAAAACGGTAGAACATTACACAATACTATTATTTCCAAAAATAAACAGTAGGTTATAAATTATTATGAGGTACATCAAAATAAAAATAAATAAAAACGATGTCGAAAACAACAATATGAAAAGTGCAATAGCATATATTCCAATATATATATATTAGAAGATATATATATATATATTGGAAGATATGCTATTGCACATTGCCAAGCCATACTTTTTTACTGATATATCCAATTTGTGAAGTTAGGGTCGGTAGAGTTAGGCCGTGTAGATTCAGAAGCTTGACTCTACATGAGATCTGGTGATATCTTTTTCATAGGGCAAACCTTATGTGGTTGTCTTGGCAACATTTTACATTAAATGTTTTTGGTGGGATACACATTTCTACAGATTACTAGTGTCTTACAATATAATATAATTTATAAGGTTCAGTCATCTAAAGACTTTTCTCACTTTAGGGCGGAGCGAAAGTGCGTGTCAGACTTTTACTGACTTTAACCACACCTATGTTCGTTCAGTTGCCCTTTGCGTTCTAAGACCACGGATTTCCTTTTCAGAAGTTTACCCATTGTCCCAGTAGGCTTCGGCCCTACTGGCCCCTACGGTTTTACTGACATCTCTTTGAGACGCGCGTGGAACCGTGATCGTTCCGGACGGTTACTCGTTGTCCGCAAGCCCGTATTTGGTGGCAGTGGCCCCCACGAGGACACGGCGGTGCTCGGCCCAAGCGGGGCACACCTCTACCGTATGCTCCACCGTGACCTCAGGGCGGTCCACACAATGATGGCACCCGGGCGTTTCTTCCGCACGAATCCGGTGCAGGAACCTTCCGAACTTACTATGTTTGGTGAGGACCTGCGTCATGCAGAAGTTAAGGACGCCGTAGTGCCCTTCCAACCAGTACTCAAGGAGAGGACTTACCGCCATAATTATGGCGTGCCCAGCACTGGGTTGTCACAGTCGCTGTTGCCATTCCACCATGAAATCCCGCCGGAACTCTGTCTACCATGCCGCGACTTGGCGTGGCAGCGGAGTTTCGCCCCGGCGTTGCATCTCCACGCGCAGATCGTGCATGCGTGCAAGGACTGTTGACTCCCAATCCCACAGTAGTAGGCCAGCAAGGAAGCTTGCCATATCGCGGGAAACCGTGCGGTATCCCCGCACCATCCGGATGGCTATGAACCTCTGGTTTGCGTTCAGATTGGCCACCGGTCGCTTTCGTAGCGACGGTGCCCATACCGGCACTCCATAAAGGGCCGTGGACCTAACGATTCCTGCATAGAGACTCCGGCAGGATGCGTCTGGACCCCCCAAGTTGGGCAGGAGCTGCTTGAGAGCAGCCGCAGTTCGATCCAGTTTGGGAATAAGACGTCGAAAATGCTCCTCAAAATTCCATCGGCTGTCGAAGACGAGTCCCAGGTACTTCATCGTCAAATCGACGCAGATGTGAACTCCTCCTGCCGTTATTTGGGAACCCGGTCGTGAAAGCACATGGCCTTAGACTTGTGCAGAACCACCTGGATTCCCAACTGCTGGATCCTCTTCACAACCGTCGCAACCCCGCGTGTCGCTAGTTCGACCGCCGCCTGATACGACTCTCCCTGCGCCAGGACAAGCGTGTCGTCTGCGTAACAGACCACGCTGACCCCGTCAGGGAGGTCCTAAAACCGATCCCTGTGGAACACTACAAAGACATGTTCCGCCGTTTCCTCTCTCCTTGGTGACCGGGGTAGATAATGAACCTGTCCGTCAGGTAGGCCTCGATCACACGATAGAGGTAGTCGGACACCCGGTGATACTGGAATGCCTTCCTAATGCTACTCCAGGGCAGGGAATTGAAGGCGTTGGCGATGTCCAAAGACAGCGCTTAACACACCTGCCCTGGGATACCGCATCCCCCGTCGTGAGGGTTCGCACGCGCATTATGGCGTCTACCGTAGAGCGTCCCCTGCGAAAGCCGAACTGGCCGTCCGCAAGGTGCGCAACGAGGCGGTCTGCAATAACTCTTTCAAAGAGCTTGCCCACCGCGTTAACCAGCATGATGGGCCGGTACGTGGACGGTGAGTCCGCAAGGCGACAGGCTTCCAGCGAAATGGGAACTGGCCCCTCTCCAAGCATGCGCTGAAGAGCCCCCTTAGTCGAGGCCCGAGTTCCTCCATGACCAGGACCCAGACTTTTCCAGGCAAGCCGTCGGGCCCTGGGGCGGTATTCTAGGCATTCAGCCTTCGTACCGCCGCACTCATATCTACCTCGGTCACCTTTGGAACATTGTCGTCGTCGTCGTCATTGTGGTCCACGTCGGACACCGCTAGTGGCGGAGCCATGGGCGGGGGAGATACTCTATACTATTACCATGCATCAGAGTTCCATGACTGAATCTTTTCTTTTGGCATTCATGTTGACGATTCGAGGAGATACAACTTATAATCGTATTTGGACATTTGCCAGATTTTGTCGTTATCAATTGCAATCTACTTACTACAACATAGAGTTGGAAAGGCATTTTCCTAAAAATGAAAACAAGTGCCTAATGAATAACTAATAGCAAAGTTGCCTGAAAACTATAAAATATATGAAAAATATCAGTAGGAAACTAACATGTATATCGTCCAATAACTTTTAAAACAGTGCTTCATGTGACATTAAATCCAGTTATTTTAAAAATACGATTAAAAAGCTATCATATGACATAGATCTGCACTCTGGGCATTGCTGGGGAAGAACTTCATACTAATTTGAATATTGTTTTTGCTGCGTTTTTCATACTATACTGTTTGAATAAAAGCTATGGTTATTTTTGACTTAAACTAAAGTTTAAGTCAAAAATATAATTATTTCCATACGTCAATGTCAATGCAATATTTTTGAAAAACAATATTTAAGAGTGCCCTAGTCGATTGTTCTTCTATACACGTAGTATGGCGATAACTTCATTTTTTGAGGGTGAAACTTCAAAACAAATGCTGTTAATTGCTTTCGTTAATATCTAGTCCTGTATGGAAGCAAAACGTTAAAAATATATATAAACTTTGAAATTATATGCGTCGAAACTTCCATATTTTGACACTAGTTTGCGCATCTTGTATAGAGAATGAATATGGTAAAATAGTTTCCATATAGAGACAGTTGCCCGTAATTTCACTGAAACATGGTCGCTTATAATGGTCCTCATCACAGGGCTCAAAGTCTCCCAAAGAGCCAATGGAAAGAGCTATGCTCGGAGATTCCTAGCGTTATTGCATCAAAAATGAAGATATCTGCAGGAAAACCAAAGTCGCTGACATAGCCCGAAGAATCGCCAAACTTAACTGGCAGTGAGCAGGGCACATTGCTTGTAGAACAGATGGTCGATTTGGCCGAAGGGTTCTGGAGTGGCAACCGCACACCGGAAGACGCAGCGTTAGAAGCGCCTCCACAAGGTGAAGAAATGAACGTGACGATGACGCTCGTTATGATGACACTTGGGGGAGGCCTATATCCAGCAGTGGACGTCTTTCAGCTGAAATGATGACGATGAGGGACTGATTATTTATTCAAAAAATCAATTAATTTATTTTTGAACATATAAACGCAACTGGTTTTTTAGGGTTCCGTATCTCAAAAGAACTAACCTTTTTTTTTAATTTGCTAGCCTAGAATCCTGAAATTTGACGTAAAGCAAGTCTTAAAGCACAATTAAGAATAAATGAGAAAATAGTACAGATGTTAAGTAACAAAAAAAATTTTTTTACCATTCGAAAAATTATTTGAGACTCCTTTCGGAAATTGAATGTATGTATGTAAGTTTGTACGAAGCTCTCTATGCGCGAGTACGACTCTCACTTGCCCAGTATTTAGAAGGTAAGTTAATCAAGTCCTGCAAGAATGAACCAACATCTTGCGATTGAAAGCAACCAGAAGCGCCTGATATGGCTATATCAATCGCAGTTTACCACATTGTTAATATGTATTTGAGTTCAAAGTGTACGAAACAAAGTTGTTTTTAGTGCTGTAAGCTTTCTTAGCTAGATAGCTTTCTTGACTTGATTCGACAACTTAAGACGAAAGGGAACATATTTCCTGTTGTTTCGTGTTCCTATACGTATAGATGGGAAATATCACATTCTGTGCACGAATTCCACCACAATCGATAAGAGAGATGACCGCTGGGCGAGGAGGCGCGGGGGGCGCCGATGGGGAGACTGTTATTTGATTAGTCTTACCGAGAATGAGCTCGCCTCTACTTAATGGGGTGAGGGCTTGTAACCGGACCACATATAATTTTCGCTCCTCCGCGCGAGGAAGACAAAAGCTCAAAACCACTTATCTAGAAACAATAAAACCATTCACGGCGGAACGTAAGAGCAAACCCGAAAGGCGTTCATCCCATCATCGCTTAATAGACACGCATTTCGACATAAATGAGTTTCGCTTTAAATTAATTAGTAGCACATTTTCCATTATAAGGACAAATGTAAAAGCGACCGCTTAATAGCGCGGTGGAAAACTCGCTAGTTTTCGCTCGCGAGAATAGGGCCGGAGAGAAATTGCGGATAGACACAATCAGTCTTCTGGCTTTGAGGCCGCCCCGGCCCCCTAATGTGGCGCACACCTCTCTCTGATGAATACACTTTACACGTACGCCTCGCTACTGATTGAATCCAATATCAACATTGTAATTAAAGCTCCCTACCAACTATTTTGCTTATGACAACGCCAGCAATAATAATCTGCTTCTAAAATGTATTCAGAATGTTTAAGTTATTTAAACCTCAACCTGTCTCAAGTTAGCAACCAAATGTCTATAGTTAACTACTACAAGAAAAGTTTTGAAGCAAACGGGAGGTCGGTTTGTGAGGACGGTCCGTAATGACCCTGTCCGATCTTACAAAAGGCAATTACAATAAAGTTCCATTCGCACATGGTCGTTAACTGGACGATATATCTTGGATTCCCTCAGTCAAGTCGGCTTTCGCACTCGTTTCATCTTACCGCCTTGACACACGACCTCACATGACAATTTTAATTTTTAATTGTTCTTTAAGTGTTGGATCTTGAGCAAATTTTCAACTGCTTTAACAACAAAAAAATACAAATGTTAAATAAAACGGCTTAAGATTAAATGCAATTAATGACCAGAAATTAAGCATGCTATTAAAAAAGAGATACTGAATTATGAATGATGTGAAAATTATTAAGACAGCAGTAAGCACGTGCGGCTGTGGCGCAGGTAGTGCGAGGTGCCGGCGCCGGGAGGAGCCGCCCCGCGCATGGTACTGCTCGGAGCGCACACTTTACGAGCGGGGGATTAACCCGTGTAACGAGATTCATTAATTCTTGTCGTTAAAATTTGTCGTTCTCGATTAATAAGGAAGTCCCAGGCGGCGCGGCGGCGGGACGTTATTATCAGCGGACCGCAGCCGGGTGTCGCCGGCGTCGACGTCGCCAGGGGCTCGCCACGAAACTTCCCACTCCGCCCGCTTTATTTACACTATCGAGTAAATTAAACTCACGCTCGAGTGTCGGAGAAAACTTTAACAGAACTTTGTGTGTAATAAGTGGTGCAACAACACGAGTGGAAGAGCAAACGTCGGACGCGGTCTCCGCTCCGCACTTCTCTCCCACTTAACTCTTTGGGACATATTTATTCGACCCTCCGGCGACCACTGCGGAGCTTACCCTCCCGGGCCCCTCTGAAATTAACCTAACGAATCAAAGCGGCCATTAAATAGTACCTGAACCATTCTTACGTACAATCTGCGCCAATTACGTTATGAATGCTCGCCGCAACCTCGATCGATCGGGTACGTGCGCTTATAAATTTTTGATCGGTCTCGGAAACGAATCGAAACAAAGAAAGTACACAGGTCCGTTATTAGCGTCCGTTTCCTCTATCTGTTTGTATGTAATTTTTAATGCGGGGTCAATCAGGGAGCTATATCGTAGATCTCCGTCGGGCCGAGACCGTAACGATAATGAATCGGCACTGTAAGAGCGCCGGACCGCACTCACGAATTATTAATTGCTGTATACGCGCACCACAATGTTTCTCTTATTATTAAATACCACCTTCTGCGAGAAGGCTATTCAATGTGAACCAGTCGGATGTGAATATCTGATTAATAATAACAGAATGCACAAATGGATTGAATCCTTAGGCAGGATTTAAATTTAAGATCAAGGCATGGTCAACGCTGTAAGCGGTTTCAATTACAAGACATTACTAATGCATAAAGAACATGTTCTGTGTTCACACCGGCCGCATTTCCTTGTCCTTTAAGATGACCCTCCCCTCGTGGAGGCAACGGGCTTGTCCACTATTTGTTTTACCTACCTGCGACCCTCGTACAACTGTCCACTAAGTGTTGATTGCTTGTAAACAGCGTTTGTAAGCATTTAACTGTTTACTTTTCACAAAATCTTACAGTAACGTCATGCTGTTATTGGTGTTATCATGACCCTCTTGCTATTTTTAGATAACAAGAGTCAGAGGCTTGCGTCATAAGTTTATTGTACGATTCGAATCCCATGCGTGGAAGGAATTGATAAGGCGCGCTCGAACCTTTGCGTCTATTGCTTGAAATTTATTGCTGTTTTGGGTTTTTATTGTTCCGTTTTACGGCCTCCTCGTGTATAAATCGTACAGATAGAAGATGAATTCCGCGCTAAAGCGACCGCTACCGACGTTACATACCATATAATATATGTGGGCGATACCTTACGTCGTCGTATAAATACAAACAGTCAGACGTAAAGTAACTATCCAGGTTAGTTTATTTATGCGACACTGCCCATATTGAAGGCGAGCTGTTTGAACAGAGCCTTTATTTTCGTCTAAATGCCCAGTGGTTTCCACAACCGGAGGACGATTTTCATAGAGGTCCATCACGACGACCCAAGCGTGTGCGATATATCACACGAAATTATGCTTGGGCTGCGTCGGTACGGCGAGCGGGACAGAGACGGCGCACGAGACGCGCTGACCCTCAGCTCATAATGTACGGTCCGGTTAGGTACACGACTTACGGAAATAGGTATGTACGTAGCCGAGCCCGCGCCCGCACCCCGTGCATGAAATGCTTATTATACGCGGCACGTAGGCCGCCACCCCGCGCCGGCTTGCTCGCTCGCGCCACCTGCCCAGCCAACAGACAGGGACGCACGACCGATATTATAGCAAATCGAGGATTGTTATGTCCGGTCCGCCAGAGGTCGGCGTAATATATGGCCACGGTATTCCGGGCACATATATTAACACAGAACTCGCCTCATACGAAAAGATCTTACGCTATGGAAACAAATGGTAAGGAAAATTTTGGCGGTGAAATTCATTGAGATGGAAGCAGTAAAAACAGGAGGAAAAATTACTGTAATTTTTCTGACAGTAGTCAGATCAACTACTGTTTCTTCGCCATTTGAGAATAAAGGCAATCATTTGAGGACGAATCTCCATTTTGAAAAATTACAAGAAAAGTTGGTATTGGTAGAAAAGCACCCTTACGAAAGTTTGCTAGGCAGAGTTTTAAGATAATCTATTAAATAATAATGGGGATGTGTGGTCAAGAGGATGATGGCGCCGGGAGGCTGGCAAATGAAGAATGATGAGCTGTTGCAGCGAGGGGCGGTGCAGCGCTATGACACGTCGCGCTAAGTGACTGATCACCCTATCTCAACGTACCTACATACATTTTAGCTTTTCAAACCATAGTTTGGAATAAAAAGTAGATATTTTTATTGATTGATTGGAACGAAACTTTCTATTACTTTTGCGGATTTCCAGGTAATTACTTAAAATGTTTTGAAAGATTTAACCATTTCCTACAAATTTATTGATGAACATCTTAAAATATTAATAACTTTATTCAGTTACAATGTTTGTTCCGGAATTCTGTCTGCTTATAAGTACAATCACGCCCTTGCGATAAATGTCTAGGGGCGCAGTCACCCGCACCGCCTAAACGAATTTAAATAAAATCGGGTATTAAAATCTCCAGGCGATCTCACAAAAATATACCTATGTCAGGAGAGATTTGAGCGGAATAAAAATTCCTCAAGCTCGTCGCATTATCGAGGGGCGGGTCTCCTGTTTTCTTTTATGGCTGTCGTAAGGTATAATCTTCAAGAAAAATGCGATATTTAAATGAAGTGAATTCCTCGAAGGGGATTTCCTTAATACCCGAATTTTTGAGTTGCAATTTCATTTGTTAATTCAGTGAGGTTGGGTGTAATCGTGTTGGGGTGACGGGAAAACATCTGTCATTTTAATATAAAAAAAATGGTAAAATTGATTTGCCATTTTGGGACCGCTCGGATTGCATATTATGTTGAGGATTTAAGAAAGAAAAACTATGTGGTGTTATCTTTTGATGCGCCACCCCGGTGTCACCTCTTGTCACGTATAGTATAAACATTGGGTTGTAATGAGGCGGTGCGGTGCCGTCGCGTGCGCTGATCCGCGCGGGGCTCGCGCCACGCGCCCGCCACGCGTCACACGTCTCTAATTGCCCTGCTATAGAGATTGTGACAATATTGGACTATCCAGTGAAAATAACACCCGAATATTGTATAGTATCGCGTGAGCCGACAATAATCTCTCATTTTAATAGATAAGTGGAGGTGGAGTCATGTGATTTGTTACTGATTACTCTCGTAATACCACTGGCTTTAGTTGCGTTTATTTAACCCACCCTAAAATAAACTAAGCATAATAGATGTTACTTAAACTGCTTTTATACACAAAAAATGTTATCAGTAGAGTTTCAAAGAAAAATAACATGAAAAAATAAAGTCAAGGCGCTCCTCGGTTGGTGGCCATTTCATTAAAATTAAAAGAAGTTAAGTCGCGACACAAGACAAACTGCCGCCTAGAGAAATAAAGAGAGCAAAGCAAATGAGAAGAACTCATTTGGGCGGCCACTGAATTGTGTTCGAGAGGATAATAAAAAGGGAAGCCATCAGTGACACGCACAATAAGCATCAACCTCAAGAATATCATAGATAACGGCACAGCCTTCGCCGCAGGGACCTCATTAGGAGGCCGCAGGGAAATTAAAAAGAAAGCAAGATCTCGGACTCGATTGCGACCCGAGAAAAACGAGCGGCCTTCCTCTCATAACATTACATACAGCCTCCGTCGATTTTCCGGACGATTATTATTTTGTGGTGCGTAAGACTTGGCCGGAAAAGTAGTTAATGACAGAACAGAGGGCGAAGGCGCACAGGCGCAGCATAAATCAGTCTGGAGCAGAGATGAATGTAATTACCGTGCCGGACGGGACAAATCGGATCTGCGAGCGAGCCTCGTTGCCGCCTAGCGCCGCATGCACACGCTTGGCAACTCATACTCAAGGCATTCGCAGCAATTTATGAAAACTTAACATATCATGTTTGAATTGTTTACTTTGGAAGGATCCTTAAATCTTTTACCTTTAAACAATTAAAACGTATAGAAAAGAAGTTAAAAATAACAATTAATTGCCCCTTTCAAGAACGAATTCTAAGTCTTTCGAACTGACTCGATTTACTAGGAAGAAATCTATAGAAATTTTACATTTATGCAAAACAAAGGCAATCAAGGCCCGGGCGAACAGAAGAAATGAGCTTCATTAAACGACGGAATGAAAACTTTAATAATGTAAGATGCAAAAAACTCGACAAAAAATACTTAAGAAAATCTGACGACATAAAGGCTGGTGTAACCGGCAACTCGCCGTAAAATCATTAAGATGCTAATAAAAACTTCCTTTTGTAACACAGAGACGAACTCGGGGAGCGACGAGAAAAAATATTCAAATAAAAACTCAATCGAGAGAGTGGAATGGGAAGCGGAGCCACCGTGCCATGATTATTCTTCAAAACATAATGAAGAGAATTAATGTAAATATTCTTTTTGCTAGGAAGTTTCCGCCCTCCGGAAAGTTTTATTTTACGGCGCGTCGTTTAACAGCCGTCCCTTATTGACATTCAATTCGGGGGAAATTGATTTATGAAGATTGTCGCCTTAATTGTGGAAAGATTTTTTAAGAACGATTGTAATCTGGAAAATATTCGGAAAGTCGTATTAATAAAACATATAGTGCAATATAGATGTATATTGTTATTAGCATGTTTGTATGTAGCAGTGTTTTAGTAGAACAATGGGTGTGCATTGTTGCATTATTGAGTAGGTCGTGAGGGCTCGGAGGAGGGCGAGCTGGCGAGCTGAGGGCTGCAGCTGCACTGTCATTACACTGTCATGCCAGTGGCACTCGACAAGCGGAACAAAAGGTACCATTTTGTTCATTACCTTTATTAAATATCAATGACTTTATGCCTCATTTTTTATTCCGTTTCATGAATTTTTTATGAGCATTTTTATTTTTTACGTGGAGCACTCCGACTACTGTTTTCGTGGTTTGTTTTTGCTCAATTGAACTTCTGTAGATCAACGAATGGGTCTCAAAACATATAGGCCCTACTCAAGCATAAAGTAAGGACATCCCTTTTACTGGACAGTATTTTTCGGGATTTGGAACAAAATATCCGTAAATAATTGGAATCTCTCCAGAGGAGTCGTCGTGGAAGGGTCCACACAAGGTCCGGCACCTTTTTACGGTCGATAAAAATAATAAGTCGGTGCTCCCGCTGGCCCCCCTTCCACCTACACCCCGCACCCTATCCGACACAGACGTACGGATCCCGCTCCGCCCACATTCGGACACCGCTCATTTTTTGTTCGTAGCACTTTTCATTTGTCTCCAAGAACCGAAGTGAACATATATACAAACAATCGTTTTATTTCTGGGACCACAACAATACACATTTATTTATCTGACTCGTTGAAGCGGCGTCGTAGACACAAGCTCCCAACAGACATTAGGCCAAGTTACACACATTAAAAGTTCCCGAATCGACACCTAATATGCAATCACATACTTTATACAAAATTTATCGTACCTATTACAAGATTCGCATTAAACTACCCAGAAAATCTTTAACCTAAGCTTTAAGCTTATAAAAGCTCGGCGCTAATGGCCGGATACCGGAAATTGCGCTCTCATATATCTCCCAACAGATTTATGAAAGTACCCACACATGAGCCGATGTCTCCTGGCGCACACGCGTCACACCACCAAGGAGTAACGTAAACTGTACACACACACGTATGCCTTCACCGTTAAACTTTGACACTTATTAATTTAAAGGATCGTTAATTCTGGAGGGTACCAGTAGTGATATGAAGTTAAACTAAATCAAAGTAATAATCGAAAAACTATGTAGTTTATGGTTTAGTTGGAAGCTAATGACCCTCGCGGTTCTATTAAAAGTCGCTAATAATAATTTCAAAACACTAAGAGCTGCTGAAATTTAAGCACGAATAAAAAAAACAATGACAATCTTCGGTGGGCGACTAATGCTACGCTCGTAGCAGTGCGCGCTACGCCGTAGCCGCGTAGCAGATAATCCGCGTCCAGCGGCGTAGTCTCACGCTTCTCGTAGCCGCCAATATGACTCTAGTGGTCTTTCCCCTCCAGACATATTTGTGTGTACTCGGTGCTTTCCCTGTCATTCTTAATGCATCTGTCAGATCTGCATACATATTTAACAATAATCAGCTTTACACCCGGCCTTTTTTGATACGACACATTTCACTAGACAAGGCTCACTGTTTAGCAATATTGTAGGAATGCATGTATTTAGTTCGTGCAATACAGACTTACAGAAATGAAACGTGATTAAGAGTTCAAACAATGAGAGCAAGAAATACCAAACAGCTATCCCGTCACCCTAAGTCAATTGTGAAAAGAATATTAGGTATATTCGCAAGTGGGGGCTGTTTTTTTAGGATCGTAATCTTTTTGGCGTATCCCGTCTCAGCCCTTGCCGACACGTACCGGCCATTGTGACGCGGAATACGTCTTCCGCGGGCTTCTTATATGAGCGTTACAAGTGCTTTCTAAATAATCTAAGTCCAGTCGAAGAGAGCGTATTGTATTGACACAGTGGAGTGGTGGCCGGCCGTATAATACGGGGCGTGTGTGTGCCTGTCCGTGCAGGCGCTATGTGTGTGACTGTGTGCGTCCACGCTTGATAGAATAAGCAAGTCGTCCGGCGCCGGGGGGAGGGACCGCCGCCCCCTTAAGTATCTTCAAGACTGGACTCCACCACCCCCAGCCCACTACACGTCTTCTGTAGCACTTCCCGTAGCCACATCGGACTCTAATGGGCATTTATGTTATGTTGTAAACTTACTTTTATTACAATATATCGATGCTAACTATTTCCAACCGCCGCCGTCGCTCGGTCATTCCAATTTTTATATAGATGCATATTTGACAGTTTCTTTTATTCGCTTAAATACTGAACTGTAGGCTAGTGCTATATGTCTATATGTGTGTATATATGGCTATATGTGTTTATATATATACACACATGTAGACATATACACCCATACACATCTACGTTTGTGTATGTATTTTCTTTTTTTTTTGTGCCTTCAGCCAGAAAATCTGTTTCCATTTTTATTTTACAAAATAATTCTTCAACCAGGTTGCTAAAAACAAAAATACAAGCCACCTTACTACGTTCCTAATCAAAAGCAGTAAACTGACTTTAAAATTCGTGCCATAGTCGAGAGAAAATAAGCAGTATGCACGAGTGCTGTACGAGGTACTAGTTTATTAAGTTGCTTAAAATGTCAGCAGGAGCGTGCGAGCGCCGCGCGCCGGAGAGCGCTGTGCGAGCAAATCATATTAACTGGCGCTGCCGGCACTGGCGCTGGCTGCGCTACTGGTGCCAGCACCGGAGCAGGCACTTCACTATTCCGTCGCTAATCCTCTACAACCTGGACCCACATATTGTTACATTTCCATTTTGATTAGAAACACGTACTTGTACCTAGTTGTTTTACTGTTTCAATATATTCTGGACGACGAAAAGATTGATGTTTAAATAAATATGGATGATGTCATCGTCTAGACTCTTGAGCAATTCCCATATCAAGGACAACGTATAAACATTTGAAATGTTACGTTAATCATATCTAGCATGGAATCTACAAATAGAACCGTCGACGTAGATCAAAAACCAACAAATATCGCAAAAAGTTGACTCAGAAACACGTAACCCGTGTACAGAAAAACATAAATACAAAAGCATTAAAACCGAACGTTCCCAACGTAGGTACATAAGGTGCTCGAGCCAAAAGTTATGTCGGAATACTTCTAACGGGCGGCCGCTATGAGTAGATTTACAATAAATACACCAAACAAAGAAAAAGGAATCTCGCTGCGGGGAAACTTCGGCTTTGTACTCCAGTACACTGCTACGGTGAAGTGCTCGCTTTATACGTAAAATATGTGGGTATCTGTGTGCTATCCATGCCATCTATTGTTGGAATGCCATTATAAACGTATGTTTACACTACAAGCTACTTTTAAGTAAATAACCCTCTAACTGTAGGCAAGAATTTTCATTTACACCTTTGCTGGTTGCTACTTACATATTTCGTTAAATATATCCGTTTTACTAAACCATTCAAATGATGGAATATACAGTGAAAGATAATCTAAAACCTTGATCTATGTATGTTCTATATACATAAATAAGTGATTGGAGCATCAAATAGCAACGTTATTTACTCATCAATCAAACCCAATGATTTTCCCCAAAACATACTAACCGATTAATAAGGGCAGAAGCAGTACTGAAGCTGTCGAATCCAGGTGACTAATTGTAGGAACGTGTTCAAAGAGCATCGCGTCTGCCGTGATTCTTCAGCAAGGGTTGAGTGCCGTCGGCAGAACAGCCTGGGGCTGCCACCTGTCTCCGATATAATTGGACTTCAAAACTCGGCGGTGGCAGATCCCCAATACTTCCACCTCGCTGGCTCCCTACCCTCCTATTTATTTTGTCTGCGTTGTCTTTGGCGCTGTCACGGCTCTGCCTTTTGAACGGTTTTCAATCCGACGCATTATATTGACGGTATCAATTCCCTTCACATAATGTTCTGATCAGTCACTGGCGTATAACTGTACCGTAGAGTATATTTTTATTGGATTTGAGGCTATGTAATGATCAAGTGTTTCATAAAACTTTTTAACGTATCTTTTCATTGTCTATTGTCAAACTATTGCTTTACTTACATATATTTATAAATGTTATGTAATCATGATCAGTTTGATTACAACAGTATTAGAAATTTTATTCGGCAAACAGGGCAGAAAAGCGGTTGACCAAGACCTCTTGATCTGGGGTCAGTGACCTGCGAACTCTGCGATCGCAAGCCAATTTTGTTGAGTAAAGTCAAAACATAAAAGATGTACTGATTATTAAACGACGATAGACTCATAAAGGCTTTGCATGTTATAGTTAATCAATCTTATAGTGAAATATTTATCTACATTGAATAAGTTTCTGTACAAACTAGTATTTCTATTTCCAAACACACAACCCTATACAAAGACACCTGAAAGACACCGCATTACGTATTCTCGGTCTTAGCGTCATCTCCTTGATTTAAAACGAAATACCCAAAATCAGCTCATGCAAATAGAAGTGTCGTTTCGGCCACTCGAGTAGCAAATCAAGAAAGAAACCCGGACGGTCGAGCGTCGTTCACGCCTCAATCAACTGCCAGTTACGAGCCTTTGTACAACGAGTGCTCTCAGCCTTACCACACAAACTTCAGCGTCTCGAAAACATTCAACGTGATAAGACGATTTAACACAATGTTACTTTTTAATTGATTTACGTTATAGCAAGTACAACAAAAATAAATATAGTAAGTTATGTTCAGTCAATAAAGAGAATGAAGTATTCAATAACTGAGTAAATATGTAACATTTTACTACATATATGTGCGTCAACATAATATAAATCATCATGTGGTGGGGTATACCCACTCCAAGAGCCTAGAGAAGAAACGTCAGACGTGCACGACGTACTGCAAGCGACTTGAGACCAACATTCCAAATATGAAAATAAAAAGAAAATAAGCTCTCCCTGACCGTTCCTCCAATCGCGCACCTCGCTTTTATTACATCCATAAATTCATCATATCGCAGCGGCGGCGGCGCTCGCCATTGGCCGCGGGAGGGGGACGGAGCATGTTTCTCGCTCGCACCTCCTTCATATTAATATTGAATTTTTCTCGACCCCCGCCCGCCACCCTCGCGGGAGGCTCTACACTCGCTCGCCCCCGTATTGTTGTTATCTTTAATGTTGTGGAAAACGCGTTTTCTTGTGTCGTTAACTTTTATATTGCACGAGTGATACTTTTACGGGTTTGATACATAACTTATACCGGAGCTTTTAGCAGTATACATTACATACTAACCTATCTAGATATTGTTAAAGCATTTTAAAATTTAAACATTCATAACGATCTACTTATTACAATTTGCAAACGATTCAATTGTTGTTTAAAATTAACTCAATTTTTCACTTATCTACATAATTGATTATATTGATCGCTTTTACTTAATAATTATGCTTATAATTAGGTGTTTATATGTATAATTATTGCATTTTATCTAAACAACAGTACATATAAATTTGGCGCCACGACCACTTTGACTTTGTCTTATTGTTTCATGTTACCAAAATCAAAACAGAAACAAAGAACATAATAAATTAATCACTTCAGAAGGGGTTGGAGTTCTCCCCTTTACTGTTTCCTTTGGTGCATTGTCTGCCTGCCAAAATTAAAAAAAGAGGAAACGACCGACGTTGTATTTAAACGACGACGATGACCTTTCTTTAATAGTCTGACTTTTTAAACTCATTATTTCTTTACGACTCACCTAAACAATGTATGTCCTTATTTATGCAATTGAGATAGGAGGAACACTGTACATAAAATATGACTAACTTATTATTTGAGTAAGATATTGGTGGACCAATAAGTTACCTGCATATATGTGCAACTGTACATATACTCACTTATCTTTCAAGATTATTTTGTCCCAAGATTTTACTGGACCTCGAACCAAAATATGTAGATAATCATAAATAACAGTACAGAAATTACCAATCCCAATGTCAACATCGATTCCTAACGTTATTCCTACTAAACTACCTTATCTAATATAGACAAACAAAACGCATTCATAGGTACACACTCAAAACCATTTAAAAAGTTTCCACATTCACTAAAACGTAAACTACCCCTAAGTAACAAAGACTCTATAACTCTATAACTTTTTATTTCTATATAAAAAAGAAAATACATGGAATCTTTTTAAATTCCCTCCCTTATATTTCAAAGCTCAAAAGAAATCGCTAGCAATATCTGTCTGAAAAATATATCGGATTGCTTTGTCGCAGCTTTGGAAATCGAAATCTATTTTCCTTCAAATCTAAGTGAATCCCGTGCGGATTGGAAATGTACCCTTTACCTACCGCCGGGCGAGGCAATTGATATTCCAACAATACAATGTATGAATAAAATATAAACTGAGTTCCTATCAGGCGTGTTCCTAGCGATCGCACTATGGATTTTGAAGAAATCTCTACATCATTTGCCGTAAACAACACTGGAGATTTAAATAACACAGTGTTTGTGAATAATTAATACACGTATACAGGTTCAAGTTGCAGACAAATAATATTACGAAACAGAATATGTATCGGTTTTGTTGGATATCTTTTGCGACTTGGCTTTGAGGGGAATGTTCGGTTCGTGTACTAAACAATGACATTGTTTGCCCACTGAGATTGAAGGCGAAATGTAGATTTAGATACATGTTGTATCATTTTTGTGTCATCCCTTCTTTTAGAACGTTCTGAATTCTAGATTACGAAACGGCGAATAACATAAACGCAACAGGGGCTGAAACTGAATTAACAAAATTCGCTAAATTTATTGTTTATAATAAGTTAAGATATAATATCATTAACAAAGAGATTAAAAAATATTTTCTTACAACTTTATTGCATTATGGCACTTTCTTAAGAAGTATGTAGTAAGTGAATAAAACTTATGTAAAAATAAACATTTTTAATTAACCATCAACCAAAAGCAAACAACAGGCTTTGCCTAAAGAACAATGGAAAGAGATATACTCGAAGTTTCCTTGCGTAATCGCAACAGAAATGAAGATATCTGCCAGAGAACCAACGTAACCGACATAGCCCAAAAAATGCCAAATTTATCTGCCAGTGCGTAGGTCACATTGCTCGCAGAACAGACGGTCGAAGGGGCCGAAAAGTTCTGGACTAGTGACCACGTACCGGAAGACGCAGCGCTGGAAGGCCTCTCACATGTGTACCGATGACCTGGTGAGGGTTGCGGAAATCCGATGGATGCGAGATTCACAGGAACGTTGTGGTGACAATTGAGGGAGGCCTATGTCCAACAAGGAACTTCTTTCGGCTGAAATGATAATGATGACGTAACATGTTTTAGGAAACACTTCTCAAAAGGTGTATTTCTTTGATAGAGGTCAGCAACAAAACTCAATTAAAAAGCATTGCTCCAAAATTATATGTCAATTTGGATGATAAAATTGTTAAAGTGTGTAACAGTGGTAAAAGTGTACTAAATGTTAATGTAGTGATAAATTGTGTGGAAGTACTATCCACACCGTCTAGATAAATACGAATGACTTTTAACTGAAACTATATAACCACTAGAAATCACATTAACATTATAAAGGCTAGAGTTTCTGAGTGTGTATATCTATTACTTCTTCACGCTCAAACGGCTGAGTAGATTGCGATGAAACACGTAGATAGACCATGTCCTGGGATAGCACATAGGTTACTCTTTATTCCGGAAATATTTTCTCTTGGAATACCCGGAATAAATCGATCTGATCGATCAATTTATTATTATTATCGATCGAGAGATCTCTGGTAGCAGCTAGTATTTCACTATAATGAAACAACGCTAGTACACTCAATAAAAATAACTTTAATAAAGAAACGGTGTACTAATAAAGGTGGTATTGGTAGGTCGGTATCGTAATTTTCTTTATTGTTCCTTACCACGACGGGTAGTAACAAATCCAGAGGGTTATTCTGAGTTCCGACAGTATTCTTGTACCACTTCACTAGATGACAAGTGCGATAATGTCAAAATAAACATCATTTTTTTGCTTTTATCTACACTAAAGATATATATAAAGAGGTAAAGTTTGTTTGTAGGAGGTAATCTCTGAAAGTACTGCTCCGATGGCTAAAATTTTTTCACTGATAGAAAGATGCATGAATCCTGAGTGACAGAGGCTATATTTTATGTACGCGTGTCAAAATAAACATCGATTTTTGCGTTTGTTATTTGATACATAGGTACTAGTCATGTACATGGCTTGGTTTGCGTAATCGGATGTTTTGGTAATAAAAATAAACCTCACGATAGTGTTCTTGTTTAGGATTCCGTACCTCAAAAGGAAAAAACGGATCCCTTATAGGATTACTTTGTTGTCCGTCTGTCTGTCTGTCTATCGAGACCCTTTATCTCGGGAACGCGTAGAGGTATCGAGTTGAAATTAAAGTCATATATTCAAGTCTACGGTCCCTTGAAGTTGTGAAAAAATCAAACTTCTGAGTTAACGAGAAAAAAAAATACGGCTGTTTATGTCCCAAAAAAACGTGTATTTCGACACTCTCAAGGGAATCAAAATTCATAGGGTACTTCCCGTTGACCTAGAATCCTTCAATTTGGCCTGAAGGAAGATCTTACAGCACAAGTATAGGAAAAATCCGAAAACTGTAAATCTGTAATTACGTCACAAAAAAAACTTGTTTTACGATTCGGAAAAATCTTCGTAAGTCAATCCGGGAATTGAATTGTTTTCATAGATAAGTTTGTACGGAACCGAAGTGTCGGAGTCCGACTCTGATTTGCCCGGTTTTTTTTTTTTTTGTTTGCCAGACAAACCCATCAAAAAGCGCCCGGACTTTGGGGATAAGTCCGGGGAGTATAGGATTTTTACCTCATTAAAACCACTTCGGTGATCACCATCAGCACAAAGAAGAGGCCCCGTTACATCTTAAAAAAACACTCCAGAGCCCCCTCTGTGTAACGCCTGTTAGGGAACATTCCTTGGGAGATTTTTCGGTATCCTCTGAGCCTCAATGTACACGGCAACGCGTGGTCACGGTCTTAGTCTTCCAAGTTTGTATCGTGCGAGGAGAACTCTAGTACCGCGATGCAGGATTTCAAATTTTAGTTCCTACGTGGCGTCATAGATATCGCTACATAGATACAAAGGTTATAGATTTTTCTGAAGAAATCTCTTCCAGCATTACTGCGAAAAGAGAGTTGGGAAAAAAAGAGATGTAGACACCATATGTAAGAATAGTATGACAATATGTACCAAATTGGTTCCAATTTTTTAAATAATACGTTATTATGTATTTTTTTTATCAACTGTAGGGGCCCAGCAGGGTCGAAGCCTAGACCTAAAAAAAAATGTATTTATATTTTATACGTGTGTATGTCATAAGTCTCTCATCCCAACCGTCGGTCATATGACCCCAAAAATTACTCCTGTTTCAAATATGTTGGCGCGTTTTTTTTTTCCGGTGGGAAAATCATCTTATGACATCCCCCGCTCTTGGGCGGGGCGGGAGATAGTGTCAGACTTTTACTGACTAAAAACCCACTCCTGTTCCTTCGTTGCCTTTCGTACCAGGGCCGAGTCTTCCTTTCAGAATCAGACCCTTGGCCCCAGTAGGCTTCGACCCTGCTGGGCCCCTACAGTTGCTGACATCTCCTTGAGGCGCGCGTGGAACAATACGCGCCGTCGGTAACTTGGGCTCGGTCCGGACGGTTACCGGACGGTCGGACGGCGAGCCACCCATTGCTCGCCGTCCGCAAGCCCGCGCCTACGGTGGCCGGTAATCGGGATCGGAGTCCCGGCGGCGGTTGGGGCGTGAGGACCGCTGCCTCACGCGATCGGCCGCCTCCTTTGCTAGCATTACTGCTTCGCAGAAAGAGGCGACCGCCTGCCACTCCTCCTCGCTCCGGATCATGGCCTGTACCAAGGCCCGGCGCGAGAGATCGCCGCCGCCGATTGCCCCCACGAGGACACGGCGATGCTCTTCCCAAGCGGGGCACACCTCTACTGTGTGCTACACCGTGTCCTCCGGGCAGTCTACGCAATGGTGACACCCGGGCGTTTCTTCCGCATGAATCCGGTGCAGGAACCTCCCGAACTTACCATGTCCGGTAAGGACCTGCGTCATGCGGAAGGTAAGGACGAGGTGTTGCCTTTCCAGCCACTCCAGTGTATATTTATTATGATGGCAACATGCCTCAAAAGTATGAGGCTAAAATTTTATAAAAAAAAAAAAAAACTTCAACACTGATGTGCTGTGCTTCACCAAGGCTATGGATGCCTGGAGACTCGCTTGCCCGAATACAAAACCGCCCGACAACCCCTCTTCCCAGAGGCGGTGGGATGAGCTGCTCTGCAAAGTAGTTCAGGCAAACCTAATCTTGACATCTGCTATTACGCGAGCGTGCGCGCCTACTGGCTGTGGGAGAGTGGGAGTCGGGCCTCTGGCTTCACAAACTATCATCGTCGAAAATAGGCACCTTTTTCGACGATATAACTTACCACCTAGCTGTTTCCCTACGGCTAGGCGCTCCTTGTTGTTCGCCTCATCGCTGTCACTGGCGAAGTTTTCAACAGCCTCGGTCACCACGGCCTGTCATGTAGTCGGAGCGCAAGACGCAAATATTAATGACATCATTCGACTAGCCCTAGTCACCGTCAGCGTTCCAGCTGTTTTGGAACCTCATGCCCTGGCACGCGACGATGGTAAGGGACCGGACAGTATGTCTTTATTTCCATGGAATATGGGTAGGCCTTTACTGTGGGACGCTACCTGTGTCGACACTCTTGCGTCATCCCATCTTCCTCACTCGTCGTGCTGTGCTAGTGCTACCGCTATGGCTGCGAAAATATAACAACCTCGTCGGCAGTTATATTTTTGAGCTCTTTTGGGTTAAGGCTCTTGGGCCGTGGGGTCCGAGTACTCATGCGGTTTTTTTAAGAATTATCTAAACGGCTAGTTGACACTTCGCGTGACCCAAGGGCTGGCTTTTACCTCGGTCAGAGACTAAGCATTGCCATACAACGTGGCAATGCCGCCAGTCTTTTGGGCACACTTCCAGTCGACAGCGATGTGGAGGAATCTTTTGACGCCATTTTTGGGTAGGAATTAACACATTATTTTATACAAGTTTTTTTTATTAAATTAAAACCTCATACATTTTAACAACCAGCTGTTTTATCATTTGTGGGTAGGAATAAACAAACTGACATGTTTCCCATGTCTATTGGAGGGTGGAGACGGTGGCCATACAAAATCCGGATCCTCCTTTGACCACCCATTGTCACCCTTATATTGAGTTGATTTTCAAAAAATTTAAAAACACGTATACGGTACACGGATTAGGATTGGTGATTTATGCCGGAAGACTCTTCCACACAAATATTAACATCCCCTTAACTGTAATGAGAGATGGTTTTCAAAACATTAAAAATGTCAAACACATTAGTTTTTTGGCACATTTTCACCACAAGTCCTAAATTATTTATAAATTTAATAAAATTTTTCATACAAAGTTGGGATTTCTCAATGTCCTTTCTTACTACCTAAGTATTGGACTACCACTAATGTCCAAAATATTTCCTGGATGAAATATATATAATATTATAGTATCGAAAAATATTGCTACATATTTTTTGCTTTATAAAATTAATAATAATGGACAAAGAAAGCATCAAAGTTCAGGAATAAATACCATTTTCGTGACTTCAACATGAAAAGTGTACCAAGGCTTGAAGTCTCGCAAAGGAGAATGAAAGTTTTTCCATACATTTCTGGCATGCATTTATTTTTCTTTTCGCCTAAAGTGAAACCTTGGGCATATCTTAAAGGACAGTATGATAAATCAATAGCAAAAAGAATTATGTCTACAAACCGTAACCAAACGAAGTTAGTGAGTATTTAGTATATTGCTATAGTTTCATCAGATGATGATGAAATATACTGTGTCTGATATTTTAAGTTTCAGTTTCCCATTGTTAAATATTGTTTTAGTTGCGGTTTTTATGGTGAGTACGCACTAAATACTGTCTAATCACTACCATAACACTAACACGTATCTTTTCGATTCGTTTATCACTTATTTTTTACTAGTTTTAGTGATGAAAAACTGCGAGTGTGAAAAAAATATATCAGTAATAACAAATTTAATCTATTTTATCAATGGAAACCTCAAAATATTACGTATTATATTTCCAATTCATTATAATATAACGAAAATAGGTAATGCCTGACAAAAATACACTAGTAATGCTTCTATACATATCTTCGTTCGGTTACGGTTTAAAGACATGGTTCTTTTTGCTATTGATTCCTCGTATTGGTCTCTAACACATATAACCTAGGTTTCATTTCTGGTGAAAAGGAAAAAGTAAATCATGTCAATAGTTTGCATCGGCCTTTTAATGCACTGTATCGTCATCAAATTTTGTGTAAGAAAAAAAAGTAAAAATACGTATTGGTACATGTTTTTTGTAATGTAACTGATGTACCAAATATATAAAAAAACAACTTTACATAAGTTTTTATCTTTAACTGTTTGGTTGGACTGTGGTAGCGTCTTACTCGAACTTATGTTTTAGCGGTTTGTTTTGATAACATTTTTAAATTCATGATACCGCCTGAATACAATGTTCGATTTTGATAATGTAATAAGTATTTATTTAGTTAACGTAACAACAACGTATTACGTACATATGTTCTGAACATAAAAAAGTAGTTATAGTGACACAACTATAAATAAAATAAGTGAACAGAAGGTACTTTAAAGCTGTTTATAGATATTCTTGTTTTCTCTAAAACTGTATGTATTTCATTTCAACTTCAGTCGTTTTAATGTCAAGATTTTATAGGAAAATCTTGAGTTATTTCTTGAGTTTTCGTAGGGATCCCTAGTTTGTTTAGAAAGCAATAATAGCCTATTTTACTTAGTGATAATACTTAATCATTCAACAGGCGAAAGAATTTTTAAAATGGATTTTCGATGAGTTTCTTTATTGTAACAAAAATACAAATGTGTTCTCTTTTTAATATTATTAGTTTATATCATATGTGTAGATTATATAGAAGTGTAGCTAAACAGAAGTATAAATAACCGAGTTAAGAATTCACATCTTTTATATCTAAGAATAATTCATAATATTGATTACTCAGTCAAGACTCAGCAGATGCACCCAACATTAAACTTTTCATATCAAACATGACCCACACTTAAACTCTAGTGCGAAAATATATCGAAAACGTTCAGAATAATCCTGCGTGGATGTTATTCGCGTCCCCTACTCATTTAGCTGTCGGAGAGTTATTTAATACTGCTAGTGACCCCCGGTCCGTTCTCGCCTGGACTCTAAATGTATTGAGCACATCTGCCGGACACAAGACGCACTGCCGCCAAGATAAATTAAATAATTTGAATTTATTTCCTTCCCATTACGTTTTCATGTTATTTTGTAAGTTACTTTCTTTAACATGCTTGTATGTTAAATGAAATAACTCAACGATCATTACTTATGACTTACGACTTACTTACTTAATAATATGATCATGTGATATTATTTTAAAATATCGATAGATTTGGTAAATGTGGGCTTCCTATTTAGCGTTAGCAGAATTACTTACTTTAAAAATGTTAAAAGTTATATTCCAACAAAGTAGTCGAAAAAGCAAGATGTTACTTCAAAGAATGTATATTTCCATAGCATATGAATACGGCTAAAACTTCCAGCGATGCATGATTGATAGCATCAGAAGTTGGTCGAGGGTACTGCTTAGAATAAGTACGCATCCGTATCCGTAATCTTTCAACATCTTAAATAAAATAGTCCGGAGTAGTGTTGTATGGCCGGTATCTTATGAATTAAATATGAGCGCTTTATTCGATTCCCGAGTCCCTCGATATCTGATAATAAAAAAGAAATTTATCGCACACATACGAGAAGCAGAGGCCGAGTCTCATCGGCCGCTATTTTTTACGGCGCCGGCGTCCTTCCATCGACAATCACTTCATAGCGACCCCTGTCCGAACGTTCGATGACAGAATTATTTATCAGTTTGAAAAATGACGGGAAATTGAATGTAGTCGCAATGTTTACAACGCATTTTCTGTCCAGCGTCCTCGGGGGCTCCTTCCCTCGCGTTCCGATGTCCACTTTTCAAAGAGACCGCTCGGACGAGGGTCGAAAAAGTGTCCCCAGAGTAAAAAATAAAAAAAATATATTGTATCTTCGTTCAACAAATGTTACATTACCCGTATACAGCAAATTACAAAGAAAACGTCGTTGAGATGAAACGAGAGCGAGCCGTGGAGGTGGACGCGATACTTTATTCATTTCGTGTCTATAATTGTTTTGCGCTCGGGGACAACATTACGCTATGACGCAATCTATTTGAGTGAGTCGCGCCATGTGTCCACCCGCGAGTCGGGCCCTATGTGATCCCGAGCTCTGCACCCAGCCTTCCGCCTTCTATTATAATTTGAACAGTTTATTATACAGCTAGCAACAGAGTGCTATTTCCCTAATTACCATTAGAAGAAATTATCGTTAAAGAGATCCGTGTTGTGGACGGCTAGCCAAGCTGTAGATTAGGACAGTTGCTATTTGTATTATGTAAGTTAAAATTTAAAAAAAGCAGTTTTTATTACATTAACAAATTCTGAAGAAATAATTGCATTTATTTTAAATGTTACAAAAATATACTTTCAAGTTAAAATTACTCCTTTAACTAATTAGCTAAATACTATGTCAACTTTCAAAGATTTTCATCAGTCACCTACGTCACAAGATACCAACACCGCAATTAACCAACTCCTCATTAATATTTCTACCTCTTTCTTACCAGTGATTAGTCTCTTAGTTGAAACAATAGACATTTATGATAAAAAATACAAATAACTGAAAATTATGCCTAATCGATATTTGAAATGACCTAGCTCCTTTTAAATTCTGAGCCTTTAAATGAAACTCTGTCACACAATTATACACCCCAAGTGATGAATGAGCCCACAACATGTAGTCAAGTGCCAGCCATTGTCTTATTATAATGAAGTTTTATATCGGCGTTACGATCGCAGCACATAGGGACAGGTACAAATGTGTATATTGAGTTTATACTTTATTACCTGTATGTACCCAGCCATGTGTGTGTGTATGTATTATAGCAGCCATGGCCGCTCGTAAAAATGTTTTATTCACCCCATACGGCGTCGTAAAAGGCGTAATAACGCGAGGAGGTATCGTGGAAGCAATTACCGATCTGTTATAGTTTGTTACAAAGGCGCTTGTTTATTATCGTTTTATTATCAACTCATTTGCTGAACAAGGACGCTGTTTAATTCAATACGCTTTTATTACAACAAACTCTAAACAATTACGAAGTAAGACTCAGTTTATTATAAACAGCATGATTTTATAGAGAACAGGATCTGTGATTGTGAAACTGTTCAGTAATTCGGCAGTAAGCAGGAAAATAAATATTCTGATCCAGACTCTGGCAACGTTTGTACTAAGAAGGTTGAATGGTATTAAATCAGAATTATCGCTAGGCTCGACAAAGTCGCAGATGAAAGTTGCGCAACAAATCCTTATCTACGTTTCAGGTCACGATTCTGCAAAATCGACGAAAATAAAATCAAACGTTCCTCCGCTCACAGTCGAAATGGAGAATGTGATATTGGATAGAGAGCGTCGCGCGACGCTGAAATGTCATCATAAGACTGAGCTGACGACCAACGCCGCGGGGCACAGTTTGTGTCAGCTCAGCTTTATATTTGTATTATGAAACTCGAGCTATTATTTTCAGTAAACAAGATATCCAATCAATGCCAATAAAGGACTTGATGTCGCACGTAGACGTTAACCGGTACGAGAAGAGGCTTCATTGACTGTTGGTTAGATAAAATTTCTGTTACACGTTGGAGTATTCGTCATTTGCAAAAGATTTATAATTGTCAACATAACACAAACGTTTAATAAGAATTTACATCATATATGTATATCGTAGACTAGTTTCTACCAGTGGTTTCGCGCGCGTATAAATAAGACATAATATATATAGTGTTTGTCGCTCCGTGATAAAATAGCATTTATTACAAACAAAAATAAAAATCTTTTTCCCTTTGTAATATTAATGAAGACATACACAGTATTGATAAATTACATCCAGACACAGAACAAATGATCATGCTCATCACACAAACATTTGTCCTAGGAGGGAATCAAACCTACGACCTCCGGCATGGCAGTTAGGGCCACTGACCACTAGACCAACAGGCCAGTCAACTGACCAAGAAATCGTTGAACATACATAAAAAAAACCCTCCTGGAGAGGAGGCCTGAGTCCCAACAGTGGGAACATTATAAGGCCGACTATGGACTATGGACATAAAAAAATACTTTAAGTCTAACATAGTTCCTCCTCCTTTACGTACGGTACGGTTGGTAAAAAAGTGACGGGAACGACTTGAGTGAGAAAAGCAAGTGATGACTATCTATATGGAGAACACTTGACGCCGATGCTGAAAGTCAAGACAAGTGTTTTGACATTAAAATTGTTATTTTTATGCATATTAAAACCAAGTAGTAAAATAAAAATATAGCATAGCATAGTCAGCCTTATAATGTTCCCACTGTTGGGACTAAGGCTTCCTCTCTAGAAGAGGGAATGGGTTCCGTAATCCACTACGCGGGCCGAGTGCGAGTTGGTTGTTGTCTTCGAATTTTTGTTTATAGGACATGCCAGTTTTCTTACGATATTTTCCTTCACCGTTTTGAGAGAAGTGGTGATGAAATAAATTACACAAAGTAATGCGCCTGGCTGGGTTTGAACCCGCGACTCGTAAGTCCGAGCCGTTACCACTCGGCCACCACTGCTCTGAAATAAAAATAAATGGAAATAAAAATAAATAGAAATAATATGTAAATTATAGACATTTTGTGATTCTGGTTAAATCATCACTCTAATAGAGGCGGAAGGGAGTGTATTTTGTATGTTTGTTTGTTACTTTTTCACGCCCCAACGGCTGAACGGATAACGATGAAACTTTGTAGAATAGTACATATAATACTTTTTATCCTGGGCGTATGTTCCTTTGAGATAATTTTCTACTAACACACGCTACCAGCAGCTAGTCAATAATAATAATAATAATGGTTAATAAAGGCTTTCATTATGATTATCATTACCTCATATATATGTCGTGGCCAGATCTTAGAATTGATCACTTCATGATATGGTCAACTAAAACTGGCCAGATGGTTTAAACGTTAACATTTGATATCAATCCTCGTTTGACCATATCATTGATGTAGAATTTCTATATAATAAAAGGTCTGAAGAAAGTAGGCCAAACGAGGATTGAAATATCAGCAAACTTTAACGCTGATCAGTTTTATGAAGTGATCAATCCCTAAGATCTGCCATCGACATATATAGACTCATAGTCACACATCTTCTCAGAATATTATTTTTAAGAAAATGTTTTCATCCAAACCCCCACTATCTCAGCGTGTTTCAGGAAAATGTGTAAAATTGATCTCAGGGCAAAACAAACATCGAAGCATATGAACTTTGATCCCTCGGGTATAATACGTACCTACCCTCCGACTTTGTTATAGAGGTTACTTTTCAATCATACAAAACTGTTTGTTGGCGGAAAATCTTTAAACATTTTACAAAAGATTTTCCTGACGTGGTTGCTGTGATCTAATATAATGTTATTGGTTTAGAGGACTGTTGACGACTTGTGACTTTATTCAAAAGTCAATATATCTGCCTCATAATCATTGTATCTAGAAATTGCTTTGCGAATGACTAAGTACACAGGTTATTGTAAAACCTATTTTTTTTTTTTAATCTACTTCGATTCAATTCAAAATCATTTTATTTCACATAAGCCTACATGGGCACTTAAAAAACATGAGAAACTAGTGCGCGGTTCCAATTGGTCTACTTAGTCTAATCTGTATTAAAACTACCTTCATTTTTAGAGTTCCGTACCTCAAAAGGAAAAAAACGGAACCCTTATACTGTTATACTTAGACTGTCTGTCAAGACCCTTTATCTCGGGAACGCGTTGAGGTATCGAGTTGATATTAAAATCATATACTCAGATCTGCGGTCCTTTAAAGGTGTGAAAAAATGAAACTTCTGAGTTGACAAAAATACGGCGACATAAACTGTCGCAAAAAACGTATATTTCGACACTCAACTCGAGGGAATCAAAATTCATAGGGTACTTTTACGTTGACCTAGAATCCTGAAATTTGGCACCAAAACAAGATCTTATAGCGCAAGAATAGAAATAATATAAATCTGTAAAGTTGTTACGTCATAAAAAAAACTTTTTTTGCGATTCGGAAAAATCTACGAAAACCACTTTGGGAATTGATCTTTTTTTGTTTTCATGGGTAAGTTTGTACGGAACCCTCAGTGCATGAGACCGACTCGCACTTGCCCAGTATTTGATTAAAATAGACGTCTACCTATTCTGAAAGCAACTAAATTACTTTACACCATAGTTACTTAATCATCGTAAGTAATCATGTACGAGATTCAAATAAAATCAAATACCTTCTCGCTAATGATATATAATAAGTATCTTCCCCATAAACAAATACCTTATATAATAACCGGCTCGTACCTGATAGGTACAACCCAGATGCGCACCCCATTATATTCATAACTGTACATCATAAACCGCCCGCCCTACGCGGAAAACTGCCGGCTGCACTTCCTGCCCGCCTACAATATCATAACGAGCGGGGATTGGCCGATATGACTTGATATAATATCATAACGCGTTAGGATTGGGTGAGGAGCCCCTCCGCCCTCGCGGCGCCCTCCGCCTCTTATTAAAGGTTAGTGCACCGAAGTAGATGGTCATCGTTATAATAAGTTTTACGTCGTGTGTCCCGCGCGCCTCAATAAATATGCTGGGCGGCGGTCGGACCCCCCCGCCCGAGTATGAGCGGTAGGAAATGCCGACCGCCGACCGCCAGAGCCGGATCAATAATAATACTCGCCCATATCTGCAGTGGACTGGATCTGCTTGAGAAAGCGTCCCCCGCGCCCCGCGCCTCCCGCCTCTACACAAACAATATAAAATCATTTTCTGAGCTGAAGCCGGCAGCCGCGGCCACACGCAACCCGCATCCGGCCCGCTCCGACCCGCTCCGGTCCGCTCCGGCCGCCGCGCCGCTGAAATACCGCTCGCCCGCCAAATTCTTCCCGCTACAATACACATTTGTTTTTCCTTTTCTGCCAACTATACTATCTTTAATATTACGACTAATAATAACAACTTTTATCAACTTGTTGGATCCTAAAATCAGTAACGTGGTCTTCCGTCTTAGTTAATTTTGACTCTAGTTCTAAACTATATTAAGGCTGTAAAAACAAATAAGTAAGTAATAAATCTTAATTAATCAATTTGTCTTCTCATCAAGGAAAATGAACTCTATGTATCTTCGTTATTGATATGGCTAATAAATTAAAGAAAAAGAAAACAGAATTTAACGACGTAGGTACTGTTAATAATACTTCAGAATCCCACTGCTGGACAATAGCTTCGCTTTTATCCTTTCAAACCTCTCTGTCTTGACAATTCCTGACCAAGAAATACTTTGATCTATAAAAATCTGTTCCTAAAGATACACAAATCAATTTAAAGTTTGATCTGTAACATGTACAAGGAAATGTCTTGCAATCGAAAACTTCTTTATGGTCTCACTTTTAACATAGAGTAGTAGCGGTTTAAAGTTTGCAGTAGTTCATGGATGGTTACAGGTGGTTAAGCCATTACTTTCCAACACCATTAAGTAGCTTCGGTGATTTTCTTTAAACTTCTGATGTGCACCAATGTCTGTTGGTTACGATGATAATATTAACTATGCTCGCGAATTCAATCGATTTGATAGAATCGAAATCAAAAGAGAGCACTTAGTCATACTCAAACACATGTTACGACCGATGTTATGTGATGCGACCCGACTGCCTTGACGTGAAATCATAGTCGTATTACGACGTGAATCGTAAAGCTTAAAAGAAAATTATAGTGATTTTTACGATGCACACCGTATGTATGTGTTTTAGGCCCCCATAATAACTAATGTTACTTCCTATTTTAAAATTAAGTGAGTAGGTAAAGATCTGCCTACCCCAAAAATTATCGTACATATTAAGACCCCCAGACCTACTTAGGTAGGTGTTTGATATTTCGTAGTTGTAACAGTAATCAAACATACACTTGGCAGCTAAATCTAATCGCAGCATCCACATGTCTTGTATCATGTTCAGTAAAAGTAAGTTTTAAAATCGATTACATTTTTTCTGTACAAGTCCGGCCAAAAAAAATGACCAGTTGAAACAAAAACATAAAAGCTCGTCGTAGTGCCGGCACGGCGTGCTCGTAAAGACACAATTTTGTGGTGGCCGCTACACACATAACTTGCGCCCGGTGTCGCCCGGCCCGATATTGTCGGCCCCCTGTATATTGCTGGCTTATTTTTTATGTACAAAAAAATTACAACAGGAACTTCCACGTACATGACATTCTATGTGGGCTCTGAACATACTTTGTAACTTTACCTTTAAGATAATTCCATTAAAAAAATTGAGGAAAAAGTCCTGGTACAATTTAATTAATAGTATTGTATGTACGTCTCGTACTTTTCCGTACTCGTTTAAGACATCATGCATCTACTAACCGAACGTATGCACTCGGCAATATGTCGATCTAGTTGATGGCAATACAGAGCAAGCGAACTTTGTACAATTTATCAAATTGAGTTACCGAGGGGCAATATCGCAGAGCGAACGCAATATTGCAGCGCGTGACCGCGTCTGCAATACGCGCTCAATACATCGGCCGGCGCCGGGCGGCACGTCCGCCCTCCCCGCCCGTCTTCAGCGCCCCAGCCCCCGCCCGCCCAACTGACCACCTAGATATTTAGCTAACAATGCCTCGCCGCGAGCGACGGCAAGCGCCGTCCTGCTCGGGCCAGGGCCGCGCGCGCCCGTCCGACAGGGACCTCGCCTCCGGTCATCGCTATATTTATTGGCGACGCTCATAAGTACGCGGGTCAGGTTATAAGTTTCTACGAAATGAATGGCCGAGGCACGTAGGAGGCGAGCGCCCGCCGCGCGCTTAACAAGAAAGCACCTCCACCAGAAACTTGGCAGGGGGGCATCACCCCACGGACGCTGGCGTTATAATTAAAAAACAAAAGAATACAGACCCACTCAGCCTCTTGCCGCCGACGCTGCTCGTTCGACTTTCATGCGAAAAATGCAACGACTGACAATTAAATACTAAAGAAGAATGGAGAATTCTACAAAATTACGAAGTTTCTTTATCGGAGGCGCTTCAACTGTAATTGGGTTTTATGAATTCCAGGAGACTTTGTTTCAAGTGCCACGCAAATAGAATGCACTCGTTAGCATATTAAAAGAAGGACGGCACTTAGGCTATAAAATCTTAATTAAAAAGTTGTACTGCAATACCAACTTAGTACCTGGGTAGGTAGGAATTATAGGACTTTGACAAAAAGGTTTTCTGATACTTACCTATGAAAGCCTTTTTACTTGTCTTTAAGAACACCTTTTAGTAACATACCTATTCACTCTTGATATGAGAGGCCTTTTTCGTTTTCTTAAAACTTAATCATTACCCACGCATTTTAAATCTTCCCTTAAAAAGATATAAAATGCGTAGGTAACTGATGATTCACTGTTCGTAAATTTCAATTGTAGTGGTTTACATATTCATTCAGCTAAGAGCGGGTCCACACCGCTAATATCGGACACGAGCACATTAATCTTTTAAATAAAGCATCAGACCCATGTGTTGTGCGGCGGTCATCACAGCTCATGCGGACCGCTCCTATTACAAATACCATTACGAAGTTCGCAGATGACCGCACGGTTTTATAATGCGAAGGCACCGTCGTCCCTGCCCGCCCCGCGCGTCCCCCACCCCTCTCGCCCCTCACTCGCTCCCTTGACCATCGACCGACAATTGTAAATGGCACATAAAATAAATGAATGTGCAGCGGGACTCGCCTCTGCAGCAGACAATATAAATTACGACCGGACGATTATATTCCGGCGGGAATGAAACGTTTTCCTTCAGATATACACTTTACATTGCCGCGCGCGGGGCGCCGGCCGGGAAGCCTCTCCGAATAAATCCACGGCTGCCCAAGTGCCCGCCGCCCGCTCTCGTTAGCCGTGCGTGTAATTACCTACTGTTTTTAGGAACTACTTTGATTAGACTTATTACTGTATACAAATGGGTTCTGTCTCGCTTTCCGTATTTATCTTGTGACCAACTAAAGTTATATTCGAAAGATTCGACAAAGAAAATTAAATATTTGGAAAATTCGTTGTTATACAATCAGATACATACAGCAAAAACTAAAAGTTATAAATGAGTTGTCTTGTCTTTTCTTACCAAAAGTTGATTTTCACAACTAACCCATACTTCTGAAATCCAATAAAAAGGCCAATAACACAAGAAAGCAGTTAATGGAAAACATCGATCTCTTGTTGCTATTGCCGCTAATTTTAATTTATAGTATTAGGGCGACTGATCGCGAGCCGATCTCAGCAAGCGCTGTCGTTAATTAAAATTTATCTTATCCAATATTTACAAACTAATTTAACCCACACTGATCATGAGCATGCACTGACAGTAATCATGGGGTGAATGAACTTGTAATCTTCAATCACATGAAAGAGAAAAATTATCGGGAAAGTGACTTGTGCGATGTTTACCAACCCAACAATTTAAGCTTTGCTGGCAATTCTTGTAGATAGTCAAAGTTAAAGCTTTAAACAAAAACACAACAGGTAAAAACGTAACGGGAACTGGAAATTACCTTTCTACGGACATTGATAAAACTAAATAGACTAATCACGAACGGAATGAGTCATCCGATATCGCAGACCAGTCATTTGGTCAGTGTCGCAAAACTAATGACACATAATGACGGCCGCCGTGGGCCGGGGGGGCACCGGGCAGCCGGCTGGCAACCCGACCTGCCTCCTCGGCGGACAATACTCGCCCGTAACACCGGAGCCCGAGGGCCCCGCCGCCTGTCCCGCCGCAGTCAAGGTCTGTTAGTTGTCTCCCCGGGGGTCTTGTCGCCCTGCACTCGTGACCGTCGGTGACCACCTGACCACCCCAGCCGCGGCTAATTGGGGTCGTCTACCAACTGCGCACCCATCATTTTGATATTTTGAACATCCTATACAAGAACGAATTGTTATAACTTTGCTGCAGGTTACGGTTTTAGGACTAATCAAACTAACTGAAGTTATTTTCATTGAGTCTAGTTAACGAGCGTTTTATCTGTGGTACGGTCAAGACTTTAAACGGCTCTAATTCACAGTGTAATAGAAAAGAAACCAATGGTTCGGGAAATTTGTGTATCGCGAGATTTGACTGTCATTCTTATTCATTTCTTTACTTTTTCCTTGAATTTAACACGCAAGCCAAGACCTAGAATTTTTATCCGGGACTGGGGAAGCACAAACCCGGTTTCCTGCGCGGTGGACCTACTGCACCAATTACATTCAGAATTATACATGTGCAGGCGCACGTACGCAGAAAATAACACTTAATAGCAACTTATTGTACGACCCGTTACGGCTACCACTTACTTCCACAAGAAATAGGAGCCGACATACTGACATCGATCACTACATTACTAATGTATGACAGTGCTTATAACTTGGACTTAACTTCCTGACAGAATTACTTGTTCCTGCCTGCTTAATCAATAACTTATGTCTGTGTACAAAATCCTGCCATAAATGAAAACTATTCAGTATCCAAGAACACACGATATTTAATTAATTATGGGACAATTTATATAATTAGTTATTTAATTTTATTAACCACCATTTATTGGCACGAAAGTGCACTATAATGATTTCTATAATATACTTAATTAGTGCACTAAATACGTAATCACATTACCTACTATCACAATCTGTACATCAATAAAGTCATATTTGCTGGAAAATTAGAAAGTTACAGTTTACTGAGCAATTTCGAATGCACTTAGATTTCAATAATTCCATTAACAGTTGGACGCGTGCGCGACCACTTACTTTCACTTCAGTACATTTTCCACACAACACATAAATTTCACTCTCCTGACGTGCACAATAAAAATAATTAATGTTAATCCGTTTGTAAGTACATAATTTCATACTTTGTTAAATGTCAAGATTTTTCAAAGGAATTTTCTTTGAGTTCTGAAAAATATCTTAGGCACGTTCCACAATTTTTTCCTACATAAAGTTTTTGTGTTTGGTTGTTATAAAACCATGTTCTGATCAGGTACGTTCTATAATCCTTATAGTATATATATAAATATATATTACTTGCAGGTTAGAACATAAACTACATATACACATTATATACTAAATAAAAAGAACATCGGTATCTGTTAGGTATGAGTTACACGCTGGGATCGCGCGCCGTACGTGCATGGGGCCAGAAATGAAATTGATGAACTTTTCTCGCAGCAATAATGGCTTTGGCACGTACCAACATAATTCCCGGCAAAACTTCCTCGCATAACCCCCCACCCATCGCCAGGGCTGTTCAACACACGACTAATCAAACCATCTTCAATTGAAATTCAATCAGAATTTCTATAGAAACCAATCGCAGGAAGATTTCATTTCTATGCCGATTAAAAAAGAAAACGAACGAAAGTAAGGTGAACGAAGTGGTTATCCGATATCAGCACATAGTATCAGGAGTAACACGAGTCGAGCTAACCGTGACAGAGTGAAAGTGTCTTCTGTAATGTGCTCGGATTAGACCAGCTCGTTAGTGGGGACATGTGCTGCACTCCTGACGCGCGTCACCATAGTTTTGCTGACCTTATCGAACATTTTTTCGCAATCACATTTTTTTCTACAACAACTTTTCTATTTTGTGAAAATACTTCTGTAAGATTTCATCGTCTTTTCAAATTTTAGGCAGAAAGTAGCCAAAATATCTATGTAGTATGTTTTGAGATTTAGTTTCTGCTACTTTCTTTTTATTTGATCATTATATAAAATGAAAACACGATCATAACCTCAATAAAAGATTGTTCCAATTTTTTTTTTTTATAACCTATATCAATTTTAAAAATTTTCATTGCAGGACAACCCTAGAGCAGTGGACAGTGGCAGCGGGTGAAGGCGAAGAAGGGAGCGTACATCCAATATAAGAAGAGAACAAAATAGGTTTATGTCGAATACTTTGACCATTCGCCCGTAAAGTAACTTCGCTGTACGACTGACGCCCGCAGCCTCGTGTCCTGTATTTACTTACACAAACCTATGAACATTGACAAAATGCATTACGTACTCACGTAGATTGTTATATGTTCAGAAATGTTACAACTTTAGCTGAGACATTATTAATTCTGTTTATACATAACATAGAGACCAGTATGTTTGTATATATGTGTGCATTAGCTTGCTTCCATCTAGCACACAATTTGCATTAGCAACTAAATCAGTAATCTATGGAGACATCACTTGAATTGTTAGCCTAATTCGAGATGTAGACAGCCATCAAGTATTGAGGGGAGGGCAGTTGCACAGATGGGTGGTGGACAGCGACACCTGAGCCGCCTGGCGGCTGCTAAGGTAAGTCGGTTGGTAATATTAGCTCAGGCGGCGGCTGCTGGCGGAGTGACGTCCCCGGAGGATCACCACACCTGACAGCTGGTACATTGATCATGCATGCGCAAATATAAACTTATCTCATGCTCCATCGTTGTTCAATAAAGCTAGATAAGGCCAAATAAACAGGTGTGAAAGCGTTTGATGCAGATATAACTTAGTTCATACTATGGCAGCTAAATGTAAATCAAAGTTATCGCACGAGCAGCTCAGTTTGTCAAATAAACATACAAGCTAAAAACTAATCAAGTGAGGCTCACAATCCCTGATACAGAAATGAAGCGAGCTCTACCGCCGCTGCACCGCTTAATCAGCGTTGGTCCGCCCGCCCTATATTTGCGTATGCAAAGAGACGCCAGCCGCATTAACGATGCCATATAGCCAGCGTAGCGTGCAGCGATTGGGCAAACACATATCTGCATTATAAACAGCGTCCGGGCTCACAAACGTGCGCTGTGGTCGGCCTTTACCGGCGCACGGCTAATCAACGAGCTGACCTTCCGCAGCCGAACAAACGCCACACCACACTCCGCTGTTCCTCTGCCTGTAAAATGTTCCACTATCTAGCTAGTTAGTTCCGTGCACACACGGCTTCGTCATTCATTAACACATTATTTATTCGGTTCTAATGAACTAATCAATCGTGTAAGTAGCGCTCGCCAGCCCAATAAATGCATGCTACGATGCAGAGATGATAATAAAATGGCTATGCACTGTAACCGTATTCGTGCATGTGCAGTGAATCGATTAAAACTTTCTACTTTCCACGTTCATAGCCGTAGCGCCCACATTAACGGAAAATCTAGACATTTCTCGGACTCCTCTCCACTAGAGCGTGTAAAGAAAGCGGCCTTTAGCAATCATTAGCACACCATATCTCTGTGAAAAAAGTGATTTATACCTATGCAAGTTAATTTGTGCACTCCATATCAACATTGTTCATTAGATTAAACATGCAGTGATGCGTTATGTGTGTTATTAGTACAATGTACACTTCTCTCGTATATGCTTTTCTTAACTAGTCTCTACCTTGTCAAACAAACCATAATGTATATCTAGCTACCCAAATCTGTCATAAATAAGTAACTTTATGATATTTCACGTTTTCATTTATTCACATAGTTTGAAATCATATGATTTCATATGAATAAGCATCAAATCAAGATGAACTTCAAGTCATTGGTTATTAAAATGAAACCAAACTGAGTGTAACATTTTTTATTATTACCTCTTACATCACTTTGATAAATTAATTAACATTAAACATACAACTTTAGTCACAAATAAATAAATTACATTTAATAATTTACTGACATAGATTTGAAATGAGATGGACGACCGTTTGGTCTTAGAAAGATGTCCGCAGGGACGGTACTTTGGTTTGAGGTTATTTTGTGTGTTGGCGCGGTGGAGTCACCGGCATGGTGAGCTGGGGCTGGCGGATGTGGCGGGGCTGGCGAGGCCGGTGGGTCAGGGTGCGCCAGGGTGCCAGGTCCCGACGTGAAGACGAAGGCTACACGCTCGCCGTCGTCTGCTCGCCGTAGAAGTACGGATCCACCGCGCCTGCTTTCGCTGGCCTCACCACATACAGGTTCCGCCTTCGAATTAAATACTAGAATTAAAATATTTTGAATTAAAATATGAAGCAAAAGCCAAAAGCTTATATACTAAACATTAATGCTATTTTTATCTCACTGTAAGGCCTTTAAAATTTTTTAACAAACGTTTTTACATTTTCATCAATTCTTCAATCGCACCAGCTGCTATTCATGCGTCTAATAAATGCGACAAAGCATAGAAAGCTACTACTGGAAAGATATTACTATAATCATTTAACGTAACTCTACTAAATCATCCACCCTACAACTTTCCTCACCTGTGGTGTCCATCTGCGTGCACTTGGAAGGTAGTTTCAGCGGGAGCTCCGTCATGACTGAACAGTTTCTTCAAGGCGATGATACCAGCAATAGTCAAAGCAACCTTACTGGCGATGAGTGCTTTACCGGCAATCGCTGCTAGAGTCTTAAGGGCCATTCCTCCCACAATCGTTACGGTGGTGAAAATACCGAGTAACAGGTAAGGTAATACCTTCTTACCTAAAATCATAATATTTAAAACGACATTGTTAAAAGATACTTTTACATTTGAATTTTTAAAATACATCTATTAATGCCATGATACACAATATTTACCTCTACCCCTGCCTTCCGTGGCCAAATCCATTGAAATTGTATGCGTGCTCATCAATTGCTCGAACCTTGTGCGCAACAGGCTATCCAGCTTGTCTTCTGTGGACATACCAGGTAAGAAGCGCGGCTCCGCAACCGCGGAGGGTGCGTCAGCTTGCTTCACCAACGTCAGCCCATCGGCGAGCTGAACGCTCTCCTGTACAGCACAAACAGAAACATGATTACACTATTGATTTCACTCAAACATTTGGTAAAACAAACACTAATCACTCGACTGTGTCACCTGTTCCACTGCTCTTGTGAGCGCCTTTAAGGCCTTGCCCTTCAAACACATCGTCATGTGCTTTTGCGCACTGCAATCGTCGTAAAGTTTCTGTAAAACATTGAGCTCGCCTGTCCACCACCACGAGCTGTCCTCAGCTCGTCCACTGTCAATTTCGTTCTGTGCTGAATCGTCGACCTCCATCCTTCGGGATCTTCGAGGCCCGTGCACATTGCCCGCGGCGACTACCACACAAATAACTGATAGAACGTATATCCGGAAAGCGGTACACATGTTCGTTTTTGTCACACACAGCACTAAAACTATAACTGAACGTGTATGAGGGTGGTCCAGCAGCGACTGCCAGGCGGTGGCGCGGGTGAGAGCTTATAACCGTGCGCCACTTGGCCGTCGAGCACCACCAAACATCCGCTATTCCGCACTAATTCTCCGCACGCGCACTTATGTAACTGAACTTGAAAATGATCGAGAACCATTTTCCAAGCCAATTTCTCCGATAAAATGCACGGCAAAAAGCAAGACACATATCTGTTACCAATTGCAACGAGTGCTGTACCTACTTCACGTTCACATGTGTGAAAAAGCGTAATTACGAGCTACTTGCGTGCGTAGTGAGCCCCATTCAGCCCCACATTTCATTCGCAAGAGACCGATTTCAGTTGATTAGTTGCCGTCGAGTCTGAACGAGTGGAAAATATTTCAGTCTTTATGATTGCCTGCGCAGGGTGCAAGGTAGCATCGCTAGCGTCAGGTGAACTGTATCGGCCTTGCACTCTAGTGTTGAGGCATAGTAAACTAACGTTGAAGTCACTACAGTTACAAGGAACCACGACTATATACGACTTACAGGAAAGTAAAAGCGGTTGCGAGCCGTGTGCCGGTGCATGTGTAATTTATAGTTTTCATCATATAATAAATATTATATTAGTCACATAATATAATTAATATTTATTCAATCTGACCGTGAATAACCTCATATGCTAAGTCATATTAATGAAAGGCATTCTAAACGATAATGGTGGGCTCATCATAATACTTAAGGTACTTAGGACCCAAAAATGTTTATCCACATTTCCACAGAAGTAATAATGTAGACAAGAATAAATAGTATTATCTGAGACATGTTTGCTATGCTAATAGTGCACGTATAACGTATATCTTCTCTATCTTACGCTTTCTTGAGCAGAGATGAAGAACTAGGTTATATATCTTTATGTTTATACACTGTAGTCACTAATCTGCTGCGAATCGTACAATGTATGCGGAGCCTCATCTTATTGCTATCATGTGTTGTTGTGGTTTTCTGATAAGTAGGTATGATCATAATTTATTTAATTTTTTGCACTTTTTAGGATAGGATAAACTAAAAACCATAAGGTAGAGGGCTGGACCGATTAGCTCATACGTAACAGACTATCTAGCCTACTTGGAATTTTAATAATTTACCTAAGGGGGAATGAAACTTTCCATAAAAAGTTGGCATATATATATATTTTTTTTTTTCGCCAAAAGTGAAACTTAAGCCATATCTTAAAGGACTGGATTAGGAATCAATAGTAAAAAGAATTATGTCTACCACCCGTAACCAAGCGAAGTTAGAGACTGTTTAGTAGATAGCTATAGCTTTTTATCAGTCGTAATTTTTCTTAAATAAAAATGCTCTGTCTGATATTTTAAGATTCCCATTGTTAAATATAGTTTTGGTTTCAGTGTTTATGGTAAGTACGCATTAAATAGTGTCCATCACTATCGCAAGACTAACGCTTAACTTTTCGATTCGTTTATCACTTTCTTTTTTTTATTTGTTTTAGTGATAAAAAATAAATTTAAAAATAAAAACCCATCTGCGTAAAAAAAATACTTTAGATAAAAACTGAAAAGAAAAAAAAATTCAGTCCAGTAGCGTAGAACCGAATTTAATTGCATTAATTAACACATAAATTAAAACAAATAATAAATTCTTTTAAGGAACATAATTATAAACTGCAACAGTCAGGACCCACGTTGGATGGAATGATTTTAGTCTAGATTATTTTAATGGGACTGAACTTTTTTTTTCAGTTTTTAGTCAAAGTATTTTTTTTACGCAGTCGGATTTTTTTATTTTACACTATTTAGTTATTATAATCTAATATCACTATATATTCACTATATTTTAGGCGTACATTTATATAATCATTCGCCTCGCTTATTTTGTATCTTAAATAAAATTGAAGTGTCTGTTTATAATATAAAAAAAATATTTGTTTACTAAATGTAAATATATCAAAGTGTATTCGATACTTAGAACAAAAATATGAATTTTGACATTTTCTGTTATCTGTCGGTTTGTTCCAGCTAACATTCACTGACGGATAGCAAATGTTACAAGCAGTTATTTAGCCTACTTTTTATTTTCCTGTGGGAAAAGGATTTCAAAATATGAGTTAATACTTCGAAAGGTTAAAAAATATTTGACGGTACTTTCATTGGGGTATAGGTTTTTTGAGGTGGGAAATCATCTAACTACTTCTCCCGCTCTAGAGTGGATCGGGAGGGCGCGTCAAACATTTACTGACTCAAAACACACCGGTGTCCTTCAGTTGCCCTTTGCGTTCTAGAACCACAAGTTACAGGATAGGTGGTAACAGCGCTGCTGGAACCCTACGGTTTTACTGACATCTCTTTGAGGATCGGGTAGTACAAGACACGCTGTCGACGATTTGGGTTCGGTCTGGACAAAAGCCAGACTGCCGGAGTGCGAGCTTCACATTGTACGTCGTCCGAAAGCCCACGCCTACGGTGGCTGGTAGTCAGGATCGGGGTCTCAGCGGCTGGGGCGTGAGGATGACCATTCCATTCACGTGGGCGGCTGTCTCCATCACTAGCATTACTGCCTCGCGAAGAAGGCGACCGCCACCCATGCACCCTAACTCTGGACCATGGCCTGGACGAGGGCCTGGTGCGAGAGGTCACTGCCGCCGATTGTCTCCACGAGGACACAATGGTGCTCCGCCCATGCGGGGCTCACCTCCACCGTAAGCTCTACCGTGTCCATGGGCGGTTTGCACAATGGCGATACCTCCCGAACATTACTTCCGCACGAATCCAGGGCAGGAACATCCCGAACTGACCAAGTTCGGTGAGAACCTACGACATACGGAAGCTAAAGACACCGTAAGGGTCTTTTCAGGCACTCCCCAAAGAGGGGACTTACCGCCATAATTATGGCATACCATAGACAGATACCCCTGGATTCACATCGCTGTAAAATAGTTTACTCAGCACCAAGTGATCTGATGTTGGTAACAAGTAGTTACAACGCAATAATGCTTCAGATATTAATTCACCGTCACGCTTAAATGCGTTAATTGTTTTAACGACTTATCCAATGATAACTATTACTTTTTCAGTGCAGTGTGATTTGTACGAATTATGATTGTAAGAAAAATGTGTTATAGACACATCGGAAATAAAATACAGAATGTTGTTATGTGCTGAAATATTAGTTTTATAACTAAGTATTTTTAATTTCCTCAAAGTTACGATTCGCAATTGATATAATTTTCAAAGGACCAGTACTTCCGTTGTTACATTGATAGGAGAAGTTGGTTAAAAAGAAAGCTTATGCGTGTGCACGCAGCTGTGTTTGACACGAATAGCGAAAACAAACTGTTTCATCGGTTCTACCAATGTTACGTTCTTGATTGTGATCACTTTGATGTTTGTTTCAGTTTAATTTTTTGTTAAATAAGTGATGATCATTATGATCTGTTATTTTTTTTTTTTAATAAATATGAAACGTAGGTTGCTAATAAAACCCCGTTCGTTATCAGTAGTTCCTCTATTGACTGGTTACCTCTATGGAATATTCATCATCATCATCATTTCAGTCGAAAGACGTCCACTGTCGGACATAGGCATCCTCACGGCATACCAACCAACACCGGACCAATACTGCTGGTTCTGAATTCAAACTTTTTGGTACACTTAATTAAGTTTATACTATTCATTTTCTAGAATGACTTCGATAATTTATTTATTTATTAACTTCATGTACAGTAATGGTACATAGACTTAATGCAACAAGGCATTCTCTACCAGTCAACCTATGGGTTAAAAAAATACTTTTTACAAAAAAAAATACAATCGACTTCAATGTAAAAAAACACTGAAAAGTGCAAAATACCTTTAATTTCGGAAGTCGGTGTTTCTATAATAGTTTTGTCTTTTTGTTATTTAACACCGACTTCCAAAATTAAAATATTTTGCACTTTTCAGTGTCTTTTTTACATTGAAGTGGGTTGTATTTTTTTTTTTACCCGACTGCATGAAGTGTTATGTTCTTTTCGTAAAAAGTTTTTTATTTTACACTTTTTAGTAATGGTACCACACTACTAAAAAGTACCCTTCAGCCAAACTTAAATACCTTATAGCCAGAGTGCACCTCATGACAATTCTAATAATCCCAAACAGGGTTAGATTACATTAATTTATTACAGAGTTCCGGTGCCTAACTTCAGGCTTCATCATCAGATTAGTTCGATATATTCCCCCTCTTCTTTCAGTCAGTCATCGACTACACGAATAAACAAAGCAATTTTACTTATTACGACGGTTCTGCTGTGATCCTATGAGGTTCTGTTCCATATCTTCAAAGTTCATGATCAGATCATAACAATATTTCTATGGGACTAACTCTGAAGCATAACCTATAAATAAAAAATTAAAAAATCGGTCCACAATTGACGAGAAATCGGTGAACAACATAAATAAAATACATTCAGCCGAACATAGAACTTCCTCCTTTTTGAAGTCGGTTAAAAAGACAACTGTGGTAGGTATGCACAATAAATAACAGATTATGTATTTCAAATAGAATATCATCATTGAATTAACTTGCTTATAATAACAAAACACATATATATGCTAATATTATAAACTTATAAATATTATGATAAATATTTTGACATTTTGACTTACTATCTAGATTCGAAACAACTTGTTGCATGAAATCAGAACTGCATCTCCTGTAGATAGATTAGTCTGAAAACCATATTGGTTATTAGCAATGAGTTGAGGTTTTTCAAGAAACTTTCATAGTGAGTTATTGAGAATTTCATTACTTTCTTCTAGAACTTTAGAGAGTGCAGATAGGACCGAAATCGGTCTGTAGTTATTAACACAGTCTCTGTTCCCTACCTTATATATCGGATGGACACACACGGATGGCACAGCTTTTTTTAAAAACCTCTGGAAAGACACCCTCCTATAGGCAACGATTAAAAACTTAAGTGATTGGTGAAATCAGAACATGTCGACAATTTTTCAATATTAGCGATGCCGTCCCTGCCGACTGCACAATCTGAACGTAATTCTAGGATTAGGGACTTTCCGCAGCAACCGCAGCTTCGTCTACTTCCAGGATGGTTAGAGAGTTTACAGGTGAGTCTCGGTTGACTGTAGGGGAGGGTGAGGGATGGCTACCGGCCGGTGATAATGCCATTCAGTATTTTCGTAGCCAAGTTTTTTTTTTTTTTTTTTTTATTCTGGATAGGTTCGCGCTTGACCGCCATCTCACCTGATGGAAAGCGATGAGGCGGTCGACGATGGAACGCGCTTACTTAGAAGTAACCTATTCACTCTTGACTTAAAGATTTCCGGGTTGTAGCTATCAGGAAACACACATTCCGGCAAGGAATTCCACTCCTTAGCTGTACGCACAATGAATGTGTTCCCAAAACGTTTTGTGCGTATAGGTGGAATGTCCACCATGTACCGGTGGCGCGTTGCCGTACGCCTGGTGGTCCGATGATGGAACGGGCTAGGCGGAATTAGGTTATGCAATTCCGACGCACACTCCCCGAAATGCAACCGGTAGAAAACCGACAGGCTAGCAACTCGGCGCCGATGCTCAAGACTTTGGAGCCTCGACTCAACGAATGCATCATTGCCAATGATCCTCCTGGCACGCCTCTCAATTGCCTCAAGTGCATCAAGCTGGTATCGGGCAGATCCGTCCCAAAGATGAGAGCAGTACTCCATACACGATCGAACTTGTGCTTGATAAAGTTTGAGCAGCTGTTCCGGCGTGAAGTACTGTCTGACCTTAGCGAGGATACTCAGCTTTTTTGCTGCCAGTTGAGTCTTTGCTTCAATATATGGCCCAAAGTTGAGTTTTGACGTCAGCGTAACACCAAGAAGATCAAGATGGTCGGTTAACGGCACGGTTACGCCCCGGAAAGTTGGAGCAGGACTGAATTGGCTCCTTTTAGCAGAAAACAGACACGCCTGGGTTTTAGCAGCATTGAACTTAACCAAATTGGTATCGCCCCATTCAGAGACTGCCTCCAAGGACAAGTTCAAGCGCTCGATCATAGCCTCTCGAAGAGACTGGATCTGTGACCCGCTAGCTTGCGCGCTGGATATGTAACTCTCAGCAACAGTGCTGTCGTCTGCATACCCAAAGGTACCGGGCTTAAGCAGATCATTAATGTGCAGCAAGAACAATGTTGCCGAGAGCACTGACCCCTGAGGGACCCCGGCATTAATGGCCATTTGACCGGACGAGCAACCATCGATGACCACTCGGATTGACCGGTCACTCAGGAAGTCTGCGATCCAAGCACACAAACCAGCAGGTAAACCGAAAGAAGGAAGCTTGCTAATAAGGCTTTCGTGCCAGACCCTATCGAAAGCCTTCGAGATATCGAGAGAGACGGCAAGCGCTTCCCCGTGTTTCTCGATGGCTTCACTCCAGATGTGGATGGCATATGCTAGAAGATCACCAGTTGACCGATTTCGGCGAAAGCCGTATTGTCGGTCACTTAGGATGTCATTAGCTTCTAGGTATGCCAGGAGTTAAGTATTGAGTACACGTTCCATAGTCTTACAGAGAATGGACGTTACTGAAATTGGTCTGTAGTTAGCTGGGTCAGCCCGACTACCTTTCTTGGGCACGGGCTGAACGTTAGCTTGCTTCCATGCAATCAGCACTTTTCCAGTCTCAAATGAAAGCCTAAATAGGCGTGTCAGGATCGGAGACAGTTCAGGCGCACACGTTCTCAGAACAATTGCTGGTATCCCGTCTGGGCCACTAGCCTTGTTCACGTCAAGGTTACGCAGCACCCTGCGGACGTCCTTTTTTCCGACTGTGACCGAAGTTTTTTCCGACTGTGACAAAAAATTTACCTTCCTCATCAATTGCGGATTTTGGACTGCTACATATTGTGAGTAGTCCGTTAGGCTAGATTTCGTTTTATGGTTACCACTTGTTTTAATTTATAAACGTGAGATATATTGTTATTATTTCTTTACACTACACACATCATCAGTGCACATCCACACACCGTTTCAGAATATTGTTACGCATCCTCGCACCGCGCAAGCTCCTCACAGTCCTCGCAAGGTTTCAATGGATACAGATACACAATTTCAAAGATCCACTGCGCGTCCTCGCACCGGTATACCGCCGTTTGCCCGAATTTTATTTATCCTAATATCATTTGCCATATTAGTCAACAGCCATAATATTATACGACGTAATATTCAATTGCCCTACTCTTATTTGCTATATTAGTCACGTGCTAGAAGCTTTGTTTCCCATAAAGTCACTTACCATGACACCATATGTCATAATCATTGTAAGCCCTAATTATCACATGCCCTAATTATCACATGTCCTAATTATCACATGCCCTAATTATCACATGCCATAATTATCATATGCCATAACATCATTTGCCATCGACATTGGGTATGTAACGGTTGTTATATCAGGAGAAACTGGATGTAATTTTTTATTTAGGACACTCCGACTCGGATAGGTTAGGTTAGATTAGATGCCATCGTGTTATTTTTTTATAAACCACACAGAAGTAGGAGCCCGCGTAGCGGGGCTCCGTCAACCAAGCCCACCATCAACCATGCATAGAATTTTAAATGTTATGTCTAATAATCATTATGGCGTTTAAATATTATGTTTGATAATTATTATGAAAAACAATACGTATGGCACTCGTATCTTATGGTATCTAAGTTTCGGGCAATGAACAGTATGTCATATGTCTTTTAGGGCAAATAAAACATTCGGGAAAATGAAATTCGGGAATATGATGATTATGGTATATAATCTTCGGGTAAACAATAGACAACCCCTCGTACCACCAGATAGGCGGTGTCACCGAGTGTGAAAAATATGAAGTAGTCGCGAAAAATATCAAATTGAGTGAAAAATATTTTTGTTTTATCAAACTTCGAACTGGTGTGATATTATGCACAATTGAATAAAACTACTTTTATCTATTAAAAACTGGACTAATATGCATACATTCATTCTGATTCTTCATAAAAAAAATCTACAAGCAACGTTTTACCGTTATAAAATTTGAATTTTATAAACAAATCTGTAGATTTAGAACATTCTTGATTCAATCACGCAAGGAAACTTCGAGCATAGTCCAACAAATTGCCCTGTGGGTGACTTTGAGCGTTTCAGAGTCATATGTCATCGTTGACAACACAACTTTTGTCTTGAGACACAGTGCTATATCGGACAAGAATATACCGCGCAGCTTCCCGAACGCTGCTAAGACTATTCTGATTCAATTTAGGATTTCCGGCCACCGTAGGCGCGGGCTTGCGGACGGCGAGCAATGGGTGGCTCGCCGTCCGGCCGTCCGGTAATCGGACCGAGCCCAAGTCGGCGCGTACTGTTTCACGCGCGCCTCATTGAGATGTCAGCAAATCGTAGTGGCCCAGCAGGGTCGAAGCCTACTGGGGCCACGGGTAGTGTGAAAGCGAAACCCGGGGCCCTGGGACGAAGGCAACGAAGGAACAGGAGTGGGTTTTTAGTCAGTAAGAGTCTGACACTATCTCCCGCTCCGCCCAAGAGCGGGGATGTCATAAGGATGATTTTCCCACCCAATAAAAAAAAAAAAAAAAAAAAAAAGCATAGCCCCATTAACAAGTGATTTCACCATTTTCCATGGATTCCGTCACTTTTCTGTAGAATTTTACCATTTTACCTATGGTAAATATTTGATTTTGTAGTTCCTGATTATTATTCATACTTCTGGAACATCATTATATTGAATTGTTAATTATTAAAGAGTAATATTAACTCTAGTTAATAATACAAAATAAAAATAAAAAAATATCACAATCTCGCAAATCTCGCGGGTTTGTCGAATTCAATCCCGCACGCCTGCGGGATCGCGATTTTGATGCGGGATTGTATTCCCTAATTGAGACATAAGTACATGAGATATTTGAATTATATATATAGCCTATGTCGCTCGGTGATAAAGTAATATTCTGCTGCTGAAATGTTTTTTTTTTTTAATTGATCTAAACCAGTGCTTGACTGCAGTCAAGCAGCAGCAGAGCCCTGGGGATCTCTTTCGCATCACACATGGCTCCAGTAGGCTTCGACCCTGCTGGGCCCCTACGGTTGCTGACATCTCCTTGAGGCGCGCGTGGAACAGTACGCGCCGTCGACGATTTGGGCCTGGTCCGGACGGTTACAGGACGATAGGATGGCGAGCCACCCATTACTCACCGTCCGCAAGCCCGCGCCTACGGTGGCCGGAAATCGGGATCGGAATCCCGGCGGCTCCTTTACTAGCATTACTGCTTCGCAGAAGGAGGCGACCGCCTGCCACTCCTTCTCGCTCCGGACCATAGCCTGTACCAAGGCACGGTGCGAGGGGCCGCTGCCGCCGATCGCCCCCACGAGGACACGGCGGTGCTCTGCCCAGGCGGGGCATACTTCTACCGTATGCTCCACCGAGTCCTCCGGGCGGTCCACACAATGGTGGCACCCGGGTTGCTACGGATGGTGCGGAACCGTTCGTGCGCGAGTCCCTCTCGCACTTGGCCGGTTTTTTAAATATTTCCAAAAAAAATTGAGTTAGTCATTACAAACAAAGATACAAATCTTTTCTCTTTATAATATTAGTATATATAGGTATCTTTGTAAACATTTTACGAAATTGTACACCAAAATCATAAAGTGGTAGGTACCACTTCACTCAAAATTTTGGGAATTTTGAATGAATTCTGTTACTTCAATTAAAATGAAAACAATCGTATAAAAAGTGACGTTCAGCGATTTTGCCAATTAGGTACCGTAAAACCTTACAAAACTTGCTCAATTGAACCGAGTTTGCCCAGCAATATACTTTTCCCAAATATTCAAAAAACCGGCAACATTTTAAGTTGTGTTGTATTAAACTTAAAGAAGAAAATTAAATACATCCCTGACAACATTGCATAACTGAATTTTTCTAATTTCACTCCAGTCGGTGGTAATAAAATCTCAAAGTTGGTGGTCTAATTTGCGGGTCAAAAGACGTGTGAAAAACTTTGTCTGTAACTCGATTTTTAATTACAGTAGGTAAATAAGTTTTTAACCACTGTTAGTTTGTAATAAATAAACAAGAAAGATTGGATATCCAACGCAAAATCTCTCTCAAATTAGAAAATATGAAGGTGGCCAATGTCAAATTCGTCTTTATCAAGCAGTTGTTTCGACTTTGCCCACCAAGATATTAGCGTTAGGATTGTCAACTCAATGTTAAATTAAATTTGAGATAAGTAGACCTGCGTTACCATATTAACAGTATCTTTATAAAAATGACAACCTTAATTCATCGTTATATTTGTATTTAAAACCGGAAAAAAATATTTCGACTTTGTTTACTCAAAGTCAGGCAATATGAATGTTTACTTGTATAGTAATAAAGTCCTATGATAAATTGTAATTTTTTTCTAGAATGACCTTTAAAGCTTATGTTCTTAAAGTAGAAAAGACCGAAGATACGAACGTTTCTGCAAAATGGGCAAACTTGTAAAAAGTACCTACTATAATTTTGGCCCGCTGTACAAATTGAAGTTTCATATGCGCTTATAGTTACGCATAAGCATACATTTCCTTGATATGTTTGTATATTCTATGCAAAGAACATTACATTTGACAATGTTGTAGCATAATTTTTATTTAAAAGTAACATTATTATTTAAAATATAGGTACAGTGCGGAATAAAAAATCGCTATTGCGGTGGATTATTGCTGTGGACTATTGTCCACTAAAAATATAAAATATAACGAAATGTAATGTGTATTGAATTCGCACCTCATGGCATATCTGTAAGGTAACCAAAGAGTATAGTAAATTGAAGGTAACGATCTCCTCAGTGAACGACAGTATCTATCTACGGAATTTGCCGCAATTCGTCTACTGGGGGACCTACTAGTGTATACTTATCTCATTCTCAATCTGGTGGGATACAACACCATCAAAATTTAAGTGTTTGTTCACCGCCAAAAATTGCCGTTGACCTTGACTCCTGCTTTTCAGAATGTATCCTTGGAGTGCATCGACCGTCTTCAACTCTTAGGAGTTGAAATTTCCTCAAATCTTAACTTTGGCCGGTTCATTGAGTCCAAAGCCAAGGCATTCTAGCTGCTAGAAAACTCTTCGGTTCGTTTCTTGCAAAGGTCCGGCGGTATGTACAGTGCCGGTCATAAATCCATTAGCAGTTACAAATCTATCGCATCAAAGCAAGTCGCACTTACGATACTATAACAAACATTTTGCACACATTCACGATCTCGTATATTGCACTATTTCATCATTATCTAGTCACAAAGAGTGCTATATATTGATCATTTGTTTACCTAGTCTGTCATGTCGTGGCGGCGTATTATGATAGCTGTAAGAATTTCAACCTTGTCACTATGTGTCTCTCTGGCTTAGCGGTTAACACATTGGTTAAGATAACTTGCCTACACGTTGAAACCTGCTTTTGAACCCCAGCTACAAAACTCTTTTTGTATTTTAATCGCGAATCCTAAATAATTATAATTATCTACGATGAGTTAGACTCGATGAGATGTTTCCTTAACTATTATCTATTAGTTGAACTTGTTATTTGTAGAAAAGAAAAAAATGTAAAACAAAATACCTAAAGTTACTGGATTGAATAAGTAATTACGATGTTGTTAGTTAGCGAATTTTGTTAAAAGTGCTTGTGTTATTATTGCGATTAGCGTGTTGTTTGACTATCTGATTCGAGATGTAAGCCAGCAGCGAGATTCCTATTGATGCCAGGGCAAAATATTGTCGCTTTGCATAGAAATGGACTTAATATTTCTCAAATTTCAACTGAAACTGTATGCCAGTTTCAGTTGATATTTGTGTAAGTTATTTTTAAAGATTATACCTATTAGGTATGATGTGGTGTATGATTTTCTTATTGAATAAATTGCTAGTTGCAACTTCACCCTAACGTTGTTGAGACCTCTATGCATAGAAGGCAAAACGCCTAGTCTCTTATACCGCGTACATCGATGGACTGGAACAATTTACCTGCAGCGGTCTTCCCGGCCGAATATAATTTACTCATCTTCATACCTAGAATAAGTAGGCTCTTAATAAACTAGTGCGATTCACCATCAACGATTGCATCACTGCTAACCTACAGCATTTATGGTATTGGTGGGATCGCCGATCGCAGTCAAGCACTAATTTGACCCAAAAAAAAATTATAAAAATAAGGTACGTTCGCATTCGTATAAAACTCAACGAAACAAAACGTACTGTCACTGTCGTTAGATTTGACATTGACATTTGACAAATGTGTAACCAAAACACCACGTTTTACATGTTTCAAAACATATTCTAAACGGCTTATTAGTTTTCCTTCCTAATTTAAAATGAAAGGTGAAAGTGAAGTAAACAGTAATGATCTCAAATTTTTGGGTAGTGACCCAGGCGCTGTTAAATTTGGAAACTTTATCAACTATTATACATTCCACGATGTGAGCGAAAGGATTAAAAATCTTCACCCACAAATGTTTCCAGCAGCAAAGGGCAACCAGCTTGTGTGCCTAGACGTCGGGTGCAACACAGGAGAATTATCCAAGGCTCTATATGCGTACTTAAAAACTGTTTACCCAACCTGTGATATCTACATGTTAGCAGTGGACATTGATTCCACATTAATAGAAAGAGCCAACGATTCTAATGAAAATCCTAATATTAAGTTTATTACTTGTAACATTATGGATCTAAATGATCGTCTTCATATTCAAAATTATTTAGACTCTTGTAAACATAAAGCTTTTGATTTAACATTTTGTTTTTCAGTAACTATGTGGATTCATCTGAACAATGGAGATGAAGGATTACTAGAATTTTTGAAGCTTATAAAGTCTATTTCTATAACAATCATAATTGAGCCACAGCCATGGAAATGCTACAGAAATGCCCAAAGAAGGGTCAAGAAGTCTGGCAGCTCTTTTGATTTGTATGAATCTTTAAAAATAAAAAGTAATGTAGACTCTGTCATTGAGAAAACTTTATCAGATGGCTCCCACTCCAAAACTTATGAATCTCAAAGCTCTTCTTGGAACAGAAGAGTTCAAAGCTTCAATTTTATAAACCCATGAGTCTAACATAAGTTTTACATCAGATATAATAATTAATATATTATAATAATAATTAGATATAATAATTATATATTTTTAATATATCAATAATTTATTTTGTAAATATAATAATTCTTTGACACCTCATATCGCATGTCTTTGTAACCTAACTCCTCCTAAAAGGCTTGACTCAATTGGATGAAATTTTGTATGTTTGTAAGTTTCTTGATGGTTTGCAAATACAATTGAACCCAGTAGATGGCATCATGATTGCATGAAATAAATCCATTTAAATTGTTGATTTAAAAAACACAAACATAATAATTATAACATGTGTTGGGTCTGCTAGAATTGGACAAAGGTTAGAGAGAAATGATGTAATAACTTGAGCAACAATATCTTTTATTTAATTATATGGTTCATAGTAGGAACATACAAAAGACCTATGCATAAAACAGCATTTTTCAAATCTTTGTACTTAAATTATAATTAATTCTAGAAATACTCTTGATAACAAACATGCTCTCAAAACATTCTTATTGTATTCATGAAACGGAAAAAAAGTGTACAAACTATCTCCTACTTTAAACATTATTACATAATTTACAAAATAGGTGAATTCTTTTACAAATACATATATACAATATTTAACATGTTTTATTTTAAGTTGTGACTTCCTCTGTGCTTGATTCAAACTCCAACTTCACATCTCCACCAAGTCCATCTGTGTCCATCTCTGTTTCTTGAGCATTCAACATGTTTAGTGTCACCTGTAAAAAACAAAACGGCTAGTTATTACTTTTCTAGACATAAAATTCAGATGTAATTTCTACCCCTTGGAAAAAACGTGTGATTGGTTTTTAAGAATACTGCTCTAACACTGAACTTAATTTTTCCTACATTGTTGTGTCCCTATAAACATGTGATGGAAGTCAGACACGCAGCCACTTCTAACCATTCTAACGTCGTTGCGACTTTAAGACCTCTTATGTGTCACTTTTGCCAAAATCACTTTTTTCTGCCAGTGTTTTTTTTTATTTTGAAGCTCTATCAAATGCTCTCATGTGTATACAACGATTTAATTGTCATTTGTTCAACAATGTGCTTCCTAATAAAATACTACTTTTACAAGTAAACTGTTTTTTTTTACTATTATACTTTTAAATTCAACTAATAATAGCAAATTTAAAAGCAGGAAATCATACTGCTGATACCTATATTATTTGTTGTAGTTGGTTTCATTATATTTTTTTCAGTAGATGGTTTTTATAGTTTTTTCATAAAGTTGAATTTTACACAGTCGTAACGACGCTATGTAAAATACTGGTATACTTGAAGTGAACTACATCCTGTTAGACTAGAAGTCAATTCCAACTGGGCTGGCAAAATGGTAGGCAGATTGATATGACACGGCTCATCAATAAAATTATAACGATAAACAATGACGAATGAAGGCATGGTAGGCGCAACGATTGAGCGATTGGCTGCTGCATTGCGCGTCGCGGGTTCGGTTCCTGCATGGAACAAGACATTCTGGTGTTCTGGGTCTGGGTGCCTTATGCATGTGAGTTTATGTTTGTAAATGCACCCACAATACAGAAATAATTCCTAGAGTGGAGCCATGTTTTATTTAAATTATTAAAAAATATATATGTTGCCTTTACTATCACAAACTACATAGTTGAGATATCCTTTACTTTAATGCCATGCTCTCTGGAGTAAGGGCACTTGAAGCCTGAGTGCTCTAAGCATTCAATAATTAAATTGTATTGGATCATTTGGCTGGTAACACTATCTTCTTGCTTTGAATAAATGTATTTCTCAATATGGTAGGCAGATTTTTCTATTATACCTATATTTCTACATAATTATTATGTGATAACTTTTTCTAATACCATGTACCTCTTGAACTTTTCTAGGAGTCTTCTTTATTGCTGTTCCCCAAAGCCCCATAACATAATTCTAACCAGACTGGTTTGAGGATAGCTTTGTATATTGCCATTTATTTTTGTTTGATATTTTTTTTATGGTTGATAGGTTTGCGCTTGACCGCTATCTCACCTGATCGAAAGCGACGATGCGATCGACGATGGAGCGCACTTACCTAGAAGTAACCAATTTGCTCTTTACCTAAAGACTCCCAGGTTGTAGTCATCAGGAAGCACAGATTCCGGCAAGGAATTCCACTCCTTAGCTGTACTCACAATGAATCTGCTTTTTTGCTTATAAATCAATAAATATTTCTGATCCTTGTATAAAGGTGTTTTCTTTTGGTCCAGATGTTTGGAAATTGGAACTGCCACAATAGCAGTGTCATCAATAAAATTGGCCATAGTGGTATTGTCATTGGTCAGAGTATCTGCAGTAAATAAGAGATACAAAACAGACCCCAAGAGACTGCTGTGTTGCACTACTGATTATATTTTGCACATTTTCAATAATCTCACCATTGAATTAATAAGTGTACTAGAGACTTCTTGATTTTTTTATAAAAGTTTTATAAACTCCAGCCAGACTTGGTTAAAGGCCTGACTAATATTTATAATATAATACTGCAAAACAGAATATCTTGTACAATTGTATTTGTTATTAAATTAAATAGAACTAGGGTACTTTCAATTCTATAGGTGATATTAAGCTAATAATAATGATAATGTACTAAAGTGAAACAAGACCTGCTGGGATAAAGGTGCCGTGTGGATATTATGCTGGTTGTGGGCTGGTATACTGCTTGCTAATGTCCTTTCTTCTGTTAATTTCTTCTTCACAGGAGTTTTGGGCTGCTGGCTGAAATAGAGCATAATAAAATCATGTTAATCAAATTTTTCCAATATTATGTAATATTTTTAATAGTCACCAGACATTGGCTGACCAACAATATAAAGATTTTAATTTTTTAACAGACTACTAATAAATGTGTAGGCAAGATTCTAAATTCTATATTTTTTAACAAATACAACAAGCAAGTTACACTTTGATCTTAGCTAAAACACTGACAAGCGATTTGATAATCATATTGCCATCAAAAGAATAATAAAACCACCTCTGGTATAGTAATAGTGCTATTCTGTAACAATCCCACTGCAATTATTTAGATGAAGTGAGCAGTCAATTCATAGTAATATCAAGAATGACAACTCACTCTAAGTCCTTTACACCAGTATTCAGTTTTTATTTTTTTAAGGTGGGAAATCATCTAATGACAAATCCCGCCGGTCTTAGGCAGAGCGCGAGATAGTGTCAGACTTACTGACTAAAAACCCACTCCTGTTCCTTCTTTGCCTTAGACCCAGGGCCGCGGGTTTCGCTTTCACACTACCCGTGGGAACTTACTGTATTCGATACTTACCGCCATAATTGTCCTGTGCCCAACCAGTTTTCACTGTGAGCTTTTTTTTACGGATTCGAAAGGCAGCTTGAAATAACTAATCTAGAAACCAGATTCTCTTAAATACATATTAGTCTATCTATTTAAGAACTTTTAGTTTCCTTTTTACCTTCAGGTACAGCACAATTGGTACTGTGCATAACATATTAGGCACTTAACTTACCTAAGATTTGGCTCTCCCATTGGATGTAATGTCATAGCCAGATCTGCTAACTTATTAAACGCAGCTCCAGCCTCAGTAAATATTTCTCCGACCTGAAATCATTTGTAACCTAAATGAATAATTGTCATGAATATAGAATTAATTCCAGTAACTTTGAAACTTAAATATATAAACGTTGGTTACCTTCGCTGCTGAATTCGCTGCCGAATTATTCATCGTTTTAGTTTAAAATCTTAACTTAATGTATCTATAAACTGCAAGGTTCCAAATATTAAATAATTTGTATTGTAAACAAGGCCTCAAATCAAACAACCATAATAATGCCATCTATCTATGAACATTGAACAGAATACCATTTGATGACAGATGTCAGATCACAGTAGGGATGGACGATATTTCATGATATACATTGATGTATTATAAACACTCGATCTGTAATTACTATGCATCGTATTGAAACGATGTATTATTAACACTTCCACATCGATAACGTATCGATGTTTATTATTTGATGCATCGAATACGCAAACTACTATAAGATGAGCAAGAATCTTTTATAAGGGCGGATAAGATCCTTGGAGATTAATGTTTATGAGTATAACACTGACGGACGACTACAGTTACTTTCACAACGTTTTGTAAATCGTAATAATCAGTACAGCCAATATAAAACGCCTCCAATTTATCAGTTTGGATGAATGTTTTATGTTCCTTTTGCCTCAGAGCTGACAAATTCAAACTTAAAAAATGAAACCGAAAACAACAATATGGCCGTCCGAGTTTCTGCAATCTATATGTATGCTGTGTCGAATAATATTTTCTAATTTTTAACTATTTCTTTAAGGCCTAAACATATCCATTACGGAAAACAATCGATGTTTAGGAAACATCGATGTATTTCTCAATACGATTATTGACATCAAAGCAACCAATCGATGCATTAAATCGGAAAAAGTATCGATTTATATTTTAAATGTCCATCCCTAAATCACAACTAGCGATGGTCAAGTCGAGTTATTTCAATCAAGTTAAACAAGAAACGTGTCAACTCTAGTTGCTTTGTCCTTCAAATCGAGAATACTCGATTGGTAACGGCGACGACGCGAGTCGCGCGACACCCCGCCGTGAGTCAACTCGAGTTCTTCCTTTGAAATGCGAGTCAAGTCAGTCGAGGGGCCACGTTCTTTCGTTCAATGAGAGCGACACTTGGAACTCGTCGCATTCACCGCGTATCTTTTTGTATGATAGCAGCAACAATAATTCGGTAGCGAATTTAATCGTTATTTAGGTTTGAATCCAGCATATTATTAACAATTTGATGGATTAATTTAATAGCTATATTTCACCTTGAAATAAAAGCGTGGGTTTGAGTTTTTCTCAAAAAATTACAACAAAACAGTTTCTTGTTAACTATGTTCTCCAAGTTACAAATATACCAGTAATATATCAACTCATAAAAATCTGATTAAGTTTTTTTATATTGATATAAACTAGTGCTTGACTGTGATCCCATCTGATGGTAAGCAGTGATACAATCGTTGATGATGAGGCACACTAGTTTAATAAGAACCTATTCGCTCTAGCCTTGTAGACACCTGAATTATAATTTGACGGGCAGACCGCAGCAGTTCCGTTCGAGTCGAGTGGATCTAACTCGAGTGTTTGGTTGACGCTTATTAGCTCGTTTTGTGAATCGACTCGGCCGATCGAGCTGATTTAACACTAGAAGAGCAAAATTGCTGAACGCAATTTGAAGTTGGAATTAACTCTAATGTCGCCATCGGAGTAAATACTCTACACACGCATTTTTAAATGCGAACGTAGAGTTCAACAGTCAATGTCAAGCAAGTCTCATGTATGGCCGCTTCACTGACCTCTATATATAGAGGTCAGTGGGCCGCTTACACCAACCTAGGGTGGGTTGGTATAAGCTCGGAGTTAGAGTTAGTTGGGTTAACACTAAGGTAGCTAGTCTAGTACTCTACTCTACTATTACACCACTCGCATTCGATATTCAGACAGTCTCAGTCTACGTAGCGTCACACAAGAAAAAGAGCAACTTACGCCAATGTCGTGTAGAGGAATGAAACAGAACGATATGATTAATAGATAAATATAGGCTAAGACTGTCTGAATATCGAGTGACAGAAGCATTTTTAAACGGTTGGAGTAGTGACTAACTTAATCTAGTTATTTTTAAATGCAGGGCTGGTGTGCTTTATTATGCTAAAAATCGCTAAGCACACCAAAATATGATATATAATACTTTGGTGTAATATATACTATAATACTTAATAAAAATGTTATATTAAGTCACCCTTTTAGGCTTTTGCCCAATGAGTATTGATTTGAGTTGCAACTCGAGTCTGCCACTATTCCAAATCGAGTTGTAAAGAATGCGAGCGGGTCATCGCTGACTACATTACAGAAACCATAGATATAGAATTCCAGAAACATTGCTGTCTTGTCCTACATATTTTTACTCGACTGCAAGAAGGTTTGACTTAAAGGTCCAAGTGACCAGGTTATTAAAATCCAAAAAAAAGAAAGAATGAAGGGTTAATATTTTTCACGCGTATCTTGTATGTATGTAATATTCCGCTGAACGGATTTATATAATTAATATATCGTAAGATTCGTCTTGAAACCCAAAGGTTCTTAGTATGTGACGTTAAAAAAAAACCAACATGACGACTGTGAGACGCCAAAATTTAACTAACTGTTACACCCGACTCCGTTACTCTAGTTCTAGCATGAGGCGTCTAGTGGCTGCAAGGTCGTTGACTATAGACTTCCCCAGCGTTCCAAATGCGATAAAAGTGATTTTATTACGAATCCAACCAAAAGTAGTCACAATTTTTTTTTATATTTTATTTGTTGAGACGTTGAAAAAAATCCTGACGTTGCGCGTTGGTCGGATAAGCAATATTATCGCTTTCATCACTTCTCGGAACGCAGTTTCAGGGTAAATAAGAGAAAAAAATACCATTTCCATTTAAAAAAAAAAAAAAAAAATAGTGTGATGCGTAGGTAGTATCTCTCTGTAGTCTGTGGTGTGACCGTGATGACAATTTTGAATTTTGACATGTTTTTGTTGAGTGTTGTTGAGGTTAGAATTTCTCAAATGTATTAGTGTGGTGTTTTTTTATTATGTTTTTCGGTTATCTTCTTCAATGTTAAAACAGGAATAAATAGATAAGTTAAAACGGTTTAAACTATTGTAAGCACGTTAAAAACTCATGTCTCTCTTGATATTTTCAAACGATAACCTACAAAAGTATCAGGAAGTAAAGCGAAAGTACTCAGAATTTTCCACAAGTTCTTTTTAAAACTTGACGTACCTACTGTACTTAAAAATGAATAGACCTCCACGGCCACGTATGATGAACAACTTTCAGCGGAGCCCAATACCTCACAACTATCAATGGCGCCCAAACTGGGGCCCACCGCCTCGTTGTTCATACAATAATCCACATTCTGCATCAGCCGGTATGAGAACTGAAAATGTTGAAAAGCACTGGTGTGAGACCTGTGATAGAGAATTTCATACAGCAGATCTTCTCCATAAACACAAGCAACAGCATCAGGTAAATCAATAAAATAATGATAGTATAATTTAGAATTTATCAACTGTGTAACAAATGTACTGCTTTGTGCATCATAGGACTCTGTACTTCCATACTTAATATTATAAATGTGAAAGTAACTCTTTCTAAATCCGCCCCTAAGATGACCCACTGACTCTCTTTCTATTTGTCTGTCTGTTACGCTTTCACAGTTAAACTACTGGACCAATTTTGTTGAAATTTTATATGAAGGAAGCTTGAACTTCAAGAATAGAATAGAAAAAAATATTTTTATTCGCTTAGAATGTATGTACATAAAAATTAGTTGTTAAGTGGTAAAATAGGATCCATGTACATTCTGCCTTAATTCATTAAACCCCGAGTGAACACCGGCATTCGCTTGGTCATTGTTTTTCTATTGTGTCTATAATTACGCTACTCAAATGGTTAATATAGCATGCAAATGTAATACAAACTAGAGGATATTGAAGACATTACGAAGATGGCCAAAGGCTACTTTTTATCCATCTTCAACTGCAAATTTGCTTCTGCAATAACCAACATTCATGCAGATAAAGCCGAAGATAGTTAATAGTAATAAGTGCTTTATTTTTGTTTTAAACAATTTTAAATAAATATTTCTGCCAAACTGCATAGCAGTTAATGACAGTATAAAATAAATAATAATAGTTAATAATGGTTAGTGATAGTTAATAATGGTATTAAGTAATAGTTTTATTTTGCAAATAGGTTTTTAAAACTATTACTCATCAATTCAAACAAGATGAGGCCAGTGTTTCCTAGCAGACTACCCTGAGAAGAAACAGAAATAAACTCAGCGATGTCAACACTGTACTGTACTTTTTCAAATAATCAAATCAGTCAAATATTGAGAGAACAATACAAGAAAGGTTTTATATTATAACATTATTTTTGTTTCAGAAATGTAACATAGATGGCTGCCAGTTTATTGCACATCCTAAAGTCATTACAAAGCACATACAAATGCAACACTCAACAGGCTTGTATAAAAAAATTGCAAACCTTAATAATCCTGAAGATATACAGAAATGGCGAGAAGAAAGGAAAAAGAAATATCCAACAAAATCAAATATTGAGAAAAAAGCTGCTGAACGTCAGGAGAAAATTGATAGGGGTGAAAAAATGGCTATGAATCATGATTATAGAAATGACAAGCGTAGATCAACAGGTAGTGTATTCATTTTATAAAGAAGTCTCAATTATTTATTCAATTTATAAATAAATTTAGTATATGTGTGTACTAGCATTAAAGTAGAAAATATGTCACCCGTCACACATTCTACTAGAGAACAATTTTTAAAATTGGTCCACAAGTTTTTAAGAGTATTAAGAACAAACAAAAATACAAATTTTTCTTTTTTACAATTTAGTATAGTTGACAATACTTTCTATCAATTTTTTTCAAATAAGGTTTAATTTTCTTATTCACAGCACAAGGACCTAATTTGAAGAGTCAACATAATTTTGATAAAAGAAACCAGAATTTGAAAGTAACAAGACCGAATAACAAAAGTAATTTTCCAAATGCAACAAATAACCAACCAGCAAAGAAAATACCAAGAGTTATGCCGAAGCCACCAGCTACTGCAGAAAAGAATAAACTAAAACCATTTTCTGGAATAGTCAATATAATAGAGATAGAACAAAATGCAGATGATACTTCTGAACCATTTGTATCTAATAATAATTTAATTGAGGATGATGATGAAGAAGAAGATTTAGTCAATCCTAAAGAAACAACAAATTCTCAAAAGCCAGTGCTTTGTGGAGCTTTAACATCTCTAATGTGTGAGTATGGATCGACAGATGAAGAAACTGAGGAAAAAGAAAATGAAATGCATGAAAATAAATCATCAGTTACAGAAAATAAAAAAGTTGACCCTCCAAGAAGTGAAAGCAATAAGACTGATACTTCACTTGATAAATCAAAATTTATGGAAAAAAAATGTAGTGATGATGAAGGTCCAGAAGAAGTGAAAATTCTGAAAAATAATATAGAACATGATACTGCCCCAGAAGCAGTTATAAAAACTAAAGAAATGGCATTAAAAAATATGCCTCCAAGAAAACCGGAAAGACAAAATTACAAACTAAAACGGAAAATACCATCAACACTACTTCAAAAATTATTACATACAGAAATTAGAAAAGAACGTAACATAGTGTTACAATGTATAAGGTATATTAGAAAGTGCAATTATTTTGAAAAGCCTAACCAATAAAAAGACATTCCTAACAGCAATTAAATCATTTTCTACTACTGTTTCACTATCTTTCAACCCGAAGTTATTTATTTCGGCTGCCGCAGAGGGCTCTCCACGGTGGAAGCCATCATATACAAGCGAGCACTCACGATGGGGCTACAGTGTCCCGGGGTCCTCTTGGTAGTGTCTCTGGAAATCACCAAAGCCTTCAATGCATTAGGGTGGCACTCAGGTATCACCATGATTAATTATAGGTAATTTCTATCACAATAGTTGAAGCACATCGGATATAATAGTAAATTCGTACACCTGAAAGAGTTGAACACCTCCGAAAGCGAGTCACCTCGTAAAAAGTCATCATCTTCCTGCCCTTGTCCCATCTTATTTGGGGTCGGCGCAACACGTTTTGTTTTCTTCCATTCTATCCTGTCAACCGCCATGCTATCACTAACTTCCTTTTCTTTCATATCACTGTTCACACAATCCAACCATCTTTTCTTTGGCCTCCCTCTCCCTCTCCACCCATCCACATGTATACTTATAACTCTTTTAGTACTATGCGGTTCATCTCTCCTCTTTACATGAACATACCAAGACAAACGATTCCCCTTCATCATTTCAGTCACTGGTGCCACTTTCAAACTTCCTCTAATATTCTCATTTCTCACTTTATCCATTCTCATCACACCACACATCCATCTCAACATTCTCATCTCCGCTACATACAATATTTTTTCATCTGTTTTTTTCACAGCCCAACATTCTGATCCATACAGTATGACAGGTCTTATCACGGACTTGTAGATTTTGCCATTTAACTTGGGGGGCATCCGTGGGTCACAAATTGTTCCAGTGACCTGTCGCCATTTCGTGTGTATCAGAATGGCGGGTGTAATTTCCAGATTTACCTAAATTTATTACAGTTATTTGGTACCTTCTGTGTACCTTTACGTACCTCTCTTGAAAATCTGCGTACCTACACCCGTACGATGATATTTTAAAAATTAGGTACACCCGCCATCCTGATGTCAGAACCAGAAATGAATCGGAAATGAAATTAACGGACACAATTTACACACAGACTCAGGACAACACTTTAAATGTGATCCGCAAATTGTTGTTTTATGTGGAGATCAAACCCACAACTTCGTGTTCAGCAGTCGCATACTACGACCACTGGACCACTGGCAGTCTACAATTAAACTATTTTTATTAGATGCATTTGTATTACTCTGATGCAAGGACGCGGTCATTATATTTCCTTGTTGCCTGTTTCCTAATGATTCTGATATCAATAGTAATAAAATATGAAATTATTTCCATTCAGTTCCAGGATCGAAATAGATTCATAACATATATCAAGCTAGATAATGTATGCATATAATTTTCTTGAGACATACTTGGTTTATCGTTTCGAATGAAGGTGTTTCATTTTGATTCTGGAAACACTGATAGACAAACATCCTAATTCTATAAATCCTTCACAATTCTAAAATGGGCAATATGTTGTTTTTGTAATTATGTATACATGTAGCTTTTTTTTTAATAGTTAAGATATCGTATCTTTTAAAATAACAATCTACGTATTGATAGTTATCAATACGTAGATTGACAATCTACGTATTGATAGTTATCATATATACGTCGAAGAAAGAAAATATTTTTTTTTATTTTTGCAGCAACCTTGCAGTATTTCGTTTATTTAATACTTTTATCTGCAGGTACACAAGAGGTACCAAATTTACATAAACAGTACGCTTGGCTACATATATTGGTTAGCAGTACACCCGCGGTTCTGACATCAGGATGGCGGGTGTACCTAATTTTTAAAATATCATCATACGGGTGTAGGTACACAGATTTTCAAGAGAGGTACGTAAAGGTACACAGAAGGTACCAAATAACTGTAATAAATTTAGGTAAATCTGGAAATTACACCCGCCATTTCATCCATCCTGTATTGATCCGATGTGATACGTCTAGGTCTACCTCGCCATCTCCTTGGATAAGCGACCCGAGGTACCGAAAGTCGGAGCAGATTGGTATGGGACCGGAGAAACCACCGAAATCGGAGAACAAGTATTCAGTTTTGGTTCTACTCAACTTCAGGCAAACACTCTCCAGTCTGTGCCACCCAAAGACATTCAATATATACTAGTGCCATCACACCTCTAATCTGTTCTGGACCTCTAGGCCACTCTCGACAACCAACACAATGTCATTGGCAAACAGCATACACCAGGGAGCCTCTTCCTGAATGTCCGACGTCAGAACATCCATTATTATATTATTATTAGGTAAGGGCCGAGAGCCGACCCTCGATGTAAGCCGACAGCCACATTGAAGCTGCCTGTGTTGCCCACTGTTGACCGGACTTTGGTACTGCATCGACTGTACATCGCTCGGATCAACTGCACATACTTCCCAGGGCGTCACACGCTACAGCGTACCCTAGTCACCGATTTTGTTAAAATTTCGTGGGGATGTAGCCCTGAAAGAGTTCTATTTAGTACCTCCAATAAAAAAAATTGTACCTCTTGGGTTTTGCTAAAAATTGATTACCAAATCTGGAGCGTATACGCCTCCAGCGTACCCTTCTTTTTTAGAAGGTTTGCAGTTGTGCAATACTGTGGCAATACACACCAAATAATTGTTCCCACACATAAACCTACGAATACGTAATATTGACTCGATAGCGCGCACCATTCGGCCACAATATTAAATTTAAATTTCTAACCTAAAAATGTAACACCCAAAAAAATGGTATTTTGATGAGATTTTTTACTCAAAGTATTGTTCCCATTAAGCGATCCATGAAAACGTAATTATATCACTGAAATATGCAAAACTTTAGGAGAAAACATCAAATCAAAATCATACTCAACATCATGAACACAGACCTAAAGATTTTTGGTATGACTAGATGTGGCAGTCAAATTTTAGTAGGTACTAAACTATTTTTTGTGGTGAGTGTACTTTCTGACGGATGTAACTTTTTTTATACCCTTATCTATGTCCCACTGCTAAACTAATGCCTCGAATATCTAACATTATCTCATTTCCTATAATTTTCTATAGGTATAAATACAAATTAACTGTTACGTGTATAAAACGTGTTCGCATTTATTTATTACTGTTATGATAAGGTTTGTATGAAAGAATATCTTTGATAAATGAGTTAGTTCCTACTATAATTTTTATATTTGGTGTACAATAAAGAATATATCTATCTATTTTCTGAGAAAATATGCAGAGTTGCGCATCACGCTATTGCAAATCTTGTTTTGGTTAAATGACTGGAACTACCTTCGGTTTATTTTTGTAAATATTTTTGGTATTTACATAGTAATTAATTAGAATTCAATAATTTTCATAAATAGTTCTAGAACATTTACATATTTTGTAAAAACGCCATCTATTGCTGAAAAGCTTAATCCTCCCTAGGCTAGTAATTGCAGACCGCCTTGTCGCGCACCTAGCACGGATGAAGCCGGGTCTGGTGGACGGACAGTTAGTCTTTCACAGGAGGCGCCCCACGATGGACGCCATTATGCGCGTGCAAGCTACTCGACTCGATAGCGCGCACCATTCGGCCACAATATTAAATTTAAATTTCTAACCTAAAAATGTAACACCCAAAAAAATGGTATTTTGATAAGATTTTTTACTCAAAGTATTGTTCGCATTAAGCGATCCATGAAAACGTAATGATATCATAGAAATATGCAAAACTTTAGGAGAAAACATCAAATCAAAATCATACTCAACATCATGAACACAGACCTAAAGATATTTGGTATGACTAGATGTGGCAGTCAAATTTTAGTAGGTACTAAACTATGTTTTGTGGTGAGTGTACTTACTGACGTTGCGTCATATATGCTCTCTTGTGGTTAGCCTAATTCAAGTATTTATTTTCGAACATCATGGTCCAACGATTACTGTAAATAAATAAGATTTAATAGCTATTGCTAGTAACATAATGCGTTTATCTAAGAAAATTTAATAAAAATCCTACAACTTCTATAAAATATCAAAGCCTGTCTGTCCATGTAAAGGTACGCTGTTTTGTCTTATTCTTAAATCACATTTGTTTTAATAAATACCCACATGTGTTAACACTTTTTAGTTGTGCTACAGGTAAACATAAACATTGTACAAGTTCTATAGTGATGTACCCACAGGAGACCACCATTACACTTTCGAATACCATAATTAGAGACACAATAGAAAGACAATGACAGAGCGAGCGCCGGTGTTTGCTTGTGGTTTAATGAATTAAACCATTTAGGTATAATATTAATATTCCACAACTTTCACACAACGCCATCTTGTGCTAAACTAAGCAGAGCTTTTGATACGAGTACTAGACAACTGATAAAAATACTGATAAACTTTTCTAAATACATACATATTACAGATACACCCAGACAGAACAAATGATCGTGCTCATCACACCAACATTTGTCCTGGGTGGGAATCGAACCCATGACCTCCAGTATAGCAGTCAGGGTCACTGACAACTAGACCAACAGGCATGTTTGTATTTAGGTATAGCCAGAGTGATCTCATTACAATTTCAATAACTTGAAACATGGCTAGGATGCATTACTTTTTGTATGCAAGTTTCGCTACATATCTTTTGGTTTCATTTTCAGATTTGTTCGATGGTACGTTCCGTTTTTATCAGAACTATTGGTTTCTAAGACGCATAATTAATTTAATCCAGATATATTCTGTGTATTTGTGTTTTGTGCCGTTCCTTCAGCCACCTTCTTCATCAGTTTAACTTCACCAAGTAGTACTTTATTTCTTGATTAAAATAAAATGTGGATATTTTAGAGAGATCCCATCATCAGAATTACATTTTGATATAAATAGGACCAATCTGAAAATAACGATATCCTTTAAAATAAATAAATAATTTTACAAATCTGTTTATAAATTATTGAGTTCTGAGGTAGCAAACATAAAAACCCATTCTTTTTATGTAGTCATTTAAAAACAAATAGTTATAAAAGTTTGGTAAATACACAACAATTATTTCAGTAAATTTTAATTTTTGAACACATCATTTTTTAGTTTATATATTAGCACAATATTAGCAACTATAATAAAATTAAAGCCTAATGTCAAACTGTGAGTACCCACTAAGTTCACATATTTTTTTAATTTAGAAAATCTTAGTTTATAATCGTAAATTTTGTGGATTAAACTGATGTCAGTTTTTTTCATTATTGATAGGCTCACGTTTAATCACTGTTTCTACTGATGGTAATCATCCAATGACTTTTCGCGCTCTAAGGTGGAGTAAAAGGGCGTGCAGACTATTATAAACTAAAACCCATTCCTATGTTCCTTCTTTACATTACGTTCCAGGACCCCGGGTTTCCCTTTCGGCCATGGCTCTAGTAGGCTTCGGCCCTGCTTCGAACCCTGCGATTTCACTGACATATCTTTGAGGCGCGCGTGGATCACGACCACGTGCTATTGACGACTTGAGCTTGATCTGGATGGTTATCGGACAGCCGGGAGGCGAGCTAGCCATTACTCGTCGACCACAAGCCCACGCTTGCGGTTGTTCGAAATCGAAATCAGGGTCCCAGCTGCTGGGGCGTGACGAAATCCGTTCCCTCACACCTTCTTCGTACTGTTTCGCAGAAGGAGGCGACCACCCGCCATTCCTTCTCGCTCCGGACCATGGCTTGTACCAGAGCCCGACGCCAGAGGTCGTTGCCGCTGATCGTCCCCACGAGGATATGGCGGTGCACCGCTCAAGCAGGGCACACCTCTACCGTATGTTCCACCGTGTCCTCCGGATGCTCCACGCAATGATGACACCCAGGCGTTTCTTCCGCATGAATCCGGTGCAGAATCTCCCGAACTTACCACGTCCGATGAGGACCTGCGTCATGCGGAAGGTAAGGACGCCGTGAGCTCTTTCCAGCCACGCCTTAAAAAGGGGACTTACCGCTATAACTGTGACGAGCTGTGTCTCTCATTCTCTTTCACACTTCACCATGAGATCCCGCCGGAACTCTGTCCGCCGTGCCACAACTTGTGGCGGCAGCGGAGTTTCACCCCGGCGTTGCAACTCTACGCGCCAAATCGTGCATACTTGCAAAGACTGTTCCTCTAGATCCCAAGCCTCCGAAAGGTGGTGTCTGGACCTCCTAGGCTGGCCAGAAGCCGTTTGAAAGCAGCCCCAGTCCGATTCAATTTGGAAGCTAGACGTCGGAAGTGCTCCTCGAAATCCCATTGACTGTCGAGAACGAGTCCCAGGTACTTCATTGTCGACCCGACGCCGATGTGGACTCCTCCTACCGTTACATGGGAATCCGGTGGTTGCAGGTTCCGAGGGCAGTGGAAGCACATGACCTCGGACTTGCAATGCTACCTCGAGTCCCAACTCTCTCAGCTACTAGTTTGTGCCGCCTGGTACGACTGACCCTGCGCCAGGACCCCGTCAGGGAGATCACCGCGCAGCACGTAGTCGTTTCCGATGTTCCACAGGGGCGGCCCTAGTACCGATCCCTGCGGAACACCGCATGACATCTCTCGCTGTTTCCACTCTCCCTAGTGACCAGAGTAGATCATGTACCTGTCCGACAGGTAGGCCTCGACCACACTACAGAGTTAGTCGGGCGTCCGGTGATACCGGAATGCCCTCCCAATGCTACTCCAAGGCAGGGAATTAAAGGCGTTGGCGATGTCCAAAGACACCGCCAAGACTCACCCGCCTTGTGACACTGCATCCCCCGTCGTGAGAGCTCGCTTGGGCATGATGGCATCCACCGTAGAGCGCCTCCTTCGAAAGCCGAATTGTCCATCCGCCAGATCCGGCCCCACCCGTGCTAGGTGCGCCATGAGGTGGTCTGCAATCACTAGCCCAGGGAGGGTTAAGTCTTTCAACAATAGATGGCGTTATCACAAAATCAGCAAATGTTCTAGAACAATTTACGAAAACTATTGAATTCTAATTAATTACTGTGTAAATAACAAGAATATTTACGAACATAAACCGAAGTTAGGTCCAGTCATTTTACCATAACAAGATTTGCAATCGCGTAATGCGGAACTCTGCATATGTTTACAGAAAATAGATAGATAGATAAAGAGATATATTCTTTAAAGTGCACAAAAAAAAAGTGTATATTAGAAACTAACTCAATCAATTTTAATTTTATTAAAGGTATTTTTTCATACGAACCTTATCCTAACAATAAGAAATAAATGCGAATACGTCTCATACACGTAACAGTTAACTTGGATTTATACTTATAGAAAATTATAGGATATGAGATAATGTTAGATATTCGAGGCATTAGCTCAGCAGTAGAACATAGGGGTATAAAAAAGTTGGTAAAATAGGGAGACCATAGGACGTCCTCGAAACTTATTTATTTTCTTATCAGGTATTCGTGTCGCGACATACACCGTCAGAAAGTACACTTACCACAAAACATAGTTCAGTACCTACTTAAAATTTGAATACCACATCTAGTCGTACCAAAGTTCTTTAGGTCTGTGTTGATGATGTTGAGAATGAATTTGATTTGATGTTTTCTCCTGAAGTTTTGCATATTTCTGTGATATAATTACTTTTTCGTGGATCGCTTAGTGGGAACAATACTTTAAGTAAAAAATCTCATCAAAATACCATTTTTTTGGGTGCTACATTTTTAGGTTAGAAATTTAAATTTAATATTGTGGCCGATCGTTGCCCGCTATCGAGTTAATATTACGTATTCGTAGGTTTATGTGTGGGAACAATTATTTGGTGTGTATTGTCACAGTATTGAACAACTGCGAATCTTCTAAAAAACAAGGGTACGCTGGAGGCGTATACGCTCCAGATTTGGCAATCAATTTTTAGCAAAACCCAAGAGGTACATTTTTTTTTATTGTAGGTACTAAATAGAAACTCTCAGGGCTACATCCCCACGAAATTTCAACAAAATCGGTGACTAGGGTACGCTGTAGCGTGTGACGCCACACTTCTCCTTAAAGCCCGGGTGACACGAGGCTAGTATTTTGAAGCTAGGATAGTAAGCTAGTAAGGGGTCACTAGCTTGGTTTCTAGCTTACCTACTAGCCTGGATTGTAACCAAGCTAGTGCTGTCTACACGAAGCTAGGAAATTTCAAGCTAGTCAAGTCAGTAGTGAGTTGTGCTTAACCTGATAACACGTATACGTAAAAATGAACAGTGTGCGTAAGAGAAAAGCAATTCTACTAAGAAAGTTAATTCGGAAGTTGTGTCAACATGCGCTAGATGAAATATTAGCTCTGCTAGAAGAAAAGCGTACTTGGACAAGACCCTGGATCTTAAGAAGACATAGTCATGGAGCATCTGCATTACTTTTAAAAGAACTGCGATCTGAGGATTCCGGCGAATTCAAGAGTATTTTGCGAATGACACCTAATATTTTTGACAATTTACTGAATCTAGTGGGACCACAAATACAAAAATTAAATACTAATATGAGAGAAGCCATACCGGCTAAAATAAAATTGGAAATAACTCTAGATTTTCTATCATCTGGTGTCAATTACAGGAAGTTAAGTCACATGTATCGTGTTTCAAGATCTACTATATCTAGATTTATACCAGAAGTTTGCACTGAAATTTATAAGGCATTAAAGAAAGATATACAGGTATGTAGAATTTTATTTATTTCAAATTAAAGTAGGTACTTTTACGCTTACATAAATGGCGAGATTAAATTCTAAATTACAAAATGAGAAATCATAAATGACGACAAAATGTACGTTTACGCTACATAAATGGCGAGAAATGTATCAAGCATTTTGAAATGCTTGATAGATGGGATCTTCATCTTGCTCCAACTCTTGCTGTGGTGGCGGATGAATGATGGGTTCATCACGTTGCTCAGTCTGTTGTAGTTGTGATGGTGGATTAGTGTAGAGTGGACTTGCTGCAGAACTATTGTAAGAAAATGTGGTTGACATATTGGAGTCTGAAGAATTGATAGGTGACTGGTACGAAAATGTAGTATTTCCGAAGTTTAAATCATACATCCGACAGCGGGATAGTGTTGCGTTGATCTGATCCCTAGCTAAAATGGCCTGTCCGGGTGAAAGCTTTTTCAACTGACTTGCTACATATTTTGCAAATATCTCATGTTCATCCAGCTCTGGTTCCTGAAATTCTCGTGAACTGTTTAAATCCTCCTTAATCACCTTAATTTCATTTATCAATGAACTCACTTGCGAAACCTTCCGTTTCTTAAATTGCGGAATGTTACTTCCGGGGGAAATAAATTTAGAAGTTTTATCTTGAACTTCAACTTCAACTCTTCATTAATGGCACTTGCGGAAAAGACACCACAATTTTGCCAATAACACGTGCAAACTATTAATAGACCATCAAACGCTGGAGAGTATTTAGCGTGAATTAATAGTAAAATAAATATATATCTCTAAACATTAAAGTTCAAAATAAAAGAATTTCTTCGCAGACGCAGACAAACATTATGACCAGACCACAGACTATGACTATGTACATGAAAAAAAACTCGTAAGAGTGGTGAAAAAGAGAAAAAAAAAAAAAAAAAAAAAAAGGAAATAAGTAGTTACAATAGTTACAACTTTATTTTATTAATTTCAATAAATTTGCATAGTTTAAATATAAAACTAGTAAACACAAAAGGAAGAAGACATTTGACGGAGGTTGGACGAGGAATATGAGTAGGAATGATTTCATGAAAAGAGAAGCGCAATTTAGGACATGAGAAAAATAAATGGTCCACATTTCCTTCATCCAGACCGCATTCACAAAGAGAGTTATCCTTAATCCTAAGTTTGGCCAAGAAATGAGGGGTGCAACAATGATTTAAACGTAAACGACAAATAATTGAGGTAGTGATTTTTTTTTCCAATTGATATTTGAAAAACCACGGTTTGCGGGGAATCTCGGGTTGTATATCTCCATAAAATTTACCCTTTATGGATTTAGAGATTTGCCATGCCTTGGACCAAGATTTAAACAGAATTAGAGGAAGAGTAGTACAAATGTCATGGGAAAAAATCTCAGAGTGGGCAAGAGAGCCAGTGAGAACAGCATTTTTGGCGCATGAATCAGCTGACTCATTGCCAAGAATACCGACATGACCGGGAATCCAAGCTATGACGACCTTAATACCAAGTTCATGACATTGAAATAGCAAATCTCTAATTTTTAAAATTATAGGGAATCTCGACTTAGATCTGAAAGGATTAGATAAAATGGCTTGAAGGCAACTTTTTGAGTCAGAGAAAATTATGGAGTTATTTAACTTATGAGACAAAACAAATGAAATGGCTTCGAAAATAGCAATTGATTCACCTGTAAAAACGGATGTAACAGATGGGCACTTATAATTTAAAATAATTTTTGTATGAGGAATCCAAACAGCAACTCCTACAGGGCTATCATCGGAGACTTTGGAAGCATCAGTGAATATAATATTCCAATTATTATAATTCGAGGAAATTTTTTGGACAAACATTTTATGCGGTTCTAAGGTATTTTTGTGAATTCCAAAGTCCAAAATGATCTCCGGATGGAATATCAGGGCATTATAAGGCACCGAGTATAGATATAAAATAGGGCTTTGAAAAAGTGGGCTAGAAAGACGAGTGAATTGAAGGTAGGCACGAAGAAGACAAGGAAGTTCAATATTAGAACGACGACTACAAGAGTCAAAGATGGATGATAATTGGTCCAGCTTACCAAGGAGGGGATGCTTAGAATTTTGCACAAGTTTAAAAATAAATCTATTTGCCAGAAATTGTCTTCGAATCGAAAGGGGAGGTTCAACACACTCAACTTGCATGGCATTTATTGGTGACGATTTCATCGCCCCAAGAATAATCCGTAAACACTTTGATTGGATTTTATCGAGTTTTTGAAGGCCAGATTTGTTACAAGGATCTAATAGGAACATACCATAATCAAAATGACTACGAACTATAGCATTGTAGATCAGTTTTTGAGAATATGGGTGAGCACCCCACCAAACACCAGAAAGAGAGCGAAGAACATTAACGTTTCTTTCGCATTTTTGTGAAACAAAGTCTGTGTGAGCAATACCTGATAATTTTTGATCTAACCAAACTCCTAAAAATTTAACAGTGTTTACCTGAGAGATATTTTCACCGTTAACTTTAATGTCAACAGGAGGAACCAACTTTTTTTTTGTAAACACAACTACAGAGCTTTTAGATGCTGATAAGGACAAACCGTGTTGTAGAAGCCAATCAGATAGATATCCGAGGGCGGAATTTAGACGGCTACTAGCCTCATCTAGAGATTTTCCAGAAAAGTATAAAGCTAAATCATCAGCATACTGCAATATTTGACAAAATGAATCAGTAGAAAAATGTAAATCATAAGTATAAAGACTGAAAAGAAGAGGACTCAAAACTGAACCTTGTGGTAAGCCTTTCCAGATAGTCTTAGGGAGGAGAGAGGAATCTTGAGTTTTAATAGAGATGGTTCTCTCCATCAATAAATTACAAATGAAACGGACCAATTTTATAGGAACGTTCAACTGATGCACAAGTTTATCCCTGAGCACCGGGAGTAAAACATTATCATACGCTGAGGCAATATCCAAAAAAGCTCCTACTAAAAACTGCTTACTTATCAAAGAAATACGAATATCAGAAATTAATATACTAAGACTATCCATTGTGCTCATACCTTTACGGAACCCAAACTGGGATGAGGGCAACAAGTTCCTATTTTCCACAAACCAATCAAGTCGATGCTTCATCATATGTTCTGCAACCTTGCACAAAACAGACGACAAAGCAATAGGCCTGTAGCTATTTGGGTCTGACGGGTTTTTGCTAGGTTTAATGATCGGAATTATTATTTGATGTTTCCACGGTTGGGGAACCAAACCGCACTCAAAAAAGGTATTAACGAGATCCAAGTAATATTGCTTTGTACTTCTTGAGGCGTTTTTCAAGAATGAGTAAGGGATCCCATCTGCACCAGGAGAGGAATCAACAAGACCGTCAAGTGCCATTCGAAGTTCAGAAAAAGAGAATGGGGCATCAAAATCATTTTCGGAAGTAAGAAAAGCCGGAGAAGAGGGAAAAGAGTCCAAATTTGGAACTGAGGGCGGAGCCAGTTTATCCGAGAAAGATTCGATCCAGGAAAAAGGATCGTTAGCTAAAATATCAAAAGTATTACAAGAGCCTCTATATCTTTTGATTTGCTTCCATACTAGGGAAGAAGGGGAACAGGGAGATAAACTTTGACAGTAGCGAAGCCAACCATCTTTTCTCTTTTTGGAAAGAAGTCTCTTAGCAGTGGCGGCTTTTCTTTGATACACTAAGAAATTTTGAAGAGTCATTGAATTAGAATAATTAACCTCTGCTATTTTCCTTTCCTTGACAGCTGAAGTGCATTCTGAATCCCACCAAGGAGTTGAAACTTTGAATCTGTAGGGTTTTTTAAGAGGAAAATTTACATCAGCACTAGAAATAATGGAGTCTACAAATTTGGAATAGCAATCAACAAGATTGTTTCTGTCAGGAGGGGGAAGAGATGGTAACTTATTTTCTAGAGAATCTGAAAAAGAAGACCAGTTTGCATCGTTTAATCTATACTTAAGAGAGGGATTAAAATTACGCATTGGTACTACTCTGTCAGAGATAGAGACAATAATAGGAAAATGGTCACTACCATAAGAATGAGACAAGATACTCCAGGAAAGAATGGAAGCAAGAGAGGCAGAGCAAGCTGTAATATCCACAGCTGAGTTAGGGTTTTGAGAAGGACGAACTCTCCTAGTGGGGGAACCGTTGTTAATAACACATAGATCAACTTCATCAAAAATTTCAAGGAGGGCCCGACCAAAGTAATCATCATGGCTCGAGCCCCATGAGCGATGATGAGCATTTAAATCACCCATAAAAATTATTGGAGAGGGTACTGAGGAAAATATACATAAAAGGTCTGGAATTAACCTAGAATGAGGATGAGGGATATATGCAGAAAGGAAAGTAATATTAAAAGCCCTAACAGCAACTATATTAATGTCAGGAGGAGTAGGGGGAAGAGGAATAAAAGAGAAAGGAAGGGAGCGCCTAACAAGAAGGGCACTACCTGCATACCCATCAGCCCTATCATCTCGAAGACAGGAGTAACCTGAGACCCGAAAGTGAGAACCAGGCACCAACCAAGTCTCCGAAACGGCAATGACTGAGGGGTGAAATTTATTTATTAAAAATGAAAGTTCAGGCTTCTTCGGCCGAATGCTTTGAATGTTCCACTGAAGTGTGGAGACTAGATCCATCATTATTATTAAAGAGAAGCAAAGAAAGTTTCTGGGCAACGTGGGGCGGTAAAGAGAAATTATCACGGGAAACTAAACTAATAATTAGAGACAAAAGTATTTCTAAGAGGCTATCCTCTTGAGGTGATTTTGGGGATGAAGAATTTTGAGAAAGAAGAGAGAAACCATTGGGAAAGGATGAAGGATCTTCAGCAACAATGGATCTATGGGCAGTTTTGTCATAAGACTTGCCTAGAGGAGCTCTAAGCTTAGGGGGGGAAAACACAGTTTTTTTATACGAGGTAGGAGGAGTAAGGCAAGTTGATTGGGAAGAGGAGTAAGAAGATTGGGTTGGTAAATTTTGGGAGACTTCGGAATATAATTTTTTAACACTAGGAATGGATCGAGAAGCCTCTTCATATGAGAGATTTTCCTGAGACATTAATAATTTTATAGATTTTTGTCTACCTAGCTCGGGACAGTTACCGTAGAAGGCAAAGTGACGACCCAAGCAATGGATGCAAGTGGCCTTGGCCTCAACCACGTCGCAACTGTCACCTGTGTGAGGTTGTGAGCACCTAAAGCACCTTGCCTTGGACCGACACTGTGCCTTAACGTGCCCAAAGCGGCAGCAGTTTTGACATTGGATAGTGGGGTACTGATATACCTCCACTGGCAGAGATGTGTGATATAAAAATACCCTTCGAGGAAGAACCTGCCCCTTGAAGGTTACAACTATAGTCTGTGTAGGGATCCAGGAGGTCTTGCCCTCCTGTATGTTTTTTCGGTTTAACCTACGTGCTTTTAAAACGATTCCGCACCCATCAGGAAGAATGACAGATTCTACAAATTCGTCCATCGACATATCGACCGGCACTTGACGGACGATACCAATTTTGGTAATGTTGTATGATGGAATCGAGACTGTATATTTTGGTATTAAAACTGGGTTCGAAAGGAACTTATTGGCCGCCTCACCAGATGTGAATTCGACAGAGATTTTGTTTCTGCCCACTTTTTTAATGCCGTCCCTACAAATATTTTTTATATTATTTTTATTTAAAAATTGGCCAAACTTAATTGGACGAATCATTGTCCCAGCAGCAGGATCAGGTTCGGATCGGGAAACGTGGACTAAAAAGGGACCTTTTTCGAACTCGCTATATGATTTTATACCCTCTTTCAGAGAAGGGTGAATATACAATGTTTGGATGGCCGCAACAGCCATATCCTTGTTAATGATGGTTTTTTTTGGAACAACCTCGATAGTTTCAGAGTCGATCATGTGTCGTCGCTTACCAACCGTCGAGTGTGAATATGAAGCATCAGGAGGGTCAGGAGGATCTGGAGGGGGAGGAGGATGGTCCATGCCTATTAAAAAAAAAAATTAATGAGAGGATAAAAAACACTTAACTGCGAAGAAATATCAAACTGTTATCAAATTTTGTTATAATGTAGATTTGGAAAAAAATTTATCTCTCCAGCACGACTGACAGCTATCAATCGAACCGATTTGATTTTTATCAAACAAAATAAAATTATCTTCACAAAACCAATTTTTGGAGAAATTAAATTGAGGTTATCGTTTTATCTTGAATAGACGACATTTCGCTTGCAGGTTGAGACATTTCAACTGTCTTTTCTGACAGATTTTCTGCTACGGGTGGTTCTAATGACTGACTGTTGCTTGCACTGTTGTCATCTTTATTATTGTTTGGAGAATCTTGATTGTTCTGAAAATAAAAAATTTGTTAAAAATATTGTTACAGATTCCAACTACAACTGAAGAATGGGCAGCTATAGAAAATGGTTTCAGAGTGAAATGGAACTTTCCAGCGTGTTATGGCGCCGTCGACGGGAAGCATGTTCAAATCATAGCTCCTGGCAACAGTGGAAGTTTGTTTTTTAATTACAAAAAAACATTCAGTATTGTTCTTATGGCTATTGTTGATTACGATTATAATTTCATTTATATTGACGTCGGCGCCTGTGGAATGGCATCTGATGGAAGTGTTTTTAGGAATTGCTCCATATATAATCAACTAGAAAATAACCTTATACCACAAGGCGGAGTAATTTTGGCGGATGCTGCATTCCCATTAAAATCGTATATTATGAAACCGTACCCAGGTGACAATTTAACACATGAAGAAAAAGTATACAACTACCGGCTAAGTAGAGCCAGAAGAACTGTAGAAAATGCCTTTGGCATATTGGCAAGCCGATTTCGTGTTTATCAAAGACCAATCGCAGTTGACGTAAAAACAGTAGACAAAATTGTACTAGCATCATGTGCTCTGCATAATTGGTTACGAAAAGAGCAAAAAAGCACTTATTGCATTAGTAGTGATGTCGACCAAGACCTTGAAGCGGGAAACATTATTCCCGGTTCATGGAGAATGGAAAATTTATGTTTACCCAGTATCAGTCGACAGGGAAGTAACCACTCTTCTCTGTCAGCTATCGAAAAAAGGGAGAAATTTAAGAGATATTTCAACAATGATGGAGCAGTACCATGGCAAGCAAGAATGATTCGTTAATTCAGACAAAACTACAAGAAAAATTAAAAATGCCGACGATTATTAATATTTCAATAAGTACTTTTAAGGTAAATAATTGTAAAGAGTAAATAATATTAAAATAACTTACCGAAGTTTTTCTCTTCATTGGCACCTTTTTTATGAAATTATGCATTTCCTCAAACCAAATAATTTTTGGCTTATAGACTTCTGCAGTTCCTGCTCCAGACCTCTCAGATTTTTCTATCTTTGTTAATTCTTGACAATATGTAGCTCTTAGATTTTTAATTTTATTTTTAATCTCTTTTATCGACATTTCTATTCCATCTTTATTTAGTATGTCGCGTATTTTTTCTAGTGACGAGTCTCGCATTTGCTTGTCCTTGTAAGATGGAATACTTGCATTCCACAAACATTCCTCTTCTCTGTACAATTGAACGAATTTTAAATTAATTACGTCCGCTAATTTCGGCATTTTAACAAATTGCACGCACTCTCACCACGCTCTCCGACTGCACACTAGCTTAGGTTCGCTAGCTTCGCGGTTGACACGAAGCTAGTAACGAAGCCAGGATAGTAAAACGGGTGGTGGGGGGCGCCTACTAGCTTGAAAAATAGAACCCCAAGCTATTAAAACTATCCTGGCTTGAGGCACTAGCTTGCTAGCTTCCACACTAGCTTACTAGCTTGTAAACGAAGCTAGTTCCGTCTACACGAAGCTAGTGTCACTAGCTTACTAGCTTGGCAGCACTAGCTTGGCTCACTAGCTTGATTTACTAGCCTCGTGTCACCCGGGCTTAATAAGGGCCCACCACAGAACCTCACGAGGTACCCGGTCGTATGCCTTTTCGAGGTCAATGAATACAATGTGCAAGTTTTTATGCGCACCTCTGCATTTCTCGCACAGCTGGCGTATAGCACCTCGTAAACAGAATGGTTGGGTAAATAAAACAAACATAGTAAGATTCAATCTTAATTTTATTAGTCCATATAATTGTTTAGGACTGTGCAGGAGCCGCTGGCGCCGTAGTAGCAGCAGCCTCTTCACGGATACGATCCTTCTTGAGTGTTCCCATGAACGCAGCCTTGTCAGCCGGCGTCTGGAAGCGACCATGACCGAACTTGGAGGATGTGTCAATGAACTTCAGGTTGATCTTCTCAAGAGCTGCCCTCTTGGTGTGCGTGCGCAGGGACTGAAATTAAAGCATCAAAACCATTAACATTGTTTAAAAAAAAATGCTCAGTTGATAGTGATACTTTTTTTTTAAATAATATATCCAGTGCTTGACTGCAATTCCACCTGATTGTAAGCAAAGATGCAATCGTTAATGGTGAGGCAGTGCACTAGTTTATTAAGAGCCTCTACTTTAGCTCTCACTCTAGCCTGGAAGACACCTAAATTATAATCCAACGGAAAACCGCTTTCATTTTTCATACCTTTCTCAGAGTAATGACTCGCTTTTTGGGTCCCATGCAACAGCCCTTGATCATCACAAAGTCATTGTTGACTTCTCCATAATGGGGGAAGCCACCCATGGGGGTGATTGACTTCTCAGACAGGTCATATTCAGTAGAAGCATTGTTCTTGATGACCTTGCCATCCTTGGTGTGGATTCCTGTAAAGAAAAACCATTTTAGCACACCCCAGTTTTAATCAAGCTATTAAAAAATGTTGTTAAGATTTTTTTAGTGTATAAAATTAGCTACTAACCTTGTCCAAGACGGTAGATCTTCTTGTTCATCTCTGTACGATGGTGGTAGCCCTTCTGACCAGCACGAGCCACAGTGAATGAAACTCTTGAAGGATGCCACGCTCCAATACAAGCAACCTTACGCAGACCCTTGTGCGTCTTGCGAGGAAGCTTCTTTGTGTGCCAACGAGAGGTCACACCTGAAAGTTATATATACAGTAAAGATTTCTGATTTTCCTTTTCTTATCATGTAAAACAATCCAAATTGAATTTTGATACATACCCTTGTATCCTTTGCCCTTGGTAACACCAATGCAATCAATCATCTCGTCTTGAGCAAACACAGAGTCAATAGGAATGGGCTTCTCCAGATGTTCCCTAGCCCATTTGACTTTGTCTTCAATAGTTCCACCATTGATTTGGATTTCCATAATGTGGGCTTTCTTTTGACGCTGTTTCAGCAGCTTCATCTGAGTGTGGGCAATAACCCTCACTACGCTGCAGTAACGGATCATTTTCTTGAAGTCCTTCTCAATAGACTTACGTCCAAGCTCATCCTGCCATTTCTTGCTGGACTTAGTGAATGCCTTCTTCTTGCATTTGTACCTGATTGATTAAATTATAAGTGCCCGCTGTAAGAAAACACCAAATGGCCTCATCGTTGAGCGGAGACCAATTGGTAGCAATATGCTTCAAGCATATTTGACTTCAAACTCTCATTATTAAGAGGAGAGCTATAGTAACTGATTAGTAACATGGAATAATACTTGACTTAATTAGTGAATAATCCAAAAAAAGCACAAAGAATTATTCGCATCTATTAACAATATTTACCAGTTCTTGTAGAAGCGACGGCGGCAGTCCTCGGACATGTGCTCGGCCCAGACAGTAAGCAGAGCACGGAGACCATGTGGGGTTTCGATGTAACCAACCACACCGACAGCAACCATTGGGGGAGTCTCGATGATGGTTACAGCCTCCACGATCTCCTTCTTGTTGATCTCTGGAAATAGTAATTACGACACCATTTGAGTAACGTTTCGAAGAATAATATGAGAAGTAGGTAGGTTTGTCACTTGATCGTGGCCGTGATGGAGATTACAAATAATACAGTGATAACTTACTTGATCCAGGACGGTCGGGTTCACGAACCACATGGGTCATACCCGCCTTGTAGCCGATAAAAGCGGTAAGGTGGACAGGCTTGCTAGGGTCATCTCTGGGGAACGCCTTCACCTTTCCACGATGACGACGGGACCTCTTCTTGGGGTAGAATCCCATCGACCCATGGCGGGGCGCCGAAAACTTTCTATGCGACTGAAAACAGACCACAAGTTTGAGCTTACCATGCTTCTAATGAAACACAAATAATAAGTTTAAAATTAAACATCAGTCCGCCCTAGTAAAATCTTCACATAGAACTCAGGTTCTAACCGTATTTAAAAAGATAGGAGATCATCATCTGTAATCCACGAGACAAGATTGCAAAAGTAGATTATAAAAAGCATATTATGGAGGAATATTAACATGATCAGTTTAAGTATATCACTACCGATAATACCACGTATTTTAAACACCACAAGAAAATAAGATTCAAAAAATATAGTTGGATAAAACTTATCAATACTAACCATGTTCGAAGACAGTCGCAACAAAAATGGCCGATTGAAAAGGTCTTTCTTGACGAGCTGTCATCACTCAGAGGTGCCAGACGCAAAATTCTAAATACCCATAAAAAAAATATTGATCGACCATTTGTGGGTACTAGTCACATAACAGGAGCCAGAGGTGCCGGTTCAGTACGCTGTGTTTTCAGCATGCGCCGAGCATAAGTCCTCGGTGTTTTGAACCCTAGATCAGATTCCCGTCAAACGCGCAATGCAGAGCGCTTAGCGCTACGTATATCGCTGGCGATACGACTGGAATTTAGGTGTGTGTAACTCTTTACTGAACCGACTCACTGTAACGAAACATTTTAGTGTTCTGAAAGATTGGAATATCAGTAATGTTATGATTTTAAATGTATCATTTGGAATAATTGGAACACTAAAACATTCTTTACATTGAATACAACATTACATTGCATTTCTCATTAAATTGCAGTTTTTTTTAAAATTCAAATTAAAACGTAAATAGTGTAAAAATAATTAATGACCTGAACTAAAAACATCTACCTAAAATTATTTTTAAATCTAAATTCAATGAAACAAAATTATTGTCAGTGAATATGACCTGATCACGTGACGTTACGTCACGTGTTAGATCACGTAGTTCCAAATGTTCTGTTGTTCCAATGTTTCATTGAGCCGTTGTTCCAAATGTTCCGTTGAGCCGTTGTTCCAAATGTTTCAAATGATACTTATCACCTAACATTTCTCTTGTCTCAGTGTCCTATGACGCGACGTAACAGATTTCGGTTCATAAAAATCAGTGTCTGTGTTTGTATCTTTTGTTATATATCAGTGTTCCTGAACATTACAGTAATTCAGATGATCCAATCGCAAAAATGACACACTTTGCCCATTGGCAATGGTCCGCCTTATATGAAATTAAACGCGCATGACACGTTTCCCGAGTAAAACGCTATTCCAGTAGGAATGTCCTGTTCCTACGGATCATTTCAACAAAATTATTAACCATGGGTAATTATAATGAAGTGGTTGTATATCGTAGACAAAAGACAAAGATAAATAAGTTTTTGTTTTTTTTTTTCATTTCCAAAAGATGAAGAAAAGTTATTTATTTATACTTAATACACCTATCGGTTATAACTGGGTAATTTGCTTTAAAAGGTATTTAGATTTCGACAAATCGTTGGAAGGTAGGCGTTTTGAATTAAGGTGTATCATGTGACTCGTTCAATTCTAATCATTGATGAGATTTTCCTACATTTTAAATATGCTTATGGTATGGTACTACCGTTAAACCAAATATTTTTTATCGTGAAGCGAGATGTGCTATACATCATACTACAAACCACGGGAGCGAAGCAGTAACAATAGACGTGGGTGAAACTGCGAGGGAAACTTAATTAAGTAATTAAATTACAAGCATATGAAATATAAGGTTTAAAGACGTCTTTTCAGAAAAATAAATGTTAATAAATTACATTGACCGTTTGTAACGATTTTTAATTACTTATTTTGATAAATTTTAATTGGGTTATTAGCGTATTTGTATGTATGTGTGTAGATACTAATATCGATGCGTTAACAACGCAATGCGTTAATTCTCTTACTATTTGCTTACAATTGGGATAGCTAATTTCCAAAAGTTTCGAGCTCCCTTCATTTCTACTTCCAGTAATATTGCCTCTCTCCCCCAAAAATGTTTGATAATAATAAACCAATGTCCCAACCAAGGTGACCTTGCTAGTTTTAATCAATCAAATGAAAATGATCTATCAAGAATTGTGTCAATCAGTTCTGGTTTATTGTATCTCTTCCTGGGGTGGTGCAGCGAAACCTCACTTTATTCAAATAGAACGCGCACAGAGAGCACACCTTAATGTGTTGTTTCAAGCCAAGCTCTATGAATATTGTCAAGTTCTAACGGTTAAATAATTATTCGTATTGGCCACTGCTATCAAGCAATACGCTATCGCCAGCGATTAATTTATTCGTCTAAAATATAGTTTAGTCATTGAATCTTTATTTTCCTTGTCCTCATCGTTACAATAAATTACACCAAATTCTTTCCTTGCACTCATTAATCAAACATAATTTTAAACTTACTCTACAAGCCTGACTTTAAAGCTAAACAGGTGTTACTACCTACCACAGGCACCAGCGATTCAGAGCCAAAAATTGACAGCAATGGTTCTTAGTCTAAGATTGTCTGTATTTTTTGACTTGTGTTGAGAAATAAATGTTATTATACATTATACCAACACGCACTGGGCCCGCGTGGTGTATTAAGGCCCATTCCCTCTCCTAGAGAGGAGACCTGAGTCCCAACAGTGGAAACATTATAAGGCCGGCTATGCTATACAATATTATATAATCCGTGTTGACAACAATTGTAATCCATGACCACCTCAACGCCCTTGGTTAGGAGGCGCGTTTTCCCAACGTGTTAGCACGGTGTTTACATAAATGTAGCCGCAAAACAAACCAAGCTCCGACCAAGGTGATCTTGGTTGGAATACTAGTATATAACTGTCTGATCACCACTCAAATGGCACCATTCGGCCTAAAATGGGGCCATTTCATGCCAAAAGTTGCTATTTTGTGAAACAAAATCGTAAGAAGTCAAATTTAACCACGCCATTTTTGCCTATTTAATACTTTAGTAAATTATTTATTTATTTCTTTATTGCACAGGGCAATTTCTACCAAACAACCTTTAGATGAACTGAACGAAAAGAAAAGATTTGGGGCTGTCAGTATACAACAACATAAATTAATATTACTATTAAAGTATATATATAATACATAAATACATTACCAAATAAATATTCATGTTATATTAAAATATACAAAATGGAAAGGAGAAGAAAAATTAAAGTGATGGATAATAATCTTAAACTTTCAAAAACACATGAGCCTTTCCCCAAAACAAGGCAGATAAGCATCTGGCAATACTAATATCCACAGACTAAAAATATAAATTTTTGAAAATAGCTGTTACCAACCTTCGCCGCAATCGACTAGTATTTTAAACCACAAAAGTAGCTAAGAAAATAATCCATGTAACATTTTAATACATTATTCGTAGAGTGCTGCCAACAGCCAACTTAGCACTGGCAGAGTTAGATATGGTACTATTTTCATAAGGCCAGCAATCTAACATATAGCACCGAACAATGAAGTCAAAACTTGCTACTTATTAACGAAATTTACCAAGACATTATAAAAAAAATAGTCAAAAAGGATAAAATTGAAAAAGTCCTATAAAAGTTCAAGTGAGCAACCATCCACATCAACAGTGGTAATAGATATTTATTGAAGACGAGTGAATGTAGTTTTATATTCATATCAATCTAGAACTTTTTAAAATGTTTTTTTAGCACCTACTCGTAGTATAGAGTTAGCAACACTGAGATCTAGATATGGGCGTTTTTGGTTTTAAACGCAAACGGCTATATATCCGATTTCAGATTTTAATATCGATTTCAAAATCGGTTTTTAGATATCTGATTCCTGTAGTGCTTAGCCTCGCCAATTCGTTCTTTACTTAGATTTCGTTTTATTAGATATCGAAAAACACATTAGAGATTTGCGCGATTTTCCATCATACTTTAGTTTAGGCTCAGAACTGGTAAAAAAAATTATAACTAAAACAGTAAGTACCTACTCGTTTGTATAAAATCTATTTAATAAAGTGTAAACTAAAAAATCTTAAAAAGTACTTCTCTAATTACCATACATTTATTATCTTTAATTAAAGCCCACGCTTAACTAACACATACAAAAAATCAACCAATGCAATTTACTGATAAGGTGATACGAAGACGCGTGCACCTGTCACCAGTCAAGTTTTCATTTTATCTTTAGATATTAAACGCTAGACCAAAACCAAAATAAATCAACGCATAATCACGGAAATGTAGTCTTTACACAGCAGAGTAGAAGGGTCATATTGATCGCATAATGCCAATGTGCAGCAGATTTTGGTTGGATTTCGGTAACAATAAAATATCTGGATATCACAAAACGCTTTGTGTGGAAATCCTAACGCAAACTTAAAAAACGAAAGCCAAACCAAACGCTAACAATCTGTGATCACTAAACCAATCCAAAAATCAAAATCGTATCTGAATATTACAAAACGATTTTTTTAGATATCCAATCGCAAACTGACCCATACGATATGAAATTCGCCTTCTCTCTTCCTGCCTAAGCGGAACATAGCGGAATAAAAAGGATAGGGCGAATATATTGCGATTTCGGTTAGATTTCAGATTTTAGTTTTGGTAGATATTATTATCAGATCGTAAGCGTTTGGTTTGGCTTTCGTTTTTTGAAATTTATTTTCTAGTTTGGGATATCGATATTTATCGGTTTGCAACTGATATCGGATTTTGAAATCGTTTTGATATAAAGGACGCATGCCTGAGATCAATACCCGGTCTGTCATTGTGTCAAGTGTCAAATAAAAATGTCGCAGTTTCACCACAGAATACCTTTTTATGTATAGTAGTTTCACAAATCATAAATAAAATTGTGGTGACTCCTCTGACCTCATCCACAAATGAAGAGTTGAAGTTGAACCTTAAAATTTGCAATACGAACATCAAATAAAGATTTATTTATATTTCGATTTATTTTTGCTGCTCGGACTTGATAAAATTGATTTTTGAAAATGACTGCCCCTATGGAAAGAATACAAATTCTTGATGAAATTGAAAAAGATATAATAACATGTCTCCAGTGTGCAGGTAAGAACTGTAGAACAGATCTTTTCTGCTATCTTCTACATTGAAGATTTTCAATATTCCAACATAATTCAACATATCAACATGTTTTTGTATTCTGAAATCACTTTATATAATACATATAATACTACTAATGTTGGAAGGCCTCCCACAACTTAGGTCTCACCAGGTAATCGGTCCACGATGACCTGGTGAGACCTAAGTTATTAAAGCTATTAAACCAAGAGAACACAAGTTTTTTTGTTGGAAGAAAGTCATAGGTATATGTCTTTGATATTGCTTGCTCTTTGAAATGCATAGTTTCTTTGTTGGAACTGCTAATATAAACTTGTTTTTTTTATTAGCTTGGTTGTAAGTACTGCGATATTACAGAAAATACAAAAACATAGAAACCAATAAATACTTAATTTAGAAAAAAGAATAACAACCTTTAAATAAAGTTTATTTCAACTTATAACTCAAAGTCAATCTAAAGATAACACTTCAAAGCCAATTAATAAGTTTACATATTTGCCATTGCCCTAAGTCACAATGAAATTGAGTTAAAATGTTATAGTGTCATTTTCAGATTTAATTCATTAAAACCCAAGCGAATGCTCATTCACTCTCTCATTGTCTTTCTATTGTGTCTCTAATTGCTCTATTTATAAAATAAAATTAGTCATAAGCATGTTTACTCTATTTAATCTTCTAAAGTAATACATATGTGGCAACATATGTATTACTTTAGTGAATTGTACATTAGCCTATTTTAAGTTGTATTTAGATGTAAGACAATTTTACAATTGTTTGTTTTCCCAAATAAAATAAATCACTGGTTCAGAGATTTTAATAACAATCTAAAAACACTTCATTTCAGCTCAAGCACTTCTGGAATTAAGTAAAGAAAAGTCTGGTCAGAAGCAAGCAGAAACAAACACATCACAATTTCTAAGAACATTGCAACAAGTGGAATCAAGGCTCAGTGATCAGATTAACTATCTGACACAAGTATCTACTGGGCAGCCACATGAAGGATCTGGTTATGCTTCACAGAAAGTATTGCAGATGGCATGGCACCGATTAGAGCATGTCCGTTCTTGGGTCAATGAATTGGACCGTCTGAAAGCTTCTCATCTGTCCGCTACAAGATCAGTAGCTGGTGCAAATGTTCAGAATGGCAGCATGACGTCTTCCAGCACCAGCACTTGATACTAACTTTAATGCAGTACATGTATTACTGGAATGACCTATGTTGTGTATACCTAGTGTGGTTTTTATTAAACAAGTGTTTGTAATGTACTCATGTTGTGATGTCATCATATTAATAAGCTTGTAGCTGCAAGAGGTATTAAGTTAAATTAGTATCTTAATCTAAGTATAAGTTAAGTGTAAGTTATGTTTACTTCTTGTGAACTATCAATAGATTTTTGTTTAAGTGATATTGTTGAAATTTGTAAAATAACTAGGTACTTAATAGTTTGTGAATCATCTTTAATATTATTGAAAATAGTAGTAATAACCATAAGTTTTATTTCAGTGCATTAAAAATTTGGTAAATAAATTTTTAGGAAGAAAATAAACAAATTTTAATCATAATAATTATTATATACCTAAATTACTTTTAAATAAATACAGTTTGATTTTATTAATTTGGATTTAGATCAGAAGAGGCGCTGAAAAAACCCTCTTGATGAATATTCATAAAAAAATATTCGACAACTAAAGTTGTCAAAAAATAAAAGGCTCGCTTTGACATTTTGACTACCTACCTAAATATAATAATAGCGGGACCAACTCTTATCCGAATGATTCTACCACGTATATTTAGTACGTTTTAGTACTATTTTCTACCCTTCCTGAAATTGTACCTCACAAGGTGTAAATGTAAACGGAATTTCTCGATATTGTTGGCCTCGCAATTATAACGCGTTATCGTGGCCGGACCATGCTTGTACGCCAAAACTATAACGAATTTCATAATTCTGATAAAACTATTAAGAGCGCGATTTAGTACCTCCGAAAATCAACAATAGGTGACGGAGATATTAGTTTCTTAACAAAATATTTTTTTATATTTTTGACATTTTCTACGCCTGAATAATTTGACGATCAAAAATACGTTAGGTAAAAAGTTACAGCTACATTTCGAACAGCAGTAGCAGCGTTGCGTTCCGTTACACCGTGTGAGGTACAAAAATTGCAGGAAGGGTAGAAAATAATACTAAAACGTACTAAATATACGTGGTAGAATCATTCAGTTATAAAAGTTGGTCCCGCCAATATGTGACGTTTATCTAGCAGCTTGTCCGGTGTAGTGTAGTTACTACTAAAAAAGCTATTACTACACCGGACCCTTAATTATTATTGCATTGTTTCTTTCAGTTTCGTTACAAGTTACATTCTAGGGTTTTTCTCATATGTCAAAACGGTCCTTTTATTTTTTAACGACTTTAAACAGTTCAATAAATAAACAAAAAAATGGCCAAGTGCGAGTCGGACTCGCGCACAAAGAGTTCCGTACCATCCGTAGCAAACAAACGGCAAAAAAACATGATTGTTGTTTGGGAGCCCTACTTAAATATTTATTTTATTCTGTTTTTAGTATTTGCTGTTACAGCGGCAATAGAAATACATCATCTGTGTAAATTTCAACCGTCTAGCTATTACGGTTTATGAGATACAGCCTGGTGACAGACAGACGGACAGCGGTGTGATAGTAGTAGGGTCCCGTTTTTACTCTTTGGGTACGGAACCTTGGTAAAATGGAACTGAGAATTTTATTTTAGTGCTAACTACCTACCGAATACTACAAAAAAAGTAGAATATGTGCATCCTTGATCTTATGGTCAACAAATTAACTATTTAGAAACATGTAATCTCTATTATCACAAAGGCTTAAAGTCAACCAAAGGGCAATGGAAAGGGCTATGCTCTGAATTTCTTTGCGTAATCGCATCAGGGATGAAGAGATCCGCAGGAGAACCAAGATCGATGACATAGCTCAAAGAATCGCTTAAGTAGCAGTGAGCAGGATACTTTACTAGTAGAACGGATGGTCGGGTGAACCGAAAAGTTCTGGAGCGGCGACCGCGTATCGGAAGAAGCAGCGTTGAACGACCTTCCACAAGGTGGTTGTGGTGACACTTAGGGGAGGTCTATGTCCAATAATGGACGTCTTTCGGCTGAAGTGGTGATGATGATGATGATGATGAATCTCTACTAATCCTACTGCAGGACTTTATATCCATGATCAGAAAAAAAAAGATTAACGTTAGAGCTATCAGTGTGGTCAACGTAGACAATTTGTCGCCATTTAGGCTACTTATAAGAAGATTCAGTTATGAAAAAACGAGAAGGCATCTGGGCGCCTATTAGGTTACTTTATAGACAAGGTATTTAAAACTTCCAAATCACAAATGAATAACTTTTAAAAATCATAGCCATTTTAAGGCAAGTTATTATATAATATTCCACAACTATTACACAACGCCGTCTTGTCCCAAGCTAAGCAGAGCTTGTGTTATGGGTACTTGACAACTGAGAAACATACTTATATATTTCTAAATAGATAAATTACACCCAGACACAGTCCACAGAACAAATGATCGTGCTCATCACACAAACATTGTTCTGGGTGGGAATCCACCCACGACCTCCGGCATAGCAGTCAGGGCCAATAACCACTAGACCAACAGGCCTGTCAAAGTTAAGTTAATAAAGAATTAAGGATGAAATGGCGACAGGTCACTGGAACAACTTGTGACCCACGGATGGCCCTCAAGTTGAAGGGTAAAATCTACAAATCCGTGATAAGACCTGTCATACTGTATGGATCAGAATGTTGCGCTGTGAAAAAGGCTGATGAAAAAATATTGCATGTAGCGGAGATGAGAATGTTGAGATGGATGTGTGGTGTGACAAGAATAGATAAAGTCAGAAATGAGTATATTAGGGGAAGTTTGAAAGTGGCGCCAGTGACTGAAAGTTAAAAAAGTTGAAGGGGAATCGTTTGTCTTGGTATGGTGATGTAAAGGGGAGGGATGAAATTCACGTTATTAAAAGAGTTATGAGCATACATGTGGATGGATGGGGAAGGAGAGGGAGGCCAAAGAAAACATGTATGGATTGTGTGAAGAGTGATATGAAAGAAAAGGAAGTAAGTGATAGCATGACGAGTGACAGGGCAAAATGGAAGAAAAAAACGTGTTGCGCTGACCCCAAATAACACCGGACAAGGGCTGAGAGATGATGAGTATGAGTAGGAGAGGTAAATTTTGTCAGGTATTTTTATTTATTTTTAATTGTCATCATTATTAAATTATATATTCATTTAACTCCATTATTCATATTTATTATTATCATTATGTCCGTGTGTAAGTATTGATAAATTATGTTAGGTACTTTTATCTATTTTTCATCGTCATTATTATTAAATTATTTTACTATTTATCTGGGAATTTATATTTTATTAAATTATTTATTTTTCATACTATATTATACTAAATATATTTAATAAATGTCTTTTCAGAATCTTTGGTGAATAATAATACTTATAGAAGAAAAAAATATTTTCCGATCGACATAACATCTAAAATTTTATTTAATGAGCACCTCAGCTTGAGCTTCAGAGCTTCAGCTGATTTTTGGCAGACGAAGCAGCAGCTAGTTAATTTGACATAATTTTATGTATAGTTAACTGCTACACTACACAAAAGATTTTAAAGTTGATTTTAACTGCACTTTATTTCATATATAGCAATATTTTGGTTTTCGGGCTTCTTTAGGCTACAAAAACTGCTTTAGCTGTAAAAAGTGAAAAATAGCGACATTAAGCTGTGTTACGCTGTGTGCAAGCTGTGTGTTTCTGGCAACACTGAGAACTGTTAGAATAAAACTAGAGGTGGGTTATAACAGGTTAAACACGATATCTGTTATCACTGCTACTGTTGCATAAAAATAACAGATCCAAATATCTGTTATATATAATAACAGCCTGTTATTTTTGTATGTGTATTTAAATCTCAAATATTATTATAATCGTAATAACACACATTACGAAATAAATAATAGGTGTGTCTCTTTTTAAAGGTCATTCTACAATGAGGAAAAGAGAGAATGAGTATGTATATGTAACGAAGTAACAGCCGTACGTAGTAACATGTGGTAACAACTAACAGTCTGTATGTGTGGGGACTGGCACAATGAATAACAGTAACAGCCGCGGTAACAGTGTTTGAGGATCTGTTATTAAAGTAACAGATAAAATAAGTTGGTAGGAACAATTGTTATTTGTTATTTGAAAATATCTGTTACTTCTATCTGTTACGATATATATGCCTCACTCCTAAATAAAACCAGTCTGACAAAACCCAGTAGATTTATTCGAACTTATTATTATTGTTTTCTAAATATTTAGTAATACCACGCGTAAACATAGATTTTTGAGAATGACTGCTCCTATGGATAGGATACAAATTCTTAATGAAATTGAAAAAGACATAATAACATGTCTCCAATGTGCAGGTAAGTTTAAGTACTTTAGAATAGGTTCTCTTTTTATCATTATAATTCAAAAACGTTGTTGACTTATTGATGTTTACAATGATAGTGTTTAATAAAATCTTGCTGCTGTTATTTACTACAAGGTGCACCTGAAAGCAGATGAAATTGAATGAATGCAGAAAATGTTGGTAAAAATGCCACTCCACACCTTAAATTTTGATATAGAAAAATTGTATTTTAGCTCAAACACTGCTGGAATTAAGTAAAGAAAAGGCTGGGCAGAAGCAAGCAGAAACAAACACAAACCAGTTTTGGAGAACGTTGCAACAAGTGGAATCAAGGCTCAGTGATCAGATTAACTATCTGACACAAGTATCTACTGGGCAGCCACATGAAGGATCTGGTTATGCTTCACAGAAAGTATTGCAAATGGCATGGCACCGATTAGAGCATGTCCGTTCTTGGGTCAATGAATTGGATCGTCTGAAAGCTTCTCACTTGATCTCTACAAGATCAGTGGCTGGTGCAAATGTTCAGAGTGGCAGCATGACGTCTTCCAGCACCAGTACTTGATACTAACTTTAATGCTGTACATGTGTTATCGGAATGACTTTTAATGTTATATGCTTATAACATTCTTGTTAAATAGGTGTTTTTAATGTACTTATGTGGACACATACATTAACTGCACTGCCATTCGTCAGTATTTGGTTTTGCTTATTCCATTACTTGCTGCCAATGTATTTATGTGCACTTACATTCACTTACTTTTTCGTAATTATGGAAAAATATTAATTAAAAGAATTTCATATCTTTAGTGCAGGTTTATCTTCTGCTTCCTTAGCATTAGAATAGGATGTACCCACATCTTTTAGTGGACTTATGACATTCATTTTGCCAATTTCTACACATAATATAGTAAACCAACACTAACTTCTTTTTATTCGTCAAATTGGACATATCCTTGCGAGAGTGACAGCTCTTCGTGGCCAATAACATCTTCTATTAGTAATTGATATTAATAACAAATAACTAGTAGTGTAAGTAATGGTACAATCAAGTGGTCATGCATGATACCCCATCGTGCATTGCCACTTAATTGTAGGTGCGGTAGCAAATGTGTACTCAGCATAGAGCAGCATATAAATAAGCGCTAATTCTAGTTAAATAAGATGTAGTGTCATTTATGTAATCGTACATTGTAGTAAACAAATAAATACTGTTTTTTGGTTTTGTATAAAAATAGTAGTTGAAATAAGTAGAATAACTGCTACTGGTATAAACATTTACTTATATAAGAAACAAATAATTTCACAATTGCGTGTTTCAACAGTGACTCAATGAAAGATTTTATAAAAATAATGTACATAGCTTAATTATTTGTATTAAGATATTAATAATATTAAATAATAATGTATGCCTATTCTGTTTTCATAATTGCTTAATTTTAATAGCAAAAACGGTTATGCGTTTACAAACTTCATGTTTAAAAAAGTTTTTGGTAGCTTAAAAAATTGACTTTGTTGTTTGTGAAAAAAAGATTCAGACCAGTCAGCCAACTCATTAGTGCCCAAATAGGCAGAGAGAGAGGAAGCACCAACAGCATGAGGGTGTTTTTTGAAAGGTTAAATCGGACTACTAATAGATTTATCAAGCCATATGAGTCTTGGGCTAGGGAGTGTGGAATTTTTACCTTACTCAAACCACCTCAGTGATCACAATCAGCACATAAAAGGAGCCCCGATACCTCTCAAAAGGTAAAACCTGTTAGGGCACATCCCTGAGGAGACTGTCTAACGGTCTCCGATTGGAATGGATGATGCAACCAAGCGTGCGCCAGCGACGGGTAACCGTCGCGTGATGTCCCGCGTGTGTTGTGTGTGATGGTGCCCGTCACGGAAACCGGATAATTACCTGGGCAGTGTCGCTAGTTCAAATTTAACGGTGTGCATGTAGTCGTGTCGATGGAAAGTTTTATTGTATTATTATGTAGCAAAACGGGCGCGGAGCGCGGCGAGCCGCGAGTAAACATTTTTGTATGGGACCGCGGGTGATCGCATAACGCAGTTTCGGCTCTTAGGCAATGAGGCGGTTGCCTCCTCGACTCCTTCTCCGTCATTCAGATCAGTGGGATCGGCCCTCTCGTGATCATGCTCGGCAGACTCCTTCTGGACCAGTGCGGTCTCACAGAAAGAAGCAACTTCACTCCAGTTTTCTGACTCCGCCAGCGTAGCCCTCACTACTGCTGGCAGAGACAGCCCTCACCCATTACTGGCGACCAGAACTCGTCACTCAGTGGCCCCCGCTGACTCTTCCAACGTGTGCTGTGCAGAATTTGCCGTGGCTCTCGTCCAATCCTGTTCAGATATTAACCGTAGCAACCGTACCCGGTCAACACCTTTGTGGGTCTGTAGGAAATGCGCTCCCTTCTTTTCAGCCAGACTTTGAAGCCAGACTTCGACAACACGACACGAGAATTACGGCTGCTGTAGCCGCTCGCGCCACCTTTCGAGCACGTGACGCCGTTCCCGCTGCCTCAGCCTTACTATAGTGATTCCCGGCACGCTATTTCCACTTTGGCATATGTCGCGAATCTGCCAGGAATTCAGGATGAACAGTGGTGGAGTGGTGGTGGTGGAATTTTAATACCTACCTAAATGGAGGTTAGCCAAGGCAAGCAACTCATTACTTATTGACAGAATACGTTTCATAACAAGTTGCCCAAAAAAGTCTGTTACCTACCGAACTTAGCGAGGGAAAGTTCAAAACCCATACCTTGCCAAGAGAGCGTATTTAAAGTTAAAGACTACGTTGAAGACACGCTTGTTTGCGTTGACTACTTGTACACATGTGGCTTCCCTGGCAGCTCATTAACTCCATTATAATACATACATTATTACATTATAAGCAGATGATGACTACATCGTCTGCTGCATCCAAAGAGATTGAGTGTTCGGCCACACTGGAAGCGTGGGTGCGGGGCGGGCGCGGCGCGGCAGTCTCAAACACAAGAACTTCCTTTGAGTGTCCACAGTGGGCACGCGGGCGCGGGAAGCGGCGCGGACTGCGAGACGCGAAACGCGCGCTGGCATCTCACGGCATAGCTCGTTCATACAAGTGGCCATAGTGAGTGCGCGGGCGGCAAGCGGCAATTCGCGCGGGAGCGTGGTTCTCAAACTAATTAAATAACAATATAGTAATCATTTGAAGGCCAATTATTTTTTTCAGGCATTTTATCGAAAGTAAAAACATAACAGCACAGTATAGACAAAACAGTTTTTTTCCGTTCGTTCCTCTTTTACGGCTTCGAATTCCTTTAAAAATTCTGCTGAAAAAAAAAATCGTTTTTGATACATACGATTTTCAATATTGAATATTTTGTATCGAAATATTGATGTATCGGATCAAAATATATCGACTGAAAATTTTGATTTATCGAAGCAAAAATATCGATATTTTTTAACCGACTTCTAAAAAAAGGAGGAGGTTCTCAATTCGGATGTTTGTATTTTTTTTTATGTTTGTTCGCGCATAACTTCGTCGCTTGCCAACCGATTTGAAAAATTCTCTTTTTGTTAGAAAGGGTATACTTCCCAAATGGTCCCATAGTCACCAAATCAGGATCTGATGACGGAATCTTGGCGAAATCGAGGGAACTCCTTAAATATTATAGGCAAAAAAAATATAACCGACTTCACTAAAAAAAACACTAAAAGGATCAAAATAACTTAAATTTCGGAAGTCGGTGTTAAATAAGATACAAATAATACCGAGAAATACCGACTTCCGAAATTAAAGTTATTTTGATCCTTTTAGTGTTTTTTTTAGTGAAGTCGGTTATATTTTTTTTTGTAAAAAGGTTTTTATTCAACAAGTCTACTTCGGAGAGGCACTATCACCCGCGCCGCTACCCGCGCTGCGCTGCCAGTGTGGCCAAGCAATTCGGCGCGTTCCCGTTCCCGCGCCGCTACCCACACCGCGATGCCAGTGGGGTCGAGCACTTCAACGCCACGGTTTTATTCAGAAAACGCACACCACACGCCACGACTCAAAAATGCCTGAGAGCCCGGCGAACAACGTTTGCAACTGCAAGTTGACGCATATCGCGGAATATAGCGATCTCTGTTTGCGACGCAGTGCGCAGCTGTGTGTGTATGTGAGCGTATTACAATATTGTTAGTAAAATTAGGTATGTTCATTATTTGCTATATTTTTGCCGAATACTTTTGAGAATTGTTAGTGAATGTACAGACTAGTAATACCTTTTTTGGAAATTTCATTACGGTGCCGATATCTCAACATATTAGGATAACTAACAAATCAGAAAATGTTATGGAACCGAGGGCTTTTTTATTAGTGGGAAATCAGTCAATGGCTCAACTCACATTGTAATCAAGCAACAAACACAATGCTAACGATTTGCTCTGTTTTCACCAGAGTTTGAAATACGCGTTCTTTTTCTCTACAATGAGGGTAGTCGGATATTTCTTATCATTTCTTTAGTTTTTGTCCATCGTTTGCTCAGACGCGTACGTTTTTGCTACTTTTTTTTATTAATAATGGATACAACACCAGGGTTGTAGCTAGAGTCGAATTTGAGGTAGGGCAGCATTGGTTACAGGTAGGGCGGAAGTAAAAAAATTATCATAATTGATCTGCCATCGGAGCACGGGCTCCTAAATCAATCACTATGTATATCATGGACCTCTAGGTCAATAATGTACATTCAATAGCTATTCGTAGACAAACAATTTCTGTGACAGAGCATGAGCATGGTTCTAAGAACTATTAAATCCTCAATGATGAAGAACAAGCGAACAAGATGCATCGCGAAATCAATGAATCTTCAATTTATAGCAATAAAAATAACAATTGTATTGATTTTGGAGTAAAACACTCTTTACCGTACACTTCACTTACCCAAACTACAAACAATCATAATCAATCTTTAGTTAATGTTTATTGTGCACGGGATTCCCCGTACGAAAGATTGCACTATAGCCCATATTGCAATTTATGGTATGGGGAATTCCCTCTGCATCACAGATGTTATAATTAAAAAGACCCATTGCTTCATGTGATGGCGCTTCAAATGCCATCTATACACAGAACAAAGAATTATTATAATATAAAATGAGTGTAATATAAAACTGTAGTATGTTCGAAAAAGTTTAATCTCAAACTATGAACAAACAATTTAATTATAAAAATGTATCTTATTTTTTTGGTATTTTTAAGGTAGGGCATTGTGATTTCAAGGTAGGGCATTGCCCCACAATGCCCCCCCCCTCCTAGCTACGGCCGTGTACAACACCTCAGGAAGCAGCTCAAGCTGTAGCATTACTTCAAGCAGGCATTGCGCAACGTGAAGTCGCTCGAAGTGTGCGTAGTGCTGTGTATCCATATTGCTATAACAAGACCGGTTGAGGAAGAACACACATTTTTTAATAGAAAAGGATATCATTCCTTAAATTTTCAAATGGTAAGCTGCTGGATAAATTCTAATCATAATACATATAAAACTATGTGGTTAACAAACTTCTCTGAAACTATGTGTATATATACACATAGTTTCAAATAAGGAGAAATGTAAGAGGAAGCCTATGTGCTAAGCGAAACAGCGAAATAAAGGGACCTTTATTGTACTATGTAATTTATAAAATATCTTTTAAATGTTTTGTAAGTAGGTACCTTAATTCGAAATTAAATCCCTTACCCCCATTAGAATTTGGTTCTTTGTGGAAACCAAACAATAAGTACATACCTATAGTTTTATTTTATTTTCTTTTCAGATATGTGATTATGACTTGCGCATTATAAATGTGAACTCGAAATTTGGTGGAGCAACACATGACTCGCACATATGGTCTGCGAGTCACGTGAGCACATACATGGAAGGACTTCATGAAAGTGGTGAACATGTTTGGTTATTAGGTAAGTTGTTCCGTATAGGTATTATAAATAGTGAGACATCTGAAAAAGCCCTATACACCAAGCAGTAATTGAACTATATTTAAGTGAGCATGACTACAAATAAACGATTATTCAATTTTTTATTAGAACTGGAGTAGACCAATAACAAAAATATATTTCCTTTTTTTTTAGGAGATTCTGGCTATCCTCTGCGGCCCTTTTTGATGACGCCTATATTAAATGCTGAACCAGGATCCCAGGAAGAGGTGTACACACGACGTCATGTCCAAGCCAGGTCCCGCATTGAGCGCTGTTTCGGACTACTTAAGGCTCGTTGGAGGTGTATGCTTCGACACAGAGTTCTTCACTATCACCCTTACATGGCTAGCAAAATCACTAATGCATGTTGTGTGCTGCACAACATTGCATTAGATGCTAGAATACCGCCTCCAAGTGATATGTCAGCTGGGGGTCCATGCTGTATAATATAGCACCTCCAGCAATGATAACCAAAATGATTTAATCCCGAGGCAGGGCTATGCGCAATCGCTTAGTTAGAAGGATGTAATATAGGTGAATAAATAAAATTACTATTAAATATTTTAATACTTTTATTCAGTCACTTGATAAATTCTATGAAATTTTAACCTTATATAATTAGTATCTCTACTAAACATAATAAATATTAATCAGCCTTTATACGTCAATTGCTGGGCACAAGACAAGCCTCACCTCAATAGGCCATAATCCAACAGCTATTGAGGTAGCTAGATGGTCTAAGAGGCTAGATCTAATGGATAACAAATCTCTAACTTAAATATTATATTCACTATTAACTAAAATAAATGGAGAGTGTTGGCCTGAAATTGAGTAGAACCAAAACGGAATACTTGTTCTGCGATTTCGGTGGTCTCTCCGGTCCTATGCCCTTAGCTCTCGCTGGAACGCCTATACCAATCTGCTCCGACTTTCGGTACCTCGGGTCGCTTATCCAAGGAGATGGCGAGGTAGAACGAGACGTATCACACCGGAACAATACAGGATGGATGAAATGGCGACAGGTCACTGGAACAATTTGTGACCCATGGATGCCTCCCAAGTTGAAGGGTAAAATCTACAAGTCCGTGATAAGACCTGTCATACTGTATGGATCAGAATGTTGGGCTATGAAAAAGACGGATGAAAAAAGATTGCATGTAGCGAAGATGAGAATGTTGAGATGGATGTGTGGTGTGACGAGAATAGATAAAGTGAGAAATGAATATATTAGAGGAAGTTTGAAAGTGGCGCCAGTGACTGAAAAGTTGAAGGGGAATCGTTGTCTTGGTATGTTCATGTAAAGAGGAGAGATGAAACGCATGTTACTAAAAGAGTTATGAGTATACATGTGGATGGGTGGAGAGGGAGGCCAAAGAAAAGATGGATGGATTGTGTGAACAGTGATATGAAAGAAAAGGAAGTCAGTGATAGTATGACGGTGACGGGGAGCGGGCCAATCTGTGTGCTTTTGCGGTTACTGAACGACATGACTCACATGGTAGCACAGAGGTTGGCCTACTGGGCTACCATCCAGCTAAGGAACTGAACCGCGCGTCGTCGCCATCGACATGCGCGGGGGACCCGGCGGGACTGGCAGTCCTCAAACTGGACCCCAACTGCCCGGACTCAGACGAGGACGGGGAGACGGGGGCGAATCGGCAGTGAAAAAAAAAAAAAAAAGAAATGGCTGCAATAAGGTTTGTACAAATCAATCTGCAACACAATAAGGCTGCGACTGCCCTTCTGGCGCGCGAGCTAAACATGTTAAAATATGACATAGATCTAATACAAGAACCTTATACATACAAGGGAGAGATTAGAGGCCTGGGCAGGACTGGAGGTATTGTATACTACCATCGTCATGACCTAAACGCAAGGGCGTGCATCTATGTCAGAAATGGCCTAGACGCGATTCCCCTGCACAATTTCTGTTACAGGGACCTGACAACCATCAAGGTCCCTCTAAGAGAGGATGAGGGAGGCGGGGCGCTGATACTAGCCTCCGCATACATGTCCTATGAAGCCGAGGACCCCATCTCAACGAGCCTGAGGGAACTCGTGGAACACTGCAGCCGGGAGGACCTAGACCTGATCATAGGCTGCGACGTCAACGCACACCACGTCACTTGGGGGAGCACCGGTAACAATAGGAGAGGTGAAAAACTACTGGATTTCCTGGTAAGCTCACCTTTACAAATTATAAATAACGGCAACAAGCCTACGTTCGTCAATGCTAGACGAGCGGAGATGATTGACCTAACAGTAGCTACTAATAGGGCTAGTAACCGCATAAGCGAATGGCATATACCAAACGAGATCTCACTCTTGGACCATAGGTATATATGCTTCAAGTACAGTACCCGACGAACCAAGGAACTGGTAGCAAGGAGGAACCCAAGACACACCGACTGGAACTCCTATAGGAGAGACCTAAAAGTGGAACTTGGGGACCCTAAAGGAAAGCTGAACTCAGCGATTGACGTGGATTTTGAGGCGGGGCGAATTTCCGAAGCCGTGATGAGCGCTTGGACAAGAAACTGCCCCGAAAAGTACAAGCAAGGAAGGAACCTTGGTGGAACTCTAACCTAGCTAGGCTACGGAGGGAAACTAGGGCCGTATTCAACAGGGCTAAGGTTCACGGATGGATGGATGGAATCCATGGATCCACTAACATCCATTAAGGATGAGAATGGCAAACCGACAGAGTCTGGAGGAGATACCCTCGAGATAATGTTTAGAACGCACTTTCCCGGCTCATTAGCAGCTAACGACACGGCGGACTCTTAAGCTTAATGCTTAGATGACATTAAGTCAAAAACAACGAAAGCAGATTGGGACGCCGCGAAAAAGGTAGTAGGGCCGAATGGCATAAAGTGGGCCCTGGAAAGCTTCGAGCCATACAAGGCTCCGGGACCAGACGGAATTTACCCAGCCCTATTGCAAAGAGCGGGGAATATACTAGATCCGCACCTTGGTAGACTATATAGAGCATGCATCGCCTTTAGCTACATACCAAAGGCGTGGAGACAGGCGAAGGTAATCTTTCTTCCCAAGCCAGGAAGAACGGATTACGAGGATGCTAAGTCATACAGACCTATAAGCCTGACATCATTCTTCCTAAAAACTTTGGAAAAACTTGTTGACACTTGTCAACAACAGCGCTCCCTCCCTGACATACTTATGTCAGGGAGGGAGCGCTGAAGAAACAACCGCTTCACAGGATGCAAAACGCATATCAGCCTGGTAGGTCGACAGAAACGGCGCTACACCAGGTCGTAAGCCGTGCCGAAATGGCGCTAGAATGCAAAGAAATATGCCTGGCAGCTTTTCTCGACGTGGAAGGCGCGTTCGATCGCACTACTTTTAGAACGATACGAACAGCTGCAGAAAAACATAGCATAGACCCCACCATTTGTGACTGGATGGATAATATCTCGCCAACGCTCTGGTGTTTGGTGATAGACGAGCTACTAGCTGCGACTAGCTGCTAATAGAATTGAACAAAGGACCAACGTACACGGTTGGGTATGCGGATGATCTCGTGATACTTGCAAATGGAAAATTTCCCAACACTGTGTCAGGGATCATACAGGAGAGACTGACATGGTTGAAAGGTGGTGTAAACTTAACCACTTATCCATCAACCCAAGCAAAACGGTGATCATCCCGTTTACCAGAAGGAGGGACCTAACAGCAGTAGGTACCATTAGCTCTACGATACCGTACTAGAGTTGTCCACAGAAGTAAAATATCTAGGAGTAATCCTAGACAGTAAACTCACGTGAAAAAGCCATGTCGAAGCGACAGCAAACAAGGCTCTAAGAGTATTTGGCATGTGTCGCTCTGCCTATGGGAAAACATGGGGCCTTAGACCCCAGGTTATTAAATGGATCTACACCATGATGGTGAAACCGCTAATCACATACGGAAGCATCGTATGGTGGACCAGAACCAAGCTGGCAACTTGCAGACAGGCCCTAAGCAAAGTGCAGCGGACTGCTTGCATGGCCATTACAGGAGCATTCAGGACCACGCCAACGGCGGCGATGGAAACGCTGCTCAATCTTACACATTGAAGTGGAACTGGAGGCGAGGAGGGCCATTCATAGGCTCAAAAGTATGGGGCATTGGACAAACTCTGGATACAAATTAACCATACAAACACAAGGCCGAACAGGGAACTTGACTGGATGATGGACATGGGATGTGACAAAATACATACCATTCACAATCTCAAAAAGGAGTTTAAGATCTACATTCCGAGTAGGGAGGAATGGAAATGTGGGATAAAACCTCACAAAGGGAACAATCAGGTATGGTACACGGATGGCTCTAAAATGAACACCGGTACAGGAGCGGGGGTGCATAGCGACAACTGCAACCTCAGCCTAAGCATGGGCAAACTGGCGACGGTGTTCCAAGCAGAGACCTATGCCATAATCGCATGCGCGCAGGAAATACTAGGCAGTGGCACCGAAGGGGACACTATCTACATTTTAGGCGACAGCCAAGCAACACTCAAGGCACTCACGTCCAATAGTGTGGATTCTGGACTGGTATTGAACTGTATTAAAATACTAAACCGGATAGGAAGGCGCAACCAGGTCAGGCTGATCTGGGTGCCAGGTCATACAGGAGTAGTAGTTAATGAAAGAGCCGACACTCTAGCAAGGAAAGAATCCGAGAGACCCCTACACGGACCGGAACCCTTCATAGGACTCTCGCCAAGGGTCATCAACCAAGCATTGAAAAGGGCTGCGTTGGAGATACACAGCACACACTGGCGCAACACAACGGGCCAGAAACACGCAAAGCTATTTCTCAATGACATAAATAAGGCCTGGACCCAAAAGCTATGGAGGTACAGCAGATCACAGCTCCGAACAATTACAGGAGTCTTCACGGGGCACTATGCCACCAACAAACTGCTCCACAACATGGGACTAGCAGGTTCTGTGGAGATGCAGAGGAGAATACGCTACACTTACTGTGCAACTGTGCAGCACTAGGCTCCAAAAGCTCTGGGCCAACCATATCCAAAACCAGAGGACTATAGGCTCAGCCCCATCAAACCCATACTGGGACTCATGAAGAAGGTGCACGAAGGGCTAGGGGTTGAGTAGACAGGAGGGGAACAGCACAAAAGATCCAGAAGGGTCGAAGTGCTCTGGCACAGGGCCAGCCCCACTACAAGATAAGATAAGATAGTATGACGGTTGACAGGATATAATGGAAGAAAAAAACGAGTTGCGCCGACCCCAAATAAGATGGGACAAGGGCAGGAAGATGATTAACTAAAATAAATGCAAATGTGTGTGATACACAAAGTTAGCCATGCAACACCTAGGTGAACTGCTTTGGTGTTCCATGGGTCAGAAAGGTTTATTTTTACTATTACCTTATGTAAATATAAGCAAAACTTAAAAACGCAAAATCAAGAATCAGTCTCACAGTTACAGTCTTAAAATTGGGCAGTAAAAGAGGCAACATGTTAGATAATTTAACGAAGTCACTTCTTTCGCCCAAAGGGTTCACATTATGTAAAAACAAACTTAACATCTTGAACAGCCTTAGGAATTCTGCATCTCAGATTTTTGCTAGTATCCCACTTGCAAAAGTCTGAGATGCAGAATGCCTAAGGCTTGAGACATACATACTAAAAAACCTTTGATTACTATAGCAATAGGGACAAGACAATTGCTGAACTACTCAGTTTTCAGCGGTTCTGTGTTGTCCCTACTGCGATAATAGTCAAGCCAAGCTTGAGCGACGTTCACTAAAGAGCTAAAAACCTGGTTCCGTTCGTGCTCAATCTCCAACGCTCGCATGTCTCGCTCGTGTTGTAGCCTATTCCGGGCTTCCTCCAGCTCCAGGCGTCGTAATTCCACGGCCGTGAACTCGCTTGCCGCTCTCTCGAAGGAGGTCGGTGCCTGTCTACGACGGGCGCGCAAACGAGGGCGGTCGGGAGAGGCAGCAGACTGCGGTGTCGCTGGCGACCTCAACCGTGGACGACGCCTGGTAGATTGAGAAATAGCAGACGTGCGGGGGGCAGGCCTTCGCCTCGGAGTAGTGGGCGCTGCAGGGGTTGGCGGGGATGGCGCTGCCGGGGCTGGCGGGGATGGCGCTGCCGGGGCTGGTGTGGCTGGCGGGGCTGGCGCAACAGGCTGCCGTCCTTCAGCCGAAGTCTGAGTGAGCACGAGCGGAAGGGGTGATGGTGTAGAAGGCGGAAGCCAATTATTTGAGGGCTGTGAAGTGAAAGGTTGAGGAGACAAAGAAGTCAGTTGTGGAGTTTCTGCAAAAGAAAACGAGTGTTATTTTGGACAGTTTACGGATCTTTTGTTTGTTCAAAATGTTTTCTTAAATCAAATACTGCTATTATTTTGTAAAATGTGAAGATTTGGATGTTTGCTAGTTTCTTACTCAATCATTCAAAAACGGCTGAACGGATTTCGATGAAAATTGGCATACATATATAGTAAAAACTGAGGTTCTTTAGGAATTTTAGACAATTTTATATTTTACATATACGTAACAAATAAATATTATGATACTAGTTGTTGCCAGCGGCTTCGCCCATAATCGGGATAAAAACTTTCCTATGTGTTAATCTGGGTTATAAGCTATGTGTGTACTAAATTTTATCCAAATCCGTTCAGTAGTTTTTGCGTGAAAGAGTAACAAACTTCCACGTTTATACACACAATATTAGTAAGAAGTAAGATTTTAAGTCTTTAGACTTACCATCTAAAATTTCAAAATATACTGAATTGTCTTGGGTGACAGGATCATCTTGGGTGGCAGGACCTTCGTGTGCAGTATTTAGAGGACTCTGAAAATAATTGGCAGTGGTAGATTTAATAAAAATAAGTGGTAGATGTAATGAAATAATTTATTACTGAGAAAGTGTATTTAGTTTCAGTATGTAGTTATGTAAAATTATAGCAACGTTTTTCAGTCATGTATAATAATATTTATTTTATAAATACTAATTAATAACCAGTTTAACCAAGTTAAAAATATTTATCAAAAAATAAAATGTGTCTTTCATGTTAACTAAGTAACTTTTGTTGCCATTATCTAACATGTTGACCAATGTTAATAGGAATATTTTATAAAACATCTGTCTACTACAGAAAATTAGCTCATTATTGAGCAGGAGCCTTGAAGGTGTATAGTACTGACAATAAATCCTACCTCTTCTACAGAGATTTGTCCTGCCACTGCTAAAGCACCCATTATAGCCAGCACTCTCTTATCGCTAGCTGACAAGTTTTGCCCGCTTGCTGGCCCACCTCCAGTCCCTCTTGCATGGTGCCTTATGGTCAATGCCTTTTTCTTTGTTTTGGACTTCCAATCTGCCCACACCTTTATTGAATAAAAATTAGTCATAGTTATAAGTACCTATGTTATAAGTGTAAATGAGATTAAAAAGCCAATTTGGACAGAACTTTTGAAATAAATTGAAAAATAACAAGCGCATGACAACTTCTCATATGGCCATTGGACATCAAAGCATAGCTTGTACTATACTATACTTGTACTTGTTTGACTTTTTGTAATAAGAAGGTTATTGTTTAGTTGTAAGTTTTCTTTTAAATATTTGCTTTCTTTGTTTATGTTGTGTGTACTTAAGGTATGTGCCAATAAACATTTTTTCTTTCTTACTATGGGTGTCCAAGATTGATCATCATCATCATAATTATCAAAAGACCCCAGTCTTGTAATAACAGAGTGATTACAAGCCAACCTTCATAACTGCAATGTTGTGTCCTCTTATTCAAAACCCTTGAGAAAATAGTTACCACTAGCCACTCTACCATTACACCAGTCTTTCAAAAAATGTTTATTAGATCCTTACTTTTTTCCACTTGTCTGTAGTCTTGCTGACACCACCACCAACAGCATTCAATATGTTGGTCAGTTCAGTCCATAGTATGTCTGACCGTACCCGACCTTGTGGTCCAGCAAGAGGCCTCGCCAGGTCACCAAGACTGTAACATAAACAAACAAAGATTCAATATAAGTACTTCATTGTTAAGATCGCGTCATTATTTACATTACATACTCATGAATAAAACTTGGATTTACTTACGTTTCCATATACTCAAGCAGCGTTGACAATTGTTCCGGACTTGCTCGCACTCTTGATTCCATGTTTTATCACTAAAAATTAAAATAGATTACTCCATCATCGTTTGAACACCAGTCACTTATTAAAATGTGTCTATTTTGATTATCATTAAGTTTTGGAGACAATCTAAAAGTAATAACACTCTATTCGGTAAAACTGTACTATACTGGACAGCGAAATAATGGGATTTTTGGGGTTGGGGGGAGGGGGCGAGGGGGTGTGTCCCATCCCCCTGAACCCCTACCCGAATCTAGGAAACGCATCTTTTTATGCATTTTTGGGGCAGATTTGAGAGTATTAGGAGGGAGGGTCAACCCCTCCCCTTGTACCATCCCCCCACAGTAGCAATTGTATACTTTCATGTATTTAAAAATGAAAAAAAAATAAATTTTATTGTCGGAGAGCACTCTACCATTGCCTAAAAATATTTGTGCACTGAAATATAGTTTTCTGGGTGGTTTAAAAAAAAATAACTCTAACCTAACCCCCCACAGTAGCAATTGTTTACTTTCATGTATTTAAAAATGAAAAATATAATTTTTTTTTGTATCGGGGAGCGCTCTACTATTGTATAAAACTATTTGTGCACGGAAATATTGTTATCTGGGTGGTTTAAAAAAAATAACCCTAACCTGATCACCCACAGTAGCAATTGTATACTTTCATGTATTTAAAAATGAAAAATATAAATTTTGTTGTATCGGGGAGCGCTCTACTATTGTATAAAACTATTTGTGCACGGAAATATTGTTATCTGGGTGGTTTAAAAAAAATAACCCTAACCTGATCACCCACAGTAGCAATTGTATACTTTCATGTATTTAAAAATGAAAAATATAAATTTTGTTGTATCGGGGAGCGCTCTACTATTGTATAAAACTATTTGTGCACGGAAATATTGTTATCTGGGTGGTTTAAAAAAAATAACCCTAACCTGATCACCCACAGTAGCAATTGTATACTTTCATGTATTTAAAAATGAAAAATATAAATTTTGTTGTATCGGGGAGCGCTCTACTATTGTATAGAAATATTTGTGCACTGGAATATAGTTTTCTGGGTGGTTCAAAAAAAAAAAAAATAACCCTAACCTAACCACCCACAGTAGCAATTGTATACTTTCATGTATTTAAAAATGAAAAATATAAATTTTGTAGTGTCGGAGAGCACTCTACCATTGTCTAAAAATATTTGTGCACTGAAATATAGTTTATGAGTGGTTTAAAAAAAAAATAACCCAAACCTAACCACCCACAGTAGCAGTTGTATACTGTCATGTATTTAAAAATAAAAAATAATTTTGTTGTATCGGAGAGCGCTTTACCATTGTATAAAAATATTTGTGCACTGAAATATAGTTTTTCTGGGTGGTTTAAAGAAAAAAATCACCCTAACCTATTGTATAAAAATATTTGTGCACTAAAATACAGTTTTCTGGGTGGTTTAAAAAAAGTAACCCTAACCTAACCTCCCACAGTAGCAATTGTATACTTTCATGTTTTTCAGATATTATTATTTTAGTATAATAATTATTTGATACACATAATTAATTGAATTTAGCTTGTCCAATACAAGCTAAATTCAATTAATTATGTATAATATGTCATTTGGCTACATTATTTGTCATTTTTAATGTAAATTAAAGAAAACTTGCGTTTCGTTAAATATTCATTGTGGCTGTATGAAATAATACCTTTGTCATAATACTAGAAACAAGGTAAAAAGTGAACGAAATCTGTCAAAATGGCGTCAAATATTACGAAAAATTATCGATTTTTCTCAAAAACTACATGTTTCCTAACGTTGAGACTTTGCATAATTACTTTTTAGACATAAACCTTTTCAATAAAAAAATATGAGCGTAAAACTCGTTGTCCAGTATAATACAGTTTAGCCCAAATGGTGCATTATCCCTAGACGTGTATATTTGTCTGCCGGTTTCTTTTTTATGGAACTTAGGAGGGTTAGTAACAGCAGGAGGGGGGGGAGGACGCCAATCTTTTCCTGTTTGCGTATTCAGGGTCTATTTTGTCGTTAGCATTGTCGTCGGGGAGAGAAACAGTTAACACCAGAGTGTATTCGAAAGGGTCAGGAGGATTGGGGGGTTTTTTATTATCCATGGTGGATAATAGAAAAAATTATAAAAAATACACTAAAACTTAAACTATATAAACCTTGCGATACAGGACAAACACAAAGAAAAAATTCGATTGAAGTTCACACAGTTAAAGTTCACCTAAATCGAAATTAAAACTTAACACAAACGAAACACGTGTTAAAACCTTCACCACTACCAACAAAGTCCAACTCAGAACTCACGGGACTACGGGAGTAACGGGTTTGATCCGATTTGAACTTCTTGACTGACACTGACAGCTAAATTTTCGGTACCATAACCAATATTTTTGTTTTTTAGCGAACAAACAATTCGACACAACGATCGCGACCATAGTGTTACATTGGCTAGGAAATGTTTATCGTTTTTTTTTTTCTAGCCCGTCTGACTATAGGTTATGGCTAGCACTCTTCTGCATCCGCCAGCGCCAAGTTGTTTATCGATAGGACTTTATTTTAGGTGGGGTTTGAAGAGAAAGGTAGGGAAATATTTAACGCGAAAATGAAAAGAAACGGAATTTAGAACAACATGGATAAAGGATCAGGAATGTGTAAAAATATATTATAAACTTAGTTATTAAAAATATTACATCAAAAATAAAGAAGACAAAAGTCTGTTGAAATACTAATAAATATTTATACATTTTTACAGACGAATATTGTTGTCATAAATATAATCAGAAAGAACATTATATATGGCAGGGTTAAAAGAAAAAAGAAGAGTTTTTATTGATGTAGGGAAAATGTAGGGAAAGGGACACGGAGGGATATCAAACTATTCAAAAAGGAAGTACGGTCATGAATCGGACAGGAAAAGAATATATGGTTTAGATCCCCAAAGTCATGTCCACATTCGCATTGAGGACTATCTATAATATTGAAGCGTGCAAGATGTGCTGGATAAGTAGTATGACCTAAACGCATTCTTATTAAAATGGTTGTTGCAATTTTGCCAAGTCTGAGGACAGAGAACCAAGGTTTACGTGGAATTTGTGATTGAATACTAAAGTAGTATTTCCCTTTTGAACTACGGCTACTTTCTGCCCAAACTCTATCCCAGGAATTCTTAAGATAATGTCTAGGAAGAGTAGCCAAGTCCTAAGTATAATTTTTGAATGGAACAGTATCCCCACACATCACAGCCTCATTGTCAAGTCTATCATCTTCTTCATTACCATTTATATACAATGACTTGGAATTCAGACAAAAACAACAGAGAAGCCCTTCACAACACAGTCGAAAAGTTTACTTTTAATATGTGCTATAAGAGGAAATGGTGGTTTAGACTTAAAAGGATATCTCAAAAGCGCCTGAAGGGCACTCACGGAATCAGTTAAAATTAAACTATTTCTAAGTTTTAAAAGTAAAATGTATTCTAAAGCTTTAAGGATACCAAGACATTCACCAGTAAAAACAGTTGCTTCAGGTGGGCACTTTACCTTCTGAACAATATTATACTGTGCGTGATATATTCCTACCGGGCTACCCCTACAAAATCATCAGATCCATGTTTGGATGCGTCAGTGAAAATATGATGCCACTCAGGCCAATTTCGTTGAACAATAAAATTAAAATGTGGATTAGCGTTATTTTTATCAATATCTACAATGTACTTAACAGATTGCGTATTAACCAGGGCTTTCACTGTTAAACAAATCAAGTTTTGGAGACCGGTGTGTAGGTGCATGAAATGATTTAAATCGGATATAACTTTTAACTAAACAAGGAAGAGATTTGTGATTCCAATAATTTGATGTGTCAATTAAATCAGCAAGTATTTGAAGTTTTTGAATTAAAAGGCTATTAGTAAACTGTAAAACACGGAAAAACAATCGGTCAGCCAAAAATTGACGTCTTAGACAAAGCGGAGGTTCGTTACACTCAATTTGTAACGCGTTAATAGGACTAGATTTCATAGTTCCTGTGATTATTCTCATGGGTAGCCACGTTACAAGGCTCCAATAAGAAAATTCCATAATCAAGAACACTTCGAACCAGAGCATTGTAAAGAAGCTTTAGGGAAAACGGATGCGCACCCCACCAAACACCTGATATACACCTCATCAAATTTAGGAGTTTTTAACATTTGTTTAGAACATAATCACAGTGCGGAATACCTGTAAGTTTGGAGTCCAAAATGATGCCCAAAAACTTGACATGATTTTTAACTGGTATTTCATTATTGTCACAATCTATAGATATCGGAGGGTGAATACGTTGGCGAGTGAATAAGACTAGTGTACTCTTACTCGCTGATATGCTTAGACCATTTTTGTCTATCCAAACTTTTAAACCGACTAGAGAGTTAGATAGCAGACTACAAAGAGAACTTGATGAACTCCCCGTAACGTACAAAACTAAGTCATCTGCATATTGCAGGATGTTTGTTGAATTTCGAAGTGAGGAATGTAAATCATACGTATACAAATTAAATAATATAGGGCTGAGAACTGAACCCTGTGGGAGACCTATCCATACTAGCCTACTGTCATCCTGTGTTTGATCTAAGTTAATTTTTCTACCTGAGAGGAGGTTAATTATAAAACAAATCAACATTTCAGGGATGTGAAGCTTCTTTAATTTTTCTTTAAGGACACTCAGGAGAACATTGTCATATGCTGATTCTAGATCTAAAAATACTGCGAGTACTGATTGATTTTGAGACAACGCAACTCTAATGTCTGTTACCAACGTAGCCAGACTATCCAGTGTACTTTTGCCTTTCCTAAATGCAAATTGTGATTCTGGTAAAATTCCGCGGTTTTCGATAATCCATTCAAGACGATTTTTAACTAAGTTTTCAGCTACTTTTGCAATTACGGGTGATAAAGCTATAAGATAAGAAGAAGGTGTTTTACCTGGTTTCGAAATGGGAATAACAGCTTGAGATTTCCATGTTGGAGGGATTCTACCTGATAACATAACTTTATTAATTAAGTCCAAGTAGTATTCAAGTGATGATTCATTTAAATTAGCCAGGAATGAATAGGGAATACCATCTTCACCTGGAGCAGAATTTTTAACTGAAGTTAGAACGCCCTGTAATTCTTGCATTGTGAAAGGAGAATTAAGTGGACTTTGGTTATGAGAGATAGAAGGAGAAATGTTGTCATAAATAAGATCTTGCTCTGGAACAGATGGCGGAGCAAGACGATTGAGAAAAGAGTTCCTTAAATTTGGTGGAATGCCAGAAAAATTAGAAGGAGTGACTCCATTTCTGAATTTTCTTATATTTTGCCAGACAATAGAAGCGTTGATATTAGGAGAGATCGAAAGGCAAAATTTTTTCCATCCCTCAATTTCTTTTTCTCTGAATAATTTACGTGCTTTCACCATAGCATCACATACAATTTTGAAATTATGTTCTGACATGTTATTTTTGTATTTTTTTCCGCTTCCTTTCTGGCTTTCACTACTTGGGAACATTCTTTATCCCACCAAGGAGGGGTAGGAATACGACCATTGGCTAAATTCTTTAAAGGGAAGGTTTCATCTGCAGCTTGGATAAGTGCATTTGTAAAATTATTATTACAATCAATCGGATCGTTTGATACATTATTCTGTAATTTAGAAAGATTAACTTCTACAAGAGTTCTAAATCTATCCCATAATCCCTCCTCACCAAGTTTATATTTTAAACGTGGCTGCCTCGGCAGACTAGGAGACCTGCAAGGATGTGTGGGCGATATAAGGATTGGAAAGTGGTCGCTTCCATAAGAAGATGGCAAAGTGCACCATACATGAGATGAAGCTAAGTTAGGGGTACAAATGGAAAGGTCTATTGCACTCAAATTTTCTTTTGGCCCTGTACGTCGAGTTGGAGACCCAGTATTTAAAACACAAATATTATGTTGGTCAAATATGTCTAACAATATGTCACCACAATATGATGAAAGAGTACAACCTCAAGAAATATGGTGACAGTTGAAGTCACCTAAAATTAAGAAAGGACGAGGAAGAATAGATACAAGATTGTTGAATTGTTGAAGGGCTGACGAAGAAGGAGGAATGTACACAGAAACAATACAAGTATTATTTATTTGTGCAGCTACCACAGAAAAATCATTAAATAGGGAAGGGATAGAGGACAGTAAGAGACAGTATTTCTGATGAGTATAGCAGCACCGCCATACCCATCAGACCAATCATCTCTTAGGCAAGAAAAACCATTGATTTTGAAAATGGAGCCTGGCTTTAACCAGGTTTCCGATATTGAAAAACGAAGCATTAAATTTATTTAACAAAAAGATAATTTCATTTTTTTTAGAAACTGCACTTCTACAGTTCCATTGTAATATGTTCTGAGTTTGAACTGACATTGTGAACAGGTTTAGGATTTTACAAAAATCCTAAACCTGTTCACAATGTCATTTTGACTATAGTGGCAACGTTGGACGGTATTTCTATATTGGATTGTATTAGTGTTTGAATTAGAATTTGAATAATATCTGATATTGACATCATTTTAGAATCTGTATCTGTGTTTAAGGCACAGCCATTTTGTGGATTTGGTAAACTATATTCATTAAGAATCTGTTGGTGTTTTTCACGATTGTAACCTTTACCTGGTTTGGGGGGAGGACGCCGTTGTATATAAACTGTTTTTTTTATGTGAGCTATGTGTCGGATAATGTTGTGTATACGAAGACTGTGAGACTGGGTGAGCGTATGTAGTCACGGGAGTGCTAGCTACATCGGCTAGGGTTTCGATATGGGCGCAATTAATTTAGCCGCTTCACCATAAGAAATACATTTTTCTGCCATAATAGTCTTAATTTCTTTTTTTCGTAAAAATTCTGGGCAAAATTTGGACGTAGCAAAATGTTTGCCAGAGTAATGACAGCAAGAATATTTCCCTCTTCAATGTCACAAGATTCACCAGTATGTTCCTGACCACACATTTAGGTTTTGATCTACATTGAATTTTAGTGTGACCAAAGCGACAGCAATTGTAGCATTGGATAGTGGGATGTATGTATATCCCACTGGAGTGGGATGTATGTATATCCCACGATATCAGAACTGGATTCTGAAAAAAATAGGACCAATCGGAAAGCATATTCTGTAAAAGGAAAAAAATACTTTCGTCTGCTACGACACGTTCGAAACTCTTCATTATTAAATTTTTTAGTGTAGAAAATTCTCATTCATATGAACAGCTTTTTTAAATAAACTATTAGAAATCAAGGACAGGGTACTATAAAACAGATTTTTTCGAATTCTTTGTAAATTAATACAGCTACGTTGCTGTTTATGTGTTCTCTTTTCATTAAACCCCAAGCTACGCTACTCAAAAGGTAAAGGTAAAGCAACTGCAAAAAAAATGTCGTGGAAGTAAACTTAAACGTGACCACTCGTCTTGACGCGGCCCTCGCTACTGACTTTCAGTATATTACAAAGTACTCTGTGCTACTGACAGCACCGCGAGAAAAGCTTAGGAAGCTCGTGCTCGATGCTTATGTTAGCGTGAGTGTGCCGTTTCGAACATTTAGGTAGTTTCCGTACTGTTCCATATTTCTATACTGTGCCACATCTCAACTGTCTACAATAAACAGTAAATACCGTTAAAAGTTACAGGTATCGGCACGGATCTTGAGCGCTGACTTTTACTCAAAGACATTCAATATATACTACCAATAGACCGGACATAGCGAACAAAATCGTGATCCGATACTTATTCCACGTTGGTCATAAGTCACTCAGTCTAATATGACACACCTACACGTCAAGTCGTGTTTTTATCCGTTCTATGCACTAAAAGAAAATCATTTTCTGAGAAAATATGCCGAACTACGCATTACGCTATTGTAAATCTTGCTATGGTAAAATGACTGGACCTAACTTCGGTTTATTTTTGTAAATATTTTTGGTATTTACGAAACATTTAATTAGAATTCAATCATTTTTATGAATAGCTCCAGAACATTTTCAGATTTTCTATTAACGCCATCTATTGCTGAAAAGCTTAACCTTTCCATTATCACACACCGAGGTTCTACCACGAGCTTATAACGTGATAAATTTTTCGACCTCAATCGGTCTGTTAAAAGGATGGAGCTATATAGGATGTATAGCTCTATCACTCTCTTTCGCTCGTACGACTAACATTTTAACATTATCATGGTAAGGCCCCTGGCCACCTACCGAGCGATAGTTAAATCATTATAAATTTTGACAAATTTAATTCGCTTGTTTGCTATTCCAAGCCAGATGGCGTCACTGAGCCATAGGATGACAGTTTTTCTAAGACATTTTTTCTGATAGCCGCTCTATTGTATCTCTTTAAATCTCTTTGCTTTTACTTGCGCAGAAGTAAAATATCAGGTCTCTTTGGTGGTATGAAGTGAGACGCGAGGGCAGGGAGTGTCAGTGATTGGCTCGCCGCGCATCGCGTCATAGACGTCACTCGTGATTGGATTCGTTGTCGGAAGACGTTATGTATATAGAGTGGTTAAATGCATTTTCTTCATGAATTATTTAGTGCTAAAAGAGATAAATATTGATTTATCAGTAACGAAATTTGATTCGATAATTCCATGTAAGTAAATAGCGAGGAAAACCACACGATTGCGAATATGCTACAATTTTTGTTGGATTGATTTACTTCGAAAGTTTTATTGTAATTTTCAAGTGTCTGACTGAAGCTGGTGTAATAATGGAAGAAAAGGTTTAAATAATATTAGAAGAAGAAAAAATGGTTTTCAAACACAGGTTTACATTAAAATCTTAGAAATCTAATCATTAACATCTCAGTTCAAAAGTATTTACAGCACTGATCATTCCAGAATAATATTACAATTACAAAAAAAAATAATCAGAATCTGGGAGGATCTTCCTGACATCGTAGATTCATCAAAACTTTCATTATGCTCTTGTTCATTTACACTTTCCCTACTGCTATCACCTGTGTAAATAATCACTTAATCGGAAAAACTATCGATTCTTAGGTCAAATTTTCTATATTCATCTTCGCATTTAACAGCATGATCACAAACTTTATTCCATTCTTCTGGTCGTATATTATTGATTTTTTGTAATATAGCATCTTTAACTAACGTGACAGTCATTGCAATATTTTTTTTTGGCTATGTGTTGCTTTATTTGGGACCAAATATTTTCAAAGGGGTTAAAATCGGGATGATATGGTGGCAATCGTATAATTTTATGCCCATGTTCCTCCATTATAATTATGGTCAATGGCAAATTCTGTGTATTTTTCTTTATGTCTTTTTATAATTTCATACAAATCGGGTTTCAGTTTCTTTGGGTTAAGCGGAATGTTGTGTTGTTGTAACCAAGCTATCATTTGTGGTTTAGGTGTTTGAGTTTGGTGGTTTCACAGACAGCTTATTATAATATGGGGCGTTGTTAATTAGCAACACACTATTAGGAGGCAAGTTGGGAATCAATTGATTGCGTAGCAAGTTTGATAACGTTCCGCGTTTATTTCTTTATGATAGTCACCTTTTGAATCGACACATTTATATAACACTAGCTTTTGCACGCGACTTCGTCCGCGTAGAAGTCGAAAATGCTTTTATTATTTTTTTTGAGATACGAAAATATGAAATACTAGAAAACCTGGCGAACTCCATTTCGCCACCAGATAGCTTCGTTTGAATTTTCTTTGCTATAAATCTCACGGAGCCCGAGACCTTTCTAACGAATGCAAAACCGTGGAAATCGGTTCGTGCGTTCTGGAGTTATAGCGTCAGGAAGGAAAACCCGACTTATTTTTATATAGTAGATTATTTATTATCTTCGTCGTGTGTGATAGTCCATTGAATTGTATGGCGAGCGATATTGTACCTTAAGATCAATGGCGTGCCAGATACCTTTATAGGGGCAAGCCAAGGAACCCAGTGCTAAACACTTAATATTCGGAATTAAAAAAAGACTTGCGCTGTAATCCGCCGTCACGTATCATCAGTGCAAAACTTGCTGTAATGCTGATTTTAATTGCAACATTTTCATTTGTTAATAATATGATAGAATAATGTAACGTCATAACTGTATCATAAATGACGTAAACTATATAAGAATAATCTATTGATATTTTTTTGCCAACTCTTGCTCGCTCACAACATTGTAATAAATCAACTGAAAAAAATAAATAAAAAAAATAAGCTGTTTACTTCTGAATCCACTAGATGGCGCACAAAAGATTGTAGTAATCAATCATTTGTTTAAATTAATGTAAGTATAAATTAAAGTAATGAATGTGTAGTTGTAATATAATTAGCAAATACAATTTAAACAGCCCTAGTTTTTCGTTCTTTGCAGAGGCGCAGAAATAATCACACAAAATTCTGATCAAATTAAGAATTGAATGTACCTACTTAGAAATTTCGTCACAAGAAGTTTCTTTCCAGGTTTACCAAAACTACAGAATGAAATAACAGCATTCAAGTGCTTTTGAGAATTCTGATGTCTTTTCATAGCACCAGCGAAGGTATTTAAGTCATTATAACCTGATGTACCTATTCCAAGCATTCTTATCGTTTGAGAAAAATAAAAACTGCCTAATATGTGATTTCCTTTTCTGAGAAATATTCTAATCAGGGGTAGGTAAATCTACCCCTGATTAGAATATTTGTGAAGTTACGAGTTCATATTTATCTCTAAAACTCAAACTCACCTGGCCAATTATCCACAAATACACCACACGCAACCACAACACATGATATTGACTCCTATTTCTTTCGAACAAGGTGCAAAATGCAAGTGCATTGTTTAGGGCTCTTACGATTCGATGATTCGGGTGTTTCCGGGAATACGACAATTAGCGAAGATCTGCATGCGCATTATTAATTTGGGAATACTGTACAAATCTTTGAAATTTTCGTCTTTGCTACAATATGCATACCTTCCGGTAGAAATTCTCTAAAAGATAATGAAAACTATATGAAAATCTGATGCATGGTTAATAAGTCAACGGACTACTTTACTGCTTACTTACTTGCTTGCTTTACTTTACTTTACTGAAATGTGGGTAATACTTTTATCTGCAGGTACACAAGAGGTACCAAATTTACATAAACAGTACGCTTGGCTACATATATTGGTTAGCAGTACACCCGCGGTTCTGACATCAGGATGGCGGGTGTACCTAATTTTTAAAATATCATCATACGGGTGTAGGTACACAGATTTTCAAGAGAGGTACGTAAAGGTACACAGAAGGTACCAAATAACTGTAATAAATTTAGGCAAATCTGGAAATTACACCCGCCATTCTGATACACACGAAAAACAGACAGAGAAACACAGCGACTTTGATTTAAACTAATTTTTTTTTTACTTTTACCTTCAACCAGAATTAAGAAGATAGCAGGTAAAAGAAAAAATAAAATAAAATAGGTGTACATTTTCTTTGCCATAAGTGTACGATGCGCAAAGCGATCCCCACTCTTACGCCGAGCGCTCAAGATCCGTGCCGATATGTGTAAAACATATTATTTTATTATGAAACACGTTGAGTACAGTTGCGATTCTTAGCAATGGGGTTAAAATTGGTATTGAATTTTTTTGATGACTGATTTTCATTTGTTTTTTAACAGACTTCAAAAAAGAGGAGGTTCTATGTTCAACTGAATGTATTTTTTTTTTTAATGTTTTTACCACCAAACAACCCATCAGATTTTTTTTTGGGAACCATTTGAACTCAAAAACAATATAAATATTCACTGTCACTGATACTTTGAGTGGGACCATAGATAAGTGGGACGATCGGGTAAACGTAACGAATTCTCGTTCGTCCCACTAGGGAGACGAATTTTCGTTAGGGACTCGAAGCTCACGATATGATCAGGAACACTCGGGGTATATAAACGCATCAGATAAAAACATAAACCTATCTTCGCAGTCGGGTAGATTACTCATCGGTAAACAAAAATAAAATTGCTGATACTCCATCAAAAATTTATTGCAAATAATATGAAATTTAAAATACACTGAATGTTGAAAAATGAGTTATTATTCAATACCAAGAGTTCCTGGAGTCATGTTTGGAATTGAAAGTTAAATAAGTGATTTTAATTACTATGCGTTCCAAATAATAGGAAAGTTCAAATATAAATTATCTCAATATCTTGTTTTAAATCATCATTAGTTAACTATTTCCTTTCTTGTATTCATTGTTAGGAACAATTCGCCTTCTTCCATTTGCCACTACTCAGACACTTCACACAGTGACGCAAATATAAGCAAAATTGAAGAACTGGATTCTGATTAAACATTTTTCTTTTACGATTAAAAATTTCTTGTTTTGCTCACCCTACCCAATTTCTTCGATTTGACAGTATGACGTGACGTCACAACACGGCAATTGATCCTATTCTTATTTGGAACGCATTGTACTACTTAATTAATAATGGGATTTCTCTACAATTTAATCCATTGCAAAGAACTAGCTCAAACCTTTTGGATTCGAGCAGATCATTGGCAATGTTAATGCCACTCATAAAATAAGGATATTTCCTTTTTTTAAGTGGAATATGATGAAAAATATACTTAAAAACACAATAAATCAGCTTTTATTCCTTTTGGTCACCAGTATGGGCAGGTATCAACTCACAAAAAAACGACATTAACTTGGAATGCTTTTGCCATTAACACAATGACAGCCAATAGGGAATGGTTGTTCATAGCTGAGTTTTGCATTATACTATGGCCAGTTTGGTCTAGTTACATTCATCTCCCTCTCAATAGTACAAAATGAAGTTCCCCGGATGCAAAAGTCCTTGTATACAACTTTGATTCTACTCGGTTTTTTCTTTGATCAGATCAGTTTTTCAGTTTTCGAGAATGGTTTTATACTATTGCACATTGATATTCAATAGTTCAAGCAATGCCGGTGGCAGTCGGCGAGTAAACTTATAAAGTGTTTCAGTCTTCACTGCATTGGTAATTCTTGGCATTGATTTGAAATCGAAAGTAAAATAACCTTGACAGATTAACTTTTGCATAAATTACCTTTTATCACAAAGTGTTTCCATATTTACTTTATGAATCGTTTTATACAATTCTAACATGTACAACATCAAAAAGAATTTTGCATCCACAAACACATACAATAAAGTTACATTTATATATCTACAATACTTATAATCAATACACTTTATTCTACATTTACCCTCAACTCATTAAGTATTAACTTGGAACTACATAACACATTTTTTGTGATGTAATGATAAATTTGTCATATGAGGTAATTTATTCCAATTTTCTACTCGAAAATCAAATAGGTACTCAATGCAGGTACTACATCACTTATATAAATCAAGTTTTTGCATATTCTAACATTTCACTGTCATGATATTATCAATCCTCGATACAACTGATAACATAATCAGTTTTATTTCATATGCAGAAACTGACTTTAGATTATTGTGCCTTTATCTGAATTCACTTTAGTAAGCATGCTATCAAGCAAATTGTAGCTAACAAGTATGCTACTAATATTAAGACTATTAGAAAATAAATAAATTACAAGATTATAATAATATGTAAATTAACTAATAGACGTTTAGTGCAGGTCATGAGTTGTGTGACACAACAATTCAATCACTCCTCTTTTCAGCTCCTTTGATTAGCATTGGCTTTTGTGAATTTTTCTATATCATCTAGTGACCTCTTAGCCTTTGATGATATATCATCCATTGATCTCCTTGCTGTGGAAGTGATGTCATCAAGAGATTTCTTTGTTTGTGATAATAGCTCATCGGTACTTTTGCATGCAGTGCTTGCAAGTTCTTTTATTTCTGCATCAATTTTTCCAATGACCCATTCAATGGCTTGACGACCTTTACCAGCATTTAAAGATATTCTATTGGCTAATAAATCCTCCATGTAGTTACTGAGTGGTACGCCCTGGAAATATTACTTTAATGTTATTCTAATCAAATTGATTAAACACAAATAACAATAATAATAACAACAACATGACATATTATAGAACAATAATTAATTTTTAAATATAATAAACCTAAGTAGTATCATTTCATATTTAAAGCTGGAGCATGAGCAGCAAATTGCCAAACCACAAACCTAGTACTGGTACAGTTGTAACACAGGTTACTTTTCCTTTATTTATTTGAAAAATATTTTTATAATTTTTAATCCCCTAATACCAAAACACAAGCTATTTTGAATCTTTTGTTTGTTTGACATTTTGAGTATCTATATATATATAAGGAGAAACTGACTGACTGACATAGCAACGCACAGCTGAAACTACTGAGACTAAGAGCAAGAAATTTTGCACAAGGTTTCCTTTTATGACATAGGCAAACACTAAGAGAGGATTTTCCAAAATTCACTCCCTAAGGTCATGAAACGGGTGTCCAAAGATAGTATGAAGTCCTACTTTCACTCAGGCAAAGTCGCTGGCAGAAGCTAGTTGTCCATTATGAACCTATGTGGTTAATGCATCATTTGAGGGGTTAAGGCCTTGTGTGATTAATATGACCCATATATATCTGACCAAGGCAAATGAGCTTGGCAATTACTGGAGTATGTGGAAAAGGGAGAGGGAGGCCTTTGGCAGCAGTGGGACATAATAGGCTAACTACTACTACTTATATCAAGATATAGGCAACAGAAAGGTATGTCTTTATGGACTTAACAACTTAGGGGAAAGTGAATGTCCTGCATGGAAATTGAATTATTATTTACTATTAGGAAGATTAAAACTAGTTATGCAAGGTAAATCTTCTACTTACTTGTACTGTGACTACGGCTTCTTGTGTTAGTAGAGTCTTGGAAGTGTCGGATGGATGTGGTTTATACCGAACAGTCTCATCAACAGCTATGTATCGACAAAATGACAAGTTTGAGGTCTTCAAAGTCATTTCTCGTTGATTTGGGTTAACCTCTGACTTTTCACTCGCATAACAAATTTTCGCTGTTCCAATAAGCTGTGAATAAATATTATTTTATTGTAGGTTGATTTATGGGCTAAATTTCTTTACAATTTGTTAAATCAAATAAAGAATTATAAATAAATTATTCAATAAAATTACGAAACTTACTGCTTGCGCCCATTTCGGAAAATACCACTTGGAACTGACAAGTCTATGTGTGACTAAAACTCCATCGACTACCTTCCTTTCGATAACATCCGTTCCGATAACTGCGGGATTCATAGGATTAGGGTATTTTCGCCATGCTGCTTGAGCAACCGTCTCCCACGGATGGCTGTAATTGACGAACAAAGACAAAGATTAATTGCCCGTTAATATTATGTCCCATGTAATTCAAGGTTGCGTCATAATGTCAATCGTCATTACTTACTTGAAAGTGTGTTCTGAGGTCCAAATCTTCATTTTATTTTATAAAATATTTACGAAATAAAACAATTATTTAGAGATAATATTAAAACTATCTCTTTTGAAGCCTGGTATTTTCCTTGAACTTCAGTTACATAGTATATTAGTCACATTCCCGTACGGACGACCTTTATCCTCTCACTGGAGGTTTGAAGTGACCATTTTCTTATCAGCGATTCTACTAAATACAAGGCTAAAAAATCTACTATTAACTGAAAGAAAATCATGTTACATTTTTATACTAGATAATTTCTCCTAAAAGCAACCTTTTAGGGTTTCCGGTTTCATACCTAAAAGATTTGTAGGTTCCAAATACTAGCTTAAGTTGCTCGTACGGCCTTTCTGTTTGCATGTCACATAAGTATAATTTTTTTATTGTCATTGTCAGTTGAATTCACAAAATATCTACATAAACTAAAGCCTCTTCCGTGATAAATATTTAAACGTAGAATAGCTAACATGTCAGTACATACAGAGGCGTAGCTACCGCCCGCTATCAAAGATACTGGCCCCCAGGCCACAGGACACCGACTTGTGTGCAAAAATTCATAACATCCACAACCTTAAATTCTCTTAATCTAGTATTCTCGCAATAAGAAACTTATATTTAACTAAGACTATGTTTAGGAATAAAATGTTTTCCTTTTAATAATAAACTCCTTAATTATTTTTTTGTTTAGTAATAAATTTTCAGTTTTCATCAAACTTAAGTGTACATCAAATGCTAGTTTTCCACCGTCATTGAAAAAGTTAGCCCATAGCCCTGCAGATTTTCGTTCTGGCCACAGTACAGCCACACACAGCCTTGCTTAAAGCTGCAGAAGACGTCAGGAACGGAAAACTTGAACTTAACCGTATTCGTTTTAATATTTATCTCCAATGCTTTTAATACCGTTGATCACCACATCCTGCTGGCTGCCTCAAATTGGTTTTCAGTATATCTTCGTGGATAGCAGTAAGTGGTACTCACGTGATCACATATTTTCCAACTATTTCCATCATTATTTATTAATAGTAGAGCATTTGAAAATTCAAATGCTCTTACAATTTGTACGCTCAGGGGCACCGGCTTCTAGAAAACCTCATGGGTGCTCATGCTCATTTCATGGACTCGAAAAAGTGGCGAAGTGTGAGAAGAGAAATGCACACTGATCGACCGACAAATAAATAAATGTCCTACTTACATACTGCGTGCTTATTTACTAATAATGTTTGATAAAAATATTATAAAATGAAATCATTTTATAAAAATTAAACTGGATTTTATTATCAAGAAATGTTGTAATTTATACGTAACCTAAAAGGCGATTACTGATCTGTTTTTTAGTGTCTGTTCTCAGGAGTGTTCGGCACCCATTGTTTATTTCTCATGGGTGCTCGAGCCCCGAAGCACACACAGAGTCGGCGCCTCTGTGTACGCTGATATATGATAACCTGCAGCTTTAGGTATAAAATGAAGTTAGCAATCTTGATGACTGCAAGCTGCATCCTGAACAAAACAATATTGTAGTTGTCTGAGGGGTCTTCTTACATGATAATAAAATCACTTCTTTCATCTTTCACAAACACGTTTCTAATCATAACTAGGCAGCCTAACTAGGCTAGCCATTTCTGTTCTGGTCTATCGCGACTCTGTTACACAGTCTCCGTGTCATCAATTCAGTGCTAGTAGACCATAGATATCTACTACTACTAAAAACATCAATAATTTTTTATACAGGGCCACTTTGCGGCTAGCTGCGCCAATGGTACAATTACACCCTTAATTAATATTATTTTGGTGGTTGATCCAGTTCAAAAGTCAATTAATTTTTCTCGTGTCAGTCGATGTCAGTCAAGGGACTTCAGGATATCTGCCTCCAAATGACTCAAGAGTTGCAGTGTTTGAGAATCGTGTGGCAAGATTTGACTCGTGAGTGATGATTATTTTCATCATTTGTTCAGTATATACTGTATGTCATATTCGTAATTTTTTACCATAGTGTTGTGTTTACTTCTATCATGCCACCCTGTTGGTGCCATCTAGTTACAATAGCTTGCTTGTTTTGTGCCCAAGGACTCAACCCCATAGTGTTTAAAAAAACTACTAAAACAAAATAGTTTTTAATTATGGCAAGTTTTAAGAAAGCAGTAAGCTAGAAGTATTGTGTCAGGAACACACTAGAGGAAGAGGAACATTCAAATTATTTCAAATGATAAAATTCAAAGAGTATGTAAAGTTAACACTTATGAAATTAGTGTTATAATTCAACACTATTATTATTCGATGAAAGTTGTTTCAACTGATTAACGGAAATCACCTAATATTTTTTAGTATTTTCTGTCATCATAATGAGAAAGCAAAAATGTAGACCCAGCCCTAAGTTCATTTGAAGGTTGACCGGTTGACGTTTAATTGCTGACAGCTTATGAGTTTGACAGGGTCAGGTGCGAAATGGTCATCGGTCATTATTGGTCAATCTATCTGCTTGATTTCGAAATTGTTTAATTTGATGGATTTCTGATAACTTTTATATAGTTGAAGTCGAAGAACTGTTAGCTTCAAGTCGAGAATCAGATTATGCTGCTGCTGGATTGCTAACTCAGTAACCGTAAGGGTAATTTTTTACTGTTGTTATTGTGCTAGAATGATGACATACCGCTTCTGATAAAATAAATCTATGTACTTAGTCTATATAACATACCTACTGTAAGTAATTAACACCTGTACTGGCTGTACTCCTACTGGTAATACTATTAGTATTTTTTAAATTTTGTATTACTTGCAGACAAACCTTTTGTACTAAGAATCTAAATCTGAGTGTTTCATGAACTACCCGCAATATTTGAATTGTTCCATTTAATTCAAACTTTATACACAGGCTGCAAACTAGAAATAAGGAAAATGACTACAGAAACTGAAGAAAAAGCCCTTCGCTATAGGCGTGCGCAGAGTGTTTCAAAAGCTGAGGAAATAACTGAGCAAGAGAAGAAAGTTAGGAAGTTGCAATTGGATAAACCGTAAGTGTTATGTCATAATCGTAAGGTGTATTGATGAATTTGATAATATGCACATTAGTTTATGATCGACAAAAGTCTGGATTGCTAAGCACATGTACTGTTTTATAATTAAATTGTTTGAGTAGTAAGTATAACCTTTAAATTATGGTTCACTATTAGTATACATATATTGTTCCAGTGTTCATATACCAAGAGATTCTCTGTTCTCATGGAGCTCAGAGTTCAACAACTTTACGGGGCTGGTGAACTGGGGCTTTTTGATGCTGTCTATTGGTGGCGTCCGATTAGGTCTTGAGAATTTCTTGAAGTAAGTGTATTTGTTGATAGCTTGAAGACCAAATAAGAACATGTATTTTTTAACATAACTAGATTTTAATTTTTAATTTTTTTTTTGTTGCTCAGTGTGATGAATGAGGTATGTATAGCAATATAAATTTTGCTTCTCTGTACTATTTTTTTTGCCCATTGAATGACATGTATTTTTGAGGTACCAGAATACAATAATGACTCACGTTATAGCTTCTTGTGTGATATTTTTTATTTATTCAATTCAAGAAATGGACTTTGTATCCATAGCATTGACCAATGTCCAATGGTAATTATTGTATATATACTAGACAAGATTAGCAAGGTTTATAACAAAGCCTTTTTGGAATAGCTTGTATATTTTAAATAGAACAGAAAAAAATATTTATTTTATGAAACATTTATTTTGTTATAGTTATGCAAGTAAGTATAATGGCTTTATAAAGTAGCTCACAATTATCAGTATTTCACTGTGTGAAAACTTAGAACTTTAACAAAAACTTTCATGCATTGTAATTATATATGAGTAGATAGTATATAAGAGATGGTATGATAAGTTAGACATCTAGCTAACAGATTGATTAGATGTAGCCAAGGACAGCAAGTGGAACAGGTCTTTGTTCTGCAGAGCCTTTTTTTTAGTTACTCATCTCCTTAGCCTCTTAGTCTTACGGGATGCGGCAGAATACCCTTATTTTACATGGAGCGACTGCATATCAGATCTCCATTACCCAGTTACTGGATAACACTATGCTGCTTAGATAGACTGATGGCCAGACTTTCTCGCCTCTGACTTCCTGTAATGACTGTCAAAGCTCTACAAATGACAAGTGGGCCCAACAGCTTTATCTGCTTTCTTTCTTTTTTTGCACACTTTATGTGTATTACACAAAAAATATCTAATGAGTGTCCTAATATAATGTGTTACTATGATAATGCCAATAATTGTGTTTAAAACTCAAATTACCATAATTTACAGATATGGATTTCGTGTAAATCCCTTAGAATGGATCATAGTGTTGACAGGTTACAACGAGGGTGACAGAAGTCAATATCCATCAGTTATTTTGATAATTTGTGAGTTTTTCTATAATTATTTCGTGTACTACATTCTAGATTATATAAGCCTCCATAATTCCTTTTTTAATTTTTCAAATGTTGCATGGTTTCATAATAAAAAATGCAGTAAATGTCAGTTGAACACTGTTGGTTCATAAACAGTAGATTCAAAATACCTTGCTACTTATTTGGGATGAGGCACTTCAGGGTTTAACATTATTTTATTTTTTTCAGTTAGCATTGTTCCTATTGTTGTCAGCCTACTACTGGAAAAGGGTATAGCTGTTGTAAGTAAAAAAAATATATATCAATATCAATGTTTTTACATATACTCTTATAAATATGATTTTTTTTATTTTTAGGATTTAATACCGGAGAAGTTTGGCGTCATATTACAGCTATCTAACATGTTATTTATGGTCTTATTGCCTATTGCAGTTCTACATATTAAGGGGAACGATTTTAGCTTTGGTAATTATGGCAATAATATCAAGATTTACTTAGTACGAAAATCATACTTTTATTATTTACAATGTTGTGATCATGACATGTGATGTGTTTGAAGTTTCGCTAGTTAGTTTAATTCGATCTTGTGTAGAAAACTGCCATCAAGTTGGCTAAATATAATCCTTTTTTGCAGTTGGAATAACAACAGTATGTATGCTCTACTTAATTATTTTCTTAAAACTTTGGAGTTATGTACAAACCAATCATTGGTGTCGTCTCGGTTTGAAGAAAAAGTATTTGGATAACAAACTTAGGAGACAGAGTTTATCAGCACCTAATTGGAGTAAGTGTTACATTATTTTTTTATGATAAGGAAGAAATAGTATAAGGCCGGTAGCATATAGAGTAATAATATATGTTATCTATGTCATAAATAAATGCATTCGGTAACAACCGCTACAGGCAGCGGTGCGTGCACCCTTGTGATGATGAGATATGTTGACCAATTTACTTTCAAAGTTGGTATTCGTAGAATAATATACTTTATGTTACTGCTTATAAAGTGTATTATCATAATTATGTGATGACCACAAAGCAGAGCATTATCTCTGCTTTGTGGTCTTCTTTGATGAAACAAGTTTTTTGGTGAAAAAAAATTATATATTTGAAATTTAAAACACCTGTACCGGAATCTCGGGGTCTCGGTATGCGGTAATAAATTTTTTATTAAGCTAATTTTTCTACAAAAATCAGTCATAAAGATCAACTTTGGGAACTAGCCAATAACTAACATAGCGGCCTTATATGTTTGACCTAATTCATAAAAAAAAAGAATGAGTGATATTTGAGACAATGGAGGAGTTTATTTAAAGGTAATTGTTAAATTATTACAGATAAACTAATTAAGGCCGAACATGAGCGTAAGTTTAATATAAGTTACTGCGTGCCTTCCTTACATCCTGTTTGTGTGTTTTTGCTTTAGATTGTTTTTTTTATATATTGTGTGATGATTTTGTTTTTTAGCTTTAGCTTACGTATGTCTACTTTATAAATGCTTTGGTTGCAGACCAAGTAGAAATATTTATGTTAAGTCTTTCCTTCTTTGAGAAAACTGTCTGTAGAGAGTCTGCTTCTTGTAATGTCGCATTATTATTTTTTTATCATGATGTTACGCAACGTTATCGATTAAGTATGAACTTTTGGACGCTTATGTTTATCGCATCCTTGTTTTATCTATATTCGTTTATCTGCTAATCTGACTGTTGCGTGAAAGGCTTGTGTGACTTGTGACTAATCGCATTGTAAATAATTGTCGAATAATAAGTTAACCTGTCACTAACGTTCCTTTTCCTACAGAGAGCAAAGAAGATCTAATAAATGATACTCCGGCTGCAGCGAGGCTGACCAAGTATCCCGACAATCTGAATCTAAAAGACTTGTCCTATTTCATGCTGGCCCCCACCCTTTGTTATGAGTTGAATTACCCCCGCACTGCACGGTTAGTTTTGATTGCGTCTGTTTAATTTGTGTGTCATTTTTAGGTAATTAACTTTATCATTTTGTAAATAAGCGTGCCGAGTACAGTACAATGGGCAATCAAGTCGGTTAATCAAACACTACAATTTTTAAATAAGTCCATCCATAAATTGCTTCACACAAATTACATGACTTTTTTTATGACTCCTATCCTCTGATCTCAATAATGAGACTCCCTCTCTAGTGTGACGTCATATGTTTAGCAATTTTACATCTAGAAATGATTAAATTGAAGTAGGTAATGATTTCGTTTTTTTTACTTAACGGGAAATCATCAAATAACTTGGGAGGACGTGTCAGACTTTTACGGACTAAATCCACCGGTGTATTTTTTTTTAATTTGATATAAACTAGTGCTTGACTGCGATCCCACCTGATGGTAAACAGCGATGCATTCGTTGATGGTGAGGCGCACTAATTTATTAAGAGCCTATTCACTCTAGCCTTGAAGACACCCCAGTGTGTTCCTTCAGTACCCCTTTGCGATCCAGGGACAGGATAATTTTTTCGAACATTTCCGCAGTCTTATGTAGATATCCTCAATCAATTCAAATTTTATAATCATAGAGATACACATTGCTTAAGTGGCAGTTGGCAGGGCACATGTCGATGATTTGGTGCGGCTCACGGGAAACCGATGGATGAGAGACGCACAGGAAAGGTCGTTTCGCGACACTTGGGGAAGACCTATGTATGTCTAGCTGAGAACCTCTTTTGGTTGAAATGATGATAATGAGACATCTATATTCTTTGATCTGTGACATTTATAAGTTTCTCGTTATTAATTAAAATTTCGCGTCAACCCTCTCTCAACCCCTTAACGTGTGACGTTATTTATGGATAGCCCTCCTAACACCTATTTAGATTTTTCAGGAAGTTGTTGGGAACCACGACAAAAAAGAGAAAAATAACAATGTTAACCGACTTTCGTTCTTGACTGTACTCGAAGTATTCATTAGCAGATGTGAGATCAGGGCCAGGGCAATCAACTCACGTTTCCTTCGAACAAAACGTGAACGAGTTCACGTGCACTATAAGCGTGATATCTTGACGAATCTCATCGTTCATATCTTGATATTTTACGAATCACGTGTGCTTTTATTTTGCACCTGTCAGAATTTGACTGATCGCTGAACATTATGTGGAATTATGAAATCAAAGTCAAAGTCACTATTCGCATCGCTCTGAATGTCGTGAAGGAATGTAGACAAGGCTACGGCGAACAGTCGCCTTAGCCTTGTCTACAAGTGTATCTAATTCCAGATTCATGAGGTTAATAGACGATAGGTACTATGCATCACTCAATATTTTGTATACTGAGCATACTTGCTGGTAATTATTATTATATGTTAGGCTCGAGCTGTACCAATATAAACCTATTTTAATGTTTTTCGATATAATGTATACCTAAATCATTTATTTGGTATTCTTTTTAGAATCCGCAAGAGGTTTGTTATCAAAAGAGTGCTCGAGCTGTTTTTCGGTATAAATCTGGCTCTCGCCTTGTTCCAACAATGGATGATACCTACTATCACCAATTCCGTGGAGACTTTCGCAAAGATGGACCCTATAAGGATTACAGAAAGATTACTCAAGTTAGCTGTGAGTATTGTTTTTTTTTTGCACTTGCCCTGTTTTTAAGCTGCAAATGGATAATCTTGAGGATTAACTAACCCAATCTCATTTTGTTCTTCGATAGCTGTGGAAGTGAAAAGGAGAATGTCTATCTAGTCCCTCCATCGGTGACGGTTTTGCACTAACGTTCGTTTTTGTGTCAACTGGCCTGTGTTGAATTCAGATAAAAAGACTGTACAATTAACGTATGGTGTCTGGTTGAGCTGATGCTGATCTGGCAAATATTCGCTTCTGAATCTATCCAATCTCTCTAGACTAGACCGATTCGAAGCTGAATAGCCGCCCACGCAAGTACGTATGGTCGCGGAAACTACACGAGATTTGTCGATAGACGTTCTGGCAAGACGTCAAAAGAATTATATTTTGTAGTCGAATATAATGACGGATATTAGTTAGAAATTTATCTCTTGGCGCTGTTTAATAATTACTTGCGCAATACAAGCTAGACCCATCATGAGGTCCCACAGTCACATGGCTCGTGATCACCTTGGTCACGAGCTCATGCTATTGTAGTAACTACCTATGTTTTTTAAATAGCAAAGTTAGTTCAATAGCAAGTAGCCCGTGGGTCGGTAAACCTCTCTCATACCTATCAAAACCTCTCTATCTTCTCCCAACCTCTACGTTTGGGATTCGACTGAGTTTTGGCGATATCTTAAACTTATCGTTACATTTCCAGGTGCCGAACCATCTCTTATGGCTCTGCTTTTTCTACTTAAGCTTCCATTCGTTCCTGAACCTGATGGGTGAGTTACTGCAGTTCGCGGACCGCAAATTTTACGCCGATTGGTGGAACGCCAACAACATATCCGTTTTCTGGAGCACCTGGAACATGCCAGTACACATGTGGGCCGTCAGACACGTGTATAAACCCATCACCGAACTCGGATTCAGCAAATTTAACGCCGGTATCGTTGTGTTCGCCATATCTGCGCTGTTTCATGAATATTTGGTGAGTGTTTTATTATTCATCATCATTATTGCATGGGTACATGTATAAAGATTGAAGATCTCAATAGTGTGGCTGATTGTTGCTAGTTACCTACATGACTAGCTGTAGCGCTATGAATGCAGCATCCTAACCATTCAAAAGGGTTTTTATTTTAACATTCTTTTATTAAATCTAAATAAAGCCATATAAACTAATGCTTACTTAACTCTTACAGGTAAGTGTACCACTTCAAATGTTCAGAATCTGGGCGTTCTTGGGTATGATGGCCCAACCTCCACTCGCGATCATCTCTCGCCATGCCGAGGTCAGGCTTGGGCCGCGCTGGGGTAACATAATGGTGTGGAGCTCCCTAATCCTTGGCCAACCACTGGCCATCATGATGTATTACCACGACTACGCCATGTTGCATTTTAAACCGGCGCAGGGAGTGCCATAATCTTCCTTTCATTTTTAGGGAGTGAGTATACTCATGGACAAAAGAATTGTGCCCTTTTAATATAATATGAAACATAAATCTCGAATGATGCTATAATAGTGTCAAGCTTTTCAAGCAATAAATCAGTCTATAACAATATTTTAAAGTATTTAAAAGTGGTGCAAGACTTTTTTCAGTGTATGTTTGGGTTGTTTAGGATTTTATAAATATTTTACAAGTATAGTGTGATTAAAAGAAATGTACAATTTTTTTTTCATTGGTGTAATATAAGTCAAGAATTTACCAGAACTCAAAAATGCAAACTTAGCCTATTAAGAATATTTTTTTATATTATAGTAAGCCTGAAATGTTTTTATTTAAAGTCATGTGAAATGTTTTATACCTTATTTAAGTTGAAAATGAACATTTTCCTGACTTGTGGTGTAGGTGGTCAGTGAATTAGTTTTTAATTAGAACGTGGGGCTATTAATTAGGCATATTTGTTTGTACAACTTTTCAATTAATTTATAGCATTTTAAAGAAGACTGAATGCGCCTCATCGGTGCTACACATTACATTGTGATATGAAGGCCATGTCTTGAACAAAAACAAATCGATATTTTTTGTATTCCGATTCCTTTAGATTATTTATTTTTTATTATTATTTATATACTCGTTTAGTTTTGCATGTTGCGACGGAGATATACACAGTACAATTCAAAAGTAAGGAACTCTTTATGTAGATGAATTCATGTGGGTAAGGTTATAATGTAGATTTTTGAGAGAATGTTTTACAAATATTTATTTCTGTTATTGTACAGCAATATTCGTTTTTATGAAAATCACATTTATGAAATACAAAGCATTTAATTAAATTTGTTATGATTACATTTATATAATACGGTATGTATAGTATTATTACATTTACTTATATATATTTTTTTATTTTTATAAAAATAAAGAAATTTTGAATGTTACAGCAGTATTTTATTATTTAATCGATTGTCAAGGTGAACAACTTTTTTTTAGCGCCGAAACATTTGGCACATAATTGTAGTCGAGAAGCTAGTAGTAACAGTAACAAAAATACCAGCACGAAAACGTGACTGTTCTTATAATATCGTCCACATGTGCATAAGCACGTGACGGTGGGTAGAACCGTATACACGCTCCCGAACAAATATAAATATTTGTGATGACCTTGATTATGTCCGGGCCGCGGTACGGTGATTATAATTTATTATAGATAACAAATTAGTTCTGAGTGCGACGTGTGTTCACTCTTCAACCTTTGACGCGACGGGCATGTGCAGAGGCTGATGAACTGTTATCAGATTGCCTTGAACGCTAATACGTATTAGAATGATCTAAACACGACATATTTTTATGACGTCGTTACTTAGTGGGTAATTGAAGCGAAACGCAAATTCAAATACTGGACGCAGAAATCGCAAACATAACTTCTCAATTTATAAATACTTCAGATAGAATCTAATGAATCTAATCAACTGTTGAAATGAAAAAAACCTGATCTAGAATTGTAGAATTATATGTAGCAATTAAATTTTCAGTAGGTATACTAGGACCTACACACTTACGAAAATACGAAAGCCACAAATACGAAATGTGCAGAGCCACCTGTTGTATTGCGCTTGAACTAAAACCGAGTTTGGTTGCTACGCAGTTGTGTTTAGCAACCACTACATTGACGCGCTGAAAAAAGCGATACAGCAGTTTTTTTATTCGTTGGTAGATGTCGCTGTAGTCGCAAGTTAAGGTCGTAAAATTCATATTGAAAACTGTTTGTTTATTGGGGATGTTCACGGTGACGATATGAAACTCTTGTAACCGTGATGAACGAACGGTCTTCCGTGGGTTTGTAATTATTTTTTGGAATCTTTCATTTGGGTTTCCATGAACCGTCAGCCCTAGCAAGTTTGATTTAACCATAAGGTGTGTTCTGGGGTTTATATCAGTTGTGGTTTATCACGAAAAACCTCCAATAAAAACCATATAATACAATCAAATGCATTTTTCTATATACCATCCATGTAGGTAGGAATTGATCTTAATATCTACAGGTAGCTCGTCATCTTATTGTTTAAGTAGGTACGCCTGTACCTAGACAAAGTTTACCATACGATTCTGACAACAAAAAATAGACAACCTGTTTGGGCTTTAAAGCGGTCGGGTAAAAATTATAATTCATTTATTATGAAACTACACGAGGTGACGTGCAAATTACATAGTTTCTTCTTTGTTTATTGCTCTTTCTAATAGCGAAAATGCGAAAACCGTACCAAAATCTGTTGCGTAGTTTAGGAGCAGTTAGCGGATGCACAGACAGACACAGATGTAGACGTATTGATGTAGGTCGGCATGTTCCTAACTAGATTGGTAGCATCTACCGTATCGACAGTAGGCTGCACGTCAGTGTGCAATCATACCAGTACTTAAGTTTACCTACGCTGGCCAAACATTCTATACTGAAACTCTACCTCTGACACTATGCCCCTATTTGACATGGTTCGACTAAAAATATCATTATAAAAATTATTTATATTTTTGTTCTGTAAGCAAAACTCCGTTCGATCAAAGAAACGTTAGTTACCTAATTTACGAAGAATTTTTTTGGTGGAAGACAAATTTTTCTATGAAGATATAGTACAAAAGAACAACATGATCAAATGAATCAGATATGAACTCTCATGATAAGGACACCCAAGAATTCCTTATGCAAATAAAACACAAAACGACTCTACAAATGAAAGATCGTTCAATGATAGGTTAGGAGGTGAAACTTGTTATACCAATCAAAATTGAAAATTCAGACTTCAGCACACTATTTCCACATTTCCTTTCTCCAATTCTGAATTTAGGACGTTTGTAGTTTAGAAAAGCGGATCGTCGTCCTATTGAGTCGCCGAGGGCGCGGAATCAATTGATGAAGAGGCTGCGATAGCAGGGCACGAACGTGTCCCGCCTCTGGGTGACAAGCTCTTACGGACGCCCGAACCCCGCGCCATCCAGTCTTATCACAGTTCCTGTTGCACGATGATAACAATGCCAGGTGGTACTTACAAGTTTTAAAGCGGGGTGCGGAGTGAGGTTGATTTGATTAATTGAATACTGGTCTATAAAAATATTTAAGTAAGTAGGGTCTTATTTAACTAAAAAAGAAAACTAGAACTAGACATTTTAATTGAAACAGTTGAAAACCACTCATCATTATGAACCACTTTTATTGTGGGACAAATCTGAAATTCACTTTGGGGACGCAGGTGGAAAGTATTCCCATTTTTTACAGTTGCCATTGTAGACATTGGTAGTCATAAGTAATAGTAAGCAGGTAGGTATCGTAATTTTACGGTTAAAAGTTGCTCATAATGATAAGTTAAATATATCGCTCACTTAGCAATATATTGGCACATCTACATTTTTCATATTTTACAGAAGGGACTTAGGATCAAAGTTTGTACAAGTATTTAAAACGTTTGGAGTTCATTTTATATCAGAAATTGTGATGTTGGCTACTAGTAGACCATAATAGATAGTCAAAGATTTAAATTATCCACTTTTAAACACTTAGGTCGTTAAAACTCAATTTCGCATTTATTGTAGATGTGCCAATATTTTACTAGGTGAGCGATATGTTAACCGTCTACACCTGTTTACCTACGTCAAAGATTTCTTTTAGCTAAATAAATGAATGTCTAAATCCGTCCCCTGAAACCTCCTTCAAAAGATTTTTCCAAATCGAACGTTAAGTAGCGCATAATAATGACCTTTCCCTCAATACGTTAAAAAACGGAAAATTATATTATATGTACTCGTTTAGTTTGTAAACAAGGGAGTTACTGCTATTAAACAAAGGCAGAATGCCAGACTGTCCGCTATGCTGAGAAAAACCAACTGTGCCCGGCCTGGGAATCGAAACTAAGACCGTCATTCTATTCATTACCCATGTTCCATAGGAACAAGATATTTTAAAGTTTTAACTATATATATTTGTATCATGTTACTATAGGTATCATCTATTGATTTTAATATTCTAAACACTATAGAACAAAACTCAGCATGAGCAGAATGATAATCAAATAGCTGGCTGTGTTTCGCCATTGTTTGATTTGATGAAATAATTGATGTACGCAGTTTCAAAGTGGGCAATTAACAAAGCTAGGCCAAACAGAAGTGGGATACGTGTTAGCTTCGGGTTAATCATGTAATAACATTTGCGGGAGAGGGTTGCGGGTTGCAGGAGCGACTAACAATGTTGACCGTGGAGAGCAAACAGCGGCGGCAGCGTCAGCTCACGGCCCGCCGCACCCGCTCCGCACTGCCGGCGCCGACTGTGGCGCAACCCTATCGTGACTAACTAGACATTATGGTACAGAGACGAGACTGATAGAAAATGGATTTTTCAGAATTTCCTCCCAATAAGTTGATGTACCAGTCTAATTCTAGACTAGGTTGTTTCGGTAAGGATTTCTCGACCAAAAATGTAAATTGGAAACTGATTGACTGACATATCAACGCACAGCCGAAACAACTGGGACTAGGAACGTGGAATTTTGCACAAGTTTTTCTTTTATGACGTAGGCGAGCACTTAGAGAGGATTTTCCAAAATTTACCCCGTATGTGGATGAAACGGGTGTCTACAGTTTGTATGAAGAAACCTACTTTTACGCAGGCGAAGCCGCTGGCAGAAGCTAGTTTTATATAAATCTGAAAGTGATTCGCTCTTGAACAAAACTTTTCTACATTACAAATTCATTTTTGGTAACAAGCTTATGCCAGCGTGTCACTCAGTGATAAAGGCGAGCTGTCTACTGATGAAAGAATTTTTAAAATTAGTTCAGTAGTTTTTCAGTTTATCATTACGAACAAAAATAAAAATTCTTCCTCTTTATAGTAAAAAAAAGGTAAGCTGCTTGTTGGTCAACCAGTTTCAAAGCTAGTGCTACTTACTTCAGCGGGGTTACTATGACGTTCAAAGTAAGATTGTTTCATTCTTATTTCAGTGTGGGTAAGAGACAGAGCTGTACAGGTTGTCTAGCGCCATCTCTTACCCACACTGGAAATAAGAATGAAACAATCTTACTTTACACTTCATGGTACAGGTCCTGTGCGCTGAGTGCGAATTGTTTTTAAGATAATATTTACCGCGTTTGGGTCCTCGATTGGTATTGGTTAAGAGCTTGGAGCGAGCATATCGGAGTGCCGAACATCATAAACGTGTCGATCGTGTTAAGGTAAAAAAAAACACGCACTCGGCACTCGGCACTCTGAACTCTATTAATTAGCATCAAAGATTTTTAAACACCCAACTAAAGTTAAAATACCAAATCCCATACAAAACACTCATACATCACTTACCGGAATCCTCGTCAGCATTTAACCTTGTAACTTGAATACAAATTATAACCCATTGTCTTGTAATAACAAGCGCATCGTTTCAGTTATTAAGGGATAAGGAAGGGGTTGAATGTTTAGAGTGGCAGGTCACGCTTGCCCAGTGATTACATGTAATTCGCGATTATGCTCGATTCGAGCCCACGAGCCCACCCCTAGCCCTGCGGGCCGCCACGCGTGAAATCACTTTGTTCTACAGTTAGCCTCCTCGCTGCCCTGCTTCAAATTAATTAATTGGATATGATAATTCATATAAAACAAGAAGATATCTCAGTTTCCGATTGATACTTAGGTAGATGATTTTTTTCACATCAAAATGTGTTTCTGAAAATGGTAACTTTTTCAGAAACACATTTTGATGTGAAAAACATTATTATATTTATGAAATTACAAACTTTTGAAATTATGAATGTTACATTAATACATCCTAATTATCCTTACATCAATTTTTCTAGCGACCAACCTCAACGTCATACGGGAGTTATAAACTTTTAAATTCTAAGCTTTTAATTACTATAATAAGCATGGATTAGATATATTGGTGAAAATCGCATGAAAATCCGTTCAGTAGTTTTTGAGTTTATTGCAAACTGTCTGTCCACACGCGGTGGATGATTTTCTTTTATATTATTTATGGAGGATAACATTATAAATGCGAACGTGAATTTGTTTATTACCCGATTATCACGTAATTTCGGATATACGTCAGGGCCACAAAAAGGACAAAGGTTATAAGGTACTACTTTTATCTTCAAAAACGAGTACTGTTCCCGAGAAATCTAGATAAACGAGAGCGAAGCCGCGAGTAAAAGCTAGTATATGCATAATTCAGCGTAACGTGAAAAGATAACAACTTACCTGTAGGAAGCGCAGCTAGCCTTGTGTAGCTGTAGCACTCTCGCCGTAGCACCGCTACGTGAAAATGTAACGTGTAGCACAGGTGCTACGAAATTTTGGCATTGACGACAAGGACGATTTTATTACCCTTTTTGTCGAAATTGAATTAACTAGACATATACATATATACGCATCTATCTATGTATATTACAGCATCCTTATTAATATAAAGAGAAAACGTATAAATAAATAGTATGCAAATCTGCAAATATATATACGTGATATCCATTCTATTCGATAGTATACAGAACCTACTGAAGTACACGTATATTTCGTAATGTATGTCATGTTATTATTATATTATGTTATGATATTATCCTAGTATTAGCGAACTTATGTCAGTGAAAATAAAGGCTGTATGAGTATGCGCGCGTCGCGAAACGTCATTGGGTCGGAGGGCGGAGTTTCGCGCCGCCCTGTGCCGCGGCGGCAGTCCGCTCCAGGCCGGCGTGCGCCCCGCACGGCCCCATGGTGGAACACGCGCTCGTCGACTGCTCCCAGGCGAGCGCCATGCAGACCCTGCCCCCGCAGCCACACCGCGATGGCGAGGAAGACCAGCTCGCCGATGAATACGTGCAAAACTTTGAGCTCGACCATCTCGAGGACCACAATGTTGTGAAACGCGAACCTCTGCGTACTGGCTGGCAAGAGATGGTTGAACCTCCACCTGCGTGTGCCCGCGCGTGCCGCCCGTGGCCTGACGCGGGTCCGTACCCTCAACCTCACGTGGCTATCGCTGTGGACCCCAGCACGCCTCCGGAGACCCCGCCAGCGCCGGTGGGACGAAGTCCTTGTCGCGCGGCATTGGTCGACGATGTCCTTTGGCTACCACACATGCGAGAGCCGCTCGACATGCGTACAGTACCTTGTGGTAGTTTTGAAGACTGGGATCGACGAGAGTGGCGCGAGCAGGATCACCACATGCAACAGGTCGCGCTGCGCCCTGCCAGCTCCTGCTCAGCGATGTCCCCAAGAACTGGACCTCACCCATCCTATCAGCCTTCATCCTGTGGCGATGATCTTATAAGTGATGATTTGCTTATGACATTGAGTGTGCGAGAACTCAACAAACGGCTCCATGGTTTCCCTAGAGAAGACGTGACACGACTTAAGCAGAAAAGACGCACACTAAAAAACCGCGGCTACGCGCAAAATTGTCGCAGTAAACGTTTACAACAGAGGCAAGAGCTAGAGTTGACGAACAGGTCGTTGCAAGACGAGCTGCACGTGCTGCAGCTGCAAGTGGCGAGGGTGACGCACGAGCGCGACGTGCTGAAGCAGCGGCTGGCGCTGGCGGCGCGTGAGCACGCGGTGCCGCATGCGCCGCCCACGCCGCACTCCTCCCCCGAGTTCTTCTCGGAACTGTGACGGCAGGGCGCGGCGCCGCGGCCCGGCGCCTCCGCCGCCGCCTCGTCCTGCGCCTGGCAGCGCTACTGAGCCTCCGCCGCTGGTCTCCGGACCAAGGAGGCTCACAGGGCCAACTCTCGTGCTTTTGTTAAGTTTGAAATGTAATTATCATCAGTTCCAGTTCTATAGTTTCTTTTTATTAAGGTGGAACAATGTAGCCGTCACCCCGTCGTCGGGGGCGGCTCGCAAGCACCGTGTTAAATATAATGGTTGTGTCGTAAGATATGCATAGCTTCGTTAATCTATATGTATTATTAAAATTAAAGTATATGTATAAGTTAAATGAGTCATGAACACTGATTAATCGAATAATTGTAAATAGATACATAAATGACGAATATTAACTATAGGAGGATTTGTGTTTTCCTAATAAAATATTTCTGAAAATATTCTTTTATTCATCTATTAACTAATGAGATTCAAATATTGTACAAAACCGTAAGTCCAAGCAAAGGAGCAAAAATTTTGGGGCTTACTCATCATTGTATCGTATTATATTAATTGAATTTGTAATATAATGACTTTTTACACCTTAAATTTGACTATTTTTCTCAATTACTAAAACTTTAAATGTTGCCGACAAGTATAATAACAAAAACACACGCACTCTGGTGTTCAAGTGCTTTTTTGTGACTTGAGAAATCAATGAGCGATATTTTAATTCTAATAGTCGTCGCAAAAAACAAACGGCCTAAAATGGTTAAACTTTTGAAAAATATTCATAAACGAATTCCCACAGTACATCTTGAGTTGAAGTAATTTGGTTTTCGTAACTGCATTTATAAGTAGATACCTAATAAATAAAGGAATGGGATGTTATAGAATATTCAGGTACAGATGTATACTCAATCTAGGTACTGAATCATACCTAGTAGGAAGGAATATTGGCTACGAATATACGATACTAATATTACTATAATTTTCTGAAGTTTTATTTTCCATAGACGAATACGCCTCAAAACTTATTTATCAAGTACTTTTTTTGTAATCATTTTCTATCGCTTTTGAAAACCAACGTTTAAGTGCACTCAAAATGTAAAATAAAGGATTATTCTGTTTTCGTGATTATTTTGGTAAGCTTGTAGAACATAATATCACGGCCGTATACTCAAAAGAGTTAGGCACAGAATAGCTGCAGTGCAGGTTGTTGAAGTAAAGTGAATCTTGCTTTTCTAAGTATTTACCTTGAACTAGCATTTCTTCCGACTTCGCTCTCGTTATCTATTTAACAGGAAGAACTAAAAGGTTGCCTTGAACTATTTCCGATGAAGTTGACTTACTTAATCAATCATTGTAAGAATTTAAACTTTCTACAAACATTTAAACATCTTTCTTTTTATTATTATAAAAATAATTGTCACGTTGCTCAACAGGCCCGTTTCTGAATTGAGTATTCAGAATTAAGAACGAGTAATTTTTAGGCTAGTATTGAGTTTGACGCTTACTTAACAGAATTAATTTGGTGGTTAGAAACCTATGACATTTTTTTTTAGTTGACTAGGTATACATTTATATCATAGGATAGATAGTTTAACGACACCTTGGTGTCTTTTGAAAACCTAATGAAACTACTCGTACATTTTGATAAAATCGCCTAAATGTTACGTGAAATATTTCATGTCGATTCAACTTAAATCGTAATAAGTCTGAGTCCAATGACTCTTGTTAGTAGCAATTGTGCAACATCAGGTGAAGTTTGCGACGCCATCCATCGCGGACATCGATTGCTCAAGAGTTGCAAGAAATTGAGGTCGAAACGGTAGGTAAGTGTGCATTGTTTATATTCATATTATAATAACGCAAATTGTATTATGTAGGTACTGACGCAAAATTATTTATTCTGTAAGAAACACCTGGAAGGATTTGAGGGAGGCCTTTTCTACAGCAGTGGCAAAGTTTTCTCTATGGCGGTGATGACCCAAAGACTTATATATTATAGGTAACGAATTTTAGCACAAAATTCATAATTTATTTTTTCTTGAGGTGGGAAATCATTTATTGACTTCTCCCGTTCTAGGCTGGAGCAAGAAGGTTTGTTAGACTTATACTGACAAAAACCTACCTGTGTTCATCAGTTGCCTTTTACATTATAGGATTAAGGTTTTCTTCTTGATTTTAAACCAGAATTTGGAGTGAATTAACTTTCAGTTATTAGTTAGTAAGATAAAAAGATTAACATGTCTTCTTGTCTAAGTTTTCAAGTAAAAGTCAAATTTTCAATTGGTTGTAGGGCTTTTTTTGCCACGTGCCATAAGAAAGTAAATAACGATGTTGTGTGTAGTTTTGGATAGATAACATTAGTTACACAACATAACATACATAATAACCATTTCAAATTACAGCTACCACTATTTTATTGAGGACTTTGAATCACTCTTACGTAAATCAATGTTGATCATACCGTAAACAAGAGACAATGTTGCAGTTTCCAGTCTAGCTCGTGTTAGAATATCATTGAACTCGTATTAATCGGTTTTAATAATCTGAGCTCGGGTTGTGTCGGGGAACTGTTACGTCATGGTATGGCCCCTGGAACAGAAATCGTTACTTACACAGCATTTCCTTTGATGATCATTACAATACTACTTTATTTATTTATGGGTTCTTTCTTCCTTGGACGTGTGTGACTATGTGGCATTCTCTTCCTGCAAAAGTTATTTAGGCAGATTAAGACGTCGCTCATTTGCGACGAGGATGACATAATTCAAAAACCATGATTTATTTATTTATTTGTGTACACACAAACACTTAAAAATGAAAAGAACAAAAGCAGATAGAAGAGCACAAAAGTACTGCTTATTTCAAATGAAATTTCTTGCAGCAGATCTGCGACAGGAGAGTTGGATGAGAGATGTAGACACAGTGTATACAAATAAGTTAGAAAATAAAAAATATACTATATTATCTGAATTAAAATAATAATCATGATTTTACAGGAGAGGATTTTTAAAGATCTTCATAATCATTTTCTGTTCTTTAAAGGTGTCTATGCAAAATATATGACGCAATTTATAAGTAAACTTAAAACGAAACACATTTATTAATTTAATGCAGTAAGTTTATATTTTTTAAATAATTTATGACATAAATCTCAATTTTTGATTTATGTTAGTCTTGTCGCAAATGAGTGAATTGTCAATTTGACGGCTCGGTTGGGCTAGAGGTGGACGTGTTTCAGACGTGTCGCGGGTTCGATTTGCGCACTGAACTAATATTTGTGTTGCCTACATACAGGTGTTGAGCGTCTGGGTGTCTTGTTTAGCTATGTGTGTTTAAATGTTTGTGAGCTCACCCAGGACGTACAAGTTATTCCTAGAGTGGCACGACGTTTTACAAAAAAAAATAAAGTACGGCCGGTAGGAAAATCATCCAATAACATCTCTCTTGGGCGGAGCGGGAGTGTGTGTCAGACTTTTACTGACTAACACTGGCATTTTGGGGAGCGCGTGGAACAGTATGCGCCGTCGACGATTTGGGCTCGGTCCGAACGGTTACCGGACGATCGCACGGCGAGCTACCCATTGCTCGCCGTCCGCAAGCCCACGCCTACGGTGGCCGAAAATCGGGATCGGCGGCTGGTGCTGATAGCCGCGCCCTCGCACGGGCGGCCTCCTCCTTTGCTAACAGTACTGCTTCGCAGAAGGTGGCGACTACCTGCCACTCCTCCTCGTTTCGGACCATGGCCTGTACCAAGGCCCGGCTTGAGAGATCGTTGCCGCCAATCTACCTCACGAAGATTCGTCGGTGCTCTGCTCAAGCGCGGCAGTACGTCTACGCTTGACTTTCGTTTTGGCGACTGGCAAAGATTATTTTTTATCAGGTTTTAGTTGCTTTATACGACACTAAATGGTACAGATAGTTTAATCGTTACCTACCATGTTTAAAAAAACTAATGGGTAAGTACCAAATTTAGTATGATTCGCTAAGGTCCCATAGCGAATCATTATTTGCAGTAATTTGTAAATCGCAGCGAAAGATGTATTCAATCATAAAAAAAAAAATATTTTTACGGATGTAAGAAAACAGATGATCAAAGTTGTTGTAGTACAAAAATCAAGCTTGCTACTATTTTGCGACTTATATAGTACCAATTTTGGAGTCATATTTAAATCAGTTTCGAGAATTAGATTAAGACAAGTACCTACAGTCTGTAAGAGTTCCGGCGCTTGTTCGACACGATAACAACTAAGTTGCGAGTACTTGTGTAGGTACCTAGTGTACGACACCGTCACACGGCGATGTTAGTAACTTGACGCTCAAGTGTTATTAGAAATGAAGGCGTCGTGTTCACTGATAACGAAGCAAATACCAATAATTTAGACGGATATTATGTCCGTTTATTTATACAATAGCCGTGAATAGAGCTGTTTAAAATAAGACTTTATTTCCACTCTGTTTTTAGGGTTCCGTTGTCAAATGGCAAAAAACGGAACCTTTATAGATTCGACATGTCTGTCTGTCCGTCCGTATGTCATAGCCACTTTTTTCTGAAACTATAAGAACTATACTATTGAAACTTGGTAAGTGAAGTATTCTGTGAACCGCATTAATATTTTAATACAAAAATAGAAAAAAAAACAATAAAATTTGGGGATTCCCCATGCTTAGAACTGAAACTCAATTTTTTTTTTTCATCAAACCTTATAGGATAGGATAGGTCTTCAAAAATGATATTGAGGTTTCTATTATCGATTTTTTTCTAAACTGAATAGTTTGCGCGAGAGACACTTCCAAAGTGGTAAAATGTGTCCCCCCCCCTGTAACTTGTAACATAAGAGAATGATAAAACTAAAAAAAATATATGATATACATTACCATTCAAACTTCCACCGACAATTGGTTTAAACGAGATCTAGTAAGTAGTTTTTTTTAATACATCATAAATCGTAAACCACAATTTACCTTTCAAGTTTGTACGGAACCCTCAGTGCGCGAGTCCGACTCGCACTTGTCCAGTTTTTTATTAAGATAATAGTTATTTATTTATTTAAACTTCATGTACAGCATTGGTACATACATAGGCGGATTTAGCGCAACAGGGCAGTCTCTACCAGCCGTTGCCGCCAATTTTTTGGTTAAAAAATACATCACTTTAATAATAATAATAATAATAATAAAAGATTTATTTTCAGGCATTTTGGCCCATAGATATATACCTTACAGACTAACATATATAAAGTAAAAGAAATACAATTTATTGTTAATAAATAAGACTTATGACTATGTTAATTCACACTGCACTTGTTCACTTTGGGTAGGTGTGTGTGATTGAGTGTCATTCTTTATTGTGTAATTTACCGATACATACATCTGTCTGAGCGATCAAGGAACAAATTGTTTACTTGCAATATTTGGCAATATTACTCTTAATTTATTTATTTTTTATTGTTGTTTGTCTCGCGCTTCATCGCTATCTCACCTTACCAAGAAGTAACCTGTTCACTCTTGACTTAAAGATTCCCGGGTTGGAGCTATCAGGAAACACAGACTCCGGCAGGGAATTCCACTCTTTAGCTGTACGCACAATGAATGTGTTCCCAAAGCGTTTTGTGCTATTAGTTATTCCTCCTTAACTTACGAACGATAGAAATATGCTCCTCATCATCATCTCAGTTACAGACGTCGACAGCTGAACATAGACCTCCCCCAAGTTTCGCCTTCTTGCCGATTCTGTAGTTCTCCCATCAAGAGAAAGAAACTACTCATAGGTAAAGATATTGGAGTCAGTACCATTTATATAGTAACCTCGAACCAGATTAATAAAGACTCCCGTCTCATTGAGTGAGGACTCCCGGGAAGTATATTTAGTTTAGATTTAAATGCTGTACAAGTGTATTTTGTGACATCGATGATTAAAGGGTGACGATCAGACGGTTGCAAACTAGCGTTCCAACCAAGGTGACCTTGGTTTATGTGTTTGGTTTGTGTTGCGGCTACTTGGATGTAAACCACGCGCCAACACGTTCGGTGGTTGGGAAAACGCATCTCCCAACCAAGGGTGTTGAAGGTCATGGATTACAACTGCTGTCTACACGGATTGAAACTTGCAAGATCACCTTGGTTGGGGCGTTGGTTTGCAACCGTTTGGTCACCCCTTTAGGGACTTGGAGCCAACAGTAAGTTTTAATGCTAATGGTTTTGGAATGTCAAAGAAACAAATATCTGTTTAGGAACAGGAACGCAAGCTGATAATGGTAGTGATAAACCACCACACTCAGAGAAGCCACTCATGAACCGGGGACACACAGACTACCAACAAGAAGTAAATGTGATTTCATATCAGTATTATTCCTAAACATAGGTACACATTATATACCTGCATATTATTATTTTTAGGGTTCCGTACCTCAACAGGAAAAAAAACGGAACTCTTATAGGATCACTTTGTTGTCCGTCTGTCCGTCAGTCTGTCAAGACCTTTTATCTCAGGAACGCGTAGAGATTTCAAGTTGAAATTAAAACCATATTCTCAGGTCTGCAGTGTCGTAAAGCTGTGAAAAAAACAAACTTTTGAGTTAACGTCGCAAAAAAAACGTATATTTCAATACTTTCAAGGGAATCAAAATTCATAGGGTACTTCCCGTTGCCCTACAATCCTGAAATTTGGTATGCAGCAAGGTCTCATAGCACAAGTAACGGAAAAAATCTGAAAACCGTAAATTTGTAGTGACATAACAAAATAAAAAATTGCGGTTCGGCAAAAATCTTTGTAACTCAATTTGGGAGTTGAACTGTTTTCCTAAGTAAGATTGTACGGAACCCTCAGTGCGCGAGTCCGACTCGCACTTGCCCGATTTTTATAGATATATTTTTTTATTAAATGATGTAGGTAGTCCAATGATGGAGCACGCCTCCCTAGAAGTAACATATTCACTCTTGAATAAAAGATCCCTAGGTTGTCGCTATGTAAACATGGTGAAAGTGTTCCCAAACCGCCATTGGTTGACCACTCTCAAATATAGAAATCCCACCAAAGAGTTAAGGAATCTAATCGCAGGGAGATGCTATTGAGTATCTTTACTGCCCAACTCCCTGGCAGGATCGTACGGTCTACCAGGATTTTAAAAGCCTCTTCCTCAGTCATTCCAGACCGAAGCCTACTGTTTGGGAAAAAAAATTGCAACGTTTGCAATATTTGAAGAATTTTTCAAACATAAAATTTGGATGAGGACCAGTGGTGGCCAAGTGGTAACGGCCCCGACATACCTACGAGTTCTAGGTCGCAGGTTCAAGCCCAGCCAGGCTCATTACTTTGTGTAATTTATTTCATCACCACTGCTCTCAGAACGGTGAAGGAACACATCGTGAGGAAACCGGCATGTTCTAGAACGAAAAAGTCGAAGACATGTAACATTCACAAACGGATTACGGCCCATTCCCTCTCTTAGAGAGGAGGCTTGAGTCCTAGCAGTGAGAACATTAAACAGGCTGATTATGCTTGTGCATAATATCGAAAGCCAACAAAGCAATTTCCCCAATGAGAAAGTTCCTATATACTTCTTCAAAGAGAGCAACGAATCTTAAAATTAGATTCTAGAAATTTTAGTCATTAATACCTATTGTCCTAGTACTTATGCAGCATATAGCAGTTCACTAGTCCAGTCGAGCCGGCGGTGGCGGGCCGCAGCAGTGTTGTACATAATATACCTGTTTAGTACCTAGTAAGTAGAATAATACATATCTAAATGTGAAATGTAATGTAAAAAAAAAGTAATAATAGCGATAGGGACATTTATTGGTACATATTTCACTTATTCCCATGGAGAGATAAAAAAAACTATAGCATGCCACCTGCTACGATTCAAACATATTTACGCTACTCCTTTTTTTCGATCACGACCAATGTGTTTTATCCGAGCGTCTCTTTGTCTTTTCGAGCGACTACACCAAAGAAGTCAGTGTATCTAAGTCATTACTGCACGATACTTCCCAGCGTTGCTACTAACATTCTTCTGATAGGTCACCATTTTATGCCTTCAAATTATTACTCTTGACTTGACAGAACTATCAAAACCGAACGATCTAGGTAGTAACGCACTTAATAATCATGAATTGTACCTACTAATCACTGTACTTTCTCAAAAATAATATTTAATACAATATGTCTACATAATATGCAATTATGTACATACTTAGCTCAGGCATGAATCCATTATTTTAGTGGTACATTTATCAAGCGACGTCTGAAGTCAACATAGTCGGTCCATATCTCGTAGCAGAGCTACGGGGCCTACGGGCTACGAGACGGCGTAGAGGGACGCGAGGGGCGTGGCCAGTCGAGGCACGCCCCGCCAGAGCGAGACAGCCTGCGCGCCGCCTACCCGGCACGGACTCAACCACAATGCATTTTCATCTGCTCAACATTCCAGATTTGCCTATTTCTTAGGAATAAGGCTCAGATTTGAATGGAAAAGATTTGTGTGTATGAGAAGGGCGGTGTATAGCTATGGACTTGTAGTGGTATGTTCTGAGGGTACAACCACCTCCGCTCTCTCGTACCATCGGTCGCTTATTACGGACTATAGCGGTACGTAAGTAGAGACTGTCATGCAAATGGAGGCCTGTTAATGAAGTCGAGGAGAATTATGGGCATTGTTACTGCGGCCCCGGCCATTGTAATGGCCCATTTGGTAGGCGTACATCATAATAATATATGGGACAATTATTTCTACGATGCCATTGGACTGCAGTTCTGACCAAGGCTTTTTGGTGACTGCTATTTATTTGGCCTGTCGTTAATAAATACCATATACTTATAGTTTATAACATAGCAGTACGTAGAAAGTAAAATATTATCTGGCTGGTTCACTTATTGAGATTTTATGGGTTTCTGGTTCTACAGGATGGTGTTTATGCAAAAACTAGGTTCTCCCCGCGGCTTTACCCACGTGAAAGTAGGTTTCTCCATACAAACTTTAGACTCCTGTTTCATACCGTTGGGGGTTGAATTTTGGAAAATCCTTAGTGCTCGCCTACATAATAAAAGGAAGCCTTGTGCAAAATTTCACGTTCCTAGTCCCAGTAGTTTCTGCTGTGCGTTGATATGTCAGTCAGTCAGTTTCTCCTTTTATATAAATATAGATAAAACGAGAAACTGACTGACATAATAACGCTCAGCCGAAACGGGATAAATCGGGGGTTCAAAGTTTGTATACAGAAAGAAGCCGCTGGCAGAAGCTAGTATATATAGATAACAAAAACTATGGAAATCCTAAGTAATGAGATACAGGTTTCTAATATATGTATAGACCACTAGTTTTTTTTTTAAATTATCGTACCATTACCTTAATTTATACCTAAATAAATATTAATATAAATATTTGTAAAACCCACATTGAATTTGTCAAATCATTGTAAAACCTCTTACTTGAGACACTTCATTTAAAACAAGTTGACGTCCATGTTTTCAAAATAACTTCAAGATTTTATATTCTAACTCAGTGCGTTCTTACTTGTAACTATCAACTCTTAACTGTAATCTCTGTATGTTTTTATTTTCAGCAACAAAACAGCAGCAGCAGGCATCACGGGAAACTTATCTATATTGTATCACCTGAAGCTGTTGTAGACCGGGTGCTGCATAGAGTTGAGTGTGCGAAATATTGTTTTAAGTTCGGAAAAGCTAGGAGATAATGATTCTGGATGTTGCTGGAAAGTTTGTTGGCCTATTTATTGTAATACATAAAAATATCGTGTTACAGTGTTTGTTATCGAACTCTTCCAAAACGGCTTGACTGCCGTCATTTATGATTTTTTTTTGTATATATATATTTTTTTAAATGTAATATAATGGGTAGATCTGAGAATAGGTCGAAGGCTAATTAAAAAATTATTTACCTTCATACCCCACCCCCTTTTTTTTTCTTTAATAATTTATATGGCGGAATAACGTACATACAACCTACAACGAACGTACCTGAAGCCATTCTAATTTATTGTTTTAGTGGTTGATTACAGTTACTTATACTCAACATATTTATTTTTTCATTGTGTGACGTGTTCTTTCTTCCCTTTCTTTACTTATAGCTCAGTCAATTGAAAATTTTAGATTTTTAATGGGATTTCCCATTAAAAATCTAAAATTAAAACAAAAATTATTAATAAAAAATGTATAGTTCCATAAACACTTTTTAGTAATTTCTCGTGGGAAGAGGTACTGTTTAAACAACCAAAAATAAAATATAGCCGTAAAGATCACTTAAATGCTGCTATTGCATGAATTTCAGCATTCTTTGTCTCTATCTGCCCCTTTTTTATGATCAAAAATTAAAATCTGAATTATTGTTTGTTATGCTCTTGAGCAATACCTCCGGGCGTAAATCACTACTACAACTCCGGTTTCCTAATAAAAATGGCTTCGACCGTTTTGGGGCTCGAAATTCGTGAAAAAATCAAAAAAAGATTGAACTAAAAGTTCGGCGGTCATTAACGATTTATTTACTACCTATATTTTGTCCATTTTTGTGAGAAATCCTTTGGCAGTTTGGAATTCTCATATTTTACAAACTCAACTCCATCCAGGGCCTGCACGGTAGTAAATGAATAGTTGTTTTTCTCATCATCCTAAACATGCATGCAAACTCCGTCAGACGTCTCATCCTAACTCTCGAGACAAAACCATAATTTTTCGCCACAACAAGCTTCGTCTGATGATGTCTGATCGTCCTGCGTAGTAGCAGGGAGCAGGGAACGCTCATAAAGTTGAGCCAGCGTCTTCGGCGGTGACGCTGCACATTTTTCTAGTGGCAAGGTTGTTGCTAGCAGTGACGTCAGCACTCTTAAAATCACCGTTTTGACAGCTCTTCCAAATAAGAACTGTCAGATGTCACTCCTAAAATCTCGAGTTTGGTAAAATTCAAATAAAAAACTTTTTAGCAGACAAAGCTTTGTCTGATGATGTCTGATCTCCGTGCGTAGTAGCAGGGAGTGGGTGCGATGTCCGGACGCCGTCGAGCGCTCGTAGTGATGAGCCAGCGTCCTCGGCGGCGACGCGGCACATTTTTCTAGTGGCAAGGTCGCTGCTAGGTGACGTCACCACTCCATACTTTCTGTTTTCAAACTTAAGTTAAATATCAACATTTTGGTAGTTTTTAATGTTAACTTTAGACTATCCTTAATTCTACAAGACCGTCCTTTTCTTTATCAGATAGCTCCAGCTATCGATGACTTTTTTGTGACCTTCCCAGATTTTCCATACATAATCTCAAACAGGGCTCAAACAATCGCTTTGTAATTACGTACAGCGAATCTCTAAAACTCTGACTGTTCACAGGTGACAAAATTTAAATAATAAGTTGTCTTTTTCAGCAGAAGGCATATGTTTGAATGATGATGTTATTTTTGATAAATACCTGGCGTCCTTGAAATTCACCTGTACAAACATAACACAAGTCGGAATTCTTTGCTTTGATTCTCAGATAGCCTGGTAAAGTTTACCAATGATCTACAGATGTCCAATAGAAGTCTCTATTGGTCAGCTTCCTGCTGTCTTCTGAGTTTTATGTACAGTGGACATTTTCCTGACAATACTCCTAAGATAATTTTAAAAATCTAAATAAAATTATAAAACAAAAATGCCCTGATCTTTCAACGTTCACAAGTTTGTATATTTCCAAAAAAGACACCTGTAGGAGAATACTATGGGAAATGCACGTGAAAGCGCTGATGGAGTGTACGAGTAAGCGGTAGTGTAGGGGAAAGAGGAACGCTTACGCGGAGCTGAGCCAGCACTCTGCGGCAGGGTCGCCCGCGGTCGATACTCCCGCACTAGGTCGACCGGCTCCTACGGTAGCTACTGGTGCCTGCTGCTCACTAGCGAAGATGTTTTGTAATTTTATTAGAAATTAGTAGTAAAGGGGAAACAAAACATTGTACGTATCGGTAAAAAAATATATAATTATGTCATCATTATGCAAGGCCATGCTTCGTTGAATTTACATGTTGATAGGTTTTTACAGTTATAAACACAAGCTGTGAAAGATTTCATGAGATTAGTTGATTAAAAAGGCAGACGAGTTTTATAACCATTTAAACAGAAAAAAAAACAAACAAGAGCTACCAATTGCTAAAAATGTGGGAGAATAATTTTCACCTGTTTAATTTTTTGATTCTTTGTCAAATATTATTTTTCGTCTATTATTTAATAAATAGTGCAATTTTTATTTCTGCATAATACATTTATAATAAAACCTTTTTTTTTCGAAATTAAGATCTGGCCGAAACTGTCGAAAAAATGTAACAAAATCCATTTGTCGATAAAAAAAGTTAAAAAAAAACTATATTTAATGGCTTTTTTATAATTGTTTCACCACAAATGGCCAGGAATATTTCATTTAATCGAGAAGGTTGTAAAGTAATAATCCTTTTTAACAGACTTCTAAAAGGAGGTTCGAAGTTGATTATTTTTTCTGTGTTCACCGATTTCTCGGTCAATTGTGTATCGATTTTGAACAATTCAGTTTTTGTTTTAAAGAGGTCTTCTGAATTGGTCCTGTAATTTTCTTTTGTGATCTGGTAATAAACTTCAGAGATATGGAACGGAACTCCTCATAGGATTATAGTAGAACCGTTGTAATAAGTAAAAATGATTTGTTAATACGTGTAGTCGATGACTGACTGAATGAAGAAGGCCAGGGGGTACATCGAACTGATCTCATGATGAAAGCACTGGAGCTCCATAATAAATCAATTTATTCTAGCCGTGTCTAGGTTTATTAATATTGTCATGAGATGCACTTTGGCTATAAGGTACCATCGAAGTGGGCCTCAAAGCTGCTATTACAATAGTGTCAGAATGGTCTATCACTAAATTCATAATTGCTGATTTTGACAAATTTGGTAATTACTATAATAGCGTCTTTATGATTTTCCACTGGTCAACTACTGACACTCCATTGAAAGAAGTGGCATAGAATGGTAATCTCATAAATATTGACAAATGAATATCTGACGTATGCGGTAATCTACTAAAATTGTGATAGTTCCTTTGATCAGTGACTTACCATTAGAACGACATTGTGCAGTCATTGCTTTTAATAAGCTCGATATTGTCATTCTACCACAACTCTGTTACGAGACAACTGACCGATCAATGATCGATCATAATGAATTAGCAGATTACGAACTTTTAGCAAAATGTCAATGGGATCGTGTTGGAATGACGAATTTATAAAAATAGCAGACTTGGGCCCCTGACCTCATGATTGGAGCTGGGTGGTAGACACGGGAACTGGTTGTCTGTTGGTATACTCTGTCTATAGTAGTTTTAATTGTTATTTTCTATAGGTACGTTGCTATAGAACTTGCATACTATACAACGTCTTGTTTTTGATATCCCGTAACTCAAGGTTTATATTATATAAGTAAAAACGATACTGAAAGTCCTAGAATATGAAAAAAAAATGGATAGTTTGGAAGATATCATCAATATTAATCAAGTTAGATAAAAAATTGTAATCCGTATGACAAATCTTTACTTTTGCGACGTTGCTAAACTTCGCAGTAATCTTTTAGAGTTATAAAAAAATATGACAGCGTAAATAATGAAATTACATATTTACGCTATCATATTTCACGTAAGGATATTTTACATTAATAATCGTGAACGTATTACGTATGTATAGGTTTAGCCACAGCTAAAAAGTGTAAAATAAAAACCCTTTACAAAAAAAATTGACAAGTGCAAGACGGACTCGCGCACTGAGGGTTATGTACAAACTTCGAGAGACATTTGCTGAACTCTTTAAGCATCAATTTCCTATGTGCCATCTTTCTATAGTCACATTTGGGTCCGGCAAGCGAGGTGGTAAATGCCTGAGGGAATGGTAGGAGCGAGGTTTACGGCCAAAGATATGGCCACAAAGATCAAAAATATTACTAAAGGCAAGAGTCCAGGTAACGATTCTCTATCCATTGAGCACCTGGATCACGCTGGCCTACATATAAACAGAGACAGCAATATTCTATCCCTGTGTGTGAGCCATTCTTATCTTCCACTGGATCTTATGAAAACTGTAGTAGTGCTCATAGCCAAAGATAAGATCGTGATTTAGTGGATAAAATCAACTATAGGCCCATTTCCCTGGCTACAGTTATAGCGAAGGTGTTTGACGGTTTGAAATATATATATATATATCTTTGCATGATAATAATGTTTGGATTCAAACCTCAATAATCAACAGAAAGTGCCGTAATGTGTCTTAAGCATATCGCCAGATACTGTAATGACAGTAACATCCTGGTGTATGCATGCTTTCTCGACTTGTTCAGGGCTTTTGATTTGGTGGCATATGACCTTTTGAAGAAAAAACTTGAGAATATCGACTTAACACGAAAACTGGTCTAGTATCAAGTACTGCCATATCGCCTGGAATGGGGCGTGAGACAGGGCGGACCGACCTCACCCAGACTATTCAACTTTGACGCGGTGATTGTCGCGCTGAGCAGTCAACATGTTAGCTGTCATGTGGATGACGTTGTATCAATAATTTAAGCTATGCGGAGTATATGGTTCTGCTAAACGCGTCGATCTACTGCCTGAGGAGGTTGATGGTGATATGTGAGGATTATGCTATTTCTCATGGACTTGTTTATAACATTAAGAAAAAGACCATGTACTGACATGGTCTTTGTGGTCGGTGATGCTAGTTCCCCAGACAATGTACCACAAGTGTGTCAGTCATATAGTTATGGAAGCACTCAGAGATGGTGCTGACTTAGAACGGCAACGAAAGGCAGTATCTAAAAGAGCTAATATGCTGGCTAGCCACACGCAGAAAAGCTACAGTACCCTTCGTGTCCAATTCAATAATGCCTACAGAACGGTTTCGAGTCTGTCTCGCCACTGCAGTGCTACTTCAGGTATGTGTTATGTATGTTTATGGACACGCACGGACTGTTTCTGACTGTATCATGAGACCATGCCGCAAAGTTGTGCGTCTCTTATGCACGATGTGCGGGCTAGCTCCAATGCTGTGCTGAAAATAAAAGCAAGTAGGTTGGAGTGTCTTTATGTGCGTCACTGACAGACAAGTTAAATAGAGTACCGAATGTAAGAGACTACTATAATGATCTTTGTATTATAAATATTAATGATGTTTGTAATATTTTTAATTTTATTGTTTTTTATATGATTTTAATTTATTGACTGGATTGCAAGGAATGGCAGCGTGCAGAAGCGTGAAACGGTAGTTTGAAAGCTAAAAAAACGAGTTAGTATGATATTTTGAGCTAAAAAAGTCTTGGCATTGGCAAAAGCAAAAGCCCAGGACAAACTGTATGACACACTGGATAGTCAGGCAGGCCACAAGAGCTGTACCGGCTTACTAGACCAAGAGAGAGAAAAACGAGGAATGTTTATCTGGTAAGATGTGTAAGGAATTAAGCTGGAATGGTCCTATCGGATGGTGAAAAAATCAAAGAGATGTGGAAGAACTATTTTGAAAGACTGATGTAAGAGGAAAATAATTGGAGTGGGATTTTAGAGAGCAAACCAGTGAATGTAGGGTTAGTGACAATGGTTAGTATGTTTAAAGTCAGAATAGCAGTAAATGGAATGAAGAATGGTAACGCCATTGGTCTAAATGGAATACAGTTGAAGTGTGGAAGTTATTGCGAGTGGATGGTTCAATAAGTTGTTGTGGGAAGAAGCCATACCTAATGATAGGTGCTAAGCATAAGCAGTTCTTTGGTGCCCATTTTCAAAACAAAGGATCACCTTTGTTTTTGAAAATGGGCACCAAAGAACCTCCTTGTTGCACTCAAGCACATCACTGCTTGAGTGCAACAAGGAGAAAGGTGTGCCTGGGAAGTATGTGCAGTTGATCCGAGCGATGTACAGCCAATGCAGTACAAGTCCAGTCTACAGAGGGCAACAGTGGCAGCTTCAATGTGGCTGTCGGCTTACATCAAGGGTCGGCTCTCAGCCCTTACCTCTTCCTGATGATAATGGACGCTCTGACGTCGGACATCCAGGAAGAGGCTTCCTGGTCTATGCTGTTTGCCGATGACATTATGCTGGTTGCCAAGAGTGGACTAGAGGTCCAGAACAGATTGGAGGTTTGGTGGCACAGACATTCTCCGTGTTGGCCTGAAATTGAGTAGAACCAAAACAGAGCACTTGTTCTGCGATTTCAGCGGTCTCTCCAATCCTATGCCTTTAGCTCTCACCGGAACGCCCATACCGATCTGTTTCAAATTTCCGTACCTTGGGTTGCTCGTCCAAGGGGATGGTGAGGTAGACAGAGACGTAACACATCAGATCAACGCAAGATGGATAAAATGTTGACAGGTTACGGGAACAACTTGCTTTGCGAACCACAGATGCCCCTCAAGTTAAAGGGTAAAATTTACAAGTCCGTGATAAGACCTGTCATACTGTATGGATCAGAATGTTGGGCTGTGACAAAGATGGATGAAAAAAGATGGCATATAGCGGAAATGAGAATGTTGAGATGGATGTGTGGTGTCGTTGGTTAAAGTGCGAAATGAGTATATTAGAGGAAGTTTGAAAGTGGTGCCAGTGAATGAAAAGTTGAAAGGAAATCGTTTGTCTTGGTATGGTCATGTGAAGAGGAGGGATGAAACTAATGTTACTAAAAGAGTTCTGAGTATACATGTAGATGCATGGAGAGGAAAAGGGAGGCCAAAGAAAAGATGGTTGGATTGTGTGAGGAGCGAAAGAAAAGGGAGTTAATGATAGTGTGACGGGTGACAGAATAGAATGGAAGAAAAAATCGTGTTGCGCCAACCCCAAGTAATATGGGATAAGGGCAAAGGAAGAAGAAGAAGATTGACTTTTGTATTTATTAAATATTTTAATGTAATGATTTCTTTTATGGGTTATGAAAACTAAAATAAATTCATTGAATTAAAGAATACCAAAAAAAAAACACAAAAATCTCCAGTCTTGTGCATCGACCGACGATCGAGTCAGTTTTTTATTATTGGGTTTTACGATTGTTTTATTATGTATATTATTGGGTTTTAATGCATTTCAAAATGGACAAGATGGTAGCTGGGGATTAGGTTCAGGATCACCAGAGCGGGCATCCGGTGATACCGGAGTGCCCTCCCAATGCTACTCCAAGGCAGGGAGTTGAAGGCGTTGGCGATGTCCAAAGACACCGCCACGATACACCTGCCCTGGGCCACTGCATCCCCCGTCGTGAGAGCTCGCACGCACATGATGGCGTCCACCGTGGAGCGCCTCCTGCGAAAGCCAAACACGGCTAGGTTACATTGATTAATGACGGAGTTCCAGTGCCTACCTTCTGGCTCCATCATCATCATCAGATCAATTTGATGATACTATTTTCACCGGAACTATTCAGAAGCATTAATTTATTTGTATTATCATTGTCGCTTAACCATCTTCATTGTGATATCTATGCGAGTATGAAGCTCCGTTGACTATTTCTGATCTTCTTCATCAGTTCCACCGTAAATGCTTAAGTTCTCGATGAAAATACCAAAATCACTATGTTGCCTATAATATTTGAGGAGTTCCCTCGATTTCGCCAAGATTCCATCATCAGATCCTGACTTAGTGACTATGGGACCTTTTGGGAAGTATACCCTTTCTAACAAAAAAATAATTTTTCAAATCGGTTGGCAAGCGACGGAGTTATGCGCGAAAAACCATTAAAAAAAAATACAAACATCCGAATTGAGAACCTCCTCCTTTTTTAGAAGTCGGTTAAAAATATATCATATCTGATGAAGTAATTATAAAATAATATACAAAAAGTGAGAAATATTATAATTATAAAAAATATAATCTCGCTGTGTCGCAGATGGAGAATTACAGTCACGTGTGCCCCTGTTTCCTTATACTCAGCGCAAAAAACTGGTATTTTACACTACAGCGGGGGCTTGGACCTCCGCTGAAGTGTGAAATACCAGTTTCTCGAGGTTTACCAACGAGCCATCTAGCGCATCCTGGTGGTTCGAATTTTGGACTGTGTAAGGAACAATACTATGTAGCAGCGTCGCAGTGGACTAAGATGCAGGTTTAGGGATGATGGCGTCCGGTCTGAACTGAGCCCGAGTTGTTGACGGCGCGAAGTGTTCCACGCGCACCTCGAAAAGATGCCAGAAAGATGCCCTCGCGCTCTACCCTGGAGCGATAGAGGTCATTAGATGAATTCCCAACTTAAAAAAAGGTTTAGGGATAAACGCGAATTTTACCGGTAGGCACGATGACATAGGACAGACAGGTGCAGGGCTGACGCTGTGCAAAATAGAAAAGGAGTCGTTTGTCTATTAGAGGGACATAATGGGCTAATTAGATAAGATTAAGACAGCGGTGAGTCAGCGACCTGCAAAGTTGAATAGAAAAAATGAAAACAAAAAAATACTGTAGTTTTTCATACAGGAGGCAAGCTTCCTAAATCGAATGACAAAGTATATAACAGCTGTACGGGTGAACATACCCAGTTGCTGACGAGAGCTGACGCGTGCTGACGACGCCTGACGAAGCGAAGCCGTCGCAGCAGGGTCATCACCTCGACATATGACCTGCTATCGCGTACTACACAATGTACAAACGCGAATAACTAATATCGATAGTACCATGCATTTTAGCTATAACGTTTTAAAATGGGTATGATGAAATACCCATTGATGTTTCAGTACAACTCATACAATGTAGCGAGTCCTTTGCAAACATCTAGACAAAGATTTTTTCTAACTGACAATCGTAGCCATTCACATTCATTTCTATTCTTATAGTCTCAAATAAAGACGGTTCTTCATGAATAAATTAGAAAAGCCAGTGTATTGAACATAGAGAGATCTAGATGAAGTGTGTGGGGAGGGGCGCGGCGGGCGGGCGCGGATCGCTAACTAGGCACTATTGCCAATCGATAGGTCGTTACTTGAGCTGCCAGCCGCGCCGCCGCCGCTCCGCCGGACACGCGCGACTCATCACTTTAGATGCTGCTACGTCAGGTCACTCTCCTTTTCTCGATGTCCTTCAAATTAGCTTTGTAGGTCAGGTTTTCGTTGGTTGAACTCCACGTGGTGTTGTTGACGTGACCACAGTTATGACTACTTGTGACACACGTGAGGTATCAATTAATTTAGAATTAATGTTAATATACCTACTTCCAATTGTTGCAAGCGCAGAAAAAGCTTGTTCTATGAAAAAAACGCTAAACTTTCAAATGATACACAAGCAAATTTGCGGACAAACTTTGTGCCTATCCAGCAAAGTCTTTGTTTACAAGTCTATACTTAGATATCGGCTGCCGAGCTACTTATTCGCTAACTCTATAATTTTATCAACTCAATGGGTTCATGGAAATGACCTGCTAGACGTAAATAAGTAGGAGACTGCAGACTCAGCGGACTTTCACTTGTCTAAGCTCGAGCGTGCAAGTAATTGTGTCAATATGATGATAGGAGCCAATGAACCGGATGTTTGAAAGTAATTTGATAGCCACAGGTTCTTTTCATCTGTATTTTTATTCTGATAACATTCGAGTTTCCTTGAACAGGAGCCAGGTGGCTTTTACGCTGCAGCTGCCGGTGGGATTTCTTTTTGAGATTTTAAGAAAAACGTAGCAATCTGGGTACGCACAGTTCAGACATGCACTTAGAGCTCCTGTTTCAACTTTTGATGATGCAATGATGTTCCTTTTAATTAAATCAGCAAACTTCTTTGTTCGCCCATATTTTGCCAGACTCTGTGTGATATCCGTGCTGATAACAAATATTTGACAAGAGACGGTCCGACCCGCGAAACCGTAACCGCGAAAAGGGTGATGCTTATGTTTACTTATGCAAAATCTTGACGAGTACATTTAGCATTCGTCTTCCCGCATGTGTTTTATATTCGTTTACTTCGGTCGGCCGAGCTCGTATTCGCCGCGGTGTTTGCGAGGGGAAGTCTGCTGACTGAGCCCCACAAATATATGTCGTAAGATTTAATAGACATGTAATGGATATCTGGATGACGTTTTAAGGATTTGTGCAAACCGAATATGTCATTTCATTTCTATGTAATTGGAATTTTATTTGTGGGATTTTTGGATCATACCCTCGTCCTTTCAATTTCTTTTATAATAAAGTCGTCGGCACAATGAGTGTATTGTTATTAATTCTATGTTTGTAAAGATTGTCTTTTTACCAAAAAAGGGAAAGTAGGTACTTTGAGGACTTAGACTTGGTTGTTAACTTAAAAGTTGGTTTTGTTATTTTATTTGCTGAAATTAATGTTAAAAATGTAAAGAAAACTTAACAAAACATAACCAACATTTACTAAAAAGTTTAAAAAACTACTATCATAACAGCTGACACGTTACATTAAAGTGTCAAGAGAAGGTATTATATGTGCGAGGTGTGGCGACAAAGCCGCAAGTGAAGCTCTTTTGAGTCCGTACGTGATTTAAGCATGATTTAACTGAATTAAGCCGCCCTTCAGCGGCGTGCGGCGGAGCCCTGCACTTTTTCGAGTCCTGTTTAACGCGTCGCGGGAGCCGCATCAAAGACACTGCCTTCCATCATGTCAAATAGTGTGGAAGGAACTTTGATGAGGTAAACGATTTTCCTCTATTTCTAAATCGAATATAATAATAAGCTATACAAGTATCTGAATGAAATTTTCTTCTCGGCGTTTCAATGGCAAAAACAAAAGTTGTTTAATAAATTCAAATTAATGATACATAGCATGATAGCTCGATCGCTGACGCTATCGTCAGCTCCTCATACGTCTATATAGTGAAAGGGCATGTGGAGAAGAGGGAAGGTGGGCCATTGTCCCTTAGACTGAGCAGGTAATTGATCTTTACAGAGTATCAAACTAAGTCGATTACTAAATTCTATAAAACTAAATTCTCCTAAAACACCCATCTGATTATGGTACGGTGTTTGCTGATGAAAGAAGCAATTAACGAGGAAGGCTTATGTTTATCATTACTTGCATCTGCGCGAAACCGAGGCAGGTTGCTAGTGGTGTTTATATAGAAATGAACTCTATCTTTTAACAACCATAACTTAATTTTTCGTTTTGTTGTTGACAGGCTCGCGCTTGACCGCTATCTCACCTGATGGAAAACTACAACATCGTCGCTCCATCTTCGCCAGGTCGAAGATGGAGCGCGCTTAGCAGAGTCGGCCTTATAATGTTCCCACTGCTGGGACTCAGGCCTCCTCTCTAGGAGAGGGAACTCTAGACTTAAAGATCTCAGGCTGTAGCTATCAGGAAACAGATTCCGGCAGAGAATTCCACTTCTTAGCTGTACCTACAGTAAATGTGTTCCCAAAACGTTTTGTGCTTATAGGTGGGATTTTTATGACTGCAATATATATCACAACAATATAAATACAAGCTCTGTCTCCACTTTCCGTGCTGGGTACTGTCAGGCGCGTGATGGGCTCACACCGCGCCGTCGGCGCCGCAGGGATCCGCCGCAAACACGATTGTCGACAAACGAACCGGCAGACCGCGCCCTGCCACACCTGCCGGTTATTTCCAGACATTACTTGCCATACCGACATATGACTGAGTTAATTTGAAGCTTTTCACACGCACACACACAAACCAAACTAGCTTCTGTCAACAGCTTCGCCCGCGTGAAAGTAGGTTACACCATACAACTTTGAACCTCCGTTTCATACCCTTAGGGAGTAAATTTTTTGAAAATCATGTCTTTGTGCTTGCCTTCGTAATAAAAGGAAACCTTGTTCAATATTTTATACTCCTAGTCCCAGTAGTTTTAGCTGTGCGTTGATATGTCAGTCCAGTCAGTTACTCCTTTGTGAGTCAATTGTGAGAGTCCCCGTTACTTCTCTCTCAAATTCGTGTAAACACATATTACGCATGTATTCGTATTCCAGTTAACGTACAAGGAGTTTATTAAGAGTCTAGTTGTGTGAGAATAAATGCCTGAAGCTCTTGATCTATGCAAATATGTTTACAATCGTTCAGATAACAATTCAAGCACAAGCACTGACATCTCTGCAGGAGATACGAATGAAGTGTTTTAGAAATTGGAGTGATTTGAAGGAGTTAAACAAAAGACTGTTAATCGATTTGACGCCATTGTTTCGTGTTAGTTAACGCTGACGTTAGCAATAATTTTAATAGGAAATAAAACAAAAAGTGAACAAAGAATCGTTTGGAGGAACCGATTTTCCTCTTTTAATTTAAAAAGTAAATATGGTGTCCACCAGGATCACTGTTAGGGTTTTGAGATAACAGTAAAACAATCGAGGTTTATAGTTAGACAAGTAATGGTCAGTAAGTATGCAACAACATGGTCGTTGGTAACAACTCAAGTATACTCACCATATGGGATTAATCGGGACTAATTCGCAGCTCTGAGGCAACACCACATTTCTCCTGCTCTGGATGGGCGAAAGGGATTGTCAGACTTTTATTGATAAAAACCCTCCTGTGTTCTTTCACCTTCAGTTATCATTTACGTTCCAGGACCGCATCGGCATCACTCTTATGAGCAATCCCGCAATAGACGACATTGCTAAGTTGCGCTTCCGTTTAATAGTGTTTATCACGGTAAATAATAAATTAAAAATAAAATTAATGATAAATAGATAGTTAGATATTCTTTATTGTACACCAAAAATACAACTTACATTAGGAAATTAAAATTAATAGGGTGTCACAATGGGCGGTCTTATCGCTAAAAGCGATAATGAATTTATGTATGTCGATTGTATACATGTCAATAATTTTCAACAATACTAAAAGTGTCAAAAAGGAAGTGATGTAACGCAAAGTAGGTGCGTAACCTGTAATTTTTAAAATGAAGCGTAGCCATTTTTTGAAATGCAGACGGCGTAGCATGGCGTAGCACCTCACGTAGCACCTGCTACGTGAAGTACCTGGTTTTGAAATTCCTAGATATCATTGCAAAATAGACTGGTATCAAAATACTTATAATATATGATTAATGTAATATGTTCTGTAAATTATATGTATGTGAAACAATGTAAGATGTTTACACAATGGCCGGCACGACCAGATCAAATTGCAGGCGACATCCTGTTCGCTGTTCGCGGTACTACCTGAAAATCTATACCAAGAACCGTGACTAAGTTTCGAAACTAACATAATACTTTTATTATTTTATTAGATAAGAAATGGTATCTTTCCGCGTTCAAAAGTTAGATGGTGGGAAGTCTTTACTGTAATGATAAAGAAAACACTGTTACAAAGGATGATAATTAATTTCTTATACCATTTTACTATTTCTGAGATGCAGTTTGCTGGCCTGCAAGATTTCGAAAGATATTGAAGAATCAAAACATACGCGTATACATATGAATTTGTAAAGGAGGTACAAATTAGTTTTTGATGTTCAGCTTTTTGTGCTGTGCGGCAACACATCTGTGACTAATCGATTTTTTACCGTTCAGTATATCGAGAAAAAAATCACACAAGTTTTTATTCAAGTTCTCTAAAATAGGAGGTCAATGAAAAAAAAAACATAATTTCGTAATCTAAACAATAGGTAGCACGCCACACGGCACGTGTAGCCTGCTTGTAAGTGTGTCTACCAACGTGTGTCCAGTGTTGCTCACTGTGTTTCGCCTGACATGACAATTTCTTCGTCCCATAAGTCCGGAAGCGTGGCCTCGGCGCGTTGCGTAACTGTGGCAACACTCGCAGCCACCACCGATTGACGTACGACTTCGTTTATTTATTCATTGTAACCACGTATTGTTATACTTTTATCAGATGCAAATTCGTATTAGATTGATGATGGTGCAGATCTCGAACTGTATTGCAGATTGAGTGTAGGTTTAGGGTCCCGAGAGTAAGAACTCTCGGGACCCTAAACCTACAGTCGCCGTGACCCTGCGTTACCTCCGATGATGCTGTGGAAGTGGTGAAATATTAAGCCAACATTTAGATGTGCCCTCTGTGGTGTTCACTAAAATCACTATTTAGGGATTAGGGTATATAAATGAAACAACCAAATTATCAGTAAGCAGGCGCAACTTCAGAGTGACGTCTAATCGTCCTCGAGAACGGATCGAGTGTGCCTACGACGCCACACCTCAGCCGGTCTACATTTAATGTGTATATCACATCTCTTCCTTTTTATAAAATGATTTAGATTTCAAGATATTTAGCACTCAGATGGTAATTTACAATATTCGCTGGTTCGGTTTTGAAGTACAATACAATACAGTACAGTAGGTATTTAGGATTTCTAATTTGTATACCACATGTCTTCCTTTTTATAACATTATTAAGATTTTAAGTGGATTTACAATATTTAGCATTTAGACGCTAATTTGGTTTTACATACGTGGTTAATGCAATTACAGTATTTAAGATTTAGAAATTAAATGCGTTTTACATACATTTCACTATGTTTTGTATTTAAACATTCTTTGAGTTTTAAAGTACAATTTACTATGTTTTGCAGTTAAACATTCTTTGAGTTTTAAAGTACAATTTACTATGTTTTGCAGTTAAACATTCGTTGAGTTTTAAAGTACAATTATCTTATTATTTATTTATCTACACACAAACACTTAAAAATGAAAAGAACAAAAGTAGTTAGAAGAGCACAAAGGTACTGCTCTTATTTTGGATTTATAAATATGAAATTAAAACATGTAATTTTAATTAACTAGTTGAGGCCTGTGTTTCCTAGCTGACTACTCTGAGAAGAAACACAGAAACAAACTCAGAGGTCAAAGTCATTTTAAAATCCACAGTAAACGTGTAATGGTCAAATCATTTATGGGAACCGCGCAGATTAGTGTCTGAGATGATTGTTTGAGTAAAGAACCACACAGATTTGAGTGCATTTAGTATTTACACTAGACTTACAGATATACTGTAGCATTTAGCAATATATTATGTAGGAGTATTTTATTTAATCAAGAAACATTTCCATTTGCTTTCTAGTTTCTACGTGTTTTAAATTGAAGGTGATGCTTCATACTCGACACTCGTCTTACATGGTCTTATGGCTTATTTGTCTATTTTATGTTTCTCTTGATCTTTTGTCCAGCTTCGATATCTGGCTTCTTTTATGAGGAGTGAGGGTATCTTTGTTTATTAATTTATATTTTGGTTTTTGTATCTAACTTCTTAGTTTTGAAGTATAGCACAATGGTAATAAATCGATGAATTTCTGGATATGAATTTTCTTTTAGGGTCCATTAAACATCTCGCCTTGGATATTCCTTGACACCTGAAGCCATTATTACAGTCTATTATTGCCTTTTTTAAATTCTTTTTTTAAATTCTGGATTCGGCATGCAGTATTGAGAACATTATTCCTGTATGCTGTATGATGTGTGTTATCATGTAATTAAATTCCTGAATACACATTTTTTTTTTTTTTTTTTTTTTTGCCGTTATCAGGTGGTCTTTCTTTTTATTTTATTTTTTCACATTAGGATTTACTCTTGTATTGTGGGTGCGTTTACAGACATGTAAACTCCCATGCACAAGACACCCAGACTCGGAACAACCATCCGTAGGACAATTCAGGATATGCACTTTCGAAATATGTTTATATTTTAAACAATTTTGCTTTGCAGTGAACTATGGGAATCGGCAACTGGTTTCTTTTAAACATAACACAATTATGTTGTTTGGTTTCGATTTTATCCTAAATATAATATCCTGATAGACTTGTTTGTGCTTGCTTTTATATAGTCCTCAGGGCATAAAAATATATATTTTTAATTTCTAAATAAGGTCTTTGTTTATTGTAGCTAGGGAATATGTTTATGACCTATACTTTATTACATAAGTACGCAATTGTTGGATTCCCACTACCTATGTGAGTTCTAGATACATTAGTTACCATTTACTGGTTGGCCTTTGAGTCGGATGTGCTCTGGCGGTTTGGAATGTCAAGTTTTGCTTATGGTGGCGCATATGCTAGGTCATTCATTTCCCTACAGGAGAGTAGTGCTGGTGCTGGATGGTTCTAGGACATGAGTCATGTTCATGAACTAATATCAATTAGGACTGGTCACCTCGCAACTAGGTACCATGGTTTGTTTGAATTATTCATTATGTCCGTGTAATCATTTATTTATCCGAGTGTCAGTAGAGTTTCTTGGAATTCAATTTGATACACAAAACTTATGCCTCGTTTTTATCTAATAGTACCATTTTCCATTTATCAGATTCTGTCTCCGAAGTCATTGTGGGTGAGTCCCTTTGCTGAGTACTGAATTAGCTAACCGAACTATCGTCAGCTCTACGTACGATCTCTTTTCTTTACAGTTAAGGGATTTATAATAATTTTTTTTAAAAGCAATTGTTTGATTTTTAGGGTCGAAAATTAGAGTTTTCTTTGTCAATGAAACTGTTCCAGGAAACATTGGATTTCTGTATGAAAGTCTAGATCGACTGTCTTATTTTTAACTAGTTTGCTACCTGATGACATTCATCGCCCAGAAATTGAATAAGTTTCAATTGTTAACTATTTATTAAATTTGATTTAAACATGTAAAAAGTGTTTCCAGTGCTTCAATGGAAATATAGCTTTCCTGGAGGGCATTGATTGGCTTTGCTAGAAATACTACGCTTAACTTATTTATAACTTTTCAATTGATCTTATTCGACTCATAACGTGAACACTGTGGGAATTATTTATACAGGAACTTATTAAATAAACAACTTAAGCTAGTTCATTGATAAACATCTGCTAGGTGCGAACTAAGCTCAACGGCCACTTTAACAGCCGCTTGAAACGTCGCGGCATGATAAACTTCACTGAGATGAGAATTCTTTGTTTGTTGTGAATTCTTTACATGTATCTCCAGATAAATAAGAATGTCGTCATCAGGCTTACCCGAACTATCTGAGAAATCCAAAAATGAATGATCGTTTTATTTACACTTCAGGTCCTATGAAGTTCATTTTGACTAGCTCGTCTTTTTTTATATATTTTAATCAAATAGAAGCCGGACTAACTGATAGATTTGCTTTTTATCAATAGAGATCTTTAAGTTGGCAATAGAATTCAGATCAAAGCCTTGTTTTATAATTTAACTACAACATAATCTTTGCTAGTAATACTCCAGAGAATAACCCTTACACGTATATTATTTAGCATGTAAGAATCAATTTGTTGCATTGTCGTCGACGCGACACGTGGCAATTTAGATAAGTAGGTGGGAACCTACCTACCAGTAAGTACTAGACGTTTTCATTAGTACTTTGTGTTTCTAATTTTTAGTTTTATTGTTGTCATTTGACGAAAGCTAGTCTTATTATTTTCTCTTTTATTGACCCTCGTTTCGCATTCGTTCTGCAAATAACGCTTAAACCACCTCTTTATGCCATTTGCATTAATTATAGAGCATGACTGATTTTTTTATAAATTGCTCGAGCTATAATCATTTTTGTGATTACCACAATTTTCATGATATGCGTGATAGCAACCAATTCATTATTGATATTTGACAAGATGTTAGCACTCTCTTTATGCCATTTGCATTAATTATAGGTCATGAACTGAATTTTCATTAATTGCTCGAACTGTAACCACTTTTGTGATTACTACAATTTTCATGACATGCATGATAGCAACCAGTTTATGCTGTTATTTGTCATGAGGTTAGTAGGTACCTTTTTAGGTACAATTGCAGTGTTTTTGAAAATAACATTTGAAAACACCTTTTGTGCAATTAGCAATATTTTTATAGGAAAGGAACTTTTATCACGTTTGTGATTTTAATTGCCGCATCGGCAACACTTCCTGTTCAAGTGTCAACTCCTTTATGGCGGGTACATTTTGCATTTTGACTCTGGCAATAGTGGATGTAGAAGTAGTTCAATGGCGAGTTTGCTGTTTTTAAAGGGTTTAGGTATAGTTATGGATTTTCATTGAATCCAAAATTATATTTACAATATAAATCATTTATTTGAAATAGAATCAAGACTTGTATCTACAATTCAAATCAGTTATTTTTCTTAATTTTCATCTTGTTCTTGGTGTACTAAACTAAAATGAAAGAATCAATTAGGTACACAGCATCTCGTTACTTTAGTTTGAACACTGAATTGATTGTGGCCGGCTGATGATAAGAGCTCTATGGGTACTGTTCCCATAACATTTTAAATAAACAAACTCTAGCTAGTAAGTCACACAAAGGTCCATTAATATCTATTAAACGCTACTCAGCAAATCGGCCCTTAGAAACAGAGATTAGATCCAAACACATCGGGGCGTTACAACGCCTTTTAGATGTGACGAATTCTTTGTTTGATAAGTAAAGCCAGTACAAAATGTATTTGATCTAATTAGCCTTTGAAGGATTTCATGACACTTATTTAGTTTTAAAAATATAGTAATGCCTAATCAGGCATCACTTAACTCCGAAGTATCGAAGTGGTACTTAGCATTATAGCTGGTACATATTAACGACATTAACGTTGGGACATTTTTTAGATCTAACAATATCTTTCGATAAAATTAGCTTCTATTAACGTTTAATCGCTGGTACTGATTTAACGACATTAACGTTGGAACATTTTTTAGATCTAATAATATCTTCCGATAAAATTAGCATCAATTAACGTTTAATCGCTGGTACTGATTTAACGACATTAACGTTGGAACATTTTTTAGATCTAATAATATCTTCCGATAAAATTAGCATCAATTAACGTTTAATCGCTGGTACTGATTTAACGACATTAACGTTGGAACATTTTTCAGATCTAATAATATCTTCCGATAAAATTAGCATCAATTAACGTTTAATCGCTGGTACATTTTGATCGAATATCTTTTTCATTTGGTTCGATCCATTAGCGATTTGTCGTTGGTACATTTTGATCGAATATCTTTTTCATTTGGTTCGATCCATTAGCGATTTGTCGTTGGTACATTTTGATCGAATATCTTTTTCATTTGGTTCGATCCATTAACGATTTCTCGTTGGTACATTTGATCGAATATCTTTCCATTTGGTTCGATCTATTAACGATCTCTCGTTGGTACTTTTATTTCGATTTTTCAATATCATATTATGTATCCACAAACGAATTTGGTCAACAAACATCGTATTTGGTTAATATTATTTTTATTTTTTTATCTATTATCGAAATGTAGAAACAAATTGTATGTCGTAATCACATTTCGATAAACGGTCCGTCTATGTGTTGAGTGACGTAATGATTTCATCGATCTATGCAGCACATCCCTCAGCTAACCACCGAGGCAGATCGCTCATAGATAACAACAGAAATTCGAATATAGAAATATGAAACATTTACTGAATTTCACTTAGTTAACGGTCACTTCTTTCTTTTTTTTCTTTCAAAACACTTTGTGCTATGACATAATAATTTCATTGCTGACCAATATTCGTAAGTAGTACATTATTTGATTTATGATCACTTTACTTACTGCGCTTTTACTCGTCGCCAATGTGGTGTTCACTAAAATCACTATTTAGGGATTAGGGTATATAAATGAAACAACCAAATTATCAGTAAGCAGGCGCAACTTCAGAGTGACGTCTAATCGTCCTCGAGAACGGATCGAGTGTGCCTACGACGCCACACCTCAGCCGGTCTACATTTAATGTGTATATCACACCCTCAAAACTTTTTATGTAAGTAATACAACATAATGCCTGTACGGTCAGTAGGTACGGTATAGTGGAGTAAATTTCAACACGCCACTTACTAAACTAAAACCGAGTTTTTTTTTTGAAAAACTAAATAACACTTTGCTTAACCTGTGAATGAAAATTATATCCTAAGTTCAACTTGCTCAGTTCATACACACCTGGGTGTGCAGTTACACACACTCCTTTATTCACGTACACACTCACCAAAACGTACGGGTGGCACTATCCTCTCTTATAATATTAACCCTTCACCAATTCCACTTAAATCTATGGTAGACCGACACAGTCCACAAGTTTTATTCTTGGTTGTATAAATAAATTTAATAGCTGACCACTGTCTCTTGAGATACAGGATAACCCTAGTTTAAGAGGCAGGGCTCACCAATTTCGTACTGATCTTGTTCGCTGGACACGTCTACTACTACTCTACCAACCGTATTTAAATCTTAAATTTAACGTTACCTTGTATCTTATTAATTTTGTTTCCTTCCTATATTTTTTAAACCATAACTGTTTGTATCTGTAAGCTTTTAGGAGATGTAAAATTATTATATTTATTATTATTATTATTAACTCTACAAGCACTCTGTTTTACTAGAACAAATTTTGACAGATTTCCAGGCTAAAGTAGAGTTTGAGCAATGGCGTAGCTGGCGGTGTGGGCGAAATGGGCCCTCACCCACGGGCTCGCAACCAACGGGGCCTCGCATAAGTAAAGGCTCTTTAAGAACGAAGGTTTTTTTATAAAAGATAGGCTTGCGTTTGACCACTATTTCACCTGATGGTAAGCGACGATGTGGTTGAACACTGTGGTGGAATAGTCGCTGTTTTAATTTAGAATTTATGAAAGAAGAAGGCCTCGCTGATGCTCTGAGTTTGAGAAATAGCATAACCAGCCTTTTAATGTTCCCACTGCTGGGACTCAGGCCTCCTCTCTAGGAGAGGAAAAAGGAGTTTGAAAAATAGTCAACTACAAATGCTTAAATAAGAAATCGGGGGTATTGCTTGAATCGACCGAACTTTGCGCATGTGGCCTACGAGTAAGTATGACTCTTATTTTGAACCTCTCAATAAAAACGTAATCAAATTTCCTGATTGTGTTGTTACTTTTGCCTAATTGTAAGTGTAAAATATACATTCGGACTTGTAATAAAATTGTTAATACGACATTACATTACTAAGCTTATTCTGAAAAGGCTCATGAGAAAACCCATGGCATGGCATGGGCTGGATTGAAAGAAAGACGTTATTAAGTACAATATAACGAGTGGTCGAAACTGCAGAAGGGAGACTGCATATCTTGAAGACGTGTCGTATGTGATCGCGATCCTGAGTAAATATGGAACGAGTGTATTAAACTAAACCTGACAAAAATATCTCATCTAAAAACCATCAGCAAGGCGTAGCCGTGGTCATACTTTATTTATTTTCTATAAAAGGTTGTCCCACAGTAGGAATAACTAATGTATTGTGGGTGCGTTCATAAACAGATAAACTTACGTACTCGGAACATTTACCTGATGATTCGGAGACGCTAGACGCGTCATCTGTGCTAAGAGGTAACGACAAAGAGGAAATACATAACCATCCTTCAGGTGCAGTCGGTTAAAAATTATAACTAAAAAACGTGTTTGACTAGAGATTAGACTCAGGCTTATAGAAACATTAGCTGACCCGGCAAACGTTGCTCTGCCATATAAACGTACAATGAAAAAAAACAGGGCAAGTGCGAGTAGGACTCGCGCACTGAGGGTTCCGTTCAAACTTACCTATCTAAATAGTCTCGAAGACCGAGACCTTGCTTTATGCTAAATTTCAAAATTCTGTGTCAACGGGAAGTACCCTATTTTTTTATGGTGAGAAATCATCCACTTCTCTCGCCTTGGGCGGAGCGAGAGGGAGTGTTAGACTTATACTGACTAAAACCCACTCTTGTTCCTTCTTTGCCTTCGTTCCAGGGCCCCGCAGTTCACTTAACCCATGGACAGGAAGTAATCTATGAATTTTGATTTCCTTGAGAGTGTCGAAATATATGTTTTTTGCGATGTAAACGGCTGTTTCTTTTTATCCCGTTAACTTAGAAGTTTGATTTTTTTACAGCTTCAAGGGACCACAGATATGGTGTTACTTTTAACTCGATACCTCCACGCGTTCCCGAGATAAAGGATCTTGACCGACAGACTGACGGACAACAAAGTGATCCTATAAGGATTCCGTTTTTTACCTTTTGACGTATGGAACCTAAAAATGTGGGGTGGGAATTGGATAAGGGTAAAAAATAGCTTGTTCTCAGACCTACCAAATATGCAAAAAAATAAATAGAAATCGGTCAACCTGTTTCAGAGGAGTTCGATACCAAACACTGTGACACGAATTTTAAAGATTTATTGAATTGAATCTATACCTACGATCTATCGTATCTTTTGCTATAAGGCAATTAAGGATACATCAAATTCAAGGGCATAAGTGTAAAAAAAAATCTATTTAGAAAATTAATCAACAAATTCTTAAGTACTACTACTTGCTACCTGCTGCCAGTGGCTTCACCCGCGTGATAGTGGAAATCCGGAAGTATCCCAAGGAAACATACTCCCGGGATAAAAATGTATCTTATGTGCTATTGCATATACATAGGTAGTGGTCTACCCGTATACCAAGTTTCATCTACATCGAATCAGTAGTTTTTGCGTGAAAGAGTAACAAACATCCATACATACAAACTTTTACGTTTATAATATTAGTAGGATTCTTTGTTTAAAAATCACGTGTAATATAACAAAGTGAATCAAGGAACGTCACACTCACACGGTGTGGATAAGCTCGCCGGCCGACCGGTGTTAGGTTCACAAAAACAATATGGCTGTCGGCGTGATCAAGTGGCGGGCTCAAGGTGATGGTTTCATAACATAATAAATATACTAAACAATACACTGATACTAATGGAATCCCTACACCTAAGTAGGTACCTGTGGTACAATGTAATGTAACACAACAGAGGGACTGTGAGCGCGCTTTATCAATACGTATCCGGTGTGCTACGTACGCCGCAAGTATAAATATTTTTGGTTTCGTCTTCGTGACCGGACTCTGTTCCCGTTATGGAATGAAATAGTAACTTTCAAGTACATTAGGTATATTTATATGGATAGATTATATCTGTTAGCAATACCAGTAGCATAATCAGCCTTTTAATGTTCCCACTGCTTGGAGTGAGGCCTCCTCTCTCTTGGAGAGGGAATGGATCGTAATCCACCATGCGGAGCAAGAGTCTAGCATCAACCCAACTGTGAAGAGTTGACACTATGCTGAGATCTTGACTGCGATCCCACCTGATGGTAAGCAGTGATGCAAACGTTGATTGTGAGGCGCACTAGTTTATTAAGAGCCTATTCACTCTAGCCTTGAAAAACACCCAAATTATATTAAATTTGTAAGTTCATTCAGTGGTAAACAATGCCAATAATAAGTTAATAATTAGACAAAAATGCATTGAAATATGAAAAAATAAATAAAATTTAATTGAAAAATTAAAATCTCAAGGAAAATAATTGTATATAAATAAACATATTGATTTGTTATTCAAAAATTCATCAATTTGATAATAACATTTTTCAAGTAGAAATTTATTAATTTCTTTTTAAATATTTGTAGTGTGCAATTTTTTATATCATCAGGTATTTTATGGTATGTCACCGGTCCCATATCATAATAATCTTTTTCAGCAGTGCTGTTTAATTAAAAGCTGTATGTAAAAGATTTTTATATTGAGATCTTATTAATGTTGGCCTTGTTGAGTGATCAATATTGGAACACAATAAATTTTGATTACTTTTCACAAACAATCCCATTTACAAAATATAGATTGATGGATAATTTTAGTAATTTAAAGGATTTAAACATAGGAACGCAGCTGTGTGTTGAATTTATTCCAGTCATTGATCTAATGCAATTTAAATTTGTCTTACCATCAGGTGGGATCGCAGTCAAGCACTGGTTTAAATCAATTAAAAAAAAAAAAAAAAATAATGCAATATTTTTGGGCTCTGAAAATCTTTTCTTTCTCACTGTAGCTTTACCCCAAAAAATTACTTCGTATCTTAAAAGAGAAGCAAAGAGACCATGATAAGCTATAATAATCGTGTCAGTGCTAATTTTTTTTGTCAAAATACAATAAAATGTAGGCATATTTGCTTAATTTCTTGCAGATCTCCACTGCCTGTGGTGCCTCTTGTTCAATTTATTGTTTTCAGTTAATTTGTAATACTTTTGTGATTACACGACGCTATCTGAGCTGAGCTGGGCTAGACAAAATCACTTTTCTATTAGCGTTTCCGCCAAACGCTATGTACAAAATGTATGATAATGATATTACCAGAAGTCACGTGACAAGTGGAGTGACAGGTAATGTCATTCTCAACATTGACAGGTAATGTCTGAGGACGCTGTAGTTCCTATATTCTTTTTAATTTTTTTTGCGATATCTACCTATTACTATAATCTTCGCAAAATCACTAGTTGTGATTTATTGATTCTATTAGCACTTTCTTTAAAATGTCTGAAATGTGGCCACCCGAAACTACTTTCCACCAACTTCGTCACAAATGGTTATAATAAAATACATTTTTTTCTATTATTTATTTATCAAAACTTTATGCACAAGTAATAAACACTATACAAAGATGGACTTAATGCCTTAGGCATTTTCTACCAGTCGACCTTAGGGTGGTGCAGAAACCAAACATGGTTTTTTTTTTTTTTTTTTTAGATGGGAAAATCGTCTAATGACAAATCCCGCCCTTGGGCGAAGCGGGAGATAGTGTCAGACTTTTACTGACTAAAAACCCACTCCTGTTCCTTCTTTGCCTTCATCCCGGGGCCCCGGGCTTCGCTTTCACACTACCCATGGAAACAAAACCATAGTAGGTGCAGCTTAAAAGTAAAGAAATAGAAAAGAAATACAATAATAAATATATACTTAGATACATACATACAAATTAACAATCTATTTATGAAAAACGAATCCAACAAATCAACGCTGTGTTCATTACACCAACTTCCTGCGAATGTGCTCACGTGCCATCGCCTTAAAAGTGAACCGACTGGACGCCATCCTGATGTTCAGCGGGAGCGCATTCCTAAGAGAAATTGCCTGGACAAAGAAGAAGGAATGGATAAACCCAGAGCGGTGTGTCGGACATCGTAGAAGACTATTATTGGTAGATCGGAGATTTTTATTATGATCAGAGCAAAGAAATTGGATTTGAGAAGTCAAATAAGAAGGAGAAGAAGGAAGGAAGGAAGAATTTATTTATTACGTAAGTACAGCTCTATCAAATATAGTACAGTTTCCAAATCAAAGGTTACCTACTTGTTGTTTAAACGATTGAATGGGGAACTGAATAGAGTTACTGTAATTGAAAAATACATAACAACAACAATGTTAGTAGTATGAAAACATTGTGAAGAACAACAACTTTTTTAAAAGAGTGACGGTGCGGTTTCTTACTGTTTCTTATCCAAATGATACGATACTATTACGACCAATTGGAATTTTGTCCTAGCTTCTAACGTTTTATAAGTGCCCAATGTACATGTAGGCCTGTGTGAATAAAATATTTCATAAAACAAAAACATTTTATTCAGCCTATGATCAAATTCTAAATTAATAACATGTGTTGTAGTTTCGGAGTTTCCTTTATTCTCAGTGGCAAGTAGTGGCAACGCTCCCGATGTAAAATGAGGCCATACTATCAATACCTGACCATTTGAAGTTATTAGTAAAGGCGGCCTCACAAAGGTGCGACAATGTATTTTGCTTTTTGTTAGAAATATCCGTGGACCGGTTTTTTTATGAAAACACGCTCGAAACTAATTAATGAGTTAATTGGTTTTAAATTACTCTATTATACGCTTCGATTGCACGTGAGTTTTGTTTTTGTATATTTTAAAACTAGCAGTCCAGTTCTTCGTGTCTCAATGCTAAGTACGTGCGTGTGTATAAGTACCTGCTCCCTGCCCTTTACCTACACAACCACCATATTTACGACTAGCTTTTGCCCGCAGCTTCGACCGTGTACATAAAATGTAGCCTATGTCACTCAGGAATAAAACAGTTGTCTATCGGTGAAAAAAAAATAGCTATTGGACCAACACTTCCAGAGATTACCTCCTACAAAAAAAAAAAAACATAAAAACAAACTTTACCTCTTTATAATATTTTTACGATAATTGTGTTTTTGATGAATTCAAATAAACAGTGCATGAACTGCACATAATCAGGTATTTGTAGCGACATCTATGGCGTCACATAAGAACTAATCCTGCATCGAGCAATAAAAGTTCTCCGCGCGATTTCAAAATATAGAACAGCCTGAAAATCATTTATCGAGCAGTTGCCCACCAGACATATCACCCATCTGGTCGAAGGATGCTCCCTTTTCAAAGGAGATTTACGGGACTTTACACTCTGTTCCTCATACCTCCAAATATTAATACCATTATAACAATATAACAAATCCCTTAATTTTTTAATTTATTTCTACAATACCTGTTTTACAGAAAACCGTTCATTCAGTGAAATGGTTAAACAAATCGGAATTGTGGAGTGATAAACGATCACGAAACAAGTGTTCAATCAGCGTGCGGTCAGGCCTAGGGCGGAGGGCACACCTACCGCGCGGTGTAGCCGGGGCTCATTGGGCCAAAACAATCGGGCCCTAATGACCCTCCGTGAAACAGCGTCGACAAAACTATGCGTAACGATCAAATTAATGTTACCGACTAAAAGATGATTTGATTATCTGTTAATAGCTTAGATAGCTCGACTGGCCTGTTGGTCTATTGGTTAGTGGCCCTAACTGCTATGCCGGAGGTCGTGGGTTCTATTCCCATCCAGGACAAATGTTTGTGTGATGAGCGCGATCATTTGTTCTGTGTCTGGGTGTAATTTATGTATATATGTATGTAATTAGAAATATATAAGTATGTTTATCAGTTGTCTAGTACTTACCCATAACACAAGCTCTGCTTAGCTTAGGACTAGACGGTGTTGTGTGATAGTTGTGGAATATTATATTTATATTATTATATGTGGTGCTTAGTTCGGAAGTGTAAGTCCTGGATGGAAGTTTAATTTTAATATGGTCGCCACAGACTAGTTCGGTTGCTATAACTACAAGAGGCCAATCATAACAAAAAGTGTTACAGAATGAGGAATTAATTGTGTACTTGACTTATTTTTTTTAATTATTAATATCAAAAGCAAAATTTAATATCACAATTACACTAATATTATAAAGGCGAACATTTGTGAGTATCTCTGTGTGTAAGTTTATTACTTCTTCACGCATGAACAACTTAACGGATTTCGATGAAACTTGGCTCACGGGTGTAGGTTTCCTTGGGATAATTTTCTAATTACACGCGGGTAAAACCGCTGCCTAGAGTGTGTGGAAGCTAGCGTACCTATTATAAATAGGTAACTATAAACGTGAGACCTTAAAAGTAAAATATCCATACGTAATCAATTTTAAATAATTAATAAACATTTTGCCTACAGTCACCGTAAAATGTTAACGTTGACAGTTTTATTTGCAAGAAATGTTTCTGTCGGTTATTGCAAAATATGAATTTCTTATTTAGGTAAGTGTGCTTCGAGGGCGTTCACCTCAGGTAAGTGTTTACTTTTAATATGGTGCATTATAAGATTCTCTAAAAGATATTTAGTAGACTGGGATGGAACACATAGAGCTACCTGGCTTAAAGAGATATCAACAATACCAGACGGGGCCAGAGGAGCCGATGCCCAGAGGGGTTAAGTAGGTACATTTACTGTATAAGAGTACTATCTTTCCTCTCGACTGTGATAATAATTTAATCCTATTATATTTATTTATAGTATTAGGTGTATGTAGTTACAAAGGTAGTTATTTATATTTAATTTATATGTTGTTTAATATTTCAGTAAGATTGCACACACTCTTCTTTTGCTTACTACACACTATTGTTTACATTTCTTTATAATAATTATTATTAAAATAAGCAGTACCTTTGTTCTAATATCTATTGTGTATTATATTTTTCTGGTTTTTGTGTGTCCATAAAGAGTATAATAAATACCTGAAAATTCTTAAAATATAAAGATTTTAAGCTTGAAAATGAATAAAAAATCTAACTTTAACATTCCTGGTGAACTGGTAAATCAGAGTTTGACACTTATGCTTATTACAAAACTACAAAAAAGAGCTTCAGTTTGTTTATAAGTTTGCATTTAGGGCTTAGGCTACATTTATTGCCTCTGATACACTCAGACTTATTAGGTATGCCAAGAAGTTTACAGACGCAGCTTTATAGAAGTTCGTGTTTTGGCGAGATCCTGAATGTGTGTTTCTGGATATTACAGTCACACTAATACTGTAAAGGCGAAATTTTGTATGACCTATGTGTGTTTGTGTGTGTTTGTTTGTTATTCCTTTACGCTCAAACGACTGAACGGATTTGGATGAAATGTGGCATACGAGTAGGCCATATCTTGGAATAAACATAGGAATTATTTATTAGAACCTAGTTTTATACAATTATCGACATTACGTTTATAGCCATTTTAATTTACACACACAGGTTTTTACACAAAAATACATATTTTAAATTTACTGAATGACAGTCAGCTATAATACGAAAAATTACCTGTGCCATTAAAATCAAACCTGTTATGTCTTTGCACTATCCTAAGGTCGACTGGTACGAAAATGCCTAAGGTATTAAGTCTGCCTTTGTACAGTGTTTTATTAATACATAAAGTTTTAAATAAATAAATTGCCATAAATCATGAACACACAATTAGTTCAAAGAGAAACGGATAAAGCTCTATAAACGTTACAATTCCTGCAGTTTCTCGTAACTCTGCAATGTGACATCACAATAGCTCGATAATTGATTGTTACGTGTGCTAACTAAGTACTTGAGTTAGGTGACAGGCGTTGAGCCGCGGCCGGTGGCTAATCCAATCACGTAATTGGACTTAGCTTTATTCAATGACCGGGTAATGAGTACTACGACTGGCTTCTATGGGATAGTTCTGTTCTACTGCTACAAATATATTCAGAAATGTTGTGATCGATTGCAGAATTCTGCTGCCCCCCTAGCCAAGTTACAACCGTTTCGTGTCGAATTCCGTTCTCCAATCGGTATCGCCTTGGTGTCAGCATTTGTAGAAAACGATAAGTTGGTAGCCATGTTGACGCGCCTGAGTCGGCCGCTTTTACAATGTCGTTCTACAATAACAAAGGATTTAGCGTTGAACATTGTAGAAACGATAACAATTCATTCTATCATTTTGAACGATGTGAACTTGGCTACGAATTTTCCATTCGTTTATTCTGACCACGTGACTTAACGTTGAGATGATGTCATTACCATACATTTGATTCGTTTTCGACTAGCGCTAATGATTGCAGATTATAAACTTGGCTGTGGGTGCTGGGCATTAAGACTTCGTCGGAAAACGCTTGCATGATGAAATATTCGCTTATAACAATTAACAAGAGTGAGGTCAAAATTGAAATCCAAAAAATGAGGTCCTATATGAGGCCAAAACTGTGTTATGACTCTTCTGATGACCTTTAATGTAAGGAACATTGTTGAATAGTTTGGTTTCTGTTATAAGGCTCAGCTCACACTGGCACACACAGGCTAAGCTTAACTTCCAAGTCGATTTTTTAACGTTTTATCAAACGTCCAAATGCAAAAAGGGCGAAAATAAGCAAAATTAGATAAATTAAAGGAATTAAGGATGTTCCGTCAGTCAGAGTCAGGAGACGCGTTGATCACCGCTCACGGGGCGGAGCCCGGTGACACTGACGACTCATTAGCACTGATCGTGTGCCGGGGCGCGGGCCCAGCGACTCCCGGGCACATCATTCATCAACTCTGTTTGACAGCCGGGACGACTTATCGAACTCTTTGTAGAGATCTAATTGGCAGAGAAAAAAAGGGTTTTGTTAAACAGTACATATTAACTTATTTTTTGTAAAGATTCAGAGATAATTACGTAGTAGACATAAACCTAGTAGTTTTTTAATGTATGGAAACATTAATTCTATCTATATTTTATATAGTATCTTTACCATATAAAATACTTATTTTTTTAATTTAATTTAAAGATTTAATTAAATGATTGTACCGACTTTTTTTACAAATTTAAAAATTCACAATTAACGTCCGATAAACTGCAATGTGAACACAAAATTATAATGTACGTGAATAGTATGTAGTAAGGGGTGATCTGTCGGTGTAGCGCGCCCTGCCTCTGCAGATAGCAGTGACTGACAGACCAATTGGCTTCGTTTGGAGTTGCTATCATGTTTAGTATGCAATGGTATGACTGTACCTACTTGATTTTTGGGAACAATTATAATTTGATTGGAATAATGCAATTTATCTTTACTTAGAAAACACACAAGTCTCGTAGGGTAGATAATTATGAAATAAATTGTCAATTGTGTGTAGCTTAGTAACAGAATCTACTACCTAAATAAAATTTTATACTAGTTTACCAGTTTGCATAAAATAAACCGCACTAAACTGCAAACACTGACAATAAATCTTCTTGTTAGCTCAAACATATTTATAGAATAAAACTGTAATGATCCCAATCCATTACTAAATTATTTTACAAAGTAGCGTAATAAATATAGATATCTGTCTGTATTGATGCAGCGAGCGGAGACAATATTTACTGGGCTACTCCCCTGGTCCTGCCGAACGGAAACTTATAGTTTTCTTGAGGCGCCCGCCGAATAAAATACTGCTGGTCGGGACATAAATCAGATCGTGTCGTGGTCGCAGCCGGCGCGGAGACGCCGCCGTCCCGTGCCGCGCGCGGAGACCTGTCGCCCCGCAGCCCCGCTACATTTTAATAACAGGACTCCGCCATAAATGGTCACTGACAGATTTTATTTCAACTCGTATATTATCTTTCCAGTCGCGCAGACATCTTTTATTAATATTTGTTCTGTGAGGTCCTCTCTACCTTTACTTGCAGATTTCCTGGCTAAGTACTCTACGCCTATTCTAAGTACCTACCTACTAGGTAGATATACGATATGTGTTTGATATGAAACCAAAATATTATAATAATGAACTTTGCTGAAACTCCAGAATTTATCGTTTCACTTTCATTACTAATTTCTTCCAACGGTTTCGCCTGCATGATAGAAAAAAACTATAATATACAACCATATGCTATTCCAGGACATAGCCTACCTGTTTACCAAATTTCATGGAAAACCGATCCACCATTCGAGCGTGAAAAAGTAACAAACATACTAATATACACACACACAGACACACAAAAGGCTATAGTCACTCCATGATAAAGTAGCATTCTATAGGTGAAAGAATTTTTAAAATGGGTTTAGTAGTGTTTGAGTTTATTCATTACAAACGATAATGCAAATACTTCCTTTTTTTTATAATATTACTAGCGGTCCCGACAGACGTTGTACTGTCCAAAAGCTGGCTTTTCGTCAGAAAAAAAAATATAAGAACTCGATTGCAGCGCCACCTACTAGGTTCAATTGTATTTTCAAACCATCCAGTGATCCACCCGATTATACACAAAAAGTTTCATCCAAATTGATTGAGCCGTTTGGGAGGAGTTAGGTGACAAACACCGCACAAATAAATATATATATAAAGATTAGATATCCCTTTTACGAAATGGCCGGTTTTCTAAATAGATCATCGTTTATAATTACAAAATAAACAATAAAATTAATAAATAATACAGAAGTTATATAGGTGATTGGCTTCATTCATGAGTACTTTTCAGTACGTAGGGACATTATTATATATTCAAAGGTACGAGTAGGTTTTCATTGTTTTCAGAATGTGTCATTGTCATAAAAGTTGTTAGTAGATCTTTATGTGATTGGCTTCATTAATGAGTACATTTCAGTACGTAGGGACATTACTTTATAATCAAAGGTAGGTTCTTATTATTTTCATAATGGCCACCCAATGTTAAATTGTCTGGTTTCTCCAAGAAAAACTATAAGAGCAAAAGTAAAAACTGAAATTCAGGAAGTTCCTCATAATTTACACAATGTGATGTCTAAAATTATTAATATCGGAAAGTTTCAATAACTGTAGATATGTATCGGCGACGGTGCGGAAGCGTAGCGGTGGTGTTTTATGGGCAGTTTTAGTGTGCTGGCCGTCGCCAACAATAATGGTGACCGCAAGGGTGTCGTGCCCACAGCTGTTTTTTACACGTTCTTATACAACCTTTACCTCACAATGCAGGAACGTGGAAAAACTTTGGAGTTGTTTTGTTGATAATAATTTTCATTAAGCTAAAAAGGAAGTTAGTAGATAGCATGACGAGTGACAGGGCAGAATGGTAGAAAAAAAAAACGTGTTGCATCGACCCCAAATAACACGGGACAAGGGCAGGAAGATGATGATGATGAATTTTCATTAAGCTATTAGTCGATTTTATTTATTTATTTTGGACTACTGCTATATAAAATACATTTAACATTACATAAAACGGTCTTATACTTAAATACATAGTGTGCTATGTTTTGTGAACAATGACATACAAACCAGTTCGATTACATAAAATTAACAATAAAATTAAAATAAGTAATAACATAAGAATAATAATAATTTATTTATTTAACAATACACTAAAAACAATTGCTACACTATTGCCCTGAATCTGATAAAATTAAATAATAAATTGTAATTTAAAAAAATATGTTAAATTTGTGTATGATTTGAATAAATAAATAATTTGCACGTAATGACGAAATTGTATTGTTGTAATGTTTGTAATCTGATAAATTGGAATAATAAAATGTAATTTTAATATGATCACGGATTAATTTGAAAATATGGCGAAATAATGTTCTTAACCTTAGCAAGCACCTTCTTCATTCAGATTTTGTTTTTAATTTTTTGAGGTATATTTTATTGCAGTATGAACGTTTATTTGGCTCAATAAAACCTCCACAATTTGAATAAGCGCGCGTTGAGCTGTTTTATACACTTTTCGCACCTGTCAGCATAATTGACGAGGTCTGCAGCCAATGCCTGGCCATGGGCTGCAAGATTATTCGAAAGAGTCACTGTGGCCCTGAAACGCAAAGGGCAACTGAAGGAACACGGGGGGCTCCATCCAGAGCGGCAGAAGTTATTTGATGGTTTTCTATTCCAAAAAAGGGCTTTAAACAAAATCGTTATGATGCGGCAAGTATCATTTAGTGCTATGTCGACTTCTTTAGCGTGAGCTGATCGATGCCACATTGGGCATGCACACTCCCCAGAAGAAAAAGACACATGGGCCCGATGTGTGGAGAACTTTTGGTGAATCTAGGAGTTATTAGAGACGGTAAAGGCTATTATTTCTGGTTCTAATTTTTTACTTACTTTTGAAGCAGTGGTATTTAAAAGGAATCAGAGACCTTTTCAAGTTGATGCTCACGCTGTCTACGCTTTGGCCGTAGAACATTTTGTCTTAAAATTTTGCGAGGGCCAGAGCTAGCATATGACCTTGACGGAGTTTGAGTAATAGAAGTTACTTGACGTCAACTGTGTCACAGGCCGCTAAATGGTTAACGAAAACCACACCTGTGACACTAATCGGCTCACACCCATCTTTGATCAATAGCGTCAGTTTGGGGGTCTGATTGATTCACGACTTCACTGGCCTAAAGCCGGCTTGCTCAGGCATAAGGTTTGATTTGTTTACAGGTGTTAAGTGATTCAGAAGAAGTCTTTCAAAAAGTTCGAATGTGTGACATAGGAGAGATATAGGTCAGTAATTTTTAGGGCCTTTAGGGCACATTTTAGGCCTTAGTACAGCTGTCACTTCTTAGCGTATGCAGATCTAGAGATCTTATAGTCCTTAAAGTACGAGTTGAAAAGTGATAAAACGCAAGTAACAAATACTAGTCCGTGGTTTTTTTAATTGGTCAACTGTGATATCAACGAAGCGAAACTCAAAAAATGGAAAAGCTGGTTTTCCATTTTTTGAGTTTTCTATCTCATATGTTATGTCTAATAGTGTAAGAGACCTGCTCAAGTTGATATTATAATCACTTGTCTCAGAACACACGACACACACATATCAACATATTTTGTAACTTATCATGGTACTGTACAATAAAGAATATGAATATAAAAGATTTTATAATTTGGGTAATTGATGCGGAGGTTTGCCACTAAGCAGTCGGTGGGCAACTTGCGGTCAGCAGGCCGCAGTTCAAGGTTTGAGGGGGTTTTCAGTTAGTTTCTGAATTGTGTTACTAACCGTTATGTAACTGAAACAAAAATTTTACTGCCAACGTTTTTCTTCTCAGAAAATTTCGAATCCATGCCTTTCTTGTTCCGGATTGACCGTAGCCATTACAATAAAAATATTAAAAACCGCATAAGTAAGAGGCGGAGGTCGTCGGCAGTTCGGTGCAAATGTCGCCCCGGACACTTACATTATTCCTTAGTGGCCCTGGAGGCCGGCAGGCGGCGGCCGGCGCACGGCGGCCGGTCCGGCGCGCGGCGGGGAGGATCAGCCCCTGCACCTATTATCTCGATACTTTAGATAGTCACCGGGACATTCACGGTCTCCGATCGTTCGCACAAATGACCGGCCATTTGTCCAGATCCGATTAATCATGATTGTGTTTGTGTTGTACCAATACTATAAAAATATAATCCCATTTGGACGTAATACGCGCAACTCAACCGAAAACCGATGAGATTCGAAGACGTTGAAAAGGATTGAATTTCATCAAAGGAAGTTATTATAAACATCGTATAGATTCTGATGGATTTTACATGAATTATGTTGAACTGTTTGGTGGTTCTTGAAAATTAATTTTAGGGATTAGTTTACTTCGATGACTGTGAATAACATCGAAGACAAACTCTGAATATTGGATGTCTGCAAAAACCTAAGAAGCCAGTCTCGATGGAAGTCCGCCAGGTAGCCTACTAGAAGCTGTAGAGGAGGAAATTTGAAATGAATTATTAAAGATAAAACTGAGGAAATGCATTCATGACTTTTACGCAATATGATAAGTTTTTGAGTTTTTGCGAGGTACTTCATTCTCTAAACTCGAGGTTACTCTTGAAAAAAAAACCAGAAAATCTATTGTGCTTATTTGTTATGCTACTTCTATATTTATCTAAATATATAAAAGGAGAAACTGATTGACTGACATATCAAAGTACGGTCAAAACTACTGGGAGTAGAAGAGTGAAATATTGTATTAGGCTTCCTTTTATGACGTAAGCAAACACTAAGAGAGGACTTCCCAAAATTCACCTCCTAAAGGCATGAAACGGGGGACTAAAGTTTATATGGAGAAACCTACTTATACGCGGGTGAAGCCGTGGGCAAAAGCTAGTTATGTAATAATTACCTTAATAATATAATTTAATAAAGTACTTAGTATTGGTATGTCCACATAAATATAGGTAGGTATTTACATTTCAATGCAGGAGTGTGCAACTGGAGACTCGCACTTAGTGCTGACTTAGCTTTTGTTGGTAATGCTATGTGACACTACTGACTACTTGGACGGTAATAAGCAATGTAATTCACAGTATTGTTTTGTTGCAATTTGCAACACTACTTCTATACCTACTTGTAGATATTTTAAATGTATATATGTAAGGATTTTAAAGCAAGTAGAGTACTTTTCTGTTTCCCCTAAGGTTTGCAGCACAGGTAATTAACGAAGCAAAATTAACGAAGGAGGAGAACTAACCTAAACCGTGAGGGAGAGGACATCCTAAATTCCTAACGCACCAGTAGCCACCACTGCTGCAAAAGACACCCCGGGTAGGGCGCAGGCTTGCAAACGGCGAACAATATGCAGCTCGCTGTCAGGCCGTTCAATAAGGACTGAGCCCGAGTTGACGCCGGTTGTGTTCCACTTCAAAGAAATGCAAATGGATGGAGTCCAGTGTTAGAGCGGACTCGATGCCTGCTAAGGCTGCAGGAACATTCGATAGAGTTGCTGTGGCCCTCAATTGCCCTTGGCATTAAAGGGCAATTGAAGGAACACAAGTGGGTGTAAGTCAGTAAAAGTCTGACAGGCCCGGGATCACAGTACAGTGTACCAACCCTATTTTAGTTAGATAAAGCGTGAGAGTTTATACATTGCTATAGCTTCAATATCTTTCCAATGGTCTGGTTACTTTCTAAAGCCTAATTAAGGTATTTCTCATGCTGAAACGGGTGAAACAATAACAAAAAACATACGTAAATAAAACAAAAACATTGTGTTGTTCCACCAGGAATCGAACACTCACCACTTGATGACTTTGCAATTACTAGTAACAAACAAACAAAATCTTTATACTGGGAAATAAAACCCAAAATCTCTAGTAAACGTTTAGTCAATTTGATTTGATCACTGATTGCCTGTGTTGTCATAACAAAACAAACTTCAAGTTAGTCTAACTTAGACCAAAACACAAGGAGAGATTTCAAAATAAATTCAATATTTTTGATTGAAATGCGCACTATAAAGTTTCAGTGACAATCAATAGTGCGATAGTACGATTGATGCGTGCGGGTGACTCCGTTCCGGTCGGTTGTGTACATCGGATGAGCCGATTGGGGAAGATGCCGTTCTGCTCCATTATACCTCGCAATAATCCTCAGAGCAATGCACATTCGCTTGTAGACTTGTACAACCGACTTTATTTTTAGATGGGATATAAAGAATATGATGTAGAGATGAAATAAGATGAAGTAACTCTGAAAGTGTTTCAGAATATAAAGTATTGTTATTTGGCATGGTTAGCTTCGTTTTTGTTTAGGTTCCTCAAACGCGTTGACTAATAAGTTCTTTTTGGACAAAGTAGTGGGTACCTATTGTATTAACTTTGAAGCTCTGAAAAATAATACTTATTGCTATCCATGTTTCGTATTTACATATACTCCTGCAATTATTTGTCAGTAGATTTTTCTTGATCTTTTTCTCATATGAGAAAGTAATGAGTACGTACTTGGCGAAATTTTTTCACAGCGATAATGTAGGCGTATTTTGATAACCTCAAGTGTTTGCATGGTACATTGTACAAACGCCATCACTTTCTTGAGGTTATAAAATAGCACAAAGAGCCTTCCACATTTAAAATGACATTAACATCATACAGTAACGTGTTTTGGGAGTTGCTGGGAGCGCCTCTCTCACCGGCCGCGCTCCGCTGAACCCTGATCCTATCATAACGCAATCGCATATCGCCCACCTTCTTAGTACGACAAAGTTGCATCTTTACACCCCACATGAAATCTCAACCTTACGCAGTAAACATTAGATTGATATTTCCCAAATAGAATACCGTAGGTCCTTGTCACAGAAATAGTAAAAATGTGCAGATATTTACGTTGATAGCCTTCCAGCAAAGAAGTGGAGTAGATACGTGAACTCGATCAGGGACCATAATAACCTAAAGCTCACGTTATTCCTTCGATAAATGTAACGTATGTACCTATCTGCAGATTGAAAACAATCTTTTCGTGAGTTATTAGATTTTAGGATAAGTATGTATGGTGCTGTAAGAGATTTCCAGTCGATGTGAAGAGACGTGTTTAAATTTACACGATTTGCAGGCACGCTGTGTCATTATTTCGACTATAAAATATTAATGCAAAAAAACACCTAAAGGTTTAGTAGGATTTCTACGCAAGTTTTAATTGAGCATGTACCTAATTTCGCACAATAAGTATGTAATGGAGTAAAGTTCTTTGTTGCACCATAAAACTAACAAAACTGCTGAAATAAGATTAAATAAAAAATCCTTTCATTTTGAAAGTCTGTGTTAAATAACGAAGAAACAAAATCAAAACATCGACTTCTGATATGTAAAGTTATTTTGCACATTTAATTGTTTTTTAGGGTTCCGTACCTCAAAAGAAAAAACGTAACCCTTATAGGATCACTTCGTTGTCCGTCCGTCTGTCTGTCTGTTTGTCTGTTCGTCAAGACCCTTTATCTCAGGAACGCGTGGAGGTATTGACTTGAAATTAAAACCATATAGTAAGGTCTACAATCCTTTGAAGCTGTGAAAAATTCATACTTCTGATTTAACGGAAAAAAAGATTCGGCCGTTTATGTCGCGAAAAACGTGTATTTCGACACTCTCAAGGAAATCAAAATTCATAGGATACTTACCATTGACCCAGAATCATGAAATTTGGCATGAAGCAAGGTCTCATAGCACAAGTATAGGAAAAAATCTGAAAACTGTAAATTTCTAGTTACGTCACAAAAGAAAAATTTTAATCTTCCTAACTCGATTCGGGAATTGAACTATTTTCAAAGATAAGTTTTTACGGAACCCTCAGTACGCGAGTCCGATTCGCACTTGCCCAGTTTTTATTCTATTGAAGTCGGTTTTATATTTTTATTTGCGCATTTAAAAACTTTTTAAATATATTTTTAAAAAGTTTTGCATTTTTCTGTTTTGGCACCCCTCATCTAAACCTATAAACTTATAATAACACTAACTTAAATTATATTAAGATAGTTATAGAATATGAACATTAAAAGTGCACCTATAGAAGAAGAGCTCCTTCAATTCTCCAGGATATTTTAATTAGGTACCTTAGAACCATGGAACCAATTTAAAAAAAAATATATATTTTCCAAAACGGTCCACACAGGTTTGTACGAATAATCTTGGAACATACATAAAAAAAATTAAAGTTTCCGACGAATTGACCACCTCCTTTTCGAAATTGGAGAAAAAAAAAATGTTTAAAGTGAAAATGAGTGGATAATGCCAGATTTAGAACTTGTAATGGACAACTATAATGTTTAAAAACGTATGCTAGTCCTGGATATTCCTCGATACAAGTGCCCGAATTAAGGAAAAAATATAAGGAAGTCCACAAAAACCATAAAATATCCCCCTAAGCTTCCGCTCACCGATAATCCCTTTAGCGAGGGAAAAACTTCAAAAGTTTGTGCGGGCTTGTGGGGTCCTGAATTTTTGATCTCTATTAAATTGTTTCAAATCGTTTAACTTGTCGCGGCTCAATCAGTGCCGTGCCGTGCGACGCGTGTTTCACGCTTGCTGCTTCGCATAGTGATGCTGAGATTGCGTTCAGTTTACGCCTCACGCGTCCGCCGCGGCGTTGGCGTAACGCCTCCGTGTGCTATGACCGTGACCAACTATGATTTTGCTATTTCTGGAAACACAAGATTGAATGTGGTGTACCGTTTAGGTAAAACGTTTGTGATATGTTCTCCAACCATTAAAGGCAGTCTCTTTTGAAATATTGTCGATGTGCTGAAAAAAATACTATAATGTTCTAAATTCTATATCCGTGCTATAATTTTCTAAGGAGTAATTAACTCAATACACTGATAGACACACATATCGTGAATGTTACAACGTATACATACGAATACGATGGTTAAAAACTGTGGATAAGCTGGCATTAGACGGATAATACTATATAATACCCGATGTGTTTTGTTTTTTTTTGAACTTCGAAACGATGTTTTTGTGAAATATTCATTTGTATTGCAAAGAGTTAAAGAAACTGGTGTCGTAAGAAGTGAATGACTAAAGCAATCAATTACTTCAGAAGTCAGGCTCTGTTTTTAGATCCGGACAATTATTATTTTATCTGTTATACAATATCGTATGACCATAAATCGTTGATAGTAACTGTAGGTGGAGGGTCCTGGGCGCATCACGGCAAAACTGATTTATTCACTGGAGATATTTTATAGCGCCGTTTGTTCCGGGCGTTATTGTATTAGGGCGGCTGTTTGTTACATCGCCTTTGCCCTAACCTCGCCCCCTGACGGATACTGCCACGTTTTCTTTTAAACTCTTTAATTGTTTTCTTTGAAAAGTTTCGGTTGTGTGGGAAAGTTAATCAGTCTTTCAAGTGGTTACGGGATTTTGTTTGGTTTATCATCCGAGATCAATTTAGCCTTTAATTTTAAAGTAAAAGAATTTAATTTTGAATATAATATAAAGAAAGAAAGATAAAGAAAGAGAGAAACATTTATTTGAGACTCGCACAGAACAACAACAATAAAACTAAAAAGTAACTACTTAATTACTAACTACACTACAAAACACTACTTACTACGTACTTATATAATAATATGTAGAATTTCTGAATCAAAGGTTCGAGGATAGGTAAACATCAGGATCAAAATTTTACGCACGGTTTTAAGCACGGTAGGTGCAGTGGTGTAACTGCTGGATTGGCTGCATCGCTGCGTGTCGCGGATTCGATTCCCGTAGGGAACGAATATGTGCATGGCCTATAGATAGTTGTTCCGGGTCTAGAGTTTGAGAATCTATATGTTTATTTATTTATTATTTATGTACACACAAATATACAGAAGAAAACAGGTATCTTATTATAAAAAAATGTACAAAGGTACTTCTTATTTCAAAAAGAAATTTCTTCCAGCAGACCTGCGAAAGGAGAGATTAGAAGAGATGTTTCTGACTACACTCACGATATTGAATAAAATCCTAATGTGGGACAACTTTAAAAAAATGTTTTCAAATCTTCATGATACACCGTACACAGTCACACTATATCATTTACACTTCCTTAGTTTCATACAATAGTCAGGAACGTAAGCAGTTAAGCATCTATATTGTATTAATATAATAAATACACATCTCTTTTGATTAGGTCCGCTTTCCCCTTTCACCAGTTGACTCCCTTAAAATCGTTTTAAACTTCATAACTGGCGCTCAATAAAAAATAACGCTTCTGACTGTCCCCCAATTTTTTTTAAATTGCGTGAAATTAAATTTAGAATATATTCTTTATCCCTCCGGAGTCTGACAAATAGGCGAGAGCAGTGGCGGCGCGATTTAGCCATGCTGTAATTGGTTTTTTAATGCGGGACTCGCGAAGTACCACCTTCCGCTTTATCAAGTGAATACATTATCAAATTGTTAGGCGGTCGACGCGGCCCCCGCGCCATGAATAAGAATCAAACGCGTTTGTGGTTCACACACCGCGCCGCGCTGAGGGGTTGTAAATTAGTGATTCCGCTTTGCCAATGCGCATTTTAACGGTTGATAAATACAAATTAAACCATAATACTTATTGTTATTGTCGTTATAGTTTTAGGGAGTCAATTTATTTTTCATTTAATTTTTTATGCACTTTATTATTTGAAAGTTTTGTTTTTCTCTTTCCTGATAAACATAACGCTTGACTATATCGTCAATTTTTCTTTTTTAACATATAAAGAACACTACCTTGAGTGATATCGACAGGGGTTCGACTGATAGTGCAGACGGAGGGCGCATTAAAATTGACAAGCGTAGTTATTCAAAAGGTATCGCTATGGGCGTGCGTTTTCATTGTTAAACAACAAGCTGATGACATTTTCTTTAACGTAAAATACCTTTAGTCATACTTGTCGGCGTATGATCGCCATCGGTCCCGACGTCACCAAGTCGGTGTTTTTATCGGTATGTTTGTTTCTTTTCAACACCGACTTCCGAAATTAAGGTAGTTTGATCCTTTTAGTGTTTTTTTTTTTTTCAGTAAAGATGGTTCTTTTTTGCATAAAGTTTTAATTTCACACTTTTTAGTTGCGATACACTTATAAACAGAGTGCCTATTTCTCATGACAGTTCCAATTAACCCAAACACTGCTAGGTTATTTTTTTTTATTATGAAGTTCCTGTGTCTACCTTCCACTAAATCATCAGATCTGTTCGATAGTACCTTAAAGCCAAAGTGCATCTTATAACAATTCTAATAAGCTCAAACACGGCTAGGATACATTGATTAATTACGGAGTTCCTGTGCCTACCTTCCGGCTCCACCATCAGATCAGTTCGATAGTACCTTATGACCAAATTGCATCTCATGACAATTTTATTAAGTCCAAACACGGCTAGGTTACGTTGATTAATTACGGAGTCCCAGTTCTTCAAGCTCCATCATCATCATCAGATCACTTCGGTGGTACCATTACAACGTAGCTATTCAGAACCATTCATTTATTTGTATTGTCATTGTTGCTTAGCTATCTTCATTGTGATATCTATGTGAGTATGAAATTCCGTTGACCATTTCTGGTCTTCTTCATCAGTTTCACTTTGTCAAATGTTACTTTTTGACTGTAAATGCTTAAGTTCTCGATGAAAATACCAAAATCATTATATGGTTGCCTATAATATTTGAGGAGTTCCCTGAAATTCTCATGGATTCCATCATCAGAAACGGATTTAAAAAAAATCCGTCCATAAAAGACGGAGTACTGAGGTAACAAATAAAAAAAACAACCAAATTGATAACCTCCTCCTTTTTTTGAAGTCGGTTAACAAAATATACAGTCACAATAATATAGAATGGCAGGAAATGTTACAGAGTGATAATAAAGAAATATCTTACTTCAGTTCAAGGAGTTTATTCCATGGGCGGCGAAAGAGTTGACAAGCATAAAAATTCACTACGAAGGTAGAAAAATATTTAAAATGACGGAAATTGTCACAATTAATTCTTATTTAAATATGATCGAATGCTCTGATATTTTAAAGAAATAAAAAGGAAGTGGTCATGTTAAATCCTCACACGTTTAACCGGATACTATAATATTTTTAAGAATTAGAAAGGAAGTCGTCATTTAATTCGATATAAAGAATGTTGTAATATTAAAAGAAATAAACTGGAAGTGTTCAAATTAAATCCTTATCAAAACTGCGCCCATATACTTATTGTATCTTTTATAAATATCTTTTAAGTACAAATTAGAAATAGGCCCTTTTCATTTTAATGCAAATTTGTTGAAAAAATTCGTGTATATCACACGACTTTTTTCTACAAATTTGCATTAATAAATTAAAAAGTCGTGTGATATGCGTGAGTATAGCACATTTGCATCAAAATTTACAATTACATATGGTAGAAATGGCTACAGTATTATTTGTCGTGACGTCTCTCGTTAGTTAATGGAGACGTGTTCTCTTTCCGCGGGAGTAACATCTCGTGAATCCGGTCACGTCCGACATTCCGTCCGATCCTCTGTCTGACACTGTGCCTATTGCAGAGAGCTCTGATAACGAGCCTATTGCCTTCCAACTATCATTCGCCCTCGTAAAATTACAATGTTTTTATGAAGCCTTCAAGAACAGAGCAAGTTCAAAACATGTGAAGGTTTTATTGTTACGCATTTGTTTGTTTACAGTTAACAGTCGCTAGTCGGGTCGAATTTTACTATCATTCTGAAAAAAAACATGTAAAAAGCGTGGCGAAACAGTTATCCCTCACATAAAGATGGCTAATGCAGTTAGTATAGGAAATCTTCGCGCACAAGCGGAGCCTGTCTGCGTGGTTAAGTGGCCCATTCGCGTGCAAACGAGCGCGCACTTTAAAAATAATAAAACCCCTTCAATATCTATAGCGATACAAGAGTACATTCAGAGTACGTGTTCCTTCACTACCTACATTTTGGGGATATAAAGAAACTTTGATGGTTAATTTCCTGCTTTGAAGATTTTTAAAGCGAGTGGTAATTCAGCAGGAAAGCTGGGCAGGCTGTATGTTGAAAGACTCGTTTTTTCAGATAGCTACAACCACAACCATAATCTTTAAGTCAAGAAAGAACAGGTTACTTCGAGGCAAGCGTGCTCTATCGTCCACCACATCGTCGCTTTACATCAGGTTTGATAGTGGTTAAGTGTGATCCTATCAATACTAAAAGAAAAGTGCTAGTAGGACTTGTACACTGAAGGTTCCGCACAAACTTACTTATGAAAACAGTTCGATTCCCGAATTGACTTACGAAGATTTTTCCGAATTGTAAAAAGAGATTTTTTTTGTGACGTAACTACAAATTTACAGTTTTCAGATTTATTCATATTTCTATACTATAAGACCTTATTTTATATAAAATTTCAGGATTCTGGGTCAACGGGAAGTACCCTATGAATTTTGATTCCTTTGAGAGTGTTGAAAATACGTTGTTACGTGGACCGCAGACCTGAGTATACGGTTTTAATTTCAACACGATACCTGCACACATTGACTGAGATAAAGGGTCTTGACAGACAGACAGACGGAAGGACAACAAAGTGATCCTATAAGGGTTCCGTTTTTTCCTTTTGAGGTACGGAACCCTAAAAACCAGGTAAGTGCAAGTCGGACTCGCGCACTGAGGGTTCCGTACAAACTTACCTATGAAAACAGTACAATTTCCTAATTGAATTACGAAAATTTCCCCGAATCGCAATTTTTCTTTTATTGTGACGTAACTACAAATTTACAGTTTTCAGAATTTTTCCTATACTTGTGCTAGGAGACCTTGCTTTATGCTAAATTTCAGGTTTCTAGGTCAACGGGAAGTACCCTATGAATTTAGACGGAAAGCGAAGCATGGAATACCTAAGTGGAAATGTCGAAATGATCAGGGATTAAGTCAAAACATCAAAACGGCCATATGAAATGAAAAGAGTGGATGGAGGCCTTCTCTCAGAAGTGAGAACATAATAATCTAACGTCGAGTACTACATAATCAGCAAATTCTCATGCACCCGGTACCCAATGTTGTCTGGCATCTGTGATTGTATTACAGCGGGTACACACGCTCGCCAGTGTGTACACAAGCGATCAACTGACCAAGGAGGTCGCGAGTGTAAACACTGCCTAACTAACCGTAGCTTCACACCTCCGTAGTAGTTTTAACGTTATTTCCAATGTTCTATTGGATTGGATTTGTTAAATATTTGGTGAGGGTGGAGTTTGGTCTTGGAACGTATAATACAAAGGTTTACAAAAATACTTTATTTATGTAGGTACCCATTTTCCCACGGTGCATTCAACGGCAGATGTAAACTAAAATGTACTAAAGACATTTCTACAACTCAAATAACCACTAAGTAAAGACACCTGATTTAGACGGCACGAACAAAACAGGAAATAGAAATGTACAAACCTTGTTACAGAAGAAACAGACCCGTATTTCCCTTACTCGTTCACGTGACGCGGCACCTCTATCTAGTTAGAGCGGTGCACACGGGGAAAATGAAATATAGAGGCAATCCAAATAGATTGTTATCTACCCGCGTGTTTACCGGCGACGAGCACGTTCGCGCTAACAAGCGACCCTCGCGCCTTAAAACACGGTGACAGACACCCTTAGCACCATCCCTAAACTGCACGACGCTATTTGACAGCCAGTGCTCCTGACAGCCTGGACACTCACGCTTTTATTCTATTCTGGTAAAATAATAAAATATTTCTTGATCACAAAAAGAAAAATGTTAGCAAAAAATGCCTGCAAATAATGACCTCCTAAGAGAAGAGAGATAAAATTCTGTAAGCCATCAATTAAAACACCTATAAAACATATTGATTCCTATCAACAACCATAAAAATTTATGTTGTAGATAGCACGCACCTTCACGATATTAATTCGTAGACCGTAGCTAAAACTATAAACGCCGGTTAATCCCATGTATCATAGCGGGGTGGTCATTGATTTGCTGCTATCGGATGGTGTCCGGTGACTTATTGTGGGTCCCCTCGCGTCTCGCGCCCATTACCTCCGCGCCCGGCCTCCGTGGACGAATCAAATCTTCTAATAACTGCACCTCTAATACACCTCATCTTTCCTTAACGTCCGGCTATTCGTTTCGTAACTAATTGAGCGTAGGTGTTGTAGATTTCAGTTAACTGCCGGTACTTTGTCAACGTGGGTTCAGTTTTCTATCATCAATGCTACTTCGCCCCAGTTTATAGACTTGGTGTAAAATTCAATTATTATATTGTAGCAAACCTGTAGGTAGACAAAGTGCGATAAGAGAATTACAAGTCATCATTAGCATAATCCGGCGCGGGCGCAAAACAGATAGCGGTAAGGTGCTTAGGTAAATTAACTGAGCGTCTACGACTCGGCTACGACGCCGCTACGCCGTAGCGCGTCGTCCGCGCTCGTAGCGAGAGCTTTATCAGCTTTATTGACGTGCCAGTTAAATATTAAACTTTCACTCAATTTAGGTTCATAATTGGAGTAATATTTTGTTATTTATATATAAGTGGCGAAAATAAGTAAATATAATTTGTTTGATTTAATCTGTCTTATTGACTGTATTTCGGTTGTATTGTCTGAAGTATTCAACACAGTGCTATCTGTGCTGAACAAGTGTAAGTAGACGTGGGCGTGTATAGTTGTGATTGGATTTGGTTCGTGGTGTGTTGACGAGCCCCACGGGACCTCACGCCCGGCGCGGTAGCCCACGGCGCTGCACTGACACCTCCGTCACGCTCCTAATATCTCGTCCAATGTCCGACTCAATACAAACAGAACCCATAGTGAAGGTCATTCACTCGTGTCTCATAAAACTTAACGAAATTGCTGCTTTTTTATTATTCTTTACAGATGATGTCCGTCATAAAGCACGCGCATATCCTACGGTTTTAGTACCGTATCAAAGGAAAAATGTCATGAAGCGTTACCAGGATAGCAGAATGTCCAGTAGTTGTAGCTATTTAAGAAAATTATTAGGTGCAATTACGCAGCTTGTTGTGCGTGATTGGAATGCTTGCGAAGGAGGGCGACGGAGGGTCCGACGACAAATTCTTACAAATTAATACATCTCTCCGGGAGCCGGCTCGCGACCGCCGCGATACGTGTGGAATACTTTATTATCCCATCTGAACACTATTATCTAGAGACAGGGTATTAAGGATAAGTAGGTGTATAGTCAAGTGACAGATTCGGCTACTTGTAAAAAAATCAAATGATCGGAAAACGCTGGCAGTTGGAAATTCCTGAACACGAAAACTATCGCTCACTTATTTCAGTGTATGTTCATCAAGAAAAGAAAAAATGCAACTTGTTTGCCTGAGGAAAGATTAAGATAACATTGAACAAGGCGTAAGGAGCAAGTGACAGATGTGTCAGACTAAAAAATCAAATAGGACGATGGAACAATTGAGGATAAGAGTGTTTTAGCAGACAATGCCGCAACATCGCGGGGAATTTTATTTCTAATCTGTGAGTATAATCTGCAGCGTCAGCGTGACACTGCAATATGCGTCGAAGCCCCTCCCCCCCTGTACCCCCCGGCCGCTTCACACTCGTTGTTTCGAGAGCAATCGAGGCGCCAATAAAAAAGGCGATCGTCGCCCCGAGCCCGGCACCGACTTATTTACAGAACACCCTGCCGGCGCTATTTATTTTATTGACTGCCATTTGCCCTGACTTTTATCGCTGCCCACTTCCCGGATAAAACAACAGCAGCAGGTAAAGATTGTCCAGCAGTAACTGCCTCCGTGATACGGGGTCGTCGCAGTAATCATGATAACTTCACTCCGGCCAATTCTAATAAAAACAGTTCACATTTGCTCGACGATTTCGCTGTAAATTGCTTTGCCATTATAGAACTAACTTTAAATGCCTTTTATTTTATACAAAGGGGAATAATGGGATTATTATAAGGGTGATTATATTTATAAAATGACTTCGTTATAGAATAATAATAAACCTGTAAATCTATTTCTATTTATTACTAGTCATATCTTTTCTATTTATTTATTATAGTTTATATCAGCACGTTAGTTCAAGTTAAATCAAATCAAAATATGGATTAATGGGATTTACATCTACTTACAAGTTTGGAGGTATGTGAAACAGAGAGTAAAGTCCCGCAAACCTCCGTTGAAAAGGGAGGATCCTCCGACCAGACGGGTGTTATGTCTGGTGGGCAACTGCCCAATAGATGATTTCGGACTGTTCTATATGTTCAAATCGCGCGGAAAACTTTAATTGCGCCATGCAGGATTAGTTCTTATGTGACACCATAGATGTCACTACACAAGTTGAAACCTCAGAGGGTGTTTCAACGCAAAGGTGTACGATACGATATTTTAAAAATCGCTTCTGTCCGTTGAAATCAATAAATTTCTCGAAAGAAGGAATAGGTAATTCATAAAAAAGTCAGTTTCTTCCATACACATTTTAATCAGCTGACGATAACTTTGTTAAGGAAGTCCATTTTTATTTATTTACTAGTAGTACGAGTATGATTTCTTTAAAGAAAGTGGTTCATTTCAATGGACAGAAGCAATTTTTGAAATATGACTACACCTTTTCGTTACACCCTGTACTCTTACTTCGAGATTAGATTTGTTTAAATATGTTTCAGGAAATGCATAAAGCAGTAAACAATATCATAATAATAAAAATCACTTACGAATGTTAGGTAATTTGTTTTATTACGATGGGTGACCGTACAGGACCGCGAGCAGGCTCGCGGAGCAAGCGCGGCAAGGGGTGACTCCCATTTTCCACACATCATTGCATCGGGCCGCAGATTTATTTGCATGCGGGCCGCTGACCAGGATCCATTACAGCCATTATCATGCTATCTGATCAACCGGCACAAGAGTTATGGCGCTCTTGTTTTTCTTAACTACATGAAAAAATGCCAACAAACGAAAAACTGAATATTTAGGAAACAGGACAGAGGGAATTGGTAATAGGACGGGTTATAGCTTCCGGTATTATAATTTTTTTTTGGGGTAGTCTCCTTGTAGGCGGTGATCGAGTTAGCTAAAGTATTGTCGTTCTTGTTTAGGGTAAACCACAATAACATTTAGAAGAATAGAGACTTTTACTAAAACGTATCCAATTTATCACAACTGAAGTAATGAGTACACTTATCTAATACAGATTAGCTACCTTATCAGAGGCTCGTAAGAAAAGTTGTGCGAACTTCTCAAAGTTGACATTAGTCGGAAAGTTGTTGGGGCGGGAGGCTGTTTGTTGCGTTTCATTCAGATTTATGCCGCGCGTCGGCCATGGCCGCTAGTTGTTCAATACAGATAATGAACGGGGCGGAAACTATAAATCTGCTTAAGTTGTGTAAGTAACAGAGAAGAATTGGGAAAGTAAAGTAAACATAATAAAGTGTTTAAGCTGGTTAGTCGTCGTTCATGTCCAGTTCGCCCGGCGGGCGGCGCGGTGGGCCGGTGGCCGCCTGCCATTTGAACCTGCTTAGTGAGGTTTCCGCTTAAGCGTATTAATCTGAAATTAGGTCGCAGTTAACACCGTCATGTTAAGTATTTAAGGGTCAGTGTTCCCTCGTGCCTACTAATAATTCTGTTGAACAAAACGATACGAGTAAATTGCTTAGTTCCTGCTTGAAATGATGTCAGTTTTGTTAGGTACGGTTTTAATACTATAATTTTTTTGTATGACTATCTACACCGGTCTCTACTAATATCATGAAGAGGTAAAGTTTGTAAGTATGTGAGTTTGTTTGTAATCTTTGGAACTACTGAAGCGAATTCGAAAATTATTCCACCATTAGAAGACTACATTAGTCCTGAATGATAAATATGGGCTACTCGCCATCGGCCTATTCCCCTCTCTTATAGAGAAGGCCTGAGTTCCAACAGTAGGGACATTATAAGGCTGATGCGATGCGATATATAGGCTATATTTACGTATTTTTTTAAACCAAAGTAAATTATAACTTTTTTTCCCTTCTGAAGGTGAATCAAACAGTCCACTCTTACACATACCTAACCATTGGAATGTCATTGCGAAACACTGTCTCTTAAAATACAGGATAACCTTCTTTATGGATCTAATAGTTTAATCTACTGTATACAAAAAAAAAAAAATGTTGTTTTATATTTTTACGTCCAAAATGTTTGACGCCCAGTGAATAGTGAGAGTGGGTACGCGTCAGTTGTTTGAAATAGAGCCATACGTAACTAAAAAACAAGTAACTAAGAAAATGTTGTGATTTTAATAACGAATAAAAGTACCTAATGCATGATGCAACAATAAATTCTGTAGTTAGGAAGGTACGTTATTTAGGTAACTTCCATTTCGTCGTATTTGTACGACACAATAGTGATTATGCAAGCGGGTCACAATAGCTGTGCCGATATGTTTGACCGCGGTTGGGGGCAATTTTATTTTACTGAGCGCTTTATTGGTTCCATATCAATGGCTTAGTGCAGTTTTGTTGGTTTTGGTAGTCAGTAAACTTGTCGATGTGTTTTCATTTATTTGAACGTTATGAGATCAGTATTAAATAACGATGACGGAACATTGTATCAGCAAAAACAAATGTTTACTAATATTACCTACCTAATAAAAATTGATGGCCGTAATAATCCGTTTCGTGAGTTTTTAAATATTACTCGTAGGTACATACAAAGTCATAGGAAAGATTTCATATTTTTCGCTAAAGAAAATATCTAACAAAAGATGACTAAGTATACCTACATGTTGTCAATTAGTATATGCAAAAGGAATATAGTAGTTTAAATATAAACACTTTTATCGATAAATCGACTTCAACTACAACACTAGTGGTCATAGATTCGTGTGGGATGGACGCGACAAATCAAGCCGCGAGCTGCAATGGGGCGGCTCCGCATCGACAGCGCTGATTTATAGAGGAGCCGCGTTATCGCACCCGCATCTATGTCCTACTGTCGGGCTACGCCATGCTACGACAAGCTACGCCATGCTACGACGAGCTACGTCATGCTAAGACGAGGCACGTGATGCTACACTGGGACATCATCACATCACATCGAGCTAAGCGACTGCTACACCATGCTACGCAGGGCCACGAGTCGCGTGGCTACGCTACTTTCACCACAAGAATGTTCATGTTGTGAACGCAATTATAAGCATTTTAAGAATACCAAGACAATAAATTGCCAAAGTCACGAAGCGCTATTAGTATTAATAAATTATTTTGTAAAGTCTTTGATGCGATTCTATATAACAACGTGTGTATGGGGTGAGAGGTGAACCCGAAGCTGGGTTCAGCATTTCACTTGAAGGAAAACGAATTTGAGAAAATAATGTGTTTCTAATTTATTGTAATGATAATTTAAATAGCAGGCTGCACCTTATCGTAACGAAACCCAAAAGCATTTAGGAAACTTTTCACAAATGTTTTAAAATTCAAGCGGTCACGCGTGACATTAAATTTTACTTGTATTTGTAGAGGACGTTTAATCGCTTGTTAACGGTCGGTGACCGTGGTAAATCTCCGGTAATCCGGTGTAGAGCAAATATAGTTGAGAGGCAGATAAGGTGCGACCGGCGTGCGGCCGGTTCGGACACGGGCCGCTAATGTGCCATTTGTATGATGATGCCGCCATGCCGGACCGCGGCCGGCAGTCGTTCCCCACGGTATCCTCTATATTTCGTCGCGTGAAAGTGACGTTGCTTGCCGCAATAGCCGCTCGTAAGTGATGGTGTGTTATAGCAGGGCTTGCAGCTTTACGACTATCGTAAGTACCTGATACTCTAGCCAACCGAATTGCAGTGCATAATGTTATCAACATATTGTGGCTCTCAGAAACATATTGAGAAAATGCTAGAACGATGTTAGTAATTATGTCAACCTATTAAACTGCGAGAACACATTTCTAGCACAAGCCACGGGAAAATGTGATTCTAATAAAATACCAATTTCATCGTTTTTACAACACCAACTAAATATACCTAGTCCAAGAGCGAGCGAAGCGAGCTCTGAATTTTAGGGCATCCCGCAGACAGGTTAAGTTAGAAGGCCTTAGCGTTAGTAGTTACTTTATTTTTTAAACGGCTAGAAATTGGCTTACATAGAAGACTAGCGGCCCGGTACGTGCTTCGCTACGTATAAAATGATCCGCCATTTATTGAGTTCATTTGTTACAAAAAAAAAATATAAATGAAGAACCGCTTGACCGATTTTGTGCAAACTTCACTTACACCATCTACTAAATAGTCCAAACAAAGCCTAGAGGAGGGTAGGGAGGGGTAGGGTTTGGATAGGTGAGCCCGTTCGTGAGTTAAAAAAATAACAACGAAAAGTGGCATTGATTTTTATAGATAACTAGCGAGCAGTGGTTAGTATCATTCAGGTGCTCTTCATTGTGGCTGGCTTAGTAATTTAGAAGGCAATGTAGATTTTTAGAGGCGAATAATAAGGAAGGTGATAAAAAAAAGAAGTCGTTTAATTAGCATCCATGAACTACTACTATGATTCGTTGTAATTTGAGTACTCACTTGCAACGGTGTTAAATATTAAAGCAAAACAGTTTGTTTTGGTCGATATTTGATAGCTATATTGGTAATATAATATACTACTGCCGCCGCCAGCGGCTGCTCCCGCGTGATAGTAGAAAATTATCCTTAAAGGAACTTACTCCCGGGATAAAAATTCCTTTAAGCTATTCTAGTCTACCCTTTGCTAGGTTTCATCGAAATCTATTCAGCAGTTCGAGCGGGAAGAATTAACAAACTCATACTTACAACCTTTCGCTTTTATAATATTAGTGTGATTTATATTCGTACAAGAATATATACTCATATATCATCAAGGTTACTTATGCACTGTAATAATACACTTTGATGTAAACTTTGTCATTGCAGCCGAGGTGGAATGTACGTTCAAGCTGAAGGCGAGACCGTATTGGAGCTAAGAAACTGCTGACAATATCCCACGTGTATAAAAGCGTGGGCACGCTACAATTATGGCGGTAAGTCCCCTCTTTGAGGAGTGGCTGGAGCGGCAACACGGCGTGACGCCGGACATGGCAAGTGCAGGTGGTTCCTGTATCGGATTCAGACAGAAGAAACGCCCGAGTGTCATCATTGTGTGGACCGCCCGGAGGATACGGTAGAGCATACGGTGAAGGTGTGCTCCGCTTGGGCGGTGCACCGTCGTGTCCTCGTGGAGGCAATTGGCGGCAGTGACCTCTCGCGCTGGGCCCTGGTTCGGGCTATGGTCCGAAGCTAGGAGGAAAGGCAGGTGGTGGCCTCCCTTTGCGAAGCAGTAATGCTAGCGAAGGAGGAGGCCGCACGCGTGAGGGGACGAATGTACTCACACCCCAGCCGCCGAGATTCTGACCCCGACCACCAGCCTCGGTAGACGCGGGCTTGCGGACGTCGAGCAATGGGTAGCTTTTTTTTTTTTTTTTGGGTGGGAAAATCATCTTATGACAAAACGCGCTCTTGGGCGGAGCGGGAGATAGTGTCAGACTTTTACTGACTAAAAACCCACACCTGTTCCTTCGTTGCCTTCGTCCCAGGGCCCCGGGTTTCGTTTTCACACTACCCATGGCCTCAGTAGGCTTCGACCCTGCTGGGCCCCTACGATTTGCTGACATCTCCCTGAGGCGCGCGTGGAACAATACGCGCCGTCGACGACTTGGGCTCGGTCCGGACGGTTACCGGACGGTCGGACGGCGGGCTACCCATTGCTCGCCCTCCGCAAGCCAGCGCCTACGGTGGCCGGAAATCGGGATCGGAATCCCGGCGGCGGGCAGGGCGTAAGGACCGTTGCCTCACGCGACCGGCCGCCTCCTTTGCTAGCATTACTGCTTCGCAGAAGGAGGCGACCGCCTGCCACTCCTCGTCGCTCCGGACCATGGCCTGAACCAAGGCCCGGCGCGAGAGATCGCCGCCGCCGATTGCCCCCACGAGGACACGGCGTTGCTCTGCCCAAGCGGGGCACACCTCCACCGTGTGCTCTACCGTGTCCTCCGGGCGGTCCACACAGTGGCGACACCCGGGCGTCGTTTTCGCACGAATCCGGTGCAGGAACCTCCCGAACTTACCGTGTCCAGCAATGGGTAGCTTGCCGTTCGGCTGTCCGGTAATTGATCGGACCGAGCCCAGTCGTCAACAGCGCGTAGTGATCCACGCGCTCCTCAAGGAGATGTCAGCAAACTGAGGGGCCCAGCAGGGCCAATGCCCGCTAGCTAGTACCGCGGAGAATATCTGAAAAGGAAACCCGTAGTCCTAGAACGCAAAGGGCAACTGAAGGACACAGGTGTGGTTTTAGTCAGTAAAAGTCTGACACGCCCTCTCGCCCTACCCACAGCGTGAGAAGTCATTCGAAGATTTCCACACTTAAAAAAAAAAACTGTGTGTAAAAGCGACGTTTTTCAAGAAACTCGACAGTAAATTATAACTTACAATTTTCATAAACATAATATTTAGTAACAAATTATTGTGAGAAACGACTCGCGGATTTTTATTTCATGCACCTTAGCGGGGGCTGTCTAGCGACCGCAGGAATGGGTTTTCGAAAACGTGTTTTAAAAAAGTAATAATAAATCAGTATTCAACAACAACAAAACAAACACACTAACCTATAAATTCGTGGAAAAGGCGTAATATAAAAAAAAATATATTAAAAGAAGTGTAGTGTCAGTGTCTTAAATATATATAAGAATATTCGATAATTCAAAGTTCAATATTATTATTTATTTCTACTTAGATTATAAAATATGCAATATATCTGAAAACAATCGTCAAGGAAAAGGTTAACCGTTAAAACGCTACGTACAAAACCACGTCCGACGTGTAGCAAAAACCGGGCGCAAAGTAAACACCAGAGACAATATTTGCTTTTTCTGCTAAAAAAATGACCGGCGGAGGTCAGTTAATTTACATGGTAAACGTGCGCTTAGAATGGACCGTCACGCGCGGTCAGTCGCTCACAAGACCAGCTATCAAGGACAGGACGGCAAAGCGCGCCGCAGATAATTTACAACCATAAAATTTTGAATTTTACAGAAACACTTTTAATAAAATCTTACCGTTTACGTAAAAGGGTACGCCGCTTGCTTTTTCCATGCAAACAAAACATGTATTTGAAAATCTTTGTGTTGTTCAGAGGCCTTTCTGCACAGTCCACAAATTCCGGAAAATGTAAGCAGTATTTTTAATCAGACCAGTATTCCCGAATGTTTTTGTGCAAGGCTGTGGGTTAAAATAAATGCTGAAAAGTTTTTCTCAAAGCATTGTATCTTTTTACTTTTTATGCGTAACTCGTGGTTGTGCAATAGAAGTAGGCTGCTGATGATTACAAGTTCGGTACTGCAAATACTACCACGCGCGAGTGCGAGTAAACACCAATGACATTACGTAACCTAAGTAAACTAACGGCTAGCCAGGTAATTTTAGCTCATGACACCATGTTCGTGTTTTATAGTTACCTAGACTGTCCTAGTTAAGCTAGAATTTTCATCTCGTTTGTATATAATTTTATGTTGATAACTGATCATCAGTCTCTACAGCTCATAATGTTGTCGGATGGCGATAATTTAATTTAGCCTTGATGGTGTAGCGGATGAGTCGGCTAAAGAGTACGTCATTAGCGGTTATCACTTCATTCCGGATGAAAAAACTTCAACAGCCCTCGGCTCCTCTCACGTGCGCTTATGATTTATTAATTTTTACCTTCATAAATATGGTGCACGCCTGTTTATTGAGTAGACTATTCAAGTTATTAATACAAGCATGGTGTTGTGAGGAATGGGTTTGGGCTACTGCAATATCATTTGCTGGACATGTTCCCTAATGTGTAATTAATAAGTATAATAATACCTTAGCTCCATGGTAATAGTTAGATCATTCAGCTATCTAATGAAAAGAACTCTATAGACAATATTTGAAAGTGTCAATATACTGTTGACTTTCACGTTTTTTTAGTTTGCCAACCGAGACCAAAATCAATATCGATAGTTTAGTCACGTTTCTGCGTCAAATCATGAATAGGTCAACGGCATCTAGTTATTTACATATCTATGAAGAGAACTAAAAAAAAAACAACTATTCATTATGATATTGCATATTTTAAAATAATTAAAATAGAAGTCACCTTCCCTCATTCCAAAATTTTAGAGCCTTTTCGGCTAATAAAATATTGTTCTTTATTATTCAGTATCTAACCTATCTGGGTTTTTATTCATTATAATTTATTACCACTAAGATGTGAAAAGAACAAAATATATGTAGATAGAGGAGCGCAAATAAGGTGCTGCTTATTTCAAAAGAAATTTCTTCCAGCAGACATGCGACAGGAAAGTTCTGTTTATATGAGAAAAGTTCAATTTTCTTACTACTGCAAAGAACTTTTATGTTTATTGGGATACCTAATTTCAATCTGAAAATCGTTATAAATGCGTACATACCTAACTTTTCTCAAAGATCCGCTCTCAAACTAAAAAAAAGTTGCGAAAAGCTGCTTCAAAAGTCCAATTTTCAAAATAATTAGTCTCGCTCTTATAATTATTTTACTGGTCGGCAGCAGGAAGTATGCAGAGGGTATAGATGCCGATGTATCTACAGTACGGAGTACGGCGGCACGGGAGGATTGCGGAGTCAGCAGCTCGCGCGATCGATAGGCACGCATCTCCGCCTGCCTATCGAATAGCTTTTTATTCTAGCAGCTTTATTTTGATGATGAAAGCTATTGTTTGGACTTTTAAAAAACAGCACTTGATAGGTTTTTGATCCGGTAGTTAACTTACTTATACTTATGTATTAGTAGCCTTAGGTACTAATCAGGTACAGGACCTTTGTAGGTATGTCAAAAATAGAACTCTACTCGTAAATTATATTCTAGCTCCTTTATACATTTAGAAGTCATCGCATTATAAATGTACCTACTTAGTAGGAACCTGCAAATATCCACTTTTCTGGTTCACAGCAGAGTTAGATATGTCTTCTTATACTTTCAGGTGACCACCTGTGAGAGTAACGACTTTATGTTGCTTTCAGATATAATCAGAATTAGTAAGATTCATAATGACCATCAAAACGAAGTCGTCTTCAAAGCACCAATTATGTGTGACAGTAGAATTACAGGAAACTACGTGACGAGTAGGTGTATCAAACGCTAGATATACCTACTTACATACGAGTAGGTATATCTAGCTGAGTGAATACCATTCGAACACGAAGGCTTAGCTTTAGGGTATCTACCAAATTCCCAAGTTCAACTTGGTTGTGTTAATAAACACGGTACAGGTTAAAGGTCCTGCCAGTATAATGTAATAAAATAATCTTATACTTTAAGCTCTTTCCTATCTTTGGGCAGGTCAGGACAAATAAAGCGTGGCGCTTTACTTTTCGTGGTAATGACGTACCTACTACGTGTAATAACAGAACAGACAGTTTCTATACAAGGGCCCATTAAAATTCGACCAGCGCTTAAAAGTACCTACCTATGCGTAAACAGTTTGTCTAAACCGCATTTAGCATTAGATAAGGTTCCCATACGCCATACTGAACGCTAATTGGTAATAGAAGCCAGATTTTTTATTATCTTTCAGATAGCGTAGGCACTTATTGCCTATTCGTACGTCCATCCATATTAATGAATGTAGCTCAGTCTGCCTGTTACGCTTTTACGGTTAAACTACTGAACCGATTTTGATGAAATTTGGAACGGTGCAGTATAAGCTTGAAGGAATAGATAGAGAATTGAAAGGACATAGGCTACCTACTTTTTATCTGGCTTCGACTTCGTCCGCTATAACCAATATTCACGCGGATGAAGTCGTGGTTAAAGCTGGTATAATGTTACTAGCTTCAGCCTGCGGCTTGGGCCGCGTGAAAGGTTTCTCCGAACAAACTTTGGACCCCGCTGTTTCATCCCCTTAGGGGGTGAATTTCGGAAAATCCTCTTTTAGAGCTCGCCTGCGTCATGAAAGGAAACCTTTCCAAATTTCACACTCCTATTCCCAGTAGTTTCAGCTATATGTCAGTTTCTCGTTTTAGGTATGTATATTGATTACCTACTTTTTGGAAATAATCACATTGATTGATATGTAGGTTCTTGTCTACACATTATGGACCTTCTTGTCCATAATGTGTAGAAATCTTGGGAAAGCTCATCATGCATTTTTTGTTCTGCCTAGCCTTTTGCCCCTTTTCCCAACAAGATACCTACTTCGCTACGTTGGGGTCGGACGTCTAGTCTAACTGTATGCAGCTGCATACATAGCAATATTGGAGCGGCTGTCTATTTGCCCTTCATACCCTTGGTAAGACTGGTGCCAGGGTTTTGACTATCCTTGATGACTTCAAAGACCAGGAGTTAAGGTCGACAGTTTGAAATCCTTTCCGAGGCTTGAAGATAATATGGATGTAATGGATGATGGCCAACCTCAGCAAACATACACAAAAATATCGCGCGGTCATAGGTACACCATCGACAGGCGAAAACTCTGTAAAGAACTCGTTCAATAATCTAAAAAATATTTTAAAATTTACTTTACAAGATTTTTTTTGGACAATATGGTAAGTTACTTAATCATGAAGTTTTATCAATTACTGTACAATATTCGATCATGTACAAAAACATTTAAATCGATTCTTCGTATTTTTAATTAATGGTGTGTCCCAACAATCCCGACACTCCTCTCTACTCTCTCTTCGACATGGTGTTGCCAATCTAATCGATAGTTTAATTCAGAAATTCTACGAATTTGTTTTGTATTAAAAACTTGCGAAATATAAGTTATAGTTAACATCTTGCTGACAACGAATTCTTGCAATTTCAAACCTTAAACATACTAATTCCAAAGGCGAAATAGGTAACGTTTTCCGAGAACTAAAATAGTGCTTATAAAACCATTTTTTTTAAATTTATCCATTTCCTTTGAATTGAAATTTATATTACAGATAATCTTTTAAAACTAGTATATTCACATGATATTAAAAATCTTTTAGGATCGGCCATAAATCAATAAATAATTACTTATTACAGTAAATAAAGTGCTTTAGGCACTTTTAACTTACCACCTTTTAACCTTACTCAGTGAATCAATCAGGGAGTTTGTAGTACGCTATATTAAAGTGAGTATAAAAAGAGAACTACACATGGTTTTCATTAAAATAATAACTCTTGCTTGTAAAAAACATTACGTTATAGAAAAAAAGATACATTTGAAAAAATATAATTACAAAATTGATGAATTTTTTGATCAAAACTACTATTTTATTTTAATTTTATAAAACAGGTTCTGGCAACTTTGCTTCGACGTCAAATGTCAAAATACTGTGATGGATTTGTGAATTGTTTGTTTGTAAGAAAAACTCGTTAGAAAGTATTTCCCAGCCACTAAAAACCTGGATTAAATGCAAATATCACTAAAGAGCGATATCTTTGTTGATCCATATCAAAAGTTTTGCATGCCTTTGTGGCATTATTCATCTAAGTGGTTAGCCTTGAAGTAGATGTCACCTATTAACTTATATGAGTGTTGTTTATTCTACATTTTAGCTATATTAGTCGCAAATTCACGATTATATGGCTTTGATATTTGACTTATGTCTTACGACGATTCAGAAGAGGCATGTTTTATCTAAGTGTACGGGAGAAAGGTGCTGGTTTAGTTGTAATCAGCTGGATTTGCCTGGCTGTTCTGTGCGCCGCATCTACAGCGCCTTGTGACAAGACTCGCAGGGTGTTCACCGAGCAGAGCGGCATCATCACCGATGGACCAACTAACTCTAACTACACACAAGTCAGTTACATGTCCTACAAATGTTTGACACAGTAGTGAGTGAAGTGCTAATGAAAGATCTTGTTCTAGGACTCCCATTGTGAGTGGCTGATCAAAGCAGCAAATAAAAGCCAATACATTACATTAAGTTTTATTCGTATGGGCACAGAATGTTCCTATGACTATGTTTTTGTGTATGACGGTGACTCCTTTGATGCACCATTACTTGGAAGTTTTAGTGGAAAAACTGAACCCCAGAATGTTACTGCTTCTAGTGGATTTGTAAGTATGATATCAGTTAAGAATGTGTTTAAGTTGGAATAAATCACTAACACCCTGCAAAAATATAGCTTGCCTTCATATAATTCTTTTTAGCAAAAAGATTTTAAATCAGTTTATTAAATGTTGTGTTGTAATTATCACACAGTAATCATGACTTTGGTGTTGTAGATGCTAATATTACTGTACAGTGATACAAATTATGTCTTGGATGGATTTCGAGCAACATATGCCATTCACAATTGTCCTAACAACTGCACAGGACGGGGACTCTGTGTGTCCAACAAATGCTTCTGTGTTGGAAACTGGGGTGGGCCGGACTGCAGTGTGGAACTGTGTCCAAATGCCTGCTCTAACAATGGACACTGTAAAGGTGATAGATGTGCTTGCAAGAAAGGGTAAGAATTAAAGAAAAATATGATAAAAATACTAAAAATATATTTCTTGTTTCAATGCAAACACTAGTTTAGTGAACAAATTGTCTTGTATTGCATTTGCCTTTGTCAGGCTGTATAAAATTATGCAGTTTTTATGCAATTGTAACCACTCAAAACTGTGTAATCTTTTCTGGCATATTGTATACAAGTTGGGAACAAAAAAAAAATACTCTTGACTTGAATCTTATGTTAATTGTTACTCAAGTTTTTTATTTTTTGCTCACAGACAACACAATGTACAAATAAATCTGTTTTATCTGCCACATTAGCCTAGAAATTACGATAAATTTCTTAGAACCTGTTTTCCTTAAGATATTTCCTTCCTTCTTTATTTAAATATGTCTTTAATTAGATTTATTTTATACAGAACATTTGTTCTTTACTTGTTCAAATGTAAATTGAAATGGACTTTGCATAGCAATAGGCTGTGACAGCCCAGTAGGGCCATATCTACTAATTAATGCAGTTTTGTATAATTAAAACAGGTATTCAGGTGAATCATGTTCTTTAAAGAAAAATGACAAGGAAGGCAATAGCTGGCACTGGCTATCACATACAGAAAGTGGAATGACCAAAAGGGCAGCTCATACAGCAGTCTATGTGAACCATACAGATTCCCTGTATGTATTTGGAGGATATGATCTCAACAAAGTACTGGGTTTATTGGAGGTATACAAGTAAGTTAAAATGACCTCTTTGGTACTTAAATGTCAATGTCAAATATGCCATAAAATAAATAATGTTAATGGGATGTGCAAATCTTGCTACAAGGTTGATTTTCGGCAGAGTAAAACCAGCCGGTCAATCTTAAAGCTACAAACCCTTTATATACTCATACAAACACCTACTTTTGATGATATGCTATCAGAAAATAAACTTTATTTCTATCAAAATAAGGTTTACTTTGTATTGGTTAAATAAGGTGAATATTTGAACTACCAGTATGATGATAATATTATAATAGTTCTCATAATGTAAGTCTGAGTATACTCATTATCATAATTTACTTCAAAGAAACTTAAAAGAGCAACAGTAGTAAACAATTATTTTTAAAACATTGTGTATAAGTGTTATTTGCTTTATTGGTTTGGTTGACAAATTAATGGTCTAAGATTAATTTTTATTACAACTATTCTGATGACTGCTGTGCTATATAGGATGATTAATTAACTACATTTCATCATAACATTTAATCTGTTAATTATGACGTCTGATTTCTTCAACATAATATAATATTATTTTATAGGTTCTCAACTAGTCAGTGGTATAATGAAAATGGAAAAGTTTTACGTAGGTACCCTACAAATGAAGAGATTGATAAATCTCTGTTGACTTTATTTACTAAGGTAAGCAAACCTCAAAAAATCAAATACACCAGTGATACAGTCTATTGCTGTTTTGAAATGTAACTTCATATTTAAATATTTTTAGGGAAATGTTGATGGCAGCTGGCAAATTGGCAACAGGAGCTCACTATTTAATTTACTATTGTCATCATTCACAAATCAGGATAAGACCACATTACCTCTCATGTATTCTCATGCACCAACTCCATATTCCGAAAGCTACTTGCATTTTACTGAGCAACCAGAGGTAGTGAATAATGTTATGAAACCAAATACTACAAAACCTGAGCCGAGGTATGGTCATTCTGCCTGTGCATTTGGCAGTGGATTTGTGCTGTATGGTGGTAAACTCTCGGATGGAACCTTATCTTCTGAACTATGGATGTATGATGCTGTATTAGATATTTGGACTCTACGGGCTATGAACTCCACTTTCACCCCTCCAGGCCTGACTCGACATACATTGACCGCCGTCAGAGAAGAATTGTATCTATTTGGCGGCAGTACAGTGGATGGGGAGTTTTCCTCCAGGTAAATAAGCGTGCAATTGATTTGGTTCTGATTACATTTCAATCATTAAGTAGTTTACGATTTGTTTCCTTCTTCCTATTGTTTGCAGTATGTACAAAATAAAGCTGGGTGATGTAAACACAGAGACTTGGGAACGAGTGCAAGTGAGAGGCGGCAAAGAACTGGATGTACGGGTGGTTGCGCATACTGCTGTGTATCATACGCATTCCAATTCAATATTGGTATACGGAGGTGTGGTAGCTAGTGTTGCACGGTAAGCTAAGTTTTAACTTTATACGACAAAAAAAATAGAACGTTATGTAGATTTTGCTACTAACAATAAAAAAAAATTCTACTCAGATTTTCCAAGCTCTCGGATAGAATGTTCGCCTTCGACATCGACTACAAACACTGGAGTGAGATCCACTATCCTCGGGCACATTTACGTGACACATATGTACCGCGAGAGAGGGCATTTCATACGTCAACTGTTATTGGTATGTACCATCTTGTTATTTTATTAAAGTTGAAAAGGAAGTTGCCCATTTACGAGACCAGCACCTGCATCTCGCCTTGCAGTTGATTATTCAAAAACAGACTATGGTTTACCTAATATACAGTCGATTTTCCAATACTTTCCTATACACACATACAGTTTATTATAATCTTTCTATTCAAAGTCAAAGTCAAAGCATTTTATTTCAAATAAACCATTTACAGGTACTATTGAAAGGCGAAGTGCTCTTGCAATTCTGTAAACGATATTGAATCGCTTGAGTTAAAATGCAATAATCCCTAAATAATTCCAGGAAACTATCTGGTTGTATTTGGCGGATATTCTCATCGGCATAACAGAGAGGAGATCTGTTATGACGGCCAGATGTACATCTATCACCTGGGTTGCCATTCTTGGATTCCTCTCGACGTGTTGGGCAAAGTGCGGCGGTTTTATCCTAAAAAACAAGGAGTGTTTGCACACGCGGCTGCACTGCGGCCTCCGTCTACTTTACTGATTGCTGGAGGGTATCATGGGAATGTTAATGGTGAGCGTGGCTATATTTTGTTAGCAATACGTATAGAATTACCCAATTAAATATTTACTATCGCTGTTCTGCATCATGCCTGTAGTACCCATGAGAGTAGGTGTAATATACACCTACTCTTATGGCACCTATGGCACATTTCCCCTAGTTATGTCATAAATACTACTGACAATATCCTATTTGGCAATACTATTCACTACCCAATTTAGATTAGGCGTATGTAACTGTTTACTGAACCGACTCACTGTTTCGAAACATTTTAGTGTTCCGAAAGATTGGAACATCAGTAATGTTTTAAATGCATCATTTGGAACACTGATACACTCTTTACTTTAGGTGACCAGCAGTAAATAGTGTAAATATAATTAATGACTTGAACTAAAACATCTGCCTCAAATTATTCTCAAATCAAAATTCAATTAAACTTATATTGTATATGACGCAACGTAACAAATCACAATTCGATAAATAACAGTCAGTGTCTGTATCTTGTGAGTCGATGTTTCTAATGATCCGTTTGTATCTTGTGAGCTGATGTTTCAAATGTTCCGTTTGTATCTTTTGAGCCGATGTTCCAAATGTTCCAAATTATACATATCACTGTTTCGGAACTTTTCAGTGATTCAGATGAAAATATTCCAATCGCAAAGATGACACACTTTTCCCACGCCTAATTTAGATATCATAATCAGGGCCCAATGCTCGATTGCGCTAACAGCAGAAAAGTCTTCTAAATCTAAAGGAATCTTTATTTGCAGGTGATCTGCTAGCGTACATGGTACCCAGTTGGCAGGCTGGAATTACTAACGATGACCCGGAGTCGGCATGTCGGCGACATCGCTCTCAACCGGAGTGCCTCGCCGATCCCGAGTGTGGCTGGTGCTCTGCTGATGATGTATGTACTGTACTGAATAGTTTGTGTTTTGGAGTTATCTAGACCATTTATTTCTATTGTAGTCTCTAAATTGATATCCGAGAATCTATTCTGGACGGATAAAGCATTTCACAGGAGTTTTATTTACTTAACCCCTCGAGCGCTGATTGCACATAATAAAGAATGCACTATAATTGTTTCTGTCTTTCCATTTACAATCATACATAAAACCACAATAATTTACAAAAAAAATTACAGACTTGTTATGGTAGAAGAATAGGAGCGAATTGCACAACGAATCTCCAATCGATCCGATGTGGGGGTATATGCCCAGCGCTGGGCGACTGTCACTCTTGCCTCATACACGGACCGCCGCCCGGCAATCGGAACAGTAGCCGCACGCCACTGCCTTCTGTCAGCACTAAACTTGGACTGGATCAATGTAACTGGTGCGTGCAGAATGCACGGTGTCATCATAAAGATGGTAAGTTGATCTGGCTACAGGTGCTTCTATACCGCGAGTATGTAACTATAGAGAAGACATTCCTTTGATAACATGCCTTCTGATCACTATAATTACTTTGTTTAAGAAAAGCTAATGCTTTTAATGTAATTTTAGCAGCCGCAGTGTTCGCGTAAATTAAATTACACAAGACTCCCGAGAGACTACCAATTGTTGAAAATACGCTAAGATAATGATGATAACGCAATAATAGGGTAAAAACAATGATTTAAGCAATGTAATTTATCTTTATTTTAGACAACTATGGCGTTTGCGGAGAAGACACACCCTCAGAAAATCCTGGCTGGTGGGGCAGCACCGGTACAGAAGTAACGACTCCCGACGAATGTAAAATGTTAGACAAACGACCCGGTCTGACGTTTTTAAGGTACCAGCAACCAGCAGATTGGAATCACCCAGATGGAGTGTCTGTAGTTAACGCGACGACTGTGGATTGGGGTACGGGAGGGGGGAGTAACCATATTTTTAGTGGGCCAAGTGAAGCAAGGCTTAGAGGCTGGTTGCATATACCACAGTACTGGAACGGGACGGGTGAAACGTTGCACATTTGTGCGGGATACTCGAACATATCTCTCGCTTTGGGGGACGCTGGTGGCCCAGTGGCCAATCTGACTGCACAGCCGTCTGCCTGCTCGCTCGTGGACTGGCCCGCATTGTTTCCTGGACGTCTTGCTGTTGATATGCACGCTAATGATTCATTACACACTGGCTTATATCCATCACATCATCACGCCAAAATGGAACTTCTTCACAACAAATCTCAGGAAAGTGCAAAGGTGAGGGTTGTCTATTGCTTATTTATTTTATAAAATATCGATTTTATAACATTTTCCATTTAAAAAAGCTAAACTAAAAAATATTGTTTTAGGTGTTCACATTCGAATTTCTAGAGCCATACTCTGACGGCCAGTGCAAATACGATAATTGTCTGCTATGTCTATCTGACGCTGCGTGTGGTTGGTGTGAGCTAACGAACAAGTGCGAGCCGCGAAACATCGAGGAGACCATCTCGTGCGTAGCAGAAGGCGAGTGGAGGTACCTGACGCTGCAGCCGGCCGCCTGCCCCAATTGCTCCAACTACATCAGCTGCGAGCGCTGCGTCAGCGGCAACTACTGTGAGTGGTGGGCGGACGAGGCCAGGTGCGCGCGGCGGGGCCGGGCCGGCGGCGCCGTGACGTCACGTGCGCAGTGCCCCGCGCCCTGCCGCCTGCGCGCTGACTGCGAGCACTGCCTGGATGAGCGCGGCCGCTGCGTATGGTGCGAGGCCACGCGCCAGTGCTTCAGTTTCAGCGTCTACACCAGCGAATACCAGTTCGGACTGTGCCGCGAGTGGCTGGACCGTGCGTCGTCACCGCCCGACGATACGGCGCGCAAGTCCGGCCAGTGCAAATCGTGCCGACGCCACGTGCAGTGCTCCGCTTGCCTGCGCAGCATGGGCTGCGGCTGGTGCTACTCGCACGAGAACCCCATCAATGGTGCCTGCACGGAGGGCGACTTCACGCGCTCGCACGCTGACTGCGCCGCCGTGCTTAACGTGACGTCAATGGATGCGGGCTGGGCGTACGCGCAGTGCCCCGACGTCGATGAGTGCGGGCTCGGCCTGCATGACTGTCATGAACACGCTATCTGTAACAACACTCACGGCTCCTACACTTGTAAATGTAAACAAGGATATATTGGAGATGGTAAAAAGAGCTGCATGCGAACCTGCTACAATAATTGCATACATGGTTACTGTCTCGGATCTCCTCAGTACAAGTGCCACTGTGATCTGGGATGGACAGGGGCCGACTGTTCCATCAACTGCGGTTGTCACAATCACTCCACGTGCAGGACGGGCGTAGGTCGGTGTGACGAGTGTCAGGACTGGACGGAAGGCGAGTTCTGTGAGTCGTGTAAGCCCGGTAGTCACGGTAACGCCACCACCGGGCAGGGGTGCCGCCGCTGTGACTGTAACGACCACGGTGACGAGACGCGCGGCGTGTGTGATGTCGCTACCGGAGAATGTATTTGCAAAGATAACACTGAAGGATTGAATTGTGAACGTTGTAAACCAAAGTTTTACGGTGACCCTAGACATGGCGGTAGGTGCTACTATCAGTGTGAACCCAGAGGAATGTTAAATGCAACACAAACCGAAGGAATTGGTTCTTATAAAATTGACCCTGATATCAAAGCAATTGGACCTTCTAAAGAATGTTTATGGATTATATCTGCAGAAGACATAAAAGATGCTATCATTCAGTTTACTATAAATTCCTCTACCTTCGATGTTCCTTGTGATGAGAATGCAGTTTACGTTTATGATGGTCTAGGTGGGGTGCCTGATCTAAGTAACAACCAGCAGAGTCAGTTATTAGGTGTGTTCTGTAACGGAGCGTCTTCGGGTGTCATAGAGGCTCGCAGTGGTAATCTGACCGTGCATTACAAGCAGGGGCAGCCAGAGCAAGGGTTCGAGGGAAGTTACAAAGTACTGGCTTGTGACGGTTATTGTACGTGGCCCAGAGTCTGCAACAAGAGGCACTGCATGTGTCGAGAAAGTTACGGCGGCCCGAACTGTGAAGTTGAAATCTGTCGGAACAACTGCAGCATGGCGGCTAGCGCTGGTATATGTGATGCCAGTTATGGAAGATGTCTATGTAACGAGGGCTTTGGCGGAGATGACTGCTCAATCAGACTAGACAAAACACAACTTGTATTTACAGAGCTATTTAACTCTGAATATCTATCTGATGGCTTAGATCATTTGAGGAAAACTCTTCCCAGGTTTGGTCACAGTTTGGTGGCCGACAGACGCGGGCTGTGGATGTTTGGTGGATATTCTCTTTCTCACGGCCCATTGAATGACATAAGATTTTTTGACACAAAAAATAACACGTGGATGCAAGTAACCGTGGAAGCGACGCCCGATGCTAAGATGCCAGAAGGTCGTTATTTCCATGCTGCAGAGATCTATCACTCGAAACAAAATATTTATATTTATGGAGGTTTAAGTTTGCAAGAGAAGAGTGGTCAGAACAAAACACTTGGAGACTTTTGGCAGTTTAGTTTGAAAGACCAGAGGTGGAGCAATATCCGCAATAACAAAGATAAAGAGGGTCAGCCGCCCTCCCTGGCAGGACACACATTGACTTTACAGAAGTATTTGGACTATGAAAGTTTGGTTTTGATTGGTGGCTTCTCTTTAGAAGAAGGTTTCATGTTTGACGTGTGGGAGTTCGATCTTGACAATGAGAAATGGATTAAATTGAAAGATGAAGGTGCAAAGCCGTCTGGAATAATTGGGCATAGCACTGTGTACCACGCTCCTTCCCAGAGTCTGTATGTGTATGGAGGGATCTTATATGCATACAATGGTACTGTTTTGTCTAACAAACTGTTTTCATTCCACTATCCCACAAAACAATGGAGTGAATTGCCTACATTCCCCATTCTCCAGTTAAACAACTATTACGACAACTTACCACAAGCCACATACTTGCATTCGGCTGTGACAACAAATGATTACATGATCATTTTTGGTGGACGAACTGATCCGGAAAATAGATCTGATTCTCTTATAGCCTACATCTATAGCTGCAACCAATGGGTCAGACTTGTTAAAGGTTTGTATTTCCGTTATTGATGAAGATGAACTCGTTTTTATAAATACATATAATGCATTGTCTAACAAAACCTCATGTTTTCAGGTGTAAGTATTGTGGGTCATCCTCCTCCACCTACAATAGCTCACGCAATGGCTATCGACTTAGATGCCGAAAACGAAGGCTACATCTACATTATAGGAGGTTGGACTGGCAGCGCCCATTGCCAAGTAACCCGGATATCCCTACCCGAAGACCTGTGTTCACTATGGAGTTCAAATAAGTTTGAGTGCCGAAGTCACATGGGGTGTAGTTTCTGCAATACTGGAAATTATACGAAGTGTTTTTCTGTGGATAAGCCGGGGTGCGAGGGGAGTGACAGTGTGTCAGTGAACCCTGGAGCTGCCTGTGATGCTGAGCTGGTATCGTCGCGTGCTTGTGAGAACTTCACGACTTGCACGTCTTGCCTGGCGGCGTGGCCCATGTATCCAGAAGACAAGCCCGCTTGTCGCTGGTGCGAGTCCTGCGCTGCAGCTGTCGGTACGTGATCTCTTTCATAGTTTACTCGCTTGTTCAATTTATTAAATATTATTTTTATTTCTATGTTATGGGTTCGCTTCTGAAAGGAAAAACCGGCGCTGGTATGAAAGGCAAAGAAGGAACCGGAGTGGGTTTCTAGTCAGTAAAAGTCTGATACACCCTTCCGCTTCGCCCAAGGGTGGGAGATATCATTGGATAATTTTCCCAACTAAAAAAAAATGTCTATGTTAATTTAGATGATTTTAGAATGATAGGATGTCGTAACTAATACAGAAATGTACCTAAATATTCACGAAAATAAAAAAAACCTTTGTACACGTTATTTTATTGCAGGCGAATGCGTACCCACGGACGAGTCGTGTACGAGCATGAAATGTAACGCCGGCACCACCTACATCAGCAATGTCGACAACTGTCCCGAGCTGAGGTGTGCGTCATCCGATTGCGAGAAATGTGTTGGTGCTAAAGAATGCACATGGACTAGACACGCTGTCAGAGAAGGTAATAAAATATACCATATCAATTTTTGGTTACATTAGTTTGGTTTTGTTTTGTTTGTTTGGTTTTGTTTTGGTTGCATTATGCTTTAAAATAAATCTTTGTGTGAACGCTGCGTTAAGCGGGAGCCCGCGCGTGTTGTCGCGTGTGTATCGTATGCCGCGGTCCCCGTAGCGGAAACCGGATTACCTGCGCACTGACATTAATTCAACTTTAACGGTGTGCATGTAGTCGTCTCGATGGAGAAATTTAATGTGTTATTACGTAGCAAAACCGGCGCGGGCCCCCGCGTAACGCGACGTTCGGCCTAAGACAATTAACACAGTGTGAAAGTTTAATATTTTGGTAACCTCATATTGTGTACAGGTCAACTAACAAGAATAGCTGAAGAATCTGTAGAACTATTCAATTGGACGTGCGCGCTCATAGAAGAGCCAGGTCGAACAAGTCTCCGTGCGACAAAAAGCGAAGAGTGTCCGAACAGATGCACGATGTTAGACGATTGTCAGTCATGTCTTAGTACTGATGGCGGGGAGGGTGGGTTTGCGGAGTGCCGTTGGGCTACTTACCTGGGCAAGTGTATCTCTCCTGCGTATCAACCAGTGTACTGTGCGGGAGGCGTTTGCGGCCTCGTGCTCACTAAGGCGGATAAAAGCAAATGTCCGGCCCCGTGTGATACGTTTGAGCAGGTTTGTGAAATGTTTCAATAAATAATATGATACGTCCATCTAGCATGATCACCAGAGGATCACCTTACACTGATTTCACACAGCGAAAAAAGAAAGTGCATATGCCTCAAATCCCGAGATTGTTTTTTATTTCTTCCTGCATTAATGACGAGGAGGAGGTATAGTGTATAAATTTGTTAACCTCACCTCAGTTGACATAGATATATCTTTTATAGAAAAAAAATCTAAGTCAGCTGAGGTGAGGTGAAAACTAGTTCTATTCAAAATTTTATGTTAATTATCTTTGTCTTATCTATCTCTGATGTTTTTAATATTATTTATTTGTAATATTGTTGGCCACACGGGATTTTTTATTAGAAATCCCGGGAAGATCCATATTAATATCAACATTTCCATGCAAGTACATGAATAACTCTACCTAATTCCGACCTCTGATGATAAGTCAAACTATAATACCAATTAATTTTAGTGCTCAGAGTGCCTCCACCACTCTCACTGCGGCTGGTGCGCTCTGTCGGGCGCCAACGGTCAGGGCGTCTGCTCCGAAGGTTCCATCGACGCGCCGCTCGACTACTCTACCCGTACAACTTGCGCTGCTGTTTATACCGCTGCGAACCATGACGACTTCTCGAATGACACCTTCTCTTGGCACTACACAAGGTGTCCGCCTGAAAACGAATGTGAGAATAACCATCATCAATGTAAAGCTGAGTCTGAGGTGAGTGTTGCATCATAAGAACTATTTAAAATCTGGTTTTTCACATAAAAAAAAAATATAGATATATCTCATAAAGATACTTTCTCTATAATCTTGTGTAATTGTGTATCAGGTGTGTCGCGACCTACCAGAAGGCTACGAGTGCGCATGCGGCGCGGGCCACAAGCGCGCGGGCGGCACGGGCGGGGCGGCCGGCACGTGCGTAGCCGTGTGCTCGCAGGGCTGCGTGCGCGGCGCCTGCATACAGCCCGACGTGTGTCGCTGCGAGTTCGGCTACGTCGGCGCCAACTGCACCATCCAGTGCCAGTGTAATGGACACTCAGACTGCGAGGGACCTGATAAGCTCGATAAGTGTATCGAGTGCCATAACAATACTATGGTAAGACCTTCTTTGGCGCTCGAAGTTTGTGTATCTGTATTACGAATTTGACTGCTATATAATTTTCCAACGATCTCCTCATGGTTACAACTCTAAACTTCAATTTCTACGTCGCAAGAGTGAAAATTGATTCCGTCGCTCAAATCACACTTAAGGTAGCCATACACGCTAAGGTGTCCTGACAGGTTTGCCTGTACAGTTATACCGGTCAGATAACCTTCTGTGGAAATCTGTACAGTTGTGCAACATACAAGCTTCGGTTAACCTGTACAACTCAACTGTTCAGGCAAACCTGTCAGGTATACCCTATGGTGTATGTGTTTCTTACTTCTTCACGCTCGAACTGCTGGACGAATTTCGATGAACCTTGGTACCTAGAATAGCGCACAGGATATTCCAGCACATGTCTACCGATTTTTCTCCCGGAAATATGTGCCCCTGGGACAATTTACTACTTTCACGCGGGCGAAGCCACTAGTAGCGGCTAGTATGACAATATTGATCTTTCCATGTCGATGTAGGTTGTTTACTAAGGTTGTTTATTGCAAAGTTTAAACCAAACCAATAGTATTGAATGACGCCAAAAATATGTTTATAATTACCATTCATTTCGGACATATAGTTTTATTTATTTCTTTCGATCTACCTTTGACTTACCATTCTGTCCGTACAGGGTGACCAGTGCGAAAAATGTAAACCAAACTTCGTGGGTGATCCTGTGAACAACGTACAATGCGTGCCGTGTTCAACGTACTGCCACGGCCATACATCCATCTGTACCAGCGAAGTTGACGCGGCCCCTACATCACGCGACGTTGGGGGCCCCGCGGACCCCGATGACTACCGCGACGGGGCGGCTAAGGCTCGCTGTGTACGATGCGCCAATAATACTGATGGACCCCGCTGTGAGAGATGCATCGAGGGGTACTTCAGAGGATCGGATGATTTTAGAGACCCTTGTAGACCGTAAGTGTATCTATATAATTTAGGACCAAATAATTGTGTCGACGTTCTCTTCAAGATGTGCAAAGAAAGAAACGCAAATCATGTTTAGCAAACATCTTCTGAATAAAGAATAAGAAAGTTGCCTATAACTCTTTGGCAGGATACAACAGTTATGACGGATTAGAAAAAAAATTAATTTCTTTGTTTTCTCAAGTTTTTACCATGGCTCTTCACATTTAAATTGTTTCAGATGTGAATGCCACGGCCACGGCGACACTTGTGACCCAGTTACTGGCGAGAAGTGCAACTGTGGCAACAACACCGAGAGCGACATCTCGTGTCAGACGACCTCCAACAGCAAGAACTCTGCGCAGGAGTGCTGGCGCTACCAGTGCGTCAAGTGCAAGGACCTATACATGGGCGACCCCAGGAATGGACACCAGTGTTACAAGACTATTAATATCGAAAACAAACTCTGCTTTGATGGAAAATCTATTGGTATGAAACGAATTATGTAAAATTTTTTGTCTTTCTGATCATCTTATGATCATTCATTCTATTGTTAGATGCAGGAAAAACAAACACTTAACATAATTTTTATTTTATTTTCAGATGAGTGCAAAATCAAGCCACGCCCTCTCTACCCTGGTCAAACTGTATTCGTAGCAGTAAACCCGAGATACATGAACGTTGACATAAGAGTGATAGTGGATGTGACTCAGGGAGCAGTCGACCTATACCTCAGTCCGAACGATAGTTCCTTCGTCGTGTCGGTGAACTCCAGCAATGGTGACCATGCAGTCGAACTCGATCCTACGTACCATAAGCATGAACCGAGTAGAAGAATGCCGTCTTTTGATGAGCATGTGCCGGAAGAACCAAGAGTTACGTGGTACTATGACAAGATTGAGTATACTCTAGCTGATTACACAGCAAAGGATTTGGCGACATACGTTACTGTTGATAGGAGGAACATTCTCCTTCGCGTGAGAAATCTGCGCAACCGATTAGTCCTAACTCTTCCTCAGAACGTTCATGACCTAACTCACACTAAGTTCTACATTGTGATCCGAGCTCGTCACACGGAAGATGGCGCCGCAAGCTTCGGCGTGATATTCTTCAGACAGGATCAGCTGCACATTGATCTCTTCGTGTTCTTCTCCGTGTTCTTTTCGTGCTTTTTCCTGTTTCTGGCGGCGTGCGTCGTTGCGTGGAAGGCGAAACAAGCAGCTGACGTGCGTCGCGCCAGGCGGAGACATGTTGTTGAGGTAAGGAGTTTGATACATGGCAATATATTTGTGTATGTTAGTAAACGCACCCATAATACAGGTATCGCGGCTGCATTCACAAACATGTGAACCAGGATTCCTGGTGTCCATTGGTGGGACAGCATTTTTTTTTTTAAAGAAAAGAAATATGTGTGGTCTAAATTCTGTAACAATAAAACCAAAGACACTTTCCTTTCACTGAAATACTTGTGCCCTTTGAAAACTCAAAGGAAGTACCTACAGAAACAATACTGCCGAAATCAATAAGTGAGAGTTTTCATGCCACTAGTAGGGGTTGACGCGCGACTCGTGGCGTTTTTCATGAAACTCGAAGGGGTTGACGCACGACTCGTGTCGTTTTTCATGAAACTCGAAGGGGTTGACGCACGACTCGTGGCGTTTTTTATGAAACTCGAAGGGGTTGACGCACGACTCGTGGCGTTTTTCATGAAACTCGAAGGGGTTGACGCACGACTCGTGGCGTTTTTTATGAAACTCGAAGGGGTTGACGCACGACTCGTGGCGTTTTTCATGAAACTCGAAGGGGTTGACGCACGACTCGTGGCGTTTCTTGTGCGACTCGTAGGGGCTGACGCGCGACCCGTGGCGTTTCTCATGCGTTTGTCGTGTGTCTTGCAGAGTTCGCGGCGCGCCTAGCCTGATACGATAAATTTGATAAAATTGTAGCGGGGCAAGCACGCTCAGAAATCAGAAACGTTTATTTCAAATACACGTAATATACGTTTATTACAGGCACTTGTGAATTGTCAAAATGTCGGTCAGTCAAAAACAAATGAAGCTAAATTGCAATTGAATTAAGCCACTGGCAGTAGAATGTCACTGTGGAGCAGGACCGGCATTTAGCCAAGCATTTTTATTAAGGATATAATCTTCCAGCATGCACTCGCGCACTTTTCCGCACTAGTACGAAAAACAGTGAATTGCGTGCCCTAAAAGCGGTAGGAGCGGTAAGGGGATAATAGCGGGTTTTCAAATAATTTTTTTCAAAAATATATTGTTTGATAGATGCTGCACATGGCGAAGCGCCCATTTGCGGCAGTGACCGTGATGCTGTCGGGCGGCGTGACGTCAGCGGGCCCGCGCCGCCGCCGCGCGCCCGACCTGCGCCCCGTCGCCATCGAGCCCACCGGCGACGGCCGCGCCGCCGTCACCTCGGTGCTCGTCAAGTAAGTGCCGTTCTAGCTTAGTGACGTGATGCTGTCGGGCGGCGTGACGTCAGCGGGCCCGCGCCGCCGCCGCGCGCCCGACCTGCGCCCCGTCGCCATCGAGCCCACCGGCGACGGCCGCGCCGCCGTCACCTCGGTGCTCGTCAAGTAAGTGCCGTTCTAGCTTAGTGACGTGATGCTGTCGGGCGGCGTGACGTCAGCGGGCCCGCGCCGCCGCCGCGCGCCCGACCTGCGCCCCGTCGCCATCGAGCCCACCGGCGACGGCCGCGCCGCCGTCACCTCGGTGCTCGTCAAGTAAGTGCCGTTCTAGCTTAGTGACGTGATGCTGTCGGGCGGCGTGACGTCAGCGGGCCCGCGCCGCCGCCGCGCGCCCGACCTGCGCCCCGTCGCCATCGAGCCCACCGGCGACGGCCGCGCCGCCGTCACCTCGGTGCTCGTCAAGTAAGTGCCGTTCTAGCTTAGTGACGTGATGCTGTCGGGCGGCGTGACGTCAGCGGGCCCGCGCCGCCGCCGCGCGCCCGACCTGCGCCCCGTCGCCATCGAGCCCACCGGCGACGGCCGCGCCGCCGTCACCTCGGTGCTCGTCAAGTAAGTGCCGTTCTAGCTTAGTGACGTGATGCTGTCGGGCGGCGTGACGTCAGCGGGCCCGCGCCGCCGCCGCGCGCCCGACCTGCGCCCCGTCGCCATCGAGCCCACCGGCGACGGCCGCGCCGCCGTCACCTCGGTGCTCGTCAAGTAAGTGCCGTTCTAGCTTAGTGACGTGATGCTGTCGGGCGGCGTGACGTCAGCGGGCCCGCGCCGCCGCCGCGCGCCCGACCTGCGCCCCGTCGCCATCGAGCCCACCGGCGACGGCCGCGCCGCCGTCACCTCGGTGCTCGTCAAGTAAGTGCCGTTCTAGCTTAGTGACGTGATGCTGTCGGGCGGCGTGACGTCAGCGGGCCCGCGCCGCCGCCGCGCGCCCGACCTGCGCCCCGTCGCCATCGAGCCCACCGGCGACGGCCGCGCCGCCGTCACCTCGGTGCTCGTCAAGTAAGTGCCGTTCTAGCTTAGTGACGTGATGCTGTCGGGCGGCGTGACGTCAGCGGGCCCGCGCCGCCGCCGCGCGCCCGACCTGCGCCCCGTCGCCATCGAGCCCACCGGCGACGGCCGCGCCGCCGTCACCTCGGTGCTCGTCAAGTAAGTGCCGTTCTAGCTTAGTGACGTGATGCTGTCGGGCGGCGTGACGTCAGCGGGCCCGCGCCGCCGCCGCGCGCCCGACCTGCGCCCCGTCGCCATCGAGCCCACCGGCGACGGCCGCGCCGCCGTCACCTCGGTGCTCGTCAAGTAAGTGCCGTTCTAGCTTAGTGACGTGATGCTGTCGGGCGGCGTAATGACGTTACAAAAGTGCACCCCCGGACTTTAATCAAGTCAGGCCTATCCAGTGCCGAACTAAGCCAGCGCGGGGCCTTAGCAAATTCGACCAAGGGAGGACTGTGTAGACCTATTTTATTAAAAAAGATAAAATAAAATATTTTATGCGAAGACGTTATTTTCCTCATTTACCGTAACCGTTAAATACTTCCAGAAAATTAGGTCTGACCCAAATGTCTCCACAACGACCGGTCCTGTGTGTTTCGCATCCATCGGATTCCCACGACCCTCACCATGTTATCGGTTCTCTTGTTGAAGCCCTTCCAACTGCGGTTACCAGTCCAGAACCTTTCGGCCCCATCGACCATCTGTTCTGCGAGCAATGTCGCTAGCCCAGTGAAGATAAGCTAAGTGGCAGCTATCTTCACTCTTGATTCAATCACGCAAGGGAATTCTGAGCATCCCATTGCTCTTTTTTTTTAAACAATATAAACTAGTGCTTAGACAACATCTGAAGAACATTGTGAACCACCATGTATCAGAGCCATATGTCATCAATGGTAATACGCACTGGTCTTAGACTTTCGTTTCGAGACAACCAGTGTCTCGAGGTGGTCGGACAATATAGTCGAAGTCAGTTGAGCTCCCTGATAGTTTAGATAAATTCTCTCACTGGTTATGGAGGAATTGAAGTTGGATCACGTTTGATAGCCCTGGTTTAAAGCTGGATTTACATTTCATTTGGACTCAGGATCGTTGGAATCCTCTCGACTAAAGTTCACGGAAACTAATTTTGATGAAATTTAGTGTAATGATAGACATGACACACCTTGAAGGACATAAAATAATACACTTTTTATGAAGGTCGTACATTTTCTAGAGAGAAATTCCAACTATCACGCGGGTGAAGCCACAGGCCAAATTTAGTTAATTTTAATAGCCTCGGTCAAGCTTATTCTTAAAATACCCCTATAAAGAATAAGCTTGAATGAGGCTTCGAATCAAACTACATATTTTGTATATCTATGTGAAAATTACAATAGACACCAATAGCCCCGTAGATTTTAAGATCGGTTATGTGAAAAGAATGGGGGAATTCTAAGAGGTTCTGTAGACATTTACTTGCAGAAGAGTCTGAAGTAAATTGTCTATCATATTCAAAGAAATCAGCTGTATTTAGATTTTGTGTAGTAGAGATTTGACTTTGACTAGTATTTTTTACGTTCAAGTGCGAGTTTCCTGAATGTCCCCGCAGATTTGGGGGCCTGTAGCATTTGCTACTCTTGCTACATGACTAATCCGCCACTAGGCCTATTGATATCCTCGGTTGCTTGGGGGACTTTTCATAACATCTTACTTTTACTCCATTGTGTGCGTTAATAAATACAGTTGTAAGGGATCTATTTTAAAGGTCGAAAAAGTACACCGGGGAGTCGTTTACAGTCTTTTATTTATACATTCTTGAGACAAGCAGACTGAAGAAATTTCTCCAGACACGACTTTAATGTTTCTGTTTTTTAGTCATATTCATGTAATAAGCATGCTATGTGCAGGTTGCCGGGTGGGTCCCGCGTGCCGGTGCGTCTGGCGCTGGCGTCGTCGCTGGTGCTGGTGGCGCGCGCCCCTGCCACGCGCCAGCGCCGCGCGCCGCCCCTTGCGCGCTTGGCCGCGCACACCTAGCCGCCCACACCTGGCTGCGCACACCTAGCCGCCCACACTTGGCTGCGTACACCTAACCACCCACACCTGGCTGCGCACACCTAGCCGCCCACAACTGGCTGCGCATACCTAGCCGCCCACAACTGGCTGCGCACACCTAGCCGCCCACAACTAGCTGCGCACAGCTAGCCAACCGCGCCCTCTCTCTGATACACCGCGAGTGATTGCCGCGCTTGGTCGCCCGCTTTTCTAGCCAGCTCTGAAAAAGTGGGGATTACAGGTGCAAACAGACGCTCTAACGTTGTTTTTGTGTAAAATATACGTATCCACCCGGCTACAAATGACGTATGTCGTCGACGACCGTATCGATGTAAGTTAATTTTCAACCTATTTAGGGCAGTTGTTATAGATTTCTACAATATGTATATATCGATCGGTGAGTGGTGCGATTGGTCTCCACTTACACAATTGTGTCGAGGATCTGCTATTGTCTTCGCGAAACATTGAATCTCGTGCCTGCGCTGACTCGACGCGAGCGAGGAGCCAAAGGTATCAAAATTGAGCGCATGTCATGCGCGGGTTGTGAATAGCCGATATTCGCTAATCTGTTGTGTTGATTATCTCGAAATTTTATTATGTAATGTTGACGCCACATTTTGTTAATGAAATGTTATTGAATGTCTATTTTATGAGTTAGCTTCAGATCTTTATTTACAAGTTTTTAGTAGATGAGTAAAATATTGCAGCTGAGTATTTCTAAGGTACCTTAGAAAACTATGTTCCTACGGATAGATGAATCTCTTATGATAAAAGATATTATTAGTTATTAAATTACATATCTACGGCAGTTATTTTCTAAATTTATATTTTAATGTAAAAAGTAGCTTGATTTGTTGCTTGATTCTGAAATTGTACAATGTATTACATAATTACTCATTATGTTGCCTTACCTTTACTATTACTTGTGTTAATGAATTTTAACTTGCCAAATAATACTACCGTAAATATAAATAATTGAGATTTTTTAGTGCGTATTATCCCAATTAAAAAGCTAATTTTGTATATAAATGTTACAAACGCAATAAATTACGTAACTGCTGGTCAAATCAAATGTAATATAAATGCGTATCCATAAGTATTATTTGTATCTCACATCAACAGAAAAGATATAAGCTATTAACAGTTTGAGAACCGGCGACCAACCGAGGATAGGCGTCAATAAGATAATGACACGTAGAGCTCTTAAATACGTAAGGTAAACTACTTTGAATTTATCGATGTCTATATTCGTCGGTAGAAGCTAAATTATATCAGAACCAGGAGTCAGAAGCTGATGGCAGATAATCTATTTTTAATGTTTTATAGCATATTAATGCCGACCGACGCTTTAATCGGTATGAACGGTCAAGTTATACCTAACGTCATAATAAGCAAACAATATATTTGTGCAATAATAAAAAATATTATGGCATAACAACATTAGTTTCGATACTTTACAAACACGAGATGTGTACAATCATGCGTTCCAAATAATAGCAACGATTTTTACGCCATGTTGTGACGTCATAGCTGTCAAATCGAAAAATTGTGTAGGGTGCGCAAAACAAGATTTTTTTTCAATAATGTTTGTTTACAAATTAAGTCAACGAAAAATGTCTAAACAGAATCCCGTTCTTTAATTTTGCTAATCTCTGCGTCACTGTGTGAAGTGTCTGAGTAGTGGCAAATGGAAGAAGACGGTGAATTGTTCCTAACAATGAAAATAAGAAAGAAAACAATTATTTTAAAACCTATTTTAGAATAAACAATTTTACATCACCTAGATTTAACTAAGAATCAATAATACAAAGCAAAAAACCGTTATTAATACGCAAATAAGGTTTTTTTTGCAAACCGTACTTTTCAATCAACATTTGACAGATCGAGGTTATTGACTTTCCCATTCTTATTTGGAACGCATAGTACTGTAATTATTTTGTGAATAGATCTTCTAATGCTTGTTTATGTATTAAAGCAAAACATTTTGATTATTAAATTGCTCATTAGTAATCAGCAGTATTGTGTAAATGGATTGATCAATTATTTGATGTGTAAGTAGAATTATATAAAATAATTAGTTTTAACTTTAAAATAGTAAGAGAGTACTGAATATTGTTATGGCTACATTATTAAGTTATACATAATCAAATGAATTGTACTTGATCAAAGGTATTAACTGAGTCCAAAATACATTCCATTTGTATAACTTTGTACATAAAATAATGTGTAATAAATTGTGTATTACCAAATTTTAGATCAGGTATCAAAGAGCTTTAAGGATATTTATACTAAGAAAATTTATTGCTCATAATCTTCGATTAGATCTTTCTTGATATACATTTAAATGCATTTATATATAATTTCCTTCTCATACTGTATACATTTTTTATTTAGAACTGATGAAGAGGGATTTCTTTATAATGTCCGTAGTTTACATTTAAGTTGTGGTTGAATGATGTATGTGGATTTTGAATGCATTTGTGGCATACTGAAACGGTGATGGAAATAATGCAGTAAAATTATAATTATTGTCTATACTATTAGATTGGTAGTGTTCATTCAAATGTAACAACGCTAGCAAGGCTAGCTCAACACAGGCATCTATTTCAATAGATGAAATACATCATGTATTACCTAATTTCGTCCTTTTTTATGCTCAATGGTATGGGTTTATACCATATTGAAAAGATATCCTAATATAATATTAAATGGATTGCCAAAATGACACAAGGCATTTTCATTATAACTGATACAAGTACACTTAGCACTTTCTTCTGTTATGATTGCTCTCACAGTAATAGTGTTGTTCACTTGTATTTATAAAGTTGTAGTTTATATTCTTTATTGATAGGTATTGGGTTTACCTTAGAAAAATAAGCATAATTTTATTTGCTCAAAATATTTTTATATTGAACTATGACAGCTTGTAATGCATTTTTATATTTGAATATCCTTTGTTGGAACAATGATATTAAATCAATTCTTTCTTGGTCTCCCATATTGATGAACATATTTAGCTAAGTTAAAGCCATCCTTGCTTTTCTTCAGGTGTGATATTATTTTAAGTTTACTTTAAACAATCTATTTAATTAAAAGATGCCCATCCATATATTTTTATTTTGTACTGTATTTTATGTAAATGAATGCCATTTGTAATTTTTTTAGATTTAATTTATTTCGTAAATTTCATATTGTTAACATGTTGTAAGTACCTGCAAAAAATATCTGGGCAGCTTCATAATTGATTAAAATAGGGTGTTTCAAAATATGGCCACTTATACAAAATTTTAAAATGTTGTAACCTCACCCACCACTGTTGTAATAAAATATCCATGACTGCATGTTCAAGGCAATATCTTCTTTATTAAATGGAATCTTATGGCAGTATTATGTATAAGCAATATATATATTTTTGTTTAACCTGAATGTATAATAAATGTTTATAAAATAAAATATACTGTTGGTTGTAAATCAAGATTTTTACTTCATTTTAAACACAAAATACAAGTATTTAGAAGCAACATTATCAAACTGGTTGGAAGTCACTGTTGAGTTTTAACCAGGTTGACTTACAAAATTTGGTAAGTAAAATAAATTATAGAACCTAATGAATTACTTATGCAATTATAATATGAACTTAATATTTATGTATAGATAATATTGAGAAGAGCAACTTAATTATTAAATGATAACCCACATTTTCTATTGATCTTTTTGAGTAAGTAGATGCGTTTTGATTTTCTGGAGCAGTTCTTTCTTTACAGTGTCAGGGACCAGAGCTCGGGCACGAGGTGTTACCTTTGAAGCTAACATATCAAATGTGATGTTATTGCTTTCATTTTCCTTAACAACATCTCTGCAAAGCATTCGGACTTGATCTCTCCAACCACATTCAATTAACCGACGCCTTAGGAGTTCTTTAAACCTGCAACAAAATTAATCTTCACGTGAAATGTTTAAAAGTATGAAGCTGCTTCACTTTATTGGTTGGCCAAACCTAGGTAAACCCCCATTAATGTGGGCTTTTTACGTCAGTAACAAGGATTCAGCATTTTAAACCAGGATACAGAATGATACCATATATTGACAATGGTCTGCAAAACTACCGTTACTAATAAAATGCAAATTTATATCAGTACCTTTCCCGGTCTCCAGTTAAAACCAAGCGCTGGTGTGCTATGGTATTGTTTACAGTCATGTTAACCTGAAAATATAGAGATAGTATTTTGTACTATGAAGGTACGACACCATAAGAAAATAATAAGGTAGGTTGTGGAAGTGTTACAAATGCATACGCACCTATTCCGTTTCAATATGTACCGGAATAATTATTCAAAAAATTGGTCAAATTTACAAATAGTCAACAATCAAACAAAAGTATCAACAATCACAAATCTAGGGATTGATTGAGTGAGAGAATGATCACAAAAATTTAGAAGTGTATGTCAAAAAGTGACAGTGACATTACGGTTTATTTTTTTATAAGAAATTGTCTCGTAAAGAGTAGCGAACATGGTAGGTTTGCGTTGTGTGCTGGTTTAGCGATCGGCCAACTCGCATATTCTTCAATTCGAGGTTCTCGTGTTGGAATCAAATGGTGATTGATTTGAGTAGCAAGTCGAGTCAACTCGACTCGGTGGCCAAAAGCGGCCGGTAGAGTAAAGATTACTTCCAAGCGAAACATTATCCTCCCATCTTTTCTTTGAGATCGATTTAATAGGCAAGATAATTAAACTTTTATTCAACATTGTTTGCTGGGTCCACCTTTTTTCTCGGCTTTGAACACGATATTACTTCATGATTATTCTGATGATGATATAAAATGAGTGAAATTTAATGTAGCCAAAGGAACTTGCATACCCTATGGACTGGAATGATTATGAAAACGTCTGGAAGCAATATTACAAATTCTAAAGTGTACTACTAAAAATTAAGTTTATATCTATTATTGTCAAGCAAAGGGGAATAATTACTCCAAGCAATACAACTAGAAAGTTGGAGTTTGTCCCTTTCTCACCTCCATCTACCTACAAATAGGGTAACTGTAAATTTACAATTTAAATAGCAAATTAGTTTTTTAATATTTGAATTTACTACGTGAGTCATATTATAATGTCGATGATTTAATTTAATTATTTAAATTGTGATATGGTTATAATATTACACCCATATAATGACACCATAATTTACAAGTTGCCTCAATAAAGATACAATTAGGATTCTCGCCACGGGTTTCTTGGTTAGCACGTGTGGTTTGAAAGTTTTAACTGTTTCCGAGTGACTTGTTCGTTGAGTCGCGGGAGTGCGGTCGATGCGAGACGCACAGGGTCGGTCGTTGTGGCTTCGATTGGGGGAGGCCTATGTCCAACAGTGGACTTCTTTCGGCTGAAATGATGATGATGAGTGACTTGTTTGTAAACAGTTTTGTTTTGTGATTGTCTTATATTTTATCAAGTCTATTCAAGTTGAATAGAAATAAACCTCCCGATCCTGATCCTCCTGGCATCTAAACCTCACCAAATTTCCTATCCCAAAAACCATTGTCGCAATTTGCTGATGTTGTTTGAGCACTATAGAAATGGATGTGTCCCAGAATACTCGAAAACGCCCCGGTGTCGAAGATACTCCCATTGCTACTTTACCAAAAAAACAGCCTAAGAGTCCAATTGGTCGTGTAAGATACTGTGCCATGGATAAAAACTCATATTTCGTGCATGTCTCTCGGTTGGAAACTTCACCAAACGCAGGCACCGCACTACATCCTGTAAAGTTTAATAAATTCTTATTACTCAACAATATTTACAAATGTTCGCCGGGAAGGAGTCCCATAATAAAATTGGTAGACGTCTAACAATGTCTCTGCTGTTGAACTCCTTGTTAAACTCTTACTAGGTAGTACTAACGTACTCGTAGGAGATATAAGTGTAGTATCTGGAAGGATGGTAGACATCACAGTTTTCTCAGTATATATTGCTCACCCTCATCAAAACTTTTTACCTATTCTTAGAAATATTTTTTCCAATGTTCAGGTCCAATACTGGTCATGGGCGACTTTAACTACCACGTATACGTACCTATAATATACGTACCTATAATATTCACGTCAGTCTATTGGGCCTTCTGAAAAAGTACCTATAAGAAAGTTGATGAGTGTTTAGTTAGTAAATATACAACATATGTCTTTTATAGAATTTCACAGAAACTACTGAATGGATTGATATATATTCTAATTTTATCGTCATAGTTATGTACCTTTTAACTTTATCATCATCATCAACCTATTGCGAGTTACTGCTGCGTATGGGCTTCTTTTCCCTTGTGTGCTATTTTTCCGTCTCGGGCTAATCTTGCCTAAGTATGATATGACCTTTTATCTAAAGGAATAATAAACATTTTTCATTAAAATCGTTTCAGAAGTTAAATAAATTTGGCAGAAAATTAGTTTTTTTTTTTTAAATTCTTGATCTATTTTCTACTCTAGTTGGTTGCTTATTTCCTATTGTCGTTGTAGCATGGTAACACAAATTTGAAATTGTCAATGTGTTAGTACTGTCAGTGTCACTGCCAAGCTCATGAGCTGTCAAGTTAATCAATCATGAAGCAAGTTTATGAATAGTTCGCGGAGTCAAGTTGACCTAGCGGTTTAGCATGTGCAGATGAATAGTTCGCTTGCTTGAATTTAATGTGTTGTTGTTATTTTATTTTTATTCAACGAAATTTACTTGAAAATAGTCTGAAAGCTACTGTGAATAGTTTCAGTGACTTCTTGCAATTTTTTTTTACAAAAATGGCTCACGTTATGTTATTGGATTCAATTGATGAAGATATTTTTGTATGTGGAACATGCAAAGCTGTGTTTAACTCCTTGCAAGTATTTCTGGATCATAAAAAAATACAATGTAATAAGGTCGTTTTGGAAGAAAGGTTTACGAATGCAAATTTGGTGCAGGCAACAGTTAGTAGCGAACCCTTTTCGGAAAGCATTGTAACATTACATCAAGGCAATGAACTCCCTGACCCTGTTTCGGAACAAAAATTGCCTAAAGATCTATCTTGTTCCACATGCAAGAAAAAATTCAAAAAAATGAAAACTCTTTTGGCCCATTTGAAAATTCATAGTGAAAAACCTTATCAATGTCCTATATGTGGTCGCTGTTTTATTCAAAATTCGCATTTACAAAGACACATTACATCTCATCGAATGTGGCCAGATGGCATTAAAGAAACTACGGCAAGAACTCTTGAAGAAGAACTGTTGAGTTACACATGTCCATATTGCAACTTGATTTTGGATAATTACAGTCAGTTCCGAGCTCATCAAAAGAACCACTTATCTTTAAAAAAATTGAAATGCATTCAAGGGGACTGTATAGAGTATTTTGATACAGTTGAGAGTTTACTTCAGCATGTGTCCAAATTGCATTCCTGCCCCATTTATTCTTGTCATATGTGTAACTCTACATTTACCAGCTTAGAAGACATTGCTACACACCAGCAGAGTCATAATGATATGTCTAAAGACAAACAAACAGAATTGAAAGTATATAAATGTCCACAATGTGATGCTAGATTTCGTAAATCAGAAAAACTGTCTCTTCACTTGCAAACAGAGAGCCATAATAAAATGTGCATCCATTGTAACAAGACATTTGCTAGTGATAAGAGACTACGCCTGCACTTACAGCTACACAGGACCTTCAAACCATTTCAGTGCACTATTTGTAACAGCAGTTTCCACATGAAGAAATATTTGACAACACACATGCTGAAACATGGTAATAGGCAGTTCAAATGTTCAGTTTGCAAGTATACATTCAAAAGGCAAGATTTGCTTCAAAGACACATGAAGTTACACCAAGCTAAGAAAATGTTAAAATGTCCTTTTGAAGACGCTTTAGACTGCAAGAAAGTGTTTAGTCGTACTGACAAACTGAAATCTCACATAAAGGTTCATACAAAACCAATGTTACAAAATATTAGTCCTATAGTGAAAGATTCACCGAAAAATGAGCTTGTAAAGAATTCCGTAGCCCTGTCAAAAACAAAGACTATTAATGAGTGTCAGGTGTGATGGTGTCCAAAAGATTGTTTTCTGAAAAATATCTTCAGTTATTTGGAAATAAATTTATAAATAATATAAATATGTTGAAAGGATTCAATAGGGTCATAAAAATAATAAAACTGTTATGAATATACTAAACTGTAAAATGATAATGATTTTTACGTCACTACAAAGATAAATACCTAAAGTGATTAAATAAAGAGTCTTGTTAAACCATGCTATGCACTTGGAGGGCTTCCCTCATAGACAGCTAGCTATATCTAATTAAGTAGTAAGTCAGTGGAGCTAGCGAGCTGCTATGTACTGGACACCTACTAAAAGTGACTAGAACAAGAATAAGAATTTGTGAAATGGATTTCCATAGTCCTTTGGTGTTTCTAGTTGTTGTATCAACTCATCTTGTTTTATCCAATGTAAGTGATTGTATATTATAGGAACTAGATATTAATTTGTATCATAAGAATAGTGCATTTATTATATTGACGTCTCTGGGTAATGCACCAGTAATCGTAAACTTTTTATGTGAATAAGTCTACAATTTAAGAAATCACATTATACAAAAGTATAATAGCATCAATATGTTTTTGAACAGAAAGAAATATTAATGGCGTTCTGATTTCTATATTTAATATTTCAGGCCCGACAGTTCCGGGTTACTGATCAGGTGTATTTTGATATTAAAAGTGAAGATAAACTACTTGGACGTGTGGTTATTGGTTTGTTTGGTGACTTGGCCCCAAATGCTGTGAAAAACTTCAAAGTGTTAGCCACAAAAGGCATCAAGGGGAAGTCTTATAAAGGCACCTCATTTAACCGTATAATTAAAAGATTCATGGTTCAAGGTAAACTGAATATTTAATATATTATTTACCACATACTACACACAATTTTAATTGTCCATTGTATGGCTTAAGGTTAAGCCAGGCTGCAAACGTTCGGTTGTATGTAAGAAGATCATTTAGGTTTCCAAATCAGATTTTCTGATCAGGAAACCTAAACAGAAAACCGAACGTTTGCGGCCGGCCTAAGACTGCCAGGCTCAAACGGGATTCGGCGAGTCACGTCAGCCGCATGCACGCCATACGTCTGATGTGACCCGCGGTGGATACACGCCTAGCGGTCCGAGACTGCGCGGGAGAAGAATGTCTGGAAGGACTTGGGGGAGGCCTTTGCCCAGCAGTGACAGTAAAGGCTAGTTAAAAAAAAATATTTTGGACCTTATTGTTGTGTTAAGAGTAATTAATTTTTTTTATTTATTTTGAATATGGATTTTAGGTGGTGATGTGGTAGCAGACGACGGAACCGGCTCCACAAGCATATACGGCGATACTTTCAGTGACGAGAACTTGGAGACGCAGCACAGTGGAGCTGGTTTTGTGTCCATGGCTAATAAAGGTATTTTGGGTGTTATTGTTTTTGATGTGCTATGATTTTTTGATAATTTTTAACGTGTTTACTTGTGTCGCAGCCAATCAGCTAAATTTGCAATTAATTGCCTAGCCTTTTTACTAAACGGCGCGGGAGCCTTTATCTAGCCGCCCGAATGATATTCAGCTATTCAATCACACAACTAGTAGAACAGACTTGGATCGATAAAGTTTATTTAGGCAATTGCCTAGCTCAGACATTTGAGAAAGGCAAGTCTTAAAATTAATTTTGATTGCCGGACACAATTGTCGGATAAGCCGGCAATGTGTCGAGGATGGTCGTAAATGAGCCGTCGTTGTGGGTCGTGATGAGGATGTCTTTGTCTGCAGGTTTTAAAAGAAACTAACGTGAAGAAAACATAAACCTAATCTAACGCGCTCCATCGTCAACCACATCATCAGAAACCATAACGTGAGATAGTGGTCAAGCGCGAGTCTAACAACAATAAAAAAGAAATGTCATCTTATTCAAACCTAACCGGTCCATGTCGGGGTATCCTGAATGTCATCTTCTTCAAACCTAACCTGTCCATGTCGGGGTATCCTACATTTTTTTTGTCACTTGGTCACCCTATTATATGAATACCTGAGCAATTAGCGTGCTAGTTCATTAAAAGTTGTATTAGACGTATCGACTGAATATAATTCAGGTCGCTAATTAAATGACGCAGTTACTAAATATCAGACATTGTTAGCTGATTTGCGAATGAGGCTTCTTTGCTGCTGTACTAACAATAAATTATGTTTCAGGGCCCAACACAAATGGTTGTCAATTTATCATAACAACTACTGGGACACCCTGGTTGGATAATTTGCATACTGTAGTTGGAAAGGTAATGTTCAATAAGACTTCTTTTTACTGTCTGAGGGTCAGTTCACACCGAGACGCGACGCGACACTGCGCGAAGTGAGACTCAAAATATAACTTTATTTACTACACGAAATGATACACATTTCATTGTGAGAATTATATGTTGCACCACGCAGCGCTGCGTAGCGAGGCATCTCGAACTGAAATGTGTATCTTTTCGTGTAGTAAATAAAGTTATATTTTGAGCCGCTCTTCGTGCAGTGTCGCGTCACGAACTGACCCTTATAGCATCACAGAAAGTAGCTCACGACACAGAAATGTAGGAGATAGAACGAGGAATGTTTACTGCCGCGCTTACGCGCAAATTCAACCATTGTAACTTCTAACGAATTAGAAGCCATGAACTCAACAGCAAAACTACGATACTATCGATGTCATACTGATATAGTTTCAGTGAGTTCAGGGCTTAATAATATAAGCCTTAAATCGCATTTGCTACGTATGTAATCCTCGAAAAGTAGGTAAGGGGAGTAACAGTGCTTCAGACTGCGGCTGAAACTGAAACTTCCGTAACATGATCTGGTTTTCGTGGGGGAAAAAATTGACAATCTTAATCAGTCCTATTTTATCACATACTGGCAACCCGCCCCAGCTCCGCACGGGTGTTACAGATCTTTGAAATTCTTAGCTTTTCTCTACTATTATATAATTTTGTATTTATTATGCCTACAACTAAACCTTCCTCATGAATCACATCGTTGTATTTATCGTTACATACTCAAACATTTGAGTATATCGCGTTCATACAGACAGACAGACAGGCAGAGACTGTAGGGGACTTTATTTTATAATATGTAAGGATTATACATATATTATTATTTTAAGCATTGAGTTACTGATATTTTAGGTACAAATAACATTACTTTTTGCGTTGTAAATAAGGTACCTACAACATAATATCTGATCACAGCATGAAACCTCTCGGTTTCGGTAAGCCGAAACTTAAACCGAATAACTTATTTACTAATAACAAATAATTAACTGTCTAAAGGTTGTGGAAGGTCAGAACGTGGTGCACATGCTAGAACACACGCCGACGGATGTGGATGACAGGCCGCTACTGCATGTGTACATCGCCGACTGTGGACTTCTGCCTACCCCGCAAGCCTTCTACATTTCCGATGACCCTTATGAGTAAGTTTAATTTTTTGAAAAAGTTGTGATTTGTTTTTGAGTCCGTAGATCCAACCATCAGACTTAAATTATAGTTATACAGGGTTTACAAAACAATAAAAAGTCGATGAAAAAAAATCCACAGGGCATGAGAAGTGTTTTGGGGTCTGAAAGGATAGCAGATGACCCCTCCCGTCGACCATTTCAATTTGGCACACGATGCACCAAACACCCTGTATAGTTAAATGTTTATTTATCAACTCACGTTGTGAAAACCGTTTTAAATATGACTCCACGGCCGACGGGAGATTTTTAAACTGTGCGCATCATAGGATATGTTAACGGTTCGAACCAAATATGTTTTTGGTTAACAAAACAAAACATTTGTATAGTGTACTGCATTTAAAATCATGAAATTTTAAGGTGATACAATATCATTTAAGCTTAGCAATAGCATTTAAGCAGCAAATAAGGCTTTTTATGTTTACTTTGTTTTTTTAACTATAAAATTAACAGCAAACTTTTGTCTTATTTCCAGTCTGTGGGCATGGATCAAAGCGTCGGCTGTGCCACTAACCATGTCCTTCTCAATCCTCGGTTTCTTTCAATGGATGATGAGGAAAATGGAAATATAAGAAACATTACACGACATAATAATATGTAATCAGGTATCTTGTAGGTACTCTTAAATTTAGATAATGATGTGTTTTTCTTACTATTTTGTCTCTAAATTGTTATCTATAGAGTGAGCGTTTGGAATAAAATGATTACGGCACATCTATGTTTTAATATACCCAAGATTTCTCTTAGGTGATATCGTCGATTCGTTTATTATCATTAAAGTAGCCTAGTTCGGTCCTCTCAAAGACATTAAATATATTCTACCAATAGACAGGACATAGCGAACAAAATCGTAATCCGATAATTATTACCTAGTGGTCATAAGTCGCTCAGTCTAGTATGACACCCTTACACGTCAAGTCGTGTTTGTATCCGCTCTATGCACTAAAACAAATTCATTTTCTGAGAAAATATGCCAAAATGCGCATTACGCTATTGCAAATCTTGTTATGGTAAAATGACTGGACCTAACTTCTGTTTATTTTTGGTATTTATGAAGTAATTAATTAGAGTTCAATCATTTTTATAAATAGTTCTAGAACATTTACTGATTTTGTGATAACGCCATCTATTGCTGAAAAGCTTAACCTTACCTTAATCACACACTGATACTACCACGAGCTCATAACGTGATCCATTTTACGACCTAAACCGAACTGTTATAGGGACGGAGCTATATAGGGTGTATAGCTATTTATTCACTATATTTTAGGCGTACATTTATCACTATAACATTTACAAACCTACCTAGCGAGGCGAATCCTCGCCTATTTGATATCTTAAATAAAATTTAAGTGTCTCTGGTCGAATTACGCTACGAATTGCTGCCCCATCCACCGTATTCTCCAGATTTGGCCCCTTGTGACTTCTTTCTGTTTCCTAATCTGAAAAAATCACTCGCCGAGAATAGATATGGATCGAATGAGGAGGTCATCGCCGCCAAGGAGGCCTATTTTGCAGTTTGACAAAAAATATTTTTCCGACGGGTTAAAAAAGTTGGAGCATCGCTGGGCTAAGTGTATCGAACTAAATGGAGACTATGTTGAAAATAAATTGCCACTTTTCCAAAATTTTCGTTTACTTTTTGTAGGCTAAGTATTTATTGAATGACCCTCGTAGCTCCTCCGTAGTCTCAGTCATGACTTCTATTACTATGACTACAGCAGGTTTTAAAGCATAAACCAACCGACTCAGGCGTTCGGATTTTCCAGCATTATGATTTTGAAAGTTTTTGTTACTTTATCATTTACACAGAGCATGAACATATAATCGTCGTATTCTAGAAGTAGCAAAATAAATTATTGAAATTTACGTCCCGTCAATGTTCTTCTCTGATTTCTCACTATCAGATCATCATCTTCCTGCCTCAAAACGTTTTTCTTTCATTCTGTCCTGTTTCTTTGGCCTCCCGCTCCTTCTTCATCCATGCACATACTAATAACTCTTTTAGTAACATGAGTTTTATCCCTTTCCTTCATCCTTTCTCACATGACCATACCAAAACAAACGATTCCCTTTCTATTTTTCAGTCGCTGGCGCCACATCTAAACGTCATCTAAAATACTCCGATTTATACATTTCGTTAAATACCGTCTCAATATTGGCATCTCTACTACCTACATGCAATCTTTTTCCATCCGTATTTTTCACAGCCTAGCCCTCAAATAAAGATAACTACCGCTACTCTCTTTAGGATTTAGGCATTTCGAGTTTGCTTTCATGGAACTCCTGCAAAATGTATTGTCAAAAGCCGTCTTCTTAAGGAAGGATCTCGAGGTTATTGTGATTGGTCTATAGTTCAGCAGGATCGGATCGGCTAACTTTTATGGGTACGTATTGGTTGTAAATTAGCACGCTGCTAGGACTCTGGCACCATTCTGGTTTTAAGAGAGAAGCGATATAGGCGGGTCGATCGAGGATCAAAATTGCTTGCTACTCGAAGAGCAGGCCGCCAACTTGAACCTTATTTTGTCCACTAGGAACTTTGGTACCTACACAGTTTAGGCCATATATTTAAACCCTTCTTCTACCAAGTTAAGCAAATTCTTCAGGAATGAGAAAGAAAAAACATTTTTATGAATCGATTTTATTTTTTCATTCATGTTTAGAATACATAGTTAATAAAAAATATATGTACAAACAATCCCTCCTTGTTCTACACTGTGAAGTAACTATCTATTTATAAATTAATTCTTTGTTTTAAAAAACTTATTTCAACGTCTTCACTTCCTAAAAATGTTTAAGATCCTATTCAAAGCAGGCATTTCTCTTCCTGTATGTTATTTACTAAATGTTAATCGTTATTTTAGTCTTGTGATGCACCCACATAACAATACTTTCCTACCTACGGCTTTTCTTTACAGAAACAATATTATTTAACATTTATTATGGTCTTAGTTTAAGCAGATCGGAAAAGTAGACCAAATACGGAGTGAACAAGTCAAATATCGTGCAGCTAACAGCCGTTGTCGGCTCGCTGCATAGACGAATTGGGCACACAAAACAATTTTTACAACTAGTCGGCGGAGATGAGCAGCTTCGCATGTTTTCACTAACGTCAAGCAAAACAGTTTCTGTCAGTTTTCCGTTCCGTTTATTACGTCTCAGACAATCGGTGTTGTAACTTCAGTACTGCATAATGATTGGGATATACTAACGCAGTGCAGTAATATGTTGCTTAGTGTTAGTGAAAACGGGAATTTGTCGTTAACAGTGGTCACACTGTTTGTAGGGGGCACTACACACAATATAGAGCACTTTTATTAAAATGTTAGTCCTTTATGTTCAGTAAGTCGGTATCGGCTATAGTAACAGCAGTGTAGCGGCGAGGAGTATGATGGTAGGAGCCAGCACGTGCGAGGCGGCCGCGTCGGGCGTGACGCGCGCGTCCGTGCCCGTGTCCGACACCTGCTGCGCCGAGCTGCCGCACGCGCGCGCGCACGAGGCCCACGCGCGGCACACGTCGCACGCGCTGGCGGGGATCGGGGAGAAGAACACGCGGGCACGGTGACCTACGAGACGAATAAACGGTACAGTATATTATTGAGATAAGCAGATACGTACCTACCTAGAGATAAGGATGTATGTAGGTACAAACTTATTTTTAGTATATGCGAAACCTGAATATAGTTTGTTCATAATCAGTAACTGAATCGATTCCAATATTTTTTTCACCTTGTTATATTTTTTTCCAAAAAATATTTAAAAATGGTGGATGGATCGCATCATCAGAATTGGATTTTGAATAAAATGAGGCCAATCTGGAAGCATATCCTATATGGGAAAAAAAAATTCAGTTCTGAGGTAACAAACTCAAAAAAAAATACAACTGAATTGATAACCTCCTCCGTTTTTTGAAGTCGGTTAAAAATACTAGACACGTGTTTTGGGTTTCGCATATAATAAAAATGAGGTCGATATGTAGGTACATCATACTCACAGTGTCTATGTAATACTGATACTCATATCTAGATGTAAGCTCACCAGGAAATGAAATAAAAAAGTTGACAGTGTTAAAAACCGCAAAAAAAGCGACTAAAAAGAAACTAGTCACTTTTAGCAGGGCGATGCAGACAATAACATAAAAATAAAAGTGTAACGTACTGGAGTCATAGAGGTCCTGCAGCGTGGCCCACGCCGGCCGCTGCCTGGCCACGGGCAGCGCTCTGGGCGCGGCCAGCGTGGCGCAGCGCTCCCCGCGCGCGGCGCGCACGCCCGCCTGCACGCGCGCGCCGCCGCCCGACACGCGCGCCCACACCACGTGACGCACCGCCTGGAAACAAATGGAAATCACTCAAGTCTAGTCTTCCTTGTTGATGTTTAAAGGAGCTCCTGGTTATGTATCTAAACCCACTCCTGCATCAGCCAGTCGAAAAATAATAATAATAATTTATTATGAAAATTAGGTTACAGGGAGTGGGTAGTTCTATAACATTTTGTTTTCATTATTTAATTAACATAGCATGGTGTCCGAAGATTTCCTGCACTAGGCGAGGCCTGTCCCGCAGGAAGCTTACAAGTGTTCAAGAGTTACAAATTATAAGTAGGTATGCGCATAATAACATGATGAAATAATAATACAGTTGTCTCTTATAGCTAACATTGCAAAAATACTACTAGAGTACTAGAAGCTTACGAGGCGATAAGTTACTTAAACTAAGAATTTTGGTTGTTATGTAACGCGTGCCAAAGTTGGTTGGTGTAGATATGGGTATGCGGAACAGGGTGTAAAAATCCCACATACCTCCGTTGAAAAGGGAAATTCCTTTGTCCAGACCGTTATGAGCTGCCCGATACTTAACAGCGGGCTGTTGTACTTAAGTTAGGGCTAATAGCCGTAGTGCGGTTACACCTAGTTTTAGCCGGCTACAACTAGGTTCAGCTGGTCACATGCGGTTAAACTTGATGTATCCTACTTATCTTCGGTTAGATCTAGGTGTAGCCATCATCATAACGGCTAGAACTAGTTAGAGCCACACGCCAGTGGTTAAACTTAGATATATCCTATTTATCATCGACTAGAACTAGGGCTTCAGTGCAGTTAAGAATTAAGTTGCTAGTAACTAGGTGTAGCCGCTTTTCGGCTATTAGCTGTAACACATATATGTTCCAATCGTGTGAAGAACTGTAATACTGTGATGCAGGATTTCGAATTTTAGTACCAATGTTGCGGCATTGATGTCGTTATAAATCAATGACTTACAATTTGCTTCGGAGAGTGTGTTCCGCAAATATTATATCCATATAGGGTAGTTTTTCGTTTCACAGGCCCATGAACCTACCTATATATATGTGGTTTGATCCTATGGTCTTTTAACTAACTGCTACTATTCGTATTTGCTGATTAACTACTGTGCTTGCTACTGTGAACCTGTTGTGAAGCAGTTTTGAGAGAAGCCGGCTTTTTTTCCTGTCGTTAGAGGTGATCGAAAGTCTTACAAGAGTTATAAAGTATTGCGCCCGGTTAGACTGAAAACCCTAGCTTTTATAATTATTACTAAAGGAAAAGTCTAATACAGACTACCGATATTATACGTAAAACTCGTGCTTACCGTCAACTCTGTGAGGGTGTTTATGTCAGCTATATATCCTGATGGAAGCTGCACTGTAAGTAGCGTTAACCCACTCTCAGTTTCATTTCCTTGCGCCACGAATCTGTAAGGAAGATATTTTATTAATTCCTTATCTTTATCGTTCAAAACATTGTACGTGTACAACACCGTGCCATACCGCGGCACGGTGCCGTGTACGGTGCATTGCGAGCACAAGGCAGTTAAGTTAATTATTATTATTATTGCATTAATTTATTTTTATATACATATCATTTACATTTTTAAATATTTCTTTAAAAAAAATATATAAATTAAGACATTTAAAAATATAAAAAATAGTTGTCCGCCAATGTACGGAACAGGGTCCAAGCTACCGGTAGTTAGGGCTCCAGGGACAGGAACCTACTACCTACCACGTATCGAGGAGTATAAGCATAATCGGCCTTTCAATGTTCCCACTGCTGGGACTCAGGCCACCTCTCTAGGAGAGGGAATGGGCCGTAATCCACCACGCGGGCCCAGTGCGGGTTGGTGAATGTCGCATGTCTTCGAATTTTTGGTACAAGGGCATACCGGTTTCCTCACGATGTTTTCCTTCACCGTTTTGAGAGCAGTGGTGATAAAATAAATTACACAAAGTAATGCGCCTGGCTGGATTTGAACCCGCGACCTACAATTCGTAAGTCGGACCACTCGGCCACCACTGCTCATACTATCGAGGAGTACTTTTTATTATTATAGTAGTTGTTTGTTTATTTATACGTTCAAAAAATTAATCAGCTAGGGATGGGATAGGGGTGAGATAAGTTCTGGAAACTTTTGTCGATACAAAAGTAAAGTTTGTTGAGCTTGCTTTATTAGTTTCAATACACTGAATATATTCACTTCCTACGGTGTACCACTATTTGTACCAAATATTTATTCAGTGCGAGAATCGAACCCGCGACGCGCAGCTAATCGCTTAACAACTGCGCCAACCGTGACTTCATATCACATAAACATTATAGGTAGGTATGATTATTATTTTATTTCCTTCTATGTTATAAAACAAAATCCTTCAACTCGTCTGTCTGTCTGTTCGCGATAAACTAAAAAACGGTTTTCATACGGTTTTCGCCAATAGCCAGAGTGGTTTAGGTTAATAAATCCTTAATATAGTAGAAAATTTAAAATATTTGTAACACCCGTGCAAATCTGGGGCGCTTATCGCGAATTGTAAATAATAGGTCTTTCCTATGAAATTACCATTTTGCCGAACTGGCTATTTCAAGTCCATTTTTAGTTCCGTAACTCAAAAGGAAAAAACGGTACCCTTAAAGGATCACTTTGTTGTCCGTCTGTCTGTCAAGACCCTTTATCTCGGGAACGCGTGGAGGTATCGTGTTGAAATAAATACCATATACTGAGGTCTGTAGTCCTGTAACTTCTGAGTTAACGGAAAAAAAAGATACGGCCGTTTATGTCGTAAAAAACGTGTAATTCGACTACGACTTAAGGAAATCAAAATTCATAGTGTACTTCCCGTAGACCTAGAAACTTGAAATTTGGCATGAAGCAAGGTCTCATAACACAAGTATAGGAAAACATTCTTAACACTGTAAATTTGTAGTTAAGATTTTTAACTTAAGTACGAACTATTTTTGAAAAAGAGATTGTGTTGGATTCATTTTATAAATAAAGACCTGCGGCAATATCCAGAAACATTTTTTGAATAATAAAACTTGTACTTCGGATACAAACAATTCAACGTCTATTGTAGACAAAAAATGTTCTTTCGACGAGCGATCAAAACAAAACTTATATGAACGCGTCGCCGCCGCGCCGTGACGTGAGCGATCGCCATCTTTAGCGCGATAATGTAGCCTAACAGCGAACCCTCTAAAATTGTTATTTTGAACTTTACGCAAAAAAACTTTCCTTGCCGTAACCACTACGTTGGCAAAAATGCATTGATTGCATGGGGAATTAAAAAACGGCAATTTCATAGGTAAAGACCTATTATGTATAAGTTTTTATTACTCACCCAAAGCACACGGACAGTTGCAGCCTGTCCTTGGTAGAGACCTGATCGACTCTAGGATCCAGCGTGTAACGCGGCCAGGGCGCCGTGACGTTAGTGGCGCCGCGAGCCGATAGACCCAGGAGCCCTAAGCCTCGGCCCTCTGTCACCGCGCTTACTGACCGGCTGCTGCGGATCTGGGGAGGGAATATATCGTACCTCTAGTTAACTATGTATTGAGAATTATAGTAAAAGCATCGAAAAGGTTTTTTATGCTAACGCGATCGAAACGTTTACCGCGTTTGGTTCTCAAGCTTGGAGCGGGGCAATCGGAGCGCCGAACGTCACAAACATGTCACTCGCACAAATCAGAAGCTTCTTCTAAAACCCGCCTATGACATTCTCCCGAATTTGCTAGTCCCGATATGCAAAACGGTACGTTTTACTTTTTACAGTTTTCTAAATTTATCCCTTGCCTCGGGGTCCACTAGGGATGATGATGAGGGCCCAAAGCAAAAGCAAAGCCTTGGCTTTCGAAATGAATACTTTGGTTGGTTAATAAATTATAATATCATGTCAATTTTATTTTTTTAGATCTTAACTTCGTATAGATTAATTAGAAGATAGTGTGGAACTGCTTACCGGTTTCGTTTGTATGACGAGCGCGTTGTTCTCTCCGATCTGGAACTGTCTCGCTTCATCGGATCCAGTGACATTCACCGACACACGGAGCTTCGATGACGCTTTCACCGTTTCTGCGTACTGTGCCAGCGAGTCCATCTGAAACATATCAAGTCGGACCCCTTTAGAATGCAAATTGTAAATCTTATCCTTCTTCATTGATTTGCACTAAGTTTATGTCTAGTGAGACAGTTGATGCTACACCTATGTGTATTGTGTATAAGCCCGTAAGCTGAGTAACTACACAAACGTTCGGAACACCAATCGGTCCACCTACGTAGGATCCGTAATGACCCAGCCAAGGTCTCAGGGAACCTTGGAATGCGGTAAGCGCGATGACCAAAGAAATGAGGAAAGTCACTTAGTGGTTGTCTTTAGACAGACTAATGACGGAACAATCGACCAAAACTTTCCCTTGAAAAGAAAAATAGGAAAATGGAAGGGAAGAGTCTTCTTTATATAAATATGCGGAGCAGATTGGAAAAGTGAGGATTGTCGACCAGATTGGTGTTGTGCTGATGCTATTCTTGATGTCGGCATGTCAGTTGGTTGATTCTTCCATCAGGCGATTCTAAGAGCTCTACTATAATATACGTACTACATAAGAGTACTCACAACTTCTGGGTCAGGATCATGCGGAAGGTACGCCTGCAGCACGTAACGCACCACGGGCGTGGCTTCCTCCACCAGGCGTGCAGCCAGCATGGCGCGAAGACCCCATGCAGCTGTGGTGGCTTCTAGGCTGTTACCCTTCAGCCAAGGGTTACGCCACTCGTTGCCTGAGAGAGTTCGTGACCAGAAGAGGGTGGAACCTGTAGGTTATATTTTACTATTAGAAATAGCCTGAGAAGAAATATTGCATTTTATTGGGTACATTACCATCAGTCTATAACAATATCATTGAGAGACCCGTGTCCAGAGTCCTTGAAAGGTCTGTATCTCTTCTAGCGTAGGTATCTACGTCACTTCGGGCGTGTTTCCTTCTGACTGGAAGGAGGCTGGATTGGTCTTGTTGAGGAAGGAAGGTAGGGAAGCAGAGTCCCCCTTTGCGTACCGTCCCATTTGCTTGTTCGATGAGGTCTCCAAATTATTCGAAAGAATAATTGCCGAGAGGCTCATCTGGCACCTGTCGCGTGTTGGTGCAGCGCTCTACCGTCGATGCGATCTTATGCTTTCGCTCACTATCGGAGCAGGTAGTGTCCCAGGGTGGGGTGGCGTTGGCGGTAAGCATAGATATCGTCAATGCCTTTAACTCCCTGCCCTGGAATGCGATCAGTGCGGCATTAGTATACCACAGAGTGCCGCCTTACCTGCGGCGCATCATGGATTACCTACGCGACCGGCACATTCGTTATGTGAGTCGGGACAGTAGCGTTCATCGGAGGGAGATAACGTGTGGGGTTCCACAGGGGTCGGTTTTAGGCCCTCTCTTGTGGGATCATAGGTGTAAATATCATATGTTATGCAGACGACACCCTAGTATTGGCCGGTGGGAACACCTACGACGAGGCTGCAAATTGCCACCATTGCGGCGGCAATTCGGATTCAGTACAGCACACGCTGGAAGACTGTCCAGCGTGGGCCACTGAGCGACAAGTCCTGGTCGCCAGGATTGAGCGAGATCTGTCTCTGCCAGCTGTAGTGAGGGCTATGCTGGCGGAGTCAGAAAACTGGAGGGAACGTGCTTCCTTCTGTGAGACCGTGACGGTCCAGAAGGAGGCCGCCGAGCGAGATCGTGAAAGAGCCGATCCCACTCCGAGAAGAAGGCGTTGGGGAGGCAACCACCCCGATGCCTAACACGCCGAAACCCCGCTTGCACCATGTGGTGGTGGTGGTAGTGGGACTTTGGAACCACGGGCGCTCAGAGTGGGGACTCTGCTCACCCATCAAGTGATTACAGGGATGACGATGGCGCAGTGAAGTCTGATCTGTAGCAAAAAACCTTTAAATATGCAAAAAGGTAAACTTGCCTGTAGCATTGGCATACTTGTCCATCATCTCTAAGGTTTGCGTGAGCTGCGGGTGCCTGGCCACGGCTAAGGCTCCTCCGATGAGGGCCAGCGAATAAGCGTCCAGCTCCGGAGACAACTCGCGCACTATGTAATCTACTGCCTTGTTGATGTTATTCTTGTATAGAACGTCGCTGCCCTGAAAAATTTACTGAAATTACAGTATTTTCTCGGTTTACTTGATTTTAGCTCTTTTTCTATACGGCTTTATTCAGTTCAGATACTAAAGCATAATTGTATTTACCAAGTTTTGGCTTAGTTTAGATAGGTTAAAGCCAATATTTTCTTCAGAAAAAGTTGTAAAACAGTCTCTAAAAGACTTGTCCTTCATCAATTCCTGGTTCTTTAGATGAACTGGCGTTACAAACTTTCCAGCAAAATGTTTGAGTGTCCGTCCTAATGTCATCATGTAGCTTAGTCTTTACCGTTAAATTATGTTGTTAAAATTTTCTCATCTAAATGGATGTAGTTGTCACCCAACCATGAATACCTACCAGTAGTTCATAGTCGCCCCACATATTGACTGCGTATCTGACTTCCACTATTGGAAGCACACGCTGTTGCACACTGTTGCATGCACACACACAGCACAGCTGTTAACACTATACCATTTGGCAAGCCAATGGTACAGTGTTGGACCTGTGACGACCATCAAAGATCTATGTAACCCGGTTAAACTTTTCTAAGCCTTGTTATCAAGACATCTCTGAGACCCTACATAGGTACAAAGCATGTCTTTTCTGGTATGCCGTTTATCTTTTTGTTTAGTGTGTGTCCGGGCGCCGGCCAGCCGCCGTCCGGGCGCTGCGCCTGCGCCAGCCACGCCGCCGCGCCGCGCGCCGCCACCGTCTATATCTGTGTTGTGGTTACCTTAGTCTGGTGCAGGGCTACAAGCGCGTACGCCGCTAGCGGCAGCGGGGCTTGCGCGTGCGGGTCGGTGCGTGCGGCGGCGGGCGGCGCCGGCCAGCCGCCGTCCGGGCGCTGCGCCTGCGCCAGCCACGCCGCCGCGCCGCGCGCCGCCACCGTCTATATCTGTGTTGTGGTTACCTTAGTCTGGTGCAGGGCTACAAGCGCGTACGCCGCTAGCGGCAGCGGGGCTTGCGCGTGCGGGTCGGTGCGTGCGGCGGCGGGCGGCGCCGGCCAGCCGCCGTCCGGGCGCTGCGCCTGCGCCAGCCACGCCGCCGCGCCGCGCGCCGCCACCGTCTATATCTGTGTTGTGGTTACCTTAGTCTGGTGCAGGGCTACAAGCGCGTACGCCGCTAGCGGCAGCGGGGCTTGCGCGTGCGGGTCGGTGCGTGCGGCGGCGGGCGGCGCCGGCCAGCCGCCGTCCGGGCGCTGCGCCTGCGCCAGCCACGCCGCCGCGCCGCGCGCCGCCACCGTCTATATCTGTGTTGTGGTTACCTTAGTCTGGTGCAGGGCTACAAGCGCGTACGCCGCTAGCGGCAGCGGGGCTTGCGCGTGCGGGTCGGTGCGTGCGGCGGCGGGCGGCGCCGGCCAGCCGCCGTCCGGGCGCTGCGCCTGCGCCAGCCACGCCGCCGCGCCGCGCGCCGCCACCGTCTATATCTGTGTTGTGGTTACCTTAGTCTGGTGCAGGGCTACAAGCGCGTACGCCGCTAGCGGCAGCGGGGCTTGCGCGTGCGGGTCGGTGCGTGCGGCGGCGGGCGGCGCCGGCCAGCCGCCGTCCGGGCGCTGCGCCTGCGCCAGCCACGCCGCCGCGCCGCGCGCCGCCACCGTCTATATCTGTGTTGTGGTTACCTTAGTCTGGTGCAGGGCTACAAGCGCGTACGCCGCTAGCGGCAGCGGGGCTTGCGCGTGCGGGTCGGTGCGTGCGGCGGCGGGCGGCGCCGGCCAGCCGCCGTCCGGGCGCTGCGCCTGCGCCAGCCACGCCGCCGCGCCGCGCGCCGCCACCGTCTATATCTGTGTTGTGGTTACCTTAGTCTGGTGCAGGGCTACAAGCGCGTACGCCGCTAGCGGCAGCGGGGCTTGCGCGTGCGGGTCGGTGCGTGCGGCGGCGGGCGGCGCCGGCCAGCCGCCGTCCGGGCGCTGCGCCTGCGCCAGCCACGCCGCCGCGCCGCGCGCCGCCACCGTCTATATCTGTGTTGTGGTTACCTTAGTCTGGTGCAGGGCTACAAGCGCGTACGCCGCTAGCGGCAGCGGGGCTTGCGCGTGCGGGTCGGTGCGTGCGGCGGCGGGCGGCGCCGGCCAGCCGCCGTCCGGGCGCTGCGCCTGCGCCAGCCACGCCGCCGCGCCGCGCGCCGCCACCGTCTATATCTGTGTTGTGGTTACCTTAGTCTGGTGCAGGGCTACAAGCGCGTACGCCGCTAGCGGCAGCGGGGCTTGCGCGTGCGGGTCGGTGCGTGCGGCGGCGGGCGGCGCCGGCCAGCCGCCGTCCGGGCGCTGCGCCTGCGCCAGCCACGCCGCCGCGCCGCGCGCCGCCACCGTCTATATCTGTGTTGTGGTTACCTTAGTCTGGTGCAGGGCTACAAGCGCGTACGCCGCTAGCGGCAGCGGGGCTTGCGCGTGCGGGTCGGTGCGTGCGGCGGCGGGCGGCGCCGGCCAGCCGCCGTCCGGGCGCTGCGCCTGCGCCAGCCACGCCGCCGCGCCGCGCGCCGCCACCGTCTATATCTGTGTTGTGGTTACCTTAGTCTGGTGCAGGGCTACAAGCGCGTACGCCGCTAGCGGCAGCGGGGCTTGCGCGTGCGGGTCGGTGCGTGCGGCGGCGGGCGGCGCCGGCCAGCCGCCGTCCGGGCGCTGCGCCTGCGCCAGCCACGCCGCCGCGCCGCGCGCCGCCACCGTCTATATCTGTGTTGTGGTTACCTTAGTCTGGTGCAGGGCTACAAGCGCGTACGCCGCTAGCGGCAGCGGGGCTTGCGCGTGCGGGTCGGTGCGTGCGGCGGCGGGCGGCGCCGGCCAGCCGCCGTCCGGGCGCTGCGCCTGCGCCAGCCACGCCGCCGCGCCGCGCGCCGCCACCGTCTATATCTGTGTTGTGGTTACCTTAGTCTGGTGCAGGGCTACAAGCGCGTACGCCGCTAGCGGCAGCGGGGCTTGCGCGTGCGGGTCGGTGCGTGCGGCGGCGGGCGGCGCCGGCCAGCCGCCGTCCGGGCGCTGCGCCTGCGCCAGCCACGCCGCCGCGCCGCGCGCCGCCACCGTCTATATCTGTGTTGTGGTTACCTTAGTCTGGTGCAGGGCTACAAGCGCGTACGCCGCTAGCGGCAGCGGGGCTTGCGCGTGCGGGTCGGTGCGTGCGGCGGCGGGCGGCGCCGGCCAGCCGCCGTCCGGGCGCTGCGCCTGCGCCAGCCACGCCGCCGCGCCGCGCGCCGCCACCGTCTATATCTGTGTTGTGGTTACCTTAGTCTGGTGCAGGGCTACAAGCGCGTACGCCGCTAGCGGCAGCGGGGCTTGCGCGTGCGGGTCGGTGCGTGCGGCGGCGGGCGGCGCCGGCCAGCCGCCGTCCGGGCGCTGCGCCTGCGCCAGCCACGCCGCCGCGCCGCGCGCCGCCACCGTCTATATCTGTGTTGTGGTTACCTTAGTCTGGTGCAGGGCTACAAGCGCGTACGCCGCTAGCGGCAGCGGGGCTTGCGCGTGCGGGTCGGTGCGTGCGGCGGCGGGCGGCGCCGGCCAGCCGCCGTCCGGGCGCTGCGCCTGCGCCAGCCACGCCGCCGCGCCGCGCGCCGCCACCGTCTATATCTGTGTTGTGGTTACCTTAGTCTGGTGCAGGGCTACAAGCGCGTACGCCGCTAGCGGCAGCGGGGCTTGCGCGTGCGGGTCGGTGCGTGCGGCGGCGGGCGGCGCCGGCCAGCCGCCGTCCGGGCGCTGCGCCTGCGCCAGCCACGCCGCCGCGCCGCGCGCCGCCACCGTCTATATCTGTGTTGTGGTTACCTTAGTCTGGTGCAGGGCTACAAGCGCGTACGCCGCTAGCGGCAGCGGGGCTTGCGCGTGCGGGTCGGTGCGTGCGGCGGCGGGCGGCGCCGGCCAGCCGCCGTCCGGGCGCTGCGCCTGCGCCAGCCACGCCGCCGCGCCGCGCGCCGCCACCGTCTATATCTGTGTTGTGGTTACCTTAGTCTGGTGCAGGGCTACAAGCGCGTACGCCGCTAGCGGCAGCGGGGCTTGCGCGTGCGGGTCGGTGCGTGCGGCGGCGGGCGGCGCCGGCCAGCCGCCGTCCGGGCGCTGCGCCTGCGCCAGCCACGCCGCCGCGCCGCGCGCCGCCACCGTCTATATCTGTGTTGTGGTTACCTTAGTCTGGTGCAGGGCTACAAGCGCGTACGCCGCTAGCGGCAGCGGGGCTTGCGCGTGCGGGTCGGTGCGTGCGGCGGCGGGCGGCGCCGGCCAGCCGCCGTCCGGGCGCTGCGCCTGCGCCAGCCACGCCGCCGCGCCGCGCGCCGCCACCGTCTATATCTGTGTTGTGGTTACCTTAGTCTGGTGCAGGGCTACAAGCGCGTACGCCGCTAGCGGCAGCGGGGCTTGCGCGTGCGGGTCGGTGCGTGCGGCGGCGGGCGGCGCCGGCCAGCCGCCGTCCGGGCGCTGCGCCTGCGCCAGCCACGCCGCCGCGCCGCGCGCCGCCACCGTCTATATCTGTGTTGTGGTTACCTTAGTCTGGTGCAGGGCTACAAGCGCGTACGCCGCTAGCGGCAGCGGGGCTTGCGCGTGCGGGTCGGTGCGTGCGGCGGCGGGCGGCGCCGGCCAGCCGCCGTCCGGGCGCTGCGCCTGCGCCAGCCACGCCGCCGCGCCGCGCGCCGCCACCGTCTATATCTGTGTTGTGGTTACCTTAGTCTGGTGCAGGGCTACAAGCGCGTACGCCGCTAGCGGCAGCGGGGCTTGCGCGTGCGGGTCGGTGCGTGCGGCGGCGGGCGGCGCCGGCCAGCCGCCGTCCGGGCGCTGCGCCTGCGCCAGCCACGCCGCCGCGCCGCGCGCCGCCACCGTCTATATCTGTGTTGTGGTTACCTTAGTCTGGTGCAGGGCTACAAGCGCGTACGCCGCTAGCGGCAGCGGGGCTTGCGCGTGCGGGTCGGTGCGTGCGGCGGCGGGCGGCGCCGGCCAGCCGCCGTCCGGGCGCTGCGCCTGCGCCAGCCACGCCGCCGCGCCGCGCGCCGCCACCGTCTATATCTGTGTTGTGGTTACCTTAGTCTGGTGCAGGGCTACAAGCGCGTACGCCGCTAGCGGCAGCGGGGCTTGCGCGTGCGGGTCGGTGCGTGCGGCGGCGGGCGGCGCCGGCCAGCCGCCGTCCGGGCGCTGCGCCTGCGCCAGCCACGCCGCCGCGCCGCGCGCCGCCACCGTCTATATCTGTGTTGTGGTTACCTTAGTCTGGTGCAGGGCTACAAGCGCGTACGCCGCTAGCGGCAGCGGGGCTTGCGCGTGCGGGTCGGTGCGTGCGGCGGCGGGCGGCGCCGGCCAGCCGCCGTCCGGGCGCTGCGCCTGCGCCAGCCACGCCGCCGCGCCGCGCGCCGCCACCGTCTATATCTGTGTTGTGGTTACCTTAGTCTGGTGCAGGGCTACAAGCGCGTACGCCGCTAGCGGCAGCGGGGCTTGCGCGTGCGGGTCGGTGCGTGCGGCGGCGGGCGGCGCCGGCCAGCCGCCGTCCGGGCGCTGCGCCTGCGCCAGCCACGCCGCCGCGCCGCGCGCCGCCACCGTCTATATCTGTGTTGTGGTTACCTTAGTCTGGTGCAGGGCTACAAGCGCGTACGCCGCTAGCGGCAGCGGGGCTTGCGCGTGCGGGTCGGTGCGTGCGGCGGCGGGCGGCGCCGGCCAGCCGCCGTCCGGGCGCTGCGCCTGCGCCAGCCACGCCGCCGCGCCGCGCGCCGCCACCGTCTATATCTGTGTTGTGGTTACCTTAGTCTGGTGCAGGGCTACAAGCGCGTACGCCGCTAGCGGCAGCGGGGCTTGCGCGTGCGGGTCGGTGCGTGCGGCGGCGGGCGGCGCCGGCCAGCCGCCGTCCGGGCGCTGCGCCTGCGCCAGCCACGCCGCCGCGCCGCGCGCCGCCACCGTCTATATCTGTGTTGTGGTTACCTTAGTCTGGTGCAGGGCTACAAGCGCGTACGCCGCTAGCGGCAGCGGGGCTTGCGCGTGCGGGTCGGTGCGTGCGGCGGCGGGCGGCGCCGGCCAGCCGCCGTCCGGGCGCTGCGCCTGCGCCAGCCACGCCGCCGCGCCGCGCGCCGCCACCGTCTATATCTGTGTTGTGGTTACCTTAGTCTGGTGCAGGGCTACAAGCGCGTACGCCGCTAGCGGCAGCGGGGCTTGCGCGTGCGGGTCGGTGCGTGCGGCGGCGGGCGGCGCCGGCCAGCCGCCGTCCGGGCGCTGCGCCTGCGCCAGCCACGCCGCCGCGCCGCGCGCCGCCACCGTCTATATCTGTGTTGTGGTTACCTTAGTCTGGTGCAGGGCTACAAGCGCGTACGCCGCTAGCGGCAGCGGGGCTTGCGCGTGCGGGTCGGTGCGTGCGGCGGCGGGCGGCGCCGGCCAGCCGCCGTCCGGGCGCTGCGCCTGCGCCAGCCACGCCGCCGCGCCGCGCGCCGCCACCGTCTATATCTGTGTTGTGGTTACCTTAGTCTGGTGCAGGGCTACAAGCGCGTACGCCGCTAGCGGCAGCGGGGCTTGCGCGTGCGGGTCGGTGCGTGCGGCGGCGGGCGGCGCCGGCCAGCCGCCGTCCGGGCGCTGCGCCTGCGCCAGCCACGCCGCCGCGCCGCGCGCCGCCACCGTCTATATCTGTGTTGTGGTTACCTTAGTCTGGTGCAGGGCTACAAGCGCGTACGCCGCTAGCGGCAGCGGGGCTTGCGCGTGCGGGTCGGTGCGTGCGGCGGCGGGCGGCGCCGGCCAGCCGCCGTCCGGGCGCTGCGCCTGCGCCAGCCACGCCGCCGCGCCGCGCGCCGCCACCGTCTATATCTGTGTTGTGGTTACCTTAGTCTGGTGCAGGGCTACAAGCGCGTACGCCGCTAGCGGCAGCGGGGCTTGCGCGTGCGGGTCGGTGCGTGCGGCGGCGGGCGGCGCCGGCCAGCCGCCGTCCGGGCGCTGCGCCTGCGCCAGCCACGCCGCCGCGCCGCGCGCCGCCACCGGCTCCACGGACACGTAGCGCGAGCAGCGGGACAGCCAGCGAGTTGCGATTGCTGTCATCCTGAAAATATGCAACAATTTAAAAAAACTTCTTAGGTATCAAAATTCACAACGGTAGTTATGCATAATTATTTCATACACCTGCACCTAAAAATACACAATAGGATCAATATATGGAATCCCATGTTCGAAAATTTACCTAGGTATTTTTGTGGTAGAAATATGCAGTAGCGCTAAGATTTTCCAAACTCCCTTACAGCACGTAACAAGTCTCCAGAGTATACTATTGTTACGCCATGAAACTTTAACAAGTCATATATTCTGCCAAAATCAATAAAGGCGTCAAAAAAATCGCATTGTTGCGTGAAAATTCCAGAATCAAAGTCCGAAGCTAAACTCGGGCTTTGATTCACTTGGAAGACAGCTTTGGTAAACGTATGTCGAATTTTCTAAAAATTCGACAAATGTTCACCAAAGCTATCTCGCGTACGCGTCTAGTGGTCCGATGATGGAACGGACTTGGCGGAATCAGATTATATTCCAGTGCACACTCCCCGAAATGTAAACGATAGAAAGCCGACAGGCTAGCAACTCGGCGTCGATGCCCAAGACTTTGGAGCTGAGACTCGACAAGTGCAACATTGCCGATGATTCTCTTGGCTCGCCTCTCAATCGACAAAGATGAGAACAGTACTCCATACACACATGATAAAGGTTGAACAGCTGTTCCGGTGTGAAGTACCGTTTCACTTTTGCTAAGATCCTCAATTTTTTAGCAGCTAGTTGAGCCTTCGACTCGATGTAAGATCCGAAATTGAGAGTCGACGACAACGTCACCCCAAGAAGATGAACATGGTCGGTTATCGGAACGGTCACACTTCGGAAAGATGGAGCCGGGTGGACTTGACCCCGTTTAGTGGACACGCCAGAATTTAGTTGCATTGAACTTGACTAGATTGGCGTCGACGGATCTCTGATCTGCGTCTCCGAAAGGAAGAAGAGAGTTGGTTTTTCAGTCTCCAGGAGGTGTTGGACTGCGACGAGATTAGAGAAAATTGTCTTATACAATTGAGTCATATTTCGCATAAAGTCGCGAGCTTCTAGTAAATGACTTTTTTTTATTTATGATCCGCAAAGAGACTGTATTATTCTAGAGCGGTTTTGAAATTGAAACGTCTTTTTCTAGAATATTCCTGGCCCGGCGAATAAAAGTGATCTCTCCTATCGAACTGCGATAAATCATATTCTCTGTCGACATATGCGATAGTTAAAAAGATTCTAGTGCTATGCATAGTGATTGGTTTTATTGGTGTGTAGAAAATTGTTATTAATTGTAAACCTGTATACCGGCATTCAATTACCCACGTTGGTAAAAAAATTCAAGAAGTTATCAGACCATAATGCATTATGATTATAGAACAAGCCCATATAAGAATGCCACAACAAAAATAACCAGTTAGTCAACTGCTGCACTCTCCTCTGGGTACATACCAGACGTCTCCTTCGGCATCTGCATCTATTTCAGCTGCAAACGACCCATCAGGTCTTCGGTAGGCCATCAGACGCTGATAGCCCACTGCTGCCAATTCTTTAGCTTCTTTTGTTGTTGCGACTTCTTCTTGGCCGGAAGCCTAGATATGTGAAAAAAAAATATTGGTAGAATATACCTGCGACTGTACTGTGTGTAGCGGTAGCTTAGACCACCGTTGCTTGTATTGAAGTCCTGAATGCAATCTACAGGTCTTTTTTTTAGGTGGGGTATCAACCAAAAACTTCTCTCGCTCTAGGGCGGACCGAGAGGTCGTGTTAGGCTTTTACTGACTAAAACCCTCTCCTGTGTTCCTTCTTTGCCTTGCGTTCCAGGACCACGGTTTTCCGTTTTGAAAGTGAACGCATGGCCACAGTAAGCTTCGACAATGCTGGGCTCCTATGGTTTTGCAGACATCTCTTTGAGGCGCGCGTGGAACTCTACGCCCCATCGACGACTTGGGCTCGTAAAAAGGTACTCGGTGGTCCGGACGGTTACCGGACGGCAGGCCGGCGGGCTACTCGTTTTTCGTCGACTGCAAGCCCACGCCTACGGTGGCTGGAAATTGGGCTCCGGATCCCGGTGGCTGAGGCCCGCGTGTCCAAAGTTTAACATTTTTCGGCGAGAAATGGGTATAAAGCACCAACGCGTCACTCATAGTTATTCGAATAATATTTTTTCAATTAATCAATTTTAAAACGAACCTGCAAATAATCAAGCAGTACACAAGCCAATGCAAGTGGTCTGACAGCATGTGCAGGATCTGTAGCCGGTGCGGGAGGCTCCCTCGCAGCCTGCAGGGCTCCAGCGAGCAGGTCTCCTGTAGCTTGCAAAGAAGTAGGACCCGCCTTGATGCCGGCTGGTACTTCCAGCGTTACGTTGGCTCTTGCAACTCCGCGACGGGCGTCTAGGAGACCCCACGAGAATAGGTCTTCTTCGTAGCCGTCCTGTAGAGGAAATTTAATCTTAGAAACGTTTTTTGTGACGACTTGACTAGAGACTGAACTTCGTAACCGGTCGTCGATAAGAAGTAACGATGCATAAGTTCGATTCTAACGAATTTAAGAATTACAGGTTTAACAGTAATATTTTGATGGAAAACTGCTTTTATCATCCCTTAGCTGAAATGCACTGGATGTAGATCATTTGTAGGTTCTCCAAGCATCGACCGGTTTTGAGCCTCCCGTTTTTATGGATTGTTTCGACCTTCACAATACCTACATGTTTTTAACAAAAAAATTCACAAACTTATAACTTTCGCCCCCTATCCCTTAAAAAGGGGGGTGGAAGTTTGTATGAGACTAAAAAATGTTAGGGTACTTCCTAAAGTGCTAGAAAGCCGAAATGTGGTATGTAAACAAAGTTCAGTTTACAGTAAGTTCAGTTCAGTTTAGTAGCTCAGTCATGCATATGACTGAGTTAAATAAATTAAGTATAAGTTTAAATAGTGTAATTGGCTTCGGCCGTTCTAATTAAAACCAAATAAATACCTTGACTTGTATAGTCCTAAAGAGCGAGTCGGAGACGCCGTTACCGCTGGCCTCCACGATGACGGGCGCGTCCCCGCCGCGTACTGCAGTCACCAGGAACGCCGTGCTCACGGCGCCACGCGCCGGCACCGTCACGCGGACGCGACGGAACAACTCGATCTCTGGCAAAACGGAACGACAGCCTCCGGTTACGGTAGAGAAATAATTTGTGAAAGAGATGCGTAAAGATACAGAGGTATAAGTACATCGCATGCTTAATTATAAAGAGACCTAAGTTCAAAAAGAAGGTATTGGAATTAGAAAACATACGTTTCAAAGATAAAGGGGTGACCAGACGGATGCAAACCAACGTCCCAACCAAGGTGACCTTGCTAGTTTCAATCTGTGTAGACAACAGTTGTAATCCATGACCTTCAACGCCCTTGGTTGGGAGGCGCGTTTTCCCAACCACCGAACGTGTTGGCGCGTGGTTTACATCCACCCGCAACCAAAACCAAACACATAAACCAAGGTCACCTTGGTTGGAACGTTAGTTTGCAACCGTTTGGTCACCCCTTTAGGTTGATGTTTCAAATACCCTCTTTTCTCTTCTTCGAGTTACGTTCTTTTTGATTAAGCGTGCGATTTGTATTCTTCAATACTTGTATTCTATAAAAAGATAGGCATCGTAAAGGTAGACTGTATGTTAAGTCTCAAAACCAATTAAAATCAGCCTTATATTCTCTCGATGAAACTGATAAGATGAAATGGGTCTATTGCCATCATTCGAGAAGATCCGAAAGAGAAGTTACTGATGAAAATTCCCAATTAACAATTTACGTGAATCCAACCTTATTTATTCGATCATCAATAATATATATTATGTCTTTTAGTAATCCTTACAGTCTAGTATATTATTCAGTTGATAATAAAAATGTTTTTCTTCCACATGGCTTCAGAAGATAGTCTTCCCGCAAATTCTTCCACATTTCCTGAAGACATCATCATCATCAGTTCAACCGTAAGACGTTCATTATTGGGCATAGGCCTCTTCCAAGCGTCCGGTCCTGTGCGTCTCGCATCCATCGGATTCCAGCGACCCTGATCAGGTTATCGGTCCATCTTGTGGGAGGTCTTCCAACGCTGCGTCTTCCGGTCGCCACGTTCCTGAAGATGGTTTTTTCTTTTCCACATTGGCCCTGCTTTTACCCTTACATCGTCCCATCTTCGTATCGGGCATCTTCTCTTCTTTTTGCCTTCTCACTCTGGGTATCACTAGGCTTATATAATTTAGGTCATTTCTCCTTTTTGTTTCTGATTTGTGGACCACCAAATCCATTTCAACATTTTTTTTTTTTAATTACGTCAGCTATTTTCGTCCATGAATATTGTAACTAAAATAAGCGGTGCATGAGCACCTAGAATTACTAAACATTATTTATGGAAAATCATATTTAAAATTACTTACTTTTCGCAGAATCGAGTTCGTTATCGAGGGGTTCGAATTCGAAATATTGATCGCTGTTGTAGAATGTCACCTCGACGGATGTGTCGACCGCTAGCGTAGTCTTCAAGATAATCACAGCAGCGACAGTTTCTCCTCTCTGTAAGGTGGTAGGGAGTTCGGCAGTCATGGACAAGGGAACGGAGGTTGTGAACTTCTGTGGTGAAGCCAGCCCGAGGCCTAGGGTCGGGTGTACGGAAAACGCGCCAATAGAGAACTCGCCTGGAGTTACCGATGTCCAACGTTCCTTCACTCCTTGTCCGTCGTTGCTGTAATGAGAACAGTTGTTAAATCTAACTGTTAACAGATAACTAAAGACCAGATGATTTTCACTCTGAATGGACTAAATCATTTTCCGTTAGTATCCAGCATCACCCTTTCAAACGTTTTGATCTCCCATCTATCTCTCAATTTTTGGAAACTACTTTACGAAGAAGTTTGATTATTCTGCAATTTTTTTTTTCCCGGGAAGCCGTCTTTCGCTCGGAAATGAAAAGTTAAAAGACATCTAAAGGATGCATAAATAGATAGATAATGCACTGAAACTTATAATAAAAAATATCAAATTACACGACTCATTTTCAAATCAGCGAATCAAAATCATCCGTTCGACTTACCCAATAGTGAGATTGGCGAGCATCCACGTTGGCTGCGGTGATACAGTGAGGTAGTACCGGGGAGAAGGTGGTGGCGGCAGTCGGCTGAAGGCGTACGGGCCTGCCTGAGGGGCGCGCGTGCCTGTTTCTAACGGAGCTGCTGTTGGATTCGAGCCTGAGAAATTGTAGCATTAGGTATATAATAGTAAATCTTTTTTTACATTATGTGAGTTAGTAAACGCACATCCTGAGGCTGAAAGTAGTATGTTTAGAATATGCTACTGAATCGATTCCAGCTGTTTTTAAAATGTTTTTTTTTACATATAGTAATCAAAAATTTTTTTTCGGAAATTATTATAAAAAATTACCTATTTTGAATAAACTAATTATAAATTCTTGATAAAGTTTGTTTGCGTCACTAGAGTGCTATAGTGTGTGTGCGCGTAGATACCAATATTTACCTACCAGTGTAATGAGTCGATTCACATATTGTTATAAGGTAGCCTAAAATTAGGATAACTAAAAACACTACCTGAGTGCATATTAAGTAAAACTTCAGTGTTTGAATTATGATTGTAACTTAATTTTATTATTGGGGCGTATATGGGTGTGCATTATTCTATATTGTATATATTTGGCTAATGGTAAAACAGGAGGAATATCTACGTAGAATTCAAAAGATTGCAGAATCAAACAAAACGACAAATGACTTACCATCTTGGCTACCCTTAACGACTACACCGTCTGTTAGTATGACAACACCTGCGTTCTGAAAATAAGGAGTAGGTCCGAATTAATCATAGTCCATAGTCGGCCTTATAATGTTCCCACTGTTGGGACTCAGGCCTCCTCTCCAGGAGAGGGAATGGGCCTTAATCCACCACGCGGGCCCAGTGCGGATTGGTGGATGTCACATGTCTTCGAATTTTTGGTTCTAGGACATGCCGGTTGCCTCACGATGTTTTCCTTCACCGTTTTGAGAGCAGTGGTGATGAAATAAATTACACAAAGTAATGCGCCTGGTTGGGTTTGAACCCGCGACCGACAACTCGTAAGTCGGGGCCGTTACCACTCGGCCACCACTGCTCCTGCACCGAATTAATCACACATACATTAATCCTATAATGAAATAAATATGCAAGTGTGATACGTACTTTGAAAACATCTGAAGCTGTGTAGCCTCCCAAGTCCAAGCCCATTCCAGGCAGATGATCCTCATTCTTGAACACTGAGTACGATAAACCGCTAAAGCTTTCTACTTCCCGCTCAATCTGGAACCAAATGCATTAGTAAAGCACTGTTTGTACTGGAATCTTAAAATTTTCATAATTACAAAAAAAAAAATTGTGGTCATTCAAAAGAAAAAAGTTTACTACTGGCCATAGAACTCTCTTTAGCATCGCCATATAAGAACTAAGTACTGCAGTATTTTCTAGTAGCAATTGTTATGAATTTGATTCTATTATGAATTTACCAATTATAACAATTTTTTTTTTTTACTTTGACAATAAAAATATGATCAGTAACGGGTACGGGGTTTAAAAATAGGGGTGTATATAGTTAGGTACGGTCTGTCTATTACAGTTTTTTGCTAAAGATATTTCTGTGTTCCTTCTTTTTTTACATCTACTTCGCCATCTTAAAGTCGTTTCATTAATTTACTTCCCCGCTCTGGGTGGACTGGGAGGGCGTGGCGGCCTTTTACTGACTAAAACCCTCCTATGCTCCTTCAGTTGCTCTTTGCGTTCCAGGGCTAGAGTAACTCTTTTGAACATTCTCGCAGCCCATACATCGTCTACGTTTTTTAGATCTGCAACCGAGGAGTCGTTTGCTTGTGACCCACGGATGCCCCTCAAGTTGAAGGGTAAAATCTACAAGTCCGTGATAAGGCCTGTCATACTGTATGGATCAGAATGTTGGGCTGTGAAATAGACGGATGAAAAAAGATAGCATGTAGCGGAGATGAGAATGTTGAGATGGATGTGTGGTGTGACGAGAATGGATAAAGTGAGAAATGAATATATTAGGGGAAGTTTGAAAATGGCGCCAGTGACTGAAAAGTTGAAAGGGATCGCTTGTCTTGGTATGGTCATGTGAAGAGGAGGGATGAGACGCATGTTAGTAAAAGAGTTATGAGATTACATGTGGATGGATGGAGAGGGAGAGGGAGACCAAAGAAAAGATGGATGGATTGTGTGAAGAGTGATATGAAAGAAAAGGAAGTTAGTGATAGCATGACGAGTGACAGGGCAGAGTGGAAGAAAAAAACGTGTTGCGCCGACCCCAAATAACACGGAACAAGGGGAGGAAGATCATGATGATGAACCGAAGAGTCGTCTGCTCCAATATTAACCTTTTGATAGTCATGATCAACCCACTTTACCTCAGTTACCTTGCAAGCTATTGTTGAAGACTTACCGTATGCATATCAAGTCCATTTCCGAGTCCGTTTTGGCTAGCAAGTCCAGCTTGTATGGCGTTCACATCTTCAGCCAGTAAGGCCACGTAAGCGCCCGCGTCGCCCGACACGCGCAGTTCTACCAATGTGTTGGGCTTTGTGCCTGCACCGCCGCTTGATATGGGTGATACGGAGATCTGTTAAGGAGAGATGGATCAGTATATTGGTGGCTTTAAGAGCTCCTCTTGGTCAAATGAGGTAGAATTAAAAATATAATGCCCCTTGAACTCTGAAAAGAACCGATAATGTACAATAATTACAACGACGACAATTTTAAAGACTGTAATCCATTGGCTGAGCTGTTTGAGGAAGCCGAGTACAAATAAACAAACGAGCAACTGATTTTTTTAAATTCTTTATTCTTCGATCACTGCCTCCTTTGGTTCACATACACAGCTCTAGTCCCTACCAGCTTGGTTTGGCTTAACTAGACGGTTGCAGATCAACGTCCCAACTAAGGTGACCTTGCTAGTTTCAATCCGTGTAGACAGTTGTAATCCATGACCTTCAACGCCCTTGATTGAAAGGCGCGTTTTCCCAACCACCGAACGTGTTGGCGCGTGGTTTACATCCATGTATCCGCAACATAAAGCAAACACATAAACCAAGGTGACCTTGGTTAGAACGTTAGTTGCAGCCGTCTGGTCGACCCTTTACAGGTAGCCAGAGAGACAAATCAGAATATGTGAAAAAATGTGGGAACCAGGCGCTGTAGTAGGTAGTACGTACGTCATTCTGCAGCAGGTTAGCTTGTGGCGCGTACACGGCGGCAGAGAGCAAGTTGTTGACGTCGAGGCGCGGGTACCACGCCACCAGCACGCAGCCCGGGGACATGCGGGACGTCACGGATACTGTCACGTCCACGCTGCGCCGCGCTGGGCTCAACTGTGCACGGGAGACAATAATGTAAGGCAGAGCTTTTTAACTATCCTCTTGGATAAATAATTTTGGTAAGGCAGAATACATGGGTGATAGAATGGTTCTATACCTAAGTAACATATTGTAAATCAATCATCACAGATATCAATTAAATAAAGAGGCCTAGTTAGCGAGAAGTAGTCCCCAAGAGTCCTCCACTATTCCGTATAAAATGGTGGGCAGTTGTGGCTCAGTGGTAACTACCTGGACTTACGAGTAGGTCGCGGGTACAAACCCAGCTAAGCGCATTACTCTTTGTAATTTATTTCGTCACCACTGCTCTCAAAACGGTAAAGGAACACATCGTGAGACAACCAATCCAAGATCTAAAAATTCGAAGACATGTGACATTCATCAACCCGCGCTGGACTCCGGTGGTGGTTTACTTTCCGCGCCCTCACCAAGACAAGAGAGTTGAGCCCGAGCAATGGGAACATTAAAAGTCTGATTATGCTATACCTACTATTATGGTATGGTGTAACCTACGTTAAAATTTTATAAATAATAAAGCACTGAGACCTCGACTGTCTTAGCAATAATGATGTCCCCTCGTCCAATAACAGCATAGTGCACCATATCCATAGGTTCAGTCGCAGTGATGCGCGCGCGCATCTCACCTCCCACCCCAGTGCCGCGCGTCAGGATCTCCGCCGTCAGGAACTGACCGAACGAGTACTCGCTCCTTTGTACGTTTACTATGCGTTCGGATACTTCTTTGTATTTTACCTGTTGGAAAATATTACGTTAAATCAATGTAGACAAATAGTGTACCACTACCATAACGTCACATCTCAATATAACCAAACAAAGGTAACCCATAGAATTTATTTCATGAGTTTTTTGAACTATGTACAAAATGTTAGTCATCATGTAGGCTACAGAATTCGATAACGCCAAAATGATTCTGGGAAGTTCCATATTATTATGGAAATATTTAATACCACTGGTTAACCTGGCGAATGAATTCAATACTCCATTCAGCAGTTGAGAATACAGAAGAGTTAAAGACAAGTAGACTATCTACATAGTCACAGTCATAGTCGTAGTAGTTCTATCAAAGTCGTAGTCGTAGTCATAATCATACCTAGTCATAGTTAGGACTATAACTAGGTATGAATGTTAGAATGCAGTTGACTATATAGACTATGGTCTCATCATGTAACTTCAGCATGTAAGTAACATGACTTACGTTACAATTCCGATAGGACTACTCTCTTGAGCGTTTGCTCGCAAGAACGCTCAACGGATTTAATCAAGAAGAAAATAACACAATCTTACCACTAAGTTGAGCGTCGAATTCACGTGTGCTCTGTCCGGCACGAGGGTGTAGGAGGCGATGCCTTTGTTCAGAGGCACGGAGGTGACGTTTACTGGCGCGCCATCATCCCACAACCGTTCAATGGTCACGTCACCATCCGTAGATATCACTTGCCCAGAGGGATCCACTACTTCGATCTGTCAACAGAAAATTATTATTGAAGTTTTTGCCAGAATTTGAACGACGTCATCAGTTTCTAGGATTTCCTGTCCTCCGAGACCGTCATTTGTTTGTTTTGACAAAATCAAACAAACGAACTCGATTTGGAACAAACATTCAAAAGATTTTTCGGAGATAAGTATTTTTTTTTATTTCGATTCACTATGTTACGTACACCAGGGACCTGTATCTCTTTCGAACATGTTGTAAGAAAGACTTGTTGTAAAGGCAATCATGACAGAAGGATAAACTGCAATATTAACTAAGTAGCTAAGACTTTAAATGAATGATCAGAATATATTACGCAACATACAATATATTTATGCAAACAGGGATATTTACCTGAACAATAAAAGGTAGAGTAGGTTTAAAATAATCAGGTGCTGACACTCTCAGCCTATAAGGAGTTCTCAACAGCAATATTCTAGACGTAACATTCTGTTTGATCAGCGTATCTTTCTCCTCAATTACAGCTTCCACAACCAGTGGCCTCGCTGCATCCTCAACCAGGTCTAGGTCAGTTTTGAGGTCGAATGTTACTTGCGCTTGACCGTTGATGTCTATCACTTTCCTAGTTGGTGATGCGACTACCGGTTGTAAGACATTGGAGAAGAACACGGGGTACGAAGATATTGTCAGTTCACCCCGAACTGGTAGACCGTTGAAGTGCCTGGAAGTTATGCCAAAATGAGTTATAGCTATTTAGAATTACATAAATGCAAAGATCGTGGATGTTAATTAAATTCAGTGAATCATATAACGGATGTAACATTCTAATTCACTACGAGTCTACGTATAAGTAAAGTCAGTAAATATAGAGGTAAACATTCTTTTATGTCAGTGTCAAATACGTTAATATTCTTCAATGAGATCTGAAAATAGCTATACATTCGATGCTTATTCAATAACCAATGTTCAATAAAGTTTTTTATGAAATTATTGCTGCTTGATCGGATTGTACTGATAAAAACTGACAACGTTACGTCTACGAACGGTTCTTGTTTATTTACGTAATGATTATTCTATTGAATTCGAGTGATGAGTTTTTTGTAGTGTAATGAGAAAAGACAGCTTTCGCTGTGGAAATTCTTTTGTTAGAAGAACGATGAGAAAAGTTTGAGAACACTGTTGTTTTTCGCAGCAAATCCAATTACAAATTCTTGATAATTTGGTTTGAATAATATTAAAATTACATAAAATTCGTATTTTAGAACATATTACGTGACTGAATAACAACTTAGCCGATACCGGATTTTTTAATAAGCTATTTAACTCGCTTTCGAAAATGTTCGTTCTTGGACATAAATCTCGTCGACTTGTTTTTTGAATTAATTATAACACGTACATTAAATGTAATAATATAAAATATAATATATATATAATAGTAATCATATAAAATCCGTGATCGTCGAACACCAATACATACCTACTTACTTCAGAATTTCGTAAACAAACTTACTTAGCAGTCACGTTGATATCGAATCTGCCGTCAGTGAAGAGGACCTCCTTGGGCATGTGCATCTCCATGTGGAACCTCGGCTGCACATAGTCTGCGACCAGCACTCGGCGCGAGTACTTCTGCCCACGAGCCTCCACCTGCACAAGTTATGCAAACGTAACACCTATCTGTATGTCTGTAAGGTCATCGTTGAGTGGGCGGTCAGTTTTAGAGGCTAATCGTAATTTCCAGAGTTAATCTAGAGAAATCTATTTAAGTCAGTTTAGTTTTTTAACTGTTAATTAACAATTAAGTGGAATGTGGCATGCTACTCAATTGCAAATCAAGTCTTAAATATCAATCAAAAAATTTTTTAAATGCATGCAGAAGTTGTGAAAACCTTGAAAAAGATCACTGTATTCTGTGGAGACGAAATAGTTATTTTTATTAAATACCAATATATAGATATCAATTCGATTCTATGATCAACTGGAGAGCTACTTCGTTTGAATTAAATGCAATCAAACTTATTTTAAAATTTAATAACAAGACAATATCAGGAAGTGACAAGATACTGCGTAATTGTTGTTTTCCTTCTCAGCTAGAGCAATCAAATATTCATTTATGTATAAAAGACTGTACTCATGTCTTCGCATGGGTGAAAAATTATAATGCTTATTTGCTCAGATTCAACACATTATGCAGCCAAACCGCAGAAAAAAAAGATGGTAAAAATGAAAGTTTCAGCTGCGTATCGTCGAGTTTATTTTTACGTAACCTTTATTTATCAAAACTTATTGTGCATGTTTATTTCTTGCAGGAATGTTTGTCGTAGAACCTACTGTGTCTGTACTCAGTGTTCTTTTCAAGGCGTGTCTCTTCTTCTAGATTAAAAAAAAAAGAACCACTCACTCTTTTTAACCGACTTCAAAAACAGGAGCAGTTTCTCAATTCGGTTGTTTTTTTTTGAAACCTCTGGACTCCGTCGTTTATAACGATTTGCAAATTTTTATTTTCCCAAGATATGCTTCCAAATTGGTCCCATTTTTTTCAAAATCCAGTTTTTATGATGGAATCCATGAGGAATCGAGGGAACTCCTCAAATATTATTGGCAACCATATAACGATTTTAGTATTTTCATCGAGAACTTAAGCATTTACAGTCAAAAAGTGACATTTAATGAAGCGGAACTGGTGAAAAGAAATGGCCAACGGAATTACTTCACCCTAACATAATATCACAATGAAGATAGTTAAGCAACTATGACAATACAAATGGTTCTGAATAGTTATGTTGAAAATGGTATCATCGAAGTGATCTGAGTGATGATGATGATGATGTAGCCGGAAGTAGGCACCGGAACTCCGTAATTAATCAATATATCGTAGCCGTGATTAGGCTTATTAGAATTGTCATGAGATGCACTTTGGCTATAAGGTACTATAAGGTAAAATCTGATGATGGAGCCGGAAGATGGAAGGTAGACATAGGAACTTCATAATAAAACAATGTATCTTAGCAGTGTTTGGGCTAATTGGAATGTTATGTGAAATAGGTACTCTGGCTACAACTAAAAAGTGTGAAATAAATCAATATCAGAAACACTGACTTCCAAAAAGAAAGTTATTTTGATGGTTTTAGTGTTTTTTTTTTGTAGTGAAGCCGGTTATTTTTTTTAAGTAATTTTCAGAGTCCCTTGCATTTCCGTTGTTGAAGGTATATTATGAGTACCATAAATTACCGGTAAATTAATAATAATAACCTGTATAGTCCATTCTCCAAGTGCAGGTTCGTCAGCTAGTAGCAATTCCTCCGTGAGGACTCCTCGGTCCAGTTCAGCGCCCACCCACTGTCTGATAGGTGAACCCCCTGTGTCCAGCACACTGACGTCCACAGTCGTCGACAGCGGCAGCAAGTACCTGCGCAGGCGCACAGGTCAACGACCGCCTCGTAATCACACGTAATCTTACTCGCGAGCTCTCGTACGACGGCACAGAAAACGAAAGTATACTGTGCTTACTACCAAATTCTACGTTATTGCTCTCTGAATCGCATTTTCCTCTTTAAATGGAACAAGGACACAGGTGTTTGATAGGAAGGTAGTCAAACAATCGATTGATGTGTTCCGCATTAACAATTGCGTTAATGTTTTGTGTAACTATCAAGATAATTAAACTTGTGACCTTAGTTAGTAGTAAGGTGTGCTTATGGAGTCAATCAAGCCTGAAGAGTATTTGATATGATCATCAATCATGGCCAGTATCTACTTACTTATTTACTACACTAAGATAATACAGCTTTGCGTAATAAAATGACTGTTGTCTTACTTATTTGCCTAAAACTATGTTTTTCATAAACATTTTTAAAATTATTTCGCACATGGTGCAATAGTACCTACAAAATATTCATTTAATAGGTTGGCATCAAGTGAAGACCGAGGTGTGTTAATATAATGTGGGCAGAGGCTAGCATTCACTTTAGGACGTCGGACTGTGCGTTGTCGTTGTGTAACTTTACAAATAACAGTAAACCGACTGATAGCTTCGATCGATGAAATCAGTTCAATAGTTCTTGGTGTTAGTATGACTAGTCGTAAAGATGCTTCGAAGAGGATGTGTTAGAGTAATAAAACGATAGTTCTCTTACTTGTCTAAAGCGATGACCCTAAAGTTAATGGTGTCTCCGGGCTGGTAGACACGTTTGTCGGTCTGCACGAAGACGGCGAAACTGCGCGGTTGGTAGAGCAACGGTGACGACGACGAGAATAGCGGGCCTGAGGTCGACCGCGCCACCAGCGAGTACTGCCCCGGTCCAGGGTCAGCGATCTACATCAGATGCAACCGATTTGATCACGTTTTCTTGTGGGAGAATCAATCAAATCTTCCACAAGCAAACATACAATAATAACGGTTATTGTGATCAGGCATTGGTTTGGAGAAACTTATATAACATACGTAATAGATTTCGAGTGACCTACTGCACTTCAGACGTCTCAAATGATCGTACTTGATGGACGTTTCAAACTATAATGTAGGTAACATCAATTTCTACTTTTCAAATTGGGAATTATTACAACTTCAATAATGGCGCTCCGTTTTTAAAAATAGTTGAGATACTTACTTCAAGTTCGACGAGCCTGGTGGCAGCAACTGGGATCTGTACCTCTCGCCCCTTGGTGAACTGTTCTCCATTGGCTCGGCGGCCCTCTACGGCGACATATAGGGTGTATGCTCTGGAGCCGCCCGCTATGGCCACCGTGTATGAATTGTATGGCCGTAGAAGTCGCGGTCCTAGTACTGATATACTGCGAATTAGATTAAAAGTATGATGATTTACAAATACGATAGTGTAATGATTTCTTTTGGTTATTCCCAAAGTACACATGGAAAAGGCTTAATTTCTAGAAGTAAGACCCTTTGTGCATACTATGCATAGGTGCGGCATTTTACTATAGAAGTAGATACGGTAACGGAACTCCAAGCTGTACGCATTATTTAGTTCCTTTAGGGGCCGTAGAAATTACAGAATAGTTGCAACGAGATTCGATTCGAGAGTGTCGATACGAGATCGCCATTTCAGTGACGAATAATAAAAGAAGAAAAATACGTACTAAGGACATTGACCATGATACAGTAGCACACCATGACCGTTGTAGGAACATGGCACGGTCGCATAATTTTTTTATGTAGGTCTCGCTTTCTAAAAAAGTCCCGGAACTAACATGCAGATTATTTCGGATGGATTAGGAAAATCAATCCTTGTGCTGTTCTAGAACTTCGATTTATTAACAGGAAAACTAGAACGCAGAAAATTTTCAATCTTTATTATCCTGTTGACCTTTCTGATCATAATATCTATTTTGTATTCTCTATCTACTTTGAATCAATTTCCTACGCGTATCACATAGACAAATGACGTATTAGGTTACGATTTTAGTCTCATTTTTTAAATCAATTTTTAATATAATTTTAAAACTCACCATTGTACGAGAAGTGGTGCTGTCAGTGCTACTACGAAGTAGTATAGAATAAATTTATGAGTCATCTTTCTGAAATTAAAATTATTAACATAATGGATAAGAAGAATGATGATCACAAAGCAGCAATTAAATGTCTGGAAAATTGCTTTTGTTTTTTGGTGTGTTCATTACTCGACAAAAAGTTTCTTTATAATCAAAAACTAAGGATTCAGACGCTAAAGCATTTTTGTGTAATTACTTGATACATGCTCTATCAAACTTTAAAGAGTCACAGCAGAATTTGTGAAATCTCTTTCATCATCATCATCATCATCGTTTCAGCCGAAAGCCGTCCACTGTTAGACATAGGCCTTATTGCCATAAGGACTGGTACTGTGCGTTCCGCATCCATCGAATTCCCACGACTCTCTCTAGGTCATCGGTCCACCTTGTGGGAGCCTTCCAACGCAGCGTCTTCCGATACATGGTCGCTACTCTAGAATCTTTAGTCCCCATCGACTGTTTATTCTCTGAGCAATGTACCATGCTCACTGCCACTTAAGTTTGGCGATTCTTCGAGCTACGTCAGCAACCTTGATTCTCTTACGGATATCTTCATTTCTGATGTAAACGTAGTCGTCCACAACTTCGAGTGTAGATTCTGCGATCTTGATCGGAGTGGTTACTACATGGATGTTTACCATGACTTTGGTTTTGTTTATATGTTCATTTTAAGTCCCATTCTTTCTGAAGCTCTACTGAGGTCACCGAGCACTGTACTGAGCTCCTCCGTAGTTTCAGCCATGACTACTATGTCGTCGGCAAACCAAAGTTAAGTGATGTTTTCGCCATTGACATTAATGTCCAGCCTTCTCCATTCCAGAACCTTGAAGACAGCCACCATTGCGGCTGTGAACAGTTTCGGAGAAATGACGTCTTCCTACCTCACACTTCGCTGCAAAGGATAGGTTTCGAGGTCTGGTCCTGAAGTCGGACTGATATATTGGCGTTTTTGTACAAACATTTCAGCACTTCGATGTACCGATAATCAATCCTTTGGAGTAACTGCAGTACAGCCCAAGTCTCGATCGAATCAAAGGTTTTATCATAGTCCACAAACGCTAAACAGAGAGGCTTGTTATAAATATTCCTCAATCTTCTGTATAACCTGTCGTAGCGTATGTACGTGGTTCAAGGTGCTGAAGCCTTTTCGGAATCCGCTGTGTTCGGGAGGCTGGAAGTCATCGAACCTACACGCGAGACGGTTCGTGATGACTCTAGAAAACAGCTTGTAGATGTAGACATGGCTCAGAAGTGAGATGGGCCTGTAATTCTTAACCAGGGTTTGTCGCCCTTCTTAAAGAAGAGTACCACCAAACCTCTGCTCCATGCCCATGGCATTTTTCCCTCGAGCATGACGGAATTAAATAGCTTCTGAAGGCCTTAACCAGTTTTTCATCCGCCTTCAGAAGAAATCTCTTAATTTCACTTCAATTTCCTGTTTTTAACATTATTGTGTATTAGTATGTGCAATTCCCAAAGAAATACCTACAATATTGCTTATAACGCGATCGTTGTACCAATTCATCTACTCGTGTGTGTCACCAGTCTGTTTTCAATAAACAAAACATCTTTACGTATAGATTTGCGAATAATTTAAGTGTCTTATTAACTTTAACTTCCTACACTGTTTATGTTTCCATGAAGGGAATCTTGCCAGTCGCAGCCTTCTGAATGGTCACGCTCTATATGGTCAACATTAAATTAAACTCCATTCAAGCTACGTTTAAACATAAGTTATCTTCGTATGTTTGTTAATCACGTTCTTTTATTATGTAATTAAATTAATGATTCGTTAAATTATATTTGTCTTTGCAACTATTGGTTTATTAACTGAGTGGTCTTGAACGTCTCGTTGATCCTGGTTATTGATGCTGTGCATAATAATATTGATTATGTCACACAGGTATAGTGCTTTGCAACTCATTACCACATGAGACAAGATGTGTTCGAGAGTCGAGGGTGAGCTGTTTGTTCTGAATCATGAATGTATAGAATTCACATATTTGTCATACATATGTACAACTGTGTCCTTGCGTTGTTTCTGACTCACTATGTCAACATTCGCGTGGGCGGAACAGCCTTTTCATCCGATATGGTAAAACAACTTATTTTTTAGAAGAATTTACCGCCAAAACTATCGAGGATTATTTCAAATTTTTCACGCTAATTATGATATACTGTCGTTTTACGTTTTAGGTACGGTACACAATCTGTACAAAGACACAACTTAACAAATGAGTGTATTGTGCTAAGAAACTTTCTCTAAGCCCACGACATCGCTCGAGTTGTGCAGTGTTTACCTCCTCAGGCAACAAAACAATCGTTGCAATAACGCTAAGTGCGTGACTGCACCTACTTGCTAAAGTTATCTTACCATAAACGCTCTTACATCACAGTTTATTTTCATTGACCATATTAATAAGACATTGATTATATTAGTAAACACAAAAATGTTTCAACTTGATGTCATTTAAAATCTCGACATTCAACCTGTATATAAATAGAGATTACGTACACACCAAATTACATACAACTTGACGCACTTTGACTGAAGCTCACCTTTTATTTTATAAAGTAACAGTTTTTGTATCACTTAATTAAATATAACTTATCACTATATCACAGATCGTTTGATTCGGGTGCACATAGTTTGTGTAGCGTGACGGCGCGACTCAGTCGGCGCGGGGTGCAGTGTACAACTAACAATAAGTGTTGCGGAGTGAGGCAGCGGCGCCTACGCACGGGTGGGGCGCCGCGAAGCCTTGCGAAAATCCATCGCAGTACCTGTGCCACTGCACCTACTCGCACCGTGCTGCCTAGCTTGAGGTTTCCTTAAATTGATGCCAAAACTTAGGGCAACGACATTGATAACTTAGACGAGGACACTGCAATTTATTTTTTCTTTGTCTAGTCTGATTTTTTAGCTGCTAATATAATGGTGTAACCAGTATTCCAATCAATTAAATACAATGTTGAATGTATCTAAATAATGCAAATGCGAAAGGACCTTTAGTTAACAAGGTCTCAAATTTATAACAGCAATAACTTTAATTAGGCTAATACTAGATGTATGCTAGATAGTTTAAATTGCTCTAAGAACCGTAGTTTTAAACGGCAAATATTGCGTAAATTTCTACGGTTAGTTGCGTTCAGTAAATATACTTTATTTATTTTTATATAACAACAGGTTGTTTATCATGTACAAGACGCGTACATCTCAGATGCTCGATGATATGTTAGAGAAGCCGATGCGAGTTGAGGCAGTGCATTCCTAGGAACCAGTTTTAGTGCAACACTCCATAATAATCGCTTAGACAGACCGAGTTAGAAATAGTATTCAGGCATATTAATGCTATTATTGTCTGAAACCGCACAATACCATGAGTTACCAAATGCATCTGAATGACTAATAAAAATGTGCACATTTTTGTATTGGATTATGTTGAGTTGTTCCAGTTTAGTTGTTTCCTATTTCTGTTACTATTGTTTATGTATACCTACTTTAAAAAAATATGTTTATGTGTTCATCTATAGTTGAATCTTGACCCCAAACAAAGCACATTTACTCCTTCGTTACAGAAATAATAATTTTAAAAAAAATCTCTTCTAAAAGATTATCTTAAAATTATATACAACAAGAGAAAAAAATTACCCAAGCGTATTCAGTCTCCGTTACATAAGTTAAAGAATAGCTAGAAATATTATACTGGTTGGACCGAAAGCATAACATTCGTGGAAAGGACGAAATGACCTTTAAGTTTTGGACATTCGAGTCGCGATTATAAAACCTGTTTGTAATATAAATGGAGCTATAGTGGCTTCTCCTACATCATTGTTTTCTAATGAAGACTGGCAAGTACCCATACGAGTATGTAGTTATTTTCATGTAATATTATATTGAAGTATTCAGACAAGTTTTTGTACATGTCTGAGTCTGACTAATAAAAGATGATCAATCCTTGCGCATCGGAGCGATGATGACATATTCTTATTAGCAGTAGGCAGTTCAGTTAGGCTTGACAAAATTACGTAAATTATCAAAGTTGTATATGTTACATTACGAATGATTTAATAAGAGTAATTCATACGCATATAAGATAACATTATTCAGCTAGAAATGAATCAATTGGACAAATATTTGTAGTAGAAGATTCGGGTGGCGTTGAATTTTTGACTGTTACGTCATTGTTATCTGCTGTGTTTAAACGTGTAACTAATGTAGCATTATCTGCTAAAGCTGCTGCTAACGCTCGTTCCAGCTTTGCTGCTCCAGCTCTTTCAGCTTCTAAAGCAGCCCGAGTTTCAGCGAGAGCTTCAATATCAGGATCAACTATTGTTCCAGATGATGTATTATTTTTTAACTGAGATATTTGAAGTTGGAGTTCTGTTACGCTTGCTCTGAGTTTGCTTATTTCCGCTACAACAAAAAAAAGGAAAATATACACTTATTTTACCTGAGCCTAGGTTTACCCACTTAATATATATACTGTTTTGCTTACTATTAGCAGCAAGTAATTCCTTGTTTGTATGTTGTAGTTCCGCGGATGCAAGGCGTCTCTCTCGCGCATGCGCCGCAGCAGCCAGGCGTGCACGCTCACGAATTTCTGACCCAGCGCTTGCACACTTTTCTACTCTTCGAAGCTCGGTCTCAAGACGAGAGGATTCTCTGTTTGTTGATATGGAAAAGATTTATAACCAAATTGAGTTGCCTACACCTATATTATACGCACAATGAATAGGTAGGTACTACCAAAGTACCGACTATGTGACATTGCACTCTAATATCAATAATGCCGCATAGAAGATAACATCTTGTACGATGGTTTTGGCTGGAAGTGACGCATATTGTTCCTACTTGTGTTATGTTTTCTTTATCCAACGTTTTTCCTATGCGTCAGAATTGGCATACATCGGTTAATTTTTCTTCTTTCTCCTACACTACCAGTACCTAAATTCTTTTTGATTTACTTACCTGCGTGCTTCTTCAGTAGCTTTACAGATACGTTCCTGAAGGTCTGTGTATTGACGCTGCAAAGTGCAGTGGGCTGACTGCACAGGCTTCAGTTGCTGTACCTGCCTTTCTAAGGCACCTATCTGGGTTGTCATTTCACTGCACTTGTCTTCTAAAAGCTTTCGCTGCCTATCCTATTAGACAATATTGGTTATATTGCGTGGGTTTGTTGTATCCGTAAGCATAGATATGACGTAATGATTTAATGGTTTGTAGTTATAATTGCGTCATCCCTGCCATACTTGTTGACATAGACAAGGTATCTGCCTGTGCCGGTTTCGAATTTACTTCAGTCATTATTCGAATACCTGATGATCTCCTAACTGGGCACGCCATAATTATGGCGGTAATTCCCCTCTTTGACGCGTGGCTGGAAAGACCTCACGGCGTCCTCACCTTCCGCATGAAGCAGGTTCTCATCGAACACGGTCAGTTTGGAAAGTTCCTGCACCGGATGCGGAAGCTACGCCCGGGTGTCACCACTGTGTGGACCGCCAGGAGGACACGGTGGAGTACACGGAGATGTGCTCTGCTTGGGCAGAGCACCGCCGTTTCCTCGTGGGAGCAATCGGTGACAGCGATCCTTCGCGCCGGGCCTTGGTACAGGCCATGGTTCGAAGCGAAGAGAAGTGGCAGGCGATCGCCTCCTTCTGCAAAGCAGTAATGCTAGCAAAGGAGGAGCCCGCACGTGCTCGCTCGAGGCAATGGCCCCGTGCTCCAAACGCCGGATTCGGATCCCAATTTCCAGCCACCGTAGGCGCGGGCTTGCGGACGGCGAGCAATGGGTAGCTCGCCGTCCGACCGTCCGGATCGAGCCCAAGCCGTCGACGGCGCGTAGTGTTCCACGCGCGCCTCAAGGAGATGTTAGCAACCGTAGGGGGCCCAGCAGGGTCGAAGCCTGCTGGGGCAAGGGTATGGTGCTGAAAGGAAGATTCGGCTCCGGGACGAAAGGCAACGAAGGAACAGGAGTGGGTTTTTAGTCAGTAAAAGTCTGACACTATCTCTCGTCCTCCCAAGAGCGGGGATGTAAATGATGAAAAAATTATCTCCTAACACTTACTTTTATTGACTACTAGCTGACCCGGCAAATTTCATACCGCCTAATAGTCAATGAATGCTGTGATAACTTTTAGCTAAACTGTCAAAGTTTAACGCCATCTAATGTCATTACCAGAACCAGAATAATTCATTTTAAAATAAATTATTCTGGTTCTGTATTCAGATTTTTTTTGTAATAAATAATACTTAATATAGGTATTATTGATTGTTCTGAATTATAATTATTCATAACATAAGCAAAACAAACACGATCAGATCAAAAAATTTGTGACGTAACTACAAATTTACAGTTTTCAGATTTTTCCCTATATTTATGCTATGAGACCTTGCTTCATGCCAAATTATCAGGATTCTAGGTTAACGGGAAGTAGTATCCTAAGAATTTTGATTCCTGAGAGTGTCGAAATACACGTTTTTTGCGACATAAACGACCGAATCTTTTTTTTTCTTTATTCGGAAGTCTGATTTTTTTCTCAGGCCGCAGACCTGAGTATATGGTTTTCATTTCATACCTCCACGCGTTCCCAAAATAAAGGGTAAGAGACAGTTCACAAGACAATGAGATCCGAAAATCAGTCACACAACACACCATCATTTATTTATCATCATCAAAGTTTAGACTAAGTACTTCCAGGTTACTTAGAAAGTTGAACATTGGTCTGGAGGTAGATTATCAGAAATCCCCACATTAAGGGTTGGTTAACATTATGTGGGTACAGAAGAATAAGGTAACTTCGCATAGTTATTATTGTACGATTTTATTCTAAACTAGCGACCCGCCCCGGTTTCGCACGAGTGCAATGCTGATACCAACGCAACCGCTATGTCCCTGCATTTTAAATCTGTAATATCTTCGAAAATATTGATTTAAATTACATGCAGTAAAGAGCCATATTGATGTATATTAAATGTACAATCGAATGCGACTCGGCTGGGCAGTGTTCAGGAAGCTATGCGGTACCTTCTCATCCAAAATACAATAGTGTCTCAAGACGAAAGTCTATGACCAGTGCGTGATGCCAGTGATGACATATAGCTCCGAAACGTGATCGCCCATAATGGGCCTTATCAGAAGGCTTAAAGTCACCCAACGTTCGACGTCAGTCAGCTGCTGTATTGGTTTTAATTGATTCGTAAATAAGCCATTATTTCTCTTAAAAAGTTAAGGATAAAAAATAGAAATTGTGGTAAATGATAGACATATATTGCGGACTTTTTTTTAAACCTTTTTAAGGAGTACAATACTGTACCGTCAGCGTTTGCAATGTAAGCGCAAAAACTGAGTTCATTTTCGACATAACATTAGAAACCTTTAAAATTACCAGTGTTTTTCTACTATATTATGCGTGTATTATACATATAAACTTTCCTCTTGAATCATAGAGATCATTGAAAATAAAACCGCAAAAAAATCCGTTGCGTAGGTTTAAAGATCTAAGCATACATAGGGACAGACAGCGGGAAGCAACTTTGTTTTAAACTATGTAGTGATGATAACCGGAACATGTTTGCGAACATGGTATCGATATAGGCCTCTACTAGGATCTAGACCTAAAACGGTAACTAGCTGACTTCTGTCGGCCCACATTGCCTCCGCTGATTAAACCTGATGGAACACTTGCTCATACGGCAAGAGAGAAGGCAGGTCTTTTTGCATCTCTTTTCGCCCATAATTCTCGTCTTGACACTAGCAGTGCTACTCCACCGACTCTGCCTCACTGACACTTCAATTCCCGAGGTTCACATAAGGAACAAAGAGGTTCTGAGAGCACTGTGTCTAGACGTGAATAAAGCTAGTGGACCAGATGGTATACCAGCGATTGTTTTCAAGGCTTGTGCGCCCGAGTTGTCTCCTGAATTGACGCGCTTGTATTGTCTCTCATTTAGGACTGGTATAGTGCCCAAGTCCTGGAAGCTTGCCCAAAAAGGGCAGTCGTGCCGATTCTGCCAACTATCGGCCGATTTCAATAACCTCCATACTCTGCGAGATTACGGAGCGTGTATTGATCTTGCACCTCATAGCATACGTGGAAGGTAACGATCTCCTCAGTGACCGACAATACGGGTTTCACCGCAATCGGTCTACTGGGGACCTACTAGTTTATGCCACCCACTTACGGGGCGAAGCCCTCGAGAAGAATGGGAAAGCGATTGCCGTTTCCTTAGACGTCTCGAAGGCCTTCGACAGGGCACGCTAGCCTTTTGAGTAAGCTTTCAGCGTACGGCATTTCCCCTGGTCTGATTTACTGGGTAAAAGACTTCCTGAGTGAACGGTCTCTTCGAGTTGTTGTCAATGGATGCTCATCAGAGTCCATGACGACTAATATTGTAGTAGAACAGACCCCTGAGGTATTCCTCAGGGGTCTGTTCTCTCTGCAACTCTCTTCCTACTGCATATCAATGATCTGCTGATGCCCGGTATCTATGGATATGCAGATGATAGCACAGTTGTAGAGAGATACCTGCCAGGTGCTCGGGCTAGTAAGGGCCTAATCTAGACTGAAAAAGAGGCTATGGTTGAGCGTACAAATGTTTCACTTCAGGCGGTCTCCAAGTAAGGTGAAGCCAATCTGGTAGGATTGAACGCCGCCAAAAACCAGGCGTGTCTGTTCACCGCTAAAAAGAGCCCGTACACCTTGGCTCCTGCTTTTCGAAATATATCCCTGGAGTGCACCGATCGCCTTCAGCTCTTAGGAGTTGAAATTTCTTCAGACCTTAATTTCGGGCGGTTCATTGAGTCCAAAGCCAAGGTAGCTGCTTTGTACTCGGTGGGAAGGCGTGCGAAGAGGCTAATTGGTGATCCAGATTTGGTTAAATCCAATCTTCAAAGCCTTGAGCACAGGCGTAGGGTTGCCAGCCTTTCGGTGTTTTACAGGTTGCATTTTGGAGAGCGTGCGCGGGAATTGCATGACTTGATACCTCCACCTCATTTGTACCATCGGACAATCCGACGTACGGCGAGTATAAACCCTTACGTTGTTGAAACCTCTACGGTCCGGACTAAGCGTTTTGCCTCGTCGTTTATACCACGTACATCGAAGGACTGGAACAATTTGCCTGCTGAGGCCTTCCCACCCGATTATAAATTGTGTGTCTTCTAAATTAGAGTGAATAGGCTCTTAATAAACTAGTGCGCCTCACCATCAGCGATTGCATCACTGCTTACCATCACTTGGGATCGCAGTCAAGCACTAGTTTATATCAAATTAAAAAAAAAACGACTTGAAAAAACAATAGGTAAGAGAAATAAAATCTCACCAAAAAAATGAATGCGAAAGAATAATAAATCTTTAAGCGGATTTACTTGTAAAAGTAGTGAGATCTAATTGTGTTTCAAATTCTCTCGACGTTCCTTAAATCATACATAACTCATGTTATGCACAACTTTCTTCTAAAATTTTTTTTTCATACCCACAGTATTAGTGGACTCAGAAAGTGGCGCTGTAAGATACACTGACTCCAAATATAACAAAAATGTCTATCCAAATTGATGAGAGTTCAGATCCAAACAGCATATTCTATGACACAATTAGTTGGCGACTAATCAGATCCACACCTAAAGCCGTAACTCGACTTAAAAACCAATATGAGAAATAAAATACAAACAAAAATAGTTGAATTGTAATTTGTGGGTTCATGCAGCTTGTGTAGGACCAAAAGTTGAATCTTAATTATATCTGTGACATTTGCCTTCAGATTAAGCAAGGCAACTTAATTAAGATCATACATTTAAAATGGCCCTCATGGTGCCGAATTTCCTGTTTTAAATACCTGAAGCTTTTAATTATTCTGTGGTATTTTTGACATGAGGCACACTAAACTCCCACTTTCACCTTAAGTAAATTTCTCAATAATTATTTTATTGTAAGACTGGCATCTGCCAGCGGATTTGCTCGCATGAAAGTAAGTTTCTCCATACAAACTTTGAAGCCCCGTTTCATCCCCTTAGGGAGTGAATTTTGGAAAATCCTCTTTTAGTGCTAGCTTACGCCATATAAGGAAACCTTGTATAAAATTTCACACTCTTAGTCTCAATAGTTTCGGCTGTGTGTTGATATGTCAGTCAGTCAGTTTCTCCTTTTATATATATACATTTCTGATCTGAGGAGTTTTGATCTAAATGCAGTATGTTAACAACATTATAAAACTTCTCCATTATAAAATTGATTTATCAAACTAGTACAATACGTATGAGCGTATCTTAACTAGGCGATTTTTTATCTACGAGTGTGAATTTTTCCACGCCGCCGCAAAAGAAGAAAGTGCGAACTGCTGTATATATACCTACATCACCTACTATAATTAAACTGGCAATCGGTTACTGCCATCATATTTTATCGCCGTGCGACCGTCCGGACAGAGCCCAAGTCGTCGACGGCGCGTAATGTTCCAAGCACGCCTCAAGGAGATGTCAGCATAGGGGCCCAGCAGGGTCGAAGCCTACTGGAGCCATGGGTGATGCGAATGAGATCCCCGGGGCCCTGGAACAGTGGCAAAGAAGGAACAGGAGGGGGTTTTTAGTCAGTAAAAGTCTGACATGCCCTCCCACTCCGCCCAAGAGTGGAGAATGTCATTAGATTATTTTCCCACCCAACAAAAAAGTATTGCTATATGATAGTGCGGGTGACAGCTGTCGAATTCATACAATGTACCCAATTTTTACTGTCATCTTAAAGTTACATATTTTCGTCCTGCTGCCATCGTGTTACATTCGGTGAACAATAAAGTTTAATATATTCTATGCTACCCGCGCTATGTAAAAAGACCTTAATAGGGAGCTACTAAAGAGCCTTCTATAGAGACTTCAGACAAATGTTTGTTTACGTAGGAAACCATCAAATGACTTCTACTGCTCTGGGTCAAGCGAGAGATTGTCAGACTTTTACCGACTAAAGGTCAGCGTTCCTTCAGTTGCCCTTCGCGAGGGCCACCGTAACTCTTTCAAATAATCCTCAACTCTGGTAGTTATCGGCCCTAATTGGCCTCAATTATGTTTGCATCTTTATGACGTGCGCGAAGAACACAACACGCCGTCGACCTGGATTTGTTGCTCACCGGACGGCAAGATACCCTTTGCTTGTCGTCCGTAAACCCGTGTCTACGGTGGTCGGGAATCGCCCTGTGCCTTCCGACGCCCAGGGCGTCTTCGGTGGTTGGTAAGCGCTACCGAAATTAAGTTTTCGCTAATTGTTATTGCTGTTAAAATGTCACTGGTCTAGAGCTTCAGGTCCGTTTATTAAGGCATACCGTAAGTTCAAAGTGTATCTTGAGTCCAGTAAGATGTTCCTGGGTACTAGCAAGCGCGGCGGTAGCCTTGGTGACGGCAGCGGTGGCGGCGGCTGCTCCGTTGCGGGCCTCCGCCGCTGCCCGCTCAGCCGCCGCCCGCGCCGCCTCCGCAGCCTCGGCGCGAGTCGACTCGGTGCGGAGGGACCCACGCAGCCGACTCTCGGAAATCTAAATAAGAATTTGTGAGGCGCATTTTTCATGGTTATCATCATTATTCATGTCAACGGCATCATTCAAGGCACTCGCCAAAAATCATCACAACGATCGGTTACTGTGAATCTGGTATTCATCAAACTGTGATCGATCTTTGCCAATTGCCAGGTATCTAATCCACGCACTAGTTTTGTGATAGTTCATGATCATGAGAATTAATCATATCAGGATTTCATCTGTTCATATAATCATCAGTTTAGATTTATGCTAACTTAGACCATCCGACAAAAGCCATAATTTATTGATCTACTTTAATACTTACGGTGAGAGCCCGAAATTCACCAATAAGTTCCAAAAATTGTTGCTCCAGGGCTTCAAATTCAGTCGTGACGCCCATCGTGGTATTTATTATCATCAACAAATTATACAGCAAATAAGATTGCAGATTAATTTTAATTTGACGTTAAAAGTTGAAAAGCGCGCGAAAACAACAAACCATTCAAATATCTATGGTCAAGGTGATATTTTTTTTCATAAGATTCAGCTTAAACGTTCTTATTTTAAAAATGAAAGAGTTTTTTTATGTTTTATTTTGCAAAAGCAGTAGAGCTTTTTCTGATAATTTCAATGAACACTAGAATAGGTTTATTCATCAAATTAAAATTGTTTTCTTCCATAGTAGGTACCAACTTGGGATAAGAAAAACAGAAGGAAAATTGCGATAATATGTCCATGGCAGTAATGGAATCAATTTGTACGGTTATGATAATTGAAATCTGTCAATTACTATCCTTGGTATTTTATAAGGGCAGACAGGCTCTGAGGGGAATATTAAAGAAGGGGGATTGATGTTTTCCAACGGGAGCACTTGGTATATAAAAGGTGGTTACTGTTTCACAAGTTCATTCTGATACTTGTCGTGCTGCCCCTGGTAAGTGAAATATCATAGAGTTTTTGAATATTTTTTTTAAATTGATTTATTATAATTATTATCCAGATACATCTACTAGATTCTTTGATTAACTAAGCGTTAAAAACTCCTATTAGTATTTGCTGCTGTCGGGTATAAAGGGGAAGAAATAGGGTAGTTTTTTCGTATGGTTAATTACCCTAACTCTATCAAATGACGGTTTACAATATACTTACTACTAGTCGGGGCTATTTGGCACCGAGCCTGAGACGATAAATACAATAAATTGTGACTTGGGCTCGCTGGCGCACTGTTCCGCACTCGTGCGAAAAAGAGTAGGTAAATTGCGTGCCTAAAAGTGGTAGGGTTAAGAGCGGATTTTCGAGTAAGTTTATTGAAATCTATTTTTATGGTTACACTAATGACTAGTTTTATCAGTTGTTCTGCAGCTCCAGCTTAAACGTGTAAGTCACCTTCTATCATAATCTAGGGATTTTTTAATAACATAGGTACTGAGGATCCTGAATTCCTGATACATTGCTTGATATGTTTGAAGACTTTGTTCGACAACATAAACAAGGCGATGAATGTTGTGTCATATATGATAATGTTTTTTTTTTGGGTATTCCATATTTGCTCATGTTATTCGATTTCTAATGGTTATTTCTAATAATTAATTATAAGTAGGCTGTTGTGTATGTTGATAACCACTACCTGATAGCAGCAACCATCAGGTGGGAAGAGTTTTAAGATAGAACAAACTTGATGACGGCCACATAGCGGGACTGAAGTCTGTACTTAGTTAACTTAATCTTGGTTTTAGTTATCCTTTGTTGGTGCTTCCACTAACCCGGAACTGTTGTTATTTCACAGAGCCCAACATCCTTCAACATGCGACTAGTAACAATTGTGGCAATGGCGATCACGGTGGCGTTGGCGATGCTGGTGCGTTGCTGCGAGAGCGCCAACCTCCGTCACTTCTCCCTGCCTGAGGAGGACGAGGAGTTCAGGCACCGGCCGTTGTACCGGGACTACAGCTTGATAAGGAGGGCCGTTCGTACTGATGACGCTTTCGACGACTACGGCCACCTCCGCTTCGGTCGGTCAGATGACTGACGCAAGCGCGCCGCTCATAAAAGACATCTTCCCAAGCTCCAGCACACAGAACGACCGCCAGACAAATCGTGTACTTAAACTCCTTGCTGTATTAGCCGATATTGCTCCCTACTTACAATTTAGTCTTTGGAAAATGTAGATAGTATATTTTCAGAAGTTAACTTTCTTTACCTACCTGTATAATTATATAAATCACTGAATCATTATGTAAAGATTTTATTTACGGAGTATTTTAAGAACTATCTAGGTGTTTATTTCTTTTTATGTAAAAAAAAAAAAAAATAACCTTGTGAAATATTTGAGGCTGGTTAAATATTTCACACTGATATGTATTTTAGTATGTAGATATATTTTCTTTTTGTATAATTAAATTTGTATCTATTTGTTTCTTTAACCTGAATATGTATACAATAACGACTTATCTTTATTAGTTTAGTAAGTAAACGTAAAAATAAAACACTTGAGATTATTTCCATGAGTATATTATTACCCAATAAATACATTTTACAACAGTTATTATTATAATAAAATGTGTTACAATGTTTAATAGCGTCACGAACTGCGCACGGTGACGAACACTAAAGTACCTTCGGTATGCTTTACTAGAAGTTCACTGTTAAGGCATTTCTTCAATTTCAGCTTAAAGACGTTTTCACATCTGATAAATGGAAATGGTTTAAATTCTAACCGAAAAGCCAACAATTTTAATATCTCATTAAATATTAAGGCAATGATTTATTTTTCTTATAAGTAATAAAAGCTAGTTTGTATGCATGAATGATAAAACTCATCAAGATGTAGGTATTAAAGCTGCATTCGATTTTCTTTGTACACATGAGAGTAGCTCGCTAGTGAAACGTTATTTATTTAGCATTCATGCAAGCCTTGACCTATATTAGACGATTCCATTTCGTTGTACTGGTTACAATGCACTCGATCGTACCTAAGTATAATATTCCTGTTCACTTGTCCTTGTTAATTGACTTTGTTATTAACTCCTGGTGGGACCTCATCATAGCATGCACTGGATTTAGTTTTAATAATCTAATATTCATTAGGCACACGTAATATCACTACTCTATATTAAATAATATGAGACTAGTTAGTTCCTTCCCTAAGCTAAGTTATAATTTATATTTATATATCATGTATGTTCATCGTAACACACATTTTATGGTTAATTGTACTTGGTGAAAATGAAGCGTATCGTGGAGAACAAATCTTCGGAAATAAAGTTTATTTTAAATAAAAAACATCACGTTAACCAAGTTCTTATCCAATTGTACAATATATATAACGTGACAGATAAATAAAACATGCATCTTATATATTATCGTATCGTATGTTACAACAATGATGACACCATCATAAACTTCATTCTTAGTTTTTTGTGTTTTACACTTATCAGTTTGTGAGTATTTCATTAGCGCCAATGTTCTTTAAAACTGTTGTCATTTCACTTAGATGATATCCTTTTTCTGAGAGCTGCCTAGTAGAGCCTGCGAAACAAAACAAATCTTACAGTCACATACAAAGTTTTCTACGCACAAAAAAAGTATCAAAATATACGTAAAAGAAAAATAAATAAAAAATATTAAAGAAATTAAAAGGAAATGATACCTTGTTGACGAAATTAACGATAGCAGTGGCAGGTTGTTCGGGCTCCAACTCAGCGAACACGTGACATTGGTTGTCAGCTCCTGAAGATGCACGAGCCACGAACGCGAATACTCGTCTGCAAAAAAGGAAATGGTTGAAGCCGGCTGCATGGTTTGGGCTGGGAATCCATATAAATACTGGCTGACTCGACAAACGTTGTTGCACCATATAAATTGTCAAAGAAAAAATAAAAGGCCAGATCGGTCGTACCCTACCTGGGGTTAGGAGAGTAAATATATTCACCCCACCGATCCACACAACCAACCAAACCCCTCGACCCCGCGACCGAGACCAAGGACCTATTCTCAAACCCACCAAATAGACAAAATAAAAATGATTTTATGTAAAACTCGGTCAAGCAGTTTCGGAGGAGATCGATAACAAACACTGTGACACGAGATATAAAAGGTCAGATTGGCTGACATAGGAGATGGCCACAGCCGTGAGGGAACGGACATCTTCACGCCCTAGCCACCGCCACAGGAAACGCCCGGGGAGTCAGGAGTCGCAGGGCGATCCCCGATCACCGTAGGCGCGGGCTTGAGGATGACAAGCAACAGGTAGCTCGCCGTCCGGCCGTCCGGTAAGGACCAAGCCCGAGTCGTTGACGGCGTGTAGGTTCAGGTGTCAGCAAAACTGAAGGGGCTCAGTAGGGTCGATGTCTGCTAGGGCTTTGGGAACGTTTGAAAGAATTACCGTGGGTGCAACGAAAAGGGCAAATGATTGAACAGCGTATTTACATTCTATACATGTCCTGAACGCAGCTATAGTAAACTGCTCGCTTATACTTTGTATTGCTATTTTTAAATCTGCAATTACAATGTATACACGAATTTTGCGTACTGGTCTTGTATAGTTTGTAACGTGTACACACGCATCCTGGTTTCAAACTATACTACAGTTAACATCACTTACGACAAAATCTGAGATATAAATAAAATAATTTATTCATATAATGGAATGATGTTAGATAAATAATAATGACTTTTAACTTAACCTAACCCAAATGATTCACAAACATTAGAAGGAGATCTTTGTTCTAACCTGACCTAACCCACATGATCGCTTCGTTAGCTCGCCATCGTGTTCTAATGGTCACTATTCTAACCTGACCTAATCCAGGCGCGATTATTCCGATCTACGCACGATAATTATATATTCGTACTGGCACTGTATATTACGGAATAAGGTTAGGTAGTTAGGTCACTACGGAGTATACGCGAGTATTTGCGCACTACTCTTGAATAGATTGGAAGACCTCGGTTAAAAATTGATTTCCTATCTATACGCGACTAGTTTCACACCCTTGCGTTCTGGCCATGTACAGAATGTAAATACGCGATGGAACATAGATGGCTTTTAGTCAGTAAAAGTCTGACATGCCCTCTTGCTCTCTAATCTGGGAAATGTCAATTAATGATTTTCAAAAATATGGGGGATGAAATAGGGGTGGGGATTGTGAGGAGAAACCTACAGACACGGGCGAAGTCACTGGCAGTAGCAAGTAAAGCTATACTATTGGTACGACAATTTATCAGATTCTGTCGAGATTTAGTTAGAAACGAAAAAGTAAGGTACAAAAGATTAACACATACCTATATCATTAACCTATCTAAAGGCTGATGAAACTGACTATACATTTAAGTTATTTAGAAACCGTTTACAGAAAACCCGGTTTAATTTTCAAAGGCTGACTGATTCTTTTTTACTAAGAAAACTGTCCTTACTTATTAAAGTCGCTGTCAAAGTCACATTGTGACCTTGGAGTTGGACGTTCTTTTTTTTTCAAGGTGGGAAATCATCTGATTAATTTCTCTCGCTCTCGGGTGGAGCGAGAGGGCATGTCAGACTTATACTGACTAAAACCACATCTATGATCCTTCAGTTGCCTTTTGAGTTCTACTATCATGTATCCCTTTCATACTTTCCCCATGGTCCTAACAGTCATCGGTTCTGCTTCGCCGCTACGGTTTGCTGACATCTCTTTGAGGTGCACGTGGAACACTACGCGCCGTCGACGACTTGGGCTCGGCCCTAATAGTATGAGCGGACGGCGAGCTACCTATTGCTCGTTGTCCGCAAGCCCGAGCCTACGGTGGGAATAACCCTATGTTTTTATTAGCATTATTTTGATACTAACTTTTCGAGCTGCGTATTGTTGTCGGTATGCGTGTATCTCCTCTCGTCCGGGTCCAGCCCCGCGTACGACACGCCGGCGGCGGGGTAGTGGCGCCGGAAGAACAGCTTGCGCGCTGCGTCTGTCAGCGTGATGCCGCCGCCGAACACCTTGAAGTGGACCACGTGTGCTGTGCCCTGGGTAAATTGTAAGCCATTAGATATATTTTTAAGCCATTTAAATGATTAAAGGAAAAATCAGGAACTACTTACTTATTGGAGTTTTAGTTTACTATAAGGAAATCGAACAACAACACAACAGTAGTAACAAGTTGTGAATTAGCCATTTTTTTTTGGATATTTCATTTCAGACAGCAATTAAGATTGAGAAGTATCAAAACAGAAAGACCAGGTGAGAAGAATCGACATGGTTAACGCTTCTGATTCTCTTCTATTTCAAAGTAGTGGAATTAGTCAACCATCAAGTCGGTAACAATTGTTTTATTCATATTCAAATATTGTAATCACTGACCTTCTTGGCAAGTATGTTGGTGACGGCCCTCTTGACGGCCGCGGGTCCAGTCAACGCTTCAGTGTTTTCCGAGCCGAGCAGGAGCACGTGGCACGCAGCTCCCGTCGCTAGAAGTGCACGTGCTGCGGCGTTGGCACCGCCACCCGTCCATGGGTCTCTGTGGGTTAAGAGATCATTTTAGAATTTTGGTATTGGACAAAGATTACTTTCTTCCATAGAGCAAAGCCTATACTAGTGATAGTGAATACGTACTAGTATATCTATACTCACTGTCACTAATGTAGGTCAGGCCTCTAGGTGGATGGTTGAGTATGTCAGAAATGTAGGTCAGGCCTCTAAGTGGATGGTTAAGTAGACCAGAAATGTAGGTCAGTCCTTTAGGTAGATGGTTAGTAGACCAGAAATCACGAAGACGTAAAATCACCTGTCAGGTAATCTGAGTGGCACGGGCAGCGCTAAAGGCGTGACGGTGTGCTGGTAGACGAGCGCGGACAGCGAGCTGAAGACGGGCTCGTCGGGGCAGCCGCGCAGGCGCACGCCGCGCGCCGTGGGCTCCACGAGGAAGTGCCGCACGCCGCCCGCGCCGCCCGCGCGCACCGCCAGCCCGAAAGCGCCCGGGAAAGAGTTCGAATCCCGCACTATGAATGCGCCTTCATCCAGTTGTAAGAGCGCTGATACAGCTGTTGAACAAAAATTAAGTGTTTTAATCATGTGACAAAATTTTTTACAAAAAAAAAACCGACTACACTAAAAAAAAAAACACTACAACGATCAAATTAACTTTAATTTTGGAAGCCGGTGTTTCTCGGTATTGTTTGTTTCTTATTTAATACTGACTTCAAAATCAATATACGGTTGCTTATAATATTTGAGGAGTTCCCTCGATTTCTCATTCATTGACTGGCCTGTTGGTCTAGTGGTTAGTGGCCCTGACTGCTATGCCGGAGGTCGTGGGTTCGATTCCCACCCAGGACAACTGTTGTGTGATGAGCACGATCATTTGTTCTGTGTCTGGGTGTAATTTATCTATATATGTATGTATTTAGAAATATATAAGTATATTTATCAGTTGTCTAGTACCCATAACACAAGCTCTGCTTAGCTTGGGACTAGACGGCGTTGTGTGATAGTTGTGGAATATTATGTTATATTATTATATTATTATTATTATATTATCCCATCATCTGAAATGGTTTTTTTTAAATGGGTTTAATCTGGAAGCATATCCTTTAAGGGAAAAAAATCTCAGATCGGTCCATAAACTATGAAATCCTGAGGTAACAAATATTAAAAAAAAATCCACCCGAAATTGATAACCTCCTCCTTCTTTTGAAGTCGGTTAAAAAATAAGAAAAAAAAAACATTTTGTCTATTTGAATTACATTACTATTGAGGATGAAGTAAACGAAATGCTATTCAACATTTCATATGAAATCAAACAACCAATCATTTCTTTGAGGGTTTCGACATCCATCAATGACTATACAACCACTCTTTGACATCCATTGATTTAAAAAATATGGTCTAGGGTAGAAACACACACCAATAGAATAATTCGTTAGCTCTCCAGCTTCCCGTCTCCGTTTGATTTGAACTGATACAATTGGTACCTGTAAGATTGTTTCCTGCAAATCCAGAGATTGTCAACAAGACTTTTGCTCGAGTAAAGATCTATTACTGTAATAATTTAACAAGCTACTCCTTATAGCACTTACCATCGTCCCTAGAGATGTTGGGTTTGTACCAATAATGGCTGGTATCCCTTGCAAACCGCACGCGGTCTGGTGCCACATGTTGAGGTTCAGCAGTCCCACTGACGCTGGAACGACGAGACCCACTACTGCCGTTATATGTCCGGTATTCCGACTCTGGACTCACTTCACGTTCTTTTCTATAATCAGAGAAACATAAATTATGAAAATCATTTCTCTTTTAATCTGCGAATGGATAATAAACAAATGAGAACGGGTATGGGAAACTGTTCTAGTTCGGATTCAGGTCAGGGTCATTAGTGTCTGATCGATTTATAGGCGAGGCAAAGTTTGCACTAAATCGGTACGGTGTCATGATGATCTGTGGGAAGAAAGAATGCATCTGTCTACACAAAAATGTTATTTAAATCTGTGATAATAATCTATGTATCGCACCTTTAAATGTATGTTGTATATTGAAGAATAGTTGTAAATGTGTTGAGCACTTTGATTTTAAATACATGTATGGCCAAAAAATATCCCTTGGCTGCTCCATGTAAAATTTTGGTAGTCGATGGCAACCGATTAAACTGAAAGCTGACCCGAAATAATTGGCAAAAGACGTAGTAGATTAATCGTTGTTATTATGGGCATGCTTGCAGCAGCAGTAGTGTTACCTCGCATCCTCCAGGTCAAACATATTGTACCTGGTGACGGAGGGCGAGCGCGGCGGGCGCGCGGACAGCGAGGGCGTGGGCGTGGGTGGGTAGGGCGTGCGCGGGTGCGTGGGGAACAGTGGCGTGCCGGCGCGCGATTCCGTGCGGGACTCCGTGCGAGACTCCACGCGGGACCAGTTTTCAGCACGATCCTGGAAGGACAAGCTTTATTATAACTTTTTTTTTAATACATTAATTCTGGAAATCTAGGTCTTCATTCATTGCAAGAGCTCAAAAGACTCAAAGTCTGATAACCAGGCTTGGTAAGGGGTATCGTGTTTCCAAATAACTACGTTGTACAGGTAAGACGGGTATTGTCCCACGCAAAACATTTTCATATACAACTGTATCTAGTTAGTCTCGATCGAGCTCAACAAGGTGGAAAGAGCTGATAAGAGCGTAATAATACATTTTTTTCTCCGTTGGGGTTCAGGTCTCCTTGACTTCTTCTCACTAAAGAGAGTACCGTAATCCAACTCGAGGGCTCTGTGCGTGTTGTTGTACGTCACTTGTTTTTGGAATTTTGTTTCTGGGACATGTTGGTTATGATAATGATACCAATTCAAAACGACGACTTACGATGGTATCAGTGTTGGAGGACTCCGCTAGCGACAGTAATCCAGGCGCGGGTGTACTGTTAGGTGTACTGGTGGTACTCCACTCGCGCATCGTCATCTTTTCGTACATGAACTTTCTAGATGAGGTTCTGTAAATATAACAATAACCATTCTTCAAAAAGAAAATTATTGCAAAGCTGCAAATGTACAAATAAGCACAATTAGCTAAAAAACGCAATACATGCAGAATTCACATATTTCAATCTTAGCAAGCGATGTAGGGTAGCATCTAATGGGATTATCTTTATTGGTTCCTCTGAAAATCTGTGTATAATAAAGACTCCGTTGCACTTTTAGAAACCCTTAGGTCTAAAGTTATTGAGTTAAAGTAAAATTTAAAGCATTTGAATTGTAAACTTGTATTATACCTGTCTGGAGCCTGCGGACTGGTGTGCTCTGTCCTGAGAGGGGTGCGCGTGTTCACGTGCAGGGGCACGCTGAAATCTTCGTCGTCGTCAGCGAACGCCGTCGTGTCACTCGTGTAGCCATCCACTCTGTAAACATTGACAAAGTTAAAAAATATGTCTGAAAATCAAAGACAATGGTACAGTGTTTTCTGTAAGGTTGTTTTATTAGATCATCATGAAACAGCTGACTGGCAACTAGACTTCTTGCTGCATTTATATTAGCAAAATAAACAACTTAGTGTATGGGTATGATCGAAAATGGCGTTACTTTTTTGTAAGTAGGTACTGATTTTGGTGATATTTGAATAAAGTTGTACTTGAATAACACTTTCTACCAAGATATACAATGAAGTTCGATTGAAATAGTTACCCAGTTCTGTTCAAAGAAATATTGAAACAAGATTTAATAAGTTACACTACATGACACAGCGTCTTTTCAATAAAGGACGAAATGACTAGTAGAATTTGATTATTGTAATGAATTTGAAAGGAGAAGGAAAAAAATGAAACATGATCTCACCGATGGCTGGCGGAGCGGCGCACATGTCGGGAAGAAGTAGTATCCCACTCGAGCGGTAGTCGAGCGACTCTTTCCCTGGCCTCTTTCCTCTCGCGCAGCTTCTGCTGCTGTCTCTGCAGCCACGTGAGCCCCGAGCTTCCTTCCACGCTGCTCTCGGAGCGGCGAGGCTCTCGGGCTCGGGAACTCTCGTGCCAGCCGAGAGTACTTGCTGATCGCCATGACCCATTTTCGGGTGGTGTTTTCCGTGTAACTGCGCTTGCGCTTGCCGGTCGTTCCGCCCATTCAACTTCGCCATTTGTCCATCTGCTGAGGAGATTATTTACGTTTATTACTTAGATTAGTATCAACATTACCTTGCCCTAATCGTAATTTGTTAGGGATTGCGTCGACGCAATATCTTTTCGGAACTTTAACGGATGTGACTGTTTTAAACTTCATAAACGTTTTAAACTAAATAAACCACAAAATATTTTCATGGCCGTGGTCCGGTTGTTATCTTTGTGAGTTTTTTTATAGTTATTTGCGTGTAGGACTTGAAGGTCCAAGTGATCTTATTATGGCAATGGGAAACCTTGTATCCGCGTGCTAAGAATCTTTAAATAGTGGGTGTCTGAGTAGGTATGGATAACTCATAATATACTAATTGAATCTTATTTGAATATTAATCGTCTTCCGTTCAGAATGGAATGTATGCTTGTTACTTTTTTCATCTCGTCATTAAATCAGTAGTCTTCACGGAATGAGATAAGTATACAGACAGAGCGGATTAACAGTAAAACCACATGTTTTAACAGAAAGTTAACTGTTCTAATGAACAGGGAAGTAAAAGGGCTTAACAAAGCGGGCTTTAATAGAAAGTAAATAGTGTATGTATCGGTCTGCGTGAGGCGGTGTTGTGCGGCGGTGACGGTGAGGCGTCGCAGTGTCGTGGCCCGGTCGCCGGTCGACACCCGCCCGTTTATGGCCACGTTTATCTCGAAATAGTAACTTGTTTGGGTCATGGCGCGACGCAATCACACACCATCGCTCCAAATCAAATCGAGAATTGCGACTCGCAGTCGACATCGCCTTCCGACGTGTTTCTATCTACGGCCACGTATTTAACTGCTCGATTACATTTGTTGATCATTACATAAAGCTGACGTGAGCTATTACATGTTGACGAGATGTTATTAAAAATAATGCGGGTAATCTAATACCAAGTATAGTAAGATTAGAAAGGACTTTTTGAATGCCATTTGTAAGCTATAAATTATGGGTTTGTTAGCTCAAGTTGATTCCAAGAATGGCTATGCCGTGTCAGTAATTTGACTGGGAACTTAAGAAGCCATTCATCGAGCGGGCGCCGCATAAATAATTCGCAGTAGGCAGCCGAGCTGAGCTCGTTTGCTCGTGCTCAGGCGCAGGCAATGTTGCGGAACGAGTGGATAGATACTCGACTCGGTTTCGCCCACGCCTATCGCCGACTCAATTAATGTGACGAACGCTTCCGTTTCTTAATCTACTGCAAATGACTCTAAGACCAGTACTGAATGTTATTCTGAATTAATTGAAAAATAAATTAGTTAAAAGGTAATATTGTTTACAAGGATGGAACTCATAGCTTCTAGTTAATCCGGGGCTTAATAATCCAAATTTAAAGTTTAGCATGATGGATCCTCCTGCCAGGGCTGCGCATTGTTCGAAAGAGTTACCGTGGCCCTCGCAAAGGGCACATGAAGGAACACAGGTAGGGTTTAGTCAGTAAAAGTTTGACACTCCCTTTTGTTCCACCCAGAGCGGAAGAAAACTTCTGATGATTTACCACATAAACAAAAAGTATGAAGTAGGTACTTATCATATGGATCATTACAGGTACATACTTACGTACTTTTTTTTTTATTGGGTGGGAAAATCATCTTAATGACATCCCCGCTCTTGGGCGGAGCGGGAGATAGTGTTAGACTCTTACTGACTAAAAACCCACTCCTGTTCCTTCGTTGCCTTCGTCCCAGGGCCGCGGGTCCCGCTTTCACACTACCCGTGGATACTTACGTACTTCAGGTATCTACATATATCATTACAACTACCTAAGCTAAGATAAACTAGTCTTTACAAAAAAGTTTCTTTTTTATGAGAGGCCTGAAAATTATTTTCCCTGGTATCATTTTCGTTCGACTGAACAAACTTATGAATTCGGATTAACCAAGGAGTAAAGTAGTCTCTTGATAACGTCTGCTACTAATATAACAGTGACAATAATGAGCCTCTACAAACAGGTATACAAGACAACACGACATGTAACCGAACACAAAGTTTATCTCAAGGTGTCCACAGCTTTATTCGCTTACCATAACAAAAGCGTTCACATTAAGTGCCGTGATTACAATGCATTACGACGATGTGATTGACAACACAGATATCGGTATCGTGTCACATATCAAAATGTCGATCAATTTGATGTTAGCCTTAACACTGGTGTCGTGTGCCATTGTTTACCAGAAGCAGGTATGATCTACATAGGGAAATACTTTCCACACATAAAATTAATCTAGTTTCCTTCTTCTTCTTAGCGTATCGATGGCAAAACTAGTTTAATGCCTTGCCAGGCCCAGTATTCGTATTATATCTCATCGGGATTCCTCACAGAGCAGGTCTTACATTTCTGCACTGTCACTTTTCGCCGATATCTGTCACTAGTTTCCTTTCAAACCTTGAAAAATACTCTACATATAATTCTTATTGTATTTATCATTTATCTCCCAAACAGCTCGACCGATATGGATGAAACTTCGTGTGTATATTTGAGTGGATCCCTGGAGGGTTTGAATAATTAGATCGGTAGGTGGCGCTACACTCAGGTTCTCAATTTTTTTTCCAACGCTAAGCCAGCTTTTGGACCAGACAACGTCTGTCGGGACCGCTAGTGTACCCATTGCTCGCCGTCCGGCAAACCCGCGCCTACGGTGGTCAGAAATCGGAACCGGGATCCCGGCGACTGAGGCATGAGGGACACGGCGGTGCTCTGCCCAAGCGGGGCACATCTCTACCTTATGCTCCACCGTGTCCTCCAGGCAGTCCACACAGTGATGTCACACGGGCGTTACTTTCGGACGAATTCGGTGCAGGAACTTCCCGAACGGACCATTTTCGGTGAGAACCTGCGTCATGCAGAAGGTGAGGACACCATGAGGTCTTTCCAGCCACTCCTCAAAGAGGGGACTTACAGTCTACGTAAACCTAGTTCCTTCATTCTCATTTAATAATAGAAAGCAAGTTTATTGCCATCAACCAGGCACAAATCTAGAATCCCGACTATTAAGAAATTTCAGATGAAACAAACCCAAAAACACTTTGCCCGATCTGAATTTTTAGAATAGCAACGTATCAATGACTAATCAGTTTCTAGCCAGCATTTAAAGAATGTCTGTGTTGTTTCAACTAACAAAATTGCATAACGCATAGCTTCAGGCGGAATCCATGCTGTTGATACAAAGATGCATAGTTACTGGATAGTACAAAGAATGGCATTTTGCTGTAGAGCACCACACACGCGCTGTTTATGATAATAACCGCAATTTACTCCTTGTTTCTGTTGTCACGCCACGTCATTATTTATTGTTAACGCGTGTCATGGCTGGAATATTGTTATTGCACCATTTTGCTAGGGTTTAAAACACTTTTGGTTTGTTACGTATGAATTTAATAAGGCTATTGTTTTGATTAATTGAACACCATTCAAGAATAACGCTTGCTTATTGGCTTTACTGGTTGACAATAAGCGTAAAAGAAAAACAAAAATTTCGCTCAACCTCAAAGAATATCGATAATTCATATTTACTGATATTACAAAGCTGAAAAGTTTGTTTGGACGCCCTAATCTCAGAAACTACTGGTATGGAAAAAGTATTTTAGTGTTGGATAGCCCAATTATCGAGGAGGAAGGCTATCGATGGAACAGTAACCAAAGACACGGCTGAAAACGCGGGGGACAGCTAGTAGGTATTGGAATATAGAAATAAGAACATTGCACACAAAAAATATCGGAGCATTTTATGCAAGTTTTTGTTGTAATCATTGTATATTTACACCACGCCCACGCAGCCGGCTCCTACGCACCAATCTATAAATTATTTAATGTTCCACCACTTCTTTTGTTTGAACTAAAGTGATTCTATAATGGTTTTTTTGTTTTTACTTGACATATCAATTTAATAGTTTCCTGACGTCAAGTTTCAATATGACTCTGGTTTTATGGTAGCTTTTAATAAAATTACTATAATAGTCTAAGCCACCGTGAGGTGTTATCGTGGAAAAGTCGAAGAGGCTTCTATGATCGTGCATATGCACTTGAAGTCTTATGTAACATCATTAATGTCATTGTTTTCCGACGTGAGTTAATTGAAAGATATGTAATATTTATCAAACAGATACAGTAACCGTATCACTAAGTAAATATAGCAACTTTTCCTATATTTATAAATAGCAGGATACATTGTGTAACAAGGTAGGATAAGTCTTTCGAACTTGTCAGATTAAGTGCTGTTAATTTTGTGCGATTTTTAGAAAATTGATGGCGGACATGGCGTGGAATACTAACGATCATGAAACTTCGAAAGTAACTATGCCAATAATGCTTATAACAAGCAAACTATGTAAAGGATTAAATGTTAATTAGCAGATCTCTACTTAATCTTGATAATGTTAGTACGAGAGCTTTCCCCAAGTCGAGTTTAACGACTGGCGCTGTGGCGCGGAATGGACATTAGGAAAATTATATTAGTACCTGCCTAAACTACAATATATTTTCTCTGACACGTATAGTAAACAGACATGGAATTAGAACTTATATATTATTAGAATTGGATTATAATAACTAAGCCTTTTTGCCTTTTCAGGAAGAACATCGCAGACAGTTCGAGTTTTTTGCAGGAATGAGTTTTTCTTATCATAATTAAAAAGTATTTGTGATAATAGATGAGAAAATATATTCCTGCAAAAAAAAAAGAAAATTGTCGCTTACTATGTTCTTCCTGAAACGGCTCGACAAGTTTATTGAAGTTTGTTTATGGCTAGGAGCTAAAGAAACACATGAATAGATATGTAGTTCCCTACTGCGAATTAACCATTTATTAAGCTAAATTTTCTACCGAAGTTTTTTTACCAAAAACTTATTTTATTCTACAGTAATGTATAATTTATATAGGTCGAGATGTCTTTGATGGCAGACCCTGATTTACTCAATTAATCAAAGCACCATAAATATATTATTAGCCTAGCGTGTGTGTAATGGTCGTGATTGGTTATGCTATATTTTATTGCTCTCCTTCATTGACAGTGAAGTGGGTCGAGCGGAACGCGGCTAAATAAATTAAGAGGAGACGCACTCTGTTACAGTTCGGTTACAAACAATTTGTTACTGATTAAGTTGACAGATACTCCGTGTTCCCACGGATGTTACTGATGTCCGACACGCGGCCTTAGCTACATATTTACTGTATAGTTTGGAAAATAAAATTTAAAAAATGTAGGTTTTGCTATAATTAATCAGATCGATGTGGTTATGAACGTAAACAGTGTCCACAACTTGTGGTGTAGGCGACGCGACCTCCACGCCTACGGCACAGGAACACATGTTTACATCTGCCACCAGATCCCCTTCTTTTAATTACACTAATATAAAATTTAATGTTTTGCCTTTGACCCCAGTAACAAATACAAACATTACGTTCAAAATACGGATGTTTAGTTTAGTAGATCATACAACCCGTCTCTTTTTTTTCAAGCTTTTATTAAATAAAATATTTGAAACTTAAATATAAATTAGGTATAAGTTTGAAAGCAGAGGATTTTCTTAAGACCTATAGTTAAAGCGAAGGGAGAACTGGTTTGGAAGGTTGTCTTTATTTATGTAGTAGTTATACAAATATTTATTCGTTTAATTAACCCGGTTTGACATTTGTTTACATACATTAAAATATTTATTGGGTTATCATATTTTTGGTATTAAGGGACTAACCTGCCATTCCTTATCGGAGAAGCCGGTGGTGGTGCTACAACGGTGGTGGTGGTGACATCTTCGTGCGACAGTTTCCTGAGCGTGCGCGGCGACAGCGGCGTGCGCGGCGATGGAGGCTCAGGGGTGACGGTACGTTCGTCGTCGTCGTCCTCGATGGGGCGGTAGTTGCGGTCCCCACCGAGAGCGCGGCGCACCAGCTCGGGGCTGGCGAGGCGGTTGGGCGCGCGCAGCATGCCGGGGCGTAGGCCGGGCGCTCCGTAAGTGAAGGGCGCGGAGTCCGCGCGCGCGTGGTACGGTATGTCGGGCGGGCGGTCGGCGTGCGACTGCGGTGGCGGGTCGGGCAGCGCGCTCACAGTGCGCAGCATGTCGCCCAGCAGCGCGTCCAGCTCGTCGGGCGGGCTAGGCGCCGCGCGTCGCCCCGCCGACGAGATGCCCGAATCCATGGAGGCGCTGAGCGGCGACGAGGGCCCGCCGCCCGCGCGTACTACGGTGGCGTAGATTGACCCGTCCAAGGGCCCGAAAGTGTGCGCCGCCTCGGCTCCGTCGCCTGCCTCGCCTCCCGAGCCTGACCCTTCTGCACTGCCGTTGTTCTCACCTGCACCGAAATCAACACTTCAGATGACCATCGTATACATACCAATTACCTATATTCGTTACGAATTGTTCGCACATAACTTCGACGTGATTAGAACCGTCTCGGGGCGATGTGTTTAGCGACGGTTTAATTACGAATAGCTTTTAAATTGGATTCGATTCGCTCCAATAAACCGGCGGGGCCTCTTCGCAGCGATGACTATCTAGCTATATGTTGGCACGTTTATAATTTTCTATTGCACTTTGCACAAGGATGGAATTAATTTTTTTATTTTTTTTAATTGATATAAACCAGTGCTTGACTGCGATCCCACCTTATTATATAACAATACAGTTAGTTACACGATGAGTTCTGTATTATTACTATATTAACACGTAACAATATGTCGCTGGACGAGAGAGCAAGTCTGGAGTGTTTAATTAGGCAAGTGGCACCTGGTCCAGTATAGGTGCAGTTACTATCGCCCCGGTAGGCGACAGAGCCAGCACATCCTAAAAAGGACTAAGTTCGCTTCCCGTTAGTCCAGTAGCGGGATGACACCGTTAAGCGTTGTTTGATGAAGTGCCGGTACCACGTCCTACTCATAGTTAAGTGTAGACACACTTATACGGAAATCATACAAAAACTCTTGTAGCCTGCCTGAGCCAGAGTCTGCCATGGAACGGTGTACATAGAAATAATAAGAGACGTCTATCTATAGGCCATTTATGTAGCTAAATATAAACGTTAAAGCTGTCTTTGTCGCTAATGATATTCGTATTTGATCTTTACATTAAGATAAACAGTAGCCTGGATATTACACAGAACAGATAGACTATGGAGACCAAATAAAAAATTCAGTTATGACCCTCCGTGATAACCCTATTAAAATATCAAACAAAATGTCTTAAAATATTCTAAGATGGTCTTACTGTACTAGCCAGTTGACGGTTCAAGGCGATACTGCCAAACACGGAAACGACCTCTATAATATTTACTAACACCTGTTCAATTTACATCGATAGATTTAAGACGATTGCTACCATATTGGTAAGTAAACGATATATTATTATGCTAGATACATAATATAAAATAGATAGCTAGAAAAAACTGACCAGTTGTCGCTATATTGTCTGCTACGCCGGTAAGTAAGCCGAACTTGATTATAAATAAGATTGAAGCAACCCACACAGTATTTTGACCAGCAACCATTTACGAGTTGGTTGAAGTGTCAAAGCGTGTAATACTGAATGCAAATAACGAGGAATGACACTATTACTCGCCTAATTTACATAACGAGCACGTCTTGTTCTCGTAGCTAGCGTTTCGTGTCACTTTTGTGTTTTTTCTATCGAACTGCGAAATGTCGGGAGCGCCGGCGCCGCGTCTATGTTCGATTTCGAAACTGAACTAAATGTGTAGTTGTCAATAACGCAATTAGTGTAAAGATATCAACGTCAGCGTCTGGTGACCGTCGCCGTCGGCCGCTGTTAAGGAAGATGTGGTTATTTCTGTGTTGTCAACGAAAATAACGCGTGGCGCGGGGACTACGGACTAGTGTTACGAAATGTGCAGCGCAGGAAGAGGATGTGCGCCCGGCGTCGCTTGCGCCGCGTCCCACGATTTATCTCAACACGTGGAGATAAAGAAATCAGTTTTCATTAATTATAGACACACATGGCACTGATCGTAATCCTGCAAGATTAAGACGATTATGTAGAGTTGTGATTTTATCTGACTCCACAACTATTCACAGAAATAGCATACTTACTAAATAGTTAAAATGTAATGGTATCTGCTGTTCATTATAAGATAAAAAGCTTTGAATTTTTTAAATGACCAGAGAAGAAAGGAAACTTTGCGGTGATACAAAAGTCAAGTTTTGTTACAGTCATCCCATTCGATACAAAGTTTACGAGTTGACAGAACATCTATTAAAGTCATCGGAACGTCACACTAACTCGTGTCCAACAAGATTTTAGTTCGTTAACAATTGAAAATGAGCGTGACCGCGATGTGGTGGAGCTTCGGACATGAGCGCGTTACACCCACCGATCGTATATCACAAAACTAGCTTTTGACAGCGACTTTGCCTGCGAGAAAATCGAAACTTATTCTTTGAGGGAATGAAAAGGTCTATGTCCTAAGTTTTTACAGGCTTAATCCAATTTGTTTTTAAATCTTTATTTATAAAGTTTTACGTTCAGTCGTTGATGTGTAGCAAACTTTATTAAAAATCCGTATGTACATATAGCCTTTTATATTACAATATTAATAGGATGTGCTGGCAGCTATGCTTGGCTGGGAGAAATATGCATTAATACATAGTGTTTGCACAGTGGTGTTTTAACAATGTTACGATAACCGACAGTACCTATGAAGGTGAGCGTGTGTTGGTGAACGCGCAGACGCAGTGATGTCATCAAGCACCACCTTGCCTGTATTCTGCGAAACTCTAAGCTCTACCGCATAATAATAATGCGGGTCCACACTGACCGTTGGACTATCTACGTTCGTTATCCGACGTTAGCTCCGAATTCTAACCAGTTTCGCTCTTTTACCTTTTTTCTAAGTATGGAATGTGGTTTATTTTGAACAAAATTTGCATATTTATGTGCTTGTTTTGGTCTCAATATGAACAGCTTTGCGAATTTTATAGTCTTGAGTCTGATTGCGTGATAACGAGGTAACGTTGATGTCAATAATAAATTTTGGAACACAGAAGAACTGTTCACTTAGTAACACCTCACTTTTATTGGAACTTTTATTTAAAAAAGAGTGTTTTTAATTAGCTGAACACAAACACACGTCGGTCGTAGTACGCGGGTAGTATTGACTGTTCATCAAAACTGAAAGCTCTGGCGATAAAATAATACTGATAGCTATCGCGACAGGACATGTGTGCGTAATGTCAGGGTAAGCAAGCGTGGATAAACGCCAACCGATCGATACGCTACTATGTATTCAACTCCGTACAATCTTTAGTGTACACAATGATCAGAGAACCGCAGAGTGGATCGGCTAATGGACGGACAATTTAAACAAACATACACTGAATGAATCAGATCTTTAAATGAACCATGCAAATCTCAAACAAATCTCTTGTTAAAAATACACAAGTGTCTAAAAACGCAACACTCTATAGTTTACAGAGATATACCATGTACCTACTTTGCTGATTGATTAATTCGACATGCGTTCGACAGGATCGCAACCTATATTTTTTGCGGAGGTGACGTCAGGGTAAACATAGCCTTGCGAGTTGCGTGTGAATATAAAATTCATTAGGTATGGGCTGACATGACTGACATAAGTACAAGTAGGCACGAATCTTTGACCTCACTACGTGTAGTGATGGTCGCTCGTAATCTTATTAGTGCAACTTTTTGTTCAATCTATGAACATAATAAGAAGATTATTTTTTCATATCTACGATTGTATATAAAGTGTTTGACGGTTATTGGGAAACAAATCAAGATAAGACAAACACGCTACTGAGGTTACCACCACAGCCAGTGATCATGATTATTTATTGCTTGTACTCGTATGGGCGATCTCGATTCTCGTGTCGAATTAAATTGATGTGTGTCGAATGCTGGCCCTAAGGGCACGCTGTCGTTCTCGAGTCAGTGGACATTCATCAGCGATTCTCCATGCCGGTCAATTAGCGGGCAGGCGTCGGACGAAGCGACTCCAATCTCATTTGTCGTTAGCACTAACACCGCCTATTGTTATCTCTGCTCGAGACTTGCTATTGTTCAATAAGAAAAGCCGGCTCTGAAGGTACTTTCAATTTATTCCGACACTCTTCGTAAAGGTTTTGACACGCACAATCAATCATTGCTTCCATATATAAAACGAAACACTGATTCAATGGAATTAACTTTACTAATTTTGAAGTCATAAAACGGCTTCTCTAGCGGCGAAATTAATGTCACACTCACCTCGATTGTGATTTTGTTAGCCGAGCCTCGAAATATCCGAAAGAAATTGTAACTAGTTTTCTTCCGAGTTTTCTTTGGCGCTTAAATTATTGTTAAACTTATAACGAATTTAGGGTGTAATTTAACTTTTTGGTTCAGTTTACGAATTTTTTGATTGATGATAAAAGTTCGTACCGGTAGTGAACCCTAGAGAGGTGCGCGTGCGTGGCGGCACGCTAGGCGGGCGCGGACGGACTGGGCGGGCGGCGCCGGCGGGCACATCACTAAAATAGCCGACTGGCCGACACCTGCGCCGCCGCGACCTCTCGCTAACCGGTGTAGTTAGGGCGCTTTGTCAACACACATGACACATTTCAGTTACGGGACTTTCAGTTTCACTGAAGTAACCTAGTTCTCTAATTGGTAACTTGAGACTAACTACAGCTTTTAGCGAAAATTTTCCTTAAATGAAAATCAAATTTACCTATACGCACATACATATAAATAAAATTGACGTATGTTTACAAGTTTGACGCGGACGAAGACGCGTGCAGCAGCTAGTCCTAAATAATAGAAGTTATTCTTTGATCAATGCGCCTTGACTAAATCTTACTGTATGGGTGTCAAATCAATGAATATATACAGGATGTACGGAATGGCCCCCATTTCGGCCAGTTCCTGTCAAAAGGGCTATTACGCAAGTTAGTTGAAGTAAGTCAGTGACATTGTTACCAGTAATGGCAGACGGATGTGCTGCTTCACTTGCCACTTGCCGCTGGCCACATGTGGGAACCTCGCATACAAATCATTAGACAAGCTTTTAATGCTCACAAGAATAGATTACAAGTTGCGGATGTTGAACTAATAAAACGCATTTAGGCGAATCTTGTAGATTTCCTTGTTTTGAATGTTAAACGTAAACTATATTGTTTGTTTCACTGTGTTTAATTTTGCGGTTGACAAACTACAACTAACTAGCCGTCACTTGTCCAGTATAATAAATGTTATTCGCACTTTAAAAGCGACATATAACTTCTAGTATATTTCAGCGTTTCTCAATGATAATTGGTTAGGAGCCACAAATTCAGTAATTGTATAAATGTATATGTTACAGTCAATGCCAAATTTGTTTTGACTGAAGTCAGTCAAACTCTTATTAAGTTAAAAGGCATTTTTTGTCTTATTTGCAAAAAATACGAAGCGTTTTAAGTATATATAAGTACCTAGAATCACTATAATTTAAAAAAGGACGAAAAACACCTACCATACTGACAAGTTTTTTAGTTAAATGCTAGTAATTTTAAAATAAGTTTTTATTGATCAAAAGTACTTAAACATATGATTTTGACATGTTGTAAGAAATAAAGAAATAAAAATAATTTCTTATTTTACTGTTTGTCAAATTCAAGATTAAATAACAAACAACGCAGTGACGTTTTAAATAAACTTAGACGCCTACTATAGTTAACTTTGACCGACAAACTGGTCGAGTCACTCAGTCAAGGTTGAGCGCACTTTACTGGATTAGCACTCGAGTTATTAATTTATGCTTACCATCCGCGAAATTGCCTCGGGACCACGCCCCTTAGCCGAACACGGGCACCACTTTGTAATAATTATGTAGTTAGTTCGATACAGATAATTGTGATCTAAAGTCGTCAAAATATAAAAGGCCCATTTTGACACCTGCCAAATGAATAAATACGCAAAAAGTATAGTCGCAATATATTCCATCATATTATTTAACGCGCAAAAAAATATACATATTTTTTTAAAACAGTATGTAATTAATTATTATTTTATTGTTTCTTTCAGATTCATTCCAAGTTACATTCTAGGGTATTTCTCAAATGTCAAAACGAGTCTTTTATTTTTTAACTAGTTTAATGAACGTACTGGTATTGGTATTGCTACATTAATGTTGGCCTACAGGATTGTTTGAAAGAGTTACCTACCGTGGTCCTAGAATGAAAAAGGCATAAATATCAAATACTCAGGTTTGTTACCCCCTCGAGCAGTGAAAAAAATCCAACTTCTAAGTAAACGCAACCTAAAAATAAAGACGACGAATAAATTGTCTTATTTAGTGAAGTTGGTTATTTTTACTTTTTTTTTGTATAAAGTATTTTATTTCACACTTTCTAGTTGCGATACACTTATAACCATAAAGCCTATTTCTCATGACAATTCGAATTAAACCAAACACTGCTAGATTACATTGTTTTATTATTAAGTTCCTGTATCTACCTTCTACCTTCCGGCTCCATCATCAGATCAGTTTGATAGTACCTTGTAGCCAAAGTGCATTTCATGACAATTCTAATAAGCCCAAAAACGGCTAGGATACATTGATTAATTACGGAGTTCCTGTGCCTACCTTTCGGCTCCATCATCAGATCAGTTCGATAGTACCTTATAGCCAAAGTGCATCTCATAACAATTCTAACAAGCCCAAACACGGCTAGGTTACATTGATTAATTACGGAGTTCCAGTGCCTACCTTCCGTCTCCATCATCATCAGTTCACTTCGATGATACCATTTTCAACATAACTATTCAGAACCATATATTTATTTGTACTGTCAAAGTCGCTTAACTATCTTCATTGTGATATCTATATGAAGTTCTGTTGACCATTTCTAATCTTCTTCATTAGTTCCACTTCATCAAATCTTACTTTTTAACTGTAAATGCTTAAGTTCTCGATGAAAATACCGAAATCACCAAATGGTTGCCGGTAATATTTGAGGAGTTCCCTCGATTTCTCATAGATCCCATCATCAATAGGAAAGCATATCATCTAAGATGAAAAAAAAATTGCAAATCGGTTCATAAACGACGGAGGTCTGAGGTAAGACACATAAAAAAACAACCGAATTGATAAACTCCTCCTTTTTTTTTGAAGTCGGTTAAAAACCACACACATCACTACCACTTATTTTTACAAAATGTTTGTCCTTTGTTAATATAAGGTATACAATAGAGAATATAATAGATAAATGATAATGCAGCCAATGATAATAAGCTACTCTATCAATAAGATTATAACAGTTTTATATTATATCTTCTCGCATTTTAAAATGCAGGAAAAAAATACCTTCAACTTTTTTATTCAGTTTTTATTACAAATGTACAGCCGTCATAGAAACCTATGTACAGAGGTTTACGAGGGTCTACGGGGGTCTACAAGGGTTAGCGATTGATGTATGAAGGTTCATGCAGGTCAACGAGAGGTCGACAGGGCAGTACGGAGGTCTACGGCAGCCTACGCGAAGTATAATGTAAAAAAAAATCTTCTTTAGAGGTACGCGATATAGAATGTAAAATCCCACATACTTGCGTTGAAAAGAGACCAGACGGGTGTTTTGTTTTGTTTGATCTGGGCAACTGCCCGAGAGATGATTTCGGGCTGTCGTATAAGTTCAAATCGCGCGGAGAACTAATTGCGCGATGCAGGATTACATAGTTTAGTTCATATATGGCGCCATAGGTGTCGCATGGATGTGTTTCATGTTTTGCAATGGATCATCTAAACGAATATTATAAAGAGGAAAGATTTGAATTTTTGTTTCTTTATTTGTATGTTACGATTTAACTCAAAAACTACAGGACCAATTTTCAAAATTCTTTTACCAGTAGTAAGCTATTTTATCACTGAGTAACATAACGTATGCCTATATTTCTTATTTTCATGCTGGTAAAAGTTAGTTTAGTGCAATAAATGCACTATTTTTACGGGCATTTTCCACTGTTCAGGACTGCTAGGAAAGATGCCCTGAGGTTTTCTAAACAAAAGTCGCTGGCAACGTAAACTAATTTTTTGTCTAATTTCCCAAATCATTTAATCTTTTGTTATTCTCGTCTTAAAACTAGTTTCTTGTAGGATTTCTTTTCAATTAACATTATTTTAAAGTTTAGTCAAATTAGAATAAGAACACATTAAAACAAAATATTTGATAATATTTATAACAAAACAGAAATAATATTGACTAATAAGGTTGACTTATAGAGAATGCCTTGTTGCATTAGGTACGCCTATGTACCACTACTGTACATGAAGTTTAAATAAATAAATAAAATTAAATATATAAAACGTTTCAGTCGGATTTTATTCGGTATGTTTACTAACACTTTTTTCATTTTCATCCGCTTATTTATTTATCTTGTAATAAATATTATCTTAGTTCATTAAACCCCGAGCGAACGCCGGCGTTCGCTCGGTCATTGTTTTTCTATTGTGTATCTAATTACGCTACTTAAAGGGTTAAACCGCAAATCCAAAAGTTAATGACGACTATTGTAATTACTGGCTCTTCCTGAAACTCGATGTCTCATGTTGCACGGCCAGGCTTGAAGCACTTTATGTGGTTCTGAACAGTCTGAACATGAGGCGAGTCGTTGCGCAGTAACAAATTCATGTAACAGCGCACAGACTGGTATTTGGCCCCAAAAGTTGGCCAAAATCCGTTTTTTTTTATTTTAGTTCTACCCCCTCTAAACCATTGTTTCCAAAAATTTGTATAACTGCTCCAAACAATAACAAAAAACCCAAAGCGCTAGTACCATCCATCACGTGGTGGACTCAGTCGGAAGTTACCGTTCGCTTACAGTGTCCGTGTGATTGTTCAATGCGCCTAAATTTCATTGTTTTGAAATATTTGTTATTTTGTGACTTGACGACTTTGTGTTGGTTTTCACTATGGATTGTGCACAACCAGGTATGTACTTTATTTGGCACTTAATTTTAATGACTAATATAAAGCCTTTCTTCATTTATGACCTTGAAATGTAAGCATCAAAAAATTGCTATAAAAAAACTTATTTTGGAACATCAAAGGATGTTTTAATATGTTTCTCAACGTTTCTAAGTCAAAATTGTAATTGATAGTTATAGAGTAGACCTTATAGAATATGATTAACCACAAAACAGCCACCCCAACGCACCCCCCTATTTTTGGCGATTTTTTTCCGTAAGCACTTTGGATACTAAGTAAATTAAGTTTTATTTATATTTTGTGTATTTTTGTTATAGGCTCTTCCGGAATGAGGGTTTTGACTCGAAATGACTTATTTAATATAATGGAACGTTCTGATTCCTCAACATTTACTGAAAAGTTGCAATTTATGGAGCGGGAACTACTGAATCAATATGCGGAAAATGACCAAAATATTGCTGATGTGAAGCAAAAACTGTCGATTATTAAACACCAATTTAAACAAAAATGGACAGCTGCTCGCAATACAAAGGCCAGATTTCTAGAAAACCATGCCGAGTGGCTACAAGGATGCATATCGTTTCCGAAAGCAGGTAGGTGGTACCCACATTTCATTACTTCTATTGTTTTGTTATGCTTTGAAGTATTTTGCTTACCGGCACCACAGTTATTTAGTTCATTACTTAAATTTTAATTTAATACAGTACAACAATTGTCTTTTTATTACAGGAGTAAGTCCCGGTAGACCTCAAAAGTCGTTCTCAGACTTGAGTGAGAGAAGCAAAAGACGAAAAACGGAAGAACTTAGATCGTTTGACACAGATGAGTTGACTTATGCAGCACAGATGAAATTACGGGAGACGGGCAAAGCAGACGCATCCAAAATTGTAAAAAAAATGACAAAAAGTCCCAGAAGAGCAAGGAAATATGCAGCAGCAATAAAAAAAAGTACCGTTGAAAAAGAACAGGATAAATCAAACAAATTAACACATTTACGTGCCTTGTTCATGTATACTGAAGCGGGACTAACTCAGGCGTAATATGAAATAGTGCGGGAAACTAATCCACGCTTTTATCCGTGCTATTCCATATGACAAAAGTTAAAGAAAGAGTGCTATCCTGAAATCCACCGTGTAACTGAGACATGTGCTGAAGTAAGAGTTCAAAGTCTCATGGATCATACGGCACAAAGATTGATTTTACATCTTGATGAGGCAATCCAACAATTAAATGATTTAGAAAAACAATCATTAGTATTAATAAGCAAATGGGGCTGCGACGGTTTTCAACAGATGCAGTACAAAATGAAATTTGAAAACGAAGCCGATTCTGACGCTAACATATTTCAAAGTTCCATGGTACCACTTCAATTGATTTACGGATCTGAAAGAAAAATACTGTGGCAAAATCCTACCCCATCTTCACCACGTTATTGTAGGCCAATAAGAATACGATTCGTTAAAGAAACAACAGATGTAACAAACGAAGAAATTGACTACATTAAATCACAAATAACAGAGCTCACTAAAACCGAAGTGAACTATTTTTCCATCAAGCATAAAATGCTTTTCACTATGGTTGATGGAAAGGTATGTAATGCTGCTACACATACTAAATCAACCATGAGGTGCTACCTTTGTGGTGCTACGTCAACAGAATTTAATAACTTGGAGAAGGTGAAGCCATGCAAAAAAGAAAATATTGAATTCGGCTTATCTTCGTTACATGCTCGTATAAGATTTTGAGAGCATTTTACATGTGCCCGTAAAAAAATGGAATATGCGCCTTACTGCCGAGGAAAAGCAAGAAGTGGAAAACAAAAAAAAAGAAATTCAAGACAAATTTCGAGAGCAACTTGGTCTATTGGTGGACATACCAAAAGCCAATTTTGGTAATACCAATGACGGAAACACTAGTAGACGGTTTTTTGAGAACTACGAAATATCAGCGGCAATTACTGGGATAGACCTAAATTTGATATATCGATTGAAGATCATTTTGGATACATTGTGTAGTGGCTTTAAAATAAACGTGGAAGCGTTTGAAGGATATTGCCAAGAAACAGCTAAGTTATATGTTACCTTATATAACTTTTATCCTATGTCTCCCACATTACATAAAGTACTGTGTCATGGGGCTGAAGTGGTAGCCATTCTTCCCATTGGACAATTGTCCGAAGAAGCGGCAGAAGCACGGAACAAACATATTCGAATGTTCCGGCTCAACTACGCCCGAAAGTTTTCCCGGGTAGCTTGCAACGCAGATGTTCTAAACCGGCTCCTCTTAACCTCTGACCCTGTCCTGACGGGCATGAGGAAGAGGAAGAGTAAAAAAAAACTGTCACTTTCGGGCGACGTTATAAATTTGTTATTGGAAAGTAATATTTTTAATGTAAGTTTTGGAGATGACGACGAAAGTGACGAATAAATGCTTGTATATAGTACGTATGCTTTTTTTTTACCTTTTCCAAGCTAGAAATGAAATAAAACAATATTAGACAGCCATTAAGGGTAACAAATATGTTTGGCCAACTTTTTGGACAAAATACCAGTCTGTGCAGCGGGGGTGAGAAATACTACTCAATGAGTTGCGCACTTCACAGTCGTTATAAAGTTTGTTTATTAACTTTTTAACCGCCTACGTTTATTCCGACCGGCCGGACATCCACGACCAAATACTAAATCTCATCAGCTCTTCTGTCACCTATGGATTGAAAAGGTAAAGGAGATGGATTATCCAATCGCAAACACACAACTCTGGCGAAAAGGACACGAAAACACCTCGTTAGACCAATCCAACGAAAGCGGTTAAAGGGTTGATTATTATATAATGAAGTACTTACCAGGATCTTCATCGGTGAGTGTAGACAGCGGTCGCAGATGTTCGAGCGAGTCGGCGCGAGCGAGCGCGTCGGGGGCGGCGCGCAGCGGGGCGGCGGGCGTCGGCGCCGGCGCAGCGCCGCCGCCCCCCTCGCCGCGCAGGAACACCAGCTCCACCGCACCGTCGCTCGGGAATGACGGATCTGGACAAACAAGAATAGGTCAGTATATCTATAACATAACTAGCTTCTGCCAGCAGCTTCGCCTGCGTCAAGTTAGGTTTCTTCATACAAACTGAACTCCGTACCATCCCTTTAGGGGGTGAATATTGTAAAATCCTCTCTCAATGTTCGCCTACATTATATAAGGAAACCTTGTACAAAATTTCACGCTCCTAGTCCCAGTAAATCCGCCTGTGCGTTGATATGTCAGTCAGTCAGTTTCTCCTTTTAATAACATATGTAATATCAAGCACTTAACTCACGAAGGGTCAAGCAGAGTTGCTAAATACAGTCTTGGGTTATTTTAGATTCTTTTGCTAATAAATGGGAAATAATTCACTCACTGCTATCAATTCACTGCGAACTGCTTCTAAGCTTTACAAATGGAAAACTCAATCTGTCCGACCTGGGGTTAAACCGAAGACTCAATAACGCAAGTATTGGCACACCAACGAGTCAATCAAAATATATTTTTGAGTTTTTTTTTAAATTTTGGATGATCAATCTTATAACGTTTTCAAACAACATGTAACCCATCAAAAACAAAATATGGAAATAGGAGCCCAGTTCAATATTAATGTGTGGTGTGGTTGTCGACTGTCACTGGTAAAAGAATTAAGATCTAACTGGACGCCAAGTTCTGTAGACAATACAGAATTTTATTTATATGGACTGACTTGGCTCAAATATTTAGAAGATTTGAACCTTACAATATAAAAACTATAACTAGCTTATAAAATAAAGATGATTTGATTGATTACCCAGATATAAGATGTGTGGTATGTAAAAACTGTGTGTTGAATAGATTTTGAGATAAACCAGTGCTTGACTGCGATCCCAACTTATGGTAAGCAGTGATGCAATCGTTGATGAGACGCACTAGTTTATTAGGAGCCTATTCACTCTAGCCTTGAAGATACCTAAATTATAATCGGACGGGAAGGGAAGGCCGCAGCAGGAAAATGGTTCCAGTCCTTCGATGTACCTACGCTGTATAAACGATAGTTCCAAATGGTTTTTGTAACACGGGAGCAGGTCGCCAGTTCTTTCTTGGCTTGAACTTGACACACGTGTCTAGATTAGTTCCTACTCGTTTATTATCCTCCAAATAAGTAGATATAACTAACTACTACTAACTAACTAAATTATTTCAATTCGAGAATAAATAATGTAATTTTGGTTTAATTAAATTATCGTTATAAAGCATTAAGTTAACGTTTTCCTCAGCAGTGAATTTATTACTTTGACCTCATGCCAAATGGTCCAAGCAATTTTCCTGATAACAAAATCACGTTGGCGTAATTGCACTCAATTGTAGACAAGACATATTGAAATAAATATCTTTTCTTGTGTGTGTGTGTGTGTTCATGTGTCTTATTATGATATGTTTTTGTGGAGGATGTATAGTATAACTGGCGTAATTTTATTCAAACGGTATGGGCAGATTAAGAGGCGAAATACGTATTAGTAAATCTGTTTTATTTCTAAGATCTTATGGTGGCGTATTTATATGAGAGGTAAGTTTGCAGTAAATAAATCACATTCAATGCTAGCAGGCAGCATAGAAAAAGAAAAAGTTACTTCGTATATAGGCAACGCCAAACGATAGGTATCTCAACCCGTTCAGCACAATTATTTTTGACTTTTCGGGCAATATGATAAGCCTGCGTATTTTCTTTTTATATGGCAGAAGGAAGTAACGTAAGAGAAAAGATGTGTTCAGACAAATGTAACGTAAATTTTACGCGAAGGTTATAGTTAAGGTTAAGTACACTAACAAATTGGATCATGCATTTATCAGTCGTGCGTTTTAGTCACACGACCAGTTTAACGTCAAATTATACTGATCCAAGTAACACCAAATTGAGAGCTTTACATTTGTCTGAAAGCCAGAAAAGTGATGGTTACCGTGCACGGCATGATCGAGCTGCTGCTTGGTGAAGGAGAGCGTGTGGTCGGCGACGGCGCACGTGTGGAACTGACACGCGAACACCAGGCGTCGCTGCCCGGGGCCCAGGGGGCCCTGGGAGCCGGCGGGGCCCGCGCCGGGCCGCACTTGGGCTGCTCGCCGGTACGCCCTCACTACTACGTCACCTCGTAGAGCTAGCCGCCCCACGCCTACTGTCCAGCCACCACCATTGACCATGTATAGACCTGCACAAAACAAGATAGATTTATATATATATTGCTACCGAACGGACTGGCCCAGATTAATTATATAAAGAATTATGTGGAAAAGGGAGAGGGCGGCCGTTGCTAAGTATTAAAACAAAATAGGCTAATTTATCTACCCTCTTTCTTTACCTCAAAAATAATAAAAGTCTAAGAGAATTGCAATGTTTAATGGATTGGTGAATGGTACTAAGTACAAATTCAAAACAATTGACAACTTTCCAAAATATCTTCTTATATTTTGAACTATCGGTTAACCTGTTCGTAGTATACCGAGAAACGGAAGCCCCTATCCGTCGGTTAGAGTGCCGCTTGCGAAGCAGAAGGCAGTTTGTAAATCGATTAGCTTCCTTTTTACTGTCTACTGCTAATGTGTAGCCTGACAGCTAGAGACATAAACAACCGGTTACCCGATGACAGCATCCTACATAGTTGTAAGTCAATACAATTCAAAGCTTCATTAAATTATTTGAATAATATATGTCGCTCAATATTTGCAATACGTGTACTAAAAGCGCGATGGGTTTGGTAACCGGTTTCAAATGAGTTTGTTTATACAAGCGAAAGCGTAAGCCACAAGCCAAGACTTTGTCGGTGGCAGTAAAACGCACAAACATGATCAGCACTCTCATTTTGATAGCTGTACGCCCGCAAATAAAGACACCTACAAATACACCTACATTTTAAACAAACTAATCATTTCAATTTTAAAAATACGGGCAGATTTTAATGGAAAAACAGGAATATGTTTGAGACGAACTGTTCTTGTTGCTTACCCGATGTATAAACGCAGACGAAGTTCTCGTATATCTTGAGGAAGGCGATGGTCGGGGTGGCGGGAGACGCGAGGGAGCCCGCCACGCTCACGTGCGTCAGGTGCAGGGGAGCTGCGTTCACTCGGATCTGACCAGCCAGCAGGCCAGCGAATGTGTCGATGTAGCTGTTCATGAGAGAAATACACAAGGTTACGTGACACTGATAAACAATTCATTTGGAGTTTTACATTGGTTTCATATTTCTTTTCACATAACAGTAGCAACAAGAAATATGTAACCAAGATATTTGATTCATAACATGATTGAAAAGAGTATCCATGGAGTTTCTTGCATGTCTTTAAAATGTGCAATAATTTTCTTTTTTCTGACTGACTGACTTCAAGACAAACATAAGTGCCTCTAACTGACAATTCATAAGTACCTCTAAATGGTTGAAGTAGAAATATTTTGGCGAAAATTAAGATGATTAAATTATTATTGTAGAAGCGGACATCCTGCCTCGAATTCCATACTTCTATCAATTATTGTCTGGCAATAGTGAAGGTTTGCGGTCTGACATGCTTATCATAAAATGCCACAAGTTCCAGGAGATGTCGAAATAGAGAGTCAAATCGCTCTTTGCTTTTGATATTGAAGGAAATAGAAAAAAATAAGAGCAGGAAAAAATGTTTGAATGAATAACGTGTTCTATTTACCGTTTATTACTGGGGAGTTGGAAGACGGGAACTCTGTCGTCCAGGTATCTTCTCATAGCATATCGGTCGAGGGCGTGCTCCGGCGCGCCGCATATCGCCGAGTAGTGCATGTACGCCGCCACCAACACGCCTAGACGCTCACGATTACCCCTGGAAATAATAGAAAATTTGGAATCGTAATCTGTGTAACAAAAACTTAATCTGGTAAGTGTGATCAAGTGTTCCTTTTATTCGCATCTTCAATGATCCATTATGATAATGGTTCATTGATGCGAATAAAAGGAACACTAAGTTCTTATCTTAGTTAATCTATTTACAGCAGGTTTTATCTGTTTATTGTATAATCAGCTGACTTGGCAAACGTTGTTCTGCCATATATTTTTTTTTTCAAAAAAAATGCCTAAAGACTTATCGGTCAAGTCTTTTCAAAAGAGATCGATAATTATATATTACTGCTGATCCGGCGAACTTCGTACCGCCTAATATTAAAGATAACGCCATCTACTGGCATTACCAGAACAGCATAATTCATTTAGGCGTTGTATTCGGATTTTTTTTCGTGTTTTTTTTTCCATTTTTTCTCACCGTTTAAACCTTCCCTGGAATATCTCGAGTATTTCAAGACCAAAATAAGCCAAATCGGTCCAGCCGTTTTTGAGTTTTAGCGAGACTAACGAACAGCTTTTCATTTTTATATATATACTTAGATATTATTTACCTATATATACATATACAAATATGTAACAATTTATCTAGGACTTTTGATCCACACCAGGAAAACGTAGAACAAATTTCTTATCGGTTTTCCTTATAGACCGTAGCCAGATTTGGTCAGGTGGATTAGTTAATTGATTAATATTAATACTCTGGTGATAATAAAGTCGTTACATTGTTTGTAATGACGTTATTGTCATGTAATTGCATTATTGTTGTGTGTGCATTGCATCTTCTTGAATGTGAATAGAATGTAAATCTATTTGTGTAGCCATGTTAAAGAATACAGAAACTTATCGGTCTTTTTTGAGCGATGTATATAGTCAATCTTAACAAATTTTCTTTCAAAACATTAATTAGATATTTAGTATATAATAATATTCCACAACTATCACACGACGCCGTCTGGTCCCAAGCTAAGCAGAGCTTGTGTTATGAGTACTAGTTAACTGATAAACATACTTATATATTTCTAAATACATACATATAGGTATAGATAAATTACACCCAGACACAGAACAAATGATCGTGCTCATCACACAAATATTTGTCCTGGGTTGGAATCGAGCCCACGACCTCCGGCATAGCAGTCAGGGCTAACCACTAGACCACCCGGCCAGTCATAATGTTACAGGTCAGTTATAGTATATTTACCATGCGAGTAGTATGGCGACGTTCTTTGGATGCGCAGCGAGCCAGCTCTCGATGTGTTTGCAAGCAGCACAGAGGCGTTCTAGCGGTGGTGCTAGGTCTCCGGCCCAACCGAGTGAACGAGCACGCCCGAACACACCACGAGCAGCACCGACTCCGCCTGCGCTGTCCCCGCCGCTCACCTCGAACACCTGAAAAAGACGGATACAAAGATGATGAAAAATCAACAATCTAGATGCTGGAAAGATAATCCGAGGGTGAACTAAAGGTAGTGTACAAATGCTTAGCGACAAACTGTGATTCAGACACCGGATATCAGGAATGTAGCAAAGTGATTGAGACAAATTGGAGATGCTGACATCAAACCGACGAAGAATACAAAGGAGTGTATAAACAAATTAGTGATAACTGAAGATGCTGTATATCATCCACTTAAAAGCTACACGTTCTATAATTCAATTCTAACGACTTTTTAATTCATCTTTAAAAATTCCAAAACGTTACTGCGGCCCTAGAACGCAAAGGGTACCTAATTGAAGGAACGCAGATGGGTTGTAGTCAGTAAAAGCACAGTACGACACTCTCTCTTGCTCCATCCAGAGCGGGAGGAGTTATTTGATAATTTTCCAGGAAAAAAAGATATAATAATAATGATAGATCTTTAATTCGAGCTAAACTCATATAGCTTAGTATACAGTATAGTTAAAACTACAAAGCAGTAACGAAGACCTCACACGAATCTAAAAAGAATTTCACTAGCGATAAGCACGTGCGGAAAAGTTACAAACTATGGTGTTTTTCTAACTACCATTAACGTAATACTACTTTACGGCACTTTTTAAAGTAGAGGAGGTAGAGCAAAGGCCTCGCAACTATTACCAACTAAGAGACTTTTAAGGCGGGTCTGTCTCTTATTTCTAGCATTAGAGTTACTGAACTCGTTCCATTTATGGGTGCAGGTCAAATTTACATTAGATTTTGTAGGTCTAATATACTAGTAGACTACGAATATACTACGATAGTAAATACAGCCAGAGATTGCTTGAAACCTATTTGTTTCTATAATTAGGGTCAGAGAATCATTACTTTTGTGTTTTCAATAGTGTCGCACATAACACTTATATTGTCAAACTTGTCTCGCCATAACCCATTCCTGATTATAATTTATATTTTTGTTATGAAATTAGTACCAATTAACCACTCGTCTTATAAAATTGCTTTTCAAATAAAATATTCTTTAAAGTGCCGCACTTTGGAGATGGCGGCGCGCCCATCATGTGGGCAGCACTTCCTCTAATTAAAATATTTAACATGAAAATCTATACAGACACATGTATCAACGCTAATTAATGACGAAGTGAATAAAATCTAAGGAATTATTGTTGCATGATCATAACAGCATCTCTTCCTAGTGATAGACTAAAAAACCTTAAAGGAGAACACTGCAGCACTAGACATTTGAAACAGCATGGTAGTAAAATTGCGGAAAGGAATTGAAGAATTTCAGAATCGTTTATAAATATTTTCGGTTAAGATTTAGCTAAATTGGCGTAAAGCATTTCTTATTTCTGTGTCAGTGTTCCGTAACTTTCGTTTAAAAAGTATAATCATAATTACTCACCATGAAATGTTCTCCATGTTTATTGGTGAGCATATGCGCGGCTTGGGCCTCTGCATGCGCGTCTCTCTCGGGCAGGTGGAGTGCTAGCATGCGCTCCGCCACATAGCATAGGTCTAGCCTGCTACCAGGTCCGCCTGGGTAGCTTGCCGATCGGGAACCACCCTGGGAATAAAGACAAGAGTTAAAGTGATACATTTATAAATTTATACTAAGAGAGGATTTTCCAAAATTCACCTCCTGACACGGGGGTTCAAAATTTGTATAAAGAGACCTAGTAAACGTATATACAGATAAAAAAATGTAATATTATGAAGAGTGCTATTTTAATTTAGTGGTTGGAATAAGTTCCATTATCCCGTGACATACCATAGTGCCAGGCACCATTCTACAACTGGATACTAATCCCTACTCTTGGCTACTCAACCTTGCAACTATGAATGTGACGAAAAAAAAGAGGATAGCTCTTCTGAAATTGTACGACGCAGAGTGTACCGTTTATATGTGGGTGTCAGCAAACAAGGGTCGCGTCAAGATCTTGAAGATACACGTGTAAATGGCCACAAATTAGGTTCTTCCTACCTTTAGTTCTAGTCTGAAGGGAAGTAAACAAGGACAGTAATTGAGCTACGGACGTCAGGTGATGACAGATCAAGAAATTGCTGTTATTTACGTTCATATGAGTACCTATAGGCACCTAGGATTAACACTAAGCCGAACATGTATTTCTATAATGACTTTGACTAGCAAGGATACGGTCTAACCTACCTATGGAGGACCTACAGGGATAGAGCTGCATTATTGTACTGTTTATTAATAAAGTATATCAATCACCCTTGTGACTTTTGAAGTCAATGATCGGCCAGAATATTGAATTTCCAACCGATGAACAGAAATGCAGCGCTTTAATGATCACATTACGAGATGATAACAAAACAAATTGAAACATTGTGAAACAAAAGGTAACAATACAATAACCTTCCATTTTACGTTAGCTTACAACAGTTACAAAATAACAAAACATTAATACGAAAATGATTGCCTATTCGGTTCGACGAACTACCGGTTTGTGCAGTAACATTTACTTTAGGTGTAGGAGTAAGACCCTATACAATCCCATTATCAGATCCAAAAATCACAAGGTCAGCACGCAGGAAATAAACTACACAGCAATCAAAAGCGTTCACAAGGAGTTATTTTAGGACCCCTCTTGTAGATTCGGCCATAACACGTGTTAACCGCCGGGTGTGCAGTGTGAAGGACTCGTAAACATTTGTCGAATCTTAAAAACAACTTCGGAACAAATAATCCCGTCATAATTTCCGCTTTATGAAATAAAACCAGACGTGTGGAAAACTATGTAAAGTATACTGTTGTTACGATAAACTAGAATAGAAAGGTGACAGCGAAGAGAAAAGCCCTGATTTGTCTTGCTTTTAAGTGTTTATGTCAGCCAACATAAGGTCGTAGGCGCGCCATAATTCTGTGAAAGTGTCCCAAGCGCTGCGTAGGCGCAGGCGCGGGCGACTCGACGCGAAGCTGTGTACTCCGCGAGCTTCGCCTCAATGCAGTTAATCCGATTAGAGTAGTCGATGCGTAAGCGCTGCTTCCACGTGATGTAAATTAAGGCTATTTGAGCACAAGACGTTTATTTGTATCGATGGCCCATTAAAATGCTTATTATGGTTGATTAAAGATAATTGCGAAAATTGTAGAGAATTAAGTTTAGTTTCCTTTTGCAAAGGAATGTAAAGTGTGTACCTTGTGAGAAACTGCTTATTTTGCCATTGGAAGGTTTCTACTACGATGGACGATTAGTTCTTTCTTTAAAATGTTTTTGAAAATAAAAACTCCACACAATGATGATGTATCTTTTACTTTTTATAAGTTCTCACAGTCGATCTATCGAACCAGACTAATGTGCCTGGATGTATACCTAAATCATTAAAGTTTCTTAGACTTCAATATCTTCATTTTCACAAAATTATAGTTTTTATGTGATTTCTATTTTCTTTTATGATCTTCTATACATATAATAAATCTGTATAAGTTTTTAGTTGTGCGCGCATCACATAAAATGTATGAAATTTATGTAGATACTTAACTTTTATACGTTAAAATTGTGTGTAACTTGAACTTGTATATTACTTAGACTTTGTATCATCGCAATCAACTGACTATATCGAAATATATACTTCATTGACTGTTAGGGGGTACGGAGTTCGCCGGGTCACCTAGTTGTATAATAAAAATATTGATTATAAATTGTTATTTGGATTTTTTTAAATATTAGGTGACATGTTGTTGAGCCTTCAATTCCATTTTTTTTTTCAAATAACAAAACACCTTTTAGGTATATAATACATTCTAATTTTGTTACCTTTAAATTAATTAAAAACAAGCATCAAAATGACAATAACATAAGTAAATTGTCATTTGAATGCCTCTTTTTTAATTATTTTATCATCTTTTAGGCTAACTGCTTTATTCTACTTTTTATTTTTACACAATGGATGTTGTTCTAAAATAAATTACGTATAACTTAAAACAGAAACCTAAAAAATATAAAGAAGCAACTCTAATCTATATTTTATGGTCGCCATTGAGAAAACATATCGTGCGTTCAAGTGGTTTGGTATCGTGCCAAAGAAAGACATGATATGAATATTATGATTGCATTACGTAAAATAATACATTTCATATTCGCTGTAGTAAGCAAAAATGAAAACATTACCCTCTTTCTGGAGCAGTCGGGTGATAATAGATAACTGATTGACTTATGAGATGTAATCAATAAGTTTCCGGCTCGGACAGAAACATGATCGCTATCAATCACTTAATGTTGTTTAATGAAATGGATAATTAATTTACTGATCAGAAACAGCTGATAACGTACGTTGAGGTTAACGCGTTTAGTTCCGTTGGTATCACTAATCTTAATCTATACTTATAATAAATCTGTAGAATGAAAATTCTGTAAGTACATTGAAAATATCAAAAAAAATAAATGGCAATAATGGTGTTACTAGACCGACACCGAACCCAAAAATGTGATTAAAAAATTTTTTCTTCAGTCTGTCTGTTTGTTCAGGCATCACGCAAAAACTACCGGTTCGATTACGATGAAATTTGTTATAATTACTTATTCTTTAATATCCTGGGCACCACATTGGGTACTTTTTTTCCCGGAAAAGTATATACAATATAAAACAAACTTAATTTTGCGGTTCGATCCCTAGACCCGATTACTGTTCCAACCGCAAATAACAAGTTCGTCGTAGGTTACGCCGTGTGCAGCGCTCCTTAGTGAACTACTACTATACTATAATATTTTATCTTAAGATACAATATCACTCGCCCAAGATACTAAATAATATTTAGACACACGACGAAGATAATAAATAATATTACATATTTTCGTATCTCAAAAAACCTATTAAAACCATTTTCGACTTCTCCGCGGACGAAGTCGCGGCAAAAGCTAGTTTATCATATAACCTTTGCAGCACATACAGACTTTTCACTTGAAAATAAAATACATTTTTGCATATAAACTTTCTTTTGGGTGTTGATTTTTTACCTGTTCTCTCGAAAATGTTGTTGAAGCTGGGGTGGCGGGCGCACTCACGGCTCGACTCTAAAACAAAAGAAAAAGAAACGTTATTAAAACATCAGCACAGATTACTGCCAAGCTGTTATTACGGCGACTATTGCAAAATAAATCTTTGAGAAGCCCCGCGAGGTCTGGCTGTCATTAAAATGAAATCAAAAGTAGTAATTTAATCCTTGTCATTTTTTCTCAATGTCAGCTTGGAGTTGATGGGATTTCGTTTCACAGAAATATTATTATCGTATAATAAATACGTCGAGGTGGCATTGAGAATGAGGAATGCATTTCATTTCACTATCTAACGTTAAGGTGAGCTCTGCTGGGTACATGATTTCATTTGGTACGAAGGCTTGGCGTAGTTTGTGGTTTAGCTGTCGTGACAGTTCTATTGACAACACTTGATGAACGTTTCTTTGTTAGCTGAAATCTTGTTTAGATAATGTTGTATTGAATGTGTGGTTGAGTTCTTTACAAGTATACGTGAATGATAAAATAAAATATTGTTAATAAAGTTTAGTTTAATAATGTGCGATAAGGATACCTACAATAGAACCACCCGAAAGCTCCAGTTTTCACCTGAAAGCCCCGATTCAAAATCTTATAACAAAAAAACGTGTGAACGGTGTTAAAGTATGACATTGCCGTTTTATCGTAATAGGTACTCTTCGAATTGACCAAGAACCTTCATGGTTTGAGATTTTTGAGTGAAACTTTTTTCACATGGTACCTATGAACTTCTTCTTTTAAAAAAATGTGCAACATTCGATTATCAACTTTCAGTTGTTTTATTTTTATTCAGCTTAGACAAGAAAGATGGATACTTCGAAAATTCGAGTGATTTTCGAATACGAGTTCCGACACGGAACGCGGCAGAAACAGTTCGCAATATCAATGTTGCGTTTGGAGAGGGGACTGCTAATGAACGTACCGTGCGATTTTGGTTTAAACGCTTACGTGCTGGAAACTTTGATTTGAAGAACGAACCACGTGGAAGACCGCCCACACAGGTGAATTACAATGAATTGAAAGAGATGGTGGAAGCTGATCCGAGCCAAACTACCCAGGAATTAGCGGCATGCTTGCATGCACGTGGCTTAACGTTACCTTACCAATAATATTTACTCATTTGCATCAAATCAATAAAAAAAAAAAATGAAAAATGGGTGCCTCATGATTAGACTGATCTGCAGAAAGAAAAGTGGGTTCTTTACAATAACCATAAGCTAAAAATGCAATGGCTAACCCCAGGTCAAACGCCGCAACAGTGTCCTAAAGCAAAGTTTACCAATAAAAAGGTAATAGTAACTGTTTGGTGGTTTCAGTATGGTGTTATTCACTATAGATTTCTCCGATCTTGTCAAGCAATAACTGCACATATCTACTGTGCCGAACTTCGAACAATGATAGCAAAACTAGCAGTGAAACAGCCCCGACTCATGAATCGATTTTCACCATTATTGCTCCATGATAACGCGAGACCTCATACAACTCGACAAATCGTTTTAACTCTAAAGGAACTGCAATTAGAAACCATTCGTCACCCTCCGTATTCGCCAGACCTTGCTTCAACGGACTACCATTTCTTTCGTCATTTGGACAAATTTCTACGTGATAAAAAGACCTTCCTATTAGATGGCAGCAATGTATAGATAATGATGGTAAATATTTTGATTAATTAAATAAAAAACAAAAAAAAACGGATTTTAATTTTTCAGTACAAATCGGCAATTTCATACTTTAACCTCTAATAATTAAAAATTAAATTCCATTCTGAACATAATCAGTTATTTTTATCTTTTTACACACAACAAGTGTTTTTGACCTGTGTTATTAATTTACTCATTGTTCTTTTTAATATCACAATAGAAGCCCCACAGACATATCACACATATGTTATATGTTTATGTGTACATAATTTTATGTACTAATTTGCTACGAATATAAAATTCGTAGCAGTTTGCGCGATAAAATAAAAAATACTTTGTATTTGTTATATATTTAAATTTCATATTGTTGACTTTATTAAAATCATTCTAGATCTAATCTATCAAGGTTTGGCAAGCATTGGTCTAATTCTAATCAAAAGAAACATGGTCGGTACCTACGCGTAATTTAATGTAGTTTCCTTCCTTAAATCAAAGCTAAGATTATATTTATTGTTACCATAAGACGGGTGCTAGTCAAAGTTTACCACAGTCAGTCTCTGGTGGGGTGTATCACGATCGGATGGACGGGTCCCGTCAATAAAACCGACAAATGTGCCCCTCTGGGCGCGGCTTAAGTGATTACTGCAGCTTATACCGCTTCGAATTACCTATGATTAATAGAGGACTACGTCGTTATTATTTTACATGTCCGCTTAGTCAGTTCATTAAATAACCCAAATTAACCCAAATTGTAATTATGTCTAACATCGATACTATAAAATGTATCCTATAGAAGCTACATTTTGGATATCGTCAAATAGCACAAATGACAAGCGAGGAAAAATGGTGCAAAAAATATTCGTCGAATAAGTTTTTTGCAGCATCTATAAAAAGAACTCGCTACTGTATTCTACGTGACGTCTGAAAACTGTGTTTAGGAATAAATAAAATACAACTTAAAATATTACAACCTTTTAAGTATCTAATAGTGCTTTGATTTTGAAGTCCAATTTTTTTTATGTCGTGCGTTCCGTATTCGTACATATTTATTTGATTTTAATCAGAGTATTGGAACGAAGTATTTGGAAGTACCACAAGTTACGTCTTTACTGAAGTAAACAGTATTTTATGCGCGTGCGTAAATAATAGCCATATTTCATCCGACTTTAAAACGGATATTTAAAAGTGGAAAAATAGGTCACGTAGTTTTACGAGTGTTCGTGATATCAATCAGAAGTCAAGACAGACCGCAGTAGGAGCGCGGGTGTGCCCGGCGAGGCTGCGCGAGCGCCGTGCGGTTCTCACTGGCGCTCGTTGGAGGTAGAAGACTGCCCGCCACAAAGCAAATGCCAGCCGGTGAAGAGCTCTTGCAGCGTCTGCGCCCCTAGTGCAACGACCACGCATCTTCCACTTGAGCGCACGTCACCCAGTCCATCAATTCGTTACAGTCTTTTGATGACATTTAAACTTGTGTTACTTAGTCTTTACTCTACTTAAATCAGTTTATCACATTTCTATAACTCCCTACTGAATGTTAACTCTGTTTTCTTAGTTAAGTTTTTTGCTGATAAAAACCTCTGCCTCACATAGCACAACATTTGAGTCTCAAATAAAAGGAAAAGAATGCTTTAAAAAGGGAATTCTAAATTAATGGTATGTGTGTGGACAAAAACAAAGGATGTAAGAAAGGAGCGTGTGGTTTATAGCGCCCATAGAGTGGCGGAGAGCGGCGCCCGGAGGCATGCGCCCCGAACCCTGCACTGCGACAACCGAGCTCTGTGCACTACGTCACTGTACTCAATGTTTTGATTATTTGGAATGACATGACTGCTTATCGGAGCACAATACAGAACATTTTATCTAGTTAAGACGTCGCTTTACGCATCTTTATTGTGTTGCGATGGAGCTCTATTGTTTAAGTCTAAGCCTGCAATAATACACCTAATGGCAGCGATTTGGGTTGTGGAGTGGTTGCACCGTCACGTCACCGCAATAACCCTGACCTTCCTAATAAAGCGCGTGCTACGCACGGGGTTGAATGACCCCGGGGCGCGGGGGTGTGCCTCATCTAAATAAAAGACCGTCATATGACTGGAATCAGCGGTCACCGAGACGCCGGGCCGCCGACGACGACTCTTTTCATTGCGCTAGCTTTTTGCTTTCAATAGCAGTGATTACAAACGGTACGAGTGATTGAAGCGGTTCTTTGACTATTCTGCTATTTTCTAGACAAAATAGGTATAACTGCTTCAGTAACTGAAGTAAGTATCTCTACAAAGCAGTCTGATATTTTGTATTATTAATTACCCAGCAAATTAGTAACAAAACAGACAAGAATTGTCTGTTTTGTTACTAATTTGCAAAGCGGTTATCAAGGCAATGTAATCCTTGTATTGTGCTCCTTTATCTTATCTAAGAATGTTTAAACATCTGAATTAACAAGATACGAGAACAATTTACTGAAATATTTTACAATGAGTTTTTTAAGTTTCAAATCAATTTTTATACACTTTTTTACCGTAAAACTCATGAAATTAATACGTAAATTCTTTATAAATTCACTTGAAATATTTTTTTTTCACTGGTCAACTTTTCACTGCACTTTTGTTTAGACATAACTTATTTAAATTTCAAAAATCGAACGCGGGCCACGTTGATTTTTTTTTTGGCACTGGCCTAAAGTCTTCGAGCCAAGTTGCACAAGAAGTCCATAATACCAGCTCAGAGATTTATTTAGTTGGTCGGACACGCGTGAGGCGGCGTCGGGAGCGGCACTGGCGCCGCTCCGCAGCGTCCCGGCGCTCCTCTGGCGGCACTCCGGCGTCAGAGCGTTGCTAGGCAACCGTTGCGCGACGCTAGACTACCGTGCACTACACACTCCGCTGTTATCTTATACAACTTTAGGTACAGACAGTACACATGCGTTACACGACATTTGTACCAGAGATTTCAGTACTACTAAGAAGGTTATTTCTTAGTCTTAAAACCCAGTAATTTCTAGAGGATAATGAGCTGGTATAGCTTTTATTCAAAAGCGACCGAATGGCATTACTAACGTCATTTTGACTAGATAAGATCAATTAATTTATTGTTTCGTTCAAAAAGCTTAAAATAAAAGAAGCGTTTATGGTATATCTTTACTTAAAGTTATGTAATGAACTGATTCATTTCTAACCATATGTTTTTGGCATTTAGGTTGACATCACTTGACTATGAGTACTTAGGGTTTTATAAAATAACTTACGAAAAGGTGATATCCATGTATTTATTAACAAACTAATCAAATTTGTTAATGGCATTAAAATGGTTGGACACTTTTTAATTCTAAATGCTTGCGTATTCAATACAGAAACCGCATCCTTAGACAAATGAATTTTCTGTTAGCGTTCCCGCCAAACGCTAAGTACCTACATTTTGTATGGGGATGACATTACTTGGCACGCCACTTATGTATCACGCGACTTTTCCTCAGGTAATCATTAATAATAATCCTATACTTTAATTCGGATATAGACAATCCATAATGTGTTAGTAACAGAAATACTTATACATCTATGTTAGTAACAAAATAAATTAACTTTAAAATATCGTCCCCTTAGCACCAGGCCCATACCTGCGGGACCAGTGCATCAGGAAAGGACAGTCTGGTTTCTCAGCAATTACCTTCAGGATGCTATTACCATGCATTTTTTACTCATAGTTTGGCGAAAACACTAACAGAAAACTCATTTATCTAAAAGCGAAGGTCCAATACAAACGACTATAATAGTGTATAATGGTTCTTTGTTTAAATATTTACATTAAAACTAAGCTCAGTAATCACAGGACGTGTCATTAAAGTCGCAAGCACAGATTAACTCGCACTTTCCAATGTTTCAATTAAAATCACGTCATAAAGTTCAAATGAAAACGCGTAAAACCATTTTCGCACCGTATAGTTAGATGAAGTGCCAAGTTTAATGGGATATAATGAGGGTGTATTGATCGTCATTACACCGGGATTGAGATTGCTTTGTGAACTTTAGAGACAGTGTAATTTGAACTTTAGATATACATACATTTGTTGTGTCATTACCAAGGGGTAGGCAATAGCCACAGACGCCCCCCCTTCGACTTTTACAAACTCATTTTACTTCGTTTATGTCTAAACATTGAATTACCTAGTTAATTCAATGTTTTTTTATTGTTTCTATCAAAAAATGACTTTATTCATAATAACAAAAAAAAAAGAATTTTTCAAATCCGCTAAAAATTAAGTATGGTAAAGGGAGATATATTGGTAAGTAATGTGGTGATATTTTTTTAAACACAATACCATACAGTTTCCTATGCGTAATATGTTAGTAGTATGAAGATATTCATCCTCCTCACGCTCGTAACAAATAGCTAGAGCTGTCTCATGCATGTGCTTGCTTGGAACTGTGTGGTATTCTGTTTTAAAAAAAAAAAATATCACATCATTGCTTATATCACCAATATATCTCCTTAAACCGTAATTTATTTTTTTCAAATCTGGCGGAAGGGGAAACTGTCAAATAACAGAATAAGGCTGCACATACTGAAATGTCAAGTTGCTGTATTTAGTTAGTGTGTACAGAAGAGATAGCGAGATGTCCCCTCCACGCCCCACTCTTCGTCATTCCAATATTTGAAATGCTAATTAATACCATTATAATTTTTTATTTTTTTATTTTATTTTTATTTATTTGGCTCACCAACAATTGACTACACACATACAAAGATATGAAATACATGGAATAAACTTAAAGGCTAGTGCAGCAATTCCTTACAGGTAAGCACAACATGCGTAACTTTATTGTTAGTTGCCTACTTAAAAGTAAATTACTCACCAAACACAATAATTACCGCTTATAACTAAAAAACTAAATTATTTGAACCAAAAACTAAGTTAACAAGCCAGCCTGACCATCGCATTGTTTCTCAATTGTTTTATATACAATAGTTTTAAACCTACCAAGTGAGTCAGAGTGTACATCGATAAGATCACTGTAGTAGTTTAATAATTTGCATAGACGCGGGATGGGAGAATTAGCACCAAGAACGGTTCTACGAAGAGGAGGACGCAAGGGGGTTATAGGAGTTCGTGGGCTTTTCGTAGGCACACGAAATTGGATGCAGCTCAACAATTGAGGACAGTCAATTTTACACCTCAATATTTTAAATATAAACAATAAATCCAGTAAATCTCTCCTCTTCTGTAGGGATATCATATTAAAATGCGAGAGTCTATCTCTGTATGATTGCTTCTTTTTAGCTATCCCAGAAGAGTATGCTAAGTGCCACAGAAATCTTTTTTGGACCCTTTCTAATCTTAGCGTGTGAGTGGCATAGTGTGGTCTCCACACAGTACTGCAATACTCTAACGAGCTGCGGACTAAACAATTATACAGCAGAGTTTTAGTTTTATTGTGCCGAAAACAAGTAACATTTCTCAATACAAACCCAAGCATTCTTGAGGCTTTTTTAACAACATTTTCAATGTGGGGTACAAATGTCAACTGTCTGTCGAATAGAACTCCCAGGTCTCTTATCTGTTCCACTTCCTGGACCAAGTTGCCACTGATATAATAATTCGATTGCGTTAATTTAGTTTTCCTGGTGAATTTTACGTGGTAGCACTTGTTAATGTTTAATTTCATATCATTGTCATCACACCATTTCACCAACATGTCAATATCTCTCTGCAACAACTCAACATCAAGGTCTGATTCAATCAATCTACAAAACTTTAAATCATCAGCATACATAAAACAGTCAGAAAATTTCAACTCATTGGCAAGATCGTTACCAAATAAGTTATACAAGACTGGGCCAACGTGTGTTCCTTGTGGGACGCCAGATGTGACCTTGTAGGAACTTGATTGGTAGCCATTGAGGGCTACAAAGAAGGAACGACCATCAAGATAAGATTTAAACCAATTAAGGAGAGGGCCAGTGGTGCCGTAAGTCATTAACTTATGCAGGAGCAAATTATGAGGGACACGGTCAAAGGCCCTGCTGAAATCGGTGTATATCACGTCAACTTGTTTTCCAGAGTCAATGGCACTTGTTAGGGTCTCCGTGAAAGCTACTAGGTTTGTGCAAGTAGACCTAGAACTCACAAAGCCATGCTGTGTATCACTAAGGTAAAGCTTTAAATGAGATTGTATGTAGGGACAAATAAAAGACTCAAAAACTTTGGCAAAGGTAGACAAAATTGAAATTGGTCTATAGTTATCAACGTAATTGCGATCACTGCCCTTATGAATTGGGACCACCTTTGCCACCTTCCAAATATCTGGGAATACACCGGAGGCAAGCGAGCAATTAAATAACAGTGATAAGGGATATGCCAGAGGCAAAGCACACATGGAGATAAAATAAGGAGGTATTCCATCAGGTCCCGCGCCTTTTTTGAACATCCAGAGATTTCAATTTATTGAGCAAGGTATCAATTTCGATCATAGGTATTGTCAAAGGTAAACTATAAGCTAACATGTTCCGCATATATTCTGAGGGAGATAAAAGATCAGTCGCGCTTTGTTGGCTGTACATGGAAGAAAAGTGAGTTGCGAACATTTCTGAAATATCTATGCCATCTGAAGACGAAGTTATGCCATCAGTCATTGTCAGAGGGTAAGAACTAGTACCACCACGCTTGCCCTTAACATAAGCCCAAAATCGCTTTGGATCCTTAGTTAGAACTGCTTCTAGGTCGTTAATATATTTATTGTAACAGGAGGCAGCCATAACTGAACACCGTTTACTCAGTAGCTTCAGCTCAAGCTCATCCATGGGGTTTTTATAGGTTTTGTATCGCTGACGTACCTTTTCTTTTTCTCTCAAAGTTCGTATTAAATTTAAATTTTATTTGTATTTTTTATAATAATAATAACGATTAATAAAATTCGGTGTGATTTGTTGTTTACCATAAAATATTGTACAAAATAAATATAAACAACGGTCACTGTAGAATGAAAATAAAAACAGTAAAATAATTATTTACGTGGATTCCTGTGAGGTCATTTAGGCCACCTAGAACTCAGAATTTTCCGGGATTAATTTTTAACAAAAGAATTTTTATGATTGGCATAATTATGTCATTCAATTGCCTAGCCTTTTCCTAACAATTTTTTATGCATATACCTCAGTAGGTATATGCTTAAAAATGTTTGTAAAAAAAACTAAAAAAATCGAACTGATAACTAATGAGTTATCGGTTCGATTTTTTAAGTTTTTTTTTTTAAACGGGCCCGAAACATTGGGTATTTGTCCGATATACCTCATCATTTCGGATTTTGTCATTCACACTAACTTAGAAAATTCAACCTGTATAGGCAATAATAGGTTATAAAATTTTAATGTTAACTGTTATGTAGTTTTTCGATAGATTTGTATGAAAATGAAATTTTTCTATTAGCTTAAAGTAAATGTCCGTGCCGTACCTTCACGACTCGTTTTGATATAAAAATAGTTGTAATGCGGTGCATGACGCAATGAATACCGGTTCATTCATGTGTAGTGCAGGGCGGCTGCGCGCCTGGGCGGCTGGGCGGGCGGCGGGTGGAAAGCTTCCGTAAACAAACGCGCGTGCATCGCACCGCGCCTTTCTTGACAACTTTATAACTAACCTCGAAAAACATCTTCCTATTTTGGACTTCCATGTTTACGTTTAGGTGCGCAGTCAATTTTCGGGATTACAAAGTGAGATTTGATGTTATACTCCTTGTTATGTCTTTATTATACTTTAATTTACACTTTAATTTTAATTTTTTTTAGAAACCTTAATACCGTATGGCATTAAAATTTTTTCGTTCTATTACCACGCCTATAAATCCGGATGGTTTAGGCAGAGGTGTCTGTCTATAGCTTTTTTTTTTAGGTGGGAAAATCATCTAATGACAAATCCCGCTCTTGGGCGGAGCGAGAGATAGTGTCAGACTTTTACTGACTAAAAACCCACTCTTGTTCCTTCTTTGTCTTCGCCCCGGGCTTCGCTTTCACACTACCAGCTAGTATTACACATAGACTTCGTTAGTTATGTTTAAGTCCCATGTATAGTTAGGGGTCAAAAGTGCAATTACACTTTACCAATGTTAAACTGTCTAAAATTGATTTGTATTAACAACTAGTTTATTCAATACTTTAGATTCTATGCTACAAATTAAATTAATCGTGAACCAGTCACCCTCTTAAACAAAGACATTTTATGCATTTTAGCATCGGTCTAATGCAACTGCACTTTTGACCCTTGATTGTACGTATAAGTCTCAAACAATAAATCGGATTTCATCAGGTGAGATAGCGGTCAAGCGCGAACATATCAAGAATAAAAAACAAAAAAGACCCAATTACCTCAAACTAATATTATATAAGCGAAACTTTGTACGTGTTCAACGGTTTAACGGATTTAGCACACGGGTAGGCCTTTTTATCTCAGGAGGGTGTTCACTTAGGATAGTTTTTAACTTTCCCAGGCGAAGCCGCTAGTAGAAGCTAGTGTTACATAGAAAATTGACTAAAGACCTGTAGGATGACGTCACTGGAAGTATCCACGTCCCTTATTATGAACTTATCTGGCTGTGTCCTTAACTGATTGACAATGCGACATTCCCACGGGTATTGCCTGCGCAAGTTGGGGGCAACTCGTGAATGCCAATCACGTATCATTTCGACAGTGATATTAACTTTGCCGATAACAGAAGTCCATATAAATAGTGTTTCAGGATGCTTTGACAATTGGCAACAGTAAGGTAAAGAGAACTTGTAATAGTTTGCGTCTTTGCTTAGGTTTGTTCTAGATAATAAGATGATGCCTATAACTTCATCCACGTCAGACTTGTAAAACAGCACAATGCCATTTGATCAAAATTTCAAGAAGTTTGTTTTTAGCGTGGAATCCTAATTATTTTTAAAAAATAAAAATATCCTAAGTTATCCCTTATAATATCTACCAGTGACTGTCCAGTTAAATCACTTTAGCCGTTTCCAAGAAACACGCAAACAGACCAACACGATACCACAAAAAAATTGCAATTTTGTAAAGATATCGAATACACTTTCATAATTATGCATTTAGTAATAAAAATATATATTTTGATATTACAAACAGACACTTTTTGTTTTTGGGTGGGAATATCATCTTATGACAAATCCCGCTGTTGGACGGAGCAGGAGATAGTGTCAGACTTTTACTGACTAAAAACCCACTCCTGTTCCTTCTTTGCCTTCGTCCCAGGGCCCAGGGTTACACTTTCACACTACCCGTGGACAAACAGACACTTAAATTTTATTAATATATATTTAGGTGTAGATATAGAGAGATATCAATAATGGTAAAACTCATAGACTTCCTACGCGTACAGTTTAACTAGGACTCCTAGTTAAACTGTACGCTTAGGAAGTCAAGACAGAGGACAGTGGAATTTTTCGAAACAATCACCAGAGTCAGTAAAATTCTGATACTCCCTCTCGATCTACCCAGAGCGAGAGAAGTTATTTCATGATTAACCATATCAAAAAAATAAAAACTAGGATCCTTGAAATAAGTGAATAGAAGTAGATCACCGCTTTTCGAAATCGAACTCGACTTTAGTTAAGGCGACATTACCAGTATCATCACGATCCGCCATCAAGTTGTTCTTATCCAACCATATTGTGAGCAATAAAGATAAACAAGTAAACTGGTTATAGGTACAGCTCGTTTAATATCCGAAGGTTAATAAATAGTTGTACGTCTTTTTCCATATATCTCAGCAAGTATGTCAAATTAATATAATTCGACTTTTATCAGACGATCGATCACATAGCGGTTGATTAAATTCGTTGATTAAATTACAATCAATTTGTTTACACGACTTCGTAAATAGGAAGTATTGAACGTCTATGTTCAAGTTGTCTAAAGACGTTAAACATTCTCACATAACCGGTTTTCAACTCTAAACGCTTAATTATCCTTTTTTTAACACTTCTGAATTTAAACTATTATTTTAATATCTTTATCAAGACGGAATGTATGTTTAAAGTTAAGGTGACGACGCGTCTGCTAGTTAACCTAATTCCTCCCTCGCTGCATCGCTGCACGGACTGCACCTTACGAAGATAAATATAAATAGTGACTCCATTTAAATTGAGTTTCTGCTGCGTGAAAATACAAGTGCAATGATCACTGACAAGCCTTTGAAAGTGGTCCACCAAAGTAAATATAACTTTAAAAAGCAACTAATGCAAGCGTAACGTCCACCAACGACTCGGAGCCCAAATATTTACTCAGAGACTTAATATTTACATAACATTTCATTTCTATGGAATAAACTTTCTATTTCTACCGTTTGCTTCTTTTACTCGCTGCTGATGCTGGTAACCCGGAGGCCTACAACTATGAACAGTGTAATTATACTATTTAAGAGAAAAACGTTGTAACGTTTTCTTCATAGTTGGTAATTGGTATTACGCTAGTAACTCTACACTCAAACACAATTTGAATAGATAAAAAAGAAAACGAATTTCCTATTTTTATTATATTTTTTTGAGGTGAGAAATCATCATATGGTTTCGCACTCTTGGCGGAGTAAAAGGGAAGTGTCAGATTTTTACTAACCAAAATCAACCAGCGTTCATTCAGTTGCCCTTTGTATTTTAGGACCGCGATGACTCTTTCAAACTAACTCGCAGCCCTACAGGCGGATGCTGAAGGCAACAAACCAAGCTACTTAATAAGCAAAGTGCAGTGTGCAATGGTCAGAGTAAACAACATTATCTCTCACTGTAAAAGGAACTACAATATTTTGTCGGTATTCCCGTAAGCCAGGAAGATACGTCGCCGCGGGCCCGCTGCTATCGCAATAGCTATCGTGAGAAAGTTTCGCGATCCGCCGCCCAATCACTTATCTAACATTAATCCCGGCCCGCGGCCTCTTTGACAGCCACTTACGGCCGAAAGCAATTTGTATTAATTACACCGCGCCGTTCTATATCGATGGCTATTTATTTTAGTTTTGCTCAATTTCATAAATTGAAATATACATGTTGTTATGTTTACAATATTAGACGCAGCATGAGCCGCAATGTAGATGATAGTGATGTATGTAGCGTTGAGTGGAGAGGTGTGACGGTACGTGACGGCGAGCTGGCCGTACGGCAGCCAGAACAGGTTGTGTTGTGATTGCGGAGGAGCGGGTGGCGGTGTGGCGCAGCGGTATCGCTCGATCTCCGGGTCTGTGGGTCGGGTCGGGTCCGTCTATTGTTTAAGTGTCGAATTTTATTTATGGCGACGTCGGGGACGGCCCGATGGCCTGTGCGCCGACACCTGATGCTGTGATCAGTATCTCCCCGGTCGCCGGGTGGTCCGCTCACAACTATCCGAACTCATACATAGTAGTTTACAACGAGGTGTCATAATGTGTATTACTAGGTACTCTATTCGATTTGCACCGGACATTGGTATTCCATTTAATAGGTTGTTTACACACACTTAAATTTTTTATGTATTTGATAAAAATCCATCTCTGGTAATTGCTTGAAATAATCATACGTTATTTTGCACAAACAAACATTGGGTTAATGATTGCAAAATAATGAAGGTTGAATGTTATTTATATAATGACATCATATACTAATACTACGTAGTAGGTATAGAATTTTAATATATTGACGGCATTCCGATCCTACTGATACAACTTATTTGTATATTTTCTATTTGTAGCCTATTCATTATCACGTTGTATGACAAGAATGAAACTCCCCTACTGCATTAAGTCATGAGTACGTCAAAACCAACATTAATCATAATAAATTATCCGTATAATGCAAACAGTACCTACGTACTACGTGTCAAGCCCACGCCAAAACACATTACGTAACAGTTTTCTCGCTGCCCTACGCCTAGAAAACTGTTTAGCATTGTATTGTCAGTCAGAACTGAGATTAGATCACTGTATTTGCAATGCTAAATGTTCGACACTCAACTTTACTGGCACAAAAGGCATTAGGATTCCATAGTCTTCCCGCCACACGGTGCTGTCCTCTCGCTGAATATATATACATACAATATGTTACATAACGTGCATTTCTACACTATTGTTAAATACTTTCGACCTTAGAAAGCTGAGTTGAGTAAGATACGCTTATACTTTTACCGGAATACCTACCTACCATGCATAGATAATTTTGTTACCCCGCAGGTCTTTGTTTTGAGGTGGTAAATCATCTGATGACATCTCCCACTATAAGGTGAAGCAGGAGTTAAGTTTCAGACTTTTGCTGACTTAAACCACACCATAGTCCTTCAGTTGCCCTTTGCGCTCACAGTTTCGAGAGAATTAAACAGGGCTACTGAAGGAACACGGTTGGGTTTTAGTCAGTTAAAGACTGACATTCCCTCGGTCATTGTGGCAGCATTTGGGGGAGGCCTATGTCCAACAGTGGACGTCTTTCGGCTGAAATGATGATGATGATGATTCCCTCTACTACCACACAGAGCGGGAGAATTAGATGATAAGAGATTATACTTATTAAAAATGTGTTATCTAAGATTTGATGATTCCGATTTGATGACCATAAAAACAAAACCATTTCAATGCATTATAATCTCTACCAGCAATTAAACTAAAAACTAACTCGTAAAGACGAAGAGACGACCGAAGTAATATGAACTTCTGCAAAACTTTAATATAAAAGTATTAAGACACCACGCTTGGTTACCTTTGCAGATATATTCTTTTCAAAAGCTCCGAGAATTCTGTAATATCTGTCTACACAATCTAAGACATTTTCTCGGCAGGCTCAATTATTCATTCCTGGCTTCAGCTGCTAAAATACGCTCTCATCTGCGTATCCTTTTCTTTGAACAAATACATTATTCATGGGGACAGCGGTTTGGTTTTCTTTGCAAGTTAATTCTTCACAAGAAACTTATTCCGGCCACAATTTTACTAGTTATTACTAGAACTGTATTATCCAGGACAGATGGTAATTTATGCGCTACTTTTAATTTTAATTGCAAAGCCTTTATATATAATAAGTGCAGAAGTCTGAGAAGCGGTTCTGAACGCTCCCGATCAGCATTGCGGGATTGTCCGAATGTGGCCCACGAACGAAAGGGTAATTGGAGGAACACAGGTTTTAGTCAATGAATGTCTGATACTCCTAGGGAGAAGTTATTTGGTGATTTATTGCTCAAAAAAAGGCTTGTGAATATTTTTGAGTACCCGCGTTGGTGCAAGTGGGTGTAGGTATACCTGTTACTTTGTACTCGTAACTTTCAAATATATTCTAAAGATAAAAAAAAACAGGTCTGTGCGAATCGTACTCGCGCACTGAGGGTGCCGCACAAACTTACCTAAGAAAACATTTCGATTTTTGAATACCAATTTCAGGATTCTGGAGAGTATTGAAATGTACGTTTTCTGTAACTTAAACGGCCGTATCTTTATTTTCCGTTAGCTTAGAAGTTTGATTTTTCTCAGCTTCAAGGGACCGCAAACTTGAGTATACGGTTTTAATTTCAACTCGTTGCCTCCACGCGTTTCTGAGATAACGGCACTTGCCAGACAGTCAAACAGACGGACGGACAACAAAGTGATCCAATAAGGGTCCCGTTTTTTTCCTTTTGGGGTACGGAACCCTAAAAATAAATAAACTGTTGAAGCACGGCAGTGGCAGATCTTAATTAATTTGCAACCCAGTTTAGCTCGTAAAATTTGAAACAGTATATAATAATAATTTTTATAAAGAAATAGGTTATTATTGGACCTGTTTGACATAAATGAGCATGGCAGTTGAGAGTTTGTCATGCTCACTCAAATGTCTCACTGATGGTGGCAAGTGTATTGGATCATTCGGTTCCCTTCAAAATGGTTGAGCTGAGTGGTGCTAATGTCCGTGAACGGGTGCTGTCAGTTGAGACTGGTCATCTCTTAGCTGCTAGTTTCTATTTTAATATTTATATTTAGTTTTTATTTTATTTACATTGTTCTCACTTAATAGTATCGACAAGAAACATGTAACCGAGATATTTGTAATACATAACATGATTGAAAAGAGTGTTCATGGAGTTTCTTGCACATTCTTCTAGATAAAGAATGGAATGGCATGGCTGGAATGTGCAATTAGCATCAATTTTTTTCTGACTGACTGACTTCTCGACAGTTTAAAAGTGCTTGTACAGATACCGGCACGGCTCTTGAGCGCTGACTCCTACACTTGCGCAGAAGCACGCAGAAGTGAAATATCGGGTCTCTTTAGTGTCATGAAAAGAGCATCTCTTTTCAGGCACTAAATAGGGGGCGGGGAGTGCAATCCTTGTACAGTAATTGGCTCACCGATGTGTACGATGCGCAAAGCGATCCCCGCTCTTTCGCCTAGCGCTCAAGATTCGTGCCGCTATCTGCAGGTGGTTTATTTTAAATAAAATGCTTTGAATCTTGAACCTTGAAATGTCATTGCAGGTCCAATAAGCGTACACGAAATAAAACGTAAGTAATTTCATAACAAATTCAACCGGTAGGTCGCAATTTTGTGAGAATACTGAAACACACCTGCTAAATATGAACCAGCTAGACAATGTACCATACAGGTGCAACCAACCTTGTATTCCGTGAAATGGTCCTAGGACATAACATATATTCAGAAAAGGATGAACTTCATTCCTCCGGAATATTACGTAGCTTTGGGACAAACTTGCAGAATTTCTTAGTAAGCGACCGTAAAAAGGTAAGCTTATTGAAATACTGTGTCGGCCTTTTGTACGTACGTCTATGCATATAAAGAGAATACTTTGTTCTTAAAGGGAAGCTCCTTTACATATATTTGAGAAGGGTAGATATTGACACCCGGATTTTTCGATAAGTATGAAGTCTTTTTCATAAAATTCTTTTGGATATTTCCTTTATAATATCTCCGATAGATTAGATAAACGGAATCTATTATAATATATCATATCATGAATCTGTGATTGTCTGTAGATAAATCTAAATGGCACAACTATCTATGTGTATCTCTCTTTTATATCAAAGAGAACAAAAGCTAATGACGAATGTCCCAATGCTCGCATTTACAAGTTACTGGTAAAGGAACACGGCCATTAACAAGTCGGAAGGTGGCAGCGATTGGTTCATCAATTATTGGGAGCACAATTACCCCATTAGTGGGGAACTGCGGACTACCCCGAGGCCAGCACTTACTGCGCCGGAAATTGTCATAAACGACCTTAGGGGACTATTTCTATAGACAGCTCACGACAGCGAACCCTTGAACGTTTACTTTGACAAATATAGATCGAAAAAATTTAAGTTTGAAAGATGAACTATATTTATATTTTTCTTTCTTAGAAATATTTTTATCAATTAATTATAATTTACTTGGGATATTTTATTACTTATGTCATAATAACACTAATAATTATCCAGCGTCGTAGGAATCACATTAAAACCAATGAACTGTATCGATTTACAGCTTAATTAAAATATCTAGGACTTGCGTTAAATAGCATTTACAATAATAACTAGTTCTAACAATAATTACAAGGCTAACACATAATTTATAGGATTACTTCAATATAATAAGCTGCTAGGTTTGATGGAGCTCTAGCTACTAAGGCACAGAACTCACGCGCGAGATATTCCTGAAATGTGACTCACTGGCTGTTGCTAAACGTAATTGGCTATAGCGCTATTGTTATAAATAATATATACCCTTACCCAATGTAAGACTTTAGTTATAATGAACTATTACGACAAGGATTTATTTACAAATTAGAGACCCGCCCCGACTTCGCACGGGTGCAATGCTGATACCACCGCAACCGCTATGTCCCTGCATTTTAAATCTGTAATTTCTTCGAAAATATTTATTTAACTTACATACTGTAAAGGGCCATATTGATCTATATTAAATACACAACGTATTTAAGGTACTTTATTGGATAAGGATTAATTCTGTATTGCCTAAAATCGCTTCGTAAATAAACCATTATTTCTCGTAAAAAGTGAAGGATAAAAAATGGTTATTGTGGGTTATCCCAGGTTTTTTTGTAGACCTTTTTAAAGTGTACAATACTGTAGTACATTATTTCGTACACATTAGCAACCTATATCTATAGTTTAACTACTATATTATGCATGTATTATACATATAAACCTTCCTCTTGGATCACTCTACCTATTAAAATAAAACCGTATCAAAATCCGTTGCGTAGTTTTAAAGATCTAAGCATACATAGGGACACACAGCGGGAAGCGACTTTGTTTTATGCTATGTAGTGATAATATGCTATCTTGCCGCGCTTATTACATTTCAGTCAAAGCCCAACGCCTATAACCTACAGTAAAGTATGATTTGTGCCAACTGTAATTCTCGCCAAACACATAACAATAACAACTACTTATTTGAGTACTAAAGAGTAAGTGAAAATAGTTTAGTGCGGAACTGGAGCCGCGTGGGCGCAGGCGTGAAGAACAAATAGCCTTGCTCCGTGGTGTCCCAAAGCACTCGTAACATTAATGGTATCTACATCCGGCCCAGTTCTGCCGCCAATCTCGACCCTTTGTTCACAACATTTGTTACTTGACTAACAATTGCCATTTCTATAAGTTCTAACGATGTTGACGAGTCTGTGTAATACCGATGCTTTTCATTGACATGCCGAATAGCATGCAATCGTTACTTCCTTATAGCTCTTTGCTTGAGGTTTGTTATTAGGTACTTGCTTTGTGTGGTCACGGGCTTAATATTCCTGTAATGGACACATGAGTGTTGGGTGTTACAGAGTAGGTACATAAAGGGTTGCTGAATGCGCGTGTAACTGAAAATAAACTGTGGTAAGTTATACCGGTGGAGTTTAGTGACGGCAGGCGGCGTGGCAGTCGCCGGCCACTAACCCTCAGTTTACGAGCGCGCAGCACAAAGGTACATTAGCGAAACAACAGGAACTCGCGGCTCGTGAGTGCGCCTCTAAGCCGCCGGAGCCCTGGGCCGCCGCCCGCCAGATTATGATTTATGACCAGTTAATGCAAATCTATAGTTCGAAAGCCGAGGTTCAGTTTCTATGTCGCGTCGTGTACGGGCGTGCGCGCGCGCAAGGCTCTGTGCTGCTTGACGATTATACTACGTCCGCATACCCGCTTACTCGATTCAATTTTCTAACCTAATAAAATTGCCCACACATTCATTCGTCACGGTCGTCACATGACTAGTTAATTACTATAATGTGATTTGAAAATAAAATAAACAGACGTCACATGCGAACTTTTGATTTATGGTTAAAAGTTCCCTCAATTACTTACCTCTCGAGATAATTGCAGATAAATATGTAGTACATGACACGCGGCTCTCTACTCGAGACAGATAAGCATTAAATAAACAAACATTAGATAGATAATGAGCCCTGATAGCTTCGTAGTCTCGACACTACCTAATAAACAGGTACAGAGACTTACATATACGAGTGTATATATATAGTTTATATCTTCAGTACGTTTCAATTAACATCTGATCTCTTATCGCCGTGCTTAATACTATTAACTTCCTTTGATAATAACTTGACACTGAGCATACGAAACAAATGTAAAAAGATAAAATTAAATTAGGGGATTACTAGTCGTTAAACCTTAAAGCTGTTACTAAAGAATTTTACCGTGCCATAATGATTTCAGATGATAGAGATCAACTCAGTAGATGTAGCTAGGTATCTGAACTTTTTGCAAACTAGAATAGCATAAATATGCTTATACTATGCTACTTTACAAAATCAGCCTTATAATGTTTCCACGGCTGGAAGTCAGGCCTCCTTGTTAGGAGATAAAAGGGACCTTAATCCACCACGCAATTGGTGGGTGTCACATGTCTACGAATCTTTGGTTCTAGCACATGCCGATACAACATTCCTCAGGATGTTTTCCTTCACCGTTTTGAGAGCTGTGGTGACGAAATAAATTACTCACAGTAATGCGCCTGGCTGGGTTTGAACCCGCGACCTACTAACTTTTTCACAACATGAAAAAGTTTGTTGAGTCCACCATATGGGTATGGTGGATTAATTAACTCTCTAAGGTTTTGTGAGAAGATGGATGAAAAATATGTAACATTGTTTTATTTGTTCTGTGGGATATATTATTTTAGTGGTAATGAATATGTATTTTCTTTTTATTTCTAAATTATATGTCAGTTTTTAGTTTATCCGTAACGTTGTACAAGTGCTTGTAAATAAAAAAAATAAACTTTCTGTTAGGTGGAGACCACACAGTACAAATAAAACCTCCCAAATCTAAACTATACTGACACATTTTTAGAGCGCAAGGATATGAAAACAACATGGAGATGAAGTGCTTTGTTTTTTGGTTTCGTACGGTAACAGTTGAACTACATAATTTGAATTTTCCTCCAAAACAACGAAAAACTATTCACACTAACGCGACGGTTCGGCTTCTTGCATAATCTGAAGTTATGTACGACTACATAGTTGTACTAATCAACGTGCATCTCTGTTCAGTTACTAATAAAGATTACAAACAAACAACATAGTTAAGATGCTTAAAAAATGTACAGTGCCTCATTCCAAGTCCAATTATGCCACAGTTCCATTTGAAACTAATTGTATTTGTCGCACTTAAAATACTGATGAGCAATACCAATAATTTCACTTACCGAAATGGTGTCATAGATGCCGTTCTGTTCGGAGCGTAAGGTAACGGTCGTGGAGGCGGCCGGCGCGGCTGGCGGGGCCACGAGCGGAGCGGGCAGCGAGCGCGACGGCGTGGGCGAGAGTGGCAGCGGGTCGCCATTGCGCGTCCACGTGCGGTGAATCTGCCAGCTCGTGTCTGAGAAACGTGCCCGGTCCTGTTGGAAAACAATATCCAATAAATCAGGTACAAAAACTTCAATAAATGAAAATAATTTCAAATTCTACGAATTCACAAATGGACTCGTGCATGAATTGTGTATTGGATATTGGGATTTTTACACGTGGCGCTGCGTTCCATTTTCACAAAAAAAAAAATCATGAAACTGGATGACTAGTGGATTAACATTTCAATAATATTTCGGCAAAGATGGATCGAAAAAAAATGCTTTATTTTCAAACTATCAGTTGCACAAGTTCGTGTTTGGCTAGCTCCTATGTATAAGTTTGAATGTCATCATGTAATGATATTGACCAGCACCGGCGTTAGTCAAACGTTGTTGAAACGTAAAAGGCGCACAGCAAACATATACGCCGTGTAGCAGCGTAGAAGCAACGTAGCAGCTCGTAGTCGCCGCGTAGCAGTTTACAAACTGCGTAGCAGCGTAGACGCAGCGTAGCAGTTGTAGCCGCCGCGTAGCAGCTTATTAAATGCGTAGCAGCTAAGACACGGTATAATCGCTACTGCCGTAGTAGCGGCAGAGCCGCGTAGACGTCTATAATCTTGCTATATCGTATAAGTTATTTCGCTATCACTGCGTGTCGATATACGTTGCGTTTACGCTATCAAATTCATTTGATGATAGCCTACGCTGAAGCGATTTTCAATGTGAAAGAAAGCACCTCCTTTTAAAATAAGATTTTAGACACGCTAGCACGCGAAGTCGAGGTATTGTCACCATCCGTGTTCACTAACAATAGCTTTCAAATCCGGGTTGAAGTCCAAACCATAACAGCTACTGTTGCAATTCTATTCAACCTTTAGATATGCTTAATTTTATTTAGACGTTTCTTATTCAGTTGGAAAAGCCAGTAATAAAAAGCTGTCAGAACCGTTGTGAAACTATTCTAGTCGTGGAGCTAGGGTTAATTTAGACATTCGAGGTTACAAAAATTCGCACTCAGCTGAAAATTAGAAGGATCGTTTAAAACACCATCATAAATAAAATCTACAAAGTGCTCATCAATACGACACCTGAAAAAAAAACTCGGTGTCAAAGGGCACAAAAACGAGTTTTTAACGATTTTCAGTAAAACAGTCAGTTTTATCATAAAATTTGCTCAGATAAAAATTGTACATCAGATAATTATTTACAAAAATGTCTAAATACTTTTTTCCTAAGAGCCACCGGTATTGAGATTTATAATGATTCAAAAAGGTGAAAGAGGTAATCGTCGTAATATGCACACGATTACACGCCACCTTTGAGGTAGTGTACTTAGCGCGTTTTTATTATTCCGAACATCAAAAGGAAAAAATGAAACCCTTGTAGGATCACTTCGTTGTCCGTCTATTTGACTGTCAAGACCCTTAATCTCAGGAACGCGTGGAGGTATCGAGTTGAAATTAAAACCTCAAACCCAAAATATACTCGGGTCTGCGGTCCCTTGAAGCTATTTGAGTGTCGTTTTCACTTAGTATCATTTAAACACTCCGACTTTAAACATGCCTTAGTACTCATTTTAAAAACTACACGAAATAACACTTCCAGGACTCAAAGACAAATGGAATTTCATATATTCGATAAGTAATAATATTATCATGATATAATTGTCGTCATTATATTGTGAATATATATGTTTCGTTAAGAAATCAATGTAAGAAACAGTTTTTAAAATTAAATCGTAATAAACTATGAGTTACAAAGCATATCAATTGTAAAGATACTTCCTAAGCGTACAGATATTACTATCGCATGACCTCTCTAATTGTTCGGTTTATCTGGACTGATTCTGTTCCATTTAGTGGAGACGCTATTGTTTCTTTTTTTTTATGTTTTATTATACTTTTTTATTGGGTCTAATAATATAACAGTAACATTTTATAGATTTTATTTTGACAACCCACACGTAATGAATTAAAGATGTGAAATTCCATTTTGATTTTTTTAACTTTCCTCGAGTTATAATTGAAAAAACCATAAGACTGAAATAATGATCAATCTTTGCTACTTGTCAAGATCTATATAAACACATATAAATAAAGAAATACATGTAATCGTTATATTTTCAACCAAGGCAAGGGTCACGATAGTAAACTATATGTTATATTTTGAACCAAGGGTCACGATAGTAAACATATAATTATTACAATGAAATCTATTGTGAAATAAAACATTGAAACATTGTTTTTTTTTCTAAAATATTTTTATACCCCTTTAATAAACACTCAATATTTTAAATTTAATGTAAAAAAAATGACTGTACCTATCATAATAGTTACGATAAATTCCTATAAAAATACATTTATTTTATACTAAAATACATTACGTTATGGTAAATTGTGATCATTGCACATATATACCAATAGAAAAGAATACGATAGATAATGCATCAATACATTTTATAATATGTAAGTTAAACAAGTATGAAAATATTAAGCAATTAAAATATTTTATACAGGACAGTTCGACTCCAATTATTCCTTGTCCTAGCAACGATACTCGGTCGTAAAAATATATTGCTATTTTTGGGCGCTTTGTAAATATGACTTAAGATCATAGCTGTAAGGTTGAATTTGTTATGATGTTGGCCAATGATCTTCGATCATAAATAAATATTAAATACAACTCTATGAGTTACTTTTAAGGTTTAATTTACATTACTGAATTGTGTGTGTGTTGTCAACTAAAATTACTTAAACACAAGTGGCGGACAGTTTTAAAGCGAAATTTGGAGATGGGTTTTATGTTTTTTTGCAACATAAACGGCCGTATCTTTTTTTCGTTAACTTACAAGTTTGATTTTTTCACAGCTTCAAGGGACCGCAGACTTGAGTATATGGTTTTAATTTCAACTCGATACCTCTACGCGTTCCCGAGGTAAAGAGTCTTGACAGACTGACAGACAGACAGACGGACAACAAAGTGATCCTATAAGGGTTCCGTTTTTTCTTTTGAGATACGAAACCCTAAAAACGCACTAAGTTCACTACCTCAGAGATGGCGTGAAAACGTGTGCATACTCGTATTATGACGATTACCTCTCAACTTTTTAAATCATTATAAATTTGAAAAACGGTGTTTTCTAGGAAAAAAAAGTCTCTAAAGTAATTATTTACAAAAATTCATTTTTGTAAATAATTATCTGATCTACAATTTTTGTCTGAGCTAATTTTATGATAAAACTTACTGTTTTGATGACAATCGCGAAAAACTCGTTTTTGTGACCGAAAAAGAAATACTCGGGGTATTTCTTTTTCTAGGTTTCGGATCGATGAGGACTTTTTAGATTTCATTTATGATGGTGTTTTGAACAATCCTATCAACTTCGCATCAGCTGAGTGCGAATTATTGTAACCTTTCCCTTATATTTGGTCTGGACTATAAACACGGTATATACTATTAATTATTAAGACCCAGAAAATTAACGTTTGCTAGGTAGATGTACTCAAAGGTCAAACCGACAAGATACACAATGCAATAAATAAACACGAATATCTTAAATGCCCCTCTGAGATAAAATTACAGTGTATGAAAATACCACAAAATTACAAGTCAAGAAGCTACTCACAGCGAGATTGTTTCGTTGCGTCAGCCGCTGTGATTAAGTCGTAACATTCGTAAGCAAAGGCCGGTGCATAATAGGATTGGTTTTATTATATTTACTGATTGGTTCCGCAGCTACTATGAGCGCTGCGTATTCCGGTCACGTCCGAGGTTTCTCAGCTGGACATCTTTGTAATACAAACCGCACTAGAACAGGATATTGGCTATAACAAAATTAAAAGGCGCTAGACACGTCCCTAGGTAACCTCTTGACACACTACTGAAACACAGTATAGAACCTCTAACTGTCAACCTTAATTTCTCTCGGACAGTTTTCTGCTTTAAAGCTACTATTAATCCAGGTTACAGATTCAGATAGTCCAACGTTCATAGTTAATCACTACACGCGTGTTGGTTTAATACTACGGTTACAGATCGATTGATTTATGTACCAAACGTTCCGAGACCTCATCCAGTTAATTGGGGTGAAATTGAATAATGATTAGTTGATAACTTCCAGAGCCTTTCATTCCCAAGCGAAATTACCCGGAATTTTGATAAATTGCTTATATGTAGGTAGTATTTAAAACTGCCTTTTAAAAACTTGAAAATTACATTCATCACGAAACAATATTTCATGGAGGCGACGTTAAAATTTATGTTTGAGTTCTTTTTACCACGTAAAAAACAGAGCGTTAAATAATATGTTTGTAACAAGTGACAAGTCGTGCTCCGCGCGTTTATATGCATTTGTAAACTGAATCCGTCGTGAGCTGCGTTCGACATGCGCGATATAAAAATAACCAGCCAGTAGATACGCACATGGCGCTGTTTAGTAACAGCCACAAACAATGTGTAATTTATAAGAAGCTATAAATTGCTAGAATTTCAAAATCCCTGCTCTACATTGTGTGAAAATAGCACATCGGATTAACTAGCGGCGAGATAAGATAGCGAGCGTCCCACGTGAGATGATGTGAGTGTTGTCAGTATGCAGCGCGGCCACGCTGGCCCATGTTCCCGGCCAGCTCGACAGCGTGGGCGCATGCACTTAACATTTCGTTACTACTTTCAACACGTATCGACTAGATAAGCCAACTAGAGAATTAATAAAGTTATCCACGCTTCCAGTTAACCTCTCACATTATCCTTGATACAACTAGGTAGGTTCATACATTTTTCGTCCAAATTGGTAACCTCATTTTATAGGTCAATGTAGGTTACTTGTGGTGTTTCTCATTGAGAATGGTGGAGGTGCCTACCTTTTCTTAATCCACTTATCTACCATAATCGTAATCATTAATACATTGTGTATCATAATAGCATTCTGTAGATAATTCCATCAATTCATAGATAGTAGCGTATAATATTAACCATATTGCATGGAATAAGAAAATGAAAAAGGCGTGAAATAACACTAGCCAAATTATAAATGTATTTTTAAATTAAATAATTTTGTTTTGTTATTAATAGCTATTAACAGATGTTTGGATGAATGTGTTTCTACTGTGTTGGCATTACCGAGTATTGGTACACACAAATGTACAAATGTTGACTCGACTTCTTTCTTCGGAGAAATCGTGAGTACGATGTACCTACGTGGGTATTAGAAATTGTTAAAAATTCTAAGTGACGCTGCGCCTACGCATACAGTGAATAGGAGGTAGGCTGCATTGATTGATTGTGGCAAACAACTAACATTGTTTCTTTGTAAACTTGTTAAAATATGTAAACAGTAACATTCTTCCAAATAAATTCTGCGAAATAACCGATAGATATTTTATTTATTGAAATGATTTCCAGCTTCATATTGAAAATTCCACAGTTAGTTGACTGTTGTCTGAGGCAAACCACTAACACTATTTCCTTGTTAACTTGTTAGAATGTAAACAATAACATTCCACCAAATAAATTCTGTGAAATAATCGATGGTTATTTACTTATTGAAAAGATTTCCAGTTCTAAATCGAACATTCCACAACACCTACGAGTACATATCTACTTATTCATTGCGTTCAGCGTTGATTAAATTCTCGTCAAGATGGCTTTCCAAATATATGCTCCGAATTCCAATGTACCTAATATTAAATTCTTGTTATAAAGGCAATATACATTTGTAAGAGGAAAAAAACTAAAAAGCCCACTGTACTGATTAAATCCAGTTATTTTTTTAAAGTTGGTCTCATTCATTATTATAGCTATAGCGGTCCACTTTCCAGGGTCACAAATAGAACCGCAGGAATTCTAAACTGGAACAAACAAGAGTCATTAATCAATCAACGTGAATTATTAATTAGTCATAGTTCTGTTCGTTTATTTCTAGCGACTGCGCTATAAAATTTTATATGTCTTTCCATAATAGGACAAGAATAAGAAAATATTCGTGTAAAATACACAATAATATTATAGTGATAAGACAATAATGGCCACATTTATTTACAGTAATAGTTAACTCATGAAACTTCGTAATAAATTGTATTACGTGATAATTACCTTCTTACAGTCATACCTACCTAGTGGCAGTGGACATAAAACATTTTGACTTCAAGCAGTCGTAAATATCTTTAATTAGTTATTTAACTATAAACAAAACCAACTATAAACTTGAAGTTGTTTAAAATTTCGCATTTTATCAAATTAAAATTTCAAATTAGGCTAAATGAGACTAAATTAAAATAATCGCGTCATGTTTAAGGAAAAACGTACGAATTTTAAGCGTTTGAAAAATATTTTGTATTCGTTTTGTTTTCAATTTTAAAAAGTATGATCATGTCTCAAGCTTTCGCAAGATACTCAAGTGGCTTCCTATTCGACTTCGCAAGAACTCTCGGGTATTGTCTGCTATTTAACATCCTTCACAACCCTAAAACGCCCTCCTATTTGCAGGAACGCTTTTCCTACTCACGTTCTGGTGCATCTTGCAGGTCGCATATAAAGAATCTTCTTAACTCCCCTTCCACTCCACCGATTTCTATTCCTACTCGTTCACTGCGCACGCAGTACGGTTGTGGAATTCACAACCTCCTAACATTAGGCTGCCAAACTCTTGGAGTTTTTAAAAGTAGAGTAAAAGAACACTATCTTTCTTTTTCGTCATAGTTGCATATTAGTATGTATTATTTTATTATATTTTTTAGTACTAGCTGATCCGGCGAACTTCGTACCTTCTTACAGTCAATGTATAGTAGGTCTTTCAATATAGTCTACAGATTGCGATGAAACAAAGCCTAAGTAATAGTCCAGTCCGTAACATCGATTTCGTACATTATACGTGACGCACAACTAAAACTTCTACAAATTTATTATAAGTATGGATGTATTTTTGTGATATTTATTTCACTATATAATATGTATGTTTATAATAGCATATATTTTTTGCATTTTATATTATTTCATTGTTAACTACGTATTTTGTGGGTACTAGTTTTTCTTTTACTGTTACACACGGTGGCTACATCTCTATTTCCTCCAACTCTCTTTTCGCAGGTATGCTGGAAGAGATTTCTTTAGAAATAAGCGTTACCGTTGTACTATTCTTCTGTTTCCTTCTTCATTTTTTATTAATATACATATATAGTTAAATTAATAAAAAAGTTAAATAAGTTTAAAACCTAACTATGTAGCTAGGTACCTAAGTACTGTAAAGGATGTTATGGAACGCCCACTTGTAATCAGTCTGAACATAAAATTAATTCGTGTAGGTAAAACAACATTGGATTACATAATTTCCTGCCCTCCATTTCAGTGCAGCTTTTCCGTTCCCTCGCAAACCCATTACATTTAAATAGTAATACAAACAAACTCGTTATTAGTGCGATACCAATGCAAGTTGCTCACGTAACATACAGAGGCCAAGGACAAATGGCCGCAGCACATTAGCAGTGCGATTGCGCGCGCTGATTGCGACTACAGACACACCAGCTCGCCGCGTTTCTCCGCTTCCTTTATCCCGTCATGCCATCTACGGCCTTTAAGTTTAACTACTACAGGTCAGACCAAACCTCATTAGGGCCTTACAGCTCGTTGCCCGTGTCAATCGTGTACCATAGCTAGTACTCCAAGGAACTTACCATGATGTGTTAAAATGTTAAGCATGCTAGCGAAGAGGGATGGAGCTATACAAGTATACACCCTATATAGCTCTATCCCCTTAACGGTTCAGTTTAGGTCGTTAAATGGATCGCGTTAAGAGGTCGTGGTAGTGTCTCTGGTCTCCATTCCACAGCATTATGTTTCTAAGTGACTTGTATTTTATTAACGTTTGGCATTGGTGTTTGACGAGCAGATTTAAACATCTGTATAAATAGCTCTCAGTGTAACGTTTGTATGGTCGTCGTGAGATCATAAATGCCTATTAGGTTCAACATTAGCATTACAAAGATCTGAGATAACGCAAACCGAAAAACATTCGTCAGTTTTTGGTATAAATTCAAAGAAGGTTGCGAAAATATATTATACATTTTTTTTTGTTTTTGAGTCGCTGACTGCGCTCAACAGTTCGCAAAAAATTCGACGTCTTTGGTTACTAGGTATATAATTAACAAAGACGTAGGTATCATTGTGGAATTCCTGACCGTGACTTAATAGTCTGTGTCTGATGATGATTGATGGGTAAACTCACAACTTGATCGAAGACGCTAACGTAAATATCATTAGATAAAAGAGGCCTCTATAAAACCCGGCTCGATTACTGTGTTAAATTTATATAATTTAGTTTAAGTATCACGTATTGGCCAGTTTTAATTGGAGAGCGGACGCTAGAAGCCATATATATTTTCGATTTCGCAGAATTGAATTGCGCAAGTGGCTAAACGCAGGGAGCACTACTTCGCGACGCGGCCTCCGTTGATAAGATAACCTTGCCTTTCAATTTGCTTAGCTAAAGCGTACCTACTTGTGGTACTTAAAAACACGCTTATCAATTACAGCCACGTTATGTGAAACCGTCTTATTTTAAAAATAATATAAGAAACACAATGGCTTGCCTACGAAACTTCCGGTCTACTATCGTTATCAATAAAGTACGACGCTATTAGAATTAGGGTAAAATGTTTACATTAGTCTTAATGAAGTTTGGTGTCATCTATTAAATTACTGTACAAGGATGCTGCCTGTCAGTAATGATGTCAGCTCAGCTGTTAGAGTAGTGCAGTATCTATATGTACGCGAATACTTAGTGATATCTACAAGATGTAGAGTCATGGGACATGGGACTATTAAGTACCTCGTGTTCAAAGGGATCGTCTGTACGGGGAACCTGTTTCTGTTTATCTGCGCTGAACGACAGCCTCCTCTTGAACAACTTCATCTTGACGCAGTGGACGCCGTCGTGCTGCTAGTCACTGCGCGTGTCCGGCGCGGTACTAACTCATTACAAGTCAGCTGCGTGACCGTAACTTAAGACTTGTTTTTTTCACTAACACCAAAATTATTCTACAAATTTCCTTAGAATATACAAAGAAAATAGTGATCACAACAACACTTGGGCAAGTTAGCCGCGATTTTTTTGAAAAACCGCGTAAACTGCCTATTTTCGCGCCATGTAGACGCGCTCGGATAGCAGGAGTGTTCGTGGTGGGCCAGCACTGGCGTCAGTGGCGCATGTCCGTGGTGTCGGTGCGGCCAGGTCGCGCGCGCGTGGCGCACTGTCCGCACGCCGCACGCCGCACGCCGCGCGCCCGCCGTCACCTTCACACCGTGACACACGTGTGAACCCGCCCCCCAATGTTTACACATTTATCTTCATCACCGAACTTTCATAAATCAAAAATCACAATACCACCTTGCGTGATAGAATGCCCCAAAAATGCTACAGAATCTGATGGAAAGATAGGCCCTGATCAAATAGAACTGTAGATAATTTTTTATCGTAAACTGACCTACAAACTCCTGAGATAAAGTAGAGATGGTACCTTCAGACCATGTACTACTTACATCAAATTTCAATTTCAACACGATGGGAATGTCTAGCGTATGAAATGGAGAAGCAGCATCCGTTGTTGTTATAAACAATACTAAAATAGGAACGGCTAAGCTTGCTGTGTTTGACACATGTCAATTGCATGAAACGTACAGACTCGTTCTCCCGGCACTATAATAATAGTACATATTGATGCATGTCGGCAAACTTTTTAATTGCAGACAAAGTGGATTATATACTTACTAATAGAAGGAGACGCCGTTTTAAGCTGAGAAACTGCAACGAGGATTGCCTACGTAGTAGATAATGAACGACGTTTTTCAACACACTTATTCTAAAATCATAATTCAAATTTTATAAACATAATATTTAGTCGCAAATTAATGTTAGATGTTACAATAAAAAATACAAATTATGTCAGGGGCTGCAGTTTTCTACACTAGTGCGAATGACACTACATTGATATTACAAGCCTAAAAGTGGTGGGGTAGGAACAGGTTTTCGAGTAAGTTTGTTAAAAGTTGGAGAAATGAAGTTTAATTATTCAAATATATTCACGGTCATGGTTATTACTTATTAGCAAAAATAATCACAACCTAGGTTGTTTCCTGTTATGATTTTTTTTTTTTTTTTGAGGTCGGTCCATTTGTCAGTTGAGTTTCAAAAATAGATACAATTTCAAAGTCAGGCATAAAATATTAATTTACAAATCATTAAAATAATCTCTCAGATCGCTTTCTATGAGAACATTTCAAACAATTACCGTGGCCCTGGAACGCAAAGGGTGACTGAAAAACCCGGACACGACTTCTCGCTCCGCCATAGAGCGACGATTAGATGACTCACTATATTAAAAAAAAATGGCCCTTATTGTTAAAAGGGAAATCTATATACATAAAAACTTTTTACAAAAAAAGAATAACCGACTTCACTAAAAAAAAAAATACTAAAAGGATCAAAATAACTTTAATTTCGGAAGTCGGTGTTTTTCGGTATTATTTGTATCTTGTTTAACACCGACTTCCGAAATTAAAGTTATTTTGATCCTTTTAGTATTTTTTTTTAGTGAAGTCGGTTATTCTTTTTTTGTAAAAAGTTTTTTATTTCGCACTTTTTAGTTGCGATACACTTACAAACAGAGTGCCTATTTTTCATGATAATTCCAATTAACCCAAACACTGCTAGGGTACATTGTGTTATTATGAAGTTCCTGTGTCTACTTTCCACCTTCCAGCCACATCATCAGATCAGTTTGATAGTACCTTATAGCCAAAGTGCATCTCATGACAATTCTAATAAGCCCAAACACGGCTAGGTTACATTGATTAATTGCGGAGTTCCAGTGCCTACCTTCCGGCTCCATCATCATCATCAGATCACTTCGATGATACCATTTTCAACGTAACTATTCAGAACCATTCATTTATTTGTATTGTCATAGTCGCTTAACTATCTTCATTGTGATATCTATACGAGTATGAAGTTCCGTTGACTATTTCTGGTCTTCTTCATCAGTTTCACTTCATCAAATGTTACTTTTTGACTGTAAATACTTAAGTTCTCGATGAAAATACCAAAATCACTATATAGTTGCCTATAATATTTGAGGAGTTCCCTCGATTTCGCCAAGATTCCATCATCAGATCCCAACTGGGTGAATATGGGACCATTTAGGAAGTATACCCTTTCCAACAAACAAAGAATATTTCAAATCGGTTGGCAAGCAACGAAGTTATGCGCGAACAAACATAAAAAAAAATACAAACATCCGAATTGAGAACCTCCTCCTTTTTTAGAAGTCGGTTAAAAAGGAGAAACTGACTGACATATCAACGCCGAAACTTCTGGGACTAGGAGCGTGAAATTTTGCACAAGGTTTCCTGTTATGTCGTAGGCGAGCACTAAGAGAGGATTTCCTAAAATTCACCCCATAAGGGGATGAAACAACATTAATTTAATTAATAATTGTAATTATTTATTTTATCTGCTTTTATTTATATAGGTTCTTTTTTTATAATGTGAATGTGAGAACACTGTAGACTCCGTGAATTCTTAGGTTACTTTTTATTATGATTATTTTTATTGTACTTTTTAGTGCAATCTTGACCAGTCTACACTGCCTTACATAATATCTACTTAAGCTGTAATATGGAAATATTGTAAGAACAACAATTTAAAAAAAAAAGAGTAACCATGGAGTTTCTTGCCGGTTCTTTTCTCCATAGGAAACGACCAATTCGGAACAGTGCACTAGCTTCTGACGTTTTATAAGTGCCCATTTAGGCCTATATGAAACAAAAATCTTTTGACTTTGACTTTGATCATATCGAGGAAACTTTATAGAAACCATACCGACAATTTTAAAGACATTCTGACCTTAACACGAACATGAAACGACGTGAAATTCTCAATTCAATATCCTAGAAATATTGGCATTTAGAAACGTAATAGCTACCCCAAGTTCAGTACACAGATACGTTTACAAGCAATAATTTAGGAATACGCTTCTAATTGACATTTAGTGAAGCTGAAGATATTTCATTATGAACGGCAAATAATACTGAATTGATTTCAAGAGAGCCGGAGCGCGTCGGCAATTTATTTCACTTTAAATTTAACTACTGCAATAACTGCTAAAACGATTTCAAATTGGATTCCTCGATGTAAAATTTATTTAACTTTGAAATATCGAAAACGCTTTGCCCTTCCTACCCCTTGTTGCTATACAATGATGAACAATTTTCTCTAAGCATGGCCGCGGTGCCGTCATTTATTTGTGAAATATTTCTTGCCAGAACGGTACAAGGTGGAAGTTGTTGGAAGGCTTCCCACAAGGTGGAACGATAACCTGGTGAGGTTCGAAGGAATCTGATGGATGCGAGACGCACAGGACCGGTCGTTGTGGTGACACTTAGGGGAGGACTATGTCCAACAGTGGACGTCTTTCGGCTGAAATCATGATGATGTTGATGAGAAGACCACAACGATATGAAATAATTCTATTCGATAAAACATTATTCTTATTTCCTTGACCACTTAACATAGAACTGTAATGAAGCTAATTTATCTACCTGCTTTGTTTGAAGTTATAGATTAAATTAGTGTTGCAACAGAACTCCGCTTCCGCCTCCGCTTCTGCAGAAGTTCCGCTAGCTTTTTCACTTCCGTTTTCGCTTCTGCTTCTTGCTTAATTTTAAAAGTACTCTAAACGGAAGAATACAGCGAATAACGCGGAAGTGGGGGGTGCGTGGACGAGTGGACACATTGGAAGAGTCGCGGGGGGGTGGTACACAAGCGTGTCGCAACGAGTTTCTTTATTAATATATATTTTTAGTTCATTCTGCGTATCACTACGCCTCGTGACGTGTTACGACATAAACCTTTTGTTATTTAAAAAAAATATAATTGGGCTTTTTCTTCATAGTATTAACACTTTCGCTTCCGTTTCCGTTTCTGCTTCCGTTTCCGCATCCGCAAATATTAAATTTTGACATCTGTTTCCGTTTCCGCTTCCGTTAAGATACTTCCGTTGCATAAATAGATTAAATCAAAGATGTACACTGTAATATCCTTCAGCATATTACAGTACCCTGCACCTCACTTATAATTATAATTAGCACCACATATTGCGTCATTTATTCTTATATCCACACATTAGTATGCAAGGTTGTTATCTCATACATAAAATACATATAAATTAGCATAGATCCTGCAAATAAAGTTGGACACTGTATGGATTTCCTATCGCTCCAAGTTATTTTATCCATAGGCAGAATATTTATATGTTTGATCCCTTACCTGAAAAGTAACTGTTCTCATGACCTCATGTATGCTTAATCCTAAAAAATGTAGCTTTACCGTCCGTTGGTGTTTGTACAAAAATCAAACAGGAAAAGGAATGTAGAGCCCGGAATGTAACGCTCACGTGAACCTGTCAGTGTTTGACTTGTCATTAGCGCTCTCTAAATCCTTCCTGGACTTAGCTGGAGCCATGAGAAACTATTTTATCTTCCATTCATGATCACATCTACGTCAGCAAGAGTCGGTAACAGCATTAAAATTTAGATGATTAAACACATAAATAATTTAGTTATTGTCTGTGTCCTGACCTTCGCAAACGGAACTAATATCTACTATTCCTAGTAGATACATACATATTAATTATATTTCTTGCTATTCCAGTTTCTGTAGTAATAACCCGATATTCTCTAACAAAGATACATATAATAATAGAAACAGCTCCACATATCCCCAATACCGAAAATTTGCCAAATGGCGTGAAAATGAAGTCGATGGCAGGCGTGCGCCACGTTCTGACCCGCGCTGTCGACGTCAATCGTGCCACTTTCTTGTTCACGTCTCATAATCTTAATGGGAAGTAATATCAGCAATTTTTGCTCCAAAGGGGCCCTTACATCAACCATATCTCGCAGCTCATATCGATTCAGCGCTGAATATGCAAAAGTTAATGATCGAAGTCTTTGAAGATGCCTTCCGAAATAATTATAGCGAATTCATTTATACTTCGTGTTTCCAGCAATTATCGGTTAAACGCACCTTACACGGGTCCATTTAACGCCACACGCGATACGATTTTTATATCATTACAGTTATAAAATTTCAATAGTACTGATAAGATATTTTTACGTTAATAGCGTTGTTAAAAATAAGGAATCTGTTTACAGATAAGGAGATGCGCAGTTCATTAAAGAGGTGCGGTAAATCAAAAAGTTTCTTATTACAAGGTGGGTACTTTCGCACTTACAGAGTTTTGTACTTGCGCCAATATCTGCGCGGTATTGGCGGAGTCGCTCAGCTCCACGGCTCCGGCCACCTGAAACAAACAAACAGTTCTCAGCTACATTAAGTGGGTCAATTGTTCACGAGGGACAGACTCCGCCCGGAACATCACGAATGGCCGTACTCCGTATATCATTTGTATTGTGCCTTGAAATTGGGAGAGAACAATACAGAAAGATATTGCCAATTTTAGAATATTGTACTTAATCACTTCCGCAAACGTGATTTGGGTACGCAAAAAAATATCCTGTTTTTGTATAACCGAAAGTTAAGTCACGTAAATAAAAACCATGACATTGCAGCGAGGCCGAATGAGTTCGGAACAAGATCTGCATTCCATCTGAAATACGTAGTCGTAGTTATAACTCCTAGGCGATAGAAAGAGCTGCCTCCGCCCGAGGCAGGGCCGCAGGGCGCAGCGACCTTGTGCCACTACGCTACGTATTCGCGACTTGGTCTCGGACTCACCTTGCCAAAACGTTACGTGCCACTGCAGTGTAATAAATATTATACCTGGTGGGTTCGATTCCCGTACCCAGCTTTAATTTGTACGGATGGTGTATCAAGTTCTTATTTACTAGTTTCTTTGTGTGTTTTTTTGAGGAATATGCTCTTCGATTTTGTCAAAGAATGTAGATTATTAGTTAAAGGTTTACTTCGACCGCATGTTATTTTAAAGCATCCCATAAAATGCCTGTAACTAAATTGCATGGTACACGGTACAGGAAATCCTGTTGTATCCTTTTTATCCTGTTATACCTTGTAGGGCATCCCTTTTTACGAAACAAGATGCCTTCTTAAAGTGATAAAAAACAAACAACCTTTATTAAAATGGGTTCCGATCCATTTACAATGTTTCCTTTTTCGAATCGAACTTTTGCAACTTAATTTACGCGATAAGGGTGGAAGAACAAAAACAAGTTGGGTGCGAAAAGTCGGGACAACACCCCTCAAATAAAATACCGTTAAATGAAATGAGATAAGAAAAGTTGGCTTAAAAGAACAATGATACTTACAAGTCAGTGGAAATGTAATCTATTTACCAATTACTCAAATCAAGAGAAAGTGGTAAATAGGTACCTAGTTCATAAATGGACGTAAAAGTGGATTTACGTGTATTCGTGTGAAGGTGTATGCGAATCGAGCTGCCCCGAGGGGGTAATTTGCTGGTATTGTACTCTGGTGTGGCGATATCTCTGCATTGAATTGCATTGGTCACGGGACTGTGCCGTATGCATTGTGGCGATATAGCGTAAAGTTTCTTGGTACATATCAACTATGTGTAGCTCCTAATAAGATTCGATATGCCATTTGTTAGTTCAGAACTCAGTAACCTTCCAGTAGGTATGTTTTCATGCCTGCCGATCAAAATATTTCAATAGAGAATAAGTTTGACCGCATCAAAGCTTTAGTAATATCGCTCAGGGCACCTATCACCACGAACATTCAGAGAACATCACATTATTCGGAGATCTTGATAACTGTGGAAGATTTTACTAAATATCTGTAAATGGCCTACTCTGTGCTTGGAAATGGCAATAAGCTCTCTAGCGTCATTATTTTCGACATGATTTCAGCTGTTAAACTTTATTTTACGATCAAACCTTTAATATATCTTGGGTAAAAGCTTTCATAGTATTTACATTTCGAAATAAGGTCAAGTGCTATTTTTTAAGGAAATGAAAGTGCTGCAATAAAATAGAAAAAAGGAAATGTATTAGAATACTAGTGGCGCGCCCTGGGTTCCCCGTTTGTTGTTATTTCTATTAGTGAAACTCGCATCAAAATCTGTTGCGTGGTTTAGGAAGAGTTAACGGATAAACAGACAGACGCAGAAAGTGACTTTGTATCATTATAATTAGTATATTCATAACTTAAGACGAAAGATTGTGAGTGTATGTAATACACATTGCTATATAGACAACACGGCTGCACGCGTTTGGATGTAATTTGGCACTCGGGTAGACCATATCCTGGAATAATCACATAGGATTTTATCCTGGGAGAATATTTCTTTGGGACAATTTTCTGCTTTCTTTTCTTTGCCGCTAGTAGCTGCTAGTGTGTGTTTAGATAACACAGTATATAGCATAGCATAGTCGGCCTTATAATGTTTCCACTGTTTGGACTCAAGCCTCCTCTCTAGGAGAGGGAATGGGCCGTAATCCACCACGCGAGCCCAATGCGGATTGGTGAATGTCACAAGTCTTCGAATTTTTTGTTCTAGAACATGCCGGTTTCCTCACGATGTTTTCCTTCACCGTTTTGAGAGCAGTGGTGATGAAATAAATTACACAAAGTAATGGTTTGAACCCGCGACCTACAACTCGTAAGTCGGGACCGTTACCACTCGGCCACCACAACTCTATATATATAGATAACACAGTGCGCAGTGTAATTATCAATTAAATAAAGAAAAAAGTAGATAAATATACATAATATCCAAACCAATAGTTCAACAGCTTTCTGTCTTAGGAAGAGAATTCATAATGATTCTGTAATTGTCTTCCGTGAAAACACAAGCACGTTTTAAGACTCCGGAGGCTAATGATATAATGATGGATGGCACGGTGAAACCTGCATGTAACACTTAATAATTCATAAAGTAGGCAGAGAAATCCACGCGTCCATGCAAAATTACAGGGGTGCCAACACTGCCAACTTGACAACACAATCTTGTCGACTGCATGCCGCCGACGCAATTATAAAACTCATCTTCGAAAGTGTTGACGCATTCTTTGTCCAAAGAGTGAAGAAGCGATAACTGTGAAGACCTCAAAAGAAGCCGACAACTCCATATCTGCAATATTAACTCCAATATTTTGCGTCGTTTTTCATAATTGCTCCCTTGTATGTCCAGTAACTCGTTTGTTTCGTCGTGGATGTAAAATGCATGCTAAAAATTAATTTGACCTCAATACTTGATCAATGAAGCATTTTAGTATGGATATTTCTTGTAGTATCGAATTTTTACGTTTCCATGTAAACTTTTATAAGTAGGTCACATAAATTCTGTTTTTTTTTTGTGGGAAATCATCCAATGATATCTCCCGCCCTTGGGCGGATTGGGAGGGCGCTTCAGACTTTTACTGACTAAAATCCACTCGTATGTACCTTCGTTGCCTTGCAATCCAGAGTCGGGTTTTCCTTTCAGAAGCGAAGCCATAGCCCCAGTTGGCTTTGACCCTGTTGAGCCCCTACGGTTTTACTGATATCTCATTGAGGCGCGCATGGTCCCATTACGCGCCGTCGACGATTTGGACTCGGTCCGGATGGTTAGACGGCGAGCTACCCATGGCTCGCCGTCCGCAAGCCCGCGCCTACGGTCACCTAAATTCGGATGTGATCTATTTATCTGTTGAAGTAGTAGGTAGGTCCTTTCTACCCATAAAAGTTACTGGTTTTATCTTCCGAAAACAATAGAACGATCAGTGGTAGTAGTCTGCGATAGCTTGGGTTTTTATTACTTTTTCATACGATAACTTATTAATTGATTCTTAGAATTTACAGTTATTTCACTCGTTTATTACCGTTACGTAACTACATAGATCATATTTAATTTATTTTATGTTACAACAAGCAGACTACTACCGCAAATATAATTGAATCATTTGTAGATATGGCCTGCACTTAGTTGTTCCGAGTCTCGGTGCCTTATATATGACTTAACCTCTTTATAAAAGCATACACAACACAGAAATGATAAGGGTCAAAGTTTTATTAAAAAAAAATCTCAGCTTTTAAAGTAAACGGCCCACTCTGTTCTCGATACGAACGCTTCCGGACTTTAAATAGCTTTTGACCCTTTCTCTAGTTACGATAAGGTTAATTTCCTCACGCCAGGGCCGGCTGACGAGCCCACCGCCATTACTTTCCATTAGCTTAGGAAATTCATCACATATGCGGTAAATAACGGGAAAAGAGGACACAGCTCTGCGTAACTTATAACAGGCCATCGGTCACCTTCATGGGCATTTTTCACTCAGGAAACTAATGAGATTCTCTTTCAACTGACGTCCTCATTCATCACGTGGCATTGTTCTCTTACGTGTGAAATTACCACACCATGTTGTACCATAACACAGGTACAACAAAGTATCAACCCAAACATATGAAGAGATTCGTTAAAGAAGTTGGTGCGAAAGAAAACTTATTGAAAGGTGTTCTATATCGATTCAATTAGAACACGATTGTTATGAAAGTGTTCAGAGGTGTAAGTCGATAAAGTCGATAGTTCTCTAGCGGAACATGTCCGTTCTGACAAAGAACATAATAAACTAGCAACGTGTAAGATGCACTCCTATGCCGTATGTTAACCACTTCACATGCCGCATTGCCGTAAAAATAAACCTTATAGCACTCCCCGTCCCAGAGGAGACGTTCGACCTGGATTGTGTTGCTTGATCGACTCCAGAACCTCACTTACCTATGTTTATGAGGTCGATCAGGAAATGGCGAAGCTATAAATGCTCTAATACAGTTTATTTTCATTTGAAGTTCTCAGATGTTCTGTGGTTACTCATAGCCATTCAAAATTAGACGACTATCGACGAATGACGAATCAAAGAGTTTCCCATCAATAAGGCTGCGGTTTGTAAAGGGAAAGGGAGGGCCAGGGCCTTTGATGTGACTTTATGTAACGTACACCTACCAACATCAGGTCGTCAAGCAAATTTTACGGCACATTTGTCAGATACAAGATAACTTCGGTATGCAAAAATATTCAGAGATCAAGAACATTTTAAACACAAAATAAAGGGAAAAGTTTTTTGGAAGTGTATAACTAAAAACAAAATAACATCAGTCACGCAATCGGTATTAATGGCAGGCTATAATTTGGAGTGTTCAGTGGTGGCCAGCGTGCAACGTGCAAGGGTGTCCTATTACCGGCGAGTGTCAGTAAAGCCGCAATTTGTAAGCACGCTGTTATTAATTACGAGGCTCGGTGGTCCTGTCTCAGGGGTACGGCCGCCACTCGCGCGCTCTTCTGACAAACCAATTTCGAAACATGTTTACGGACTCTCTTGTGAATTTACCTGAAAATATTGTTTTTCGGCTGTCAAAACGTTGTACCTTCATCAACAGGTTTGTTAAAACACAAAGAAATTAATTAACTTTATGGGTGGTGGCAATCTAATTTCTTTCATTATGATTACTTTTGAGTAGAAATCATGTTTCTTCAAGAACAAAACCCGTATTCCCGTTTACATAATTTTTAATTTTTATGATAAGTTTTCAATTGCTTCGCATTTCTGTTGCAACACTTCAAATTACGTTAAAGTCTTCCTTATAAGGTGAGCAGCGACGTTAAGTATAATTTAAGGCACAATTTAAAAGGAAATGCTTGAGATTAAATAAGCGTTTAAGTTGTTTGCGTGCGCTGACCGACACGTGGACGTCTCAATCCAATGAGATGACATCGGCTGTCTCTACAAATTAAGGTGTAACTCGTAACGGAACACAAACGGAGCCCAACTTTCATACGTCCACTTGATACGCGATAAATTCTGAAGGGATTTACCAAAATATTTGGGTGAAAATAAAATAACGACATACCGTACTGTGTGTATTGTCATTCGATATCAAGAATCTCAAGACAATAAAGAATATCTGACATAAAACATCGTCCTACTCGAATTGAGCTGATTTCTTTCTTCGGGTCATTACGCCCACAATCTATGCAATTCTACATTATGAGAGCCGTAAACTTTAGTCATGGGAATTGTAAACGTACCTTCTTTTACGAAATACTATGTAATTCCATTGTCATTTACGTTGTTACACTATTTGGTCGCATTTGTGCCGCTCTGTTGCATCGCCTAATGTTTCATGAACCTCATCAAAGTGAGTAGAGTAGATTACCTTGCTACGAGTACATAAGTACAATCATTTCCATACTCTAGTTTACTATCTTACGAGTGATTACATAACTGTGTTAGAATTATTTTCGCATTAGTATGATCGTAATATTAGGTTAAATTATCATGTCATAAATATTTTCCGGTAACATTTATTTTCAAGTCTTGATTCGCATAAGACCGATGATTACAAGAGAATTAATTTAATTAACAACGTGCTACCTTTCCCTTCTTAGCTTATCTATGGCAAAAATTGTAAATATTGGCAATTATTATATAATAATTCCTTGCCTGGATTAAAATTCGGCCACGGCAATGCTGTCAGCTGACGCTGTCATTAGATCTTTACGTAAATAGGTAATAGGGTATGTGACGCAAGATGGAAGGTGGGACATGGTCTGCAGAGAAACGTCTCATGAACACTAAATAATGGCAAACTTGTCTATTATTTCAGAGATATTCGGAACAGAGTGAAAAGGGAGGATCCTCCGGCTAGACGGATGTTGATGTCGCGATGCAGAATTTTGAACTTTAGTTCCCATGTGGCTTCATAGATGTCGCTAAATTATTACCACAGATTAGTCTATTACTCGTAAAAGGTGCGTAGGGTCACCTAGACTTGTGTGATGAGTGTAAGAATTGGCGCGCACTGGTACACACATTGCACATTTTTTACCCAACTGTCACGTGTTCAAGTGCGCGCACCACATGTTGGGTTCATTAGAACGGTGACTTTTTCTCAAAATACACAGTGACAAAAGTCAAAAGTACGCGCTAGCTCTAAATGAAATCACCTATTCTGGCCATACATTTTGTTACACTTAAATAGAGTACTTATACTTTTTTTTCTTTCAAATTTAAATTTAGAACGAGGCTAATGGAAACTGGAAAAATCAAAACGTTTGCTTGTCGTTACACCGATGCAAAACACAAGAAATTTTTTTTTACCCATGAGAAAATTTTCACAATAAAGGAACATTACAACAAGCAAAATGATCGGGTGTATGCTCGTTGCTTCTAAGAAACCTCTCAACTGGTCATGCGGCATCAGTAATGGTTTGGTGGGGGTGTCCTATTACGAAGTGACCAAGGTCAATTTTGGTGGAAGAAGGGTGAAAACTCTCAGCTAAGGTGTATCAAGATACTGTGTAGTAATCGCAGTAAAACCTCCTAAAGACACTCTTTTTGAAAACATACCAAGAACTTATCAGCAAGACTCAGCACCCGGCTATAAGGCACGCACAACCCAGACTTCATTAAGGCTGACAATTGGTCTTCGACTAGCCCCCCGACCTCAACCCCCTGAACATTGTGTTAGAGTATATGACCTGTTTTTGTATATGAAATTTTTTCGTTTCCAAATTCTTTTACGATCAAATTTTTTTACGATCAGCATTGGATAACTTTCCAAAAGACACAATGCATAGAGCGGTAGACGAGTGACTTGAACGCTTAAAAGCCAGCCCCCCTAGCCAAGTTACGACCGTTTGGTTTTGATTCTCTTGCATCGAACGCCTTGAGTAAGCCACGCCTCCGATTCCTTTGTTCTGACCACATGATTGAGCGTCGAGATTGGAGACAAAGGAATCCGAGACGTGGCCTACTCGAGGCATTCGACGCAAGAGAATCATTACAAAATGGTCGTAACTTGGCTAAGGGGGCTGTACTGTGGCTAATATAAGGGTGGACATTTTGAGTAGAAGTATATATGTTCTTGTTTAGACTTTCTATCACGTGTACAAAATTATTTAAGAATATAAAAAAGAAGAAAAAAAGTCATAACTTGATAAAAACTTATGTTTTTATCACGTTATGACTTTTTTTAATTTATGACCATACTAGTAAGCCTACCTACTTAGGCTAGGCTAGCTACCTACGTAGGCTACATTATATCTGAAAAAGCTTACAAAATTTTTGAAGTGCAACATTTTAAAAATTAAAATAGAACCCGTTAATAAAATAGAACTTCAAAAATACAATTTTAACCCGCACCTTAACAGGCTTTACAATGACTGCTAACAAGAAATCGATTATAACAATTTTTTTTTTTTCATTTTAGTCGAATCACGGTTTAAACCTAATGGCGAGCAAAAAATGTGCTCGTCATAAGACGATTAGCAAACGAACACAAACGGCATGCTATGGTTAATTCAAACTATTCGAAATTCGAACCTATAGCAAAAAGACCAGTATATCAAGGCACACGATTGAAAAAGGAACTAAACATTTTAATGTACTGTTTGACACATTATAAACGTTTGTAATTGCAAGTGGCGCTGTCACGATCGGCCAAGTTATACTTGTCGTAGACCACTTATGTATCTATATTCAATTCGCACGGGTTTGGTCGGAATTCATACGGTCAGTGTGATTGACTGGTAGTTCCGGGTCATTCAGCGCATGCCATTAAGTACCACAGTTATAATTACGACACGAAATCTAGCTATATAAAGCGACGTGGACAGTTCAGAGATAAATGTGATAAGTATCGACGGCAAAATTGATTGAACGGATCTTACTTTCGTTATCTATAAGTCTGTAAGCTAAGAACTCGATACTTAAATAGCTAACTAGAAAATGAAATACCTATTCTATTGGTTTCAAAATGACGGAGCTTTCTAACTGTTAGCATTTAAACTTAGTTAAATTTCTGAAAATACACAACTCACTATAATAATCATACTAATATTATGAAGGCAGAAGTTTTTATGTATTTTTGTGTGTCACGCTCAAAAGGTTTAACAGTGTTGGGTGAAATAGCATAGCATAGTCGGCCTTATAATGTTCCCACTGTTGGAACTCAGGCAGGCGGGCCGTAAAACACCACGCGGGCCCATTGCGGGTTGGTAGATGTCAAATGTCGTCGAATTTTCGGTTCTAGGACATGCCGGTTTCCTCACGATGTTTTCCTTCACCGTTTTGAGAGCAGTGGTAATGAAATAAATTACACAGAGTAATGCGCCTGGCTGGGTTTGAACCCGCAATCTACAACTTGTAAGTCGTTAACCTACCACAGCTCAATACTATGCTGCGATAGAATACTTACTAGAACATAAATACCACATAGAATAAATAAAACTTATCCCGGTAGTATGTTCCCTGGAGATAATTTTCTAGTTTCACGCGGGCGAAGCCGCTGACAGAAGCTAGTTAATTATACTTAAAAGTTAACAAGTATTTACAAATAAGATTTTACTAGAAAATCAGTGATGAAGAAATGTAGAGAAGGTAGGTAATATTAAAGTTACGATCTTTTGTTTTCTCAACATAAAGCCATTCATTTATCTGTAAACTCTCGTTTAATTTACGAATATATTAGAAACCTCTAAAATCATCAGTGTTCCTCTACTATATTGTGCATGTATTATACACATAAACTTTCCTCTTGAATCATTCTATCTATTAAAGAAAACCGCATCAACATCCGTTGCGTTGTTTTAAAGATTTAAGCATACGTAGGGACAGACAGACATGAAAAGCGACTTTATTTTATACTATGTAGTGATTACCATTAAGGGGTGACCAGACGGTTGCAATCTAGCGTTCCAACCAAGGTAACCTTGGTTTGTGTGTTTGGTTTGTGTTGCGGCTATATGGGTGTAAACCACGCGCCAACACTTTCGGTGGTTGGAAAAACGCGCCTTCCAACCAAAGACGTTGGAGGTCATGAATTACAACTGCTGTTGTAATTCATGACCTCCAAATACACGGATTGAAACTAGCAAGGTCACCTTGGTTGGGACGTTGGTTTGCAACCGTCTGGACACCCCTTTAATTTCTAATAGGAACGTGTACCTACTTGAGGAGGTACTCGGGCCTTACCACGACGTGTTTAAATGTCAAGCGTGTGAGCCAGAAAGAGGGATGGAGCTATACACCTTATATAGCTCCATCCCTTTAACAGTTCAGTTTAGATCGTCAAATGGATTGCGTTAAGAGCTCTTGGTAGGGCCTCTTAATGCAATGCCTCGTTTAAACCGAACTTAAGCGCCTATTACACTACTCGATATTCAATCAGTCTTAGACCTGTACCATCACGTTTATAGTAAGATTGTTTCAAACTTATTTCCAGTATGGGTAAGAGATGGCGCTAGACAACGTGTATACCCTCTCTCTTACCCACACTTAAACAAGAATGAAGCAATCTTACTTTGAACGTCATGGTACCCCCGCTAGTCTATGTTGCGTCACATTAGAAAAAGAGCAACTTACGCCAATGTCGTGTAAAGGAATGAAAGAGAACGATGAGATACATAGACTAAGACTGTCTGAATACCGCCTATAAAGGGCCTATTACACTATTCGATATTCAAACAGTCTTAGTTGATATCGCGTAGTGTAATAGGCCCTTTATGTCTAATTAAAGTGCCTCTTGTTATTACATATTATATTACTTGAGTTCGATACGTCAAAATCTTGAAGAAATAATTATCTACTACGAAAGAAACAGGAACAGAAAATTGTGTTACTATATTTTTTTTAAGAAAAAAATACAACAAAGTTTACAATTTAGAAGTCGGTGTTTTTTTTTTTATTGGGTGGGAAAATCATCTTATGACATCCCCGCTCTTGGGCGGAACGGGAGATAGTGTCAGACTCTTACTGACTAAAAACCCACTCCTGTTCCTTCGTTGCCTTCGTCCCAGGGCCCCGGGTTCCGCTTTCACACTACCCGTGGCCCCAGTAGGCTTCGACCCTGCTGGGCCCCTACGATTTGCTGACATCTCCTTGAGGCGCGCGTGGAACAGTACGCGCCGTCGACGACTTGGGCTCGGTCCGGACGGTTACAGGACGGTCGGACGGCGAACCACCCATTGCTCGCCGTCTGCAAGCCCGCGCCTACGGGAATTCGCTTTTAAATAATAAAGAAAGAAAACCAGAAACATATTAAAGTCGGTTGTACCTATTTGTAAAAAGGTTTTTATTTTACACTTTTTAGTAGTGGTACCCCTCAGCTATACCTAAAGTTTTTGCAAGTTTTTTAGTAAGGTACCTATAGAATATAACCATTGCAAGTGCGCCTATAAAAATTGAACCATCACCAGATTCTGATGGGCCCATCCATCAGAATCCGGTAGGATCATCTAGAAAATATATCATTTTAAACATAAAAAGAATTTTCAAAATCAGTCAAGGCGTTTACGAGTAATCGGGAAACACACAATATAACAAGAAATAAAATTGACAACCTACTTCTTTGAAGTCGGTTAAAATGACTTGGCACATTTTTCAGTCAAGTAACGGTCCAATAGCTAAGACACAATCTAAGGAAATGCCAAGTTGAATTTAGTCCAGATCTATTTATCAGATATTTGAGTATTTAATAACTAATTGGTAATTGTTGGGCGAAAGTAGAACCGATAGCGTTTTCCCAATTAGGTACATCTCCCAAGATCATTAGATATTCCAAAATTCACTAGAATATTTTTTAAACATAATATCATTTAAAAATTGACATCACAAACAGTTCAACTCACAAAATTCCAACATTGTTGCTGTTTAACGTGGTTGACCGTACATGCACCGCAATCATGCAAACAGACTAACACAATCAACGAATGCCACAGACGGCCGTAAACTATAGCGGCAGATATAAATAAGTACGCCTGTCTCACCGATCTCACCAACTTATCTCGCAAATATGTCCCGTATCTCTTTCTCCCGACTTTCATCTTTGTTAAAAGAGCTTTTGAGTTAAATATGTATCTCACAAGGCATTACTTTTTCAGGAATGCACCTCAGTATTAAATTCTCCTCTTGCCTCTCACGATGGGGCTCGCAAAATTGCGCAAATAACCGAAACGACCTTGCATTGTTAGTGTTCCAGACTCTTTTGGCATGAATGAGTACATGGAATTGTAAAAAGGTTGTCCGTACGTATTACAAGTGTTACCGGTGAGCTGAACAGAGATGCGGCCTGAGAACGGCCTGGGACGGTTTTTATAGCAAATGTTTGTTGCACTGTGCCTAGTTAACGGACTAAAAACAAACTTTTTACTAAAAAAAAATAACCGACTTCACTAAGAAAAAACACTAAAAGGATCAAAATAACTTTGATTTCGGAAGTCGGTGTTTCTCGGTATCGTTTGCTTCTTATTTAACCCAAACGGTTAATTGGAATTGTCATTAGAAATAGGAACTCTGATTCTAAGGCAACTAAAAAGTGTGAAATAAATAAATTCAGTGTTTGACTGCTAGGATACATTGTTTTATTATGAAGTCTCCGTGTCTACCATTCACCTTACGGCTCCATCATGTGATCATTTCGATAGTACCCTATAACCAAAGCGCATCTCATGACAATTCTAATAAGCCCAAACACGGCTAGGATACATTGATTAATGACATGATTACAGAGTTCCGGTGCCTATCTTTCGGCTCCATCATCAATAATTATCATCATCAGGTCACTTCGATGATACCATTTACAACATAACTATTCAGAATCATTTACTTATTTGTATTATCATAGTCGCTTAACAATCTTCATTGTGATATCTATGTGAGTATGAAATTCCGTTGGCCATTTCTGGGCTTCCTCATCAGTTCCAATTCATCAAATGTTACTTTTTGTCTGTAAATGCTTAAGTTCTCGACGAAAATACCAAAAACACTATATGAGGGCCTATAATATTTGAGGAGTTCCCTCGATTCCTCATGAATCCCATCATCAAAACAGGTTTTTTTTTTTTTATTGATATAAACCAGTGCTTGACTGCGATCCCACCTGATGGTAAGCAGAGATGCAATCATTGATGGTGAGTTGCACTAGTTTATTAAGAGCCTATTCACTGTAGCCTATTCATTTTTTTTTTAAATAGGATGACCATCCATAAACGACGGAGTTCTGAGGTCAATCAATTCGGTTGTATTTTTTTTCTTACGTAACAAACATCAGAAAAATTTTGAATTGATAACCCCCTCGTTTTTTTGAAGTCGGTCAACAAAGTCACTTTGGTAAACAAAATAACTAGATTAGTTTAAGAACTCACTCACACAGTTAAACTTTCGAGAGATTAATGTATAAGGAAATGGCAAACAATATAGCAGTGCACTAATCAAAATTGAATTAGTACCCTTCTAAGAAACTTAAGACAATGAATTACTTGATAGAAGTGCTTTTCATTGCTATTTAAAAGTTGTAGACAATTAAGTACCTGACTGTTTTTCATAATAACAATGACACAGTTTGACAACACGGTTGGCGCAGTGGTTGAACAATCGGTTGCTGCGCTGCGTGTTCCAGGTTCGATTCTCGCATGAGAAAAATATTTTTTTGGCCTACAGATTCCGGGTCTGGGTGTCTTATTTATTATATTCTTTATTGTACACCACATAAACAAAAAATACAGGACAAACATAATTAAAAATAAGTGTATAATGAGCGGTCTTATCGCACATGGCAATTTCTTACAGACCTTTGGATGGACTGAAAGACATTAGTAGATAGATTTAGGGTCTTATGTATGCGAGTTTAAATGTTGTGACACAGGAATAAATTCGAGTGCTGAGCATCGTTTTATTGAAAGAAAAAAAAGGAAGAAAAATAAATACTATGTACCTACCCTATAAAGCAATACTCTGTACTGAATTACATAACCGACATTTCCACTTCACGGCTCTACCAAAAGTATCAATCTGGAAATTCCATAATCTAAGGGGGGGAAGTCGAAAGTTATGCTACAACCGCTATGGTGATCGCTGGCAGGTAATGAATGCAGTATATAATTTACCTCAAATACCCATTTCTTATGCATTTTTACTTCGTATATTCAACGACGATTTAAAAGCTCATATTTGTATTGAATGGTGATATTTTTAAACAGATCTTTAATTGAAACTTTTAACTGGAAGGCTAAGGAAATCGAAAAATATAATCGTAACTGTATTAAAACGATTTCCAACACTTTCTTCACAATATTAATGGTTATAAATATTTCTAGTTGCAAGCCGCAGAACTGGAGCTAACAACATTAGCATGGCTCCGTGTCATTGAGACCGGTCCTCATCGCATTTAATCTTCTCCGGGTAGAAGGCAATGTACCCGGAAACTGGGTGACATTTAAAGTATCGACCGACCTACCGGAAGAGGTATTAGATCCTCACCCCAATACAGCCGCGTGCCACGACCTAATAACTGAGCTGTAAGTAGGCTGACGAGATTCTCACTCGGATTTAAGGGGGATGACTCCGCCGTGTTGCCAATTTCAAAAGAAATATTGAATCTTATTTTACGATAAAAGCTTTATAAATTCGCCTTTCGTGAATGAATCAGTGAGGAACCGAGAATTTAATTAACTTCCTAAAGATATTCGTGAAGGCGAAGTGATTCGAAATTGAAACATTAAAAGTAAAGAAACAGTACGACTACACATAGAATTTAATGTTTCGGCTTGTACTATAGAACAATCATATTTTAGAAAACAAAGAATTTTTCAAATCGGTTGGCAAGCGATGAAGTTATACGCGAACAAATATAAAAAAAAATACAAACAACCGAATTGAGAACCTCCTCCTTTTTTAGAATTCGGTTAAAAAAATAGACTGATTTTACAAACATTGATTTGTATGAAATTTGGGAATCGAATCCGAGACGGTACAATTTTCAAGTGCCCCTCGCCGGGGTCAGACTCAAGATGACCTTATTGAACAAGGATCTTTTAAAATTAACATATTTTTCTTTGTTACCACTTATGTTTTGTCACGGGTTTTTCTTTACAAAGAAAAGTTTTAAAAAGGTATTAACTTTAAAAGCGTGGGTAGTGCTTAAAGGCTTTAACTATCAAGAAAAAGGTGTCGAGTTTAAACGGGATTATTATATTATTAACGACGGGATCATGACAAGCATTTTTGTCCATTTTGTGTAGCATTTGCATGATGAGATTTCTGATGGGTAGCCCACACTGAACGTAGATGCAGTAGCTGAATGCAGACTGGCTTATTCGCCTTGTTATCCTGCTACCAGGAATAGACAATACATGTCGCTTGCTCTTGCATTAGTTTTGATTGTAATCAATGGATGAATTCATGAACTGTCGGATTGTTCGAAAGAGTCACCGCGGCCTTTATGTTTAATCTAGAGCAGGAGAAGTAATTTTAACGATTTCCCAAACACAAAAAATAAATAAAAAATAATTCGTAGGTACCAATATCTACCCGAATTCATCCATTACATTAATGACAATGATAGCAAAGGGGATCGTAATATTTTGATGACCGCTTAAGGAGTTATAAGGTCGGGTTGAAAGGTAAGGCCTTTGATGTAGTCCTTAGTCTAACCAATCCTCTACGGAGGAATAGAGAGACAGTAATTTATAATGTTGAAATTAGTTCATACTTTTCGCAGTAGTTCGTCGATCGATCTCAGCTGGAGTCGAACCGAGTCGGAGGAAAGTCGGTGACGAGTCAAAATGCGCGCTGATTTTCCCGGGATCGATTACGTAAAACCGCCGTAACGGCATTCCTGCGCGGTGTCAATCTACATTCTAGGCAAATAGGAAAAAGGTGTTATATGAAACACTCACTGCGACTAAGCAAGAAACCACTAACTACACAGCTAAGTACCTACTTGAGCATAACATGTGTTCTACACTTTCTTGTATAACATTAAATAAGTACGTGTCACATACTCGGCTAGTCGGTAAAGGCAACTCACATTTAGCGGATGTTATTATTAATTGGCAATATTTTTTGCAATTTATTTAATTGAAGCCATAGCAAAACTCTTGATAATTTCCTCTCACTGGAAAACGACCAATAAAATAAAGCAGAAACAAGAGAAACTTATTAACACAGCCCAACCTGGAAATTAAAGCCAACGTCAGGCCTGTGACTCGTCCACTAAAGAGATAGATAGATATATTAAGAGGTTAAAGGAAATGGAAGTTTAGTCAAAACATGTCGATTACATTACACGCCAATTGATTAGAACTGATTTGGCAAGCAAGAATTAATCATTTGAAACTGATGTACTTCCGGTGGGGTCAGGAGATTTATATTCACGTCAAAATATATTATGGTTATTTATTATTTTAGTAGACATTACAAACACCGGTCTCATAAATATTACCCTACCCTTCAAATTAGGCAATAACAACAAAATCTCGTATGCTTATGGGCATGGCAAACAGGCCGTTTAACGAATTCTACCATAACAAGCCAGTTATTATTTAACCTTCACGGTAAGTAGATACAAGTATATAAGTACAACTTTATCAAAACGCTTGATCTTTTGAAAGCTATTAATTAATTATTTTGAAATTGTTACTTGAGCCCTATTATTAGTGCAACGGTAAATAGAGAGATAATGTGCGTTTAGCTGGTATTGCACCGTGGACCCGCGCCCGCCGCCCCGGGCGCGACCACGGGACCATGGCTGCGCCGGCGCATTCCCGCTGTGTGCAATGTTTATCACAAACGTAATTTCCGATTTGTGCATAATTGTACCGTTTAATACGTAGTTGAGATTGCGATAAGTAGCACTAAAGTGGGTGAGACGTAGCTGAAGAAGGAAGATACTCTGACTGGATGTGGTTAAGATGTTGCACCTTATATGATATTACCTACCTAAAAAGCTGTTAAGACTTTACAAAAGAGATTAAAAAAAAGATATCTTTATAACACGAATAATATTGCGTTCTCAAGAATTACCGAAGCTTAAATATTTTTATTTACTGAGCCTTTATAATACACTAGCTTTTGTCCGCAGCTACATAAAATATAGTCTATGTCACTCAGAAATAAAGCTTTCTATAGGTGAAAAATGTTCACAATCGGACCAGTACTTTCAGAGATTACAAACAAAGAAACAACTAACACTACTATAATACTACTATAACTAAACTACTCGTAACATAGTTTTAAGACCCTTGTTACTACCATTATATGGACATTATTTTAGTCTGAAAGAAATGTATTTTTATATTTTTTTTTATTTTATAATGTTGGCACAAACCACATCAGATTTGAGAAATAACATATCAATCGCAACCTTGCAGGAAAAAAAAATCCTAAAAGACACCGCTGGTAGTTACCGGGGTGCCAGGGTAGTGAAAGCTATTTTTAAGGTGGGAAATCATCCAATGGTTTCTCTCGCTCTGGGTGGAACGGGAGGATGTGTCAGACTTTTACGACTAAAACCAGACCTGTGTCCTTCGGTTGCGCTTTTGCGTTCTAATACAATGGGTTTCCTTTTCTGAAATTCTCCGCGACCCTAGAAGGCATCGGCCTTGCTAGAGCACTATGGTTTGATGACATCTCTTTGAGGAGCTCGTGGATCACTACGCGCTGTCGACAAATTGGGCACGGTCCAGCCGATTACCAGAGATACCCATTGCTCGACGTCCGCAAGCCCGTGTCTACCGTGACTGGTAATCGGGGTCAGGTTCTCGGCGGCTGGGGTCTTAGCGACTGGTTCCTTTTCTTGCATTACTGCTTCGCAGAAAGAGGTCAGTGCCAGAGGTTCATCCTCACTCCGGACCATAGATTAAACCAAGGCCGGCGCGTAAGGTCGTTGCCTCCGATTGCCTCCAAGAGGACACGACGGAGCTCGAACTAACCAGGACACACCTCCAGCTTATACTCAACCGTGCCCTCCGGGCAGTTCACACAGTGGTGAAACCCGGGTGTTTCTTCCGCCTGAACCTGATCCAGGAACCTCTAAACTTACCGGTCCAGTGAGGAGGTCCTCACTGGACCGGTAAGTTCACAGCGTCATGCAGAAGGTGAGGATTTTTTTTTTTAGGTGGGAAAATTATCTAATGACAAAACTCATCTCTCGCTCTTAGGCAGAGCGAGAGATAGTGTCAGAGTTTTACTGACTAAAAACCCACTCCTGTTCTTTCGTTGCCTTAGTCCCAAGGCCCCGGGTTTCGTTTTCACACTACCCATGGCCCCAGTAGGCTTTCACCCTGCTGGGCCCCTTACGATTTACTGTCGTCATGCAGAAGGTGAGGATGCCGTGACGCCTCTCCAGCCACTTCTTAAAGAGCAGACTTACGGCGTACTCAGACAAGATGGAGCTTAAGATTGTGATGTAACACATAAGAAGCACCTTACATAAGAATCATGGATGTCAACACACATGATGAATTATTTTATAAGGTCGTTACTCGTTATCATCGACTTATGATAAAAATACTAATCAGCCAGATTAATTTAAATTGGATCAGTCAGGTAACGACTGGAAAGACGAAACTGAGAATATGTAAGGCTCTAAAATTCTTAGTAGATATATCGCATTTGTTTCTTCAAGCTAGCAATTCAATGGGTTGGTTAGTGCATTGAGCTGAGGTCGTCAAGCTCAGGCGGCGGCGACACGGAGGCGAGCCGGTAACGTACGCTTGTTGCCTGCTGCCCGCAAACCTATCATTGTATGCAATCTTTGACCCGCAGACCGCGGCCACAGCGAACAATCAATGCTGCTGCTATTAAACATGCTTTGAAATCGCCATTCGTCAAGGAAATTGCAAATGTGACTCCTAAATTATAAAGAAATGGGGAATGAAACTTTATGGGGTGAAACTTACCCGTAGATCAGAACTACCCGATGACGTAGAAGTACTACTGGAATCCAATCTGGAATCCAATCTGGAGTCCGATCGGCCGTTGTAATTATACATTTTCAATTTTCATGCAATTTTCAACAGTTCGTTAAATTCACTGATAAAACTTTGCACACACAGGATCGAAATGTTACAGTCCCGTTCTTAATTATTATGGGGTTACTAGTCTTTCTGTTTACTACACAGTTAGTTACAATAAGCTCGACACACACATTGTTCCAAGTGACCGATTAAACTGCCGACTTCATCTTAATAAACACTTGACACCATTCAAACCGGCTCTTGTACGAAGTAGAGCACCTCACGACAACTCCGACAACATACACTTCTGGGAAATTAGAATATAATATTTAATCAGCTCAGTTATAATATAGGTTAGGTATATTTACTAATAGGGACGTTAATCAGTCGAACAGAGCTCGCAGTCGCACACATCACTTGTGTGTGTATTCAGCGATGGAGCAATGGCTACGTGACTCAAGGAGTTAGTTTATCGATAAAATTGAAACACAACAGTGTTATCGAATACGATCGTCATTCGTGGCAATATCCACTATTTTCGAGTGATAACAAAAAATCGCTTTCACCTTGTACGATTGAATTCAACGATTGCATATTTAATACGTATGAGTACGATTTAGGTTTCCGTAATCTGTTGTTATTTAGAAGAATCTAAGGAATTCTTCAGATATGTAATTTTGTTGCAAAGTAGATAAAGCTATATATACCATTCTTGTTCTTTGAATGATTTCGTGAATTCATAACATAACATTTATTTCGCTGCGGTAACTACTTATAAAGATAAAATAGAATATGTACATTTTGGTTGATATCATTATCTACGTTACAAGGACATGTCGGTACCTCAAGCTATTTCAAGGTTACTTTTTCAGAAAGTCTTATTTTTATAGCTTCGGATTAAAAGCTCTACTACTTAAATTATATTTTCAATATGAAAGCTACGTTAATACAAATCTTAATCTTGAAATGTTTACTCATTTGCTTACGCGCACTTTACAAAGTATACTGTTATACAATATTGATTCAATATTTATGGAAATATAATCACCCAAGACGCACGCCTAGCGTTCAGCTCTCCTTATTCGGCTGAGAGATGTTAAAATAGTCCAATATCTCAAGTTTATAACATAGGAACATTTGCACAGATTTCGCGAACTCGCTAGAGCACATCGGCGCACCGGTAGGCGTTATTTATAGAGCGACCGAGCTTTGCGACTATAAAAGGATTTTGTTTGAAAATGGGATGCTGTTTGCATTTGTGCGAATGTGTATCGCGAAACGCAGATTTGGCGTGCGCGTGGGCCAGTCGGCGCGCGCGGTGGCACTGGTCGCGTCGGCGCGCGCGCTCGTGGCCGCGTGCGTTGCACCTGACTCGCCCGCACCGCGCCCGCGGCCCCACAACCACCAGCTTCCATCCACGCCACCTCCACCTCCCCATCGCGGAGATTATATCCTGTATGTCGCACACCCGCACCAACACACTGTCATTCACACTGCTTTCTTACGATTATCAATAGTTGTCGATCGTAACTCGTGATTTGATTTACAAGGTGAATGCAGGCGAGCTTAAAGCTGCGGTCGCAATTCTAAGTTAAATTGATATCGAAAACTATAAATCTGCTAGACCTATTTCGTTGTTATTATGATTTCCAAATTATGTAAACGTCAAATATGAAAAGAATATTTACTCTATTTCTTAGCCGCTAAAACACATGGAAGTGAACGACGACAGACCAGCGTTGTTTCGTACGACTGTTTTAAATGACGATAAAAAAGTGCTAATTCACCGCCTGATTTAAATATATGTATATTATACAAATAATATTGGCCTGTTAGCCTAGTGGTCAGTGACCCTGACTGCTAAGTTGGAGGTCATGGGTTCGATTCCCACCCAGGACAAATGTTTGTGTGATAAGCACGATCATTTGGGTGTAATTTATCTATAATATGTATGTGTTTAGAAATACTTAGTATGTCTAGTACTCATAGCACAGGCTCTGCTTAGTTTGGGACTAGATGGCGTTGTGTGAATGTTGTGGTTATATGATTTTATTGGTTTGAGACTCGACATTTAATGTCATGAACCTACTTTTCGCATAACTACTTATTTAGATAATATGAAAGATATAAGAGTATGTATGTACCTAGATAACGATAACAACTCTTACTGGAGCGCCCGAGCTCAAGTTTTCCCAGTAATGTTAGTAAGCAATGTAAGCAGCCAACACTGTCAATTTGCATGCTGCGCCCGCGCACCACGCATTTCACTCGCACCTCTCAACACGTCGCGCACGCAAGATCCCGTCAAAAGTGTCCATACATTATTGTCTTCATTTCAAACATTAAGGCCCCCACAGATAGGTGCGACGCGATAATGCGGCAATAATGCTGTAACCTTATTTGTTCTACTGATATTACTTCCATAGTAGAATTTCGCGTCGTCGCGTTTTCGCATTATCACGCCTGTTTGCGGAATTCAGTGCGAACGCGAATAAAAAAAAACTGTTATAAATGTAAGTATTTATGTCAAATCAAAATCATGTTTATTACCGGAAGGACCCAATCAATCCGAGTCACCATATCTTTCATCAAATGTCGTTCCATAAACCGCCGTCGATGGACTGCTAGCGATTGTGGAGCATGAAATATTAGCTGTACGTAAAACAAGTTTGTTTGCACAAGTGCTTCAATGAGCGCTGACGAGGTGACGTCACTTGTCACGCGCAGAACGTTGACACCGAGCGCTAAGCTAACGGCACACCATACAATGGCACCCTTGTACCCCAACTTCTTCTGAAATATGAACACCTTGTTATTCGTGCCATAAATTCTGTTGATATAATAAATTACGTAGAATAAGTACTCGAAAAAAATAAATAATATATTCCAATAAGAGCATAAACGAAAAATGTGAGCTCTTTGTACTTGGATATAAAGAAACCTTGAATATTAAGAAAACAAAAATAAAGAAATATTTATCCTTATCTAAATGAGTAACACTCTGTTTTGAGAGGACATTTTTATTCAGCAAAACATTTGGAGAGATCGTTTGTTGATCAAAGAAAGTGGGTATTATATTTTATCGAATCCCCATTTATCATGACCGAATTTGAAGCAATTACAGCTACTTTACACCCATTGGTGCTAAAAATACACTTAATTAACAAACTAATTTAAAAAATACATTTCTGCCGCCTTCGTGATCGTGCTGTAAAGTTTGATTATCTCGAAGAAAACCGAGCCAGGCACACTGTTAATTAAAATGTTAAAACATTTTAAACAGGGGTGAACGATATTCTTAATTACGATATCACGAATCGGTACTTAGCTAGTTCGCAATAAATTATATGAATTGAGCGGTAAATTAATGGATTAATTATGGCCCGAGCCTTTGTACAATAACAACATAATATACCTAATCCGCATAGGATAGGTCCCGGTGTAAGAAAATTACAGAAAGCTTAAGAGGTTCTCTTTTTATTATTATATTTTTTTAATAACTGCAATTTAAAAGACATCAACGATATAAAATAAAAATCAGCAGTTTCCAAAATCCCAATACCATAAATTACGGATACTTCTTTGATAACTCGAGTGCCATTAAAATGTATCGCACATGGAATCAATGTTCCTGTGAGTGTGGAACTGTGGAACCCTCGGACAACAGGCGACATCGACACGGGTGTAAAATGAAACGGTTATTGCTGATCGTGCTTGATACGGGCGCACAGTCGCACCGCACACCGGATCGGCGTCTCTTTGTCACTTATTTTAGTAATTTCCTAAGCGTTTCAGTTAATATTTAAACTCAGTACCGATGGACTCTTTTTACCAACAACAATACGTGACATTAAATCTTACTTTATGTGGTGCCTATTGTCACAATACAATTTACTCGGACGTATGTATCTTGTGTCCGAGATTCCGTTCGCGTGTAAACTGTAGACTCCTACGTTATGCAGTAAAATTTACGAGCATTTTACGATTCAATTTACATTTAAAAAGCACAGGTAACGGGTTTCCAAGTGATCTCTGTGTTTCGGTAATAGCAGTACGGAATGTTCGACAATTTCTTTACGTATTGATATTGCTAATGGCAGGTTATGTCGGATGCTATGTGAATACAGATTTTATTGCTACTGAGATACATTTTATTGGTAGCTGTTATAATTTCATATTTTATGGTAACAGTAGATGTGGTTAAACGAACATAAAAAAGTAGTGCAGCCTCTATTCCGGCTATTGAAATCTTTTAAAACGAAATATTTTTTATTTTAGTTCATTATTTCTATAGGTAATCTTATGCTATATTATAACATTTATACTAAAGGCAAGCGAACAATTTCAAATAGGCATATGGAGCCAGTGAATAATATAAGAAGCAAGAATAAACATGGTTTAATTCAAGTTTAACTCCACACAATATTTCCTTAAAATACGACACAACACTTAAACTTGACACCAATTTCGGCTAACATTTTAACCTTCACATAATAAGACAACATCCTATAAGGATCTAAAAAACAAGTTTTATATAAAACCTTAAAGTATAAGGAAACTTCATTCAATTTCAAGGTTTAACACAACATTGTGCCGGTAGGTATATAAATAACCATTGATACCGGTACACGGGCACGATTCATTAGCATTGCAGATTTACGATATGTACCACGAGAAAACGCCCGACTTCACAACAATACTGTAAATACATATTGTAAGTACTGTTTCCACAAAGTCGGCAACGTTCAGCAAAATGAGTATTCTGTAATACTGAATACTTTTCTGAAATCTCCATAATGCTACATACACCGTGTTTTTTAACTTTGTTTACGGCCTTTTTAAGCATTATTTATATAGAGAAAGAATGCTAAAAAATCGACTTGGTACGGCTACTGATTGCCCAGCATGCATATTATTCAGGATCTCTATTTTCTAACACGTGGAAGATCAGTAAATAAATCTGATTTGGTTTTGATTTAAATAGTGCTCGAGTAATCGTCAGGAAGGAGTGCTCACTATCACGAACCTGTTAAGTGCCTTTTATCTATTTTATTAAGTATTTTAAGACAATCACATTGGCACTTAAATAATTCTGTATTTGTTATATACAAAAACCATCTATCAAATATAACGTCTCTCTCTAGATATTCACATCGACCGAAATGTCGGTTTGGTTAGGGATTTTTCCGGGATGTTTTATTCATTTTTTATATGTTCACGACATGTGTGCGACATAAACTCGTCACATTTGAGGAAAAAATACACAAAGGATCTGCTTTTACCCTTTTAAGTATGCGGCCTACCTACTGGAAAGTTTCTGTCATGTCAAAACAAGACAAATTGTGTGACTGATGATGACTGACACTGAGCAAGATGAATGTTATGGTGGTTATTGCAAGAGGTTAAAGCAATTTTAACTAGATGGCTGGTTGCCGAGATAGAAGAAGTTGTGGAAGACAAACAACCCGATGTAGACATCCTACATATCTTACTATAGGTGACTCGGCAGATCAGAAACACATGGTACGTCAAGAAGGAGTCATGGCAGAGTGTAAAGATGGCTGTTAAAGATGAAGATTGCCTTCCTATAGCAACCACTCCCGACTAGCAGATTCATTTTCTCTATACAGCCCTAACAAACCTTTATTCAGACTCAGTAAGTAAGTATAATTAAAACTGAAACAAATTACAGTAGCATCGCAGCGCGTGCCAGGCGCTACGATATCTTACAAGTCAACTAAAGTTTCCACAGTTGCTTCGTACAGCTTGTACGGTGCGATTAGCATTTAATACAGTTGGTTGGGAAGGATCTTTTATTTCTTCAATTACGTTACAAAGAAAACAGTATATTCATGCTTATATCATTGTATGTAGGTAGTGTACATTATACTTATTATTATACTATACTTATTACTTACTTCATTGATCACCTCACGGCAGCTGTACCGATATTTCGTGACCTTGGTACACTTTATACATAGTTTGTTTATACATTGCTAACGATATAGCAGATCATAAGTGCTAGAAGTCTCATGTTATTGGACAAAGCCATTAATTACTCTGACACAAATCAATATCTGATGTTTATGACATCCAAAATGCCCCAGTAATAATTACTTCGAACTAGGGTTCGAACCGCAAGCTCAGTATGGGCACTGACAATTACAGGACAACATAACATAATATTTAAAAAGGTGAGGTGGTGGTGAGGCTATCAAAAGCCTCTGGCATCTTGGTATATGCTGCTGGAAGAACGCAAGTAAACCAACATCAACGACATTATCCGTCACTGCCGGCGCCTAGCGACGTGACGACGAGAAGCGACCAGGCAGCGTTGGTACCGAAGAAGGAGGGTGGACCTCTTGTAAGGGACGCAACCCGTGTCGACACCCTTACGCCATTTCATGTTCTAAGTAGTAGGCTGAACCGGCGCTGCCGCTGCGGCTGCGACGGAGAAGTGACGCAAATACTGTAACGTTATCGGTAAATAGAGTAGCTACTGATACTGAATCACTTGAAGTCGAAACGCTTGGATCGTGGGATACGAGTGCACCTCATCTTTTCAAAGATATTTCTCGCCGACTGATCCACCTTTCGCGTGACCAGAGGGCTGACCCGTTCTTTGCCCAAAGAATGAGTATTACCATTCAACGCGGTAAAGGTGCCAGTCATCTGGGCATGTTTCCAGTGTGCCCAGACAACAGCGATATACTTCGTCGTCTAAGTATTTTTCGTTTTGTTTAATTAAACATATCGACGTTTTTTAAAAAAAAAATTGTAAGCGACAATTGCAGTTTTTACAAGAATGGGTTTTCCCATCGAAAATAAAAAATAAAATAAAATTATGAAGATATGATAATTGCAACCATTCTATTAGGTCAGTAATTATATTTTTTTAGAATGCTATTATTATCATAAAATATACTTTTTAATTATTACATTAACCTACACTCTGGTAGCGGTCAAGATAACGGCGAGGCAAGGGGTGCAACGCAAAAAACAACGGACATTGCGAGGGTCGTGGGAATCCGATGGATGCAAGACGTACAGGACCGTTCGTTGTAGCGACACTGGGGGAGGCCTAGACCCAGCAGTGGACGTCTTTCGGTTGAAATGATGATGATGATGATGATGGAAGAGAAAACATATTCCTGCAAAAATCGCTAACTGCCGTTATGGTTTTCTTCCTGACAAGGCTTGATATATACGTAGTTAGGTTAGTTTAGGTTAGGTTTAGGTTAGCTAGGTTATAAATACTCTTAGTTAGTTAATATTTAAGTCATTTAAATCATGCTGAGTCAATTTTCCCAGCCTGACGCTGTAGCCTTTAGATAACGCTGCCTGTCTCGTGGGAGACAAAGTAAAGATATAATCACAGTTCTGCTATTCACGGAGCATAGATGCCTTAGGGTTTAGCTTCACCCAGTGTCGTGGCATACCTTCTTAGGTACCTGTAGCTCGTTTAATACAGTTTGGTGCTTTATTTATTAGATTTAGAGACTAGATAGAGCCTTTATTAATAAACGCTGTTTGAAGTTATGACGGGCTTAACCACGAAGAGATTGTATGGTATGGTAGGTACGTTTTCCATTCTTGTAAAAGGGACAAGACCTAGAGCAGCCTATACACACAATTATTTATTTATTTTATTTTAAAATGGTTCGTAAAATTATAAAATAAGCTCCACAAAACCGATGCAATGGTTTGACTGTGGAGTCGGCGAATCTGTAAACACTCATGCTTCGTATTTAAAATCATATATTATAATCATATAATTAATAATATCTTTTAATTTACTTCTAAATCTATTTTTAATTGTTTCACTCCTTATGTCTGCCGGTAGAGTGTTTAATATATATGGTACTCATTCTTTTAGAGTTCTGTCACCAAAGTAATCGGGGACTCTGGGTACATTGAATCTGCCAGTAGCCATAGATCGTGTGTTATGGTTGTGCAATATTAAAAAAAAAATGGAAACTGAAAATTCAGCAAACGTATATCAGTGCTGAATGAAAATAACGCTATTTAAGTTCCTGACGTCGAAACCGTTTAGCTGTAAATGGTTGAAGTTTGTTTTCAGTATGTTCGTGTTTGTAGTTTGTGTGGTTGCACGAGAAAATTGCAAATTATACCTCATTTCCATAGTGTTTAACTTTACTCGTAGTAAAACCAAAGTTTCAGACTATGTATTACTAGGTAGGTTTATTTTTTTGCGAGATTTAATTCTAGAATACCTAATGATAAAACACAACCCAAAATGTAGACAGAAGCTTTGTAAATAACATTCTACCTACTTAATAACGTGACAAAGAGCAAACAACTCTTTAAATACAGACAATTAAACGTTCCAGATAATTACATTTTATTTGTTTTACTTTCAGCATTCAGGCATTATTCAGCGAGAGTCAACACCGACCGAAAACGACTCGTTATTGTAACGTAGTTAAAGAAACTAATAAATGTGCACATTATATTGTAATTAATGTAAAATTTTAGCAGACATGCTGAGGGGAGGCCCGTAATTACAGAGTTCGGGTCCAAACGACGCTTCAACGAGCGCGGAGGCAGATTAAACGGCAAATTGTATCTCCACATTGAAGTAAAACAAAACAAAAAGCCAAAAAAGGTCAGAAAATACGAGGAATAGCTAGTATCTGTTTGTTATGCTTGAAGCGTCTCAATGCAGTCTTGTTCAATGGCGTACCAGTTTGAGACAAGAACAAACAACAAGGGATTTCACAACAAAAACAGTGAAACTTTGAACGTTGGTTTGTTGTGCACTTCTGCCAAAAGCAATTTCTGTATTCACGAAAGTTGCAGAAGTTTACAGTTGAATATAAGCCACACTATTGTATCGATTTCAGGGACCCGCAAGTAGATATGTATTAGATTCAATTGGGTATTACACTCATTTTTGAAGTGTCTCCATTAGATTCTATAGTGCTAATAAACCACAAGAAAATAAACACATAATTTTTATTTAGTCGCTAAGTAAGGCCGCCAATTGTAATTTGTTAATAATATATTTTTAAATATTTTCTTGTAAAAGTAAAATACCCTATTAACGATTGATTTATGATGTATGTATTATCATATTGTATACCTACCACTTGCCATAGCGAGTGAAAAAAGAATAAATCAGATATTAAGTACCAACTGGTCACTGACCACTCTAAAATATGTGATGAGAACTAAACTTCAATCAAATAATAATAAAATAATTATTTACTGGCTCCATGAAAAGTTTCTAAGAGCGAGTTGGCTTCGGCCCCTCGTACGCCTTCCAAAACCCAAGAGTCCTGAGAAATATTTAAAAAAACTGGCCAAGTACGAATCGGGCTCACGAACGAAGGATTCCGTACCATTATCTATAAAAACGGCAAAAAAACACATTTGTTTTATGGGAACACACTTAATTTTTTTTATTCTGATTTTGAGTATTTGTTGTTATAGCGGCAACAGAAATGCATCATCTGTGAAAACAACTGTCTCACTAACACGGTTCATGAGATGCAGCCTGGTGACCGACGGACAAACAGACAGAGAGACACTCGGACGGACAGCAGTCTTGGTAATATTGGGTACGAAAAAAAAATTACTGGCGTTGTAAAAGTAGACAGTAAAATCTCTCTTGAAACGCTCAAACTGGATCTAAAATTCATTTGAATTGGCAAGATTATAGTATTGTTCGAAAATGACACCGCGCGGCCCTGGACAACAAAGGGCAACTGAAGGAACACTGGTGGGTTTAGCTAGTAAAAATCTAACCCCCTAGCCAAGTTACAACCGTTTCGTTTTGATTATCTTTTCGTTAATCGCCTCGAGTAGGCCACGCCTCCTATTCCTTTGTTCTGACGACTTAGGGTTGAAATGACGTCAGAACAAAGGAATCGGGGGCGTGGCCTACTCGAGGCGATTAACGAAAAGAGAATCAAAACGAACGATTATAACTTGGCTAGGGGGGCTGGAATACAAAGGGCAACTAAAGGAACACTGGTGGGTTTAGCTAGTAAAAATCTGAAACTCCCTATCGCTTCACTTAGAGCGGGAATATACCATTTACATAACCAATTACCCGGTTCCTAGTAACACATTGACAGTTTCTAACATCACGTTATTATAACGGTGTTGGTACATTGTTCGCTGCCGGCCAATTTCGGCGAGACGTGGAACAATGGAAGCGTGACTGGAGCGACCAGCTGATTGCCATCAAATTCTCATTGCTCGCTAAACATGGTCAGGCAGAGAAACAAACCAGACTATTATCTAGCATATGAATAAATTTAAGTAAGCTCGGATAAGCCCACCGTACCTATGCCCAGCAACCGACGGGTCACGAACATCAATGATATCACCAAGATAAACCTTGCATATAGAGAGATTGCTCGCATTCCTTAAGCAATAATTTCAATTCAATAATACAAATAACTTAATGGCCGTCATTATTTATTTCATTAAATAAAAAATATTTTCTAGGTGTACACAAAACATATGGTTCCCAATAAATAATTTTTTCACTAAATTACATTATATGCGACGCCAGCGCCACCTTTTGGTAGTACTACAAAATTTCTTCATTGAATGAACATTATAGCTCTGCGCATGCGACTCTGTGCAGTGCTCATAATAATGTATTATCTTGACGTTACTAGAGGGCGCCACCATATATTTTAATCAATCTTGCAATCCAACTAATTTATCAGATAACTAATAAGGTAACTTACCGTGTTAATTACTGATGTAGAAATGTAAGCAATCTAAGAAATGAAAAAATAATATTTTCTGTGTTTACGTAAAGTTTTTGAAAAGTGCATGGAAATGAAATGTTTTACGTATTGAAGTATTGATAAACGTATATTCATATTCAAATCACAATACTGTCCCTGGTTGACAGTCTGTTGTATAAAATTACTAAAAATAGGCAAATTGATGTCGTGTCAATTTGACAAAGAATTTTACCTGACTGAAGGTAGATATACTTAAAAAGGATATGGCGGGACTCTAATTAGTATGTAAAGCATTCATATGCGGATTATTATATTCCGAGGAGCCTTGGCACCGATCACACTTATTCTAGAGATAATTCTAATTGCATGCACGTTACGTCCACCGTTTTCAGCTAAGCAGGCGCAAGCGCATGTCATGCTTATGAGTATGTCGCTACATCATATAGGTACCTACCTTGCTCTCGCACGCCTGGTGGCAGACATATTTGCAAACTGAAACAAACAGATGACAATTAACATAATGTTTTGTAACACAGGTATCTACAGCAAAATTGACATTAAATTCAAGGGCAAAATTAAGAAATGGTTATGCTTGGCATTGTCTTGTCTCAATAATATATTTTTTACTTACAGACTGACGTAACGGAACAATATATTCAAGAATATATATTTTTTTAATGTAATTTATTCTTCATCTACGTTCCTAGTAACGATGGTAATTTTTGTGCAACAGCTGTTACTATTAACTTTTCAGTCGGATTCGTTTTTATTCCTAAACTGGGATAAATTCGTTTCCGGCGCCAGTTTAATCAATATTCATCTAGTTTGGATTGTATTCTAATTTCATATTTTTAACCTTTTAGTTGTGAAATCTTAGAGGTACAAATAAACTATAGATTAAAGCTAAAAAATCAAAAATATTTCTGAAAGTTTCATATATTCTTCCCATTCATGCATGAAGCGTTTTGCCTTTATAGATGTATAGTAATTGTCGATTGTGCTTCAAGCGTGAATAGAACAAACATTCCGTATGCAGAAATCGTTTCGCAAAAATGCTGCGCTGGGATCGTTATCCGTGATTTTTGCAGTTATAACAAACATGAAACATTCCACACATGCAAAGTTCAAACTTCGACAAGCAATTGTATTTTAAGCGTGACATTTTAGCCTCCTATTGACTTGAAACATTGATTCTGTCGTCAGCAGGTTGTCAATGACCTTTGAATGTCAAGCCTGTCGATTTTTAGAATTGCAAGTCAAGTTTCTGCGAATAGACAAATCGGTCAAGATAAAGACTTTCGAAATTCTCAAGTGCAACTTCAACCGTGAGTCAGCAATGTCGATTTATTAGAATTCATATATACCTCTGCAGCAGGATCCTGTGTTGTGCACCGGCTGATGGCACCAGTGGCATGGTCGAGGCTTCCTGAACGACTTACTACGAAATGCGTGATTCTGACCCACTCCCTCCTTCTGTGGACAAGAAAATTAATTAAAATATTACTATTAAAGCAAGCATATACATATATGATCGTTCTAACTAAAGGTGCCATTATTAAGATGTCTTTGTCCTAGCAAGTTATTTACACAAGGCAATATTTTCCCATAGACTAACAAGAACAAATAGCTTCAGGGGAAAAACGAGACTAGAAAACGTTTAACACTAGCGCGTGAAATGACAGACCATTGTTGATAGTGCGAGCTCCCAGGACGCATGCCGGCGGGGATTTACGACGGGACAAGTTGCCCGGCCAGCCCTTACCTGCCCAGTGCTCAGGCTCGCCCTTCGTTAGCCCACGGACAATGGAAGAGAGGAACGCAAGCCCATTCAACTATACAGATACGCGACATACATTTTTGTTCCTTGTTATCATGAAGCCCTATTATACTCTCACAGTTAAACAACCTTTGCTTCTAATACATCGAACATCCTAGTAGATGGAACTCCATTGTAGACCCCGCTTTCATTGCTTTTCTACCGTTTTATTTATTATTCTAGGCAAGTGAATTCCAACCAAACTAAAGGGATTTTCTCTATTTACCAAACCAACACGGACCGCTGTCGTTGACAGGACAATGCGTGAGTAAATAATTAGTTTCTATTCAATCTATCTCCAATACGATACCTACTTGTCGTTTGTGTTTGCAATTTGCATTCAATAATACGACTGGGCCGTGATCTTTATCTAAAGCCCTGACATGTTTGACACTCGTTAGCAAAATGTAACTGAGAGTTGTAAATCAGTTCTGTCTAAGTATACAAGTGTTACGAGACAAGAAAATCGGATTTTTTTATGAGTCCGAACTTCTTGTTATCCATTAGTAGGTTGGTAAAAAAATGTTTAAAAATTTGCTCATTGGAATTGAAAGTTTATGAGGCGTTTTAACTTACTACAAACGTTAAACGGTTGAAATTGGTAAGATCAAGCAACATTCCGTTCAATCATTATGCCAGATTACGTTCGCACGCAATACACTTTAACAATGTTCTTTGTATGGGGTCAGAGTGTTCTAGCTGGTGACGTCACGTCTCTGCGCAGACGCCGACCGACGCCGACGCCGCCGCCGCCGCTCCAGGCGCCACATTTGCAGAGCACATGATACATGGACGATGTACTTGAAATCGGTGTTTGAAATAAATCACTCCTTTGTGTTATCGGGGTGAGCCGCGAGCAGCCACTCTCGAGAGCTTTTAATGCTCACTACTATACCGGTAGTGTTTGTAAGCTACTTAGATAAAGTACCATGTTCATTGTAATAATTTTATTCAATTCAATATTAACTGTGTAAAGATCTAAACTTAAGATGCTATGCTATTGTACCACACAAAAGTTCAAATTCTGACTTCACAAAAGTTCGCCTTGAATGAGCTTTAACAAATCTCCTGTTGCAACATATGCCGCTACGCACACATGTGAAAATAAAGATACTTCCACGCATTCAAAGATGTATCGACGCAGACACGTGCTACCAAATCACCTGCTTAAAATCGCAGCAACTGCGCCCCAGCCGTCGGGCGCACGGCGTTCGGCGCCCGCGCCACCCGTGCCAAGCAAATCCCATAAAAAAAACCAATTCTCACAAAAGGTGCAGGCGGTAGCTGAACAGATTGACACGAACCTCACAATGCACCTATTACACGCGCCCCATTAAGTAACTGAATCAAATTTCATTGAACAGCTGGACACAACGTTGTAATTCAAAGAGTAACCCAACTATCGAGACAAATGATATCTCTATTTTACGATAGCTTTCGAACAGAAACGTATCTCGAATGGAAACTTGCTCTAGTAATAAATAAGATAGAGGTACGCTCTGCATGGTCTGCAGTAAATAACAAGCAAGAACGGCAGTTCAGTCGATACGGGACCGTGTTACAATTCAACTAGATTATGCTAGCAAATGTTGAGTTACAAACGGTGTGGTAAGAGGTCGCTAATTCTCGGAAATGTCTCCATCAGAGAGTAATTCGCTATATCCCCGAGGTAATTGCTGGGGCCCGGTGTCGATGGCGTGCCCGACTCGGTCCCCGCACACGGCAGCAGGCACACTCCCCGCGAAACAAAACATCATTTATATTACACTGCCATTTGTTTTTACAACCAAAGAGTCTGCCGCAATGCTGATACATTGAAGTAACGCCATCATGACACTTTTTGTTTCCTGTTCCCAACTTGTAACAACAAACGTTTTTTTTGACCTCTCTCTGGGGTTTGAGTTATTTCTTCCGACGAACTTGCAGCAATCTAAGCCTACGCCTTTTGTATTAAAAAGATAAATAAAAAATGTGGTTGGGGTAGACCCTTTATAATCCTCGCTACGATGCCGATGTGAACATCCGATACTGCTTTTACTTTTCTGAATTCTGAGTAATAATTCGCTTCTCTTGAGATACATTTTTGAAGTGTGCCATTTGAAATCCTATTTAATAAGTAGATTATCACTACGGGCACCTTTTGTGAAAAATACTTTCTAAATAGCGACGGTTAGAAAGCATTAGCAAGAAGGTAGGTCCTTTTCACTGACGACTGAACAGCGACACTCGGTCATGACTTCATGAGTCATGATTATGAATGATGTAGGACGGTGGAGGTCTATGAAACAAAAATTAATATTCTTTTTGGATGCCGGCGAACTTTTGACCGCGGACATGTGATTGAAGCCGCCGTGCTCCGTGGAAGAAAACAAAGGGTTCGGTGTCGGAATGATAAATCAACTGAACGCCCTGCCCTTTGATATTAAACTCCATTGTTTTACAATGAATTACTACTGCACACCGATAACACCAAACCTAACTAAATGACTGTGTTCTTTTATAATATTCAAATTCACAGAGAAATTATGAATGTTACTTGATTAAAGACAGGTTAAACGAGCTTGTTTTGTTACTGTTATCTTTGATACAAATGCGGCATACCTCATTAAGCATTAACTGTTCATTGAAGATTATAAACAAGAATTATTGCATCGATGGAATTCTTAGATTCGGTGCTACGAGACGAACCATGACTATTTGTTTAATATAAAATATATTTATTCAATGAACGATAAACATGTACATTTCAGGTAAGTAGGGTAACTAAAAGCATGGATTAAAGGAATCTGTTCTTTTACAGATAAAATTTAAGGTAGTGCTGATAACAAAGTTATTGCCGCATAAAGTACAACGATGTTCCAATTTCATGGTTATCTGTTTGCTCCGGCAAAACTTTCGTAAGCTGCGCACGTGCTAACAATCTTGTCAAATTAAACCAGTAAACTGGACGATTTATCTGGATGTATTTTGGAGACGAATGAATAAAGCGGAAACATCGCAACTTTTCTGAACTGTCGGATATCAATAATATTTGGGCAGGCAGCCATCTGCCATCTGTTACAACGAGCGGTGCTTTCTCAAGGCCTTTGTACGTGACATCCGTTTAATATCAAGGCGTTATAAGCCATACAAAATTGTCTCACGCACTGAACAAGCGCGACAACCCGGCAGTACCCGCCAGTGCCCGACAGGGCCCGATGACCGGCACTTGGCATCGGCTTCACTGTCACTCACATTAACATACTGTTTCTGGTTACTTACTTATGTACATTAATTCCAAGTTCGTGAACAAAATACTATATGCTTATCGATTAGAAAATCATTAAATTGTTAAACCGGAAAATGACGTCATCGAGTGTCAATACCGAGCGCAAATCAATGACTTTGGGAAGTGATAAATCTATGGATAAATATTGTGAGTGTGATCTGTCATTTTGAGTTTTAGAGCAAAACTATGCAACCGGTTGAAAATACTAATGAAGACTTTTTGATTAATCCGCAAAATCGGCCACCAAAACCATTTAAATCATAGTATCATAAATCTTCAAAACCTACTTCCTTCAAGTTTTTTAATCTGGGCCATCCTTAATTGAATAATTTACCTAATATCACTTCTAATAAATCATTATTTTATTCAAGAAGAAAAAATTGAAATTATTTTTTTTTTTTCTTCGACAAAAAATCAACTCTTAGAATGTTCATATTGTTCATCTCTGAAAATAATCCGTAGCATTTTGATTTAAAACAAGAACTTACATAACTATCTATACCTATAATGTAATATCATTAATGTGCCACCTTCATTTTATAACCTAGTGTATGCCTTATCTTTATATTACCTATAGTTATTGGTGCGCAAGCGCATGTTCTGCGGTGCTGATAAAAAAGCAATAAATACCAACACTACATGTTTATGTACTGCCGAGGTAATTTCATAGCCAGCCACAGCCAGTATTTCAAGGAGACAGATCGTAGTACAACTATTTGAACTACAAAGTACGTAGAAACGTATATATTTACGCAATAGTTGGCCGTAGCTCGGTCACTGACTTTAATTAATTACGAGTATACCAATTAAAGTAGGACGGACCCTTTTGAAACATTTGTACGACGGCGTTACGGATAAAATTCCTTCCCATTGTTCTACAGTGGGACAATTATTTTTACTAAACCAAAAAAACTTCTTTTTTTCGTTTCAGATTTGGCTCAAAAAAATCGTTAGACTAGCCAGATATAGTGTTTCTAGATTTTGTGTCCGTATTAGTATTCTAAATGCGTATAAAATCGCATTTTAATGAATTCATGGCAAACAATCGCCGAGTAATTGGCATTGTTATATAAATCAATGTCAACTGTATGCCTAATTAGTATAATCCATGCTTAAATCAGTCTTAATGATTGTTTAGAGTCGTATTTAACCACCGGTGCATTAGAATGTTAACATGTACTACGTTGTACTAAGGACTTTATGCGTAATATCATGTAGTCTGTAATTTCGCGCCGTTGGACAAGAGCAGAGTGGCGCAGTGGAAGCGTGCTGGGCCCATAACCCAGAGGTCCGTGGATCGAAACCACGCTCTGCTAGAATCACTTTTTGGTTCTTTTTGAGACATTTTATTTTGAATAAATATTGTTTTAATGTTTTTATTTAATTTCTCTACTTAATTGTTGCAACAAAACTAATAAATTAATAAAGCAAAAGCTCGCGTGACTGGTAAAGATAGCACTGCGCTATTTTAAATGATTGCATGAGGCAGCCGACCGGTTATAAACTAATATTGTCTTCTTCACCCTAGTGAGTGATGATGATGACCGGACACTCCCTTATGTTACGGTTAATATAAGGGACGGACCCTCACCTATCGCAAGGGTGGCTAAGTAATGGCTCACGGCGAAGGTAAACTTTGTTACGTAACTTTTCAACATTCTCGAATGACTTAAAATTAAACAATAGTTGTAGTCATATTAGTGATAAACTATTGAACTCGCTTTATCGATGCACGCGTTCCTCAGCCAATAATATCTATAGTTGTCGATAGCTGCAATATCAAGCATGCAATGATTCTGGGTGGCTCACGCTCAAACAGTATCTTTGTAAAGGTTTATTTGGTCATAAATATTGAAACGGCCAATTCCGAATAATTTTATTTATTTAAACAGAAGACGAAAACTAGGTCATATTTAGAATCTGTAACATTAGTTCATTCATCTCTACAATAAATCTTTAGTATTTTATTTCATTCATTATTATTTTAATGCAGTAGAGTTGGGGTATAACGTTATATGAACCTTTTTTATAGCTTCATTAATTCTTTCCGCTTTATGATTCTACCGGTAAAATGACTTTTTAATGACTAAATGTTTCCAAATATTAATCGGATCCACAGTTTAGAAAAATACAACTCAAAATGCTACTCTTCGTTGATGTAGGTAAGAAAGAAGATCTAAGTAAGTATCATAAAAGATTTCTACTTGTTTAAAAATCTTGTACGCAGACGACTTAGGTTTGAGATATTGCTTTTTCTCATGATTGATTGTCAAACACACTCGACCACTTCCATATAAAGTGTGATGGAGAAAGTCTAGATCACGCTAATGCTCATGAAAGTGCTTCATATGATGTTAAACGTTGCTACAATCCTACTAATAAATCGTCTGGTCTTATTGACTTGAGTGGATGTGAGTTGCGTGGGACTGAGCTCGGCTTGGACCTAAGAGGGGTCCACAAACGGGCCATTAATGTAATTTGATTATGCAGTAGGAACCAATACGGGTCTGCGGTTACACCGCACGATTTCAGATGGAATGTGCGCTGGACTACACTCGTATATCAGGCAAGTAGCAACGTTTCGTAAGGCTCATAATTTCTTTATTTATAGCCACGGATAGTTCTGGTATTCCCTAATGTATAACAGATACACACCAGATGCAGATGTAAAAAACACTATAGTTTCATTTTGATTTTAATCATAACGAGCCTTTTCAGGAAAAAATCGTAAGCGACAATTTGCGTTTTTTGCAGGAATTAGCTTTTCTCTTCCATAATTAAAAAGTATTTACGAAAATATCAACTATTCTATTTGGTAAGTAGATATATGAATAATCATACAGATATCATAAAGGCGAAAGTTTGTGTGTGTGTATGTTTATTACTTCATGCTCGAATGGTTGAGCAGATTTCAATGAAACTTGGTCCTGTAGCTTCTAGGTTACTTTTTATCCCGGGAGTTTGTTCCCTTAAAATAATTTTTCACGCAGACGAAGCCGCTGACAATAGCAAGTAATAGTAGATTCTGTGATTAGGGAATAAAGCTGTGTCTTTAAGTCGCGGTCGGCATGTTGAATTCCGAACGAAACAAAGATTGCTAAGTTTTAATCCCGAACGTTAGTAAGGGATTTATACCTACAATTAAATTTATAATTTTTTTTTTTAGTAAAGTGTCCTTTTATTATCTCACAGATGGTGTTAAAAGTAGAGTATCCAACACGGGGATAAAGCTGTCTTATTCTTGGGCGGTTTGAATTCCTCACTTCACTCTGGTTTCTATATTAACTAACTTGCAATGCTCGGGAGTTAATTGTATAAATACTTCACTAACGTTCGGGATTAAAACTTAGCAACCTTCGTTTCGTCTGGAATTCAACATACCACCCGCGACTTAAAGACACTGCTTTATCTTTTAGTCATAGAATCTAGACATCAATAAGAGCAGAAAAATACAGTAATACCGCTTATGACATCTTATATAAAAAGTCCGAATTTCGTGACATTTTTGATCAAAAGTTCATTACCCAAAAGGAAATTGATAATTTCTCAGTACAGTTCGTATTCCGGGAGACCAGCCGAGTCGTGGGTAATGCTGGCCGGTGTAGGAACACAAGTACGAGTGATATTTGTGTCTGTGGGATATAGCTCTATATGACGCGGAAATTGCCGCACGGTATAGACCACACGCCTCTAACGTATGGCAGCGGCGAACGAACCTACATTTGATTGTGTTTTAGAAACCCTTGACTATCATTTCTTTGTAATATTTATGATTTTGTCCTTTTCGATAAAACTTTTCCCAGTGGGTAAACAAACTAAAGAAAAAAGCAATTGAGATAGAGGAAATACAATGTTATGTACTTTATATTATTTCTTAATTTGACAAACCAGTTAAACCGGTAGTAAATAAGTTCTCAACCACATTTCGGCCGAGTCTCAAAAATTTAATCAAAATTCTATTTATCTTCGTTGAGAAGTACTTATCACAAGGGGCTTCAATTTCAATTAAATTAAATCTTCACTTATACGGGTTAAATAAAGTTAACTGTAGATCACCAGTCGATCATCTGTGACGCTTGTGAGCACGTTTCGAAGATTTAAAAGCTGTCATAAACAAAATATGTATTGAAGACCTCCCGCTCAGTTAATGTTGTATGTAAATTATTTCCCAAATAAATTCATTGTTTGTCCTGGAAATGAGCACACAATGTGTGCCAGAGGCTTGCGGCTTTGTTTGTACAGTGTTGAAACTCCGATATGACGTCATATGGGTACAGTAATACAGTTCACACTCGGGCAAACTTACGCAACTTGTATGATTACAGGAAACTTGCATTTCAGGCGACTTTACAGCCTTCATGTCGACGTCGGAGTACTCTGGTTACCGCAAACACAAAAGGAACTTTGATGATATGCACGTTATTAAGCTAACACTTTGCTAACAACATTAGGCAAAAACCTTGCCAGGATGACGCAACGTAAACCAATTAGTTCTCTGTACAAACTTATTATTGTTTTAACAATCTGCCCATTTACAGAATCATAATAACAAGAGTCACCTTATTTGTATATTGTCGAAACAACGACCAAAACCAAAACTAAAATTACACCTATCATCATTAACGAATGCCTTGTAAGTGTAAACTAAATCGCAGCTCGCAGTTGACTTGAGACATCTAATAAAATATTTACTTCAACGCTTCAGTCTTAACGATAATGCTGCGCAGTGACATGTTAATTGCTGGAGGTGTCAGCACGACAACAGTGAAACGCTTGACGTGACGAAGGGATGACGTCTGACACGACCAACTAAACGGCAACGCAGCCATTAGTACCCTTACTGATGTTTAAACTATCCATGTAAATGTGCGGTGAAACAATGATTGCGGTTGAATAATCAATTACCTATACCTACTTTCATTTTATTAAAAACCACATGCCATAAACGGTGTGGTTACAAACAAGTTACACCTTAATAAACTTGTATTCATACTATTCATCTCTATTTAATTAGATTTAGAAACCTAATTCATTCGTTACAACATTGATCACAACAATGGTGTCAGTGTGGCCGGATCTAAGCTTCGTTTTCTTTTTACAATTGCCTTTAATCATTTATTGAGCTTAACATTTTTGGGCTCGAGAATAAAAGATAGAGACGTGAAAGTATTCGAGGTGCAGCGATTATTATTTTTGGAAATTTTATGTGAGAACTTCGGATAGGTATTTACAGTATTTTAAAGGATATGCGAGAACGTGCCGAGAACTGTTTCCCACATACGATCACAACGGATATTTACCGAAATAATTTTGTTCATATTTTTATGATATCTTTTTCGGTCAATTTGAATTCTGGGGAAATAATCGGACCTCCCACGTCGTCCACGTAACGATCTCACCGTCCACAACATCTACTACTCAATACCAAATGAACTGATGCGGTCATTTGGGATAACTGGCCACCGTTCGACCGTGAATACCTTACAAATGAATAATTAGACATTAGCGTCTTAAACTGATTAGTATCAATTCAGAATGTAGATTGCAATTCGCGTTTAAATTGAAATTACAATACAATAGTTGTATCTATCAAAAACATGACGTAACCAGTCAATACAATAGCAAATAATTGTTGAGTTAACTGTTTAAACGAATTAATTTATTACCCCTCGATTGTCATAGGGGTAGTAATATCGATATGCGTATAAATAAGTCTTTGTGCTGGCTAGAGTAACAGTCGACCCACTTGAAATATCTACCCGGGGACAATTTGTTCTCTAGAAAAATAGTCAAGGGTTATATTTGCGGTAGCATTGTGTGGTTTAAAGACCCATAAATCACGTTCCCTGCACTCCAAGTTCGAGCAGAGTGCACCAGGTGGTCCACACTATTTTTAAACTCTGTTTATGTACCAATAAGGGAATAAAATTTATTTTACGAGTTCCTTTCATATGGTTTTTGATTCATGGGTAAGAGTTTACAATTGATTTCAGTATCGGGTTCGTTAGGAGTATGTGTCGATGAGTACACACATGTACTCATCGATGTGTGAGGCTTCTGTACAAATGTAAGCACTGAATGGTTTCCCGAGACACGTGAACACTGAGCGGCGAGCGCGTCTGCTTGGCAGCTGGCGAACATGCTCTGCGAACCGTGATGTTTTTTGCAGAGACCTTGTTCTGAACAAGTATTTGAATTTCAGCAACGATATTTGATATAACTACGAAACTCAACACCCACTCGAAATTACGCATGCTATTGTAATCCTTTCACAATGTATTAACTATATTATATTACCTGTGTTAGCCTTCGTAGCACGTAAAATAATTTTCTAAGGTGTCCCAAGTGCTTTACGATATACGAAGGAAATTCCTAGCGTTCTCGAGTGTCGCGTAACGCGGAGGCTTTAGACATTTAAGAGAATTTATTATTAATAGCTGCGTAATAAATCGTTTCTCGCACTTTAAATTCCATAAATTTAATAGAAATACCTACGTCATAGCTACGATTTCCTAAGTAAGAGTCGACTACTGTGAGTAAGTACATGTTTTACGAAATACTGGTGAAGTACGAGGCAATTACTGCCGACTGCCGCACTAATTGTGGCTAATGTATTGCGCATTACCAATAATAAGGTTCAGAGCCGTGTTCCGTCAGTGCCGATGCCGTGCCGCTCCTGTGCCGTTCATTAGAGGCATCATTTAGTACCTGTAAGCGCGAGCAGCGTCCCGAGCCCGCAGAGCGCACTTCCGGTCAAGCGCTTTAGTCCCAATCCCAACGCACTTGCGTAACATCCGCTGCTATAACGAATGTAAACATTTCAAGCTCACACCATACCGCATATGAATCTGAGCTCTCATTTCAACAATTCATTACCAGGAATAACTTTCATGAAACATTTCAGAGGCTAAATAAAGCACCTACTTACTAACATCCTAATAAGTAAACTTCTATTGTGTGTTTAATTTCTAGTGGCGAGATCCGGGAAGTTCTATATAAGTGCATGCACGTAAAATAACGTAAGCTTAGTATCGTAAGTACACAATACCTACTTGTAAGACTGTAATGTACTTATGATGAGACCTCGCTTCTAGGTTTGCACAGATGTGGATCGAATATGGTACCTTGGTAACAATGAAGGAGAGAACGTAATAAATATTGAAGTTTTTACATATAGTTACTTATTGGCTGTTTGCTTAAATATAAATGAATTTGTCTCACATGATACGGGCGGTGACTAATCCGTGGTTTAAACTTGCGCAGCTAAGCCAGACGTCTCCTGAGTGCCGAACAATGATGGTACAAAGAGCTTTGTTTGTCACCACTCGCCAGACGAATCTGTGAGAAGTAATCTTGTTCCCATCGGCCATCGGGCTGCGCAGGCGCACTGACGAGTCCTCGTCGCGCTCTGCGCAGGAATGCGTCGTAAATCATAGCCTATAGCCACTTATACCCTTAGCAGAGACTCGCCTTCTGACACCGCTTGCCGCCTGTCACTGGCGTTAATTTATAAGCTGATATGTACGGGCTACCATTTAAACAAACAATTATTGTTTCTAGCCCATTTACCATAGTAATGATAACTATCTATTGCATTCTTTACAAATAATTTATAAGTAGGTAACAAAGATAAATTGTTTTGACTATAATCTTCATCTAAGCAATATTTTGGATTAAAAAAAATTGGGTCACATAAGAAACCTGCCATATCTCCTAAACGTCACTGCAAATCAGTAATATCATTGTAAATCTAAAAACAGTAAATTACAGCTTAAAAAATAGATTTTCTGAACTTTGGGTAGTAACATAATTCAAAATTAAGAAAACAATATTTGTTCTGCTTTTTAAGGTTCCGTAGCTCAAAAGGAAAAAACTTTATTGTCCGTCTATCTGTCTGCCTAAACCCTTTATCTCGGGAACGCGTGGAGATATCAAGTTGAAATTAAAAATTATATACGATCCCTTGAAGCTGTGAAAAAATCGAACTTCTAAGTTAACGAATAAAAAAGATACGGCCGTTTATTTCGACACTCTCAAGGGAATGAAAATTCATAAGGGTACTTCCCGTTGACCTAGACCCTGAAATTTGGCATAAAGCAAGGCTCTCATAGCAAAAAATCTGGAAACGCGATTCGGAAAAATATTCGTTACTCAATTCGGGTTTTCCTGGGTAAGTTTATACGGTACCCTCAGTGCCCGAATCCGACTCGCACTTGCCCGATTTTTTTTTTCAAACCAAACTATCATTATAAACAATTTTTAGGTGTGGCCACAGTATTCACTTGAAGAATGTACACAAATTATTATCATTGTACTAAGTGTGTAAGAAGTAGCCGGAGTACTACAACAATAATACTACGAAGAGTACTTCAGCAATTTCAAGAGATCGGCATGAACATCAGAAATCCTGGAAATGGAAGACCACGGTGCACAACTACACGAGAAGACAGATTCATCGTGAGCACTATGCTAAGGTATCCACATCTCCCCACAGGTGTTCAGGACCGAAACAGTCTTCAAGAAATTCACCATAACAATGTGAGCTCCGACACGATACTGCGGCGACTTTGTGAAGTTGATACAAAACCTTATAGACTAGCAAACGAGTTGATAAGTTTTACTCAAGAACACGTCCGATGGACAGATGAAGATTGGTCCAGGGAAATGTGGTCCGATGAGTCTAGATTTTTTTTGTTTACACTTAACCAGGAGAATATGTCAAGCGTGTTTTGAAGAAAATGTGCCATTCGGTGGAGGATTAGTAACAGTCTAAGTGAGATATCTACAAAGTGTCGTGCAGAATTAGTGAAGATAGAAAATTGTTCTCTGACTACATTCAAATGGGGTGAATAGAAACTCAGGGGTGAATAGAAACAAAACTTCAAAGGGTATTTTCACGACATTTGAATATTTTTTGCAGCTTTTAACTATATAAATTAATTAATTAATTGTTATTCTAAAAAGTCGATGCTTTGTTAGAAGTCGAATAATATGATATCAAAGCAAAGTTTTGTATCTTTTCACCCCTGCGTGTCTATTCACCCCGTTTTACGGTACTGTCAAAAACTTAATGAATGTGGGCACACATTTAATTTTTATGCTCGATAATGCGCAACCATATTATAGTGTTTAAGGATATCGGTTTTACTTGCGTCAAGTGTTCAGCTCGCAGCCCAGACTAAGGTCAATCCCATAGAACATTCTTGGGACAAGCCCATGTGTTAAACAACGCTCTTCAGCACCAGCTACCTTACACGAGTTAAAGAGTGCGGTAGTGGAACAATAGTCATACATAGACCAATATCGAATTAAAGTTACGGCATGCCACGTCGGCGGATGAAATACAATACATAAAAACTACAAAAAAGTTTTCTCTTTTAAGATAAACTGCAATGTGTACATTTATTGTCATAAGTTAGAAGTTTTTTTTTTACTATTTAATTAGATTGAATTGTGAAAAATGTATATAGTCATTTACAATACACTACAGTTTTATGAATATTTGCGACCCGGAATTTTTGCGGCACAATGTACTTCACGATGGCGCAAGACTATTCAGTTAATCGGTCCACAGGAATGCGTTGGAAATTGAACTAAACAAGTGGAAAAACTTTGAGTCACTCTGATAAAAAAGATCGCAAAATACACCGTGACAGTATCGAAGTCAAACAGATTACGGAAGCAGCAACGAGCAATGACCGAGCACGAGCAGGCCACGGTACGACACCGACAGAAATTGTCGCCACGCTTTTTTAACTAAATGCGTAACAACACTAAACACGTTTTCATTCCCCCCGAGCAGACGCAGGGTGGCTATTTTTGCTAACTTTACTCGTATACCAAAAGGACCATTGTAATAAATGTGGGTGGAATATTTGTTACCAATTTAGCAGCGGTTTTAAAGACAATAAAAATAATTGAATTTAGCTTGCTGCACATTTGCACGAGTAACATAATTAAACAGAAACACCCACAAAAAAAAATAGTTTTATGGTTTTCAACAGTAACAGAAAATATTCCTCGGGTTGTAGTTTGTAGCCACCCGCTACGAGTGCTACGCCACGTAGCGTAGTACGAGTAGTAACGTGTAGGTAATAAAACAGTTTGCGAAAAAATATTGCGTAGAGTAGTATGTAGACGCGCTACGATGCTACAACATTGTCCGAGGTAGGTACTTATTTCTTCTGCCTTCTGGATTGTATGTGAGGAACTGCAGGAGTAAAGAAAGTACTAATCTTAATATATAAAAAGAGAAACTGACTGACAGACACTTCAACGCACAGCCGAAACTGATGATGACGGGATGAAGAGTGTGAAATTTTGCACAAGTTTTCCTTTTACAAACGTAAGCAAGCAAAAAGAGAGGAATTTTTCGAAATATACCTTCTAAGGGGATGAAACGGGGGTCCAAAGTTTTTATAAAGAAACCTACTTCCACGCGGGCCAAGCCGCTGGCAGAACCTAGTTTTGAATAAAATACTTTCATTATTTACTTTGTAACAATAGTTAGTTGCTTAGACTCACAGCCCACGAGGGAACTCCTTATTTTAAAACGTACAACACAATAGGACCTGATAAGTACATAATCTGACTAATAACGTAGAGAGTTCAAAGGCACCGCCCGCTGAAAGGCTTTATTGTCCATCTGGAAGCGCGAGCGCAGCCCCACATGCTCCTAATTAACTTATAAACGTTAGATAGGCGATTGAATATATTCCACACAAGCGGTTCGGTTAAAACCCATGCGTCCGTCTATCCGTTGTATTGCAGCTGCGTACAAAACCATAATTATATAAACGAAATAGGCACGCAATGTGTAAAACAGTTTACTAAGCTTCCTTATATCAATCCGTACAACGTTAAAATGCTATCTCCATCGTTCTCGCACGTTGTTATTGTACAAATATTTTCATTTAAATTGGTTACCGAGATATTTATTATAAGTAACATTATTATCATACCTCGGTTAACTTTCTCGAGTGCCTTTGGACAGTGTAGTAATGATATTTTAAGCGTAATTTATTCGGATTGGTCGACAATGAACTTGTCTGGAGATATTTGCTTAGGGTCCGGCGACCGGTGACGGCGCTGTCGCCGGCGCCGGCTCGTGGGCGGCTGTCTGTAGGTACCGGGTTGCGCAACATCTGGGAAGCTAGGCCTCGCGCCGAGCCCGCGAGTTCATGTGACAATGCTACGAACTCGCCACAACGCATTAGCATTCTACCGTTAACTTCACTACCTGCCAAGGCAACCTAATGAAACGATGTCAACAATAAAATTAATAAACTATCTATATTGATTCTTTGTAACCTGCGCCGTATGTTAATCACGAAGGATATAAACAGCGCTAGTGCACACCTCGCGTGGACTGACAACAATCATCCATTTGCGTTTATTCGAAATGAGTTCATGTTTGATCGATGATTAATAACTGGTTTACCGTTAATAGTTTCTGGCTTTATATTCTAATAATCGATACACAGTTTTCATTCGATTTGATTTAAATGTAGGTAAGTTGATTAATCAATAGTTCTTGAATAGGTAATGGTGTGATGTTTTAACAAATATAAAATTCTTGCGAAACGTATTGGAAGTTTATCTATTGTATGTTGTAGGGCTCCAATTAGATATACATAACGTTGAAAGTTCTTTAGTGGGTCAGACAAACAAACGATTCCTATTGTATTCGAAAAGAAGAATTAATAAAAAAAACTCATTGAACACTCTCTTTGTATTTCAACAAAGGTTTTTGAATGTATTTTAACTAAATATAAGTATTCAGTATCGTACTACAAAATATAAAGAGACTTCATCTAGGTAGGTTTGTTTTTTAAAAGAGGGAAATCATTTAATGACTACTCTCGCTTTAGGACGGAGCGAGAAGACGTATCAGGCTATTACTGAACAAAACTCCACCTATGTTCCTTCAGTTGCCCTTGGCGTTCTAGGACCACGGGTAACCTTTACAGAAGTCAACCTACGGGCCTGATATTAGGTATCGGCCCAGCTAGACCCCTACGATTTTTGTGACATCTCATCGAGGCGAAGACATGGTTCCCATACAACGTGAAAATTAGCAGTTTCTTCATTTTGCATTAAGTATTTTTATTAAAGATGTTCCTAATCTATACCTATTTAATTAAACGTAAGCATTGTATCTACATAGGTAATAAGGAAATTCTGTATCTTTTTCACAGGTTACATAAAAGATGCGAGTAAGTATCACATCTGCGAAAACTTGCATTTATAACAAAATCATCTAACAGGCTTACCTAGCAGGTAAATATTAATATTTACAATAAATGTTCATATCAAAATTAACAATAAATTAAAGACACGATAAAGCAGAAGAAAATATTAAAATGAATGAAGTTTCAGCGTTTATTTACATCCATAAACTTCCTAAAAGCGTTACACAGTTAACAACTTAGCTAAATTGAACATTAAACATTTTTCTTTCTTTACTCAAAAGAAAGTCTCACGCTAATGTTGTTAAATAAAAAGTCACTCATACAAATGAAGTTGAACTAAGTTCCGACCATAATCGACAGCTATTATACAAATGGGAAGACGTAAATATAAACAATAGCACTTTAGTCTCAGAACTTAGCTTTACTTAAAAGTTCAACCGGCTCAATATTTTTGACAGCAATATTTATTCTTAATTTGGTTATCTTTTTTCTTATTTTATCTTTCTTTTTTTTTAATTAGGCAATACATATATAGATTTATCGTTGTATACTTAACTTGCATAGTAATTAAAAGCATTTATTTTTGTAGTTTTCTGGCAATCTATTACACATACTCATAACAATTAGGTGCAAACGTAGGCACTGTAGATTATACATACATATACATATATTTTATGTATAGGCAAACCATACTTCATAATATTCAAACTTGTATATAATTAAATAAGTAATTAATTTTCTTCTCAAAAAATTATAATGAATTATTCTAGGTACCTGCAACAGTAAATGAAGCGGTCCACTAACTCTGCAGGCTGGTGCAGGTGCCTGGTATCCCCACAAACAGTTCCAAGGCATTTTACATAGTCATTTTAAAAACAAAAAATATTCAGTGTCATAATTTTCAAAAAATACATCACATCACATTGCACAAAATTTCAGGAGAGCTTTTAATACGTTTTATTTTCTTATATGTCAATAAGGTTTTAAAAAAAAGTGTAAATAAATCCACGTTGGTGTGAGATAATCGGGTGGTTGCACATACGAGCAGCCGCGAACACAAGCAACTTGTGACTGAGCTACCGAGGCCGGAGGCGCGGGCCCAGCTGATTGCACTCCTGAACCTCATCACTAGTTCAGTGGCAATCTCGGATACTTCTCTCATCTGAGTATTGTCTACATAGCTACGTGAAACCAATGCATATTTCAGACGCCTAAAATATTCATTGTGGACCTAAGCAGATTCATACAGCTACAAAGTCCGCCAGAAACATTAATAAGAGTCGAGAAGTCAATTATATTATTTCAATCACGTCGAAATACTCAGGTAAGTCAGGTAAGCAATACTGAATACGTTACTGTTATTGGGTAAAGTCAACCATTTTGGCACTTCCGTCATTCATTGGTAACGCTTCTATTATTGTATCTGTGCCTTTGTAAGTTTATTCATAAAAAATGAAACAATCTTTGTATCGAATTTACATTGAATAACGTTGCTTTTAAATATTACAGAAAAACTAAAAGCGAGAACGCAATTAGGTAGAGACAAGAACAACATAAAACGAAGATTAAAATAAGCTTTTATATCATCTCCGAAATGTAAACTGGAGCCGTCATACACGGAGTCCATCTCTACACTTTATGGACATGATATTAACACGCATAGAGCACTTTAAATCCATTAAAACATTCCCGGGATAACGTCTCCCTGGCTGGCTCCTACATTATCTTGCTAGGATTGTCCTACTATAACTTTCAAATCGGTTAAGCAGACATCAAACTGTCACTTATGAATTTCGTAATGAGTTCATTGACTACACTATCTTAAATTTTTTCTAATAAATATATAGAGCGTGCGACACTTCATGCTTGACTAAGTAACTCGATATGCTTAGAAGTTTTAATTCCCCGTCATGGGAAAGCGGCTTTTTTTGAATGTTTTGATCTCTACAAAGTTAAGTTGGTCGGTTACGTATTCTTAATGAAAGTAAGTTTTGTAAGTGTGAGTCTCAGTATCTATAAGAACAGATAAATCTTTAATGTGAAACAAACAAACCTGCAACAACAAATGCAGCGGCGGACTGACCGCGAGTGGTTGCTGGCGGTCCCGCGACCACGGACAGTTCCAAGGCATACTTCTGATCTTGCAAACCCTTTTTTGCACTGCTGACCTTACCACATTACAAATACGTAAGATTCACCGCCACAATTGGTTTATAAAGGACTTAACAGTTGGCCCATTAATTTATAGCTACTTGAATTTATTGCAGAACAATGACGCTTCTGAATGAGCTTTCGTTATCTAACATAGCGTAAACATATTCGCGGCAGTGAAGGTGCTAGCACTACGTAATGCGTGCAACAGGATCCGGGAGCGTACGCATGCGTGCGGTCGAGCGGACGCGCGCCTCCTGACTAGCTCGGGGCTCCGACAGCTCGCCTCTCCAGGATACTATCCCAAACACTCCCGACATTCGGGCACACGCCCCCCGCCGGGACTGCGGGAATGAAGCACGAAAGGGCGAGCCGGTGCGGTACCTAAATACCGCGAAGAATTTCATGCGTGCCTCAGATATTTTGGACTTCGATTGAAGTGGGTTCAAATATATGGGCAAGTATAAATAAATGCATTGGGCATAGGAATTTGAGAATCAGGCACTTGCTAAGCGTTCATGCTCAAAATATGTCATTTACATTTGTTTAAAAAGTATCAATTTACATATTGAAATATAATTTTATATAAATCAATGAATTTATAAAGTATTACCAATTTTTTTGTTTATTATCATTGTGAATGTGAGAACTATAGTACTAAATGAAATTATTTTTTTAGCAATTTTAACACGACCTACCAAAAAGTCCTTTCTTTGATAATTATCCGTCGAATCGTTAAGCTCCTTAAAGTCCTTTGTTGAGCTATACAATTAATACTGACAAATGCTTACACTTTTTGGATATAAAGTACACTCAAATCTGTGTGATTTTTCCCTGAAAAGACCATCTCAGGCACTAATCTTCATGGTGCTCTTATGATTTAGGTAACCATTAGGTACTGTATGGACTTTAAAAGAGACTTTAACCTCTGAATTTTTTCGGTGTTTCTTCTCAGGGTAGTCAGCTAGGAAACACAAGTGAGGCCTAGTTCAAATTGACAAATAAAATTGACGTGTAATGTCATATTTTATCCATTTGTGAAATAATAGCAAACGCTACAGTTACCACTGTAGCATCACAACAGCAGGTATCACACGATACTGCTCATCCGACAAATGCCGAGCAATTTACGTTTTGTTCTATTTCGAGTGACCTCATCAATTAATTTACTCTATCGACGGTGAATGCGTTAATTATACTAAATTAGCATTTACGTAAGCCTTTGAGGCCATCATTGCTATAGATAGACGAATCTTTAATCATAACTAAGTACTTGTAAATATATTGATAGAGCGAGAGGTTGGTATAATAAACACTAACATTATTATTTTGTTATTATGACCTACTCCTAGTCTATCTATTATGTCATCTCTCTATCTAATCGAAGAATTATTTACTGTTGTTCGTTATCATCAAGGATGGAACTGTTAATTAATCAATGTAGTTATCTAAAACTTCGAAACAGCTCTATCAATAATAAAAATGTATGCTGCTCACCTTTATACAGTAAAAGCTCAGTGAGCCCAAGTGAGCCAAATAAACAAAACAATGCTTTTTCAAGGTCGCACCATACCCCAAGGAAGTCTAAAACAATAACACCTAAAGGCGATCCCGAAAGGCAGTCCCGAATATCTTCAACGTGAAATAGTACTTAGATACTTACGAACGAACCACATTAAATGACAATGCCCTTCAGATTTCATGTCGCCAATTCAAATACTTAGATATCCTAATACCTACCTTCCCTCCCTGACATTTCAGTCTAAGGCCTCACCGGCAAGGCTACATATTGTATACCACTTTACACCCTTAGTGTTTATTGTATTTTGACGGGGGTAACATAACATTTTTAAAATTTCACTGAATTTAATTTTTCTTACCTAAAATCTAAAAACATTCAAATGTCCTGTAGTACCTACCAACCTAGGTACTTGTACAGAGTACTGAGTCAGCCTCTTATCAAGCACCTTCAATTAAACAAAAAATAAATTTACCCATGTAGCTGCTCTACTAACATATCTTCCAATATCTATACTTATAATAAATCTGTAGAAGTGAAAATTCTGTACATTGAAAATATCAAAAAAATAAATGGCATATTACTACTGGGGGTATTACTAGACCGACAACGAACCCAAAAATGTGATTAAAAAAAAATTTGTCTGTCTGTCTGTCTGTTTGTTCAGGTATCACGCAAAAACTACCGGTTCGATTAAGATAAAATTTGGTATAATTACTCTTTAATATCCTGGGTCCTCAGGGTACTTTTTATCGCGGAAAAGTATATACAATAAAAAACAAACTTAATTTTGCGGTTCAATCCCTAGACCGGATTACTGTACCAACCGCAAATTCACCCGTAGTGGAGTTCACTACACGCTGCACACGGCTAAGATACTATAATATTTTATCTTAAGATACAATATCGCTCCCCATACAATTCAATGGACTATCACACACGACGAAGATAATAAATAATATTTCATATTTTCGTATCTCAAAAAACCTAATAAAACCTTTTCGACTTCTACGCGGACGAAGTCTCAGGCAAAAGCTAGTATTTAAATAAATTAAAAAAAAAAACTTACCCCTGTATAAATTAAAAGATCCTTATCTTTATTTCGAAACCATTGCGCCCATTTCATAATTTCTGTGACACTGAAAATATTACAAAGAAATACTAAACTGACTGTTAATAAACCAATAATTAACCACGTAGAAGTATCTAAAAACTGCTCTATCATATTAGAGCTATATCAGAATAGCCATTTAAATTCTGTCGAATTTATAAAGGGGAAACCAATGTCGGATGTGGAAAACTCGTTACAAAATTGTGTTCGTTGTGAATCTCCGAGGAACAATGAGTACTTGCCAGCGCGCACTCTGTGCGGAACAACGCGTTCACCAGTTGCTAATTGCTTGCTACAATTACCAATGTGTGAATTTCCTTCCTGCATTTAATTAAATTAAATTGGTAGGGTAAAGTAACTCAATAAAACATAATATGTTGCCCGTATTCTCTAATGGGGTTGGCCGATGTTTAGTACCTTTCTATTCTTCGTTATATAAATAGGTAGGTTTCCATATTCTGCTAGATTTACGGGCACCTACCCAGACTCTGAGCTCCTACTAAGATACTGCTATTCAGGGGCGGATCGTGAAGTTGTTAGGCTCTGGGCTAACACTGTTAGGAGGCCCACCTTAGTCAAATTAATTTGCATTTTGTCAAAAATCAGTTTTGTATTTTTCCTGAAGTTTACTTTTTTGATAACGATCGATCACTGCACAAATATCGTCCCATTACCTGAGTAACCTCCAGCTGGTTGAGTTACTATGGCTAACTTGAAAGACTTTGAATAGTAGCTATACTTTAAAACAGGCTGAACTTGATCACCAACGTTGAGTATTTGTAAACCATCATTGACCTGCCGTATTAGCAGCGATATCAATGATTAAACAGTTACTTAATTTGTTTACTGTGATTAAACCGTCCTGTAGATTATTTTCAATGAGGCGTGGGCCTGGGGGCCTTTGTATCTATGGGGCCCTGGGCTGCAGCCCATTTAGCCATTAAGTAAATCCGGCCATGCTGCTATTGGAATCCAGTAGGTAAGAGACTTTTTTCAGGGGATCGATGCCACCATCATGACCGCTCAACACTCGTTCTTGCTCTAAAACATACCCAGAAGGCAGTTTAAATCACGGATTTTAACAACACTCACAATAACACGCGTGGTGTTATGTTTAACAAAAGTGAATAGACAGTCAGGTCTTTTCTTAACTTTGATGATGATGATACCTTTTTGTTTGAGAGGAGTTCAGAAAGGGTTTGACTGAGGTAAATAAATGTTTTTTTTTTCTATAGCGTAAACTAGATGAGGCCGGTGTTTTCTACCTGTCTACCCAAAGAAGAAACACCGAAACCAACTCAGGGGTAAAAAGTCTCTTTTAAAGTAAATATGTAATGGTCAAATCATATGATAACCATTCAGATTATCTAGTGTCTCAGATGGTCTTTTAAAGTAAGAACCAGACAGATTTAAGTGGACCTATTCAATCAGTGCAAGCATTTGTGAGTATTCGTGTAGCTCAAACTTTGGACTAAGGAACTCAACGACTTGACGAACAATACCAAAGAACCTCTTGGGTAGGCCGCATCAAATACTCAAAACTGCCAGACTTCATGTTAAAATTATAGAAAAGAAAAAGTAATACACATAGTCCATAAGTTCACAATAATAAAATAAAATTTACGAAAAAAAAAAAAAAACTATTTTTTTCACTTTACAAAGTTGCTTATTAGCATAGCATAGCATAGTCGGCCTTATAATGTTCCCACTGCTGGGACCCAGGCCTCCTCTCTAGGAGAGGGATTGGGCCGTAATCCACCACGCGGGCCCAGTGCGGTTTGATATTTATATTATTTTACTATACTTCATTAAGTCAGGAAACTATTGAAAATAAGTGCGAGACTAGGAGCTACAACGTCGATAATCGATTTTACAATATGCACAGAATTTACCCATAAATCTTTAGTCTTTTTTACATTTAAACTTTTAAAAGTTTTAATTATTTCTACCGTAAGTCACATGTTCGAAATTGAAATCGGAATCGCAAACTTAAACATTTTCTTTAAGCAGAGATTGCAGCAGAGGGTGATGAGTTCAGAGATTTTGTAGTTAATATGGAGATCTCCGAAAAGAAGTTTTCAAAATACGCGGCAACTTGAGAGTCCGATTTGATCACATTGTCATCAATTACAAGCTATAGTCAATATATGGTTTTTTAGACCTTCCAGTTTCACTATTTATAACATTCCAAGTCGTTTTAATTATATTATTACTATTTTCAATTTTAGAACTCTTATAACGCGACTTTGCAACAGAGCTTACCTTAAATAATTTTGAATAATTTCTTACATATAAACTAAATTCAGCAGTGTTAACATGAATCCTTTCATCATACAGCTCATAAAGCCAAGTTATACATACTTTTGTGAATACCAATAGTAGCCCATTCATCGAAAGATAAGTTACTATTAACTGAAATAGTCTTAGGTGTGTTCGTATGAAGGAATTAAATTGCTTACAGTAGATGTTAAAAAAGCCTTCTTGATATCATCTAATGTTGAAAACATTGGAAAATTATCAATGAGTCTAGCTTTAAAAGTTTCCTAACGACTCGCAGTTTTAAGGTTAACAGTGATATTCTTTTTAGCCACTTTGATGTTTGGGTTTCGAAAATTAATTGCCCGCAATGATCAGAATCTAGTAAATTTATAATTTGTTTGTGGCTAGGGACATCATCTGTATAAATATTATCTATGCAAGTGGCACTAGTAGGAGTAACTCTCTGGCTCCAAAAACAAGTTAACAAGATTTTAGGACTGAAATCAACTTATAATTTTACTATATGAAGTTAAATTTTCTAATAGATTAATATTAAAATCATCACAAGTGTGTACTTGTTTAATTTAAAAATCTTATGAAACACTTCATTCATTACCTTTTCAAAGCAGTCAATACAATCCAGAAGAGGCTGGTTTGTACACACTTAATATAAACGCAAAAAGGTCCAAAATACATGGTTTTTGGAACTAAAACTGAATAACGGAACTATTGGGCGGAGCGAGAGGGTGTGTCAGACTTGGTTTACTGACTAAAAACCCACTACTGTTCCTTCGTTGCCTTTCAAACCAGGGCCGAGTCTTCCTTTCAGAAGCAGACCCTTAGCCCCAGTAGGCTTCGACCCTGCTGGGCCCCTACAAGCTATTACGATAATACACTTATATATATGTGTGCTTTTTTATATTTTTTTATATTATATAATTAATAACATTCATTTAAACAGATTTTTTTTAATAATATTTAAAATAATAAAATGGCTATCTCCGTGCCCCAGCCGCCGCAACTGGAGTAGCAGAGCGATCCCCGGACACCACAGGCGCGGGCACGCCGAGGAATGGGTAACCCGCCCGTCCAGCTGGTTTGGTATCTAACCATCCAGATCGAGCCCAAGTCGTCGACGACGTGTAATGTTCAACGCGCGTCTCAAAGAGATGTCAGCAAAACCGTAGGGGGCTAGCAGGGCCGATTCCCGCTAGAGCCACGGGGAATTGCTGAAAAGGAAACCCGTGGTATGAACGTAAATGGCAACTGAAGGACATAGGTGTAGTTTTAGTCTGTAAAAGTCTGCCCAAGAGCGGGAGAAGTGATACCTAATAATAATAATGATTTCCCAACGCCAAAAAATATTCTTGAACTACGCTAGTACCTAATAATTACTGTCGTATGTGTGTCACCAAGATGAAATTGTTTTTTCCAGTCATTCCCGAGACGAAATCCATTCATTAATGGCCGCCTGAGACATATTTATTCAGTACCTACACTTTCGATGCAAAGAAAAATAGACCCAAAGAATAATAGACTCAAATAGATCAAAAGAATAATTTACAAAATCAAGTTAAGTTTGGATGTGGATAAGCACACAGGGGGAAAAACTTTTCAAAGGTGTACAGTTAAACCCTCGGGTAAACGTGTATCCTGTTATAATAAATACAGTATTGAAAAATAAAAAAAAAATGGTTTTGATAAATATATATTAGGTAGGTACTTGTAATATAAATAAAAATGCAGGTGGTCAAAAACTTTATTTTAGTGTAAATACAACCCTTGACAATGCGGTAAGTCCCCCCCCCCCTCTTTGAGGCGTGGTTGGAAATACCTCACGGCGTCCTCACCTTTCGCATGACGCAGGTTCTCACCAAACATGGTAAGTTCGGGAAGTTCCTGCACCGGATTCGTGCGGAAGTGACGCCCGGGTGTCGCCACTGTGTAGACCGCCCGGAGGACACGATGGAGCACACGGTGGAGGTGTACCCCGCTTGGGCAGAGCAACGCCGTGTCCTCGTGGGGGCGATCGGCGGCGGCGATCTCTGGCGCCGGGCCTTGGTTCAGGCCATGGTTCGGAGCAAGGAGGAGTGGCAGGCTGTAGCCTCCTTCTGCGAAGCAGTAATGCTAGCAAAGGAGGCGGCCGATCGCGTGAGGCAACGGTCCTTACGCCCTGTCCGGTTACCGGGATTCTGATCCCGATTTCCGGCCACCGTAGGCGCGGGCTTGCGGATGACGAGCGATGGGTGACTCGCCGTCCGACCGTCCGGTAACCGTCCGGACCGAGACCAAGTCGTCGACGGCGCATACTGTTCCACGCGCGCCTCAAGGAGATATCAGCAAAACGTAGGGGCCCAGCAGGGTCGAAGCCTACTGCGGCCACGGCTAGCGTGAAAGCGAAACCCGGGGCCCTGGGAAGAAGGCAAAGAAGGAACAGGAGTGGGATTTTAGTCAGTAAAAGTCTGCGCTATCTCCTGCTCCGCCCAAGAGCGGGCTTTGTCATAAGATGATTTTCATCATCATCTTCCTGCCCTTGTCCCATCTTATTTGGGGTCGGCGCAACACGTTTTTTTCTTCCATTCTATCCTGTCAAAGGTCATACTATCACTAACTTCCTTTTCTTTCATATCACTGTTCACACAATCCATCCATCTTTTCTTTGGCCTCCCTCTCCCTCTCCACCCATCCACATGTATACTCATAACTCTTTTAGTAACATGTGTTTCATCTCTCCTCTTTACATGACCATACCAAGACAAACGATTCCCTTTCAACTTTTCAGTCACTGGCGTGGCTTTCAAACTTCCTCTAATATATTCATTTCTTACTTTATCCATTCTCGTCACACCACACATCCATCTCAACATTCTCATCTCCGCTACATGCAATCTTTTTTCATGCGTCTTTTTCACAGCCCAACATTCTGATCCATACAGTATGACAGGTCTTATCACGGACTTGTAGATTTTACCCTTCAACTTGAGGGGCATCCGTGGGTCACAAATTGTTCCAGTGACCTGTCGCCATTTCATCCATCCTGTATTGATCCGATGTGATACGTCTCGGTCTACCTCGCCATCTCCTTGGATAAGCGACCCGAGGTACCGAAAGTCGGAGCAGATTGGTATGAGCGTTCCAGCGAGAGCTAAGGGCATAGGACTGGAGAGACCACCGAAATCGCAGAACAAGTATTCCGTTTTGGTTCTACTCAATTTCAGGCCAACACTCTCCAGTCTGTGCCACCACACCTCCAATCTGTTCTGGACCTCTAGGCCACTCTCGGTAACCAACACAATGTCATCGGCAAACAGCATACACCAGGGAGCCTCTTCCTGAATGTCCGACGTCAGAGCGTCCATTATCATCAGGAAGAGGTAAGGGCTGAGAGCCGACCCTTGATGTAGGCCGACAGCCACATTGAAGCTGCCAGTGGTGCCCACTGTAGACCGGACTTGGGTACTGCATCGACTGTACATCGCTCGGATCAACTGCACATACTTCCCAGGCACACCTTTCTCCTTAAGGGCCCACCACAGAACCTCACGAGGTACCCGGTCGTATGCCTTTTCGAGGTCGATGAATACCATGTGCAAGTTTTTATGCGCACCTCTGTATTTCTCGCACAGCTGGCGTATAGCAAAAATGGCATCCGTTGTACCCCGACCAGGCATAAAACCGAATTGGTTCTGTGAAATTTCACTCTCTTCTCTCAGCCTTCTTTCAATAACTTTCTCCCAGGCTTTCATAGTATGTGACATTAGCTTTATTCCTCTATAATTGTTGCATTCAAGCACATCACCCTTGTTTTTAAAGATGGGCACCAGGGAACTGTAGCACCACTCATCAGGTATGGCTTCTTCCCGCAACAACTTATTGAAGAACAAAGCTAACCACATCCATCCATCCACTCGCAGCAACTTCCACACTTCAACTGGTATTCCGTCTGGACCAATTGCCTTACCATTCTTCATTCCATTTACAGCTATCCTGACTTCATCCATACTAATCATTCTCACTAGACCCAAATTCACTGGTTTGCTCTCTAAAATCCCATTCCAGTTATTTTCCTCATTCATCAGTCTTTCAAAATAGTCCTTCCACCTCTCTTTGATTTTTTCATCTTCTGATAGAATCATTCCAGTTTCATCCCTTATACATCTTATCTGACAAACATCTCTCGCATTTCTCTCTCTTGCTCTAGCAAGCCGGTATAGATCTTTCTGGCCTGCCGGACTATCCAGTGTATCGTATAATTGGTCCTGTGCTTTTGCTTTCGCTATTGCCACGGCTTTTTTGGCTTTTTTCTTTAAAGCATCATAATCACTTTTTTTCACAGACTTTAAGCTAGTGTTTTCCGGATCTATACGCTGCCATTCCTTAAATTTCCTCTTTTTTTCCTTCAACACAATCTGTATATCTATCGACCACCACCATGTATCCCTATCTATTGTACCCTTTCCTCTCGTCTCTCCTAAAATATCTTTCGCTGCATGTCTAATACACTCAGCAATCTCATTCCAGCTTTCATTTATACTTCGATCATTCATGTCTCCCATCTCTATCATTCTGTCCACCACTCGCTCCCTGAACTTCTTCGCACAGTCACTCTTCTCAAGCATATGCCATTTTATTTTAGGAGGGGGATGCTCTTTGCTTTTTTTGTTATGGAGCTTGACTACTGACACCATAACCAGGAGCCTGTGCTGTGAGACTAGGTCTTCTCCTGGTAGCACTTTACAGTCTTTGACGTGCTTTAGTTGATTACGCCTAACCAGGAAGTAATCGATTTGCGTATTGTGGTTACCGCTTTTGTACGTGACCAGGTGTTCGTCTCCTTTCTGGAACCAAGTATTGGCTACTGCCAGGTCAAATGCAGTAGCAGATTGCAGCAGCGTCTCCCCTTCACTATTCGGACTTCCAAAACCCCATCCCCCGTGTACTCTTTCGTAAATACCTCTCATTCTTCCCACATGTCCATTAAAGTCACCTCCAACAATCAATTCCTCATGTACAGGGATGGCCATTAAAGCTCTATCAAAATCCTCCCAAAACTTCTCTTTCACCGTTTCATCGCATCCTACTTGTGGTGCATACACACTAACTACATTCAACATTACATTCTCTAACATAGTCTTCACAACTATAAGCCTATCATTAATCCGTTGTACTTCCATCACGCTTTCTTTCAATTTGCTGTCTAACACTATTCCTACACCATTTCTTTTACCATCACTTCCACAGTAATAAAACTTATATCCCTCACCAATTTCTCTCGCTTTTGTTCCTCTCCATTTTGTTTCTTGTAAGCACGCCACGTTTATTCGTCTTCTTTTAAATACATCCGCTAACTCTCTGGCCCTTCCAGTCATTGTCCCTACATTCCAACTTGCATACCTCAATCTCGTTTCCCGAGCTAGCTTCTTACGTTGCCCCCGCCCGGGATGGATGATTAAGATGATTTTCAAACCCAATAAAAAAAAACCCTTGACAATGCAACTCTTGAATTCCGAAATCCCTCTGAATTAGTTAAATATTTATAAAAAAATACTTTTGCCTGAAAAGCTGTCAAAACATAAAGAAGAATTTCAGTAGTTCATACGCAATTCAGAAATCTTTGGCAAAATCTAAAGTCTAACTTTATTTTGGTGTTATAATACCTAGTTGTGTTGTAGCAAGGAATTTCTAATTAGGTATTTATTTTTATGACTAAACACGTCAAACTTATAACACTCCTCTTTTCCGTCGGGGATTAAAAATCTTTAGCTTCAGTTCACAAAATAAGCACTTATTAGCAAAATGTTAGTCTTGACGAGCTTTCCCACTACCAAAAAAACTGGGCAAGTGCAAGTCGGACTCGCGCCCTGAGGGTTCCGTACAAACTTACCTATGTAAAGAATTCAATTCCTGATTGGAGTCTCGAAGTTCTTTCCAAATCATAAAAAAAAAATTGTGACGTAGCAACAAATTAACTGTTTTCAGATTTATTCCTATATCTGTGTTATAAGAGCTTGCTTTATCCAAAATTTCAGGATTCTGGGTCAACGGGAAGTACTCTAGAATTTTGGTTCCCTTGAGTGTCGAAATATATGTTTTTTGCAACATAAACGGCAATATCTTTTTTTTTCGTTTACTTAGAAGTTTGATTTTTTCACAACTTCAAGAGACCACAGACCTAAGTATATGGTTTTTCAAGTCGATACATCCATGCGTTCCCGAGATAAAGGGTCTTGACAGAAAAACAGACAGACGGACGGACAAAAAAGTGATCCAGATAAGGGTTCCATTCCTTCCATTCCAGGTACGGAACCCGAAAAAGAGGGGTGCTATATTAAAGTTTATCGTGTCTGTCTAAGGCATTATAGCTCATAAACGAATAAACCGATTTAAATCTAGTTTCTTTAGTTTGGAAGATAACTTGATCAAAAATGTTTTTTTTTTAGTTTATTAGATAGGTATGAATTAAGATTTTTTTCAGCAATTAGAAGATCATCAGTTTTTTTCTAGTTGATGAAGGGATGTGAGCAACTTCCATGTATCTAATCTATTCGAAATTTGGTAGGTATTATGTTACCTACTTCAATGATATTGGAAGAACATATATTAACTCGATGATTCAGCATGACTTAGAAAGTGCAGAATGCTCAAACAACTTCTTACTTACCTACCTACAGCAGTGGAATCGTGTCGCTCATTGGGTTGACCACCATGAATAGATTGGTAACCTTGACCTGATGATACAGCATGCAAAATGTCATATCGATTGAACGAGAAATCGTTCAATCGATATGACATTTTGGTAGGTATAGGTACCTACGTTGTAGTACCGTGGTGATAGTCGATCGTAGATTAATAATGTTATATCTATTTCACAGGTCCAACTCCCAATGGACTTCCAATTAGCAAAAGTTCTGTTTATAACAAAGGTTCTTCTTAAAAAACTCTTTTCTTCACAAGTCCTCCCGTCGCGGGGAGCCTCGCCCGTTTTGCTACGTAATAATACATTAAAGTTCTCTATCGATACGACTACATGCACACCGATAAGGTGGAACTAGCGACACTGCGCAGGTAGTAACCGCCGCACACGACACACGCGCGGTCACGCGGCGTATGCCCACGCGTGTACCGGCTTAACGCAGTATTCACCCAAGGGTTCCGTTTTTTCCTTTTGAGGTACGGAACCCTTAAAAGTTAAATTTTGTTAAAAATATGAGTAAAGGCACACGCCAAGTCGAAGCGTCAATCTAAAAAAGCACATAACAATTTAACCTTATCTCGACACACACATTTCTAACGGTACAAACCAAGTCGCGTGAAAGCGTATACAACCTACAGATTGATGCTTCGCTTCGATTCTGAGTCAAGTTTGGTTCTCTTCATCCTCACGTCGCTCAACGCTGCGGTGTGCTGTGCTATTCTCTAAGGCCCGGCGCCCATTATCAAGTCTGTTTTCTTAGGCCCGGCGCACATTATCGGCATCGGCAAGGAAAAGGATCCTTCGGCATCCCTACATGCATGCCAAAGCATAGTTTTTGGCAATATTCGCTTGCATGTAGGGATGCCAAAGGATCTTTTAAGGGATGCCGATGGATCCTTTTCCTTCCCGATGCCGATAATGTGCGCCGGGCCTAAGAAAACAGACTTGAGCGTAGCGCTGCCCGCAGCGACGAAATCCAATAGTATAATCCAATGTACTTTTAAGTCTATTGAATTGTACGTTTTTGGATTTCGTTCTGCATCCAATTTTCTTAGAGAAAAGCACGACTGGACACATATCCTATAGTTGTTCTATATGTATTATTCCAGGTCTGGATGTCTTGTGTACCTATGTGAGTTTAGGTGTTTGCGGACTTTATTCATAGTGTGGGATAAGTTTAAAAAAAAAAAAAAATCCTAGACATTTACGATTAGGCGTCCAGCCCCACATACAGCAGAGTTATGCGTTCTTATCAAGAAACCAAAGCTTGTCACTTGTCATCAGGTCTCACCATATAGGCAATACGCTTGGGATAAGGAATTTGATAAATAAAAACAACACTTATTTAGATATTAATATATTTTCGAATCTAAAATGTACAAAAAAATACAACTTAAATGTTATGTACTCATAACGCCTGATTTCATCAATGAATAAAATATTACAATTCAAACATTTTGAAGGATTAGTACGTGACGTGTATGTTTTATTAATTGACAGTTACTAAATGGTAAGTGACCCGGAACAAGCTACTAGGAACAAAAGGAGCTTTTAACATTCTCGCCTGCTTTTCATTGTAGATTTTCTGTTTTAACAATTTTAATTTTTATCAAAATGTTTGTGCCAAAAGTAACAGTTTCATTATTATTCCTAATACCAGGGCGGTTGTTTAAAATGCTAAGACATTGGATGTACTGACATTGCAACTGTACAGATTTCTTTGTATCTCTTCTAAAATAAACATAACGACCTATAGTTAAATTTCTTATTTAATCAACCATCACTTCATAACAACTTTGGTTGTGTATGCTAATCGTAAAAATATATGTATTTTAGCTATTTACAATATATAAACATACATACATACAATGCGTAGAAATGCACAGCAACACAAAAGGCCTTAACTAACATCTGAAGAACTAAATAACACAGACTTAACGGCCACTCACAAAAAGGATCATTGTAGAAACAAGGACTAGGTTTCGTTCTAGTTTTCTTTTCTGCTTGAAATGTCCAATTATCAAATATTACAGTTGGAATTCATGACTCAGGGAAACCTGCCGTTGAGCTTATTCCTACAATATTAATAGAAACACACAGCTCTACCATACAACTAATAAAGCACACATTCCCAAAAATCAATTCTGTGAGCGACCAGATCTAAAATCACTATGCAATGTTTAAGAAAAACATAATTAGTTTATTCATAAGTCATAACAGAATGTTAAACCTAAGCAATATTCACAATATAAAAATACCCTTGTACGCAGACGACAGGCCAAGACAAAAGGCATGATTTTATACAAAAAATAAAATCGGCAGCGTACGGGAATGCCTACTTGTGTTAGCGACTGTCATCCTACTATAATAAATATTTTATCACACAATCTTACCTCTAAGTAGAGGTATTTTTAGAAAACCCTTTGTTTATTATCATATTCAGGAAAAACAACAATAACTATAAAATAAATTGATTCGTAATGTAAAATAAGATTGAAAACAAATTATTTTAAACTAATTATGTTTTCCTGCAGAATCAAAGACTCCCGTACCCGTCTATGTTTCTCGTTTCACATTATGCATAGTGATAGTGATTATTAGGCCCTTGCCGCAGAGTAATTTTATGATTGATAAAAAAATATTTCTATTACACATCGATATATCACATTTGTTAATGCAGTCCAATTGTATTTTTTCTGCAAGATTGGATGGAATTTTGGACCCAATTAATTATATTTTAATTTATTAAATTTACTCTGAGACAATGGGTCGTATTTTCTTAAATATAAAATGAAATTGTTATTTCAATCTTCTTAAATAGAATTCCAAATTATATGTAACATTTTAATATATACCAATTTCTCCAGAATTGTAATTATAGAATGTAAAATCTATCATGCTCTTACAATTTATGTTCGACATAATCATTTATTCCGAAAAATTCATAGATTTCAAAACAATATCTGAATTGGGTGTCCCAATTCGGAATCAAATATATTCTAAAAGTAATTAGAAAAAAAAGACTTACAGGTATATCAGCACACACTAGCGTTTTTAAATGATCTTTCTTCAATCTATGTTTTAAACAGTATTGTAGCAGTTTGTACAATTTTGTTGTGAACTAGAAGTTCCAATTGATTCTTACAATGAGGTATTCGTTCATTACACCAAGACAAATATCTTCCTAACACTTGATTATATCTAGACGATTCCCATACATTTAATATCCATTTATAAAGCCATTTAAAATTTAAACGTTCGGTTATCAAAATATTAGCTATAGGAATACTAATCTTCGTTGATGATTTTAGACGTGTTGCAATGATGTCGAAACATGGAGCACATTTGTATAGGATTGAATGACGTTCCTTTTTATAGCTAGAAAATTTAATTACGTACTCTATAATTTAATATAGGAAATAGTAATTTAGTAGCTTATTGAGCATTTATAATAGTGAATTGGAACGTGCGTTTCATTTTATAGTCGTTGTACAAACCGTATTATCGATTTCTACCTTCATCCTTCATATTGGTAGCAGAAGACATACTCGTATGTAATTGACTAAAACAGCACAATTGAAAACATGACGAATAAAACAATATAAGATACTGGATTCTTGACTAAAATACAAGGTATAAATATTATATATTTTTAAACGGCTTATACGAAGACTAAAATGTATTAGTGTTTGATTTTGTACTGATAATTCGACTAAATCAGGAATTAAAGGAACTTAAAGACAGTTTTACAGGTCAGACATTTCATTAATAAGCGACTACAAATGCAATGGCACACATATTACAGAGATATAGTTTAATTTTGCAACTAACTAGACAAAGATTGACTGAATAGGGGTCGAAAAGTAAGATGTTTATTTTCTTACCGTCGGGTGTCCAAAAATGCATTAACTGTCCGTATTAATAAACCGGCATGTCACAACAGCCCTGTACACGCATTTACAATAACTACAGCTATTATGAAAATTGTGTACGTACTACTGTGACATTATAAGCGGTTTTTTATTAGCCAACCTTAATGCAATCTCTGGACCTGATTCTACATTCCATACGATACAGACCTTATTTTTGGAAGACTAAAATTCACCAATAAAAATTCCACGGTATCTACATACATTATCATTAGACGTGAGTCCCGTATAAAGGTAATTTTATGTCAAAGGTATATTGTGTAATAGACTAATTCATCATCTCATGGCAAGGTATCACTACATGTTGTGTGGTAGGTAGACCCATCACACACGAATGCATCAGCGCTAAATTCGATGTAGTTTATTTACAATGATTTTGATCTAGGTATAAGTTATATTCATACTTTTAATGGAATCAATGTGTTTGCAGACTTATGAATTTATACCATATTTTATGCATATTTATTACTAAATTCTATTTCAATTTCAATATTATTATTATTCGTATTACTTTTTTTAAAAGGTGGCTTTGAAAAAATATTCTTTATCTATAATTTTCAGGCACCGATGCTTTATTACGGCATGACTTTATTACACATTATCATTACATATAACAGAAAATTAAACGGTTTCATTATGCAATGGACGTGTTTCAAACGTTATAATATAGTCTTGATTACACAAACTAGTTATGTTACCGTAAATCTGCAAAAAATATAACATTTGTGTACATTTATTATATCCTCGTCGAGATGTTGTAAACTAAGTGACGGCATTTTATGCTGTTTCATCTAGCGACCAGTTACTAGTAAATAAATTTCGTTACCATATATTTATGTATTATGAATGTATTAGACACGGCTACTTCCTTGCCTATTTTCTTATATTTCCATGTAACAAGGCCATCACTTGTACTTTGTTGGTTTGAATTTAACTTATTAACACTGACAGGACTCGCCTCTCTGAAACCATCGTGTGGAATGAATAATGTTGCCATGGTCATCAGATTGCGTAAAGCTTATCTCACTACCTATAGACTGTTTGAGCTGTACTGCTCTAATTTTATCAACAACAATGACAAATTAAATTGGTCAGTGGCCTACAATTCACTCTATTTATTTTTTATGGTATAAAAATATGTTTTTTTAAATATTATATTTCATAGTCTGATTACTTGTTTAACTTGAGTTCTGGATTATCTATACATATTTTGTACGTTCATTATTTAGTTATAGCACATCACATTTTACTTCTTTAATGTATCTACGTCCTAAATTTTATGGTTGGTATTTTGAAAAAGAGTTGTTATTAAAAATTAATTAATACATATTATAAGGAAACTTACTTTTATTATGATCTAAATTGAGTGAACCCCCTGAACTCTTTTAAGTACTTCAAATCGATTAACTTGTTGTCACTCGCCAATAAACTATAAGGACTACGTGTAACTTGCAAACGGTAATGTGCAGGTATTAATCGGTAAAGTATATAAATTCCTGATTAGAAAACAGGGTCCGCGGTAGCATGTACCCTAGCATCAAAGATATGAACACCGCTAACGTTCCTTATTATCCGGATTTGCACTGTTATAACGTTCAGGCTAATAAGCAGACGTCGGAATTGGGTAGAGTTAAAAATGTACTTACACCGATTTCATACAGCGAAAGAATAAAGTGGATATGCCTCAAATCCCGAGATTAATTTTAAAGAGCAGGCTTTTTTTTATGTCACTATCATAAACATAGCAGAAAAAGGAGGAGGAGAAAGTGTATAAATTTGTTAACCTTACCTCAGTTGACGTAGAGAGATCTTTTCCAATGAAAAATATTAATAATATTTGTATGTTTATTATCTTTGTTTTGTCTTATCTATCTCTGAGGTTTTTATTATTAATATTGTTGGCCACACGGGATTTTTCATTAGAAATCCCGGGAAGATCCATATTAATATCAACATTTCGATGCAAATACATGAATAACCCTACCTAATTCCGACCTCTGCTTATAAATCATGGCCCCATATACAAAAATAAGGGAGCAACAATACTGTTAACCACTCTGCTAAACGTTCTACCAATGGATATTTTTTAAATTTAAGTTACACAGATTAGACCGTTATTCGGATACACACCACACCCCAAAGGTCTTAGTCATATTTTATTATTATTATACTTTAAATTTAACGTATATTAATTTATTATTAGATAATATTGTGCAATTCTAGTACGCTTAATTGTTAACGTCAAAAGTACATGCCACTTCAAGCAGTATTCACTTTTTAAGTCTAAATATGTTTTGAACTATCAGATTCAAAAGAAAATACTAGCAAAGAAGTATGCTGGTGACGAGATGCAATATTTTAAGGCGTTACGTATTTTTTTAAAATTTCCAAATCATGTAAAATTGCAATTTAATTTATTACTGCCTGAAATGGCGAAGTAAGTAAATACTGCTAATTTTCGTGCCTAATATTTTATTTATAGTTATTAATAATGACATCCAACATTGATGTTTTCAACATTCACCTTTCACCGTAGAACTTAGAATTATACACACATAGTTTTATAACATTTTATGCAGTTAATTATAAACATCATTTTTACGAAACTACTAGCTTCACTATCGTAATTAACATCAACTACTTAAAGGAAATTTATTTGATTTATAAATAACGTTTATAATTAAACTGTGTGATGTACGATAAAAATGTCCTTACCATAATGTCGATTTTTTCGGCAGCGAACAACGTCGTGTTTAATGCGTTTCTACGTTTATACAAGTATGAAAGTTAAGATTGTAAAATTTGTAAGCGCACAGACGTTTCTGAATATATCGTATCGATAACCCATATCAACTCGTCATTAACACTATTTGCAACGGTTAACGGGTCGCTTATTGTATGTAGTTACAATTTGATTTATAAAAACAAACCAATCACTTTATAATCCAATTTCGATTTCCATAATAGCAAAAGTAATATAAAAATAGATACTTATATTTTTTAATTAAATTTTTATCCAATCCGAAAATTTTAAAACTAACTAAAATTAAACTTAGAAGATCCATGCATAAAAAGCAGGTCACCACCTGTAATACAGGCGAATTTCGTGGGACCGCTGCAAATAGTCTCCTAGTAATTACTGATAGACATGTTTTTGTCAATATCGTGTATCATGACATGTACGACTACGAAGTACATGTATACCATATTTATTTAAGACGTATAAAACATTTAGGTCATCAAATATTTTGTTATTCTTCAAATCCAGTTTATGCACAGTGTGCAAAGAATAATAGATACATAAAATTTATAAAGACAACAATTTACTTTTATCAATTCATATAACCTCCTTATTTTCTATTTATAACAAAACCGCGCCTATGTATTAGGGTAAATTTCATCGACCAAATAAGGGGGTTTTACTCTACTATCAGGAAGGATACGAGAAATGTTATAATCACAGGTCTTAAAAACCAAGTAATTTATAACAAAAATAAAATGTATACTATCGAAACTTCATCAAGTGTTCAAGTTTTTGATAAGCTTTTATATAAATTATTTTACCATACATAGAATTAGGTACTTACTTGTGATAACAATGCAAATTAACTTGTAAAACTCTTGTCAATGTTATGTAAAACCATTTTGTTCAGTCACATGAAATGTTTACTGTGATTATAACATTAAACTTAGTCATTTATTAAAATAATTGAAAACAGTTATTGAAGAAACATAAAAAAAAAATTGTAATTATTTAATCAATTTCATAAATGGATTGAAATTAAAAGAATATTGTACCATACACGAAACACAAAGAAATATTTTAACAAAATATTTACAATAAAGCAACAGCTATAATTTAACAACATATTATTTACACGTAAAAATAATATTCTCCATAAGAGAAACCATTTCACTCGACGTCTCTTCATCATATACTATAATACAAATTACTTTGTCATAACAGGTAACATCTGACTTTCATACTATAATACATAACGTTCACAACGCCAAAATATGTATTTTATTTATATTTCTATACAATATTGCACGCGGTATATTTCTATTGTACATTGTGTATGTGTACTGGGCGTACGAGTCAAAAGATAGTTTTAAATCACTATTTTTTTTCCATCACAGGAAGCTACGAATTTCGCATCGATTCGTTTTTCGTTAAAAATTAGAGCATAATTAAAAATACATACATATATATTTGTAAAAGACCATACCTAGAAGTAAATATATCAACGAAACGATTTTATACAACTCGAAAACATCACTAGCACTACTAGACTACATTAAAGATGTCTATAAATACGCGTATGTACTATATTATTCTCACGAGAGTGAGATTTACAGCCGCAGAGGTACCACGTAGACCGTAACTCGGAACGACGACGTTCGTTACGCTGGAATCTAAGGATCGTCGATTAACGTCCATCCGATGAAGCGAGAAATTAATAAATGCAAACTTCAGCGAGAGCCTGTCGCGCTGTCCGCGGCCGGGCAGGCGGCGCGCGGGCGCGGCTACTGCGACAGCAGCTTCTGCAGCAGCGACGCCTTGGCCTGCGCCGCGCTACCAGCGCCCGCCGCGCCCGCTCCGCCAGCCTCATCACCGCCCGGCGCCGGGCCCGCCTCCGCCGAGCCCGCCCCCGTAGTACTCTGTGCGGAACCAAACGAATACACTCAATACACTGCTCACATTTACATTCAACTGAGTGCTCCTAACTTCTCCTAATCACGTAGTATGACAGTTCCATTATGCTGCACTATACTGCGAGGAGACTATTGAGCCTTTGTTTGTAATATCTATCTTTTACTGAAGTACTGGTGTGTACTACTATAAGTCGGGAATTTGATTGAGTTTTTACCACACCTTCATAGTTGAATGAGATTTATAAACAGAATCTGAAGCACACTTAGTTAGTTGTCGGCGATTTTAAGCGTTTAACACAAATATTATTATTAATCAAATTGTTTTATTTCTTTCTTTTGTAATTTACTTTTTTATATAAAACCAGCGAAAGGACAAAAACTGATTATTCAACTACCGACTTCATTTGTAATGAAATAAACTATCTCAAAAAGAACTTCTGTTTAGTAAAATACTAGGCAATTTAAATTTAATAGTATACGATACAAAAGATAATTGATTATTATTGTAATCTTCGCCCAAAACTTTAATTCTCACTAAATGTAGCATTGTAAGTATTTTGATAGCGTTTTTTTTTTTTCGAAAGCAAAGTTAAATTTACCATATACGAGGAACGATCAAAATATATTTTTTCAGATTGATTTTTTATTACTTTCTTGAAAAGTTTTGATTTGGATGTCTCAAGTAAGTCACGTCGTAAAATTGAACAAAACCTACATTTAAATTTAATTTTGTTCTCTCACTGAGGACTGTAAAACAATTGACGAGATTCATACAAAAATAGAAAGTTTTCAAATTATTATTTCAATGAACCCTGAAAATACTTGCAGAGAAACTATGTTTTGCATGATCTTGATCGCTGCTCGTACATTTATGCAATTTCTAATGGTGTAAACCGATTTAATTCTCAAATACCGCCATGCAATCGTCTCCTGTATGTCTACGGAACGTAACCAACGAAAAATGTTCTAAAAGATTTTTATAAGCAGACAATAAGCAATCTATTGCAAAAATATAATGCTGTTGTATTATAACTACAACGTCACAAAACCTTCACCACACTTTAGAGTCTGCGCATGCGATTTTCTCCTCGATTTTATCATAAGCTTAACCTTTAATTAAATCCTATAAGCCGGTGAATTATATTAAAGTAAATAGGTATACGTTTAAAAGAAGATTTCTAAGAAAAAATATTTGAGATGATAATTTTTAGAATTAAAATAGTTCTCACTAGTTAAGAAACATTATTTTACATCACATCACAAAAGCTTATTCAAAATTCAGTAATGTACCAATTAAGCTACCCCAAACGTCATAAAATCGGCATTAAATTAAAGTTAAATCAATTGATTAGGCTTATATATAAGTAAAAATAGATAAATAGTATGCCAGTTCAGATAGTGTACTTTGGTACATTTCTCTAAGCTTCTAGTATCAAGATGATCGAATCGACAACACACGCAGCAGAGCAGACGTAATAATTATAGGTAGGTCTACAGAAAAATGAAAACCTACAAAGTAGTGAAGTGACTAGATGATATTTTGTACTCGCTGAACGCGTCCCAAGCTTACCGGGGTGCTCTGCGATTCCCACGAATTAGTCGACGCCGAGGACGCTCGGCCCCCCACCACACTGCCGCCACCTACGTACGTACACACGTATACATTGGCAGTGGATATCCCCTACACTGACAATGCTTCAAGAAAGCGCTCTATAGACAGCAATGTTCCTTAACTGTCCTCATATATTCTGGTCAAGCAGGGGTGACCACTTATGTACAACATTGTCATATACAGCCACAATCAAGTCTAATGTTTTCCCGAATTGATTATGTAAGTATACAAAAATTTTAAATAAAAATTAAATCAAAATATTTTCACATATCAAGAACACTATTTATTAAAAAAAAAATAGTTAATCATAATTAAAGATAAAATAAAGGGCTCAGTGCAGGCAATGGTTATCCCAAGCAGGTTAGATTTTATTAAATAAAGTAGCTTGTAATAAAAGAAGTAATTATTAAAAATGTAAATGTACCGGCAATGAATATATTTCAGGCATTGTACATAACGACTAGTGATTCATACAATACAGAGCTTGTCTAGGCAATATATAAAATTATTATTGTTTTATTTATCTTTGATCATTCTAGACCCTGGCAATCGCAGTTAATGTCATGTTATACTCTATCTAGTCAATGTATACAATGCTGTGTCATTATAAAATGCCGGCAGGGGATTCAAGTATAAGATGAAAGACATACTAAATTACTGTTTTTTAAATGTACTTTGTGTGTACAGAGTGGGTGACTACTCGACCCCGACAACTTCTGAAATAATTAATCCAAAGCGAGCTCAGGCACTTAAGGTAAAATACTGAGCCCAACATTTTTAGTGTAATTTGTTTTTAGTGCATTGAATTATTGTTTCAAAATCAAACCGACTAATTAATAATTAGTAAGTTTAATTATAATTCTGACTATGAAGTTAGAGTCATGACTATAACTGTCATGATAGTGCTATACTTTAGCCCACAGCTTTCACCTTAAGGCACCCTAACTCGGACAGGCTAGGTTCTTCTTAGTTTTGTTTGAACCATGCACACAGTCGCCTTACCTTACGACCGGCGCCGCTAGCACATTCAATTTTGTATAATGCCTAGGCAAATTATAGAATCAATGCATTTTACAAATGTACAGGATGTAAAGGAAATAGCTGTTCATATTTTATATTAAGAACTTTCTTTAATGAATAAATAATAAATATAAATAATAAATTCTCAAAAAATTATTACCTTCCATACTAATTTTGATAGTAAGACAAATTATTATGTTATGTATGATACAAAAAATATGACCATCCATTTCCGTTACACCCTGTACATTCTGCTCATTGCCGGTAACATAAACACTACAATTCACACCACCCCGAATTCCCTGGGTAAGTGTGAATTGGTTTAAATCAGTTATATAGTCATTTTTTTTTTGTTTATCTGGTTACATTAAAAAAAACTTAAAAAAAAAAACAACATGAATTCCTAATGCAGATACACATTGATTGTCTCAGGTATTAAAAGTGTCATTTTTTGTTCTCGTCAACTTATTTTCACATCTGAATTTGTTATAATGTTTATGTTCATTGTAATTATATAATTTTATTATGAACGCCCGGCGTCATGGGCACCGTACGCACGGCGGTGATCGGTAAGATATTTTACGGTAGAGAGTTGCGTTCAAACGGCAACATCCCACTGTTAGGTAATACGGTTGACAGTAAAATATTGTACTGATCATGGCTGTGTGATAGAAACCTTAAGGTTAAATTTTAGTAACATATATCCCAGTTTACAACATTGAAAAATAAATTAAAAGTACATAGAATACATTCATTCAGTTTAAAATATGGCAATAATTAAGTAACAACCACTCACAAACTGGGAGGGAGGGATGATCACGGATATTCCATGAGGGAAAATAATAAACCGTAAATTTTTACAACCGCCGATAAAGGATAGGAACTCTTTATCTAAACAGTAATCTTACCTAACGAGGCTACATCTACAGTCTATATTTATACAATAAGTGAGTACGAACCAGGCGGGGTCATGTCGAAACTCATGAGGGAGTCCATGTCGGGCGGCTGGAGCGGGTGTAAGTCGGGCCGCGCAGACCGCGCACCCACTACGGCACGCAGCTCGTTGCGCACGTACTCTGACGTGCCGCCTGCACCCGGGCCTCCGGGGCCCCCGGGGCCACCAGGGCCGCCGGAGCCCCCGGGGCCGCCGGAGCCACCGGGACCGATGAGGCCGGGACCGCCCGCGCCACTCACGCCGCCACCATTGCCTGCACCTAAAAAGTCACTTCTATTCAACTTTGGTCTCTCATAACCTTGGTACATCTATTACAGGCGCCAGAAAATGGAACATTCTACAGTTAGTCCTACCTTTGCATAGCCCTACTGCGATGCATTCAGAGGAATTCGATGGCTCGTATTGAAGGATTTTCCGCAGCGGGGCCGTTCCTAACTTGTTCCATAGTTATGTCAGGTAAGCGAAGGGTTTTTGAAGCGCAGAATGCAAGAGTTTATTGTTAACCATGCAGAGCGATAGGTATCGGAAGAAAGAACTGGCGCTAAGTCAGCACATTAGACTACTACTCGAAGCCTTACCTTGTTCGGCGCCGGTACAATTCGTCGAGAATTTCAACTTCGCGAAACGCAAATCCCCGCATAATTTCTGCACTCCTTGAAGTTACCCATGGGGATCGACATTATTTGCAGGCCGATGAGTTTAATCAGTTGAGATTTGGCACGTAAGCCAAGTGTCTCGGCGCCGGGGTTGGAGGTACTCACATGCGTGCTGGTGGTCGAGGGCCGGGTGCGGCGCGTGCGGCGCGTGCGGAGCGTGCGGCGCGTGCGGCGCGTGCGGCGTGCAGCGCGCGTAGTCGCCGCAGTAGCCGGCCGCGCCCGCGCCGCTCTCCTCGTAGTAGCCTCCCACTGCCACACACGCCGCGTTAAGTACTACGGGCGACGAGCACGGAGCCGTGAACAACGCCCGACCTACCTAATTCGATGCGCCTGCCGCCACTACGGCGGTATCGGGGAGTAAAGGGACTCGAGGATGGCAAGTCGGAGCGCGATACCGTGTGCATCGAACGCCGACGTCATGATGACCGTCCCCGACGGGCGTCGGTCACCCGAGCGCATTCCACGGGTAACTAACTCGACATGAGTTTGAGACCGCGAAAATTTGTCTCGACGTAGCTCTAATGACTTGCATTCATAAGATTTTAAAAGATACCGGATAGTGAAGCCATATAGACATGCAATTAGGTTTGTGTCTAAGATTCCTGGAAAAATGAGTCCAATCCTGGCAGGACACGCTAATTCTAAATTTCTACGGGACATGCGTTTCATTATTAAAATATCATGCTCTGAAGTCAAATGAAATCGATTGGCAAATCTCTAATCTATAATATCTACCTTACAAAATGTAATTTATCATCATTAGTTTTACTGAAAAAAGCCGTACAAGTAACCATTGAATAAGAGTATCGATTCATAAAGATTGATTTAATTATATAAATATCTGATCACCTCATTAAAAGCAAACTACTTTCAAAACATAAGTAAAATATAACCACAAGACCACCCTCTTAAACTTAATGTTGTAAAATTTGGAAAATGTTCCGTTTCAGTATTTTAATGCGCTCGTTAGTATCGTAATGTATTGTTAAAGTATTTTGAGGTCATTTTAACTACCTCTTAAATACGTTTTTAACAATAAACAAAAAAAGAAAATATACCAAGACTGTGCATTTCAATATGATATGAAAATAAAAATTATAAATGTAACTTTATTACATGCAAATTGTTAGTTTATCATAATCATATCGAATTGTACAGTATTGTAGTTATCATTTGAGATGTATTTGTACCAAACGGCACTTAAAAGTGTAGTAAGAAGTAAAGAACTGATATTTGGGTCACGTGTCTTTTATCAGTTTATCTTAGGCCGACTTTTTCCTTGGTACCACTCGTATAATATACAACCCGTGCTCTCAAAAACGGGTACGTATGTCAAATCGCACAAATATGGTTCTAACTATCGAAATATGATAAAAATGTTAGAGGCTAAGCCAAACAAATAACAATACCTATACAAAAATTGGAAATAATATCCATGCTCATCTAAACATTAAAAAATAAAAAAACAAATATTATCTACAGTATTTTGAAACCAGTCTGATTAAAAATGATGGAATATGATAGTGCCTGGCCACATTAGCACGGTGCAGTATCGTTAACGTTAAACGGTGCGGCGCCAGACTGCGTCACGTTGCCGCGTCATGTCGTACGGTGCCGAGACTTGTTCAACGGATACACCGTACAATGGCGCGTCGTATAAATATATAGGGATGTAACGGAAGTGAATCGGAGTTTTTAAATTTTGTTTATCGGAATCGGAACCGAAATTGGAGACGGAGACGGAAGCAGAAGCGTCAAATGAAACACTACTAAAACTTGGATAACTATAAATGAAGAGTGAATTCACAACATTCCAATTACGAAACAAAACAACAAATGAAAAAATAATCGACAGAATTGCACGGGTGGAGGAAGGTTCTACGCGTGACAAGGATAATCTTGCCTATATTTAAATCGGAGGGATTTAAATTCGGATTAAAATTTATCGAAATCGGAATCGGAGGTGCAAAATCAATCGGAAGTTACTAAATTTCGTAATTGAACCTCCGTAACATCCCTAGTATAAAATACACGACAAGGCAACGTCGCAAAATAATTTGGTTGAACACTAATCGCGAAATTTTACCCCGGGTTAACTTGCACATGCTAGGATTAAACCGGTGCCACCAACAAAAAAGTCGGCCTATAATCTCAAACTTTTAAGTCTCTGTAAACGATCGCAAAATAGAATTAAGCCTGAAAAAACTATCGGACGCGACCTGCGGGGTTACTATGACGTTCAAAGTAAGATTGTTTCATTCTTATTTCAGTGTGGGTAAGAGACAGAGCTATACAGGTTGTCTAGCGCCATCTCTTACCCACACTGGAAATAAGAATGAAACAACCTTACTTTACACGTCATGGTACAGGTTCTGGTACAACTACGGCATTGGACGTCTAGGAGCCGCGATTTACTACAGATAGTTTACACCAGTAGGTATTTTTTAGGATCACCACAGACAGAACAATAAGACAATCCCAGTTTTCAATGATTAAATTGATATATGTATATAGTAGTATGATATAGTATAATAGGTGCAACAGTTGAAAATAGTATATTACAAGAAAAAACTGAGCGAGCATTTGCAAGCAACGAAAAAATCAAAATGACAATGTTGAGCCGAAAACGCGCGCTTTAGTCATCGAACATAAGCTTCGTCCGCCGCAGTTACGGGCACGCGCGCTTGTTATAGCGCTCTGTCTGCTCTGACCCATACTTACAGGAGAAACAATTCATATCTATATGTTTAAAAGGAGATACTGCATCAGTTACTTCCGTTTTATTTATATCAATAAATGCATTCAGAGCTCCAGAAAAAAGAAAAATAATATCAGCGAAAACGATTGTCGAAAAGGCAGAACGTTAGGGTTTGATCAGGTGACATTTCTATAGCGATGAAAGGGTTGAAGAGAAAAGAAAACTCGTTGCGCCGACCACTCGTAACATGGAAAAAGGGTAGGTAGATGCTGATGTTATGAAGGCCGATAGTTTATTCAGGCTTTCGTGTAGGGTCGGTGTGTGTGTAGTGTGGCAAAGTTACCTAGATGCGGGCGCGGCGGGCGGTGGTAGGGCTGCGGCGCGGGCGACATGGGCGTGTGCAGCGTGGCCGCCGACACGCCGCCGCTGTGCGTGTACGCGTTCGAGCCCGTCACCTGCAACCGAACATAACTACTATTACTCAACGAATCATATATTATGTCGTGGCCAGATCTTAGACATTGATCACTTCATGAAATGGCCAAGTAAAATTGGCCAGATTGTTTAGTTTGACGATATTTCAATCTTCGTTTGGCCTACTTTCTTTAGACCTTTTATTATCATTGAAATCCTACATCGATGATATGGCCACATACGCGCCACATATCCCCTATACGCACGAGGAATTAACTCAGAAGTTTGATTTTTTTTTACAGCTTCATGGACTGCAGACCTGAGTATATTGTTTTAATTTCAACTCGATACCTTCACGCGTTCCCGAGATAAAGGGAAGAAGCCCTTTATAACTTTACAACATTTTTGGCGTACTGAATTCTAAAAATTAAAAAAATATAAAACATCCAAATTCAGTAAGTTAGCAATGTAATAAGTAAAATAATAAAACACACTTCTCAATCAACTAATAACAGTAAGGACACAACTCGCACTTGACCGGTTTTTATAAATCTAACCCACTTTGATCCACAAACCTGCTTTTCCCTTACAAACTACTCGCATGGGATGGTGCAAATAAGACCAAGTGCTAATGGGACCAACTGCGAACGCGGTACGAAGTTCGAATGGGACGAAATGCGAATGTCCCTCCGAAACCAGACGACCAACTTTGCAGTGAACATTTCATAGGGAGTAAAAAATCAAAAAATCAAACTTGTGCGTCTGATTTTTTAAACGATCAAAGTAACTTCGGAAGTCGATGTTAAACAACAAAGAAACAAAACAAGTTATTTTGATCGTTTGTGTATTTTTTTTTTAGCGAAGTCAGTTTTTTTTTTTTTGTAAAACGTTTATCTGTAGTATAAAGATTGAGTCGATGTCCCGTCACCATAGTAAGATACTGTATGTCAAGATACTATGAAAATAACTAAAATAGACTAGTGTAGCGGCATAAACAGACACACCAGCGTCAGTTGTATTACATCCTTTGGTGAAACTATACTGATTATCGTGCAAGATGATATTCGTGTTAAAATGATTGAGTATTTGATTTAACACTACCTTTTCAAATACCTTGCTTAAAACTGGCAACACAGATACTGGTCGTAATTATTTGTGTACCAATTTACTTCAAAGTTAGTACAAATAATAATCTAAGTAAATAATAAAGTAAAGATTGTCATTGTTTGTTTTCAGAACTATTTAACAGAACAATTTAGACGGTTTTATAGATTGTATGGAGGAGTAATTATTTATTGTTTCTTGTTGTGTATTGTTTATACTTTCTTGGGCTAATAAACATAGAACTTGGCATAAAATCTAATCAAAATGAATAATAAAGACTCATTATTAAATTATCAAAACTACCCTAAAAATACGGTTGAAGGAATTTAAATGTTTTGTCACGAAAACTTTCTCGCGCTCGAAGTCGCTGGAAAAGTGTTAAATGAAGCCTATAAAAACAGAGACATAATCTACTACTCACACTTAGTTGTCGACTTAGCATTGGATTCTGCTGCGACGTAGTAATTTTATTTGTACCGTAATTTGGACCCATTTGATCTGTAAAAGATTAAATAAAACATAAATCACAGTGTCATTAGTACTTTATATAAATCTAGTTGTACTGATCAACACTTACTGTTTTGATGATATATCGAATGGTGATAGTCCGTTCTTGTTAAAGCTACGTTAGGAGGTGTAGCCGTAACCAGGGCGCTTATCGTGGAGCCCAGGTCAGCCTGAGGTTGCTCAGCAGCCTGTGAACAAATATTGATAGTTTACATTAATCAGCTAGTCAGATATAATTTCAATATTGATGTTCCTGTTAATTGTTGTAACCTGCTAATGTAATAATTTGCATTACTTTTATGATGGAACAGTGAACCAAGTCGTCGTTGTAACCTTGCACGTCAAACACCGCCATTACTGCGACGTAGAGGCGAAATCGTTAAAATTCCTGTGCAAGGACATGCACTTCCGTTTCAACAATGATGGGAGCGTGTATAGTAAAAGGGTAGAGTAGTATGTTCATACCTCGGGCGACACTAGCATCTGCTGAGAGCGCTGCATCTGCAGCAGGCGCGCGCGCTGCTGCTCCACGAGCGCCCTTGCGCGCGCCGGGTCCGCGTACAGCGCGCCCGCCGCGCTCAGGCCGCACTTCTGCAGGCGCCAGCGCTCGCGCGGCTCGGGCGAGCCCGGCGACACGGGCGACTGCACGGAGTAGGCGGCGCCCGGCCCGCCGGCGCCCGAGCCGCCCGGGGCCCCCGCGCCTCCCGAGCCGCCCGCGCCGCCCGGGCTCGGGCTCGAGCCCCCCGGACTCGTGCCCACCACTTCGTATTGCATCAAGCTTTGCCTGATCGCGTTTATCATCGCGTTCTTCTCATTCTTTCCCTATAAAAAATATCAAGGTACATGTTAAATACGTTTTGGTTTGGATTTTGATAAAGAGAAAGAAGTATTTGTTGGCAAATAAACATTGGAAAGATCAGAGAGTGAAAGATTTCACTTGGTCATCAAGTATAATTGGTGACTTACAAAAGTACGCTTTAAGTGCATTGAAGTCCATCTTATCAGGAGAACTCTTGCTAGTGGCTTTGCCAATACCAAAATTGCCATACTTGTATTGGGTTGATTGGTTGTTATCAATAGATTTGTGAATGCGGCGCCTTTTCGCATTCCTACACAAACAACTACAGCGATTTTGCATCTTCTTATACAGATCTCTGTTTTCCTTAGTGGGCTGCTTCCTGTACAACTGCTTAGCCTTGTCACGCTTAGCCATCAGGTTTTTTATGGTTGGGGATAGCCATGGTGCAGGAAGGTGCTTCACTCTCACCTTTTTAAGGCGAGCATGTGCCTCGTACACTGGCAACATTGTCCTGTTAAAGACAGACACCATAGTGTCCACATCCTCGCAGGTGAACACAGATGACCAGTCCCTCCCGCATCAGCTCTCAAACGCTCCAAATTAACATTTTTAAAACTACTAAGAAACAGAAATTTGGCCTTGCGTTTTGGAAGTCGAATCGTATAGGAAAGATAAATAAGTCGTGGTAGGAAAAAGAAGCAGGAAGCTGTCCATGTGTGTCTACTTTCTTAGGGTCAGAAACAAGAATGAGATCTAAGAGAGAAGGTGTACTGTGAGGAGCTCTGTGAGTAACATTAAGTGGGAGTAAGTGCATATTGACAGAAGAGAGAAGTGATTGGAGTATACGGCTACGTGAGTCTTCCTTGAGCAAACAAGTGTTAAAGTCTCCAAGTATAAGTTTATGATCATACATTATGGAAAGATTTTCTAATTTAGATTCAAAGGAGGCAAAGTAATCAATTTGACAAGAGGGACTATATATACACCTAGAAGCAACTTTATATATTGAAAGTTTATTTCGGATGTAAATACCTTATATACTAAAAATAAACTAAAAAGTAAACATTGCCTTATTTTACCAATTTGGCCAATGAGAACAATAAAAACTTGGGCTCGTGAAACCTTCCTATATGCTCTAGTTTATGGCTAAATTCCAGCCCTAGAACCAGTCAGGCCCAAGTATGTATGGAGTTTGGGTTTGTCCTTTGTGTCTAACTTAGGAATACCCTCCAAGTAGTTTTTTTTTTTAGTTTTATTCTCAGATAATTTCTGTAATCGAGTTTTACTGCTGACAATTTTCGAATTAATTGTGTATGCAATAACGCTTGCCTTTTCTCAATCCAACTTTTAACCAAAACTCTCGGGCGTTTTCCCTTTTTTTCTTAATTTCGTTGTATGATATAATACCAAAATAACTTTGTGTTATACTGGTATTATATTCATGCTTCAGACTCCGAACAAGACATGTTAACCTCAATTCGACTATGATACGACTGTTTTACTCGCTAGTCGATCAGCACCAACGAGCCGCGAGTAAAACCGACGTTCTTTAAAACCGCGGTACAGGATCGTATGTCGACCACCCATTTTAGGTAAGGTAGTTTTAGAACTATTGACTCTCTGCCATGTGGCTTGAGATTTATTTTGCGAGTTGTTTATAAAGTAATTAGTTTGTGTCGTCTGGGTTAGTCTAACAATTTTTTGTACTGTGTAGTATTATAGTTTTTCATTTCTCTTTTAGCGTTTTTTTTGTGGTGGTGTAGTCTGTAATCTCACAACAGCTGATTCTGTCTTTTACCACATGTTTTAATGCCATGAGAAATCCATTTACCCTTATTTCTTTGTTTTTAAACTTATTATTTTCTCTGGAAAACAGAGATTGTATAACAGTAAGTAAGTATCATAAAAGGCTTGCTTATAGACTACATCAACATCATTATTTTCGTAAAGGTAGGTTTTTTTTTAATTTATCAAGATTCTCTTTGGTGTAAGTTTTTTTTTACCGTTTTCCAAAATGTTAGGCGACACGTTTTATTAACAGGTATTTGAAGCATTTGTGATGTGAGATCCGATAACATAAGGTCAATAATTTTCGCTTTCCATCCTTTTCTTAGATTATGTACAAAGTTATCAATAAAAGTTATGGTAAGTTAAGCTATGAGGCCTAATGCGCTGACTCTAGCTCTAAAAGCTAGATTTAAGTTACAGTAAACAAAGGCTAATGTAACAAAGAGAGTAACTTTCAATGAATCAGATAGTGTAGGTACCTGTCGTTGTCGCACATTGACGTCGGGCTGCGGGCGGTCGGCGTCGGGCATGTTGTCGATGACTTCGTCCAGAATGTCGGAGAGCGTCTGGTCGCTCGGCACCTCACTGTCGCCAGCTCCTCCGCCTTGCACTCGATTGCTGCCAGTTCTATAACCAGACCAGTAGAACATAATCATTATAATATCTACAACAAGTCCAAGCGAAAACACGAGCGATTGTTTCATTGTATTACCAATTTTTCTGGGCGGACACGTTGACGTATTGAATTGAATGTCATAGAAAATAATGTCATGGAAGTTCTTTTCTAATGAGTTAAAAAGTTTTTTTGCGGTTTTTGTTCCCACTATATCACCCAAGAAAAGTATGAACCATCCTCTATTTCGAAACTACAAACGCGCGATGATCACATTGAAATACTTGCACTTAGACAACTTGCCAGAGATAAAACTTTATACAAACGCGCTATGGTAGATGATACACTCCAAAACAAAGTTCGGCAGAACTAAATTAAAAAGTGTCTAAGCTATGCTTTTTCCGGTGAGAAATTGTCTAACGAATTCTCGTGCACTATTTTTCTGACAAAAACCACACCTATGTTGTTGTATGTATTTCTTTAGTTGCCCTTTGCGTTACAGAATCACAGGTTCGCCTGGTGCTTCGTTTCTTCCGCATCAGCAGAAACGTCTTGCTGATGCGAAAACAGGTATATAACGAGGTGCATACCGTTTCAGGTCTATGGGTACTAGCGGACGTCCACGACTTAATTCGCGTCACACTCGTAAAGTAGCACAAAGCCATTTGGTCTCAATACAATTTCAAGAAGTAATTTTTTTTTTTCGCAGAACACCAATTCTTTTTCTATAATAAAAGTTAGGTTACCCAATACATGAAACACCCGCTATCTACCAGTGAAAATCCTGTCAAAGTCGGTCCAGCCATTTCGGGGATTAGCAGAAACAGACAGACTGATAGATAAAAATATAATTAATTTATATGTATAGATATGGTTCGATTACTAAAGTTTGCAAAAGGTACTAACGGAGGCTGCGTGTTATAGGCGTGCTGCGACGTGGGCGCGGGGTAGTGCATGGCGTGCTGCGCCGGCGCGGGCGCCTGGTAGCGTGCGCCGCCCGCCAGCCCGCCGCTCTGCAGCACCATCTGCAGGTGGCTGGAGCCCATGCTGCCCATGCCCGGCGGCTCGCCCGCCCCGCCGCCGGGGCCCCCGGGGCCCCCCGCCCCGCCGCCGTTCATGCTGTTGGCGCGGCTGTCGACACAAACGCTGATTATGCTCTGGCCAAATAGAGTGAAGGTAAACGCGTTGTATGAATGAAGAGGAAGTTCGATTTTAATACATGCGCATGAACACGATGGATTCTTCTCAGTTTCGGTAGAATTATACCTATAGCTCGAATAATCACTGGCATGGGCCTCAGTAAATTTCACAGTGCTACTGCACCGCTTTTGTGCTTATGGATCCTTACGGTCTTCTACAACTTACAGGAGCACTTGCGATAATCATGACTGTCTATGTACCGGAACTCTCGAGGTACCTAATTGCAAGAGAGACTCTACTCGACAGATATCACTCGCTCATTTAATCTCTGACTTCGCATCATACGGACGGATATGGTAGGTATACTCACTGATTGACACCGGTAAGTATGTTCGACAGCGTAGAATGCAAATGTCGCTGCGGAGGTAACTGAGGCGGAGGCGGAGGGCGGGGCCTCGCTGTGGGCCCGTAGCCACGCAGGTTCGGATTGGGTAGAGGCAATGGCGTGGTAGGCGTGACCTGCTGCCGTGCCAATAACGACACCAGGATCTGGTTCTTCTGGCACAGCGGGCTCATGCCAGGACTACTGCTGGTCGCTGGACTCGTGGCCGTGGACGATGTCGTTGAGGACGCGGGGAGAGCGCTCGATGTGACCTAATATAAAAACAAACCATGTAATACGATACAAAAGATAGAAACGTCCTTATTCGTATAATTTTTATCCTAGATAATTCTACTTCGTAAGCGGATTCAGGGTTTTGGATGAATCTAAATAAAAATGCGTGTACTAAAAAGCATCATGTTTGCTCTGCTGTACGTCAAAGTACTCGAAAATGTTGATTTGAAACGCTTTTTGAAGTCCAAATGTGCGAGGCTTATACTCAGTTAAAATATTTAAAAATTATGTACGTACACCGTACCTCCTATCGTGTAACTGAGGTGGCAACTTAGATATCGTAATAATTAATCAATGCGATATTTCACACACACGTCGTCACCAGCAGTATGGCAAAGTTGGGAATGTGCAAAAAAACTTATTTTTCTTATTTTTTAAGAAGAAAGTGGTTTAATAAAGCGGCCCATTTAAAACTCTTTTTTCCTTATTTTTTTTTAAATTAGAATATGGAGGATTTTTGCTAAATTTGTAATTACGCACATTCGCAACTTTACCATACAGGTGATGACGTATTCTTGATTTCTATTTACTAAACATTCAAGAAAACAGTATGGATTTATGTGCAAACCTGTTGGTTTTCAGGCGTAGCTCTTTTAGAGTTGCTGGCTACTCCTTTGTTCCCTTCCTCAAACTTGCGTTTCACTCCAGCGATTCTTTCAAGGTAATTTTCGCTACTGTCCTGCTGTCGCCCGTTACCGGACGGTCCGTTACTACTTGAGAGTAATTGGGACAACAGCGCGCTAGGTTGGGACACACCTCTGTTCCCGTCTCCAGAATTTCTTCTGTTTTCTTCCGCATCCTCGTCGGACTTGTCGTTTAATATCTAAGACATTGTAGAGGTTTTATAAGTATTGTCAGAAAAAACATTACCAGCGGACTGAAAGTAGGCTCATCGTTACAAAACTCACCCTCAACAAGACGTCGGAGTTGTTGTGATGCGCCTGCTGCATGGTGTGCGTGGCGTTGGAGCCGTGCGCCACGTGTGACGCGTGCGACACGTGCGGCGCGTGCGGCGGCGGGCGCGCGTGCGCCTGCGCCGTATGCAGCGGTGACAGCGCCGCGCTGGGCGTGTGCGGCGTCATTGGAGTGTGCGGAGTATGAGGCGTATGAGGTGCGGACGTCTCGCTGCCCGTAGCCTCCTCGTCCTCTTGCTTCAACAAATCTTTCAGGATGCGGTTATTCGAATTCACCGCACCGTCGTTCCCCGGCATCGGCTTCTTACTGAGGAGAGTACGAAGTCTGTTGGGCTCTTCTGCAGGCTGGTTCGAGGGTGGTCCTTCACCCGGTGTTGAAGGTGCTCGCGGCGTTAAGGGCTGCGAGGGTCCCTCGGTAAGACTCTCTTTGCGATCTTTTGTATCTTCACTGGGCATTTCGCCGAGCAAGGAAGATGCCCAAGGTTCGAGGTCAAAATCATTAAGGAAAGGACCATCATTGGGACTTATGGGAGACCGGTATCGAGGTTCACAGTTCGATGACTCTCCGTTTGCGACGGATGTCATGAGCGGTCCGCCGACCGGAGGTCGAGGGCCGTCGTTTTCAAGGAGATCCATGTCTTCGTCGTTGAGGACGGTGTGCGTGGACATTATAAAATCCGGCTCGCCCGACGACGGTTTCGCTCTAAAAAGACGTGACCGAGCTACCACTCTGAAGCAAGGTCTATCAGGAGCGATACGCAACCGAAAAGGTTCACTGATCGCTGGCGGCGCGGGAAGACACGCCGCCTCTTGCAGGTGCGCGGCTACGCGAATACGATCACTATTCTCAACAAGTTCCAAATAACGAGTACCCACTAGTGGTATAGAAGTGTTTATTAAGTTTTCCACTCCACTTAAATCACAAACTGAAATACAAAATAAACTTGCATTATAAAACTATCGCATTTTCATTCTAAAAGACCGTTATACGTAGACCAGTTGAGATAAAAGAATGCGTCGAAATGGTGACTTACATAAAATAATGAAGTTGCAGTCCAATCTGAAGACGATGTGATCGGAAGGCTTGGCGGTGATGGCGGGCGGGCCGCCGTCGCCGGGGAGTAGTGCGGCCGACGCGTCCTCGCAGCGCCGGATGACGCACATGACGGAGCCGGCCTCCTCCGACGACGAGCCGCGCACGCAAGCGGCGTGGATCACGCACTCCACGAACCTGAACAACAACACATACATCACACTAAAAAAACTAATTAGGCCTCACCACGTTAAAGTAGGCCACGAGAAAAGATCCTTGGTGATCCAAAATGACAACATTGTAAAAAACCACAAGATTTCGAATACCCACTAATGCGTAATAGCTGAACGCCAATGATTAGACTTCCCTTCATTTAAATTCATCAGCGATACCTATTTCGTAATTGTTGACTCACAAACGAAACTTACAAAACCCTTTTGTATGGATTTATTATCTTATGAATCTGTCATCAGCATGATGAGGCGATCGATGTACAGATTACAGGATTAAAAAACTGATACAAGATTGTAAAGTGCTGTCTACCTACAGAAGGTAACTTGATGGTTTATTCGTAACTCAAAACTGCATGCAGTTTTAACAATAATATGAACATAATGTACAACGTATTATTTTAAGTGTGTGTGTTACGTAGCTTTCTTCTCAATATCAATTGTGTAGAGTTACTCTCATAGAACGATAAACAGCGTTGTTTAATATTACACACGTATAAAAAGAAAATATTTAAAACGGTTCCTGCCACTGCGTAATTCAAGACATATGTACAGTATTGCCCTTATTTGTGAAATATATTTCTACAGCAGTTTTGCAGTTCTCGACTTTAATACGTATTAGTTACAAGTAATCGGCCTCTTATCGTCCGACCGTCACCATCTACTATCACAATGAAATAGCAAAACACGTTCTGATATCAATAGTGTAACTCGATGAGTCGATGTCTTCAGCACCTTGGGATTTTTATATGATATTATATTTTCAATTGCGCTCTCTTAAAAGAAGTCGGTATATAAAACTTACCCAGTACTGTCTGTCCCATTTGAGTTTTTGACAAGAAGGCGAACTTGTATAGCTTGAAATTTGTCGATTTCTCCAGAACCCCAGTTAAAGGTTTGTATATTTCTTAACAATGGCCTTAGTTTTGCATGATCTTTGACATGCAATAGCGAGAATATAGATTTGTTGTACAACTCATTTCTGTCCTGCAGAGTGAGTTCTTTAATATTTTCGGTTATACATTCTATTTCAGCCTTTGAGTTTATTTCCAATAAAACCCATCCGAGGGTGCCGGTGTAATGCTTGAGAGCCTAAAACATAGTTGTAAATGGTTAAATTCACAATACTTAAAGCTTTCTAATAAATGTCATAATTTCGACAAATAAGAATAACGATCACAGCTATATTTTGTCTATAACAAGTACTTTTCAATTAAAATGCAAAAATATCCATGGACCTGCTGCTCACATACTCAGCACATATAAAACCAAATCCCACGGTGCTCATTTTTATTTTTGTAATATTTTACTATTCATAAAACGTGCATTTATTAACAATTGCCATGGCACAAACAGGATAAACTTATTAAACTGAATGAAATGAAATACCTCGATAAGTGTGTGAAGCTCCGAATAATGTAATCCAGCGCAGGATGGCTGAGTGGAGCTAACCTCGCCTCCTTGCACCGGCGAGAGGCACTGGGCGACGCGCAGGGGACACTCCTCGGGACACTCCCGCCTGCGCCGCAGCACCTCCTGGATCTGACGAGTGGCCTCCCGGACGATACCGTTTTTGTCAGGCTGTTTTACCTCGGCAAGACAGGTACCAAGAAGTTCTTCAAGTTGATTTATGGTTTCGTTTTCGAGTTCCCGTCGCTTCTTCTCGTTGTGACACTTATTTCTGAAATTAAAAAAAGTCAATTTTAACTAAAGTTTAAAAACCAATTATATGATTTTAATAAAATACACATACACATACACTGAAAGTTACATCTTGACAAACATATAACTAAATTATTTATCAACCATGTGTTTGACATTTATTTTGAGAATGATCTTCTGTGTAACATACATACTATGTAGTGATTGTGCGATTTTTTAGAATGATTTGATGACCGTATAATCAGAAAATCATAATTTGATTCAACTAATTAATTGATCTTTGTCAAACCGGTGAAAATAAAACATGAAGTATTACAAAGTTGTTTACCTAAAATATTTATAAAAATATAAGACAACAACATACATTCATACACACACAATTGGCATAATACACCTATATCTAAAGTGTAATTCACTTTTGCTAGATAAAAACCATTAAATTAAGCAATTATTCTTGGCTCGTCGTGTTAGTCAGAATGGTTGCAATAAAAAAAGACATGTTTGTAAAGTAACCATCGATGAACAGATAAATAGGTACTCTGGTTTAAATACTACTGCGTTAATTTAACAATATGCTTAGTCTATCGTTTTCATTGCCCTAAATCGTATTACGATAAACATATTATTTTTAAAACTGCTCGAAGATCTAAGTATCCAATCACTTTCAAAAGCATATATCACAACGCAATATTTTGAAAACCGCTTCTATCTGATCAAATATTATTGTTTTTATTAATCATACCTGCCTATTTGTTAGTTTATCTCGTGACCACGACTGGACGAATTTGAATAAAATGTTTGCTATTGTTAAAACATCTACTTAGATGCATTGGGTTTATTGTAAGCAGGTCCATGTAAAAACAGGGGTTAAGATTAATTTCATGACGCAAAACTGTGTGTTACCGGCCTCCGGTAGGTAATGATTAGTAGATAGTTGGTTGATAAAAGGTGTTGGAGTGCAGGTGATGATTGATGGAAGATGATGTTGTTATCAGATCGTGCTGAGACAAATAATGTCGAATAATATGTTCCGAATTATATGCGGAAGAAGTCGTGGTCACGGTCTGCTTGAATGTCCGTCTGTCTTTTATTTAAAAGATGTGTTACAGCTCCCAAGTTTAAAATCAAGGTACCTACATTTTATCTTTATTAGTCATCTGCACGCAGGAGGTTCCTGCAGATAGACAACGCCGTCGAGAACGGCCTAGAAAAAGGACGCGTGATGATTTAAGCGCGGTAAAAGAATGTCTGAAAGGACTTGGAGGCCGTTGTCCAGCAGTGGGACAGTAACAGCTAGAAGAATAAAAAAAGTCGTATAGATCTTGCAATATTATAAGTCCCCCATGTGTAGTCACGATTGATCGACTACTGCAAAACGATATTGCTTAAATTTTAATGTTTTGTAGGGCAACACTTAGTTAATTATAAAAATATGAATTGTTAAATTAAATTATAGATAGATGTAATTTGTTACTGATTGATGAATTGGTAACAGATGTCATCAAATAGTATAGTCGCCGGTCAACCCCCGTTTATTAGTTTTTTAATTTAAAGTGTATTGAAAAAAGTCGTTTGATACACGTGCAAATTTATCATTGCAGCCCTCGGCTCCATAACAAACTCGCCTACGGCTCGTGCGAATTTCGCCTCGGTCGCAATGACAAACTTTCTGAAACTATAATTACATACAATCATCAAAAAATAAACCTAAATAAAAATATTAATGTTTGGACGTGCACTTCAATGGAAATTAAAATAAACTGAACAATCCTTTATGTCTGTCTAGACATGGTTTTGATATCTAATACAATTTTATTTACCTATCCTTTTCTTCCAACTGTTTTGTTTACTAAACTAAACCTTTTGTCAATAAAAATCTGAATAGGTATTAAAAAAAACCTGATTACCATATATAAAAACTACTACAGAATAATAGAGAATGCGTGTTTTGGACCCCGTGCTGTATCAAGTAATGATATGTCATTTGAAAGGCACCAATAGACATCCAGCCAACAGTCAAACATGTGCAAGGACAGAATTGAAAAAAAAAATCTTCTCATTTTATTGTAGCAGTATTGAAATCTAAGTATGTCGATTAAGTTTTCATTCCATACATTTAAGAGCATAAGGACACAGGAAACTAAAGGACCAAAAGCGCTGTCTCTCTCGGACTGCATACAAAAGAAAGGGATGCGCATAGACACAATGCTTGCTAAATATAAAGACGATTTACTAAAAATCTAGACTTTACTATAAAATTAAAACACTATAACGGTAAAACGTTGCTCGTAGAATATCTGATAAACCATCATAATGATTGCATGTATATTATTCCGGTTTGAAATCGATAAAGTAATTTTTAGAGCCATCTTAGTTATTTTTTTCTATCGTACTAAATAAGCTGTATTATGTTTTGAACACATTATCTATCTAGCATTTATTCTGAAGAATAACACATATTCTTCTGATTCTGTTTGTAGTAAACAGAATCAGAAGTGCAGTACATCATATGCTGGGGTGCTACGATAGAAAACCTCGGAGTGCCCGCAGGTTGTAGTTCCCTTGCGGATACGTCCGGAGTGAAGACGAGTCTGCGAGATGGTGCACACTGGGAGGCGGCTAACGACTCCCCATGGGTACTCTTGCCTAAGGGGTCTCGATGTCCGCCTGCGAATATTCTGTCCGAAGGAACACTTCAACGCGTGTCCCTCTGCTATAGCAGAGGGCACAGTGACTAAGTAAGAGCGGGTTAGGTTTGCACTTACCCTGCCTCCGAGCAGGCAGGACGAAGACTTGCTCCTCCTTCTGCCATCGTTAGTCTCGTAGCTGGCTCCTTCCATGACGGCGACAGGCCGCCCATGCCGCCGCCCGTTCCGCCAGCAGAATCCTCGGCCGACACCGAATGGACGGTTGTCGGTGCCATGAGGAAGGCAGGCAAGGCGTCTAGGGCAGCCAAAAAGCGGACACGGCGACAGCAGCGCAAGAATCGGGCCATGGCGGTCAGACTTCGCGCCCCGAATTTCGAGGCTGTGGTTATCACACTACAGCCAGATGCGGAAAAGAAGGGCGTGACGTATGACCGCCATGGCCCGATTCTTGCGCTGCTGCCCCGTGCCCCTGCTGCCTACGCCGTTAGCTGCCCCGTGTCGGCGACCAAGACCATCACCCGGGAGGGCCGACGGGTCCTGGTAGGCTAGGTCTCCGCGCAGGTAAAACTGCTGAAGCCCAGACCTCTGCCATGTTATCGCTGCCACGTGGGGGCCTGTTGCGCCGCGGAGGTGGACCGCAGTTACCGCTGCTTCCAGTGCGGTCAGCCCGGTCACAAGGTTGAATGCCGTGCAACGCCGCACTGCTACGCATGTGCGGTGGCAGGCAAGCCAGCCGACCACCGGGCTGGGAGCAGGTACTGCGTCCCCCCCGCTGCAGTCGCCGCCAGATGCGGAGGCCAGAGGCGGAGCTGTACGAGGGGTACAGAGTGGCGAAGCGCCGCCTCCGAGCGTAAATAAAGCGGACCAAGTTGGAGACCCGCAACGTGTGGCTGGGGACTATGAACGAAAACCCGTGGGGACGCCCCTACAAGGTGGTGTGGGCTCAAATCCCCGCCCCATGGGCCTCCCCCGCTCACGCAGTCTCCAGCCCCAGATTATGGAGGGTGTGGTAAGCACTCTGTTCCCTGCGCGAGGGGAACACTCTCCCCCGCCCATGGTTTCGTCACCAGTGGTGTCTAACGCGGACCACGATGGCGATGAGTACGACAATGCTCCAGAGGTAACCGAGGTAGAGATGAGTGTAGCGGTATGAAGGCTGAGTGCCAAGAATACTGCCCCAGGACCCGACGGCTTGCCTGGGAAAGCCTGGGTCCTAGTCATGGAGACTTTCAGGATTCGATTAAGAAGGCTCTTCAAAGCATATATGGAGAGGGGCCAGTTCCCACTTCGCTGGAAGATGGGGAAACTGGTTCTTATAGCGAAGCCGAAACGCCCAGCGGACTCTCCGTCCGCGTATCGGCCCATTGTGCTGCTCGACGAGGTGGGCAAGCTCTTTGAAAGAGTAATTGCAGTCCGCCTCGTCGCGCACTTAGCACGGGCGGGGCCGAATGTTGCGGACAGCCAGTTCGGCTTTCGCAGGGGGCGCTCCACGGTGGACGCCATCATACGCGTGCGAGCCCTCACGATGGGGTGATGTCTTTGGACATCGCCGACGCCTTCAATTCCCTGCCCTGGAGTAGCATTAGGAAGGCACTCCGTTATCACCACGTTCCCGACTACCTCTGTCATGTGATCGAAGGCTTCCTGTCGGACAGGTACATCATCTACCCTGGTCACCAGGAGTGGAAACGGCGAGAAATGTCGTACAGTGTTTCGCAGGGATCGGTACTAGGACCGCCCTTGTGGAACATCGGGTACGGACTACATGCTGCGCGGCAACCTCCCTGACAGGATCAACGTAGCCTGTTACGCGGACGACACGCTGGTCCCGATTTCCGGCCACCGTAGGCTCAAGCTTGCGGATGGCGAGCAATGGGTAGCTCACCGTTCGACCGTCCGGACCAAGCGCAAGTCGTCGACAGCGCGTAGTGTTCCACGCACGCCTCAAGGAGATGTCAGCAACCGTAGGGGCCCAGCTGGGTCGAAGCCTACTGGGGCCAAGGGTCTGATTCTGAAAGGAAGACTCGGTCCTGTTATGAAAGGCAACGAAGGAACAGGAATGGGTTTTTAGTCAGTAAAAGTATGACACTATCTCCCGCTCCACCCAAGAGCGGGGGATGTCATTGGATGATTTGCTCATCGAAAAAAATGGTACATCATATGCTTTTACACATTATAAAACTCGTTATTAGCTCCTATAGACCTCTTAACTTTGATTTAATTAATGAAGATTGGTATGATTGGGATTCAAATTACTTACCAATAAAATAATTATAAATAACCATTTGTCTTTATTTTACTAATATAAAACAGCTACACACTATTGTGGTAATTTAGGTCAGTTCTTTGCTGACAGTATGATAATATTAATAATAACAAAACCTTACAAGTTATTTTCTTATTTGTAAATCAAAAATAGAACTACTTCATGCATGAATGATTTACAAGATCACAACTATTACTAGCATAATAATTTATATTCAATAAGTAACAGGAGGTAAACATAATTACAAGAAAACCTAAATATTAATAATATAGATTGTTGAGCAACGCTAATCGTCTATTAGTAAGATATAAGTTTATGTTTTGGTTTACTTTTATTTATAAGATTACATATTTTATGAAAATAATAAGCCTTTAAATCTATTATTGTTATTAAAAAAATCCTTTATTGCTAAACAATTGCTTTGGACTACCTTTACACATTGAAAAATAAATACATACATGCATGCAAGCATTTAATCGATTTTATTAACATCAGTGTGACTGTTTTTTTTTATTACTGTAATTTTTAATAACATTTATTTCTTTAATTTTAACCATTAAAAAACTAATAATTGTAATATATACACATATTTTTTATATATACAAATTAAAAAAAAAGTGTAAAAAAACGACATGTACTATCATAATGTAAATCATTGCATTATGTTGATACATGTCGTATGCATCATTCCGAATGTTCATCTTCCCTTGTCAACTAAAGTAGACCAAGCAGATAATAAAAACAATACTTCGATCATAAAAAAATAAATAAAAAATGACTTGGTTTTTTTGAATAATTTACATCAAAGGGTTGTTTTCCTATTATCAAGAAAACTTAAAAAGTTGGAATTTTAATTTATTCATTGCACAATATTAAGTAATTTTAGTCTAGGACAATAAAACTCGGCTAAAATATAAAGTCGGTTTATTGATTATCAGTCTATTTGATTACCCCCTCTCTCTAATGCATGTAAAATCTTAAATGGCTTTACTTTTTATAATTATATGATGCACAAATCCACTATTAACGATATGTTAACCCTCTTTGAGGGGTTTTAACTGGTTTCCGAGATTTACTTTTTGTAATTGTTTTACTTTCCCTTTCATTACATAAGGATTATCCTTAAAAAGCTAATCCTTATACCACCAGGGTAACCCTTAGTTATTTTGACGGAGTAAACTTAGAAAAAAAAGATGGATCAATTTATATTCACACACTTTTGTGGTTTTGTTCCACTTATAAACATTTCGTATATAGTTATGATAGTTCTTTTTTGACGGGTTTTATCAACCGATTCCTGAGATTTACTTTTAGTTAGACTTTTATTTTCCCGTTCATGATTAAGGGTTACGTCTATAAAGCTACATCCTTATACAACAAGTGTAACCCTTAGTTAGTTTGAAAGAGTAAACTTAGAAAAAAAGATGGAACCATTAAACCATTTACATTCACACTTTCTTTCAATGTTTTCGGTTAAATATTTCTTGTTTCCTTTGACATGCTGACCTACTGATTATACGGGTATAATAATTGTACCTATCAGTAAATACTGCCGATAACGATTGATGTAAGTGTAACCTTCATAGACAAGTTCTTCTAAGACAGAAATTTCTTGTTTTAAGTAACATGAAACTCAATTATCCTCCTTTCAGAAATTATGAAAAGCTTGTTATCATTAATTTTTGTTTGTGATTGGAGCACTTACATCCAAAAATTCCATTCAACGAACATAATAAATAATCGCTGAAATTTGATCCCTTGATGATTTGTCTACGAAATAGGGATAAAAAATGAAAATAAAAATACAAATATTTTTTACTTGTCAATAAATTCACTTGCTACCCAGATACCTTTTGCTAATCTTCCAAATAACTTGTTTATACTTGAAAATTGCTACCCACATAGATCTGTTTTCAAGTTTGTAAATAAGTAATAATTGCTGAAAGCCCTGTAGAACTGTGGAGTGTTCTAGGATTTAACTACAGTATTCTCCGGTTAATCAGAGGTACAAAAACTAGCAGACGCTACTCTACGCGCTGTTGTTTTTGAGATGACGTGAGCATTTTCAACACTCAGCTTGCGCTGACTTTATGCATGCCAAGGCGCTCATGAAGAATTTTAAAAAATGTTGTATCTGATACTCCAACAATTTCTGTGAGCTTTTTCTTCTTTAATTTCTTAGCTTTGCTTACATTTGCGTGTTTTCTGGGCTAAAGTCCTCGTAAAATTAAGAACATCTCATTTACAGTGATCTGAAAGATTTCTTTGCATGTGCATAGCAAGAAACATAACGGTATGATGTTCGATTTTCTTCATATTTCACACTTCCGATTAGTTTGCTTGGTCAACGATATTCATAGACTAATGGTCTAATAGCGATAAAACTATGTATTTATACTAATTAAGAGTCACAGATTACGATACGACCATAACGAGCTCGTTCATTCGTTCCTCTTATGAAAGTAAAAAATGTACCTCTTTATAATATTAATTTGTTGGGTTAGATAAGGCACTATTTTAACTTTTAATATGTTTTAATTTCCATGTCCATTGACAAAAAAAAAAAAAAAAACTACTATTATAACTAACATTTAGCAGTGCTTAAAACCAAGTCCATTGTAGCACATGGAGAATAAATTCTTTTTCTGGCCATTGAACCTCATTTGCAACTTAACAAATAATTATTTTTCACAGACAAAAAAAAATTTTTACAACCACCTACATTCCACTGCCGTTGAGCCTGAAGATTGTTTTCGGACACCAAAAAATGCAAGCACATTAAGATATGAAAAATAGACTTTCGTTTAAATTTATTCTTAATTTTAAAAACCCAGACATTTCCACCAATGTATACACATTTTAAGCGTATTATACGTACATTTGTGATTGTGGCTTATTGTCTGACTTTTTTCTTATCTTCTTAACCGGCGCTGTCACGCTCATCTTGCCTTGCATCCCCCTCCATGTGTCTCCCAGTTGGAGGTCACAGGATTCAATTCTACAGAAGCAGCAAACAAAATAAACTATTATTAAAGTATGATGATTTGTAACAATTACAAAAAAAAATGTGTTGCGATGATTGATGAATGGTGATTTTATAAAGACATTCGTTTTCGTGAAAAATAATGTTCTACTTTACATACCTACGTATGTAATCTAAAATAGTGTAACAGTGGTGGTGGAAATCTACTTAAATTCTACTTCTAAAACAAATAATAACAAAGGAAGCATTTTTTACTATAGGTACAGACGATTCCCCAATCAATTTATAAATATACCTAATAGTGCAAGAGTATGACTCATAATTTGCTACTAAGCGAATAATGTATTGCATTTATTCAGGTTTTTAAATAGGTATTTATATATTATCAAAACTTTAACCAGGTGAGGATGTACACTATCGTACTGGGTCGACTATCAAGGAATAGTTATGTTCACATTGACGCGGCTCATATCAAATGCCAAGTACAGAGTAAGCTGAACCTTAATGCAAAAGAGGGACAGAGATACCAGTTGAACGACGCCTACCGAGGAGCCCCACTACGCAACCTCACTGCGACGGCCGCGCAACCTTGAAATAATAATGTTCGGAATAACAACAACGCGCCACAAGCGTGACCAGAAATAGTATAATAATTCTCGAAAATGTTTGAAGCCTCTATCTAGTTCCTAGTACATACTCATATCCTGTCTGTAGTTGAGATTGGTATATTATTTAGATGATATTCAACGACGATATAGACCCATACCTGTATCATTTACACAGTAATTATTAACATTTTGACGGAATTAATTGAACAATACCCAGATTGTATTGTCCCTACAGTATTAGCATAACTCAATATTTATTTTGTGTTTTAGTTCAGTTGACACTTAAATTCGAATAGGTGAAAGTTGGTAAGTATTGTCAGCGCTCCGTAGTCGAAGGTTTCGCTTTTTCAATCGTTCGTTACTCAACAGGTATTCGTCATCGAGACAACTACTTGACTACCAACATAAGCAACTTTATTATAAGCTCTTGTCTGATTTTATTACATCGAGTAAGGTCGTGTTACTTAGACTACCCTAACTCTGACATAATATGAGTATTAAAATACCATAAAAACAAATTCCAGTTTATGTAATGAATGCGATATTACATCTTAAAAGTTATTGGGTGGTATTTTTAACGCTTTTATACAGAAAGAAGAAAGTTAGCAAATATCCTCAAAGTTATTTTATACTATTAAATAGATTTTATAGGACTGAAAATGTAGAGAGCTCTATGGACATATTGAACAAACAAGAACAGCTTTATTAGCCGGTTTTACTCAAGTTTTTTTTTTACTTAGTAAACGATTCGCTTTGAATCGATAAACTAAAACCTTATCATACATATAATAAACATGAAAATGAAATTGCAAAAGCAAGAGTTGAATCTAATGCGAAAGCTATCAAAAGATGTTTTAACTCCGAGTGAAGCCATCTGTAGTAAAAACATATTGAGTTATAAGATCGCAAGAATGCTTGGTAGTGATATAATCGACCAGTCAAGCGTTATTCTGCACTAACTTGAATAAGAATTTTAATTTGCTTCACGTATGATACAAATATGAAATCTGCGCTAATTGAATCCTATCGCAGATTTCATACTAAGCGAAAGTATTAATAAATATATGAAATATTCATTTTTAGGAGGATTACTAACTGGTAATGTCCTCTAATTGAGAAACAAAATGGATATTACCGTGACCCCGAAATTAATAGATTCAAGCAAGCATTCATAACTAAGAGACATAAATGGAAGTGCGTTAAAACCAGACACCGAAATAAATAAAGCTGGGTGCCTTGCGAGGCCTTAACCATAGCTCATTAACATTTCTACTTTTCTGTTAAGCACTAATATATACTTCGTGTTAGTGACGTGTGAATTGACGAAAGCGACGAAGCCGGACCATAGCCAAGTGCTATAAAATTACTACTAGTAAAATATCAGGATATTCCAGCAATGTTGTTATGGTTGACAAACGTATTAAATGTCACAGCTACATCTTCTACAGAAATAAAACAGCTAATTAAACAATATAAACAGTTCTTTAGGAAAGCAACTACCAAGAAAGGTATTATATTATCGTATTTAGTAAGTACCTCTTTCTCTTGCGTGTACGTCACTCGTAGGTATACCCCACCCACTACAAAACTGTTATGTAATGTACCCGACGCATATATTATAATCATAATTACATATCTCAACATGCTTATGCATTATTTCGGTAATCCCATAAATGGTTGTTACTAACTTACCGATACGCCGAAATGAAATGTACAGGCTATGAGCTACACAAATGATATTGGGACGAGAACAAATATTTTGGTTCTATTATTTAACCCTTAATTACTCGCGCCTAAAAAGTTACACAAATAGTCACGTGGAGTGTTCAACACCCTAAATTTGTATAGAGGAATAAAACACCATAAACATGTAGTTTAACTTGTATCTAATAATTAATATCTTAAAACATATTATTATATATTAATTGGAATATACTAACGTAGTTCTAAGTCTCAGTTACTAACATAATATGGACATTGAAATTAGTCTGAAATAAATTTATTTTATTTATTATTTATTTTATTATTAATTAACTCGTACATCTTTTTAACATTGCCAAAGTCAAAATCAAAATGTAAAATAAGTTTTTTAAAAAAAACTACATTTCATTATCACATTTTTGGAAAACCACTAACAGATTGTCACTGCACACGTGTTCTTGGCTTTTAAAGTCTTAAATTTTTCTATACTTGGTTTTTGAACACAATTATGTATTTTACATTCGGCAGATCTCAGAATTTTCTTGACATTTTAACACCATAAACAGTCTCCCGAACGTTCTCTAAAAGCAAAAACCCGTACACAATACAAGCGATTTTACGCAGCTACTAGAAGATTCACGTGGTAGATTCAAGTTTTAAAAAAGTTATAGAAGTCCTAATATAATCTGGGATGTGTGGCACCCCACGCGAATAAAATAAATAAAGCAGTCAGTCAGTAGTCGTATTAGGGACCAGTTACTTCAATAATTGTGTAGGTGGTATAATGTTCCATTTAAGTATTAAAATACTGCTATTTCCGATGTTTCACCTATTTGTCCATCACTTAGAGCGTCACGCTAATATTACTAGGCCGATTTTGAAGGCTTTCACTTTTTGAAAGTTGAGGGTGCAGTAAAGTAGGTACCTACCAACGATGAATACACGGTTACGACAACCGAACCCCGGTTCTCTTCTGTAAAATACACACGTAATTTTGAAAGCAAAATGTGACCAGGGTTTGAATATACTGATCCAACTATACCACATTAGTGTCTTGTAGCAACCAGAAGTTAGAGTATGTAAGAGTTACTATTCTTCCGAAAATTAAAACAGAAATGCTGCTACTGCTTTTGAAATAGAACGAGTCTGTTTCTAGTAAATGCATTAATAGTTTAGTATAGCTATGTAAGAATAAGTTTGGAGTATTCTCTATTAACTCTATGGAATCTATTGAATCTTGAGGAAAGGAAATTACTTTTGTCTTTCAAGGAGGTCTGCAATTCAATGTATTATAAATATAAAACCTTGAAATAAAAACAAGTTAAACAAGTACAACACGTGTTTAACGCTCCATAGATAATAGTAAATTGGGAATTCTTAATGGGTTAGCACAACTATTGTTAATTAAAACTTTTAACGTGAAACCACACTTAATACAAGCACGTTCTGTGTGTGTTGTTGTTAGCTGCGATTCATGTATTTTACGTAGCATGTATAATAATTTGGCATATATAAAATTTATTCCAGTAATCTTGTCTCTACCTCGCAGCAGCAGTTTGACAGTTGTGCGATAGTGACAGGAATAATCAATAGCCAAAGTAATGTTAATAATCTCGGCCTTAGTTTGCAGGGTTAAGCCAATTACTAGAAAAGGGTTACCCGTATTACAAATTATTTGAATGAAATAGATTTGGGGAAGTAGAAATTAATATTTCACTTTCGTTGAGTTTTGTATTTTATTAACAAAAACATTTTATAATTTCCGTTCTTCAAAGTTGGGGTATTAAATTCATCTTTGAATTTATTAGGCCTGCAATAGGCAGGGTTATCTTAGTTGCTACAGGCGCAATAGGTTTAAAAAAAATTAATTAAACTCGTCTTAGCAACGAACTTTGGTTTGAGTTTTTGGTTCAATTAGTACTTAGCACAGTAAGTTGGTAAAGCGGCGCAGGTATGTTGCGTATATGAAGTACCATCATAAGCGAAATGGGAAAAACGAATGTAGTAAACTTGTTTAATTGATATCTGATATTTTTATCTAATGAAGAAGTAAGGAAAAATGTACATTGTCAAGTTTAGTTTTCCAAACATGGTAACATCGCTGTCTCTATGAATACGTGAGTCATGGATTCCTCTCTTGTGATGATAGATAATTATGTAATTATAACGCTTGCATAGGTTACTCTACACTGAGTAAAAATGTTAATTCGAGATCACAATTCAAATCACCCTTTCATTACCTAATTTTATTAAACAGCCAATTTAGTTTTAGAGAATAATATTACTACTTACATTTATTTATTACGAAACCTACCATTATGTGTTAGACTCTAGGTAGGTACATCTAGCAGTTTGTGTGAAAATAATAATAATTTTATTTAAGATATTTATCGAAACGATAACGAAATTTCACTTGCGTTTTACAGCATTTTTAGTTTCTATTACGTAATTTTAATTTCACATATTTGTGCCAGCCTCTACATTTAATTCTCAACAAAGATCAAGCTTTAATGGATTAGCACCATATTATTGTTGGTTTAATATTTTCATATCAGTCGTAATTACTAATTTTATCTTCATTATGTGACCCGCAATCATTCTGGGTCTCGGTATTGTATGTCATTGGTCCGGTGTTGTGACTTGACTGATTACAATACCTATCGTTTTGAATCATAGGGTAAACTTCGTGAAACAAACATTTCAGCATGAAATCAACAAAACTGAAACTGAAGTTCTAGTATGTACGAATTCAATTTTGTTACGCCGTATGTAAATACATACATCTGGGTACCGTTATAGGTAGTAAGTAGCAAATTGTCATACGACAAAAATAATATTAGGCTAAAAAGATCTGTTTACACAACAGTCTATCATGACGAATGATATTATCTTAATCCATGTTATTATAAATCATAGAAAATTAATGTCTCTAAAAAGTATTGTTTACAAATTACCTCGGCAAGGTGTTGACAGCAACATCAACGTCGAAGAAGATGTCGACTAGCTCATCCACATCCGAATCAGGTGTAAGCGAGGGTGGCAATGTGGCCGGAGGAGATGCGGCCACATTGACTGAGTGGACCCCGCAATTGAATAGCACAGGTTCTGTCTGTACCATAGGCAGCATGGCTAAGACACACTCAAGCGTTCACTGCCACTTTTTGAGGATCGTATATATCCCAGGATCAATTTTAAACAGCACAATACGTATCCGCATCCAAACATACACTGCATTGCGCCACGACCGCCGCGACGCTATTTTTTTAATACTATGAAGGTTTCCAAATCCACACTGTTAATTCCACTGCAAAACCAATTAACTGAACACTACTAGGTTTGTATTACGTCTCTTTAAATTTAAATATTTGCCGTCTTTAACAAGCAATAACTTTATTACGTAGTGATAGTGCAATTTCCTATCGATATCCGTGCGAAACGTTCGCTACAAAACGACGATGAAAGTCAACTGAAAGGCGAGACGTAGATATACACACATCCTTTTCGTTCGCCGCTTTACAAATTATCAACACGACGGGCGGCGCGGCGCGACACGACGCAGAACGTCGGCGGCGACGACGGTGCCGACGACAGCGATGGCTAAGAGCAAGAGCGTGAGAAGGTGGACTGACGGACTGAACAGTATCGCTATTATAGTCACACCAACGTCACTTCTAACTGAACGTAGTCTCCTGCGATCTCGCTCATCGACACGACTAGGTTGAGCTTGCCGAATAAAGCCGAATAGCTACGATTTAGTACGACGTATAAATACATAACAAAAAATTGTTTGCTATTTCATTAGCCATCTATTTGTTGCGAAACACGACCGAAATATAATAAACAATCAACGTCAAGGTATAGGTAAAGGTTTTAATAAATACCTTAATTATGTGGCATACATATGGGGGTAACGTGGTATATAATTATATTATGTATATGTAAAATAAGTTGCTACTAAAATGAACTTAGCATTTAAATACATTTTTCTACGACGATTTAAAAAAAAAGTTATATTGATTTATTAAAAATATATATATTTCTAAAAATCATCTTTAATGTTGATAAGTTTGATTACATTCTTAAAGGGTTTGCCTGTTCTTGGAGTGAAATATAAAAAGCAACGAGTGCTTGAAGTATTCGAAGTAATTAACCAGTCATCACACATTTTTAGTGGTTTTTTTATTATGTTTAACATTCCTTGTAAACTTGATCACATAATTTAAGTTATTTTATTAAGCTTAACATAAAATAAATGGCTAAATCACGCGACATACAGCGATACGTTGTAAGCCGTGACGTAGGCACTCGTACCTACATGAAAGTGAAATGGAACAGTATTTGTGTCAAGTGCACAATTTAGATAACAAGGTCATCCATTGCATAACTCAATCGAAAGATTTTTATTTTGCTCTACGATAGGCCAACTAAAACTGGAAACAAGTTAACAGTTTTTACGATTATAAAGTGACCCATAATAATATCTAGTGTGATAAACAAATTTAATGTAATCATTACACTTGTATTGGTTTATTCTCGTGAATAAAATTACCATAAGCAATCCTAAAACATATAAAATATTAAACCATGATGATACCTTAATATATAAAAGAGATTGAGGATATTAATCTAAAGAGCATGTTTTGCAATTTACAAATCTTAAATCATATATTTTCGCCGTAATAATGAATATAATATGAGTCAAATTCATTGAAATACAAATTATAGGTAAAAGAGTAAAGGGGCAGTAGAGGAAGAGCGCGGCGCGTGCAGATATCGGTGCAGGCGGCCCCGCGGATCTATGTCAGTGGGTCACGGCAATGACGTGGCACACGGCCGCCGCGACTCGCGCCGCGCACTTCATTCTAATTCCGCTTCACCGGTATCTTCGTGTTGACTAGAGGGCTATTTATTTATTTACGTATCATGTGTTAGTGCGCTAATCTGAAGCATTCATTCAATGTTTAAGATCCATATCCGAGATACGGTCGGAATCCTGCAATTCCAATTAAAAACAGTGTACCAAATACCAGGAGGTCTACTTACTGTTGACATTGACCGACTGAAATGATTCATGTGAGAATGAGAAATAAGAGTTGATTTATTTGCAATTCGGGTTAGAGGTGGGATTTTCCTATTTACAATTATATAGGCTAACCATTGGTACCTACTAGTTAACATTTAAACCCTGTAAACTATTTATTAAATAATTAATTTAATCAATTACCTACTAACGCCCATGAATCATTTTTTATTAGGGTTTTTCTGGCAATATTTCCAATTTTGACTATATCCAGATAATTACTGACAGCAAAATATGTAAAGGTAATTTATTTAAGGACTAGTAATGCACCTACTGCTACCAATAATAAGTAGTCATTGCATTAACTGCTTGTAATTAACTAGGAAAGCTTAATCAGCCATATAAAAGTCCCACTACTGTAACTCAGATCTTTCCTCGATGAGAGGGAATGGACCGAAATCCACCACGCGGGCCCATCGCGAGTATCAAAGTTTTGTCAATGTATTATACTTATTAGTAATAAAAACTTTGATATTTCTTATAATAATTATGATGATTTTGTAAGTCTTTACATCCCTTTTTTTTCGTTTTAAATAATCTTCTGTAGGACCATGCATATTGGATTATTTAAAAAGATCTGTAGTTGGAGTCAATTGACAAAAAGAATGGCTAGCCTGTCAGTTTTCCACCGGTTGTATATCGAGAAGTGTGAGCCGGAATTGCATTACTTAATTCCGCCAAGCACTTTCCATCATCGGACTACCAGACATACGGCGATGCGCCACCGTTAAATAAAAAATACATTCAGCCGAACATAGAACCTCCTTCTTTTTGAAGTCGGTTAAAAAATACTAGTAAATGTTGGTACTACTAGTCTGTCAGGCAGTCTATATCAAGTAACAACCCATGGCTGGGTTCAGGCCACTTCTATTTATTCATTTACTAGCTTCTGCCAGAGGCTCCGCCCACGTCGAAGACGGAAATTATTCCAAGGGAAAATATTCCACGGATAAAAAGCATATGTAAGCTAAATATTCCACTTCCCCAGGCGGCATACGAAAGGGGGCGGCAGAAAGCACCAATTTATTAATTTGGAAAATGTCAAAAAATATATAAATATATTCAAAATCTCGCACGCAATATTACGTACACATACGTACGGATGCAGGAAGTTTATTAGTCGCCATGCAGTTATTTTCATGTTTAAGTTACTTGGGCTTCTGGTATCCGGTACTGCAGGAGGTTAATGATACTCAAAAGTATTTGCAAACCGAGGCACTGAATATATGGTGTCACAAGAAAAAACGAGAGGAATTTGTAAACGGAGCTCTCCAATATTCTAAATGGAATTTCTTACTAACCCCCAAGACGAATCAGGAGAAAGCATATTTTTGATGACGGGAGATGTCGATGCTGCGAACAATGTTCACTTCAGTATACAGCGTGATTGCTGAAATTCGTGATCGATCTCAATAGCTGCAAAATCTAGAGCAAAAATATGCCTTTTTTTAATACCTGCAGTAATGCTGGGTTTGAAAGAATCTCTTCTGGACATAAATACAGAAGAGTTTCGACTTCAGCGCGCACGTCTACGAGCCTTCGTAGGAACAGACCCAGATTACAAAAAGCAAGAACTCATTAAATCCGGCTCCCTGGGCTTATTAAAATATATTATTCAGTCTAAAGAAGAGGAAGGCTTACCCAACCTAGTCATAATGTCAAGGCCCTAACTTCCGAGCAGTGCTTCACAACAGTGACTTTCTGAAGCCTACTCCTCTGAAACGGCTAGACCAACAAGTTTGAAAAAAATATATATATATATATATTCTTGTACATTATTAACTCATGTTTTTTTCGTACAACACAATAATTTAACAACATGATATATTTTTCGCTTGTTTTCCCTAATCCTTTCAAACGGCTTTCATCTTTAGAAATATATTTACACAAAAAAATTGCTGGTTAAGTGTACTTTAGAATGTAAATCAATCAACATTTCGCAAAGAAAATGTTCAAGGTACTATACGCCTTAAGATTTTTTCTAACCTCTGTCATAAGCAATGCTAGTTGTGAAAAGTTTTTCAAAACTTAAATTAATTAAAAATTACTTAAAATCTACTATGGGTACCTTAAGATTAACAAATTTAGCCATTTTTGCCATAGAAAACGTTTTAAATGTTGATAATAGATGGTTGTGTAAAGGAGTTTGCGTTAAGAAAAAGCACGTAAAATACATTTTTAATCAAATTTTTGTGCAAACAAATACTCTAGCTTAGGGATTAGTGCAGGTTTCATTAAAATAGGTTGACAAATTTACCTACTTGATCTCTTTGATGTCGATGTCTACTCTGCAGGCTGCAGTAAGTCTATTGCTTTTTAACAGACTTCAAAAAGAAGGAGGTTCTATGATCAACTGTATGTATTTTTAGAGTTCTGTACCTCAAAATGAAAAAAACTGAACCCTTATAGGATCACTCTGTTGTCCGTCCGTCAGTCTCTCTGTCTGTCAAGACCTTTTATCTCGAGAACGCGTGGGTATATCTAGACCAAGATCCCAGAGCTGTCTACACACCTATATTTCAACACTAACACACACAAAAAAGGAGGAGGTTATCTTCCAGGAGGGATATGCTTCCAGATTAGTCCCATTTTTTTCAAAATCCAGTTCCGATGATGGGGTCCATGAGGAATCGAGGGAACTCCTCAAATATTATAGGCAGCCATATAGTGATTTTAGTATTTTCATCAAGAAATTAAGCATTTACAGTCAGAAAGTAACATTTGATGAAGTAGAACTGATGAAGAAGACCAGAAATGGTCAACGGAACTTCATACTCACATAGATATCACAATGAAGATAGATAAGACAATGATGACTATGACTATGACAATACAAATAAATGAATAGTTCTGAATAGTTTACGTTAAAAATGGTATCATCGAAGTGATCTGATGATGATGATGGAGCCGGAAGGTAGGCACAGGAACTCCGTAATTAATCAATGTATCCTAGCCAGGTTTGGGCTTATTACAATTGTCATGAGATGCACTTTGGCTATAAGATACTATTGAACTGATCTAATGATGGAGCCGGAAGGTGGAAGATAGACACAGGAACTTCATAATAAAACAATGCAACCTAGCAGTGTTTGGGTTCATTGGAATTGTCATGAGAAATAGGCACTATGTTAATAAGTGTATCGCAACTAAAAAGTGTGAATCAGTCGATTGTGGACCGATTTTGAAATAATTTTGACGATTCAAAGATTATGCTTCTGAGTTGGTCCCATAATCCCAAAGTCAGTCCCAAATTATAAAATTAATAATGAACTTCGAAGATATGGAACGGAACTCCTCATGGGAAAACAGCAGAACTGTCGTAAGAAGTAAAATTGCTTTGTATATACGTGTAATCGATGACTAACTGAAAGAAGAAGGGGGGGATATATTGAACTGATCTGATGAAGGCTGAAGGCAGGCCTGAGCTTGGTTTATTGGAATTGTCATGAAATATTTTAATTATTAAAATCTATAGGTGATGATGATGATGATAGGTACCTTACCTTACTATAGAGCTTGCAAACTATTTAAGTTTTGCTGAGAGGTACTTTTTAGTTATGACAACTAAAAAGTGTTAAATAACGTGACAAAACTATTATAGAAACACCAATTTCCGAAATTAAAGTTATTTTGCACTTTTTGGAGTTTTTTTTTTATATTAAAAAAATTCGGTTGTATTATTTTTATTTTATTAATCGCAAGTTCATCTCAATTGCTGTTATAAAAATCGTTGAATCCTTGCTAAAGGTCATATTTGGGAGTAATATAAATTCTGAATCAAGCCCTTGATTATTATTAGCAATAAATACTTCGATAGGTCCTTGTTTGTTTTCTTTATTAAGTATGTACTTAGTTAATTATTTTAATTGATGAACTTCCTGGGAATTTCTGATGTTTGTATGGTACAAAATGTGTTTCTTCTGAAGCAGTGGCATAAATTTATCTTGACTTTCCAATAAGTTGTACGAATTACGTCTTACGTCCGTAAAATAAAACCTTTAGTCTGCTAATACCAAAAAAACAAGGAGCAGCGTATTTCCGGACGGCCCCAAGCGGCGAAAACCCACGCTACGCCACTAGGCTAGTAATTGTTAATACAAGGTGGCATTGCTCAAGCATAGTATAGTAGCTTAGTCGGCCTTATAATATTCCCACTGTTGGGACTCAGGGCTCCTCTCTAGGAGAGGGAATGGGCCGTAATCCACCACGCGGGCCCAGTCGGGTCGGCTGAAGACCTGAGAGAATTTATGATTCGTCAGACAAGTCATATGGAAGTGTGATTGCTATAGACCTTGAGCAGTATATGATGACAAAAGGTTTTAAAAAGCATATTAGGTACCACTGCTGGATACATGTAAGATCACTCTCTAAAGAGTTATGTAAAATGATTTGTTTATAATAAATTGTTTGTAAAATGAAATAGACAGATAGTAACTATCAATGAGATTCATGATAATGATTATGCTACTTTTAATCATATAAAATTACACGGTTACTGTAAAATAAATCAAGCGAACGAAACGAAGCCGCGCTAAATACATAATCTACCAATAATTTTGGTAATTTATATTTCTTGGAAGAGAAATATATAGTATATAAGGACTTAAATTAATAAGGGCTATGATGAGCCTTCAAATCGTGAATCTTATAATTACAAATAATTTTAAGGAGATATTAAGGAATTTGAACCAGAGACATAACTTTCCTCATCAGACTTAGATATCTTTACAGTCTGTTAACTTTAAATGAAACTCAACCAATATCATGTTTACAAGAAATGATGAGCTTCAACCTCGGGGGAGCGAAGATAATCTCATCAAATGAAACAACTAATGAGAATATAAATTGCGTAATATATTGGTTGGGGACCGGCCGGGTGGACTGTAGTCTCGTCCCAGTCGCATACTCCATAATATAAATCGAACTTTGTTATTTATTATTAACTTATTAAAATAATTCTTACTTCAGAATCATAGATCCAAAGTATATAATTTAAATTAGAAGCATTTTGTGTCGATTTAATAACCTGGGGCAGTCCCCAGTGCCCAGGGAGCCAATCCGAGAGCGGCAGCTTGGTTAGGAAACTGCCCTAATAATCCTCTGCTGGTGTCTAGCGCGTGTTACCTTAGTCAGCACAAATTTTCGTAATGTTGTGTAATGATAAAAATGCGAAAATGAATGACGTTATTATCGTCTCGTTTTTACCTTTAGTTTTATCCGATGTATTTCGTAATTGATAGATCAAGTTATGACTTAAAAAAAAAGTAGTGAAACGGCGAAAATATTATAGATAAAAAGATTTAAATTAGATAAAGTGCATTTTTATTACAGCATTTTTGTCCAACGTTTTATTTTTTCTAGTACTAAAAATGTATGGATTATAAAACTACATTATTAGAAAAAAGTGACTTTTCCTTAAGAAATCTTATAGTTTCGGTTTCATTTTCGTTCATTGCTTCTGTGGTCACTTGATCTGTCACAGGCTCCAAGTGTAAACTTGTAGTGTAAAGAATGAGGTGTCCGCAAAGAATCCCCGCAAATGCGTTGCGTCACGTGGGCGGGCAGATCGATTCGGTGAGCGGGAATGTTGGCGCTTGCGCGAACCCCATCTTATTTATCGACCGCCAACTTTTAACTGAACGGTTTTGGGGCAGGTTAGGCCTATGCTCTGGGGTCAAGGTCACGAGCCGCACCACTGAAATATTACCTATAGTATCCAAAACTAGGTACCATTAATTTCATTAAATTGGTTCTAATGTAAAACGCGTACAAGTTACGCAGTACGCTTTGAAAAAGTGGCTTGATCAATGCCTTCTCACTATGAGAGATATGTCCTGCAGTGGACCACTTTGTAAAATATAACGCTTACGCAATTGTAGAAGACCACTAGTTTTACTGGTCGTTACATAATTTACACCGAAGCAGTTCATGTGATTACCTAGACCAAATGGTCTGATGACAACTACAGAAGGTCCTACGCTTTTAGGATCATTTCGTTTACCGAGAAGTGTCTGGCGCCGTAACCGTAACTTTAAACGGTTACAAGTCTGGACAATCTAAGTTTAGATTTCGGAAATCGAAACTCGAAACGGATCCTCCATATTTATGCGGATAAGTACTATGATTTTTGAAGTAATAAGTAATGTCAGTACGTACATTTTGAATCGGCATACTCCATTCAACTCATGATTACGAAAGGGAATTAAGAACTTTCCTCTTGTGACTTGTGAGGCAGGTAGTGTCCAAATGCTTTATTGGCTATCTTTGATACTTTGATTTGTAGTTCAAGTTTTATTTTAAAAACTTAAAAACAAACACTGTAGTTATTTATGTAGGCATTATGGTGAGTTTTTTTTTTCACAATATTTAGTCGAGGAATATCTAAGAGATACAATTTAAACCCTACTTAAAAATGTTTTCGCTGATAATTGCGCTAACACTACATATTTCGATTGCATGCCAAATCTACTACGCCGCAAAAAGATCCGGATCGCTAATAAAAATTGTGATGGTTTCTTAAATAACATAGATAAATTCGTGAAACTGTGTAGAATTTGTAGATAACTAAAAAATATAAGAAAATAGATAACACGTTCTGCCCACCATTTTAATTAAATAATAAAACAACACTACCCTGATATCGTTCTCCTGGTAGTATATATAAATATTCTTCGTTTCCCATCGTGTGTAAATATATAAAATGTAATTTAAAATAATTCAGCATATTTTGAAGAAAATGTGAAATTCGGTGGAAAATCAATAATCGTATGGACTGGGATATCTTCAGAGAGTCGTACGGAGTTAGTGGAGATAGAAAACGGTTCTCTGCCTGTTCCGAGACTTTAAATGAATATGCTGGTCTTTCCTTGAGGAATATGAGCGCAAATTCCATTTTTATGCAGAATATGCGTGGCCAAATAGTGCTCAATTGGTCAATGCGTATTTCAAGACTTATTACCTGCTTGGAGTGGACAGGCAGTCCAGACTTAGAAAAATGTATGAGACGAGCTCGGCAGATGCGCTAGACAATGCTCTTCACCTCCAGCTACTTTGTAAGAGTAAAACAGGGCGATAGTAGAAGAATGATTAAACATAATAAAATCGTATTAAACATTTGATTTACAGCATGCCACATGGTCTTAACGAAGTGATACGGGCTCGTGAAAGCAACACAAAATATTAAAATGACAAAAAGGTTTTTTTTTTAAAATAAACTGTTATGTGTATTTTTATTATAATAAGTTAGAAGTAGGCGCAGGCTTGCGGACGGCGATCAAAGGGTAGCACGCCGTCCGATCGTCCGGCAACGGTCCGGACCGAGCCCAAGTCGTCGACGGCGCGTAGTGTTCCACGCGCCCCTCAAGGAGATGTCAGCAAATCGTAGGAACCCAGCAAAGTCGAAGCCTACTGGGGCCATGCGAAGTGAAAATGAACACCGGGGCCCTAGAACGCAAGGCAAAGAAGGAACAACGAGTAGGTTTTAGTCAGTAAAAATCTGGTACGCTCCCGCACCGCTCAAGGGCGCGAGATGTCATTACATGAGTTCCCAACCAAAAAAAAGTTAAAAGTACTTTTTTAAATATTTAATTTAAATTATTTATGTATTTTCTTTCATGTAAAACACGAATTCATCATACGTATTGAAACTATCACACTTTTATTAGCGACCCAAAGTTTTGGAGCATAGTTAAATTTTTACTATTTTAACCTGTTCTATCCTTCTGTATTTGGATAAACAAGGTTTTGAAAATTTTTGGACAGCAATTTATCCAAACTTAACAGCTTATTATGTTGGTTAATTGCAAATACCATGTTGATTAATCGTAACAGGGCTTTTAAAATGGGTTTTTACGCTTACGATGTGTAACTGTAAACCTTCAAACATAATCGTAGTTTGAACAAGTGAACTCCTACACAAACAATCGTTATTGTTTATGGGCAACCCTTATGCTCCACCAAACCACCCAAAAACCCCACGGTGAATAACTTGGTAAAAAACCTTTTCCTCGAAGAGATTATAGGGCATTAAAAGGTTTCAATGGGTTTGCAGTAGGTACACCGGGTTAACAAAACTGAAAGGTTTACCCATCAAAATTGTTATGGTACATGAAAGGGTTACGCCATACAAGGTGTTAAAAGCTCCGTTACGGTAGGTAACCGAATGATCGACTTACGTTATAAACGACTTATCTCTTAAAATTCGGCCTCTGGTTAGCCGATACATAACCGCAGGTCCAAAATTTTTGGAATAATGTTTAATGATCAACAAGATTAGGCTATCGTATACTGACAAAATGATCGGCCCCAAATTTTTGTATATCTTTTACAAATAAATACAAGTTTTCTCTTTTTATCTTCAATTTGTATTTTATACATGTTACAAACATAGCAGAACCAATGCCAAGATCAGGAACAACCACGAAGCAGTGCCAGTACCTACATGTTGCGTTACGTTTATTGTGTAAGTTACGTCGTCAAGTTACGAAGAACAAGCGATGTTATCAAAAAGGGGCTCAAGAACAAAATAAGTTGTTTGCAAAACTACTTACAATATTAAACTTTAAAAAAAAATCTAGCGTGACGATAAAATCTTTCGCAAGGTCTGAGAATGACTCTACAAACTGGTGCTGCATATTCCAATGAATCTAGGATAGGATGATGACTCATCATCATTCTCATATTAAGCTTATAATGACTTTTATTTCCTTTTTAACCGACTTCGAAAAGAAGGAGGTTCTATGTTCGGCTGAATGTATTTTTTTTAATGTATTTTCACCGATTTCTTGGTCTATTGTGAACCGAATTAGATTGTTTTTTTTTTTGTATTGAAAGATTATGCTTCCAAATAGGTCCCATAGAAATATTTTTACGATCTGATGAAGAACTTCGAAGATATGGTACGGAACTCCTCATAGGATCACAGCAGAACTGTCGTAACAAGTAAAATGGCTTTGTTCATACGTGTAGTTGATGACTGACTGAAAGAAGAAGGGGGGATATATCGAACTGATCTGATGATGAAGCCGGTAGGTAACCCTGGGTTTGGCTTATTGGAATTGTTGTGCAATGTTTTAATGATTAAATTCTATAGGTCCTTTAGAACTTATTTAAGTTTGGCTGAGGAGTACTTTTAGTTGTAATACCACAGCTAAAAAGTGTAAAATAAAAATATTTTTACAAAATACAACCGACTTCAACGTAAAAAAAACTGGCACTGAGGGTTCCGTACAAACCTTTGAAGACAGTTCAATTCCCTAATCGAGTTACAAAGTATTTTCCGAATCGCAAAAAATCTTTGTTTTTGTGACGTTACTACAAATTTACAGTTTTCAGATTTTTTCCTATACTTGTGCTATGAGACCTTGCTTCATGGTTACCTATCATAAGTTCGAAAAATATTTGACCGAACTTCATTTCACCTAAAACTATTAAACTTTTTTCGTTTTTTTTTTTTTAATTTCATCAAAGTCACGTCTGCCACTGTATCAGTTGACCTATTACCAATTCGATTTTTTTCGTTATTCCAACGTTTTATTTGGTCGAAAAACTTTTCACCGATGTTACACTTGCCGAAATAACATTTGTTCGAAGTATGTTTCCGAACATTCATTATACCACTGTTTTAATTACTATGTTTTCATTTCACCAAACGCCTAGAAATGTAAATATTAAACTGGCATGATTGAGGCAACAGGACCTAATATCAGATTAGTATACTAATATTTTTGTAATTAATTATTTCAATGTAATGGCACTTAATAAAATAGTTGATTATGAACAAAAGTGGTTTTAATTGAAAATTTTAATTCAAACCTGCAGCATGCAAGAAGGCATGCAGCAAGCAAGCAGGCATGTAGCATGCAAGCAGGCATGCAGTATGCAAGCAGGCATACAGCATGTAAGCAGGCATGCAGCATGGAAGCAAGCATGCAACATACAGTAAGAGTGTAGCATGCAAGCAAGCATACAGTATGCAAGCAGGCTTGCAGTATGTAAGCAGGCATGCAGTATGCAAGCAGGCATGCAGTATGCAAGCAAGCATGCAGCATGCAAGCCGACATGCAGCATGCAAGCAAACATGCAGCTTACAAGTAGGCATGTAACATGCAGCAGGAATGCAGCATGCAAGCAGGCATGCAACAAGCATTGTTTCTGTTACGGCTCCGTCGCTGCGGTGTTTAGGTTAGCCGCACGCGAGCTTATCGTCGCAGATGAATAGAAGGCCCACCACCGCGGCTGAGGCTGGCTGGCGAAGCCGACCAGTAAGCCGAAGCTGCACCTACACTTCAGCTCGCGGGCCGCCCTACCCCTCCGCGCCTACGCGGGCTTGAATTATACTCGGTCACAAAACTCGTTTCGGTCACAAAATTTTGTAGCACATTCTATTCACTTAATGACACTATTTTCAATTTAATATTGAAAATGCCACCAAGTAACCGTCTATAACTTTGTGACCAAAATTCCATAAAATATTGTTTCGGTATGGTGAAAATATGGCAAATAAATCATTTGGTTAATGAAAACAGTTCAAAAGAGGCTTCGGCCAATAACAAAAAATTATTTTGAAAATCGGCGAAATATAGTTCGGTAAAATTATACTTATGACACATGATACTTCGATGATCTAAAAATGTGTCAAAAAATGCATATAGCAAAAAAGACGTCGGTCAATAGTTTTCGGTAAAATAAAATTCGAACAAAAAAAATTCGAAAAAGTGATCAGTTCCCAAACGGCCGTATCTTTTTTTTTCGTATACCTGCACGCGTTTCCGAGATCTTCGAGATTCGAGTCTTGAAAGACAGACGGACGGACAACAAATTGATCCTCTAAGGGTTCTGTTTTTTTCCTTTTGAGGTACGGAACCCTAAAAAACACTAAAAAGTGCAAAATAACCTTAATTTCGGAAGTCGGTGTTATTAACATCGACTTCCTTTTTAGTGTTCTTTTTTACATTGAAGTCGGTTGTATTTTTTTTTTGTAAAAAGTTTTCTACTGTTTTAATTTTCGTAAAAATTAAGATTATGGCTGAAAAAAAAAAACATGCCATCTATGTGTCTTTTTTTTCACATAAATAGGTTTGGCTGGGACTGTCTTGACTGGACTCCCTAAAAACCTTCTGTTAAAGTAGCGATTAGCCCCTACTTCGCTTAATTGCAATGTTTAGATCAAAAGGCACCGAGATATTCGGGAATGTCCGAAAGAGTGACCGTAACCCTGAAACGCAAAAGGCAACTGAAGGAACAAGGGTTTAGTCAATAAAAGGACCTTTCGCTCCATCCAGGTTGCAGAGTTATTTGATGATTTTATACCTCGAAAAAAAAATCATCGAGATATTTATTTTACAGGGCCTGAATAAACTGGTCACAAACCTTCCGGCAAATAAACCTATTGCGGAGTTTAGAAGGTCGTAGCGGCCACACAAACGGAAAAAATGCATCGTTATTTTTGTAAAATATTGTAAAGGAAGAGTTTCGTAGTTACTATCTACGATACTCCACAGGAAGAAAATTAATGGAAGAAGCTGCGAGAAGATTGCGCGTTGACCGCAGCAACGAACGCGACGCGCAGTGGCGACAGCGGCGGCGGCGGGGTGGGCGCAGGCTTCCTCCGCCCGGGATTGATCGTACCCGTACCTACTCCGCGTGTGTGAAGTCTCCGGGTGTCGTCATGGAGACCGTCTGCCTTTATCGCCGTCGTAGCGTCGCCATGAGAACCGTGCCGATCCAATAGCTCAAGTTTTGACATGCAAATATTATAAAAACTACGTCTATTTATTAGAATGCGTGTTCTTCATGCAAAAACACACTTTAAAATAAATTAAAAATATTTTTTCATGAAAATTAGAAACTACTTGAAAAAAGAAATATGAAAAATTGATGAATAATTTAGAAAATAATCATCAATTTATGTAATGTTGGTTACAGATTTTATACAATAGTATAATTTATACTCATTAAGATTACTTCGCGCTGAAATAACTTAATAATTAACTGGCTCACTTATGTCCGGATCCCGGGCCGCCCTGGTTAGAAATGGTTGGTAGGGTAAATCTCTGACGTAAAAAACACAGAGCCCTGGCGACCCGGTGCCCGGGAAGCCCTGACCCAAAATTGCGTTGAGGGCTTATCAAGAATAGACAATACTGTCTTCCCTCTTCAAAGTCAGTTTATAATCTTACAGTAATCAACAAAATATTGCAAATTCATCACGATTAGATAGTTGTATTCGAATAAGTGTAATTAAAAAAATGTTTCGCTATAGGTCACCACAATAATAGTTATTGCTACATATAATTCTTCATATTATTCAGCAAACACATAGTCAAGTGTTTAAGACGCGTCGTGTTAATGTAATGAAAATACAATAAAAAGATACAAAGATCCGAAGAATTCATAATTTTTGCAAGAAACTAACTGAATGAAATCTAGAAGCGATTAGATAGTCAACTATTAAGAAATATTTTTTTAATACCAAAACTATTATATAGAACTTAATAAATTGTACATTTTATATTTGCAGCCCCCATTGGCCACTCTACGCCCCCCAAGAGGGGCTCGACTTAAGTACCCACAAATTCAAATAGATAAACCAAAAAACCTGACTAGCTTCTGCTCAAAACTTTGTCGACATGGAAGTCAACTATATCATAAAATATAAACCCACACTCGGTAGTTTCTAATCGTAGTTTTACATCAGTGAAAGATTTTTTGAAATCGGATCAAAGCTATTGGGCACTATCACGAACAAATGTATCGCGGCGATATTATCGTTCTGCCACTTCATTCTATAACAGCTCTATGAACTTGTTTCAGGCGATACTATCGCGTTAAAGCGACGAGTGACATTGAAGAGCAATATGCCAACGACTCGCCGCGCGAGATGCAAACTACTCGCAGCGCCCTCGCTACGAGACGCGACCTGACCAAAGCAAAACTTTTTCAACAAAACAATTTTGCAAGGTGTTGTAAATACGTAGCTAAACTATCAAGACTCACGCGATGATACGCAAGCGTATATTCGTCTCATGGCTCTCTCGACGATATCAGGGAGAGCTGGCTCGTGGCGAAGTAGCGTCTTAGAGATTTCCTCTTACAAAGAAGCAATTTTTACTCTATAACATCACTTCATAATTTCATATTCATCATCATCATCATCATTTCAGCCGAAAGACGTCCACTGTTGGACATAGGCCTCCCCCAAATGCCGCCACAATGACCGGTCCTGTGCGTCTCGCAAGGTGGACCGATGACCTGGTGAGGGTCGCGGGAATCCGATGGATTTCATATTACCTACTACAAATTATTGTTTATTCATAAGTACCTAAATAAAATGAATAGACAAAGTGATTATATTTTTAATTAACTTTAATAAAGGAACTAAATTTACAATCGGTTTTTTTGTTTGTACTCTTTATACGACTAGATTAATTTGTATTTTTTCGGGCAGAAATTGACAAGAAAGAACACTTGGAAATCACTCAGGTGTAGGTATGGTTTTTCTGAGATTCCATGGGGATGAATCGATTTGGAAACAAAGGTTTTTGAAACGGAACCTTTAATTTTAATGTACGATGAGTAGAACCTACGAAAAATCATCAATTATCATTATCTACGTGATATAGGGTGGAAGCCCGTGAAAATCACATCTACTCCAACATTGCTTAAAACTTCTGTGTTAAAAGATGCAAGTTAATATGGTTAAGGTGCGTTGTTTACTTTCTGAGGGAACCACCACTGTTTGACAAAACGTCTAATTAGTTATTCTTCAATATTTAACTAAAAAGTTTCATACGAGTTTCCTAGATCGTTAATACTACATATGATTTATCATCGTATAATGGCTTCTTTATAACATTGCGTGACACAGTTATGTGATGTGACTATGAATGAAGATGAGCATTAGGATGATTTCCTTGCTAACAGAACGAAATCAGAATTGGTCAAGTATAATCTAAATTGTAATATTTTAAGGTGAACAAAGGATAGAGAAAAATTAAATTACCTTGCATCTTCAATAGCCAGTACTGGCATATATGGTTCATTGAAGCGTTTGGCGCCTGTCAGCGCCGTGTTCTGACGCTCCGTGGCGATGTTACGTGGTTGCTTTACTCAAGAAAAGAATCACCTGTAACGACAAAAAAACTGTGGTTATTTGCTAACCAATTTAAAACATTAAATTGAGTCCGTCTTTTAAACAAAGGTTTACTAGCTATTAGTAGACTGCTCATCAGCTTATCACAGTTAAGTGCAATTTGCTGCATGTTATTAGGCCCCAGTGCGTATCTATTACATAGTAAGTCGTGTTTAACGTCATACAAATATTTATGACATTAGTTAAGCTTGGACTAGATAGATACCCCAGAAGTCCGAAAGTCTGTCAGCATGTGAGCCTGGTAACTGGGCTTTGAAAGTCAGATGGTAGTCGCTCTGTGTAAAATAAAGATATTCAGCTGCACCTGGTTCGGCTGAAAGCCGACCCCAACCTAGTTGGAAATAAGGCTAGGCGGCTGATAAAATGCAATTGGACATTTTTAAATCATAACAAACACATGCACGGAATTCAGGTAGATAGGTAGGTAATTTATCTATACAAATACTAGCTGCTGCTGCCTTTGCTCACACTCAATTGTAATAATTATTATGATAATGTGATGATTTTTGATAATTATGATTTTGATTATGATAATTTGTTTGTAATTATTATGATTATGATGATTAATGTTTACAATGACTGAATGAATGATTTCTACAGACGTCGTTCTGTTAAATGCCACTCAATGATCCCAAAAACTTATCTTCTGTGGTCAAATTCTAGTGCTGATTTATATAATGAAAATAATGTTGTATTCGAACAGTTGTTCGAAAACAGAAGTGTTTTTTTTTAAATTTTCACTTCATGTTATGAGCTTTTTAAGACTTCAACAAATTGTTTTAAAAAAATCACCCTGATTGATCCAGTCGCTCGCGAGTTTTACGCTTACAAACACATTTATCCATTAATTTTTATTTACAAACCTATATATTATATATACGCATCATCTGTCATCAACATTTCAGCCGATAGACGTCCACTGCTAGACATAGGCCTCCCCAAAATGTCGCCACAATCGCCTCGCGTCTCGCATCCATCAATTTCACCAGGTCATCGGTCCATCTTATAGGGGGCCTTCAACACTGCGTCTTCCTTTCGAACCTTTCGGCCCCAACGGCCATCTGTTCTGCGAGCAATGTGCCCTGTCCATTGCCACTTAAGTTTGGCGATTCTTCGTGCTATGTCGGCAACCTTGGTTATCCTGCGGATATCTTCATTTCTGATTCGATCACGTTAGGAAACTCCGAGCATAGCCCTTTCCATTGCCCTTTGGGTGACTTTAAGCCTTCTGATGAGGCCTATTGTGAGCGACCACGTTTCGGAACCATATGTCATCACGGGCAACACGCACTGGTCATAGACTCGTCTAGAGACAATGTGGTATACTGGACGAGATACCGCGCAGCGCGCGAGTCGGATTCGACAGTTGACCTCTTTCTTGAAATTAGATCGGGTAGATCTGGAATTGGACTGTCTGTCCAAGGTAGACGTAGTCGTCCACAACTTCGAGTATAGAGTCTCCAATGTTGATAGGAGTGGGTGCTACATGGTTGTTTATCATGACTTTAGTTTTGTCCATGTTCATTTTAAGACCCACTCTTTCGGAAGCTCTACTGTGGTCATTGAGCATTGTGCTGAGCTCTTCCGTAGTATCAGCCATGACAACTATGTCGTCGGCAAACGGAAGATGAGTGATGTATTCGCCATTAATATTAATGCCTAATCCACTTCAGTCCAAAACCTTAAAGACATCCTCCATTGCGGCCGTGAACAGTTTCGGAGAAATGACATCTCCCTGCCTCACACCCCGCTGCAGGAGAATAGGTTTCGAGGTCTGATCCTGCAGCCTGACTGACATAGTGGCGTTTTCGTACAAACACTTCAGCACCGCGACGTACCGATAGCCAATCAGGCACCGTTGGAGAGACTGCAGCTCAGCCCAAGTCTCGATTGAATCAAAGGCTTTCTCGTAGTCCGCAAACGCTAGGCAGAGAGGCAGATTATACTCCTCGGTCTTCTGTATAACCTGCCGTAGCGTATGTATGTGGTCTATGGTGCTGAAGCTTTTTCGGGATCCGGCTTGTTGAAAAGGCTGGAAGTCGTCGAACCTGCGCGAGAGACGGTTCGTGATGACTCTGGAAAACAGCTTGTAGACTTGGCTCAGAAGTGAGATGGGCCTATAATTCTTGAGCAGAGCCTTGTCGCCATTCTTAAAGAAGAGTATCACCACACCTCCGCTCCATGCCCATGGTGATTTTTCATCGAGTATGACGGAATCAAACCGCTTCTGAAGGGCCTTAAGGATAGGTTTCCCATCCGCCTTCAAGAGTCCGGCCGTAATTCCGTCATCACTCGGTGCCTTGTTGTTTAAGCTACTTCAGAGCCATCCTAATCTCGTACAGGCTGACGTCCGAAAGATATCCCGTCTTTAGTATAGTGTCGGGTAGGTACAACTGTCCATAAAAAGCCTCTATGGCTTCCAGCTCCGATTTGGCGGATATGGCTCTGCTATCTTCGGTCTTCAGTTTTGTGAGCTAGCTCTGCCCAATAGACAGATCTCTTACAAACACCTTAGAGCCCTTATTTCGCTCAATCGCGTCTTTTATTTTTCCGGTATTAAAGTAACCGAGATCGCGTTTCAAGACTTAGAGATTCGTTTATTAAGCTGCCGATATGTGCACACATCGTCTGAAGACTGCAGAATCATCTCACGCCTCTCCTTCATAAACTGGAGAGTTCGGTCTGTGAGCCTTTTGCTCTTATTTGTACGAGTCTTAAAGAATTTAGACCCGGCCGTATGGACAGTTTTCACGAACCCATCGTTGTATTCATCCACGGAGCTTCGTAGGCATTCGAAACGATTTTGAAGTTCGAGCTGAAAGCTCTCGGAGCTTTGGATCTGGATCTGTACAGGACGGAGTGTAAACTTCATCAGTCGAGACCTTTCAAGCTTGACTTTGATATTCAATGTGTCTCTTACCGCTTCCGGTTTTCATCGCATTGATCACAGAGACATCATTGAATATTTTATTCTACGTCGACAATATCATTTTTAGTTGCATCATCAGGGCTTTGCCAGGTCCACTTCCTATGCTCACTCTTTCTGAAGAAGGAGTTCATCATGTAGAGGCCCTCCTTCTCCATAAAGCTGGCCGGTAGATGTCCCCGGTGGTTCCTACGTCAAAATCCCAATTTCACCACTCGCAGTTCATCACCGGCACCGTCTCGTTTGCCCAATTTTGGCGGTAACGTCCCCCATGACCACGGTGAAGTGAGTATTGTAAGCCTGCATGGCTCTGGATACATCCTCATGCATGGTCTCTACTTCGTCGTCGGGTTATGTCGAGGTCGGAGAGTAAACCTGTATGACCATCAGCGAATATCGTGATGATATTCTGAGTATAAGGTACGCGACCCTGGTCGACACACTCTTGATTTTCACAACATTGTGCACAAGGGACTTGTGGACGATAAACCCGACACCACCTGCTGATCCTCCTCTTGAAAATAGAGCAAGTTACCAGATTTGAGGATTATCGTGTCCTCCTCCTGTTTTCGGACTTCGGATAATCCCACAATACTCCCCATCGTAACCCGCTCAACTCCTCCTCAATTTCGGTGATCTTCTTCGGACCGGAGTGTACGCGTGTTTATACGTTGTCAGGCCCAGTCGTCGACGGTTGATCGATTTCGCCCGAAGATTCTTAGCACTAGCGCAACCAGGCCCGCCCACGCCCGTCCACGCTAGCACAACCGCTGGGGTCGCCAGGCACTTGGGGATAATGTGAATTACTTATCCTATGAGAGCTGGTTATCTCTTCAACCTATACCTTTGTAATTCTACGGATTATGTCGGTAGCTGTGGTTCTTCTGTTTCGTTTCGATCACACAAAGAATCTACTCATACAAGGAATCTCTCCATTACCAATGCAGCAAACGAACATGCAATATAATTTCGACACTTCCAACATCCATAAGCTCGTATCGTTAATTCTCTGCGTCAATTTTACACGACACTAATACAGATTCCTCGAAAGACGGGGTCCCTTGACTTATCTAAGTAAAATAAAATTATAAATAAGCATTTTAGGAATTATATTTAAAAACATTAACTTTTTAGTGTCATTTTTAAGATTTATCCTGTATCATTTATTTTTAAACTTTAAATTTTGTCATAACCATTTCACTTTGGCATGGTCTTTGGGGTTCTGAACATTGACCTACTACTAAATAGACGACGGGTCTGAAACACAAAATCACGTAAAATGTGTCCCATGAAAACAGGAGTAATGGATTTGTTTTTATTATTGTGTATTAGGTAGGTATTTGACTTTTTTACTTTTTATTATAATAATTATATTTTTATGGAATTTTGTACCTTAAATCAATAAAACACAGCTATCGAAATAGCATATTAAAAAAAATCAAGGACGTCTTGTAAGGGCTTGAAAAAACGCTTATTCAAGTACGAATTTAATTACATGCGTGATGGATTATTTTTATAACAAACAAAGTAGCCACTCAGTCCGGCTTCGCGCCGGTGAAATTTAATTTTCGCTGGATTTTCCATAAATTTTCTTTCATATAAACCAAATTGATCGTCGGTAAATTTTCGAAAATATTCTCCTAGCAGTTAGAACCTAGAAGGAGCTTTGCTCTTAACATCTTGGGAATATTCTTTAGGATGTAAACAATCGAAAATTAAATCAAATATAATATAAAAATATAATAAGATAAATATATATTATATATATATATATATATATAATATAATAATAAAAAAATAATCCTTTGGAACACGTTTCTGATCACTTTTTATTTACCTACACATATTTCCCATCGCAATAATTAATCACTACTATTTTACACCATTCATCAACATTTCAGCCAAAAGACATACACACTGTTGGACATAGGCCTCCTCGTGTGTCACCACAATTACCGGTCCTGTGCGTCTCGCATCCATCAGACTTCCGCGGCTTTCCAACGCTGCGTCATTGCACCACATTGTGATCCTTGATGAACCAGGCCTTAAAAATAGTAGGGGACTGGTGTAAAGAATACCAACTAGCCGTAAACCCCCACCAAAACCGAACTGGTTGTAGAAAATGGAAGCACTGAAACTACGTTTCTTTGGAACTACCCTACCTGGTCAATTAGTTGAATTAGGCTAAGCATATGGACTACACCTCTAAAAAAAACAATATATCCATGTGGCAATGCAGGCGCATGCGGGAACTGGGGCATTGCCCCAAAAGTCACCACTGGTTATATACTACAGTCATCCGACCAATCATCACAAAGGTATGGTTCCTTAGTCTGGTGACCCAGGACCGACTTGAGCATAGTTCGAAAAGAACTCGAAAAACTACAGCCAATGATCACTAACAGTACGAGCACTACATCTAATGGAGTGTCCATGGAGTTTCTTGCACATTCTTCTCCATAGAGGAGGCTTTGGAATGTGCAATTAGTAGCATCATTTTTTCTGACTGACTGACTTCTTGTCAGTTCAAAAGTGCCTGTGAATGGTTTATTTGAAATAAAATGCTTTGACTTTGACTGGAGCTCTGCAGGCGATGTTGGAGCTACCACCACTGCATCTCCTAGTACGGGCGGAGGCCGTCAGACTCAACTTATCGGACACCCTGAGAACAAACTCGACAGTCAAACATACAAGCATAATGGAAGACAAACGACAGTCCATAGTAGCGTCTTCCAATGAAAAAACCTCACATTGCTTACAAAAATCTAGACACATTGCACCTAGACACATTGCTTACAAAAATATTACAGCACACAACTACACCAAAGAGCTAAGAATCTACACCGACGGAACAAAGATAAACTGTGGGACAGTCGGAGTCTTCTCCAATGACTTCAGTATACAGTTATTCAGACGACTAGGAACACTCAACTCTATCTATCAAGCGGAATGTATTGGTATCATTCCAGTAATACACGCCAGGAGAGTTACGGATACTCATATTCGCATAATATCCGACAGTGCCTCAGCACTTCAATCACTGGAAAAAAATCAACCAATTCGAAACTCTTAAGAATGCCCCACTACACTTGAAGGCTTTACAGTGCTCAACAATAACATCGTAATGCCGCACGATCCAAAGGCCATAGCAGTTCACTGGGCAACGACGCAGCTAGCTGGCTAATATGGTTGTTGTCGGACCCGGTGCACAGTCGTCAGCGAAATACGAACACGATCCTTGTGAGCACCGAATTCGCTCATAGACGCCCTGAGTAAACTGAAAGAACTAATGTGCTTTTGGAGACAGGTGGGCTAGTTGTAATAAAGGCCGCCATAGTCCACCAAGGACTAAGTGCGGAAACCAGAACAAATCACATAAAACTTATTTAGTCTTATATGAAAGAACAAAAGCTTTATAAAAATCATAATGGTTTTTAAGTTTACTTAACCTAATCCAAATGATTCACTAACATTAGAAGGGACTCTGGCCACTGTTCTCACCTAACCCACATACATGATCGCTTCTTTCGCTCGCCATCGAGGCTCTGCAACTGCATTACATCACAGTAATGTTTTTCTTGTAATACTAACAGTGTGTAACATAACGTGCAACATTACAGCTGCGACAAATATATATATTTTAAACAATAGACCTAATGTTTTTCGATGAAATAAACTTTATATCCAACAATGTTATACAAAATAAGTTTTAAAGTATATAAAGTTTATATGTAAAGTAATTATATCAACAGTTGGTATATCTCATATTTATTATATCTTATGAATGTTATTGAAATAAAATGTACCAAATAACTTCATATGATATGAGTTGCACCCGTTAAGCTGTTTATTTCGCGAATATTCTTCTTCGAAAAAAAAATTACAGAATATTATTATTGGTCGGAAGATATTCTGTCGTAGAGAATATTCCTCGACCAATGACTATTTTCAAGTGATAGTCATACATGTGATAATTGATTTTTATTTACATAGATTAAATACAAAAGAATTGCTCCAGTAGTTTTCCTACATGAATTAGATCTATGACTCTTGGTAGTCATTTTAAACCAAACTAAAATACCGTGTCTTATAAATAACAGAAAAAAGTATAAATTTAAAAACATTATGGCCAGTCCACAGAATCTTTGTTCCAAATATTTTGATCACTAATAATAATTATAATGTTTATTTGCCAAAAAAAAAACAATACAACAATTTTTTACATACATATGTGGTACATATGGTACACACAACACAACTCATTTTCCAAATTTGAATTATTTATCTTATAGGTTTAATGATTTGTTTTTTACATTAAATAAATTTTTTAATAAAATACTCATCATCATCTGCTGCCCTTGTCCCATCTTATTTGGGGTCGGCGCAATACGTTTTTTTCTTCCATTCTATCCTGTCAACCGTCATACTATCACTAACTTCCTTTTCTTTCATATCACTGTTCACACACTCCATCCATCTTTTCTTTGGCCTCCCTCTCCCTCTCCACCCATCCACATGTATACTCATAACTCTTTTAGTAACTCTTTTAATAAAATACTATTGAATATAAATTACTTTCATCAAATTTTGCTAAATATATAAACACAACATGTCTTTCACAGAAAGTATAGAATAGCAGACCAGAGTTGACAAAGTAAAGACTGGTGTTCAATTGGTACTCTTTTTTCGCTTATGGCTTGGACACTTGAGTTCAAACTCTATGTTAATATAGCTGTAGGTCAATAGTTCCACCCAACTTGTAGATTGTGACCTCTTCCCTCTCACACAAGCCTCTGTACCAGTAGTGTTAAAGGCTAATTGTGTATTTTGTATGCATGTTATACTCAAACTAATACATGCACAATATCAACCCCTCTGTGTGTGACTATAATTATTGTGGGACAATATTGAGTTTGGTTATCTGGAGTTGTTAACTATGTGGACCTTGTAGATTAGAACAAAAGTTTTGCCATACCTATCGAACTTAAATGTAACAGTTGAGTCAGTTGCAAACATTCCTTTGTGTCTAATAGCCCAGCTCTATTCTGTCTCCTTATATGGTGGAACTGAAAATATTTTTTTTTATTATTATTTTCTCCATCATTCTTTTCTTTTTAATTCATTAAACCCCAAGCAGTTAAAAATTTTCTTTTTCTAGCACTTTTCAGGTAGTATTTCACAAGTATTTATTCAAACAATGGGATTTTTTGCTTCTCATTTTATCTACAATCAATTTTTACTAGAATCTTTTAAGAGATTCAATTGATTTGAGTATATCGTCTGGTGAGAACAACTACTCATATTTTACTCTTACTAGGTTCATCATGATGGTGTAGATCTAATTCTTCCTGGGTTACATAGCGCTTCTACTACATATACTTGTACAAGTACTCAATTAAACAGTTACTGATTATATTGATGCTATATTAACATATAGTGCAATGAACATACTGGGCTATAGAACCACACACAAATATTTGATGGACCACATATGGCCCTTGGTTCGCACACATTCGAGTAAAGTGGAGATGATTTAGATAATGTATGTTTTCTCTTGGGTTGATTTCATAAGGTTGAGTTGTCAGCCCAGTTACAGTATTATGGTATTCTAGTTTCTTTTGAAATTCTATTTATACTTCCGATTCAGGGATTTCATCTCTAAAAATAGTCATTTGAAATTGGTCATCAATGGTGTTTTCTGTTAACTGCAAATTATGTTGTATTATGGGTGTGTTGGATTTATTACAGCTTCCCCACAGTTGTATGTGATAGGTTCCAAAATAGTTTACAACTTTAGGGAAGTTTGTTTTGGGTTGAAAGCTACTGTTTCTCTCTAGCAGCCAAGTAAGGGTTTGAAAGTACATTATAAGTTCTTCTTGTTTTAGTCTCTTTATGATGGTTCTAGATGAGTCATCAAATTAAATGGGCCCCAAGTATGTAACAGTAGATATATAGAACAGAGTTTTTAAGCCTCAAAGGTGGATGATCGCCTTTATGTAAGGTAAATGTAATCTAAACAGATTCATGCAGTGACCTTAATCCTAATTTATTTATATTTTCTAACCATTCTAAGATCATTTTTTGAAGGATACTATATCAATTAAAACAATATTTTTATATTTCCTTATTATATATTTTTATTATATAGTCAGAAAAGTAACCATAATGAAATATATAAAGAGGGCTAACTAAAGGAGGATTTGTACTATTAGTTTTGTTAGAGTAATAATATCTAAAAGTACATCATGTAACATTTATTAATTTAATTAAGAATTTTCTAACAATGGAAATTGAAAATGGTTCCAGAAAAGAAACAACAAAGATTGAAAAAGCTAGTGCATTTAAAAATATATTCACATGTTATAATAAAGTGTGGTCAAAAGTTCAATCCAGTATCTGTTTCTCATTTTATTTCAATGTACTCTAGAGCATAAGTGACCAACTTGATCCATCCCACGATCTACAGTTTATTAACTGAACTCTGTGAGATCTACATGTTTATAAAATCAATTTAACCATCTTCAATCAAAAATTTGTAAACAAAGACAAAAGAATGAGCAAAGCCAGCCCAAAAATTAGAGCAAGTTTTTGCCTGTCTCAAGTTTTCTTTTGACAAACAAGAAGTTATAAGGTTATTAACAAGGTAGAATGTAGTAGGGTCAATAATAGCTTGCATGTGCTGCCTCGCACCATAATCCACTTCTGTCCTCTCATACTATAAGTAAATATGCTATTGCTTGCCAAGATGAACTGGATTTATAGCTGAGATCGACCAGTTGGCCACCCCTTTCCCAGAGTGCAGGAAAAAAATGTAAAGCAACCATTCAAGTTGTTTCACATTTATGAAATAATAGGTCTAAAATTGCCAATGGAGTTAAGTACATCAAAAATACTAAAATTATCAGTAATATTATTCTAACCAAGGTGAACAATAAGGCAATTATGTTTAAATGAGATGTACCTAATACAAGAGCAATAATCAAATACAAAAAGCAACCGATATTTAAAACTTGTATAAACAAAATATATAGACAACTTACAGTTAGGCCAGCCATCATAGCATCGGGGACATGTGAGCTAATGAATAAGACAAAAGTAAAATAAAAATGAATAGAGCTTTAATTGTAAAAGTGGTTAGTGTAATATCTTAAAACCCAACAGTGTGTTTAAAACTTCTAATTTCTTAATAGCATTCTTTACAAGAACTAGACAAAAGTTGCTTCTGTCATTGAATAAACTGGTGATTGTTATGGGAACAAAAAATAACCTAGCAAGTGATGTGATCAAGGCTAAAAGGAGACCTTGAAAGAACTTAGTACAAGAAATAAAGTTAAAAACATTTGTATTGTTTGTTTTGGACACCAAAATCTTATAAAATATGCCTAAAAGATCTTCTTTTTGCAATTAAACAATCAGTAACTACTTACACACAATGACGTCATTGCATTGACAGTCAATACACCACAGTAAACAATATAAACTTACACTGGTTTACCAACTAGTATCATAAGAATTATGGGAAAAGTAACGAAAGCGTTGCACTGTTTTTGTTTACTTACAGATCTTCGAAAAGAAAAATAAATCCTCCAACTGTATCAGGGCTAACAGCGATTCGTAGTTGACAGCAAAACTGCGAATCCTAAATAACATGGCGGCATCTCTTCGCAGCCGGTGTATGTACGTTTTCACTCATTTCAGACGTATTACACTTGATAATATTACTCACAGCATCAAACACTTTTTTAGTTAAAAACACGTCTCAGTGTAGAAACAAAATAAGTAAGTTTATATCACACACTAAAAGCAAAATGACGTAACATTCTCAACCTTCACGGTCGCACAGTAGGTATAAATGGTAGTAAAAGAAATTGTGTTATTCTAAACATTAATTATTGGCATAGTTCTTTTAACACTGCTCCTATAAAAGTCACTATTTACAAACGACTCATTCCAATGCAAAGTTCCTGTGTTTGAAAATAAAAATCAAACGCGATAGATTATTATGCCTATGAACAAACGTGACACGCAGTCAAGCAAGCTCGCTGTTAACTCTTTATTTTTTTATGTCAGTGATACCAACTAACAAATAATAAAAATCTACCAGCAAGACAAAAATTAATATCTTTATTATGCTTATCCTCAGTTTCCTAAAATCAATCGGAGTCCTACATATTATCATAATTATCTTTATACGAAAAGCCAAATAACTTAAAGCCTTGATCGGACTGAACGCGTAGTGACTAAAAGGTTCTTGAAAATTGGATAGTGTAATAAACTTTTTAGTCGGGGTTGGACACGGTCACGAGGCGAGACGGCGAGTGCGATTAGGTGGCCACCACAATGATGCATCGCAAGTTTTTGTTGAAGGCCAAACAGGCAAGGTAATGTCTCATCTCTCTAATATCTGCCCGCCTGTTAGCTTTATGCCCCGTTTGCACGTGGGCTCAGGCTCGGCCAATCTCCATTCCTAGCCATTGTGTAAACGGTGAAACCTCGTTTACACAATGGCGTTTGGCTGTGGCTGGGCCCACGTGTAAACGCACCATTACATACTCTTTGGCAAGCACTTTACCGACGCGCAACGGCGTCGCGACACCGCGTTCCGAATCACGTCATAATCGTTATTAGGATGTCTAATACCGATTCGATTGGGCATGAACGCGACCATTATCGACTTTAGATGTCATCATCAAATCCACCTTGCGATAACACTGCCTACGCCTCAAATCCTTTAAGTGGCCTATTAAAAGTCACATTTCATAGTTTGCTTATTTGGCCCGCTGCCAAAAATTTTTTGTGTCTAGGATATACAAGATTCTTGCTTGAATTCGCATAGCTCTATCAATGTCAAATATCATATGATATTTTTCGATAGTATCGTAGCACCTTTTTGCAACAAGAAATGAAGATTTTCTGCCCTTTCATTTATTTGAAAAGTAGGAAACGATGGAAAAACTCAGAAAAGTTGACAAAAATTTAATCTTCCCTGGAATGATTTTGTTATTGACGAAAAGTGTAGTGTTTATCTACGCCGCGTTCCGAATCGTCATATAGCTGTTATATAGTTAAGTGACTCCACAAACTGCAGAATTTCGATCGGCCAATTGTTTGGTTGGTTACTTAATCAGTATGAAGCTGTATGGAAGTGTGCACAAAAAATGATTCCAAAAAAGTTTAGCTTCATACTAATTAAGCAACCAACCAAATTATCGGTCGATCGAAAGTCTGCAGTTTGCGGATCTCTTAGAGTGCAGAAAGAAAATAATTCTAAGATTTGAAGGCGCTGCTGTGTATAAATATCATCATGCGACTGTAACATTTTGATTTAGTATTTTGAAACAATGTCAGGCTAGCTTCTGCAAGCGGCTCTAGTCTCTAATAAAAAGTAGCTCAACAAGAAGTGTTGAACTTGCTCACGTGATGAAACTTTGCAAAAATAAGCTTAGTACATACATCCATCGTTCCTCAGAAACTTTCTCATTTACAAACATCAAAATTTCAGCCGACGTCCACTGTTGGACATAGGCCTCCTACCATAACGACCAGTCCTGTACATCTCGCATCCATCAGATTCCCGTAACCCCCACCAGGTCATCGGTCGATCTTTTGGGAGGCCTTCCAAAGCTCCGTCTTCCGGTACGTGATCGCCATTCCAGAACCTCTTATCCCCGTCGAGCATCTGTTCTGCGAGCAATAGATAGATAGATAACAATATGCCTACTGCCACTTAAGTTTGGCGATTTTTAAGCTATGTTGCTAACCTTTTTTATGCGGCCGATATCTTCATTTCTGATGTGATCAAGCAAGGAAATTCCGAGCATAGCCCTTTCGATTGCCCTTTGGTTGATTTTAAGTCTTCTGATGAAGCCCATTGTAAGCAACCACGTTTTGGAGCCATTTAAAGGGGTAGCCAGATCTCATCCGTTGATTCTTAGCACTCCTTGCCTTGCTACTGAAGTCAAGGGTAGATGGGCTGCCGGGAATTAGGGGGGCATTTATTAGTTTTGCTTTTCCTTTTGGGGGAGGAGGGTTTGCCATAATCACTACACTTGGCAAGCGGGTTAGCGATCGCAGTGTGGTTGTTGCAATGAACAGAGAATGCTGCTGCCTATTCTCTAGTGTGTCTCTTTGACGCTTCTTATAACTTACGACATACATGTAAAGAGATGGGATGGTTTTATTCGTTACGTCCGAACACCATACGGTACATACACATCTACACATAGAAATTATAAAGAGGTAAAGTTTGTTTTTCTGTTTGTAGTAGGTAATCTCTGAAAGTACTAGTCCGATTGCTAAAATTTTTCACCAATAGGAAGCTGCTTTATTCCTGAGTGACATAGGCTTAATAATAAAGTTAGTTTATAACATATGTCATAAGTATTATTTTAGCAAACTATGCATGCTGAATGTCTGTTTGCATGCTACACGCCTGCTTGCATGCAGCATGCTTAAAGCAAGCATCCTTGTTTGCATGCTTATTACTGGGACCAATTAAAACCACTTTTGTTCATAATCTATATTATTAAGTACTATTTACATTTAAATCATTAATTATACAAAATATTAGTTTAATTAAACTAATTTGAAATAAGCTCCTGTGGTCTCAATCATGCCAGTGTAATAATTACATTTCTAGGCGTTTGGTAAAATATGGTAATTATAACAGTGGTGTAGAAACCAATACAATTGCATTAATTTTGATAAATAAAATAAAACAAATAATAAATTCTAATATGGAACATTGACTGCAACAGTCGGAACCCATATTAAATGAAATTATTTTAGTCTGGATTATTTTCTTCTTTTCATTGTTTTATTTTATGTGTTAAAATTAAATTGGTTTCTACGCCACTGGATTGAACTTGTTTTTTTTTCTTTTCAGTTTTTATTTTAAAGTTATTTTTTACGCAGTCGGGTTTTTTATTTTTTAAATTTATTTACTATAATTATGCACTAGCCAGCGGATTTGACATATTTTTAGATCATCGAAGTATCATGAGTCATAGGTATTATTTTACCAAGCTATATTTCGCTGATTTACAAAATAACTTTTTTTTATTGGCCGAAGCCTATTTTGAACTTTTTCATTTGCTAAATGATTTATTTGCCATATTTTCACCACACTGAAACAACATTTTACGGAATTTTGGTCACAAATATATAGACGGTTACTTGGCAGCATTTTCAAAATTAAATTAAGATAATGTCTTATAAGCCAACAAGTTATGCTGCAATATTTAGTGACAGTAACGAATCGATGCAAAACCGACTTCACACAGTCTTGTCTGCCCTACCCCTAGAGTGTAATTCAAGCCCGCGTAGGTGCGAAGGGGTAGAGCGGCCCGCCGCGCGCCGCCACGGGGTTTAAAATTGCAACGATTTTGAACCAAACAGAACGTATGCCGTAAAACTTACCTACTTAATTAATAGGTATAATCTACGGTGTATACCATAAATTTATTCATAGATGTTTATTTTTTTTAAATAAAAAAACGAACATATTTGAAATGTCGTGTCAAATATTTTTATTTGTTCCAAATCAGAATATATAATTTTTGTCGTTTTATTACAGCGAATTTAATCAAGAGCAATATATTATCAGTTTAGATAAATAATATTTTATAATTAAAACTGATTTTACGAACAGTTTTAGATTATGGCATTACCATGGCATATTCCTTTGGATTCAGCACACAGCCGTAAGGGCAAAAATACTATTCCACCACAACCGTCTTTGTTTAAACATTATTGTAATATTGACATACATCAACCTTCATGTGAAGAATTACAAATGGGACTCATGTGTGATATCGGTGTGAAAAATCGAGAGCCAGCTACCATTCAGAGACTAATTGCGTCAGGAATGACAGTGGCCAGGCTTGATATGCGGGACTTGGAACCTGATGCTTGCGCACAATTGATTCAGAGTATAAGACAGGCTGTTTACAATTACAGTGCCGAATTAGAGTATGTGTACCCATTGGCTATAATAGTAGACGTCAGAAGCCCTGCTATTGTAACGGGTGATCTAAAAGGTGGCCCCAAATCCATCGTGGATATTATCCAATACAATACGATTCGTTTAACAACCGACCCAAGTTGGCGAGAGTGTGGAACCGATGATTGTTTATTTGTTGGCTATGATCATTTGACAGATCTTCATCCTGATGATGTAATTTTTATCGATAGCCTGAGTCCTGGTAAGATTAAACTTGTTATAACTGACGTAGGTGATGACTCAGTAGACTGCTCAATCGCTATTGGTGGAACTATTGGTGCCAAAATGACCGTCCGAATCGCTCACACACCTCAAGATCTCACTCAAAACGACCGTACTGCAAAACCGGGAAGTACTGATTCGGTACCTTGTAGCGAAACATCGCACGATCAATCATTTGATGATATGGAACATCAAATAGCTTGGGCTATTGGATCTGATGTAGATGCTGTATTGGTTCCAAACTCTCAACATGCTCGTGACATCAATGGAGTAAGAAGCATTTTATGGGAAAAAGGGAAACACATTTTGATCATAGCTTGTATTGATACTGTATTAGGATTTGATAATATTGACGAATTATTAGCTGCAGCAGATGGTATTTACGTTGATCGATGCGTTTTAAGCACTGATTTGCCTATAGAGAAAATATTTATTGCTCAGAAAATTTTATCGGCGAAGTGTAATGAAGCTGGAAAGCCGTGCATATTTAAAGCAGTAATAAATGAGCAGATCCCCACACTATGCGTATCAGATATTGCAAATCTGGTTATTGATGGCACGGATGTTATATCCTTAGAACTACATTATGATTCTCCGTTAAAGAAGCTTTCACCTTCTTTTGACACTGTCAAAATGGCGGAACATTGTCTCGCTGCAGCAGCTGTTATTTGTAGGCAAGCTGAACGAATAATTTGGCAGCCATATATTTATGGAAATACTGAATTAATGCAAAGTACTCTTGAAGAACCAACTAAAGCTATTAGTATAAATGCAGTTGAACTTGCCATGCGAGCTTCCGCTGTTGTAATTATATGCTTAACCAACTCTGGCCGAACAGCTAAACTAATCGCTCACGCAAAACCTCATTGTCCTATAGTAGCAGTAACTAGAGCTTGCCATACAGCACGTCAGTTACGCTTTTGGCGAGGCGTTCGATCTTTGCATTATTTTGAAGTTGCAAAAAGTAATTGGACAGCAGAAGTAGATTCACGTATTCGTGCTGCACTCGATTATTGTAAAATAAAGCGTATTCTGCGAACCGGCGATGCTTACGTTTTAGTTACGGGATCAAGACGAGGTGTAGGATATTGCGATAGTGTAAGACTTTTGTATGCAAGTGCCCGTAATACTGTTGACGTTGACCCATTGAACTGATAACAATTTGCTTTGCTGTATGATATAATGACTTTTATTTTCATGTGAAATAAAATAAACAATGTTTAAATTATGCTTAATATGACCATACGTTCCCTTTTAAACGGGACGATGGTGTGCATAAAAAAAACTTATTTCACGTGCAAACCCACATTAGAAATAATCCACATTTAAAGATGTGACAAATAGAAAATTCGCTAAAATAAAAATATTACAAAATAAATTAAAATCATTCAGGTGCAGTCGCATCTTCCATGATTTCTAGTGAGCTTCAGAATGGCCAATCAACAGTAGTCTTTCAAAATTGCTTATCAAATGCTTATATAACATTTGATTATCATGCCTAACATGAGAATTGCTTATTTCATAGTTTAAAAGAATTTAAACATTTAAAGGATAATGAATATGAGCTTTCAATAATAAAATTTATTCCGCCTGCTGTTGGTCAAATGGGCTACTATAGTAAAAGTCAAAGTCAAAAGTTTTTTATTTCACATAGGCACATGTCCTACAAGGGCACTTATAAAACGTCAGAAGCTAGTGCACGGTTCCAAATTGGTCGTTTCCTATGGAGAAGAACCGGCAAGAAACTCCATGGTTATTCTTTTAAAAAAAAATAAGTCTACCTGAAAGAGCTCTAATATGAGCGCCCCACTGCAGTTTAAAATATAAGTTTTACAGTTTCCGTAATAACATCAAGTTTGTTGCCGTCAAGAATTAGATTGACGCCAACATGAGGGACATTCGGTAATGAGAACTTTATACATTTAGTTTTTATTCGTTAATAAGAGATTATTAGCAGCGAACCATTTCGAAAGAACAGCCAGACTTGACATGCAAGACATCCGCATCTTTCCTATCTACTTTAAAAATAAGGGAAGTGTCATCAGCAAATATAATTATATTGGATAAATTAGCCAACATGTAAGGAAGGTCATTAATATAAACCAGGAAAAGGAAAGGACCAAGAATTGAACCTTGAGGCACGCCCATCTTTACTAAAGACCCCGAGGACGTCGCCCCATCAATGGTTAATTTTTGCTGCCTGTAAGATAAATAAGAAAAAACAAGATCAGCAGCTTGTCCACGAATTCTGTAATGATGTAATTTACAGATTGGAGTATGATGGTCAACGCAGTCAAATGCTTTAGATAGGTCACAGAATATGCCAATAGCATCCTGGGACTTCTCCCAGGATTCCAAAATGTGACTGATGAGTTTCACTCCTGCATCCGTCGTTGACCTTTCGTGAAGCCAAACTGATGACTATGCAAAATCCTATATGAATTAAAATGAGACATCTGGTCGAGCATGATTTTTTCATATATTTTACTCAATGCTGGAAGAACAGATATGAATTATCTGGATCAGGTCTGTAATTAAAGGGGTCACTGTTACTACCTGATTCGAAAATTGGTACTACTTTACTATGTTTCATCAAATCAGGGAATGTGCCGCTGTCTAGGCATTGATTAAATATGCCTGTTAGGATAGGAGCAATTGTATCGATAATATCTCCAAGAACCTTAACGGGGTATATCCCATAAGTCCTCGGTATTTTTCATGTTAAGACTATTGATTGTTTTTTTAATTGAATCAACAGAGATGCGCTTAATTTCAAAGGTTGGTATGTACCTTAGTAAAATTTTCTTTCAAAAAAGATTCAGCTGACAAAGTTGAAGAAGGGAGAGATTTCGTAACTTCTATTGGGATGTTGGCGAAGAAGTTTTCTAACGTCTCAGCCACTTCAGTCCTATCTGAGATAATTTTATTATCAATTCTAAGGGGCAATTCATTCCGATCTTGTTGGTTTGTCTTTCCAGTTTCCTTGTTTATCACCTTCCAGACAGCTTTAATGTAATTATTAGAATTTCTAATTATAAAGCACACTGTTGGCGTAGAAATATATGGCAATGCTACGAAGATCAAAGGGCAAGAATCACACAAAGTACCAAAAATATAATGATCCCATATTGTATTACTATCAAAGAGATTTAAAGAGATACAATAGAGCGGCTATCAGAAAAAATGACTTAGAAAAAATGTCATCCTATGGCTCAGTGACGCCATCTGGCTTGGAATAGCAAACAAGCGAATTAAATTTGTCAAAATTTATAATGATTTAACTATCGCTCGGTAGGTGGCCAGGGGCCTTACCATGATAATGTTAAAATGTTAGTCGTACGAGCGAAAGAGAGTGATAGAGCTATACACCCTATATAGCTCCATCCTTTTAACAGACCGATTGAGGCCGAAAAATTTATCACGTTATAAGCTCGTGGTAGAGCCTCGGTGTGTGATAATGGAAAGGTTAAGCTTTTCAGCAATAGATGGCGTTAACATAAAATCCGAAAATGTTCTGGAACTATTTATAAAAATTATTGAATTCTAATTAAATGTTTCGTAAATACCAAAAATATTTACGAAAATAAACCGAAGTTAGGTCCAGTCATTTTACCATAGCAAGATTTACAATAGCGTAATGCGTAGTTCGGCATATTTTCTCAGAAAATGATTTTCTTTTAGTGCATAGAACGGATACAAACACGACTTGACGTGTAGGTGTGTCATATTAGACTGAGTGACTTATGACCAACGTGGAATAAGTATCGGATCACGATTTTGTTCGCTATGTCCGGTCTATTGGTAGTATATATTGAATGTCTTTGATTACTATATACTTTATAGTATAATTACTATATAGCTTCTACCAGCGGTTTCACCCGCATGAAATAAGGTTTCTCGATTCAAACTTTGGACCTCCGTCTTATCCCATTAGGAGGTAAATTTTAAGAAACCCTATCTAGTGCTCTCGCCTACGTCATAAAAGGAAGCTTTGTGCAAAACGTTCCTAGTCCCAGTAGTTTCGGCTGGACGTTGATATATCAGTCAGTTTCTTCTTTTATATATATAGATTTATGCTAGGAAATAGGTGTCAAATAATTTATTAGTACAAATAAACAAGAATAATTGCAATAGCTTATAGAAATAATAAACAATGTCTACACTTATAAATTGTGCAATAAGCAATTTATAAGCAATTTTTGGCCCATGTACATTTCAGTAACTCCACACTACTCTACAGAGGATGACCAGCCATTCTGATGCACAAAATAAGGAACACGGGCATAGAGTTTTAGGGGGCGCTGCTCGAGACTGTGAAATAACTATAAAGCTGTGCTTTTTAATTCGGGTAACCATTTTCTTCCTAGAACTACTGCTTCCCGACATCGTTGAAAATTGCTCCATTCTCACCTAAATTTCCGTTTGAAAATAAAAAACGTTGACAGAGTCAAAAACTTACACAACTGACACCACCAAAACTGCATCAGACATTGAGTAATACTTTTATAATCGTATCTTTGAGCCCGAGCCCTATTTTAAAACCTTACGTGACCGCCGACAAACCTATTTGGGCGCCAAAAATCCACCATTTTATAATTTTGATGTACTCGGTGTCATTCTCACAACTAAGACGAATCTAACGACACCTTTCAAAATAAAATGCAACAGGTCAGTTTTACGGCTTAAAGAACTAAGTATCCAAGCCTAAAACAATAAAAAATAACTTTTACAAAATCTGAGTTGAGTTTGGAACTAGAGGTGAGATATACTAGGTAGAATGCGTACTGAGTCTTAGAAGTATGCGTCCGCACAAATACCTATTCCAGATACTAGGTTCATGAGTATTTAGGCGTCTCTAGTTTATTGACGTTTCGACGTCTTAAGGCGTCTCGAGTTTATTAACGTTTCGACGTATTAAGGCGTATTGACGTCTTCGAACGTTTATGTACCATCGAGACGATCAAGTAATGGATTATTTTCGGTTTATAGATTATTAGACTACGCAGCTATTTATATAAATTTTCTACATTTTAGAATACTTAAAATTAAATTTGATTGAAAACTTCCCTTCTTACTTTACAGGCTTAGGACTGTCAGCTTATTTTATAATAATTTATTAAACCCCAAGCGAACGCCGCCGGCGGTCGCTGTCATTGTCTACAGAAACCGTAATTAGAGACACAATAGAATTATGTCTCTATTACGGTATTCGGAAGGTCAAATTATAGAAAGTTATATAAAAAACTGGCGTATTTAGAAGATTTCAATTCGTTTTATGTACAAAATCAATTTGTAATAATCAAGGTTCTATTTATTTTGTTTTCTTTTATAAACAGCATTTGCTGCACCTTACACCTAATGGTATTCTTCGTTTGGACAGAATGTTTTCTGCTACAGAAAACAGTACAGGGCACACTGGTAGTTACGTAGTCCGTCAACTGTCAAGTATCTACGAGTACGTACGCGTCAGACTCGGTCAGACACCATACACCTAAATACTCGATACGCGTATAAGTAGTGCGCACGGAAATACGGAATAAATCTTTGCGTGTCCAGCCACAGACCCATTCCAAAAACCTGTTCCAGTACGAGGGCGGCTCTGAAAATTTCGGGAATCAAGGAAGTGACACAACGTTACTATTTAAAAATGTATTTATTGCTTTTCAAATTATTCTCCGCGAAATTTGACACATTTTTCCATACGATGGAACCAATCATTCAAGCAACCATTCCATTCGGAAGTTGGGGTCTCCAAAATGGCTGTTTTGTAGGCGTCCACATCTTCTTCAGGTGATGAAAATCTCTGTCCACGCAATTTATTCTTTATTTTAGGGAAAGTATAGAAATTATTAGGGCTTAGGTCGGGGCTGTACGGCGAATGGTCTAATAATTCTATGTTTTCTTGCTCTAAAAACTCTTTTGTTCTGTGCGCGGTGTGAGAACTCGCATTGTCGTGATGAAGGATGATGCGGCGGTTACAGTTCTCTTTACGGAGTTCAGAAACGACCTGTGGCAAACAAATGCTAGCATACCATTCTGCATTAACCGTTCTTTGTCCCTCAAGAGGAATAGTCGTAACATGGCCGGTTTTGGAAACAAACGTGGCCACCATTTTTTTTGCAACACTCTGTGAACGAACAATTTTTGTTGGCTTTAACTCATTTTCGAACACCCAAACTCATGACTGGTTTTTTGTTTCGGGTTCGTACGCGTATATCCAGGATTCGTCAACTGATACGAAGAGCATATAGCATTTGAGGATCCTGCGTGAAATCTTTCGAGAGTTCTGACGCACCAAGTAACGCGAGCCGCTTTTTGCTCTTCACAGAGCGAATGCGGTATCCATCGGGAAAACAACTTTTTTATACCTAATTGTTCATACAAGATTATTTGTATTTGACTCATGCCAATGTCTAAAGTTGCCTAAATTTCGCGGTATGTCACATGTCGATCTTCCTCAATCAGCTTACGCACAGCATAAACGTTTTCTTGGGTGACTGCAGTTTTTGGACGACCTTGACGGGGATCATCACTGATAAATTGTAATTTTGGATGGGGCTTCATCACCAAATGCCGAAATCATCCGGTCAACACACTGTTTTTGTGTTAAACCACTTCAAAAGTCATAATAAATCATCGCTCTTGAATTATTTCGAGTCAATTCCATTTTTTCAACAACTAAACAAGAAGTTTGACAAATCCTTGTGATAAGACCGAGAATCTTTTTTTAAATAAATAAATGGTATTCGATTTTTAAAACCAAAGGGTTTTCAATTAAAAAGATTTTAATATGACAGGAACAGTGAAAATATTCCATTCCCGATACTTTTAGTGCAGCCTATGTATATACGTTTTATCTCTATTTCCAAAATTGTTGTTGACTGGCTAGAGTTTTTTGGCGGGATTTCTTCGAGTGAAGTTCAGTGATTGTTTTAATTATTTACAAATTGGTTCCTACTGGATATTGTAATGTACAATTGGTGTAGTTTTGTATCTCAAGTGTCTGTGTTCAGTTCCGCAACTGGAAAATATGTGGAATCATTGAAATAGGCGCGATCTTGATAAAATGGAGCTGAGAGTTTTATTGCAGTTTGGGCTATCTAAGCGAAGTTTGCTGAGAAGGCTGAATCGATACATTTACTGCCAAATACTACAAAAACATTAGGATGTGTTACACCCGTATTCTAATGTAAAACAAAAAGAAACAACTTTGATATTCAAATACGAAAGACTTTATTATTGAAAAATTACGCAAGAAAATATGGACGAAAGGCTAGGTGATATGGTCAAACAACTATAGCCTTCCCTAAAGGTTAAAAAAATAGTTTTTGAATGCTGTCAATTCCTAGTATTTTGAAATTTGACAGTTTGACTTTTGAGTTTTGACGGGAATTTGGATTGTTTTGGATTGTTTCGATATCTCTCGTCTGTGCTCGTCTTTTTCTGCCGGTTTAAGTCGATTGCTGTTTACTGTTATAATATGTTTATTGTTTCTTTCTGTTGCTGGTTTGGCGTTAGTTCAGGGGCTAGATTACTAAGACGGATGGACTTTTAGTACATTAAAGGAGGGCACAAATGAAGCTTTAAAGTTGAGATTGTGAGCTCATCACACTGATTAGGCAAAAGAGCCGGTGGGAAGTGATAGTTCTGTTTTTTACAAACAGACGAACAACACCACTTGATTATCACCATATTCATAAGATTAGTCATCAATGTTATATAAATCTATGGATTATTTATGCTGAAAATGGTCCAACAATATTTCTTTCCAGCAAAGTGCTTCAGATTCAGCAGTTTTATCTAAAATTATTTTATCATGGAATTAGAAATTTCTATTAAAGAAGCCAGTAATGGTCTCAAAGACAGAAGGGTCACAGAAAGGAAGAAAAGTGCTGAAAATTTAAAAGAATTCCTTACAAGAAATGCAGTGCCTTCACTTTTATCTGAAAATACTTTAAAAAAGAGGGGATACACCTGGAATAATTTATTTGATGATATTAATGAATATATTTTGAAGGTACTGTAATACTCTAATAGCAGAAATATTTACTACATGATAAATTTTTACTATAGTAATGATAGTCATCTTGCCATCATAATCTGCTTCTAAGCAACTACTTATGTTGACTGACTTTATTTGATGATTTAATTGGTATTCTCTTTGGAACTAATGAAAAGCTAATTCCAACTATTGTGCATTTTACAGGAGATAGAAAAATATGATTCTTCTAAAACTTATGAAAAAGTCACAAGGCCACTGTGTAGTTGTTTATTACACTTATGTGTAGCTGGCTCCAATAAAGGTAATTTTATTTGCATATACTTTATTGCCCAAAAATTGTCTACTGTTGTCACAGACCACCACTTAAGAGTTAGGGAATGGTTTCACAGTACAATTAACAGTCACTTCAGACCCTATCAACACCTCCCATACTTAAGGTAGTAAGGCAAACAGTGCATTTTATTAGGAGAAGAATTTTTTGTAATAAAATTGTTAATTATATACCTAAATAATTTGTAAAAATCCGTGTGACCAATGTATTTGCATTATGTAATCAATAATCAGCTTAAGACCACAGTACCCCTCACATATATACATCAACCACAATAATGCTTCCGTCAGGCAAGATATGTGCGAGCCTAACAATAGTAAAAAAATAAATAAAGCCTATACACACGTAGGGGCACAGAGGCAACATCAATGACTATTAAATAGACCTTATGCAATTCTTATAACTTTGTTCAAGATATTGGAAACACAAAAACAAGCTAACAAAATAGTACATTGATATTGGAGTATCTATTGAAACTCAATTTCACAAACGCAGAAACTATTGGAAGTTTTAGTGTGATTGTAAGGTTTAGTTTGTAAGTTGGGTAAAACTGTACTATACTGGACAGCAAAATAATGGGATTTTTGTGGTGGAAGGGGGAGGGAGGGTGTCCCCTTCCCCCCATAACCTCACCCAAATGTAAGAAAAGCATACTTTTGGAGATATTCAAGATTGAAATTTTGAAGTTAGGAATCAAAAATTCATACATTTTATGCATTTTTGGGGCAGATTGGAGGGTTTTAGGGGGGAGGGTCACCCTCAATCCATGGACCATCTCCCCACGGTAGCAATTGTATACTTTCATGTGTTTAAAAATGAAAAAAGAAATGTGCACTCTACCATTGTATAAAAATGTTTGTGCACTGAGATTAGTTTTCTGGGAGGGTTTAAAAACAAATAACCCAACCTAACCCTCCAAAGTAGCAATTGTATACTTGTTTTTCAGATATTATTATTTTAGCATTGGAGAAACTAAACTCGCTTATATGTATATATATGTCATTTGGCCACATTCTTTGTCATTAACAATGTAAATTAAAGTAAATTTGTGTTTTCTTAAATATTTCTTGTGGCGGTATGAACTAATACCTTTGTCATAGTACTAGAAACAAAGTAAAAAGTGAACGAAACCTGTCAAAATGGCGTCAAATATTACGAAAAATCATCGGTCTGCGTCTGCGAAGAAATTCTTTTATTTTGAACCTTAAGGTTTAGAGATAAATATTTATTTTACTATTAATTCACGCTACATACTCTCCAGCGTTTGTTTGTCTATTAATAGTTTGCACGTGTTATTGGCAAAATTGTGGTGTCTTTTCCACAAATGCCATTAATGAAGAGTTGAAGTTGAAGTTGAGTTTAATTTTTCTTTTCTCAAAAACTATATGTTTCCTAACATTGAGACTTTGCAAAATTACTTTTTAGACATAAACGTAAAACTAGCTGTCCAGTATAGTACACTAGCCATTTAGAGTAAATTTTTCAAAGTTCTTAAATATGGATAATTTAGTTATTCACATAGTTATTGGTTAGGAGCTAGCATAATTAATTATTTAACATTTACTTGTGTGTAATATTTATTTGTAAATAATTCAAAAATAAAACATTTAAAAATATAAAAAAAAACAGTATCCCATCGATATCATGAACAGGGTCCAAGTTACCCGCAGTCAGGGCTCCAGAGAAAGGAACTTCCTAACTATACGAGCCATGTCCAGGAGTACCACTTTCTGAATCAAGCCCTTGATCCAGCCTCCTAACGCAAACCTCCTAAGATGTTGGTCAGGGCTCTTTGCTATTAAGCCATTGGCTGACATGACTATCGGTACAATGATCGTTGAGTCGACAATCTCGCGAGCCAAGTCAATATACTTGATTTGTTTATCTTTCTCGGCTTTACCGAATGTTAAAACTAATGGCTTGGAAATAGTATTGAACAAAGATAAACTTGAATTCGTCGAAAACACGCTCTCTCGCAGGACGGCTTAGTTCAGCAGCATATGGTGTCAGAAAAATCCTTCAATTTACTGATTTAGATACCGCGAGGCTGGTCTATTTTAGTTACTTTTACAGTATAGTCGTTCTTACGGTATTTTGCTATAGGGACGGGCTGCAGACATAGAGTCTATTTTTATTTTGTATAAAAGAACTATCAGAGCCATATACAATCTTCGCAGGCGCGATTCTTTAAGGAAACTCGGATATAAACATCATGACGGTATCTTGTCAATATGTTTTAGAAAACATTATGTATGTTAGGAAAAAGGTTCATCTTTTTACAAAGATAAGTGACATGCACACATGCACACGTACAATAAATTATTGCGATTCTTTCGGAATGAATTGCAAGCACAGAATAATTGTACAGTTTTACGAACTTAACGCGGACGAAGTCTCGGGCAACAGCTAGTTATACTATATACTTATATCTGCAATGTTGTTTTTTTGCCACAGTATTGTCGTAACTTTTTATCTGTGTACCGACTAATAGTTCTTACTTTAGTTTAGTGTAATATTTTTTTGTATGTTTCCAGGTAAAGCATATATTAGTGCTGCCAAAATAACAGAGATGTGTTTATATGTGCTGAAAGATAATCGAATGGTGAAAGCTATTGGTGACAGCTATCTAGATTTACTGTTGAAGCATTTTCTGCCCTATGAGCACTACTTGGGTAACATAAAACCATGCACATGGAAAGGTCAGTAGATACTTTTAATATGAGATTAACTACTTGACTCGTCAGACGTTGTTCTGTAACTTACTGTTAAAGTCAAATGTTGGAAAAAGAGAAGTGTCAAATCTACAGGCTTTACTTAACACGTTAGTAGCCGTGATGGGCAATTATGGTGATTCATCATCATCATCATTTCAGCCGAAAGACGTCCACTGTTGGACATAGGCCTCTCCCAAGTGTCGCCACAATGAACGATCCTGTGCGTCTCGCATCTATCGGATTCCCGCAACCCTTACCAGGTCATCGGTCCATCTTGTAGGACGCCCTCCAACGCTACGTCTTCCGGTACGTGGTAGCCATTCCAAAACCTTTCGGCCCCAACGGCCATCCGTTCTGCTCGAATAATCGCCAAACTTAAGTGGCAATGGGCAGGGCACATTGCTCGAAGAGCAGATGGTCGATGGGGACGAAACGTTCTGGAGTGGCGACCACGTACTGGAAGACGCAGCGTTAGTAGGTCTCCCACAAGGTGGACCTGTGATCTGGTGAGGGTCCCGGGACAGGACCAGTCGTTATGGTGACACAATGGGGGAGGCCTATGTCCAGCAGTGGACGTCGTTTGGCTGAAATGATGACACAAGTTTAAACTATCTACACTAAAATTATAAAGACGTAAAGTTTGTTTTTTGTTTGTAGGAGGTAATCTCTGAAAGTACTGGTTCGATTGCAAAAAAATATTCACCGATAGAAAGCTCCTTAATTCTTGAGTGACATAGGCTATACTTTGTACGCGGGCGAAGCCGCGGGCAAAAGCTAATATTATATATAAGACAGTTGCTTATTTTTTGCCTTAACTCTACGTAATAAACGAAAAACCGGGTGACGATTTTTTGACATCTTAATCTGAAGAATTATACTTTATAGGTATAATATAATTCTTCTGTATGTGTATTAGTCACCTAACTCCTCCTAAACGACTTGACCAATCTGAAAGTAATTTTGTGTATTTATTTGAGTGGGTCTCTGGATGGTATAAAAGCACAATTGAATCCGGTAGGCGGCGCTGCAATCGGATTCTTATTTATTTTTTTCTGACGGTGAGCTAGTTTTCTGGCAGGGCAACGTCTGACGGGACCACTTGTTTACTATAAAATTTCCCTTTGGCAACTAAGATGTTAAAGTGGTTTATAGTAAGGATAAAATATTGACAACTAGGCAGTGGCGGTTCTTTCATACATGCCGAAAAGCCCGGCATGCCTTACTAAAATGCTCGATAGAGAATCAATATCAAACCCGAACTATTTAAAAGTTCGCGCGCTTAATTCTTATCAAAATAACACAAAGTATCTACCGCCACACTACTACACATCGCGATTGTTCGCGCGCAGAGTTTCGCATTTGCAGCATCTACATATAGCTATCTCGCTTTAACGCACCGGCTTTTGCCGGGCTTTCAAATACTATCTCTGTCTCTTTTGCACCTATGGCGACGTGCCGTATAACGAGTTAGGACCTTTTGCGTCTACAAATCGATCAGTATGGAAGATTTAAGCCGGGCATTCGTATGAAGTTGTCCCCTTGTCACCTTGCCAACTCTGCAGTGTTGCCGTTTTAGCGACGTTGTGTGATCTTGGAGATTTTTAACGAGTTTGGAAACTTTTTTTAAGATTTAGCAACAATAAAAACTAGCGACTTTTTAAAACAACGAAATTAAATATTCAAGCAACATCTTAAAAATAAAAAATTTGCGACATCTAGCTAGATTTTTCATATACCTGGCGACTTTTTTTTGCCTAAATGACAACACTGCAACTCTGTTTGCAACTCACTTCAGTTTTATTTACTTGAGTGGAAAATAGATTATTTTTTGTTGTTTGTTGTTTTTTGTGTGTTATCGTAGATTTTCTCAGTGATACAATTGTTTTGGTGACTTACCTACAACAATGGAGGCAATTGTACCTTGTGAGGATTTAAAATGCGTTCTAGTTTTGATTGGCGAAGATAAGGTAAAATCTTTAAACTTTGCTCAGAAAAAAACAATGAATTTCTTCATTAAAACCGACGCCTAATCTGTGTATTCCTCAGACTAGTAAATCGCATAAACGAAAATTTAATAGATCAGTGTATAAAACTAGTTGGATTGTTGGCTGTTCGCACACTAATAAGTTGTATTGCTGGTGCTGCATATTTTTTCGAATGAAGATTCCGTTTGGAATACATCTGGTTATAATGACAATTATCACTTACATTTTCCTACAGAGGAATTAGATTCATTATTTGACATTTATGCAAACTATTTCGACAAACAAACATTAAAAAACCAATTGATTTGCTTGTATTCTAGTCCTGATCTGAAAGATCGTAATTTTTTCGAATTAATTGATTTCATTCATGAGAATAACCTCGAAGATGCCTTTCCCGAGCTGTTAAAGTTAGCGTATCTTGTTGTAACTATTCCGGCTACAAGTTCTTCCGCGGAACGTGCTTTTTCGTCTCTTAAACGTATCCATACCTATCTGAGAAATACACAAGGTCAAGAGCGTCTTTCCGAATTATCAATGATAGCTATTGAAAAACAGTTGTTGGTAGAATTCAAACGTCAACAACATGTTACTTTGATGTAATTAAATCATTTCTTAAGAAAGATAGACGATTCTAATTAGAATATAAATAATTTATTTAAATTCCTTATTACATTCTATCTAGCTATTTTTTAACTTTCGTTTTGTAATTTTCTGTTGTTTTTTTTTGTCTGTAACCTGTTAGTCCCGTTACAAAGCAAGTAATTACTTACGAGAAAATTGCGATGATACATACGTAGGTACCTACCCACATACTCAGTCGAAAACTGAACTTTCTTTTTTTGAAATCGGTTAAAATTTTATTAGGCTTGCCTTATTTTGAAACTCTAGGCACGCCACTGCAACTAGGAACAGCAGTTTGAACGTAATGAAGGTTTTTTTACTGGTTTCTGAGCAATTTTTTCCAATTGTTTCTTCACAAGAACCTTCCTGTGACTTATGAAAAATTGTTCAAAAAAAGTTCATTCAAATTCATCCAGCCATTCTCGAGTTTTACACTTAGCGCTTCTGTACGTGTGTTTGCCACCTAATTCTGTCTAAACGGCTTGACCGATTCGGATAAAACTTTGAGCGTATATTTGAGGTGGTCCCTGGATGGTTTGAAAATACAACTAAATTCGTTAGGTGGCGCTGCAATCGAGCTCAATTTCTTTTCCAATGAAAAATCGTAGTTTAACCAGCAGGACAACGTCTGCCGGGACCACTAGTATATACTTAAATAAATTTGCTTGTAAACAAAGAGATTTAAAGAGATACAATAGAGCGGCTATCAGAAAAAAATGTCTTAGAAAAATTGTTGTGTGTTATTGTGAGGCATAGCCTCAGTGACGCCATCTGGCTTTGAATACAAACACGCGAATTAAATTTGTCAAAATTTATAATTATTTAACTTTACCTTACCAAGATATGTTAAAATGTCAGTCGTACGAGCGAAAAAGAGTGACGGAGCTATATACCCTATAAAGCGGATAAAAACACGACATGACGTGTAAGGGTGCCATACTAGACTGAGCGACTTATGACCACTAGGTAATAAGTATCGGATTACGATTTAGTTCGCTATGTCTTGTCTATTGGTAGTATCTATTTAATGTCTTTGCTTGTATATACATTTTTGTTGTTATTTTTTCAGAGTTGTTGGATGTCTGTATTGGTGCATGTTTTTCAAGTGATTACGAAATAGACAACTACACGAAACTTAGACTGGTGCTGCTTGTAATGAGAAGTGGAAAGGACAATTGTCAGTTTGTGCGCCCACTTATGGAATCACTACCCTTGTTAGAGCAATTTTTTTGTAACATTTCTAATGAGAAAAAAGTACATGATGTTGTAATTGAAATAATAATTTTGCTTCTGGAAACGGTATGTGAATGTTTTACTTTGATTTAAATTTTGTTGTAATTTGTTGAGTAAATAATCACTGATTTATTTTCAGCTATCCAGCGAGTATCGCTTGACAATGTGTCATTTTACCGAAAGTGTTATGCCAACATTATTAAAATTTTATGATCAAAATAAGGATCAAAAGAAGAAGGTTGGTATTCATGATATTTTATTATGTCAATGGTAGCTACACGTATTCATCATAATATTTTATTATATCAATGCTATCTACACAGGTAGTGTGAGAATGACATGGTTAATAAATCAGGGCTTCCCAATTTTTATTCTACATCTTCCATATTATGTTGATTTTTTTAGCGACGCCTTTGGTAACTTCGAGGAAGATAACTTAAAAGCAGCTTTTTAAAAATAGTTTGAAATATTTTTAGAATACATTTGCTCTAAAATTGAAAATATCATAGTTTTTTGACTGGTATCACGAGGGCTCCGAGATTATTTTAAAGAGTTACCACGGCCATGGAAACCAAAAAGGCAACTAAAGGAAGACTGGTGGGTTTTAGTCAATAAAGTTTGACACTCCCTCTCGCTTCCAATGCAAGGGAAGTTATTTGATGATTTTTCACCAAAAAAAAACAAAGGCCCATAAAAAGCCGGTATCACAAGACCGTTCTAACGACTTTTCTTCCTCGACTATTAAGACTGATCTAAGGTCCTACCACAAGCTCTTAACGCGATTCATTTGACGACCTTAACTGAACTGTTGAAGAGATGGAGCTATATATGGTGTAAGGGACAGGTTTCCGCAAATTTTAAGGGCTTGCTCAGTAGACGAAACTGAACAACCTTCCATAAGAATGTTTCTCTGGAAACGAAAAAAAAAATCGGCCTCTCCTTACAAAATTATAAACTTGATTGGACAGTTTGTATAGAGAGGCCGATTGCATTTTTGGTTCCAGAAAAAAAATCTTGTGGAATGTTGTTCAGTTTCGTCTATTGAGCAAGCCCTTAAAGTTTGCGGAGACCTGGCCCTTACACCCTTGTGTAGCTCTATCCCTCTCCCTCGTATTCCTGACATTTGAACTCGTCATGGTAAGGCCTGTGAGCGTACCGGTTTGTTTACAAAGTTGTTATGTTAGAAGAAAGTCGTAGGTATACGTAATTGATATTGCTTGCCCTTTGAAATACATATTTTCTATGTTGGAACTCTTAATGTGAACAAAGTTTTTTTTATTAGCTTTCATGGTTATAAGAACTGCGATATTGCAGAAGATATAAAACACAAAGAAACCAATAAATACCTAATTTTGAAAAAATAATAACGTACCTTAAATTTAAAGTTTATTTCAACGTGTAATTCCAAGTCAATCCAAAGATAACACTTTGAAGCAACCCGTTTTAAAAAACGGCAATTTCATACTTTAACCCTTATTATAAAAGTCTTCCTTTGTCCACAGAATTCATTGTTTTGCTTTTTAAATCTGACTGTGGCACTGCATCACCCACTGGGAAGACTCAGAAATGAAGAAGGGAGTCTCGCATACAATTGGGACCTTTGGAACAAATACCTGAACAGCATTATGGAAATAATATGTACAGAAGTGAACTATTTGCAAAGGAATCGAAAGCAAAATGATAAACTTTTTCAACAATGCTCGTATTTTCATAATTTAGCTGCATCAGTGCATTACCAGGTAAGGAAATATACATTTCTTTGTATATAATAAAAATATTAATTTCAAATGTCTCCTTGAAACCCACATCATACTTGAGACTCACATAGAGTTAAATTACACATTCATACAAAGTGATTAGTTTTTCACTGAGTATGAGTAGGCTTACACACACATGACATGTATTTAAAATGGGCATAACATGTAAATAAAATTGTATTGTCCAATTAATTACCTTTCATTTCATTTTATAATTTTTAAATAATTTAAAAACGTGTATCATTAATTAAATTAAAAGTTTTTGACAGAGTTAATGACCATTTTATAGACCGTATTACAATTAAGGGGATGCAATTCGACATACATTTTCACTGTTTTTCATACAACCGCTCTTACGCGATTATGACACTATTACAAATTTTTCATTACATATTTTGGAAACAGTATCTTGTGGATATTATCTAGGTTTCTATTGAAATCAATTTATAAATTAGTGTAAAACTAATCCAGTAAAGACCTCTGAAAGTCTGCTATTTTGCATGAAATTTGACACTTCATAATTTACTCAAAAAGTATAAAAATAGAAACCTTGCAAATTTAATCAAGATTCTGAATGACGACACACATTTTTTTTCAAAAACTTGTAAGGGTTTAAAAAAAACACGTATTTCCTAGAACAGGTTTTCTAAAATATTCAATAAATCACGGAATTACCGAATGTTAACAGAGTTTTCAGGCGTTATCTCTCTCTTTTTTCGCGTTGCCTTTTCGTCAAACATCGCGTTAGATAGCGTTAGATGAAGTAACAAGCTTTTAAACCATACTCGATGTTGACGATAGGCGAGTGAAAAAGGACCCTCTTAAGAAGAATAAGTGAAATGTCGATATTTATATTTCAAGATATATCATGCTTTATTGTGCTTTGCCAGGTTTTTGCCAGCCCTTACAGTGGAATATTATTTTATTAGCATTGATTAATTTAATTACAGATATTTAAATTGTCCGAAAGAAGTGATGCAGAGAATTTAACAAAAAGATTAAGACTGAGCATCAACAAGAACATAACATTGGCTGACCTTGTCAACGACTTGCAGCAAAATCATGTACCATGGTTGGTAAAGTGAACTATGACTGATTGATGTTATTATTAATTTTGTTGATTTCAAATATTACTACAGTTTTTGTATTTGTTAACTTTCTAAGAATTTATACTTCTCAATCACATTCAGCATAATTTACGTGATATTAATCTAATTTTAGGTTGGGAATTGTACATGTCTATGTAGAAAAGTATGCCGCCAGTATAACGCCTGATGATTACCTATCATTGCTGAATAGTCTTCAAACTATACTTACGAATAACAGTACTAATGTTGAATGGATCATTTTTGAGCAGCTTGTTTGTTTAGTACTGGAACACTCTCAGATTTTAATGAGAAAAAATGACGAATTTAAAAACACATCAATTTCATTGTGGAATTCATGTGTTAGGTAAGATCATAATGAAATCACTCATTTTAATAATGGAAAGTATATAAAGTTACAATAATTATTTAACTGGCTTTCAGAAACTGCACATCTTTGAATGCGTCGCACGAAGCAGTACATACTATCTTGCAAAAGTTGTTAAAATTCGGTGTATTGGAATACCCACATGTTCTACATCTCATAAAACTGTACCTCGAGAAAGTTATGCCAGTCACTAACAATAGTGTTCAAACTCTAAGCGATATCTTTCATAAATTCTACAGCAAATGTACCTCGGATGACTTCAGAATTAAATGCTTGGCATGGCTTGCGTCAAATGATACTGACCCTTTATACGTGACTGAAGTATCTGAATTATTATTTAGAATAGTCTCTAATGAAAACATTGTTTTCCATTCTATTATTGCTCCTGAAGCGGAATTCGACAACTTACGTGACATATTACATAACTCAATAGAAAAGTGTATATTATTTAGTGAATTTGAAATACACAATTCAATAAAGTCCACAGCACATGAAACTGAATGTGAACACGTAGGAGCTGTTTCTGAAATGGATGTCCGAGTGCAGGAATACTTCAAAAATAATTTAGTTGCAAATAATTTAAAACCATTTCAAAAAAACACAGAATTAATAGAGTGTATTAAGTTAATTACTGTTGCTTTATCATATTTTGAAAAACTTATAAAATACCATGTGAAATCTCAAGAAGAAATTGAGAACATGGAGATATATATTTTACTGAAGACGATGTTGACAAGCATGTTTACAGCATTGAATCGTTTGTTAGAGAGAAACAATGAAATACCAGTTAAAATTCACACTCTTCAACTTGTTAGAGCGCTTTTGGTGACCGAATTTCATCCATTCCTCTCTCGTATGTTACGGGCTAGTATGGACGCTGATTTCTTTCATGCTATTAATAATATATTGAACACTGAAGTTCAATCTGAAGATTTCGATGTGATTATCGAAGGAGACGAAGACGACACGAGTATTGACACTTTAAAACACAATTGTTTCTTGGTTCTTGCTGCATACTGCAGAAAACCAGCAGAGTACCGAGAAGAAATACTGAAATTGATATTAGATGATGCTATCTATAGCTTTACTTCTGATACTCAGTGCGTTTTTCAATGCATAGAGCTACTGATAGATCCAATTGTAGATGACCCACCTTTAGGTAATAATAATTTTGTATTTGAATTGATAAATAATACTTAGACCACACTCTATTCGTCTCTCTATATTAAACTATTAATAAAATTTGCAGGTATGATTTTCACACTATTGCAGTGCATGTGCCGAAAATTGTATAAAAATTCCAAAGTTTCTTTTGAGATACTGAAAATACTTTTAAAAATAATGGAACCTCTTTGTATGGATGACAGTGATATGAAACAGAATTGTTTCATAATGATCAAGAGTTATTTGCAACTCTGCGAGGATATGTATTACCCGCCGAAAGTAGCATCTGTGATTTACGAATGTGTCACTAAGATTATCTTAATGAATCGGAACCAAAATACGAATATTATAGAAGCCTTTGAAGATGCATTTATGAAGAAAGTGAAGGGTAATGTCCACAGCATCCGTCTTCATTGTTGTTATTTGATGAAGTTGGTTAACAATTATTCTGAAGACGACATTGAAACATTTTCGGTGAAATTGCTGGATGTATTTTTAATTGATGTAAGTTTAAATTTTGGTATTTAAAATGTATGATTAATGTATGTTTGTTGTTGTTTTGTTTCGATCCCGTGATTGGGCTTTTATAACAGGACTATCTTCTGCCAGTGGCAACGCTTGCGTGTAAGTAAAAAATGATCTCAACGGTACATACTCTCGGGATGTGCATACATGGGATACTTTTCATATCCTATGTGCTATTATCTCAATGGTACATGCTCCCGGGCTGTGTATACATAGGATACTTTTCATATCCGATGTGCTATTATCTCAATGGTACATACTCCCACTTCTCCACTCACTTCTTCTTCACTTCTTCTTGGTTCTTACTCTGATTATATAATATTTATATATTGTCTTTTATATGTAACAGCTATATTATTTCTATGTATAGTCTAGTATGTAATTTTAATTTAATATTTATACATAGGATACTTTTCATATCCTATGTGCTATTATCTCAACGGCACATACTCCCAGGATGTGTATACTTAGGATACTCTTCATATCCGATGTGCTATTATCTCAACAGTACATACTCCCGGGATGTGTATACATAGGATACTTTTCATATCCTATGTGCTATTTCATAACATTGTCTACCCATGTAACAAATTTCATCTATATTGATTCGGTTTTTATTGTGAACGAATAATAAACAAACATACATGCACTAATACATACTATTTTCTTTATAATATTATTAATTATTTTACTATGTACACACAAAAAATACAGAAAAATATAATACATAATAGACATTAGTACAAAGGTAGTATTACTGTGATGTGCTTATTTTTTGTTCAAAGGGGTCAGTTTTTTCGTAACAATGTCAAATTGTTACATCCAGCATATGCCCTTATAATAATTAAGGTTTGTATGAAATTGAATCAGATGAGGTTATAGAATGCGAGTTACAATTTTTTCTATTTTTTTTTCTAGGTTTCAAACAGTAAAGAATCGATACTAAAAGACGAGTCCGCAAACAGGACGTTCACTGTGCTACATGCTTTCGTTGCACTCGCGCAAACGAAGAAATCATTTATACTAAACATCATACTACAAATAATTCATTTGCATAAACTGAAATCATTGGATAACCGCATAGTTATGAAAGTTTTAAACCTGATTATCAATTCTGTTGGCATTCAAGATCTGAAGACATATTTGAATAACAATATTCTATCAATTTTACATTTTTGGTTTGCTAAAAATAATGAAGTGGGGGATCTACCACTCGAATTATTTGGTTTTGATACCATAGACAGCTTTATAGAGAAACACATGAAGTGGTTAATTGCAGGAGAAATATTGTGGCGACAAGAAGGTAATGTGCGTAACAGCGGTTTTTTGAAGCAAGTTGCTAAGAAACACAAGAAATCAATCGAAATGATACTTGAGGTATGTTGTGACTTCGTGCTGATGTAAACTTGAGTAGGTAATAATAATTTTATTAGACCTAGCTTCTGTCCTACTATAGCATTATTTATATAATATAATCATGTAAAACGTAAAAAAATATGAAAGATAATTAAAGTATTTTAACAAAACAAAAAGTTTTGGATACTTGAAAATTGCGCTTGCAAGAATAATTTCATTTTACGCGGCGCTCCAGTGTATGACGTGACGTCACATGACCCTTAACTATTGTGGTGTAAAAAAAACTACCAATAAATCAAAAACATGCTAGGGTTACGTAAAATAACTAGGAACAGCTCCAGAGCACACTAGTCCAGTGCCCTCATGGTGGAATGGCGTTAACGACTGTCGCAACCCAGTGCTGGGCACGCCACAATTATGGTGGTTAGTCCCCTCTTTGAGGAGTGGCTGGAAAGACAACACGGTGTCCTCACCTTCGCATGACGCAGGTTCTAACCGGACATGGTGAATTCGGAAGGTTCCTGCACCGGATTTGTGCGGAAGAAACGCCCGGGTGTCACCAATATGTGGACCGACCGAAAGACACGGTGGAGTGTACGGTATAGGCGTGCCCCGCTTGGGCAGAGCACCGCCGGCCTTGGTACAAGCCATGATCTAGAGCGAGGCAAGCCGCCTCCTTCTGCGAAGCAGTAATTCTAGCAAAGGGGGCGGCCGCTTATGTCAGGGAATGGCCCTCACGCACCAGCCGCCGGGATCCCTATCCCGATTTCCAGCCACCTTGGGCGCAGGCTTGCGGACGCCGAGCAATGGGTAGCACGTCGTCTTGTAACTTTCCGGACCGAGCCCAAGTCGTCGACAGCGCGTAGTGTTCCACGCGCGCCTCAGGGAGACCGTCAGCAAACCATAGACGTCAGCGGCCATAGGTTAAGTGAGAATGAACCCCGGGACCCTGAAACGCGAGGCAAAGAAGGAACAAACGAGTGGATTGTAAATCTTTCGCGCTCCGCCCAAGGGTGGGAGATGTCATTAGATGATTTCCCACGTAAAAAAAAAACTAGTCCAGTGCGTAGGGGTTACCTCGAACTTTTTTTATTGTGGATGAAATTTAAAAAGAAAGTATGATATGTGTAACTAATAGTATTAGAAAAAAGTTTACCTGTTAGAAAATGGGATCATGATTTTGAAAAAAAAGTGAGGATTAGAATAGTTCAATTAGTATCTTAGGACCTGCTTGTTCGAATTGAAAAATTCTTCCAATGTTGGATAGTCTATTTATCGATGAAGGCCATAAGCTATACAACATTACGCTACGACTAAAAGGAAAGTTGTTTGTAATCATGAATATAATCACGTGTTTAAGCATCGGTCACTAATTACCAGTCACCTTATATATTTATACATAAGCAACATTTTTGGTTATTTGACCATTTACATTTTTGTTCACGTCAAATATTTTCTTCGACTTTAAATTTTTTTTGATAATCGAAAATTATCCCAAGGGAATATACTCCCAGGATAAAAAGTATTTTATGTGGTATGCCATAGTCTACCCTTGTTCCAAGTTTTTCAAGTTTCACATTAAAAGATTTTTTCAATTCGATTAAGTAGGTCCTGGTATACTAATTGAACTATTGCATTCCTATTTTTTTTTTAAAAATCGATTTCACGATTTTTTAATACGTAAACTCTTTTTTACATATTATTAGCTACGCATATCATATTTTATTTTTAAATTTCATTCACAGTAAAAAAAAGTCCTAGATTTTGATGATTTTAACGTCGAAGGTTACATGCGTGTCTTTAGAAACTCATTGGAAAGATTTGTTGTGCAACGATCTCATTTAGGTCAAATGATGACACTCTCCCGTGAAAGACTGCAATCGTTGTGCGTAAACTTAAATAATTGATTTCTCAGTCATTTATTGTTTTATTTAAAAAATGATTTCACTTGTTTACTAGCGTTGGTTTATATTTTAATTCCTTTTCGTTAAATATGTTATTAACAAAATGATGAAATTTCTCCATTTGTTATATTTATTTTCAGATGTGTTTTTCTAATATCGTGGCCTTATGTTTGCCTTATATTGTCAGCGCAAAGTACAATATTATCTATCATGAACTAAATAAACGAGAAGCATTCAGGAAATCAGTGAAAAATGCTACTAAGATGTTTGAACTCACTAATGAGATGTTAGAAAATGAAAATTGGAGTAATCTGTTTGCGGAGAATATTGGAGAGCTACTTTTACTGACAGTTAAACATATGAGCGACCGGGAAGATGCGGAGCAACTGTTTCAAGTTAAATTGCCGCAACGGAATCAAGATTATTATTATCCAAAGAGGATTTTATGTGCCATTCTAGAATATTTCAAAGTGAGTATATTATAACTGTTATACCTTTTTTGTATTTTTACGTGTCTCGTTGGAGGCTTTACTCGTCTTACTGGCGTTATAATATGGTGATTTTAAATATTGCGTCAATTTTGCAGTTATCGTATTCGTTATCATAATCTAAACGTCTTTATACTCTTTATCCCAGGACCTCACGGATGGAAGCGTACTTCAGTATCTTTGTATAAACCAAACAGTGACTGTATTCAAAATTTTGTTTGAACTGTGGAAAACTGTTACTCAAGAAAAGATATTTGAACTGAAAATACTGGCTCTTCATCGTTATGTTACATTCATAAGAAATATACCTTTGGGCCATCCATCTGACGCATTTATGTGCAATTTTGCATGCAACAGTTTTATTCAAGTTATAAAAAACTGTTGTGATAAAAAGGAAATGAAAGCTTACATTGATGGCTTGAAACTTGTCTTGGATCACTTGTTGCCAGAAACGGCGAGGCTTATGCGAAAGTCACTGCTAGAATTATTGCCTGTCCTGATTATCAAGAAAGAGTCGAGCTTCGAACTAGAGTGTACTGCGTTCTTAAATGATTTAGTTGAGAATATGAAAGATTACTTGAGAGAAAGCGAAGACGTTGTGGACTTCATAAATTCTATGTCGCAAAGCGGTGATAACATGCACTGCTCCAACTTAAGTGTCTTCAAAGAAAAATTAAAAACTCATAAATTAAGTTTGAATCGTCCTAGGTATGTACTGACAGTTATTTCATAATGTGCTATAGAAACTAGGGTGAATTTACGTTAATAAACTTTTTTTTTTAGCCACGAGACGTTGTTGAACATTAGTAAATTTTTAAGTAGTAATAAAGATCATATTCGCAGTTTGTATTGCGATTTGGATTCTAAAACATTTTCTGAGGATTGTGGGACGAGTATCATACATCAGATTGTGCAGTCACTTTGTAATATACTAAAATCATCGTATGATAATAAGGTATGTATATCTTAAAGGCGAAGTTCCCGGACGGTCATATTTCATTCTTATTGCTAAGTACAGAAGAGAGTAAAGTGAACGACCCACGAATTTTCGGAGTAGTAGTGGAACTGTGAAAAAATTTTTTTGGGAATTATATTTTCAGATAATTACTCATTTATAATTTATTATTTTTAGACCATAGTAGAAGCATGCAACTGTTTATCGCAGATCAGTTCTTACGATTTAAAGACACTGGTCACAGTGCCACCTGCTGACACAGAAGCTGTAAGGACCATCAACCCGACACGGTACTTCATGCAAGTTGTTGGAAAGTCTCTTCTGGATGTGTTCTTTGATGAAGATCCCAACGTGACAGATGAGATCGCTGAAACTATGAATGATCTGCTGAAGTTCCTTGATGTTAATGCTATTCCTGGTATGATATTATATTATAACGACTATTTAAAAAAATACCATGTTATTAAATGTTCTGTGTAGTAAAATAAAAAGAAAATATTTCAGATTTGGAGGTAGTAGACAAAGAAATTTTAAAACCATTTTCTTCTTCAACTTCAATGAATACTGATACCCTTACTGATAGTATGACTTTTGAAGAGTATTGCAATATGTGCCCTGAAGGAATATTCGTAAATGTTTTACTCACAAAAGATCATGCTGATTGGCTGAAAGAGGTCACATGTACTCTTCTGACATTCGTTCATTCATCAACTAACTATGTGACTAACTTGAGAAAAGTTTGCGCGTTGAAGGTAAGTTGATTTATGTAGTTCATACCCTCATAACATCATCACCTTTTTCCGATAAGGTGGAATGAGTGGTGCATCAAAAGCACAAGAGGTGAATTAAGCTGACTAAAGTTTTTTCTATTGTTGTTCGGCTACGGCTAGAGAGTGGGGGACAAGATCAGCCGTGTAAACTTTGAAGTCGAACATGTAGTGAATCCTACAAATTCAACAGAACTTGCACGCAACACGACTGTTTGTTGTTTAGCGAATGGAAGTGCATGCCGTGGGCAGAGCATGGGTGAGACTTAAATTCACCTTTTAATATTCGTGAGTTGGTCGGCTGGTCTCGAAGTCGAGACCAACTCACTATTAGTGTTTATTGAAGTAACAAAGAAAATCAAACGACTCGAGTTGAGGTGGTGACGATCCCTTTACGAATTCTTAAGGGTGTACAAATACATCTATCTCAATATACAAATGCGATGCCTCCTTGGTTTCTTAAAATTCTATTTAAAAGAATTTTCTGTTGTTTTCAGTCTCAAGTTTGCGGCCAGATACTGCCAGCCCTTGTTGGATTATTACTACATAGTCTAACAGAGAGACACGTCAAAGCAATCAGTGGACATATCAACAAATTCTTTATTAACGTTTGGGAACAAAGCTTCGAAGAGAAATTAGAAAACAGTGGAGACAGTAACTTTAATTGTAGAACAGGTGGGACTATTACCCATGGCTACAAGACGATCATTCAATATAATATGCTTAATATTGTAGATTTTGTTCGTATACAAAGAAACTATTATAAGATGAGGCAAGTATTATGAACTCACACCATCACACAAGAAATAAGTTGGTTACCTTAATATTAAGGGCTGAAACTGCGTAAAGCGGACGCCCGTGACGGGCAGCCGTTGCGTGACAAAGCGCATGTTTACGCTGACGGTCCCCGTCGCGGAAACTGAATTATTACCTACGCAGTGTTGCTAGTTCAACTTTAACGATGTGCATGTAGTCGTGCCGATGAATAACTTAATATATTATTAGCAAAACGGGTGCGGCGCTCAGCTCCCCGCGACGGATCATCGCATCTGAGCACTTTTGTATGGGACCGCGCGGGCGTCCACTTTACGCAGTTTCAGCTCTTAAACTTCAGTACTCATTAGTGGGTAGAATAAATATCATTGATCAAGTTTAATTAAATGTGAATAAGATTAGCATGTATATTCTTGATTGCAATCACTCTTATTTTTAAATTTTAGGCCGGGTAACGCGATGAAAACATTGAATTATCTAGAACTTGACTACGACAAGGTGGCGTGGGCGGCGACTGTGGTGGACCAGAACTGGGCAGCCGTGTACTACGGCGAGTTATGGGCACTGTTCCAAAATGGCGGTGTTTCGCCAAACTCACCCGAAGCCACCTCAAGCTTACCTGGTGGAGAGAATCTACAAAGAATTTTTAGAACGGTAAGTTTTTCTAACAAATGCAGACAGCATTTTTCCGCGTATTTCAAAAGATAAATGCTTGGCCTATAAATTTTGTTCACATCGCATAAACCTGCAGAGCGAAGGAATAAAATATCTAGTGCTGGTCAATGGTCAATGCCACAATCTGCCGGTCAGGATGTTTGATATTTTTTGTCATCAATGCGTGGTGAGCTTTTCCCAACTAATTTGCTGCACTATTATATTATCATGGTGGAATCACGACAGCGACTGTCGCAACCCAGTGCTGGGCACGCCATGTTTATGGCGGTAAGTCCCCTCTTTGAGGAGTGGCTGGAAAGACGGCGTCCACACCTTCCGCATGACGCAGGTCCTCACCGGACATCGTAAGTTCGGGAGGTTCCTGCACCGGATTCGTGCGGAAGAAATGCCCGGGTGTCACCATTGTGTGGATCGCCCAGAGGACACGGTAGAGCATACGGTAGAGATGAGCCCCGCCGTATCATCATGGTCCGGAGCGAGGAGGAATGGCCTTCGCCTCCTATTGCAAGGCAATAATGCTAGCGAAAGAGGCGGCTGCACGCATGAGAGAATATTCCTCATGATCATGCCGCCGGGATCCCTATCCCGATTTTCAGCCTCCGTAGGCGTAAGCTTGCGGACGGCGAGCAATGGGTAGGACGTCATCCGGACGTCCAGTAACCGTCCAGACCGAGCCCAAGTCGTTATCGATGCGAAGTGTTTCACGCCTCAAGGAGATGTCAGCAAATCGTAGGGGCCCCTCAGTGTCGAAGCCTACTGGGGCCATAGGTTAAGTAAAAGTGAACCCCGGGGCCCTGGAACAAAGGCAAAAAAGGAACAGAATTGGGTTTTAGTCAATAAAAGTCTGATACGAGAGAAGTCATTGGATGATTTCCCACCATGAAAAAGCACTATTATATCTGAACATTTTTTTTAACAGTGTTACGTGTCCATCGGAGAAATAGATGCCATCGAAGGCTGTGGTACCGAGCACTTGACGATGGAGAATGAAAAGCGTAAACACTTAATAAACACTGGCCAGTTCACCGACGCGCTTCTGTTACACGACATAGCGCTGTCGTGTGGTGGCCAGCCTGACCAGGATCTCCACTACGGCGTCGTCAGGTCTCTGCACAAGTCTGGCATGCATCATTTAGCACTACAGTATATTAAGTCATTGCCGGAGAATGACCAGCTGAATGACTATAAATATGAGTGCTTGGCGTTCTTGGGTAAGTGTTTCATACGCTTTATATGCTTACAGTCATAATAGTATCTATCATTACCCCTAATTATTATTATGGATATGAAAAACTACAGTGGTTGTAACACTTTATCAATATTTCAGGTGACTGGAGCGTTTTCGTGGAAACACGTGAACTTGAAGAAAAGCAAAAACTAACAAATTGCAACCAAAACTCTGTAGTCAAAGCATTCCAATATTCTTGTTTGAAAAGTTGTTTAAATATCCAAACTACGCCAGAGAATGAAAGTAAACTTCTGGTACCTCTGAATAAGGCGAAGCTTGCCGTGTCAAGATTATGCCACAATCTAAATATGGAGAACTGCCAGAATATATATAAGGTTTTAGAGAAACTTCATATATTTAATGACATAGAAGATTATTTCTCAGTGAGAACCGATCGTTGTCAAATGTCGGAGCTGCTTCAGAGGTGGGACATAGAAAACCTGCCCCAGTTCATTGACTTCAAGCATATTGAGGCATTGTCATCTCAGAGAGTGCTTATACTTGAGCATGCTGCAAAATCCCATAGCAATATGTTGAACGAAATTGTGTCTTTGCAGATACAATATGCTAGTAAGTTTATAAGCCTAAATGAATTTATTATTTTGCCACCCAATTATTTATTTATTTATTGTATCCTTTATTGTACACCAACACAAAAATAAAAGGAAACTAAAACACATATGTACATACAATGGGCGCCCTTATCGCATTTCGCGATCTCTTCCAGGCAACCTGGAATGGACAGTAATTGCCTGGACAATAAATGGGGCTGTCATTGGTGTAGCAAAACCAGCACTTAATAAATTATATTATAATAGATACACAGATATATACATATGCTATATAATAGATACATATATACGAACATAATTAATTCATATTTAGACTGTCATGGGCAGTCCAGTGATATATTTACCTTCACTAAGTTCTGATTCGCTGTTTTCACTCTTGGTCCTGTCTGCTCTAACGGATATTTACTAGGGCACACATAACTTAATTTTTTCTAGTATGAGTATTATTTTTCAAAACGTGACGATCTATATTTATTTATCTTTTCTATAGAAATGGCGTTAAGTAACCGCAGAGTACAGATGGCACAGCGCTTGTTAGCGGTAGCAAAGAAATCTCAGCTATCCGAAGATGTGACCATGGTCGAGAGCGAAATAGCATGGGCTAAAGGGCACAAGGAAATAGCGCTGTCTTTGTTACGAAATATTGTGACCAATCACACGCTAGACGCGAAACTTGCAGCCAGTTCATTACGGTAAAAATATTATACATTGATTAATTTATTCTCATTGTATTGCCACTTAACCTGCACTACTTTTTACTTTAGCTTCATGAAATCTAAGTCCATTTTTGAGTGACCACTTGTCTATGAAAGGTACTAAAAACTAAATTTTGTAATGGAAATTTTATTACCACTTGCCCTACACAACTATTTACCTTCATAAAATCTAAGTTCATATATGAGTGACCACTTGTCTGTAAAAAGGTCCTAAAACTTAAGATTGCCAAGATTCTGATTTTAATATTTTAAATTGTCTGAAAATGTATGATTTTATCAATACTTGAATTATTATTGTTGTTTTTAGACGATATGCGCTCTGGATGGCCGACTCTAAACGCGATAATCCCCGTGAAATTATAAATAAATATTTACAAAAAAGTCTTGCTGTACTGGGAACTGAGAATATGGATATTAGATTGAAAATTTACCATGATATCGCGAAGTTTGCCGATGCAGAGTATAAGCAGGTATGTCGACGAAAATACAAGCGTAATTCTGTTCAGAAGGACTTATTCTTATTTTGTTTAGATAATGGTTTGGTCACAACATAGTCACACATTTAATATTCGTCCTATATCTTAACAATTCTACGAATATGTGTATGTCAGTATATGAAAAATGACAAAGAAAACTAATTTTGTTGTCCGTCCGTCTGTCTGTTTGTCTGTCTGTCAAGACCCTTTATCTCGTGAACGTGGGAGGTATCGAGTTGAAATTAAAACCAAATACTCAGGTCTGCGGACTCTTAAAGACGTGAAAGAATCAAACTTCTAAGTTAAAGAAAAAAAAAATATACGGCCGTTTACGTCGCAAAAAACGTGTATTTCGATACTCTGAAGGGAATCAAAATCCATAGGGTACTTCCCGTTGACCTAGAATTCTGAAATTTGGCATGAATCAAGGTCTAATAGCACAAGAATAGGAAAATATCTGAAAACTGTAAATTTGTTGTAAGTCACAAAAAACACTTCTTTTTCGATTATGAAAAATCTTCGTAACTCAATTCGGGAATTGAACTGTTTTCATAGGTAAGTTTGTACGGAACCCTCAGTGCGCGAATCCGACTTGCACTTGCCGGGTTTTTTTTAATATTCGTTATACTTAAAGAGGACTTATGTTACTTATACTATCAATCTGCTGAGCCCTTTTCCCAAATATGCTTGTGTCGGGCAATTTATTAAATTAAAATTATTTATTTAAGTTAAGCTCGCGCTTAACCATTAACTCGCTTGATAGAAAGTGACGAAGAAGCACGCTTGCCTAGAAGTAACCTATCCACTCTTGTCCTAAAGACCCCAGGATTTGTTGCCGAATGTTGTTACATATTTTACATGGAGTGACTGCTTATTTGAACTCCGCCAGTACCAATAACTCAGTAATACAATATACCTTGGCAAAACTGGTGGTTATTATTACGGATTACGGACCTCTGACTACCCGTAACGCATGTCAAAGATCTAAGTACAAATCACAGCTGAGATCAAACGCTTTTAAAGTGCATTTTAACGAGGCGGGGTCTCTGTATGTTCATTCATCCAGACAGACCTCGGCAACTGATCCTTCGATTTTTTTAGTTGGAAAGCGATTAAATGACTTCTATCGCTCAGCCTGGCGCGAAAAGGAGTATCCGATTTTTACTGAATAAAACCCACCAGTCAGTTATTCTTCAGTTACATTATGCTTTCCAGGGCCGCGGTAAATCTTTCGAGCAATCCCACAGCCTAAAGATCGATCCGTTCGGTCATCATCATCATTTCAGCCGAAAGACGGACGTCTTTCGGCTGAAATGATGATTATGTGTACGTACTGTATGTACTGCTGGACAATAAACTCTCCTAAGTGTCGCCACAACGAACGTTCTTATGCGTCTCGCATCCCCGCGACTCTCACAAGGTTATCGGTCTACTTTATAGAAGGCTTTCTAGGGCTGCGTCTTCCGGTGCGCGGTCGCAGCTCCAGAACCTTACGGCACCATCGACCATCTGTTCTACGAGCAACGTGCTGCTCACTGCCACTTAATTTTGGCAATTCAAGGAGGACTTTTTGGAGCCCGTCCACTTACTTATCCAATATTTTATTTATAGGTAGTGACTTACATGAATTCATCGGTGTACGAAAACAGAGTCAAGTGTTTAGAAAATATGAAAGGGACCGCCTCCTCACTTGGCAACAAGTCTACTATGTCATTGACAAAGTAAGTTCTTTAGTATCTAATAAAATAATAATATTGAGCCTCTCGACCGAGTTTCGTTTATGGTGACCAATCCCAACCGAGATTGGCCAGGTAGGTAGGAAGTATTATAATGCTTAAGCGTGTGCGCAAACACAGGTGGACTCCTTTTACTTACATAGTCCGATGGGAGGCAAATTAGACACGGCCGGTAAGTGATCAGGCGCAGGGCCAATGGATTTATGTGCTTTTCGAGGCACGGGGATATCACACCACCAACTCCCAAACTAAATTTCTAATGGAAAAATCCTAAGACACTTTTTGCCTTACCTGAGAATCAAACCAGAAACCCCATGTTCAGCAGTTGCGCTTGCGATTACAAAACTGACGACGCAGTTATCTCTAAACTAATATAACAAAGAGGCGAAATTGTTTTTTTATTTTTATTCTTGATAGGTTCGCGCTTGACCGCCATCAATTTCATTGATTGTTTTTACATTAAATTCGTAAAAGGTGTATTAGAGATGTAAAAACCGAGAATTTCAAAGATTTTTAAAATACCTGTGTGAAGCTGGGCGGATCGGAAGTAAAATATTAGTGTAAATTGTTTTTTTTTTTTTCTAAAATCATTATTAACAAAGAATATAATTCATTTCAGAGAGGAGAGAAAAGCCTTGGCTACAAATAGAAAATTTAAAGAACTTGATGAAGCGGAAATTGCCCACTCACAAGTAGAGAAAAACAACTTTTTACAATTGGCTATGAGGTATGAAGCAATCATTAGACATGGTGATTACCTGTAGATGCTGCATTTCACGACGTAAACCAAATTATACTTTATAACAATGACATAAGAATCACATAACACATTCTTATATTGCTTTATAAATAATTATAATCCATACCTATTATAAATGTATTCAAATAACTTAAATGTTTGGTGTTTTTATTCACAGATATTATTTATTATCATTAAAACAGTGCGACGAAAACAACTTGTCAGTGTTCCGAGTGATATCTTTGTGGCTAGCTAACCAAGACTTCGAGTTCCATGATGGAGAGGAATCGTTTGAAGAACTCCTCAGTATGATACCTTCTTGGAAGTTCGTGAAAGTTTTACCGCAGCTTGCACCGCGACTAACCGATGAAGATACGGCGTTTATTAAAAATTTGAAGAAAATAATAAGTAAATATTTCATGTACTTATTTATTTATGGCATATTTGTATTTAATTCTGGCTAAAACTTTAACTATAATTAGTATTTTGGGAATGGTACTTATAAAAAGTAAATCTTTAACAGGTTGCACTATAAAATAATAATACGTAGCTAGTAAGAAACTAAAAAAATATCAGGTCTACATGTTTTCCTAATATTAAAAAAATCCCCAGAACGGTGTGCAATCGACCATCCCCATCACACTCTACCAATCCTGTTTGGACTGAAGAACTCGGACAAAGACAGCGTGATCTTGAATGCAAGCGGTCGAAGCGGAGCGAGCGGTCGGAGCGGAGCGAGCGCTCGTGGGCGCGAACAACAACCGCGCGTCGTGGCTGCACAAGCGCTTGTGAGCGAACTGCGCGGACATAGCGAACAACTTACTGCTATTGTTACGCAAATGGAGAAGATGTGTGATGGTAATTACAGATTTTGATAACTGGGCAACGCGGATTTCATTGGCTGGCCGTATACCGCGTACATCGAGGGACTGGAACAATTTGTCTGCTGCGGTTTTCCCGTACGATTATTATTTAGGTGTCTCAAGGTTAGAGTGAAAAGGCCCTTAATAAACTAGTGCGCTTCATCATCAACGATTGCATCACAAGCTTATAGATAGCACTAGTTAATATCAATAAAAAAATATTATTCTTCCATTAATGTGATAGTGCATCATATAGGGACGGAGTTGCGTGTTTATTGTTGTTTATTTAAGCCTTGTATCTTAATATTCGTGATTTGAAATTTGTTTGAAAGAAAAACCGCGCTGCATTGTACTCCGCCAGGTTTTAATTCTACTTAGGGCGTATTTCTTGGAGTAACACAAAAGAAAAAGATTTTTTTTTTTTTTTCAGCAATCATAAGCTTCGCTAACTTCGAGCCGCCGGCAGCGACTAAGAACATTAGAAAACAGAAGATACCCGACGCGGAGAATATCCACAAGATTCGAAACCTAAAAGCAGTTCCTGTGCCCACAGTCACACTTCCGATCAAGAAAGACTGCAACTATGCGAACATAAACAGTAAGGGATGACTTTCATATGGGGATGGGGGGGGGGGAATACTGAATGTTTTATATATTATCACTTTTAGTGAAGACATAGGTTATTAAATATTTGTATTTAAAAATTTCGTGTCACAATATTGGTTATCGATCTCCTCTGAAACGACATAACCTATTTTTATGAAAATGAATGAGTGAAAATAAATTATTCACCTACCCCCTTCCCTTATCTTTTTCTTTGACAATTTATATGGCAGAACAACGTTTGTCGAGCACTTACATGGGCACTTAGGGCATTCTAAAACGATATTAGACGGTGCGTAAAAAATTACGATTAGTCCTTTGCACAATCGAATTGTATGAAAAAATTACTGCATACATCAATTACAAATAAATTTTATAGAACTCTTCAGTAATTGAGCTTTGTCTGTGCCGACTTCGTTTTGTAGATTTTACACGATTTTTGTTACTTTTTTACATCTAAAGTTGCGTTAAAATTATCAAGAAAAACGAAACTTTGTTGGCTCATAACTTTTTAATGGCAATTTATTTTATTTTCCGGTTTCCGCACATACAAAACTAATAATAAGATAAAACGATATCATGTTTAATTTTGGAGGTACAATGTCAAACTGTGGAGTAATAGCCCCCCGAAATTTGTATGGAAAAAAAATAAATAGTTTCAGTCAGAATCAAGTAGATTTTGAGGCAATAATTTAACTTAGTTCAATAAATTGGAATTTATGATTTTAGCAAATACGAATTCAACCATCAGCGCCATCTAACAAGAACACTGCCACGCTCGGGCGCTTAGCTTCCACCCTAATAAGATTCAACTGTTAACCCTTTTGTATCACAGTGTCCTAAAACCACTTTAATTTATTAGCTCTACAGTCTTTCGACTCGCACTTCGAATTGGTCGGAGGAGTGACCTGTCCCAAGAAGATAAATTGCACAGATTCATCTGGAAAAGTCAACGTATTGTTAATAAAGGTAAATCTTACTGATAAACTTTAAATGATTATTTATTGAATATTATTTTATATTATGAATTTTAAAGGTTTATTAGACCCGCCCGACACCCGACCAGCTCCACCTGTTCGCTCGGTATCGTTGTCGACAGTTGGTCGTCGCGTTGGTTAGATGCCGCGTGTCAACCAGTAAACGTTAAGTGGTCTACGGGTTGACTTACTGTTGTTAACCAGTAAACGTCAGGTAGTCAACGAGTGGACATTGCGTTGTCCGAAAATAGATGATTAGTTTATCAAGGAATGATTGATGAAAGATCGTGAACATCGTCTTCGCGCGTGAACCATTCGTAGAAAGCACACAGTCCATTCGGCACCAGCGTGTGGGCAATGCAAGGCAAGCGTGCGAGCAACGGGTGACCACCGAGTGGTCCACTCGCCGTCCGCACGTGGTCAGCTTGCGGACGAGGCGCTCGGGAGTGGATGTACAGAGCGTATAAACATAGCACTCTATACAAAGACTAACCGCTCGAGGTGAGGTGATGCTAGTCGGGTGTCGGGTGACTCTAATGAGTGATGACCTTCATGATAATAAATATTTTTAATAATATTTTTTTCTTCTAGGGTGGGGATGATTTGAAACAAGATGCTGTTATGCAGCAAGTATTTAGTATAGTGAATACCTTGTTGGAGAAAAATCCGGTGACCAATAAGAACAAACTGCTAATTAGAACTTACAAGGTAAGTTTCTTGATAATTAAAGGTTCGCAATAGATGTCGATTGAAGACAGGTTTTTTTGGTTGGAAATATATTGGATTTCTGCTTAATACACACTGTGTTGTTTTCTGAGTTTACCATAGCTGCTGGTATCACAGATCACTGTCATATAACCATCGAATATAGTCAATATGCACAAGCTTTCGTCACCGAAATAAGGCAGGGGTTACTTACACCCAATATTTTATATATACCTATATATATATATATATATATATTATTTCAAAATCGCAGTTTAAATTAAATTTTTATACTAAAAACCACAAAAGCCTTTAGCCTTTGGCTTATATATGGCTAGTGAGTTCGGATAAATTAAATTATAAATAGGTTAGATAGTAAGTGAACTTGTAATTTTTACATTTTAAAGATGTTATAAATAAGTATAGCTAAAGTAATTCAATTTGTTGCAAAAAATGCTTTTTTAATTCACATTTTGATTTTTTAGGGTTACAGAGGTATTTATTTACATAAGTATGTGAAATAGCAGAATAACTGATTTTAGAGTTTATTCAACTCAAAAATATCTATCTAATTATGTAACATACATACGAGTAGTAGGGTGGTCCTTAATCCTAAGAAAAAAAATTTTTTTCTTTAATTTCGCGGGGCATCACGTAATTGTATTATATACCATAAGAAAGTATTTCAGTATTTTTTTTTAATTTTTTAAATGACATTTAGAGGTCGCTACCAAGTTTTGAATTTTAAATAAAAACTCGAAATCTGTATTTGTTAGATTCTTTGATTTTTATAGCTAGGACATAAAAAATATTACAAAATTATTGTTGTTATTATAAATTAGGATATTATGTAGAATTGCGCACAAACCAATTTTTAACGTATTATGATGTTAGTGCGCACGCGTGCGTCTTATCTTTTTGATTGTGTGAACGGTCTAAATCTCGACGCGTCGGTACAGAAGAGAGGTCGAGAGGAGGAAGGGATAAAAAGCGATTGTCTATGCGAGTTTTACTTGCACGGAAAATATGATATAAACACCTAAATGAAACATTAATGAAACCATAATTTAAGATGTTTTTCAATGCTTTTTGGATATTTTGGGATAATTTAAATGTCGAAAAATAAGGACCACCCTAATACATAGCCATTGGAAGGTGGGCCCAGGATTTGCTTCCAAATTCTACCATAATATCACACTAATATTAAAAAGGCGAAAGTTTGTGATTGTGTATATTTGGTAATTATTTACGATCGAACGTCTGGACGGATTTCGATGTAACTTGGTACACGGGTAGACCATGTCCTGAAATAGCAGATTTTATATCCCGGGAAAATGTTCCCTTGGGATAATTTTAAGCCACTGGCAGCAACTAGTAATACAATAAAATTGATTTTAAAATATTTTTTAAACGTTTTGATACCATTTGAGCAGAAGTGCGTACTATCTTTTAATACTTATTTACTACACATTATTTTTATTTACTATATTAACAGGTCGTCCCAATGTCTCGGCTGTCTGGGGTGCTGGAATGGTGCGAGGGCACTATCCCAATGGGCTTGTATCTTGTCGGACAAGACAACTCTGGTGCCCACGGCCGCTATCGTCCTCAGGTATAATATAAATTAGTTTTTATTATTCCAGGAACTTTCAACAGACTTCTATTAGAGGCTGTTTCGTTCAGAGAGCGATTAGGATTTATTTACATTCGTAATTTATTGTTTGTATCAAAAACTAATTTTATCCAAAATCGCAAATAGAAAGGCAAAAAAAGAATGAAAGGCAAGCAAATACAATTAACAGTATAAGGATGCAAACACTACGATGTGACGTCACCGCGATTTACTTACGTGTGCTCCACAGAGTACCTTTTTGTGTGCTCAAAAGAAATGGCGAGAAGTTCCCACCAAGCTCCCACTTTTCCTCGAACTAATATTTGGAATGCTAATAACTGTTTCATTTAATAACCAATTTCGATGCATGCGTTTGCAGAAAAATATTTCTTTTTAATTTTTTTTTGTTTAGTATAAAATACTGTATCTACAAAAATAAGCACAGGCAAATACCCAATTATGGCGGCAAAACTTGTATTTTGGAATTATAACATTGACGACACTCGTGGCTAAGTTATAACAATCGCATTGGTCAAATCTTCAAAGTTCAGAAACGCTTGCAGAAGTTGGCATTTGAATGGGGGACAACGTTATCGAGATTCCTCGGAAAGCCTTTTGTCCCGGCTGTCATTTGTAGATCTTTGGTAAAATCTGACTTCAGTATTGCCAAGGGGTATCGTGTTACCACGTTATCACGACACAAGCAGATAGAGTACTAGCACTTGTTATTGCGTATTTTGACGGATCCCTAAAACAAAATGTTGTAGAAATATAAGGCAAAATTTATTTGGTTAAGTATTCGTATATTGTACGTACTAAAAACTGTATGACACCATTTTTTTTTGTTTCGTGTCCTTTTACTTTTTGAAATAACCAATCGAACACTATTTTAATATTTACACAGAATTTCAAAACCTCATACCGTAAATCGATAATTTTACATATCTTCTCTGAGCTAACAACACCGTTTAAGTCATTTTTACCAACTTTACAGGAAACGAAAAAAAACTGTGCAGTGTTAACAGGCCAGCCGACTTGCACACTATCACTACTTTTGGAATTCAGGCTTCTGATTGGCTGAAATCTATATCATGTGACCAATGGTTAGACGTGCAATGAGCAGCTCCATCTAAAAGCATTCAAATGTGAAAACTGCCAATTTTCGACTTGAGCGGTGTTGTAAGCTAAGTGACGATATACGATTATGTTTTTAGAACCCGTCGATTTGTCAATTTAATGGCGTTACTTACTAACAGTCTTAGTGTAGTGCCAGCATTAAACAAATTCACGATGCAAGTAAAGAATATTAATATTAAGTAATTTACAGGATATTTCGTGTATAGCCGCTCGTAAGAAAATGATGGAATGCAGCAATGATGGCCATGAGGTGAAGTTTAATGTTTTCAACAAAATAATGAAAGAATTCAAACCTGTGTTTCATTATTTCTTTACTGAACATTACCTTGATCCGGTCACATGGTATGAGAGAAGATTGGCGTATACGAAGAGGTAAGATCTTGCATGTAGATTTTTGTTTTTTGTTAGTATGTGTCATAATTCTGCTAAAATCTGTAATAGCACAATACGGTTTTACCTGCCAAACGAATATTCACATGACTGGCCTGCTGGTCTAGTGGTCAGTGGCCCGTTGTGTGATGAGCATGATCATTTGTTCTGCATCTGGGTGTAAGGGGCCATTCAAGTATTACGTAAGCACTACAGGGGGGTGGGGTGGTCTTTGCTTTGCTTATTTTTGATGACATGGGGGGAGGGGGGCATAGATAGTGATTACGTCAGCAGTGTTGTATTTTTATTTTGTTTTTTAAGAGAGTAGACACGACACACATCACTGAGCAGCAAATATCAAATGTCATTCAAGATTTAGAGTCATGCATTCGTGTGTCATGAACTGAGGACTGATAATTTGAATTAATATGTCAAAATTTTAAATAAAGTTTGTTTTTTCTTTTATTTCAAGCCTATTCCTTATTTGTAGACTTACAACTACTGCTCATAAATTAATAACGAAACCAACATATTGACAAATGCTTGTACCAATGTTTACGTAAGCATGGGGGGAGGGGGGTGAGAGCATTGCTTACTTTTGCTGACGAGGGGGAGGGAGGGGTTTACATTTGCCAAAAATCTGCTTACGTAATACTTGAACGGCCCCTAATTTATCTATATTATTTATGTATTTATAAACATTTATGTATGTTTATTAATGGTCTAATACTCATAGCACAAGCTCAGCTTAGTTTGGGACTAGATGGCGTTGTGTGAAAGTTGTGGTATATTGTTATTATTATTGCGTGGTTGAATATTTTTATTGCGTGTCTTTAAATAAGGTTGAAAATAAATCAGCTTGCTTGTTACCAATTCTGCGATGATTTGCTCTCTCGGACTAATGGAAGTTTATTTTGTTTTATCTGTCTTTCAACGGATGCTAGGTTCCTTGTTTATCACTTTAACCAGTGTAAACCGCATTGCGCTGAGCTTTGTTACAAGTGTGCAACAACAGAAATATCGACTAAAATTGAATTCGCAAACATTGATGACATCATGTTTTACAAATTAATAAACCTGTATTTTTGTTCTTATTCAGTGTTGCTACCTCATCTATGGTTGGTTACATACTGGGACTAGGCGACAGACACGTGTACAACATTCTAATTGACAAGAGGACGGCTGAAGTAGTTCATATAGATCTAGGTAATAAAACACATATTTAGAAAAATACTGCGTTATAGTTCTACATTTATTTATTAATAAAACAGGCTTGCGTGTGGTTTTCACAAATTGTTATAAATTATTCCGCAGGTATTGCCTTTGAGCAAGGCAAGACATTGCCCACTCCAGAAACAGTGCCATTCCGTTTGACGCGAGACATCATTGCTGGGTTTGGATCCAGTGGCACTGAAGGAATATTTAGAGGGTAATCATTATTTAGCACTACATTAAAGCCTGACCTAGTTGTTAAAAAATAAATATTCATAGGATTCAGTACTAAGATAAAAGCGAGACCAACACCCTAATTGCTTTAAACAGTAAATCACATTTTCTATCACAATCGATAAAAAATTCTGATCATTGCATCATTTATGTCAAAAAATTCGTCTGTCCGACAGCGTAAAAGACGCAATTAATACTGTTAAAGTGACAAAATGAAAGGCCCTGTTCATCTATGACGACAAAAAGGAACTAAAACTTAAAACCCGGATTTGCAGTATTAGAGTTCACTGCGCGATAAGAACATACAGGGTGGACAAAATCTATGGACCCTGTACCTTAAATCTATGAGATAGCTTACTTTAAGCAAAGGAAACATTATTTTATTATAAAAAGAAAGAATCGTACATTCACAGATTTCTCGCCAAGGTCACCCAAAAAAAAACCGGGAATCTTAACTAGCTAAAAATTTAAAAAATAGACACGCCGTTTTATTCCTTTATTATGGAGGTTTCCTGGATTTTCACCATGTTGTAATCTGTCTAAAGCCATTCATATTGTTAAATTGAGTTTTACGCAAGTCTCCTCTTAGTTGTCCAGGCCTGCTATCTTTCTTTATAAAGCCATTGCTGCATAATAATTTGGTAACAGTACAAGAGTTTACCTACTATTGTATCATAAATTGCAGATGCTGTGAAAAGACAATGCAGCTTCTCCGTGACAATCAAGAGACATTGCTGACAATATTAGAAGTATTACTGTGCGATCCTCTGTACTCCTGGTCAGTAAAAACTGCGCAACAGAATGCTCCTACTGCAAGTAGGAACACTAGTGTAGTCTGTAAGTATAGTTTATTATTTCCTTTTATTATCACCATTTTTTCTACTGTCTCGTTAGGCAAGCTGTCCCAAGTATAAGCACGATTGATGACCAACATGTTTGATCCTCAAGTTAGGCAGAAACAGAAAGTGAAACGTCGAAATCCAGACGTTTACCACTTATTCTCGTGTTCTCTTCAGATCAATTTGTTCACAAACATTAAAATATTTTTATGTTACGATTATTTACGTTTAGTAAATCATATTATTATTTTTGGGTTATCAGGTGATACCGACACTCCCAGCGGCCTAGCCAAGCGTGCGCTGTTGGTAGTGACGAGCAAGCTAAGCGGCACAGAAGACGGCGTGGCCGGTGGAGTGGCAGTTGCCGGCCAAGTCGCGCGACTGTTACACGTCGCCACCGACCCTTTTAACTTGTGCCGGCTCTTCAATGGCTGGCAGCCCTATTTATAAGCACCGCCTTTTAAAAAGTTCAAGTTCAAAACTCAATTTAACCTAAGACTATAATTAAAACTGTAATTAAAATTGATGATAAGAATATTTTTTTAAACCGTGATTTGATTCTATTATGCATGATAATTACCATAATTTTAACAAATAAATCTTTATTTTATAATTCTTGCAAGTTTAATTTTGGTTTCCTGATGTTGCTCATGGGCTGGCTACTAAACTATTCAAATCTTACAATAAGGAATACTATTGCTGTTGCTACACATGACCTTTATTGTTCCTACTCAAAATTCAGACCAAGAGCTAAGTAAGTATCACTGACCTCTCTTATATATACCGTAAGTATAATTTATGGTGCGTCCAGACCAGGCGAATGTGCCGCTCGCGAGCTGCGTGCTGCTCATGTGCGGTTACAGCCTAAGTTTGGTGCATGGTGCGCCGCTCTAGTGCAGCTATGGCAAGACTCAAGAGAAGTGCGAGCGCTGCACGCGTGCATCTAGCTTCTTTCGCGTTTGAACTATGTATGTGTACCGCGCGCGGCACGCGCGCACCTATTGCGCCGTTCGAGTACGGCGTGTAAAACTTGCGCGCGGGCTGCGCAGGGGCTTCGTACGACCATGAAATGCACGCGCGCAGTTCGGCACATTCGCCAGGTACGCACCATTACAATAATAATCAGCCTTTAAACGTTTCCACTGTTGAGTCTCAGACCTGTTATTCAGGCAGATCCACACATAGTCTAGCTAGCTGTAAAGGCAGGTCAGATCGGTTAGATCCCAGCCAGCACATATTTATATTAGAAACCTTTTCTACCAGCCACACTGCTCAGTGCTATAAAGAAATTTTGTCTTAAATGCATTCCCGCTAGTGGTGCCCACTGATAAGCACAAATACGCCGCCTCTATCAAAGTTTACTGATCAATGAAATCTAACGAGAGTGCCACCCCTAAGCTGGAAAATATAACCTCTGTAATGAAAAATAAAAAAGAACTTATTTTGATCCTAAGCATCTGGAGGAGTGATCTCTCTGTTTGCCTCAATACCGTGTCGATAATCAGTGCCCCATCTTGTAAGGGCTTTCAGTATGCTACAAAGTACTCTGTAGTCAGGGCGGCGGTAATTCGACTACGCCTTGTTCTACGTATATTTGTGTCAGATTGATTGTCTATGGTCCCCCTTTTTTTCTTTAATTGGCAACACTTTACTGGGCTTGTCAACAATATTTTCGTCAAATTCAGTTTCCATGGTAACGACGGTAATCAACTAAAAATTGTACTTTAATTTTTAAGTTTTATATTTGGTTGATTATGCTTGTAAATGTAAACGAAACGTCTGTCTTCTCATGGCAGAATTGCATATACTAGGGCAACTGCATTGTGCTTCGAACTTTCAAGATAAATCTTCCCTATTTTGTCGATATTCATTTCAAGCCGGTATGTTGATGTATTATGTAATTTTATTAATAAGACCACTTTTATTTTGTATTGTATTCATTTTGGCTTTCATGTTGTTGCTTTTGGCTGGAGGTGTCTATATTTTTGTACTACACGTCGTTTTATTTACAGGGCCAAACTGGACGGTTATTTCAGGTTGCCCTGAGGGGCAGACAGTTTCAGGTAAATTAGATTACGAAAAGACTGTTATTTGGGCACACCCACTTGATATACACTACGTGACAAAAGGGGTCCAAGGTACCTATGTAACATTTTCTTATACTTAAATGTCTCTGTATTGTTTTTGTCATATTTTAATTTTTATCCAAATAATATTCAGGTTGGCCGAAATTATTAGTACAAGTGAGCTGCCTCGATTCTATAGGACGATCTTGGATAGTAGGATATGGTTGCTGTAACTTACCTGCAGTGCCGGGCCCACACAACATCCATGTAAACTGCTGGGTACCATCCTCAACTTGCATCACTGACAGAATTCGACAATATTTTCTTGGTGGATCTCATCAGCTTATTCAAAGTGATATTGTTAATTTAGGGTTAAACCGGTAATATGTTTATGCAATATGCTTTTCCATCAATGATCATACAGATTATATCAACATTAATTTTTAAATCACTTTTATTTACAGATTTAAGTTAAGAACCCAGTCAAAAGGGACAGTTCAACTGCAATTAAATTTATTACTTAGGAATTTTAGTCAGTTTGGAGTAGAATATAAGTGATAACATGAAAATCATTACCTATTTAGCTTTTACTTTTCTGTCAATACTCATTCAATTTTGTGTTATGGACTATATTCAAGAGAAAATTCAGACTGAAGAAACTGCAAAACTCGATGTTTCTACTCAGAAACAAATACTAAATGATTTATTGAAGAATATAAGCAGTAAACCTCATGCTCTTTACTACAGGACACATGACGTTATGAGTAGATCTCTGAAAAAAACATCCCCATCAAAGATTTATAGTAATTCTTCTATGTCAGATGTTACTTTAGGAACAACAGAGGGCACCACCACTATATTTGATGTCCTGTATGATGAGAACACTTCAGACACAGAAGCAACCACGGAAACAACTACTGAAATGTATACCACAAGCACTGAATTTGATAATGTCACAGAAATAACATTCTTTGAAACCAAAAACAAATCATCTAGTATTCCTAGTACTTTACCAAAAATTAAATTTAGTTTGAATTGTGATTGCAATTTATTGGTAAGAAATTAGAATTATTTGAAGTACACACAGTACTGAAATGCTGACACCTGCACGCCAGTCGTAGTTGCAATTCATTGCTCTGTGACATTACTTTGATGGACCAAGAAGTATCCTAACCAGTGTACTATTCCTTTTTCAGTACAAAGTATGTGATATTAATTGCTGTTGTGATCAAGATTGTTCTGATTATGAACACAAACTATTTCAATGTCATGAAACTAATAAAGCGGAGACAGAGAACAAAGCAACTGATGGTTGTGTTAGCCACATGCTTGATGAGCACAGATATGGGGGCAGTATGCTTGATAATTTGTTTTGTGTTGTCAAAACTAATTTACCCAGTAAACGCAGTATCAGAAAGGTAGTAGTATAAAATTATGATAATTATTTAACCATGTGTATCATTAGCATAGCATAGCATAGACGGCCTGATAATGTTTCCACTGCTGGGACTCGGGCCTCCTCTCTAGGAGAAGGAATGGGCCGTAATCTACCTCGCGGGCCCAGTGCGGGTTGGTGGATGTCACATGTCTTCGAATTTTTTGGTTCTAGGACATGCTGGTTTCCTTCACCGTTTTGAGAGCAGTGGTGATGAAATAAATTGCACATAGTAATGTGCCTGGCTGGGTTTGAACCCGCGTCCTACAACTCGTAAGTCGGAGGCCGTTACCACTCGGCCACCACTGCTTTCCACTTTGTATCATTGTCAGCTAAATATAACTGTTTTATTTTCAGTATGATGATGCGCCAATGGGTACATATTACAAGTGGCGAAATGACAAGCAGAAACAAAATTCATATGAATTTAAAAAAACGCTATATAAACAAGCCGATCCTATTTGGCTATTAAAAAATGGAATAATTTATTATTTAGGTTAGTAACTTTTAATACCAAGAAAATTGTCTTACAGATCAAAGTCTCAAGATCTAATTTATAAAATTATGATCATACAATCCACTGCACATCAGTAGTAACACTTGCGCTTGCTCTACGAAAATCACCCTTATTGCATATTAATTATTGTGATATGCTTAACTGCTTAATTTTCAGATTTTCCTGCACCAATGATCAACAATTACTGTACCGATCGCATACCAATAGTTTTTCTTAAAGAGGAGAAAATCACATGTAATGTGAAATTCAAGGATCTAGAAATGTTTAATATTTTAAAAACTTCTGATGAAGCTATGGTTATAAGTGCTACTAATAACACCTTCAACAGTACTGTTTTGGTATTTATAATTTTTATCTGTATTGATTAATTATTGTAATTTATGCTTCATGATTTGTACAGAGGAAATTATTTGCAGAATTGCACAAATCTTCACTGTATCAATTGGACTATCCTAGCATGTGAAAATGGGCTTTGTTGGAATTACAATAAGACTTACAATGAAGCATCATGCACTGAGGATGTTTGTACTAACATAGCATTGAAAATTGATTACGGCTTCTATTACTACGATATGAAAATTGTGAACGCGACGATAAAATTTCATTTGCAAAATACATCGAATGTGTTGCCTTTACTGATGCAGGAAATTGGTGTACATTTTTATCTGGCAAATAAATCTATAGACCATGTTATAGAATTAAGTGGGAATCCAGGATACGTTAATGGTCTGCCAGTTATAGCATCTTATGTTAAGACCAATCACACAGACAATTTCTTCAATAACACTTCAGAAAGATTGCGGCGCATTCTATTTCCCGAAAACAGAAATGGGTTGTGTGTTTCATCGAATACATCAAATAATATTGTAAAGTTTGGTGTCAACAAAAGAACTAAATGCCGTTATATTTACTCGCACACAACATTGTCGAAGGAAAATATGTGCAGGAATATACAAAATGAAATTATTGCACTGTTAAGACTGAACAAGAATATATCCATTTCTCCTTTTGGGAATCCACATGATATAGCCGACAATAACTGGATTGACTTGCTCGTGGACGTAAATAAACAAGAACCAGTTTATGGAGAATATAATGAAAACACTTTGAAACTTTACTGTTATAATTTAATTAATAGACTTTCTGTTACTTTTATGTTCGCTAATGTCAACGAAAAGTCATATACAGGACAGAATAAAATTCTGTCGGCTAGGTACGAAGTAAACGCTAAAAATATTAGTTTTAACATTGAAGATATTTCGATCGTCATTACAGTTGATGTAAATTTCGTGGATCTGTCAAAGCCAAGTATACTTGAATATGCTGGAAGTCCACATATCAATATTCATTTACCCAGAGATTTCTTCTTCCCCTTTCCCCAGAATGGCTGTTTCAAGATTTCTAATACTTGTATTGTAACAATATACTGCTTTGTCATATTATTTCTTTGCAAATAAAATAACTCTTGAATAATAACTAATAATTTTTATTTTGAAATAATTTAAATACTTTTGTTACTTCTATCACTTCTAACTTGGCATCCCCTTCAAGGACTTAACGATCTTGAGTTTGTGGTGGCCTGAAAATAAAACCCATTTTAGGTTCGATTAGACCACGTTAACCCAATGAGCTTGAAGAATTAGCGAAATTCAAGAGGCAAAAAAGAATTTAATAAAACATTGTGTTATAAAGGAAGTTTTTAATATAGCCGCATCAAGGAAACGAGGTAAACTATCATAGTACATGACGTTAACGTACTAGAGCTATATTGGTATTTACAATATTTTTACATAATTAATCTTCAAAGAATCTTTTAGTCTAATAAAATATAATGAAAAGCAAAGTAGACAGTAAATATAAACTGAAGCTGCTTTTACACAAATCGATCGGAGCAATGTTTTGATGTCGCTACAAACCTATGCGACGTAAGTGTAGACTTTGCGGTCGTCTGGCGTGCGAGCGAGGTACTCTCGTTCAATAAGCCCTTCGATGCGTTTCTTGATGACCACTGGCGACGGCAGGAAACGTGCGCGCAGTTGCTCCGTTACTTCGGCGACCAGAAGTGTGTGCTAAGGGGGAATACGTTACACATACAATATACGAAGCATATTTCTTAGTTTCATAACGAACAGATACAAATAGATAAAGGTATCAATGATTGCAAAACTATGTCATGAGTAATTGTGCACGATATGACCAACTAAAACTGGCCAGATCGTTTAAACGTTAACATTTTATGATATATCAATCCTCGTTTGGGCATATCATTGATGCAGGATTTCTAAGGTAGTAAAAGGTGTAAAGAAAGCAGGCCAAACGAGGATTGAAATATCAATACGTTTTAAACGATCTGGTCAGTTTCAGTGGGCCATATTATGAAGTGATCAATTTCTATGATCTGACCACGACATATATATTACGTACCGCCATCTTCTTTCTGGCTTTCATAATGCGCACGATGGCCGCTTCGATTTCATGTTTACGATCTTCGTCAACTTTGTTACGTGTTTCACGTCGCTCTGGTTCAGACTCTCCTTTAGCTGCTACAGTCTGGATCTTAACTCTGAAATAATGCAAAATTTTATACAATCTGCATCATGCACTATTTACTCTTCTCTTCCTGATGGTACTGGCTCATACCTATGTAACTTAGATGTAAAGGCATCATTGACGTAAAACTGATGTGACGGCTCTATCTCTTTTGTCTTCGGCTGCTTAATAAGCACCCTCTGGGTGGGCTTTCCCATCGCTAACGACTGTAGGGCCCGGACAAGATCCTTCTCTGGAATATCAGTCTCGTTGAGTATTTCCTGCAAAAGTAAAACAACGTGGTGAAGGCGAGTACTCTACGATAATGGGACATGCTTCAGATTTTTGTGTCTGTGAAGTGTGGGTGTGGTTTTTAGTTTTTGTGCTGTTGGAAAATATGGTGATGCGTATTTACATTCTGTACATGGCCAGAACGCAAGGTTGTGAAACTGGTCGCGTATAGATTGGAAATCACTTTTTAATCGAGGTCTTCCAATCTATACAATAAGTACGCAAATACTCGTGTATACTTCGTAATGACCTAACTACCTAACCTTATTCCTTAATGTACAGTGACAGTACGAATATGGACTAATCGTGCGTAGATCGGAATAATCGAAACTGGATTAGGGTCATGTTAGAATAGTGACCATTAGAGCACGATGGCGAGTGAAAGAAGTCATGTGGGTTAGGTTAGGTTAGAACAGTGACCAATAAATCCAGATCCCCTTCTAATTTTGTAACTTATTTGGGTAGGTTAAGTTAAAAAACGCGCCTGGTTAAGGTCAGGTTAGAATAGTGACTATTAGAACGTAGTGGCGAGCTAACGAAACAATCATGTAAGTTAGAATAGTGACCATTCAATCCAGATCCCCTTCTAATGTTATTGAATCATTTGGGTTTGGTTAGGGTTAAAACCATTATTTTTTTAATCTAATTCTACAATAATAATGTTCAAACTTCATTCCATTGTATGCACAAATGATATTATTATACTATATCGCAGCTTTTGTCAGGCGTAAGTGTTGTTGAATTGTAGTATAATTTGGAACCAGGACGCGCGAGTACAAGTTACAAGCTATACAAGACCAATTCGTGTATACATTGTAATTGCAGATTTAAAAATAGCAATACAAAATAGTCTTGTATACAATGGAAATACGCTACGGTGATATAATACTAGTACAGGAATAAACTAAGCGTCGATTGCATTTTATTTTCCTCTTTAGTCTAGTTCTAAATGAGAAAATCCAATATGTAGCCAAGTTCAGTGTTACAGACTCAAAAAAGTGTGGCGCATAGTGCACACAGAAGTGACATACCTCATAGGTGAGTCGTTCGCGTTTATTGAAGAGCAGCAGCACGCACATCTGGAAGGTGGACACCTGGATGATGTGGCGGCGCGGGGCCTGCGGCGCGGGCGGCGAGCGCGGCGGGGACGCGGCCGCCGCGCGGAACGTGGCGTTGAGGTCGGCGCTGCCCAGCTGCGGCTGCAGCGACAGCTGCCGCCCCGAGTGCTTCGCTAGGTAGAAGCTGACACAGACAATCACATCATCATTATCTTCCTGCCTTGTTCCGTGTTATTTGGGGTCGGCGCAACACGTTTTTCTTCCATTCTGCCCTGTCACTCGTCATATATATCTATCACTATCACTCGCTATCACTAACTTCCTTTTCTTTCATATCACTCTTCACACAATCCATCTTTTCTTTGGTCTCCCTTTTCCTTTCCAACCATCCACATGTAAACTAATAACTCTTTTAATAACATGCGTTTCATCCCTCCTCTTCACATGACCATACCAAGACAAACGATTCCCTTTCAACTTTTCAGTCACTGGCGCCACTTTTAAACTTCCCCTACTAAACTCATTTCTCACTTTATCCATTCTCGTCACATCACACATCCATCTTAACATTCTCATCTCCGCTACGTGCAATCTTTTTTCATCCGTCTTTTTCACAGACAATCACAATGTTCTCGAAATAATTCGCACTTTAAGGGTCATTACCTCACCCTTACATCGCGGAAACTTTGTTATGTAGCTAGCAAAACATACTAACGATGACAGAATGCAAGTTAGATAACATTTTTACCCAACTGCAAGAAGTTTTATGTTTTTAATACATGACGTCACAAGTCGATTTATTACCATACTAGCTAACCCAGCGAACTTCGTACAGATAGCGGCACGAATCTTGAGCGCTAGGCGAAAGAGCGGGGATCGCTTTGCGCATCGTACACATCGGCGAGCCAATCACTGTACAAGGATTGCACTTCCCACCCCCGCATCTCTTTTCATACCACTAAAGAGACCCGATATTTCATTTCTGCGTGCTTCTGCGCAAGTAGAACTGTAGAAGTCAGCGCTGAAGATCCGTGCCGGTATCTGTATAGCCTAACAGTCAATGAATGTAGTATCTCAATATAGTCAACCGATTGCGTTGAAACAAAGCCTAAGTAATATATCAAGTTACAAACAATTTTAATGTGTAAAAGTTATTTATATCGATTTTGTACATTTTACCTGATGCGCGTACAACTAAACACCAGTATATTGACTGGACTCGAGTCTAGAACTTATAATCTGGATATTCGAGTCGAACTTGAATCTAAAAATTCAAGTCCAGAACTCGAGTTTGTTACCAATTTTAGAGTAATATGGACAAATCGAATAGGACTAAATTTCAAACAGCATGTAGGTTGAGCATAATGAGTATAATGACAAAATGATAGTAAATCAAACATTTTTAAATATTACAAAAAATAAAACCATAGAACATTCTAAGGAGGTACCTAGGAACCAGAAATATAAAGAGGTAATTTTAGAAGTTAATTTAAGCTGGTTCCAAATTAGCTTTTTATCCAATTTACAAGTAATTTTACTTATTAAAAAGATAAATCAAGTTATTAATTTCGTACAAACATCACAACTAGACGAATCAAATAAGTTTAAAAACGTTTTTTAATTGACATTAAAATTTCAAATCTAAAACTACGAATTTAGCACGAGTGAGTCAATCTAACTCGAATACTAGACACGAGTCAGTTGGACTCCCCTAATAGAATCTAATAAGCGAGTACAAAATCGATTCTCTCCCTCTCGGGTACTGGAATCGAGACCGGCGTACTCGAATCAAAATAAATTGGTACTCTAGTATGCGAGTGCGAAGCAGGAATCGAGTCCGACTCGAGTCAAGCCGTACTCGGCACATCGCTAGTGAAGCCGACGTGTCGACTGCAGTTACTTTTTTTTTATGAAATGGCCGTTCAATTTACCCAATTACCCAGACGAACTGAGAGGGTTGTATTGATTTGATTTTTAATTCCGTAAATAAATACGTACTACGGTCGCCAATCCTATTTTTATCAACATAAAACTTGATACTGACCTGTAAAATGCAGTAAACTAAGACAATTTTTTCGGCTACCTTCGCGCATCCTATAGTACAAACCGAGCGGTCGTATAAGTTGCGACTAGTACAGTGAATTTTCCTAGCCTTTATATCCACGTCTGCCATATGCCATAACCATGGCACTTAATAATTAGTAGTTTATTAATCCAGATCAAAATCATAGATTTATGTCATAAGAAAATCAAGTCTTGATCTTAATACTTTCGTAGAATGTTTCTTACCTTCTGAAGACTTCGAACGCACTTCGAGGGGCTGTAGGTATGTTGCACTTGGGCGTCGCACTTTGTGTGGGCCAGAAGCCTGTTGTTAGCACTCGCACTGACAGATCTACGCCATGAAGATTGATCTGAAAGTACAAAACCTTTTAAGAAAAGTATTGAAAGAAAGCAATCTCTATTACAAAGAGCTTTCGAGTGACGCCGCGACTTACAGTTGCTAAGTCAGCTCGATTGAAGTTAAAAACAGAGGCGTTAACAGCCACAAGGTATTATAAAACAAAGATTCACCCCAGATGACAGCACATGTTCCTTGAACTCTTCCATTATGGTGTTCGAGACGGTCATATCTTTGAACATTCCTTCCAGCTTTGATGTGAACTGACAACCGCATTCAGTCTGAAATTATTTACATATTTTGTTGTTAGATATAATTAATTAAGTACTTGGTCGGTATGCAACTCAATTCGGATATCTATATAATAAAAGATGAGTATGAAGACAATTAAAATAATTTTATGAGTTGTACAATGCGTTTCATCGAGACAGTGCCGTATCTAGCCTTTCATATGCCTGGTGCTAATTTCTGAAACTGCGCCCTTTAGAAAATGTCCGAGCTACTAATTTTAACCCACCTGACGAAGGTTCTCACCAAACATGAGTGTTATGGGAGATGCCTGTTTCGGATCTGGTAATAAGAAACGCTCGGGTGTCACAATTGTGCACATCGCCCGGAGCCAAAGAGATTTAAAGAGATACATAAAGTAGATACAAACACGACTTGGCGTGTAGGGGTGTCATACTAGACTGAACGACTTATTACCACTAGGCAATAAGTAGCGGATTACGATTTTATTTGCTATGCTCTGTCTATTGGTAGTAATGTTTAATGTTTTTGCCCAGAGCATGAAACATATAGTGAAAGTTTACCCCGCTTAGGTGGAGCCCAGCCGTGTTCTCGTGAGAGAGCGACGCGTCTGGCCCTGGTTTAGGCCATGGTACAGAGCGAGAGGGAAAGGGAAACAGTAACCTCGTTCTGATGAAATGAATGATACAAATCTTGTTATTGGTTTGATCAATTCTGCGCCCATCAAGGTCTACGCCCTGTGCCTTAGCACCATTGGCGCCACCCTATTTACGACACTGCATCTAGATACGCTAAAAAGTGTGAGATTAAAGAATATCCCGGATATTCAGAGAGAGTAAGTCATTGCAAATTAAATCTGATCAAAACTCACTATGTTCTATGGGTAGTTCTCTGTCATATTCATCTCTCTTCATGTCTATACAAGTTAACAATTCATTTAGGTCAAACTAAAATACAATACACTGTAACTAACAATAAGACTACAATACTGAATCCTGCTTAAAGTCTTCATTCTCTGCAAAATTCTTTACCTAAAAAGCTTTTTGGAAATGAATCAATTTAGAAAGATACTAGCAAAGAATAACTTTTGATATTGAATCAAAAGACTTTAAGCAGACTTTTTACAATAGAAAAAGAACTACTAGGGGTATATGACACAGGACACTTACGAAAGATGTCCTTCTATAATTAGTAAAGAATTTTGCAGAAATATGTAGACAGGACAGGGAGGTCGGACGGACTGTTCATTTAATCACTTATTGAATTCTCTATTTGCGAGACATCTCCTATTATACAATGAAAATCTCGCGGTTCGACATCCTTAAGTAAACCTTCTTTCTGGGAAAGGTTAAAAACCAAAATATTTATGAACAAAGTGTTTCATCTTGCCAACTAACAAAAATAAAGAATTTTGTTGATATTATAGTCTACAGTTGAAAGACCAACCTTCAGTTTAGAGATCATATTCTTCTCACTGTCGTCAGAGACGGATTTGTTGAGCAACAATCGTTTAGCTAAGTGCTGCTTGTAGTAACGCTCGAACACGTCTTTTTCTTGTAAGAACCTGAACAGTACCATAGTTTTGTCCAACACCGCTTCGATTTCTTGTTCACTCATCTGTGAAAAAGCAAAAGTTATAGAGTTCCAACATTCCTGATAACTAATTCAATCTGATAAAACGTTAACTTACGCCTTTTTCACCCTTCTTCAGTTTTCCGTCAATGAACAGCGATAGAAACTCTGGGGACTTGCTGTTTAAGTTGAGGAAATATTCGAAGTCTGATGCAATCATGTGTTTGAAAATCTTGTCGTTGTTGAATGAGTTTTGAAGAAAATGATCAAATCTGTCCTTCAAGTCAAGAAGATTCTGTAAAAAGAATTAAAAACATTATATAATAATGAACTTGAACCTCCCTTTGGGGGTATAGAATATTTTATATTTCATTTGATTGCAGTATATTCCATGCTATTTGTAGCTAAATGTCTAGAAAATTTATAAAATCAGATGATTTGGACGCGTACAGCGAGGACTGGTTAGAGAAAGCGCGAGAGAAGAAAGTTTGGAAGAACTTGGGGGAGGATTTTGCCCAGCAGTGGGACAGTAACGGCTAATTTAAAAAAAAATTGATGAATGGTTTAGTCAGTCCATAGAGTATACTTCCTATTGCTGGGATCTTAGGAATAGATTTTTTGATGGATGCGAGACGCACAGGACCGGTCATTGTGGCGACATTTGGGGGAGACGTCCACTGTTGGACATCAACAGTGGACGTCTTTCAGCTGAAATGATGATGATGATGATGATTATGATTTTAGAACAATTAGAAGAGAGACTAAAAAGTGATGTTCTAACCTGCACAAAAGTAATAGCGTTAGTATTATGATGCGTATCAGTGACGAGCGCGCGGCCCTGTTCCCTCAGGTGCGCGGACACGGCGTCGGCCACGGTGCGCAGCCCCTCGCCCACGCGCGACAGCAGCTTGTACACGCACGCCAGCTCCAGCGTGCGCGTGTGCATCAGCATGTGCACCACGCCGGAGTTCTCCATCTGGATGTATTGCAGAGTAAATGGTTTAAAATAAAAATCATAGATGCAATATACGAAGACTTTTAAGGAAGATGTTGTAAGAGTATGTAATATTTCTATTTTGTGTTACTCCTGAGTGTCTGAAGTCCAGATATTCCCAGGTTGACAGAGTTTTTAATAACAGTGAAGGGTTGACAATGGCAACATGTTTGCTCTGCATAACAAGAAACTGTCGAGACTACGTAATTCTTTCAAGGAATATAGGAGTCATATCATATTGTACCTCAACAATGGTCTTCATATGCCGCTCAATGAGCTCGTGCTCCAGCACGCTGACGACGCGCGGCTCGGTGCTCTCGTCGAGGTAGTGGCGCGCTCGCTCCGCTTCCTCGGCGATACGCGCCTCCACGCGGTTGATGTACACTGCTGCGCTGTTTTCCGCCAGGAACTTCTGAGATTCCATCTAAAAGAACATACCATGGAATTAGGCCAGCCATAAAAGGTCTTTGTAACTTTAAGAAAGAATAATGTTCCCATTTCATAAATGGCATTATCATTGTTTTGGTTTCAGATCAATAGATTACACTATCAAGTCAAACAGCTGTGGAATTCACCTGTCAACCAAACACATAATCATCAATAATTATGGCAGTATGCCCATGTAAATTATTACTCTGATTGCCAATTTTGTTTGGCTGGTGACTATGTGTTTATAATAAACATACCCTATAAAATTCTGAAGATTGGTGCAGGAATGGCTTCTCGAAGTCTTCCTCGTAAACGGCGCGGGAGTTGATGCCGAGCACCATGAGCATCTGGCAGGCGTTGCGTATCGCCAGCCGGTCCACCACCTCGCCGCGGCGCTCTCGGGCCACTAGCTCCAGGAGGGTTTGACGGAGGTGGTCACGGATGCACCCGTAGCGGACAACCTTAGGATATCAATGTATAGTTGTAGCATTCAAATTTTTTTTTCATACAGTAGGCACATTTAATTTACGAGCCTCACCATTTGATAGCAGTTTAGTAAAGTAACTTAGGAACATTTTGCTCTGATTATGAAAAAACACATCTACACACATATATGTGTACACATATCTATATATCTGTACTATAAGACCTTGCTTTATGCCGGAACTACCCAATGAATTTTAATTTCCTTGAGAGTGTCGAAATATATGTTTTTTGTGACATAAACGACCATATCTTTTTTTTCGTTAATCGCAGACTTAAATATATAGTTTTAATTTCAACTCGATACCTCCACGAGTTCCCGAGATAAAGGGTCTTGACAGATAGACAGACGGGAGGACAAAAGTGATCCTATAAGGATTCCATTTTTTCCTTTTGAGGTATGGAACCCTAAAAAGGGAAGCATACATTATAAGACACCATGATTGTTCACTAACCTGATCTCTAAAAATAATAAGTCCCAGATTATAGACATTGTCCACTTCATTTTGTTGTACATATACCCTGTCCATGTACATAAGTATGTCTCGTATCATGACCATACTAGTTTGATGGTCTGTCCAAGCATTGTTGAGGGTTTGGAGGAATCCATTGTGTAATGAGTGCAGAACATCTTCCCTCACCTGAGAAAAAATGCGACAAAGGGTGTAAACATGCATTTATTATAACATCTGTATTAATTAATATGAGTAAATATTTGTACCTTTGTTTCAAGATGCTGAGTGACCACTTCCTTCAATCCAGTGTAAAGTCTTTCACCATGCTTGTGGAGCACCATGGTGTAAGCATTGCGATAAAGTTCTTCAAAGGAAAGACCTGAATTGTTCTTCTTTTGAATCTCTTGTATCGCATTCTTGAGTAAACTCCATATGCTCTCCACATACTTCTCATCCATAGTCATCTGTAATGTTACACAGTACATGTTTTAGATCCAACTAAACTATTTAAATGCACTCAAACTTTTTCTTGAATTGTATCTACTACAGACCCATGTGTCTGGATACATTTGGTAATATGGTTCGGAATAGTTCCACACTTGAAATTTTCTCGTCATCTTGAAAGTTAATATCTTCGGGTGTTAAAGCAACATTGTTCAAAATTAAAATAGAAGTTCAAAAACATTGAATATGTATAATAGGAAAAAATATAAATGTTTATCTTTTGATTGATTTTCGCTCCTGTCATCAAAAATATAAATTATGACATATTGAATACAAAAATTTTGTTCTAAAGGCAAATAAATTGGTTTCTATTTTTAAATCATAGTGACAGTTAAGTCATATCAACATTTTAAGTGTTACCATTCTACCATTTCGTTGAATAAACCTCTTTTCTTATACAAACAAAAAGTATGTGTTGAGGTTGTAGAGCAACTTCTCAACGCTGAGGAAGCAAATCATTTATGTATTTTACTAGCTATATACTTCAAATGGAGATGTTATGTTATAGTTGGTAGATAGATAGATAGATATATATAATCAGTATATCTGATCTTGGTTTTAACAATTTTATTTGGGGTTGACATTGAATAACACATAAAATAGGTTAGCCACAGGTGTGTAGTTTACAATCACAATGTTTTAATTCTTATGTTTTACCAGGGATTTAGCTAAATTATAATTACTTGTATTAAAGTATAGCGGGTATTTAATTAGGAACATTCAAAATAAAATATTTACTGTGAGTCATCATAAGTATTCCCATACTATTATTGTGATAAGTTTTTTTATGGGACTTTCAGTCCATGAGTAACACGCTAAAAGTAATAATAGATACAAATTGATAATTGTGCCTGGGTTAAATGCAAATTTTTACATGTTACCAATTATGAAAATTTAAACAAAAAGGTTCTCGATGTCTTTCCCAACCTTGTTTTTTGGACGACTCTTAGGTAGGTTAACAGTCAATGTTATGGACTCCTAGAAAAAAAATATCCAGAAATATGAATGTAATAGATAGTACAAGGATTTTTTTTACATGTTAAGCTATATTGCTGCAGACCCTAGGTTGGGAAACCCTGATGTAAATAATTTAAAGATCATTGTCAAAAATACATTTTTACCAAAACAAATTGCACAATTATTTTTGAAACCAACAGTAATGCTTTGTTAGTGGTTGTGAGTCACAAAGCAATAATTATTACATTTCGAGCCAAGGGCTGATATTGACGACACGTTAATCAAAATGATTGACGGGGCGATACTTACTGGGAAAGCTCGAATCCTCATTTTGCCAGGTTTGTCCTTAGGTAACGTACTCTTCATCATTGCGGCTACGATATTTTGTACCAACGAAACACTACACAATTAAAGAAGATTTGATCACTGTTCATTTGTTGTCGCGATAACACATCGTTACTCTCATTTACACCTGCAAAGAGAGTTTTAGTAAACACAACGAAAAAAAGTAATTTGGCCTCAAATAAGTCTGCTGTTCACTGTTTCGCCACCATGTTTTTGTTTACTTTTAATAAATATTTATTATCAATGGAGTAACAATTATTTACACTATACAATACAATTTAGGATCTTGTTCTGTAGGTGTCAATTAAAAATAATAAATTCTGAGACTCAGTCATATTTAGTGAAGAGCATAGTGACATTGACAGGTAAAATAACTTTCATCTCTTTTACTCTAGTGCGAAACCTCATATACAATAGCGCCACCTCACGTTTTTGTATGACGTTCATTTTTGATTTCCTTTTCTCTGCAATGGCTATTATTCAGATTCGTACGAACAGAATATGCAAGGATGTAATAACTTACAAGTAATGAGATTATCCACTTCTAGTTTGGTCACAAATATTTCACTATCGCAGTATTTATAGTACATGTATTTTTCCGCTTTAGCATGCCTATTATTTCTTCAATTGTTTCAGCTTTCTGACGAGACCATAAACAAATTTGTTTTTACTTTTAAATAGTTTTTGATTTGATTGTTTGAACATTCAGTCTTTTAGGTCTTGATGAGTCAAGATTTGTCTTTGCTTTAAAGCAATAAAGAAAAGCTATAAAATGATAAAAGTAACTATTTATAGCAATAAAAACCATATTCGCCGTTCTTGTTTTTGGTGTCTTGCATTGAGTTGCGGCTTATCTAAGGAACTTATATATCCTACGGACTAACTGGATTGATTACGAAGTTATTAGATATTAAAAACTCTAAAGTGTACTTTATTTTCATTCATATTAAGTTCATAATTTTTATGACAAGGAAAAGGGGAAAAAGGTACCGAGGAAGACAACGAGAAAGAGGTAGGGTGTCTCTTTCTTACATCTATCTTTAACTAGGGTAAACATAAAGGAGAAGTCAAAAATGGGTTATTACTCGAAGAAAATTTAACATCTTTGTGATATAATTTATAAGAAAGCGTTATTTATTATATTTATACGTTACTCGATCATGACTAAATATAAATTTTTCAGTCCTCCGTTTTTGTAAAAAGCACATTTTATTGGTTATTCGTTCCGTTATAGAATTATTCAAAATGTAGCTGAAATTGCCGTATCCAATTAAAACCTTAAGTTTTTATTATGATTTGACAAAATATATATATTATCAAGATAGTGCAATATCAAAACGTGTTTGAAGAAGGTGAAATCCGTAAATCGTCCCTTAGCTAACAACACCGCATAAGTAATTTTTAGCAACTTTACAGGAAACGAAAAAAACTGTGCGGTGTTGAGAGGCCAGTCGACTTGCACGCTATCACTGTTTTTTCGAATTATGGCTTTAGATTGGCTGAAATCTATATCATGTGACCAATGGTTAGACGCGCAATGAGCAGCTGTATCTAAAGGTAATCAAATGTGAAAACCGCCAATTTTCGACTTTACAGGAAACGAAAAAAACTGTGCGGTGTTGAGAGGCCAGCCGACTTGCACGCTGTCACTACTTTCCGAATTATGGCTTCTAATTGGCTGAAATCTATATCATGTGACCAATGGTTAGACGCGCAATGAGCAGCTCTATCTAAAGGTAATCAAATTTGAAAACCGCCAATTTTCGACTTGAGCGGTGTTGTAAGCTAAGGGACGAAATGTCAGATCAACGATTTGTCAACTTGACGTTTGACGTTGAAATAACTAGAGGTGAGATATACTAGGTAGAATACGTACTGAGTCTTAAAAGTACGCGTCCGCCGAAATACTTATTCCAAAAACTAGGGCCACGAGTATTTAGGCGTCTCGAGTTTTTTGACGTTTCTTTATAGCGAGTCTTTGTACGTATAAGTAATATCGAGTCGATTAAGTAATGAAGTATTTTTGGTTTAACAGGCTTAGGACTGATAGCTTTTTTTTTTTTTATAAAAAATATAGAAACTCAAAGAAAAGCTGGCGTATAAAGGTTTCAATTCGTTTTATTTACAAAATGAATTTCTAATCATCTAGTTTCATATTTACAGGTTTTTTTTTTGCTGTTTTTTTTTTTTTGGTTTATGTTTTATTATTTTTTCTATATCTCGTTGTTTTCTTTTTAAATAGTGTTTTCTGCATGTTTCTTACACCTAATCGTGTTCATCCACTAGGTAGTCCATCATTTATTTACGTGTCAGACGCCGTACGCCAAAATACTCGATACGCGTTTATGTGGTGCGCACGGAATAAGTCTTTGCGCGTCCAGCCAGAGACCTATTCCAAAAACCTGTTCCAGTATATACGTTTCATCTCTAAAATAAACACACCATACACTATACGTCATTGAGATACACAGATACAAAGTTATACTGTCACGTCCTTAGATTATATACATCGGTATATGTTTAATAGGTATTTTAATCCAAGGTCACGTCAATTACCAACCCTGTGGTAATTGACGTGACTTTGGATTAAAACTATGCTAACCCTTTAAAATAATGTATAATAATACAAGCTTATATGTTTAGTACCTAATTTAAAAAAAAAAAAACGGAGGACTGTAAAATTTTATTTAGTGCTTAAAAAAATTAAGATAATTACGTTCTTTTAGCCTGTATAAGTCAGATTGCTGTTCAATTTTTTTTCTTTTTATAAGTTCAAACTCGGCAAGCTCCATACATTTATTAAACGTCTCCTTTACTATTTAAGCAAATTAATTGTTATTATTTTTTTCATTGCAGCATTTTATATTCATTGATGCTGCAGATTTATCGACGGCGAAGTACCAGAAGCGCATAACTGTCTGTGAAATCTGAAAAAATAGTTTAATATATGCTATTTATGTTTTTTTTATTTGTTTTTTTTTTTGTATAGTTTTGCACTTGCAATAAATAATTAACTTCGGAGAACGTTTTTAAATTCACAGCGGTAAATTATGATTTTCTCGAAAAACTTATACATAGGAGGTATTGTTACTTTACCGTCGATATATACTTATATAAATAGGAATCTGCTATTTTTAAACCATCACTAAGAAACCTATTGTTCTCTTTGGTAAGCATATTGGAAACAGTCGATACATATTAATCAACAGAACATAAATATTATTATCCTAGCGGGGTATGACCATAATGACGACATTAAAATTTCGAACTGTACGAAAACCCTATCGAAAATTAAACTGTGATGATAATATTATTATCATTTATTGTATTATCAGATGTATAAATATAATTATTATAAGTACTGGTACATACGTTAATTTTTTTTTGTTCAATGGCAAAGTCTAAAAATACCCCCACCTGTTCCTTCGTTGCCTTTCGTACCAGGCCCGAGTTTTCCTTTCAGAATCAGACCCTTGGCTCCAGTAGGCTTTGACCCTGCTGGGCCCCTACAGTTGCAGACATCTCCTTTAGGCGCGCGCATACGTTGTTCTGCCCGAAAAATGGCTTTTACTCAGAAAAAAAATTGAGAACCCCATTTGCAGCACCGCAGCTACCGGGATTAATTTTATTTTCAAACCACCCAAAGACCCACTCAAAATAAATACACACAAAATTATATCCAACACACGTACAGAAGAATTTTATATATAAAGAAGTAGAAGCTATAGTATCAGACAAGTAAAAAAGTTCTTTCCAGGAGTTGTTTTCATTTGCTTCTGCAAAAGTTAGCTAGAATTAGGATAGATGGCGTTGCCTGTCACTGTTTTGCAATTCAGTGGAAACAATAAAATTCTAACACAATAAAATGTGATAAAATTTTATGAACAGGTTTATTTTAAATATTTTTCTGTAGCGTTCAAGGTCAAGTAAAAACAAACATTGTTTATAGGTAAACTTAGGGTTACGGCTGTGTTTATCGATAATCCGTCAATGTCCCACAGGTAGGAAGGTACGGTTAGCAATTACAACAGTAGTACGGATCGTACGGAAAGCCTTTTTAATACGAGCATAGTTTAGCTAGAAATGTAAGTACAGTTGTATTTTCTTAATGAGTAAGAATATTGATGTATAATAGGTATTATCCTCACGATGGATTTTTGGCATTGGTGGCAATTCAACGGAGATTAGCCAAGTAATTACACAGAAGATATTCCCCGCATTCTGAATTACGATATTACCGCTGTTAGCACGTCAACAAATCGCCTGAAGTATAGATTTTTTTTTTATTGGGTGGAAAATAATCTTATGACAAATCTTCCTCTTCGGCGGAGCGGGAGATAGTGCCAGGCTTTTACTAACTAAAAACCCACACCTGTACCTTCTTTGCCTTCGTCCCAGGGCCCCGGCTTTCGTTTTCACACTATCGCCTGATTTATGCGTAAATGTTTACGGTAGAACGACTGTTGGTGCGCTAACATCGAAAATATCGTATTTCGGAACGCGATTATAGTGCAAATATGTGTATGTGTGCAAAAATAAGTTGGTTTTTCTACATCTTTCTTTATTCTCATATTCGGATGTGACAGCAATACGACACGACCGGGAGAGGACAGCTGTTATACCAACATCTTTATTATGTACGAAATTTACGAGGCACTGGGGTGTCACATCGCCAACTTCCAAACTAAGGGGTGCTTTTGAGAAACTACAAATAAAATAATAAAATCCAATAACACTATAGGTGTGTGGACCAGACGAGTGTTGTGTCTAGTCCGGACAACTGGCAGTTTGGTCGAAGGATCCTCCCTTTTCAAAGGACCCCAACGTGATTTTAGGCTAAAGGCAATCACGCGGAGAACTCTAATAACACAATGTAGGATTTTGAATTTTAATTTCTATGCGGCATCATAGATGTCGCTACAATACCATGCCGGAGTTGGATAACGAACCAAAGACTACGCTCAGAAGCCGTGCTACGCGACCAACAATAGTTATATAACTTCAAATATAATGTTATACGTTGCCTATGCTTTGTTGCAGGAGCACCGACTACGTGGGTGCTCGGGGGCTCGAGAACCCATGAGAAATAAACAGTGGGTGCCGAGAACCTCTGAGAATAGACATCACGAAACAGATCAGTAATCACTTTTTAGGTTACGTATAAATTATAATATTTCTTGATAATAAAAACTAGTTTCATTTTTATATAATGGTTTCATTTTACATTTTTATCAAACATATTTAGTAATTAAGTTTAAGGCTTTATGCGACTTACGACCTCTTCAAAAGGCAGTGCAGAGGACGAGAGATGTGCGCTATGGAAGCAGAAACACCCAACTCCTACACATTTCATCACCCCGTCAAAACATCTCCCCCCTGGAAGCGAATTGCAGTGGCCAATCAGGAAATCTCTTAACCGACTGCGGACCCAGGTTGGCCGCTGTAAAAACAATTTGGTCAAATGGGGCTTCCTCGACCCGCCTCGAACACAGTGCCAGTGTGGAGCCGCTGCACAGGACATGCGTCATTTGCTATGCTGTCCATCCTGCACAACCACCTGCAGTTTTCAGGATCTAGACGAGGCCAATAACAGAGCCGTAGGGGTTGCCGAATACTGGTCAGAAAAAAAATAGTTAGAGTACATCAACACGAAAAGAAGAAGAAGAAGTAATTAAGTACGCAGTATTTAAGTAGGACATTTATTTATTTGTCGATCGACCATTCGAGTCATCAAATGAGCATGAGCACCCATGAAGTTTTCTAAAAGCCGGCGCCCCTGCTTTGTTGGGGGTTATAGGAAAGGAATACCAATCGATCTTCTTCATGATTGGTCAACGTAGATACTACTTACGCATAGGATGGGGATTCCGGATGGGATGTCCGGCTGCCGTAGTCTTGTTGACAGTAAATGTTCGCACAGACAATAGCTATTTTCACATATATTTTCTAACAAACACTTTTATATTGTGTCGTTGTCGTCATCGATATAATCACCAACATGATTGTGATTGTGAGTTGTGATACTTTTTCAGTGTACTATAAAGTTTATTCTATTTTCAGGGCGATATCGGCAGAAGGGCGTGGCTGATGTAGTACCTAAGTTACGGGCGGAACTAGCTCGAAATTGCTTGTTGGCTGTCGTTTCGACATCGTCAGACAAATGAAACTACCAGCCCCACGATATCGTCTTGTTATCGTGTTACATATGTATGTTAGTCTATAAGGTATTTGTGATATCTGTTACCTGAAATAAAATGATTATCATTTTATTCACTTTTTTTTTATTGGGTGGGAAAATCGTCTTATGACAAATTCCGCTCTTGGGTGGGGCGCGAGGTAGTGTCAGACTTTTACTAACTAAAAACCCACTCCTGTTCCTTCGTTGCCTTAGTCCGAGGGACCCGGGTTTCACTTTTACACTACCTGTGCTTTATTCACTTAATACCTACAAGTATGAATTATACTTTTAATAAAAAAAAAAAACAATATTCCACCGGTATAAGGAACAGGGTTCAAGATACCGGCGGTCAGGATTTCAGAGAATGGAATCTCCTAACAATAAGAGCTGTGTCCAAAGTACCGCTTTTGAATCAAGCCGCCTAACGAGAGCCTCCTAAGAAGTTGGTCTTCCTCCTAAATTATATTATTATTAATGTGAAAACGGCTCAACTAAGTATCCCACATACTCATACACTGCTGAATTTCTGATTTTCACCTTGACTTAACTAATGGTTAGTGTAAATTATTTATTAGATCGTAATCAAGTAGTTCAGTTGTTAGAGATAATAAGTCTTCGGATAACGAAGTCAGTGTTCCCAGAAGGATAAGGGAGATAAGGCAAAGTTAGTTTTTTAAGGTGGGAAATCATCTAATGACTTCTCTCGCTCTAGGGCGGAGCGCGAGGGCGTGTCAGAATTTTACTGACTGAAACTACACCCATGTTCCTTCAGTTGTCTTTGTGATCTAGGACCACAGGTAAACTTTTTTAGAAGTCGACCCATGGCCCTAGTAGGCTTCAGTCCTGCTACGGTTTTGCTAACATCTGATATTTCGGGGAGTGTGCACTGGAATTGCACAATCTAATTCCGCCAAGTCCGTTCCATCTTCGGGCCACAAGACATACGGCGTTGCGCCACCGGTACATGGTAGACATCCCACCCATACGCACAAAGCGTTTTGAGAACACATTTATTGTGCGTACAGCCAAGGAGTGGAATTCCTTGCCGGAGTCTGTGTTTCCTGATAGCTACAACTTAGGGGTCTTTAAGTCAAGTCAGTTAAGGTCAAACGCGAACCTATCATAAATAACAAAAAAAAACACTCTTTGAGCCGGTCCAGACGGTCGCCAGACGGTCGGATGGGGAGTCTATTGCTGTTTTATGGTCCCAGTCCCAGTCTTTAAGCTGCTAATAAAATATTTCTGATAGATAATTATAAGTTTGAGACTCTCTCTCCTGGATGCGAATTGCAGTGGCCAATCTGGAAATCTTTTAACCGACTGCGGACCGACGTTGGCCGCTGTAAAAACAATTTGGCCAAATGGGGCTTCCTCGACCCATCTCTAACACAGTGCCAGTGTGGAGCCGCTGCACAGGACATGCGTCATTTGCTATGCTGTCCATTCTGCACAACCACCTGCACTTTTCAGGATCTATACGAGACCAATAACAGAGGCATAGAGGTTGCCAAATACTGGTCAGAAAAAAATTAGTTAGAGTACATCGACACGAAAAGAAGAAGAAGAAGAAGAATATAGATAATTATTTAACACGGCCTAAACTAGGACACGAATCCAGACTCTCAAGACTTGAGCACCTCTGCAACACCCAGCAGGTGTGGAAAATGCAACAAGTGCTTTTCAGGCTAATAAAACACAGTTGAAACTTTAAAATAATCATTTTATTATTTACCATCCTACTAACACTAAATATAAATATATTAATTTGCTGTGGTTAAATGTAGGCAATAAATAATTTAGACAACATGGCTAAATGTCTAATAATTTAGATCTTTACATCTTTGGGCTGTATAATTAAATCTAACGTTTATTTATGTGGCACAGTAAAGACACCGGTTTTAACATACATTAGCTTTTATGTTTGATTGCAACATAATTACACTAATAAAGGCGGAAGTTTGTATGTATGTTTGTCACTCTTTCACGCTGAAATGGCTGAACGGATTTGCATGAAATTTGATACGCGGGTAGACCGTGTTCTGGAGTAATAGATAAGATGGCGCGGTTGGCGCATTGGTTAGCGATTGGCTAAGTCGCGTGTCTGCGTGGGTTTGATTCCCGTACAGAACAAATATTTGTATGGCCTACGAATAGTTGTCTCAGTGTCTTGTAGAAGTGAATTCGCATGTTTGTAAATGCATCCACGGTACAGAAGTAATTGCTAGTGTCGGGCTGCGTTTTTTTTTAAACTGAACTGGTGAATTTTCGCATCTGGGTATCAGTAGCTAAATTTAATTCTGTAATATCCATCAGCCGGAGTTTCAAAGGACTTGTTTTTCTTTTCTTTTGGCTACCCATAGTTTGTGTATTTATACACACTTGAAAACTACACTACAGTAAGTTTACATCAAAATATCAACTAGGAATCAATTTGACATTTTGAAATCGAATTCACTTGAAACAATCTGGCCAGAAAAAAAAAATCATCCCATCAACAGGAGATTATGGCTAGCCGTGGCTAGCACACTTATACATCATCCAGAGTGTAAAAAAAACCCTTAAGTTTACCTACTTTCCAATGTCAAATCCGTTACTTGAAAAAGAAAAGAAAAATGAAAGAAACATTTTTTTTTTATATTGATATAAACCAGTGCTTGACTGCGATCCCACCTGATTTATGGTTCACCTATGAATATTACTGGCCATTTTTGTGCGCAGAGCCTCTATCTAAAAGTATAGCAACATTTCACCTAAAATAAATCTTATCACTTGCCAGAGATACGTCACAACTTGTTTCTAAAGTTCTAAAAACTATTGGTATAGGCTATGACAGGAGCAGTGCTACTCGTTGTACGCAGGGTGTGCGTGGAGGACCCATCGGAACAGTAACAAAGTCACACACGCTAATACAAAGAAGGAGATCATCACTCGAAGATTCTTTTCTGATCTCTGGTCCCTTTCGCTGGCCCGTAGCCGCTCCACAAGACCGTTCTGAAAAAAAAGTTTTAAAATTTAGTGTCTATGGAAAATGTTAAAGGCAGGAAAGACATTGACCATAAAGGTCAGTGAGGCAGAAAGCTTTGGATTTTTTTAAATTGGCTTTTTGTGCGTTTAGCCAGTATTATGTTAAGTTAAGAAAGTATTACGTTTTTGATACGGCAGTTGTAACATATTGTTTTTAATGCGGATCAATACCTACTGCAATAAAATTCTCAGTTCCATTTTACCGAGATCGCAGTTGTTGTTTTTGAGAACACATTTATTGTGCGTACAGCCAAGGACTGGAATTCCTTGCCGGAGTCTGTGTTTCCTGATAGCTATAACTTGGTATCTTTAAGCTAAGAGTGAATAGGCTACTTCTAGGCAAGCGTGCTGCATCGTCGACCACATCATCACAATAAAAAATAAGCAAATAATAAGTATAAACAACTTTTAAAATGTTCGGTTACATGTAGATATACCATCTATATGTAATCTAACATGTTAAAAGTTGGTACACCTATTTGCGTTAAGTCACCTAATATACCTAGTACCTATATGTATCTACGTAAAACTAGGCAGATACCTAGGTATAACACCAAGCATAAAAGGTCATAAATCGTTGAACTGAAGCATGATCTTTAGAGCTTTTAGCACCTGGAAAACTTAACGTCGATATAATAGACAGGTAACTTTAAGACAGGAGCTTTTAGCTTTTACTTTTTAATTAGTTTACACTTAATTAGGAATTCAACAATTTTCTTCCCAGATGTCATTTTTGTTTTCATCTATTTATTTATTTTATTTGAGTGTGTGACAATGAGTACCTCATCATTATCATCATCATTTCAGCCGAAAGACGTCCACTGTTGGACATAAGCCTCCCCCAAATGTCGCCACAATGACCGGTCCTGTGCGTCTCGCATCCATCGGATTCCCGCGACCCTCACTAGGTCATTGGTCTATCTTGTGACAGGCCTTCCAACGCTGCGTCTTCCGCTACGTGGTCGCCATTCCAGAACCTTTCGTTCCCATTGACTATCTGTTCTGCGAGCAATGTGCCCGCCCTGCCCACTGCCACTTAAGTTTGGCGATTCTTCGGGCTATATCCGTAACCTTGGTTATCCTGCAGATATCCTCATTTCTGACGCGATCACACACGGAAACTCCGAGCATAGCCCTTTCCGTTGCCCTTTGAGTAACTTTAAGCCTTCTGATGAGGTCCATTGCAAGCGACCACGTTTCGAATCCATATGTCATCACTGGCAACACGCACTGGTCATAGACTTTTGTCTTGAGACACTGTGGTATATTGGATGAGAAGACACCGCGCAGCTTCCCGAACGTTGCCCAGCCGAGTCGGATTCGACGATTGACCTTTTTCTCGAAGTTAGACCTACCCAACTGGACCGTCTGTCCCAGGTAAACGTGACTACGTTTCCAACTTCGAGTATAGAGTCTCCGATCTTGATAGGACCTACTTACACTGTTAAAAGTAAAGGATAACCATTTCGATCTTAAGTCTAAGTGACTTTCAAACAAGACTGTCTTTTAAAGAAGAGTACATGCACTATTTTATACGCCTTAACAGCTAATAATATTTAAGCAACAGAAAAAGAATATTTGGCCTAACTTCTAGAAATAGGTACTCTTTGAGGGGGTGCCTATAATTAAGTTCAGTTATTTTGATTGGTATAACATTTAAATGCGCTTACAAATTAAGCTCATTATCGTCACAAATGGCTTGTGAAACAAATAAAATCAATGCTTAGGAGCCTAGAACCCCGATGCAGCAAATAATCCGTAAAGCAATTTTGTTTCAGACAAAATGACATTCAGCCACATCTGTCTTTAGAAAGCCTTTAGTCGCTTTAAATCTTTACTTAACGTTAATAAGGGCTATTATGTAAGTTTTTTTTATGAATAAGTTACGCCCCATTCCCTCTCCTAGAGAGGAGGCCTGAGTCCCAGCTGTGGGAACATTCAAAGGATGATTATGCTTTTGCTTATGCAAAGTGAAAAAATATATAAATGAACTTAAGGGACGGAGAAAATAAGGAAACATTATTTATTCAAACTAATCAGTATAATTTCTATACAATAGCTAGATGCTCAAAAAAAGTGCCAAAATGGTAATGCTATCTCAAGTGAGTATAAGTACTGCTGCACACCAGGCAACTGGTGTCAGCCCAGCTTCAATGTAGCCCATAAAAGGCCACATGCGGTCGTCAAAAGCCAAAATCAGAAGAAAAGTGATAAGTATTTTTATTATTATTTTTGAAGAAAAACATGTAGGTTTCAGTCAGTAAAAGTCTGACGCTCCCTCTCGCTACACCCAGACGGGGAGAAGTTATTTGATGACTACTTTAAACTAGCTACTATTTTAAACTAGCTTTTGCCCGCGACTTCGTCCGCGTAGAAGTCGAAAATGGTTTTATTAGGTTTTTTGAGATACGAAAATATGAAATATTATTTATTATCTTCGTCGTGTGTGATAGTCCATTAAATTGTATGGCGAGCGATATTGTATCTTAAGATAAAATATTATAGTATCTTAGCCGGGGCGCTGCACACCCTTAGTGAACTCCACTGCGGGTGACGTAACCTACGAAAAACTTATTATTTGCGGTTGGTACAGTAATCGGGTCTAGGGATCGAACCGCAAAATTAAGTTTTTTTTTCAGTTTTATATATTTTTCCGGGATAAAAATTACTCAGTGTGGTACCCAGGATATTAAAGAATAATTATACCAAGTTTCATCATAATCGAACCGGTAGTTTTTGCGTGATGCCTGAACAAACACACAGACAGACAGATAGACAAAAAAAATTAATCACATTTTTGGGTTCGATGTCGGTCTAGTAGCACCTGCTATTTATTTTTTTGATATTTTCAATGTACAGAATTTTCACTTCTACAGATTAATTATAAGTATAGAATAGATAAAGTATTTACAGGCATTGGTGAATAGCCAAAATTTAACACTTTGTTACAAAATTATAATGTTATAGTTGTCTAAACAACAACCAGAAAACATAACCCTTATCAAGACGGTATTTGAGTCGCTGTATATAATGTCGTCGCCACTAGTCGTGGCCATTTGTGCGACGGTACTTAAATTCCAATATTCTAAGTAGAACGCTTACGCGCTTCCAAATTACTATCGATCAGCCATTGTTTGAGAACAAAAGATTTTTTTTAGTATATAGGGAATTGAAATATGATAAGAAATATACGAAATAAGTTAAAGGTAGATATAATCTATAGATATAAAAGGAGAAACTGACTGACTGACATATCAATGCACAGCCAAAAACTACTGGGAATAGGAGCGTGAGATTTTGCACACAGCTTCCTTTTATGACGCAGGCGAGCACCAAGAAAGGATTTTTCGAAATTCAGCCTCTAAGGGGATGAAACGGGGTTGTAAAGTTTGTATGGAGAAACCTTTCACGCGGGCGAAGTCGCTGGCAGAAGCTAGTATAATAATATATTGTACAATTTCACACAATAACATCTAGTCCCAAACTTAGCAGAGCTTGTGCTATGAATACTACACAACTGATAAACATATTTATATATTTCTAAATATATACGTGTCTAGGTATAATTAATTTATAATAACATTAATTATACCTAGACACAGAACAAATGATCGGTGCGCAGCACACAAACATTTGTCTTGAGTGGAAATCAAAGTCAAAGTCAAAAGTTTTTTATTTCACATGGGCACTTATAAAACGTCAGAAAATCGAACCTACGACCTCCGCTGTTGCAGTCAGGACCACTAGACCAACAGGCCTGTCTAGATATAAGAATTAAGTGAAGATAAGTACCCATCCACCGTGAGATGCTATCCAGGAACCAGGGTCCTCGTGTAGCAAGTCGGCCATGGCGGCAGCGGGTGCAGCCACCAGCTCAAGTGCTGGCTCGCCCTCCGCAGCTTCTGCTGCTTCTCTCGCAAGCGCCCCGCACACACAAAATACAGCTGCAATCTGAAAACATACACTGACTGACTCACATATCAACGCACAGCCGAAACTACTGGAACTAGGAACTTGAAATTTTGTATAAAGCTTCCTTTTATAATGTAGGCGAGCACTACGAAGGGGTTTTTGAAAATTCAACTTTTAAGGGGGTGAAAAGGAGGGAATTTGTTTGTATACAAAATTTTATTCCTTGGGGCCCATATACCTTAACCTTGCCATAAATAGCAACCCAAGTAAATAAACAGTACATTTTGATACAAGTGCAGAAAGACCGAGGCGAAATTCGCACGAGCCGTAGGCGAGTGTGTTATTGAGGCGAGGACTGCAGTGACAAATTTGCACGTGTATCAAACGACTTTTTCAATACACTTACGAAGAAATGAATAAACAGGGCTTGATCGGCGACACGTGGGGGTCAACGCGCTCCCAGCCTGATACGATAAATGTAATAAAATTGTGGCGGGTGAGAGCACGCGCACTTTTCTGCACTAGTGCGGAAATCAGTCTATTGCGTGCCTAAAAGCGGTGGGATAAGAATGGGTTTTCGAGTAAGTGTATCGAAAAAGGTTTTTATTTATTATGTGCTTTATTGTACACCAATACAATTAATAATAATAATAATATATTATTATTAATTTATTATTTTAATTATTCGTTTTTCAAAACTAACCATGTAAAACGATTTAGAGGGTGTCTAAGGTTGTATGAGAGAATATTATTTATCCCTGGGTTAATAAAATTGAAACTTGGCACAAAGTCTAAGCGAAATGAATAATAAAGGCTGTCATTATTAGATTTTTAGGTACTAGTTAAATATATTATTATGAACCTTACAGTAATAAAATGACTGGCCCGTTGGTCTAGTGGTTAGTGGCCCTGACTATATGCGGGAGGTCGTGGGTTCGATTCCCACCCAGAACAAATGTTTGTGTGATGAGCACGATCATTTGTTCTGTGTCTGGCTGTAATTTATCTATAATATGTATGTATTTAGAAATATGTTAGTATGTTTATCAGTTGTCTAGTACTCATAACACAAGCTCTGCTTAGCTTGGGACTAGACTGCGTTGTGTGAAAGTTGTGGAATATTATTATTATATTTTATTTTATTTATTTATGTAAAACTTTATGCACTAATGAAACATTATACAAAGGCGGACTTAATGCCTTAGGCATTTTCTACCAGTCGACCTTAGGGTGGTGCAGAGATATAACATGGCAGGTGCAGCTTAAAAGAAGACTGACAGAGATTATAATACATGGCAAATAAAAGTATTTTTTTAAACCGAGAAAAGACGCAGCAGATGATCCGAAAATCACAATGACGTTCCATTATTTCTCTTACTCTAATTGACTATAAATAAAGACAAGTAATCAGAGAAAGTAATCTTCTCATGGGCCTCCCCCAGGCACCGTAATATCGATCGATCCTAGGCTACTCGCATCCAGCGGACAATTACGGGATACTATTATTGAGTACTCCATTTTTTCCATTGCCCTTTGGGTGACTTTGAGTTTTCTGATGAGGCCCATTGTAAGCGACCACGTTTCAGAGCCATATGTCATTACTGGCAACACGCACTGGTCATAGACTTTCGTCTTGAGACACTGTGGTATATTGGACAATGGAAGAGAAGGGCAATGGAAAGGGCTATGCTCGGAGTTTCCTTGCGTGATCAAATCAGGAATGAGGATATCCGCAGGAGAACCAAGGTCACCGACATAGCACGAAGAATCGCCAAACTTAAGTGGCAATGGGCAGGGCACATTGCTCGTAGAACGGATGGCCGTTAGGGCCGAAAGGTTCTGGAATGGCGACCACGTACCGGAAGACGTAGCGTTGGAAGGCCTCCTGCAAGGTGGACCGATGACCTGGTAACGGTTGCGGGAGTACGATGGATGCGAGACGCACAGGACCGTTCATTGTGGCGACACTTGGGGGAGGCCTATGTCCAGCAGTGGACGTCTTTCGGCTGAAATGATGATGATGATGATGATGACTCCATTTTTTTAATACGTAGTTGACATAATATTGCCTCAGTAAGAGACCCTCTAAAGGTGTAGATATTATGTAGGTACAATTGTTGTTAATGACTCCGTGTTTGGACTAAATAACCTTGGCATTAGTCATTGTTGGAAAAAATGGCGTCTATTCCTAACCGAAAAGATCACGGTAATCTGGAATTCATCTCATTTTATTACTACTTTTGTTTGTATACCAAGATTTCAATAATAGCGAACGCCTGGGGCAATTATTACTTGACTGGAATGCTCCATTTTATTTTGCATCTCGGGTTTCAGCAGATTGAAAACCGCTGAACTACTGAAAATACGAGTTTTCGATTTTTTACCTATTGCGTGTTTACTTTTCCTGCATTTTTACTGTCGGCGTTTTCAATGAGCCTGTATCGTTGTTGTGCATTTTTTTTTATTAACCTGAGTGCTTTTGCAAAGTTTTAATACGATCTTCTTACATACGTAAACTCATAACGTTAAGCATAGCAAATGACACTTTGTAGAACTACTAAATAATGAATCATAAAAGTGATGCCGGTAGAAATGTCATGGCTTAGGTGGGTAATAAATCTGCACGAGTTCGCCCTTAAGAGCATCCAACCCGACACACATAAATATGAATTTATTTTGTGTAAAACTAAACCAGTAAAGACCTCTAGAAATCTGCTATTTTGCATGAACTTTGACCCTTCACAATGTACTAAAAATTAAAAAGGTAAAAAAAAATAAAAATAACAATAGAGACCTTGCAAATTTAATCAAATTTCTGAATGATGAAATTTCATACATTTTTACAGTTAAAAAAAAAACTATTTCCTAGAACAAATTTTGTGAAATATTCAAATGAATGACTGTATTACCGAGTGCCAGTAGAGCTTTCTGGTATTATCTCTCTGTTTTCACATTGCCTTTTTATTAAATATTGCGTTAGATTGCGTTGGATGAACCAGTAAGCTTTTAAACCATGCTCAGGTTGACGAACGGTGAGCGAAAACGGTGAAGGAAAACATCGTGAGGAAATCGACATGTTCTCGAACCAAAAATTCGAAGACATGTGACATTCACCAATCCGCACTGGGTGGCCCGCGTGGTGGATTATGGCCCATTCCCTCTCCTAGAGATGAGGCCTGACTCCCAACAGTAGGAACATTATAAGGCCGAATATGCTATGCTATGCAGGTTGACGATAGACGAGTGGGGAAGGCCGCCTTAAGGCAGCAAAATTACAGTGAAATACATAGTATGTAATCAATGTAGCGATGCTTTAAATGTTCTTTTCAAGACTCTTGCTCAGAAAGTAACTCTAATTGCAGTGTACTTAGGTATATAATGGCACTTGTAACCAATTTGTGAAATTTGATTTACCCATTAAAAAGCAGTAAAAACCACTTTGTTCTCAAAAATAATTTCATTACGAAAAAAAATCACTTTAGGTTATTGCGTTCAATAATATAAATTAGTGTCTTACTTGACATTTCGTGTTTAAATATAACAATTTTAACTTATAATATAAGTATGTCTTATGTTCAATAAATAAATCGTTCTTTCAATTACTTAATAATATTCTGAAAGGAAGACTAGGCCCTGGTATGAAAGGCTACGAAGGAACAGGAGTGGGTTTTTAGTCAGTAAAAGTCTGATTCTATCTACCGCTCCGCCATAGAGCGGGCTCTTTGGCGGAGCGGATGATTATCCCACCGAAAAAAAACTTAATTGTTTTTTTCTTTTTAGTTAAGCATCTTCATTCTTATTTCCATAAAGGATTCTAGCTAGTCTATGGCCGCCATTGGATGCGCGCGCCTATGAAAACAGATTTAGGTAGAGGTTTTTGGCGGAATATCTTTAAGTGAAGTTCAGTGGCTGTTTTAATCATTTGCAAATTGATTTCCAGTGGATATTGTGATGTAAAAATTGGTGTAGATTTGTATCTCAAGTGTCTGCGCAACTGGACAATATGTGGGATCATTGAAACAGGCGCGATCTCGGTAAAATGGAGCTGAGAATTATTGTAGTATTGACTACTGAAGCCTTCCGGGAAAGCTGACCCGATACATTTGCTGCCAAATACTGCAAAAACATTAGAATGTGTTAAATTCGCGTTCTATTGGAACTCAAAGCCACTTTATGACTGAAAACTTAAATACTTTCTAAACATGACACTGTCCAAATGCACGATCCGTGCGAAGTCAAAATAAAAACAGATTTAATTTTTTACCGCCATATCACAAAAAAATCACAACGAATAGTTTTACCGTTTAATTAATAGTTGTCAATTAAATTTTTGTTTCTTAACATTTTCCATTCGTATGAGTCGGTATGATACCGGCTCTCTTAAGAGCGTCCTTTTCGAAATACATTTTAGTAAATCACTCAATTACCAAATGCCAACAGAGTTTTCAGGCGTTATCTCTCTTTTTTTGCATTGCTTCTTCATCAAACATTACGTTGGATTGCATTAGATGAAGCAACAAGCTTTTAAACCATGCTCGATGTTGAAAGTGAAAAAGAACCCTCTTAGGACTTTCGGCTTCGACTTGTGTATGAATATCGCCTCAGTGGTAATCATCAACATTACACTTATTTAGCATAATGTAAGTAATAATATGTCATAGATATTAAATTAAGCTTAATTTACTAGGTTAGTGTTACATCTAGTCGCATTATGTCGGCGGCGATGGCGTCGCAGAAATGTTTGTGGTTAATTATTAGGCAAGGCACGTTTTCTTGGAAAGAACGAAGCCAGCTGACAAACGCGTTTACAAAGTTTCCTACGCAGTCATCAGAAGTGAGCCATGAGGCACGAGTTAAACCCTTTAGCATTTAAAAATTATAGCCAAGACACGAAAACTCAACTATGGTTGAAATTTGGTTCATATATTGGTTTACTTAACTAAGTAGAAGAACTAAGATGTCTAGAAAACTGTTCTATAAACCTATTCGAAGGTTAAGCAAACCTTTTAGATACAGTTTGAACCTTGGCTTGATTAAACAACTGATTCGGGGAAATTCTAGCTAGAAACTGTTGAAACTTTCGAAATCGCGCTGGGTTTCAATTGGTAGGTCTCCTAAAACTTTACTAGTCATATCTCATGATAGCTATCTATAGAAACAAGGGAAACTATTACGCAGGGCTTATTGACGCTAAGAGGCATTATCGTTAATCGTCGTTATCATTAACACTTTTAGAATTAATGACCGAAAGTTACGAAAGATCATATTTTCTATTACCTTAGACCAAGTAATATTTTCTCTAGTAATGCGCCTTGCTAGTGCAAGAGCCAGCTCCGCTAATGCTGTATCGGAGCGCAGCATGGCGGACGGTGCCCGCGTGGCCTGCCTCGCGACCTGGCGGAAGGCATCGGGACGCTTCCTCTCCAGCGCCGCACACAGTGCTCGCAGCCCCCCAAGCACTCCTGACTCTGAGTTACTCGCAGCCTCCTCCCCACATTCAGTCTCCACCATCCGTTGTAACCGTTTCATTACTATTTGCTGCAAAAAACACAACTGTTAAGAGATAAAGATGCGAAGTAATAATGTCAAATTTGAATTTGTTTGTTTCCATTACCTTTTTCGCACATAAGGTGGATCTTCTAATCTGAGTCTTAATGTATTGTAGGCAAAGGGCGCGGCCTTGTCGTACTATTTGTGGCTTGACTTGCGTGGGGCTGGCGAGGCACCAGCCGATAGTTGCCGAGAGCCGCCGGGAAACTGCTGCAGCAGCTGCGCTTGACACCATGGTGCTGAAGCGGCGCTTCGTCCGGTCCAACGTCGACAGCGAGCGCGTTGGTGAAGCGCGTAGATCTGCGAAAATTTGGTGAGACGTATATTTTTACAGTATTTATACCACTTCTTAAGTGATATATTACTGGTTTATAATCATGCCATTTATTAGTAAGTTTACTTTTATTTATATCTATGTAACTTTTTTTATAATGTGAATGTGAGGCGTTGCAGATTCCGTTAGACTCGTAAATTATTTTCAATCCGTTCCTATTCTACACCGTGATCTCATATCTATAAATATAAGGAAATATTGTAAAATTCAATCCGATTTCTTGAAAGAGAGTATACGTGCAATTTCTTGGCGGTTCTTCTCCATAGGAAGCGGTCAATTGGAACCGTGTATGTTTTATTGGTCTCCATGTAGGCCTATGAGCGCATGTAGGCCTATGTGAATGGGTGGAGTACCACCGTGTCCTCGTGGGGGCGATCAGCGGGATTGGCCTCTCGCGCCGGGCCTTGTACACGCCGTGGTCCGGAGCGAGGAGGAATGGCAGGCGGTCGCCTCCTCCTGCGAAGCAGTAATTCTAGCGAAAGAGGCGGCCGCACGCGAGACGGATTGGCCCTCACACCCCAGCTGCCGGGATTCCGATACCGATTTCCAGCCACGCAGAGCTTGCGTGCTTGCCAAGCAGGGTTGAAGCTTAATGGGGCCATGGGTTAGCTTCTGAAAGGAAAATCCGGCAAGGCAAAGAAGGAACATAAGGGTGGGTTTTTGTCAGTAAAAGTCTGACGCACCCTCTCGCTTTTCCCAATTCAAGAGAAGTCATTAAATGATTTTCCACCTAAAAAGAAGGCCTACTTAATTTAAATAAAATATTTGAATTTGTGTTCTAGAGTAATTTATGGCAATAAGCTGACGGCCCACCTTATAAGCGGTTACCGCCGCCAGATTACGTTGTTCCTTCGTTAAAGTCAAGAACACTTGCGAAACACTACGTCAGTTTTGGTTTACTGGCGCTGTTGAAGCCCTATTATTAAGTCGTAGGTATCCTTTGTCTGGCACATGCCCTGAATTTCGTCGGTTTACCACAGATTTTAATTAAAAACAAGAAGATAGCGTTGATTTTAAAGAAAAATTATTACTAAGACCTAACCGAAATAGTTGAAAATGATGATTGTGATGAACCACACAATGTAAATCATAACTTATTAAGTTGTTCTATATGCATTAAACAAATATATATAGGTATGTTAAATTTCTTTGGCATTATTTCAAAGTGAAGATATTAAATACGCTGAAAGTTTGAAATTATAAATCTTTCGGTGAAATAATGAAATTCCGACTACTTTCTAAGAGGTCATTCACATTTTGATTGAGGATTTTAATCTAAACAATTGGTGTCTGTTTCAAAATATAACTTTATGTTAGTGTTTAAGTAGCAGTACATTGGAAAACTAATTTCGTTGAATAGGCTTTCGTAAAATTTCGAAAACCAATAATGTCTAACAATATGTTCATATAGAAATCAATCAGACATCTGGATGCTGATGGGGCTGCGGCGATTCTGTAGTGCATCAGGGATGTTTGCTGAACATCACGCCGACTGCTTTTACACTACGATGCGTAAAAGGTGCGCATCCTTGCCCCCCTAGCCAAGTTACGATCGTTTCGTTTGCGTCGAACGCCTCGAGTAGACCACGCCGCCGATTCCTTTGTTCTGACCACGTGACTGAGCGTGAATTTGGCTAGGGGGCTGGTGTGTAGAGTGCGGGGCAGCGCCAACAGCATCCTTAGCATGATTGCTAGTCGGCTGGACTGTGGCTACATCAATCATTGTTCCGCCATTTGTCATGGAATGGCGCAATAGTGATTGTTTGTTGTTTTTACATGTTTTGTTGTGGGTAGTCTTAAGTATTATTATCTCTAGTCTATAAGAACATTGTTACTAACAAATTGGACACCATGGTCCGAAATAAAGTGTTTATTAATATTAATAAACACAATCCTAATTAGGAAAGGTGTGAATAGAAAAGCTAGCGAAGATTGAGCGTCTTAGTTGGTATATGCCTGGTATATAACATATATACATACATTTGTTGGCATATAGTGAGAACAGTGGTGGCCCAGTGGTAACAGCCCCGGCTTACGCTTGGTGGGTCGCGGGTTCAAACCCAGTTATACGCATTACTTTGTGTAATTTATTTCATCAAAACTACATTAAAAACGGTGAAGAAAAAAAATTTGAGGAGAAGAACCGTCTTGTCTTAGAGCTAAAAATTTTTAAGACATCTGTCATCCACCTACTCCTACGAAGCCCGCGTGGTGGATCACGGTCCACAGCTCCCTAGCCTAGAGTGGATGCCTGAATCTCAGCAAATCTCTCTTAGTATAAGATATTCACATTCATTAGTACTTTCACTCCTCTCCTCAATCAATCCTCTCTGTACTATACCAACCAAACAAAAGTCTCACTTGGTAAGCTAATCAGTCCATCAGTAACTCCTGGCATCGCGCTGAGTGGCGTGCTCAGCTTGCGTCGCATGCGCAGCGTCGGCACGAACTCGTCATCTTCTTCTCCATCGGGTGGAGTGACATGTATAGCGATTTTGTTTGCCTCTGGTCCTCTTATCCCACCCAGTTGCCATCTTGAATCAGTTAGTGGCCCTATCTGGAAAATAAAACGATTAATGCATTAGTATTTTTTGGGAAGTATGAAAATAAATGGGTGTTAGGAATTGAGAATTTCATCATCATCATCATCATTTCAGCCGATAGACGTCCACTGCTGGACATAGGCCTCCCCAAATGTCGCCACAATGAACGATCCTGTGCGTCTTGCATCCATCGGATCCCCGCAACCTTCACCAGGTCATCGGTCCACCTTGTGGGGGCCTTCCAACACTGCGTCTTTCGGTACGCGGTTGCCATTCCAGAACCTTTCGGCCCCAACGGCCATCTGTTCTACGAGCAAGCAATGGAGAAAAAATGGAGAATTTGCCATTTCTTAATAAATTAATTAGAATAGAAAATAGAATAAACTTTGTCCACCAAAATAGGAACAATTTTACATAAAATCAAATCTATGGGTGGCGGTTTTAAATAATTGAAAATCAATTATTAATTATAATTAATGATTTAACTTAAATAATTTATTAAAACTATAGCAAAAATATGAAAAAAATCATTGAATTAATATAAATACAAATCAAAAAGTTATGGAACTTTGAAGTTGCGCTTGTAAGAATAATTTCGATTAAAGTGATCCAGTTTGTGACGTCATACGTCGTTATTTTTGGTGTACAATAAAGAATATCTATCTATCTATCTATTTACGGTCCTTTACCATTTTAAATACAAATTAAAAACACTGCCAATAAATTAAAAATAAGCAGTTTTACGTAAAATAACCAGGGACAGTGCGTGAGCTTATGTGCGACTGAGAAGTTTTTGTGCATTTGAGCGATTTGTGGAGCGACGAACTCATCTAGGTCAAATGACGACACTCTTCAGTTAGGACTGCTATCGTTGTGCATATACTTAAATAATTAATTTCTAAGGGCGGGTTTCTGAATTAAGGTGTGATAAGAACGTCTTTCACCCTACTTCAATGCCTAATTTTGACAGGTTTTCAGGCGAAAATAGAAGTGAGAAATACTCAACTTCAAATGCTTAATCCAGAAATTAGGGTTCAGTGATTTATTGATTGATTTAAAAAATGGTTTTCACTTATATAAATTTGTTTGGGTTTTTTAACTATCCCCCACGGTTTCACACGTCTTTTGTTACTGCTACGCTCCCATGGGTCGGAACGTTACGTTATATGTTACTATTTATATCATACATATGAAAGAAAGAAAGAAGAAACAAAGAAAGAAAAAACGTTTATTCGTACCTTGCACATACTGTAAAATTACTTAAGTATGAAAAAAAAACTTTAAAGTCATATATTACTTATTATATTACTATTAAGCTGTAGAGTTTGTTTGTTTAAACGCGCTAATCTCAGGAACTACTGCTTCGATTTGAAGAAATATAATTCGTGTTAGATAGCCCATTTATCGAGGAAATCTAAAGGCTCTATAACATCACGGTGCGACCAATAGGATTAGGGAAACGCGGGTGAAATAGCGGGGATAGCTAGTTATTAATATATAGTATTATTTTATATAAAAGTACGTTCACGACATATTGGTTTATTGACTACTAGTTGACCCGGCGAACTTCGTACCACGTAGTCAATGAATTTTGATACGTATTAGGGTAATTCTTTAAAACCGAGAGAATATCTCATTCATCTGACCTAGTTTTTCCTTTACAATTTGATATTTTTATTTGCAGTTTTCCTCGATCACTAAATGTATCAAAGGCAATCATTTCCGCCCAGTGGCTTACGACACAAAATAGACAGGTACGAAAACGGCCAGATGAATGAGACATACTCTCGGTTTCAAAAAGACACCCTTTAGCGAAACTGTCAAAATATAACGCATCTACAGACATTACCAGAACCAGCTTAATTCATAAAATGATATTTTAATTAAAGATGGCGTTTTATTCAGATTATTATTCTTTTTCGTGAATTTTTTCATATTTATCTTTCGTGAACTATCACGAATATTATTCCAAGACCAAAATTAGCCAAATCCGTCCAGTCGTTGTTCAGTTGTTGGTTAAGCAAGACTAACGAACAGCTATTCATTTTTTATATATATAGAAGATAGAATATAGATAACGAGATCCTGGCATCTGCAAATGTCAGACACTTTCCCACGGGAGCCTACATTTTTATAGGCTGCTATTATGTAGGCATTTTTCAATAAATCATGTCCTTAGAATAATACAACTTCGTAGAAATGAATTGAATTTTACACATTTTTTATTGTTTAGGCCTATAAAAATTCTAGACAGCTTTTGCAAACAAAGTAAAGGATACATGACATACAATCTTGGGCCTGGATAGTAAAGAATTTAAGGTAATGTTAGTTAATAGCTTATATGTATAAAACCTACAGCCAAACGAATCCGATTCGATAAATAAAATCTTTATCTCTTTATTTTTTTAAAATATTTATTTATAACCAAACGTAACATAGCAGAATAAAAAAGACAGTGCGAATTGCACAGTTCAGATTTTTATGTAAATATATTACACATTATATGCAATTAATGTCATCTTCACTACATTTACGAGATTACGAATTGATGTATTTATTTTATTTTATGATTTATTATTAGGCTAGGCGCTACTGAAACCACGTATCTAAAAACGGAAAAATGTTTGTTCTCAAAGTCAATAATGCTCATGTATTACAAAGTACTCTGGTCCCATTTATACGACTGATCATAGAGAAGAAAGGAGTAATATATGTCAGTGTCAACAAAAATAAAAAGTATTATACCTGGTTCAAAAGTAAATACCTTAGAATGAACCAGGTATACAAGTTCCTTGGAATAAACTGTTTATCGATTGTAGTAACCGATAGATAACCTAAAATTGGTTAGGTACTCCTGACTAAACTTATTTATTAGATATCTCGTCTTTTTTTACTTTAACTGGGGCTAGTTCCTTTGTATTTTGAAATAATAATAACCCTATCGCCGTATATCTACGTTGACGTCGTGTTCGGGCTTGCGTGCTCTAAAAAACCCTAGGTCTGTATCGGTAGCGTTTGCTTTGCCGTAAAACGCCTAGGGTGAGGGGCCAGACAAAGAGAGATACAATCCGCAGGGCGGTTTTGTGGCGAACTCGGGAGAATTCTTGTTCCTCATCTCAGGCTTGCCTTTATTGGCTGGCAACACTGTCGAGGAAAAGAGCTTCCACCTCTCTCTTGCCTTTATTGGTTGGCTTGAGTAGAGCAAGCGTGCTCGGGAGAAAGATGTATAATCCAGTAAGGTGCTGGTAGGGATCTTGACCGTACTTCCATGATTGTCCTGATAGCCATGGTATACCCCTCCACTCCTCAAGCACCTCAGGATATGTTGCCCTCTTGGTGCTACGTCACTTCGTGCTAGCAACCGTTTTTGGGGGCCCATTTATTAAGTGTGCAAGTCACCCTCTGCCTTTTTATGGATGATGGATATTAATAACATTGTTCAGGCAGGGGCTATAGTCTTAACATAGTTTCAGGTTACCAGTCCACTTAAGACTTCAAAAAACCATAGCCCTATTACATTTGTTTGCCTATGGTGTAATAGTTTTTCAACAACCGGGGGTTGTACTTGGGTGAACTAGGATAGCGCGTACAGGGATAATCGTCGGTTGGTATCACATTCAATTAAAATTATCTAAAGGCTCTCTGCGAGTTGGCTTCAGCCCCTCGTACGCCTACCAAAGGTCCAGGATCTCAAGGTCCTGAGATGTATAAATGCATAAAAAATAATAATAATATTCCACAACTATCACATAACGCCGTCTAGCCCCAAGGTAAGCAGAGCTTGTATTATGAGTACTAGACAACTGATAAATATACTTACATATTTGTAAATACATACATATTATAGATAAATTACACCCAGACGCGGCCACGCTCTGCGGCCTCCGGCGTAGCAGTCAGGGCCTCTTACCACTAGACCAACAGGCCAATCAATAGAAAAATAATATAATTTTTTTTCTAAGCCCTATCTCAACTTGTTACAATTTTCTCCCAGAAATCCCCGTCTTCTTTAGTAATAGCTTTTGTCTGTAGAAAAGTGCCTAAAGATTTAAATTATTTATGGTCGACTAAAACAATTACTGAAGTTGTGAGTAAAACCCACGAAAAGTGGAACCTAAAACATTGTGCCTAATGGATACGTAACTTTTTGAAATTAGATGATTATTATTATAATTTAGATAGCGGTTGCTAAAAAGGTTAAAGGTTTTACTCGGTCAACATACAGACGTAATTACGAGAAAAAATTAAACATTGTATTGTGGCAGTGTCTATAAAATCTCATATTAACATGGTGCCAGACGGGCTTTTATGAGCCTTGGAAATTACTCGTAAAGCTTCATTCATAACAAAAAAATTCTGTCATTAATTTTACAACTGTAGACCGTACTGATTTACTCGACTGTGTTTCGCTTCCTTCTTTTGTAGTCGATTTTTGCCATTGAATTCCAAAACAACGTAATTTTCTTTAAGATCCTTTCATCCTTTGAGCTCCCTGGATCGGGTAATAGCTTTTTGCTGACCTAACCGAGTGCCTGGCTAGAGGCGAGTGCCACAGCCAGGCTTTGAACGGGGTTTATTGTTTGGCAACGTTTACTGTGTTGCTTTTATTTAACCCTTAACTTTAGTTCCTTTTATTTAACCCTTTGTGTTAAAGATAGAAAACTGGATCAAGTGAGAGTCGGACTCGCGCGAAAATGGTCGCGAATTACATTTTTCTAACATTTTTTTTTCTTATTACATAGGCTTCTTATAGGTTTCTGTAAGTCTAAAATATAAGTAAAATAAGATAAAACTTATTATAAGTTTACGCATATTTTGGACTCACAAGTTTCGGAGATAAAATATGATTGGGGGTGAATATTCATAGATAACTACAATTTATTTTAAAATTTTGCAAAAAGTATGCATAAATATCCCTTACATATGATAGATATGCTCCTATATTTTATTATGTCGCACGGTATACTATAGTTTAATTGGAAAACTAGTTTTTAAGTTTTCCGATTTGTATCCCAAAAGTGACCCCACCTCCATATTACAAACACTTTTATTTTCGTTTTCTCAATCAGTGTCTACAATGTACGGACCTAGTCGTAGTAAATTGGTTATTTATTTATATATTAATTACAACGGTTAAACAACCTATTACAGCAATTAAACAAAAAGTTTTAGGTTAAAAACAACAAGTACTTACATCAATTCCTCTCACAGTAGGTACTTCTGGCATACCAATAAAATCATCTTCCATTCATCCGCAAACAGATCGTTTGTTGGATATGAATCCAAGAGATCATTTAATGCAGCCATGGTTATGACAGACGGACATAATATATAAAATAAGATTGCCGTTTTTTATTCGGACGTTTGGGACCCTAAAAGCATACTTAAGTAATACACATAAGTAGATACTAGGCCGGTATAACGAAAATCCTTGAGGTTGATTTTCTGTGTCGGAAATTCCAAGAAACTATTCTTTGAGAGTTCTGAACGGTAGGTTAATGTAGTTCGATTTCACCTGAAACAGGTAGATCGTTTCTTCGTATCCGACTTTGAAACTTGTCGGTTAACAATACCCTTATAAGGGGTCTAACGAGTTGAGAAAAGCATATTTTGGTGAAAACAATTCTTCAGCGATCTTAGCGCGCACTATCCGAAGGCGTTTAGTAAAAGCTAAGTTGAATGGAAGGATAGCATGAAAGGTACCACTGTTAAAACGGTGTCATAGGCAAGCCCGGCTTGCGTTTGCTAGGGGGTATGAAAGCTGGATTGTTAGTCATCTGTCACGATATTATAGACAGCCAATGACTGCCCTCCATTATACTTTTTTATAATTTTACGGCACTTCTCATGCAGTTGTTTCTGGTCCTCCGTTAAGCTATGTGGTATCCATCAAGTGCAAAGCTTCCGAACCTTCAGATGCACATGGCTCTTTCCAATGCCTAAAAAAGCTCGAATTTGCTGGCAATTTTTTTTTATTATTACTCATAAGTTCGCGTTTGTCGCTCGATTTTTTGTCAGTTTCAATAAGTCGACGGCGACGGCGTCAATATTCGAGTCTGTAACCGCACACACCAGCCGACCTTCATCACGTCCACGTCTAAATTCTCCAAACTACGAATACACACAGCTGCGACATGGTGCTTCATCACCAAATGCCAATTGGAGTCTCTGGAAACTCTTTTGTTAACTTTGTGGTTTAAAACAATGAAAATCATAAAAAAAAATATTTTGATAGCGACACACAAACTTCGAAAGGACGCCACAATACAAAAAAACAAATGACAGTCTCGCGATTAAAAAGTAACATGCTCGCAAAGAGTTCCATTTTCGAATTCTATAATTGTTTTCTCATTATTTTACTGTAGGTTGCCAGATCCAGAGACTTTCAGTAAGCCCCATGTATTAATTAATAAAATTATATCTACTTACGAACATATAAACTAATACATATTATAGCTAATAGGTACGTATATATATATATACGTACCTATTAGCTAAAAAAAAAATAGTGGGGCTGTACCGGTGCACACAGCCGTTGGTTTTAACGTGTAACGTCTACATCGGTGAGTCACATTTAGTGTTAAAGTTTGAAAGAAAACCAAATTGACTACGTTTTAAATATTTTAATTCAATCTTACACTGAATATAGGTTAGTATAAATAACATTCCATTTAATATTCGACAATCGACGGCAGTAGTAAAGGTCCACGCGGAATCGGTGTCGTTTACTGAACGTGCCTTCGCAGCTTTCAGACGCCCCCGAAACTACTCGCTTGGTGCCTGACATCGGGATACCAGTGCATGGCCTATAAACCCCTCTTTCCTATATTTCAGGCTGGAGCTCGTCCGGGATGGGGCCGACATACTGATTATTTTTTTTTTCAATTATTGTTATTTTCAGGATTATTATTAAAAATATTCCAATTTTAAGTATGGTAGACAGCGCATCAATTTATTACAAAACGTCTTTGCGTTTGACATGTAGTAGAAAATTGTTTGAGGAAAGAAGGAGGGGTTGATAAGAGGCATTTTTCGCCCATAACATACTCAAAAAATAGTTTCTGTTTCCGACTATTTTTAAATGCATTTGTATAGTAAAAGATATGTATTTTTTATTTAGTGACATTTACATGATAAATAATATATTAAATCAAAGCAATTATTGCCAAACAGAGAGTGTTTAGCCTTTTTTGTACATTTTGTCGCGTTTTCAATATTTAAGTTATTATTTCTGAAACAAGCTCTCCGTGAACTATATTAAGAGATTTACTCCCTTTTGCGAGATAGTTAAATTCTTTATAGCACACTAAAAATAAAATTACAATAGGAACTTAAAATACATGAGAGATTTTTATTACAAATTTTACACTCGGCCTTTCTGAATCATTTTTGTCCAATATAAAATAAGTCCAGATACTGTTTTTTATTGGTGGCGACATTTTTATTTACTATAGTACTTAATATGTTTGTTCGAATATTGAAAAAACTAGGAATAGTCCATTCCTAACCCAACCTACCCTAAACAGGGTAAACAAAGACTAAAGAATTCACAGAGGAAATCACGTCGATAAGTTAAACAAAAACTGCAGTAACATATGTCACTAATGCTTCCTACGGTTCATTGTTAGCAAGCGAACGATAATAACATTAAGATAACAAAACATGCACCCACCCACTTTCTTTACTTGTCATTGTCCCTGTCGCAGTTATAAATCCGCATCTGTTAAAGATCCGTATTAATTTTATGCGGATACGTATGCAGATGTCAGAATTGATGCGAATATTCCGCATTTGCGAATGCGAATGCGAATATCCGTAACACCCCTAGTGTGTAACTCTTTATTGAACCGACTCACTGTTCCGAAACATTTTAGTGTTCCAAAAGATTGGAACGTCAGTAATGTTTTAAATGCATCATTTGGAATAATTGGAACACTCTTCACTTCTAAGTGACCTGCATTCTTTTTATTAAAATTCTAATTAAAACGTTAATAGTGTAAATATAATTATTGACCTGAAATAAAACATCTAAGTACTTAAAATTATTCTTAAATTAAAACTCAATGAAACAAAACTGTTAGTTTTTATTACGCGATGTAACATATCACGATTCATAACAGTCAGGAAATACTTAAAGTTTTGTAATTATTAAGGTAAGACGATACAGATATTTTCATTACGGTCCAGTTTTCTGACCTGGTACCCGTACGTTTTGATGTGATTTTAAAGACGTTTCATGTCGATAATAATTTTTAAAAACGGGTAGATAATAGAAAAAGAAAACATCAATCCATCAAAACATTAATCCACATCGATATCAATGGGAAAAGTGATAGCAATGCTGATTCGTTGACCGAAGCCAGGCGCCTCTACTAGACTAATTTACACCGTGATAAATACAGACATCATTTCAACACTTAGTTATTGACACTCGACACTGTTTCTATTGAACTATATGTTAATCGATAACGCATCAATATGTCTTCATTGATTAAAAACAATGAAACTACTGATTGAAATCATTCATGCCAATATGGAATGGCGCAGATGGAAACAAAACCTTTCATGTGGACGCTGCAGCAAACCTAGATAGACACTAATATTATAAAGGCAAAAGTTTGTATGTATTCATGTGTGTCACGCTAAAACAGCTGGATGGTTTTGGAATAAGTTTTGCATACGGGTAGACCATGTCCTGGAATAGGACATAAGATCTTTTATACCGGTAGTATGTTTCAGAAGCTAGCAGTGGCAGGCTATAGGATGGCAAAATGGCAAAATCAAAGCTATTGTACAAAATTTATTAAAATTAAAATATCACAACATGACGATTTAGAGGCCCCGTCCTATTTATTTGCCACGGGGCCTCAGATATAGTTACAGTTACACCACTGGAAGCTCTAAAGTACTCTATAAAACAAACTTAGAACAAACCATTACGTGTCATTGGTCCAACATATTTTAATTTGCGACTTTTGTTTGTGCAGCTAGATTAAACAACCGGATTGTACCTAAACGTACGAGTATATATGTAGCTACTACTGGCAGATGCTCACGATCAAGATTCATTTGTTTGTTTTTCGTACGTTTGTACCTGCGTGTGCCTACTAATAAAGTCGCTGGCGATAGGTGACAGGTGACGAGCAATCCTACAATCTCGTAAGTTTCATACAATATTTTTCAGCTGTAGATATTAAATAGCATCTGGTGCGAAAATACGGCATTTGTCGTTTCTGTAAAATATGTATGATTGTCAGTTTGTTATATTGAGTTACTACAGGTTACGGTAATGTTTATTTGAATGTTATGATAAAAATATATAAAATCGGAAAATTACCGATTTACTTTTTACGCTCTTGGGCGGAGCCGGAGATAGTGTCAGACCTTTACTGACTAAAAACCCACTCCTGTTCCTTCATTGCCTTTGTCCCAGGGCCCCGAGTTTCGCTTTCACACTACCCGTGGCCTCAGTAGGCTTCGACCCTGCTGAGCCACCCTAATAAATAAGTACTTAATGGTTTTAACTTATTTCTTCTTATTTACTTTAGAATGCATAACAATGTATGCTAATAACCTCGACAAAACGGTACATTTTGTCACAGAACTGGTAATTCTGGGTTCTCGAGATTTATGACTATGTACCGTATTAGCATTTGAACGACACAACATCTCTTATTCAGGGTTTCAGGGCCGACCTACCTACGTCAAACTCGGTTAATGCTGAAAGAAGATTTATCTTCTTAATCAGTGCTCAGTGCAACTTTTGTATGACGTCAATAGAATAATTTCGTTTCATCTAGAGTTATTCACAGCTCACATTTTGTTAATAGCAGCGATGAAATTCAAATAAGTGTAACATAAAACCCGGCTGAGGCAATTCAAGATACAGACGCGATGCGCAGCGTGTTTGCGTTCCTGTTGTTTTATTTTTACTTTCGTCAATTAAGAAGCACTTAGAGCAAAGTACATAAATTGACTGTCATTCCATGAGACGAGTCCTACACCTATGGATAAGGTCACTAGGAAGGATCATCATATTGTTTTTTACTGAACAGTTATTTTTTTATCCTAACTTTTTTCACTAATTTACTAATGACTAACTCTCTAATTATTAAAGGCATCAGGAGTTCCCAAACTGTGCGTAGCGATGCCCCTGGGCGTCGCGAAGCTGTCCCAGGGGCGTCGTAAACTGGAAAGCTAAGTTTACACGATCTTAAAACTGGGATCTAATAAAGACGATGAAATCCAAGTTTAGAACAGTGTATCCGAACTCCCAAGAATATTCTACTGTAAGTACTTACTGACAGTTTTGAAAATTCTATTAACGGTTGTAGCGTAATATATGTACGTAAGTGGCATAAAGGCGGTCACAAAAAAAAAAAAAAAAATAGAAAAAAAATTAAAGTAGTTATTTCAAAATTTTAGTTTTGATTTCAGTAGTAGAGTGGTTGAGTAGTCGGCAGTCATCCGTCGTATTCATTTTATCTTCTGTGCTACTAAACGAAAGTATTTTTTTACAAGGAAATCGCAAATAAATACAACAATAAATGGGAGGCATCGTATGAAAAAGATTTTGGGAACCCCTGGTCTAAGCATTGATAAACTTCAAATATTTGTGTCAATTAGAGTTTTCAGGAAAATTCACACCATCAGTTGGCGCCACTTAGCCGAGAGGTCTTCTACTTTTGAAAACGTATAATGAAGTTGACGTTCAACGTTTGACGTTGACGTTGATGTCTAATTAATGTCACTCATTAACATAAGCGTTTTGACAGGTGTTTGAACCTGACGACTCAATGCTGCCACCTGGTGAACGTCTTTTAGAAAACCGTCCTTTGACAGCAAAGTCAACTACCTATCAGGTTGATTTTGGGTCATTCAAATATGTATTTGATGTGCTTATGATTTCTAAAATTGATTTACGCAGCTTATTTAGTGTCTGTTTGTAGTTAGTGTAATAACTGGAATGCTAAGAGGTCTATTATTAACCCGTACTTACATATTTATACACTGAGTGGAATATTGTGAAATCTTTTTGAATGTGTTGTTGACACTAAATAGCTACTAAATTTTTCAAATATTTTTTTGATTCTTGATCACAAACTTAATCTTTCGAATACCTTAATTAGAGACACAATAGAAAGACAATGAGAGAGCGAACGGCGTTTGCTTGGGGTTTAATGAATTAACATAAATAAAAAAATATTTTTTTGGAGTTTTCATAAAAATTGCTACCTATAAAAAAATGTGGAAATATCTTCCGTTTATATTTTGTCCACTAAGTTTCACTATAATTATGACAGCTGATTTAGAACTGTTCAAGATTACGTAAAAGTTACACTTAAAATGCATCGTCGCGCGTCGTCGAAATATGCAAACTGCTAATATTGTTTAATTATATTATGTAACTTTAAACTGCGATAACTTCTGTTTGACTTAGAAATATAATAAGTTAACTTTATATTTAAGGCAAGTTATTCCTCTTTCAAAATATGTTATGCTGTTGTTGCTTTGGGCTTTGTTTTTTCAGTAATATCGCCGTATTTACAAACATTTTTGTTTGAAATCTAAGAAAATTCATTTTATGATAACTTGATCCGCCCGGCTTTGCAGGAGCAAATTATATACATAAACCTTGCTCGTTTGTCGTTTTCTATTAGTGGAATGAAAACCGCATCAGAATCCGTTTCGTAATTTAGGGGAGTTAGCGGATCAACAGGAAGACAGATGCGGGAAGACCTTGATTTATAAATATAAATACTTTGGGAAGATTTATTTTTTGATGTTGTTGTGTTATCCAATAAAGTCATTGGATGATTTCACCGGTCTAGGGTGGAGCAAGAGGCCATGTCAGACTTATCTATGTCCTTGCAGTTACAGTTACAGTTGCCCTTTACGTTCCAGGACTGCGGTTTCCTTGACGGAGAAACAATCAAATGGTCTAGTCCCGAAAAATATCTCGGGTTGTTGTGGGTAGATGACAAACTTACGTGGATACTGCACATCGATCATGTCAAAACAAAACTAACGTCACTATTAAGAGCGGTACGAAAAATTAGAAACTGTATACCGAACTAAGTACGAAAAATTATATATAACTTTCTAGTAAAATCTGACTTTGAATATTTAATTGAGATATGGGGATCAGCCACTAAATTTAATTTAAATTTATTACAAAGAATACAAAACAAAATTATCAAAATACTATTTCATTATAACTATCTGTACCCAACAAAAAAGCTATATGAAAAAACAAACCTAATAAATCTCAAACAAGTTTACATATTTTACACTTGCATTCTCATAAAAAAAATCAATACGAATTCTTTGCAATCAGACATTCAACTACGTAAAAAGACAACAACATACAAACCTAGAAGTAAAAACAAGTTTCAACTAATGACTGTACGCGCACGAACTAATTACGGCAAAAAAACAATACTTTTTGAAGGAGCACGGTTGTTTAATGATTTACCCGAAGATTTAAAGAAGTGTGAAAATATTAATATGTTTAAATTTAAATTAAAAAAACCGGCCAAGAGCGTGTCGGGCCACGCTCAGTGTAGGGTTCCGTAGTTTCCCGTCCGTCACAATAAGTGTCACAATAAGTGTCCCCAATCAAGAGTTAATGAACGACAGATAACGAGCAAGAATAAATCCACCAATGCCAACGAGAGACCAACCGAACAATTCGACAATAATAATAACTCATACCCGTCCCGACCCCATCAACTCAGGAAAAACTTAACAGCGCGAAGTAGCCCAAAGTGCGGCCCTATCTCTCGGGAAATTGGGTTACTAATGTATACAAACTGGGCGGGTTATGTATGTTGGGTTTTCGTAGATAATTCTGGATTGCGTGAACCTATTTTAATAATTATTTTTATTTAAAAGAAGAAACGTTCAGGATAATAAAATATGTAAATTAAGTTAAAAAAATGCTAATTTAAAGCTAGGTTGCTAGGTTAAATTACAAACTTAGTTCAGAAATTATTTTGTACAACTCTTCAAAAACTGTTCAACCTATCAAGTACATCTTAACTAATAAATATTATAACTTAATAAAAATTTAAACAAATTGAAAATAATATTATGTACAAACTGGTAGAAAAAGAACTCATAGGGCATCAAAAAATTCGTCCACCTATCAAGTTCAAAATAATTTTCCTAGAAAGTCTTTATAAAGTTCTACTTTTGAGATTTTTTTCATATTTTCTAAACTTATGGTTTAAAAGTAAGACTACACATTTTTTTTTACTTTTGGAGCGATTATTTCCGAAAATATTCTCATTATCGAAAAATGATTTTAGTAAACCCCTACTCATTTTTAAATACCTATGCAACAATACACGTTAGGGATGAAATGAAAAAAATAATCACTCTCCACTTTACGTGTAGGGGGGTACCTTAATAAAACATTTTTTACCACTTTTTATTTTTCCACTTTGTCGGCGTGATTGATATACATATTGGTACCAAATTTCAGCTTTCTAGTGCTAACGATCACTGAGATTATCCGCGGACGGACAGACAGACAGACTTGGCGAAACTAAAATGGTTCTTAGTTGACTACGGAACTCTAAAAAATATGTATATACTCTATAACGTCACCAACACACCAGATGCGAATATTACAATACTTATAATAGAAGCTATTTGTAGGTACATATTTCATTTTAAGTGAACTGTAATAAATAAATTGTTCGTATGAGAAAGAATTCTTTAAACCTAAATTTACTGTGGCCCGAGCGGGATACTAAATTGCAAGATGAGAGTTTCAATTTTTTATGAATGCAAAGATACAATGATCAAAGATTTTTTTTTTTTAATTATTTGGTATTTATTTTTCATATTTTTTAAATTATTGTAGTTCTAGAAAAAGCGAACAAAATTAAAATTGAAGCTACCAAGTAAATATTATTTATTGTATGAAGTAGAAATCTTTACTACAAATATCTTTCTCTGTACTTTCAAAGTTGATTGTTGTTCTCGAGATTAACAAATTTTGATGTATAAACTTTTTTATTTAAGATCTTAACAATCCAATCGAAAAAGTTTTATGAATATCCATTCGGTGGAAACGGGATCCGAGGTTTTAGCATTTTTATCTCTTACGGCACTCCAATAAGACGAGTAATCTCCGAAACGTCTTACTAATTAGAAAGAAATGGAAGCCTTTGCTTCACGACGACTGACGCGATGAATTGTCTTGCAAACATTACTCGACACTTTACTGAAGGTCCTATTTAGTAGTTGTTACTATAACAATGGTGGTATTTATCTTTTGCTAGTTAGGTTTTATTTCATCATTAGCTTCTGCCAGCGACTACAGCGACGCGTGAAATTCGGTTTTTCGATACTTAACCGTTTCATCCCCTTAGGAACTGAATTTTGGAAAATTCTTTCCTATTTTTTTGTATATGTTTACGGCTAATAGCCGAAGTGCGGCTACAACTACTTTTAGCCGGCTACAGCTAGGTGCAGCCGATCATGTTCTCGGATTAATTAAAAAAAAAAAAAACAACAAACTCTCCATGTGGTAGTATGTTGAAAGAATGTCTATCACTTATTTGAACAACATAAACTTGAACGGCACTTCGCGTATTAGCCGTAACATATACATCATAAATGGAATGTCTGTGCAAAGTTTCAACTTTCAACATTCTAGATCCAAGGATTTGGGCTGGCGTTGATGAGTCTGTGAGAGAGTCAGATTTTTGCCTTTTGTATATACACCCATATTTTTTTAATAGATACAAAAAAGGGGCTCTATCCGTACCCGTTACCGATCATATATGTGTTGTCAAAAGTAAAAAAAAAACGAAATCCCAAAATTGTCCTCGAAAATTTGTCAAAACTAGTAAATTCTTAATTGAATCAATCTATATACGAGTATATAAAAAAAAAATCACAAGGTTTCCTTTTATGACGCAAGCGAGTACTAAGAGAGGATTTTCCAAAATTCTCTCCCTAAGAGGATGGAATGGAGGTCCAAAATTTGTATGGAGAAACCTACTTTCACGCGGGCGAAGCCGCTGGCAGAAGCTAGTAACAACAATTCAATAACAATTGCTACGAAAATACTACGCGCAGTGTTTTTCCATTTTTATTGCCATTCATTATAGCCTTATATAATTATATTTAATAATATTTTTTTTACCATAAATTGAGTGACATTTTGGGATATAAACAAACGCTCATAACTTTGCTGTTTATTAATATTACTTATTGAGACTTTACTTCAATGATAACATGACCTTTTCTAATAAGCCTTTAAGTATTAATAGTGCTATTTTAAAATAAGTGGTGTATGGGTTTTGGAAAAATGTCTTAATAAATATGTATAGAAGTAGGTACGTCTTTGAATTTAGCAACTGTTAGGGATCTTCATATTATGGGAGTCTTTAGAACATATAATTTAATTTTACTACGGTCGCTAAATGCCATAATTAAAGCCAGATGACTCACGTAGACTTTAGGAATGTTACAAAATTATTATAAGTTCCTCCATAAACATATCTCCCGAGTTTGAAAGTTACTTTTGTAATGTTCAAACATTGTGAGAGCTGAAACTTGTTGAAATCTGAAGTACCTAAAGTCTAAATATTTTACTGAAGATAATATTTAATTAGTTATACGAAATTTAAAACAATTAAGCAATGTTTGAAGTATTTACATGTACCTACGTTACAGTTTGAAGTTAATTAATTGAACCCTGGTTAGGGAGTTCTTTTGTAAAAACAATAAGTACTTTTTGAATCTTGACCTCGCCGTAGGTATCTTTAGTATGGGCGGCTGTCTGAGGAGCGGATTTTTCTTACGAGCAGGCTTACGAATTCCTAAATTAAAGTTAGTTTGATCGTTTTAGTGTTTTTTTTTTTGTGAAGTCGGTAATTTTGTTTTGTATTTTTTTTCAATTTAACGTTACCAATCCCGTAGTAACTGGATATTATACTAAAATTAAAATAAATAAATAACTCGATAAAGAAAAAAAAAATATTACACTATATTATATATGTCTCGCATCCATCGTACTCCTGCAACCGTTACCAGGTCATCGGTCCACCTTGTAGGAGGCCTTCCAACGCTACGTCTTCCGGTACGTGGTCGCCATTCCAGAACCTTTCGGCCCCAACGGCCATCCGATGGATGCGAGACGCACAGGACCGTTCATTGTGGCGGCACTTGGGGGAGGCCTATGTCCAGCAGTGGACGTCTTTCGGCTGAAATGATGATGATGATGATGATTATATATGTAGGTATTTCGAGATATATTACTAAATGAGGTACGTTTAAGCGAATTAAAACATTTGTTTTAAGCGTATGTACGTGATTATGTGTTGAATTGACAAAAAAGACTCGATGAAAAGTACTATTTATCTCCTAGAATTCACACGCGATGCAGTGAAGTGTGAAATGCCAATAAAGCGAGGTTCATATCGATTTCGATGTCAATTATGTGCGCGATCGGTCACTTGTTCGGCTTATCGGCTGCTGATAATATAACATTAGCGTGTAGGGGCTTTCATTCACCACCTACTTAACGAGACGCAGAAAATAACACCAAAAACATGTTATTTTCTGCACAATAATTGATCGAAAAAGGATGGAATTTGAACTTTTGAAACACGATCAAATCAGTCCTATCCTACTGTGTATTTTAGGAGATTCCTAGTAATTATTATGACATAATGTTTTTTTTGGGAGGTGGGAACACATCTAATGACTTCTCGCGCTCTAGGTTGCAGTGAGAGGGCGTGTCAGACTTTTACTGACTAAAACAGACCAGTTTTCCTCAGTTGCCTTTGCCTGCTAGTAACCTAATTGTTTTCTATATTGTCCTCTGTTTTTCGTTTGGCATCACAATAAATTGTAAATAAATGTATAATCTAAGTTAGCAACCAAGCGGTAATCTGGCATCTGTGTTGTAAATGTTGTGTTTACTTGTAACTAGCATTTAAATTAGAAATACACCTAAGATTTGGATATGTGATGTGGGTGAACCTAAATATATAAAATAAGTTGCCCTTTGCGTTCTAAGACCACGGGTTTTCTTTTTAGAAATTCCCTACGGCCCTAGCGGGTGTGATAATATATGTATATTATAATGCCGCTGTCCGTATTTAACTAAAAGATTCTACATAGACCCTGTCCTCTGTTACTCTACTTATGCAGGGAGGTATGGTTAAGTTTCTGCGTACCCTATGGGATTTTTACCACGTGTGACGTGAGTTTACGTATGTGTAGGCATATGGTTCGCGTAGTAGTTTGTATGTATTTGTGCAACCTTAGGGAGGTATTAAATAAGTTCTTCGGTTCTGGGTGCAGCGAGAGGGAGTGTCAGAGAGCCAGGTACAGCAGCGGCAGGCGCGGACGGCAGCGGGGGAGGGAGTGGGTAAAACCGACCCGCGCATATCGTGGTGACTCTTTCAAACAATACCGCAGTCCCGGCAGGCATTGCCGTTAGCCGGCCCCATCGGTTTTGCTTACATCTCTTTCATGTGTGCATGGAACTTAATGCGCCATCGACCTCGGCTACTCATTGCTCTGTCTGCCCGCAAGCCCGCACTTACAGTGGCCTTCCGCCTGAGTCCCTACACGAGCTCTTAATGCGATCCATTTTACGACCTAAACTGTTAAAGGGATGAAGCTATTAAGGTATATGGCTCAATCCCTTTTTCTCACTTGTACGCCTAACGTCATGGTAAAGCTCCTGGTCGTCTCCTGCGGTGGCCGGATAGCTTCTCCCTCACGCTTTCCGCCGCCCCTTTCACTAACATAGTAATTACTGCTTCGAAGAAGAAGGGGACTGCTTCCCATGCCCTTTCGCTCCGTAATTACCATGGGGGCTCATAAAGCCCGTATGTTTTTTTTTATGTGTGTTACCTCAGAACTCCATCGTTTACGGACCGATTTGCAAATTTTTTGTTTTTGGGAGTATGCTTTCCAATTGGTCCCGTTTTTTCAGAATCCAATTCTGATGAGTGGATCCATGAGGAATCGAGGCAACTCTTCAAATATTATAGGCAACCTTAAACTGATTTTGGTATTTTCATCGAGAACATAAGCACTTACAGTCAAAAAGTAATATTTGATGAAGTGGAACTGATAAAGAAGACCAGAAATGGCTAACGGAACTTCATACTTACATAGATATCACAATGAAGATAGTTAAGCGACTATGACTATGCAAATAAATAAATGATTCTGAATAGTTATGTTGAAAATGGTATTATTTATTTATTTATTATATCCTTTATTGTACACCAATATAAATATTAAAAGAAACTAAACTAAAACACATACGAACATACAATGGGCGGCCTCAACGAAGTGACCTGATGATGATGATGGAGCCGGAAGGTGGAAGGTAGACACAGGAACTTAATAATAAAACAATGCAAATAACTTTAATTTCGCAAGTCTGTGTTGAATAAGAAACAAACAATACCGAGAAACACCGACTTCCGAAATTAAAGTTATTATTGATCTTTTTAGTGTTATTTTTTTAAGATGTGCAATCATCAGTGACTCCTCTCGCTCTAGGGTGTGTCAGACTTTTACTGACTAAAACCACGCCTTGTTACTTCTTCGCCTTACGTTCCAGGACCCCGAGTTTCCCTTTCGAAAGTTAACCCATTGCCCTGGTAGGTTTTCGCCCTGTTGGGCCCCTATAGTTTTGCTGACATGTCTTTGATTATGCACCGTCGACGACTTGTGCGCGGTCCGGACGGTTACCGGACGGCGGTGCTCATAAAGCCTACGTACCAAAAATGAGACCAAAAGTATCGATTATTTATGCTATCCAAGAACTGATGGTGACAGCTGAAACGACCGTGACTGCAATGCTGTCGGCCATGCTAATACAGCCACTCAATGCTACGCCGATATATCTGATGGCAACGGAATACACAATTAGATGTATGAGGAAACACTAACAGATATTCAAATAAACTGTGAAAAATAAACGATAGGTCGAATGGTTTCTAGAATCTACTAACGTTAGTAGGTCATTGACTTGAATTATTGGAAAAGTTAAGCACAAACATGGCCGTTTGAGTTTAGGAGATCCACTATTCTGTAGGAAAAGCTCGATTAAGAAACAACAAACCGAGAGCAATAAACATAAAGATATATGTACTGTGACATTGACTTGTTTGTTTACGGGTTAGTAACGACTTTCGACTGATGGTCGAATTAGTGGTTTATTTGTTAACAATAAAACCCCCGCTGTGGCGCAATTAACAGCCTTTGAGAAACAACATCGCCTAAATTGTCATTCAGAACATGCCTAAAACTAGCTATCTCCTGCGGCTTCGTTCTCGTAACCTATTATTACACAGAAACCGTATATTTTTTTTCCCGGAATAAAAAAGCTTACGACGTTCAGAATGATATGATGTGTATCTTTGTACTTCCAAAGTGCTCCGGCAAAGAAAAAACTTTACTACTGTATCTATACTATTAGGTACGTACACTATCTATACTAATAAGCCGGTCTGGCAAACGTTGTTCTGTCGTATAAATTGTGAAAGGAATAGGTATATAGGAATGTAAATAATGTAGACGCTCGTATTGTATTCCCTTTATAAAGTTAAGGGGCCAATTAATTATTAGAATGAGCATTTCTAGGGCTAGCGCTTTGGGAATTAAAACTACCGTTAATGAGATGTTCTTAGTAGGTTTCCTCAAATGTCAAGTGATATAGTTACTAGAGAAAAGATAATGAATTTGCTGGCGATTTTTAAATAGTTGACCTATAATGGTGTTTTTTTTAAGTTGTCAACACAAATAGATTTAGACGCAATTTAAAATTATATTATTTAGAAATGTTTTAAGTACATTTAAGTATGTCTAGAGACTCACCGACCCCACAGTCAAACCATTGCAATGGTTTTGTGGGGCTTATCTTATAATTTACTTACTTTTTTTGGAATAAAGATAAATAAATAAATAAAAAATAATAATAATCTAATGACTTCTCGAGGAAGTGTCAGACGTTTATTGATTAAAACTATACCTATGTATGTTCCTTCAGTTGCCATTTGCTTATAAGGACTACGGGTTTCTCTTTCAGAAGTCGACCCATTGCCCCAGTAGGCTTCAGCCCTGCTGGACCATGTGGTTTTGATGACATCTGTTTGAGGCACGCGTGGAATACTACACTCCTTTGACGATTCGGGCTCGGTCTGGACGGTTACTGGACGGCCGGAAGAAGAACTACCCGTTGCTTATCGTCCCACAATCCCACGCCTACGGTGGCTGGTAGTCGACGGCGGGATCTCGGCGGCTGGTGCGTGAGGTTGTCCGTTTTCTCAAGCATGCGGCCACTGGATTATGGCGTGTCCAGAGCTATATGGTTCTGATGCACGTGTTCGTGAACGGGCGCTGGTAGTTCATCTGTCAGATTCATATTCCGTCTTTATCTACTTATCTTGCGAAAGCTGCAGGATTGTTCGAAAGACCGCGGTGAGGGCCCTGGAACGTCAAAGGCAGCTGAAGGAATACGGATAGGCATTAGTCCGTAAAAGTCTGACCCTTCCTCTCGCTCCAGCCAGAGCAGGAGAAGAAATTCCATGATTTCCGTGCAAAAAAAAGATTTATGAAGAAGACCGCAACTTTATAAGTTTTATGAAAAGGGTTACTTTATGCTGTAATAACTTTCGATTGACTTGGAATTATGGGTTCAAATAAACTTTCTATATGTAGACTTAATGCTTTGATCGATATTAGTTATATAATACACATTTATGACACGATTATCGTGTAATTAAGGTCAATTTGGAATATGAGTTCCAACGTGGAAACAATGTATACAGACTTAGAACTGCTAAAGAATGAGCTGTCTATTTTTGTTTCAAAAAGGTTCTTTCGATAAAGAAATTACTCCACAAATAACCCTTCTCTGGACGATTACGTAATAAAATTTCGATAAAATAAATCCATTTAACCAATAAAATACAACGTTTAGAGTTGATATTGTTCCTTTTCAAACGCAATGTTTTAACGTTAGAACTCAACTTATAAAAAAAGAACCCTCATCTTTTAAGGTTTGCTTGTAAATATGGTGATGTAATAGAATACAACTAATAATATACATATTAATATCGAATAAGCAAATTTGAATTTAGAATCAAACTTAAGCCGAAGTTATAAAAAAAAACGGTAATTCCAACAATTTTTTTTTTTAATTTTGTATTTACATTGTTCTCACATGTAGAAGCAACACAAATAATGTAAGCAAGAACGTGCACGATTATAAAAAGTGCACACAGTTTTTATAGAGTTTCGTGCACGTTCTTTTCTTTACAGATCTGCTCTATAAAATGTGTAATTAGCTGCATCTTTCTTATTGCACGATTTCTTGACAATTCCAGAAGTAAATGATTTATTCAAATAAATGTTTAGAAAGAAGTTTCACGTTTACGGTATGTCACATTTTTTTAAGATTCCGTTGAAATATTCAATACATCATCTTCCAGCTTTTATCTTCCTGTGTAAGTTATTTTAGGAAAAAGACGTTTTTATGATGGCCGTAAGTGGGACAGCCATCTATCATTACCCTGTGTACGTTCCGCCTCTTATGAACTGTCTAAAAAAAGGTTCCTTTAATGGCAGTGAAGGTAAGGGGAGATTAAAGTGGCTTATATGGCTAGGTTTTATTCAAATCTATCCAAACCTTCAGGAAGGTATATGAAGTTCGCTATTTGTAAAGGAATCTTAAGTCTGTACCAATAAGGAAGATAAATAAAAGTATGTAATAAGATCAGTCCTCATTTATTTGGCTTGTTGAAAGTACTATTATTGGGGTATTACAGCTAAAACAGAAGTTTTGGTCACTTTCAAAGTGAGTTTCGTGAACAAAAATAAATTCATAGAACTGCTCGCTCTAGTGGTCGGCAAAAAATTGTACTGGCCTTTTTTTAGGTTCTTTTTTTTATTGGGTGGGAAAATCATCTTATGACAAATCACGCTCTTGGGCGGAGCGCGAGATAGTGTCAGACTTTTACTGACTAAAAACCCACTCCTGTTCCTTCTTTGCCTTCGTCCAAGGGCCCCGGGTTTCACTTTCACAGTACCCGTGGCCCCAGTAGGCTTCGACCCTCCTGGGTCCCTACGATTTACTCACATCTCCTTGAGGCGCGCGTGGAACAGTACGCGCCGTCGATGACTTGGGCTCGGTCCGGACGGTTATCGGACGGTCGCAAGCCCGCGCCTACGGTGGCCGGAAATCGGGATCGGAATCCCGGCGGCGGTTGGGGCTTGAGGACCCACACGCGATCGGCCGTCTCCTTTGCTAACAATACTGGCCCTGGCCACCATGACCTGTACCAAGGCCCGGTGCGAGAGATCGCCGCCGCCGATCGCCCCCACGAGGACACGGCTTTGGTCTGCCCAAGCGGGGTACACCTCCACCGTGTGCTCCACGGTGTCCTCCGGGCGGTCCACACAGTGACGACACCCGGGTGTCGCTTCCGCACGAATCCGGTGCAGGAACTTCCCGAACTTACTGTGTTCTGTGAGAATCTGCGCCATGCGAAAGGTGAGGACGCCGTGAGGTCTTTTCAACCACGCCTCAAGGACCCCCCTTAAAAATAATGTTATAGTATATTAAATAAATATATCTGTAGTATTAATAGTAATAGTAGCAAATCGTGATTCGGATCTTATCAAATTCTGACACTAGTGTTTATATTTTTAAAAAGATTTTTTTAAATATAAAATTACTAGCTGTACCTCGCGGTTTCACCCACAACTTTGGTTACTGCTCCATTCCTATTGGTTTTAGCGTAATGTAAAGTATTCTTCGATAAATGGGTTATCCAACGCTAAAAGAATTTTTAATTCAAACCAGTAGTTTTTGAGATTAGCGCGATCAACCAAATAAACTCTTCAGTTTCATAATATTAGTCTATATGTTAACGACTATCTGTATAATCCGGTAGATATTCTATAGAATGCCATAAGTACGATAAGCTAACGGAGCTCGTGGACCTGCGCGAGTTCCTATTTCAGTCTGTAGGGTTTAGTGGGGCCTAACATGAAGGGGATGACGAGAATTCGTTCACTGATTTTGCTCGCTGGCTCACTCACTCACTCACTCAATCACGTTGCTCACTCTGGACCTGTCAAACCCTTCGAACCTAACGTACCTAAGTTATAAAATTCTGCTGAAATAATTATTTTCTGTTGAACGAATATATATATATATATATAAACACTGCGTTATTCATTCTAGTGTACCGATGTGGTCACCTAATTTTGTAAAACCTTACGTAGTCACAGGGTAGTGCTGCAACAGACCTTTTAGGGTCCCAATGTTGTTATCCTTACCATATTAATTCCATTTCAGCAATATTGTTTGTTTTATGTATTATTGGTTTTTAAGGGTTCTCGGTACACCGAGATACAGCCTCGAATTAGTCAAATTGTAACTACAATTTTATGTGTTTCTGTGTAGTAATTAGTAATTTAAATGTTCAGGTAGGTTATAAACTTAAATAAATGGTAGAGTTTAGTGTACAATTATGTTAATCGTTTGAGATTGTTACTGTGAATTAATGTAACTAGTTTAAGGGATGAAAACAGCCCTAAAACGTTTGAGAGATGTTACGCTTCATAATTCAAAGCCGTATTATGTGGAAACAGTATTGATGATCTATTTATAGTAACGGGATATCTATATAATTATATAGGGTGTCCGAAAATTTACGCAAGATTTGAATTAACCTTTTGAATGTCTTATGTTACACAGTTCGACATAAGCAATTGTCTTTCTATTGTGTCTCTAAATACGGCATACAAAGAGTTAAATAGAAAACACAGTTTTTGGTCTTTTGATTGTGATTTTTTTATTGAATCATAAACTAAAGGCTGTCCCAAAATTAACGCAAGATTTAAATTTGCCGCCATTTGTGTAGTAAAGTGTTGGCAACACAAAAAAAAAACTGTGTTTTCTATTTAATTTTGGGACAACCTATATAAAAGGAGAAACTGATTGACTGGCATATCAACATACAGCCGAAATTACAGAGCCTAGGAGCGTGAAATTTTGCACAAGGTTTTCTTTCAAGACGTAGACGAGCACTAAGAGAGTATTTTCCAAAATTCACCCTCTAAGGGGATGAAACGGGAGTCCAGGAGTCCAAAGTTTGTATAGAGAAACTTACTAACGCGGGCGAAGCCGCTGGTGCTACCATAAACACTTTCAACAATATTAAGTACTTTAAACTCTCAACTCGTGGCTGAAACCATATCAGCCACTCGAAGTGATTTGTCCAGTTCAGTTAAGTGGAACTTAAACTCTATATAACAGTTCAAGTAAATCCTTAAACCCTTTAAACCGCCGTACCAAATAACGGTACTAGTTAATCCAACAGATACACGTTAATCTCGCCATACAGCGGGATTTGGACGGTGTCGAAACTTTCCAGCGTCCTGTTTGTACTAATGGCCACTTATCATTTGCGTTGTTAAACGTTTATCAACGATAGCCGCTGATAGCGTTCTCTGGTGTGTTATGAATATAATGTAAAAGCTAATAACCCGTGAAATTGCGCTCAAATTAGCATTTCCCGACCTTTCTAGAACTTATAGTGGATATTATGTTTGGTAATAGTGAAGGTTATAAATAAGCTTTCTACCTTGTTATTGTTGTGTAAATGTTTTTTAAAACTTACTTACAAAATAAATATCATTTATTATTAGTTTTGATAATTCAGTTTGAGACGGTTACTGATGGTTTGTCGGAGTTATTATTGGTTAGGAGGTAGTGTTGCAACAGAATTCTGCGTCCGCTTCTGCAGAAGTTTCGCAAGCTTTTTCACTTCCGTTTCCGATTTTGGTTCCGCAAACTTTATAACAGAACTCTTAACAGAAGAATACAACAAGGAGCGTGGGGGTGGGGGGCGACGACTGGACGACACGATGAAAAAGGCGTGGAGGGGATTGTTTGTTTCGTTTTTCTGTTGCCATATTATTATTATATTACTTACCAGCCCCCCAAGTGTAGCCAGGGAGCAATTATATAGCGGAGCTGTAAAAACAGCCAAATTATTTTTTATTAAATATAATTTTGACTGGCCTGTTGGTCTAGTGGTTAGTGGCGCTGACTGCTATGCCAGAGGTCGTGGGTTCGATTCCCACCCAGGACAAATGTTTGTGTGATGAGCACGATCATTTGTTCTGTGTCTGGGTGTAATTTATCTATAATATGTATTTATTTAGAAATATATAAGTATGTTTATCAGTTGTCTAGTACTCATAACACAAGCTCTGCTTAGCTTGAGACTAGACGGCGTTGTGTGATGGTTGTGTGAATATTATATATTATATTATTATAATTTACTTCTGTTTAATTTCGAGTTCTTATAATTTGTAAATAAACTAGAAAACGCAAATTTAATTATACAAATCTTAAAAAATAAATTTGTTTTTTTTTTATATAATACATTTAGTTAAGTAATAAAATGATATTTTATGCAGACGCTTTGGTTTATAGTAAGCTTGAACTTCAAGGAAGGGTATAAAATACTTTTCATTTGGCTTCGATTTCGATTTCACATCGCCAATAACCGACATTAAAACAGATATAGAAATTTTCCATTACTGTAAATATCCGGAAGAAAATACCATTACATTTTTAACGAATTTATTTATGTATTCATAGGTTTTTAGGTACACGAGGGCTCGATATAATTCGTATGTCGCGGTTGATTTACTCTCGTAATATTTTATCGGATATGGCCGGCCCAACATCATATCAGCTGCTTTAATGTGCTATGAGAGAAACACAATATTATAAAGGCGAAACTTTGTTAGTATGTGTTTTTTAGTTCTTCATTCTCGAACAGCTGAACGGATTTCTATGAAACTTGGTACATGGGTAGACTATGTCCTGGAATAGCAGCTTTTTGTCCTTTAGTACTACTTTGTCCTGTTTTATCGAAATAGTGTAAGTATTGTACTGTCGTTGTATTGTTATTTTTAACATTAAACCATTAGGGATAAAGGACGCTCTACTTGGATGCCTAAAGTATTACCTACTAGCTGTTTCCCCGGGGTTCACCCACGTCATTGGTTACTGCTCTGCTCCCGTGGGTTGTAGCGTAGTATTATAAAGCATATAGCTTTTATCGAGGAATAGGCTATCCAACACTAAAATAATTTTTAATTCGATCCAGCAATTCCTGAGATTTATTCAATTTATTTAGAGCGCGTTCAAACAAACAAATTGACTCTTAAATTTCATAAAATTAGCACTATCTTCAGTTAATGTGACCGTAAGCGGTCATGACCAGTGAAAAGCATTTTATTTTAGTGATGAAGAGGAAGCTTTACTTTTAGTAACCTTATTTGAGACCCAGCACTTTTGGATGACAAACCTTTTTTATTTTGTTTTCGTGCGGAAACCTTCAATAGGTGCCTCGACTTTTGGGGAAAAGACCAGGGAGAGTGGGATTTTTACCTTACTAAAACCACCCCGGTGATCACCATCAGCACATGGAAGACGGCCCGTGATCTCTTAAAAGACCACCCCGAAGTGTGTGCGAAGGGATGTGCCCTAACAGGCTTTGTACAGAGGGGGTCCTCTGAACAACGCCTGTTAGGGCACATCCCTGAGGAGACTGTCAGAAGTCTCCCCTTAGCCTCGTTGTGAATGACATATAACACGAAGTTCATGGAGTATTAAAGTTTACACCGTTTTTCAGTATTAGTTCAGATTAAAGACAAAAAACTTTGATGAAATCGGTTGACTGTCGTTCGAACTGAGCGTTTCAGTGAAAAAATTATGCACGGGAACTTTTCTCTGCGCTTGCGAGTTTCGGATTATCTTTTTAACCATTTGTCCAATTAGAATCCAGTAAAAAGGAAAAAAACAGATACATATTTAGTAATTGTGCCGACAAACCTGCTTATTTTGATATAACGATTAATAAATTGTTGATAATATGACAGTTAAACATCATCTGACGATTTTAATGATTTTCTATTGCATTTCTTAAATCATGATATCTCTCGAATGGAATGTCCAAATTGAATTATTCAAAAATTATTACATAGGCACTAAATGAGACTTAATTATAAAGTAATTTATATTGATAAGGATTAATACCAAGGTACCAATAAAGTTACTTTTCTAGAGGCGGCGATAAAATTTAGTTTTAAAATTGAAAATAGTAGATATTGTGACAGAACTATAATAATTAGACATATGGTGTTGCAACTTTTTTTGTAGATAATAACGTGCTCTGCAAAGCTGTAGAACATAATTTTGTTCTATCATCAATTGTTTTTGCAGCGCACGCGATGTACGGAAATTTATAGGTAATCGATTTACACCTTGGGTTTTCTTATTGCAGTTTTAGTAAGGAACCCCACTGTTTTTTTTAATATCAAATATAGCTTATGTTACTTGGTGATAAAGTAGCATTCTGAAGAAAATAATAATTTTTAAAATCAGTCCATTAGTTATTGTGTTTATTCATTACAAACAAAAATTCAAATCTTTTCTCAATAGAATGTTAGATGTATAGATATATCTCATTTTACTAGAGATTAAGAGACTAAAAAGATAATTATGGCCGGCCCAATATGTTATCAGCTGGTTTAATGTGTTACGACAGAATTAGCTCTACTTGGATGCCTCTCATTAAATCTTATCTCAATTGAAGGAACGTAAGTAGGTAGGTAAGTCTAACACGCCCCTTTTGCTCCACTCTAAAGCGAGAGAAGTCATTTGATGACCTTCCACCTCGAAAAAAAAACTTTCCTGAAGCTGTCGATATTCAAATATGTAAATAGCACACCCTCAAAAGAAGGACCTTCCTGTAATTTATCTTTGTGGCATTTCGTCGTTTCAGTTAAGTACACAGTCTGTCATGAAACGTTTTACTTGAAAACATTGTAACAAAACCCTTTTGTATTTCCAACTCGTAATGCCTATAAGTTAAACCAACGTCAAGCCTGTCTTCCCCAAAGACTTTTTTTTTTCGGTGGGAAAATCATCGAATGATATCTTGCGCTCTTGGGTGGAGCGAGAGGGTGTGTCAGACTTTTGCTGACCAAATACCCACTCCTGTTCCTTCGTTGCCTTTATTACCAGGACCAAGTCTTCCTTTCAGAAGCAGACCCTTGGCCCCAGTAGGCTTCGACCCTGTTGGTCCCTTACTTTTTGCTGACATCTCCTTGAGGCGCGTGGAATAGTACTTGCCGTCGAGGACTTGGGCTCTTCCAAACGGTTACCAGACGATCGGACGGCGAGGCCCGCGCCTACGGTGGCCGGAAATCGGTGTCGGGATCCTAACGGCTGGGGCGTGAGAGCCGCGTCCTCGCTCCCCAAAGACTTAGGCAGAGGTTTGTACATAGGTCCAAACCTCTTTCTCTCTTTCTATAGGTAGTTCTAATAAGTCCTGTAGAGCAAAATTTCGCCAGATAATATGATTTAGTCCCATGGATAGGTAGGTATGGTAGAGGAGACGCAATGAAACGCTTCTCTGCAGTTAATTATTAGCATAAATTGTTTTAAATACTATTTATATAAACTTTTTCTCCACCTATCTGCTTAGTAGCCGTCCTGACGTCGGTGATATTACAAATCAATCTTCTTTTTTCCCATAAAATATCAACACCTATGCTATATAAACCTTAAAAATTATCATTACTTTGCAAGATAATAAGTCACAGCCGTATGCGACCTCTTCAGATGTCACAGTATATGTATAGATAGATGGTGAGTTTACTGGCATCAACTGGGAAATCCAGTTTTCGGTCTGCTACTGAAAGATTCTAGAAGGAAAACCCTTACAAGCCTTTGCCCGACCCGGGAATTGAACCCAAGATTTCAGTAACAGCGATAGCAACCAGTAAACCAACGTGGCAGTCCGCCTTTTCCAATAGATACAACATTAGGTATAATTAAAGTTTCCCATTAGAGATTTTTAGTTTACCTACTACGAGCATCTTGCCGGTAAAAGTTAATTAAAATCAAACATACTGACAAACTACACGATCTAATGTTATATAAAGTTCGCTTTTAAGAGCTGATGTAGAAAAGTTGGCAACTGCTCCGGAAAGAAATTTAATACAGCCAGGAGCTGACATGGCACCGTGAGTAGGTGGGTTGGTACATAGCTATATAGGAGTACAGGCAGGTAATCGAGAGAGCACGGCAAGCACGATATAACTATGTACACAGAATAAACAGGTGCAGAGGTCTCACTACAAATGTAGCCTAAAATTTGTCTGAATTAAGATTTCCTGGAAAATAAAAGTTTAGTTTTTATCATCATCATCATCTTATAGGTTGTTCGAAAGAGTTACGGTGGCCATGGAACGCAAAAGGCAACTGAAGGAACACAGGTAGGTTTTAGTTAGCAAAAGTCTGACACTCTTTCGCTCCACCTATTGCGGTGAGAAGTTACATGCTGAAATTATCAAATAAAAAAAAATGGGTTTTATTTTCTAACTCTCACAATATTTTTGATTGCCTAAAATGTAGTGTATAATGGAAGTTATTCTTGAAATTGTTGCTATTCACATGCATTATGCTTATCCTATCCATTTTTTCATTAGGTATTTTTTTTGCTTTCTTTACTTTCATACCTACAACATGACTTGTACCATGACGTTTAAAGTAAGATTGTTTCATTCTTATTTCCAGTGTGGGTAAGAGATGGCGCTAGACAACCTATATAGCTCTGTCTCTTACCCACACTGAAATAAGAATGAAACAATCTTACTTTGAACGTCATGGTAACCCCGCTTACCTAATAATCTAAAACACAAAGAAAAATGAAACATCTAATCGTGGGCTGGAGTAACGCTTCGTTGCTAACCTTATCGCCTTATCGTTTCCATTCAAATCATTCTGGCTCATTCCTTTGAGCGTTCTGTACCCTATTTATGCTGTGATAGCCCGTAGCATCGCCTTACAAGTTTAGAAACCTGCAGTTTCAGATTGGCCATCGGGGTTAATTTGTCAGACCAAACTTTAAAGTCGTAACAAGTTGGATTGCGTTTGACGGTATAATTTCATTGTTTTATCTCTATCTAATCTGGCGGAAAGGAAATGTATTTGCAAGATAATGGGTCAAGCAATTGTAGTCAATTGAAGGGAATGGGTTATTATTGTGGACGTTTAGCAATCTAATTTTGTTCAACTGCAGTGTTCGAACCCGACATTACAAAAAACATCGGTATGAGTATTGGATGTGATAAGTTATCACATCATCACAAATACCTAGGGCCTATTGATTGATTGATTAGTATTTACCTTCAAATAATGAAGGGCAAAGAATCTATTTCCGCTAGTAAAATGTGACTTTACATGGCGCGAATGTCAGCAGCGCCTACCTACGAATAGAAGGTCGCAGTTTTGTTGTGTGTTTGTAATTTGTAACACACCAGCGTAATTAAAACCACCGGTTTAATTGACAGTAATAATTAGTTAACACGCGATTATCTGGTTTATAATTAGTTAGATCGAGTTCAACTAAGCAACAAACTGTTTTCCGATACGGAATTCGGATTTCCTTGATGGCATTATAATTTATTAGGCTTTACCAATAACTTTTGGAATGCGGCGGTAAAAAACAGTTAATGGGCCAAGGGCTTTGCCCCGTTATAATGCCAGTCAGGTATTTATGTGTTTCTGATAAGAGAACCACTCGACTAACTAATGAAGGAGACATGAGTTTATCTGTTTACGACTAACTACGAGGGCTGCGGGAACGTTTGAAAGAGTTACTTAGCTAGCCTTAGAACACAAAGGGCAAATTAATGAACATAAGCGGGTTTTAGTTAGTTATATTCTGGCAAACTCTCTCGCTCCACCCTAGTGCGATAAAGTCGTTTGTTGATTCTCACCTCAAAAAAAAATACTAACACCCATCGAAACTTCTACCAGGAAAATAGTATAAACAAATGAGCCATGACCGTATGACGAATCCCGCTCATTTGTTATTTGGTTCAGTCTATTGAAAAGTGGCATTGAATAGTGTTGTATGTATAGCTCTCAGATGATATACTTACATAGTTGTGAGTTTTGTATGACTGACCGAGAATGGTGCACTGCGGTATGGAGCAGATGTTGTGAACTTGAGATGAAATCTGCATATTTTCATTGTTTGTCGAAACGCTTCATTATAACTTGTATAGGTGCTTATTTGAACAGTTCCATCTTCGTGTTTAAATGGTTGCTGCTTGCGTTTTTATTTCATACAAGATGTTATATACTCTTAAAAGATTTTTTCTTGATTTAGAGCAAAAAAAAAGTAAATCAAACAAAAACAAGTTTAATTATTCTTCGGCATGACGGCATGCCTTTTTTCAAAGGCACCATGAATTCATTTCCTGTTCGTGAGAAGCAAAACCACAAAGAGTATCTAAACAGAAAAGAATAAAGTGAGCCATCGACAATGAAATAAGAAAGAGTACACATGTAATAGAGTAGTCACGTATTCTTTGTAGTCCTCGCATAAATCATATGCTTAGTGCGGAACAATGAGCGCTAATAATGTCACCATCTACATAACAAAACAGGGGTTGTAAACTATGGTACACAAATGGAAATGTTTGCGAACGCATGCCCATCTATGTGTGCCATAAGATGTTATCTAAACTTACATGTTTTCATAACAATAGCTCTTAAAACTACTTTATATGCAATTTACTTGTTATGTCTCTAAATTGTAAAGGAAAAGTTTGAATTGATGTCGGCTTGGTCGGGGTAACTTCGTACGGCAGAGATTGAACACAATTTGGCTGCTATAAAACTCTGCTGATGTTCTAATTATAAATATAATCGGGACTTCGGGAGTTTTTGCCGGGAATTTTTCAAGTGAAGTTCAGTAGCTGTTTTAATTATTCGCAAGTTTATTCCTCGTAGATGTTGTGATGTAAAACTGGTGTAGTTTCCTATCTCAAGTGCACAACTAAACGATAATATCGTCTTTACGACTTTAAGACCTCTTATGTGTCACTTTTGGCAAAATCACTTTTTTCCGCCAGCCTTTTTAATATTTTGAAGATTTATTGAATGCAATCTTACTTCTTTTAATTACTGATTTTAAATTCAACTAACAATAGCAAAATTAAAAGCAGGAAATCATGCGGCTGATACCTATTTTTTTTTGTGGTAGTTGGTTTCATTATATTTGTTTCAGTAGACGGTTTTTATCGATTTTTTCATAAAGTTGAATTTTACACTTAAGAGGTAGCGGCCATATGATTTCCTGCTTTTAATTCTGCTATTGTTAGTTGAATTTAAAAGTAGTATGATAGTAAAAAAAATAACAGTTTACCTTAAACTACCTTTAAATAGTAGTTTAAATGTAAAAGCAGTATTTTATTAGGAAGCACATTGTTGATCTTGAAATTGGTAAACAAATGACGAATCGTCGTATACACATGAGAGTTTTTGCATACGATAAAACTTCAAAATATTAAAAAAGGTGGCGTAAAAAAAGTGATTTTTCCAAAAGTGAGTCATAAGAGGTTTTAAAGTCACAACGACGATATGCAGAATATTGAAATAAACGCGATCTCGCTAAAATGGTGCTGAGAATTTTATTGTAGTATTGACTATGCCTCGAGATATTACAATGTGTTACATCCGAATGCTTATAGAAAATAAAATTAATGCATTAAAAAACAACGTAAAAAATGTATCGGTAATCGTTGAATCATTTCAAAATATCAAAACATTACTTCCATTTCGTTTGCCATGGTAATTGTGACAATGAATACTGATTGGATCGCGATAGATACCTATTTCGTTTAACTTTATTAAACTTTTGAATTGTTTACCAATTTCGAAATTAAATTGTGTAGGACGATATCTTTTGAGGTTGTTTGTGTTTTATTGGATGAACTCGTGTATAAAGAGCTAAGAGCAAACAATTGAGGTTACACAATGAATAAATTTTCTATTGTGTGAGAGTTATTAATTTATCTATGTTACTAAATGGTACCTAGTTATTTACTACATGTTTAAAACTCATTGGTGTAATGTCACATCGGAGAAAAGTTTTTAGTCTCTAGTGGAGTCGGTAGCCATCTTTAAAAACGCGCGCCCATGCACAAGATGTGCTATGAAGCGCGAAAATGTTTTGACGCTTGAGTGTTAGATTGTGGTTTGGAAGATCAAGTTGGATCTTGGAAAAAATATTGGAATAAGTTTGGTGACGCAAACCCGTCGCTTAGACATAATTTATGGTTGGTTAGTTTTACAAGTGATTTGTGACTATCTTATCTATTAAGTTGTATAACCGTAATGACTGCCAGGGGATCCAAGAATGCTGAAGATATTAAGGAAAATAGTCATTTACCCGACAGATTATTGACTTAAACTAAATCAATGTTATTAAAATACTTAATAATCTTTTCGTAATTTTATGGTTTAAGATATTGATGAGCACCTGACAAGCACATTTATTTTGTCGTAAGAGTACCATTTTATGAGTTTCTTTGTTATATTTTTTGTGGCCGTTTTACCTTGCCTACGAAGTCGCCTCACGTGAGCCACAAATCACGTAGGGATTTTAGGCCTCATATTGTTTTTTTGTTTGAAGATGTCACATAAGTTTTAGCTATGAAATTATTATTTTTATTTATTGGATGTTAATCCAGCCTTCAACCTGGTGGTTATAGTTCGCTAATTCACTAATGTTTAATATGCCTAATTCGTTCATCTTTAGTCATAAAACCCAGCCAGGTGCATTACTTTGTTCAATTTATTTCATCACTACTGCTCTCAAAGCGGTGAAGGAAAACATCGTGAGGAAATCGTCAAGTCCAAGAACTAAAAATTCGAAGAGATGTGACATCCATCAAACTACACTGGGCCCGGGTGGTGGTTTACGGCACATTCCCTCTCCTAGAGAGGAGGCCTGAGTCCCAGTAATGGGAACATTAAAAGGCTGTTTATGCTTATGCTTAGTCATAAATCTGCTATTTTCAATTTGTTTTTTTATTTTTAATAGGTTCGCGCTTGACCGCTATCTCACCTGATAGAAAGCTACGATGCGGTCGACGATGGTATCCTATTCACTCATGACTTAAAGATTCCCGGGTAGTAGCCATCAGGAAACACAGATTCCGGCAAGGAATTCCACTCCTTATCTCCTGTACGCACAATGAATGTGTTCTCAAAACGTTTCGTGCGTATAGGTGGGATGTCCACCATGTACCGGTAGCACATTGCCGTACGCCTTTTGGTCCGATGATGGAACGGGCTAGGCGGAATTAGGTTACAATGCCTAGAATAGGTCCAGGCGGCAAATTATCGACAAGAATAAGTAGTTAGGATTGCGACGCGAGGAAGGAATATGTCTATGGTTATTTGCAATACAGCAGGTATCGCAGGTGCATTGTCATTTCAGAGACAAAGGCAGTTGTGATGACTCCAATGACTCCCGAGGTCCTACCACAAGACGACCTCTGCTAAACTGTTAAAGGGATGGAGCTATATAAACTGCAGCGAAAATGAGTTTGGTGAAACCTATTACTTCTGACGAGCTTGTTCATTGAGTTCTTTACTTTGTTACTATAAAATCGTTTACACTTCGTGTTTGATCAGATGCTGCTTTTCTTATTTTTCACCCATCTAAGTTTGGCTTGATTATTTTGTATCGAATATATGGAAAAAAAAAAATTCATAATTATCGCTTGATAGCTTTCGTGTTTTGGTTGAGTATAGATGGAGTGGATCACGTGTTTTGTAACAAAAGTGAAAAAGTCTAATACGTATTATAAAGGATCTATTTCTGTTTTATTCATTCAAAAGAGAGTCTATTTAAAAAAAAAAGAGTTTTTGTTATTTCTAACGAGTTTCCTTCTTTTTATTTTTCTAGTTCCAATCTTGTTTTGGTGTTTCCAAACCGATTAATGGGAGTTATAAATGTCTTATTACTTTTTATCTTAGAAAAAATGTGTCGCCTAAAAGTCATTTAAGATATTTTTTTGTAGTTTTTAGGGTTCCTTTCCTCAAAAGAAAAAACGGAATCCTTATAGGATCACTTTGTTGTCCGTCCGCCTGTCAGTCTATCTGTCTGTCTGTCTGTCAAGACCCTTTATCTCGAGATCGCGTGAAGGTATCGAGTTGAAATTAAAATCATGTACTCAGGTCTGCGGTCTCTTGAAGCTGTGAAAAAATCAAACTTCTGAGTTAACGAAAAAAAAGATACGGCCGTTTGTGTGGCAAAAAACGTATATTTCGACACCCTCGAGGGTATCAAAATTCATAAGGTACCTACTTTCCGTTGACCTAAAATCCTGAAATTTGGTATGAAGCGAGGTCTTATAGCATAAGAATAGAAAAGAAATCTGAAAACTGTAAATTTGTAGTTACACCATAAAAAAAAACTTTATTTTGCGATTCGGAAAAATCTTTGTAACTCAATTCGGGAATTGAACTTTTTTATAGGTAAGTTTGTACAAAAATTAATAAAAATATCGTAGCGCAGTCATTCTCGCTAAATGTAGAACCAAGAAGGTTTTGATATAATTAGCCATTCATTCAGAGAATTAGGCTTTTGAGGATTAGACAATCAGGAAACTAGTTTTTTTTAAAATTGGCCTTTTTGCGACTCTGCTACCATTTTGAGAATAATTTTTTTCTTTCCTTTTGCTCCTTAACTCCTCTAACAACTAGACCACAACTAACCTTCGAAATATGTAATAGGAAAGACAAAATCATTTCACCTACATATTGTTTTTATGATACAACACTTATCATTCAGCCACATAATATGAGCAGCTCGTGGCTACAATAACAAGATTCAATAAAATATTCATGCCTCTTCTAACGATTCCGGAAAAAAATTTGCGACTTCTTTGATTTGGTTGGCTGATATTTTTCCTGTTTATCGAAGTTTATCGCGGATGTTTGTTTTTTTTTACATATCATAACAACCACGAGAATTATTACACTGTACTCCAAAAAGAAATTGGTTGATGTGATCCGAGTCCGGTCCACAGTGGGCACCACTGGAAGTTTCAATGTGGCTGTCGCTAAGGGTTGGCTCTCAGCCCTTACCTCTTCCAGATGATAATGGACTCTCTGACTTCGGACATTCAGGAAGAGGCTCCCTGGTCTGTGCTGTTTGCCGATGACATTGTGCTGGGATTGGCTTAAAGGTCCAGAACGGAGGTGTGGTGGCACTGATTGGAGATTGTTGGCCTGAAATTGAGTAGAATCAAAACGGAGTACTTCTTCTGCGATTTCGAAATTTTTATTGAAAGGTTATTCTTCCGAGTTGGTTCCATAGAAATATTGTTATGATCTGATCATGAACTTCGAAGATATGGAACAAAACTCCTCATAGAATCACAGAAGAACCGTCGTATCAAGTAAAATTGCTTTGTTTATACGTGTAGTCGATGAATGACGGAAAGAAGACCGGGAATATATCGAACTGATTTGATGATGAAGCCTGAAGTTAGGCATCGGAACTCAGTAATAAATTAATGTAATCTAACCGTGTTTGGGATTATTAGAATTGATTGTCGTTAGATGCGTTAAGGTATGGCTGAGGGGTACTTTTTAGTGGTGGTAGCATAACTAAAAAGTGTAAAATAAAAAACTTTTTACAAAAAAAATAATATAATCGACTTCAAAGTAAAAAAAAACAGTGAAAAGTGCAAAATAACTTTAATTTCGGAAGTCGGTGTTAAATAACAAAGAGACTAAACTATTATAGAAACACCGACTACCGAAAAAAAAGTTATTTTGCACTTTTCAGTGTTTTTTTTTTGCTTTGTAGTGGATTGTATTTTTTTGGTTTAAAGTTTTTATGGATATTCTAATCCTAATGTACAGTTTTATAAACGCTAGCTACCGGAGGTACGAGCAAATTTTGATTAATTCGTTTTGTTTCTTCATCCAAAACGTTGTGTACAAAAGCATGTTTGTGAAAACTTATTTCCTCTTTTCCTTATTAATTCAGAACCTCTACTACCGAAGTCACAAGAAATTCACTCGATTCATTTACACTGGTAATATAAAGGAGAAATCTTGTATGTGTGTGTTGTGTATGTTCGTTACTTCTTCACGCTCAAATGACGGAACGTGAAACTTAGCATACGGGTAGACCTTATCCTAGAATAGAACATAGGATAATTTTTATCAAGTATAAATTCCGTTTCTTTAGGATAATTTTTTACTGTGACGCGGGCAAAGCCACTGCCAGAAGCTAATGCTACCTAAACATCTCCTACCTGATGTTTCCTTCTATGTTCTCGAATGATCCGGAGTTCTTGATCACTATCACTTGATTCGTCATAGTCGTGATACTTATTGTGGTACATGACGACAAGAATTTTTGCACGATTACTCTGATTTTGAACACTAATTTTAATTATTGTCAACACATCACAACCATCGACACACTGCTATCCAAACTGAACCGAAATCGATCTGTGTTACACGTATATTAACTAATTAGATATTAATGATCATTAATGAAATTGCTGCTAATATATTTTTAATGCTTCATTTGTGTTATCACGATAAATTCACATTTTACAGCTGTTGGGCGAGCAATGGGTGGCTCGCCGTCCGACCGTCCGGTAACCGTCCGGACCGAGTCCAGGTTGTCGACGGCGCGTATTGTTCCACGCGCGCCTCAAGGAGATGTCAGCGACTGTAGGGGCCCAGCAGGGTCAGCCCTGGTACGAAAGGCAACGAAGGAACAGGAGTGGGTTTTTAGTCAGTAAAAGTCTGACACTATCTCCCGCTCCGCCCAAGAGCGGGGGATGTCATAAGATGATTTTCCCACCGGAAATAAAAACAGCTGTTTGAGCCCAACAGCTGTTATTTTTTTTTCCTTTTATCCTTATTAGAAGCAACTTTTTTTTTCTGGTTAAAACATTTCATTTACTGTTTTTACATTGAAAAAAAAATACATAATTGTCATTTAAATATATACTAAATAAAATAAAAAACCCTTAAAATCTAACTAAAATTAATCTAAAGTATGGTGTCGAAAAACTCCTCCGCGTCGCTGACGGCTGGTAATGCCAAAAGGCTAGCGGTATTGCTACGTTGTATGGCAATGCTTGTTCTCTGCCCATGGTAAAAGTCAGCCCTTAAGTCACGCAAAGTGTCACATACACTTCGCTTGACCTAAAGGCTAGTAACTTGAAGTTTGACTATTGTATTCCATGACAGACATCTCATAAAACTTGCATGAAAGCTGTCATTAATTATTGCAAGATATTACGTCATGTGCCATTCGAAACTTGCATCTTACATTAATTAAATGAGTCTATTTCTTGCAATAAGTTTCTAATATTCTTTAATCGAGAGAAAAAGCGACTCTTAGTTAAGGACGATCGAAAGAGCCAATAAAAGTGACTGCTTAGTATGTTTACCTTTGAGATGAAAGATAAGCAAATAAATTGTAATTGGATGTAACAAGAGCGGTAAAAAAACTGATTTCTTTTTGTTTGATAGTAAATAAAACTAGAGTATAATAGATGATCAAACGAACCTATCTGTGATCGATTATTGTTATACGTAGCTTCGTTCGAAAATATAATTAATTTGCCAAGCAGTTTCCGGACGGCACTCGGCAAACCAAACGCATCTTTAGAGCTCCTAAATCAAAAAAAAAAAAACAAAACGCACTGAATCCTGCTAAAGGCAGTCTTTATGATATCTATCATTCTCTTAGAGCTTGAGATAAATCTTAGTTTTGTTATGGTAGGCTAGGGAGAATTCCCTGTATCTTCAAATGAAACGAATTGTGTGTGAAATTGATACTGATCTTTGAATTTTTAATGTCATAGGGAAAAAACATTTTTCGAGGCTTTGTTTGTATGAAGTGCGGGTCTATTATAACTCTTCCTGTATCAATCAACTGGGAAAATTAGTTTCAACTTATCTATGCTATCGAAGCTGAGAAGAACAGATAGGGTAGTTTAATGAGTTCTCATCCCAACTGATTCTGTTCTGATTTAATTTTCTTATATCAATTGACTGACTGAGGCAATGATCTTTATATTAAACAAGGTAGCTTGGATTAGGAAACAGTTATTACACACGTTTTTATCTGGTTTTGGTTCATATTCCTTGAGTAGTCTATTTCCAAAATGTTACTTTTTTTGGAAGTTTTTCGGGTTACCTCAAAGGTGTGGGACAATAAACAAACTCATATTTTTATCTCGTAAACATCACGAGTCAGCTGATCGCGTGAATACATCTCGTGCAGCACCCGCGTCAATCGGTACAATAATTCGAAACCCATTTGACTTACAGTTTTCCACTGTATAATGTACTATAGTAAGTATGCTCAAGCAAAGCCTTTTGGGATGCCAAAAGGTATGAAACAAGAAAACAAGCTCGTATATTCATCTCGTAAACACCCCGAGAAGTTTGATCGCTTCAGTGCATCTCGTGTATTGCCCCCGTATATCAGTAAGTAGGTACAATAATTTGGGTTCAGTACGTGAAACTCTTACTTGATTGCATAATATAACAGATAAAATCTATTTCTATATCAGAAATCAAAGAATTAGTTTGAGATGGGACAGGGGTGACAGACTATGGTGTTGTCGTTTCATCCTTTTTTCAAACTATTCATCGAAGATAGTAAGTACTTCAATCTTTTTGTTAAGGCATACTTAATTACAAATTACATAATCGCTGTGCTCTTGTTTATTGACTTATATTGGTAAAAAAAACGTAAAGACTGACATTAGCTGGATTCGGCGCGTTTTGTTTTTTTGCTTTAAGAGAGTCCGTTTTCACTCGCTTATTTTCAACGTCGAGCATGGTTTAAAAGCTTGTTAGTTCATTTAACGCAATCCAACGCGATGTTTGACGTAAAGGCAACACGAAAAAAGAGAGACAACGCCTGAAAACTCTGTTAGTATTCGGTAATTCCGTGATTTACTCGAATGTTTTACAAAACTTGTTCCAGGAAATACGTGTTTTTTTTTAAACCTTTAAAAGTTTTTGAAAAGAATTGTCGTCATTCAGCATCTTGGTTAAATTTGCAAGACTTCTATTGTTATACATTTTTGACTTTTTTAAATTTTTGAGTAAATTATGAAGTGTCAAAGTTCAAGCAAAATAGCAGATTTTCAGAGGTCTTTACTGGATTAGTTTTACACAACTTTATAAACTGATTTCAATAGAAGTCTGGACAATATCCACAAGATACTGTGTTTCCAAAATATCTAATGAAAAATGTGTAATAACGTCATAATCGCGTAAGAGCAGTTGTATGAAAATCGTTGAAAATGTATGTCGAGTCGGATGCCCTTAAGAGCTCTAAAGATGCGTTTAATTTGCCGAATAGCGTCCGGAAGCTGCTTAGTAAATAAATTATATCTCCAAATGAAGCTTGCAGTACACTATCTAAAAGGTTATTTCGGTTTGCGAGGCCTCACTCGCGACTGAAAATGATTTGATCACGTCCATATTGAACCGGATTGTACCGCGGCGTATGATCTAGTTTTTCTCAATTACTGAGCCTATACGGTTCTATCTACATTCAAATCAAAGCAAAGTTTTATATTGAACGTGACATGAGGTAAGTGTTGAAATATTTATGGTACAGGGACCGGTTTTCTTGTCATAATTTATTTGTCTAGACTCAAGATACGAACTTTAATTAAAGGTTTTTTCCGGTGAAATCTGTGGCACAACACTCGCATTAATTTCATCTTATTAATTTATTTATATAGACACACCAACGACTAATCTACAAAATAATGCTAATAGGTAACCCTTACTACGGGATCTTGTGTAAAAAATCTCTTTTAGGGTCTATTAATCCTAAATAAATAGTTTTCTTTTGTTCAGTTGACCTTTCGCTCGTATCCACAATCAACCCATCAATTTTCTGCCTGTTTCTTATGTAAATGAGCTCTTTTTACCCGACTCCATTAGACAAGGTTGATTTATATATCTCGCTAGCTATGTATTTACCAATGACGGTTGATTTGACATTACAATCTCTGCCCGAGAACATCTTCTACGTATACTCGTGAGGACTCGTATTAGCATAATGACTTATTATTATTTCTTGATATTCAGGTACTACCTCATCTCGACTTGAAGTACTTACATAACAACTTGGAAAATGATTGTGTTGATAATGTATGTAGATTTGCTGTGTACCCCCGTAATTGATGACCTGTGTCCCTCTAATGGATTGTCAACTATGATTACATGTATTTTTGTAAGTTAACAATAACATTGTTGTTCTAGAGGTATCTAATGGACATAGGAATATTTTATGAATGGTATTTTGCTACTTATATTGAAATGTACTTTATATCTATAATAGAATATATGTTTTATTGTGTGTTGGTAAAATGGTTTTAAGGCGATTCTCATACGACAGGCGGTGAAGCGTTTTTAACGTCGGTACTGCGCGGCTTGACACTCAAGATTATATTATAGCACGTATTACTATGGGATAAGGGTGTGCTTGTGCAACCATTTTACCACAACTAGAAGCTTACATGCGCGGACAGGTGCGCTCATAGTTTCTCCGCGCTGCACACCACCACATTAATTATCCATCCATTTTTTCTTTCTCTTCTATGTTTTTTAAAAAACGTTGTCACTCACTAGAAATTTCTTCATTGCGTTTATAAATATAAACTCACCTAGGTACACAAATATAATAACACACACAGACAACCCTAAATCGTTTCCTTACGTTCAGTCCATCCAAAGGTTGTCTGTAAGAAATTGCTCTGTGCGATAAGACTATTATACCTACACTTATTTTTATAAATGTTTACCCTGCGTTAAGTTAAGGTGTGCAATCAGTGCAATAAATAATATAATAACACTTATACATAACATAAATGCACAAATAACAACTGTTTAAGAAGGACTGTGAACCGAACAGTTTTTATTTTTGCGAAAATGCTAGGTTCTTTTCAAAATATTGGATTTTTATAGAATAGAATAGGATAAAATAAAGTATATTGTATATCAAAAAAGTAACAAAACATATACACAAAACTATGTACGTTACGTACCTACATAGTTGTGTGTATAAGTTTTGTTACTTTTTTGATATACAATAGAGTTTACCCTATCCTATTCTATTCTATAAAAATCCAACATTTTGAAAAGACCCTAAGACTTTACGCAAAAATAAAACCTGTTCCGTTCACAATCATTCTTATCCAGCGACATAGGAGAACGAAGATGAATACGACGAGGCTTAGCTTAGATAATTCCAAATAATCCTTAAGAAAGAAATTACTTTTCCTAAGTAGATATTAAAAAGGACCGGTAATGTTTATGCTGATTTGAATTAAATTATCCTAAATGGGGGTTAACTTTGTAATTATTGTAATTACGTACCTACTTGAAAACTCGTTATTTAAACGGCTTATTAGAAAGTTTACTCCCTTTTCAAAGAGTACTCGCCTTGAAAAGCGAAATATTACGGACTAAAATTGCTAAATCAAAAATTATCTAGCTTTTTTTTTAAGGTGGGAAATCATCCTATGACTTCTCGCGTTCCGGGAGGAGCGGGAGAGCATACTTTTACTGACTATAACCACACCTGTGTTCTTCAATAACCCTTTGCATTCTAGGACTACGGGATTCCCTTTGCAGAAATTCTCCACGATCCTAGCTAGCGGGCATCGGCCCTGCTGAGCCCGTGCGATTTGCTGACATTTCTTTGAGGAGCGCGTGGTTAACTACGCGCTGTTGACAACTGGGCTCACTCCAGTTAATTACCGAACGGCCGGACGGCGAGCTACCCAGTGCTCGACGTATAAAAGTTGAATTTTCAAAAACTCTTTCGTAGTACTCGCCTGCATTATAAAAAGAAGCCTTGTGCAAACACGTTCCCTAGTTCACGTTCTAGACCCAGTAGATTCGGCTGTGCATTAATATGGCAATCAGTTTCTTCTTTTAAATATAGAAATACAATACAAAGAGTGTAACAATACCCCTGGTGTACGAATTAAATCTGTTAACGCTTATATTAACGCTGCCGACCATAATTCAACTTTAATAGTGCTTTCAGTGTTTTGTTTGGGGCAAAAAATATTGTGTGAAGTTATCCACCACCACCAGCTGTTCGCTGAATGGGTATGAATACGTGTCATGTCTGAAAACTTTAATTTGACTTTGGTCAACTTGGCAAGTGCACCAGAAGGTGAAGGATTTACTGACTTCTGCATGTGACCTACAAGGTAACGGCATTTTTTAGCAACTTGACCAAAAAGGACCATTTTTAAGACTAAATCTTTCATATCAACTTAAAATTCATGATGTGACTAGATATCCCAGTTCTCTACATGTTAAAAAATATTCTTTTAATAGACCCTTTCCGAATAAACTGCAATGCCCCAAAAATCAAAATAATTGAATAAAAGCTCTCTTCGTCTCCTATTATCGAGGCAAAAAAAGGAATCTTTCACAATTTTATTGAGGTTAAAATTCAAAACTTTATGATAGAAATATCATTTAGGAAAGATTTCTGATTGTTAGCGGAAGATTCAGATTACTGGATTGATGGATTATGCCGTCACAATAATTCGTTTCTGCTGTTTCAGCTCTAAATTAATACATTTCCTTATTGCTTCTTATTTCTGCCCTGCTAATTGCAAATGCAGTACTTGCAAAATGGCGCGGTTCGGAGGTAAACGCGTTAAACAAGTTTTTTGATATCTAAACAACAAGTCTTAGTTATATAATTTTAAAAGCATACCAAAAGAATAAGAAAATAATATTTTTATGTATACATAAGCCCCTTGAGATGTCATTTTTGCAAAAAAGAAAATATCCCAAAAATGTCGATTAATGCATTTACAATTAGTAGGGCAGATTTACGGAAACACACTTAATTAATTATTTTGATAAAAATGGACCAAATTATCCGTTATCGTCGAAATAGGCTTTGCTCGACGATACTGTTTTCTACCTCGCTACTTCTCTACTTCTAGACGCTCCCTGTTGTTCTCCTCATCGCATCCACTGTGGTCAAGTTGTCAACAGCCTCTGACACCACGATCTGTCATGTAGATGAAGTGCCGATCGCATAGCACGCGATTATTAACGACATCATCCGATGCGCTTTTGTCACCGTCCGTGTTCCGGTTGTATTGAAACCCCATGATATCTGGCACGAGACGATAGCAAGAGACCGGGACGATATGTCGTTATTTCCATGGAAGATGGGTAGGTAGGCGTTTAGTTTGGGATGCTACTTGTGTCGATACTCTTGCGCCATCTATCTAGCTCGTCGTAGTGTGCTGGTGCTGCTGCGGTTGCATAGAATTTCAAGAGGTGGAAATACAATAACTTTGTTAGAAGTTATATTTTTGAACCGTTTGGGGTTGAAACTCTCGGATCGTGGGGTCCGAGTTCACAAATTATACATATAAAGGCCTGTCTTAATGTCTTGTCGACACTTCCCGTGACCCAAGGTCTGGTTTTTACCTTGGACGCGTGGCAATGCCGCCAGTCTTTTGGGCAGATCACCAGTCGATAGCGATGCGGTGGAGTTTTTCGACGCCATATTTTAGTTTGTATTGGTTTTGGTTTTTTAATAATATTTTCTGGTTTTACTATAATTATAGTGGTATACGTCAATTGGATATAAATGAATAAATGAAGTTAATTTCACAGAGTGAAACCAGTGGGCTGAGCCAGTGCATAATAAAACAATTGGCTTGCATTGATAACAGTGCCCATCTATTTATAAAACCCAGCAGTGAAATAAATAAACGTAATCATTTTAGAGAGCAGTGGTGGCCGAGTGGTAACGGCCCTGACTTACGAGGTGTTTACTGCTCTCAAAACGGTGAAGGAAAACATCGTGAGAAAACCGGCATGTCCTAGAACCAAAAAATTCGAAGACGTGACATTCACCAACCCGCACTGGGCCCGCGTGGTGGATTATGGCCAATTCCCTTTTTTAGAGAGGAGACCTGAGTTCCAACAGTGGGAACATTATAAAGGCTGATTATGCTTATGCTTAATTTTTTTTTAAATAAAATAAATATTATTTCATATTTCATATTTCTGTCTTTGGAAATTGGAAATGTTGAGCTTACCCGTCATCGTAGTTGTCATAGTAGTATCCAGTCTATAGTAAGTCTCCTACACGTGTCGAGTACATTCGCATTTATTATTAATTTAATCAACACGTACAAGATAAGTACGATTGAATACGGAGTTAGCATCACCATATTTGGACCTGCCAAAAATTAGGATTTAAAATCTTTACGGTTTTGTCATCTTCAAACAATTGAGCGATACCTATTATAATTTTGTTTAGGTCTAGATGTTTTTAATGATTCTTGGTTATTATACTAATCGGGAGTCGTAGGGCGGCTCCCGCCACCATAGGTACGGGGTTGTGGATGGTGAGCAACGGGAAAACCAAGCCCGTGTCGACGGTGCATTATGTTCCCCGCGCACCTCAAAGTGATGTCAGCTTTTTTTTTTCTGTTACAATTTTGTATTTTTTTGTAGGTACATAATTTCCTCACCAAACTATTCAGTTTGATGTCGGGATACGTTCGCTTTTTAGGGTTCCTTACCTCAAAAGGAAAAAATGGTACTCTTATAGGATCACTTTGTTGTCCGTTTGTCTGTCTGTCAAGACCCTTTATCTCGGGAACTCGTGGAGGTATCGAATTGAAATTAAAACAATATAAGTACTCAAGCCTGCGGTCCCTTGAAGTTGTGAAAAAATCAAACTTCTGGGTTTACGTTTCCTGTGCTCTCAAAATGGTGAAGGAAAACATCATGAAGAAATGAAACGAAATGTCCTAGAACCAAAAATTTGAAGACATGTGATATTCACCAACCAGCACTGGGCCCGCGTGGTGGATTACGACAAATTCCCTCTCCTAGAGAGGAGGCCTGAGTCCCAACAGTGGGAACATTATAAGGCCGACTATGCTATGCTGGGTTAACAAAAAAAAAGATACGGTCATTTATTTATGTCGTAAAAAACATGTATTACGACACTCTCAAGGGAATTAAAATTCATAAGGTACTTCCCGTTGACCTAGAATCCTGAAATTTTGCATGAAGCAAGGCACAAGTACAGAAAAAAATCTGATACCTGTAAATTAGCAGTAAGGTCATAAAAAAAACGATTCGGAAAAATCTTCGTAACTCAACCAACTCGCACTTATCCGGATTTTTTATAATAAATACACAAATAAAGTTATGTTAACACAAGTCTACAAAATGTTGAGCACTTAGTGTGTAAAGTACACAAAGTACTCGCGCTACCTGGGCAATAGAAATTATAACCAATCTTTATTAGAATAAAGTTCATTCTACGCTGCCCAAGTAATGCGAACATTGATAGACACATCAAGCGAAGCGCTTGCTCTAAAAAAAAATATTATACCTACCTTACGAGAATACAAGTCCTCAGCTTTGACTTTAAAATGCCTTCTTTTTTCAAATCAAATCAAATCACTTTTATTTGTTAACACAGGTACAGAAATACAGATCTTATATTTGATGAAGAGAGCGTTGTTATGCCAAGAGGCTTACAAATATGGTGAGCCTCCAGTTCAATATTACAAATTGAAGTTTAAAAAATAAATGTATATGTTCAAACATATACATATTTTTTTAAAACTTACAGGTGCACCTGCAGGTTATACCATAATTATTGACATTTAAAAATATTATGTAGACGGGGACCGCTAGGGCCGACGCCTGCCAGGGATGCAGCCGGTTTGTTCGTAATAATTACCGCGGCTTAAAAGCAACTGAAAGAATACTGGAGGGAATCAGTAAAAGGTTAAACTCCCTCATGAAAAAAAATGAGCCCTTACATTTTAGTGCAGTTAACATTATTTACAGTACAACATTATTTTTACTATATGCGAAATCTGAATATAGTTAGTTCAGAATCAGGAACTGAATCAGTATCCAATAATTTTTACACCATGTTATAATTTTCTTCCAAAAATATTTAAAAAGGTCACAAGTTGAACACCATCGACCCAAAGTACAATAAAGGTCACGGCAGGTTATAGCGGGCATTAGGAGCCAGCGTGCAGCTGGAGCAAACAACCCCTTAGTCACTCGGCCGACTCGGTGACCAAATATTAGTGTTTAAGAAGCTCATAACTTTGTGATTTAACATGATAAAGTTATGAAATTTAGAACATAGATTCTTTACATAAAAATACTAGACACACGTTTCAGGTTTCGCATGTACTAAAAGTAATGTTGTATATGCCTTTATTTTTTCTGAAGGTTGGAATGTGGGATAGAGTTGAATAAATTCATCAAGATCCATTCTATTTTGAGACTTACAAGAAGTTTCTCACAGAAAAAGCCAATTACCTCAGGCGTTTAGGAGAACATATCATTTGTTATTTTATTTTTCTCAAAGATTGCGCTAAGTATAATCAAACTCTGTATTACGATTTTTTGCAAAGACGATACTGACAAGAATATCTTATTGTTTGGATTTACGCTCAACGCAAAATGGACAAATAATTATGGAGTTTGCAACTTTTTGCTAAATTCCTTGACCTTTCAAACATAATAATGACAGACAAAAACGTTTACGTACAATTTAATTTTAATACATTGTAACCATGTTGATATTGTTTTTATAGATAAAGACAACAATGTAGATAATTACGATTCTACGGTATATAGGCTAGGCATTACTTTACCCAAAAGCATAAATATAAATAAAACAATTATTTCATACAAAAATATTATTTTAGACAATTTTTTAATTTATTTATTTATTTTGTAAGTATGAGTTATTTGTTACTTGAAATAAATGAATAATTATAATAGAAAACATTATTTAGAACTAGAATAATACATAAATAATTAAAACTGGATATTAAAGTAGTCTATAAATTATAAACGGTCTACACTTTACAAATATTTTCGAAGAATTAAAGGCATCTTTATGCAGCTTTTTTTCGTAATTTATCTTGACTAAAATTATTTCAAGACCACAGCTGTTCCAAATTGAAATATTACTGTAGGTATTAAATATAATTTAATAGGTACGTATCCAAGATCATTCACTGCATAGAACTCTTGTATCGTTTGCCATTTTTCTCCATTCATAAATAACTACTCTTAATTATCAGTCGCCCAGAAAATATCGTCATTATAGCATATTTTAAGGATTTAAACTTTGCTAAAGTCAATACAACAACTTTTCAAATATTAAATGACGATTCTGTCTTACAACTAGTAAGTAAATTCGTAACTAAATTCGGGAATTGAACTGTTTTTTTCATAGGTAAGTTTGTATGGAATCCTCAGTGCACGAGTCCGACTCGCACTTGCTCGGTTTTTTTAACTTACTCAGGTAATGGCAACTTAATTTTAAGTGTTCTTTAATTGATACCATATTTAGTTCTTATCGACTTTTCTAAAATTGAGGCCATATTGATTGAGATGAAGGTAATCAAACAAACTAATATACGTCGCGGTCGTACAACACTTATTTAGCAACAAAGCATAAACAGGTCACTATTATTTTCATAAACCTCTTTAAAACAAATATCTGGTCTGTACTAATTTTAGTAAACATATAGTAATAAAAAGATATAATAATATTCCACAACTATAACACAACGCCGTCTAGTCTCAAGCTAAGCAGAGCTTGTGTTATGAGTACTAGACAACTGATAAACATATTTATATATTTCTAAATACATAAAATATTATAGATAAATTACACCCAGACACAGAACAAATGATCGTGCTCATCACACAAACATTTGTCCTGGGTGGGAATCGAACCCACGACCACCGGCACAGCAGTCAGGGCCAGTAACCACTAGACCAACAGGTCAGTCCAGTCAATTTTATCATTACCATCATTTTCCTGGCCTTGTCCTATGTTACTTGAAGTCGGCGCAAAGCGCAATAAATTCTTTTTAACCGACTACTAAAAAAAGGAGGAGGTTATCAATCGGTTGTATTCTATTTTTATTTAATTTTTTATGTTTGTTACTTCAGAACTCCGTCATTTATGGACTGATTTGCAATTTTTTTTTCCCCTAGGAAAATCTCTTAGGATATAATTCCAGACCGGTCCCATTTTTTTCAAAACCCAATTATAATGATGGGTTCCATGAGGAATCGTGATTATGGTATTTTTATCGAGGACTTAAGCTTTTACAGTCAAAAAGTAACATTTGATGAAGTGGAACTGATGAAGAAGACCAGAAATGGACAACGGAACTTCATAATCACATAGATATCACAATGAAGATAGTTAAGCGACTATGACAATACAAATAAGTAAATCGTTCTGAATAGTTATGTTGAAAACGGTATCATTGAAGTGATCTGATGATGATGATGGAGCCGGAAGATAGGCACCGGAACTCCGAAATAAATTCCGACTTTGCTAAAAAAAAAACTAAAACGATCCAAATAACTTTAATTTCGGAAGCCGGTGTTAAATAAGAAACAAACAATACCGAGAAACACCGACTGTAGAAATTAAAATTGTTTTGATGTGTTATTTTTGGTGAAGGCCCTTATATTTAAATTATCTTGCTAAACTGTATCTGTTATCCTAGTACTAAGCTTTTTTGAAATAAATTTTTATTATTATTATTTGTAAACAGTTTTGTATCTTCTGCCCAATAAACCGTTACCCTATCATTGACACTCATACCTGTCATATCACTCCTCATACAATCCATCCATCTTTTCTTTGGCCTCTCTCTACGCGTACTAATTGTACCGCGACTACAAAATAGTCTAAATTAGGATCTAAACCTAGTCATTAAACAACTATGGATGAAGAAACAATAGCTCTTTGTGTATCTTTAATTAACTTTGTGCTACCAGCTTTTATGTGCTAAATAGTGTATAATTTATTCGTTACCCTAATAGCTTTAGACGCATTTTGAACATTATCGACGTTAACACAGTGAGTTCTTTGTTGTTCGTTTTATGTGATAATTGTTTATGTGCCTGCGCAGGAGTCGGTGATCGTTAACGGAAGCTGATGTTTTGTATCTGTGGACTTGTGCGCACAGCGATAGCCCTATGTAAACGGAACTGCTATCGATCATGACATCAATGTTGTTGTTTATTTTACTCTCTTTGTGTTTTATTACGAAACCACTATATTTATGGGAATAAAAGTCTAGAATGACAAATTTCATGGGAACGTTCTACGGTGGTAACTGTTCTAAGTCCTAAGGGGTTACCATGACGTTCAAAGTAAGATTGTTTCATTGTTATTTCAGTGTGGGTAAGAGACAGAGCTATACAGGTTATCTAGCGCCATCTCTTACCCACACTAGAAATAAGAATAAAACAATCTTACTTTAAACGTCATGGTACAGGTCCTAATCTAGACCTTAGTCTACGCATGTTTCTGTCATGCAAATCTGTTTAGCAGTTTAGGCACGATTTATGAACAAACCTCCATATAGAGAGAACCAAGATTTTCACATTTACAATATTTTAGTAAGATTTATTTTATTATCTTATTTCTTTTGAGCATTTGTTAAAAACTGGTTTTGATGTCAAACAATTTTTATTTATGTGAGAACTTTATTTTCATAAATACCGAGTACAATTTTATGTAAAAGTTTAAATTTTATGTAGACGATCGAACTTGGAACTTAGTCAAGGAATAATTTAATTACGTAGAATTTCTTAAGGCGCGAGGAATGGCCCAAGGGTCCGGCGCGGTGGTTCGTGACTCTTAGCTACGGTTTGTACTGTTTCAATTATTCTCCAAGTAATAAATCTTTTATCATTCCGTTGGAAATTAGAGAGAATCAGATTTAAATGTTTAACTTTAAAATTCCTGATTATAATTTGAAAATACATTTTAACTGCAATATTGTTGCCTTAGCACGAAGAATCGCCAAACTTAAGTGGTAATGGGCAGGGCACATTGCTCGCAGAACGGATGGCCGTTGGGGCCGAAAGGTTCTGGAGTGGCGACCGCGTACCGGAAGACGCAGTGTTGGAAGCCTCCCTACAAGGTGGACCGATGACCTGGTGAAGGTTGCGGGAATCCGATGGATGCGAGACGCACAGGACCGTTCTTTGTGGCGACATTTGCGGGAGGCCTATGTCCAGCAGTGGACGTCTGTCGGCTGAAATGATGATGATGGTGATTGTTGCCTAGGCAAAGTAGAGGAAATACCATCAACTTTGCCTGGCCATTTCGAAGGTAATTTCTCAGACATTGTGAAGTAAAACCTATAATGGACTGTTTTAATTGGAGCATAAGGTTTTGAGTTGCATTTCTTATTTACATGTCACATACGTTTTTTTACTATTTAAATTTCAAAAATGTATGATGATACTTGATGAAGATGATACAAAAAAAAAACGAATTGTGCTTATGAAAACAGTACCAAGAAACTGCTCTGATGATGAAGCCAAAAGGTAGGCTCGTGAGTTTTATTCGCAGCCGTGTTTTTTTTTAACGGTTTATTGGAATTTCACTTTGGCTAGAAATGATTTTAATTTATTGTTATATTTATTGTATGAATATATTCTATAGGTAACCTTATTATTATAGAACTGGCACACTATTAAGGTTGAGCTATAGCACAATTAAACAGTGAAATTAAAAAAAAAACCATTTTACAAAAAAGCATCGTGAGGAAACCGGCATGTCCTAGAACCAAAAATTCGACGACTTGTGACGTTCACCAACCCGCACTGGGCCCGCGTGGTGGATTACGGTCCATTCCCTCTCCTTGAGAGGAGGCCTGAGTACCAGCAGTTGGAACATTGAAAGGCTGATTATGTTACATTATGTAACAAATATATATATATATCTTTTATATTGGAAGTCAGTGTTAAATAACTATAAAAGGTTTTTTTTACTTAAAGTGCATATGATTACAATCATGACCAATGTGAATAACTACCATCTTTGAAGTATATTTCAAAGAAGCGAAGACTTGATCTTAAGCTGACTGATCTGATTTCATAAAACAATATGTATAAGAAATGGTTGTCGCATTGTCATTTAGCTTTTGTTTAATTAAAGTTTATTGAAGCCTTTGAATTAAAGTTTGTTGAACGCACGTTTCATTCACACAGTGGCCAGCAATGACCCTTACAAAACTTCAAACCTCACGCGCCGTGAGCCGTGAGTTCAGAAATCGGGCTAGTGCGTGAGACCATTTGAAGGACAAATAAAAGTTTATAAATGGAAATCGACATATAGATTCTTACCTACCAGAACAAAACAGAAATAGAACCCGACCCGCCTTAACTGATGACGATACTAAATCAACTAGCCAAATAGTCATAAGAATATTAAGAGCTTAGACCAAATCTGTCTTGGCTAAGATTGGGTATATTATAATGGCACGTTATAAGACATTTTGTGCTAAAAGAAGATTCAAACTTATTAAGAAATATTTTAGACGTATATAAGAAATCCTTATAAAACATTACACAGAATAAAGGTATTATAAGTGCACATTATAAGGGTAATTGCCTTTGATCATTATTTATACTTATTAAGGCTTGTTAGAAGTGTATTCGTTCTTATTAGTATCAGCAATAAGTGTTCTATTAGACATTTGCTCTTATTAAAGCTTTGTAAACAACTGCTCTAGAACAAATCAAACCGTGTAATTTGTCTTATTTAAATCAAATTAAAGAGTTGAATAATTTTTAACCTTTCGAATATCGTAATTAGAGACACAATAGAAAGACAATTAGAGAGCGAAAGCGTTCGTTTGGGGTTTAATTAATAAAATACATTCATAAGAATATTTGATCTTCCAAGAGTCTTATGGCATTCTTTATTAAGGATACCCTTAATAACTGATTTAACATAAATGTTACTGTAAAAACTGGATCTTCAAAAATAGAAGCAATTGAAAAGAAGTGGAGCATATTGAATTTGGTAATAGTATCACCTAATTCCGCCAAGCCCGTTCTATCATCGGACTACAAGACGTACGGCGATGCGCCATTGGTATATGGTGGAGATCCCACCCATACGCACAATTTGGGAACACATTCACTTTAGGTACAGCTAAGGAGTGGTATTCCCTGCCATAGTTTATGTTTCCTAATAACTACAACCTGTGGATGCTAAACTCAAGAGTGAATACCTAGGTTACTTCTAGGCAAGCGTGCTCCACCGTCAACCACATCGTGGTTTGCTATCGTTATCGTTTGCGAGATCGTGGACCAGCGCGAGCTTATTAAAAATAAATAAAATATTAAAATAAAAAATCGTTTATCAATGGGGTCGGTTGTCATTGCAAGCGCAAGGTAGGACAAAATTAAAACTAAGTAGGTAGAATATTTGCCGACAATACAACATTATGAACATTATTATAATGGACGTATCATTTACCAGGATATTTCTTACGTCCTTTCAATGACTCCTTATTAACGTCAATAATGTGACACTAAAATGTATTCTTATTAGGTTTCCTAATCGCCTCTCAGTTTCTGTACCTACGACGCGACGCAAAGGAAAAAGCAATTTTGTTTCTCATTGTTTTATTACGAAAAAGTATCTAATTAGATGTGAATTTATTAATTACGTCCCATTTACCTAAAATGAATGTTCATTATACAAGGTTTCTCTGTAAATTCGAGATGAAGACTGATGTTAAACATTCCTTATTCCTTTTGGAAATTATTATGTTATGTAAACTTTTGAAATGATATTATGTATAGTCTAAATGAATGAAATAACATATTGACTATTTTGATTATTTGTAAAGATGTGCCGACTAGTATGACTAGTCGACTAGCTGGCTCTAGTCGGTCGTAAAAAGGCCAACATTTGACTAAGCCGATCCTGGTTTCGGTGTTACTCGGTATTTCCTTGATGCTTCATTTACAGTTGATTCTCGCGCAAGTGGCAACCGCTATCTGCGTATCGGAAGCTTGGAACATGTTTTACTTTCCACTGTTTTTTGATTTTTACTTTTCTGCACAGACCGGTGTTTTTGTGTAATAAGTGAAGATAATACTGGTATTGTTCATTAAAATGACAGAGCTCAATTAAAATTTATTCATGTCAAAAAAACTGCTGAATGGGTTTTTTTAAGCCAGTTGGATACTGATTCCTGTAACGTCAAGTATATCCAGAGCCAAATCGATCGGTACTAGGACCGCCCTTGAGGAACATCAGGTACGACTACATGTTGCGCGGCGACCTCCCGACGAGGTCAGTGTGGTCTGTTACGCAAACGACACGCTGTTCCTGGCGCAGGGGGAGTTGCACCAGGCGGCGGCTGAACTAGCGACACGCGGGGTTGCAACAGTCGATGTGAGGATCCAGTGGTTAGGACTCGAAGTGAAACGACACAAGTCCGAGGCCAAGTGTTTTCATGGCCCTCGGAACGCGCCACCACCGGGTTTCCAAATAACGGTAAGAGGGGTTCGCATCGACGTCGGGTCAACGATGAAGTACCTGGGGCTCGTCCTCGACAATCGGTGGAACTTTGTGGAGCACTTTCGACGTCTGACTCCCAAACTGGAACGGACCGGAGCTGCCCTAAAGCGGCTCCAGCCCAACCTTGGGAGTCCAGATGCCTCCTGCCGGAGGCTCTACGCGGGAATTATTTGGCCCTTTACGGGGCGCCGGTGTGAGCGCCGTCACTGCAAAAGCGATAAGCGGGCCAATATTGAAAGCTTGCCAGAGGGTCATGGACATATGGATGGTACGGGGATACCGCACGGTTTCCCGCGAAGTAGCGAGCACCACCATGGGATTTGGAGGCAACAGTTCTTGTAAGCATGCACGATTTGCGCGTGGAGATGCAACGCCGGGGCGAAACTCCGCTGCCGCGCCAAGTCGAGGCATGGCGGACAGGTGTAGGTGTACAATTGGCGGCAGTGACCTCTCGCGTCGGGCCCTGGTTCGGGTTATGGTCCGAAGAGAGGATGAATAGCAGGCGGTGGCCTCCTTCTGCAAAGCAATAATGCTAGCGAAGGAGGAGGTCGCATGCGTGAGGGAACAAATGTCCTCACGCCCCAGCCGCCGAGATTCTGACCCCGACTACCAGCCACGGTAGACGCGGGCTTGCGGACTCCGAGCAATGGGTAGCTTGCCATCCGGCCGTCCGGTAATTGACCGAGCCCAGTCGTCAACAGCGCGTAGTGATCGACGCGCTCCTCAAAGAGATGTCAGCCAACCGTAGGGGCTCAAGCAGGGCCGATGCCCGCTAGCTATGACCGCGGGGAATTTCTGAAAAGGAAACCCGTAGTCCTAGAACGCAAAGAGCAACTGAAGGACACAGGTGTGGTTTTAGTCAGTAAAAGTCTGACACGCCCTCCCGCCCCGAATAAAGCGGCAGTAAAAATTTTTCACCGATAGAAAGCTGCTTTATTCCTGAGTAACGTAGGCTATATTTTATGTACATACAAAGAAACTGGATAGTCGGTCTTCTTTGCCGAATAGTTGCCGGCTACAGAATTCAGTCAGCGAGTAGTCGGCACATCTCTGTATATTTATAAGGCTCGTAACATACTCGTACATTTCAACTAGGCTAACGATATTCAATTTAATAAACGTAATTTTACATACGTACGTCGTACATTTATGTAAAACTTAATCGTTACTAACTCAAAATGAATGAATATTGCCCTAACACGTCTTTAGTTAGGTATTTATATTAAGGGAATATATGTTTATAGTCTGTCTACCAATTTCAAGAGACAGGAGCTTATAATTAGTCCAAATAGTAGTCTAGTCTTTAGAGAAACTTAGGCTCATTTTGAATGATTGTGTCTTCACCCTTATTTAGTTTGACATTTTCAATAAGAATATATGAATATCGAAGGAATGAAACAATTTGTCTGCTGCGGTTCCCGTCCGATTATAATTTAGGTATTTTCAAGGCTGAAGTAAATAGGCTCTAAATAAACCAGTGTGTTTCACCATCAACGATTGCATCACTGCTTACCATCAGGAGGGATCGCAGTCAAGCAATAGCTTATATCATATTGTTTGTGTGACCACAACGTATCTTCCGAGATTTGTTAATGTAGCTATTGTTGAATGTGTTGAGCTGCATGGTGCTGTATAAGCGTCATGTTCATGAACTTAATAAACTAGTGCGCCTGACCATCAATGATTGCATCTCCGCTTACCATCAGGTGGGATCGCAGTCAAACACTGGTTTATATCAATTAAAAATAATAATAAAAAAAGAACTGACGCTGTCAGTTGAGACTCGTCATCTTATAACTGCCAGGCTACTGACAGTTAAACGATACCCAGTCTGATCTGAGATGACTTTTTATATATTTTGAATTGTTTTTTTTTTAACTTTTTTCACATAATAGAATTTACAAGTCACTTACTCGAGATATTTGTAATATCATAACATTTTATAAAAGAAATGCCCATGGAATTTCTTGCATATTCATCTCCATAGAGTTCTCGCTTTGCAATGTGCAATTAGCATCATTTTTCTGATTGAGTTCTTTACAATTCAAAAGAGTCCGTAAAAAATTAGAAATAAATGGATCCGGATTAGATTTGATTACCCAGGACCAACTAGCAAGTCCCAATATTTTATCCCAGTATTTTCTATTATATTACATGACACGTACAGTGGGTTCTTGGAAAAGGCAGTGTTAAAAGACAAATTGTATGATGATCACCACCTTAAACAGACACATAAATTAATTTCACAAACCTACTGTTCCTACTAGCGCCATAGGTTGAGCGAAAGAGAACCCCGGGGCACTGGAACGAAGGCAAAAAAGGAACATAGGAGTGGGTTTTAGTCAGTAAAAGTCTGACACGACTTCCCGCTCCGCCCTAGACGAGATAAGTCATCACTAAAAAAAGCCTACTGTTCCCTTATTTATTGAAAAAATGTACTTAAAGCAACAGGTAATGAAGAAATAGCTTTTTCGTTGGAACCTAAAAGTTATTTTACGTAAATATTTGACTTCGAAAATATTTATTTAACCCTTGAAAGCTAAAGAAATAGGATGATAACAAGGTTAACTTTTACCCGGAAGGAGCACTCGCACCTTTGCTGAGCTATCCAATTATTGGGTTTCCGATGCCTCAGTGTTCGGGTTTAGAGAAAATTATCTAAATAATGGTAATTACACTAAAGAGACCACTTGGAAGTAACGCAAATATCTAATTTCAAATGACGTCATCGTCATACCGCCCCTTATTTAACGTCACACACTCAGCTACAAATTATAAACATGTACCTAGGGTTGCCATATCTCGGGTTACGACTCTTCTCACGAAAAAATCTCACGAAATTTCAAGATTTTTAGAATTTTCAATAAAATACAGCTTGCATTTTAAAGGTCTTTTTACCCAATCTTTTTTGCAAGAAGGATTATGTTTTTAATAAGAAGAAAAGTTAAATAAACTAAAAATATAATAATTATATTACCGGGGGTTTTTTTTTTGGGTGGGAAAATCATCTTATGAGATAGTGTCAGACTTTTACTGACTAAAAACCCACTCTTTTTCCTTCTTTGCCTTCGGCCACTACCGCCCTCCCCATATCCCGCTCCCGCTTTGCTCGGTTACCGTCAGTGAGACCCACAGTGTATAAAAACGATAATAATATACAATACGATTTATTGTAATTGATTGTAAGTACGTTTGAGAGAAAATTCTTAAACTGTAAAACATATCAGGATTTTGGAAATCAGGTCTTTTGTCCTGACTTGATTTTTCCATCTGATAACCCTACGTGTACCTAATGGCAAGAGATTTGCATTAAGTACCTATTATTTTCTGAATAGCGTCTTAAATATAATTTTATTGCTATTTAACTATTATTAGGCTATTTAAACTACAGACAAATAGCTCATAGTTAGTTAAGTTTGAATTTAGGATTGTAGTGCATAATTTTATAAATAAAACTGGCTAAGTGCGAGTCAGACTGGCTCACGAAGGGTTCTGTACAACATTAGACACTATATTAAAAACTTAAAAGAAAACCAAGTTTTTTGTATGGAAGCTCCACTTAAACATTTAGTTTTTTTTCTGTTGCTAAGTAGGTACTTATTTGTTGTTATAGCCGAAACAGAAATACATCATCTGTGAAAATTTCTACTGTCTATCTATCGTTCATGAGAAAAATCTTGGTAACAGACAGACAGACGGACAGTGAAATTTTAGTAATAAGGTCCCGATTTTACCCCTTGGGTAAGTAACGAAATAAAATGAACTTAGTCTCATGTCTTCTTTTTCCATATCAAGAGCTTTTTTTAGAAACAAAACTCATCGAGTACCTACTGAATTATAAGTAGACATTTTGATTTGTGAACATTTCGCGAAAGAGGATTTACTGAAAGGCACCTCATTTGTTGCGTAATGTAGGAGAGCCAACCGGGAAGCTGAGTCAGCAGCGGCACTTGGAATTTACCCAATTGGGGCCGGATTAATAAATCAGTTGTACCGATATTCACTTAACTCCTGTTAACTTGTGGCAGGGAATCAATGAAAACTGTTTATATTCCACACAGAGTTTCAGTAACTTTATTAACTGTCCGATGGTATAATTGAATTAACTTGATAAATATTCATCAAAACGGAAACCTATTTTCAATTCAGATTTCAGAATAAGAGTATTTTTACGAGAGATTCGTTATAAAAAAGGTATAGTTGACAATATTGAAAGCTGGAGATATAATAAGAAAATTTTTCTATAGACATTGTAATACAATTAGGTCGAATCCTGCTTGAGTACCTACAATAATTTTATTTGACATTGACAATAATTGGATTCTATTTACCATCTTAGACCTGATCATTACTGGCAGTTACTTTTAAATTTTTAACTAGCTGTTGACAAAGGCATCACCCGTATGAAAGCAGAAAATTGCCCCAAAGGAACTCACTCCTGTGACAAAAAGTATCTTATGTGTTATTCAAGGAAATGATCTAACCGTGTGCTATGTTTTATCGAAACCCGAAACGAAACGTGCGCAAATACTGCCTGTATTTAAAAGGCTTGTGAAGGATCATCACTTGTCACTGTGATCGTGTCTTCGTTTCATCACTTATTCTCTTGCTTATATATTTATATTTTGTATGTATGTATATGTATATCTATTTTAGGATTAAGTTTTTGTTTACTTTTATATTTGCACCAAGCGCAACCCCATTTTGTGTCCAGGCAGTCTCTATCCATTCTGGGTTGCCTGGAAGAAATCGCCGAGTGCGATAAGGCCGCCAATTGTATGTTTTTTTGTTGTATTACAATTTCAATTTGTAAATTTGTAATCTTGGTATGCAATAAAGTATAAATAAATAAATAATCCTCACAGCCGTTCGAAGGCCGTATTTGTAGGTTCGAATGCCGCCTAAAGAAGTAAGTAAACATACACACTCACAAACTTAGTCTTCATAATGTTAGGATGATAATTTTGTTCTAATTTAAAATGACCACAAGTATCAAAATTGCTTGAACTCTTGATCCGTATATTGATGCGATGATTAAGCAGCCCGAAAATCCACGGTAATAAGAAGAAAACTTTCTTATTTAAATATTAGGTAACGTTTAACGTTCAAACGAATTTTAACTTAAAGAGTCAGCTTTTAATTTTGTTAATGGTACTTGTGGATCTCTTAGGTAAGTTAATTCATACATTGATTAATACGTTTACTTAGTACGTTCAAGGTTAAAATATGCATTAGTCACAAAAACCGGTCAAGTGAGAAAACCATTTTCCAGTGGCTAGTGTAATTTTAACTGACCTAAGTAATCTACGGTTTAAAAATAGAGATTATCGCATGATAAACGCTGTAATAATAATAATAACCTTCGAACTACGTCGTATAGTTCTTGTATCAAAAGGTGGGTCTACGCTACAGGAGCCGAGCATGAGCGGAGCACGAACCGAGCACAAATTCGAGTAGTATGGACCGACTTACAAGTCTCGAATGAGCGCTTTGAGCGTTTAGTCCTATTGTCGGTTTTTTGTCGAACACAAATGGATTTTGTAGGCTCGTTGTACGTCCACACTTGGCACCGCGATAGAGCGGCTCGGCTTGCAGAGAGCAAGCAAGCCTCTAGCGTAAACTTACCTTAAAGTAGTGTATATAATCAAGAGTCATTGTCCTCCTTTGTCAAATATTGTGCCAGTCGATCTATGTATTTATAATCTTGATACTTTGTTCCGGTCACCATATAAATCTTTATTTACGAGATAAAACCTTACCTTATTTACTTTATTTGTAGGGAATACCTATAAATACCTTTATTGTCACTAATAAGAAATGACACATAGTTTATTGTTCGGGTTCATAAGAGAGGACAATGACCGCGACATGCTCAAACCTATTTAATTAGGTGATTGAGTAAAACTAATTTCAATTTCTGAAGTCATGTATATCAGTCATTTGCGATTAGATTTCACTATGTATTTATAAACGAAAAAAATACTTTACTTTAGTGTATTTTTGCTTCGCATTTTGCATTTAGCCCGTGTCAAGCTTAGAAAGTATATCGTTTTTTATTCAGCGTAGGTACAGTCACTTTGTTTACCATTAGAATACGGATGTAACACATTCTAATATTTTTGTAGTATTTGGCAGCAAGTGTATCTAATCAAGTCAATCTTCTCGGCAATTTTCAAGGCGGTAGTCAATACTATAATAAAATTATCAGCTTTATCTTACCGACTTCTCGTCCCGTTGTGCAGACATCGGAGATACTAAATTTCACAATTTTTACATCATGAATTAATTATTCACAAATTGATCCTTCATTGATCAATTGACCTTATAAAAAAAAAGTTACTATTGAAGATTTTACCAGACCCTTTTAAAAAACTAGCTGTATTATTTTGTGTAACTTTCAAATATTTCCGTCACGTAATTTCGTAGATACGGTAATTACGTTTGAAATCGTAAGTTAGGGTCAGATTTGTTTTTTTTTTTTATCGAGCCGACTAATTTATATCATGTTTTGATTTTTACGCAGCGGTTGGTCATATGGTTAATTTTAATGAAGTAATTTTTCACGATGATTTTTTTTGATGAGCAGTGGTGGCCGAGTGGTAACGGCCCTGATTTACGAGTTGTAGATCGCGGGTTCAAACCCAGCCAGGCACATTACTTTGCGTAATTTATTTCATCATCACTGCTCTCAAAACGGTGAAGGAAAACGTCGTGAGAAAACCGGCATGTCCTAGAACCAAAAATTCGAAGACATGTGTCATTCACCAATCTGCACTGCTACGTGGTTGTTTACGGCCAATTCCCTCTCCTAGAGAGAGGAGGCCTGAGTCCCAGCAGTGGGAACATTAAATTATTTTTTCACGGTGTTCTCTTTTATATTTGTGGATTTCCAGAGGTTAAAAAAAGTTCAAAATATACACCTTAATTACTTACCGCCTTAATTGCTAGGACAAAGTCTCAGAGGCTTCAGCGTAACCTCTAAGTTCTTTGACATTTAATAATTGTCACCAAGGAATGTCTTGAAAGAGATTTAGTTTCCTTTCAACTGAAAGGCATTGATAAAGTAGCTTTATAGGTTTTAGTTTATAGGTAGATAGATACGATTTTAGTATTGATCAAAGGCCAAAGGTACATCATTTGGGCTTCTTTTTAAGGTGGGAAATCATCTAGTGACTTCGCCTGCCATAGGGAGGAGTGGAAGGGCGTGTTAGACTTTTACTGACTAAAGCCACACTATATTCCTTCAGTTGCCTGTTGCGTTATGTTCTGTCCTTTTCACACTTTTCCCCATGGCCCTGGCAGGCATTGGCCCCGCTGCAGGCAACGATTTGCTGACGTGCGTGGAATACTACGCGTCGTCGATTCGGCTCGGTCCTTATAGAACGAGCGGACGGCGAGCTACACATTGCTCGTCGTCCGCAAGCCCGCCGCGCCTACGGTGGTCGGAGATCGCTCTACGATTACCGATACCCGGGGCGTCTCCTGTCACCGCGGCTGGGGCGTAAGGAATTACGTTTTGTCACTCTTACGGCCTCTTCCTTCGCTAGCATTACTGCTTCGCAGAAAGATGCGACTGCCTCCTATTCCTTCTCACTCCAAACCATGGCCCGAATCAGGGTCCGACATGAGAGGTCGCCGCCGCCGAACGCCTCCACCAGGACATGGCGGTGCTCTGTCCAAGCCGGGCACAACGCCATCGTATGCTCCATCGTGTCCTCTGGGCAGTCCGTGCAATGGCGACACCCGGGCGTTTCTTCCGCCTGAATCTGAAACAGGAACCAACTTCCCGAACTTTTCATGTCCGGTGACCTGTGTCATGCGGAAGGTGTGGACGCTGTGGTGCCTCTCCAGCCATTCCTCAAAGAGGGGACGTACGCCGCCGCCGCAAGCCTTAAAAATATGCGCCATTTTACTTTAAAAATAATCAATAATCACCGTTGTTTTTTGATAATTGTAATGAAATCAGAAAAATAAAATCCTTGTTGTGATAAATGAAAAAAAAAACACGATTGCAATATACTCGCACATTGCATGTTGAACCTAATCGTAGGACAATAAGAGACACTTTTTGGGGAAGTGTATAGAAAATAAATATGTTTTAAGGCCGGCAATTATATTTTAATCAACTTACATATACAATATACCTAACGCTGCCCTGCAATATGCACCAAACTTAATCATGTTAATTTCCCGGGTTACCCTGGGGCATCCCCCTTAGCAAGAAAATAAAAAAATATAATACATTATAACGTTAAAGCAATAACATACTTATTATTAGAAAATCTTTTTTCGTAAAAGCGTTTGTGAAGAACAAATAGGTAAAATAATTTCATACAAGTAAAATATTGTTAAAGAAAAGACCCAAGTTCCAGGAAATATCAATTGGATACGGCCTCGCGGCATAATTTGTTTATGTTTGTAGAATTTATGTAAGCAAATATTTTTTCACAGAGTGGGAGCTAGAAGACAAAAGGCGCCACCAAGGCCAGTCCAGGAAAAGGTGTTTTTGCGTAGGAAAAATCACCAAATTACATTTCCCGCACTGAGTGAAGCTAGAAAAAGTTTCACCGACTAAAACCTTCATGTGTTTCTTCAGTGTTTTTAATAATGCTTACACCAAAAATTCTAGTAAACTGTGTAAATATAAACATGTACTCAGCTGCTTCCTGCTAGACTGGAATCCGACTCCAAGATACTTGGGACAAGGTAGTCAAATATATTTTTATTTAAAACGTGTCTTTACAACCGTAGACTGAATAAAAATTGTAATTACCTAAATTACTTTTGAAAAGGCTGTGACGAACAACAACACAAAGTTTCATGATTTCCCAGCTCCACGCTTAAAATCCGTTTTAAAAAGTTCTCGCACAAAAGTTTCACGTCCCAGAGCTGAACGGGATCCCGGTTTTTGTAGAAGTACTTAATTTTAAGTATCTTCCTTTGTGGTGTATTCTAGTGCCTTTAATTGATGCTTGCAAGCTATTGTTTTTTAATCGACTTCAAAAACAAAAGAAGGTTTTCTATTCGATTGTTTTTTATGTTTGTTACCGCAGATTTCTGTCGTTTATGGACCGATTTGCAATTTTTTTTTTCTTTTAAGAGGATATGCTTTCGGATTGGTGCCTTTTTTTTCTGATTCTAGTTCTGATGTTTGGATCCATGAGGAATCGAGGGAACTCTTCAAATATTATAGCCAACCATATAATAATTTTGGTATTTTCATCGAGAACTTAAAGACTTCAAAAAGTAACATTTGATGAAGTGGAACTGATGAAGACCAGAAATGGCTTAGGAAACTTTATACTCACATAGATATCACAATGAAGATAGTTAAACGACTATGACAATACAAATAAATAAATAATTCTGAATATTTATGTTGAAAATGGTGTCAGGTCACTTCAATGACCTGATGATGCCGATGGAGCCGGAAGATAGGCACCAGAACTCTGTAATTAATCAATGTATCCTAGCCGTAAAAACTTATATTTCGACACTCTTATGGAAATCAAAATTCATACTTCCTGTTGTCCTAGAATCCCAAAATTTGGCATGAAGCAAGGTCTCATAGCATAAATATAGGAAAAAAAACTGAAAACTGTAAATTTGTAGTTTAGGGGGTCCTCTTCCTTGCGTCATTTATCCTCAATGCTGAGGACCGTGATCTCGATGAATAACTTTTTTGTGCACTATATTTTGATATGTATTATATTAAATATATATGTATGTGCATTTTAATTATATGTATATAAATTATTATTTTTTTGCTCTTGTTTTTCGTTACACGGAAAATTTTCTTTTTATGCACCTGTCATATTGTTTCTTCACCACCCTAGGTTGACCGGTAGAGAATGCCTAAGGCATTAAGTCCGCCTTTGTACTTTATGTTGCATGAAGTTTAATAAATAAATAAATTTTGCCATGTTATCCTATTTTTGGCAGTGTGGATAACGTTGCAGACTGTGTCTTCAGTGTAGCACGGATTTGGTCTGACTAACGTATCGGACTACTGCCTCTGGGTATTTTCCCATCTACTTTATGTGAAAGGTGTATGTAAACAAAAATAAAAAAAAATTAACGTACACTACTGTGTGTACGAAATGTTCGCATATATTTTTAATATCCTTTTGTAAATAAACATTTTATTATTTATTCTGATTCAGCTAGTAAGATAATGTGAGTAATTTTTTTTATTAATCAATAGAACAAAATTGTGTAACACTTTTTTGTAATTTATTCTGTGTTGATTACTTTTGCGTTTGTGAGATTAGAAATGGTTTGCATAAATTATAGTTTCATAATGCTTACATTATTATGTGTTACTCACTATTTGACTCGGTAAACGTTTTACTGCCATAAAAAATATCAAAGAAAAAATGGGGGCCAGAGGGGAAGCGTAGACATATTTAGACGTGGGCGAAGGCGCATCAGCGAGGCCTTTTTCTTTCATAAATTCGAAAATGAGATAGCAACTGTCGCAACCCAGTGTTCGACCACATTGTCGCTTACCATCAGATAAAAATAATAGTAAAACGAGAGCCAAAAAAAACCTTTGTTCTTAAATAGCCCTTGCTTGGGTGAGGCCCCTTTAGGTGTGAGGCCGTGGACGAATGGCCGCTTCGCCCACGCCTTGCTACGCTTCTGATGGGTGCTGAGTGTAGGAGGGTAAAAACTAGCCTACGACCTATTCTCAGATCACCAAATATATATATAACTATATACATATAAAATTACAAAACAAATCGGTCTAGCCGTTTCAGAGGAGTTCGGTAGCAAACACTGTGGCACGAGATTTTTATTCTGTGTTATAAATGAGTGATATAACATGATAAAAACCTACATAAGAAACAAGTTCCAAGTATACAGTAGAGGCTAATTTAATTAATTAATTTATTTATTCTTCATGCAACTAAAGATACAAAGGCGGGCTTAGGCATTCTCTGTTAGTCAGCCTATGCCACCTAAAATAGGAATCGTAAAACCTATCCCATAGGAATCATGTGTAAAAAAAATAATTAAAGATAATAATTTTCTATTTTATTTATTTTCAGTAGTATATATAATATTGGTTTTTAGGATTCCGTACCTCAGTCGACAAAAACGGAACCCTTATAAAATCACTTTATTATCCGTCTATCAAGACCCTTATGGCGTCCATGTACCGGAAAACGTCGCGTTGGAAGGCCTCTTACAAGGTGGACTGATGACCTGGTAAGGGTTGTGGGATTCCGATTAATGCGAGACGCACAGGACTGTTCATTGTGGCGACACTTAAGGGAGGCCAATGTCCAACAGTGGACGTCTTTCGGCTGAAATGATGAATGATGATGATGAAGCCCCTTTTTATGAGGAACGCGTGAAGGTATCAAGTTGAAATTAAAAATAAATACTTAGGTTTGCTATGCCTAGCAGTGAAACAAACAAACTTGTTAATCAATGCAATATAAAGATGAGGCCGTTTATGCTTCGTTTAGGGCGCATATTTTAATGTTCGCAAGGGAATCAAAAACTACAAGGGACTTTCCGTTAACCTACAATCATTTAATTTTGCTTTGTAGCACAAGTAAAGGGAAAAAAATTGAAAACCGTAAAGTAAAGTTGGTAGATTCATCACACTCTTGATTTGTTGTATTCGTTTTTCTCTCAATATCATTATTTATTTGTATGTATGTATCTAAGTATATATTTATATTGTTCTTATTTCCTCTCTGTCAGTCTTCTATTAAGCTGCACCTGCCATGTTATGTCTCTGCATCACCCTAAGGTCGACTGGTAGAAAATGCCTAAGGCATTAAGTCCGCCTTTGTACAATGTTTCATTAGTGCATAAAGTTTTAAATAAATAAATTAATTAAGCCGTAAAACTATGTAGTTACTTTTTGCAATTATAAACTTATTTTCAGTTGGTAAGTTTTATACGGAGCCCTCGGTGCGCAAGTCCGACACGCAATTGACTGGTTTTTAAGGATCCGTACCTCAAAAGGAAAAAACGGAACCCTTAAAGAATCACTTTGTTTTCCGTCTGTTTCAAGACACTTTATTTCGGGAACGCATGGAGGTACCGGGTTGAAATTAAATACTCAGGTCCTTGAAACTGTGAAAAAAATAAACTTATGAGTTCAGAAAAAAAAGAAACGACCGTTTATGTCGGAAAAAACGTTTTTTTTTGAAACTTTTAAAGGAATCAAAATCCATATCCGACTCGCACTTGCCCAGTTTTTATCTTTAGAAAGAAAAAAAGAAAGAAAAATATTTTATAATTTGGCACGCATGGATACACACTGTAAAAACAAAATTTAAGACAACTAAGAAAAAACAAAAAAAATACACTGACACAATGTGTGTCTCACGGCTGCGCCAAATAGGTCCAGTTCAGCAAAAATGCCAGACAACTACATGGCAATCAGTGGTAGTTGCCTGACGCTGGTTTTCAACTGAACCTTATTGAGAGTGAACGGCAGTTATTTACTTTCCTTACATATGTAGATGTACTTATGAATTAGAGCCGACACTCGAGATACAATCACGATATTTAAAGAAATAAGTTAAAACTAACACCATAATTACATAAATGTTTTCAGAAGTTGTAATTCTGTTTCTCTAGTTAACCAACACTTTGAAGAGAGAACTGTAACTGTTGTGTGTAAACAAACTGACAGAACAATCCCCAAGATACAACTTATGGTTTGACATCTCAAATAGTTGTTGTATAACATTCATACTTTAGTTGTTAGTTAGCAACTGAAGTTGGAGTCAACCTTAAAGATATTGAAATTAAAGGAAATTTCCTAATTCACCAACTGACATGGAAGCTGACCCAAGCGACGTCGACCTGTCACAAAAATTATATCGTAACCCTGAAAAAGTGTCTTACAAGTTAGAAACAGTTTGAATGTGATAAAGAAAAATGTGTTTCGTTTAGGTTTTTCGTGTAATTTTTCCATATTTTTATTAAAAAGAAACCTTGCTGAGAATTCAAAATAATTCACTAGAGCCATAGCGACCCCATTATCCTAATGTACTCAGGGCCTCTAATGAAAAACGCCCTTGGTGGTAACCCTCAGTGAAACTTAAATAGTGAGTAAGGTACCTATAAATTTAAATAATTATAATCACTTATAGTCAGAGTACCTAGATTACATGAAAATTCCAATAAGCCAAGCCACAGTTAGGGTACATTGTTTTATTATTGATTTTTCGTACCTATCTTTTATCATCAGATCAGTTTGATGGTACGTTAAAGCCAGAGTGCATTTCATGACAAATCTAATAATCCCGTCACGGCTAGGACACACTGATTTAATACAGAGTTCCAGTGCTACCTTTCGCTCGTACCCCTTCCTCCTCTTCCTTTAGTCAGTCATCGACTACAATAAAGTAATTTTACTTTTTACGACAGTTCTACTATGATGTTATGAGGAATTCCGATCCTATCTTCGAAGTTTATCATCAGATCATACCAATATTCTATGGGACCAATTTGGGACAACTGTCTTTTCATTAAAATGTTTTTTTTCAAAATCGGTCTATCGGACCGAGAAATCGGTGAACATAAAAATAAAATATACATACAACCGAACGTCTTCCTCCTTTTCGAAGTTGGTTAAAAACTATGTATTGTACCTAAAAAAATGTAACCCTATGGTAATCCTATGTCTGAAAACGACTATGTAATAATATCTAGTAGCTCTGGGTCAAATTTGTAGGAAACTATGATGACTTTGGAGGTAAAACCACTGGACCTATTTTGGTGCAGCCGTGAGGCATGCAACTATTTTTTTTTTTTTTTGCTTCTGTTTGTTTTTTATATATTTTTATTTTATTTTACTTTTTAGTGTTTAGTGTTATCCAATATTATTTTTGTGCCTTGTGCTGTACCTACCAAATAAATTATTTTTCTTTCTTTCTTTTCTTTCTTTCTAAAATTTTCCATGAAGGTAATATAACCTTCATTAATAATATCTGAAGTATTCTCATTTCGTCTGAAGTTATGTCTCCGCTATTTATATTCATATATCATAGTCATTTCGTTATATTTGTATTTTTATTAAATTCTTAATTTGATTAATGTATTCAGTAACTTTAATATTAATAAGTAGTGTTATATTATGTCTCGGTAATAAACGAAATGAGTAGAAATGAATTTTTGTCCTAGAAGTGTATGGATGATTACTCACCCACCCATACGCACAAAACTTACTTACCATCAGGTGGGATCGCAGTCAAGCACTGGTTTATATCAATAAAAAAAAAGGTTTTAAACTTTATTGTGCGTACAACTAAGAAATGGAATTTCCTCCTATTCGCAGGTTTTACCTATCAGGTAATACAGAATCCAGATCTGTAGAAGATGCACTCAAGAAGTCAGGTGTGTATTTAAGTCAATAATAAATATTTTACTTTTAGGCAAGCCTGCTTCAACGCTGACCACCTCATCGTTAACCAATAGGTGGGATAGCGGTCAGAGGGTGATTTTACTTTGGCTGAACGTGCCAATTTTTTTTCCATAAGAATCCAAACTTCAATCTTAAGGGAACTCATACAACTTATGGTGAAATTGTTTATTGTTTGCAAGCTTTTGTTTAACTTGCATTGCTTATAAATATTGCAAGTATTTTATTAGGTTTCGCCCGCGTGAAAGTAGGTCTCCGTACAAACTTTAGACACTCGTTTCATCCCCATGGGGGTGGGCTGAAATTTGAAAAATCTTTTCTGTGCTCGCTTACGTCATAAAAGGTACTCTTGTGCAAAATTTCAAAATCCTGGTCCCAGTAATTTCGGCTGTGCGTTGATATGTCAGTCAGTCATTTTTTTTAAAGAGTAACCATGGAGTTTTTTTTTATTCTTGATAGGTTCACGCTTGACCGCTATCTCACCTGATGGAAAGCGACGATCTGGTCAATGATGGAGCGCGCTTACCTAGAAGTAACCTATTCACTACCTATTGACTTAAAGATTCCCGGGTTGTAGCCATCAGGAAACACAGATTCCGGCAATGAATTCCACTCCGGTTTTTTTCCATAGGAAACGACCAATTGGAACAGTATTACAGTATTACAGCTTCGGACGTTTTATAAGTGTCCATGTAGGCCTATGTGAAATAAAAACATGTTTGAATATTTTGAGTTAGTTTCATTCGATTATATTTGTATACCTAGATAAGCCCAAAACAGTAAAAATAAAGGTAGGCATATATTTTTATTCTTTCTCTACTTAGGTGCTGTAAGGCTAGGTGTTACTTTAAACTGCTCCATTAGTCTCGTAGTCCTGGGTTTGACTCCCGGGTCGGGCAAAAAGTGTCATTTATTTTTAAATTAAAATTACACATTAGTAACCAGGAGTTTGGGAAGTAATGGAAAGTAATGGTGTGACCCCGTCGTGTCTCGGTAAGCTCGTACGACGGTGATGTTCCTGTGTCAGATCTCTCTCCGGTCGTGTTGGATGGCCTTTCCATCAGACTATAAGAGTAAAGAGACAGAGAGTGCATATGTGTTTGCGCACACACTTGAGCACCATAATATGTTCTGGGTACTTGGCTAATCTTTGTTAAGATTGGCCACAATAAACGAAGTTCGGCCAGGATAATTATTATTACTGTGAGGCAGGTGTTCCGCTCTCAAAAAGGTGAAGGAAAACATCGTGAGGAAACCGGCATGTCCTAGAAACAAAAATTCGAACCAAACCAAAAATTCGAATCACTAACCCACACTGGGCCTGCGTGGTGGATTACGGCCCATTCCCTATCTTAGAGAGGAGGCCTGAGTCCCAACAGTGGGAACATTATAAGGCCGACTATGCTATGCTATGCTAGGTGTTCCTTTCGGAGGCAATTTCTTTAAATAATTAATAGGCGTAGATACTTATTGGTGCTTGAATAGAAGTTTATTGCTGTAACTACTTCATTTACATAAAAATTGCCTGTGATGGGGCTTTCTGATTAAAATTTTCTTCTTCATAATAAGAATTTGTGTTTATTTTCATAATAAGCCATTAACTTCTTAATATACAAGATGGCTGGTCGACCAGCTCTTCATGATCTACTTTTTTAACTGTTTGCTTTAACAGTAGCAAATATTAAGTTTTAAGATTCTCCTGTATATGTGAGGAAAGAAGAGATCATGGGCCTTACCATTATTGGGGTTCTATACCCAAAAGGGTAAAACAGGACCCTATTACTACGACTCCGCTGTCCGTCCGTCTGTCACCATGCTGTATCTCATGAACCGTGATAGTTAGACATTGAAACTTTTTACAGATGATATATTTTTGTTGCCGCTATAACAACAAATGCTGAAAAATATATTTAAATAATAAAACAACCGACTGCATAAAAAATAACTTTAAATAAAAAATTAAAAAAGAAAAAAACAAGTCCAGTACAATAGCGTAGAAACCAATATAATTGCATTAATTTAAACACATAAAATAAAACAAATATTTAATAAATTCTAATACGGAACATATTGACAGCAACAGCCGGGACCCATTAAAATAATCTAGACTAAAATCATCCCATCTGATAGTAGTGAGTAACTTAGGCTACTTTTCATTTTCCGGCGGGAACAGAACTTAGTTCTCCTTAGGGGAGAATATATCTCTGAACTGAATAACATTTTTTTATACGGTAGGGTAAATATCACGATTGCCTAAAAAAAGGGGAGTAACTAAGTGGCGAGTAACAGCTAGTAGATTATAAATAACATTCCTATTGTATTTATTTTTTAATATGGTCATGATATATCATTTTGAAATCCTCATGATGAGCCCTTTATTTGATAGCGAACCAAAAAATAAACAATTCTCTAAATTATGGCATCTCACAGTTGTTATGTTGTTTTTTTCTAACGTCACCGATCTAACAACACTTGGGTTATCAAGATGAATCTAAAGATATCTTAATTATGTAAATCCGTTCAGCGGTTTGGACGATATGAGGAAATTAAGAATACATACATACATACATAAATACAAGATCCGCGGGGAAAACATAACCTTTCTTGCAGTCGGGTAAAACCAGAATAAAATAAATATTTAAGTGGATACAACAGACACGATTTTTTTTGGCCGTTTTGATAGATAATGAATGATACTGAACCCTTCGTGCTCGAATCCGACTCGCACTTGGCTTTTGGGCATGCCGGGCTTGCGGACGGCGAGCAATGGGTGGCTCGCCGTCCGACCGTCCGGTAACCGTCCGGACCGAGCCCAAGTCGTCGTCGGCGCGTACTGTTCCACGCGCGCTTCAAGGAGATGTCAGCAAATCGTAGGGGCCCAGCAGGGTCGAAGCCTACTGGGGCCACGGGTAGTGTGAAAGCGAAACCCGGGGCCCTGGGACGAAGGCAACGAAGGAACAGGAGTGGGTTTTTAGTCAGTAAAAGTCTGACACTATCTCCCGCTCCGCCCAAGCTCGGGATTTGTCATAAGATGATTTTCCCACCCAATAAAAAAAAAAACTCGCACTTGGACGGTTCTTATTTTCACGTGTTAAAATGTCAAGTGTGCGAGCGTGAAAGAGGGATGGAGCTATACACCCTATATAGCTTCACCCCTTCAACAGTTTAGTTAAGGTCTATAAATGGATCGCGCGTCAAAAAGCTCGTGGTAGGGCCCCAGATAACTTATTCATTATGGTTATTAAGTACGTTGATTACTATTCTGGATCCTCTAGACGGGAATAAACGTAATTTGGTAAACAGAACAAAATGAGTAACCTAACTAAAATAACCATCCATATTTATGACCTTCGAGGTGATCAAATTTGATGAGGCTAGTAATGGAATATTACTTGCCACCCGCTTCGCACGGATGTTAGAAATCTTTGGAATATTTGGGTTTTCTCTACTGTAATATGAATGTGTTATACACTTCTAAACCCTCCTAATTAATCATACTGGGTAATTTCGACTGACCTGTTGGTCTAGTGGTTAGTGGCCCTGACTGCTATGCCGGAGGTCGTGGGTTCGATTCTCACCCAGGACAAATGTTTGTGTGATGAGCACGATCATTTGTCCTGTGTCTGGGTATAATTTGTTTATAATATGTATGTATTTAGAAATATATAAGTATGTTTATCAGTTGTCTAGTAGGTACTCATAACACAAGCTCTGCTTAGCTTGGGACTAGACTGCGTTGTGTGATAGTTGTGGAATATTATTATTATTAATGGGTGAAACCGCATCAAAAATCGTTCAGTAGTTTTTAAGTTCATCGCCAACAGACAGATAAATGTGTTGGAGGATTTTGTGGTTGACGAATGCAAGGATCTAAGGTTTTTAAGTCTTTAAGCTTAACATATAATTATTTACAATTGAAAATGAAATAATATTTGTTAGATATCTCGTAATTTTTATATTGTTGAAGATACATTTATCAAAAAAAAGTAAATAATAATAATAATTGATCTACATAAGGTACCTACTAAAATACGAATTAACTATTTATATTAAACCTAATAATAGTAATAAACCATTTATTTTCAGGCATCTTGGCCTAAAGATAAATTCCTTACAGACTAAAATATAAAAAGTAAATTAAATAGAATTTATTGTTAATAAATAAGACATATGATTGTGTTAGTAACACTTCACACTGCACTTGTTCACTTTGTGCTGTTCTGTGGCACTTGTCCGCAGACAGCACAAAGTGAAAAAGTGCAGTGTGAAGTGAACGGAACACCACGCCTTGCGGCCAAAAGTCTTCCTTCAAAATGAGGGGCAGAAAAGTAAATACATAATATACTAATAGCATACTTATGTAGGGACTTATACAAAAATAAAATACACTCAGGCGTCGTAGTATGCCTGAGCCCGTAATTGTATGAGTTTTTAATGAACCGTAAAATTTTATTATCTAGGTCGACCACGTTTTGAACTTACCCCAGATAGTAAATCTAGTCGGTTTAGCCCCTTTTGTTTTGTTTTTGGAAATATATGACCAATATAAATAAGTCAAAGTAATAAAGTCTACTAAAAAAGAATTTACATAAAGGGTATAGTCTAGACTCCACACGATTGGAAATATATTGCATATCAGTAGTACCGCGACACCAAAAACCTTTTTTTCTTATTTTACCCATCTAAAGAACTACTGTTCAAATTTCAAATTCAGAACGATCACAAAAAGAATCTCTTACCATACTTTAGTGTGTGTAAACGTTTGGTGTTTTTACCGTAAAATACAATTACGAGATACCTACCCAGTTTACAGTACCTAGTGGAAGGTACCTACATACTTACCGACCTCATAAAAGTAATTACCACATAAATACTAATTGGTCCTGCCTGAATGTACCCGTCGGAAGTTTGTACTTATTAGTTTTGGTGTCATATTTGAATGTGTTTATCACGATTTGACAATCTTGTTTTTATTTTGTAATAGCTGCTGGCAGCGGATTCATCTACGTTAGGTCCAGGTTCCCTGGAAGAGATCGCGGAATGCGATAAGGCTACCAATTGTATGTTTTTAAAAAAGGCTAAAATTTTATCTATCATTTATTATCTTGGTGTAATAAGGTATTTACAAACTACAATTCCCGAGTGGAATCTCGAAAATTTTTCCGAAGTCCAATTTTTTTTTGTGTCGTAGGTAACAATAAATTTACGGTTTTCAGATTTATTCCTATACCTGTGCTATAGGACCTTGCTTTATGCCAAATTTCAGGATTCTGAGTCAACGGGAAGTACCCTATGAATTTTGATTCCTTTGAGAGTCGAAATATACATTTTTTGCGACATAAACGGCCGTATCCTTTTATTTCTAAACTTAGAAGTTTGATTTTTGCACAGTTATTTAGTTTATATCGTTTTTATTTCAACTCGATACCTCTACGTGTTCCCGAGATAAAGGGTCAAATAACAAAGTGATCCTATAAAGGGTTCCGTTTTATCCTTTTGAGGTACGGAACCCTAAAAAAGCAGAAAATAATCTCAAGGGATGATACTTCCCGGATAAAAACTATCCTACGTGCTATTCCAGGACGTGGTTTATCCGTGTTTCATTCAAATCCGTTCAGCCGAACGAGCATTCAGCGGTTTCGAACGTTCGATCGTGAAGTAATAACAAACTGACACACACGCGCACTTATAAACTTTCACCTTTATAATATTTGTGTGATACTAGATTAGTATTTAGCCTAACCAAGATCTTGATGCACTCTGTACCTAGGTATACAGTGTGGAAAAATAAGTCAGGCCCTGGAGGGAAACTACCTTAAATCCTTAAGTTGGCTCATTTTACTTAAAGGAGACATTCCTTTATTTTTAAAAAGAAACAAAACTGCATTCAAAGATTTTCTAAAACTCGCTTGCCTCTCCCGAGACTCGTGACAACTAAAATTAAAAAAAAAAACTAACACTCACTATTTTATCATACTAATCGATAGGATTATTTATTCAGGATAAAATTTCATTTGGTCTTAAAAATAAAAATGATCGTAAAATCTAACATTAACTTTATTTTATTATCCATTTGTTACACTTAAATTATTTAACTGATAAATTGTTCGAAATGAATCCCCTCGTTTTCTTATCGAAGATTTCAACAATGGCGCAAACTGGGTTACTCATTTTTATAATATTTTTTTCTGATTTGTATAAAGGTTCTTAGAGATAAATTAGCAAGCGTGTACTTCTTACGAAGTCTTTGAATGTTGGAGAGATAAGAGAACTGTTACATGTCTTTTACTTGTTGTAAGTGAACAGTAAGTACTAGATGTTTATTAAATAACTTATGTACTAAATAAGTATTTTTCATGGATATCTTGTACGACAGACGAGAGTAAGACCAAATGTGTGTTAGAGAAATTTTATCCTGAATAATAATCCTATCGATTAGTATAATTAAATAGCACGCTATTTTATATAATTAAATAGCGAGAACACTTAACTAATTAAAACTATATATATACATTAACGGATAGCGAGTGTTTGATTTTTTTTAATTTTACTTGGTTCGAGTCCCGGGCGAGGCAAGCGAGTTTAAAAAAAATATTTGAATGCAGTTTTATTATTTTAAAAAAATAAAGGAATGTCTCCTTTAAGTAAAATGAGCCAACTGAAGGATTTAAGGTACGAGTAGTTTCGCTCCAGGGCCAGACTTATTTTTCCACACTGTATTGGGGCCATGGGTTTGCTTCTGAAAGGAAAACCCGAGGCCCTGGAACGCAAGGCAAAGAAGGAACATAGGAGTGGGTTTTATTCAGTAAAAGACTGACATTCTTGTTAACTCAATGTACGTTTTCCCATCTACAAAAAAAAACCAACGTTGTACATCGAAAGCCTAACAGCAACTTTGAATTACGTGGCCATTAATAAAATCAAGTAGGTATTAAAAAATAAATTTGCTTGAAATTCAAGCGTTCCGTTGGCTAGACTGTGGTGGAAATGTCTAGAAGTTAAGATTTACTGCTTCGTTATGATTCTCTGTTGTGTTGTGGGCACATTTAGAACCGAAACTAACCGAAGTAACGCAATCCACGAGGCGTCAAATCAAACGCGATTTACAATGAGTTGTGGTTATGTATAAGCAAGGATTAACGCCCTTTTTAGTTTAAGTTCTCATAGTCCATCCTAAGGTTGTCTGGTAGATATCGCTGTCAGCGATAAGACCTTCATTGAACCCATAGATTTAAGTTTCTGTAAAATTGATAGTACTTTGGTATACAATAAAGTTTATTCTATTCTATTATAAAGAAGAAAAAGAAGATTATAATTAGGAAGTTATTTCCAAAAGTGCTTTTTTTTATATGAGTTTATCAAATGACTACAGCCGCTCTGGGTTGAATCGAGAGGGAGTGTCAGAAAAATTACGGTTTAATTTCAACCAGTGTGCCTACAAAGCTTACAAAGTAATTTTCAAAGTTATGAGGTTTGAGCGGACTGTGACCTTTTTTGTTGAACCCCTTTACGTGAACATTTTAAATAAAATGTGCACGGAAAAGTAGAGTTCTGACATTTTACACTAGCATTGTTCGTACAGATTTGCATAAAAATAGAGTGTTTTAAAGCGGAAGATAATCGCAGCCTAACTTGCTTATGCAACTGACGCGATGTTTGTTATAGGTAGTGTATATCGTACTTAACTATCTTGTACTTTAACACCTTTTTTTTAACGTGTGATGTCATTTTTTATGATTGATAGACTCGCGTTTGACATCTATCACATCTGATGGCAAGCGATGATGTGGTCCACGATGGAGTGCCTCGCCTCGCTTGCCTTGAAGTAACCTATTTATCTTGACTTAAAGATAGGAAGCAGCGGAGCACTGGTGGCCGAGTAGTAACGGCCCCGACTGTAGTTGTAGGTCGCGGGTTCAAACCCAGCTAGGCGCATTGCTTTGTGTAATTTATTTCATCACCACTGCTCTCAAAACGGTGAAGGAAAAAATCGAGAGGAAACCGGCATGTCTTAGAACCAAAAATTCAAGGACATGTGGCATTCGCCAACCGGCACTGGGCCCGGCCTATTCCCTCTCCTAGAGATGAGGCCTGAGTCCCAACAGCGGGAACATTTTAAGGCCGACTATGCTATGTTATGCTAAAGATAGGAGTTGTAGCTATCAGGAAACACAGATTCCGGCAAGGTCATTAAACACTTTCTTCCGATCTGAGTGGAGCGCAACGGAATGTCAGACTTTTACTGACTAAACCCACCCATGTTCCTTCGGTAGCCTTTTGCGTTTTAGGCTCGTGATGAATCTCTCGAACAATCACGCAGTTCACGTTTATTATACCTTTTAACTCAAGAGTTGCTCTGAACATCTATCGAACATAATATTATGAAGCAGTTCCGTCAGCATTCTTGGTATAATTGCTATCGCTTATCTTCTATCTTCAAAATAAACAAAAATAAATCGTCGAAATGTATTTACGTGCATAACTTCCGTACGACTGCACCAAGTTAGATATTTCTTTTTTGTGTTAAGACAAAGTTTGCTTAAACGAAAATTAAAAAAAAAACTTCACGTTAAAAAAATATGGCGGTACAAAGTTCGGTTTATATGTATGTATATTCAACCAAGATTATCTTTTGATAAGTGCCTTTTAAGTAAACATAACCCATTATTTTTTATCAGAGATTTCTTACATCGCCGGTTACAGATGAAATTGCATTGTGAACAAAAAGTAGATCATAATTCATGCTTGAATACAAATCAGACGTATTTTTCATAATCTAGATAAAATTAAGTAAAACTAGTCTACATAAACAGTTGTAATGTCCGTCTATACATATAAGGTCTTAATGACATTCGTATAGTACGTAGTGTGGGGACTTACCTGCCATATTTTTTGTATTTATGACGATATTGGTAAACTCAAGACAAATTATGTCTAAAGAAATATAAACTTCGTACCTCATACGCGCTTGTCTAACTTACTTAGTGAGCGCTTGTCGTATGAATATTAGTCAAGACTTTGAAATAAATTGGGAGTGTTGTTATTGTTGCTGCCATAAGCATTCTACAGTCGCATAAATTCATATTTAAACAGTTAATCGCATTCATATTCCAGAGATGCACTCGTCCCTTGTCTCCAATACATAATGCATTTATGTACATAATAGAGAATAGATGGATATTTAATATACCTTGAGTCAATTGTAAAAACGGTTTCTTGTGATATATGGACCGGCTTCTATCTTCTTCGGGTCGGGTGTTGTCCGTTGATTGTTGCCTCGTTAAAATCAAACTCGTATTTTCTTGCCGCACTTAGTAACTGTTGGTCAATGGACCCACTTTTTGGGGAAAGACACAGTGAAAACACGTATAAAACTGGTATGTGATAAGAGGTGCAGCGCGCAGAGGTGGTCGTGCGGGATGCGCGTGGGCACGAGCGTCGCGCGCGGCCCGCGGTTATCAACTAAACACAAATAAAAATGCCGGTTGGCTGGTACACAACCAGCGAACACTTTTCTCACCGTGTACCGGTCTGTCTTACCAACCCGCTGCATTGTAGATTAGTCAAGCAGTGGTCATCTCGCCAATGTTTCCTATTCGATTCTTTTTAACTATATATAATCGATTTGCAAGCGTGTTTAGCATTATCTCAAGGTTAGGTCGATTTCGATCGATGTTGATTGTGATACAGTCCGTACGTTCACTGTGACGAATCGTTTTACGTTTGCTACGCTTACGCAGGTAGGTAGAGGTACCTGTTTTGTGATTTCGCGTTTATTTTTGAATGTGATGAGCTAAATCTGTTTCTGCGCAACCAGACAAACGTGATTAAAATAATATTTTTTTTTTGCACTTAGTCTATCGGCGCTGCATTAGCTGCTAATCGAGCATTGACCTCACTTTAAAGTGGATCTATTAAACTTATTTTCATTGTCAAAAGTACAGGTAATTTGTTGATAATAGGGACGATTTAGGGTTTTATATTCGAGTAATAAACGAAATCTTTATAGGATCACTCGTGAGGCTGTGTGTGTGTCTGTCTGTCTATTTGTCTGTCACAGAAGATTTGCTCCGAATGTACTACAATGATTCAGTCAAAATTTTGTATAGTTAAGAATTTCTGTGATCCCAAACCTGGACAGGTGTTGGAAAAAAATAAAAGAAAAAAAAAAAGTTCTTCAAACTGTGCCATGAGGTGCGGCATTTCAAATTAAAGGGTGTTATGAGGGTCAAAAATATGTTTTTCATAGTTATATAATATATAAGTACCTATAGATTATAGGAAAACCTATAAAAAAACTATCACTTTAAAATAAAAAGTTAAAAAAGTACCTAAGTATATGATTCGTTCGGAACCCTTTGCGGGTGAGTCCGACTCGCATTAGGCCGGTTTTTTTCAAAACAGTTGATTTCTACTTTCCGTGATGGTACCGCTGACTTGTTCTAACAAGTGGTTAGGTAGGTACATACATATTGATGTGAATAACCTATTTTGTTTGATAACCAAGTACTTTTTACGCTTTTATCTAAAAACAAGTACCTAACCTAATAGCCATTAAATTGAAAGGGCATTGAATTGGAAGATTGAAGAAATAAATACAAATAAGATTCACACAAACTCTATGTGTGAATCAGACATGACGAGTGAACTGAATAAACATTTAATTTATAAATTAGTCAATGGAGGAAAACAATAAGGATCGTCTATTTACGAGATATTTTCCCTCTAATGATCCCAATACAGATTATGAAGGATATTTTAAGAGGACGAATTACATGTAGGTACTGTTTCGGAATGCAAATCATACAAAACCTAGGGCTTGTTAATTAAAATGCCGTTGTAATACAGGGATAAAACAATACTCAGTTCGTACTCGAAACGATGGACGAAGAAGTAATCGGACGGTCGTTGTAATTACGGGTCAAACAGCTAATTAACAACATAATGATGAGCGTCTTATAAATAGGTACGTATCCTTGTTCGTTAGAAACTGATTTTGAAGTCGTTTTTAAGCATGAACTCCTCCATGCTAAATAAACGACTTTCCATTTTAAATCAATTAATCAATTATACAAAATTAAAGTAAAATGTAGGAAACAGTAAATGAAAGAGTCGTTAAAATATCTCTACACATCAAAAAGTTATGGAACTTTAAAGTTGAGCTTGCAATAAAAATATGATTTCACGTAACGCTTCGGTGTGTGACGTCCACGACCCTTTACGGTTATGGTGAAATAAAAAAACCAGCCAAGTGCGAGTCGGACTCGCGCACGAAGGGTTCCGTACTATCCGTAGCAAAAAAAAATAACTTAAAACCGGCCAAGAGTTTACTTTCGGCTTAGAAACTTTTGTGCATATTTGAGTGATTTGTTAAATGGAGTTAACAAATCAATTAATTTTAATTACATTTCATTAAATATAATATTACAACATTACGAAATTACTCTATTCCTACAGGAATTGTATTTATAACTGAATATCCCAACTCCTATTAGGTACTTCAACCTTTACCTAACTGGCAGAGTCTAGCATATTCATAAACTGTAGGTGTGAAGGAGGAGACCGCATGCTTGAGGGAACGAACGTCCTCACGTCGCAGCCGTCCAGATTCCGACTCCGACTACCAACAATGGCGGACATCGAACAATGGTTAGCTCGCCGTCCGGCCGGCGGCGTTGACCAATCAGGCTGTGGCATGCTAAGACAGACTCTAGGGGTCAAATTGAGTGCCTTTTTTAAATTTAGGGAAATCACTTGTTTTTCTGAATAAATAAATAATAATAATTTAATAATCAATTTTAATGCTGGTTTTGGAAAAATATTATTTTTAGTGTTAGACGGTGCGCGCACTGGTGGCTTTTGTCACCGTGACTTTTTCGTCACTCTTATCAAGTCCGTGGATATGTATGGAGTTGCGCGCACGTTACGACGTGACAACTGGGTGACATTTGTGTACGCCGGTGACAAAATTGTCACTCTCGTTATCGGTTGTTCGCCATTTGTATTTTCATATATTAATGCAGGTCCTAAAGTGCGAAGTAATTCATCAAAGCTTCTAACACTTATTCGGAAATATCTAAAAAAATGATTTGGATGTTCTCGAAGTTTTTAATACATAGTATAGAACTTTCCACTTAGTAGCCTGTCACTCCAAAGGGGGTGTACCCAATATTCTCGTTGCTTTCTTTTTCTTCTGAGTCTCATGAGTTCACAGAGAACGATCGTCTCATCGATATCCATATCGGCAAATGACACTTCGATTTCAAAAAAGTTGAGTCACTGTTGCTCTTCCTGAGCGCACTCCACTTTGGAAACGTGACGTGACAGTGACAAACACTTTAAAGTCACGGTAACAAAAGTCGGACATCATTTTAAGTCAAGAGTGAATAGGTTACTTCTAGGTAAGCGCATTCCATCGTCGACCGCATCGTCGCTTTCCATCAGGTGAGATAGCGGTCAAGTGCGAACCTATCAAGAATTAAAAAAAAAATAAGTCACCAGTGCGCGCACCGCCTTAATTGTTCTTTATTATAAAAGTTCAAAAATAAACACAGTATAATATCCAATTAACTATTATACCAAACTAACGATCATTAATTACAGTCTAAATCTAGACTTGCCAGAAATCTAGCACGTACATAGGGCTGCCTCTATGTACGTGCTGGATTTCAATAATCGTTCATTAGACATGGGCTAATGGACTGTAGTAATTGGAACGTTAAGCCAGGCTCAATCAACGCAGCTTTAGACAATATCATCCCGTCAAATATTTAGTAAACTTCACCCGTAAGTTGGTATATACAGGATGAAATTGAATTTATGGGCATCCTTTTAAGGGGTCATTGTCGTTATCATCATCATTATGAACAACTTTTACTATAGGACCAAACCTGAAATCGCGAAAAAAAATCAGCTGTTCCCTACATTTTGACGAGTTATGTGAACATAAATGCAATAACAGCAGATTTTTTCGCGATTTTTGGTCTAGTCCCATAGTAGAAGTTGTTCATAATGATGAGTACAATGACCCCTTAAAAGGATGCCCATGTATTAAATTTCCCCCTGTATTAGGTATATAGAAAAACTGAAGGTTCCGATAGGTTTCTATATCAATCAAAGACTTTTCTATGTTTGGGATTGGCTGCCAGTTTAATTTGTTGTAGTTGAGTATCAGTGTTTAATGTGGAGCGACTTAAAGGATCCCGAACCATTTTTCACTCCGAGCGTATCATACTCCGGCCTTCATAACCCATTTACTTTAAAACACAATACCCTTTGGCAAGACTTTTTTTTTAGGTGGAAAATTATCTAATGATTTTTCCCACACAAGGGCAGAGCGGGAGGACGTGTCAAACTTTTATTGAATAAAATCACACCTATGTTCCTTCGATGGCCTCGGATTCCAGGACCCCGGGTTTTCCTTTCAGAAGTCAACTTATGGCCCCAGTAGGCTTTAGCCCTGCTGGTTCCTAAGGATGTTGCGGTTGGCTTACAGTTTAACTGGATGCAGGAGTACCAGTATTTTATACGGAGTGAGCGACAATCTAACCTCCACAACCCAGTAACTTGAAAAACAATACCCTTAGCTTAGGCAAGACTGGTGTTAGATTTTCTAGCTCCTGGCCATTGGTAACGACTGTAAAAAAATCTTCAAATGAAAGTCAAGACTAATAGCTTTACGTGTTTTTCGAGGCACGGAGGAGATCCTTGGCATGTAATGGATGGTCACTGGTCACCCATCCATTGACAGACTTCAATAACCGTTGCTTAACCTTTATGATCGCATGACCTATGCGGCATTTGTTATTTAACCAGTACTTCATTACTTTCTTCGTATATCAGTACCTTCATAATTGGCAAACCCATAGACGTTACCATAATGTGACCCCTCCGGGCATATTGCCTCCACAACAATTCTTATACAGTAAATGTATACGGCTGCCCATTATCTTGATTTAATCCCGCTGTCACTTTTCATGGGATCATACTTTATTTTGCTGGGATTATTTTTTTAATAATGAGAGGAAGCGACGCAGATGTATTTAATACTTAATTGTCATCTGTATTTTATGATATAAATGTCCCGTCAAAATCACCACCATGATTCACTCATTGACTCATTAACGCCCAGCTATACCCTAAGACCTAGAACGCTGAAATTTCGCACAGATGTTCCTTTTATGATGACTAGCTTTTGCCCACGACTTCATCCGCGTAGAAGTCGAAAATGGTTTTATTAGGTTTTTTGAGATACGAAAATATGAAATATTATTTATTATCTTCGTCGTGTGTGATAGATAGTCCATTGAATTGTATGGCGAGCGATATTGTATCTTAAGATAAAATATTATAGTATCTTAGCCATGTGCAGCGCCCCTTGGTGAACTCCGCTGCGAGTGACGTAACCTACGACCAACTTATAATTTGCGGTTGGTACAGTAATCGGGTCTAGGGTTTGTTTTGTTTTTATTGTCATTGTCAATTAAGTTTGTTTTTTATTGTCATTGTCATTTTTTTATTGTACTTTTCCGGGATAAAAAGTACACAGTGTGGTGCCTACGATATTAAAGAATAATACCAAGTTTCATCGTAATCGCACTGGCAGTTTTTGCGTGACGCCTGACCAAACAGACAGACACACAGACAGAACAGAAAAAAAAAATTAATCACATTTTTGAGTTCGGTGTCGGTCTAGTAACACCCTATGCCATTTTTTTTTATACTTTCAATGTACAGAATTTTCACTTCTACAGATTTATTATAAGTATAGACATGTTATCGTTAGAATACGAAGTAATCTGCAAATTATCGGGTACAATCCGTTAAAGTGTGGATGTGAAATACTTACCTAAAGTAGCAGACGTCTCCACTTTACCTAGTTAATCTGCATATTAATGGTCGCTACATCTTTAAATCGCGGAAGACAGAGAGCGAAACACTTTTGGCCATTTTAACTCGACCCCGCGCTCAGTGGCGCTCCTAGTTTTGGGTGGTTATAATAAAAAACCACGATGGCTAAGGCGAGAGAGAAGTGAAGCGGAGCTCTCGCATGAACCTTCTAACCTTACCTGTCCATGTAGGGGTGCCTGAAAATATATTAATTCTTCATTTGAAAAATGTTATAAAACTTTAGATTATTAAAAATGAAATAATTACAATGAATTGGATGTTTTATTCAAGCGAAGAACCTGTTTTATTACTTATAGTAATGCTTGGTCGTTAGTCCGTAGATTATTTATCTAGTTAAAATAAGAACTTTAAAATTTTGTTTCACTTTAACGGACTCAATGAGATAATCTGTACTCCAACTAATTTACGCAAATAAGCGATAATATATACATAGTATTAAAGGATTTTCCAAAAATAATCCGCTAAAGAAAACAGGGATCCAAGGTTGAACGGAGAAACCTACTTTTACGCGGACTAAGTCGCTGGCTGAAATTAGTTTGTCTTTGCATGAAGAATTTTATTTACTACTAGCTTCTGCCAGCGGCTTCGCCTGCAGGTAAGTGAAAAATATATAGCCTTACTAGCTACTGCCAGCGGCTTCGCCTGCAGGTAAGTGAAAAATATATATGTATAAATATAAGGGTGCCGTTTTTTCCTTTTGAGGTACGGGACACCGCCGTGTTCCCGTGGGGGTGATCGGCCCCTGTCTCTGGAGTATAGCCACCACAGACACTGTACCAGGGTCCAGCGCGAGAGGTCGACGCCGCCGATCACCCTCACGAGGACACGGCGGTGCTAAGCCCAGGCTTGGCACACCTTCACCGTGTTTTCCGGGTGCGGGTGGTTCAGGCTTTATTAAAAAAGTACTGTCTACATTTTGTTTCACTGTTTGGTCAAACTACTCGGTTTATTTTCATAGGATAAAAAAAAAATATATTTCAGCTAAGAGGTAAGAAATACACAATTTTAGATGCTTATTATTTAGTAGAAACTTTCTATTATACTAGACTTTCTGATATATCTCTCGTCTAGCAGCTAGAACGTGCTCATAATATGTTAGTGGAGGTGAGGATTGAGGGACCAGTTAAAAAAATCGCTATCCTTAAATTACGTAAATATTTATTTTCCTTTTTTTTTCAAATATTTTAAGATTCTTACTAAAACTTTATGTAGAAAAAGTAAGATTTTATTTTTTAGATTCGGTAATATTGACAGACATATTTATTTATAAGGGACCACAGTTTAGTCGTTATACATTTTATCTTTGGTGTTTTGTGTTCTGAAATTCAGTAAATATCTTTACAAACTCTCTACTAAATGACTGTACATACTTTATTTTTCTGATACTTTTCGAGATCTGGCTGATGGTCTGTGAGGACTGAGGGACCGCACTTTAAAGGCTGTAGTTTTTAGTATATTTTTTTACAAATTCCCAGATTTGTTCTACAATTTTTTTAAGTGTAAATCCTATATTTTTTTTTTGCAAAATATTAGCGTAGTCCCTCAGTTCACACGCACATGGTTCCTGCGTTTTTAAATAACATAGAGCATTTCTCGATATATGGGCTATACTACAATAAAATCATTTTTCAATTCGAACCCGAAGATCAGATGATGATGTGTTCCTAAAATTTGTGCATTCACATAAACCAACTTTTCAGTAGTATAATATTAGTATAAATTTGTCAGAAATGTTTTATTACCGTGACTGAATATCTTGAAAAAGTTTGTGTAGTTAGCAAACATTGTGCAGCATTGTATCTTTGTTAAAGTCAACAACAAACGTAGGTAAAGTTTTGTCATAAGAGAACATGCAGTTCCCTATTATGGTTTGTTTACTCATCGGATTCTGGCGGTTGTTTGTTGAAAGAGAAACTTTTGTCAAAAGAAAGTAAAAAATATTGTTTTACTTAAATTAAATCAAAATCATTTAATAATCAATTAAATTGCATTATTACACATTATTATTAATTACACTATCAATAAACACTCGCTAAAGAAACACAATTAATAAATTACGATAAGTATGTTTAGATTAGAATATTTTAAATCGAATTTGAAAGTTAATGAAGAACAGAGAAGGTCAATTCTAGTATCTACTTAAAAAGTTTTTAAATTCAAGTTGTAATGTCCACCTGTCTCTGTGTGGACCGCCCGGAGGACATGGTTGAGGTGTGCCCTGCTTGGGCGGAGCATCGCCGTGTCCTCGTGGGGGCGATCGGCGGTAGCGATCTCTCGCGCCGGGCCTTGGTACAGACCATAGTCCGAAGCGAGGAGGAGTGGCAGGCGGTCGCCTCCTTCTGCGAAGCAGTAATGCTAGCAAAGGAGGAGGCAGCACGTGTGAGGAAACGGTCCTCACGTCCCATCCGGCCACCCTAGGCGCGGGCATGCGGACGGCGAGCAATGGGTAGCTAGCCGTCCGGCCGTCCGGTAACCGTCCGGACCGAGCCCAAGAAGTCGACGGCGCGTACTGTTTCACACGCGCCTTAAGGAGTTGCCAGCAAACCGTAGGGACCTAGCAGGGTCGAAGTCTACTGGGGCCAAGAATCTGTTTCTGAAAGGAAGGTTCGCCCCCGGTACGAAAGGCAACGAAGGGACAGGAGTGGGTTTTTAGTCAGTAAAAATCTGACACTATCTCCCGCTCTGCCCAAGAGCCCGGATGTAATTGGATGATTTTCCCACCGAAAATAAAAAAAAACCCTAGTCTCAATCAAAGTAAAAAAAAAGGTTTTTGATAGCTTGCAACAGCGATGCGAATTCGAATATTAAACATGTAGAACACCGATTTAATTTTTCACTCGTGTGGGCCGCGGGAGCAAGTGCCGTAACTAAGGCTTTGCCAGCGGTGTCCAGGCACAGGGCGCAGACCAGTGCAGACCCTTGATGTGGCGCAGAAATTATTAAACCAAGGTCAAGTTTTATTACTGTTTCCCATTGCCTCTCGCTCCGTATCATGGCCTGAACCAGGGCCGGACACTCAGGTCGCTATCGTTAATCGCCTTTACGAGAACACGGCGGGGCTCTGCCCAAACGGAGCAAACTTCCACCGTATGCTTCACCCGAGCGTTTCTCCCCACCAGATCCGAAATAGGTACCTCCCTTACACTCATGTCCGGTGAGGACTTGCTTCAGACAGATTAAACTTACCCAACTCGGACTTTTTGTGGAGACCCGAGTTTCAGAAATTGACGCCGAGGTAACATGTGACCACGAGTCAGAGGTCTTTAAACATCTCTCTATTTGGCCTACGGGCCTGTGCCCGTAACACGCTTCATATCTGTATATGAAGCTAACTTTAATATGTATTTGACTCCAAAGGCCCTGCAGACAAAAATATTGTATTTGGTTTTTAGAAAAAAATATGGCTTAGAAAAATATTATAAATAATGATTGGACACGACTTACCTCTTCTTAACAAGAGTTACCCCTCAGGTAATTTTCGATAATTACTTGTAAAACTGGACATTGCTCTTATAAAAGTATCCATGAAGCCTTTCAAAGATTCTATGTTCTAAGGCCGGCTTTTAATTAAAATAAGATTTACATTGTCTAAAGAGTATCTAAGACTAAGACCCTAAATAGTAGATTCATTTAAATTAATGGTTAATAGAGGTAAATTGATTGATAGTTTGTTTGGAGGACAACTTTGGAAGGTCCGATACGACTAGGCAGTTATTTTATAGAAAGACTAGCGATCTGCCCCGCGTGCAAATTATAAAAAAAAAACCGGGCAAGTGCGAGTCGGACTCGAATACGGAGGGTTCTGAACAAACTTACCTATGAAAACAGTTAAAGTTCGTTTAATTCAATTTCCGAATTAAGTTACGAAGATTTTCCCGAATCGTATTTTTTTTTGTGTCGCGAGGCTATTTGACCCCCAACTAGAATTATCCCCTTTAATCCATTTAAAATTCCTTTATTAAATACCATTATTTTAATTAGTTCAGGAGTATCTGTAACTTGAGCTCATCATGCTATCATAGAAAATAATAATTCTCAAATAACACAAGGATTATTTGCAACCAAAAAGCTTATTTGGTACATAAGCTTTTAATAATATTAAACCGCAACGAATTGTGGTAATTACGTATACCTACGACGTGATGTTTTTCGTTAGTAATTTCAGCATTTTAGTCAAACATAATTTACTCGAGAGGAAAATTTATGACAATGTCGGGGTTAGATACGAGTGGCTACCTTTTTGAATTTCATTGGTGACTGGGCGAGAGTTAAGTACAAGTCGTATAGAAACGGGCGTAAATTGTGTTTCCCGATGGCTGCCCGACTAAAAGAAACCTTTACCGAAGTGTACGCAATGTAATAATATATGTAGCAATAGCGGAGGCGTCACACCAGAAAGAAATGTTGATAGAATTTTGTGCATTGGAAGCTGATCGGTATAATTATACTATATTTATTGACACGACTTGGTCGGACTTAACTCAATGGCTGATTTTTCTAAGAGTACCGAACATTTTGTGAAGTAACATGACGCTTAAGGGGTGACCAGACGGTAGCAAACCAACGTCCCAACCAAGGTGACTGCTAGTTTCAATCCGTGTAGACAGCAGTTGTAATTTATGACCTTCAACGCAAGGGCGTCGGTTAGAAAAAACGCCTCCAACCAAGGGGTTGGGAGGCGTTTTTTCCTAACCACCGAACGTGTAGGCGCGTGGTTTACATAAATGTAGCCGAAACTCAAACCAAACACAAAAACCAAGGTAACCTTAGTTGGGACGCTAGTTTACAACCTTTTGGTCAACCTTTTATCCTGTTTCTTTTGCTTAATAGCTTGAACAGAGTTTCACAGTAGTAGAATGTGTCGAAAGAAGTTTAGTGACTGTTTTATTATTATTTTAATTATTCGTATATTGATTTCTAGTGAATGGTATAATAGTGGATTGCACTGCAATTTAACTTCGCCAAGCCCGTTTTATTATCTGACTATCAAACGTACGGCGATGCGCTACAGAAACATAGTGGACTTCCCGCCCAAATACACAAAATATTTTGGGAACACGTTCATTGTGCGTACAGTTAAGGAGTGGGATTCTCTGTCAGAATCTATGTTTCCTGATAGTTACAACCTGGGATCTTTAATACGAAAGTGAATAGTTACTTTTAGGCAAGCGTGCTCCGCATCGTCGATTACATCATCGCTAAACATCAGGTGAGTGTAGTACTAATGGTCAAGCGCGAGTCGATCAATAATAATCATTTGAAAGGTTATTGTGATGTGAAATTGGTGCAGTTTTGCATAACTGGACATATGTGGAATTGTTGAATTTCAATGGGGTATTTTACTTACTCTATATGAGAAAAAGTCTAAAAATATACTATTAAGATAGCTTAGGTAAAATGCAGTTGGTAAGTGTTGGTTTTAGTTCATAAAATAACAAAATAAATTTTAAAATTCAATTCAAGTTTCCTGTTTTTATTTTCTGTTCTTTGTCACTTCGAAATAGTAGCCACCATGTTATTAAGTCATTCGGCTGTATAAAATAAAGTGACAACTGTGAACTGACCAGCCATACTGAGCGCATTTGTTTACTCAGCCAACTGACGTCACGACCGCAGAGTAAATGTGGCGTCCACTGCTTTCTACATTTTCGTCAAATGCGCGTTAATTTTAAATGCAGTGCATGCAGTACCCTAAAAATTAGGGTACTTAGCGACTGAATAAAAATGTTGTTTTTTTAGTGGTTTGCACTATAGAATATAATTCAGACAATTTTCAAAAATGAGTGTAACACCTTATTGAATAGAGAATTTTACTGCAGTATGTATTGATTACCTCAGCGAAGTTTACCGAGAAGGCCGACTCCATACAATTGTTGCCAAATAGGTACTCCAAAAGCATTCAATTTTGATTTTTTTTTCTTTCGTGACCGAACCAAGAACCTTACACTGGAGACCACCACTGGACCAACGAGGATTCTAAAACAAATTTTCTGAAACCTACTAACTATTTATACTCCTATGTGTTTGACCGAATTCCTTGAGTTGCCCGAAAGGGAACCCCGGGGTCCTGGAATGCAAGGTAAAGAATGAACATAGGAGTTAATTTTAGTCAGTTACGCCCACCCCACCCTAAAGCGAGAGAAGTCATTGGATGATTTACTAACTAACAAAAAATGTCTTTGAGTATTTAATATTATGTATATTAACTTTCAGTTTACGGCATCACAACACACTTAACATATTGGGCATGTTTATGGTCCCTGGAACGTTTGCTGAATATGAAAAAAGTGTTTTTTCAGGATGATAATGTTGTTTTTTCCGTGCATAAGGAAGGCGTTCCATTAACAAAGTTAAAATGTTTCGCTTGTTCGATTCCGCGTAGCTTTAGTGGTAAATGTCTTAGGGCGGAATTCACCAATAAAAATCTCTCTCTCTCTGTCTATATTTTTCTTTTGTTGTATTTTTACAAGTGACACTATTGACAGCGGCAAAATGCGATTATGCGAGCCAAACGTTAAAACGCGATTAGTTTTATTGGTGAATTCCGCCCTTAGTAAATATAAAGGTGGTCATGACTCGTTTTCAGAACCAGCCCCAATAGAACAATTTAAGGGGTTTAAAAATAGATTGTATTGAGGATTATTATTTCTTGGGTTAAAAAACTTGAATCATGGGAAAAATTCTAATAATTTCTCTTTCCATAGCTTATCAACCGTGAAACCGATTTTCGTTTTTTGTTGTACATTATAAACTAGTGCTTGACTCCGATCCCACCTGATAGGAAGCAGTGATGCAATGCAAGTTTATCATAAAGTGTGTCCTTTCAGTTGATCCCCACTTGGCCATATTTGCGAACATTTTGTGAACCATTCCCACTTTCACCCCTCCTCCTCCGTAGCTTATAAACTTCTGGACCGATTATAATATAAAATGTCTAACAGCTATTTACTCGAAAACCTGCTTTTCAAAAATTCCTTTTACCCGCTACGGTACCATAGACAATCACACACATAGTGGCCAAACTAATAACACTCTTTTTGCGACGGGAGTTAAAAAATTGAAAATGTTCAGAATAAACTTTATCGTGCACCAAAATAATAACAAAACTTTGACACATAGGTACTCACAAAAGTCACTTTTCAAACAGACTAATGGAGTTTGTGGAATTTATTTCAGTTTTGATACCACTGAATGCATCAGACTGCTTGGAAAGCGACTTGTTTTGAACTTTTTCAAGTTTTTTTATACTCCATTGCAGTGATTTATACTTTTGAAATTTTCTCTTTCAGCTCTTTAGTTTGATAGCCCACATTACCATGACACAAACAAATGCAAGTACATTTACCTATTAATGGCCAATAGGTAAGTTCTTCGGTTATCCACCAACACAAGTTGTTTAAGCTTGCCAAAGAATGTATCACGGTGACTAATAGTATCACGGTGAAAGATTATAAGTGTGTGTGTGTACATTTGTATGTTTGTTACTCCTTTACGCTGAAACTTCTGAAGGAATTTTGATGAAATTTGGCACACGGGCAAACAATTCTATGACCATGTGTGTGAACTCCTGCTGTAATTTTTTATTATGTACAATAAAGAGTATATCTATCTATCTATCGATCCATATCTTGGAATAGCACATAGGTTACTTTTTATTCTGGGAGCACATTCTCTGAGGATAATTTTCTAGTTATACGCGAACAAAGCCTCTGAAAGAGACTAATGAACTCAAAAACATAGACGTATATACATATCATAACATAGTCGGCCTTATAATGTTCCCACTGTTGGGACTCAGGCCTCCTCTCTAGGAGAGAGATTAGGCCGTAATCCACCACCGCGGGCCCAGTGCGGATTGATGAATGTCACATGTCTTCGAATTTTTGGTTCTAGAACATGCCGGTTTCCTCACGATGTTTTTTTTCACCTTTTTGAGAGCAGTGGTGATGAAACAAATTACACAAAGTAATGCGCCAGGCTGGGTTTGAACCCCGCGACCTAAAATTCGGTAAGTCGGGGCCGTTACCACTCGGCCACCACTGCCTTCCATGTATATGCATAGTATATATCTAAATTCATAAATACTCTCTTAAAATACTACCTCTCTTCTGGGGCAGTAAGATAAATATAATACTCTTTTAAAAAGGTATTTTCCACTATAACGCTGAGCGACATCATCATCATCATCTTCCTGCCCCTGTCCCATCTTATTTGGGGTCGGCGCTACACGTTTTTTTCTTCCATTCTATCCTGTCAACCGTCATACTATCACTAACTTCCTTTTCTTTCATATCACTCATCACACAATCCATCCATCTTTTCTTTGGCCACCCTCTCCCTCTCCACCCATCCACATGTATACTCATAACTCGCGACATCAATTAAATTCTTTTTGTATATTTTCCCTTGCGCGCCACTTACTCCTATAGCTATATTTTGGAAAGCTAGCCTAAGCCAGCCCTTCACACATGTCACCTGTTTAATTCACATAATCCGGAAAGAAACCCAACGGATTTTCGAGCTAATTATTCGCACCGCGAGGCGCGGCGGCTGCGGCGCCTGGGATCTGCAACCGTGTCATTATAATGAGTTATTTCATTATGATTCACACAAATAAGTAAACAATTAATTCTGCACGTAATAACAGGATATTTTGTTGTAAAAATGTCGGTTGAATGTTCCATGTATGAATTTGAAATTAAATAACAAGTTTATGAGGATAGCACAGGAGGATAGTCATGAATTGTGTCTTTTTACTGAGAACCTGCGTAGGTACTTACCTGCAGACTTTAGGATGTAGGTACCTGCTCAAACTTAACTAAAATCATTTGATTTTATACAGGCTTACAATTGGACCAAAAATTAGAACCGCTCAGCCTCTGACTTTTTGCAAGTATAAAAAGTCAGAGGTACGGTGCCAATTGGTTGTTTCCTATGGAGAAGAATCTTCAAGAAATTCCATGGTCAATATTAAAAAAAAAAACTATATTTCTATGTTACAATGTTAAGGTACGAGAGGACAGTGTAGGCCGGTTAACATTGAACCCCAAAAACACAATAAAAATAGTATCTACCACGACTGTAGATACTATTTTCTGTAGAGACATTTTTTTACAAAATATCATAGGAGACGAAAATAAAAATATCATAGAACACAAAAATAAGAATAAAACTATCAATTAATGAGATGTTTACAATAATACTTAAGTTACTAATGAAGTTAAGGTAGCGTAAATAATTTAAAAAAAGTCTACCTACATAGTGTTTAATTTGAGTAAATAGTGACTTGTTACTTTAATGTTTATTTAAATTAAAGAATCTTAAATTAAATGTACTTAATTAAAAATGCTCAATCTAAAACATTTACCTTTTTATTTCTCAAGACGCAGACTCAGTTATAGAATCGTAAATTCATTGAACTTACAAAGCAAACTTTAGAGGATTTTTCAAGGATATCACAAGCTATCGAAGAAGTCTGTAAATCAACTTTTAGCTTAATAAATCGGATTTAAAGGTTTTTAGAAAATGTGTGATTTGCACTTTGTAATAATATCTTTTTTTGTTGGGAGTTCATAAATATTGCGAAAAGGAAAGATCACATACACAATTAGAATGAATCATTTTCCCATTTTCCTGTCGCAGCTACAAACTTCCCACTTTATATGCCTAGGTAGGTAAACTAAGTTTATTTCATTCATAAAATAATCTGGTTTTGTAGTTTTCGATAACCGAATATATCCTTGTTTACAGACAACAACATAAACATTACTTACTTATAGTGTTCATCCAGAATACTTGTTATACATATAGAATAAGGATATTGCGGGCATTTTCCTTGGGTAGAGCGCTGCATACCATGCAAGTACCTACCAGTACCAGTTACGAGTAATTTAACATCGATAAATTGGAATTAAAGATGTAATTCTGTGTCACGGTTTTTTTTAAGGTGGTAAATCATCCAAAGTCTTTTCCCGGCGTGTCAGACTTTTACTGACTAAAACCACACCAATGTCTTTCAGTTCGGCGTTCTAGTACTACGGGGTTCCGGGACTATGTGCTTAGGGACAAGTATGACAATCAAAAACTGGTCAAGTGCAAGTCGGACTAGCAAAAAACTGGACAAGTGCGAGTCGGACTCGCGCACTGAGGGTTCCTTATAAACTTAACTATGTAAATAGTTCAATTAATGGAGTCTCGAAGATTTTTCCGAATCGCAAAAAGTTATTTTTTGGTGACGTAACAACAGATTTAAGGTTTTCAGATTTATACCAATATATTCTGTGCTATGAGACTTTGCTATATGCAAAATTCCAGAATTCTAGGTCAACGGGAAGTACCCTATAAATTCTGATTGATCCTTAAGAGTGTCGAAATATACGTTATTGGCGATATAAACAGCCATTTCATTTTTTCTTTGTTTATTTGTTTTCTTTATTTTTTCACAGCTTCAAGGGACCGCAGACCTGAGTATATGGTTTTGATTTCAACTCGATACCGATTTGACAGACAGACAGACAGACGGACGAACAGCAAAGTGATCCTGTAATGGTTCCGTTTTTTTCCTTTTGAGGTACGGGACCCTAAAAAACCAAATAAAATGGTCTGAAACTCTCTCTATACGGATAGGAATGTGGTGTGCGACAGAGGGGTTTGTCTTCCCCTAGGCTCTTCAATTTGTATGTTGATCGGGTCATCACCGAGCTCAGCAGAATGAATGTCGGTGTCAAATAAATGTAGTGAGTGTCAATAACAACAGCTACGCGGACGACATGGTGCTGATGGGCCTGACTGTTGGAGCTATTAGGGAATTGATCAGAGTTTGTGAAACTTGTGCTGCCCCACATGGACTTATTTATAATATAATGACACTATGAGTGAATATATTATGATCTTTAATCTTTATCTTGAAAGTGGCGCCAGTGACTGAAAAGTTGAAAGGGAATCGTTTGTCTTGGTATGGTCATGTGAAGAGGAGGGATGAAACGCATGTTACTAAAAGAGTTATGAGTTTACATGTGGATGGATAGAGAGGAAGAGGGAGACCAAAGAAAAGATGGATGGATTGTGTAAAGAGTTATATGAAAGAAAAGGAAGTTAGTGATAGCATGACGAGTAACAGGGCAGAGTGGAAGAAAAAAACGTGTTGCGCCGACCCCAAATAATACGGGATAAGGGCAGGAAGATGATGATGATGATGAAGGCCGCAGGTAAGAAAGAAGAAAGAAAGAAAGAATTCCATCACCGACGACCTTAAAGATGATATGGACATCGAAAGGAAGCTTAGGGCACTGAATAAAAATTTTATGCATTTTTTAGTGGTTTGTAAGCACTATAGAATCTAATTGAGACACTTTTCAAAAATGAGTGTAGCACCCTATTACTGGGTAAAAGATAAAAGGCGGGCGCGTGCCATACCTCCTCGAGAACACGACGGTGCTCCACCCAAGTGGGGCACATCTCCACCGTATGCTCCACCGTGTCCTCCGGACGGTCTACACAGTGGCGACACCTGGGTGTTTCTTCTGAAACCGACGCAGGAACCACCCGAACTTACCATGTCCGGTAAAGACCTGTAACAAGCGAAAGGTGAGGACACCGTGACGTTTCTGCAGCTACTCCTCAAAGAGCCATATTTACCGCCATAAATATGGCGTGCCCTGACAGTAGCTGTCGCCATTTCACTATGAGATCTCGCTGGAACTCTGGTCAATGGTGGAGCATGCTTGCCTAGTGGTAAATGTCAGTCAGATGAGGAACAAGTTCCTAGATAACGTCTACGGGTAAAAGGGCTACCTAATATTTTATCCAAAAATAAACCTTCAGTGTGCGTCGTTAGGGTTATTGTGTATGACAATAACCCTAATGACGCACGACGTTAATATTTGTATAGGAATAAAGGTTGAGGAAGTTGGATATTTATTTATTTTTGGAGAGCAATGACTTATTCTCCTGCGAAAATATTCATTCCTGATGAAACGCAGGTCCGCAGGAGAACCAAAGTTACCGATATAGCCCGAAGAAATGCCAAGCTTAATTGGCAGTGGGCACATTGCTCGCAGAACAGATGGCCGTTGGGGCCGAAAGGTTCTGGAGTGGCAACCGTGTATCAGAAGACGCAGTGTTGGAAGGCCGCCCACAAGGTGGACCAATGACCTAGTGAGGGTTGCGGGAATCCGATGGTTGCGAGACGCATAAGACCGTTCATTGTGGCGACACTTGGGGAAGACTTATGTACAACTTCTTTCGGCTGAAATGATGATGATGACTTATTAAGAAAGCTCGTTGCTAAAATAATAACAGCCGAATGGATCGATGTTCAAGGTTAAACAACTTTTACCAATTTCTGTATGTGGATGGGTGAAGATTTTAACTCTCAGTCTCGAAAAGCACTTTAAGTAGCTGGTCCAGGTTATAATTTGTAGATTTTTGGGGCCGCTCAAGTATTACGTAAGCAGATTATTTGCAAATATTACCTCCACCCCTCCCCCTCGTCAGTAAAAGTAAGCAAATCTAACTTTTATGAGTAATACTTTAATGGCCCCTAGTCTGTAGTGCTTATGTAATACTTGAATGGCTCCTAGTCTGTAGTGCTTACGTCATACTTGAATGGTCCCTAGTTTGTAGTGCTTACGTCATACTTGAATGGCCCCTAGTTTGTAGTGCTTACGTAATACTTGAATGGCCCCTAGTCTGTAGTGCTTACGTAATACTTGAATGGCCCCTAGTCTGTAGTGCTTACGTAATACTTGAATGGCCCCTAGTCTGTAGTGCTTATGTAATACTTGAATGGCCCCTAGTCTTTAGTGCTTACGTAATACTTGAATGGCCCCTAGTCTGTAGTGCTTACGTAATACTTGAATGGCCCCTAGTCTGTATACTTACGTAATACTTGAATGGCCCCTAGTCTGAAGTGCTTACGTAATACTTGAATGGCCCCTAGTCTGTAGCACTTACGTAATACTTGAATGGCTCCTTTGGCAAACGTTACGGATATCATCATCATCATCTTCCTGTGTTTGTCTTGTGTTATTTGGGCTTTTTTTTTTTTATAATGCTATCACTAACTCCACACAATCTATCCATCTTTTCTTCCTTCTACCTCTTCATCCATCCGCATGAATACTCATAATTATTTTAGTGACATGCGTTTCAGACGTTACGGAGAAGGAAATCAGACACAAGACCTGCTAAGGGGTGTCGTGTTACTCAGTAACTGGGTTGTGGAGGTCAGATAGGCAGTCGCTCCATGTAAAGTACAGCCCCCCTAGCCAAGTTATGATCGTTTCGTTTGCGTCGAACGCCTCGAGTAGGCCACGCCTCCGATTCCTTTGTCCTGAAGTTTGATCCTTATTCCTCTTAAGGTACGGAACTCTTAAAACCACCGAGAATCAAATTATTTACATAGGTAAATTTGTCCAGAACCCACGAATTTGATTCGCACTTGACCGGCTTTTTTATTTATTTTCCACAAACAAAAAACCGTTACAAAAAGATATATGCTCATGAGTTAGCGGGACAGTTGGGTTTTTACTCAACGGGTCGTTTTCAAGCTCCTATCCGATTTATCTATCGTCCGTAAGATAAAGCGCCCTAAAAGGTGTTCTATATCTCATCACGTTACCGTATGGCCTCTTTAAGGATCGCAATCAGACAACCCTGTATATGGAGGCTACATCCAAAAGCTTTTAACTGTATCTGTTTTAACATAGGGAATAAACGAGTAGCACATAAAAATAAGTGCTATAAAATCAAACAAGAATTGTTGCATATCCTAAAATTTGTTTCACAAGATGTGAGAGTGGATTTATTTCCGTCTTTTACAATTAACATAAAATTGAGCCAGCTAATTAATCGTCTACAGGGAATTAGCATAATAATGCAAATCTCTAATTTATCTCTCATCTGATGTATTCGGTCTTTCTCTTGGTTTTTTCCATCGAAGATACCGTAATTGCATGGATTCGTTTTGCTATAGAGGCTTTACCAGAAGCTGTTAACTAGATCCATTTTACGACCTAAACTGAACCCGTTAAAGAGATGGAGCTATATAGGTTTTATACCTCCATCCCTCTTTATCTCTCGTACGCTTGAAATGTTAAAGCCCTAGGTCCCAATGTAGAGTACGCTTCTAAGGAAATAATAAGTCGGTTGACATTAGTTTGGAAAAATAATTCTTACTGGGATTTATGGTAACCAACATCACGTGGCGGTGTACTGATGTAGAGTTCTAAAAACCCGAAGCGCTAAACCCAGGGGTTTAGCGTTGGATAGAGCGTTGATTTTTAACCTGCACTGTCTCATCACGAAGTAGAAGATTGAGTCCCGGAACGAATTGTTTTCTGCCTTATATCTACTAACTGGGGAGCAGCACCCGATGTTCTTCGCACAACTGGCATGTCTTTATGCCTCTGTGCTGATGAATTCGCGTGCCCCGTGTGGCACCGATCAGAACACGAAAAACAAGTAGACATCGCCCTGAACCAAACGTGTCGAATTATATCGGGATGCCTTAAACCGACTTTGTTTGCTTAATAAGCTTTATCCATTGGCTGGTATTGCTCCACCTGCTGTACGTAGGAATGTCGCATGCGCGATTGAAAAGAAAATTCAAGAATCCGATTCCCGACATCCTCTCTTTGAACACAAAACAGCCCCAAGTAGGCTTAAGAGCCGGAAGAGCATCCTTTTTAGTACACATACACAGGCCATCGATGATCCGCCACCTAAAGAAAGAATAAAGCTTTGGGAAGAGCATCACCTACCACCATTCGACTTCTAGAAACCCCGAGAACATCTCCCACCTGTGCGCGATTTGCTGTGGCCTATATGGAAAGCACTAAATCGGTTGTGAACCCATGTAGGCTGCTGCAAACACAACTTGGCAAAATGGGGTTTTATTGACCGGTCGGATACTCAATGTGAGTGCAGTGTTCAGAATATAAGCCATATAAGAATGCCCCAAGTGCCCATACACTTGCACTTTAGACGATTTGATGAGTGCTACCGATGCTGCTATTAATGTAGCCACCTATTGGGCCCAAACAGTTTGACGAGTTTACCATCGAATCGAAAAGAAAAAGAAGATAGTAACCATCATCCACTACCAATAGACACTAGGCTCGTCTGGTGGATTACGTCCCATTCCTTTTCATAGAAAGGAGGCTTGAGTCCCAACAGTGGGCTCATTTAAGGCTGATACTGCACATTTGACCTGGTGAGGGTTGCAGAAATTCGATGGATGCGAGATGCACAGGACTGGTCGTTGTGGCGACGCTTGGGGGAGACCTATTTCCAACTAACTAAATGCAGCTGACACAGAGCGGGAGAAGTTATTTAATTATGTATTATCCCAACCTCAAAAAAAAAACAAACAAAAAAACCGGGCAAGTGCGAGTCAGACTCGGGCACTCAGGGTTCCGTACAAACTTATTTAAAAACAGTTAAATTCCCAAATTGAGTTACGAAGATTTTTCCGGATTGCAAAAAAAGTTTTTTTCTACGTTACTACAAATTTATAGTCTCCAGATTTTTTCCTATATTTGTGCTATAAGATCTTGCTTAGTGTCAAATTTCATTACTTTGCTTTACTGATAATGAATAATAAAATACTGTACCTTCTTAAGCAGGAACTACTTTAGACCGACGCACACGTGGGCCACGCCTGATGTGTACGTAGATTCGCGTCACGTGGCGTGGATCTAATATAGCTCTATAAGTCCAGTTGCCTAATAAAATGCATGGAGACCGACGCGCCCAGATCGGTGTACGTGACCCACGTGTGCCCAATGTATTTCTACCTTTACTTTGTGACGTTAGTACGATAATTGCATTTAAATACTCGAGTGGTAATCGCTTAATCTTAAGGCCCTTCCATGGGTAGTGTGAAAGCGAGACCTGGAGCCCTGGGACGAAGGCAAAGAAGGAATAGGAATGGTTTTTAGTCAGTTCAAGTCTGACACTATCTCCCGCTCCGACCAAGAGCGCGATTTGTCATAAGATGATTTTCCCACCTAAAAAAAAGGCCCTTACACCCATTTATTGCCATAAAACAGTTGCTTTCTGAAGGCTACTCCTCGGTAACGGCTGGGTTAACAGATTTGAAAAAAATATACAAGAGATACATAATATTATGTGTAAGTATGGCTAATACTTTTGCCAAAAAAAATATTTAACAACATGGTATTTTTTGGCTTGTTTTCCATACCCTTTGAAACGGCTTTGATCTTTAGAAATATGTTTACACAATAAAATTGCTCGCAAAGAAAATGGTCCAAAGGTCAACGGGGCTCTATGCGGGCTCAGGCGGCAGTGTGAGTATGTGTGTATTTATCTCCGGCCAGATGTTCAAGGGACTGTAAGCCCTAGCTTAACTTAACCTTACCTAATTGTAACACCAACAGTTATATTACCTTTTGATTAGCATAGCATAGTCAGCCTTATAATGTTCCCACTGTTGGGACTCAGGCGTCCTCACTAATAGAGGGAATGGGCCATAATCCACCACGCGGGCCCAGTGTGGGTTGGTGGATGTCACATGTCTTCGAATTTTTGGTTCTTGGACATGCCGGTTTCCTCACGATGTTTTCCTTCACCGTTTTGTCAGCAGTGGTGATGAAATAAATTACACAAAGTAATGCGCCTGTTTGGGTTTGAACCCGCGACCTTCAACTCGTAAGTCGGGGTCGTTACCACTCGGCCACCACTGCGCACTTTTGATTAGGTAATCTAAAATTCTAAGTATTTGTGGCGATTCTCGAGATAAAAGAAAACATTTCATTTTGAAAACAGTGTTTTTTTTGCAACCTAGCTAACTAGCTAATAAAATCGTTTTGTACTTTGCTACTTATTTGAAATTATTTAATTTAGAAACCTACTAAGCTAAGATAATATTTTATACACTTTATCTCAATGATGCCTAGAAAAAAAAAAGTGAAACCTCCGGTCTTTTTCCTGGGATTTTCTATTATTTTAATAAAAATGATGAATGATCTTTATGATTGGAAAATGTAATGTTTCTCATGAAGCTTTATTATAATTTCGAATTCAGATATTGGTTTCAGTCATTAGATACCGTTTCTTTCAGCGGTGTTGTCTTCGTGGATCACCCAACAGGAAAAAAGGTAACACAGTCAGCGTCGCAATGTTTTGCTTTCTACTTATCAGTGAAAGATTTTTTTCTATACATCAAGAATGGGGGAGGGAAGGAAATTCCGGATATTACTTTTTACAAACATAAACATTTTCACCTCTTTCTCATATTGATTTAAATTAGTCTCGAGGTCGTAATCATGAATTTTGGGTGTGGTTTAATTCCCGGGTCGGACTTTTTTTTATTGCTCATCTCGCCATCCACCACGCCTGCGGTTGCTGGAAATCCGGGTCGGGATCCCGGCGGCTGGGGCGTGAAGGCCGTTCCCTCACAGGTGCGGCCGCCTCACAGTGGTCTGAAAATCGATCTTTATACTCCTAAAAAATTAAGTCAGGAATTAAAAAATAAGAGATAAGCAGTACCTTTGTACAAATTTTTGAAGTGAAAACTTCTTTAGCGGCGTTGAGCACTTTTTCTGTAATGGGTATAAAATCTTAAACTCGCGTCAGGACACGTGACCTGATCGAAAAAGCGTAAGACGGCCACCAGTCAAATTTTCTCATTCGATTTTGAACTTAACCTTCAACATTTTATGGTTTAAAATCATTTAAAGAAATTTTTAAATGTTTCCAATCAACTTTGAACCTAATGCTTTAGGGATAAAGCTGACAAATCTATTAAATAAATTGCCACCCGCCGCGCGCCGGCGCAGCGCCGCGAAACCTAGTCCTCTGGCTATCTTCATCGTCCTTAAGATTGTGATAGAACCGTGGTCTTTGGGGGATTCGCACCGTGCTAACTACGAAGGCAATTTACGTGCTATTTACAAACGTTACGTACCTGTAGGTATGTTAGTGTAGCTAAAATTCCGTATTTCCTTGCAATTTTATTGATTGACGCATAATGACAAGAGATTCTAAAATCAATAAGACAGTGTTGTCTTTGAGTTTGCAGCTTTCTTAGTATCTAGTAGCTATTAAAAGTACTTGTGAAGGCTTTTAAGATGCAAGCACAATCATGATAATAAAATAAAAAAGGAAATCGTTCAATCGCAATAAGTACCTTCCGAGTATTAAATTGCTAAACATTTTCACTAAGGCGTTTGTTGTTTGGTAAAATAAAGTTCAGTTTATTTAAATCTGCTTTAAAAATAATTTGATTACAAGTATTTACAAGTAAGTTAAAAAGCACGAGTGTTATTGGTATAGGAAACCGATAAATTCTCAGCTAATTCTGTAGTAAGATCGAATGTGACGTTCCTGCTTACGTGCTTACTAAGCGCCTGTGAAAAGATGTATCGCACACATTTTTATGTGCGACAGATTACTTCCACACTTTTAATTACAAATTCTTTAGGCAGGATTCAATGATAACATAACATCCTGTAATCCCCGAAGGCTCAGGCAGGGGTGCACCGAATAGTACACCCACATTTCGCAAGTTATGTTTTAAGTCTTTTTATTCATTTATTTACTTCATTTTTACTTGAATCTGCAAGAAGTTAAGACTTTAGTTTTTAAATGAATGAATTAAACTTGCGGTATCACAACAATCCGCAGTCTAAACTTATGTGTGTAATATCGAAATTGTCATGTTTGTGTACGATAGCGCAATAAATGAATATTGTATTCTACCACATAAATGATAGTACTTTTATACTGATAAAGCAATTGGTGCAAAATTATTCCCTAACCATTCCAAAATATCAAACATGCTCAACGTTAATAATCAAGTTTTCACTTCTGCCGGCACTCCCGGAGTGCAACCCGTCTTTTTTATACATATTAAGATACCTGTCTTCTTCTGTATATTTGTGTGTGAGTACATAAATAATAAAATAAATAAATGAAAATATCATTTACATCGTCTTCCGATTTTCGCTGCACCTAGAGCGGAAATAATCATTTGATTATATTCCTCGGAAAAAAAAACCAGTTAGACATAAGATCGGTATATACCATACCTAAGAAGTAATGTCTTCTATCTCTGTCTCCAACTTTTAAGACTTATCTTCTATTTCTGTCCCTGAATACTGAACTAATGATCGTTTTGAAATTCGTTTACTTGGGATTACACAAATAAACAATTTATAGTTAGTGAACAGAAGACATTGCTTAATTAAGTCTCAAGACGATTCAGACAAGATAAATCACGCTGATTTCACAGTAGGCTGCAGAATTAATTTTTCTTCCGGTAAGATTCTCGATTGAAGAAAAATCGCTCGTCCAGGCAGCTATTGAAAATTCCACTCAAATTTTGACAGAAACTTAATTGTATTTAATCAATGTTTTACCGCTTTAGGCGTAAATTAATTGCTGTAGGTCGTTCGGTAGTGGGTGCGAGATTGGTGGACGAGATTCTTGCCATTGCAGGCAAAACTTGGATGAAGATGGCACAGGAGCGTAGGGATTGGCTTAAAGAAATATATAGGCCTTTTTCTAGCAGTGGGCGAAGTCGGACAGTGGATGATGATACTGTTGTATAAATTTCGTCTAGCGTTTTTTCCCAGTATGGGAAGGGATTATTATGGAATATTATATTATTATATGAGTAGGTAGTTGAGATCTGCTGAAGAATTTAGGTGATAGACCATGGAACTCTACAATAAATGATGGCAAATCATCCAGGATTGCTGCAATTGCATGTCTGTCATTGTTAAGACTGGCTCTGGTGTAACATGGTGTGAAGTAAGAGGGAATGTGAAGCGGCCACTCACACTCACATTATTGCTTCGCAGAAGGCGAAGCAATAATGTGACCAAAAGAGGAGGCGGAAACCGTGAGGGAGAGGACATCCTCACACTCCATCTCCCGTAGGCGGGAAATGAATAAGCTCGACGTCCGCTAAAGACCAAGCCGAGTCAACGATGTTGTGTATCTCGCGCGCCTGATAAAGATGCCAGCAAAATGGTCGAGGTCTACTAGGGTCGATGCCTGCTAGGGCTAAGAGCTTGTTCGAAAGAGTTACGGTGGCGTTGGAACGCAGAGGGCAACTGAAGAGACACAGGCGAGTTTTAATCAGTAAAAGTCTCACACTCAATCTCGCTACACCTAAAACGGGACTCCTACCTCAATAAAAGGGTGTTCCAATAAGGATGCTACAACTTTTTCTTTAAATGAAAAAAAAAAACAGTTCAAAAGATTAAAGTCAAAGTCAAGCGAAGAGCAAAGCCATTCGAATGGATCATATATTATCTGGAAATAGCATGTTCATCGAATTTACTTTTCAACGAATCAATTGTAACGTTTGCTTTGTGGCTAGTAGCACTATCTTGTTAAAACACTTAGGCACAAGTCTATATTATCCAATTCGAGCTAAAATTGTCAAAATAAAATGGTCGTAATGCTTTAAGTTTCAGCAACATAACGAGAATTGTGACAAAAACTTTAAATACCTTGCAAACATACAAGTGTTTACTGCTTTATGACGATTTGTAGACTATTTCATAGCATAATTATGACAAAAGTACAAAAACAAATGACGTAGTTAATAAGAATAATAATAGTGACGGTTTTTTGGAACAACGTTGCATCTATTGGAACGCCTAATACATGTTAGAACATTTTAGAATGACGTGCCTGTAAAAGCTTTGAAGTAATGGAAAGAGCATTTGAGGGTAGCTGTGATAGAATTTATATACAAAGAAAATAACAGTGGAGAGAGTGTACCGCCTTGTGGGACGCCGGTTTGCAGGTCGCAACAGTCAGAAAACCTTTGATCAGCATGTACCGTTTGCTGACGTCCACCAAGATATGATGAGAACCAATTTTGTGCCAATAAAGAAACCCCAAATTGAGACAAGATAGCCAGAAGGATGTTGTGATCAAAGATATTAAAAGCATTGGAAAAATCTATTAAAACTAACACCGTTAACCTAGAGTTCTCCAGGCCATTCCTGACGTCTTCTGTAACTTTTAGCAAGGCTGTGGCTGTACTATGGCCATGTCGAAAACTTGATTTGGAAGGTGATAACAGTTTATTCCTAAACACGGAGGATGAAAATTGTTTAAGAACCACTGCTTCCTTTTTTGATAGAAAAGGGAGAATAGAAATGGGTCTAAAGTGATTTGACATAGTGGGGGTGACATTTCAACCGTGTAAAATCACATCACCGTAAACGCTCTCATGTGAAACGCCATGTCCTTGAATTAAGTGCGGGACGTATCATCGCGTCTCTGTAAACGAGACCTTACAAGTATAATGTTTAGAAATGTACTCAACAACACCAACAACTTTTAACAAGTATATTGCTAATTTGCTACCCAACAACATATGTAGATACTTATTAAAAGTTTCCGTGTTATTATGATATAAGTCTTAAGGCTATAACAACCCGAAAAATCTTTTTCTGCTTTATCTGATTCCTATTGTGATTTTGAAAACACAGTATTTTGTGGATATCTTCTAGGCTTCTATTGAAATTAATTTATAAATACGTGTAAAAGTAATCCAGTAAAGACCTCTGAAAATTTGCTATTTTGCATGAAGTTTGACACTTCATAATTTACTAAAAAATTATAAAAGTATAACAATAGAAGCCTTGCAAATTTAATCAAGATTCTGAACGATAAAAACTTTTTTTAAAACTTTTAAGAGCTTAAACAAAAATCAAGCATTTCCTGGAACCAGTTTTGTAAAATATTCGAGTAAATCACAGAATTACCGAATGAAGAACAGAGTTTTCAGGCGTTATTTTTCTTTTTTCGCGTTGCCTTTTTGTCAAACATCGCGTTGGATTGCGTTAGATAAGTAACAAGCTTTTAAACTATGCTTGATGTTGACGATAGGCGAGTGAAAAAGAACGCAGGTTCTTAAGGTGAAAATACTTGGGTAAGCTAAATTCAAATTTTCTCAAGTTTTTTTCATTTTCTCTCTTCTACTTTCTTTTTCGTGAAATAGCCTTACTATGGGAAAAGACAAACTAAGTGAGTTTTATTAATGATTATAATGATTATAATGCCCTAAATGAATAGGTATTATGCCCGCGAATAACGTTATAATAAGCATACTATTTGACTCTGACTTGCAAAATATAAAAAACTTAAGAAAAAAGACAAGTTCTATTTTAAATTACTGAACCTCATAACATGATATTTATACATTTTAAAAACTTTTAACCAATAATGCTCAGTAGGTAATAAATAAACAGTAAAACCTGTTTAAGACGATTTCACAGGGAACAGGGACCGAGAATACGTATTATGCGGGTTTGGGAAAATAAAACGTACTATTATTATGTATCATGTTCTAATATCGTATATTTATTAGGGAGGTATTAAATTATACATTTATAAATTACGTTAAAGACCTCCCAATTTCCATTTTTCTTTGATTTCTTCTATATTTACTACAACTAAAAAGGGTAAAATAAAAATCTTTTTACAAAAAAATACAACCGACTTCAATGTAAAAAAAAGACTCGTGAATCGATCTTCACCATTATTGCTCCATGATAACGCGAGACCTCATACAACACGAGAAACCGTTTTAACTCAACAGGAACTGCAATTAAAAAACCATTCGTCATCCTCTGTATTTGTCAGACCTTGCTCCAACGGACTACCATTTTTTTCGTAATTTGGAATATTTTCTACGTGATAAAAAGTTTTCTTCTCAGGAGGCAGTACAAAAAAAAAGAGTTCTATCGCAAAGGCATAAATGACTTTTCTATTATAAGGCCGAAATGTATAAATAGGTAATAATAGTAAATATTTTGATTAAAAATTTTAAATAAAAAAATCATTTTTTCAGTACAAACCAGCAATTTCATACTTTAGCCTAATATTTTTTTTTGTAAAAACTGTTTTCATTCTATCCCTGTGGTACCATTCACGCCTCTATACATTTTAAATTGTTCTGAAGAAAAACCTTGAATTTTAAAGGTATAAATTACCCAAAGGATTTCTTTTGAGTGTTGGATGATTGAACCTTGTTGTTGAGAAATTGAATTTAAAATATAGGTACATACGTAACACAGCTTATAGCATAACATATCCGATCTTGAATCCAAAAAGTTAGTATTAAAATGGTGTACGGCTCCTGTCCTGTTAAATAATTTTGTTTTAAAACAATTCGTTGCTGTCAGCCGTTCGAAATTAATTGTGAGCCTGTACAAAATAACTGAGCAAAATATTATTTGACGGATTGGTGCTGTTACTCAAAGTTCCACATCAGACAGCCATTGAGTTAATATAATATACATCATGAGCAGTGGTGGCCGAGTGGTAACGGCCCCAACTTACGAGTTGTAGGTCGTGGGTTCAAACCCAACCAGGCGTATAACTTTGTGTAATTTATTTCATCGCCACTGCTCTCAAAACGGTGAAGGAAAACATTGCGAGGAAATCGGCATGTCCTAGAACCAAAAATTCGAAGACATGTGGCATTCACCAACTCGCACTGAGCCCGCGTGGTGGATTACAGCTGAGTCCTAGCAGTGGGAACATTATAAGGCCGACTATGCTATGCTATCAATGTAAGTTAAAGGTAATGTTATCGTTTTTTCACTTTTCACCTTATCTACGTAAGAAAGTTTAAACTCAAACCCGAAATTCTTTATTTCACATAGGTCTACGTGGGTACTTACAAAACGTCAGAAGCTGGCGTTTAATTTTTTTTTGTAAACACTGTGTGATAAGTCTTGTAGAGCTTGGTTTACTTTTAGCATCTTATAATCTATTTTATTATTTATTTATTGATTTATTAAAACTTCATGCAAAGGTACAAAGGCGAACATATTTTAATATTTGCATGGCAACTCATGCCGACATGTGTCCTTGCGCTCAGAAATTATATGCTATCATCTCAAGAGGTGGTAACATATAATTTCTTAGCACTAACACTATTTACCAGCTTTAACCCGCGGTTTCGCCCGCGTTTGTTAAATATAGCCTATGTCACTCAGGAATAAAGTAGCTTTCCGTCGGCGAAAAAATTTTACCAATCGGACCAATATTATAGTTATATTATATGTATTATATTATTACTTTCAGAGATATCATCATCATCTTCCTGCCCTTGTCCCGTGTTATTTGGGGTCGGCGCAACACGTTTTTTTCTTCCACTCTGCCCTGTCACTCGTAATGCTATCACTAACTTCCTTTCTTTCATATCACTCTTCACACAATCCATCCATCTTTTCTTTGGTCTCCCTCTCCCTCTCCATCCATCCACATGTAAACTCATAATTCTTTCAGTAACATGAGTCTCATCCCTCCTCTTTACATGACCATACCAAGACAAACGATTCCCTTTCAACTTTTCAGACACTGGCGCCACTTTCAAACTTCCCCTTATATATTCACTTCTCACTTTATCCATTCTCGTCACACCACACATCCATCTTAACATTCTCATTTCCGCTACATGCCATCTTTTTTCATCCGTCTTTTTCACAGCCCAACATTCTGATCCATACAGTATGACAGGTCTTATCACGGACTTGTAGATTTTACCCTTCAACTTGAGGGGCATCCGTGGGTCACAAGTTCCCGTGACCTGTCGCCATTTCATCCATCCAGTGTTGATCCGATGTGTTACGTCCCGGTCTACCTCACCATCCCCTTGGATGAGTGACCCGAGGTACCGAAAGTCGGAGCAGATCGGTATGGGTGTTCCAGCGAGAGCTAAAGGTACTGGATTGGAGAGACCGCTGAAATCGCAGAACAGGTATTCCGTTTTTGTTCTATTCAATTTCAGGCCAACACTCTCCAATCTATGCCACCACACCTCCAATCTGTTCTGGACCTCTAGACCACTCTCGACAACCAACACAATATCATCGGCAAATAACATACACCAGGAAGCCTCTTCCTGAATGTTCGACGTCAGAGCGTCCATTATCATCAGGAAGAGGTAAGGGCTGAGAGCCGACCCTTGATGTAAGCCGACAGCCACATTGAAGCTGCCAGTGGTGCCCACTGTAGACCGGACTTGGGTACTGCATCGACTGTACATCGCTCGGATCAACTGCACATACTTCCCAGGCACACCTTTCTCCTTAAGGGCCCACCACAGAACCTCACTAGGTACCCGGTCGTATTCCTTTTCGAGGTCGATGAATACCATGTGCAATTTTTTATGCGCACCTCTGTATTTCTCGCACAGCTGGCGTATAGCAAAAATGGCATCCGCTGTACCCCGACCGATAAACGACCGAATTGGTTCTGTGAAATTCCACTCTCTTCTCTCAGTCACCTGATTACTTTCAGAGATATATACTCCTATAAACAAAAAAAACATAAAAACAAACTTATTATTACTATAAATATTAGTGTTTCGTTTAGAAGTGTAGATATAGACTTAGCTAGCTTTGACTTCGACTTTACTCTTTGGTGGATAACTGTCCTAAGATCTCTAGTCAAGACTTTTTTTTTAAGATGGGAAATCATCTAATAACTTCTCACGCTCAAGGTGGATTGGGAGAGCGTATCAGACTTTTACTGACTGAACTCACCCCTATGTTCCTTCAGTTGCCCTTTGCGTTTCAGGGGTACCTCTTTCAGAAATCAACCTAAGGCCCCAGTAGGCATTGGCCACAATGGACCCCTAAGGTTTTACTGACATTTCTTTGAGGCGCGCATGGAACACAACGCGCAGTCGACAACTTGGGCTCGGTCCGGATGGTTACTGGACGGCTGGACGGCAAGCTACCCATTGTTCGTCGTCCGCAAGGCCAGGCCTACGGCAACGAACCCGACTACCAGCTAGTATTCGGGGTCACACGTGCAGCCATCTCCTTTGTTAGTATTACTGCTTCGCAGAAGGAGGTGGCTGCATACCCACTCTCTCCGGACCATACTTTGAACAAGGGCCTGGCGCGAGAGGTCGTCGCCAACAATGACGCCCACGAGGGCACGGTAAGCGGGGCACCGGGGGACCTCCACCATATGCTCCACCGTGTTTTCCAGCCGGCCCGCACAATGGTGACACCCGGGCGTGTCGTCCACCTGAATCCGGTACAGGAACCTCCCGAACAAACCGCATTCGGTGAGGACCTGCGTCATGCGAAAAGTGAGGACGCCGTGACGCCATTCCAGAACTCCTCAAAGAGGGAACTTACCGCTATGATTATGGCGTGCCCAGCGCTGGATTGCCGCAGTCGCTGACATCATATCACCATGAGATCCCGCCGGAACTTTGTGCACTATGGTCGGGGTAGCGGAATTTCGCCCCGGCGGCGGCGTTGTATCTCCATGCAAAGTCAAGTCCTAAGGTCATATACAAAATACAAAAATTGTTTCTACCTATATCCATTATAGACTTTGAAACCACCCAATCGATTGTGGCCCAAACCGGTTTCATTAGAAAAGATGATGAAATGAGAAGATGGTTTTATTTATTCATTAAATTCCCTTTTGTTCCAACAAAGTAACAAAATATAAAGTATTTCTTTTTTTATTGTAGCAGCACACGCCGGGTACCTATTCGCTAGTTGAATGAATGTTGAATGATATTATATCAATACTATTCAAACCTCCGGATTCTGGGAAGAAATAGTGGACTCATCACAAATTAAAGGCTGATTTTTGAATGGTGATTTTGTTGGCTGTTGAACTGTTACGTTTTGATACAAGTGGAGAAACTTTGTCATTACACTCATTACTACCGAGGTGGATTTGTTATGGAGCTGTGAGCTGCAGCGATTGTCCATAAACGACGTTTTTACACTATAGGAGAAAAAAATAACAGAATTAAAATTATTTTGTACACACAAATGAATAAGATTTCATTCTTTTGCTTCTTTTATCGTACTTAGCCTTCGTAGGTTGAAGGAGAAGCAAAGGTATTGCCGCTATATAAGGTCCCATTAAAATAGTGGGTCAAATTTTAACACAGCGTTCAGTACGTCTAACCAAACATATCCAACAAAAAAAAAACAGTGATTAAAGTATTTTTATTTTGACCTATATAAAATAATAAATGGCACTCAAGAATAAACACATCCAATAAGGGTAGGTACTTAAACTCGCGCCTCGCGCCGCGCGTCCCGCGCTAAGTTCATTGAACCCCGAGCGAACGTCTAGTAATATCAATCGTAATAGTTACTTTCAGTTGTCTACACACCGCATTTTTAGGATAGTGTTGCTAGTCTGGATAAGTAGAAGATAGTAAGTACGCGCAACTCAAGAACAGGCTACCATCGAGTGTGTATAAACTTTCCTCGAACACACATGATTATGAACCGCCTAAGAAAAGATTCTAATTTCCCAACACACTTTACCAGGCTTTGGACTGTCTAATTGCGTGCTGAACTGTTATCAAGGTATCATAGCTATTGCAGTATGTAAGTTGTAAATAAACATGCGCGCAGTGGAAACAGTGTACTGATATGAATCATTTTTGATTATTTTAAAGTTCGATAACAGTAAAACACTGATTCAGGCGTGTTTAAACATTAGAATCAGCCCTATTTACAGTAATTAATTGAAATACTACTTACTCTACGCCGGTAGGTTTAGATTAATTGTTGAACATGCCTACTCTTTTGTTCAATGCACTTGCGGGCGCGTTTAATTATGTGTCTTTTCACTTTTAAAAGAGTGACTTCACTTTTAGTTCCTGCACACGAGTGTAATGATACGGGTGGAGGCCTTCATCACGAAGGAGTTTCCACACGTAAAAATCACTGACATTGAATACACTACCAGCATCGGCCGTGCTCGCCGTGGGGTGTCGTCTAAAGTCTAAAATGTCTTCTTCAAGATGCACTGCATAGCGCGGTCTTCCTGCGTCAACCGCTGGTGGCATGAAGGTGCCTTAATCACGATGGCGCTGTACTGCTCCCAGGATTGTCGCAAGGCTCGGCCGCCTTCCAAATCTTTCATGGTAAAGGATTTGGGCTTGTCGTATGCTATTTCCAAGTATTCCTGATTGGTGTACGCGTAATAAGGCATTGTTGTCGATTGTGATAACTACCTAGGTACGTAATAACACTCACACACTTACATTCGACTTTCGCGAAACATGTTACCGTCTCGGTTGCACGACGAAAACTGAAATTGCGTCATCATTGTCATTTACGGCAAGCGCGCGACGCGGGCGCCTGCGAAAGGCTATGTTAGAGTGAGAAGGCACGAATTGATCAATGAACGCGGCGGCCGGTGACGTCGCGTAGGTATTTTGTAGTATTAAGAGATGTGTTTATGCATCGGGTAACCAACATTTTTAGTAAATCGTTAGCTGTTTTTTTTTTCATTGTAAGTAAGTATGTACAGTTTATTTTTTTTTACCATTGTCTTTATTTTGGTGGTCTGAATGATTTCTAAAAGTTTGTCCCACTATTTTAATGGGACCTTATATATCCTAATATTAAAAAGATAAAATTACGATACTTTTAATTAAGTTTTACCAACAAATTAACGTTTGTCTGTGTAAATTATTTCAAAACTAATCATGTTTATTTATCATTTATGTTCATGAACACATTTTAAATTTTCATTAAATATTAAGGCTTTAAATACAAGCGCTTCTTTGCAATGAAAAAATAATAATACCCGACAACAAAGAGAATGAAACGGTTGTTTATTGTTATTTGTGACAAAATGAGAAAAAAAATAAGGTTGTGATAAATGAAAAAAAATACGAGAATTGATAAACATTGTTATATATACATTGAACGTTGAGCCTAAAAAAAACAAAAATAGTACTCGTAAGTGCGAAAACAGACAGTTTTCGAAAGTGTACAGAGAAAAGTTATTAAATGAATTAACGCGCTTGACAACTTTTCACATTAATTTTCCGATAATTTTAGTTCCAAAAATTGGGCTTTAGACTTCAATGATTTTGTTCATATTCATAATTATGACAATTATATCGTCTTAATGAGCTGATTCAGATTAATTTGAGCTAATATTGTAGTTGAAACAATATACTGTTGAAGGACAAACCTTTGTACTCTGTAGCTATAATTCTAACCAATTAATTTCTCTACTTATCAAACGCGATGTTGATAGACAATCTCTTATGAGACGCCACTGAGGCGTTCGTCAGAAGAAGTTATCTTTTATCAAAGAGCAAACTATAAATTATGTTCCGTAGAGAACGGTATCGACTAAGTCTTTCTAAGAAAATATTATGTATTTTCATTTCAATAGACATTTTCTTCTTTGACTTCTTTAGTAAAGCATAGGAAATGTAGAGATACTAATATCTCGTCAAGTCCCGAAGGTAGGTATAGACTGAATGAATCAATGCTGAATGTTGCAATGATCAAAGAAATTCGTATCTATTGTTGTGCTGAGCGCAATGTCATACTCAGTGCTGTTACCGAGGATTATAATCAGGAAAAATAAATACATATAGGTCATTCAATGATTTCTCTCACTCTACGGTGGAGCGAGAGGATGTGTCAGACTTTTACTGACTAAATCCCTCTCCTGTGTAAGGAACACTTTGCCTTGCGTTCCAGGACCCTTGGGTTCCCTTTTTGACGAACCATAACCCCAGTTAGGGAGAGGCGTTATTGATTAACATTATTACATACAAATATGTATAAAGAATTCCATATTTAAAATATAAGTGGGAAATGGGATTAATTACTAACTCATTATGCTCTATAACTGGGCAAAGGACGTGACGTGTGCAGAGAGAAAGGGACTATTGCGGGCCAGTCCCTTCGTTGAAAGTTAAATTCGTCTCTCTACCAGCTTATTGGTCTGCCGCGGTATCGTAAGGGATTTAATGGAATCTAATAAGTGGCTCTTTTAGCCCACAGGTCCTGACATGCGGGAGACATGCCCAATTTGCATGCCAACCCTAATTAAAAATAGCAGCTTTCCGGGCAACATCTACGATTTTAGTTTTGGCGCGCAATAGCGGTTCGAAATTTGATTCTACAATATTAGTAGAATCAAATTTCGAACCGCTATTTGGCTACCGGTGAGTATAATAATAATATAATAAGAACTTTATTTCAGACCTTTTACGTAAGTACTAAGAACTATGTTAGTAAACACACAAAGGAAATAAAAATTACAAACAACAATCATTGTGACACGTGGAGCGCAATCCAGTGTCTCAGAAACGGACCGTCTAGTCTGTCGGCTATTACTTTTTTTTAGGATGCTGTTGGATCTTGCTCGTACACGATGCAACAATGAGGCCGCCATCTTTCTCATGATGGCATGAAAGCCACCAATCAGAGCTTCCAAAAACAACAAAAACCACGCGTGAGAGTATGATTGAAATGAAAAACTCAATTTGGTTTTGAAATTGAAACAATAACAGCGCTCTGAAAGGATTGGAGTTCATGTAAAGCGGAAATTTAGAAATCTGGCACCTGAGTTACTGACATGGATCTTAAGTAGTCATATATTTTGGCAAGTTTTCCCCCTCGATTTCACTTATTTCCTACTTAATAGTACGAGGAATATTCTTCGTGACCTGAATCGGAAAGTGTTTTTGCGTTATATTACATCTTGATTCTTAAGGGGTAGGGTGCAAAAAGTTTTTCTGTGATAGACTTTTCAGGATACTTTACTAAACACATCCTTACTAGTTACTAAATAACTGAATTTTTCGCTTTTAGTGTTGGATGTCCTGAGGTAAGCTAGTTATAAAACAAATTAGATTTTCAATATTAGTTTAGGCTCTGAATAAGATAGAGCCTGACCTTTTCTATCGGTGTTGGTAGATACCAACACCGACAGTAAAGGTCAGGTTCTATCTACAGACAGGTCACACATCGACAGGACTAGGTTTAAAGATGTAACAGTCTGTTAAGAAAGTAAACAGTTTGTATAAACAAGTAGGTCGACGACGTAGGACGCTCATCGTATATGTCAGTGAAAGATCGGAGCCAGCTTGACAGAGTCTAGATGGCAGTTCACGCGGGCTGCGCAGATAAAAGTTCCAACTGCATGGTCATGTCCCTGGGCGCGCCGTAATAATGGCGATAAATCCCCTCTTTTGGGTACGCCGTAATTAAGAATTTTAGGCATCGCTGTGTCCTTATGGGGGAGAACGGCGGTAACGATCGCTCGCGCCGGGCCTTGGTACAGGCCATGGTCCGAAGCGAAAAGGAGTGGCAGGCGGTCGCCTCCTTCTGCGAAGCATTAATGCTAGCAAAGGAGGATGCCGTGCGTGCACGCGCTAGTCCCATATTTGTAACGTCTAAGTACATTAAGAAGATGTTTTGGTACATCATGAAATTGTAACTAAGAGTGGAACAATAGAATTTTAAATGAAAGTTAGGTTTTATAATATTAGAACTGTGTTGTCTTTAAGTTCAAATTTTCCTTATACATAAATTCTACCATCAAAACGTACATAATACTTTTCCCAAGCATGGTGTTTATACTATGACGTAATTTTTTTGTTTAAGTATACACTAGTGTAGTAGCATTTTAGAATTGTACATTTTGATACAAGCGTAGAAAGTTTGTCATTGTGACCGAGGCGGAATTCATACGAGCCGTAGGCAAGTCTGTTATGGAGCCGAGGGCAGTGACATATTTGCACGTGTATTAGATTTTTTTTAATACACTTACGAAGAAATGAATAAACGGGGGTTGACCGGCGACTCGTGGGGGTCGACGTGCGCCCAGCTCGATAGGATAAATGTAATAAAATTGTGCGCGGGGGAGAGCACGCGCTATTTCTGCGCTAGTGCGGAAAACAATCTATTGCGTGCCTAAAAGCGATGGGATAAGAGCGGGTTTTCGAGTACTAGTGTATTGAAAAGTTATTTTCAGCAATATCAACCAACATTGTTATAATGAACTGATTTTCGTTTAACTCAATGTTTGGTGTAGTCAATTAATTATTTTGTTAATTCCGTCTGGTAATCATTATTTTGTGGTGGAAACTTACACCAATAATTTAATAAAATACGCCATAATTAAAGGAAATAGGGATTCTGTTTACCGTTCCGGCGTTAGAAAATTGAGTAATTTTTAAATTTTTCAACAACAAATTATAAGAATTTGCTTAGACCCCATGTCTGTCTACAGTTGAACCTCTGTCTATCTACAGTTGAAAAGTTACCACTTGAGATTTCAGCTTTGCAAGTTTTTCAATCTGGAGAGATTACCTCAGTTCTAAATGGCTCTAATTGTGGAACTGGACACAGTTTTGAGCCAGTTATTATCAGAGGGAGGAACAATTCTCCTATTTTAAGTAACGTTAGCATTTGGAGCTCAGTCGAAAACTCTCCGAAACGTCTAGAGTTTTTCACAATTGTCACGATGAGATTGCGACTTCTTGAATGTGAACGCTTTTAAGTACGGAAATTTGACTTCAGTGGCCTTAGCGGCAGATTAAAAGCAAACATTAGTCTGTACTAAATAAGCGCTGTCTTGTGATTATAATAGAAAACCTCAGAGAGTCTTCTGACGATTCTGCGAGTCTGTTCAACGGCTTTAATTTCTTTGTTACCCTGTAAGCTCATTAAATCCGCTACCTACTTTGAATAGGTAACAATAATCTCATGGTCTTGTAAAGAGGAGAGATGAAACGCATGTTACTAAAAGAGTTATGAGTATAGATGTGGATGGGTGGAGAGGGAAAGGGAGGCCAAAGAAAAGATGGATGGATTGTGTGAACAGTGATATGAAAGAAAAGGAACTTAGTGATAGCATGAAGGTTGACAGGATAGAATGGAAGAAAAAAACGTGTTGGCGCCGACCCCAAATAAGATGGGACAAGGGCAGGAAGATGATGATGATGATGATGATGAATCTCGTGCTTTGGCGTGCTCAGAGCTAGGCAGTAATTAATTAAATAATCTCATAGGTCGCTACGAAAGTACGTACTTTTAAGTTTAATGAACAATGAAAACACAATACTTATTCCCGAGCGTTCATAATTCCTTAAATTTATTTACATTTCTCTGATTACTCCATTCGCAACACAAATCTCGTTTTACCAATAATCGTTCCTGTAATAACTCCAGATTCTTTATTTCTGGGTAAAATAACATTTTAAACCCGGAATGAACAAATTGATATGTGTTGTGCCACCGCTCGAGTGCTTCACAAAAGTTTTTACTCCACAAAGAGCGGAGGCACGCTCTCCAATTTTTTTAATCATCGGCAGTCTCAATGGGGCCTCATCAAATTAACTTTTACATACCTACCCATATGGTATATTATTGTGCCACAAGAGTGGTGGTTTGGCATATATTGCGTATTTTCGTTTCCGCTATTTTACCCGTGTTCCGTGTGTTTTATCTATATAAAAGGAGAAACTGACTGACATATCAACGCACAGCCGAAACTACTGGGATTATGTGTGAAATTTTTCACAAGGTTTCCTTTTATGACGTAGGCGAATACTAACAGAGGATTTTGTAAAAGTCACCCCCTGAGGGGATGAAACGGGGGTCCAAAGTTTGTATGAAGAAACCTACTTGCATGCGGGCACAGCCCCTGGTAGAAACTAGTTCCTAATATGGCGGGTCCTTGTTTCATAGGTGTGAGCATCTTCATATAGTGGGCACAACATAATCATCATTAGCCCCATATCATCCTTTTATCAATACCAGACATACATACGGTATGTGTGTTGTTCAATTTATTAACCGATTTCCAAATGTTTTTTTAATCTGTATCTTCAAAAACTTCAACTTTTTATGAACCTTCTTTCGTTTGGAAGAATTTTGCTCGCAGGTGGGGGGGGGGGGCATTTCATGAAGATCTGATGAAGAACTTCGGAGATAAACCATGAAACATTTCAACAAATGATAGTAAATCTTCTGGGATTGCTGCATTCGCTTGTCTGTTTATCGTTAACACCATTTCATAACATAAAATCACGTCAGTAAGCTCTTGATTCAACAACTTAAACGCAGTATGAATACAGAAAAGAAAAAATACGAAAAAGAGGAATAGGGTTCTTCAAAAATTTACATTGAACGGGGCAAAAAGGGATTTTAATGGTAACCCCTTGGTAGACTGAATAACCAATGTTTGGCTTTGATAAAATTATAAATTGGTATAAATAAAGAAAAACTAAAAAATCACTTTTACTGTAATCAACCACAATGGGTGTGAAAAAAAAAGATATCCAGGATGACCTGTTTACTTTTAGCCCGAGGTAACACTGGCCAGCGATTTGCGATATGACTGGAAGAGCAAAATGACTTAAATATGGTGTGGCTACATTTGAAGCGAAAATTTAGCGATGATGTGGCTACATTGCACATATGCTTTACAACGAATTAGATGAGCTATTCATGCGGCTACACTGTAAAAGGAGAATGACAGCGATTTTGTTGCGAATACGCATTATTACTAATCACAAAAAAGCGGCTACATAGAAGCGGTACAAAGGCGAAGTACACGGCACGCGCGGGGGGAGCTCGTTTGGTTCGGCAATCGCCCAGTCATCCATTATTATTATCAAACAATAAAATAAAAAATAATACAAGAACGCACTTGTACTTCGGACACAAACAATTCAACGTCTATTGCTGACAAAATCGCCTTCCTTTGCGGATGGCGATCGCTTCGCGACAGCGTACCCTCTAAAATTGATTTAAATTCGCTCAAACAGTGTAGCCACATAATATTACTTATGAGCGTAACCATCAGACATCAATGTCTGTCGCCGTTGACGATACGCATAATGTAGCCACAGACATATTCAGTAGCACTGTTGAACTTTGCGCGAAAGTGAGAAATTATCTAATAAATGCGCTTAAATTTCGTTTTCGTTTTCGCTGATAATTTGATGTTGAGCCGGTGCTATGATTACAGCCCCCCTAGCCAAGTTACATTCGTATCGTTCGCGCCGAACGCCTCGTGTAGGCCACGTGAGTAGGTTCAGTCACGTGGTCAGAACAGAGGACTCGGAGGTGTGGCCTACTCGAGACTTTGGGCGCGAACGATACGATTGTAACTGGGCTAGGGTACTGTTGTTCCAATCGCTTACAAAAATCAAATATTGCTAGTAATATTTGGCATAAACGTGAATTTCAAATATTTGTTTTAATCGCTCATATGTCGCCGGTCACATCGCAGTCTAGTGTAGCCTCAGCCTTATCCAAAACGATTATTAGAACCCTCTCGCAGAGATCTTTTTAATATAATGTCTTCCAAGATTAGGAGTAAAATTAGTTCCCAGGGAAACATTCTGATCGACAAAATTCTTTCGAAGTTGTAAGAGCCTTATGATTAAATGATAGAAGTTGGTCTAAGACCCAAGCAGAAATAAAAGCTCTTATGGATCTCTCTTAAGACTTGCTTTTTTAACCGACTTCAAAAAAAGGAGGAGGTTCTCAATTCGGTTGTAGTTATTTATCAATTTTTAAAAAAATATTTTTTTACCTCAGAACTCCGTCGCTTATACACCGATTTGCAATTTTTTTTCCTAAAAGGATAGGCTTCCAGATTTGGTCCCATTAAAAAAAAATCTAGTTTTGATAATGGGATCCATGAGGAATCGAGGGAACTCCAGAAATATTCTGGGCAACTATATAGTGATATTGGTATTTTCATCGAGAACTTAAGCATATACAGTCAAAACGTAACATTTGATGAAATGGAACTGATGAAGTAGACCAGGGGGTCTAAAAAGGTCACTTTAGCAGAATCGTATCGCAAAATGGTCACGAATTGTCAGTTCATATTACTATACGTTAACAATATTCATATTATGATACATATTCTGCAATTCATCTATTTGACAGTTTTTTTGACAGACGAGTCTATTTGACAGCACATTAGTAAAATGGTTTACTTACGAGTATTAAGAATCGCTTTAGAGTTCATTAGCAGAATCATAAAAAGTTACTGAAGGGCAATATCTTACAATTCATTTTTGGATATTATATATTAAACTTATAAAATGGGACAAATTTATTTAACAAATTTAGGACTTAACGCGTATTTCCTAGGATACATGCGCATTACTGAGAGCCTTTTATGTCGCCAACGAAGTGTATTTCTTCGGTAAATGGAATTGGCTTGAAATTTATGAAATGCCGAACCCTGAGTTTATCGGGCTATAAAGACTTAAAAAAAAGAATGATTGTATACAATTACTGAGCATTAGAGAACTAAAGTCTTTATGTATCTGGGTTATGTCATCAAAAATGGGTAAGTCCCTTCCTCAGTCACTTCTCAGTGGCTTAAATTATGAATGTTCTTAGGAATTACAAAATTTTATTGGATTTACAATATGTACCTACACATATTTATTACATGTAAAGTATCAAAGTGCCTACTAGATAATTCATTATTTATTTTAGTCTCCTCACCGTGTCATAAACAGGAATTTTATGTAGGTATAACACTGTGTAGGTACCTAAATGGCCACGCGGTGGCCGAGGCGTCACATCTCTAGCGTAACCCTATGTTCCGTGGCTCAGATTAGCCATTTAAAGGCTTACGATTCCTAGTCAGATTAACTAACTGTCTTAAGATATTATTTAACCGAAACATGTAGGTATATACATTGATTACGTACACCTATGGGTTTGCAAGCTGCGCAGTTGTTCTATCACTATTGTAGGTACGACGGCATCACGCGGCTAACAGCTGAGCGGTCGCCGGTCGCAGGCGCGTGCGCGTATTTAAATAGCTATTTTGTTATTATGATAAAACTAATGAGAATATAAAAAAAATTTTTTGGTAAAGTTGTTTGTAATCATGAGTACAACCACGTGTTTAAGTATCGGTCACTAATTACCAGTCACCATATAAACACGGTGTCTTTTACATCGATGCACAAACGAATACCATGGATCCAGTACATGATTCTGGATCCCCCAGTGGTGGGATTTTTCGACGGCTTATTTCTACTTAAAAAAAATCTGTACTTTTTTAAATTTAAACTGTGTAAAGTCGTTATTCTAACCAACCCCGATGATATTTCGGTAGAAAGAAAAAAATAATAATTGAAAAGTCATCGGGGTAGATAAAATCGTTATTCTAATCAAACTCTATGACATTTTTAATTTTAAAAGTAATTCATTTTTTTTTCACTAAAAATGTTAGAACAACGTTTTTTACGTAAAGATTTAAAAAAAAAATTGGAAAAAACCGACGATATAATCAACCACTGGGGTTCCAGAATCAAGTACTGGATCCATGGTATTCGATCAAAGACAGACTGTATAGCCAGCTTTCAGACAGGATCACTAGTTAAATTTATATATAATAAATATGTTTATCATGGTCGTCTTATTGAACTCTCATAAACTGCACACAAATAAATAATAGAAAATACACGCGAACGAAATCGTGGGCAAAGTGCTAGCTATATGGTATTTAATAAAAATTATACGCTTTTATTTTCTACAATATTTTTTCATCAATGCCTACACCGAGACCCTGATACACATTTGTAACATCAAAGTCCAATATATTTTCCAGCACGTGTTCAAAGATTGAAGTTTAAAAATCGAACATCAGTCTTATTTTTTGCTGTACCTATAAAAAATAGATAGTCCGAGCAGCTTACTTGATTGGTCACGTTCTCGCTCGCGTTCTGTCACATTTTTTAAAATCCATGCTACAACTAGGTACATAGGTACCACTGGTACGAGAACAAGTGAAGTCATCTCCACGAGTAAAAACCTCGTTAGTGTCTAAAAAGGTAAAAGGTGTCTAACATTACAGGATAGAAAAACAAATTTATTTATTTAAAACTTTATGCACTAATGAAACATTGTACAAAGGCGGACTTAATGCCTTAGGCATTTTCTACCAGTCGACCTTAGGGTGGTGCAGAGATATAACATGACCTAACATATCCTATAAATTGTTGATTAAGCTCTTCTTTTTGACTCTTCATGGTTTGTTGGCATGGTAGATTTAGAATTCGCTCATTCACAATCGTAATAATAAGATTCTTTTTTCTGGAGCCATGACCGCTGGTAGCTTGGACCCTGTTCTCGATACCAGTGGGATACTATTTTTTTATATTTTTAAATGTTTTTTTGTAATTTATTAGGAAATATTGAAAACTGTATATAATAAGTTTTAAGATCAAATAAAGTGAATAATAATAATAATTCGTTAATTTACACGCGTATGATCTTCTCAGTTTTAGATGTCTTTTTGACATAAACTCAGATTTGTTGTAATATGCAAGAAAAAGTTTTTTTTTCTCTTTTGTCATAAAACGTATCAAATTATTTTGATTTCGCCAGTATCGCTAAAACACGCTCAAGAAAACTTCATTGGCATCGGATTTTGAATAACAATAATAAATTATAATAATATAAAGACGAAAGTATTGTGTGTATGTTGGTTACTTCTTCACGCTCGAACGGCTGTTTGGCACGCGTGGAGAGTATGATCTGGAATAGCACATATAATATTTTTTATCCCGGGAGTATGTTCCCTTGGGATATATTTCTACTTTCAAATGGGCGAAGCCGCTGGCGGAAGCTAGTAAGTAGTATTATTATTTAAGATTATTTTATAAGAGTTCCATTTTTTCTTTTGAGGTACCGAACCCTAAAAATAAGCACTTATACAAATACAATAACGACAAAAAAAATATAACACACACTACTACTGCTTGATACTTTTCATCCCGGGAATCGTATGTTCCCTTGGGATATTTTTTTACTTTCCCGCGAGCGAAATCACTAGTTGAAGTAGGTAAGTAAATATAATATATCGATACTATAACCTAACAACAGTTGGTAAGCCCATATTGTATCCGTGTATTCTCGGAAACGAAGTAATTGACATAATGCGGAAAATTCCATAGTGGATAATGCACATTTCTATTGTAATACGTTTCGAGCAAGCATAAGCTTAAATCGATTACTTTCAAACTCTTCCGCACAGCTGAGCAACACAAAAAGTTTTATGCGGAATTGTACTGTGGAAAGACTCGTTGATAAAAAGTATCTGTGAAATATTTTGCAGTTTTTTTTTGTTCGGTTAACAAGTCGTCTACGCGCCAGCTGACTCTGTGTTAGCCTTATCACAGTGATGAAAATCTGATTGCAAGAGAACACAGATTTTAATGAATTTTAAATTGGAATAGGATTCGGGTCGGCGAGCTGACCCTTTCTGGGGTCACCCGGACCCATTTCCGATTGCGTTAACAATGTCATTGTTAGAACGAGTGTCAAAGACCGGGTATTTTTGAGAGATACGCGTTGTTCTTGACTTAGAGATAGAAGCAATGTTTTTCTGATTTATCATTGAATTCTCTAGCTCTTTTATATATTTTAATATCAAGGAGTTCGTGGACGATGGCAGAAAGCAAAAATAGACTAGATATTCATTTTTAATTATTAGGTGAGCAGTGATCAGATAACTTATCCTGAGAGAAAGTGGGGGAGACTGAGACTTTTCTTGGCTGAAAATGGTGTTTTTTTTTTAGTGTCCGGCCGAATGTTCGGTTTCCGTTTCGGTCGAATTTCGGCAAAAACAGCACCTAATAATTAAAAATGAATATCTAGTCTATATTCATTTGCAATTATTAGGTGAACAGTCATCACATAACTTATCCTGAGAGAGAGTGTGGGAGAGTCAGACTTTTCTTGACTGAACACACCATTAGTGTCCGGCCGAATGTTCGGATTCGGTTTCGGTCGAGTTTCGGTTGAGTTTCGGTTTCGGCGACAAACTTGCCGAAACTACGAGCGAAACCAAAACTGCATCCGGGAGTGCTCGCGCTGTGATCGGTCATGTTCGGCGCGTCAAATTCCATCCATTCAGGAAAGCGACGAAAACATTTTCCGCGTCCACGTGCCTAATCATGTCGTGACCGTGGCTGGCTTGTATTTGTAGTTCGTTTTGTTTGTTGTGAGTTTTATTGTGATTTAATTTGAATTCGGTAAGTTTTATTACGTGATAAAGTATAAGACTAGGTAGTAAACATAAAAAAATAATTCATTGTAACAAACTTATTAATTAGATTATAGTAGAATCAAGTTTAACCTATGTAAATATTTTTTGTTTGATTTAACTCTCTCGCTAATGATATACCTAAACAAACATTAGTTAGGTACTTGGTGCTTGCTATGTTCATTAGTGGTGATAATATTATGGATTTATCGTATCAAAATTAATGTTAAAACTTATTACTAAGGTATTTAAGTGGCAAGTACAGTTACATGCTTACACACGTCCCTAATTGTTTTTTTTTTAAATAAAATTAACACACTTATAATTAAATGAGTACATAGGCACTTACCTAAGTATCCGTTATTATAATCATTATAATAACATTTTCTTTATTTTTCCCTTAAAATATGATCCTTGTAAGGAAGTTTCGGTTTCTGCTTCGGTTTGCGCCGATACTGAGACTGTTGCCGAAATTTCGGTTTTGGTCGTAAAAACCAGTTTCCGTATGATACACGATGTTCCTTCAGTTGCCCTTTGCGTTATAGGGCCGTAGACATCGCCCGACGACCCACTACGGTGGCTGGGGCGTAAGAGGACAAGGTATCCTATGTCGTCATAGGTGTCTGTAGAATTTCGAATGAGTGATAAAAGGCAATAAATGCATCTTAATTGAAACGAAGTTATATTTGGAATACTAAGAGCTAAGAGCAGTGGTGGCCGAGTGGTAACGGCTTCGACTTACGAGTTGTAGGTCGCGGCTTCAAACCCAGCCTGGTGCAATACTTTGTGAAATTTATTTTATCACCAGTGCTCTCAAAACGGTGAAGGAAAACATCGTGAGGAAACCGGCATGTCCTAGAACCAAAAAATTCGAAGACATGTGACATCCACCAACCCGCACTGGGCCCGCGTGGTGGATTACGGCCCATTCCCTCTCCTAGAGAGGAGGCTTGAGTCCCAACAGTGGGAACATTAAAAAAGGCTGATCATGATCATGATGATCATTTATGGGATATAAATTTTTTGAAATTTTGTTATATTGTTACACTTCATTTTCAATGACATGGTTCTTGTCATTTAGTCAAAATAAATTGTAGTCGTATCTATCCACGTTTTTTGTAAAGCCATTATCTTCGATATGCCATTATCTGTTCCTTTTGTTTATTTTATTGTACGCAATATATTTTTGAAACGAAATCACAAAAATAGAATTGCTAAGTATCGGCGCGGGTGACGGCATTGAATAGGATTCATAAATTTTTCTTTTATTTGGATATTAGATGGGGAATGGGATTTCCAATAAAGTTTTAAAAAATAAGTTATTTAGAAAATTGACATCTTATTTCTAGATGATTATATCATTATCATCATCATTTTACCCGAAAGACGTCCACTGTTGGACATAGGCCTCCCCCAAGCGTCGCCATAATGACCGGTCCTGTGCGTCTCCTGCGACCCTCACCAGGTCATTGGTCCACCTTGATGATTTACAGATGTTTTTTTTACTTTTCCTTTTTTTGTTTTATTTTCTTTTTTATATTACTTTTATTGTCATTTTTTTAAATCTTTTATTTTAATATTATTTTAGTTTTTTTTTTGTTTTGGCATTATTTTTGTTATTACTGTATGTTAATGTAGAAGCACGGAATATACTGATACCCCTAGAAGCGCGGGTGGATCAATTTTCGTAATTTTGTTTTTGCTACCGTAACGGGTAATTAAGATACAATGTTTTATTTTGTATTACACATATTTTGGTGTACTTTGGCTTTCAATTTTTCCGTCAATCAGAAGTCGCCAAGTTCTGCAACAGGTCTCATTCACATTGCATACGGATTAGTTCCAGCGTGATCTTTGAATAGGTTTTCTTGACCTCACCAACCATGTAGTGCACAAATCGATATATCTCAAATTTCCTTCTTTGAAAGTTCCGTCAGGCGCAATATTTTTGCTTCTCAAAGGAAAATCCTTCAGAGAGTCGTATGCATCTTATAAAAGAAGTTACGCCTGACTTTGGCTTTGGCTTGGTGGTTTCTGGTTCTTCACCTCTACATCGTCTTGCTGTATCCATTATAGTCAAAGGTTAAGAATAATTGTATCACTAGTTATTAGACAAAAGTAGTTGATTATGAAAACAAGTAGTTGAAATACGACACTACAACGCCTATCATAATAAAATATTTGTTTTATATTAGTTATACATTATTTATTATGGGTAAAAACATTTTCCTGCTGATCTTGAATTATATTTATAGAATTTTCATCACGATTGTCTTAGTTGATATCTTGAAGAGATTGCACAGTCTCCACAAGTCTTAGATTACGCCATTACGCTTTAGCCATAGTGGACAAAAATACTAGTTTCCTATGTGCGATATGACAGAAAGAAAACACACGCTACGCTCCCACTACAGATGCCACGGAGTTACTACTGCATCAAGCGATTTCAAAGCCATAGGTACCACCGACACCACTACCCTCACCGCATTTTCGCGAATGTCCAATACGGCACGTGAGTACCTACATTCACACAATCAACGAAATTTTGTCTAAATTATGAATGACATGAAGTTAAACTCTGACTTACATGACTGGGTCAAACTAGACCCAGCCGTGCTTAGAGGTAAATTAAGATAAATATAGATATATATTTCAATTACTTGAGTGAAATGTCGTATAAACAATACTCAACACATTTCATAAAAAGTCATAATTGCGAATCTGGGCATAATTTTATTTGTTTATTTTATTCTCTTCACATTCATCTTTACAACCCGCACTGGGCCGGCGTGGTGGATTACGGCCCGTTCCCTCTCCTAGAGAGGAGGCCTGAGTCCCAGCAGTGGGAACATTACAAGGCTGCTTATGCTTATGCTCATGCTATCTTTACAGGCCTTAAAATCTAATGCAGTGCAGCTAACAACAATACTTAAACCTAAACATACATTTATAATAAAATCTAAAAAAATAAATATAATCTCATAAAAATAAAACTTAAACATCAATGATACTTACATTGTCTTACACATAACTAACTATATTTAATAAAACTCTTGCGAATTTACTCAAAGTACACGAGAATACATCCAGCCGCTCATGAACTTCATTCACAATACGAATTGTTCTGGTGAGGGATGTTTTGCCAGCAGGTTGGTTCTGGCTACCAGAATATTCAGCGGTTGTGGACATTACCGCCTCCACATACCGGTCCACGTTAAGTTTTAGGTAACGCAGCACTCCCGGATTATGCACTATGCCCCGCAGAAGCTTCACTATTTACACGACGAGACTGAATTCCCGACGGACCCTGAGCTCATTAGATCCTACCATACCCAATACAAATAGTGTGGGGTATATTAGCGGGTAAAACGGATATACACCATACAATTTGCAATACAAGTGTCTCGTAAATTTGTTTTGTCCCGCTTCAACATAACCCTGTATTTCTCTTCGTGTGGAGCCCAAATGACCGCACTGTGTTCCAGATGGCTCCTGCCTAGTGCGTCATACATCATAATAAAACATTAACTAGAGCAGGAAAAACATGGAAATGGGTCAAATTTGAAACGCCTGCGCTTCTAGAGTTAATGAACGTGTGCCTATAATTTGTGTAATTTATTTCATCACCACTGCTCTCAAAACGGTGAAAGAAAAACATCGTGAGGAAACTGGTATGTCCTAGAACCAAAAATTCGAAGACATATGACATTCACCAAACCGCACTAGGCCTGCGTGGTGGATTACGACCCATTCCATCTCCCGGAGATGAAGTCTGAGTCCCAGCAGTGGAAACATTAAAAGGCTTATTATGTTTATATGCTTAAATGCTATATACCGTAAGTATAAGTTAAAAATATTTAAATAAATAAAAAAAAAATTTAATAACTACTATGATAAGATTTTTTTTTTACTAAGCACAGCCTACTTGTTGTTTGTATAGGTAGGTACATGTACGTCGTAGTACGATTATCGCTTACGAAAATTATTATTCCGTTATTAAAGACATATTTATCTCTAAAATCATTTGTCTACTTATAACATAAGAGCTTCACACACACACACACATATATTCAAGGTATCCGATGTCCTTTGTTTCTTTTTCTTTACTTCCTGGATCTTATACGATAGCTGTCAGTTTCTATAACTCGTGCCAATGTTGCCAAGCAACAATGGCTTTTAAGGTAAGCCATAACCTTAATTATATAATAATATTTGGACAGCGGCTGGGGACCGGTAACTTGTGATCACTCAAAATTTCGCAACCAGTTAGAAACTGAAATTATACGCCGTGTTTGTAAAATTAAGGGAAGGTACAAAGTACACGTGGATCGCATCTTCAAACTGAATGAATTAAGGAAGTGGCCACAAATTATGTAAATACTTAAACGCCTTGTTAACATTTTGCGTGATTTAAGGGCTGGCTTTTACTTTGGACAGACTACATGGGGCATACTGAAAGTTTCTGTATCTGGCCACTTACAATAAAAGAACGAAAAAACAATTATAGAATTTATAAATGGAACTCTTTGCGAGCATGTTACTTTTTAATTTGCGAAACTGTCATTTGTTTTTTATTGAGGCGTTCTTTCAAAAATTGTGTGTCGGTATCAAAATGAATTTAACTCGTGAACATTTTCGTTTAATGATTTTTTATGATTTTTGTTGTGACTTAAGTCAACAAGAGAGTTGCCAGAGATTTTAATTGGCATTTGGTGATGAATGAATGACAATGAATGGCACAATGACGTTTTAATGGTAGGTTTGATCAAAGGAACTGTCAAAATGTTAGCAGATTACCGCATACGTCAGATATTCATTTGTCAATATGATTACATTCTATGCCACTTCTTTCAATGGAATTTCAGTGTTTGACCATTGGAAACTCATAATGACGCCATTATATTAGTAGATTACCAAACTTGTCAAAATCAACAATTATGAAATCAATGAACCACACTGACACAATTGTAATTGCAGACTTTAGGCTATAGGCAGCTGAAGGGACACGGCTAGATTTTTAAGTAAAACTCCGCCATTTCTCATTCCACGTCAATCAGGAAAAGTCATTTAATGATTTTTCAGACCAATGGATTTGTTTATTAAAACATTAATAATGAAATGCGTTATTTGTGGTTTAGTTCATTTTGCAGTCAATAAATACTTTTGCCAAACTGCATAGCAGTTTGTTGGCAGACAGCTCCCGCGTATTGCAAACATTTCATTACACAAAATTATCAATTAGAAAAATCAAGTTATTGTCAAAGTTCTTCATAAAAAATGTTTTCCGTTTATTATGATAGAGCGCTAAATTCGGTGCACAAATTAGTTATATATATATCTCTTTAAAAGTCGAGTAAATGGCAAAAAGATTTTCTACTTTATTTATTAACTATACTCGATTTCATTTTGCACAAAATTAAACATTTTCCACTATCTGAATTATCTTTATTCTTCTACAAAAAGTCTTGCAGTCCGTCAGGCTCAATTTTTTTAATTATATTCCAATTGTGAACATTTTGAAAATAACTGCCCATGTTTGAAGTGCTGTATCTCAAGACCAATTAAACTTACAGAGTTACAAGTCCACTTAAATTGTATCAAACTTTATCAAAGATAGACTAATTGTCTTTTTCGACAGGGTACACTGAAAACGAGGTTTTCTGAGTACTACGCAGTTAGCACAGGTATTTCGTAGCTTGGAGCTCCATAGTTTAAAACATCATTAGTCTATACGAACCACATTCTAAAGTGCAGATCAGTGATAATGTCTTGAGTTTCACTGATCCTAAGGAGTTAAACCTTTTGAGTAGCGTAATTAGAGACACAATAGAAAGACAATGACCGAGCGATCACCGGCGTTCGCTCGGGGTTTAATGAACTAAAATTATTTTCAAAATGATAATAATCCAGTTTATCTTAGTAAGTGTTTACAATAAACTATTTATTCTTAGTTTGCTGATTTTATTATTAGAATAAACACGAAGAAAAATATTTAGAATATTATCTGTAAAGAAGAAATAAATGAAGTCATATGATTTAAACTACAATTATCAAAAGTTGACTGTTAGATGCCTTGTGCCATGCTTTGTTACATTTAATGCACCCGCATCTTTATTTAAACTTTATGTACAGAAATAGTACATACCCATGTACTATTTCTGTACATAAAGTTTAAATAAAGAATGATTTAGTTGTAATTATGAGTTTAAAATATAAACAGTAAAAGTAAATAATAGAAATAAATAAAATAGAGCGTATATAATTATACAAAATGTTAAAGATTTATTCGTAGACCAAATCTCAAAGCAAAAATAAACTTGAAGATTATCTCTAAACACTTGATTGTAACGAGAACCTTGAGGGGTTTTTTTCCAGAGGTCCATGATTCTATTATTCATCATTGCCCATCGAGTCCATGAAAAAAAAACTTGTTTTAAATGTTCCTACATTAATTTCCAACGGGTTCACGAGATTTGTCCAAAGTACAGTCAGTATAAACCATTTTCTGTTTTAATCAGATTGTGAGCCTGGGGAAAAATAAATAGTTACTAACTACGATTATTTTGATTTACTGCGATAATTCTAAAACTGTGATTCATAATGCTTAGGTCTATTTTATTGAGATGGTGTACTGTGATTATTCTGAAACTGTGACTTTTTATAATACTAGTCTATTTTAGTGTAAGATTAAAATTATTTTCTGTAATTGTTATAAAACTTTTTTTTTTCATGGTTATGATCATTCACATCTTTGGAGTCATGCATGTAGGGTAATGTTCACCGTTTTATAAGTACATAAAGCGAATATGAAATAAAAATATTCAAAGTCTTTTATAGAAATAGAAATAATAAACATTTATCCCTTATCAAAGCTGTTTACTGCTGACTGTACCAAACATTGTCATGTACTCGTAGGGAAAAAAAAAATGTAATATTTTAAAATGACGTGGACTCATTGGGAACCAATGTTCGAACTTTTATTTTTCGAGAACAATAGACTCGTGGACCTTTAGGGAAAATCCCCTTCGGCTAGATAACTAACATTGATACATACAAAAAAGGAGGTGTTTTGTTACTACCATTACTTTCTTCTACATATCACCCACATGCTTTGAGTGGCCTTTTGGTCTAGTGGTTAATGGCCCTGACTGCTATGCAGGAGTTGGGTTCGATTCCCACCCAGGACAAATGTTTGTGTGATGAGCCCTGTGTCTGAGTGTAATTTATCTATAATATGTAGGTATGTATTTAGAAACATATAAGTCTATACATACAGGGTGTTTGGCAGAACGTTGAACATACGAAAATGGTGGATAGGTGGGGTCATATGCTACTTACTCAGCCCTAATTTATTTGGTCCTGGACCACTGGATATTTAAAAAAAAAAATTTTTTTCTTTCTTCTGTGAAACAAGAAGAAAGAAAACAAACTTTCTTAACTTTAAAGTGTAATTTTATTTAAAAATGAGTAAAACAGGCAATATTTAGTTTTTTTTTTTTAAATCATTTAATTTTTACCAACCTTGCAGTACTAAATTTCGCAAAACATTTCACTTTCCGTAAAGGTAGAGTTTCGTCAAAAATGTCTTACTTGATAAAATTATGAAATAACTCATAAAGTTTTTTTTTTATAAAAACAAATTGCATACCATTAGAAAGCTCACACACTAGGGATGTTTTGCTAGAATTGGAACTCTTCAATAATTTTTTGTTTTTTTTTTTAATGCAAATTGAAATTAAGATTTAAGTATTTTTACGCCTTTCTGTAAGTTTGAGGACTCATAACTTTTTTTCTAGCTAACATCTGAATAAAGCAATAATTTTATAAGAATCTGCCAACATAAAAGATTAAAAAAAAGACTAAATATTGCCTGTTTTACCCATTTTTAATTAAAAATTACACTTTAAAGTTAAGAAAGTGGTGAAACAAGAAGAAAGGAAAAAAAATTTTTTTTAAATATCCAGTGGGCCAGGACCAAATAAATTAGGGCTGAGTAAGTAGCAGATGACCCCACCTATCCACCATTTTCGTATGTTCAACGTTCTGCCAAACACCCTGTATATAAGTCTAGTACTCATAACACAAGCTCTGTTTATCTTGGGGCTAGACGGCATTGTGTGGTAGTTGTGGAATATTATTATTACTACTTACTTCGTAATACGCTTTACATAATCCTCAACGTAATATTTTTATTCCATTTTTAATACACATTTTCATTCAGTCATTTATTATAAAGTGGTTACTGCATATTTTATAGCTTGACTATCTCTCAAGCCATAAGAATATACAGCTAATATAGGAGTTAGTACGTTAAAAAATGATTCTGCCTTTATTAAATTAATATTTTTAAACTAAAGAGTTTTATAAGAGCAGGTTTATTCATACGTGTACTCACCGCCTCTCGAGTCGTTGCTATACGTAGTTGTTGTTAACTTGTGAGTCGTAGACCCAACTAATGAGTTCAAATTTAAGTACGCTTTACCTTTGACCCAGTATAATGGTCCTTGGCTTCAAAAGTTTTAAACTGTAGGACATTAAGGTAAGTGTGCTCCATTGTTGGCACATCATCATGGTGGTCAAACGCGAGCCTATTAATAATATTATTTTTTAAACCGGCCAAGATTGTGTCGGGCCACGATCCGTGTAGGGTTCCGTAGTTTCCCGTCCATCAAAATAAGTGTCTCCACTTACTTAAGAGTTAATGAACGACAGACAACAAGCAAGAAAAAATGCCACCAATGCCAACGAGAGGCCATTCGAAAAATTCTACAATATAATAACTCATACCCGTTTACCCCATCAACTCTTCTGGAAAAATCTTAACAGTGCGAAGTAGCCCAAAATACAGCGCCATCTATCGCGTAATTGGGTTACTAATTTATACAAACTAGACGGGTTATGTATGTTGGGTTTTCGTTGGTAATTTTGGATTGCGTGTACCGTTTTTAATAATTCTTCTTTTATTTGAATGAAGATACGGTCAGTATAATAAAATATGTAAGCTAAGTTAAAAACCGGCCCAGAGCGTGTCCGGCCACGCTCAGTGTAGGGTTCCATAGTTTCCCGTCTGTCACCACAAGTGTCCCCACTTAAGAGTTAATGAAAGACAGACAACGAGCAAGAACATATACCACCAATGCCAATGAGAGACTAACCGAACAATTCGACAATATAATAGTTCATACCAGTCCCGACCCATCAACTCAAAAAAAATGTTAACAGCGCGAAGTAGTCTAAAGTACAGCGCCATTTCTCGGGAAATTGTGTTACTAATTTATATAAACTAGACGGGTTATGTATGATGGGTTTTCGGTGGTAATTTTGAATTGCGTGAACCAATTTTAATAATTCTTTTTTTATTTGAAAAAGATACAGTTCATAAGTTAGAGGGACACACACATTTTTTTTTTTTAATTTTGGACCAATTATTTCCGAAAATATTAACATTATCAAAAAATCATTTTAGTAAACCCCTATTTATTTATAAATATCTATCCAAAAATATATCACACGTTAGGGTTGAAATGAAAAAAAAAAACACTCCCTACTTTACGTGTAGGGGTAGTACCCTAATAATTTTTTTTTCTACTTTTTATTTTACGGCTTTGTCAGCGTGATTGATATACATATTGGTACCAAATTTCAGCTTTCTAGTGCTAACAGTCACTGAGATTTTCCGCGGACGGACAGACAAACAAACAGACAAACGTGTCGAAACTATAAGGGTTCCAAGTTGACTATGGAACCCTAAAAACTGACTCATCATATAAAACTGCGAAAATGTCACGGTAAAATAAAGTTAAAAAATATTCAATCAAACGATTTGTGTACGCTCGTATCTCCGAGACTGGCCTCCTAAACTTTTTGGGTGGAGATGGACACTTTGGCGTCGTGAAAATTGTGTCTAAGCGTTTCAAAGATAAATTGTAGATACTGTCAGGCTAGAATTATTAATAAAAGGCTGTGGGCTTTAGTCCTAGAACACTACTTTATTATACACCACTAATTTTTAATTAGTACAAATATTTAAAGAGCTTTTTAGAAAAGGTCTCGTTATTATTCAAGTAAAGTCTCAATAAATAATATTCATAAACAGTAAAATTATCTGAGTTGGTTTATATCCTAAAATGTCACTCAATTTATGGAAATATCGTACGGGCTATTTAATACAACACTGCGCGTAGTGTTTTCTAGTAGCAATTGTTATAAATAATTGATTCAATTATGAATTTACCAATTATGACAAATTTTTGAGGACAATTTTGGGAGACCGGTTTTTTTACTTTTGACGACACAAATATGATCAGTAACGGGTACGGATAGAGCCCCACTTTTTATTGCACTAATTAAAAAATAGGGGTGTAATGATTTAAACATTAAAATCAGCGATAGCCGTCCTAATTTTCAACTGACTTAAAAAACCATCTTTCTTTTTTCTGAGAAATTCAAAACCAATTCTAAATTAGCAAATCTATGTTAAAGTAGACAATCTAATTCTAGGTTAGACAAATATACTTTTTTAACAAACTTGCTCAGAAAGTGACTCTTATTGCACTGCACTTAGGTATATAATGTCACTCGTTACCAAACTGTGACATTTTGATTACCATTACGCACTAGTGTGATAATGTGGTTGAAACCTTTTTGTTCAACCTCTTTTTCGCAAGACATATTTTGAATACGACCAAATTTCTCATTAGATTATTGCGTTCAATAGTATAAATTAGTGTCTTCTAACTTATTTCATGGAATTTTGTCTACTTTAATTTTAACATTCGACGGCTGTGATCTCTCGCGCTCGACCCTGGTCCAGGCCATGGTCCGGAGCAAGGGGGAAAGAGTGGCGTTCAATGCTAGTGATGGAGACAGCCGCACGCATGAGGGAATAGATCCCGACTACCAGTCATTGTTGGCGCGGGTTTACGGACGACGTGCAATATGTAGCTTGCAGTCCGGCCGTCCACATATTGTCCGAACCGAGCCCAGATCATCGATAGCGCGTCATGTACTACGCGTTCCTTAAAGAGGTGTCAGCCAAACCGTAGGGGTCCTACAGGGCCGATGCCTACTAAGGCCATGGGAGGACTTCTGAAAAAGTGACCAGTGGTCCTGGAACGCAAAAAATAACTAAAAAGAACTAGGTGTGGTTTTACTCAGTAAAATTCTGGCTTGCTCTCCCTCTCCGCCCTAGAGCGAGAAAGTCATTAGATGGTTACCCACTTAAAAAAAGCTTTCCGTCACTGAAAGGCTCATCAAAATCGGTCAAGCCTTTTCGAAGATGTCTCCTATCCTCGGGAATTAAGTGAACTCTCTCTCCAGAGATAAAGATAAAGATGCCCCGCCCACGAGAATTAAGTCCCTTCCCGTAGTATCATAAAAATAGATAAAGTTACTTGTACCGACATCTATAGCGTTACATAAGAACTAATCCTGCATCGCGCAAACAAAGTTTTCCGCGCGATTTGAATATATACACCAGCCCGAAATCATCTAACGGGCAATTGCCCACCAGACATAACATCTATCAGGTTGGAGGATCCTCCCTTTTTAACGGAGGTTTGCGGGACTTTACTCTCTGTTCCGCACACCTCCAAAATGGATCACGTCGGGGTCACCAATGTAGGAAAATATGTGTATTGCAACATATTTTATCCTACATCTTTAAATTAATACAAACGTTCCTCAAGTAAAAATATATATTTTTAAATGATTGACATAAACCAGACTAGTTACCAAGCAACTAGACAGATCATTCTACAGATTAAACACGCCACAAGTTATTAAGAACTTTTTTCATGCGATTTCATTCGATACGAAAATACCGTCCAGTGCGCTGGTACCGAATTTTCATAAGTTTTGCACATTCTACGCCTACTAGAAATCAATACGCTATTCACAAATGAAAAGTAAAAGTACGTTCCTAGAAATGTTGATTCACATTAAAATTCAAGTAATCCTCTCATACAGCCATTCGAAATAGAAGTACATACAGATATTATACCGTGATCTTTGACATAAAAGAGCAGATCAGACATAGTTGTTCGTCGCAGATATAATAGAACATGGTATTGAGGGAGACTGCAGTCTCAAGAGGGCTAAGTTACTCGGGGAAGTCAAAGAGTACACACTCCGGACTCGCCCAGCAGTTATATGCAAACACTCGTGTGCACTGTGCAGTTCCCGCTAACTTTTTTCATTTCATTTTATATGTAGTTGAACCCACTATACTCCTTAACTTAAAACCTCTTTTGTCGTGTCGGAAATAGAAACTAGAGATGAGTTGTTCCAGTTTTGTACTTTAAGAGTAGGTTGAACATGTAGCAGACATTATTTGGTGACAAAAATGAATGGCTTTTTCTCCATTATTGAGTTGGGCATTATGTAACATACTTGTTGAGCTTAAGGTAAAAGCTAGTGGCCGTGTTCTCGCTAGATGTCTTTAAGTACCTATAATGCTTACAGGTCATCAAACCTTAGAAGTATCATTTGACATTTTACACAGTTACAGTTTACATTTTGACAGCTAAGCCGAAATAACGTTGTGTAGGCGAAACTCGCATAATATCATTTACTTTTTCTCTAAAACAATGGAATTATGAAGATATTTTTTATTTTATCACAAGGTATAAAATTTTTAATAAAAAAAATAAAATGAAATCTTTCCAACAAATCAAAATAACCAATATCTTTTAATAATAAATAGCTTTTTTTCTAGACTTAATTTCAAAGTCACGTCTTAAGATCCTTTACCGTAAGTAGTAGTAGTATTACGAAGCTTCAAATTCACTTGTATACGAATAATCGTTAAAATATCTGGATAATCGAACTTATTAAAAACGAGCCGTTACCATTCTAAGCGTCTTTTAGTATTTAATAACATTTAATTTTTAGCTGACATCAAATTGTCAACCAAAATTAAAATTAAACATGTAAGAAAATGTTATTTTAAATCAATCTTTGTAAGTAAAATCACTCGTGTTCAAGTCAAATTTAGTTAGTTTTCAACATGAATGAATGATTTCAATCAAATTAAAATATCTCACCTCGGTTTAAACTACGAAACTCAAGATCAATAACTGACAATGTCGGTTAAGTTAAAATGGAACTGAAAAACCCGAAAAATTATCTCTTCCTTATGAAAATCTGACATATACGTAGGTATATGTCATATGTATATGGATATAGCAACTTGTGTAGACAAGTTACTATATCCTAAGATTGACTAGTAAAACCCACCAATAAAGGGCTTTAACAGTGACATATAAATCTGTAATCGATTAGTAAACTCTAAGAAATTAAATTAATAAGTACCTATCTCTTAAGAATTTGAAATTATAGTAATTGATTTCTCTGACTCCATCCTTATACTTCAATCTGTCAAAACTGTTAAACGGTACTTTTTAGAATTGATGGGCTGTACGTATAGTGCTATAGCGATTTTGGGTAAGTGGAATATCTGATTTTTGCAAATACAGTTTCCTCTACTTAAAAATGCTTTCGTACCCTACAAACAAAATATTGTGTGGAACTCCCGGAGGACACAGTGGGCAAACGGCGGCAACGAGCCGGGCTTTGGTACAGGCCATGGTCCGGGGCGAGAAGGAATGGCAGGCGGTCGGAAGCGGCCTTCACGCCCCAGCCGCCGGGATCGCGATCCCGATTTCCAGTCACCACCGTAGGCGCGAGCTTGTGGACGGCGAGCAATAGGTAGCTCGCCGTCCGACCGTCCGAACCGAGCCCAACTTGTCGACGGCGTATTCCACGCCTTAAGGAGATGTATCAAAACCGTATGGGTCCTGAACCTACTTGGGCTGAGTGGCTTTTAGTCAGCAAAAATCTGACACGCCCTCCCGTTCCACCCAAGGGCGATGTCATTGGATGATTTCCTACCTACCGAATAAACTAAAAATGTTTAGTTCAGCGCCATCTAGCTAGAATAAGGTCACCCTCGGACCCGTAGCTTTCATCTTAATGCAAATATGTTTTGTAGGTTGTTAATTAACTAGTTAATTTAGATAAGAAGTTATGTCCACCAGGGGGGCTCCCCTTGCCGTCGCTCAACTCACTCTACGTGCTGGGCATTCTATGCTTGCTACAAGCCGTCCTCTGAGCTGAGAGTCTCTCTATCAGCCTCCGAGTCGCCAGCAATTCTCGCCGGCGACTTTAACTGCAAGCACCCTGCATGGAACGCCCTGCACCAGAACAACAAAGGGAGACGGCTCTTCAATGATGCGGAGGCCCATGGATACACAGTGGCCGGCCCTGAGACGCCGACCCACTACCCGGACAATCCGCTGCACATGCCTGACGTACTGGACATTGTGGTCCAACGCTGCTAGATCACGCAATAGGTCATTGACGAAAAACTACAGTATGATCAGCATCCTGTATCATCGTCTTATCGGTGATGCCGACCCGATTGAAGCCATTAGCGCCACGTCGATTGACGGACTAGACTAAGTACGCTGAAAAGCTAGACCACTACACCGACTCGGCCGGTCGCTACCGCCGCGGACGTCGACATTCTTGCAGACCACGTCACTGCTTGCGTGAAACGCGCCCTAGAAGAAGCGACGACTACATCTTAGCCGCAGGGGAGAGGGCTTCAGCCCCCCCTACCAACCCAAATTCACGTCATGGTTGCACAGAAGAGGCGCCTACGCAAGTAGTAGCAACAGTTGCGCTGCCCTACAATCAAAACGCAACTTAACCGTCTTGTGGCAAAGGTGAAGGCCGAGTTAGAGGCTCTAGCTGCCGAGAGTTGGGAGGAACAAATTGACGCCGTCGCATGTGACTGGCAACCATGTGACTATTAGATTAATACACAGACTGTGCCGCCAGCTCAAGTACTAACAGACGACGGGACCCCTAAGTACGTAGCCAAGGACCGAGCGGAAGTCTTTGCAGAGCACTTGGAGCGTCAGTTTCGTCCGAACTCGATTACTGACCACGACGATGCAGCCGACTGATGCCTCGCAGCAGTCGAGCAACACCTTAGAGACTACTTCGCGTCACCGATAGCCATCGAAGAGGACCCCATCTTTTTCTCGCCTAGCGCGGTTAGATGCGCCATTCTAAGCACGAAGCCTCGCAAAGTCGCAAGGCTCCCGGTGCTGACGGTATCACCAACATAGCGCTGCTCCACTTGATATCGCCGCCCCCGGGAAATAAAATGATAATTGAAATTACCATAGTTTTAGTGTTATCCCATATTTGAAATCTACGGTGCCTAATGCGTCTACACAATTTTTTTCGTAAATTTCCGGCCAATATTCAAAAAGTCATAAAATAATGCAATATTATTCGTCACTTTTTCAAGCACAAATGGCGTCTTGAAAAAAATATAATATGAAGTTAGCGAAACAGTATCTTCATTACAGATACGACAAAAACTTTTGCAATATTATTCTCGGAAAACAAATCCGCAAAATAATTGCAAACGCTATTGTTATTTTGTTCTCGTAAAAATCCACTTATGCTCAGCAACTAAAGTGTTCTTAACAAACAGTACTTACTAATTAAAAACTGAGCAAAGACATATTTTTATGCGATCCTTTTTGTCATTACAAAAACTATTGCACTCCCACACAGGATCTATTGCTCCAGAGCATAGCGCTGCGGTCGATCAATATCACCGTGACCTCCGAGCCCTATATCCCGCCCACTGATGTGCCTGGGTGCAGAACCTGACCGGATTGACCATTGCCGATACCCCGTCCCTCGAAGGTGTCGTAAAGGAACGAAGGTTTGGGGCGATAGTGTGTGTACTCCCCGAACAGAAATCTCGCCGAACAGAAATCTCGCCGAACAAATTCTCCATAACTCTAGAGCTGAATGCTTTGTCGCTGGGTTTGGATCTCTCCCCGTGGTCATTTGTGGGAACATCAATGTCAAGAACTTGGCATGAGATTTCCGGTACACAAACACGCGGGGTCGGATGGTGGAGGACTGGACTCTGGAGACAGGCCTGGTTGTCAGAAACCTGTTTTGTCTCCATACGGATGCGGGGTGAGTTCATGGTGGGCATATCGTTCGCAACCCCATCTTTGTCATCTCGTGTCGTTGAATCGCATGTAATGGCGGAGGCGGAAACCTACCGTCAAATCGGCCAAATTTTGACTGCGAAGTTGTACGGATACCGAGTGGCGAAGCGCACTCTCTGAGCGGAGATATGGCGGATAAAGCCTGATTTCTGGCCATGGAGGGTCTCTGGCTTCGACTAAGAGGGATTTGTAGTGCATGCGTGGAGAAAGGGCTAGTTCCCACTTAAAACCACCCCTCATCGGGAGAGCGTTCCAGACTCTCCGTCCGTATGTCAGTGGCGACGACAAGCTCTTTATAAAAGTAATTACAAGCCCATCGTGCATCGTGCAGCTGGTTTTTTTTTTCGGAGGGAAAATCATTAAATGACAAATCGTGCTCTTGGGCAGAGCGCGAGTGTCAGACTTTTACTGGCTAAAAACCAGTTTGTTGCCTTTCGCACCAGGGCCGAGTCTTCCTTTCAGTATCAGACTCTTGGCCTCAGTAGGCTTCGACACTGCTGGGCCCCTACAGTTGCTGACATCTCCTTGAGGCGCGCGTAGAACAGTACGAGCCGTCGATGACTTGGGCTCGGTCCGGACGGTTACCGGACGGCGAGTTACCCATTGCTCGCCGTCCACAAGCCCGCGCCTATGGTGGCCGGAAATCGGGATCGGAATTCCGGCGGCGGTTGGAGCGAGAGGACCGTTGCCTGACGCGATCGGCCGCCTCCTTTGCTAGCATTACTGCTTCGCAGAAGGAGGCGTCCGCCTGCCACTCCTCCTCGATCCGGTCAATGGCCTGTATCAATACCCGGTGCGAGAGATCTCCGCCGCTGATCGCCCCCACGAGGACACTGTGTTGCTGTGCCCGAGTGGGACACACCTCCACCGTGTGCTCCACCGTGTCCTCCGGGCCCGGAGAACCCAAGCCGAAGGAGAACCGAGTGGACCTATTGTGCTACAATAGGCCTACTGGGGACCGAAAAATAATGCGTTAAATCGTTAGCTATTTGTTAAGGTTCACAATCTTTCGATAGTTTGCAATCTAGCGAGATAATTGTAATCTAACAGTATTTACAATTTTTCTGTGACATATTAATACCACCACAAATAATTCAAAGTAGTAAATTGTTTACAAGTAAAGATATTAATTTTACTCAGTTACCTATACACCCCTATTTTTTATTAGTATATAAAAATGGAGCTCTATCCGTACCCGTTACTGATCATATTTGTGTAGCCAAAAGTAAAAATAAACGAAATCCCAAAATTGAAAATTTGTCATCATTTATAACATTTGCTACCAGAAAATGCTACATGCAGTGTAAAAAATAAAATAAAAAAAAATAATATTAATTATTAATAATTAATTATAATTTTTTTTTTGTGCAATTTAAAAAATTTTGGTAAAAATTTTTCATTTTAATATAATGTAATATAATATTCCACAACTATCACATAACGCCGTCTAGTCTCAAGCTAAGCAGAGCTTGTGTTATGAGTACTAGACAACTGATAAACATGCTTATATATTTCTAAATACATACATATTATAGATAAATTACACCCAGACACAGAACAAATGATCGTGCTCATCACACAAACATTTGTCCTGGGTGGGAATCGAACCCATGACCTCCGGCATAGCAGTCAGGGCCACTAACCACTGGACCAATAGGCCAGTCATTTTGATCGCCATTTATTCATTCATAATCAATAGCCTGTACAATATTTCCATGAATGGAGTGATATTTTGGGATATAAACAAACGCTAGTAACTTTGCTGTTAATGAACATTATTTATTAAAAATAAATATATTTGGGGTTATATATATGTATGGGCTGAGCGATTAAAGGAAAGACGTAGTTCTGGTAGGACCGTATATTCACGACTGGTGCTTATTTGACGGAGCGCAGCATATTTCAGGGAAAAGCCCATTTTAGAGATCATCAAAAAAAAAAGTCTCATATTGAGACTTTACTTAAATAATAACAAGACCTTTTCTAATAAGCCCTTTAAGTATTTGTACTAATTAAAAATTAGTGGTGTATAGACTTCAATCGTTCTTTTAAGCTCATCCGATCGAATAAAAACCCTTTTTCGATATTAAATACTTGGACGGCCATTTCAATCAGAGCTCATTTTATGTGAACCCGATGTTATTTTCTCAAATCATGTTTTTTCCCCCTTATTTTTTCGGCACGTGTATCGACGTAATATGTCGCCGTTATGACGCCCCAACGTAGTTATAAAAATAAATAGATTAGTTGTAATGTTATTAACACCCACTTAATACCTGTTTTTTTTTTGAATTGATATAAATTAGTGCTTGACAGCGATCCCACCTGATGGTAAGTAGTGATGCAGTCATTTTTAAAAACCTATGTAGGTATTAGTTTATTTAAAGCTTTTACGATTATTCTATGCATAGTGTCTATGGGCCTCAGTAGCCTGAAAATAAAGATTATTATTGTAATATATAATACTAACAATAATGGATTAAATTATTTTTATTATTATTGTTACGTATGTAACTCTATTTATATTATCACAACACTATTTATATTGTTACTTCTACGATTTATGAAAACACGAAAACACTCTGTGGTATTGTTTTTTTTTTTTTTAATTGATATAAACCAGTGCTTGACTGCGATCCCACCTGATGGTAAGCGGAGATGCAATCATTGATGGTCAGGCGCACTAGTTTATTAAGAGCCTATTCACTCTAGCCTTGAAGACATCTATATTATAGTTGGACGGGAAGACCGCAGCAGGCAAATTGTTCCAGTCCTTCGATGTACGTGGTATAAACGACGAAGCGAAACGCTTAGTCCGGACCGTTGAAGTTTCAACAACGTAAGGGTGGATACTCGCCGTTCGTCGGTTTGTCCGATGGTAGAAAGGAGATGGCGGAATCAAGTCATGCAGTTCCCGCGCACACTCTCCAAAATGTAACCTTTAAAATACCGATAGGCTGGCTACTCTGCGCCTGTACTCGAGGCTTTGTAGATTGGACTTTACCAAATCTGGATCCCCAATTAGCCTCTTCGTACGCCTTTCCACTAAGTCCAAAGCTGCTAGATGGCATTTTGCAGCACCAGCCCATATGTGACTGCAGTACTCCACACACGATCGGACCTGTGCTTTGTATAACATTAGAAGCTGTCTCGGTGTGAAGTACCGTCGGACCTTTGCAAGAACGCCTAGTTTTCTAGCAGCTACCTTGGCTTTGAACTCAATGAACCGCCCGAAATTGAGATCTGAGGAAATTTCAACTCCTAAGAGTTGAAGGCGGTTGGTGCACTCCAGGGATACATTCTGAAAAGCGGGAGCCAAGGTGAATGGGCTCCTCTTAGCGGTAAACAGACACTTGTCGCTTGTGTTTTGGCGGCGTTGAATCTTACCAGATTGGTTTCGCCCCACTTGGAGACTGCCTGAAGTGAGACATTCGTACGCTCTACCATAGCCTCTCGTTCGGACCGAATTAGCTCCTTACTAGCCCGAGGACCTGGCAGGTACCTCTCTACAACTGTGCTATCGTCTGCATACCCATAGATACCGGGCATCAGCAGATCGTTAATATGCAGCAGGAAAAGAGTTGCAGAGAGAACTGACCCCTGAGGAACTCCGGCATTAGTCGTCATGGGCCCTGATGAGCATCCATCGACAATAACTCGGAGAGACCGTTCACTCAGAAAGTCTTTTACCCAGTTAATCAGGCCAGGGGAAATGCCGTACGCTGGAAGCTTACTCAAAAGGCTGGCGTGCCATACCCTGTCGAAGGCCTTCGAGACGTCTAAGGAGTCAGCAATCGCTTCTCCATTCTTCTCAAGGACCTCGCCCCACATGTGAGTGGCATACACTAGTAGGTCCCCAGTAGACCGATTTTGGCGAAACCCGTATTGTCGGTCACTGAGGAGATCGTTACCTTCCAGGTATGCCAGGAGGCGCGAGTTCAATACACGCTCCATAATCTTGCAGAGTATGGAGGTTATTGAAATCGGCCGATAGTTGGCAGAATCGGCACGACTGCCCTTTTTGGGCACGGGTTGCACGTTGGCAAGCTTCCAGGACTTGGGCACTATACCAGTCCTAAATGAGAGGCGATACAAGCGCGTCAATACAGGAGACAACTCGGGCGCACATGCCTTGAGAACTATTGCTGGTATACCATCTGGTCCACTTGCTTTATTCACGTCTAGACGACACAGTGCTCTCAAAACTTCTCTGTTCCTTATGCGAAAATCGAAATGATGAATGAAAAATGATTGTCTATGTCTCTAAAATACACGCACGTCGTCTCAACAAAGTTCTGGTTTTATTTTATAAATATAATGTGATACCGCCTGCCCTGCCGCTCCTTCTAGCCATCATCACTCTAACAATTATAACACGTGCAAATAGTCATGAATTATATTTAGGTACCAATTTATCAAACGCATAACGAAATTCTTATCTTGTAAGGATCTATAGAAAGGAAAAACAAAAAAAAAAAAAAACGAAAACTGACTGGCTGCCTATCAACGCACAACCGAAACTACTGGGCTTTTATAGGAACGTGCTATTTTGCTTAAGGCTTCTTTTTATAATGTAAGTGAGCGTTAAGATGGCGTTTTTGAAAAATCATCTTTTAAGGGGCTGAAAACGGGAAAATTCATTTGTATTCAAAACTTTATTCCTAAGGTCAACATACTTGAAACTTAGTACAAGTTTAGCCCCGTTTTACCCTTTCGAGTACGAAACCCTAATAAAAAAATATGAATATCAATACTTTTTCAAAATTACACCAGAAGAGGTTTTAAAATAATTAAAAAAAAAAATATTATTAATGAATTATTATTATTTTATTTTATTAACTAATATTAGTTCTTTTTAAACTGTATCTCAATAAAAGAATTTAAGATGATATAAGTTTGTTAGAATGCGCGGTATAATTAAAAACTGAAAAGAGCGACATTTAGGTTGTTCAAAAATCTACCGCCAACAGGACAAAAAGGGGTAGATATAAGTTAATTGGCTCTGGTTTTTTTGTTCGCAGTAATATCAGTACGAGAAAGTACGTTTATACGAACAAAGCCGCAGGAAAAGTGTTCATAGCTTTGTATCAAACTCATTACTGGAAAAAGCTTTGGCAGTCCCAAAGCTTTTTCCAGTAACGAGTTTGATTTAAATTCGAGCCTTTTTGAATGACGACTGCCTTAAGATTTTTTTTTGTTGCAGGGATAATGGTTCCTTATTATTAAAAAGCAACGCTATAGCGATAATTTTTAATAAAGGAAGCCTACTCAAATCATCCTTAGAAAAGATCATTTATCTTTTAAATAAATACAGGAAAGAACGCACTAAGCGTTCACTTCACGTAACCCAAAGGCTGGCTTTTACCTCTAGCTTTTTGGGCACACTTACAGTCGACAGCGATGCGGAGGACTTTTATGACGTAATAAATACCAACTTAAATAAAGATAGGTGATGTTTCTTTGGAGTTCGGCAGCCTATTAAAATATGTGTATATAGATGTTCATCTATTCCTTCGTAGCGCATAATCTTATTAATCGGATTTAGAGGGGTAAGGTGGATTTGTATGAATACGAGTAGGTACTCCGCGTAACATATGGTACGCGGAGTACCTACTCGTATTCGTTTCGTCACATTAATTCTAATACGGCAGTTAAGAATCACAAAATATCCTAAGCAAACAAAAAAAGAATATTAACTGTATTTACAAATGTTTGGGAAAAAAATTGAACATTAAATACAAATATTTTTATTTATTGAAAATAAGAAGGTTAGGCTCAGATGTTTTAATTTATTTATGAACGTGGTTTTGCCGTCTTCGGTGTACCTACAAATATTTTTATTTATTGAACTTAAGTAGGTTAGGCAGAAATGTTTTAATTTATTCATGAACGTGGTTTTGCCGTCTTTAGTGTACAAATATTTTGGTACAACCATCAGCATCTTCCTGCCCTTGTCCCGTCTTATTTGGGGTCGGCGCAACACATTTTTTTCTTCTATTCTATCGTGTCACCCGTCATGTTATTACTAACTTCTTTTTGTTTCATATCACTCTTCACACAATCCGTCCATCTTTTCTTTGCCCCCCCCCCCTCTCCCTCTCCACCCATCTACACGTAAGTAGAACCATGCTAATTATAATAAATTATCAAACATTATAAAGTAAATAAATTGAAAAAAAAACTTATTTCGACGCAATATCTTTTTACCCGACTGCAATAAGGGTTATGTTTTTAAGCGTATCTTTTATGTATGTAATATTCTTTATTATCTCATATCTTCAAAACCGCTGGACGGATTTATATAATCATTAGATTCGTCTTGATTAGCTAAGTGGTCTTAGATAGGTGACGTTAAAAGTGGTACAGTAAAGTGGTACAGTAAGCGGGTCTAGGGATCGAACCGCAAAATTAAGTTTGTTTTTTATTGTATATACTTTTTCGGGATAAAAAGTACCCAGTGTGGTGCCCAGGATATTAAAAAATAATTATACCAAGTTTCATTGTAATCGAACCGGTAGTTTTTGCGTGATGTCTGAACAAACAGACAGACGGACAAAAAATTTTTTAATCACCTTTTCGGGTTCTGTGTCGGTCTAGTAACACAGGGGGTGTTACTAGACCGACACATTATTTTTTTGATATTTTTTCAATGTACAGAATTTTCACTTCTACAGATTTATTATAAGTATAGATAATAATCTTGTCTACGGCATTGTCAACCTCTGGCCGTATCTGGACCACTCCCTTTAACTTTTACAAATAATTTATTTAATAAAAAACATTTAGTAAATATCGTATATTCAAATTATTATTTTTTTATTCCAGTGTAGTTCAGTGGTTGTGTTAATTAAATTAAATTAAATTAAATACTAAAAAATCATTAGAAAATGTTACATCCGTATTCTATTGTCACTACGAAAGACATTATCATAAAAACCTTTTCACGCAACAAAACATAAACGTGAGACCAGGCAGTATGATCAAAATACCTTAGCCTTCCTCTAGGGGTAAATAAAAAAAAATGAAACACGCCCTTATGAAAACTGATTTTTTGGCGGTAAAAATCTGTTTTCGTAAGGGCGCTTTCATAATGAACTCTGCGCTCGCTTTTCCCGACGACCCAGCCTGCCTATGGATTCTGAATCTGCTTTGTATGACAATCACCCTGGCCGGTCTATCTCGGACTCTGTCTCTACTTCTTTGAATAATTCCAGCGTCCGACAGAAGGAAAGCGACTCGGATGTACCATATTTGGACCAGCAGAAGCCAACGCTGTGTTAATTGTGCAAAAATTACTCAAATGAGACGACATTTTTTGGAAGTTGCTGAAATCCGTAATCTGTGATACAAGAATAGATTTATCCACGGCAGGTAAGAACTATATAAGTTGTAACAATACATAACTAACAAAAATAAAAATATGTAAATAAAATACTACAGATGTTGATGCTGATGACTTAGAAGTCACTTAGGTACATAATGTTTTTAGACGCTGTTCTAATTTTAAACGACGAAGAAAATATAAATAATATAATAATAAAAAAAGTTTGTTTATTTTACTGTGCTACAGCCGCCATTTTGACTCTAGCAATATAAAAATTATAAAAAACTTTTTACAAAAAAAGAATAACCGACTTCACTAAAAAAGACACTAAACGGTGTTTCTCGGTATTATTTGTATCTTATTTAACACCGACTTCCGAAATTAAAGTTATTTTGATCCTTTTAGTGTCTTTTTTAGTGAAGTCGGTTATTCTTTTTTTGTAAAAAGTTTTTTATTTCACACTTTTTAGTTGCGATACACTTATAAACAGAGTGCCTATTTCTCATGATAATTCCAATTAACCCAAACACTGCTAGGTTACATTGTGTTATTATGAACTTCCTGTGTCTACCTTCCACCTTCCGGCCCCATCATCAGACCAGTTTGATAGCACCTTATAGCCAAAGTGCATCTCATGACAATTCTAATAAACCCAAACACGGCTAGGTTACATTGATTAATTACGGAGTTCCAGTGCCTACCTTCCGGCTCCATAATCATCATCAGATCACTTCGATGATACCATTTTCAACGTAACTATTCATTTATTTGTATTGTCATAGTCGCTTAACTATCTTCATTGTGATATCTATGTGAGTAAGAAGTTCCGTTGATCATTTCTGGTCTTCTTCATCAGTTCCACTTCTTAAAATGTTACTTTTTGACTGTAAATACTTAAGTTCTCGATGAAAATAACAAAATTACTATATGGTTGCCTATAATATTTGAAGAGTTCCCTCGATTTCGCCAAGACTCCATCATCAGATCCCAACTTGGTGACTATGGGACCATTTGGGAAGTATACCCTTTCTAACAAACAAAGAATTTTTCAAATCGGTTGGCAAGCAACGAAGTTATGCGCGAACAAACATAAAAAAAAAATACAAACATCCGAATTGAGAACCTCCTCCTTTTTTAGAAGTCGGTTAAAAACTGATTTAATTCATTTCTTCCAACTTTTAGTTAAACCTGTAATAGCTGTAACAGGTTTATTATTTCATTAACTATGAATTGAAGTTGTCCACTGTTGGTCAAAGTTTGTATGATTGGTGAATTTTGCCCTTTGTCCACTTTACCTTGTAAATTTGATGAAATAAGTAATAAGACATTAATATATATACTATTGAACGCAATAACTTAATGGAAATTTCATTCGAATTCAAAATTTGTTTTGCGAACAAAGAGGTTGAACAAAAAGGTTTTAACTACATTGTAGCACAAGTGCGTAATGGTACTTAACCAAAATGTCACAGTTTGGTAGCGAGAGCCATTGTAAACCTAAGTGCAGTGCAATAAAGGTTCACTTTCTGAGCAAGTGTGTTGAAAACTTACATAATGACTGTGAGACGCTATATATATCACACTAGTGCATAATGGTAATCAAAAAGTCACCGTTTTGGTTACAAGCGCCAATATATGCTTATGTGCGGTGCAATCATAGTCACTTTCACAAAATTATTTTATGTGTTAACGAAAGTATACCAATTTTATGTCATAAAATGGGTTGGCTACAGAATTGGTCACTGTGTCAAATTTTGAGGCGATCTCAGTAAAATAGAGCAGAGAATTTCATTGCAGTATCAACTATGTGAAGCTTGCTGAAAAGGCTAACTCGATACATTTGTTACTAAATACTGCGAAAACATCTTTGGCTTGAGCATCGACGCCGTGTTGCTGGACTGTCGGTTTTCTATCGATTACATTTCGGGGAGTGAGCATTGGAATCGCACAATTTAATTCTATCAAGTCCGTTCCATCATCGCACCACTAGACGTACCGTAAGGCGGCAGCGTTGCGCCATCGGTACATGGTAGACATCCCACCCATACGTACAAAGCGTTTTGGGAACACGTCATTATGCGTACAGCTAAGGAGTGGAGTTCCCTGCCGGAGTATGTGTTCCTGATAGCTACAACCTAAGGGTCTTTAAGTCAATAGTGAATAGGTTACTTCTAGGCAAGCGTGCTCCATCGTCGGCCACATCATCGCTTACCATCAGATGAGATAGTGAGCAAACGCGAGCCTATCAATAATAATTAAAAAAGAAACTGTAGTACGTGTTACATCCGCATTACGATGGAAAACAAAGTGATTGGAATCTATTGTATCAAAAACTAAATACTTTCTAAACTTAAAATTGTCTAAAAGCAAAAAGTGTGCGAAGGTAAAAGAGTACTTAAAAAAAAATTAAGGAACATCAAGAAAAAAGTAAATGGGAAGCTTTTCAGTAGAAATCGAAACATGGATGGAGCTTTTGATGTGGGCCAAGGCATTGTCCTCAATATTGCCTACTTTAAACGACGAATGAAGGTTATAGAAGGCTTTTGATGTTATTTCTTAGAAGAGATTCAATAAAAGTAATAAAATTATTAGTTCCCGATTTCCGGCCATCGTAGGCGCGGGCTTGCGGACGGCGAGTAATGGGTGGCTCGCCGTCCGACCGTCCGGTAACCGTCCGGACCGAGCCTAAGTCGTCAACGGCGCGTACTGTTCCACGTGCGCCTCGTCAGCAAATCGTAGGGGCCCAGCAGGGTCGAAGCCCACTGGGGCCACGGGTAGTGTGAAAGCGAAACCCGGGGCCCTGGGACGAAGGCAACGAAGGAACAGGAGTGGATTTTTAGTCTGTAAAAGTCTTATACTATCTCTCGCTCCGCCCAAGAGCGGGATAAATAAGATGATTTTCCAATCCAATAAAAAAAAAATCCCAATGTTGACAGGTAAACACTGTTAATGTGTTTTTTGATCCTACCAACTACCGGATCCAATAAACTTTGTATCTGTACAGTACATAAAACAGGAAATACCAGGAAATTAATTTACCAGATTCTTTCTAAGCTTTCTTCGAGAATTGGGCTCACACGCTCCCGCGAACAGAATACTTTTACAACGGGTCTTCAGAGCTGTTTCATGAAACCAACCAGGCTGTTTTATAAATATCATTTTTATTTTTATATTGTACCGTAATACAAAGATTTTTAACGTAACACAAACATACACTTACACAATATACGTCCTAGTACGAAAGATAATACTGGTGAATTGAAATCTGATATAAACTTAACTAAAAAAATATTCTATCATAGTAACCAAATTAAATTGCGAAGGTATAGAACTAACTACGGCAAAAAGGCTATCACATATGAAGGAGCACAATTATATAATAATATACTAAAAAACATTAAGGATAAGTAAGTCGCTGGCAGTGTTTAAAATAAAATAGAAAAAACATATTTATGATAAAACTAACTGTCCAGCCGAACTTCGTACCACTTAAAAGTCATTGAATGTTAGGTTAAAGAGATGTCAGCAAACCATAAGGTTTGCTGACATCTCTTTGAGAAGCGCGTGGATCACTACGCGCTGTTGACGGGCTCGATCCGATTAAATACAGGAAGCCCGGATTGCGAGCTACCCATTGCTTGACGTCCGCAAGCCCGCGTCTACCATGGCTGGAAGTCGGGGTCGGAATCTCGGCGGCTGGGGCGTGAAGACGTTCGTCCACCGTATGCTCGACCGTGTCCTCTGGGCAATCCACACAATGATGACACCCGGGTCTTCTTCCGCCTGAAACCAACACAGGAACCTCCCGAACTTGCCATGTCCGGCGAGGACCTGCGTCATGCGGAAGGTGATGACGCCGTGTTGCCGCTCCAGCCACTCCTCAGAGAAGGGACTTACGGCCATGATTATGGCGTGCCCCACCGTGTTTGAGTAGGTACAATACATTAAAGTCTTGATAATGATTTCAGTATTATGTTACCAAAATTGTAACAAAGAAACTCGCACAGATCTACTAACCTAATTACTGCTGTAACGACTCCTAATCTTACGTCAAACCCGAGTCTTACATTAACCCTTTACTTATATGTAGGTACTAACAGGCAAACTTGGAGTTAAGTTACCGCAAACTTACCTGTGCCTCGCAAATTGAATGTTTCAAATTACTTTACTTCAGCAGGTACTTAATTAAATTTTGTGTTTCATTACGTTGTAGATTTTTGAGATATTGAACTTATCACGAGTGACTGTTTAGCATAAAATCCGGTCATTGCCTTCGGGGTTGTTTTTTTAAACTACCCAGAAATAAGTAGCCTTATTTTAAACCCTGCAGACAGAAATAGGACCTGGGTAGATAGGTAAATTATAAAATTAACGTGAACTAAAAATTGTTTTGGCTTTATAGCCAGAAGTCTTCTGTAATTTGCTTACAAGTACTTAGGTCTTATTTCTGTATACGGAGCTTAAAGTAAGGCTCATTTTACTACTCAGCCTTCTAATCTAACTGGTCTATGTCGGAGTGCCCTAAAATTACGTCACCTCCTTGCTCTCGTCTTTTACACACATTGATTTTAAGTAATGGAACATTTTTCATATGTTTGTCATTTTATAGGTAGGTCGGCTAACATTGATAAATATAGATAAAAATCCATTTATTTTACACATTGCCGGTGGACCAGCAGGTATTGTATACGTCTTGTATGGTTAGGAATTGCATACATTACATTATTATGTTATGGACAATAATGTTCATAATATTTCATACATTGCCTGGACGCCCCAGGTATTCTATACATTGCCTAGGTATTGTGTAGAAATCCTGAATTATACAGATTGTCGGTAACATATACATTACATGTCACAATATTCTTGAGTATATATAATCTAACCGTTTATAGGTAATATGTTTTCAGGTGAAAAAAACGTAGGTGACTTATTGTCAAAATGACAGGTGTTCTTGTTCTTAAGGTTGAAAATGTATTTTCCTTCAATATATCAAACAGAATATGTGGAGCGTAATGAAAAGTACTCTAGTCTTCAATCTTCTGTCGCGTTAATCAAATTCGCTGGAACAACAGAGCTGCCGGGTTTGTGAGTACCTTATTAGTTTCGTGCCACGTGTAAGTACGGATAAATACCTTCCTTCCTTATAGATATTATTACAAAACAAAGACTCCCACCTCGACTCCCCGTCCGTGATAAAAATCAAAATCTACTTTTTTTTTCTGTATCCTGTTTATCACAGAAATCGGTCACTGGCATTTAGCTATTCCATTTTTGAGTTATATCTGGGCATTTGTTTCGTTAAGCAGGGGGCGTCTTCCATTGACCACTGTCACTATACTTTGGGAAATGGTTTTATAAGATTTGGAATGATATTCCTTCTTAGTCTTGTATAAATTATAGTTCCAAATCCCGTTAGTCTAATAGCCAGAATATTAACATGCGTTGTTAAGTTTTGTTGATAGTTTAGGCTACACTCAGTGATTTCTTGTTTCATGGTGTGCCTAGGTTCGTGCAGAATATTATAGTTATGGATGCATTTTGCAATACGATCTAGTAGCGTTAGTCTGAAACCTTTCCAGGATTTCTATGTTTCTGAAAACAACTAACCAAATTTTGCGGTTTTAACTAATAGATACAGTGATCCATGAGGAAAGTTTAAGTGATGAGATACACCTACATGAATATTATAGTACAGAAAAGGCGAGAATATCAAAGATTAATAACACCTGTGCGAAGCTTGGGCAGGTCGCTAGTTTAACTAAAATTTGGGTATGTCGTTTTGTAAATGTGCTTTAATTGTTGATTCCGAATCTGAAAGGTCTTAACTTTCGATTGAAAAATCAATCGGAATCGGAACTTATATATAAGGTAAAGATAGTTTTATATTTGTCGCTGAGGAACCTTCCTCCCCTTGTGATTTCTGTCGATTACTCGTTCACATATTGTTTTGTTTCTTGTTTGGAATGTTATGAGTTCACTCTTCATTCTTATTTTTTATTTGTTTTAGTTGTGTTTCATTTAACTTTTCTGCCTCCACCTCCGGTTTCGGTTGCGATTCTGAAAAACAAAATTCAAAATCTCCGCTTCCGAATTCGTTTCCGATATAACCCCTTTCTGTTACATCCCTAGAGGATACTGTTGCGAGTGACTGTACCTACTTTATTTTATCATCTTGACTTGTTTAATGTTTATCTAAAGAACATGGTTAAGTTGAAAGAATCCTTTCTGTACCTAAATACATTTAAGAGGCATGGATATCTTATCTAAATATCTCAGAAACCGTTGAAACAAGTGTTCGACTCGACTTTCTAAACGACTTATCTGAGCTTACCTTTTTTAAATATTAAACTTAGCATTGTACCTGCTTGAAAATCTTAAGCTGTTTAATGGGCCCTGAGCATAATAAACGAGTTCGGTATACTTCGAAAGCTCTCCAACTATTAATTAGGTTCTGTTTTGAGACTTTTAGTTTAAGCTTAGTTCTTTCTTAACATTGTGAAGATTTATTCTTTTGCGTAACTTGCTTCTACTTTTATTTTTTACTTGCTTCTAGGTTTTTCCATATAAACTTTAGATCTCCATTTCATCCTTTTAGGAGGTGAATTTTGGAAAAAAAAATCTTTTTATAAATCACAAAAAGAATCTCTGTGCAAAATTTCAGCTTTTTAGGTTCAATAATTTGGGCGGGGCGTTAATGAGTCAGTGACTTTGCCTTTTATATGTAAGTACAGATCGACTTCAAACCTAGGTTGACCTAATTCGCATTATTTTATCCACTTAATAATTTGTTGACGTAAAAGGTGTTTGAAAGCTACAGTCATCTAGTTGATTAACACGGAAATGAATAAAGTCAGTAAAAGTCTTGTTCCATCTATAGCAAGACAATTTACTTGACGATTTTCCACCCAAAAAAGGTAAATTTATAAACCTATTTTTAGTAAGAAGTTTTAAACCTAGAGACAGACAAATTCAAAATCCTCTTAAGAACTCTTCAAAGATAAAATAATTGTTAAAACTCCGCAAAAATTGAAGATAGGCCGAGACTTAATTGTTATTAGGAAAATCCTACTAAATCCGATGTCATCAATTTGGTCGTAAAGAATTTCTAAGTCTAAGCCCGTTCCCGATTAAGTCTGGGTCGGATTTCAGTCTGACTAAAACATGCGACGCAAACGGGTAGTGTCTGATCCCTGAGGCTTGCCTAAGTGAGGTAATCCCAGCTGTCAACTGTCAGATGTGAAGTTTGTCATAAATTTCAGATGATTCATTTCCCGACGCCGCACGTCGGGCTTAGGCACATTCAATGTGCGCCACGAACAAAGTTCGGCAAACTCATTAATGTCTACTGTTCTTATTAGCATGGAAAATATATGTAATTATAATTAAATTGAAGAGGTTTTCGACAGAGTAACATTGACGTGAAGTAAACGTTAATTAAGAGAACGTAAATTGCCCTTAACGACTCATTATAGTATATTTATTAAATAATACAAAATATCAAACCAAGTTAGTGATAGCATGACGAGTAACAGGGCAGAGTGGAAGAAAAAAAACGTGTTGCGCCGACCCCAAATAACACGGGATAAGGGCAGGAAGATGATGACTCTTTAGCGCAACTTAGTAAGGGCGTGCACGGCGGACATTTTTCTCACACGCAGCTTGCGCACCTGTAGTTTCGTTTGTAGCTGCACTTACTTCCTTCTGCCCGCAGATATACAGTATGGAATCAAACGGAACTGCATGCGTGCGAGCTGAGCGCACTTAGTGTGCAAACCTGGCCCGAGTTGCGCTAAAGGAGTACACCAAACAATAGCAGAAATTGCATATGTGCAGTGCACGAGCAGACCGCATGCTCGTCGCTAGAGGCGCATTCGTGGCTCATTCGCTAGATGTGGATACACCCTTACAAACAAAAATCAATGACCTTTCACTAAATATTAAAATGTCATGAATAACATCAGTTCAACCCAATTCACCCGTTACAATATAATTGTTGAAGAACAGGAGACTAAGCATCTTCATGTGAATGTGTCTAATTATAACTTAGCCATATTAAACTTAAGCGGGGTTTATATCATCCTATTATGTTACCGTCTTTAACGCGGCTTCAAGTGAAATGAATGCCTTTAGTAGGTAATTCTAATTTGAGAGGTTATGTTCGAACGATGCAATAATTTTTATATTAAACCATTGGGTATATTCAAAAATATGGTACGAACAGAATTTTACTTTTGGTATAGATATAATAAATATCGACCCTTTATAATTATAAGAATACGAAATTCCTGGAAAAAAACAGCAAATTGTCGCTTACGATGTTCTTTTGAAATTCTTCGATATGTACATATATATAGAGTAAGATAATTTGGTTTATGTATATGTATATATATTAAAATACAACTGATAAAATTATCACTTTTATTTGCACACTTTTTCATGTTATACAACTTTATTAACTCGTAAACAACAGCCCTTTACAGCTTTAACGTTTAGGAAGTTGAACTGTAATTAATGTTAACGCAAATAGTCAAATCGAATACCTAAATATAGCAGAATAATGTTGTAACAAACATTAAACGGTGTTGTTATATTGGTTTTCGATTTGTTAGTCTTTGCATAAGGAAGACCGAAATAAACTTCAATAAAAACTACCCACGTCAAAATGTGTTTGCTGTAGGCATTCGCTACACTACGCAGGACTAAGAAATATTGATTGTTTTTTCAACGTTAATTACAAGGTGTTTTCAATAGCAACAGAATTCACTGAAAGAATCAGTACAAGATTTGTTCGTTGAGCGATATTTTTAGTAGTTTTTATATTTGGCTCCTGAAGAGTGTTGCCAGGCGACCCGATTTGCGCGGGACGTCCCGATTATCAGGGGTCTGGGACTCGTCCCGATTTGCACCTGATCGGGACGCTAAAGGTCCCGACAAATCAAGAAAAAAAAATTAAAGCTTTGTTACAATAAATGAACCTATATCAGATTCGCATCACTATGTCAAGTGTGTTCAAAATGACACGCGGTGCTTCACTGGCTAGTGGTCTTTCTTTCGCTCAGAGTCGCGTCGCCTTCGACCGTCACTCATAACCATGTCTTCTGCTTCACTCAATTCACATTGGAATTATAAGTAATCTGTGAACAATTATTCGATCTTCATTCATCTTTTTCATTTATTAATATGCAGTAAAATGTAAACAATAATTCACTTCTAATACAAACATATTTAAACTCTTAGAACCGCGGTAATTATTCATTTTTTTAATTTTTGTATTTATTAACACGGTGGAGATTACAGTGGAAGTGTTGCAGTGGAAGTGAAGCTTGGCCGCAGCAGAGATGACTTCGTGTCATTGATAATTGTTAGCACCCCAAATAAAAAAAAAAAAACGTATTTTTTTAAATCATTTTTTTTTCAAAACCTTTTTTAATATTTGTCTCGATCTAAAACTCTAAATCCCGATTTGTTTTACCATCTGTCCCGATTTTTATCCAATCGGACCTGGCAACACTACTCCTGAACTACATACGGAGCTTCTATAGGTATATTTGAGCTCCGTAATTTATGATCCTTCGTTCCGGCTAAGCAGTCCACACACGTCCGCAAGTTGGTCATTCCGGCTGTTTCTTTTATAACCCAAGTGCATAATGCTTAAAAATGTAGTATCACACCGTATAGCATTTTCTACCTGATGTGAATAATCTCAGCTGGTGACTCATGATGGAACTGATATAGCTATCGAAAAAAGAAAGTCTTCACGGACACAATGCGCTTCTATAAATCAAATATATGTACGCTTCCGAAAACCAGACCTCATCGGGCATTCAGGACCGGAATTCCTGATGGTGTAGAAGGCTGGCTACGTTACGCGCACAAATCGAAAATATTTATAGCTTTTCATTCCAACGGATCTCGCGCGTAATGGAGTAGTGTAATACAACTGGGCTGCTTTGTATTGAAGACTTAACAAATCGTGTACCTATCATGTGTGCGAGTGTACACATGCATGCGACGTGCATTTACGATTACTACAGAAATCTTATTGCCTCGAATATCCGTTATAGCTAGTTTCACTATATTTCTCAGATTAGGCATATTCCACACAAACTAAAAGCTTTATGAAACTGGGACCTATCGACCTTTTTTTAATTGTTGGTGGACTCATGCTATCAGTGATGGAAAGCTACGATGTAGTCGAAGATGGGGTTCGCTTGCCTAGAAGTAATCTATTCACTCTTGACTTAAAATTTCCCAGGTTGTAGTTATCAGATAATACAGACTCTGGACTACGAGAGCAGTGGTGGCCGAGTGGTAACGGCTCCGACTTATAAGTTGTAGAGTGCGAGTTCAAACCCAGCCAGGCGCATTACTTTGTGTAATTTATTTCATCACCACTGCTCTCAAAACGGTGAAGGAAAACATCGTGAGGAAACCGGCATATCTTAGAACCAAAAATTCGAAGACATGTGACATCCACCAACCCGCACAGGGCCCGCGTGGTGGATTACGGCCCATTCCCTCTCCTAGAGAGGAGGCCTGAGTCCCAACAGTGGGAACATTATAAGGCCGACTATGCTATGCTACAGACTCTGGCAAAGAATTCAACTCCTTAGCACAATGAATGTGTTCCCAAAACGTTTTGTGCGTTTAGGTGGGATGTCCACAAAATACCAAATGGCACATTGCCGTACACCTGGTGGTCCGATGATGAGGAACAGGCTTGGCAGAATTAGGCTATGCAATTTCGGCGCACACTTCCCGAGTTGCAACCGGTTTCAGTCAGTTTCGGCAATGTTCAAGACTTTGAAGCTTTGACTCGACGAGTGCATCATTGCCAATGATCCTCTTGGCTCGCTTCTCAATCGACTCAAGTGCATTAAGCTGGTATCGGGCACATCCATCCCAAAGATGAAAGTAGTAATCGATGAACGATCGGACTTGCGCTTGATAAAGTTTGAGCAACTGTTCCTGCGTGAAGTACTGTCTGAACTTCCCAACTTTTTAAACTTTTCAAACGAAGCAGTAGGAAATTGAAAAACATGTGTCAGAATAATGCAGTTAGGTGATGGTGTAACAATATCGATTTATATTTATACTGCCCCCATGTCATGCTAAGATATCAAGATGGATAACGGTTATTTACAGTATAATTATCAAAGTTCCTATGACTGGTGTGTAGGGAAAGGGTTTTTATGAAGAAAAGCACAGAAAGACAAGATAAAGTACTTATTTTAAGTAGGCTTGTCAGTTAATTGAATAAACTACTGGCTCGTTCAGAAACTAGGTCTTCGAGAAGAAGAACTGCCACGAAACTCCACGGAAGCTCAATATTAAAATATTATAATTAGTGATTTAACTACATCATACATAATGAAATTCGTCATTATACATATATTACGTCGTTAAAGTATGAAATTGCCGATTTGTACTGAACAATTGAAATTCGTTTTCTTTTGTAATTTAACCAACAAAAAGCAAAATTTTTATTTAAGTCAACCATTATTATTAGAAATGAAGCTGGTATTTATCTGGAAAAAATATACAGTTTTACGCTTTATTTCTTCGTTTTAGGGTTCCGTATCTCAAAAGGAAAAAGCGAAACCCATATAGGATCACTTTGTTGTCCGTCCGTCTGTCTGTCAAGACCCTTTATTCCAAGAACGCGTAGAGGTATTAAGTTGAAATAAAAACCATATACTTAGGTCTGTGGTCCCTTGAAGCTGAAATTCTAATTTAACGAGAAAAAAAGATAAGACCGTTTATGTCGCAAAAAACGTAAATTTCGACACCCAAGAGAATTAAAATTCATAGGGTACTTCCCGTTGACCTAGAACTCTGAAATTTGGCATGAAGCAAGCTATAAGACTATAGCACAAATCATCATCTTCATCTTCCTGCCCTTGTCCCAAATTATTTGGGGTCGGCGCAATACGTTTAAGACTATAGCACAAATATAGGAATAAATCTGAAAACTGAAAATTTTTAGTTACGTAAAAAAATAAACTTTTTCTATTCGGAAAAATCTTCCAGACTCGATTCGCGAACTGAACTATTTACATAAGTTAGTTTGTACGGAACCCTCAGTGTGCGAGTCCGATTCGCACTTGCCCAGTTTTTATTCTTATTAAAACTTAAAAATAATAACAACGTATTTGTAGTGCTTTGAACACCTGGTACTTGGCTTTTACATTATAAGCTCGATTTTATGAAAACTGTGTCAGATAGGTATTTTTACTGACAAAGAGTCATTTGCCAAAATATATACAACTCACATTTCTTTTCTATTGTACAATAAGAGCTACATTTACTATTGAAGTCTGAAAGCAAACACTTGTCTTTTTTTGCTAAGTATTTAGTTTTTTACTAAAGACACGTAGGCGTGACGTCTACTTCACGTCACTTTAGGTTATTTCGTTCAATAATAAAAAATTGTGTCTTATTTATTCCTTCTAATTTTGTTTAACTAAACCATTTTAATGAATATGAATTGAATATGATTAATAAATTAAACACAGTGGGAACAGAGTGCAACCACACCCTCCACAAGCTGGGGCCGGAGACTCTGCGTTAGAAGGGGAGCTCAGGGTCGGAGTTTGTCTCGCACTACCTGGTAGGTGCGTCCCCATGGGTCCCCGTTCAGAGTCCCCAGCCTCAGTTTGGCTCGCTATATACGCTCGGAGGGTGCGCTTCGCCACTCTGTATCGCTCGTACAGCTCCGTCTCTCTGGCCTCCGCATCTGGATAGCAGATGCGGCACCTGCAATGTCTGGTGTTCCGGCGCGACGTGGCATTGCTCGCGTTGCGCAATGCCACAATGTCCGGCTACCACCAGTACACCTGGCGTCGAACATGTCCTGGACGGACTCGGGGCATTACCGCGTCGCAGATTTGCGACATGGCCTCCCGGAATCATTCTGCCTCGACGTCGATGTCGACAGGCCTGTCTGATGCTTGTACCCATGCCTGTATTGTCGCGGCTTCCAGGTGGAGCTCCCGGTCCATATGTCTTAGCGCCCACCGCGGACCACTAGGGTTCTGTCAGACCGGCGCGGTCGAGGTTTGGGCAAAGACGTTAAACCGGATGCACCGGTGGTCTGAGTACGTCTCCACCCCCTCCATGACCCTCTCCATTCGACGATACGCGGCGACAGAGCAGAGCTGGCGAACGAGATGTCCACCACTGGGTCACCCCGCATCCGCACACATGTGGGGACAGAACCCCGGTTTAGGACGACCAGGCCGGTCTTCAGAGCCTCGTTCTCCACCATTCAACCCCGCTGGTTCGTGTACCGGGAAACCCAAGCCAAGTTCTCAGCATTGAAGTCCCCGCAAACGACCAAGGGGAGGAAACCAAATCCAGCGACGACGGCATTTAGCTCCATATTCCCTCGTGACAGCCTCGAGTGACGGGGTACCGGCAGCGGCCGACGTAATGTCCTGAACCCAGTCTCTCCTGGGCAGGACATAATACGGCTCGGAGACTACGGTGATGTTAATCGACCACTGTGCCATACTCTGGAGCAACAGATCCTGAGTGGGGGCGCAGTGGTTGATGTTCGCCTGAAGGAGACGTAATGAAGTGGTTTTTGACAGTCCATTAAAGTCTTCTCCCAAACCCCCTGTGAGGGCCCTGCCATGGCCGGTGCGGCGGTGACAGCGGCGGCAGCCAAGAAGGCGGCGGTGAGTACGTCAGAGTGGATGGGCCTCCGTATCTTACCCTTGGCCCTGGTGGAGGGGTCTCAGGACCTGCCCCCAGCCCAGTGGTCGGCCGGCTGGCCTGCCGCCGCACATGCGTAGCAGTGCGGCGTTACACGGCGTTCGACGGCCTTGTGATCAGCCTGACCGCATTGGTAGCAGCGGGCACTGCGGTCCGCCTCCGTGGCGCAAGAGGCCCCCAAGTGGCAGCGATAGCACCGCAGAGATCTGGGCTCCAGCATCTTCACCTGGGAACTACCTTCAGGTAAGAATTTTATTCTAGTCTTGACTACCTCTGTGAAGCTTGCCAAGAAGGCTGATTTGATACATTTGCTGTCAAATACTGCGAAAACATTAAAATGTGTTGCACCCGCATTCTAATGTAACTCACTTTAGCCTGCCCAAATAGGGTGAAGAAAAAAAATTAAGATGCACGCGCACAAGAAAACAGATTGTTTTTTTTTACCGCCATAACAAAAAAAAAAAACACAATTACTAGTTTTACTGTTTAATAAATAGTTAATTAAAATGATTTTTCTTTAAAACTGTGTTGAAAAACGTCGTATGATACCCGTGAATATTTGTGGTTAACGTCCTTGGCTCCCTTAAGATCCTCAGCAGTAATCATCAACGTTACATACTTGTATCATAATGTACGAGTACCTACTAATTTCATTGATACAATTTGTTTTAATAAGTTCACTTAACCTCTATTAAGTTATCGTTTTCCGATTACTGGTTTAATTAATATTTAGACAATTTTGAAGGTTAAAATTTCTTCATATTAATATTTTCATAGGAAGAGAAACAAAGTTAATAGCAATTGATCCGATTTCCTAAACAAATATTTTATCCAAAGAGCCCTGTAACTAGGTGTTCCAAATCTTTGGAATTCTCGGGTTTTCTCTACAATACATTTACATACGTAACATAATAAACACACATCCTAAGAGTAGTATGTTCAGAAGCGGCTAGTGAATCGATTTCCGTTATTTTTGAAATAGCTTATTTTCTTATATAAATAAAATATATTAGGGGTTAAAGTATGAAATTGCCGATTTGTACTGAAAAATTGTAATAATATTTTTTTTAATTTAACATATTTTCTAATCAAAATAATTACCATTATTATCTATACATTGTTGCCATCTAATAGGAAGGTCATTTATGCCTGCGATAGAACTCTGGTGATCTAGATTCGACAAACTGTGTGAAGAAATTTTGTACTGCCACCTGAGAAGAAAACTTTGTATCACGTAGAAAATTATTCAAATCATGAAAAAAATGGGAGTCTGTTGGAGCAAAGTCCGGCGAATAAGGTGATGAATGGTTTCTAATTATAGTTCCTGTAGAATTAAAACGGTTTCTCGTGCTGTATGAGGTCATGCGTAATCATGGAGCAATAATGGTGAAGATCGATTCATGAGTCGGGGCTGTTTCACTGCTAATTTTGCAATTATTGTTCGGAATTCAGCACAGTAGACATCTGCCGTTATTGCTTGACCAGATCGGAGAAAACTATAGTGAATAACACCATGCTGAGACCACCGAACAGTTACCATTACCTTTTTATTGGTAAGCTTATTTTAGGACACTGTTGTGGCGTTTGGCCTGGCGCCAGCCATTGCATTTTTCGCTAACGGTTATCGTAAAGAATCCAATTTTCATCACATGACACAATTTGATCCAATATTCCTTCATTTCTGTATCGATTCAACAAGGAAACACAAGTTTCAACACCCGTTTTTTTCTGCATGCAAATCAGTCATATCGTGAGGCACCCATTTTTCATTTTTTTTTATTTGATTGATTTGACGCAAATGAGTCAATATTGTTGGTAAGAAAACGTTAAACCATGCTGCTAATTCCTGGGTAATTTGGTTCGGATCGGCTTCCACCATCTCGTTCAATTCATTATTATTCACTTGTTTGGGTGGATTTCCACGTAGTTCGTTCTTCAAATCAAAGTTTCCATCACGAAAGCTTAAACCACAATCGCACGGTGCGTTCATTAGCAGTCCCCTCTCCAAACGCAACATTGATATTGCGAGCTGTTTCTGCTGCGTTAGTTCTGCGTCGGAACTCGTATTCAAAAATTTACTCGAATTTTCCAAGTATCCATCTTTCTGGTCTAAGCTGAATAAAAAAAAAAAACAACTATAAGTCGAAAATCGTATGTTGCATATTTTTTAAAAGAAAAACTTTATAGTTGCCTTGTGAAAAAGTTTCACTCGAAAATCTCATACTATGAAGGTTCTATTCTATGTTATTTCGAAGTACCTATTACAATAAAATGGCAATTTCATACTTTAACCTCTATTACTATTTTGATGAATTCTTGACTGCGTAACTAGTGTCTTTTTGTGTGCGTACGTAGATACCGATACTGATTCAATGTAGATGAATGATGATGATGTGATCAATTTAGTGCGTCGATTCCTATTATTTTACCTACTATTAGGATTACTAATTTCTTAAAAAGACCTACCTAAGTACATTTTAGAAAAAATTCAGTGATTGTAACTTAATTTCCTAATTGTATGTGCATTATTCTAGTTACAGGTTGTATGTAAAGGCTCATGCAAAAGTGCATGGGTAGTACAGAAACAAAATCGCGTGAAGCGAGAAATGACGCCATCTAGCGTAAAACCAGATTGAAATGTTGCTATCGACAATATTACATTTTACTGTTAATAGATGGCGTCGCTGTGTTTCAAATGATTAATACTTAATTTATGCTTATTTTTTTACTTTCTTTTTGTTCCTTTAAACATTGAAATAATTTATAGTTTCTTTTATAGAGATGAAGATATTAAAATTGAATATCAATTTATAAATATTTGATTATCTATGTGTTAGTTTTCAAACTTGAGAGGGTAGGTTGAATATGGATTTAAAAATAATAACTAGTAGGTAGTATAAATAATACTTAGACCAGAGTTATGACATAGCTCAATTGATTGTTCGCTAAGTTAATTTCGATTATCTCGTTCTAGCACTTTTCGTTGGATTTTATTTTTAACCAGGTGGTCTACTTATTCTACCAAAATGAGTAGATATGAATTGTTGGATTTAGTAAAAAGAGCTCAAATAATTGCTATGCATGATCAAGGTAAAAACTTGTCAGAAATAGCCAGAAAGACCGGTGTAAACGTAAGTAGATTTTTTTTCTTCTTTTATATAACAAAAGCCTCCTATATAATAATCATTATTGGGTATTATATATTTCTGTTTTATTGTTGCAGAGAAAAACTGTTGTTCTATGGGTATGACGATTTGAAGAAGAGGGTTCTTTGAAACACCATAAAAGAGCTGGCAGACTACTTAAAACTAATAAACATGTTGCAGCGTCAAACCATGATAAGGGAGTACGAAGAAAATCGACGTCTGTCGACGAACCACTATGCTGGTTTTTTTTTGACACAAGCGTTGACACTGTTCGTTGTGCTCTTCATACTTAGTGATAAGATGCATTATCGGAGGCATGCTGTGAAATCCTTGCTATATGGATCACATAAACTTTGATTAGAGTAATGTCATCTTTACTGATGAAAAAACTTTTAAGTCCAATGAACAAGGACGGTTATGTTTGTGGCGTCAAGATGATAAATAATTATAATACTGAGTTAATAGTATCTACTCAGTATTAACTGGAGACCTTGTTATGTGTGTTTAACTTAATACCCTAAAACCACTTAAAAAAGTTATGAAAAACTATAATATTGCACAACAATATATCAAGTGGATATATTGTTGTGCAATATTATAGTTTTTAGCCTACATTTAATCCTTTTGATTTTTTGATAAAATTATCTGGTATCTCAAAAGTTTGGTTGTTAAGGTTACATAAGCTTCAATCCTCTTTCCAATTTTGGAAAAACGAATACTTAAGCTATGGCCTCAATAAAAAGTTATATATAATATTATAATCTTATTCGGTGATTAATAAATGGTGATTGTTAAATTTGAATAAGAAATTGTAAGAAATAAAAACATATTATTTTTTTAATAGTGCCTTTTTGTTAGATGAGCCTGTTTACCTTCATTTTTTTCATTTTGCTGAGTAACTACCTACTTGAGTATTATATTACAAATAAATATCCATTTGTTAGCTTTGATATAATATTCCTACCGATTTCTTTTGTTTGTTTATATTTATTATACACAACTTACAAAAAGTGTGAGTACTACGTGAGATTCGAACTCACGGCTCATTGATTTACGCATCTATCTGCACATGCTAAACCGCTAGGCCAACTTGACTCTAATTTAAATGATGAAATTATGAACTACAATCAATTGTTGATGACAATGACGACGCATGTGTCTATTTTCTGTCGAACTAAAAGTCAAGTTTATATTTTGTGAGATTGCCTTTGGACGCCACTTAGCTGTGAAGAAGCCAACGCCATCTAGTTTAAATTTCGAAAACTTGAACTTTAACGTGCAAGGGAAAATAGGCATTAAGGTATCCAAGCACTTTTGCAGGCCTGTGTACATGTATTTTGTTTTACATTTAAACCATCCTCCTGAATCACTCTGTCTATTGTTGAAAACCGTTTTTGAGTTTATCGCTAACAGACAGACGCGATGGGAGTTTTGTTGTATAATGTGAAAATAAGGATTTATACTTTGTATAAATAAGGATTTACACTTCAAAAACACTCGTACATTTGTAAACAAGGTTTTTACAAAAAATATACCGCACTTCACTCGCGGAATGGTCTTGTTACCATATTTAGGTATTAAGCGTTGGAAACACAAATTAAATTCAAGTAGAACGAAATTTATTTATTTATTCTTCCCATCGCTTAAAATTAAAGTTGGAACAATTTATCATGTCTTAATGAAACGAGTTTCAACGTTTACTGACGTACCTTTTAGGTAATGAGTAACATCTCGACGGGTGATCCACATGAGCTCTTGTTTTAGGTGGGAAATTATTAAAAACTTCTTCCGTTCAGAACACGAAATTTAGTCAGTAAGAGTCTGAAACGCCCGCTCACTCCACTCAGAGCAGGAGAAACTATTTAAATTTTGCTCCTAAAATAGTGCTGCAACACAGTCTAAAAGATTATAGTATTATTATTTTTATCCTTTACTAGCGACCTGCCGCAGCTTCGCATTCTACGCCTAAACCATTCTGTCTATTGGTGAAAATTCGTTGAGTAGTTTTTCAGTTCATCGCGTTCATACAGACAGATAGAAGTGATGGAGACTTTGTTTCATAATAATTATGTAGGCTGGGGCGTGAGAAAGTCCGTTCTCTCAAGCGTGAGGTCGCCCCCTTCGCTAGCATTACTGCTTCGCAGAATGAGGCAGCCACCTGCCATTCCTCCTCGCTCCGGATCATGACCTGTACCGGGCCCGGCGCGAGTGGTCGTTGCCACCGATCATCCCCACGATGATGTTCATTTATTCCATCACTTTCTTTCGATTTCCGTGAAGAAAACTATTTAGCTTGAATAATTAAGAGTGTTCTTCAACTCATTCAACAATAAAACTAATTTCAATTTATAAATTAAATTGTTTATTATTTATATGCCTTTGAACTTTATCTCTAATTATATTTGAATCACTTTGTCTAGTCTCTTGGAAATTAAATGAAGTAGTGCTCCAGGCACAATGCTGGAATAATCTTTGAAATAATTTTTTAATCTATTCCTCAAACCAATTACATCACGTACCATCTAAAGTGTGTCTGTAAAAAATCGATTTTATGGATAATAACACTCCTACTTCCATCCTATTCATTTATAAGTTCCTAGTAATAAATTTACTACGATGTACAATCATGAATATTCGATCTATCTTTATATTAATCTTAATTCAACGTCGAAAGTGCAAGGTAATGGAGATATTATCTCTGTAGAATTAATTCGACTAGCCTGTTGGTCTAGTGGTTAGTGGCCCTGACATAGCAGTCAGGGCCACTAACCACTAGCCGGAGGTAACAACAAATAGAGAACAAATATTTGTGTGAGGAGCACGATCATTTGTTCTGTGTCTGCGTTTAATTTATCTATAATATGTATGTATTTCGAAATATATATGTATGTTTATCAGTTGTCTAGTACTCATAACACAAGCTTTGCTTAGCTTGGGACTAGACGGCGTTGTGTCATAGTTGTGGAAAAAAAATAATTACCGATCAGCTGCGCAGTTTAAACAGGCCGACCAGATATGTCTAGCTAACAATGTGTGTGTAAGTAACAATGAGCGAACATACACATAATATCTACAAGATTGAATGCTAAAACGAGCGTCATACTTCAAGAGGTACTGAAAAACCAACAGCTGTATTTAGACCCTCTTCAGTATGAATTCTATCATCATCATGCCCTTCTCAAATCAATTTATTTTTGGTAGAACAGGATATACACAATTATTATTTTAACCCAACAAGTAGTTCATTTCATGATGGTTCTAATAGACTATCCTTCTACGGCAAATAATCAAGAGAATTCCAAGCTATTTGGACAAATGCACCGTCAATTTCTTTAGCCATTGACACTGCTTCGTCAGCTAGTGATCCCAAATTACGTAGCAAAATAATACTTCTTAAATCAGTTCGCCAGACACGTAGTAGTTTCTGATCCTCCGATAAGTCACGCGGTATCAATCGAGTGCAAAGTTTCCGAACCTTTAGTTGCACATTTAAAATGTTCAGCACTTGGCTCATTCCAATGCCTAACAAAGCATGAATTTCCAGGCAAGTAATTTTTTGTCAGTTTCAATAAGTTGTACGGTATAAATTTTCGAGTTTGTAACCGAAGTCGCCGGCTGACCTACACGTACCGGTCTCATCATAGAGATGGTCACGTTCACGTCTAAATTCTCCAAACACTAAATACATAAGGCTACGACATGGTGCTTAGTCACCAAATGCCAATTGAAGTCTCTGGCAACTTTCTTGTTGACTTATTTCATTAAAACCCGCGCGAACGCCGGCGTTCGCTCGGTCATTGTCTTTCTATTGTGTCTCTAATTACGCTACTCAAAAGGTTAAACCCCGAGCGAAGTGTCTCTAATTACGTTACTCAAAAGGTTAAATTGATCTGTCACTTGTTGCAGTGTGTGAAGCTGTTATTTTAAGATTAGAAATGACTGTCGACTTTTATTACTAGATGGCGTTAGTTTTGGTATATTTACAATCCATTTATTTTTGTCATATTATGATTTTACATTTAAAGTGGTGCATTAAGTAATTCTTGAACTTCATGTGACATTAAATCAAATTTTTCAGATATTTATAATTTTCTAAGGATTGGTTTTTTATATTTGAGCTTCCGAGGAGTTTCTTGGCCGCTCTTCTACTCGAAGACTTAGATTTCCAAGGAGCCAGTAGTTTATTCGATTAACTGACAAGCGTGAAATAAATACTTAGTCTTGTCTTTTTGTGCTTTCCTTCATAAAACTCTTTTCAGAAAAAAACATTACAAAAGTGGAATATAATTGATTGGTTATACCAGCCAATTATATCCAGGCCCACACAAGTAAGTTGGTTTTTCTGAATTGAAGCTGTCATAAGGTACGAAAACTAATTTATTTTCAAACTGTTTTCTTTTTCCTCTTTTTCTGTAATGTTCATGTATATAAACGTTAACTGTCCAATAGTACGAAATAAAGTTAAATTGAGTTCGTCGTTATGGATTGTGTTGGTTCAGTACTTTACACAATGTTACAGTATTAAATATTGAGCTGGTGGCATTTGTGAACGAACTTGGTGACAAAATTGTTTAGAAAAACGGGGACTGATTTATGATTTCCTGACTGATTTATGGCTCAGTTCAGTTAAAAAAAAAATTAACAGAATTGAGAACCTCCTCCTTTTTTTGAAGGCTGTTAAAAAATAAACAATGTAATTTTTAATGTATACTTATAAGTCGATTGGGCATTTATCCTATCCCAAGATAAACAGAAATGGTAATATTATCCATAGTAAAAATGTGTTTCCTATCTTCGAAGGAGAATCGATAGCGGAAAATGTCCTTTTGTTCGACCAGTCATACGGTAAGTGTGTAAACACTACTATTCAAACTAAACGAAGTAACTATACATGTTTGTGGATGTTAACGGCTTTACTCACATTAGTTTGTGATTAAAGGCTCCGGTCTAGTTCGAAACTAGGCGGGTGTTCCCTTTATATGTTCTTAGTGATAATTTATATTGAAACTTGTTTAGTTATTTGGTGAGGAGCGATTTATCGGTAAGTTATGAAAGTATCTGACATTTTCAAAATAAATTTTACGAACAAACCATTTAACTGTCTTAGACAGAGTTGTCTACGACGTCGTAGACTTGTCTACAACGTCTGCGACAAAACTGTTTTGTCTGCGTCACGGCGCACACTATCGAGACCACAGAATAAGTATTAGAACAAGGTACAGAAGTTTCACTCTTCGAAAGAAAACATGCGAATATAAACCTACTAACAACGTTAATAATGTTTATTATGTTTGTAGACAATTCTGTCTAAGACAGTATTGTCTCAAATGTGCGCAGGTCCTTATCGTGACAAGGAGGCTGCTCACGGCAGCAATTTTCTCCTGGTTCAGTATAAAATTAAAAATATTATTTTTGAGTAAAAAGTCATTCCTAATTTTTTTTTGTTAAATAATATTTATCATTTATTTCTCTCATAAAGGTACATTGTAACAAGTTTATTTTACAAATTTTACCTGAAGATTAAAAACCTTTGTGAATGCTGGAGTCTGAACTAGGTTCGAGACCTGAATGACAGATCTCCAGGCTCACACCCTTTTAATCATAATCGCATTTTGAATACAAACAAATACAACTGTATCTAGTAATGAAAATGTTTATGAAATGAAATGCAGTGATAGTGAGTATTGTAATATAACAATAACACTGTAGTCTCTGATACATGGTTCATACCTATTGATAAATGGAACTTTTTTTTACCAATAATTCAAGGAGCTAACTAGATAAAATAACGCACATTTTGTTTTCCGAAATCCTTAGAATAACAAAACTGGTTTGTTTTAACGAGTGTAATCACCCCTGAAAGTTTTCTCAGCCACTGTAAGGGTATACTGCTGTGTTAATATTCCATGTTAGCGGCTAAGTCTAAGTATCTCTTTCACTTTGAGGCTGAAGAACTTTTTGCATGAGTAAACAAAAAACAAGTTTTCAAAAATGAGAGTGCAGATAATGTCTGCTTTGGAAAAGTAGAAAAGTAAAAAACTCTCGGCTTAGAACGTGAGTTTAAATAATGATGGCAATATCAAATCAAACCTGCTCAGTATGATCTTGTGGAGATATATAGACGGAAAATTTCAACGCTTCGACCCGACTCATATAACATTCACAACACGCGACGCTTGACACTGAACTATATTGAACCTAGTTTTATACTTAGTAACACGAGGCGTCAGACATTGAACTAATAAAATAAATGAATCTGAAAAATGGACAATCTAGAAAAACTTGCAAAACTCGAAATAAATGCAAATAAGGAAGACTTTGTAAAATTTTATTTATGCAAACCAGTGCGTGGAGAATAAAGGTCGAATATAAGTAAATAATAATAATAAATTTATTAATTTTCGCGCCACAACATTACAAAATATAGAGCAATAAATAGAAAATACATAGTATACGTTTATTATTCAAAACTTTCTTTTTTTATTCATCATTTCAGCCGATAGACTCTTTTTTTATTATTCTTTTATTATTAAATGGCCGGGGAAAAAGCTTCTTGTCACTGGCGTAACTACCGAAGTACAGTGACCCGGGCCCTAAAGCTCCGAATGCCCTCAAAACATGATTAGAAAATCCTTTATTGAACTAGCGAGTAATTCTCTCACCTTTAACATTTAAATATAGTTACAACACTGATTTAATTGTCATTTAAAAAACAAAAAGAAAGCTTGATAGGTTTTAACTTCTATTCGCTTATTTCCCTTTTATTATTTCTGTTGTTTATGCAGTATTTCCACCCCAAATCCTTCAAACGAAAGATTCTACTTCCTTGTCTGATTTAGAAAATGTTATGTTTTTTTGGGATCGGTGAATTCCCTAGTATCTCCAGTGATATTTTGTACGAATAGCAGTGCATTATTTATGATAAAGTAGCTTTTCTTTTTAAAATATGTATGTATATCTACATATATATTAATAAAACCTAAACAGTTTTGGACCCAGATTTGTTTTAGCCTCAGGGCCTTTGGTTAGGTAGCCAAGGGCTACACTACTGCAGCTTATACTATCTTGTTTTAAGATAAGTAGAATGAAAATTAGTGCCTTTTTTAAGTGGGAAATCATCCAATGACTTCTCCCGCTCTTGGGCGGAGCGAGAGGATGTGTCAGACTTTTATTGACTAAAACCCACTCCTGTTTCTTCTTTGCCTTCATTCCAGGGCCCCGAGGTTCCCTTTCGCACAACTCATGGCCCCAGTAGGCTTCGACCCTGCTGGGCTCCTACGGTTTATTGACATCTCTTTGAGGCGCGCGTGAACACTACGCGCCGTCGACGACTCGAGCTCGGTCCGGACGGTTACCGGACGGCCGGACAGCGAGCTACCCATTACTCGTCGTCCGCAAGCCCACGCCTACGGTGACTGGAAATTGGGTTCGGGAACTCTGCGGGTGGGGTGTGAGGGCCGTTCCCTCACGCGTACGACCGCCTCCTTCGCTAGCATTACTGCTCCTTGCTCCGAACCATGGCCTGTACCAGGGCCCGGCACGAGAGGTCGTTGCCACTGTCGCCCCCACTAGGACTCGGCGGTGCTCTGCCCAAGCGAAGCACCCTTCTACCGTATGCTCCACCGTGTCCTCCGGGTGGTCCACACAATAGTGACACCGGGACGTTTCTTCCGCACGAATCCTGAGCAAAAATCTCCCGAACTTACCATGTCCGGTGAGGACCTCGGATATAATTTGTTCCGACGTGTAATCCCTCCTGGTTAGGCTTTTATTGATGACGTTAATTATCTCCGACGAAGAGTAATAGTCCATGTTAGTGTTAGAAGTAAAATTCCTAAAGGTCGTCTAAATTGGACGATAGCCAACTTTTCATGGAGAAAAATGATCTGCCGTGAAAAAGCTTTGAAACTGTTTTTGTATTATAATTCTTGTTTATTGCCAGAAAACCTTATTAATGTCTAAGGCATAAAACGCGATATTTGTGTCCGGGAACGAAATAAAGACAAAATGGTGTAAAATATAGGTAATGTACTCACAATGCTTACCTTTACTGGTTAAGATACTAAATATTTATAAATGTTACTTGTTAAATTAAAAATTGAAAGTATTGAAAAAACCCGCCTGCAAGTATATTTTGTTAAGATTTGAAAAACTGTAAAGAAATATCCAAAAATCAGTACTTACCATAATATTTACTATTTTTATTATATAATGTATAATTTACAAGTACAATTGCTTAGTCATAGATTTGGTGCCATCTACTGCATTAGACTGTTTGAAAAATTACTTGTTTGAACTATTTAGTTTTATTCATACAGACGAGTTTTTTATCATTTTGTTTATTATTGCCAAATTTTTTATATAAATTTTTGAAATAGTTTCCTCGAGCCTTAATTTGGTAATCTACAAAGAAACCTAATAATAATTTTCAAATATCTTTTTAACGATACTCCACTTGACATAACTTGTTGACTTGATTTTTTTTTCTATCTTCTTCTTTAATAATTATGGCGTCTGGTTGCCGCCATATCGATTTGTGACTACTGTCAAGTCTTTATTGCCACTTGCACATTAAAGACAAATCGATTGGCGTTAGAATCAATAAAGTTGTTCCACGCTTTTGATCTTTAAAGTGCCACAAACGAACAAACAATACACTGATAAACACACAACCGTTCCTTGTGTCGCGCAGTCAGGTAAAAAGCTACTTGGCGCCAATTCTCATAAAAATACATAGAATAGTTTCTATTTATTCAGAAGTTTGCGTTTAGGTCTTTATTGTCGTATTATTTGCCTCGAAGTGTCATTCTAAATATCTTCGTAAAAAAGCTATTTTACAAATATAGGTTTTTTTTTGGTGGGAAATTTTCAATAACATCTTTCGTTCTAGGGCGGAGCGCAAGGGCGTGTCAGACTTTTACTGACTAAAATGCACTCCTATTTTTCTTCTTTGCCTTACATTCCAGGACTCTGTGTTGCCCTTTCGGAAGCGAATCCAATGCCCCAGTAGGCTTCGGCTCCGCTGGGCCCCTATGAATAATATATGATAGACTTATTATGAAAACTTACTAAAAAGTGAACATCTAAGTCTCCGGTAGTGAATGAAGTTTGCAAAATAAAAGTAGTTTTTTTTAAGGAACCTCGATCCACCATATTTGCAGTAACTTTTCTTCCCACGCTGCATGTAACTTTGGCTCACTTATCAAAAACTGGGAAGTGAAAACATTTGTTTCAATTACGATACGAGTGCCGTTTATTGAAAAAGTTGTAGATGAATTGTTGGGTAAGGGTTGTCCGACGTTATTGATGAAACCAGGGCTCCAACGTAATGAAAGGAAACATAAATTCTAAAGTAACTTTGTCTATTTGTTTGTTACGTTTCCACGTCTAAATCACTGAACTAATTTAATAGTCGACTGGTAGCAAATGCCCAAGGTATTAAGTCCGCCTCTGTACTTTAATGGTCGACTGGTATCAAATGCCTAAGGTATGAAGCACGCCTCTATACTTTAATGGTCGACTGGTAGCAAACGCTTAAGGTATTAAGTACGCCTCTGTACTTTAATGGTCGACTGATAGCAAATGCCTAAGGTTATAAGTCAGCATCTGTGCTATTATATGCATAAAGTTTTAGAACTTGAATAAGACAATTTCATACTTTTGTAGCTACCAAAACCGCTATGTTATCCGCTGCCTCTTATGAGCATGTCCGCAGCAAAAAATCATGCCACCACTACGTCATATCGTATGACCCTTTGTTCAAGTGGCCAGGGAGCGGGCGTCTCAACAGTAATAGCAAAAGTGAACCTTAATGTGTATTTGATTTTTTGTATGAAAGTTCTGGACTTGTTCAGGTATGACCAGGGGCCCAAGTCTGCTATTTTTATAAATTCGTCATTCCAACAAGATCCCATTTTCATTTAGTTAAAGTTCATAATCTGCTAATTCATAATGATCGATCATTGATCGGTCAATGCTCAATGGTCTCGTGATAAAGTTGTGTTAGAATGACAATATCGAATTTATTAAAAGCAATGACTGCACAATGACGTTATAATGGTAGGTCACTGATCAAAGGAACTGCCAAATTTTAACAGATTGCCGCATGCGGCAGACATTAATTTGTCAATATGTATGGGATTACCAATCTATGCCACTTTTTTTCAATAGAGAGTCAATGGTTGACCATTGGAAAGTCATAATGACAATATTATATGTGTAGGTTACCAAACTTGTCAAAATCAACAATTATGAAATCAATGATAGGCCATTCTGACACTATTATAATAGCAGACTTGAGGCCCAGGTAGGCATGCAAATGGTCAGAATACCTGTTGGTATTGCGGGCTGTTTCTGCTGCGTTAATTCCGCGTCGGAACTCGTATTAAAAAATCACTCGATTTTTCAAAGTCATCATCTTCCTGCCCTTGTCCCATCTTATTTGGGGTCGGCGTAACACGTTTTTTTCTTCCATTCTATCCTGTCAAAATTCGATTTTTCAAAGTAAGATATCTTTATTGTCTAAGCTGAATAAAAAAACAATATCTGAAAGTCGATAATCGAATGTTGCAAAATTAAAATAAAAGAACTTCATAAGCAACATCTGAAAAAAGTTTCACTCTAAAATCTCAAACCATGAAGGTTCTATGTCAATTCCAAGTACCTATTACAATAAAACGGCAATTTCATACTTTAACCCCTATTATTTAGTCCCTTGAATGTCTGGCCGGAGTAAAATGCACACATACTCCGGCCATCTGCGCCCGGATAGAGCCCCTCTGAACTTTAAATCCATTTTCTTTGCGAAATGTTGATTGATTAACATATGCTATGTTCATTCTAAAGAACATAATTTTTTGTGCAAACATATTTCTAAAGATAAAAACCGTTTGAAAGGAGTAGGGAAAACAAGTGAAAAAATATCATGTTGTTGGATATTTTTTTTTAGACAAAAGTATTAATCGCGTGAAAAAATCATATGCTGAGAGTGTTGTACATGAATCTATAGTAAACGGATTTTTTTTTTCAAATCTGTCAACCCAGCCGTTACTGTTTCAGTTCAGAAAGTCACTGTTTTATGGCACTGGTCGGGTGCTAGGGCCTTAAGCAGACAACCTTCACATCACCCAGACGTAGCCATATGAGTGTTGTTCAAACATTATTTTAACATTTTTTTATAGTTGTTCTTTATTTGACATGAGCTAAAACTTATGAAGTCAAACTAAGTAATTTTATAAAGAAACTTCTTCGGAACTCTAAAAACTCTTTTTGGTACGCTAGCATTTTTAATGTTAGGCAACTTTTACTTGTGGTTTTCGTGTAGCGCATAGACATAAACCTAATTTTATATGTATAAATATATTTTTAGTCCATTGAAATAAATATAGCAGGTACCAACCAAGTAATCCAATAAACCAGTTTACTAAAGATACGTATCTCACTTCTTAATTATAATGTTTACTATTTCGACTGTCCCTAGGTAAACTATCGGAATTGAAAAAGCTTACTTTACAGGAGAGCGATTTGAAGTTTGTTTTATGGATAACTTTGTCATTAATGACCATACCTGAATATAAATTTCATATTTAGGTTGGGTTTAAGAATCATTAGTCAAAAATGTTTTTGATTAATTATGAATAGTTTTTGAGAAAAATGAGTTACTATAACGTAATACGTAACTGCACTGATAAAATCGAAACTGGCACTTTCGATTATGTACAAAGAAACTCACTTACCAAAACCAATATTTATTGGTAAGTGCGAAAATCGATGAACTGCCAAAATCGATGAACTGCCAAAATCGATAGTTTAAGTCACTTTCAAAATTCCACGTACACAATCGGAAACAGCAAAAGAAAGAAAGACTATAAAAAATGTTTTTAATGCATAACTTATTGTACAATTTAAATAAAACTGCGATCAGACTGCAGCGGTATCGGTGTGCAGCGAACACTCGTGAAACTGGTAGTTCTATCTCATTCGGACCACCCACCATGCCTAGTGGCAAGTGGCCCGAATGAGACGGAACTACCGCTACATGGACTACCACGTATGCACGCGATACTGAATATTCGTTTATATACGATGGCTTACTGTTGCGTTTCGATATTATTCGATTTCAAGAAAGCATTAATCACTGGTAATTATCGTTTTTAACCGACTTCTAAAAAAGGAGGAGGTTCTCAATTCGGATGTTTGTATTTTTTTTTTATGTTTGTTCGCGCATAACTTCGTCGCTTGCCAACCGATTTGAAAAATTCTTTGTTTGTTGGAAAGGGTATGCTTTCCGAATGGTCCCATTGTCACCATGTCGAGATCTGATGACGGAATCTTGGCGAAATCGAGGGAACTCCTCAAATATTATAGGCAACCATATAATGCTTTTGGTATTTTCATCGAGAACTTAAGCATTTACAGTCAAAAAGTAACATTTGATGTCTGTTTATAAGTGTATCGCAACTAAAAAGTGTGAAATAAAAATTTTTTTACAAAAGAAATATAACCGACTTCACTAAAAAAAACACTATAAAAATATCAAAATAAATTTTATTTCGGAAGTCGGTGTTAAATAAGATACAAATAATACCGAGAAACACCGACTTCCGAAATTAAATTTATTTTGATCTTTTTATAGTGTTTTTTTTAGTGAAGTCGGTTATATTTTTTTTGTAATTTTTTTTTATTATAGTACATTTAAATATACGTCTAAGCTATGCTTAAAACAGAAATAAAAAAAAAGTGCAATTTTTCAGATTTGAGAGTTTACGTAGTCGATTTTATTGGGAAGGTATTCCTTATTTTGACATTCCCAGCGCAACATTGTGTAAAAACGCAATTTTTCAGGAGAGCACGTAACAGTTAAACAGTCATTTTTCCTCGTTTTTTATCGGAATTAAAAATATTGGAAAACAAAAATGATTTCAAAGGTTAAAGGTAAATTAAAGGGCATCGTTAATCAAAAAGGAAGTGTTTTGAAATCAGTTATACATTTCCGTGTAGGTAAATGTGGGTTATTTGTAGAGGGAATTGATTTATAGCCATCATTTGTCTAGTACACGACCTGTACATGATTTCTCTGTCCACGAACAAAAACAAACCTTCACAAAGCCACAACTCCACATACACAACATTCACAGCAGTCTTGTGTGTGTGGAGTTGTGACATGTGTCTGTACACGTGAAAGGGCTGTTCTCGCTTTTAACTTCTTGGCTTTTGATTTGACTGATTACTTTGCCACCTTCTGCTGTGAGATTTCTGGTACCCATAACACGAGTCAAATGTTACCTTGGGCTGACAGTAACTATTGTTAGGTACTTTCGAATATGTCTTTGTGTTGTTTGTAAAAAATGTTTTTTTTTTCCGGTGGGAAAATCATCTTATAACATCCCCCGCTCTTGGGCGGGGCGAGAGATAGAGTCAGACTTTTACTGATTAAAAACCCACTCCTGTTCCTTCGTTGCCTTTCGTACCGGGGCCGAGTCTTCCTTTCAGAATCAGACCCTTGGCCCCAGTAGGCTTCGACTCTGCTGGGCCCCTACGGTTGCTGACATCTCCTTGAGGCGCGAAACAAAAGTTAAATAGACGAAACTAGCTCATCGATGATGACAAAAATAATAATAACAATAAAAAATGTATAGTTTTATAAATTATTCTATTATCGTTTATATTATTATCATTTATTTATGCAGCATTTTTTTTATTGTTATTATTATTTTTGTCATCATCGATGAGCTATTTTCGTCTATTTAAATTTTGTTTTTCGATTTTTATATCTAGATATTTAGATATAATTATTTCAATAGCACGTCTGTAGTAAATACAGCGACGTTTATTATGTCGTAAATATTTCACTTTAGCTGCAACTTAAAAACAAAGTTTGCAGCTTTGAAGGACGTAGCACACGTCCGCTAGCAAAAAACTATAATAAAAAAATGTATTAAAAAATTCAAGTTTTGCCTTGTAACTTCTAAACGGTGTATACTACGAAAAAAGTTTCGTCTACGAATGAAGTGGCGTGAACGAGGACGTGGTTGTAGCTCTGTAGGTTAACCTTTAAGCGGTCGCGCGGCGTCGAATCGACCGCACTTGATATGATTACAACAGAGTAAATAAAATCTTACATATATACGAATTTACTAAATATAAACGTAAAATAACAGTAGGGAACTGGCTCCTTGATTTGGACTATGAAGACACAGAAGGTATCATTAAAATCAGAAAGTAAATTTAATCACATTCATTATAAACACACATACACGCACATACATTATACACTACACACATTTCACTAAAAATGACACTTTTCCTTTACACTACACATGTCATTTTATAAATCTTTCCTGCTCATAATCGTACAAACAGAAGATTCTTGTTTATGTGCCGCAAAATGCGATTATAATTAAAAGGGTGTGAGCCTGGAGATCTGTCATACAGGTCTCGAACCTAGTTCAGACTCCAGCTCTCACAAAGGTTTTTAGCCTTCAGGCAAAATTTTTATAATATACTTGTTACAATGTACCTTTATGAGAGAAAATAAATGGTATTTATTATTATTATTATTTATGATATATTTACGATCATAATTTCAAAATTTCTCGTCAAAAGAACGTATCATCTCTAGTAGCTTGTCATTAGTTTACTACTGACGAAAATAACTCCTCTTACTCTTTCTACACTCCTCCTGAAGGATGCAGAATGTGTGTGTTTAGGTCGCGGCGCAGGCGTCGAAAAAACTACATGCACTTGCCTTGTATTTTTACATTGACGAGAAGACTGATTCTGAAGAAAATTAGACCTAAGTAGATGAAAAACTCTTTGATGCCAATTATTCAATCTCTTGAAGAATATAAAAAAAATACAAATTAATTGTACTAGCAGATATAATCAAGACTCACAATAGAACTCTTGTTCTGTCGGGTAGAACTGATTCCTAATCCGAAGAAACTAGTTTAACTTCAAAATTTTGTTTTGAATTTAAACAAATTATTGTTTAGTGGAAAAATAGGTAATACCTGAATATGATTCGTGCGGAATCGACGCCCGGGTGTCGCCACTGTGTGGACCGCCCGGAGGACACGGTGGAGGTGTGCGCCGCTTGGGCAGAGCAACGCCGTGTCCTCGTGGGGGCGATCGGCGGCGGCGATCGCCTTCTTCTGCAAAGCAGTAATGCTTGCAAAGGAGACGGCCGATCGCGTGAGGCAATGGTCCTCACGCTCCAACCGCCGCCGGGATTCCGATCTCGATTTCCGGCCACCGTAGGCGCGGGCTTGCGGACGGCGAGCAATGGGTAGCCTGCTGTCCGACCGTCCGGTAACCGTCCGGACCGAGTTCAAGTCGTCGACGGCGTGTATTGTTCCACGCGCGCCTCAGGGAGATGTCAGCAATCGTAGGGGCCCAGCAGGGTCGAAGCCTACTGGGGCCCCATGGGTAGTGTGAAAACGAAACCCGGGGCCCTGGGACGAAGGCAACGAAGGAACAGGAGTAGGTTTTTAGTCAGTAAAAGTCTGACACTATCTCACGCTCCGCCCAAGAGCGAGATTTGTCATAAGATGATTTTCCCATACCTGAATATAAAAATTAATGATCATTAATTTATCAGTTTTTTATGTTCCTGAAAACTCTCATCGGTCATTTAGGTTACGCGCGACCGCTACTGTTTCAGATAGTGGCGCGCCCGCTTGAAGGTTAAATCAGTCTCGAGATTTATCACTTCAAACATGAGACAATATTCCCAAAATGGTAATTATACAATAATACGTGATTAAACGCAAGTGTCTCAGTCTACGGTGACAGGCCTGATAATTATTTCTAGCGCCATTATATAGTAAAAGGTGTTTTTAGACTTGCCACAACCATACCACATCATTTTTGTAATCTAAAATGTATGAATACGTGAGTAAAACGACAACAAAATAGAGCGGAGGAGCTCAAAAAACTAATGCAAAAAATTTGCATTTATATACAGGTATTTTAATAGAATGTATAGATTTATTAAGTAAAATATGAAATACCACATTAAAAGTATGTGCTTTTATCAAAAACTCAAATGATTGTGCTCATCACAGAAACATTTGTCCTGGGTGAGAATCGAACTCACGACCTCCGGCATAGCAGTCAGGCCCTCTAATCACTAGACCAACAGGCCAGTCAAAATCAATAAATGTTTGAAATAAATAATGCTATAAGCTAATTTGTTGACTAATTAGCACTTTAGTATTGAATGCTTGTATTCATAATGCTTTGAGGACCATATGGCACATCATAGTATTGTGAAAAATATCCTTTTCTATTCCAATATTGCTCTGTATGAAGAATACCTCTAGGCTTGGTGAGGTTAATGTGGGTGCAATCAATTGCTACTACAATATTTTTCAGTTCCGGTGCTCTATCAATGCAACCGATCTTTTCAAAATCGTCTTTTCTATTCCTCCAATTTGCAGGAAATTTAATAAAATCTAGCATCAACAATAACAATGCTCAACTAACATATTTCATTAACGACCAATGATCGATTGAGAAATATCATGATATCTCCACATACAGCCTTCCAGTGGCATAAAAACGTAAAACAGTAAACAACTGACACAGTGGAGTTTTAGGGCTATTTGTGTCTCTGATTGTAAAGTCTATAATTTTCGGTAAATTCGCATGTATTCTAGGTCAACAATTCCTATCTCCTCCAATATTATTATAATCTATATTGTCTACAACAGCCAAGTTTCCATTTATATCAAAAATAATCTCGAAGTAATGCTACTTCGAGATTATTTTGGATAACAGGGTCCTTTTTCACTCGCCCATCGTCAACATTTAGCGTGGTTTAAAAGCTTGTTACTTCATCTAACGCAATCCAACGCGATGTTTGACGAAGAGGCAACGCGAAATAAAAGAGATAACGCCTAAAAACTCTGTTAGCATTCGGTAATTCCGTGATTTACTCGAATATTTTACAAAACTTATTCCAGGAAAAACGTGTTTTTAAACGCATAAAAGTTTTTGAAAAAAAGTGTCGTCATTTAATCTTGATTAAATTTGTAAGGCTTCTATTATTATACTTTTTTGACTTTTTTAACTTTTGAGTAAATTATAAAGTTTTAAAGTTCATGCAAAACGGCAGATTTTCAGAGGTCTTTACTTGATTGGTTTTACACAAATTTATAAATTGTTTTCGATAGAAGCGTAGATAATACTACTGTGTTTCCTAAATATCTAATGAAAAATGTGTAATAACGCCATAATCATGTAAGAATGGTTGTATGAAAAACAGTGAAAATGTATGTCGAGTTGCATTCTCATAAGTAAAGGAAATAGTAACTATTACTTGGTTGAGAATTCAAATTTTTGACAGTTCTAACTTCAAACAATTTCTTAACTATAGAATACAAATCGTTACTTATGTACCGTACCTACTACACATTCCAAGTTCTCATTTGTCCTAGAGTAGGTATTGGAGATAGAGTTGTGAAATAAAATACGTTTAGGTAATAGCAAACTTTCTTTGAAGAGAGCTATTAGTTTATAAACTTTAGTAACAAGTCAAAAAAAAAAAAAAAAATGAAAAACAAAAATTCAACTTACACACCCAAACAATATTTATAAATACGCTTTACGCCTTAGTTTTATACATTTTGTTAACTGGTATCACCTTATTAAGTTATGATTACAGTTTCGAGCCAGTTTGGCATCCTGAAGACGAGGAAATGGAAGCGATGTTGGGGAATATTCTTTCATTCTTCCATCGAAGCCTGTTTCAGGGCCCTGAGGGCGGAATTTGACTTTTGACTAGACTCGCCTTCATTTTCATCGATAATTTTTAAAAGTAAGGCATTAATTTCAAAAGAAGTTTTAAGCCATTCCGTATAAGTAGGTAAGTATAATATATGTATATTACTGACAATAAAATGTTTATTTATATAAATATATTCTCTTTTGGCTCATTTTTATTTCGAAAATATATCTTGTGGACCAATTTGTTGCATATTAAAAAATGTTGTAATGATATGCTAGTCCTTCCTTCAGAAAATAATAATAGAACGTCATTATTATCGAATAATAATTTACAAATATCTATGTAAAAGTAGTATACTTACGGTACAGTGGAATTACACTGTATCAGTATATTTTTAGAAATAGCAACACAAACGGAGATACATATTATTATGATGTTTTACGCGCTCGAGGCTCAACTATCTCTTAAAATCATAATATTTCCACTAAGTTACTAAGACAGTTATTCAGGACGAACAGCACACCCTTCCTTTTCACGTGAAATAATTTTAAGACGTCAAGGTCTGAAGGCTGATGGACGAAAACGTTATGTATTCTAGGAAAACTGTTTTGAAACGTAGGTATTACACGAGGCAAGAGCTTGTAATCCTTTTGTATGAATGTTACTAGGTACCTACTTACCTACTGTGTGTTTCAAAATAATAAGAGAAAATTACTTACCTGTTTACACGCAAGGTAACGTTAGAAACCTTGCTAGGCCTAGCGCGCACTGCATCGCGTTTTTTTAAACGCATAATCTGTTAAGTATAGAGTGTCATAGAAGTGCGCGCATTCCGGTGAAATAAACGCATGCGGTAAGTCATCGTCACGGTAATATTATATATACAGTATTGTAACTCGGCCGTATCTTTGAAATAAATGCCTACAGCCGCGCGGTACGTAAACATGCGATAGAGCTGCCCGCACTATGGCTGCCCGCCTCCAGCATTTTAATTACATTTGCCTACTTTGTGTTTTCATTTAGTTTTGCCATTCTAAATATACCTTTTTTAATATAAACGAATAAAATACTTTGTGATTTAATAGGAAGTATTCAATAAAAATGTGTGTTGTTTTTTGATTGGTAGATTTAATTAAAAAACTATGCTTATGTTTGAATAACAAATCGGTCTTATAAATTTGCGACCGAACAATATTTGCGCCTCGACTAAGACGTACGAAATGCTTTATTATTTTAAAGGTGGAGAAAAAGGAATATCTTTTACTTGGTTATATATAACTGCAGCTACTTTACAATTTATATGTTTGGTTTTAAATGAAGAATCCATGCAATCAAAAACAGCACAATATATCCTTCTCGTCATATTAAATATGTACTCACTGCGGCACAGTCGCGACGGTCGCGACTGTCTGCACACCGAGTGCATACCGAGATCGAGGCGCGTAGGCATAACGCGTTTCGTCCGTTTGTATTAAGTTGGAATACTGTATAGATAATATTACCGTGTCATCGTTGGCCTCTCGCTGCAAATTTGCTATTAATCTACCGTACATATTTTTGTATCGCATAGAGATTTAAGAAGCGCTGCGCACTGCGGTGATAAAAATGCACTGACACTCTCAGTTGCTGTTGGGGCGCGAAACAGATATGCGCTGATGGCGTCACGAGCGTCGATCGCTTTAGACATTTAACTTTTAATTAATGCAATCGGAATCGTTATAACTTAGGGAGAAGAAGCCCTTCATAGGCCTTAAGGTCGTCAACGGATGTACCTAAAACCGTTTGGTTTGATTGGCACCACAGCCGGAGTTAGAATGACAAAAAACTTAAAAAAAAAAAAAAAAAAAAACTGTCTTCACAAAAAAAAGACGCTAACAGGATCAAAATAACTTTAATTTTAGAAGTCGGTGTTTCTCGATATTGTTTCTTTCTTATTTAACACCGAATACCGCACGGTAGAATAAACGCACCGCGATCAACCGCAAGGCAATGCGCGCTAGGCCTTATTTGTGTTAGAAATGAAATAAAGTTCACAGGAATTTATGAAGCAGGTGGTCGATATGGTTACTTCACATGAACTGTAAAGTTAAAACAAATAAAATGTTCGATATTCAAAAATAAATATGCCTTAGGGTGCGTTTCCACTAAAGCGATGCTGGGCAGTGTGGAGCGCAGAAGGTCAGTGAAAAGTGGCAAGTATTTCCATTTGCGGAGTGGAGTTGAGTTACCCTCCGCTTTGTATTCCCCGTTCGGTACACAGCATGCTCGACTCCGTTCTGTACGTCCCAGGACCGCGTTTCCATTTGTATTATTCAAAAGTCCGCTTAGCTTCACGTCGCTCTACTTGCATAGTTTCCACTGATACGGAGTGGTGATTTCGAGCATCGTGTTTGGCCAATTTACAGTCCGCTCCTTTGCACTCCGTCCAACTTTACGTCATTGGAAATGCACTCTTATGGTAACTGGGGCCATGGATTGATTTCCGAAAGGAAACCCAGATGTCCTGGAACAATAGGCAAGGAAGGAACATAGGTGCGGTTTTATTAAGTCAAAATCTAAATTGTCCTCCCTTTCCGCCCTAGAGCGGGAGAAGTCATTGGATAACCTTAAAAAAATCCTTATGATAACAAAATCAATGGGTTTGACCAGCCAACTAGGCGCCTATAATCGCGATGGCGATGGTAACACTTTCATTGAATGAAGATCACATACTAAAGAGAAAAATACAATCGCAGATAATGGCCACGGTTAGCGCCCAAGAGCCCATTTTACGCCACATTTTGGTCACTGGATCTGAAACGATTAAAATTAATTAGACACAAATGCCGGAGATCGTAAACCGTCGTAGAGTTAAACGTTTAATGGTGCAGTCAATAGATTGCGGTGAGCCAAGTTAATTGATTGATGTGAAACCGGAAAAAGCTTTCTGATTTAAATCCAACACAGGATTAAAATACCTGTAGCAATACCTTTAGGTACTTGTAACTCGGATTTAGACATTACGAAACACTGCGCATCCTTCGCTGATAAATCCAATTTTGTTCAAAGATAAAGTGAAACTTTTGTTGGAGTTTTACTTAAAATAGCTATAAGCATGAACAAAGGTAAGCTGTACACAGTTTGGTTTACTTGAGTGAATTAGATAACACTGAGTCTATTGTATTCTTTTTGATAAAACACGATCGTATCGGTCCGTAGGGAGAGAATATAATTTTTTATGTAAACACAAACAGCGAATCTGTTTGTGTTTACATAAAATATGTTATGTATGATAAGCTAGTGGTTAAATAAAATCAAATGCGAGTCGGAATCGCGCACTGAGTGTTCCGTAGATAGCTCAATTGCCGAATCCAGTCTTGAATACTTTTCCGCATCACAAACTTACAACGCATAACTAAAAATTTTACAGATTTTTTTTTATGCTTGTGTTGTGAGACCTAGCTTCAGGCTCAATTTTAGGATTCTAGGTAAACGGGTACTTCCCATATCGGTTTGATGATAATCATCGTTTTTTTTTTATTTTAGAAAATCTTCCAATCCGGACATCCCCCGCTCTTGGGCGGGGCAGGAGATAGTGTCAGACATTACTAACTGAAAACTCACTCCTGTTCCTTCGTTGCCTTTCATACCAGGGCCGAGTCTTCCTTTCAGAAGCAGACCCTTGATCCCAGTAGGCTTCGATCCTGCTGGGCCCCTACGGTTTGCTCACATCTCTTTGAGGCGCGCATGGAACAGTGTGCGCCGTCTACGACTTGGGCTCGGTCCGGACGGTTACCAGACGATTGGACGGCGAGCTAACCAACGCTTGCCGTCCGAAAGCCCGCGCGGAGGAGGCGACTGCCTGCCACTCCTGCTCGCTTCGGATCATGGCCTGTACCAAGGCCCGGCGCGAGAGATCGCTGCTCTGCCCAAGCGGGCACACCTTTACCGTATGCTCTACGAGAAGGAACAGGAGTGGGTTTTAGTCAGTAAAGTCTGACATGCCCTTCCGCCCCTCCCAAGGGCGGGAGATGTCATTGGATGATTTACAGCCTTTAAAAAAAGGGGTAACGTGTTACCCAGTTACTTATAGGTTTCGTAAGTCAGGTTGATAGTCGACCCATTTTTTTTTAAGTCGGATATCATCTAATGACTTCTCTCGCTCTAAGGCGGAGAGAGAAAGCCACACCTATGTTCCTTCAGTTGCCCTTTGCGTTCTAGGATCACGAATTGTTTTTTCAGAAGTCCTGCCATAGCCCTAGCATTGGCCCTGCTGGGCCCCCACGGTTATACTGATATCTCTTGGAGACGCGAAAGGCGCGTGAAACACGCGCCGTCGACCATTCGGGCTCGGTCCGTACGGTTACCGGACGGCGAGCTACCCGCTGCCCGTTATCCGTTAGCCCGCTCAGTCGACCTATGCTACGTGGTCTGGAAGCTTATCTTAACACAGTTGGGATGACCAGGTATATTGATTTTGTCTCTGGGGTCCTCACAAATGACAAAATGAAGTTTGTTCGTGCTGGCAGAGTTAAATTATGTCTGGAATATGTCAAAATCAGTGCTTTTGAATGAAGTTATCTATTTCAAGATACTCGTATTCGTAATCGCTCAGCATTTCTATGTTGTGATTAGTCGCAGATCGCACTATGGCGAGAGTAGGAGTAGCCAATCTGGCTTGGATCTGCGTACGTGTGCGATGCGGTCAGATTTACAATGATTACGTTCATGTAATATGTAAAGCCTTGTAACGGTAAATTATGCACATCTGAATTGAAAATGAAATGTCATGTGATTAGTGATAGTAACAATTTAGGTAATAAACCAATTATTCAAATTTTAACATCTAGTTAAGTAGTTATGTAATTTTTTTTTATATGAAAACGGTTTGACCGATTTGGTATTTTTTTTTAATCAGAAAAATATGAGTAGACTTGGTAAGAAATAAAAAATATATAAAAGCTGACTGGAAAATTCGAACATTTTGGAAAATAGAAAGTAGGGGGTTTTTTTAAGGGTGGAAATCATCCAATGACTTTTTTTGCTCTGGGCGGGAGGACGTGTCAGACTTTTACAGACTAAAACCGTGCCTGTGTCCTTCTGTTGCCCTTTTGGTTCTAGGACTACGGGTTTCCTTTTCAGAAATTCCACGTTCTTACTAAATTTTTTTTTTCTCAATCTGTAACCTATTTATTTATTCAACAACTAAGCCTTAAAAAATGAATACATAAAACACTTAAGTAATTAAAACTATATATACACTCAAATCAAAAACTACTAGCTAAAATATGGCGTCAAAAAACTCCTCCGCATCGCTGTCGACTGGAAGTGTACCCAAAAGGCTGGCGGCATTGCCACGTTGTATGGCAATGCTTAATCTCTGACCGAGGTAAAAGCCAGCCCTTGGGTCACGTGAAGTGTCTACTAAGCGTTTGGATAGTTCTTTGAACAGCTTATGAGCACTCGGACCCCACGGCCCAAGAGTTTCAACCCCAAACGGCTCAAAAATATAATTGCCGACTTAATTAAATAATAAATAATTACTAAATAAATTACTCTTACTAAATAATTCAAATGCGAAATGTTTTTATTTCACATAGGCCTATATGGGCACTAATAAAACGTCAGGTTAGAAGCTATATAGTACGTACTCGATTGAAAATGACTTTATTTTCGACGATTACTTAATCGTCATTAAGTTTTTATAAGTCTCTTCCAAGTTTATAGCCTTTAGTAGAATTTACCTCAAAGAGATTAATTTTCTGTTTAATGGTTTTAGAAAAATGAGTTTCAGTTCTTGAGCAACATTTTTTAATGCTGTTTTCTCTTTTCTTTCAATGGTAATTCAGTTTTGGTAATTTAAAACGTACATTAAATCTAAATCTATTTATTTATTACCATTTTTATTTTTATTGTAAAACAAAAAAATAAACGGTTGCTTGGACTTCAAAACAAAACCTTTACATCACTGTCACTATCTAAATTATTATTATTACTTAATATATTCCACTTAACACATCTTGTCGATTATTTTTTATGTGGTGCTATATTTATATATGTTAACATTCCAAAAGAAAAGCAAAGTTGTCACTCAATTGTTGTTAAACGAAACTTAAAAAATATATAAATCCCGAAAATGAAGAGCTGGAATACAACCAGGATCCGGGATCAAATCCTCTAGTCACGTGTGTTGCTTTGATCGCAAGTTTTATCAAAGTTATCGTACAGTTTATAGTACTTGTCGTATTTTGCGCAAGTGTCGTGTCTATCACACTTGTCACTTTTGTCACATGTGTTGCACATGCATCATGTTGCCACATCACGAGTCGTACAAGTTTTAACTGTCACGCGTATCACAAAAGTCACGACTGATGCGTGTGTCGTACTTGTTGCGTAAGTTCTGTCTCTGTTGCGTGTATCACACGGGTTGCACTTGTCGCACAGTTCGCACTTGTCGCACAGGTCGCACTTGTCGCTATCTTGTATTTGTCGCACTCAGCGCACACGTCGCATATTTATACTGAACGTGTTGTGTGTGATACGAGTCACAAGTGCCTACACATGACACCAAGGTTGCCAGGGTTGTCATTTTCAGAAAATCGGGACATGACGCAGGACAAGAATAAACACAAAATAATAAAAAGGCCAAGAAGATTAAAATTATATTTTAAGTATTTAATGTTATTTATGTATCGTATTTTAGTTTTTTTTTCTATCAAAGAGTGTTTTGTGTGAAGATTCGCGGGTAAATCTGATGATAAAAATGTAAATTCGGATATAGACAACGTTTTAATCTATATTTTTTTTTTCATCTAACTGAAAAACATAACTCTATCAGCGTAATATGTAAAAAATCTGCTATTTCGTGGGACATCCCGATTAAATTGGAACTCCTGGGAACTCAATTTGAGACCCAAGACACGTGTGTCGCACTTGTTGTGCGAGTCGCGTTAAATGAGATCACAGCTCAAAATGCAATAAAATAAAGCGGTCGTGCATGCTCTGAAATGTTTCCATTGCAAAAAAATCTACAAAATACTTTGTTGACAGGTAAATTAATTAATACGACCCGTTGTTTCCAGTTTCCTTATATGTTGACACGGCACAATATTCGCTTAGAGCTAGCAGAATGTGTCGAAATCTATACTTATAATAAATCTGTAGAAGTGAAAATTCGGTACATTGAAAATATCAAAAAAATAAATGGCAGGGAGTGTTACTAGACCGACACCGAACCCAAAAATGTGATTAATAAAATTTTTGTCTGTCTGTCTGTTTGTTCAGGTATCACGCAAAAACTACCGGATGGATTACGATGAAACTTGATATAATTATTCTTTAATATCCTAGGCACCACACTGGGTACTTTTTATCCCGGAAAAGTATATACAATAAAAAACAAAGTTAATTCTGCGGTTCGATCCCTAGACCCGATTATTGTATCAAACGTAAATAATAAGTTTGTCGTAGGTTACGCCACCCGTAATGAAGTTCACTAAGGGGCGCTGCACACGGCTAAGATACTATAATATTTTATCTTAAGATACAATATCGCTCGCCATACAATTCAATGGACTATCACACACGACGAAGATAATAAATAATATTTCATATTTTAGTATCTCAAAAAACCTAATAAAACCATTTTCGATTTCTATGCGGACGAAGTCGCGGGCAAAAGCTAGCCGGTAATAAATTTTCACTATCTCAGGACCCCACATTTAAAATCAGTTCCTATATTGTTCCTATAAATATAACTCAACATCTACATGATAACCGTAACAACTAGTTACGTAAAATATTAACGAGGTTCGTTAACGAGAATGCAGCTAAAATACTGTTTATTCACTTTGAAAAGTTTGTCCGATAAACCGATTATAACGATGTTTGACACAAAGGCTTTTTCATAGTTACACTTAATTAAAGTAGAGATTAACTCCATTGCGAGTAGCACGGAACTGGCTTTTACGAAAAAAATAAAATAGCAGGCCCCTAACCAGGCGTTTCATTAAAACCTACCTAATAATCTGCGCCGGTTTGAAACGGAATGAATGCTTGCAGGAGCCCGAAACTCTTTATGTTAGATAGAGACTTCAGTGTAAAAGCTTTGAGTTTGAATTATTCGCCAAGCCGTTGTTGTCGGGGTAAACCTAAATAAATAACCCTTTTCCACCTAAAAGTCATGGTATGTTTAAACCGTTTCTGTCTAGTCCCTTCTTTGTTTTTCAGATAACAAAACATGTTTTGTAGTTTACATGCATGTTTATCGTTCTTATTTATTTATTTATTTATTAAAACTTCATGCAACACAAAAGTACAAAGGCGGACTTAATGGGCATTCTCTACCAGACAACCTAGGGTGTTAAAGAGTAAATGTGGCAGATGCATAAAAATACAAAAGAATATTACGAAAATAAGAGTTTAAAAGTTTAAATATATATACAAAATAAACATACATATATAATTTAATATAATATATACATATATATTTATCTACAGTAAAAAAAAGGGGTTATTGAGACGACTTCACTATTTGTGCAGTAAATTTGCAACATCCGCTTAAATGCATTTAGACTGGTGGCCGTCCTGATCTCGAGAGGAAGCGCATTCCACAGAAGTATGGACCATTTAAATGAAAGGAAGAATGAACAAAGTCAGAAGTATGACAAAGCAGTAGAAGTTTGTTAGAAGAACGCAGATTCTTAGCATGAGAAGAACATAGACATTTTAAGTGTGATATAAGATAAGAAGGAGGGGTGGAAAAGTTGAGCAGAGAGTAAAGAGTAGTCAGAGCGCGCAGTCTCCTTCTCTGACGAATGGGCATCCATTTGAGCTCGGTTCTGTAGCTCGAAATATAGTCATATTTTCTCAAATTGTAGACGAACCGGATGCCGTTGTTGAGGAGCCTGTCAATTTTATCTAGTATCACTATCTACTATCACTGCGTTCAGGTCAAAGTATGTAGCACAGTAGTTCTTCTGTGGTAGGTACCACAGAAAAACTACTGTGCTACATACATACATATAAGATAGGTATCTTTATCTTGTTATTATCCAACACTATTTTTAGTATATGCGAAACCTGAATATAGTTTGTTCAGAATCAGTAACTGAATCGATTCCAATTACAATTATAATATTACACCATGTTGTATTTTTTCTCAAAAATATTTAAAAAAGGTCACAAGTTGGACACTACCGACACTAAGTACAAAATAGGTCACAGCAGGTCATAGCGGGTATTAGGCGCCAGCGCACAGCTCGGCCCGGTTACCTTGTATTTTTGCGAACAACCGTGTAACATAATAAGCTTATAATTTTGTAATGTTTCATGATACTGTTATACAATTTTGTACATAGATTCTTGACATAAAAATACTAGACACGTGTTACGGATATCGCAAATACTGAAACTAATGTTGTATAAGCACGAGTGAGCGAGGTTAACACTAATATTCGTTTTCACTAAAGCAGAAACATCAATATCTTTTGTTTTTCTTGGTGGTTGAGTAGCGGCAGCATTTACCTCTACAAATAAACTTAAGGCCTGACGTCAGATAAATCTTACATCCGGAGGATACGGTGAAAGTCAGACCAGTTTGGGTGGTGCACCGCTACCAAATGTCCACTATCGTTAGATGTACAGGTGAGACATCCTACTGTCAAACTCTAGTCTTCGGAAGGGAGTGATGTAGAGTCATTTATACCAACATATATATACGTACTATATACCTAACTACACTTAAATAGTACAACGCTGTGAAAAAGTTTTCCTAAATAAAATACCACTTTTTGTTAGGGGTGACTTCTCTTGCTCTTGGGCGGAGCGCTCAAAATTTACTGACTAAGTCGCACTCTTAGTCCTTTTTTGCCTTCGTTCTACGGCCCCGGTGTTGACTTTCGCACAACGCATGGCCTTAGTAGGCTTCGACCCTGTTGGGCCCCTATGATTTTCCTGACATCTCCTTGAGGCGCACGTGTAATACTACGCGCCGACGACGTCTCGAGTTCGAACGTCTGGGCTGGTTACCAGACAGCCGGATGGCGAGCTACCCATTGCTCGCCGCAAGCCCATGCCTACGGTGGCTGGAAATCGGGGTCAGGGTTCCGGCGACTGGAGCGTGACGAAGTCTGTTCTCTCACGCGTGCGGCCACTTCGTTCGCTAGAATTACTACTTCGCTAGGATTGCCAAACTAAAGTGGCAGTGGGCAGGGCACATTGTTCGTAGAACGGATGATCGATGGGGCCGAAAGGTTCTAGAGTGGCGACCGTGCACCGGAAAACGCAGCATTGGAAGGTAGACCGACAACCTGGTGAGGGTCGCGGGAATGTGGTGGATGCGAGACGCACAGGATCGGTCGTTGTGGAGACGCTTGGGGGAGGCCTTTGTCCAACAGTGGGCGTTTTTCGGCTGAAATGATGATGAAGTTGATGATGATGACTGCTTCGCAGAAGGAGGCTACCGCCTGCCATTCGTCAGACCATGGCCTGTACCGGGGACAATCACGAGAGGTCGTTGCTGCCAATCGCACCCACAAGGACACGGCGGAGCTTCACCCAAGCGGGGCACACCTCCACTGTATGTTCAACAGTGTCCTCCTGGCGGTCCACACTATGGTGACATCCAGGCGTTTCTTCCGCTCGAATCCGGTGCTGGAACCTCCCGAACTTACCATGTCCAGTGAGGATTTGCGTCATGCGGGTGAGGACGCCGTGACGTCTTTCCAGCCATTCCTCAATGTGGGGACTTACCGCCATAAGTATGGCATGCCCAGCACTGGGTTGCGACCGTAGTGTTCCACCCGCATCTCAAGGAGTTGACAGCAAAACCACAGTAGTCTATTAGGGTCGAAGCCTACTGGGGCCATGGGAACGCTTCTGTAAGGAAAACCTGGGGTCCCGGAACGCAAGGCAAAGAAAGAACAAAGGAGTGGGTTTTAGTCAGAAAAAGTATGAAGAAAAGAGAAGAAAAAATCTGTCACTCCGCTCCGGAGCGTAAGTCATTGGATAATTTTCCACCTAAACAGAAAATACCTGTAGCCAAATCATCATCTAACCGAAAAAAACATAATAGAAGAATTATAAGCTGGAGTCTTAGAGCCAAAAATTTTGATAACAATCTATACTTATAATAAATCTGTAGAAGTGAAAATTCTGTACATTGAAAATATCAAAAAAATAAATGGTAGGGAGTGTTACTAGCCCGACACCGAACCCAAAAATGTGATTAAAAAAATTTTTGTCTGTGTGTCTGTTTGTTCAGTCATCACGCAAAAACTACCGGTTTGATTACGATAAAGCTTGATATAATTATTCTTTAATATCCTGGCCACCACACTGGGTACTTATTATCCCGGAAAAGTATATACAATAAAAAACAAACTTAGTTTTGCGGTTCGATCCCTATACCCGACTACTGTACCAACTGCAAATAGTAAGTTTGTCGTAGGTTACGTCACCCGCAGTGGAGTTCACTAAAGGGCGCTGCACACGGCTAAGATGCTAAAATATTTTATCTTAAGATACCTACAACATCGCTCGCCATACAATTCAATGGACTATCACACACGATGAAGATAATAAATAATATTTCATATTTTCGTATCTCAAAAAACCTAATAAAACCATTTTGGACTTCTACGCGAACGAAGTCGCGGGCAAAAGCTAGTAAAATAATATTGGTGGTTTTTTTTTTTTTTTGGGTGGGAAAATCATCCTAATGACATCCCCGCTCTTGGGCGGAGCGCGAGATAGTGTCAGACTCTTACTGACTAAAAACCCACTCCTGTTCCTTCGTTGCCTTCGTCCCAGGGCCCCGGGTTCCGCTTTCACACTACCCGTGGCCCCAGTAGGCTTCGACCCTGCTGGGCCCCTACGATTTGCTGACATCTCCCTGAGGCGCGCGTGGAACAATACGCGCCGTCGACGACTTGGGCTCGGTCCGGACGGTTACCGGACGGTCAGACGGCGAGCCACCCATTGCTCGCCGTCCACAAGCCCGCGCCTACGGTGGCCGGAAATCGGGATCGGAATCCCGGCGGCGGTTGGAGCGTAAGGACCGTTGCCTCACGCGATCGGCCGCCTCCTTAGCTAGCATTACTGCTTCGCAGAAGGAGGCGACCGCCTGCCACTCCTCCTCGCTCCGGAGCATGGCCTGAACCAAGGCCCGGCGCGAGAGATCGCCGCCGCCGATTGCCCCCACGAGGACACGGCGTTGCTCTGCCCAAGCGGGGCACACCTCCACCGTGTGCTCTACCGTGTCCTCCGGGTGGGCCACACAGTGGCGACACCCGGGCGTCGTTTCCGCACGAATCCGGTGCAGGAACCTCCCGAACTTACCGTGTCCGGTGAGAACCTGCGTCATGCGGAATGTGAGGACGCCGTGAGGTCTTTCCAACCACGCCTCAAAGAGGGGACTTACCGCCATAATTGTGGCGTGCCCAGCACGGGGTCGCGACAGTCGCTGTCGCCATTTCACCATGAGAACTCGCCGGAGCTCTGTCCGCCATGCTGCGACTTGTCGCGGCAGCGGAGTTTCGCCCCGGCGTTGCATCTCCATGCGCCGTTCGTGCATGAGTGCAAGGACTGTTGCCTCCAGATCCCATGGTCGCTGGCCAGCAAGGAGGCTCGCCGCTTCGCGGGAAATCGTCCGGTATCCTCGTACCATCCGTATGGCCATGACCCTTTGGCACGCGTTCAGCCGGGCCGCCGGCTGCTTCCGCAGCCCCGGCGCCCACACCGGTGCGCCATAAAGGGCCATGGACCGAACGATCCCCGCGTAGAGCCTCCGGCAGGAGGCGTCTGGACCCCCAAGGTTGGGCAGGAGCCGCGAGAGGGCAGCCCCAGTCCGATTTAGTTTGGGAGCCAGACGTCGGAAGTGCTCATCGAAATCCCATCGGCTGTCGAGAACGAGTCCCAGGTACTTCATCGTTGACCCGACGCCGATGTGGACTCCTCCCACCGTTAGCTGGGAACCCGGTGGTGGCGCGTTCCGAGGGCCGTGAAAGCACATGGCCTCGGACTTGTGCAATGCCACCTCGAGTCCCAGCTCCTGGATCCTGCCAACGACTGTCGCAACCCCGCGTGTCGCTAGTTCGACCGCCGCCTGGTACGACTCTCCCTGCGCCAGGACCAGCGTGTCGTCTGCGTAGCAGACCACGCTGACCCCGCCAGGGAGGTCGCCGCGCAGCACGTAGTCGTAACCGATGTTCCACAAGGGCGGCCCTAGTACCGATCCCTGCGGAACACCGCACGACATCTCTCGACGTTCCCACACCCCCTGGTGACCAGGGTAGGTGATGTACCTGTCTGACAGGTACGCCTCGACCACACGACAGAGGTAGTCGGGCATCCGGTGATACCGGAGTGCCCTCCCAATGCTACTCCAAGGCAGGGAGTTGAAGGCGTTGGCGATGTCCAAAGACACCGCCACGACACACCTGCCTTGGGCAACTGCATCCCCCGTCGTGAGAGCTCGCACGCACATGATGGCGTCCACCGTGGAGCGCCTCCTGCGAAAGCCGAACTGGCCGTCCGCCAGATCCGGCCCCACCCGTGTTAGGTGTGCGACGAGGCGGTCTGCAATTACTCTTTCAAAGAGCTTGCCCACCTCGTCGAGCAGCACAATGGGCCGGTACGCGGACGGAGAGTCCGCGGGGCGCCCCGGCTTCGCGATGAGGACCAGTTTCCCCGTCTTCCAGCGAAGTGGAAACTGGCCCCTCTCCAAGCATGCGCTGAAGAGCCCTCTTAGTCGAGGCCCGAGAGCCTCCATGGCCAGGACCCATGCCTTCCCAGGCAAGCCGTCGGGTCCTGGGGCGGTATTCTTGGCACTCAGCCTTCGTACCGCAACTCTCATCTCTACCTCGGTCACCTCTGGAGCGTTGTCGTCGTCGTCGCCATCGTGATCCGCGTCGGGCACCGCTGGTGGCGGAGCCATGGGCGGGGGAGAGTGTTCCCCTCGCGTAGGGAACAGAGTGCTCACCACACCCTCTACGAGCTGGGGCCGGAGACTCTGCGTCAGCGGGGGAGCCCAGGGGCGGAGTTTGTCCCGCACCAACTTGTACGGGCGTCCCCATGGGTCCCCATTCAGAGTCCCCAGCCACACGTTGCGGGCCTCGAGTTTGGCCCGCCTTATCTCCGCTCGGAGGGTGCGCTTTGCAGCTCTGTATCCCTCGTACAGCTCCGCCTCTCTAGCCTCCGCATCCGGTGGACGGATGCGGCGCCTGCGGTACCTTGCATACCGGCGTCGCGCGGCATTGCACGCGTTGCGCAATGCCGCAATCTCCGGCGACCACCAGTGTACCTGGCGCTGAGCACGTCCTGGAGGGACTCGGGGCATTGCCGCGTCGCAGATTTGCGACATGGCCTCCCGGAACCACTCTGCCTCGACGTCTATGTCGACAGGCCTGTCCGGTGCTTGCACCCAGGCCTGTACTGTCGCGGCTTCCAGGAGGAGCTCCCGGTCCATCTGCCTCAGCGCCCACCGCGGACCACAAGGGTTCCGTCGGACCGGCGCAGTCAAGGTTTGGGCGGAGACGTCGAACCGGATGTACCGGTGGTCTGAGAACGTCTCCACCCCCTCCATAACGCGCCAGTCGACGACACGCGGCGACAGAGCGGGGCTGGCGAACGAGATGTCCACCACTGAGTCACCCCGCATCCGCACACACGTGGGGACAGAACCCCGGTTTAGGACGACCAGGCCTGTCTCCAGAGCCCAGTCCTCCACCATCCGACCCCGCTGGTTCGTGAACCGGGAACCCCAAGCCAAGTTCTTGGCATTGAAGTCCCCGCAAACGACCACGGGGAGGGAACCAAACCCAGCGACGACGGCTTTCAGCTCCATTAGGGAGATGTGAAGATCGCCGAGAGATCTGCTCGGGGACAGGTAGACGCCTACCACTGCGATGTCCCCGAACCGTGCTGCCACGCAACCCCGCCCCCTCGCGACGGCCTCGAGGGTCGGGGTACCGGCGGCGGCCGACGAAATTAGGGTCACCGAGCCGTCCAGGTCCCGCACCCAGTCTCCCCTGGGCAGGACATAGTACGGCTCGGAGACCACGGCGATATTGATCGACCACTGCGCCATGCTCTGGAGCAACAGATCCTGAGCGGGGGCGCAGTGGTTGATGTTCGCCTGGAGGAGACGTAATGGAGCCGTTATTGGCAGTCCATTACCGTCTCCTCCCGAGCCCCACGTGAGGGCCCTGCCACGGCAGTTGCGGCGGCGACAGCAGCGGCAGCCAGAGAGGAGGCTGCGGCGGAGAGGACGTCGGGGTGGGCTTGCCTTGGGACCTTGCCCTTGGCCTTGGCAGGAGGGTCGCAGGACCTGCCTCCAGCCCGGTGATCGGCCGGCTTGCCTGCCACCGCACATGCGTAGCAGTGCGGCGTAGCACGGCATTCTGCAGCCTTGTGACCGGCCTGACTGCACTGGAAGCAGCGGTCACTGCGGTCAACCTCCGCGGCGCAATAGGCACCCACGTGGTGCCCCACGTGGCAGCGGTAGCACCGCAGAGGTCTGGGCTCCAGCAGCTTTACCTGAGCCGAGACCCAGCCCACCAAGAGCCGTCGGCCTTTGCCAGTGATGGCCTTGGCCGCCGACACGGGGCAGCTCACTGTTACAGCTCGCATGCCCGTGCTGTCAGCGCGGATGGTGCCCGCCCGCACCTGATCGGCGTGGCACCCTCCCGCCCTGACGATGGCGGCCACCACCTCGTCCACCCTGACGGAGTCGTCCAGGCCCATGATGCGCATGTCGATGCACTTGGTGGGCCTGGACACTCGAACCTCCTCGACGTCCAGGGACGCCCTGATCCTTGCGGCCAGGGCGTCTGCGGCAGGGCCACTGTCCGCACCAGGGACCTCCAATATTCGGGCCCCGGTTGCGGTGCGCCTCATTCGGAAGCCCCCAGTGGCTCCGAACTCGCTGAGGTGGCCCACCACCGCCTGTTTCGCCTTTTGCATGACGGCGTTGTACGTCACGCCCTTCTTTTCCGCCTCTGGCTGTAGCTTAATAACTACAGCCTCGGAATTTGGGGCGCGAAGTCTAGCCGCCATGGCCCGCTTCTTGCGCTGCTGTCGCCGCGCGCGCTTTTTGGCCGCCCTAGCCGCCTTGCCCGCCTTCTTGCTGGCGCCGACAACCGTCCAATCGGCGCCAGCCGAGGGCTCTTCGGGCAGAGGAGGCGGCGGCAGGTGCGGTCTAGTCGCCGCCGTGGCAGGAGGTCCCACCGGTTTAGTCGCAGGCGCCGCCCTGCCCTTCTGCCGCTGCTGTTGTTTGGCGGCCGGGGCCGGCCTCGCAGGCTCCGATGCCACGGCCCCGCGCCCAGCTTGCCCCGACGGGCCCGCCTTGGGCGCGGGTGCAGTGGCCGCGGCAGCGGCGTAAGATGCCGCCTTTCGCTGGCCGGAGCCCGCTAATGGGGGGCGCAGCACTATGCCCTCCAGCAAGGACAGCTGCCGCTGGATCCGCAGCTGAAACTGCTGCTGCTGCTGTTGCAGCTGCTGCTGAAGAGCAGCCAGCTCCCGCTGCACCAGCGTCAGCAACTGGCCCTCCGGCTCTGCGTGGGGCTGGGGCTGACTTTGCCCCTGCCCTTGCTTGCGCCCCTCTCCAGCCGGCTCCCGGCAGCCGCTGTCTTCCTGGGCTCCCACGAGCTCGGCCAGAAGCTCGGCCCGGAGCTCAGCCCGGAGTCGCACCACCCTCTTCTCGAGAGAGGCTTCGATAGCCTCCTCGATAGAGGCGGCATGCCGGTGGACCGTGTTCTCCTTGGAGGTCCTCTCCCTCTTCCGGCCCATGTCCCGCAGCGCGGCGACGACCAACTTCCCCAGGGATCTACGAGACTCCTCAGCGGAGTCCTCCCTGGCATCCCGCTCACTGCCAGACGGTTCCGAGAGGTCTACCTGGGCGCTGGCCACACCGGGGTGACGCCCCTCCGCGGCAAGACGGTCGGCTCGCTTCGCCGTCTCGTGGGCAGTGAGGCCCCTCCCTCTTCCGCTTGCTCGACCCGCACCCCGCCCGCTGGTGGGGATTTTTCGGGCCGAGCCCATCTCTCCATCGGAGGACGATTTGTCCCCCGATCTAGAGCGCTTCCGGTAGGCACTCACGTTCCTACCGGAGACGCCCGCCACCTCCTCAACCTCCGAGCCCTCCGAGCTCCTTCCGGATGCCGCGTCGGACTCCGACCGCGCATCACTCTCCATGGGTTTTGTGAAAAATTTCGAGTTATTCATAGCTGTTCCCACGAGTATTATACAATCTGTACTAGCTCAAAGTCAGTGGTCCGCACTAGAGACTAATTTAGCTACCCATTAGTCAAGCTAACAACCTCCCTCACGGTGCGCCGCCGCTTGGAGGTTTGGGGTAATTTTTTATAGAGGTTGTCTTCCTCGCGGCCCAGGCGGTTAAGCCAAGACCCTCGACCCCCATCAAAAGTCAGAAACATGACCTTGGACAATCTCTGGGGCTACGAGACTAACGGTGGCAGAAGGAGGAGCAAGTCTTCCTCCTGCCTGCTCGGTGGCAGGGTGAGTGCGCACCGAGCCCGCTCTTACTTCGCCACTGTGCCCTCTGCTATAGCAGAGGGACACGCGTTGAAGTGATCCTTCAGACAGAACATTCGCAGGCGGATATCAAGACCCCTTAGGCAGAAGTACCCAAGGGGAGTCATTGGCCGCCTCCCAGGGTGCACCGTCCCGCAGACTGGCCTTCACCTCGGACGATAATATTGGTGGTTTCAGTTATAAAGATCATATTGCCCCTAAATAATTTGATACAATCAATTGAGTTGGATTTGAATTTTGTAGGTATATTCAACATTGGTTTTAAAGTGCTATCATGTTTTCAATATAACTCGATGTAGATTTAATTAATGATTGATTAAACCAATATTTTACGTTGAAGGAACGGTACATTAGATATTAACAATATAATTAATAGTTAACATTCCGCGAATTTGTAATATAGGCACAAATTCAGAATAGTTTGGTGTTCTACATGGGCCTGTTATTAAGTTTAACGGATACACATATATTGATTAATATTATTTGTTGGCTCAGGAGGCCAATCACCGAGGTAATCCTATCCAGATACCCTATTTTGTATGTGATGAATGAGTAATTAGCAACAAATAAACTATTCTAGATTACGCAACTGATTTATTATGATACTAGCTTTTGCCCGCGACTTTGTTCGCGTAGAAGTCGAAAATGGTTTTATTAGGTTTTTTGAGGTACGAAAATATGAAATATTATTTACAGTCAAATGGGGTGAATAGAAACTCAGGGGCGAATAGAAACAAAACTTCTAAAGGTATTTTCACGATATTTGAATATTTTTTGCAGCATTTAACTGTATCAATTTATTAATGATTTGCTATTCTAAAAAGTCAATGCTTTGTTAGAAGCCGATAATATGGTATCAAAGTGAAATACCAAACCAACGTTTTGTTTTTATTCACCCCTGCGTTTCTATTCACCCCGTTTTACGGTATTATCTTCGTCGTGTGTGATAGTCCATTGAATTGTATGGCGAGCGATATTGTATCTTAAGATAAAATATTATATTATCTTAGCCGTGTGCAGCGCCCCTTAGTAAACTCCACTGCGGGTGACGTAACCTGCTACAAACTTATTATTTGCGGTTGGTACAGTAATCGGGTCTATGGATCGAACCGCAAAATTAAGTTTGTTTATTTGTTGTTTTTTTTTTTGTATATACTTTTCCGGGATAAACAGTACCCAGTGCGGTGCCCAGGACATTAAAAAATAATTATACCAAATTTTATCGTAATCGAACTGGTAGTTTTTGCGTGATGCCTGAATAAACAGACAGACAGACAACAATTTTTTAATACCCTTTTTGGGGTTCGGTGTCGGTCTAGTGCCATTTACTTTTTTGATATATTCAATGTACAGAATTTTCACTTCTACAGATTTATTATTAAGTATAGATATAGAATAGATATAGATAGGCTTTAGGTATTTTTTGACAGTCACCAGACAGCTGCCTACAGCGCCCTGCGTCTCTGCGGTTGGAATTTTTATATGTTCGACAAGCGTGGACGCCAGCTTAGATTCTGTCAGTCAGACATGTGCCGTCAGCATCACTTCCATTTATTCCCAAGCTTCCGAACTATTGACTTCACCGACATTATTATAATAGTAGCTTTTGCCTGCGACTTCGCTCCCGTCAACTGACTACTCTATTCTAATGTTTCCTACTCTACCCTACTGTACCCTACTCTGCCCTACTCTGACCTACTTTGCCCTGCCCTGCCCTACTATGCCCTACTCTGCCCTACTCTGCCCTACTCTGCCCTACTCTGCCCTACTCTGCCCTACTCTGCCCTACTCTGCCCTACTCTACCCTACTCTGTCCTACTCTACCCTACTCTGTCCTACTAGAGTAGGACCCCACTCTACCCCACTGTACCCCACTGTACCCCACTCTACCCTACTGTACCCTACTGTTCCCTACTGTACCCTACTGTACCCTACTGTACTCTACTGTACCCTACTGTACCCTACTGTACCCTACTGTACCCTACTATACTCTACTGTACCCAACAGTACCCTACTCTACCCTACTTAACCTACGCTACCTACCTACCTTCTTACCTTAACTACCTACCTACTCTCCGCTGTGTCCTCGTGGAGGCGATCGGCAGCGGCGATATCTCGCGCCGGGCCTTAGTACAGGCCATAGGCCGGAGCGAGGAGGTGTGGCAGGCGGTCGCCTCCTTTTGCGAAGTAGTAATGCTAGCAAAGGCGTCGGCCGATCGCGTGAGGCAAAGGTCCTCACGCCTCAATCGCCGCCGGCATTCCGATCACGATTTTCCGCCACCGTAAGTGTGGGATGGCGGACGGTGAGCAATGGGTGGCTCGCCGTCCGATCGTCCGGTAACCGTCCGGACTTGGCTCAAGTGGCTGTTCCACGCGCGTCTCAAGGAGATGTCAGCAACCGTAGGGGCCCAGCAGGGTCGAAGCCTACTGGGGTCATGGGTTCGCCTCTGAAAGGAAAACCAGGGGTCCTGAAAAGCAAGGCAACGAAGGAAAATAGGAGTAGATTTTAGTCAGTAAAAGCCCGACATGACATGAGGATTTTACTTTCTAAAACCCTTCATGATCTTATATGTTCCACGGCCGCAGCAGCTCTTTCGAACAATCCTGCTGCCGTAAAAAGAAAAACTTGAGAGAAGCCTTTGATGAAAATGGGGGCCTGAGAGAGGAATTGATTTTTGTAAAGAAAAAGCTGACACAAAATTATCATCGATATCTAAATGAATTTTTAATCTATTTATATATATAATGCTTTGTCCTGAATGACTGACGGATCAACGCACAGCCTAAACCGCTGATCGTAAAGACCTGAAACTTGGAGGGTATATTCTTTGAATGACGTAGACATCCGATAAGAAAGGATTTTTCGAAATTCACCCCTAAGGGAGTGGGAAAAAGGGGGGCAAAGTTTGTATGGGACAAAGTGATTCCTTGGTCCAATAAACTTCAAATTTAGCATGAACATTCTTTAACAGAATTAATGATAGACGAGTTACGTATTTTATTGAAATTCGGATGAATTTCAATAAAATACGTCCACTCTGTTAGGGGATCCTAACAGGGTTAAAAAGGGGTAGAAAGTTTTTTGGGTGTTGTTTGCTTCGAAGTTGATATCAATACTCCTTAGTAGATACTTTTGATTTAAATTACATTTGTTTTTGACACAAATCACATGTTTAAAAACTCAATCTGATTTTATTCAAAAAAGGTTAAACTTCAATAAAAACTCTTAAAAAATAAAATGTCTCGAAAGTTCGAAAATGGTAAGGACTAGAACATTTTGGTTATAATAAACGAATTATTCCATATTAAAAAAAACTGGGATAGTGCGAGTCGGACTCGTGCACTGAGGGTTCCGTACAAACTTACTTATGTAAATAGTTCTACTCTTGAATGGAGTTGCCAAAATTTTACCGAACGGCAATTTTTTTTGTGATGTGTGACAACAAATTTACTGTTTTCAGATTTATTCCTATACTTGTGCTATAAGGCCTTTCTTTATGCGAAATTTCAGGATTCTGGGTCAACGGGAAGTACCCTATAAATTTTTATTCCCGGAGAGTGTCGAAATATACGTTTTTTGTGACATAAACGGCCGTATCATTTTTTTTTTAGTTAACTTAGTATTTTGAATTTTTCACAGCTTCAAGGGACCGTAGACTTGAATATATGGTTTTAATTTCAACTCGATACCTCCACGCGTCTGAGATAAATGATCTTGATAGACAGACAGACAGACGGACAACAAAGTGTTCCTATAAGGGTTTCGTTTTTTCCTTTTGAGGTACGGAACCCTAAAAAAGCATGTAAAATATGAACTTAGAATATTATTTATATAAAAATGAACCCATATTTCTCCTGGTCACGCTATAACTTAAGACTTAGACCAATTTTAATAGATAATTCTTTTTTGATTTGTTTACCAAGTAGTGTAAGTAGGTAGGTAAGTAGGTATCTACCTACTTAGTAGGTAGGTAAAGTAGGGAAGACTAGGGTAGAGTAGAGTAGGGTAAAGTAGGGTAGAGTAGCGTAGAGTAGGGTAGAGTAGGGTGGAATAGGGTGGGGTAGGGTAGGGTAGTGTAGTCAGTTGACGGGAGCGAAAGCCGCGGCCAAAAGCTAGTAAATCATAAGTAACTTAGGCCTCCATAACATGGCGCACGCCTTGATAATCTTAATGCTTAATCCTTTTTTTGAGATCTCACCTTCCGCATGACGCAGGTCCTCACAGGACATAGTACGTTCGGGAGGTTCTTGCATCAGATTCAGGCGGAAGTAACGCCTGTGTGTCACCATTGTGTGAACGACCTGGAGAACACTGTGGAGCGTGGGGTGGAGATGTGCTCCACTTGGGCAGAACATCACTGTGTCCTTGTGGAGTCGATCGGTGGCGGCGACCTATCTTGCCGGGCCTTGGTTCAGACCATAGCAGGAGCGAGGGATGGCAGGCGCATATTCCTCCTCACTCCGGACTATCGCCTCCTGCGAAGCAGTAACGCTAGCGACGAGACACGCGTAAGGAAACAGACATTGTCACGCCCCAGCCGCCGTGACCCCAACTCAGACTACCAGCTACGGAAAGTATGGGCTTGCAGACGACGAGCAATGTGTGCCTCACCGTTCGGCCGTCCGATAATCGTGTGGACCGAGCCCAAGTCGTCAACAGCGCGTAGTGTTCTACACACCTCAAAGAAATATCAGCAAATCATAGGGGTACAGCAGGGCCGATGTCCGCTAGGGCCGCAGAGATTTTCTGAAAAGGAAACCCGTGGGCTTAGAAAGTAAAGGATACCTGAAAGAGACAGGTGTGATTTTAGTCTGCGAGAGTCTGACACGCCTTCTCGCGTAAAGTTAGCGGGCTAAAAAACAGGCTTTCATAACATAATGTAGTCTTACTATGTTCAATGCTTATCGAAGCATTGAACATAGTAACACCTCATAAAGTCTCTCGATCATAACAAGTTATTGTTAATACCATGTTAGGTTCTGCGCACACTTGAGACAAGACTGTCTTAGACAGACTTGTCTACGATATCGCACGTCAAGACAAAACACCATCAAGACAAAACAGTCTAGCGTCGTACGGCCAGTGTTGCCAACTTAGTGGATTTTCCACTAAAACTGGTGGTTTTAACCCCCCATTTTGTTGTAAAATATTGGTTTTAGTGCGGTGGATTTTTCTAGGGCTTTAGTCAAATTAAATTTCTTACTAAAAATGCGATCATTGGGTGTAAATCAGCACCATAGAATCCATAATTATCAATCTGATACCGACGATGATGGTATAAAAAAAAAATTATTCGTCTGAAGATGAATTAATACATAGCTGCGATTGAGTAATTTGTATGTTGATTTACCTACTAATGTTAATTTACCCACAAATGGTATTTTGATCTAATGAAAGGAAACTAATAACCTATATGCCTACTTATTTTATGTTTTATAACACACTTTTTTTGGGAAATTTCGAGATTGTGTGTGTGGGACGACGTCTCAAAACAGTCTTGTCAGACAGATCAATCTGCGGTGTCGTAGACAAGTCTGCGACTTCGTGGACAAGTCTGTCTAAGACATTTTTGTCTCAAGTGTGCGCAGGCCCTTAGTTTACACTTGGGCTCACATAGTTCATGTGACGTTAAGCCAATATATCTACTTACGAAACTTACATTAGGCTGTGAACAAAAAGTTAGGAGAGCAGCAGCGTGAAAGAGGCTTCTAAATTATTAGTTTTTATTCATTTATTTATTCATTGCCAATTTGAACAATTGGAATATATTGCGGGTCTGTGTGTGCTGGTTAAAGGAAAGGTGTGGATCAAAATTAGTGCCTAGATCGCGTACGGCTGAAACACGTCTCAAGGACTTATTATTCAATGTGTAGGTGTTGTGTTTAGGATTTGTGACTTTGTGGATAGCAGTGAAACTAAAATAATTCACGTAGGTAGTTATTTTGTCTCACTTTTAAGTGCTTTTTCTTGATATTGTCATTAATGTGGGAGCGGGAAGAAAATAGTTCACCTAGGTTGTTATTCTGTCATACTTTTAATTGCTTTTTCTTGATATTGTCATTGATGAGAGAACGAAGATAACTGGATGTTTTTTTTTTATTGATTCGCTTCTGCCAGCGGCTTCTGCAAGCGGCGAGATTATTCATTACAAATACAAATAAAAGCATTGCCAAAAATTAATTTGTCTTCATAATATTTGCATAAAACTATGTAAGGTGTTAAAAAATTAACTTTAAGAATTTCGAGGGGACATTGTACTCCTCATTATGAACAACTTTTACTATGAGACCAAACCTGAAATCACGAAAAAAAATCAGCTGTTCCCTACGTTTATGTGTGTATAACTCGTCAAAATGTATGATGTGCTGATTTTTTTTTCGCTATTTTAGGTTTGGTCCCATAGTAAAAGTTGTTCACAGACCAATTAGATCATCAGGAGAACAGTCTAGACTACCGTTGCATTACACACATTGGATTATTGTTTAAGCTAGTTAGTTTTTGATAGACCATGTAACAATTGACAGCGTCCAAAAATATAAGTGTACTGGAGTGGATTAGGCATCAATGTCAATGGCGAGTATATCACTCATCTTCGGTTTGCCGACGACATAGTAGTCATGGCTGAGACTGCGAAAGAGCTCAGCACAATGCTAAATGACCTCAGTAGAGCTTCCGAAAGAGTGGGTCTTAAAATGAACATCAAAAGGCAATGGAAACGGCTGTGCTCGAAGTTTCCTTGCGTGATCGAATCAGAAATGAAGATATCCGCAGGAGAACCAAGGTTGCCGACATAGCACGAAGAATCGCCAAACTTGAGTGGCAATGGGCAGGGCACATTGCTCGCAGAACAGATGGCCGTTGGGGCCGAAAGGTTCGGGAGTAGCGACCGCGTACCGGAAGACGCAGTGTAGGAAAGCCCCCTTACAAGGTAGACCGATAACCTGGTGAAGGTTGCGGGAATCCAATGGATGCAAGACGCATAGGACCGTTCTTTGTGACGACGTTTGGGGGAGGCCTATGTCCAGCAGTGGACGTCTATCGGCTGAAATGATGAAAAATATAAGTACCTATCAAATATTACTGTCCGAAGATTCTCTTGATACGTGTACGTCTCAGGAGTCTACCAGACGGATACCTGAGACAGTCCACTTATAGTTTCTTTCTATATTTAAAAAAAAAATACGTTACCCTACACACAAAATCACAGAAGCGGTAATCGAACCCACGGCACGGAGCGCAGCCGCCAATCGCTTAACCACTGCACCTGCACATTCAACCTCCTCTCTGGTAACTTGGCCTATATGATGTAGCCACCGTAGCGGCTACTGTAAGGGTGTTTTTAATATCGTGCGGATTTCATCACGCATGCGGGATTGCTCCGCATGCGTAGCGCCCGCTAATGTCCTTTTCATACAAGTATTTATTGTAATGCGTGGAATAATCGACCAGCAGCCCCGCATGCGGAGTAATTCCGCATGCGTAATGAAATCCGCACGATATTTAAAACACCCTAACTAACATAGTGTCTATCTATCATAGAGTAAGCTACAAACTACGCTGAGTGCGAATTGTTCGTTAACGCGAACGAAACGTTCACCGTGTTTGACTCTCTGATTGGTTAAGAGGTTGCAGCGGGCCAATTAGAGCGCCGAACGTCATTAAAGTGTAGATCACGTTAAAGTTAAACAAACTCGAACTAGGCACTTCATAGTTTCAATGCGGTTCAGTAAACTGAACAAGGTAAGTTTTTACTACTCCAATATCTTGCAAGACGTAAAAAAGTGATTGTAACCAACAGTTGGGTCATAAGTCTGCCTAGATATTTTATTGTAATTCTTATCGCTGGGCCGCACCGGGGGAAATAAAAAGGCTGTTCCTAAAGGAACTTTGTGAAAGACGTTCAGACCAAACGAGCCTTCCTCAGGAAGGCACGTCCATTGGCGGACGTGACCAGAAATATCACAGTAACTTATATGCAGAGATCGATGGAATGAGTTGGTAATGTGAATACGTACAGTAGTCAAATTACTAACTCATTACACCGGACCAATCACGTACAGACAATAATTTACGATCATCGCGACCTACTTTTCGTGGCTCATTTTATTTACATCGATATTAATGTTAGGAGTTAAAGTATGAAATTGCCGATTAGTACTGAAATATTGAAATTTATTTATTTATGTATTTATACTTCATGCACATAAAGATACAGAGGTGGACTTAATGCTTTAGGCATAAAGTCCACCGAGTAAATTCGTATTTTTTTTTATATTTGATATATTTATTTAATCAAAATAATTACTATAATTATCTATACATTGCTGCCATCTAATAGGAAGGTCATTTATGCCTTTAAGATAGAGCTCTGGTGATCTAGAATTGACAAACTGTGTGAAAGCATTTTGTACTGCCTCCTGAGAAGAAAACTTTTTATCTTTTCATCCACTCGAATTTTCGAAGTATCCATCTTTCTTGTCTAAACTGAATAAAAGAGCAACTGAATGTCGATAATCGAAAGTCGCACATTTTTTAAAAGAAGAACTTTATAGGAACCATGCGAAATAAAATTCACTCAAAAATCTCAAACCATGAAGATTCTATGTCAGTTCGAAGTACCTATTACAATAAAACGGCAATTTCATACTTTAACCCCTATTATAAATAGAAAAGATATTATTGTTTGTAACGAATAAAATCAAAAACTTCTTGACCGATTTTAAAAATTCTCGCTCCATTAGAATATTACTTTCTTACTGAGTGACATAGGTTATATATTTTCTACTGTCCTGTGGGCAAAGCCGCTGGCAGAAACTAGTTTATAATAAAACTATATTATCAACCGCCAGAATTTCGCACGGGTGATACACAAATCTTTGGGATTCTCGACTTTTCTCTAATACAATATGCATATATTTTCATTTACATTTCAGCCTGAATCAGTCTGTATATTGGCGAAAACCACATGAAAATCCGTTGAGAAGTTTTTGAGTTTATCGCAAACAGACAGACATATAGAGTTTGCTACAAAATACGTAAGGATATTATTTAGTTGACCAAAAACCGCAGTAGTGATAAAACCAGGGATTAGCATCCAATATAACTTTCGATATTAGTTTAACTTTATTAATAAAGTTAAAGTAAAATCGTGAATTCGGTGATTTTCGTCAACTTTTAACCAACAACTCATCTTTAGCTAGGATACTAAGATAGGAGTACTATATTCAATTGATTGGACCTTGACAATTTAGGTATAGCGCGTTGACCAATTGTCAGGTTGTTGCACGCTGAGACGGACCCCAGGGATCTAATTGTGTGCCTTTTCTAAATCTAAGGAAAAACAAAAACAAAAAACATTGACTGGCTACCTCTAAGCCATAAAAATACAAGTACTCATTCAACCACTGTAGGCGCGGGTTTGTGGACGACGTAAATGGGTAACTTAATCGTTTGCTCGTCCTATAAGGAACGAGCCCAAGTCGTCGAAGGCACGTACTGTTCCACGCGCGCCTCAAAGAAATGTTAGCAAATCCGTTGGAGACCAGCAGGTTCGAAGCCCATCGGGGCCAGGGGTGGTCTCCCGAAAGAGTAATCTGTGGTCTTGAAACACAATGGGCAACTGAAGTAACATAGATGTGGTTTTAGTCAGTAAAAGTCTGACACGCCTTCCCGATTCTCCCTAACCCGGGAAAAGTTATACGATGATTTCAAAACTCAAAAAAAAGTACTCATTCAGTGAAATTGACTTTTTAAGTCGTTGTTTCTCCAGAATGACTCTACTCAGGCGTTTTGGTTGGATACTCATTGCTCACTACATTTTTTTTAGTTTTGTACTAGAATGACTTGGTCTGCCATTATCAAGAGATAATTTCATCAATAAGTATTTTTAAGTATAGTTTAAGTTTTTTAGACTATTGATTTTGCTATGTTGGTTCTTCTGATCAGAACTAACTACAGGTGCTACAACCCACCATCCATTTCACTTTACCGTGTCTGTGGCGGTATGATACACCAAAATTAGATCAATAGACACACCTACACATACAGTTACCATAAAGCGGATTACAATTTAATTAATATTGATTTCGAACTGGAAGTTAACTTTGGATAATGAACTTACTGAAACGTCTATCGAAATATTCTATAATAAGGCATAAACGAAAATCGTATTCTACTGTCAAAACCTTGGGCACGCCGCAATCACGGTTATAAAGCCTCTCTTAGGGCTTTTTTCTCTCTCTCTTTGGTGGGGACGTCACTGGAGGCTAGACTGGCGTCCGAGCTGGTCGCGTATATGTGAGTAACTCTCTATAGAGCTGTATAGACTTTGTTAGTAGCGGCGACTGGTAGCTCCGCCTTGGTGTCCCGAAATATAGCCTTTAGAGGAGTGGCTGGAGAGGCGCCGTGACGTTCTCACCTTCCATGACATAGGTCCTTACTGAACATGGCAATTCGTGCAGTTCTTGTTTTATGAATTCGATTCTATTCGATCGGATGTTTTAGAAGAAATAGAGTACATTATACCTGATTTTAGAAGGAAGCAATTAATACGTTTTTTGAAAATAATTGTACTATTTTCGATCAGTTTCAATGAAGCCATAGTTTTCTTTTACCACCACTTAGCAATTTATAACCGAGAAGACAAAAATGATTTCAACCGAACGCTGGATATTTTTTAAACTTTAAATCAAAATCAGAGTCAAAATAAGTCGATTTTTTAACGTACTCCATTACTTTTGTAGATTCTAAAGCACTTCTTCACGAAATAGAGTATATCATTCTGTGAGAAAGTTTTTTTTTTTATTCTTGATAGGCTTCCGCTTGGCCGTTATGTTATTTCGCAGAAGGAGCCTACTGAAAGAGAAAGGGCGAGGAGTTCTCTTCCACCTAGTACCAGGCACATCAGGCGTCAAGGAAGGGTGGACAACGCCCTCTTCCAGCCCCCCTAAAAAAGTCCATGGTCGACGGATTAGGGGACAGCCGTCGGCCCATCAATCTGGACCCGAGTGGCACGTAGTGTTCTACCGTCGCCTCACTTAGACATATAGGAGAGCCACTCTATAATACGAAACGACACGGGGATCAGGTCAACGCTAGCCCGGGGCAGCGGAAATCAAACTATGTCAAAGTTAAAGTCTGACAGACCCCTCCACTCACCCCAGGGCGGAGGACGTCAATGAGGATTTCCACCCTGAAAAATAAACTAAAAAAGCTACCCAGAACAGGTATGTCAGAGACTATTATTACTAGGGATATTAATAATGAATTACCGGCCGAATTAATACCCACTCTAAGTGAAATATTAACATTATTATTAGGTATCCGGAAACAAATTACACACGCTTCCTCACTTTGCCTAAATTATTAAGCTAGGAGTAAAACACATTTAATCGTATATCAAAAGTAAAACCTTATTGACAGACTTTATCCACAGAAAACTAATCAAATTAAAAAGTTTTTCGGTTTCTAAACTTTACGCTGCCATAGATAATGTACCTATTTCAAATATAGCATATTATTAATTCATTTTCTATTTATGCTGAAAAATAGCTTTGTTTTAACTCATTATTTATAGGCACGCTATAACAAGAAGGTAAGTCCCCTCTTTGAGTGGCTGGAAAGACGTCACGGCATCCACACCTTTCGCATGACGCTGGTTCTTACCGGACATGGTAAGTTAGGGAGGTTACTGCTCCTGATCCATGCGGAAGAAATAGCCTGGTGTCACCAATATCTGGACCGCCCGGAGGACACGGTGGAGCATACGGTGGAGTGTGTCCCGCTTTGGCGGAGCACCACTGTGGTAATGGAGGCGATCGGCGGCAGCGACTTCTCGCACCGTATCCTGGTACAGTGTATATTATGGTCCGAAGCGAGGAGGAATGGCAGGCGGTCGCCTCCTTTTACGAACTAGCGAAGGAGGCGGATTAATGCTAGCGAAGGAGGCGGGCGCACGCTTTAGGGTATGGACTTCCTCACGCCCCAGCCGCCGGGATCTGGACTACAAACTCCAGCCACCGTAGGCATGGGCTTGTGGACGACGAGCAATGGGTAGTTCGCCGTCCGGTCGTCCGGTTACCGTTAAGACCGAGCCCGAGTCGTTGACGGCGCGTAGTGTTACTCGCGCGCCTCAAAGAGATTTCAACATAACCGTGGGAGCCCAGTATGGTCGAACCCAACTGGGGCCATGGTTTGGCTCCCCAAAGGGAAACCTGGGGTCCTGAAACGCAAGGAAAAGAAGGAACATAGAAGTGGGTTTTAGTTAGTAAAAGTCTGACACGCCCTTTCGCTCTGCTCTAGGGTGGAAGAAGTAATTAGATGATATCATCTTAAAAAAAACACATTTAGAATTACGCTACATTTCATTTTGTATTTTGTGAGCGTTATGTGAATAGCATGATTTCAAAACTATATGGTCGAAAAGTTGCAATAATGATATACCCCCTATATCGATATACGTCAAGTCAATTATAATATATCTGCAAATATATATAAGTTTGATATCGCTTTCTTGTGCTGTGAAATCTTCATTTTTGACAAATTTATATTTGTAGGTTTAACGGGAACGTCAAAACTTAAAGTTTAAGGGCCCCTTTTTCGAAATTTACGTTTCTAGATCGAGTTGTTTTCAGAGAAATCATCATATTTAAATCCGGAAAAAAATATATAGTACAGATACATCTTTAATCTAGTGACTTTTTTGGTTAAAAACACATTATTTAACATTCCACTCGATAAAAAAAAAATCTGAAATAAAGTCGATTTTGAAAGTATTTTAAGTTTTATGAGACTTGGGGGAACGCAACTTTTATGGAATTTTTACATTTCATTTACTAATCGGGTTTGACAGGGATATTTTTGGATAAATTTATAATATGGCACTTATTTTTTTAAATATAAAATAAATACGTGAAAACGGCACGCGCGCACCGCGCCATTGTCCTGCCGGACGTCATCGAGGGAGGACCTATGCAAGTTTTGCTCGCGACCATACATTTTCGTTGCCGCGCGCGTAAATAAACGTGTTTTATTATAAGTAATTGCAATCGCGAATAGAAAAAACAAAATTAAGAAAAAAAGGGTATCTGAAGTGAAGAAAATCCGAAAGTGTATTGCATAAGTATTTATTCTATAAATACGTCACAATATAATTACTCCTCTACACAGACCAGCGAAGTCAGTATGACTAGAATTTTAAATCTATCATGGAAACATTCTTAAACCTTTAAAAAGTGCAGTTTTGCATCCTGATCAAATTCAAGGAGATGTAAGTACCTAGGTTTGTTGTTTTTTGTTTTTAACCGACTTCTAAAAAAGGAGGAGGTTCTCAATTCGGATGTTTGTATGATTTTTTTAATGTTTGTTCGCGCATAACTTCGTCGCTGCCAACCAATTTGAAAAATTCTTTTTTTGTTGGAAAGGGTATATTTCTCAAATGGTCCCATAGTCACCAAATCGGATGGAATCTTGGTGAAATCGAGGGAACTCCTCAAATATTATAGCCAACTGTAATATGATTTTGGTATTTTTATCGAGAAATTAAGCATTTACAGTCGAAAAGTAACATTTGATGAAATGGAACTGATGAAGAAGACCAGAAATGGTCAACGGAACTTCATACTCGCATAGATATCACTATGGAGATAGTTAAGCGACTATGATAATACAAATAAATTAATGGCTCTGAATAGTGTTGAAAATGGTATCATCAAAGTGATCTGATGATGATGATGAAGCCGGAATGTAGGCACTGGAACTCCGTAATAAATCAATGTAGCCTAGCCGTGTTTGGACTTATCAGAATTGTAATAAGATGCACTTTAGTTGCGATACACTTATAAAAAGTAAAGTAAAAAGTTTATTATTATTATTACATTCTTTTATTATGTTTATGAAGATTTGAAAGATATTGAACAATGGCTATTGGTCACTACTTGTACTCACTAGGTAAGTACCTAGAGCACGGTTTATGGTCGCGCTGCGTTTAGTAGGTAGAAATCGGCCGGCCACTATAGAAATAGCCTATGACCTATTCTCAAACCTACCAAATATATACAAAAAACTGGTCAAGACACGAGATTTTTATATATGTATCAGGTTTTATTTAAACTCTAGTAATTAGTGTTTGTTAATTTGATTTTTTTGAAAATATGTAATGAAATTTATTCCATTCCAGTGCTCTGAGACCACGTACCGGAAAAGGTACTTTGATGTCCAAAAAAAGTACCGATGGGCACTCTAAAGAGGGACAGTATACGTAAGTACATTATGTACATATTACATTATATACTGTGGCGGAGCAGTTTTATTCATCCGCTACAAGTTTGACGTTATCTCCCGTCGCGCTTTAGTTTTCTTACTTATCACATGTCTTATGTATCCTATTATGGGATGTAACATGGCAGTAAATGATTTTTTGTTAAAGTTTATTTCGGTGACTTTGAAACTTCCGTTTCATAACGTTAATGACATTCCATTGTTGCAGAAAAACTAGGGATGACGAAGATAATTCCATTATTGTTGAAGCTAAAAATGAAGAAGACAAATTTCAAAGGACAACTAGAAAAGACAAAGATGATTCCATTAAAGCTGAAAATCAAGAAGAGGAAGATGATTACTATAACGTTGAACCTATATATAATGCTATATAATGCCTACTTCCTGAAATCGTGAACCCCTGACATACGCGTGGTATGGGCATAAGAAATCTGACACTTGAAGAGAACAAATAATCCGAAAATAAGGAAAATGAGGAATCTCTAACGCAAAACAATCCTGATTTGCTATCAGGTCCTAGTTCCCAACGCGGAGGGGAGTGCCATGAGGACTGTGGCTTTGACCCTCTTAGAAGAGACTCGCGCCCAGCATTGAGGAATATATCGGTCGATGAAAATGAACCTGGACCTAGCACACGACCACTAAATTTTTATGAATTTTATTTTTTATGAATATTAATTTTTATGCTGGTACTATATATTTTATTTTATTATATTATAACACTGGTCGACAAGGTTTTTCCCACAGAGATTGTGTTTACTTATTTTTACTAAAGTATCTACCCTCATCATAAAACACTACATACTTTGTTTTTATTAGCCTCAGATTTTTTGTGACTGCCACTTAAAATTTTACCGAACTTTCCACTAAATGCGCTCGAATTGCAACAAATGTAGTGCTCAATTGTGAGTTTGTCATGCATAAGCTACTCGTTGTTGGTTTCTCAACACATAAAGAAGATGTGGGTTTCATTTACCCTCACAGTTTCTGCCGAGTAGGTATGTGGTGAACCAAATTCTAAAAGTGAATGAAGAAATTTTGCTGACTTGGGTAAAATGGTGTTATCGTGATAATTTTGGTTTTTCCGTGGCTCCTCAAAGTAAAATGAGTGCTTCATATGAGATCTACAACAAGAGTAAAGATTATTACAAATTCGACAAAAGGAGTGCGCTTAATGGCTTCGGAAACCCTATGTTTTGAACAGGATCCTAAAGACCACAGATACACACGTGTCTGTGGTCGTTTTGCCAGACTTATATGGCAAAAGTGATAAATATAACGCATACACTGTAAAATATGTAAGTGTGCGTTCTGCAATACAAACGCTTTCTGATAGTGTTGCTATAGCAATACCTGCAATGCCAAATAAAACATTGCGCAGGAACTAATACCATGATTTACTAACTACGTGTATTGTAACTGCAAATAAAATTCATGATTTAGCTTTTATACCCAATAAGAGAGGAACACTAATAACTGACACAAACTAATCTAGTTTGAGTCAGTTATTAGTGTTCCTCAATCATCTTTTTGGTGATTTATAACAAACTTAAAAAAATCATCTATTTTTTATATATTACGAAACAAATGACTACACAAATCTCATAGAGGACCTAATTAAAACATATCAAGCATAGAGTTATAATTTGTCTCTCTAAATACACTTACAATCACATTTTGGCTTCCGTACCAAAAATCTGGGATCCAATGCCCAACACAAAGGAGAAAGGTTGCGGCAGGTCATTTTCATCATGAAAAACCCGTACCAGTGCAAATGGAGTCCTTGAATATTAGCAATTTTTGGTTGGATACTTGTGGTAGACCAGCCTCAAGCTAAATATTCCAGAAAATCATAATATATGGTTTAAAAAGACGTATTTTTTAATTTAATTGTAAGTAAAGTATCAATATTTTTCATGACAAATACAAGTGACTGTCACAAAAAAACGATGGCTAACAATTTTATTCTATATCTATTTCCTACAAAAGGGAGTCAAAATAAAACCATATATAGCAAAAAAAACTCTTGTGGCAAAAAAAAAGTAAATTTTTGTAGACCAGTGTAATTAATCATATTTGTCTTTCATTATATTACTCACCAAATCTTCTACAACCATTCTTTAAGTTCAACAGAATGATCATCGCCTGCCTTTTCATTCACGAGACTGTCTTATCAGAATACCGTGGCCCTGGAATGCAAAGGGCAACCGAAGGAACAGGGTGGATTTTAGTCAGTACAAGTCTGACAGTCCGCTCCATCCAGAGCGGCAGGACTCATTTGATGATTTTACCAAGCAATAAAAAAAAGTTATACATTTATAACAATATACCTAAGTGTATTAGTGTTTACAGTCAATAGTGCAGTAGACAGCACATCAAGCTATACGTTTTTGTTGCAAAACAAGCTATTATTACTAGCACGCCAATAATATTTGAAATACTGATTTATTTATCTATACTGTGGCGTGCTCGCCCGCCGCCATAGGTCACCGGAGTTCATATCGCGACGGCTCCTGAGCAACGCGGACGCAAGCCGTCTCGGTGCGTAAAATGCCTAAACTTTCGAAAGAAGGGCCCCTTAAAAGACCCTTATGAATTGGATTAGGCACTTTTGTTTGACGTAAATGAGCATGGCAGAGAGTTTGTCATGCTCATTCAAATGTCTCACTGGTCGTGGCGCGTGTGTTGAATCATTCGGTTCCCTTCAAAATGGTTGAGCTAAGTGGTGCTAATATTCGCGTCATGTCAGTGGACGGGCGCTGCCAGTTGAGACTGATCATCTCTCAGCCGCCAGTTGCTATTTTAATATCTATATTTATTTTTTATTTTTACTTTATTTGCATTGTTCTCACATGATAGCGACAAGAAATATGTAACAGATATATTTGTAATTAAAAAACATGATTGAAAAGAGTGTCCATGGAGTTTCTTGCACATTCTTCTCCATAGAGATCTACGCTTTGGAATGTGCAATTAGCATATTTTTTTCTAACTGACTGACTTCTTAACATTTCAAAAGTGCCTGTAAATGGTTTATTTGAAATAAATTGCTTTGACTTTGCACCTTGCGAGTGTCAAAATATTCGAGATAAACTGACGTATTTTGTGATTGTGTTGACTCAAATAAAAATTTTGATTTTTCACAGAAAAAAGTGTCTTAACAACGAATTGATCTTATTAAAGTTCTAAAATAACCGTAGAAGAAACCGGCCCTGAAAATCAATCATCTGTTAGTACTTAACTAAGTAAAAAAAAATTACCTACTAAATACTATTACGAACACAACTGGAATTGAATATGAATACTTGTAAACATTAAAGGGTGTCTTTAATGTTTACAAATGAAATGTTTACAAATGAGCCCGTCCTTTATAATTAAAGTAACAAAGCTAACAGTGTTTCGGTATTTACAACCCGTTCATTTAACGTTTGTGGTGTTCACGTTCTACTAATTACGTTAATCAAATTGACGCACGTAACTTGGAAGACGCTACGAGCGTCAATTTTATTACTTGTTACTTCTCGCGACTTCCCTCCCATAAACCTTTCATATAATCGATTTTCTAATATTTTTAGGGTTCCGTACCTCAAAAGGAAAAAACGGTTCCCTTATAGGATCACTTTGTTGTCCGTCTGTCTGTCTGTCTGTCTGTTAAGACCGTTTATCTCGGGAACGCGTGGAGGGATCGAGTTGAAATTAAAACCATATAGTCAAGTCTGCGGTCGCTTGATGGTGTGAAAAAATCAAATCTCTAAGTTGACGAAAAACATACATTTCGACACTCTCAAGGAAATCAAAATTCATAGGGTAGTTTCCGTTGACCCAGAATCCTGAAATTTAGCATAAAGCAAGGTCTTATAGTACAGATATATAAATAAATCTGAAACCAGTAAATTTGTTGTTACCTCACAAAAAAAAATTGCGATTCGGAAAAATCTACGAAACTCCATTCAGGAATTGAACTTTTTACATAGGTAGGTTTGTACGGAACCCTCAGTGCGAAAGTCCGACTTGCACTTGCCCAGTTTTTTTTTAGTTTCAGTGAAAGTTTATGTAAAAATACATGACAATATAAAATGAGTTTTTAATCCAAAACCACATACTGTAATAAGCTCCTGTAGAAAGATTCTTTTGTGAAACTTTAAGCGCCGTTTTAATTTATATTTGTAGGTAATTAGATCAATTTTTTCAAATATTACCTTCAACATACAAACAGATAAACATACATAAAATACAGTTATGAGTATAAATGTGGATGTATGCAGAGGGAGGCCTAAGAAAAGATGGATGGATTGTGTGAGGAGTCATAAGAAAGAAAAGGGCGTTAGTGATAGCGTGGCGGGTGACAGGATGGATTAAAAGAAAAAAGTATTGCGCCGACTCCAAATAACATGGGACAAGGCCAGGAAGATGATGATGATATAAACAGATACACATATGAACTCATAAACAATCTTAACTCAGTTTAGATCACCATACATCTTAACTCAGTTTAGATCACCATACAGACATGACAGGAATATTTAATCATGATTACAATTATTTATTTTCTCCCCTAAGTAATAATATTTGCCTAGTTTGTTATACAACAAGTTTGAAGATAGGGGACAGAAGCCGATACTGAGTGGAATTTATCATCATCCTAATTTCAGTCGAAAGACGTCCACTATTGGACATAGGCCTCCCCAAATGTTACCCCAATGAACGGTCCTGTGCGTCTCGCATCCATCGAATTCTCACGAGATCACCAGGTCATCGGTCTGCGTCTTTCAGTACGCGGTCGCCACTCCAGAATCTTTCGGCCCCAACGGCCATCAGTTCTGTGAGCAATGTAAAAGCTATGTTATGGGTAAAACAGTAATTTGAAGATACATAAAGCGTGCGTATCTTAACGTGAGTTAGTACCACTTAATTGTTTCAAACGTCGTGTACAACATTTCGCAAGATAACAAAGTTAGTTATCTATACTTCACGCTAATTAAACTTTGGCTTGTAATTAATGTAAGCCGGTTTTATGAGGTTAATCTGTGTTTAACTGATTAACTGTTTTCAGTGTTCATATTGCGTGAATAATGATAATCGTTGACCGCAATTGAGATCTACGATTCCGGTCTATTTGATGTCATGACCGAAATTTTGATACAAATTGTGGTTGACCCTAAAAGTGTAAGTATATTATCACAAGAATAATAAATAGGTAGGATAAGAGTAAAAAAGAGTAGAATCTGATAATATGGGTACATATTTCGCTTAAAAAATATTTCAGTATTCTAAACGAATATTTTATGTCAAGAATAATGTGCGATGGAAGTCATCTCTTGAGGTTCGGTTCCGAAAATACTATGTTCTTTGACTTACCTATAGGTACGTACCTAGATTTATCACTGAGTTATGCTATTTTTTAAGCTAAAGCAAATACATTGATTGTGTGGTAGTGTTTTATTAAATTGTTATTACAATTTCTTTGTCGTTTACTAAACGTACCTAGTACGAAAACGTCGTCGTGTTTGAATTTGAAGTGAGTTCCGATCTACCTTTGGCAATTAGCAGTTTCTCTCCACTCTTGTTTGCTATTGGCATACCATCCACTTGAGTCGAAATTAGCCTTCTGTTGCTCTGACAATTCAACCAATTAGCTTGATATTTGAAAGTTGTCGATATAAAATAATTATTTAGAAATTACAAACATTACTCCTTAGAAACTAACACACACTGTTACCCTCAGCATATTTCGTGCGGAAGAAACGCCCGGGTATCACCATTGTGTGGAGTATACGGTGGAGGTGTGCCCCGCTTGGGCGGAGCACCGTCGTGTCCTCGTGGAGGCAATCAGCGGCAGCGACCTCTCGCGCTGGACCATAGTTCGGGTTATTCTCCGAAGCGAGGAGGAATGGCAGGCGGTGGCCTCCTTCTGCGAAGCAGTAATGCTAGTGAAGGAGAAAACCGCACGCGTGAATGAATGTCCTCACTCCCCAGCCGCCGAGATTCTGACCCCGACTACCTGCCACGGTAGACACGGGCTTGCGGACGTCGAGCAATGAGTAGCTAGTCGTCCGGCCGTCCGGCCGTCCGGTAATTGACCGCACCGAGCCCAGTCGTCAACAGAGCGTAGTGATCCACGCACTCCTCAAACCGTAGGGGCCTAGCAGGGCCGATGCCCGCTAACTAGGACCGCGGGGAATTTCGAAAAAGGAAACCCGTAGTCCTAGAAAGCAAAGGGCAACTGAAGGACACAGGTGTGGTTATAGTCAGTAAAAGTCTGTCAGGTCCTCCCGTTCTGCCAAGAGAGTGAGAAATCATTGGATGATTTCAACCCTTAAAAAAAATCCTCAGCATATATGGTACGTTAGTTTTGAGCAAAACGAGACCATAAAATCAAACATTAATTAACATATTTTTATAATTAATATTAATAACGCAACAGGAATATATACAAACTAAAAATAATAATATTTACAAACGGGTAGAAATAGAAATTATTGGGCATCAAAAAAATCATCCAAATAAAATAAAATAATCGAAAAAAAAGAATATTGTCAAAGTTGTAAAATGTACGTCAAAATTAAAAGGATAAAAAAATATTTTTATAATTTCATTGAAATAGTAGCAAAAACTCTTAGTGGGCATTGAAATAAATGTCTAATTCGACAGGAATACATCGCAATACACGGATACTTAAACAATTACTTAATGGTCTAGGTTCCGACACGGGTCTTACTTAGTACTTAGTAAGCTGTAATTAAAAAAAGGCTTTCAATAAAAATCATTTTATCTTAGCAAGCTTTTATAGCGCGGTATATACCTATATAATTAATAAATACTTATCAAGATCATTCGAAAAAGGTCAAACACGATAGGATTATCTGTGTTTCTATTTACCACCACCTTACGGTTCCATCATCAGATCAGCTCCATGTCATAATAATTTTGCATTGTCATCTGATTTTCATTTAAGTTTCAACTCAATCGGTAACCGGGAAGTGGATCAAATTTAATTTGCAAGATTTGATTAAAAACTTCGGGTCAGGTAAAACTAAATAAAAGCTTGTAAAAAAAACCTGCTCAAATGTTTTTGAGCTATGTTAACATACCTCTGCGGGAACGTTTCAAAGACTTATCTCGGCCTAGAACGCAAAAGACAAATGAATGAACGTGGTTTTTTTTTGGGTGGAAAATCTCGCTTTTGGGCGGAGCCGATTATGTCAGACTTTTACTGACTAAAAACCCACTCCTGTTCCTTCTTTGCCTTCGTCTCAAGCCCCCGGGCTTCGACCCTGCTGGGCCTCTACAGTTGCTGATATCTTGAGGCGCGCGTGGAACGGTACGGCGCCGTCGACGACTACCAGACGATTACCAGACGGTCGGACGGCGAGCCACCTATTACTCGCCGTCCGTAGGGAATAGGGAAATAGGGATCGAAATGCCGGTGACGGTTAGGGCGTGAGGAGCTATGACTCACGCGATCGGCCGCCTCCTTTGCTAGCATTACTGCTTCACAGAAACAGGCGATTGCCTGCCACTCCTTCTCGCTCCAAACCATGGCCTGTACCAAGGCCCGGCGCGAGAGATCGCCGTCGCTGATCGCCCTTAATAGTACATAGCGTTGCTCTGCCCAAGCGGGGCACACCTCCACCGTGTCCTCCGGGCGGTCAAAACAGTGGTGACACCCGGGAGTCACTTCCACACGAATCCAGGTAGCGAAAGGGCAAGTCAATAAAAGTTTGACATGTCCTTTCGCTACACCTTAGAGCGCGAGAAGTCATTTTATGATTTCCCATCACGAAAAAAGGCAATACACCTTAACTCTTTTCATATGTAACCTATAACTATATAAGCTATATCCGTTCCGTTCACTACTACGGTTAGCTGTTAAAAAATATTGCGGCACTTTTGTGTCTCACGAATATTGCAATTTTGTTCCGTTCAAATTTAGCGTAAGTTCGCGGGTGCGTAAACGTCACGGCGTACAACTATCTCGGGCACTTTACCCGAGTAATGAACTTTTTACGTCGAAAGAATAGTAATATATTCTTCGGCTGTCTTTGAAATTTCCTGCCGTAGTCTATTTTTCCTGATTGGTACAATCTAGGAGTCTTGAAGTCAAGAGTGAACTAGTTACTTCTAGGCGAGCGTGCTCCATCGTCGACTACATCATTACTTACCATCAGGTGACATAGTGGTCTAGAGCAAGCCTATCAATAATAAAAAATACAAATATTTTTTTTGCTTTTTTTAGGAAATTACTCGTCATTGCATTGTCTTATTGTGAATTACATGACAGCAAACATGGCTAATGCGCAGTTGACATGTTTTCCTATATATAATTTTTGGTTTTAGGACATGCGGCGTTTCCTCACGATTTTTTTCTTCACCGTTTTGAGAGCAGTGGTGATGAAATAATTTTACAAAAAGTAATGCACCCGGTTGGGTTTGAACCTATGACCTACAACTCATAAGTCGGTAAGTCCTAAGTGTTTTCCTATCGTGACTTAATATTCTCTTACAAAATTCGTCCAACTTAACCCAAGACCAGAAATCTACTGCTTAGCAATTTAGTAGTATGAATATTGACAATCTCCACATGGATGTCAGATGCATTGATAGGACCCTTCTTATTACTACTGAGTCAATCGATGAAAAAGTAAACCTGCTTACGGATACACTAGTACAGCTTTAAGACGTTCTTGCTCCTATCCTTGCAGTAAAGCTTAAACACGTCCCAGCGCCTTGGCTTACAGATGACGTAAGGGCTGTCATGCACAAGATGGCAGTATGTAAAACCAAATTTAAATACCGGCCCACATCATCGAACCGTGAGCTTTTCGCCAAAGCTTGCAATCGCAGCAATAGGGTGTGTAGGGATGCACTACGCCACGATGTTCATGATTTTGATTAAAATAGTGATCCAGCTAAAGTCTGGAAATTTCTTAAATTTATGAGAGTTGAAAAATCACTCCAAGAATCATCTTAATCAACGCTTCTTCTCCATCCTGCTCTTCCAGCTTTGTGCATTTCTGCGTAAGAATAGTCTTCTGAATTGGAAAGGATCCGGATTTCGTCCTGGTCATAGCACCACTACAGCTCTAGAAAAACCTTTCTGATGACATACGGCTAGGTAAGGATAGCGGAAATATGACGGTTTTCTGCTTGCAGCATTGAAAGCGTTGCTAAAATCTATTTAGCAACGCTTTCAATGCCGTCGATTTCGATGTCCTGCTCAACATACTTCGCTCTCCTAACATATCTCCAACGGCGATTAATTGGTTTCGTAGTTACCTGTATGGCCACCGGCAACGATATTACATAGTGGAGTCCTGTTCTTCTTGGTGTTATACTTTTTCTGTCGGTGTACCTCAGTTCGGCGTATCTCTTTTACTTTTCGCAATATTCATTAATTCCATATCTAAAAATATACCTTCTACCACCTTTACGTTTTACGCTTCAATTCGCGAATGGAGTGAGGTAAATGGTTTGCGAGTTAATCCGGTAAAGACCCAGCTCTAGGTTGTTGCCTAAGGTAAACTGGTCGCAGCTTCATCAGGTTATTTTCAATGGCAGTGCTATCCCATTCAATGAGAATGTTAAGAACCACGGGGTTTGGATGGAAAAACTTCTTTCTTGGAGTCCTCAATTACAAGCAAAATAGTCACTTCTGCCAAGTTCATAAGACGGTTACATAACTTTCTGCCAACTGCCACTAAAGTTGCGCTTGCACAGTCTCTTTTATTTCCCATCCTTGACTACGTTGATGTCAGTTATCTCGAGTTAGTTATCTCGTTGTTGTCGATCTCACTGAGGCACCAATAAATAAACTTAAGTGACTTCAAAATGTTTGCATACGATTTATATTTAGCTTGCGCAAGTATGATCACATATATATCCGATTTTCGTACGAAACTCAAATGTCTTCGCCGGAACGTCTACATCTTGTCTCTACTCTACAGTTTTCTGTTCAATCCTAAAACCACTGATTATCTTAAAGAACGTTTCAAGTTCCTTCAAATCATGACACATACTAGATATCTTAGGTCATCGGAAAACTTGAGGCTAGAGATGCCTAGCCACTTCACCGATTTTTATGACAAGTCATTCACAGTCATGCAGTGCGGCTGTGAAATGCTTTGTCCGTGTCGGTAAGAAAAGCCCAAACTTTAACAACTTTTAAAAATATGGTTATGGATCACTACCTCTTCTCTTAAACGTCATTTTTTCTCTGTGATTTCAATTGTCAGTATTTTGTAACCGAGTTTTTTTTATTAATAATTGCTATATCATTGATAAAAAAATAAAAAGCTATGTGCGAAAGCTGCTACATACCTACTATGTTCAGTAAGTTAAAACAAAAACAAGAAGAGAAAGATGTTGTAATTCAAAGAAAAACAACAGTATTTATATGTGATCTCGGATTTTTAAGTTAGTATGACAATATAATTTTGATCATTGTTGACTGACTATTTGATATATTTTACGATATGATGAAACTTTTTCTTACGTTTATAGACAGTAAAAGATTAGCCGTAAACATAAGAAAAAGTATCGCGAATTCAAGGATAGCGAAACTTAAAAAAAAAAATTCAGTCGTTAAGAAATTTGGAAAAATTAAAAATCTTTACACTTAAAACTAAGTTCTAAGAAGAAATATTTTCTCTACTGTGCTTAACAGTGGTACAATACGTTCAAAAGCGGTCGAGTTGATGTGATGAAAGAATTGCCTCGGTTTAGTAGGCCATCAACGTCTTGAATTGTAGTTAACATCACAAAAGTGAAGGAAATAGTGTCTGAAAATCCTCTTTCAACTTTGAGAAAGATAGCTGCTGAACTTTCTGAGTCTCACTAGTTACTCGATTCGTATCGCTTGAAACAATCACTTGCGTGTGAAACATGTCGCCGCCAAAACAACAGAATTTTCTTTAAAAACTCAATCGCATAAGAGCCACTGAGTGCGAGCCGATTATTCATTGGTAAAAGTGTATCATTTCAGAAAAAGTATACTTTGAAGGCGATAAAATAAATTGGGAAGAATAATATTTTGTGTATTATTGGCCTTTTCTCGTAACTTTATTGACAGAGTAGTATAATGTAGTATAGCAATAAATAAATCTTTACTCGTTATTGTATTGTATCAGTTATTATAGCAAGCCCGTATTGTCCTTCTGCTAGGCAAAGGCCTCCCTCCACTCTTTCCAACGATCACAGTTCCGTGCTCATATTCCAATTCTTAAGGAAGACATCCAGGTCGTACCGCCATCTCCTTCGTAGTCTGCCGTGGCACCGCGTCGCTGTATCGGGGCATCAATTCGTGTTTTACGAATTCGTTAGATATGCGGCAGATATGTTCTGTCCAGTCCCATTTAAGTTGGGCAACCTTTTGAGCCAGATCAACGATTTGTGTATTGGAACACAGTGTAGTGTTTTGAACGTGGTCTGTTAATTTAACAAAATAGTGGTTAGAGTAGTATATTAATTAAAACATATTTGCTGCGCTACGTTGGAAAACCTTGAGTATGGATTTTTGGATGTCAGTCAAAGACCAAGCCTGTGCACCATAGGTCAAAATGAGGAGAATACACATGTCCATCAGCTTACGCTTTAGCGAAACGGGCAAAGTGCCCTTTAATAGTTCTTTCATGGACCAGCAGCTCTTCCTGGCTTTTTCTGTTCGGTTCGATATTTTTTTGTCTTGCCTTGCCCGGAAAGAGACTACTTGGCCCAAGTAGATATATTCTTAGACTTATTATACGAGTATATTCTCCCCGTCTACGTATATGTACCTTTTGAAGCGGTTAGGAATATAGTTTGTAAACAACTATTGTACGATTGTCGTAGATACAAAAAAATATTTAAGTATCAAAACGTTTTTTTCCAACTATGTCAGTAATACCACATTCGATATTTTTTTATTTGACCTCACTTTCTCAGGTCGCGCTTTCATTACAAACCGGTGATTTCTGATTTAAGCATTTGAAGTTGAGTATTGCTCAAACTTTATTTTAGCCTGAAAATCTGTCATAATTTGGCATTTAAATGGTGTTAGAGAAGTGCTTAACTCGAAATACTCAATTCAGGAACCCGCCGAAAGACTCTAACTGTGTATCTTTTCTCCTTTCTCTGTCAAAACACTCCAAAGGTTGTCTGTAAAAAATACGTAGGTCTTGTCGCTTTTAGCGATAAAACCGCCTATTGTGATACCCTATAAATTTTAAGCTCCTACTGTAATTATATTTATGGTGTACAATAATAAAGAGTATTATCCATCTATCTACCGTACAAAATGGTCTAGTATTTTGAGGTTTACGTTTATAAACTTTTATTTAACTAGCTTTTAATATGTTTGTTTAAGCCAAATCTTGCAAATTAATTTTAAAACAACGTAACGGAGCTGAAATGAAGTCATATTTATTTATTATTTATTCATACTTCATGCACATAAAGGTACAGAGGCGGACTTAATGCCTCGGGCATTTTCTACCAGTCAACCTTTGGGTGATGCAGAGAAGAATAGTGGTAGGTGCAATAAAAGAGAGAGAAGAAAAGAGAAAAAAAAGGTCAATATAAAAAAGATATACAAATGAATCACAGATGCAATACAATATAGGTAAATATAATATATACATAATTTAATGAACTAAATAGATATAAAAAAAAATTGGTCCAAATCGACAAACAGAGAAACATTAACGCTGTGATGATACATACATACATATTTAGTGTGTATAATAGGCGCCTTATCAAATATCAAGCGTGCAAGCGAAAACGAGGGATGAAGTTATATACCCTATGTAGCTCCATCCTTTTAGCGGTTCAGTTTAGGTCGTCAAACGGATCGCGTTAAGAGCTCGTGGTAGGGCCTCAGTTAGGACAATACATGTTTAGATCTGTGGCGTCATTTTAAACCCAATATGGTGCTCTCTAAAGTGGGGGATTAAATTAAATTAAGGGTATCTGTTAAAAGGGTTTGTTGAAAAATAATACTACTTACCTACGTCACAATAAATAAAATACTGAGGACAACCTTTTTAACTGACTTCATAAAGGAGAAGGTTCTATATGTGGCTGTGTACTTTTTTAAATGTATATTCACCGATATCTCGGTCAATTGTTGACCGATACTTATTGAAATTTTTTTTTTTCTTTAAATTATGCTTCCAAGTTGGTCGCAAAGAAATATTGTTATGATTTGATCATGAACTTCGAAGATATGGAACAGAACTCCTCATAGGATCACAGCAGGACTGTCGTAGCAAGCAAAATTGCTTTGTTTATACGTGTAGTCGACTAAAAGAAGAAAGGGAGGGAATATATCGAACTGATCTGATAATAATAAAAAAAAATTGTTTATTTGCACCTTTAAGTTAACAAGATTTACAAATTACAGTAAATTAGGTCGAAAGGTTAATTAATTGCGATTTAAGTGTTACAGCTGATAGCTAAGCTAAGATATCTTGATATCTTGTATATATAGGTATCAGCGCCCACCCTCATAATCCACTGTTCGATCCAGCTCGTCCCTTGCTCCTCCCCCCCAGCGACGCCCTAAGCCGAGGCCCGTACCCCACAGGGGGTGTCCTTAGCGTGTAATCGCTTAGTTTTAAGTAAGCCCTGGCTGGAGGCTTTGATTTTCTAATCGAGGCCGCCACAGGCAAGACCGGTTAAGCAGCCGACAACCTCCTAGGTTGACCTGCGAGAGGCCACACACAAAAAAAAAACCCTCATAATCACTAGTAGAGATTTAAATATTCTCATAATCACAACCATTCACAAAGTCTTGAGCATCGACGCCGAGTTGCTAGCCTGTCGGTTTTCTACCGGTTGCATTTCGGGGAGTGTGCGTCGGAATTGCATAACCTAATTCCGCCTAACCCGTTCCATCATCGGATCACCAGGCGTACGGCAATGCACCACCGGGATATGGTGGACATCCCACCTATACGCACAAAACGTTTTAGGAACACATTCATTGTGCGTACAGCTAAGGAGTGGAATTCCTTGCCGGAATCTGAGTTTCCTTATGGCTACAACCCGGGAATTTTTAAGTCAAGAGTGAATAGTTTACTTCTATGTAAGCGCGTTCCATCGTCGACCGCATCGTCGCTTTCCATCAGGTGAGATAGCGGTCAAGCGCGAACCTATCAAGAATTAAAAAAAAACCAAATGATGCAAAAATTAGGACTAAAAAAGTAAGCAGATAACGGCATGAATGGCATGTGTGTGGTGTGTGATGTGTGATGTGTATTTATGTGGGTAACTTCTTCACGCTGGAGTGGTTGAACAGATTTGGATGAACACTAGCACGGGGAAAGGCCATGTTCCGGAGTAGCATATAGGACACTTTGTACCTCGGCTAGTATGTTCCGGAGATAATGAAGCCGGAAGGTAGGCAACGGAACTCTGTAATAAATTAATGTAATCTAACCATATTTGGAATGATCAGAATTGTCATGAGATGCATTCTGGCTATTGGTATTTAAGTTTGGCTGAGGGGTACTTGTTGTGGCGGTACCATAACTAAAAAGTGTAAAATAAAAAACTTTTAACAATAATAAATAAAACCGACTTCAATGTAAAAAAAAAACACTAAAAATTGCAAAATAACTTTAATTTCGGAAGTCGGTGTTAAATAACGAAGATACAAAACTATTATAGAAACACTGACTTCCGAAATTAAAGTTATTTTGTAATTTTAAGTGTTTTTTTTTTACAATGAAATCGGTTTTTTTTTTTTATATTTGCTTGCATATTGTTTAGAAACCGCGAAAAGGTACTTAGTATTTTGTATTTTTTTTTTAATTTCATATTAATGCAAAACTTCATTGAAATATCTCAAAATATAAAAGTCAGGTTTAATGAACGATTACTTGTAGAACTTTTACGTTTCGTCACTTTATTGCAAGTAGCCCTAAGTAACAAGATTACATGAAAATCCTCGCAAATTTTGTGAGGTAAAATTTCGCTAAGTACGTTTGTGCGTTCGTTATAACCGAAAAGTAACTCAATACCTAGCTATCTACAAGAATCACTGTGGCGTAGACTTCCTATTACTTCAAGATTAATCGCAACTTTCCCAATTCTTCTGTAACTGTATTAAGTTGTTCAGTGAGGCGATAAATTACATCTCAGACACCCCTTTTACCCAGTGCTAGTTGCACTTTAGGTTTAAACAAGGCAATTTGATTCTTATTGCCTTTTCCAAGGAAAATAATAAATAAACAGGATCTTGTAATCGAAACTAAGAGAAATGTTATTCTCTCTGAAGGGAACAGCTTTTCCGGGCGTTACACTCGAGTGACACTGTAGGTACTTATTGTGACTCATCTGTTTTTGTTCCGTGCCTACGTCAGCTGTCCCTTCAATCAATCAATCGATTTGTCCAATTGCAATTCACGGCTGGAAGTCACTCAAAGTCAAAGGTCCAGAGCGTAGCATTGTGAATGCATTAAATTCTGTTTTAATTGACATTTGTAATCACTTGCTTTATTTTTATTTTTTATATTATACGCCTAGGAATCCGTAATTGCGTCGCGAGGTTGTTATAAATCTTTGAACGTTTCAACTTTTCTCTACCATAATTTGCATGTTAGTAAAAACCCTATGAAAACCATTTTAATAGTTTTTGGGTTTATCACGAACAGCAAGACGCAGTTGAGAACTTTGTTTCTTTTTTTTCTTATGAACGATGATACTTTGGAGAATTTCCACACGATTTTACTTCAAAATAAAGCTCTTATATCAACCAAAGCCAGTACTTAGTGTAGAGATCCTTTAAATCCATGACTAAAACAAAATGCTTTTGTCTCCAACTAACAACGAATATCGATTTTCCTTCGGCTAATCTATTTTCCAGAAACAAATTGAGTTTTATTTTATTACGATATATTTCTTACGCCTGTTCAATGAAACTCGAGGGCTAATTTATTAGGTTTCTTTTTTCAATAAGTAAGTATGTTAATGTTTGGTGATCTTATTTGTTTTCGAGCCTGAAAATTTACGTTACGTATTTTATTTAATAAGTGGGGCGCAGTGGTGGGTCCACGCACGTGGACGTGGCGTGGGACGCCATAACTATGGCAGTAAGTCCCCTCTTTGAGGAGTGGCTGCAAAGAGAACACGGCGTCCTTACCTTCCGCATGACGCAGGTCCCCACCGGATTCGTGCGGAAGAAACTTCCGGGTGTCCTCGTGGGGGCGCTCGGCGGCAACGATCTATCGCGCCGGGTCTTGGTACAGGCCATTGTCCGGAGCAAGGAGAAGTGGCAGGCGGGAGCCTCCTTCTGCGAAGCAGTGATACTTGATAGCAAAGGAGGCGGCCGCACGCGTGAGACAATGGCCCTCGCGCCCCAGTTGCCGGGATTCCGATCCCGATTTCCGGCCACTGTAGGTGCGGGCTTGCAACAACCGTAGGGGCCCAGTAGTCGAGCCTACTGGGGCCATGAGTGATGCGAAAAAGATCCCGGGGGCCTGGAACAATGGCAAAGAAGGAACAGGAGTGGGTTTTTTGTCTTAAATTTCAGGTCGCGGATTCAAACCCAAGCAGGCGCATTACTTTGTGTAATTTATTTTATTACCACTGCTCTCAAAAAAGCGAAGAAAAACATCGTTAGGAAACCAGCCATGTTTTAGAACCAAAAATTCGAAAACATGGGACATCCTCCAATCTGCACGTGTGGTGGATTACGGTTAGGACCCATTCCCTTTCCTAGAGAGGAGGCCTGAGTTCCAGCAGTGGGAACATTATAAAGCCGATTATAGATGGTCACGTGTATCACAGCTTCAGTAGCATGTTTAGATCCTCAGAAATGCAGATCAAAACATAATAAAATATTGTACTGAAAGACAATTTATTTATTTATGCATTATTCAATTCTATTTATGGACCATTACTGGGAATCATTATAATAGCTAATGGTACGGTGTTCAAACAATAAACAATATTCTCACCTCTGTGAACCGTTTAATAGCATCTACGTTTTAATTTCAGTATCAAAGATCAAATGCTTTTACATGATGAAACAAACACTTGTTGATTAATATTAATTAGACGCTGTTTGATCTTATTTATTTATTTATATATATATATATATATATATATACTTTATTGTACACCAAGATAATAAATGAGCAGCATTTGAGCCTTATAATTAAAAACATCACAGTCAGATCGAGTCGCAGGCAGATTCATCGTTTTGAACTGGGTGAAATAGGAGGAACGTCTTAAAGCACAAGTGTAGGAAAAAATCTAACCACTGTAAATTTGCAGTTACGTCACAAAAAAAAACTTTTTTTTGATACGGAAAAATTTTCTTAACTCAATTCGGGAATTGAACTATTTTTTATTCTTGAACTATAAAATATGTACCTATAAATTTGTACGGAACCCTCGGTGGGTACCAAAATGTAAAGTATAAGGGCGACAAATGTCATGTTCGGCCAACAAATGTAATGTATGGGGGAAAAATGGGTGTGTGTGAAATTTGAGGGTCGATGATGTACCAAATAGTAATAATAAATTAGTAGATAATTTGGGCGCCAGGTACATCAGCCAAAAATACTCGAATCCGCTACAATTGGGAGAGATTGGGCCTCGGTTGGTCCGACCACGTATACTTTTCAATAATCTTTCGTAACGTTTATCCAGGGATATTTTTTTTTTTCAAAAAAAACATATATGACGCTATTGGATGAATTTCAGCATTGTCCTTCCCCTTTTGCTCCTGTATCCTTTTTTGATGAGTAAGAAATGTTTTTGGTTTTTTTTTTTTTTTATTATTCGGTATACTATCGAACAATACCTTTGGGCTTGTATCCCAGCTGCGACCCCGATTTCCAACATAAAAATCGCTCCGACCGTATTGAGCCGAAATTCATGAAAATCTTATTAAAATAGTACATTGCATAAAAAACATTGCATAAAAACTTGGGCCGACAAATTTGATATTTGAACCATTCTGACAAATCTGTTGGAAAATTATGGTCCTCGTATTTGCACACTCAAGGTCATCCAGCGCCTGGCGTACCTAAACCCTAAGTCGTTCTTTTTCATTTAAATGTGTATGCATTTCATAAGTTTCCTATAGAATAAGCATAGTAACTACTTGTTATGTAAGTACTTGTAAATCATACACAGCATTGCCATATGCCATGCCAAGGTAACTCACGGAGGGAACGCCAAAGTGTCACTAAAACTGTGGTTGCTGAAAATCAGCATCGTAGATTGCTGGATTTCCCCAGCGTCACGGTATGAGCTGAGCAACAACCTATTTTTGCCTGGATGCGACGCACAACTTGGATTTATATATTGTATTTGTTTTTCTTATATTATTGTTTATATTTACATGGTAGGTTAGTCTCTGTCGGTCCCGGCCACGTGCAATAGACAATAGACATAGACAACCACAGACTAAACTATAGACATCGGACAAATGTGTTTTGTCTACTGTCTATGGTGCAGCACAGTTATGCCCGGTTTATACATGGTCCGACAGATTGATGTATTTTATTGTGTGTCTATTTGGGCAAAATAAACATGTTTTCTTTCTTTCTTTCTATACCAATTACTTTCTACCCACAGTATTGAAAACCTAATATATTTATTTATGTATTAATTTTGTGTTCATAGGTCCATTCTAATTCCAATTCTAATTTCAATCAAAAACATTCATACTAATTTAGAAAAAGGTTCTATTTAATTTCATACAAACAAAGTATAGAAATAATTTACGTGGCTCGTAAACTCATTAAATCTCTATTTCAAGCTTTGTTTCGTGAAATAATATTTTTTTTGTGTAAAGTTCAAACTACGAACTATAAAAACTATTTGAACTTAATCTAACTACGTATTATATACATACAGGGCCAACTCTAACCACCTAAGCACCGCGCGCCTCAAGGAGATGTCAGCAAATCGTAGGGGCCCAGCAGGGTCGAAGCCTACTGGGGCCACGGGTAGTGTGATAGCGAAACCCGGGGCCCTGGGACGAAGGCAACGAAGGCTGTTCCTGGTGTGAGTGGGTTTTTAGTCAGTAAAAAAAGTAAAAGTCTGACACTATCTCCCGTTCCGCCCAAGAGCGGGGATGTCATAAGACGATTTTCCAACCCATTAAAAAAAAAAACCACCTAAGCACCTGAGTGAATGATTCCTTTCATATATCTAACTAATAAACGTTTAAGTTTGTAAAGTATGTTAAAATGTATGGATGGATGTTTGTTAGATACTCTTCCACGCAAAAACTACTGAACTGATTTTGATGAAACTGTACAGTAACATAGCAGGTTGCTAGCTTGATTATATAATATTTATACACACTCACATCAGTGGCGAAGGGTGGATATTTTCAAAAGAGAAGTATAAAAAGTTCACTCACCGAAGGCTTCCCGCTTTATGATGCAACAAATAGATCCAATCTGTCCCTACGTTTTAATTAATTGTCATAAGGAGTGCACGACGACGATAATAGAAGGCACATTATTTTTTTTCAAAACTTATTTTTGAAAAGGAAATTTTGTTGTAATACAAATAATCTATTAAACATTATTTCTATAAACCTATGAATTAATACTATTATACTAAATGACGATGGCGTCGGTGGCCCAACACATACAATCAAGACAATTCATGCAGTTCACCACACTTTAACGCTAAAAAATAATACGAAAAGAAAACAATATCAAAAAAGAAGATTCGTGCCAGATACGCACTGTCCGCCATGTTAATTTTATCGTATAATAAATCTTGTCAAATAAAATCTATTACTCGCCAGTGAGAGTTTTATGCAGCTAAATTAATTCTTATTTTGAACCATAACAATTACACCATGAATTAACTTGTCTTTCTTTCTAGCACCTGTGCAATGTTGGTGCTCTAACTCAGTCTAACTCTATTGAAAGGTGGCAGGCACCGAGTTATTTTGGCACAATATCCTGCGTGCTAAAACGAGACGGAGCGATAAGATTTAGTTCATAAGAATGTAAGAGATGGATGCACAGTATGAGATATTGTTGTATGAAGAAGTAAATCGATATAATCTCGGCTCATGATTTTACCATTGCTAATTGAATGTTGTAGACATTTTGACAATTCGAAGTAAGTCATTAGAACGAACTAAAAATGTTGTTGCCCTGAAAATTATATTTTTTGTAAAGGAAGCCGATGGAAATCTTGTTATGTGGACCCTTCGCCACTGCTCCACATCACTGTCATTCGGAAACGTGCCTAAACGATTTATGTTATATACAAACTTATTCCAGTAGAACTTACCCTCGCAATAAAAAATGTCCAATGTCCTGTGTTAAGTTGCCAGTTCTATAAAAAAAAGTATTCTATGTCCTGTGCCAAGTTTCCACTTCTATAAAAAAAGTATCCTATGTCCTGTGCTAATTTTTCACTTCTATAAAAAAAGTATCCTATGTCCTGTGCTAAGTTTCCACTTCTATAAAAAAATATCCTATGTCCTGTGCTAAGTTTCCACTTCTATAAAAAAATATCCTATGTCCTGCACTAAGTTTCTCTTCTATAAAATGACTAGCTGCTGCCAGCGACTTCGCTCATGTGATAGTAAAAAATTGTCCCAAGGGATCATATTCCTGGGGTAAAAAGCATCATATGTGCTATTTCAGTACATACTCTAACCTTGTACCAAGTTCCATTAAAATCCGTGTAGCCTTTGAGTGTGAAGGAGTACCTAACAAACATACACATACATACTAAAATAGCAAATTTTTACTTCTATAATATTGGTGTAATGTCTCGCTCACTATACTTGTATCAACATGCCCCAATTGTACAATGAACAAAGAACTTTGAAACCTCAATTATGTAGACCATTGTTATTTTAATATTATTCAACCGTCAAAAACAACTACGTTGTTCCAGCTTTGTGTAGTTTTACGGGACGCAATTCTTTAGTATATTACTTACTTATAATTTGGCGAATTTCTTGCTCATATTATACAATATACTCGATCGAGGTGCTCATGGCTAAACAATAAGGCCCTTACCTCACTGGGACGCCATGGCAGCGCTGCCAGTTTGCGCAACCAAGAAAATACGTAAAGCTCTGCGGTGTGTACCTCACTTTGCCACTGTGGGCCACGCAGCCAATCCATACCTACATTTTTGGCGTCTTGGTGTTACCAGTAACCAGGTGTTACGCTGCTTTGGCGCCCAGTGAGGCACAGCCCTAACAGAAGCAGAATTGATCTTCAGGGAGTTGCAGGATGACTCCTGGCCACTGTAGGTGCGGGCTTGCGGACGGCAAGCAATGGGCAGCTCGTCGTCCGTTGCTGACCAGGCCCGGGTTGACGACGATGGAGCGACAGATTGAAATCGGAACACTCCGTCGACCCTACTCAAACTTTTTTTAATCGATTCTTCATAATTTATGGAATTTGAAATAAAAATACATTTTTTTTAAAATTATTATTGATAGACGTTTGACCACTATCTCACCTGATGGTAAGCAATGATGTGGCCGACGATGGAGCACGCTTGCCTAGAAGTACTATTATAGGCTACCCATATGGTTGGATATAATATTTGAGGAGTTCCCTCAATTCCTCATAGATCCAAACATCAGAGCTGGATTCTGAAAAAAAGCACCTATTGGAAAGCATATCCTCTAAGAAGAAAAATAACGTGCAAATCGGGCCATAAACGACGGAGTTCTGAGGTAACACACATAAAAAAAAATACAACCGAATTGATAACCTCCTCCTTTTTTGAAGTCGGTTAAAAATAAAGTAACATATAATTGTTTTGTTGAACGTAGACAATTACAGAAACACAAAGACTTAAACCTTTCCATCCAATTAAACTTCGAATTGACCTTGCTTTTGCCCTTAACTTCCCGTTTTTCGTAAATTAAAATGTAAATAGATTTTCTAAAACCATTAAAAATAAAACTGTAGAAAACATTGTATTTTTTAAAAGTTTGATTAAATTACTTTTAGCAATAGAAATAAAGATTAGGGACAATAAATAATGCCTATTTAACACACATTAAACGGTAGGTGTGTGTGAGTAATCAACATGAACAATTTAGTAAAAAAATATTCCATTTTTAACCGACTTCTAAAAAAGGAGGAGGTTCTCAATTCGGTTGTTTGTATTTTTTTTTTATGTTTGTTCGCGCATAACTTCGTTGCTTGCCAACCGATTTGAAAAATCCTTTGTTTGTTGGAATGGGTATATTTCCCCAATGGTCCCATAGTCACCAAGTTGGGATCTGATGATGGAATCTTGGCGAATCGAGGGAACTTCATAATAACACAATGTAACCTAGCAGTGTTTGGGTTAATTGGAATTATCATGAGAAATAGGCACTCTGTTTATAAGTGTATCGCAACTAAAAAGTGTGAAATAAAAAACTTTTTACAAAAAAAGAATAACTGACTTCACTAAAAAAAAAATACTAAAAGGACCAAAATAACTTTAATTACGAAAGTCGGTGTTAAATAAGATAAAAATAATACCGAGAAACACCGACTTCCGAAATTAAAGTTATTTTGATCCTTTTAGTATTTTTTTTTTAGTGAAGTCGGTTATTCTTTTTTTGTAAAAAAGTTTTTTTATATGTACATAAGAACACATACAAACAAAAAAATATGTTAAAATTTTTATCATTTAAACAAGATTTCAAGGTTTTAAACAAGGTCCAAAAGGAGGTAGCCCATTTTGAGTTTCTACCACAGTCGGGTAAAACGACTTCACTACGAAATATACTAAAACGTTCAAAATAACTTCAGTTTCGGAAGTCGATGTAAAATAATGAACAAATAAAGCCAGAAACTTCAAAGTAGGTTGTTTTTTGTAAAAAGTTTTTTTTATAACGTAAGCGTCATATATAAAACTTAAAAAAATCAACCATCTCATGACAATAATTTCAGTTAACCCAAACACTTCTAGGATACATTTTATTATGAAGTTTTCGTACCTCCATTCCACTTTCCGGGTCTTATCAGATCAGTTCCATGATACCATATAGCCAAAGTGCATCTCATGACAATTCTAATCAGAACAAATACGACTAGAATACATTGACTAATTACAGAATTCCAGTACCAGCCTTCCGGTTTCATCATCATCATCATCAGATTAGATCGTTGGTATTATTTTCAACATAACTATTCAGAACCATTTATTTACTTGTTTTCTCATAGTTGCTTAACATCTTCATTGTAATATCCTTGTGAATGTGAAGTTCCGTTAGCCATTTCTGGTCTTTTTCATCATTTCCACTTCATCAAATAATATTTTTTGACTGATCTACATTCAAAGTTTGATTTCTCGATAAAAATACCAAAATCACTTCATAGTAGCCTATATTGGAAGAGATCCCTTAACTCCTCTTGGATCCCATCATCAGAACTGAATTTTGAAAAAAAAAATACAAAAAAAACCGACTTCAGTAAAAAAAAGACTAACAGGATCAAAATAACTTTAATTTCGGAAGTCGGTGTTTTTCGGTTTTGTTTGTTTTTTATTTAACACCGACTTCCAAAATTAAAGTTATTTTGATCCTTCTAGCGTTTTTTTTAGTGAAGACGGTTAAGTTTTTTTGTAAAAAGTTTTTATTTCACACTTTTTACTAGCGATACACTTATAAACATAGTGCCTATTTCTCATGACATTCCAATTAACCCAAACACTGCTAGGTTACATTGTTTTATTATGAAATTCTTGTGTCTACCTTCCACCTTCCGGCTCCATTATCGGATCAGTTCGATAGTACCTTATAGCCAAAGTGCACCACATGAACATTCTAATAAGCCCAAACATGGCTAGGATACTTTGATTAATTACTGAGTTCCTGTGCCTACCTTCCGGCTCCATCATCGGATCAGTTCGATAGTACCATATAGCCAAAGTGCATCTCATGACAATTCTAATAAGTCCAAACACGGCTAGGTTACATTGATTAATTACGTAATCATTATCAATTATCATCAGATCACTTCGATGATACCATTTTCAGCGTAGCTATTCAGAACCATTCATTTATTTGTATTGTCATCTATCTTCATTGTGATGTCTATGTGAATATAAAGTTCCGTTGACCATTTCTGGTCTTCTTTATCAGTTCCACTTCATCAAATGTTACTTTCTGACTGTAAATGCTTAAGTTCTCTAAAGTTCTAAAAATATCAAAATCACTACACAACCATGTAGCGATTTTGATATTTTTAGAACTTTAGAGAACCTTTAATATTTGAGGAGTTCCCTCGATTTCTCATGGATCCCACATGATCATCAGAACTGGATTTAAAAAAAAAATGAGAACAATCTGAAAGCATGCCCTATAAGTGGAAAAAAAAATTGCAATTTGGTGCATAAACGACTGACTTCTGAAGTAACAATCATAAAAAAATACAACCGAATTGCGAGCCTCTTTTTTTTTGAAGTCGAGTGATAACAAACACAGTACAGTTAAGCGTTAGCTCAGACTACGTGTAAGTATCTACCATCATATTTAATTGCAGGCATAAATACGCCTTTATCTAGTTTTAAAGTTAGACAATACTGTCCACTTTACTTTTCTGTTTACCTTAATTAGACAAACATTTATACTCGTATATCTAATACGTATTCTGATAAAGTTTAGGATTTCCATTCTACTCGTCTCCCATTTGTGAAAACCAAATCGTGAATCGTTTCAAAGCATTCCTCAATTTAGTAAGGAGATAGTGGGTCAGAGACAGATAAGTATGGTACCGCTTGACTACTTTTCTAATACCTTTTATATTCAAACAAAACAAAGGGAAACGTTGTTTACGTTTCCCTTTGATAAGAAGTTCGATTGATTGTTTCAATCGATTTAATATATTTGTGGCGCACGCTTGGCGGGATGTAACAGGCATGTAGGCGAGGCTCACAGGGTGGCTAGGTTAAGGTTTAACGAGTGTCTGTGTAGTAGAAACAAGCCCGGTTGTGTTTGAGAAGATGTGTGAGAGTAGGAAAGTCTTCAAGTCTCGGTTAAAGTAGTGCCAGAATAACCAGGATAAGATTATGACGAACGCCCTTGCTGAGCATTACTCAAAAGGAGACTTCCGTGGCTTCTAGCGGAATACGAGAAAAATGAACTCTCTCCCTGGTCTTCCTGGCGAAGGTATTTGACGGTTTGCTTAACGCACAGTTAAATAGACAGGTTTTGCTTCGCAGTAACCAGTTTGAGTTTCGACCTAAACTGTCCACAGAGAGTGCAATACTGTATATAAAGCATACCATCAAGTATTACACGACGAGAAAGACTCCAGTATACGCGTGCTTCCTCGATTTATCCAAGGCGTTTGACCATGTGTCGTATGATATCTTATGGGAAAAGTGGGAGAGAACGAGATTACCTCGGGAACTTATTAGCATACTCCGATATTGGTACGGGCACCAGGTCAACAGTGTCAGATGGGCGGGGGCAATGTCGGATTCTTATAAAATCGAGTGTGGCGTAAGATAGGGCAGCCTGACCTGCTCCACATTGTTTAACCTATACATGAACGAGCTGATCGTCTCGCTCAGCAGTCAGCTTGTCGGATGCTTTGTGGATGGGGTGTGTTAACAATTTCGACGACATGGTGCTGCTGAGCGAGTCGATCTGCGGATTGAGGAGGCTACTCAACGCATGTGATTACGTGCGTGGTCATGGGTTAAATTATAAAAAAAATTACGTAAATTAGTATTACAAAAAAAAAAATAACCCACCAAATTATTTTCAAAAATTTAATTAAATTTTATAACAAAATTGTACATCAATAATACATAATATTTTATAATATACACTGAAAAAATATTTTACTTAAAATTTTAACAATCAGAAATACATAATATTTGATAAGGTATACTGAAGTTATATATAAGGTGCTAAAAAAACAACTTTAAGAATTTCGAGGGGACATTGTACTCCTCATTATGAACAACTTTTACTATGGGAACAAACCGACAAATCGCGAAAAAAAAATCAGCTGTTCCCTACGTTTATGTTCGCATTACTTGTCAAAATGTATGGAGCAGCTGATTTTATTTTGCGTTTTCAGGTTTGGTCCCAAAGTAAAAGTTTTTTATAATGAGAAGTACAATGTCCCCTCGAAATTCTTAAAGTTAATTTTTTATCACCTTATATATACACCATAACAATAGTACAATTGGGCATGCCATAATTATGGTGGTAAGTCCCCTTTTTGAGGAGTGGCTGGAAAGACCTCACGGCGTCCTCACCTTCCGCATGATGCAGGTTCAAACCGAACATGGTCAGTTCGGGAAGTTCCTGCACATGATTCGTGCGAAAGTAACGCCCGGGTGGCACCACTGTTTGGACCGCCCGGAGAACACGGTGGAATACACGGTAGAGGTGTGCCCTGCCTGGGCAGAGCGCCGCCGTGCCCCACGAGGACATCTCCTAAATGCCGACCCATCGGCGACAAAGATCTCTCACGCCGGGCCTTGGTACAGGCTATGGTCCGAAGCAAGGAGTAGTAGCAGGCAGTCGCCTCCTTCTGCGAAGCAGTAATGCAAGCAAGCAAGGAGGAGGCCGCACGTGCACGCGCGAGGGCGCGACCCTCACGCTCCAGCCGTCGGGATCCCGATCCCGATTTCCGGCCACTATAGGCGAAGGTTTGCGGACAGCGAGCAATGGGTAGCTCGCCGTCCGATCGACCAGGAAACCGTCCGGACTGAGCCCAAGTCGTAAATAAATTCTCGACAGCGTGTATTGTTCCGCGCGTGCCTCAAGGAGATGTCAGCAAACCTAGGAGCCCAGCAGGGCCGAAGCCTACTGGGGCCAAGGGTCAGTTTTTGAAAGGAAAACTCGGCCCTGGGACGAAGGCAAAGAGGGACAGGAGTGGGTTTTTAGTCAATAAAAATCTGACATGCCCTCTCGCTCCGCCCAAGGCGAGGGATGTCATTGAATGATTTTACCACCGACATAAAAAAATGGTACAATAAAAATGGAAAAATATTAGATTTTTGTACACTAGATAAAAAATTGTAAATACACTTAAACAAAGCTATCTAGGAAAAGGTACAGACTTATGCAATTATATTGGTCAGAAAAAAAGAATCAGTTTATTCATGATTATTCATATGTGTGATGTTTGTAACTTTACACACTAATTACATTATAAATTACAATAAATATCGCACAAGTCCGACTATACTAGAATATTTAATATGAACTTTGGGTTAATAGATGGAAATAATAACAATCGGTAGAGTAGACAGGGGTCAGTTGCACCACGATTGGAACAAGACTAATAAATAACTCACAAGTGATGGAGTTACGCGGAGTCTGTAGGGACAAACTCGGGTATCGGGTATCTAAGCATTTATCAGCGTTATGCTAACGGATATAGTGCCTTGCCCCTGGCATGGTTGAGTAAAGTCCATTAAAGACCATCAATTGTTAATTTAAGACGGTCACTGCGTACTTTTGTCCTAGTCTTTATAAAAGACTAAAAACAGCTACGTTCATTAAAATAAAAATCTCCTGTCTCAGTTTTATGTGACATGGTTTTTGCTGATGCAGCTCTTGCTAAATTAGTTTTTTATTTAGCTCGATTTAGATGACAGTCCTGTCTTGGAGAAAATAACGACGAAGTTCAAAGTAGAACATCTTCGCCTTGGAGCCTATTTGTTTCTACCTAACGCTTCTAACTATCGCAGTAAAAACCCAAGTTTCACCCATTTGAGGACAAATAAAGTCATTTTATCGTCAAGAGCTCGGTTTCGTAACGCGACCTCGCTACGAGCGTCCACATCCAAATGTGCCAAATGTCCCCCGTCTCCTCTACTTTGACTCTCAACTACTAGTAATATGTTCATTTATTTGTACGTTATTATAACATAAAGACAATGAGAACCACATGAGAACAACGTGGAAATGAGTTTATACATCGTGACTGTAGTGACTTGCAATGCTCTCAATGATATTGTTTTTTTTGAAGACTTGTGACAAATTATAATACTAAAATTCCTTGGGAAAAATTACCACCTACCGTCGACATGCCTTTTTGAGTACCTGTATAATGTATGGTACCGACAAATGTTTGTTACATGTAAATATTTACAGGACATGCTGCATAATGAAATTACTGGCACCTTTTTTCTTTTGGAATTCAATTCGTAACACTCTAATGTTTCTGCAGTATTTCACAGTAAATGAACCGAATACATTTTTAGGGTTTACCTCAAAAGGAAAAAACGGTAATCTTATAGGATCACTTTGTTGTCCGTCTGTCTGTCAAACTCGGGAATGCGTGAAGGTATCGAGTTGAAATTAAAACCATATTCCAAGGTCTGAGGTCCCTTGAAGCTATAAAGAAATCCAACTTCTGAATTAAAAAGATACGACCGTTTATGCCGCAAAAAATATGTATTTCGACACTCTCAAGGGAATCAAAATTAATAGGGTACTTCCTGTTGACCTAGAATCCTGAAATTTGGTATGAAGCAAGATCTCATAGAACAAGTATAGGAAAAAGTCTGAAAACTGTAAATTTGTTGTTACGTCACAAAAAAAACTATTTTGCGATTCGGAAAAATCTTTGTGACTCAATTCGGGAATTGAACTGTTTTCGTAGGTAAGTTAGTACGGAAACCTCAGTGCGGGAGTCTGACTCGCACTTGAACAGTTTTTTTTTTTATAAGCTTTATTGCCGTTGTGAATACTCCAATAAAATTCTCAGTTCCATTTTATCGAAATCCTACCTGTTGAAACTTATACAATTGATTAAATATATTGTCCTGTTATGTAGATATTTAAGATACAAAGTTGAATCGATTTTACATCACAATATCCAGCAATAAATTCGCAAACAATTATAACAGCCATTTAACTTCACTTTAAATAATACCAATAAAAAAGCCTCTTGACATTTTTAAAGTCATTTGTTGCTTCCTATTTTTTAGTTTATTTAACTTTTTTCAAACATTTCGTGATAGTTTCAGTAAAACGATTACTTTAATTGAAATAAGAAATTTGTTTAATTTTGAATCTACCTAATAATAAATCTAAACAATGGTGTAACTGCCTGCCTGGTTAGTTTCGTAGTCGTAAGCTTGAATGCTGAGCTGTCTCCTGAGTTCGATTACTGGTTTCAGGCAAAAAGCGATATTGGTTATTTTAGGAATTATTTTGTAGAAACCCAGTTTGGAACTTAGTGGTCTGACATCCTCATGGCAAAACCGTTGGTCCTGCATCTGATCTCTCTACGGTCGTGTCGAATGGCCGTTCCATCAGACTATGAGAGTAAAGCAACAGAGAGTGGACCTGTGTTTGCGCACACATTTGAGCACTATAATATCTTCTACGTATTTGGTTTATCTCTGTTGAAATTGGCCACCGTGATCGAAATTCGGTTGGGAAGATCAATATTACAATAATTTATTAGGAATAATTGTTAGACAAAAGTAAACAAATACATATCCCACAAATATTATCGTATGTATTTATTAAATGATGTTAATAACAGTTATTTGGCCACTGTTTGCTTTATTTCAGCAGTTAGGCGGATCTATTATGAATATCTAATATTTACTTTGACTGTATAAGGATCTAATTTACGTATCAAAATATTTAGATATGTTCACTATTTACACGATATTGTTTTAAAAACAGAACGTTATATTCATAAATTGTTTTTTTTTTTTTTAAGTCATGATAATATTCGTCGTAGCCGTTTAGATTATATTTTACATTTATTACTTAATTCGTACATTTGAAATTGTTAATATAATATTGTCAGCGATCGCTTCCATAGAACTAGGGTTTTGTTGTTAAATCGTACCCTGCCTCTGCTTTTAGCGATAACAGGGTTAGCGGTATTCGGTATTGAACATAAATATTCCATTGCAAATTCTCAGGCCAAGATGTCGGCCTGATGTGGCTTCATTTTGAATCTTTGAAAGCCGATTTTCGCCGATCCAAAGTGTAACATTAACGTGTTATAGTTCAAAGTATGAATATCACTTAAAATCTATTTTTACAACTGTATAATCTACATAAAAAGAGATTATTTATGCGTAGACAATTTATAAACATTCCCTTTTTATGTTTAATTTTATGAATTTTAATAGCATATTTACACATTTTACAGTCATTAGATTCTGATACACTTATTTTTAAACAGTTAATTTAAAAACTTTAGTTCTCCAACAACAAAGTCATAAATTCTCATCAAATAGGATTAACAAAAGAATAACCGAAAGATATGTTAAGCTTGGTCTTAACTCACTCACCAGCCCTAGTTAATCCATCTAATAACAAACATATTCTAACTGTTTAAGCTCGCGAGATCACAAAGTTCACAATCACTCACACTCACTCAGTTAGCATCACAGTGCTAAACAGCGAAGTTTATAAAGAAGTCTTAAAAGTTTTGTTTTCATGAATACTGTAAAGCGCTTGCACCACACGAGTGTCTCAGTCGTACAGATCTCGCCTGGACACCGTGGAGACGGTGTATAAGCCGCTGCTATCCGTCACTTCGTCAGTGCTCTCCGTAAATCAGGAAATATCAATGTTTTCCACTTTGTACAGGAAGCGCCGCCGCCGCATGTCTCATGACTCTCCGTTGGGCGCGATCGTGACCGTGCTGCAGTTGGCGCGGGTGGAGCGTGTTGAGCTTCTGCGCAGGCCCACGCCACCCACGGGGTTTAAAAGAATCAAGTTTTCGCTTTTCCTTTTTCCATGGCAGTTACAGAATATTAACTCTTTCATACCTTTCCTGAAGTTTTTCGATAAGAAAGCGTATAAGAGTGGGTTTATACCGGAGTTGAAGTATGTGATGAGGAACGTGAGCGGGGTGAGAAGTGTGCTGAAGTCGCTGGAGCCCTCGTAGCCACTGGACCAGTACTGCCACATTTTGCGTGCGTGGAAGGGCAAGTTGCAGACAGCAAAGGTGAGCACGACGACAATGAGCATGCGCACGACACCGCGGCGCGCACGCAGCACATTGCGCGACAGGTGGCTGAGGTGGTGACAGTTGCGCGTCTCGTGCCCGCGACCCGACTTCGATGATGTCTTCCCCGTCTGACTGCTGCTGCTCATCGTCGCCACTTTCTGCATTGAAGAAATATATATTAATAAATCTATATCCTGTTCCTAGGTACATTGTTTGATGAGAAGATAAATACATCAACCAGGGCGAAATCATTTGGACTTTCGAACGACGAGCAATGGTAGCTCGCTGTCCGGCCATTCGTCAAGGACTGGACCCGACTCATCAACGGCATATACCGTCAAACGAGGTGAATAGAAACGCAGGGGTGAATAGAAACAAAACTTTAATTAGATCTTTAACTCATTTCTCTTAAAATTGTTTTCTAAAAAAGTTTTCGCCCATTTATTTTTGTATTACATTGCAAGAAAAAATTTCAGTGTATTTTTAATAATTAAGAAAATCGCCTTAAGTTTTGTTTCTATTCACCCCTGCGTTCGTATTCACCCCGTTCGACTGTAGTGTTCCACATGCGCCTCAAAGAGATGTTGGTTGTCAAAACCGTAGGGGGCCAGTAGCCGATGCCCGCTAGGGATACAGGGAACATTTGAAAAAGTCACCGTGGCCCTGGAAAGCAAAGGACAACTGAAAGAAACAGGTGACAGGTCAGTATTAGTCTGACATACCCTCTCGCTCTACCCTAAAGCGTGAGAAGTCATTTGATGACTATCCTCCTCAAAAAAAGAGAGGGTGATAACATTTTAATTCACGAGTAAGACTTTATGTAAAGAATTTCTAGCATATATCATTATGTATATAGTCATTACGAATAAAGGCTACTTATATTTTTATTTTAGCCATATATCAACTTTATAAAAACAAACGGCCCTGGGAAAAATATTTTAAATTCAAAGGGACCCAAAGGTAAGGTCTAGCAGTTATATATATATATTTCGTATCCTCTAAAATGATGGTGTCGTACAAGCCCAAGTAAGGAGATACTTATTATATTTGATATAATCTAATATCACAGATTGTAATGTACTTATTTGGGAAATTCATAAATTAATAATGGCATAATATTCCACTTGACAACAAGCAATGTTCTGATTCTGAATAAGAAAATTATACCTAATGATATTGATATACCTCAGTATAATATTGACATCCGGCTATTACTTGACAACAAAAAATCTTATTTGAATTTAAATATAGAAACGTAATTTAAATATAGAAAGTATGTGCTTTTTTTACTGTGGGAAAATCATCTTATGACATCCCCCGCTCTTGGGCGGAGCGGGAGATATTGTCAGACTTTTACTGACTAAACACCCACTCCTGTTCCTTCGTTGCCTTTCGTTTCAGGGCCGAGTCTTCCTTTCAGAATCAGACCCTTGGCCCCAGTAGGCTTCGACCCTGCTGGGCTCCTACAAATGCTGACATCTCCTTGAGGAGCGCGTGGAGCAGTACGCGCCGTTGACGACTTGGGCTCGGTCTGGACGGTTACCGGACGGCCGGACGGCGAGCTACCCATCGCTCGCCATCCGCAAGCCCACATCTACAGTGGCCGGAAATCGGGATCGGAATCCCGGCGGCGGTTGGGGCGTGGGGACCGTAGCCTCACGCGATAGGCCGCCTCCTTTGCTAGCATTACTGCTTTGCAGAAGAAAGCGACCGCCTGCCACTCCTCCTCGCTCCGGACTATGGCCTGTACCAAGGCCTGGTGCGAGTGATCGTCCCCACGAGGACAAATCACCCCCACGAGGAAAACAGTACGTGCTAGATCTAACTTGCCTATCGGCTTGTCCGTAAGTGTTGGAGTCCTAAATGATGCGAGACGACTATGGCAGACATTCGCATCCATCAGAAGGACGTCCGTAGAGTGCTATGTAACCTTGACGTGAACAAAGCCAGCGGTCCCGACGGAATACCGGCAATTGTTTTAAAAACTTGTTCGCCTGAACTGTCTCCGATCCTGATACGCCTATTTCGTCTTTCGTTTGAGGCTGAAAAAGTTCCGATAGCTTGGAAGCAAGCTAACGTGCAACCTGTGCCCAAGAAGGGTAGTCGGGCTGATCCTGCTAATCACAGACCTATCTCGGTAACGTCCATTCTCTGCAAAAGTATGGAACGAGTGATCAATAATAAGCTCCTGGCATACCTAGAAGCTCCTGACATCCTTAGTGATCGTCAATACGGCTTTCGCCGAAATCGATCAACTGGCGATCTTCTAGCGCATGCCAATCACTTCTGGAGCGAGGTTATCGAAAAACTTGTAAAGGGCAACTTCGATATAGTTAGACCGGATATAGTTAGTTAGGTCAATTTCAAACTATCTCTCAATCACTGAAAGAATTCGTCGTTCAACGATAACGACACGTCCACTGTTAGACACAGGCCTCTTCCAAGCATCGCCACAACGACTACGCTTCGTATCCATCGGATTCCGGCGACCCACACCAGGCCATCGCTCTACCTTGTGGCAGGCTTTCGTAAAATAACAATCATTTTTCCCTTCATTAGTGCTTTATTATTTTCCTTTTCGCCAAAATCATGTTTCGAAATCTATGGGTAGAACGTACGATATCTTAAAAGTGTTTGATTTCCTCGATTATGTATGAAAAAATAAAAGACAAAAAATCTTTTATTATAATTTAATTTCAGTTATTATACTACATAACAACAATGACTCAATCGTAAGAGCAGTTCATCGATGAATACATTTTTGGTGAATCGTTCAATCGAAGTAGCGTTTGGTGATAACCTTTTATCTCCAAACGCTATTGCGATTGAAGTTATCGTTTTTTATTGAAGTTTGCGTAATAAATTCTATTCGATCAATCGTTCAGTCGACTTTCGAAGTGTCGTTATGGACTCTGCCAACGCTGCGTCTTCCAATACGAAAGAATTGCCGTTAGAAATAGACAGTTATTCAGAAGCTTCATATTTAGGATAATTTTGAGTTTGGATAACTCAGCTTTTTAAAGTACACACGAAATAACTTAAAAATACAGTAGGTAGGTATAAATGATCCCGGTCAATTACAATTGACAATATTACCTCGGTGAATAACAATGTATTGACAATTGTTTCAAATCAATTAGCGTCAATCTCGTTAGAGGCGAGAATAAAAAATAAAACCTATAAATATTCGTCACGTTGTGTTTTCAAGTGTTACCCGTATCTAATCTTAATTTCTATGTATATTAAAGGAGAAACTGACTGACTTTTATCACCCAGCTGAAACTACGGGGATTAGAAACATGAAATTTTGATTAAGGCTTCCTTTTATAACATAGCCAAGCACTAAGAAAGGGTTTTTGGAAATTCAACCTCTAAGAGGGTGGAAATGGGGAGGGTGGTGGTTTGGAAATTTCGTTGTAAGTATATAAAATCACATTCCGTATACACTTAAAATTTAGTACAATAGTTACGTAAGTAAATAATAAAGGTTGCCATTATTCGTTTTCAGAACTACTGCTAATAGAAATATTTTGGGGGTTCAGAGGATTCTTATTTCTCCGGTTAATAAACTTGAAAGTTAGCACAAATTAGCGCAGCGTTTTGATTATTATTCTTTTTTCAAAACGAATTGAACGACTGACATTAGTTTTTCAAAATACAGTTGGGTTCAAGCAATGTTTAATTTTTGTAAAGTTTCGTGCAAACGAAATCGTTGACATAGTGCTAGTTTACTCACTAACCTTATTATTTTTTTTAATCGTTATTAACCAGTGCTTGACTGCGATCCCACCTGATAGTAATTAGTGATGCAATCATTGATGGTGATACGCACTAGTTTATTATTTTTTTAGCCTATTCACTCTAGCCTTGAAGACACCAAAATTATAGTTGATCGGGAAGACCACAGCAGGCAAATTGTTCCAGTCCTTCGATGTACGCGGCATAAACGACGAAGCGTAACGCTTAGTCCGGCCCGGTGAATTTCCAACAACGTAAGGGTGGATATTTGCCGTACATCGAGTTGTCCGATGGTAGAAAAGAGATGGCGGAATCAATCAAATCAACTTTGTCTTCTCCTGAGGCCCAAGTCTGCTATTTTTATAAATTCGACATTCCAACACGATCCTTTTCGAGAATTTTCTATGGAGTTTCAGTGGTTGACCATTAGAAAGTCATTCCGACGCCATTATTTTAGTAGATTATCAAACTTATCAAAATCAACAAATAAGAAGTCAACGATAGACCATTCTGACACTATTGTAATAGCAGGCTTAAAGCCCTGTACTAAGTTTAATATTAATGAAAGATCTAACCACGTCCACATATATCACAGTTTGTCTGTTTGAGACGAGGCTTTAAGTAGCGTCTTTTCATTGACTGAGACGAAAATGTTTGCAGAGCAAAAGTTTACGACGTGGCAGAGAAACTTCGCTCTTATGAACATTACTTAATTCCTGTAATGGTGGGAATATAACGTAAGTACTTGGAAATTGTATTTAAGTACCTACACGAACCAGATCTGATAATGTAGGTGAGGTAAAGTGATTGACGTGTAGTTTAATGAGATAATTTTTGGCATGAGTAGATGATATTTGCCGTGTATTTGAATATCTATCATTCAGTAAGTATATGTAACAATTTCTGTGAAACTTTTACAAAAGAAGTCGATATTATTAAACATAAGTGTTATCACAATTTTTTAGAGAGAAAGAACTATGTAAATGACTGAAATATCAAACGAAAAACAAAATAATCGAAAAATTATTGTCAAACAACTCTCCACTTTCTTGGAAAATAATAATATTTTAAACGATATTCAACACGATTTTAAACTAAATAGAAGTACTGCTACTGCACTGGACAAATTCAAAGATGAAGTCAATAATTGTCTAGAAGAGAAAAAGATAGTTATGGTTATATATATAGATTTCAAAAAAGCCTTCGATACACTGGACCACGACGGCTTACTGCGGGCCAAGATTGTATGCGGTATAAGGGGCCCCATGAATGCATGGTTTGGCAAGTACCTAGAAAACCGATCACTTAAAGTACGTGTAAATGGAGTTGAAAGTGTACCGGGCGACATAAAATTCGGTGTTCCGACCGGCTCAGTGCATGGGCTGCTAGGATACATAATGCATATCAACAGCATATCTAATGTATTGAAAAAATGTAAAGCATTTATGTATGCTGATGATACATACTTAGTTTATAGTGATAAGAATATCAATGTAATACAGCAAGCAATGCACAATGATTTTGACTGTATTGTCAGTGGGCTCATGATAATTGCATAATAATAAATATATGTAAAACTAAGTGTATGCTGATTGACTCGCCATATCATAAAGATAAAAACAATCTGTTAGTAGAAGTGAAAGGTCATACGTACGTCTTCATAACAACAAGCAACACTGTCAATGTATGTGCTTAGAAACAGTTACCTCGTACAAGTACCTAAGATTATTCATAGATAACATATTCACATAGAATCTGCATGTTAACAATGTGTGTAATAAGTTACGTTTCATATTGAGTAAATTAAAAAATCTAAAATATGTTGTCAGCAGAAAATTTATGTATACGCTGTATTATGCACTGGCGGACTCAGTTATTGATTACGGTTTGGGTGGATATGGTCTTGCGTTCACTTGTGTTCACGTTTAAGTGTGTATAGAGTTAAATAAAATTAAAATTTTGCAGATTAGATTACTAAAACTACTTGTGGACAAAAAAAAAACAAAATAAAGCTTAAACAAAAACAAAAGAAAGCTAAAATAAAAACTGTTTAAAATTTGTAAAACGCTCTGATTCATAAAAAAAAGTTAACCATATTGTCTGAACAATTTAATCATGAAGAATACAAAGAGGAACGTAAGCGTATGTACCCAACTCGTCTATCTAAAAAAAGATACTTGTTGTTCCTAAAATAAGCAAGTATTTTGGTAAAGGCACGAGGAAATATGTTACACCGATGTTTATGAATGAGCTACCCCCAAACTTGTTATCATGTGCTAAATTTAAATACCAACTTAAGGAAATACTAAAACAAACATTATCTGTCACTGTGTCTGTAGATAAACAGGATTTTGTATGAACAGTGAAAATTGTCCATGGATATAGAATGTGAGATTGTTTGAATTCGTGGGTGTATTGATTAAATCATGTTGTTAGCTTAGCATACATCTATTGTCACGTCCTAATAAAATTTGTAAAAATGTAAAACGAGAACAACTGCGGACAAACTGTGGCCTATTAGTCTAGTGGTCAGTCATGGTCCTGACTTCTATGCCGGAGGTCATGGGTTCCATTGCCACCCAGGACAAATGTTTGTGTGATGAGCACGATCATTTGTTCTATGTCTCGGTGTAAATTATCTATAATATGTATGTATTTAGAAATATTTAAGTATGTTTATCAGTTGTCTAGTACTCATAACACAAGCTCTGCTTAGCTTGGGACTAGACGGCGTTGTGTGATAGCTGTAAAAAAAAACCGTTTTTAGTTTGGCAAAATTTTTGTAACGCATAATGTAAGCAAATTTTGAATAAAAAAATATTACGTACTATTTATTGGATATAATAAGAAAGGAATCGTGATATCCATCGCCACTGCTACTGCTCAAACTGAAGCTCAATGAAAAGTTTCTGAACCACTATTATATAATGTAGAGTCAACAATATTAGAGTAAATGAAAACACTACAAACCGCTATAAAAGCTGTTCAGTAGATACATTTTGTGGAGTTATGAGATACGAGTAAATGTATAGGGCAGTCTTTTTCTTAATTTCGATGTTGGTCCAGTAAAGGTTTACGAAAAGGATAATTGATGATCCAGATTTAGTTAAGTCCAATCTACAAAGCCTTGAGCACAGACGTAGGGTAGCCAGTCTTTCGGTATTTTACAGGTTGCATTTTGGAGTGTGCCCGGAAATTGCATGACTTGATTCCGCCATCTCATTTACCATCTACCATTGGACAACCCGATGTACGGCGAGTATCTATCCTTAGGTTATTGAAATCTCTACGGTCCAGACTAAGCGTTTCGCCTCGTCGTTTACAGCGTGTAAATCGAAGGACTGGAACAATTTTCCTGCTGCAGTCTTCCCGTCCAATTGTAATTTAGGTGTCTTCAAGGCTAGATTGAATAGGCTTTTTATAAACTAGTGCACCTCACCAACGATTGCATTACTGCTTACCATCAGGTGGGATCGCACTCAAGCACTAGTTTATATCAATAAAAACAATTTGTTCATAATGAAGAGTATAGTGCCTATCTTATAGTTTTACTTATGTGCAAATTCCTATATCACTAAGATTTGCTGTAAGAAAACCAAACGGCTAATGGTGGTACTTATGTTACTTCTTATTAATAAAATTACTACTTAGTAATATCTAGATCTAAAAAAAAAAATAGGTGGTCTTCACAATTTGAACTGTGAATCCACCGCAAGAGAACCCATTAACTTGCTAAACGTTCCAACGCCGCAAGCCTTCTCGTTGTGCAGTGCTCATATCTGCAGCCACACGATTACACAAACGTTTGAACTGCCTCGAACACTACACTCAAAAGTTTGAGCTGCCTCAAACTCCGCACACAAACGTCTGACCCACCAAATAATCTAAGATCCGAACTGACAAAGCATTTTCAGTTCAAAAGCATTTCTCAAACGAACAAAACACGAAAGTTAGGAAGCTTTCCGTCATATTGATTTGGCCGGTATTCGACCGATGGCATGGTTCCCATAATAATTAAGTACTCTTTAACCGTAGTTATGAATATATTTTTAATGAAATCATTGGGTAGGTAAAACTTACAATGAAAATTCGAATTGATTGCTTTTATTTATGCAAAAGAGGCAGACGGCACACCTGTGTCAAACCGAACACTGTTTACCATCAAGCCGCAGAATTATTTGGCTTTTAGTATGTGTTTTTCTTTCAGGCTTTTAATTAAAGTCCAAATGGTCGCTCAACTTTATTTTTACTTGCCTTTGTAATTGAACAGGCTTTTTTTTTCGGTGGGAAAATCATCCAATGACATCCCGCGCTCTTGGGAGTATTGCGAGGGCGTGTTAGACTTTTACAGAATAAAAACCCACTCCTGTTTCTTCGTTGCCTTTCATACCAGGGCCGAGTTTTCCTTTCAGAAACAAACCCATTGCCCCAGTAGGCTTCGACCCTGCTGGGCCCCTACAGTTTTGCTGACATATCATTGAGGCGCACGTGCAACACTGCGCACCGCCGATGACTTGAGCTTGGACAGTTAGACGGCTAGTCGGCGATCTAATAGTTTTCATAGTAGAGTAAATAATTTGGGCACACTTCCAGTCGGCAGCGATGCGGAGGAGTTTTTTGACGCCATATTTTAGCTTTTAGATTTTTTATTTAAGTGTATATATAAGTTAGTGTATATATGTTAAGTGTTTTATGTATTGATACAAAATATTTAGAAGATATCGTAGTACTAATTGCAGAAAAATAAAGGCGGATAGATTTAGAAACGAAAGACTAACTAGAAGTAAATAATTTCCCAGTTCAGCAAAATTATTCCACCTCCTATTTAATGGAGGTGGATAAAGAAACTACTGGTTTATTATAATATGGTAATTGTTGGCTTGATGGGACGATAACCTCACGACATACATAAAACAATAGCGTAGGAAGAAAATAGAGGTTATCTCTTTGTCTACCGCGATTCAATTAGGTTTCATACATAAATTTAGGATATAGAACATGTTGATAGTAGGTATATAAATATAGTAATATATAATAGTAGTACCTTTTCATCAGTACCGACTAAGGGTCGGTTGGGATCGTAAGGTGCTGTTGCTGACTTCTCAGGACGAGGAAACTGTGTTCCACAGCACTGCACCCGCTCCATATGCTGCAGCGCATGAGAACTCTGCCACAGGCACACTGCGATGCGAGTGTACAGGACCTAGGACAAATAAACTTATTTGAAGCAACGAAATAATACATATTGGAAAAAATTGTGCCTTGAAAATTATTGAAATTTTTCCAGTATTAAAATGTATGAAAACAATAAGCTTTGCATAAAAAATAATATACAGAACCAATGAAAAGATATAAACAGAAGATTCTGTATCTTCAAAAATATATCAGAACTGTTTATTTATTTATACTCAACCTAAATTAAATTAAATAGGATTTTTACAACCTAAAAAGATGCCAGTGATTATAATATACTATGTATTACTTTTTAGTACAATATTGACCAGTCTACACTGTCCTTACATAATAATATCTACTTATGCTGTAATATGGAAATATTGTAACAACAATTTTTTTTTAAAAGAGTAACCATGGAGTTTCTTGCCGGTTCTTCTCCATAGGAAACGACCAATTTGGAACCGTGCACTAGCTTCTGACGTTTTATAAGTGCCCATGTAGGCCTATGTGAAATAAAAAACTTTGACTTTGACTTTGATAATAATAATAAAGTATTTATTTCACAATAACAAAGCACTTTGCGCTGTAAACATTATTTGAAAATAATATTTACATTAGAACTAAAGATTTGGTATATTAGGCAGATGTGCTGTATCTCCATAATATGGTATGGCAGTTAGGTACTAAAGCGCTGACTATCTTCGGTAAGCAAACAATAATTATTGCTAGGGATGATTCAGTGTCAGCTTCCTATTACTGGCATAAAAAAGGGTAGCACTAGTGGCCCGGTGGAAACTGACCCAACTTACGAGTTGTAGGTCGCGGGTTCAAACCTAAGCAAGTGTATTACTCTGTGTAATTTATTTCATCGCCACTGCTCTCAAAACTGTGAAGGAAAACATCGTGAGGAAACCGACCCCTCGAAGGCCGATTGTACATACGTCTGTACAATTTGAATGACCTTGAAAAACAATTGTCGTTTTGTACACAAGTTTAAAAAATATTTTTTTTTGGCGGAAATTTTGGTTTCTATATCTTTGTTTTTCCTAGAAAAATCCAGAAAAAGGTTTTTTTATTAATTTTTTATTTGTTTGGTGATTTACGTAAAAACGCGCCATTACGTAATAATAATACCCCGGGTCGCCTGAGGGGCGGCATGTCCTAGGACCAAAAATTCAAAGATGTCTGACATCTACCAATCCACACTGGACCCGCTTGGTGGATTATGGCCCACATTCCGTCTCCTAGACAGGATGGCCGAATCCCAGCAGTGGGAACATGATAAGGCTGATTATGCTTAAACAATACAATATGTTTTTCTTTATCCCATAATTCTGGGGTATGAATTCTCATTCATCATGGTCTCCCATATCATAGAATCAACTGGCATACTTACGAATTATTTTTCAATTATCTTTTTTGTTGTTTCCATTTTCCATACATAATAATTCGATAAGTTCACGATTATTAATGTAAAATAGCCTTACGTGAAATATGACAGCGTATATGTGTAAGGTCATTATTTACATTACATATTTACGCTGTCATATTTTTTTATAACTCTACAACACTACTGCAAAGTTTGGCAACGTCGCAAAAGTGAAAGTAATTAATTATTATTGATTATATCTTCGGAACTATGCATTTTTGGACCACATATTTTACGACTTACAGTATTATTTTTCCTTATAGAATATAAACCCTTGAGTTAAAGGATATCAAAAACAGCACGTTGTATACTATATAATGATATTTTTTATTAGATTTAAGGTTTAATTCATTAAACTTCAAGCGAACGCCGGCGATCGCTCTCTCATTGTCTTTCTATTGTGTCTCTAATTACGGTATTCGAAAGGCTTTCAGCACAAAGGCACGACGCTAATTAGTATGGTTTTTAAGCGATGGCTTTCAAATTTGGCATGAATACATATTTAGCCGTGACATTTCACCATGGAACGCTACACAATTCAACAACGCGAAGAAATTTTTAAAACTTGTTATCAAAATCATTGCACTATTCCCCTAACGTCGATTCTTGCGTGGTAGCGACATCAACTAGCCACCGAGATCGTGTGACTCAAGACCGCCCGATTACTTTCTGTAGGGCTACATGAAATCTCTAGTCTATGCAGACAAACCACAGTCAATTGCTGCTTTAACCTATGGATATCTATAGGTATATAAGGAATAACGGAAAAGTTGGTTCATTTTCGATATTTACAGACTACTTTATGAATAACTTCTTATTTATGTATTTGGATAAATACCCTATAAATAAAACGCTCATTATTGTATAATCTATGCGGACGCTAGCGTTTATCCTAAATGGCGCGAAATCACGCGCGAACGCCGGCGTTCGCTTTGGATTTGAGTGGTGGGCAAACATAATTCGCGTTCTTTGTGAAATTGAGTGTCATTTATGTGAAGATATCCAAAATTGGTCCACCAGAATACAACATCTACAGCGGAATCACGGTGGCCATTTGTCAGAAATTATTTTCCATACATAATGTCATCGAATATCCTTTAAAGAACCTAATATAATTGAAAGAATTGAAATTGTGGTAATATCACTTAAGCAGGTTGTTTTATTCCATTTCAAAGTTCAAGCACTGTTTATGAAAAACCCTGTATATAAACTAATAAATAAACAATTCCTGCCTGCACGAGCCGTTAAGCCGAAGGTAGGTATACAAATTAGACAAGGTTGAACTGCATCTCAAATATGAAAAGTAATTGGAGAAGCTCCTATAATCTATTGAACCAAAACACCAATACATACCATAGACGAAGCATTGGCATTCTAATTGTACTGTGAACAAAAACGTTATTACGTATTGTATAGAATAGTTCTAATTATATTTAGAACTCATCATTTCTATTGGTGAAGTATCATCACAATCAAGAGTTTAAACTAGCTTCTTAGATACCACAGTACCTATAGGTGAACTAACTGTAAGTACTGTGGTATGAGATTGCACATAAAACGAATTTTGATAGCATGCAGGCTAGTCGATCGAATATACTTTCAAATTTAAAATAATATTTGGATTTGATAGGAATAATTGATTTTTTTTTATTTGTCGATCACTTTTTTTTCGACCATTTAGGCGCCATACGCACCGGCCATCTTGCTGTACGTCCTGTCAAGCGCGTGCATGATGCACGATTAAAAACGACATATGAATAGGATTAACGTACATCAATGATTATTACTGTTTGTTATTCACGAATGTGAAGCCTATATATAACCTTCATTGTAGTTTTACAGTGAGACGTACAAAAAGATGGATGGTGCATAGGTACAGCGCTTAACAGAAGTGTCCGAAAATATAAGTATCAAAATTGTTGCCCGAAGTTTATCTTCATATCCAGATCCCAGGAGTTCACACCTGGAGCCCACACTCCCAATTACTACAGTAAACCTGCACAGTAAGATCGCTTGTAAAAGTACCGCCAAAATGAGGGTCTTCTATTAATTCAGGTACATGCGTAATGTAATTACTAAAATTTCCGGTTTCTTTATTCAAGAAGTTATGTCAACTGTTAATTTTAGAGCAACTCGGCAGACATTTTGGACAATAAAAAAAGATGTTGTCTCTTAAAAGACAGTTAGTGTTATGAATACAAAATTATTCATGTTTATGCAAATTGTAAGGCTTTGCGCTTCCACTGTTTTTGAGAGAAAAAACAACTTTGTAGCACTTTTAGCTTTATCTTTTACATCTAGGTCAGGAATTATAAACGGAAGTGTTAATCTACAATGAACAAGATGACGCTGAACCAATAATTTATTGTTCATTTGGTTTTTGTGTAATTGTATTTGCTAAAACCAGTATATTTTTTTTATTTTTTTTTCGAATTAATTACTTTGAAATTTCATGTGTACATAACTTCACATAAATAAATAAATGAAATAACAGAAGGACTACAATTCCTTAGCGCGAGAGAGATGAAACTCAACATAATAAAGATATTGGCCGCAATGGATACTTCTTAATATAGCTAGGTACGTAACATTCACGATTTGGAAAGACAGTTCAAATAATAAAACGAAATGCTTTACCCAAATCAACTATGATAAATGTTGACACACAAGATTTTTCTTTATTTCAGATACAAAACAAAAAAATACCGTGCTACATTACGGTACTCGTAGATCTTTGAAATCTTTTTTTTTAGGTGGGTAATCGTCAAATAACTTCTCCAGTTCCGGGTGGAGCGAAAAGGAGTATCAGACTTTTACTGTCATTTTTTGATGGGAAAACACCCAATATCTTCTCCCACTCTTGGTCGGGTCAGAATTTTACTGACTAAAACCCACTCCTATGTCTCTTCTTTGCCTTGCGTTCCACGGCCCCGGGTTTTCCTTTCAGAAGCGAACCCATGTCCCCAGTAGGCTTCAACCCTGCTGGGCCTGTACGGTTTTGCTGTCATCTTCTTGAACACTGCGCGCCGCACCGTCGACGTGGAAGTCAGACATTGGAAGTGCTCCTCGACAACGAGGACCACGTACTTCGTCGTTGACCCGGCGCCGATGTTAACCCCTCCTACCAAAATACTTACACATTGTTGTGTATTTTATTGTGTATTGTATTTTTTTTTATTGAGGCGGTGAATCTTTTTTCGCTCTAGGACAGGGCGTGAGGGTATGTCAGACTTTTATTGACTAAAACCAAACCTTTGTTCCTTTAGTTGCTTTTTGCGTTCTAGGACTACGAGTTTCCTATTGTACAATAGATACGTATTACTTACATCAGTATCTAACCCTAAAACGATATATCAGAACCTATGTAGATACTTAACCATTACTCGGCAGAAATACTTTGTCCTATTTCAATTAATTCATTAATTTAAGTTGACTCTGTAATTTTATTGCGGTTTTGGAGGTAGGCGGAACAGACTGTAAAGTCCCGCAAACCTCCTTTGAAAAGGGAGGATCCTCCGACCAGACTGGTGTTATGTCTGGTGGGCAACTGCCCGATAGATGATTTCGGGCTTTTCAACATGTTCAAATCGCGCGGAGAACTTTAATTGCGCTATGCAGGATTAGTTCTTATGTGACGCCATAGATGTCACTCCATGGTAATAGCTTCTGTGAAACTTTCTAAATTCTAGTCTTTTTAAGAGCATTCATCCATTAAAACCACGCAGAAGCCAAAATCAATGATTTCTGACAGACAATACAACAATAATGTGTTTTATTTCTAGATAAGATATTGACGTCATATTATTGGCATTTGTATAATCTAGTATATGGTTTAAAAACGTTTTCAAATGGTCGTATAGCTTTCCCATTCGAACAGTTCTTATCCAAGCCGTTTTTTAAACTAGCGGTCGATGGTTTAAGCAAATGCGAGATAGTAGTTAAAGCGTGCGTTAAATACAATAATTTTATTTTAAAAAAATTGATAACATTGATTAGTTCATGGATTAAAAAAAAACACGATTGCTGTCAGTTTTCATTCAAGAAAAGTAATCTCAAAACTGTAACTTTTAGCCATTTTTCGAGATATTAAACGTGTTAGTTTAGGATTAAATATGAGGTATTTTTGTTTTTTTTTGACTTATTAATTGAACACATTTGCGATATAAGAGTACAATTAATTATTTAGTATCACTATATAACAGACGCGGAATCGCGTCAGCGCCAACGCGTCTGTCGAAAATCATTGATTTTGGCTTTTGCGTGGTTTTAACGGATGAATGCTTTTAATTTCACTTAAAGATACTTTTAGAAGTCAGAATGTAATAAGAGAATTGAGATGAGTCCTTAATTTAAAATGTAATTTCCTACGAAGTAAAATGAACAGGAAACTCGCAATGGTTAATACTTTATAAATAAAAAAACATTTACCGAAAATAATAGTCATGGCGCGTATTTTCGTGTTAAGAAATTATGTTATTATGTTTTTATCCGTATACCTCAGAAGAAGGTAATCTCATCATCATCATCATCATCATGTAAAGTATCAAATCTGAGATTTAAGTATGTCTTCGTCGCATCCTCAGAATTTACTGGCCCGAGACCATTTCTAACCTAAAGCTGTTGGAGAAATGCCACGAAAGCCGCCCGATCGACCACCAGATCCAACGTCGTAAGTGGAAATGGATTGGTCAAACGCTCAGGAGGGATTCCGATCAGATACCAAAACAGGCATTGAACTGAAATTCCCAAGGGAAAAGGAAGCGAGGCCGTCTCTCTTCGTCGAAATCTGGTGTCGCACCATGTTGGCAGAAGCGACGGCCATCGGATTGACATGGACCTGTACCATGACGTTTAAAGTAAGATTGTTTCATTCTTATTTCCAGAGTGGGTAAGAGATGGCGCTAGACAATCTGTATAGCTCTGTCTCTTACCCACACTTAAATAAGAATGAAACAATATTACTTTGAACGTCATGGTAACCCCGATGTAGCGAGGTGAAGCTTAAAGTTTAAGACCGGTCGCAATGGATGACTACTGTCGATGCCCTCTGCACCAACTAGGTAACATAGTAACATAAATGATATTATAAGTCGCTGAAGAATAGTAGAAGAAGCTATTTAGTCACTTCAATTGATAAATTTATTGCTAAGTGACAGTATACAAGGCAATATTCCCACTTCATAATGCAGTGTTACCCTGTATAATTCCTCTATGTCCAAAACTCTTTCGATTTGTCTCGTTTCTTTTTAAAGAAGTTTGGTTTAAGAATTTAAAACAAAGATTTTTTGTTTTCAAAAGAAAAATGAGACAGTCTTGAAATATAGCTCATGACAGTGAGAAGTTATTTTTTTCTCGATAAAAATCGTTTTTATTTTCGATTTCTTGGAATTCCTACTTAAAATAATACACTGTGGAGTGTTTATGAAAGTATACAGTGAATCTATTTCTGTGGGCAATATCTTGTTATGAGATAAAAACCAGGCAAGTGTGAGTCGGACTCGCGCACTGAGGGTTTCATACAAACTTTTCTTGGAAAACAGTGAAGATTTTTCCGAATCTCAAATGTTTTTTTGTGACGTAACTACAAATTTATAGTTTTCAGATTTTTTCCTATAGTTGTGCTATGAGACCTTGCTTTATGCCAAATTTAAGGATTCTAGATCAACCGGAAGTAACCTCTGAATTTGGATTCCCTTGATAGTGTCGAAATATACGTATTTTTGCGATCGTATCTTTTTTTCGTTAACTCAGAAATTTGATTTTTACAGCTTCTAGGGGCCGCAGATCTGATTATCTTGTTTTAATTACAACTTGATACTTTTACGCGTTCCCGAGATAAAAGGTCTTGACAGCTAGACAGACGGACAAAAAACTGATCCTATAAGGGTTCCGTTTTTTCTTTTGAGATACGGAATCCTTAAAAGGGATTTTTTTATTGTCTTTTACGTATTAAGGCTGTCTTCATAATTTTTGTCCCCTTTTTACTTAGTCGGTCCTCTGCTGGCAATAGTTTCATATATTTCTATTGTTCCTAGGTATAAAAACCTTTTACAATAGCTTCTACAATAGTTTTATCTCTTCGGTATTTAACACCGACTTCAAAAATTAAAGTTGTTTTGCACTTTTTAGTAATTTTTTTTTACATTGAAGTCGGTTGTATTATTTTTTTTTTGTAAAAAGTTTTGTTGTTTTGTTTTTTTTTTTGCAGTCAAAGTGTGCAAGTTCTATAGTAAGGTATCTATACAATTTAATCAATGCATCTCATGACAATTCTAATAATTCCAAACACGGTTAAGTTACATTGATTTATTACAGAGTTCCGGTGCCTACCTTCCAGCTTTGTCATCAAATTAGATCGATATATTTCTTCCCCCTCTTGCTTCAGTTAGTCATCGACAACACGTATAAACAAAGCAATTTTACTTGGTACGACAGTTCTGCTGTGATTCTATGAAGAGTTTCGTTCCACATCTTCGAAGTTCATGTACAGATCATAATAATATTTCTATGGAATCAACTAGGAAGTAAACATTGAATCAAAAAAATACTTTTTAAAATCGGTCATCAATTGCCCAAGAAATCAGTGAACATACGTAAAAAAAAAATACATTCAGCCGAACAAATATCCTCCTCCTTTTTGGAGTCGGTAAAAACCAGTCAGAAGGGCCCATCTTTTGTTTGGGTCCTGCCGTATACGGTCGTAATACGGTCAGTCGTATACCCAACGGGGTAAGTCTTCGTCATTGTCAAGCTGCCTGTGAACAGAGGCTGGCGTATAATTTTAAGACTTTGTTAGCATTCGGTAATTCCGTGATTTACTCGAATATTTTACAAAACTTGTTTCAGAAAATACTTATTTTTTTAAATCCTTTAAAGTTTTTGAAAAAAATTGTCGTCATTTAGAATCGTGATTAAATTTGCAAGGCTTCGTATGTTTTATTTTTTGATTTTTTAAATTTTTGAGTAAATTATGAAGTGTCAAACTTCATAAAAAATAGCAGATTTACAGAGGTCTTTACTGGATTAGTTTTACACAAATATATAAATCGATTTCAATAGAAGCCTAGATAATATCCACAAGATACTGTGTTTTTTTAAATATCTAACGAAAAATGTATAATGACATCATAATCGCGTAAGAGCGGTTGTATGAAAAACAGTGAAAATATAATTATGTCGAGTTGCATCACCTTAAGATAAATTAACTCTTTTGGATTTAATATTTGTAGGGTTCTATTTTAATTATAATCATACTGTACAGGCTGTGTAGCTGTTGCAACTGCTCTTAGGTCCTCTAATCTGATTTATATCTTGTAATTCTCAAAATTCAAAATTTATGCTTGCACTAGCGTAGCACCCACTATTTTTGGCATTTTTATTCGGCCAATAGGTTTTTTTTTTGTTACAATCGGACTTTTTTTTTAAAGGTGATTTCCAAATCATGTTTCAAAAATCAACATGTAAACCTTCTAAACATTAAAAAAACAAGTAAAGTAAACATTTTTAAATTATTTATTTATTTTTATAGATTAGGTTAAAATAATATTACTACCGACTGATCAGACTGTTATGATGGGCTTGTTTGAAATTTTTATTAGCTTTTACCTTCGGAGTTTTTCTTAAAATCACTCAAAGACCGCCGCGAAGGCTGTGTCTGAGCGCTTGTCTCAGTAAATAGTTCAAACGAAACTTTATTTTCTGTTGATTATTAACGAAAAATTTAACGTGTAAGTGTTGAATAACCTAGTGATAAGTGAATAAAGAGCTAAACGTCTATTCTCTAAAACTCCGTGACTGAAAATTTGCTGTAACTGAAACCTACGATGGGCTTAAAACTAAGACCTACATTGAGACTATGGTATCTTACATACTTCTAAGTAGCGAAATCGATCCACATACGGATCGAGAAAACTGTTTAGCTTCTTCCGACCCGAAGATATTGTCGCAGGGCGAAACGAAATCTAAACTGAAATCTTATACGCGGTTTATAGACATAAACTACATACTCACTCACGCACAAAACCTCACACGTTTGTATACAACAAGGGCATTCTTTTTTTATTTTGTATTTAATTTACTTTTTTGTTCTTATTTTTTGTCTTTAGGTTTCAATTGCATATATTCTGTAATATTAAGTGGAAGAGCGAAGTCACTTAACACAAGAATTTTCTTTTTATAGGTGATTTCCAAATAGTGTTTCAACATTTAACATGTAATTGAAGTAAACATTTTTAAATTATTTATTTATTTTTATAGATTAGATTGAATAGATTAAGAACAACATTACTACCAACTGATCAAACTGTTATGATGGTCTTGTTTGAAATTTTTATTTGTTTTTTCCATCATTTGGAGTTTTTCTAATCACTCAAAGGCCGCCGCCTAAATAATTCAAATGGAATCTTATTCATTTTCAAATGGTTTAAATACTTTAGCCAATTAACTTTGTTGATAGTGCTTCAACAAGCTCTGAAATAATAATTAATACCAAGTATAATCGGTCAAGTGATTGGATAATATCTGCTAGAAATCGTAGGTAATAATGATTTACAATAAAAAAATAAAAATGTAGTAATTTTTTTTTAATGTGCTACTTTATACTAAAACTGACTTCTGTCAGCAGCTTGTCTCACGTGAATATAAAAGATATAATAATGCCTATGTCACTCATTCTACCGGTGAAATAATTTTTAAAATCGATTAATTATTTTTAGCGTTTATTCATTACAGACATAAAAACAAGTCTTTCCTCATTATACAATTAGGATAAATGAAATATTTCCGCATTTCAGAATATATCCCGAAGCTAAAATTGTTCACATTCACGGGTACTTAGGTACACCCTTTGAAAGAGAGTTGAGAGACAAGAAAGGCGTCCGGGTAGATCGTGACTTGGAATAAGATACTTTTATTCCAATTGTGCTATGTCTTTTCGGGATACTACAACAATTTTACACACGGCCGAGTTAACTTGCTGAAGCAGTTTTAATTAAACCAGCTGTATTTTGATAAATGCACTCTGTACTGTCTTTGTTTAAGCATTGCTGTAAGAGAATAATTAATCTAAGTAAGGTTTTGTTTCCGTGCTAGCTAGACAGTACATCTAATTAACTCTTTGTTCTTTTTTATTTACAATCAGACAGCAATACAGAAAAAGAATAAGAAATGTGTTCTAGTTCATTCTGTATTAGTCTAATTTTGTTTGTTATGTCATTAATTTTCCAGTATTCTGTGTCTTGAATATGAATGTAATGCAAGAACAGTGGAGTTCTGCACTTAAGTATCTCAATAATTAATTAAAATCCATACCTCTTGGTACATGATACTGTCGTGGGTAAAAACTAAAAATTGCTAGTTTTGTATTAAGATGTTTCGGAAAAAGTTCAAGTTATTCTTGACTGAGAATATGTTTATCGTTTTCAAAATATGTTTAAAAGAAATCTCTGTAGAAATGATTTTCAAAAGTACCTCTAACTTTGACCTTTCAAATGTATCCCGTATTACTTCTCTACGTATATCGATAAAATGAATAACATTGTTTCGAAACTTAATACAAAAGTTGATTGTTTTGGATTTTTAGTAACTCAACAATTTTTTTAATAAATCGATAAATTAAAAATTGCGTCGTCGCTTATCTTTCTTTTTATCAAGTCCAATAAAAAAGTTCCCGATCTTAACTATTACGGCTAATGAAGTGAAATTTTAAAGAAAAAATCCAATTAAGAAAAGAAAAATTAAAATGTCTCAAAATAAATCTGCAATTAAAACTGAAATAATTTATGAGTAGATAAGGAAGACGTTCATTTAAATTCATAGTCCTTTTAAAATTTTATGTCTCTTGTGGTTGACGTGAAATTTCTCGGTTGAGACCGGTTGAGACTTTTAAATTAAGTTGGGAACTGGGCAGATAGCTTTTACAAAAGCCTGTCTGTCAGAGGCCGTGTCGGCTTATGCTTTATTATGGGAGCTTATTCTACAATATTTAGTTCAGAAACTGAAGCTTACTTTTTAATTTTGTCCTTAGTTACTACACTTATTAAATATTATTTTAGAATTTTTGGTTTTACAACAAGATTAGATTGGTGTTGCCCTAACCTCATCTAAAAACATATACTACTTAGGCGCGAATCGCAGTGGAAAGCACTAAATCGGTTGCGTACCCAGGTAGTTTTTTACCACTTCTTTGGAGGACAGAGAAAAATTATAATAGAGAGCGAATTAGAATTTAGTATTGGTGTAATTAATAACTATGTATTTTGTGTACTAATTTTCCTTTTACACACAGTGTCTAAATGGCAATTTTTTCCAACTCTCTTTTCGCAGGCATGCTGGAAGAGATTTTAGAAGAAGAGACTTTTTTTTTATTCTTCTTCTTTTGTTCTTTTTTTACTCGACTATGGCAAAGCCAAAGGACGGTTATGATTTTCGCAGGCTACGTGACGTATCACAAAACTCGATATAGCGCTCTCTAGCGGACTAAAAGTAATGTGTTAAAAAATAAAAAAAGGAGATAGATACTTCATGTTTGGTATCATTTGAAAAGGCTTCAGTTGTACATTTCTAAAATATTGCTCAAATTTAAAGTGATGCCCTCTAGCGGCCAAAAAGCCATGTATTAAAAACATGGTAAGATAAATACACCGTGTTTGATATCATTTGAAAGGGTCACTTCACTTTACTGGCTTCACTTGTCCAAACCAAAAATATCATCAATATTCAATATGGCGTCTCCTAGCAGATAAGAAATAGTGCGCAAATAGAAATAATAACATACGCTGGGAGTACCTCCACGCGGTGAAGGCGGAAACAGTTAAATTTACACCAAAATTGTTTAAATAAAAAAAGCAAAAAACTAAAACCCGACTACAACAAAAGAAAACGACGCTGAAAAAGTATGAAACAGGATTTTCAGGATACTGAAAAAAAAACAAGAATAGAACAAAAAGAAAAGCCGCAGTCACACGTTATCGGTACCAACCGAAACCCTTTAATAAATATTTTTTTCTTATATAATGTATGTACATAAATTGTTAAATAAATAAACATAACTCGAATAAAATAACACACAAATATACCTACGCTCATAAATGTACGTATATATAGCTACTAATATTCTAAAGGAAATACTGTTTAATTTTCCTCATGAAGGCGTCCAGAGAAGGGTTGACGCAATCACTGTTTTAGCTAATAACTTTATAACAACCCGGTAGTACTGCTGGTAAGTACCTAACTACTTAATCGGTAAAACTAAGCACCTGCCAGTTACACAGAATGAGCATTAATTAAAATGTTTCACAGCACGTCCTTATATACTCCTATAGCAGTCCCCAGCTGGCGACAGGATTTTGTAATTATGCTATTCCGTTACGCGAATATTGTAAGACGTGGTGGGAGACCATGACGTTCAAAGTAAGATTATTTCATTCTTATTTCAGTGTGGGTAAGAGACAGAGCTATACAAATTGTCTAGTGCCATCTCTTACCCACAATGGAATAAGAATAAAACAATCTTATTTTAAACGTCATGGTATCCTACATAGGCTATGTAACTTAGTTTGATGTATAGCGTGCGTAGAAGGTAGTTTCGTGATGGGTCTACATCCTATACTTAGATTTTCCTTCATTTAATAAAAATATGGGCTCGAACTCGACCACTATCACCTGATGGTAAGCGATGATGTAGTCAGCGATGGAGCATGCATGCTTAGAAGTAACTCATTTACTCTTGACTTAAAGACCCCCGGCCACCACTGCTCATTCGGCCGCCTCTGCTCAGAGAGCTAGAGCAGTGGTGGCCAAATGGTAACGGCCCCGAGTTACGAGTTGTAGGTCACGTATAATTTATTTCATTACCACTGCTCTCAAAACAGTGAAGGAAAACTTCGTGAGGAAACCGGCATGTCCTAGAACCAAAAATTTGAAGACATGTAATATTCAACAACCCGCACTGGGCTCGCGTAGTGGATTACGGCCCATTTCCTCTCCTAGAGAGGCCTTTGTCCCAGCTGGTTATACTTATTATGCTAAAGACCCCCAGGTTGTCGGTATCAGGAAACACATGTTTTGGTAGGAATGTCCACTCTTCAGCTATATGCATAATTAATGTGTTCCCAAAACAATTGTTATTATTTTTTTGTGGGATGTCCACCATGTACCAGTAGCGCACCGCTGTACCTCTGGTGGTCCAATGGGATGGGCTTAGTGAAATTAAATTATGTGATTCCGACGCACTTTCACCGAAATGCAACCAATATATAGTACATCTAAATATATAAAAATGAATAGCTGTTCGTTAGTCTCGCTAAAGCTCAAAAACGGCTGGACCGATTTGGTTAATTTTGGTCTTGAAATATTCGAGATAGTCCAGGGAAGGTTTTAATGTTGAGAAAAAATGAAAACAAGTCACGAAAAAATAATCCCAATACAACGCCATCTCTAATTAAAATGTCATGTCATTATAAAATGAATTATGCTGTTCTGGTAATGCCAGTAGATGGCGTTATCCTTACTGTTAGGCGGTACAAAGTTCGCCGTGTCAGCTAGTAATTATATACAATCTACAAAAGGTACATTTGCTTGTACGAGAGAAATGTCTATGCGAGCTAAGTGCTAACAACTGTGAGCCAAGCCTGTGAGATGCCGTATTGAATTATGCATTTGAACTAAACCTACTGCACTCATGAATGCGACTATGGCTGCCTAAATACCGATTTAATGTGTACGTAGTATCTCGGTACCCAATAATTTGTTCGTAACGAAAACAAGCCACATTATAAATATAGTCTAGCTTGTAATTTAAATCTATTTTTAGTTTTCCAGGAATCCTGAGTGTTCCTGGAAAAGCACTTCGTTAATAATAAAGTTTGTTTGATACCTACTATCAAGCAAACTTCCTACTCATTAACTTTACGACTATTATTAGAAACTACTAGCGGTTTCGCGTTCGTGAAAGTGGAAAATTATTACAAAGGAATATATATTTTTTTTTCTTGATATAAACTAGTGCTTGATTGTGATCCGAAGTAGTGATGCAATCGTTGATGGTGAAGCGCACTAGTTTAATATTAGCCTATTCACTCTAGCACTGAAGGCAACTAAATAATAATCGGAAGGAAAGACCGCAACAGGCAAATTGTTCCAGTCCTTCAATGTACTATACTATGTGTATGTGTGTGTATGTGTATGTATGTGTGTTTTCATTCATTGTGCGTACAGCTAAGGAGTGGAATTCCTTGCCGGAATCTGTGTTTCCTGATAGCTACAACCCGGGAATCTTTAAGTCAAGAGTGAATAGGCTACTTCTAGGTAAGCGCGTTCCATCGTCGACCGCATCGTCGCTTTCCATCATGTGAGATAGCGGTCAAGCGCGAACCTACCAAGAATAAAAAAATAAAAATGTTCGTGGTATAAAAGACGAGATGAAACGCTTAGTCCGATGACATGTCAATCCTCGTTTGACCATGTCATTGATGTAGGATTTCAGTGATAATAAAAGTTCTAAAGAAAGTAGACCAAACGAAGATTGAAATATCATCAAACTTTAACGTTTAAAACGGTCTGGCTAGTTTTAGCTGGCAAACAACCAACTTGGTTGGCTGGGTTGGTTGGTTCTGTTTGGTTTTAGTTGGTTTGGTTGGTTGGTTGGTTGGTTTTGTTGTTCATGAAGTGATTGATTTCTAAGATCTGGCCACGACATATATAAAAGAAAACTCCGGATAGCAATACTTTAATACTTACACTTTTGGAGACTCTTGTTACATGGTTTACCAAAAACTGTCTGACTTAAACATATATTAATGTATATATTCAGCCTTATAATGTTCATACTGTTGGAACGAGATTTACAGATTTCCTCTCTAGGAGAGGGAATGGGCCGTAATCCACCACGCGGGCCCAGTACAGATCGGTGGTGTCACATATTAAGTCTTCTGATTTTTGATTCTAAGACATGGTTTCTTACGAAATTTTCCTTCACCGTTTCGAGAGCAGTGGTGATGAAATAAATAAATTACACAAAATGCCCCTGGCTTGAACCCACGACCTACAAATTCGTGCCTACCTCGTCGGGGCCGTTTCTACAAAGCTACCAAAACAATTGAATTCTTTTCTTATTCAATTCAGATCATATTCTTAATTTCCACAATCCTTTATACGTTTATTTGATCGACTAGTCTGCATGCTAACAAGTTACGTTTTTTTATGCAATCTCCTTCAATATCACATTATGTGGGTAAGGGCTTTTCAGTACCGTAAAAAGGCCTCTTAACTGTACCTACTTAAATAAGAATAAGTCGTAAAAGTGTTTTTACCTGAAGTGCCCAATTTACGGTTCTAGTGCCGGGTCACTGAGCGTTTGGTGTTGACGGAAAATGTACGTTTTTGTGGTTAAATTGAAATTATTTTTGATGTAACTTATTCCGTGTGTGAAATGGCGAAACCTTACCGTTTTTCTGTAATTTATCGCATATCTTATTCAGCAAAAATATGTTGTAGGAGTGTAGCGCAATATGTCTAACAAAGTTACTAATACATTGACTTTGACGCGATAACTCATGTTGGCGTGAAGTATTTGTTCAGTAGACTGTAGACATACATCCACATGATAACATAGGGTCTCTCAAATTTGAATATTCAACCTTTAGCTTTGTAATTCTGCAGGCGGAGGTACCCGCCTGTTGTATGTAGTAACACGTTTATTCCCTTTTTTAGAGGCTTCAGTGAGCGATATCATGGTTTGTTTATGTTAATGCGTGGCAAACAACCAGGGGGGTTACAAAGCTATGTAATATTTACAAGCTTTTATTTAACTTGGAATGTTTACATAAGTTTGTTTGAAATCAATTTTGAAATAGATACACCAAATTGTGATTTTAATTAATAGGGTTCTTAAGTAAGACATACACAGAGACAACTAAAAAACCTTTTTTAAAAACAAGATTTTTGTTTTAATGCTCTAAAAAGAAAATAAACTTTTAATTAAATCAAAGTCATTAATTAATTCATTATATTATAAAATTTATATTATAAAGAATCTTGTCTCGAGATATTATGTTTATTTACTCAAAGAAATTTCGTCAAGCTATTAATTTCAAACGTCTATTTTTCTGTTTGAAAAAAAAAAATAAAAGTGTACAATTGTAACTTATTTATAAAATGGGCGCTATAAGCTTTCACAAAATAACAAAATTTATTTTAAAATTCGTTTTCTTCTTTTTTAATAAGCGAAACAGTAGCCGCCTTGATAATTATTACGTCAAAGTCTCATTAAAACTTAAAAAGTGTCAACTGTGAACTGATGAACTGACGTCTTAAAGTTGCTTTAATTTTTAATATCAGTGCGTTTGTTTACATAGCTAACTGACGTCATGGCCACTGAGCAACATGGCGTCCAGCGTTTTTGTAAAAAATATAAAAAGTATGCACTCATCGATTCAATAAAAAAAATCGTGTTTCAGTAGTTTATTAGCACTTTAAGATTGAATTGAGAGGTTATCATAAGGTATCATCGCCCTAAAGCCAGGTCTCTTCAATCGCGCGATATTCAACTCGTATGTAAATACATAGAGCTGTTACAACCATCCTGCGAAAATTGTTGCTTCACATCAATCGTCGGTCTTGCTTGTAGATGTTAGTCCCATAAAATTTCGGATAACAGACATCTATTGCGCCGAAGGCAAAATTCATTCACATGAAATCATCATAATTCTGAGTAACAGAGAGAACTTGGTTCATAGCCTTATTAATGATTTCAAAGAACTTTTCGCCGAAAGGCTTTTTGAATAATCCTCGTTTGAACCGTCAAGACTTCAGGCCAATTTGTTTGCAAAACCACTTATCTATATCTACGCTAATATTATAAAGAGGTAAAGTTTGATTTTTTTATTTTTTTGTTTGTTTGAGGTAATCTTTTAGACATTTTTTCATAAAAACTTCGATGACACTTTCGAGCTCAGATAAATTACTATTTTAACGAAATGAAAAATACATAAATATTCCTAAAGATTATAGCAGCCTAGGAATTTTAATATATTATGTGTGAAGTATCTAAAAAAAAATGCATTCATAAAACTAATAAAATGATCATTGTGAACTCCAGATATATAATTAAATAAATTAGGATATAATTTATACCAGAATAAACGAACAAATTAAAATTCATAAGAAATTTAAATATTTAACTTTTTTTTTAAATAAAACTAAAAACCATTAAATAAATATAATTACGACTGCAAAATGCTACATTATACTACTCCGCGTTATGGCCTTTCGAACTTCCAGTGTAAGTTAGAACGACATTTTGTAATAGGCCCTTAATCGCTTGTCAAAGTTCATTTATTTTTTGTTACGTAAGAGCAGCCCCCTAGCCAAGTTACAACCGTTTCGTCGAATTCCGTCCTCCAATCAGTAACGCCTCGGTGTCAGCAATGCTAGAAAAAGTTGGTAGCCATGTTGACGCGCCTGAGTCGGCTGCTCGTTCTACAATAACAAAGGATGTATGTAGCGTTATAAACACAAACATTGTAGAAACGATAACAATTCATTCTATCATTTTGAACAATGTGAACTTGGCTACGAATTTTCTATTCGTTTGTTTTGACCACATGACTTACCGTTAAGATGATGTCATTCCCATACATTTGATTAGTTTTCGACTAGCGTTAACGATTGCCGATTATCAACTTGGCTAGGGTTGCAGGAAATATGGAATCCCCGCGCGTCGGCAATGGCTAAAGACAGAGGAGGATGGCTTATCTGGGATAAAACAAAAAAACTATTTCATCCCTCACTTACGATTATCAAAAAATATTGGACCAGTATTCTTTTCTGTATCAAAATAATAAAACTTGGGAAAGATTGCCCATCAAAGCTCAGGATGGGACTTGTGACTGGGGCTTCTGGGTAAAAAATACACAAGCCATGTCAACAGTCGATATTTCACGGCACTATATCCTTTTCATTTTTGTTTACGTGACAAAAGAAAAAAGTCTATTTTAGCTGTTTTATTCCGCGCAGTGCGCGCTGTTGTTTGTAAGTTATGGTAAGTTCCCCCTTTTTGTGGAGTAGCTGCAGAAGCGCCATGGCGTCCACAATTTACGCCTGACGCGGGACCTCCTTGGACGGCGAGTTATAATCATGGCGGTAAGTTCCCCTCTTAGAGAAGTGGCTGCAGCGGCAACACGGCGTCCTCACCTTCCGCATGACGCTTTTCCTCACCGGACCTGTATCGGATTCAGGCGGAAAAAACGCTTGGATGTCACCTTTATGTGGACCGCCCGGAGGACATGGTGGTGCATACGGTGGAGGTGAGCCCCGCTTGGGCGGAGCACCGCCGTGTCCTCGTGGAGAAAATCAGCGGCAGCGACCTTTCGCCAGAGGAATAGCAGCCGATCGTCTCCTTCTGCGAAGCAGTAATGCTAGCGAAGAAGGAGGCCGCACACGTAAGGGAACAAATGTCCTCACGCCAAAGCCGCCGAGATTCTGACCCCGACTACCACCCACCCGGAGGACACGGTGGAGCACACGGTGGAGGTGTGCCCCGCTTGGGCAGAGCAACGCCGTGACCTCGTGAGGGCAATCGGCGGCGGTGATCTCTCGCGCCGGGCCTTGGTTCAGGCCATGCTCCGGAGCGAGGAGGAGTGGCAGGCGGTCGCCTCCTTCTGCGAAGCAGTAATGCTAGCTAAGGAGGCGGCCGATCGCGTGAGGCAACGGTCCTTACGCTCCAACCGCCGCCGGGATTCCGATCCCGATTTCCGGCCACCGTAGGCGCGGGCTTGTAGACGGCGAGCAATGGGTGGCTCGCCGTCTGACCGTCCGGTAACCGTCCGGACCGAGCCCAAGTCGTCGACGGCGCGTTTTGTTCCACGCGCGCCTCAAGGAGATGTCAGCAAATCGTAGGGGCCCAGCAGGGTCGAAGCCTACTGGGGCCACGGGTAGTGTGAAAGCGGAACCCGGGGCCCTGGGACGAAGGCAACGAAGGAACAGGAGTGGGTTTTTAGTCAGTAAGAGTCTGACACTATCTCCCGCTCCGCCCAAGAGCGGGGATGTCATTAGGATGATTTTCCCACCCAATAAAAAAAAAAAAAAAAAAAAACCCCGACTACCAGCCACTGTAGACGCGGGCTTGCGGACATCAAACAATAGGTAGCTAGGACCGTGGAGAATATCTGAAAAGGAAACCCGTAGCCCTAGAACGCAAGGGGCAACTGAAGGACACAGGTTTGGTCTTAGTCAGTAAAAGAAGAGAAGTCATATAAGTATACCCTTAAAAAAGGTCCTCCAGGGACACGGTTTTTTCGAGAGGTTCTTGAGTTGGATTCGGCAGAAATAAATGCCCGAGTGTCACCATGGTGACACGGTGGAACATACGGGGAAGGTCTGCTCTGCTTGGGCGGTGCATCGCCGTGTTTTCGTAGCGGCAATCGCCAATCCTCACGCCCCGGTTCCAATGAAGACACCAACGCAGTATGTTCCAAGCGCACCTCAAAGAGATGTCAACAATATCGGCTGAGACGACGCCTGCCAGGGCTGCGGGATGGTTCGAAAGAGTTACTGTCGTACTCGTAAACAATTTCCTGAAGGAACACATGTTTGCTTTAATCAATAAAAGTCTGACACTCCCTCCAGCTCCACCCAAAGTTTTAAAAGTAAATGATGATTTCACACGCAAGAAAAAGAAATTCTATGTCTATAAATTAATGCCCTACTTCTATTTTTAGAAATCACTAAATACAACAGGAGAAGAAATTAGCTGTTACGTTTAAAGCAAATACGAGTATTAATTGCAATTTAATTAAAATTGAGTAACTACGAAAGTTCGTAATAGGTCTGAGGCATCCCAGCCATGCGTGACGAGACGGAAATTCTAGGAAATATTGGTTCCATGATACAGTCGCGTCATACAGGTTTATGCTTCAGGTTTAAAAATAGTTTTTTTCACTTGAAATTGGGTAAAGTATAAAAAGAAACAGTAATAAAAGTATCTGCCTAATTAGACAAATAACAGTAATTTTATTATAAACTTTTAATGAGCGAAAATATGTTCGTAAGGCTTTGTGGTGATTTAAAGAATCCATAACGCGAAGTTTTTGTTGTAGCTTCAAACTTGTTAAAACCGCCAAAAAAACGTTGTAACGAACTCACTCGGTTCAACCACAAAGCCGCGGATATAAAAATAGAAACAGATTTTTTTTACGAAACATATTTTCAACCTACATTTATTTATTAAAACTTCATGCAACACAAAAGTACAAAGGTTGGTTTAATGTCTTAGACATTCTCTACCAGTCAACCAAGTGAATAGAAAACATGGCAGGTGTATAAAAAATAAAATATTATTAAGAAAATAAGGGTACAAAAGTAAAGGGTGTAAGGTGTAATTATCTATTCTATATCTCAGGTGCATAAAAAATAAAATATTATTAAGAAAATAAGGGTACAAAAGTATAGGGTGTAGGGTGTATTTATCTATTCTATATCTAAGTATATAAAAAAAAGTGTAAAGAAAAACTTTTCCATAAAAAAATACAACTGATTACGACTACGGAAGTCAGTGTTAAATAACGAAAAGACATAACTATTGTAGAAACACCGACTTCCGAAATTAAAGTTATTTTGTACTTTTTTAGTGTTTTTTATTATGTTGAAGTTGGTTGTATTTTTCTTTTTGTTGTAAAAAGTTTTATTTTACACTTTTTGGATGTAACACAACTAAAATATAAAAAAAGGCAAATAAAAAAAATACATTCAGCAGAACATGGAACCTCTTTTTGAAGTCGGTTAAAAAGAGAAACTGACTGACTGACATATCAACACACAGTCGAAACTACTGGAACTTGGAGCGTGAAATTATGCCCAAGATTTCCTTTTATGACGTAGGTGGGGACTAAGAGAGGATTTTTCGAAATTCACCCCATAAGGGTATAAAACGGCGTTCAAAGTTTGTATGCAGAAACCTATGTTTACGTGGGCAAAACCGCTGGCAGGAGCTAGTATTCCAATATTAACTCTTCCATAGCTACACAGTAAGTGTAAATGCACTGACGCCTTAAATACAAGCTGCAAGGCTGCCGCATCCTGTCAGTTGTCGCCACTTATACGAGGGAAAATTCGGTCTAATTTACACAGCTGGTGACTTCAGGAAGTTAGTATTTTGGTTTACGTATATTTATAGCCGTTGGAAACATTTTGAAGTATGTTTCTTTTACTTTGAATTACGGTTCGTAATTGAGTGATAAATAATATGTCTACCGCATGTAGAACAATCGGTGTGCCCGTAACTACACAACAACTGGTGCCCTGAAAAGTAACGCGGCGGACCATGACGGAAAGGGCGGGGCGACTTGGATGTTTTCCTTGAATGCTGGAAATAAGTAGCACAGAATCGTTAACTGGAACAAAGGGAGACCTTTGCCTAGCAATAGGATGATACGAGTTAAAAATAACAAAATAACTGATTCCGTCAATAGCAGTCAGCTTAATAAGTGATAAGATGACCGAGGTGGTTAATACAATACCTTCAGAGTCATCGCAGGTGCAATCTAGAACATTATGCTTTAGTGGCACGTGAGCAGTCGAAGCGAATGAACGTACGCCTGGATCGCATTTTGTTATAATCGTACTAGTCACAGGAAAGGAATTTTTATGGAAACAATTTGGTATTGTAACATTTCTACTTACAACGAACTTTTCCAGTGTTCAATATGTTGGAAAGAACATGGAACAAAACGTATCCACCTTGGAAAAAATTGAAATAGGTATCATTTTAAAGGTCTTTAAAAATATATTTATTTATTGTATGGGGGCAAATTTGTAGCTTGTGGTGGAAAACAGATATTCGACGTTGAAAATGCCGAAAATCCTTAGTAAAATCGACATTCAATGTTATTACAATTTTGTCGGTTAGGTACTTCGAACTATTATGCGCTTGGATCAGTGTGACGTCATTGGCATTCAGTATGCAACCTACCAAGGTTGCATAATGATTCACGGACTCACCATTGTGAATAGTTCTCCAAAGCCGACGTGTTTTGTAATAAAACTGTGCTTTTTAAGATTGATGATTATTATCATATTTTTCCGTACAAAAAACGAACGGTAAGAAACTAATTCGATCTCTCTTTAGACAAAAAAAGGTGCGATTATTATAACACTTAATATAATACACTAAAAATGTAATAAAAAAGTTATCATAACTTCAGTCTCCAATTCATTCGTTCATTTATTTTTGAGTTGGTCAATTAAGCCTCTATTAATTAACACCTAGTCTAAAATGCTACAAAGGTTAGTACGGGGTCCATACAAAATTACCCATTGTTCTTCAGTCATCTATCAAGATCATCCAAACTGTGACACCGAAAGTATACAGTATACCTGTAGTTATGCACTGTTAGTAAAGGATTACATAATGACCCTACACAAAAGGTAAAAGATATTAAAATTATAGTTATTTTCAGTCAATATGACATTTTATCTTGGAATGGTCATATGAAGAGGAGGGATGAAACGTTTGTTACTAAAAGAGTTTTGAGTCTGCATATAGATAGACGGAGAGGGAGAGGAAGGCCAAAGAAAAGATGGATGGATTGTGTGAGGACTGATATGAACGATAAGGGAGTTAGTGATAGTGTGACGGGTGACAGGACAGAATGGAAGAAAAAAACGTATTGCGCCGACCCCGAGTAATATGGGACAAGTGCAGACAAATGGACAAAAATAACTGCAATTATCGAATAGGATTAGAAATAGGTATAAAGCAAAAAAATTAAATAAAGTAGCATTTTGATCGAAGTAGATACTCAAAAAATGATAATCACTATTAAAAATTTATTTCATTATGAAAACGTAACAGACGGAGATAGAATATTATCAGAAATATTATCAAAAATATTATTAATAAAAAAGTCAACTCAAAGAAACAACTCAATTGAAGTAAAAGAAAAATACAGAGTTGAAAAGATAAAATAGCTGAAGGAAAAAGGCGGAAGAATGTGACAATACAAGGTTAAAAACGACTTATGTAGAGACGGAAATGAACTAAGATTCTGATAAAAAAAAATGTATTTTTATTTGAATGAAAGGAGTATGTTTTTCCTCATATAATTTGAACCTTATTAGTGACCCTATCCAATGGTGTAATAATTCAGCGCAATTGCTTGGGTCAGGCCTATCCAACGTGACATGCGCGCTTCGCTTACTATGTAACAGGCGAGTTAACACCTCACTACCCCTACAAAACGAGGTCTGCGGCCGGTGGGTCAGCACTAGTCCGGGGTAGTGGAGGTAAAATCATATCAGTTTATTGCAAACGTGTTGTACGGTGGTTGGAAAAAAATTAAATGTTTCAAACATGAACCCTGTAAGGGTACTGCAATACAAATAAGTTACAATGAAAGAAAATACATTTCATAATTCTCATGATTATAAGTCACACCGTACCCGCAGCCTGCGATCGACGAAAATAAGCGAGGAAACACTGGGTGATTTTAGTAAGTAAGAGTCTTAGAGACTCCTCCACCGACTAGGACAGTCTACGAGGATTTCCGAAGAGAGAGGGACACAAAAAGCAAAAAAGGCCTATTTCCAACAATGAATGTTTTTTATTTAATTCATTAAACCCCGAGCGAACGCTCGGTCATTGTCTTTCTATTGTGTCTCTAATTACGCTACTCAAAAGGTTAAAATGATGATCACTTCTTTACTTCACTAGCCGACCCTACATACGTCCTGTCATAGCAATGGACTGTCAAACGCTCAAAGATTAAATAGTCGTAGTTTTCTGTAATTATATAAATTTTTGCACCTATTTCTTAATTTTATTTTCCGTAAGAATTGGCGATTCAACGACCAAGAATCCGACCAACGGAAATTAGGATTAATTTTTTTATATATAGATTTAACATCTAATGTAAGCAGACATATAGAATAAAGACACGTAGACAGAAGAATAGGATCATGATGTTTGATAGAGGTAGTTCATCCCCGAATGAGATCTACCGTCTTCAGAACAAAAATGAAACGTTCTGTTTGTCACAGAAAAAAATCTCCACGCAGGACTAAGAACTAAGATTAATTCTGAAAGTTTATGCGGGTATTACGTGGTTGATATACAAATACCATATAGGCTTGTTTATAATAATAGGGGCTTAAGAAATCTAGGATTAAAGTAAATATTCACTTTAGTCACAGCAAAGATAACATATGGAATAGTATGGAAACTACATACAAATGTTCGAAACGGCAGACTTACACAAATTTACGCATTGACCGACTCCTAAGCGTTTCTAGCGGTGCTGTCAGTAGCGAGTACCGCGTCAAGAAGAGTGGTCACGTTTAAGTTTACTTCCGCGATCTTTATAAAAATGCAACTCTTAATAAATTGATGAAATTTTTCGTAGTTGCTTTAAAAGAGAACACATCAAATGCAAAGTTGGTGAATTAATTTACAAAGAATTAGAAAAAAACAGTTTTATAGTACTGTGATATCGAAAGGAGATCGCATGAGTTAGGTTAACGAACTGGCATGTAAAATATACTTTTAAGGATTTTGTTGTTCTAAATAGGTTTAAAAATTGAGTAGAATAAAGTAATGTCTAGTTTTTTCAGATCTGACATAACTATTGTATCAAAATGTGCTTTTATTGAATTAATGAAGAAAAATACAAAGATCTTATATGTTATCAAGCATTTCATTATAATAACAATACGATCCCTCACACAAACCGTCGCAGAGCGCGACAGTACTCTGTCCTTGTAGTTTATTTAAAAAAGCTGTTCATAAGAATGATAATTTTTTACACTATAAAATTTAATAATAAAGAATTCCGAACGTGTCGTAGCAGACGAAATTATTTTAAACCAACTTCAAAAGAAGGAGGAGGTTATCAATTCGGTTGTATTTTTTTTTATGATCATTATTATTATTTTTATTACCTCAGAACTCCGTCGTTTATGGACCAATTTGCAACTTTTTTTTTTCCTATAAGGATATGCTTCCAGATTGGTCCCATTTTTTTCAAAATCCGTTTCTGAAGATGGAATCCATAAGGAATCGAGGGAACTCTTCAAATATTGTAGGCAACATATAATGATTTTGGTATTTTCATCGAGAACTTAAGCATTTACAGTCAAAAAGTAACATTTGATGAAGTGGAACTGATGAAGAAGATCAGAAATGGTCAAGGGAACTTAATAATCACATGGTTATCACAATGAAGATAGTTATGCGACTGTGACAATACAAATAAATGGATAGTTCTGAATAGTTACGTTGAAAATGATATCATCGAAGTGATCTGATGATGATGACGTTAATAGAATTGTCATAAGATGTACTATCAAATTGATCTGATGATGGAGCCGGTAGGTAAGCAAAGGAAATTTGTAATTAATTAATAAATCCTAGCCGTGTTTGGGTTAATTGGAATTGTCATGAAAAAAAGGCACTCTGTTTAAAAGTGTATCGCTACTAAAAAGTGTGAAATAAAAAACTTTTACAAAAATAATATAACCAACTTCACTAAAAAAAAAACACTAAAAGGATAAAAAATTACCTTAATTTCGGAAGCCGGTGTTAAATAAGAAACATAGAATACCGAGAAACACCGACTTCCGAAATTAAAGTTATTTTGATCCTTTTAGTGTTTTTTTTTAGTGAAGGCGGTTATATTTTTTTTTGTAAATGTATTTTTCTGTAAATAATTTGTAATTTATGAGGAATAAAGGTATTTTTTTGTAATTATTTAATTATAGGTATCTACCTATAAATACATTTTTGGGTTCAAAAACGGTACGGTTCAAACCGAAAATGCGTAGCAAACACCCGAAAACCACCGGTCTTGAGCCTAGGTCTGCCCGCACGCCACCTACTGCGAGTTCCGCGCGCCCACTCCGTAAAGCGCGCACGAAACGACTTCGTCCAACCGCGACTCGCCTACGTTCTCGCCAAAACTTGTAAAAAGCTATGCCGTAATGACAAGTTAAAGATCTACAAGTTGTTGTGTGTCAATGTAAACTGTTTCCTGTTTTTAAACTAGAGCTGCTTTACTCTTTTGCTGAGGTTAATCGACGCGACGCCATCAGATTACCTATTAAAATTTTATTTGTATACTAGTTACTTCAATTCGATTGATTGATCACTATAGAACTCAATTTATTTTTTCATAAAAACAAACAATCTCAAAAAAAATAACATTGACAACCCTATTGCTTCAATGGAGCGTAGGTAATTTTATCAACTAGGCTTAGTTGCTATACTGTTCCACATTTATACTGTGACTAGGCTTAGTTTCTATACTGTTCCATTATTATACTGTGCCATAGTGCTTGTTTTCTTGATCAATTATTCACTAAACATTAAGTACGTAATGTTTGGTGAATATATTATCATGAACACATTATGTTAACGTAGTTTAGGTACCTACCACTGTACCAACATTAAATTTTAGGCCTTCTAATTCAAATAGTTCTAATTAAATAGATACATGGTTATACCTTGGTTAAGTTAGGTTATTTGTTTTATTAAAGTAGTTACGTAAGTACCTAATCTATACATATAATAAAACGCTATTTGCTATGGGGGTGAACAATAATCCAAAATTAAGGTGTCGCGAAATTTGTCGCGAGTTCGATCCCCAGCTACAGTTAAAAATTTTGTCATTATTATAGAATAAAAAGCTGGCTTTTCTTGAAAAAGTATGTGGTTTACAGCTCGTTTTTGGTGGCCAAGTGTTTATCTATATATGTAAAAGGAGAAACTGACTGACTGACGTACCAACGCATAGCGAAACTACTGGGACTAGGATCATGAAAATTTGGACAAGGTTTTTTATTATGACGTAGGTGAGCACTAAGAAGTGGTTTTCGGAAATTCAACCTTTAAAGGGGTAAAACGTGGGTCTAAAGTTAGTACAGAGAAACCTACTATCACGAGGGTGAAGCCGCGGGCAGAAGCTAGTAATGTATAAAGTTAGAAATGAAAACGCACTTAAAAAGCACAGTTTCGAAAAAATTTTGCAATTTTGTGATCAAACTGATAAATAAAGTAGCGGGAACAAATTGAACATCAAACTTTGATGTCAGACGATTCGCAGATATTGGTGCATTGGTTTATATTATAATATTTTCAATAAAATAATTTTGAAGGTTTTAGACATCATGTAATAACCCCTGTATAGAACCTAATTTTTATGTTTGTAATGAATAAATTCAAAAACTATTGGAGTGATTTTAATTATTTTTTTGATTTGATCATAACTGAGTGACATAGATTAAATATTTTCGGGCGAAGCCGCTGGCAGGAACTAGTACTATTAAACTTAAAAAATAAATGTATAAACATAATTTACTAAAGCAAAATTTTGGCAGTTAATCTACCTAATATCGCGATTAATAAATTGCTAAATTTAAAAAAATACGCTGATCATTTACAATCTGCCTGTTCAATGAATTGCCTGCCTACAAGTCGATTATAAATTGAGTTTATTTCTGAATCCTTCAATTTAAAGTAATGAAAAACGTATTCAGTTTAAATGAACTGGCATGAGTCTTTACTATTTTGCCCGCTAGCTACAAATACCACACTTTGATATTTCAATGTGCATCTGGCTGGGGTAATCAGATCAGTATGGACAGGTTTAAAGTATTTATCTCGGTTCAATGTTTACTAAAACACACTTCTAATAAAACAGATTACGACTTCAGCTCTATGTACTCGTAAAAAGCGGTAAATGTCAGTAGCTAAATATGGAGGATTATATAACACGTTGAAGAATTATTGTACGTTTAGCATTAGATACCATAAAGACCTCTACTATTTACCACTGCCCCCCTAGCCAAGTTACGATCGTTTCTTTTGCGGCGAACGCCTCGAGTAGGCCACGCCTCCGATTCTTTTGTTCCGACCACGTGACTGAGCGTTGAGATGAACTGATTTTTCTGCCTTAAAAATTATCAAAAAAATATCGCAATTAAAAATGGGGGGTGGGGGTAGAAGGGTGAAAAATATTTATTACGACCTATTTCTCAGACCTACCAAATATACTTACCTAGACATAAAAATCATAAAACTTAGTCAAGCCGTTTCGGAGGAAAGTATTTATGTATGTTTATGTTGTACACTGGATCCTACCCTCGATTGTGATCTCTCTCTGTCACTCAAAGGTTTGCTGGGAGAAAACTCATTGTTGAGTTAAGCTCGCCTTTGTACATAAATTGTCAAATCCATGTATTGTAGTTAAGTTTTGTGTGTACAATAAAGAATATAAGGAATTTGACAGCAAACACTGTGACACGATATTTTTATATATTAGAAAGCCATCTACCTTGATATATATATAATGCGATCTCATTGCATTATAGTGATTAAACCATTATCTAGCTACATGAAACCGTTTACTCCAAACTGTAATTACCATATTCGCGCCGTAATACAGATTAGAACGGACCTCGCTTTACACAAATGTGTGTACCTGCTAATTGTTTTTAAACAAGATAGCGAAAGCTCAGAAATTATATATTCAAGTTTAGTTCGGTAAACAAATGTGAAGGAACTACAATTGGTAGCCGAGCTTAAATAGGGTTTGGGTATTTTATAAATGACGCACCTGTTTAGCATTCCAAAGGGGCCAAATCTGTATAGTAGTGAGTGTGCAAATAGAGCTATTAGCATAGCATAGTCGGCCTTATAATGTTCCCACTGTTGGGACTCAGGCCTCCTTTCTAGGAGAGGGAACGGGCCGTAATCCACCACACCGGCCCAGTGCGGGTTGGTGGATATCACAAGTCCTCGAATTTTTTGGTTCTAGGACATGCCGGTTTCCTCACGATGTTTTCCTTCACCGTTTTGAGAGCAGTGGTGATGAAATAAATTACACAAATATCATCATGGGTTCAAAACCAGCCCAGACGCATTCGTCTGGGCTGGGTTTGAACCCATGACCTACAACTCGTTAGTCGGGGCAGTTACCACTCGGCCACCACTGCTCCGTACTACGTACGTAATAGAGCTATTACGTTATTGAAACAAAGATAAAAATATATGTACAACGAAGTTAATACTGCAAGATGTTGTGTTTATTTCAATCGCATACGTATTTTTCGTAATAGCGTACTAAGTCCAAAAACCGAACAAGATATTAAAAGTAAGTACAGCCCGCATAACTATACGTAAGTTTTGAAGCTAAACTGCTGAAAGAAATGAAATAACAACTGAACGACTGCGCGTGACCTTACCGCGGCGCGACGATTCTGATTCCAAGCGTTCTATTGGTACTTGCTTTTTATTTATTGAATATGTTTCGTTGGGATCATTTTCTAAAATCATACGAGCGAAGCTGCTGGCTGAAGCTAATCTTTACATATACTTATTATATTGCAAATTGTTCATAAACAGCTTTAGGATAAAAATGTTTTATGAAAGCGTGTTGTCTCATCGTTATTGCGTCGTATATATATGTACGCCTGCATGTAAGCCAGCAGCCTTATTTCAGAATCCTGCAAACCGTTTAATATATACAGCACGTGGAGACGCACACTGACGCATTTGCGTCAATATGCAAATGTTCACCTTGGTCTGTGAGAGGATCTACTTCTGTTGTTGTTTTATTGACTTGGAACCTTCTCCTATAACTATATCGATCAAGCTAAATCAAAAATCACGACATCGCACCGCTCTGGGTTTGTCCATTCCTCTTTCTTTGTTCAGGCGATCTCCCTTTGGAATGTACTCCCTCTGAACATCAAGACGGCAACCAGTCGGTTGTCCTTTAAAGTGAAAGCACGAGAACACTTTCGCAAGAAGTTGGTAGATTCATCACACTCTTGATTTCTTGTATTCGTTTTTCTCTCAATATCATTCTTTATTTGTATGTATGTATCTAAGTATATATTTATTATTGTTCTTATTTCCTCTCTGTCAGTCTTCTTTTAAGCTGCACCTGCCATGTTATGTCTCTGCACCACCCTAAGGTCGACTGGTAGAAAATGCCTAAGGCATTAAGTTCGCCTATGTACAATGTTTCATTAGTGCATAAAGTTTTAAATTAATATATAAATAAATAATACAAATATACATCATGTACACACGCCTGTCAATTAATTTTCTGTCGACAAATATCTTAGCAAACACGTTAACAAATTGATCCTAGCGTAGCTGCTCTGCCATCATAGCAAAGTCGATGATTGATTATGTTTTATAGAAAGTCTTCAGAGAAGAACTTTGTAGTAAACGTTTAACGGACCTTATCATCCAAGAAAATTAAAACTTTAAGCCACTGAAACCACGTAAACTTTGAGTAATCTTAACTTAGCTAAACGTTAATGAAGACGGCTGTCAGAGGTAATTAGTATAAGTTTACACAAGTTAGCCCGTTCTACACACTTTCGAATCGACACAGAGCTGGTCGTAATTCAATAACAGAAATTTCCAAATGATTAACGGCAAGTAAATCTAGATAATATAAAAGAATAAATTGACTGACTGACATATAAACGCACAACTGAAACTATAGGGCCTAGCCTAGGAGCATGAAGTTTTGCACATGGTTTATTTTTATTCCATGACATTTATTTTAGTAACATTATTTCTATGAAATTTAATATATCGGCAATTATAAATTAATTTAATAATAACATGTACTTTGTTTTATTATAAGAATGCCTAAATTTTGATTGTAAAATATTATTGACCTTCGGAACTAACATGAAATAAGTGATACTAACAAATAATGTGTACCAAAAGTTGTCTTTAAATGAATATATTATTATTATTATTTTATGACGTATGCGAGTACTACGAGAGAATTATTCAACATTCACCCCATGAGGGGATGAAGCGGGGGCCAAAATTTGTATGGATAAACTTACATTTACGCAGGCGAAGCAGCTGGCAGTTAAAGATCCCCGTTGAACTTGAAAACTAGTATATACAGTAACAAAGAATAAGATGAAAATAACATTGCTCGCGTGTAACACCCGTAACATGTTATAGATAAAACAATGAACATGAATAGATTGAAATAACATTAATATTTATTACTAAAAGTTATACGTTACGAAACGAGAGCGGTGTGTCACTAGAGCAAAGTTGATTCCGTCTTGAGTGTGGCGAGGGATTCAAAGATACGAGACCTTTTTTAGTACCCGACTACGGCAAAGCCAAAGGAGGGTTATGATTTTGACAGGGTATGTATGTGTGTATATTCATTTGTTCCCTCATAGCTCCTAAACTACTTATCAGAACTCGACAAATGAGGTATTGTTAGAACTGTCTTAATCGTCCGCTGATCGTAGGTTACGTGATGTGTCACAAAACTCAATGTGGCTCCCTTTAGTGGACAAAAAGTATTGTGTTAAAAAATGATACATACGTTGTGTTTGGCATCATTTGAAAGGGCCTCACTTATAAATTTCCAAAAAATTGCTCAAATTTAAAGTAACGCCCTCTAGCAGACAAAAAGTCATGTGTAAAAAAAATGTTAAGATAAATACACCGTGTTTGATATCATTTGAAAGGGCTTCACTTGTACTTTTCAAAAATATCATCAAACTTTGATGTCAATAACATCAAAATAGATTAAATAATAAAAAGTAAAAGAAAAACTCGACAATGACAAAAAAAAATGACGATGTGACGATGAAAAAGTATGAAACAAGATTTTCAAGATGCTGAAATAATCAAGGTTGCTAGTGAAGAAAGAACAAATCAAAAATTAAAGCCACACATACACACATTGTATAGGTACCAACCATAACACTTTAATAAATCTCCTTTCGCAGGTATGCTGGAAGAGATTCCTTTAAAAATAAGCATCACCTATTTTTCTATTTCCTTCTTCTTATCTTTTATTTTGTGTGTAAAAAAATAGTTAAATAAAAAAAGAAAAATTGTAACACATACTCCAGTTTTTTTCTGAATCACAGGAATCTCAACTGAACCCCAATATTACGATAAATAACGAGGAAAAGTATGACTTGTCTAATGTCAAAGTTATTACAACAAGGTTTCCCAAATTTCCTCCAGTCACCTGCCTACAAAGTCGAACCACCTATTAATAAATGTCTTTGAACGTAAATAGGGCTACAAACATAACATAAGGGGTCTAATAGGTATTATGTACTTAGTTTAGAGTTTGTCAACAACGCGTCTGGTTGGCATTTCACAAAGTTTGACAGTACGTTGGTGATCAAAGCTTGTAGGTTAGTTAGGGTTAGTGATATTTATACCGATGAAACGTTTTTTTAGTAAGTGTAAGTGGTAATTTGTCGCCTATGATGATCTCTGCAATACCAGATAAACGTTTATTTTATCACCACAATATTTTTACAATACATGAAATTCTTAAAATGTAGTGACAAGTGTTTTATTATTATGGAAGACTGTTGCCTAAACTAGGCTGCAAGCCTGTATTTTAGGACGCCAGGACCCCGCCTTTTACACAGTTCTTAACCTGTACCATGACGTTTAAAGTAAGATTATTTCATTCTTATTTCCAGTGTGGGTAAGAGATGGCGCTAGACAACCTGTATAGCTCTTTCTCTTATCCACACTGAAATAAGAATAAAACAATGTTACTTTGAACGTCATGGTAACCTCACTTATCTCGTTACATGTTTCTGATGAACCTGTAATTACATCAATACCTATTATAAGTAGGTACCTATTCTATATCTATAATATTCCCTCAAGATTTAGACATAGCACCGTTATTTAAAACATTAATACATATAGTGGCAGTACTACTCGTCTCCGAACGAGATCATACACAAAGAGCTCTATCAGTACATTGAGCTTTATTATACCACTACATATAAAATCTGTGCGCTTAGCAAATGAATGATTAATGAACACATCGCCCTTCATTTTGACGTCATCCGCTTGATCGCCTTTTGACGTCGAAAAAGTATAAAATTTTTCCGGAAACCACACGGATCCACAGAAAATGATAAAACTAATGGAAGTATCATAATCTCTTGCTTTTCCACAAAATTTTAGTCCATCGCAAATGTTATAATCGGTCTAGTTTTAGTTAAAATTAATGCTGAGCAGTGAGAACTCAGCAATTTAAACACACAAATTGGTTACTAATTTGAAGCCAATCACCCATCAAAAACTTTTCGAAACTAAATATAATCAGTTTTCGTAAAGTTTTTAATTTAATTGTTAACGAAGCAGAGTTCTGTGGTTAACAAAAACTGTGTGTTAAACCTATCGTCGAAATAAACAAGCAAGGTAAAGTAATTACACAAGTACACGGGGAGGTGAAGTTTGAGAATTGAATAGTGGCGATTTACATTAAAGCCAAGGTGTTTTTTTATATGGGAAATCGTCAGCTGACTTCCCCGGCTAAAGCCGAAGGAAGGAAGTCAGCTGACACATCTCACGTGTATCCTTCAATTGCCCTTTGTGCCCCAGGACCATGGTACCTCTTTCAAAAAAACTTTGTATTTGCAACGGTTTCTGTATTTGCAAAAAGATGATGATTTGATTACCAATGTTGTTGTTTGTTGACTTCACAATCGTAATTTGAAAATTTTATAGGATCACATCATAGTTTATGGATCTGCTAAGTTAAAATTAATATTCAAAAAGTCATAAATATGACTGCTCCATATCCCAGTAAAAGTCAAACCCCTATCTCAACGCAATAAAAAATATGGACCAATCTCATTTACTTTTTTCATTGATATTGAGTCGCTTATCAGAACCTTTATAGAACGTTGCCATTGACCTAGAATTTTTAAATGAAGTCGATGTTTAACCTGAAATAAGAAAATAGCTACGCATAATTTTAGTTTATTATATGAAAAATAATTTAATGGTCCATAAAAACAAAGTATGTTAGTCACGACAATATTTGTAGCCTTTTCTTGAGGTGGGAAATCATCGGATAACTCCTCTTGCTTTGACTGGAGAGAGAGGGAGTGTTCGTTCAGTTTACGTTTTCGTTCTAGGACCATGTTAACTTATTCGAACAATCTGAATTCTGGCGAGCATTTGGTTCCCATTTACCTAATTAATAAATTAAACATGGGAAGTGCTCGACACAGACTAACTTTTTTTATTAATTACCAGACATAACATAGTGCATTGTAGTTCAAAGTAAAGTTCAAGTGGCTAGTATCTATGCTGATAATTTCAATGCATTCTTATATTATAACACCACCACCCATTGAAATAAACTAATAATCTAAATAAATAAACCCAAGTCTGACAAAAAAATTATAATGTTTTATACTAGAAAAACTTTTAGTAAGAATGTCCGCTGGCATACTTGTGCTAGGCAAATATACAATTTTTACTAAATTGTTTGATACAATTTCTCAAATAAAATGGAAACGAACATCAATGTGTTTACTTCCTTTTATAAAACATGCAATTTTCATAAAGCTTTTTAGCACTCTGGTTGTCATTGTACAAAATAATAGGACCTACATCTTTTCCAGTTAGATAAAAGAACAAAATTTTAAGAAATATTGCTTGTTTACTATCTTCAGAGACCCCCATATACTCAGCCTCAGTGCTGTATAGTGCCACAGTTTGTTGCTTTCTACACTCGTGAGATATTACAGTTCCTGAAAGCTTGAAGCAAAAGCCAGTATAAGACCGTCAACTTCCAACAACAACAACAAACACATACAACATAACAACACAATCTGACATGGCTATTCCTTTAACGAACCCGAGATTTGTATAACATGAGAATAGAATAATCTGTTCTAATTCGCACGTAGAAACTACACAAAATGAACTTCATTGCCGAATTGTATTTCTACTGAAAACCAAAAGAGATGTCTATTCTATTATACTAAACGTGGTAATTTCGTTATCTTCGTAAGGACTGGGATTTAACACAATTATAAGGATTCTCGTCAGTTTAGCGTACTGATCCTTAACGATGAATACCTAAAATTTAACTCAGTGCCAAGTGCCAATAAACTGAATATTCCGATGTTTATTGGGGCTCAAGTTTAGCTGGAAAATTCAATAATTTCATTCAAAATTTTGTTCGGTCTAACTTTTTATTCCTACCCAGTAGACTTTTTATTAGTCGCATAAAATTATATTATTTTATATATTTGGTTGTTGGAATTTATTATATAGCTGTTGTATAGTTGAACCTTTAGTAATTAATATTATATACCTACCTACAGTTTGTAAACAATAATTGCTTCAAATTAAGAGCGTAAGGGCCTGAGTTCGATTCATGGTTCGGGCAGTCTTATTAGGTTTTTCCATATGAAATTTCTCATTAGCAGCCAAAAATCTGGATTTGTGCTGGTTAATGCTAAGAGAGGCCCACTTATAACATGGGACTAAAAAATAAAACTGCCAAAGAAGAATGGAGGGCAGAGGACGGAGGGTGTTCTATTCTATATATCTTTGAGGAACACAGTTGTGATATTATGATTATGACTTGTTGGTCTTGTGCTCGCAAGTGCGACAGCTGAGCGCGATTCCCAAGTCAGAAAATGTACTATTGACTTTTTCATTAGGAATTACTCTGTAGCAACCCGAAGTTTGGAACTTAGTGGTGTGACACCCTCGTGCCTCGGAAAGCATGTAAAATTGTTGGTCCTGCATCTGATCTCTCCCCGCTTGTGTCGGATGGCCGTTCCATCGGACTATGGAAGTAACGGAACAGAGAGTACACCTGTGTTTGCGCACACGCTTGTGAACACAGGAGATATTATTATGACAATATCTCCTGCGTACTTGGCTAGTCTCAGTTTAGATCACAGATATGTCAAGAGTCAAGATTAATGTTTAACATAATGTATGTGGTTGAGATTGGACACCAAGATCGCAATTTAATCCGGAAAATTATTTTTTTAACTGGCCTGTTGGTCTAGTGGTTAGTGGCCCTAACTGCTATGCCGGAGGTCGTGGGTTCGATTCCCACCCAGGACAAATGTTTGTGTGATGAGCAAGATCATTTGTTCTGTGTCTGGGTGTAATTTATTTATCTATAATATGTATATATAAGTATGTTTATCAGTTGTCCTAGTACTCATAACACAGGCTCTGCTTAGCTTGAGACTAGACGACGTTGTGTGATAGTTGTGGAATATTATTATTATATTATTAATATGATTATGATGTTACAATGTTTCAAACAATGTAAATTAGTTCACAAGATAGTGCAGTGAATATCTTTCGGCAAAAAATGATAATATCTCACACTTTACATATTTACCACCAGGTTCAACTAACATTGGTGGCCGTACGATGCTGAATTTATTATAAGTACCCATAAATATTTAAGCTGAGGCTTTTGAAAGAGCTTTCAAATGAGAGTGATTTAATAATACGGACCTAAGTGTGTATGAGCACTTGACGCTAATTACCTTAATGAGCACTGGCTCTTAGCGATAAAAAGAGGTAGGCAGAGTGCAAAGACTGGGGTATGAAAGGATTTTTATATAGTTATTCACGTTCTCTCAAAATGTTAAGGAAAAACCGGTATGTCCTTGAACTAAAAATTCAAAGATATGTAATATTTACCAATCTGAACTGGGTCCACGAGGTGGATTACGGTCCCTCTCCTATAAAGAAGCCCTGAGTCCCAGCAGTAAGACTAGACTTACGATACATTTATTGTTTTTCAAAGTATATTCCTTCGCAGTGGTTTCTGTACGAAGCAGTTGGACCAGTCTTCTTTAGGGACTTCAACAATGGGTTTATGGAACGCATTCACCGTCGATTCAGGGCTCGTAAAACGTGTGCCTCTAAGTTTGTCTTTAATTTTTGGAAACATAGAAGTCGCAGCGTGTGAGATCCGAGCTGTAAAGTGGATGCGTCATCAGTTCTATATTTGAAACCTTAAAATAGGCTTCTGTTACCTTAGCGGAATATGAGGATGTGTTGTCGTGGTAGAGGAGTACATTGATTCGAGGACGCTTTTCGCGAACTTTTTCTAAGTCTCTCGGCAAGCAAGTGTTGACATACCAATCTGCAGTCACTGTCCTTTGATCTTCAAGCGAAAGATATAATGTCCCGATTTGCCGAAAAGAAGCAACCATTTTTTTACTAACACTTCACCTTTCTTAACTTTCGTCGGCCGACCTTCACGTACCTCGTCATAGAGATGATCACGTCCACGTTTAAATTCTCCAAATCACGAATACACAGAGCTGCAACATGTTGCTTCATCACCAAATGCCAATTGAAGTCTCTGGTAATTCTCTTGTTGACTTAAACCACAACGAAAAACATAAAAAATCATTGAACAAAAATGTTCACGAGTTAAATTAATTTTGATAGCGACACACAATCTTCGAAAGGACGCCACAATGAAAAAACAAATAACATTCTCGCAAATTAAAAAGTAACATACTCGCCAAGAGTTCCATTTCCGAATTCTATAATGGTTTTTTCATTATTTTATTGTAAGTGGCCAGATCAAGAGAGTTTCAGTATGCCTTACGTATGGCTGATTGTGTTATTATTATGTTTTTTAGATCGAGCTATACTTCAATAACCCTCCAGTTTATATCGCATTAAAAAGTCGTCGGAAAACGAAAAGCTTGGTGACAGGAAAAGTTAATAAAATAAGTAAATAATAGGTCTTTGAAATTGAATTGAAAACAGTTATATCAATGGATTGACTTAGAATTATATGTTCAAATAAACTTTATATTAAAGGTACGATATACTTTTTTTCGAAATTAGATTTTTAATACATACATATTTAAAAAAAATAGACATCCCATTTATTAGTATCGTCATTAGCAGTTTTAAGTCCGTATACATCATCAATATTGCATACCGCTTGAGACACATTGTTTCCACGGTAGAACTCATATTACACAATATTACGAGTTTTCTTATATTTCATACAAAAATGGTGATAAGTACTGCAATATTACAGAAAATATAAAACACAAAGAAACCAATAAATACCTTATTTCGAAGAAGAATAACGTACGTTTAATATAAAGTTTATTTGAACTTATAATACCAAGTCAATCCAAAGATATAACACTCTAAAGCAACCTGTTTTAAAAAAAGGGCAATATCATTGGTTTACCTATTAAATAAAACAAAGTGTATAAAGCGCTAGGAGCTTTATTTTTCCGAATCTAAACACAGTGTTAAAACTGTACCTACCAGACTAAATTACAAAAAAACAATTGCTTTCATTTATCTTTTTAATAACAAACTGTCCTCTAAAAAGTTGTTGGGCCGTGATTTACATGTTATTCACATAAAAAAATATCTAAAACGTAAGTGGAAAACCGAAATGGAATTGATTTTCAGCGTGCCGATGTTAACATGTTTGCTCGTCGGCCTAAAAAGATTGGGTTTGCAATCGTGTTTGTCTTTTAGCCATCGAGTGCAGAGTGCTACTGTACTGTATAAATTGAAATATTTCCTGATCTGCATTACGTATTATATTTCTTAGAAAAGGGGTAAAGCAGAGTAGTCTCATAAAAAACGTTTTTTTACCTTATAATCAATCAGAAATCAGAATAATTTTTTTCAAAATATCGGTCAGGCAATAGTCATTTCTATGGAAAAGAATGTGCAATAAATGTATATGAAGGTACATATATATATGTATGTTTATTTTATCTATATATATGTCGTGGCGTGTTGAGATGGATGTGTGGTGTGACGAGTATGGATAAAGTGAGAAATGAGTATATTAGAGGAAGTTTGAAAGTGGCGCCAGTGGCTGAAAAGTTGGGGAATCGTTTGTCTTGGTATAGTCATGTAAAGAGGAGAGATGAAACGCATGTAACTAAAAGAGTTTTGTGTATATATGTGGATGGGTGGATAGGGAGAGGGAGGCCAAAGAAAAGATGGATGGATTGTGTGATGAGTGATATGAAAGAAAAGGAAGTTAGTGATAGCATGACCGTTGACAGGATAGAATGGAAGAAAAAAACGTGTAGCGCCGACCCCAAATAAGATGGGACAAGTGCAGGAAGATGACGATATATGTCGTGGCCAAATCATAGAAATGGAGCACTTCATGATATGACCAAATAAAACTGACCAGATCGTCTTAAACTTTAAAGTTTGATGATATTTCAATCCTCGTTTGGCCTATTTTCTTTAGACCCTTTATTATCATAGAAATCCTACATCAATGATATGGCCATACGAGGATTGATTTATCATCTAATGTTAACGTTTAAACGATCTGGTCAGTTTTAGTTGGCCATTTCATGAAGTGAACAATTCTAAGATCTGGCCACGACTTATACACCACTATTTTTTAATTAGTACAAAAAGGGCTCTTAAAAAAAGAAAGAAAACAAGGGTACAATTCCCTTGTTTTCTAATAATCTTTTTTTTATGTACCTGCCATGTTTTCTTTTCACCACCTCTGGTTGACTGGTAGAAAATGCCAAAGGTATTAAAGTCCTCCTTTGCAACCTTTGTGTTAGATGAAGTTTTAATAAATCTACACTCTATCTATTTGTTATTGCTTGTTGTTGTTGTGGTTGTTGTTTGGTTCTTGTTGTTTGTGGTTGTGTGTGTGTGTGTGTGTGTTTCTATGTGTTTGTTTTTTTGTTTAGAAGAGAACTGGTCGAATTGCTAAAATTTTTCACCGATAGAAAGCTGCTTTATTTCTGAGTGACATAAACTATATTTTATGTTCGTGAGCGAAGCCGTGGATAAAAGTTAGTAAACAATAAATAAATAAATCTTGTCTCCGAAAAATCTATGGATAAAACGTTTTGCCACAAGACAAAACAGTTCTGTTTACGGCAAATGAAACTATTTTCACTCTGTAGTTATCGATACCATGTGAAGAGAATTAATGTGTATCCTATCAGCTGAACAAACATATGGGTGCTATGTTAAAAAGATCAAAGTTCTAACACGTACTAATCGGTGATGTATGAATGGAATGTTTACGAAGTGTGCGTGCAGGTACAGATATGTACGGTAGAGAACATCTTTCTTCGGTACCTCGATAGAAAGGTCAGAACTAATGGCGTAATATAAACTAGACAAACACTAATTCTGATTTAGGAAGATTGTTAGGGAGAAGGCGCTAGTGATTTTTTACTATATACACAGCCGAAAGTCGTGGGTCTAGGAAATTGATATTTTGCACAAAGCTTCCTTTTGTAATGTAGGCGAGCACTAAGAAGGGGTTTTGGGAAATTCAATTTTTAAGTGGGCCAAAAGGGGAAAATTCGTTTGTATGCACAATTTTATTTCCTGGGCCCATATACTTCAAACTTAGCCTAAATAGTAATACAGGTAAATAAAAAAAAAAATGATTGTTAATTTTTCCAAACCTACCCCTATAAAACGGTTTAGCGGGTGGTAAAGGTTTTATTGGTTGGTTGTTGTATTGGTTGAGCAGTGGTGGCCGAGTGGTAGCAGCCCCGACTTACAAGTTCTAGGTCGCGGGTTCAAACCCAGCCAGGCGCATTACTTTGTGTAATTTATTTCATCATCACTGCTCTCAAAACGGTGAAGGAAAACATCGTGAGGAAACCGGCAGGTACTAGAACCAAAAATTTGAAGACATGTGACATCTACCAATCCGCACTGGATCCGCATGGTGGATTACGGCCCATTCCCTCTCCTAGAGAGGAGGCCTGAGTCCCAACAGTGGGAACATTATAAAGCCGACTATGTTATGCTAAAGGTTTTATGGGAGAATCTTATTCTTCAGGTTAATAAACTCAAAACTTTGCACAATAATAATTAAAATGAATTATAAAGTCTAAAATGATTAGTTTTTGAACACTATCCTCAAAATACAGTTTCAAAGTGATCTAAAATAATATTTTCATAAGAATAAATCCTACACTAATATGTGAAGAAGCCGTTCTATTATCTCCTAACCCAACAGTACTTAGGTAATAGGTACCCTCTTCAACCGTTAATATGGTATGTAATTACAAAACTCGGCCAGCCTACAATAGATTTTAGTCTTAAATTAAGATTGAGAGCCTTAATTAAGATGTTATGAAATAGCCTTGGGGATTTAGATAAATTAAATCTAACGACTGAAACACTGATTACACTGGTCGACAAGGTTTTTCCCACAGAGATTGTGTATACTTATTTTTACTAAAGTATCTACCCTCACCATAAAACACTTTGTTTTTATTCATCATCATCATCATTTCAGCCGAAAGACGTCCACTGTTGGACATAGGCCTCCCCCAAATGCCGCCACAATTACCGTTCCTGTGCGTCTCGCATCCATCGGATTCCCGCGACCCTCACCAGGTCATCACCTCACCTTTTGGGAGGCCTTCTAACGCTGCGTCTTCCGGTACGCGGTCGCCATTCCAGAACCTTTCGTCCCCATCGACCATCTGTTCTGCGAACAATGTGCCCTGCCCACACTTTGTTTTTATTAGCCACAGATTTTTTGTGACAGCCACTTAAAATTTTACCGAACTTTCCACTACATTCGCTCGAATTGCAACAAATATAGTGCTCAATTGTGAGTTATTCAAGCAGTTTTTGGTTGGATACTTGTGGTAGACCAGCCTTAAGTTCAATATTCCAGAAAATTAATGTATGGTTTAAAAAGACGTATTTTTTAATTCTTTTTGTAAGTAAAGATCAATATTTTTCAAGAAAAATAAAGTGACTGTCACAAAAAAACGATGGCTAACAAATTTTTTCTACATCTATTTCCTACAAAAGGGAGTCAAAATAAAACGATATATGGCAAAATAGTTCTTGTGGCAAAAAAAAAAGGAAACTTTTGTAGACCAGTGTTATTAGACTGGTATTATTGTTGTAAGTAATGTGTAGCAGTTACTAATAGGTCAAGAGCGGGATTTGTCATTAGATAAATAATAATAATAATATTCCACAACTATCACACAACGTCGTCTAGTCCCAAGCTAAGCAGAGCTTGTGTTATGGGTACTAGACAACTGATAAACATACTTATATATTTCTAAATACATACATATATAGATAAATTATACCCAGACACAGAATAAATGATCGTGCTCATCACACAAACATTTGTCCTGGGTGAGAATCGAACCCACGACCTCCGGCAAAGCAGTCAGGGTCACTAACCACTAGACCAACAGACCAGTCAGATGATTTTCCCACCTAAAAAAAAAGTTTCTAATAGGTATTTATAGGTTAAATTTAAATGTTCTGGGATTCATAAAAAAAGTATTTCAGGTATTTATTTATCTTCCAACGAATCTACATGAGTCAAATAGTACCCACGTTTCACACGTATCTCAAGAAAAACGAAAAAATACTAACCTGAGTTCAGAAGCTTTAATATTTTCTTTAAAGGAAATTTTTTCATACATTTTGTAGAGTTTTGCTTACTATGAGCACCACATAACATATTTTAATATTTGCTTGTCTAGTCATGGTAAAATATGTCTTTGCGCTAGTAAATTATAAGTTACCATCTCTTGTACCGCATTTTTTTTTTTATTCTCTATAGGTTCGCTCTTGACCGCCATCTCACCTGACGAAAAGCGACGATGCGGTCGACAATGGAACGCGCTTACCTAGAAGATACAAATAGATATAATACAAATAAATGGATTTGACTTTGACTTTGACTTTAATACAAAACTAATTACAGGATTTCGTTCTTGTACTAAATATGTAAGTGTGGTGATAATTTAATTTTTCTTGTTTCTTATTTTTTATTTTTTCTACACTATGGCGATTTGGACACAATACTAAAACGCCATGGTTATTCATCCTTCTAACATTGCGGTATTGACTGGAACATAAACACACAGGTATCGTGCCCTTGATGGGTATAGATAGATGATATACGATAGCGCTCACGGTGAGACGACGCTTTTTCATAGAAATTGTTGTCTTTTTTAACCGACTTCTAAAAAAGGAGGAGGTTAATATCAATTCAGTAGTATTTTTTTTCTATCATCATAATATTCTTTTTATGTTTGTTACCTCAGAACTCCGTTGTTTATGGACCGATATGCAATTTTTTTTCCTTATAGCATATGCTTCCAAATTGGTCCAATTTTTCAAAATTCAGTTCAGATGATGGGATCCATAAGGAATCGAAGGAACTCCTCAAATATTATAGGTAACTATATAGTTATTTTAGTATTTCCATTGAGAACTTAAGCATATCCAAAGAAGAAATTGATGAAGTGGAATAGAATAGAATAGAATAACATTTATTTGCATAAGGAGCTGATGAAGAAGACCAGAAATGGTCAACGAAACTTCATACTCACATAGATATCACAATGAAATAGTTAAGCGACTATGACAATATAAATAAATGAATGAAAATAAAAACACTAAAAGCATCACCAACTTCCGAAATTAAAGTTATTTTGATCATTTTAGTGTCTTTTTTTTTTTAGTAAAGTCGGTTAATCTTTTTTTTGTAAAATGTTTCTTTTTAATGAAAAATTATCAACGCACCTCTCTCGCTCTCGTTGAAATGAGAGGGAGTGTTACACTTTGCGTTCCAGGACTGTGGTAACTCTTTCAACCATCTCGCTAACTTGGCAGGCATCGGCCCAAGCGAATCCCATAAATGCTGACGGCTCTTTGAGGCATTTTTTTCTATCTTGAGAGCAATTTCAGAATAATTTCTATGAAAAACCGTCGACGTATCGGTGTCGTATGTTGCTGAAGCCTTTATTTGAGTTAGGTAAGTAGGCTTGAAAAAATGAATTAAATGTTTCAAGAGTATGGACGTCCGGTCCCTTATCTGTTAATATGTTTTACTTAATCTATACAGCGACTAATTTGTCTGTCAATCATCGTGATTAGCGCGATATTTACGACCCTTTATTACATCCATTTGGAAGATTATAGGAACGCTTCTGACGTGATATGATGATATGATTAAAGCATTATCGGTTAAAGGTTCTGGATTGACGACCTCACACCGGAAGACGAAGTATTGGCATGACTCCCACAAGGTGGAGCAATGACCTAGTGAGAGTCGAGGGAATCTAATGGATTCGAAACGCACAGGACCTTTAGTTGTAGTGACAATTGGCCTTTGTCGAATAGTGGAGGTCTTTCGGCTGTAGGCTAATAATAAACTAATGCGCCTCAACATCAATTGCATCACTGCTTACCATCAGGTGGGATCGCAGTCAAATACTAGATTTTATCAAATTAAAAAAAAATGAAAAAATAATAATAAATAAATAAATATGATGATCGGTCTGGTCTTCCTCACGGACACGTTTCCTACCTCAGTTGGATTTACAAAGTTTGTTCACTTGAAACACTTACATTTAGTGCTAAGTAGAATGGAGTTCTTTTCGTATTGTGGTCCATATCCTGAATAAAACATTGTACGCGGCGCTATCTAGTCCCTATAGTAATCCCTGCAGTCGTACAATTATGAGCAGGCAAGCAATGTACGTAATTTTCTGATGACAATTAAAAAAAAGTTTATTTGAGCCTCATACAAAAACACGCATATGAAAAAATCTGTGTGGCCAAAAAAGCGTGTAGCCTAGCATAAATATATTCGTACTGCGATAGTTAAAAACAATAAATTACCTACACAGCGGTGGTATTATTTTGCTAGAGCCCACTGTGTTGCCACGGACATATTAATTCACGGAGTGTTATATAGACTAGCTACCTACATTAAAAAAGTATAAAGGAAAATACTTCACAAAACGTCGTGTATTTATGTAAATAATGTATGAAATGAAAATTAGGTTAACTTTTCTCGAAGTTTTTCGAGCGGCTGTGGTCGAAACAAGTCCGTATCAAAAAGTCTACACTAACAACGTTTTTATTAAAATACTTTATGTAACTTCGAGAATTATTTTAATGTTGGTATGTAGAAGATTGTTTTTTCTTTACTCTTAAAAAATTTTTCTTTGGATTATTGTTTACAAATTTGGGAGTAACAAAAATTGGAATTAGTGGTTGCGGCGCTCTAGACCGAAATTTAAGCACAAAATAATTGAAAGTTATGTACGTTACTAAAATGTAAATCACTCAAAAAACATAGTCCTCACTCAAAAATTTCTCAGTAAATGTTAGATTTAAACTCTTGAGCTTTTAATTTAGTTAACACAATCTACAACGAATCTAAAAAATGTAAATGTTATTATTTTACCTGGGTACCTTCGTGTACAAGGTGAGTTATTCTGTGTAAAATAAACATATTCAGGCACTTAAATAGAATACTATAACTTAATAGGTACCTATATATACAAACTTAACGTACGTATTTGATTTGTTCATCTCAAGACCCTGTGGTCCTGGAAGGTGTGATCCTTTGGAAGGCGTACGAGGGGCCGAAACCAACCAAAAAGCCCTTAGACACTTATCATGGAACGTGGTGGCAATCAGCGATTATCCCTTTATGCGCTACGCTTCCAAGAACAAACCCCGGTTGGAGGGAAACTATAGCACCACATGGAAAATAACGACAAGGCACACTAGACACGTACGTGAACTGGTTACCAAGGACTATGTTAAGACTATGGCCCCAGCCTGAAGAAAGTTATTAATTAATATATACATAGATAAAAAGGCAGGGGTGACCCCCTCCTCCCAAAAAGGTTACTAGCACGAACTAACATCGCAACGCGAAGGCAGCATATCCCTAAGTAGTTGTGTGTAACTCTTTACTAAACCAAATCACTGTTCCGAAACATTTTAGTGTTTCGAAAGATTGGAACATCAGTAATGTTTTAAATATGCATCATTTGAAACAATTGGAAAATTGGAACACTCTTTACTATAAGTAACCTGCAGTAATCTTAAAAATTCAAATAAAAACGGAAATAGTGTAAATATGATTAATGACCTGAATTAAAAATATCTACTCAAAATTATTCTTGAATTAAAATTCAATGAATCAAAACTGTTAGTGTATATGACGCGACGTAACAGATCACAATTTTCAACTTTCAGTGTCTGTTTTATATCTTTTGAGCCGATGTTCCAAATGATATTTACATATCACTGTTCCGGAACAATTCAGTGACTCAGATGCAAATGTTCCAATCGCAAAAATGACACACGCTTTGCCCACACCTATCCCGACGTGCTTTAGGAGTAGAAAGGTAGTAAGTACCTACGTAGTATTATAAATATGGTTGTACCTACTCTTATTTTTTAACATGTCGATAAACGGAAAAGCCTTCATGTTATGTTCGATATACCGAATCAATGTATGTTTAGGGAGTCTCTCCCCAATGTGTATTTAAATGATTTTATTTGCCAAAAATTTGTTTGCTATTCCATTTAATGCTTTAAATACGTATGGATACGCGCGCTTTGTGAAGATAGAATAAAAATGGCTGCTATGAAATGCACTTTTCGCTTCCCCTCACCCCTGTTGTCACATGAATTTACTACTGCACTAATCTACAGACTGGGTTCCTCCCTATGAATTTACCTATTATAGGTACTTGTGATACAGCACAAATCTAATATATAAAATTCTCGTGTCACAGTTTTCGTTGCCATACTCCTCCGAAACGGCTTGACCGATTCTCATGAAATTTTGTGTGCATATTGGGTAGGTCTGAGAATCGGACAACATCTATTATTTTTTTCAATTTTAGATAATTTTTCTTTTATATACATAGCAAAACAACGTTTGCCGGGTCAGCTAGTTCAGAATATATATATTTGTACATTTTTATAACACACGTTTTTAACACCATATATTACATTTGGAGCTCCTCAGTCAGTCCAATATAAAGCTCGAAAACGTGATAATCTACATTATTTGGTTAAGCATTTTAAGTGGTTACTTATCTCTAACTGCCATGCCTGCCATGTATAGACTAAAAATCTCGATACTCATGAAAAGCCACTTATAATTGAAGCTAAAGCTTACTTAGGCTGTCTGGTAAATATCACTGTCAGCGATAAGACCGCCATTGTACCCATAGATTAAGTTACTTTAAAGGTTTTGTTACTATTTTGGTGTACAATAAAGTAGTATTCTATTCTAGTTAGATTTTCCTTCTTCCCTCGATCCACTCTCAGCTCATTTTTAGGATTCCGTATCTCAAAAGGAAAAAACGGAACCCTTATAGGATCACTTTGAAGTTCGTTTGTCTGTCTGTCTCTCTGTCTGTTTGTCTGTCAAGACCCTTTATCTCGGGAACGCGTGGAAGTATCGAGTTGAAATTAAAACCATTTACTCAGGTCTGCGGTTCCTTGAAGCTGTGAAAAAATCAAACTTCTGAGTTGCTCGTTTTCGACACTCAAGGAAATCAAAATTCATAGTGTACTTCCCGTTGACCTAGAATCTTGAAATTTGGCATGAAGCAAGGTCTCATAGCACAAGTATAGGAAAAAATCTGAAAACTGTGAATTTGTAGTTACGTCACAAAAAAAAACTTTTTTTGCGATTCGGAAAAAATTTCGTAACTCAATTAGGAAATTGAACTGTTTTCATAGATAAGTTTGTACGGAACCCTCAGTGCGCGAGTTCGCCTCGCACTTGCCCGATTTTTATTATTAGACCACCCGCATAAATACTTAATAATAAGAACAAATATAATCCTATCAGGTACGTAACGACCTCTCGCATTGTGGAAATCTACGTGTATTTTATCCAGTGTTCTGATATGTTGGTTTGTCAGAAGTATATGTAACAAAAGAAATAAAAGCGATTACAAGGTACCTATTTTTGTTTGTGTTTGAATAGGTCGTTGATAATAATGTTATATCTAACGGAATAATATCCCTGGAAAGTCTTTATGTCTACAGTGTTAGGTGAGCAACAAAGTTATTTTTAGCTTATTACAAATCGAAAAACGAAACAGAGCCTACGAAAATGAAGCGATCGAGAAGCGCGGAAAATTTTGATTACTAGTTTCGTCACTTTGACGGGGTATCTGATTTTAATTCCATTATGAGATCAAAGCAGCATCAACGCTGAATGGCAATACCACAAAATGCCTGCCAGAAGTTTTGTCTGCAATGAGCAACAAGCGACCGAACACCGGGCTCCGCGGGGTACTGCTTCACCATGATAACGCGCCCGCGCACTCAGCGCTCAAAACGAGGGAGTTCCTGGACACCACACCGGTCAGAGTCTTGGGGCAACCTCCTTACAGTCCTGATCTGGCACCGTGTGACTTCTTTTTATTCCCTAAAATAAAAAATCAGCTGAAAGGGATACAGTTTTTATCGTCGGAAGACGCGCTAGCTGCGTTCGAGAAGGCCGTGGAAGAGGTGTCTGCGGCGGACTGGAATAATGTTTCAAAAATTGGTTCAGACGTATAAAATTTTGTATAGAGGCTGGTGGAGAGTTCTTTGAAAAGATTTAACAAAAATATTTTATCCATGTAAGTTAGTTTTTTAGTTTCTGAAAACTTTCTGAGTGTCCCACGTAACTCACACAAAAATCATCATCATCTTCCAGCCCTTGTCCCATCTTATTTGGGGTCGGCGCAATACGTTTTTTTCTTCCATTCTATCCTGTCAACCGTCATACTATCACTAACTTCCTTTTCTTTCATATCACTGTTCACACAATCCATCCATCTTTTCTTTGGCCTCCCTCTCGCTCTCCACCCATACACAAAAATACAAAGTAAAAATAGTATAGGTTATGTGGCCTACCGGCTTGACCGCCGTCCTAATCTTATCTAACAATCATCATATCCTTAAACTCAAATTAGTGTTTATGTCTTATAATTATCATGTGCCATTTCTAGACCCTTAAAAGAAATACCAATGAAAGAGGTTCTACAGTACCCTCTTGATCCTAGTTGTTTCTTGTTAGTTAGTAACAGAATCTATGGATCCGAAATATGTCAAAAAGTAATCATGAAACTACTATCTACTACTATCAAGATTGATTTGATGGATATTGAATACAGCGTATAAAAATCTAGCAATACTGGGAACTATTCTGTGAAACGTCCGACCTACTTGTGTCACAGGGAAACTTGTGTGCAAATGGACCTATCTCGGGTCTCCACCGATTGATTGTGTAAATAGAATCTTTTAAAGAGAGCAGGCGGTGAGTGCCCGCCGCTAATATTGGCACGAACGAACGAGTAATAACTTTATTTCAAAATTTTCCGCCAAATGTTACAAAGATACCCTAATTTCCGAAGTTTGTACAATAAGTTACCCAGGCACCGTTATGTTTATGTAGATTTCAAAAACAAACTGCCTCATTTCTACACTTGACACTTAAATTGAAGTTCTCAAAACAATAATCAAACCAATTCAAATTGTTTCACAACTAAGATAAGTTTCACGGTTACGCAACTGTTTCAAGAGTAAAACAACAAATTATTTCATACGACGTCGGTGATATTAGTAAACTCAGTTAAAGGGATTATTCAAATTCGCTGTGAAAACAGAAAGTCCTCACTTGCTGATGTCATTATTTCTAACAATGGCTGAATAGAAACGCGGCCAGAGATATCCGGCGGGAACAAATGCCACTATCGGCAGTTCATATCGTATATTGCAGATGCACGGATGAATAGACAAATACATTTATTTTTAACTAGCTTTTGCTCGCGACTTCGTCCACGTAGAAGTCGAAAATGGTTTTATAAGGTTTTTTGAGATACGAAAATATGAAATAATCTTACTTATATAAAAAAATAAGAAATATTATTATCTTACTTATATTAGCTTACCATCAGGTGGAATCGCAGTCAAGTACTGGTTTATATCAATAAAAAAAATATATTATCTTGGTCGTGTGTCCATTGAATTGTATGGCGAGCGATATTGTATCTTAAAATAAAATATTATAGTATCTTAGCCGTGTGCAGCGCCCCTTAGTGAACTCCACTGCGGGTGACGTAACCTATGACAAATTTATTATTTGCGGTTGGTACAGTAATCGGGTCTACGGATCGAACCGCAAAATGAAGTTTGTTTTTTGTTGTATTTACTTTTCCGGAATAAAAAGTACCCAGTGGTGTGGTGCCCAGGATATTAAAGAATAATTATACCAGTTTCATCGTATTCGAACCGGTAGTTTTTGCGTGATGCCAGAACAAACAGACAGCCCGACAAAAAAAAATTTTAATCACATTTTTGGGTTCGGTGTCGGTCTAGTAACACCCCCTGCCATTTATTTTTTTGATATTTTCAATGTACAGAATTTTCACTTCTACAGATTTATTATAAGCTTAGTATAGATATAGATTTTCAATACGTACGTAGAGCATCTCAGTCGCGAATGGATCACCTTGGTGTATAAAGAAATATAGATAGTAATAACAGCAGCGTGTGTGCAAGGCTTTTCTTCATAAACTTACTTCTGATTTATTCTGTCAATAAATTTCCTTTATCATTCTTTTATTTCCGATCAAGTCACTTGATTTGTGCACACAGGTACAATTTAGGCAGGCAGGGGATTTTTCAACGGCGTAAAAACAAAAATAAGTATAATACTTCGACACAGTCAGCCCAGCCATGGAATTCAAAGGACACACACGAGTGGGTTATAATCAGTAAAAATCTAACAATCCCTCTCACTCTACCCAGAGAAGAAGTTATTAGATTATATCCTCCTCCCCCACCCCCTTGTCCAAAAAAAGGCTTCTCCTTTTACAGAGAAATTTATTACCTTCATTAATCACTACGCTCAAGGCGGGTTGATGATTTCAGACTTGACCCTAACCGATGCTGTGACATATATCACAAAATGAGATACCTGACTTAGCTTGGCACATATGGCTGGCAAGGCGGTTACGGTGGATATGAATTGAAAAGTTATAAAATATTTTTTTAATTATTTATTTATTTTATTTTATAGAAGGTTCACAGAAAAATAGAAAAAATGATATAAACATTGTAGTATTATCAAATCGCCTCCACACATAATAAAAAAAATATATATATCAACAAAAAAGAAAGTAAAAACAAGTCAATTAATTACTAACGAGAGAAGTTAATCACCGAAAAAATTCTGTGCCATTTGCCGTCGTAAGGTCGCCACACTGGTGCAAAACAAGTCGATATCAAGGTCCCTAGAAAGTCTATTGAAATCAAGTCTACTCCTTATTGAAAGAACATTTTTCATATATTGGTCAATGCGAAAGGTACACTTAATATTGGTCGCTGAAGTAATCCTATTAGGTTTGTGCGTAGTGCTATATTAGAAACGAGTTCAGGACAGTCAATGTGGCCACTTGCGTCTCCAATATGACGCCTCATCTCCAAAGGAAGGAAGTGGTACCGTTTTCATCGTATATTATTGTTGCGGAAGTGATAAAACAAATTAATGATCGAAGTCAACGACATTTATTACTGCACCAATGTACGAGTAACTACTTCTACACACATTATGTATGAATGTTATAAAGAAATTGCATTTTGCCACTAGTCACCAATTCACCATGTATGATGGCGGTACGGTATGCGGCGTCACATGGTAACTTGAAAAACCGGGCAAGTACGAATCGGACTCTTGCACTGAGGGTTCCGTACAAACTTACCTATGAAAACAATTCAATTCCCGAATTGAGTTAGGAAGATTTTTCTGAATCGAAAAAGTTTTTTTTTTGTGACGTAACTATAAATTTACCGTTTTCAGATTTTTTCCTATACTTGTGCTATGAGACAAGCACATTCCTTCATGCCAGATTTCAGGATTCTAGGTCAACGAAAAGTACCCTATGAATTTTTATTCCCTTAAGAGTGTCGAATACACGTTTTTTTGTGACATAAACGGCCGCATCTTTTCTTTTTCGTTTACCCAGAAGTTTGACTTTTTTTCACAGCTTCAATGTACCGCAGACCTGAGTATATGGTTTTAATTTCAACTCGATACCTCCACGTGTTCTCAAGATAGATGGTCTTGAGAGACAGACAGACGGACAACAAAATGATTCTATAAAGGTTCCGTTTTTTCCTTTTGAGGTACGGAACCCTAAAAGCGACCTTTTCCAAACTTGTGTATAAAACTTTTGCGGTTGATGATATACAGTATTATGCTAGTAAAACCCTCTGCGATCAGCATACCACATGCTAAGTCTAAACAACTTTCTATTACAAACAAGTTTGCTGAAACTCATCTCGGTGTTTTTTTCCAATATTTTGTTATGACCTACTCTCGACATTTATGACATTTCATTATAATCCTATCATCGACGCTCTATCTTTTTAAAAGACTTCAAAAAAAAGGAGGTTCTATGTTCGGCTGAAAGTTTTTTTTTTTTATGTCGCCCACCTTGTAAAATATTGGCACATCTACAGTAAATGCGAAATTAAGTTTTAACAGCCTAAGTGTTTAAAATTGGATAATTTATATCTTTGATATGGATAATTTATATCTTTGATATCTATTATGGTCTAAAGGAATTAGAAGCCATCATAATTTCTGATAATTTATGTATGAACTCAAAACTTCGTTTTAAATATTTGTACGATCTTTGACCCTTGTATCTGTAAAATATGAAAAATGTAGATGTGCCAGTATATTGCTAGGTGTGCGATGTATGTTTACCGAATTTTCGGTCAAATGTGGACCGATTTTGAAAATGATTTTTTTTATTGAAAGGTTATGCTTCCAAGTTTGTCCCATAGAAATATTATACAGCCAGGTTAATATTTTTACAATAAAGATTGACATTTTTTATTTTCAAAGTAAGCATTTTTTTTACAAAGGAAAAATATTTGTAAACTTTAATACTATCTCAATTGCGACACGCGCCGCTGTAAAATTTTAAGTCCGCCATTCGAGCCAAAGGCCTCGCGCGTCGTTTTTATTATATTAGAGCAGAACTCGTTTGAAAGGTGAAGTTACTATTACATTACCGTTCAATGTTATTTTGGTCGTAAGTAAGATACACGGATTTGATGTTCTTAAAGATTATGTAGGAGGAAAAAGCTTATACTATCTAGGAGTAGGTATGTTTACCTGACGATGAAGTTGGGAGCGTAATGCTAGTTGGTGATATTGCTGAGCGGAAAACTCGCAAAGTTAAAATGGTTCGTGTTAGATACAACTAGGTATCTCCTTGAGATAATTAATAACAGGTATTACTTATAATTTATAGACTACGCCTGGCCGCCATGCGTCATGGAAGTCAACAACACCTACATTAATTTCAGTAACACCTTTGTGTCTTATCGTTTACAATTTCTTGTTGTTCTTGCTGTTACGTTCAATATTTTAGAAATTGTTGTACTGGAAACAGCTTAAACCATTTCCCTTATCAAATTTGGATTGTTATTGTGTTTAAATAATACCTACGTACCTACCGGGCCTTGATACAGGCCATGGTCCGGAGCGAGGAGGAATGGCAGGCGGTCGCCTCCTTCTGCAAAGCAGTAATGCTAGCAAAGGAGGCGGCCGATCGCGTGAGGCAACGGTCCTCACGCCCCAACCGTCGCCGGGATTCCGATCCCGAATTCGGGCCACCATAGGCGCGGGCTTGCGGACGGCGAGCAATGGGCGGCTCGCCATCCGACCGTCCGGTAACCGTCCGGACCGAGCCCAAGTCGTCGACGGCGCGTACTGTTGCGTGCGGCCAGCCCAGCAGGGTCAAAGCCTACTGGGGCCACGGGTAGTGTGAAAGTGAAGCCAGGGGCTCTGGGTCGAAGGCAAAGAAGGAACAGGAGTGGGTTTTTAGTCAGTAAAAGTCTAACACTATCTCTCGCTCCGCCCAAGAGCGCGATTTGTCATAAGATGATTTTCCTACCTAAAAAAAAAATAACCTGCGTCTACCGATAGGTACCACTTTTATTTTTAGGTTCATTATCATCAGCAGCTGAAAGACGTCTACTGATGACCATAGACCTTTTCCAACTGTCACCATAATGACCGGTCAAGTGCATCTTACATCTATCGGATTCCCGCGACCCTTATCAGGTCATCGGTCCAGCTTGTAGAAAGGTTAATTTTCTGGTTAAAATCATTCAATAGATCGTTACCAGTTACGACGCAAAACACCTACAAATAACCAATGTTTATATTAGTTCGTACAGAATATGCAACAGTTACCAACAAAAAAAAAATGTTTATTTTCTAAGAAATCAAAATGCTATGATGAACGCTGATCTTGGCAACACTGTATCACTCAAACAGTTCAGTTGGTTAGTTGTTAACAGTAAACAGCCCACACGATCATTAAAATTCTGCTTTACAGACATCCCGTTCTGAATTAAAATATTCACCAGCTGACGGTAGAATGAAATACAAACGAAGTCTCGATTAAATGCTGCTATAGAGACATACAGAACACTCAGAACAATCTTTACTAATAACGCATCGTTGATTTGGTATTCTATTTCTGCCATATAAATGGCAGTTATTTAGATATCTTGCTCTTAGGTAAGTAATTACTCAAAAGCTAATGTATATTAAAACTAAAAACAAATATACATTTTTTTTTACTTTAATGGACTATATTAGAACGCGTCCGGGACCTGTTAGATCGCAATACAAAAATGTAATGTTCACGGGTAGGTACAAAACAGCATTATTAAGAAAAAATGGGGCACTTGATCTATAAAAAAATACTTCTTTCTCTTTATTAATCTCTTTCTTATTTATTAATTAAAGAAAAAAAGAGTATGATCTCTACTACTACATAAATGTTACTAACTATACAAGATTTTTAGAATGATAAGAGTTTATAATGTATTATTTTAATTTTTTATTAATTTTATTAATTTATTGTATAATGACATTTAATTATTATTTTATTTCGTTTACCAATTTTTATTTTTTTTTTGTTTAGTTTTGCATGTCAATAATAATTTACAATATTTTTTTTTTAATGTTAATAATGATAACTTATAAATTTATCTGTATTTTAATATTTAATGACATGCTATATAGTATAATAATTTAATTTTTCTTTTTAATACATACAAAACATATTTAATTAAATCTATGAATTAAAATTTCATAACGCTAATTTATAAATTGATCTGGTAATCATGTCTCTTTTTTTTATTTAATAACAACGATGTCAAATAATGTAAATATTTGCATGCCGAATGGTAAAATATGGCTGAGCTTTTATGTATCATAAGAAATGTTGTGCATTACCCTTAATTGCAAAATAAAATTCTATTCTAAAAAGCCATAAATTATAAAAGCTTTAAAACTTATTTGATAAATAAAACCTACACGAGCAAAATGACACCTTAAATATATTCGTAAAATCGCAAATGTGAGCTCTAAGGAGGTAGGTATTTGCACCACGGCTATCAACCCAGCCACTTCTGAAGCCACGTACGAAAATAGCTATCTAACTCGCCTTATTTTAAAAGTTTTGACTTTCGACATAAATCCAGTTCCAACGACGATAAATGTAGAAACTAATATCTGCGAATTTGTCTGGTTTTCATAAAAGATGAAATGCTAAGTGGAAGATGCTGTATTACGGCTATTTTTGCTTGATAAGCTCTTTGTCTTTTTGTCCAGCGGTCTTCTGTCTAGTATCCAATATCTGTCGCAATTTGCGTCCGTCGGTCGTCACACAGTGACGTCAGCAATGAAAAAGGAATAGTAGAAAGGAATGAACATCACTAAACCCGAGACTTTTGTGATACAAAGATTTCTTTGTGAGATATTAGTAAACGTGCCGTGGTTACACGCATCTGATTCCCGCGCTCTACTTTATTTTTTCATTACTGTTACTTTTTCTGATCTATCTCAACCTAATTTAATTTTCTTGTAACCTTAGTAAGTTAATTATTGACACAACTTAATAGTTATTACTAGTAAAAAAAAAAATGTTTGAGCAGAGGTTTCACAGATAATGTGGTTTAGCTAGTTATTAAGCACCAGCTTAAAAATAAGTTACGAGGTAAGAGGATAAAAATACTTTTTACAACACCTGCTCGATAATGCCGTTTTATATAGCATTTTACCATCACTTAATAAAGCAAGTAATTCTATCCCTAGGGAGATAATGCAATATGGGCGATCCCTAGGGAATAATGAGATTTGAATTTAGAACGTCAGAAACAGTCAAGTGAAGTAAAATGTACGTACATCAAACATGTTTATCCAAAATTCAAACTGGCCACTAACAAAAAAAAAAACAGAATAAAACGGGGTTACTGACATAAATAAAAGTTAAGAAAGAGTGACAGCGTTAAAGGAACCAGGCAAGGAGGATTACGTACGAACTTACCTACGAAAACAGTTCAATTCCCGATTGAGTTACAAAGATTTTTCCGAATCGCAAAAAGTTTTTTTTTGGTGATGTAACTATAAATATACAGTTCTCAGATTTTTTCTATACTTGTGCTATGAGACCTTACTCCATGCCAAATTTCAGGATTCTAGGTCAACGGGAAGTACCCTATTAATTTTGATTCCCTTGAGAGTGAAACACACGTTTTTTGCGACTTAAACGGCCTTTCTTTTTTTTTCCTTAAGACCGAAGTTTTCACTGCTTCAAGGAACCGCAGATCGGAGTAAATGGTTTTACTTTCAACTCGATACCTCCACCCGTTCCCGAGATAAAGGGTCTTGACAAGCAGACCGACAACAAAGTGATCCTATAAAGTATAAGGGGTTTTTTTCTTTTGAGGTACGGAACCCTAAAAATTTAAACTATAGAATCTTAGAGTAGTGAATTTTGTTTGTTTCAAATCTCAAAACATGTTGACTGATAGATAAAATTGTAAATAATACTTATATTTCTCTAATATATAATTAGTTTTACGAAAATGGCCATTTAATGTCAAAGATGGTGTAAAAATTAGAGTATCCAACGCGGGGATAAAGCTGTCTTTATCTTAGGCGGCTTGAATTCCTCACTTCACTCTGGTTTCTTTATTAACTCCCTCGCAATGCTCGGGAGTTAATTATATACGTCCCTCACTTCCACTCGGGATTAAACTTAGCAACCTTCATTTCGTTTGGAATTCAACTTCAACATGCCGCCCGCGACTTAAAGACACTTTTTTATCCCCTAGTCACAAAATCTACTATTTAATAATAATGGACCGACAGATACTCCTAAAATATTAACAAACAATAGTCATTATGTCGTAACGTTAAAAACCTAATGTAAAAGTTATTTTTTTGTAACAAAATAATATATATGAGTGATAAAAATTATAGTCCTACCGCTATCCTAATATTTATAATATTAGGGTAGTGCTTCCACTCGAAGGTTTAATAATAATTTTATGGGATTTGAACAATAGTTAGGGTAATAATTACATGCTGAAACTGGAACCTTTCTAAGTATGCAAATTAGTAGGAAAATAGTCCTGGCTGGATTTGAACACTTATTCAAATTTCGAATTGGTCTGAATTTAGAATTTGTCCATTGTTTACACTATGATTGGATGGTGCGGGTGACACTTATCGGATTCATACAATGTAGCTACCTATCCTTTTCTTTCATCTTAAAAACGCATATTTTCGTCCTGCTGTCATGCTATGTAAAAAAGACCTTAGTGTGAGTCAAGTTTGGTTTAGGGTTGTTTTTTCCAATAGTCACATAACTATTTTATGAGAAGTTTAAATTGTAGTTAGTCATTTTTGTTATGTTATGGAAACCATTTCGAAGTGACATATTTATCATTAAAAATGAAACAATTTGATTATTAAAAAAATTAGCCTCAGGACGACCTTAATCTAAACACATAGAAATTTCTGTAATAACCAATCTTTTGACCTTTACAGGTCACACCTATAGAGTAGGTATACCCCTATAATAATTTTATGGTATTGATTGACTCACCGTCATGACGCACAATGGTGTGACGTAGAGAAGCCCGAAGTTCACCATGTCGAACAACTCCGAGTTGTACTTCCTCCGATGAGGAATGCATATTGTCTCCATATGGCCTTCGCCGAGGTCGTTGGTGATGGTCTCCACCCAGATGAACTTAGGAGCGCTGTAGGCTGCGCTCGTGATCCATACGCCAAGTATCACTAGCTGTATATAAAAAGAACTTGGGTTAACAGCAACCTTAGACTATAGAAAAGTGAAATTGTAGCGGCAAAACCTTCGTCAAAAAGTTCTACATGTATGGGATTGACACGCTCTACCGAAATGTCACGTAAGTACCAAGTCAGTCCCTTACGTTGACTTTTCGCCAATTGTTATGGCTGGTAATATGTATTCGATTTTGAGCTTTATAGCTAGTTTAATACTGCCTCCCTGACCGATGAGCTTTCATGTCTTGCAATGTAAGAATTTAAACGAGAATGGGCAACGAACTATGAGAGTTTTTACAAAACTCAATAATTTTGAGCACATATTATGCACTGTAATATCTCCCGCATGCTTCGCTAATCTTCATTGAGATCGGTAACCAAGTCCGAGATTTGGTTAGATATTTTTATATCCTATATAATGGCGGCTCCACATTAATGCCGTGAACTCACGCGCAAATTCACGCCATGAATTCACGGTACAAGTCGTCCTCTCAACATTTACGAGATGCTCACAATCTTTCCTGAAACCCGCCGTAAAATGGACGCAAAAGCTGCTACTACAATAACTTGGTTGACTGTGGCAACATATGACTATTTAGACGTTCGAAACAAAAAATTTATTAGAAAACGTTGGAAAAAAAAATGGTGGATGAGTGAAATACATAATCATATAAACTTCATTTCAGACTTTGTATGAAGATGCAGTATTACATTCTGAACCCCGTGACGAATTTAACTCGTATATAAACAGTGGACTTTCAATTTTTACATCAGAAAGTTTCTCCAATTATTTATTATATAAGTAATACGCCTTTATAGTGCGGAATAAACTGGCACGGGGCGCGTGAACGCCGCGCGAAGGGGACGAGAGCCCTGTGTCACGGGACAAAATACCGGTTCTGATGGCGGCTCCACATTAAGCCCATGAAACTCCGTAAACTGGCGTGAACGTGAATGTGGACGGTTTTCAAAATTTGAAAGTCTACTGTTTACATACGAGTTAAATTCGCCACTGGGTTCAGAATGTAATACTGCTTCTCCATAGAAAGTCTTAAATGAAATCGCCACAACAAATAAAATTATTGCAGCAGCAGCTTTTACGTCTATTACAAGGCGCGGCGGCAGGTTGCACGAACGATTGTGAGCATCCCGTGAATGTGGAGGAAACGACTTGTACCGTGAATTCATGGCGTGAATTCGAGCGTGAATTCACGGCACTAATGTGGAGCCGCAATGATCGGGGAACAGGCGTGGACGCGCGTGAATCCCACGAAAGCCGTCCACATTCATGTTCACGCCTGTTTACGGAGCTTCACGGCACTAATGTGGAGCTGCCATTACAGGCAAATGCTCCTGGTAAGCGAGCACCAAAACACACGCAACAACAATCCCTTTTTATTTTGACAATTCAACAATAAGTATTGTGTTATTTACGTCTTATTGTGAAACCGACGATATTTTTAGACACGTGGAGATTTTGATAAATTGTTAAAATGAATGGGTTTCTAATTCTAAAAGTAATTTCAAACACCCTTTTGTAAACACCTACGCCATTTTACTTTTGTTTTCGACAGTGCTATTTTTAAACAGACTGTTAAACAATAAACACTTTGTGCCAGAAATGGGTAGCCTCATAATTTGTCAAAACTTTAATTGAATCTAAATTCAATATAATATTTCGAAACTACGCCTGACTAGGGCCTTTTAGTAATATTAAATAGTGTTATTTGTGCTAAAGCTGACGTGAAAACTACATATTTTCTGAGGCAAAAGCAATTTGGTGAACTTGCTAATTATTACGCGTTATTATTTACGCGACAGTGACGCCACAACGCTTTTCGGATTATACTTCGGCTAGCTGAGTAGCCGGACTACGCTGAACTAGTCGCAAAATTGCTTTAGCAGCTGCAAAGGCTTTTCTCGAAACTATAATAATTATTACAAACTAAGATTTCGCAGTAACTTCAAATATTTTGCTCTCACTGTTAGATAAATAAAATTAAAAATAAGATGAGCTTTAACTTACAAAATGATCTTTGAGGTAAAGATAAAACATTGTATAATTATTTTAAGTTACGTTATATACTAGAAATATATTTCAATATCACGACGTTATGGCAAACACGGACGTGAAAAGGATGGTATTTGTCGACCTGAATAATGCTATTCCAATTCATAAGGTTCACGGAAAACACAGGCCTATCCTTCCGGGCATTCGGGGGAATTGAGAAAGACAATTCAAATGAAATCGTTCCCTCGCGACGCTTTCGCCATCTGCAAGTTTGTGAGTGTGACATACAAGATCTTACCCTAAGTCGCGTCGAAGTGAGGATTTGTTTGCAAGTGATGGGGTGTATAATAGCGAAGTATCTCTCCGTGCATATCACCACGAGAATGAATATCGACGCCGTGTAGCTCAGCGAGTGCACGAACTGGTACATCTTGCACAGGAAATCGCCAAACACCCAACTGAAAAAAAAGAAATGTTCACAAATTGCTGAATATTCGATGTTTGGTTAGTTCGTTTATCGCCAGCGGTTATTGCTTCGCGAAATTCAAGTAAAGCTTCATAAGATGCCAGAGGCAAATACCAATTTCAATTTGTGTGACATTTTATATTTGCTGTGAACATTTCTACGTTGGTTAGGCAGATTTAGTAGATGTTCTTCTGTCTATTTCAATTTCGTAAAAGGTGATACCTATAGAATTTCGCAGGCATAATTTTATTTACCTTTTGGTAAATAAGATATATTCTGCAAATAGATAGCTACATAATTTTAACAATTTTCAAATCAGATGATCCGCCCGGTGTTTTTAGATTTTTTTTTGGTAGAAATTCATCAAATAACTTCAGGTAAAAATAAAGTATTATTTTTTTAATTTTCTATTAACATCCGAGTGTTCTAAATTACCTGTAGTATCCTAAATACCTTTCTTCCCTTTCCACTACCTACAATTCTCAAACCGATAGTTTGTTAGCTTAGTGACCGAAATTTAGAGATCGTCCCGTACGTGTCTCGATGAGCAGATGTCAGATTAAATTATTTATCATTTCTGGCTCTTTCACGAGCTTTTGACATTAAATAGGCACAATATACCTACCTATCTATTCAATGAACAAATGAATCGCAGCAAACATGGGTAGCCTCTTCAATTTGAACATTCTACGCAACAATGGAATTATGAGGATAATAGGCGGAAAATATTCCACTTTCACTTTGATATAATTAGGTATACGTGACCCATTAATGGGTATTGTAGAAAACGTTTTAACCGAACGGAGATGGTATTCACTCAGCCGAATAGGTTTCACAGTAAGCGTTTAGCTCATGTGTATGATTTCTACATACAAGGAGGCTATTATTCTATTTATACGAGTACATAGGTAGAAGGAGAAGAGCCTACAAGTGGAACCATAACGCTTTATTAACGTCCACTATCCACAACGTTTTACTTGCAAATCAACGTAATTGTCCTAACTAAACGCCTGGTTGACAGTTAGTATGACCCTAGGGACGGCTTTTACCTTGGACAGAGGATAAGCTTGCCATACAGTGTGGCAATGCCTCTAGTCTTTTAAGAAAATTATCAGGTGACATCAATGCGTACTTTAGTCAGTTTTATTTATTTAATCGTAGGAGATGTAGGTAGAAATAGAAAAAGTTGTTGAAAACTTAGGATTACTAACAAATACTAGTTAAGGGTTTCAATTTTTTCCTTCTAGTGTTATCCATTTATAATATAATTGTTTTTGGTTAAGGTTTTATAAGTATGTAAATAATATATATATATTTTAAAAATATCGATACCGGTAATTTTATTCAGAATTTCAATTATCAGATAAATCATGTGATTTACCTAAGGCGAGTTTTTGAGGTCATCAAACTCGTCCTTCATCAGTTCCCAATTTTATCTTCACTAAAATTTGATAGACCATTAGGTAGGCATAATAAAATATGGCACTTCAGGCTGTAGAAAGAGCTTTAAGTCTGTAGTCACGTATACAAATCCGACATTTTTCCAAAATTCAATATTATTATACCATGTTAACAGCAGACTGCACACAGCTGACCTCTGTTTGTTTTTTTTGATCAATACGAGTTATTATTTTGATTTCAATCACTTTAACATGTTACTATAGCACTCGGTTAACTGCAGTCATCAATCATCACACGCTGGGTCATTCGTTAGGATTGCCAGGGACGTATTCTCACAATATATAATCCTTTAATATTTCGGGATCCAGCTGAAGGACAGACCAATCTCTCAACAAGACTAGTGACAAGATTTGTGACTGTGTTTGTTATGTTATTCGTAGCGCAAAATAACACGGACTTCCACTTAAGGAAACTATAGTTTCGACAATGTATTGTAAAGTTCGAATCCTGCGTGAATCGTCGAAGGTTTGATCCTCAATGAACTGATGTTTACACATATATTATAGAAACTAGTATGTAGTAGAAACTAAACAGAAAATAGCTCTTTTTGAAAAGGGCGTATTCAGTGGCATACCTTGGCGTGGGCGAAAGTGCTTCTCGCCCCGGCCTCGCGTAGGCAAGGATGCTTTAAGTGCGAGGGTTAAATTTCGAAAAAAAAACACAAGTTTTCATAACTAAGTAGATACATAAATATTTAGAACATTATTAATAATTAATATAAAATTGAAAGTCATCCCCAGGTGGGAACAAAATAATCGTTAGCTAAGATCAAGGTTTTGACAAGTGTCATTACAGACAGACTTGTAATTAGGATTCCACGGTCTAAGGGCCTTATTTTTCTAAAAGATTAGATGACATCGGCTACAAAATAAAAATAAACTTTTTTTTTAATATTTGATTATCATAAATCCTGGATTTGATTTTGTATCCTCAAAAAGATGATAGGATTACTGCATTAATCTTGGGAATAATAGATACTTTTTTTCCTTTAGTTTTATTCTTGATAGGTTCCCGCTTGACCACTGTCTCACCTGATGGAAAGCGACGATGCTGTCGACGATGGAGTACGCTTACCTAGAAGTAACCTATTCACTCTTGACTTAAAGATTCCCGGGTTGTAGCCATCAGGAAACACAGATTCTGGCAAGGAATTCCACTCCTTAGCTGTGTTTGTGACACGCACAATGAATGTGTTCCCAAAACGTTACTACGATACTAAATAAAACAGGCCTCACTGATAAACCTTGATTAATCCACGCTATGCCTCTGTTGGTATTTCTGCTACGGTAGAACAATCACGGGTCGATATTGTACCCTATGTAACTTTATCTGCCTTTTCGTTAGATACACATACATAATATACAAACATTGATGATTGTGGCACAATAAATCATTTCCCCGACACCCACGCCCTAACACTCACAATCACGTTCGTATCTCATGGTAACATGCGAAAGCATCTTATTTCCTTCACTTTATCATCAATTTACGAATATCGAGGAAAAGCTCTAAAGACCCGGAAGTAGGCAAGTCCCTTCAGAATGAATGTTTTGTCATAGACTTATAGGCCAATCCTGCACGTAGATTTTCAATGCCGTTCCATTTTCAAGATTGCTCCAACGAAAATCATTTTCTAATTGAAAAGATGATTAGACTAATTAGATACCAATAAATCAACTTTTTTTGCTGTAGAAGTTTGAAAACAAATTATCTAATTTAAAAAAAAAAAAATTTAATCTAAATTTTTCAGTTTTATTTCTAACCTTCAAAAGAAGATTACAGCTAAAAATTATGAGAAAATATATGTAAAGTCAACGTTGTCAACGAAACGTAAACAAAATATTCATTTGGGATTAATTAAACGGACACGCGTTCGACATTAGACCTTGTTTACTTGCGCACGTGTAACATGAACCGCTAATGTAATATGTGACTGCAGATCCGCATGAAGGAAATATACTCAGTTAATATGAAATACAGTGTGAAATTCAGTTCACTAGGAATGCTCCGAACCAGAAATATGTTTTTGTTGAAAACAATGCAAAATGAGTTTTAACACATCACGTGAGTGGAATTTTGCTAGTTTATTTAAATTTTACCCTATATAGCTCATACCATCATTAAATAGCACCCGCAAAATTAGAATATAGACAGGTGGTGAAATTTCCTATATATTGTGATATTTACGTCTAAGAGCACCACTATCTCAAACATACAGCGCTTCTGAGCTACAAAATACACTCCATTTACCACAATAGTTTTTTGCGCTTCCAATATTTTTACATTTGACCGCGTCAGGCCCTCCACGAACTTACCACACACTAATTCATTCAACGTGCTGTTTAAAATACATGGTTTGTTTACAGGCCATGTTTACCTGATGATTCGATTCACTCACCTCGGTATAAGATATATGGTCAGATTTTGGAAGACACAAAACACGCCGACACATAAATCTGCCACGGCCAGATTCGCCAAAAAGAAGTTGGTTATGGAGCGCAGACGCCGCGATAGCGTAACCACGAGGATAACGAGCAAGTTCCCTGAAACAAACATTTATAAATTATTATAGGAAACTTTTATATTGGTCGTTTCTTAATTGAACAAGGCCTTACGAGTACTCATGTTCTTTTCGTAAATAACGAATATTTTAGTAAGAACTTAAATTGAGTACAATAGAAAATAGAGATTAGTAACCTACTTATAAGATTTGAAGATAAACATCAAAGTTTTACTTTGATGTTGCTCTTCGATTACTAAGATGTATTGTAAAAAGTCGTCTCAAGTCCTTTAGACTTTATTATCTATAAAGTGTATCGTAAAATACCTGTTTTAGGTCATTCAATTGCCAGAACCAGATAAATAATATAACAATACTTTAACGATCTGTCATAATCAATATCTGTTATAACAGTTAATGTAAGAATAACTAAGCTTTTAATTTTGAGAGCTTTCTCATGTGGAATTAATAAATATAGGTACAGGACAACCAGACTGTTAAAATAACAATTTATTTGGTATAAATTTTTGGGAATGTTCAATGGAGCAAATGTTTTCTCTATTTGTCTTCCCTTATCAATATTTACGGATAGGGATCATCTCTGAAATATGATCATAAATTTTGTGTTTGGTGTTTCTGTTATTTTTTTAAGCAAGTTCTACTATGAATGAGCTATAATATTAGCAAAATAATCGTAATACACATTACTTTTAGATTGGTAAATTAAATTTAAGTATGATGGGATTATCAGGTTATAACTTAAGCCAACACAAAAATAATCATCAAAATTGGACTATCAAAAAAAAGTAATGCGCGTATTGATAACCCCTGTGACATGATCGTAATTGTTGAAATGAGGGTATATCAGTGTGAACTTTATACATCTGCGGCACCCTTTCATAGCCTACAATGTGTTGTTAATAATAAAAAAACCTGCGATCACAGTAACCCCGGAATATTTACTACTATTTATTGAAGTGTACCTATCTATGTCCGATTTTTTTAATGAAATCTTCACTGAGGAAAACACTGCCAAAAAAAAAGAATTATTATAAATCGATTAACGCTTCATGAAGATATCGCTGGACAAGATACAAAAAAAAAAACATTCCGACGATTTGAGGAACCTCCTCCTTTTTCAGAAGACGGTTAAAATAAACTGTTCTTCTCTACTGCTGCTTATAATAGAGTAAGAGTTTATAAGAAAGAAAGGGGTATACTATGTCAAATCGAACTCTAAATAATCGAATATAAATTAATCAAATACTTTAAATCGAACATCTAAATACTCAAACGTTTATAATATCGAATGGTTAATAAATCGAACATTCAATATATCGAACACTCAAAACATCAACTGTTCAAAATATCGAATGTTTGTTTGATCCAGCGGCCAACGCATCGCACATTCATACTATTGAAATATAATTAACTAACTATTGCTCGCAGCTTAACCCGCGTATATAAAATATAACCTTTGTCACTTAGGAATATTGAAGCTTTCTATCGGTGAAAAAATTTTAGCAATTACGTCCTAAAAAAAACTTAACCTCTTAATAATATTAGTGTAGATTATACTATTACTCTTTATATAGAATACGAGAAAAAGACAATATTTATAAATAATTTATATATCATACCTACTCACAGAATTACCATATCAGAGTCACTCTCTGTGAAATAGTGAAATTCAATCCATTAACAATAAATTCAAAATATCAAGAGTCTAAAGAAGTTATCAAAACACTAGAAACAATCCGGCAAGATTATTATAATTCTTCTCCAAAACCCACATTATTATTGAGTATGTTTAGTACAGGAACATTCAAAACTACATTTTTGTACTCATTGCTCATCCTTACATAGGAGATGGTGTCCATAAAAAGAGTGTCATGGAGTTTCTTGCACATTCTTCTCCATAGAGATCTACGCTTTGAATGTGCAATTAGCATCATTTTTTTTCCGACTGTCTGCTTTCTTGACATTTCAAAAATGCCTGTAAATGATTTATTTGGAATAAATTGCTTTGAATATTGAATTTGTGAATCTTTGGTGAGCATAGATTGGTGTTTACAAAAAAAGGTATCAAAAACATTTTTAATTTTTGGTCTTTGTATAAGTTATTGGAACTATTACAGAAACTCTTAAAAAAAAGTAACTGAGTTGAATATTTGTGTTTACAACTTTATAGAAAAATCATAAATCCAGAGAAGATACGACTTTTTTTTTTCGGTGAGAAAATCATCTTATGACATCCCCCGTTCTTGGGCGGGATGGGAGATAGTGTCAGACTTTTACTAACTAAAAGCCCATTCCTGTTCCTTCGTTGCTTTTCGTACCGGGGCCGAGTCTTCCTTTCAGAATCAGACCCTTGGCCCCAGTAGGCTTCGACCCTGCTGGGCCCCTACAGTTGCTGACATCTCCTTGAGGCGTGCGTGGAACAATACGCGCCGTCGACAACTTGGGCTCGGTCCGGACGGTTACCGGACGGTCGGACGGCGAGTCACCCATTGCTCCCCGCAAGCCCGCGCCTACGGTGGCCGGAAACCGGTGAGGACCGTTGCCTCACGCGATCGGCCGCCTCCTTTGCTAGCATTACTGTTTCGCAGAAGGAGGCGACCGCCTGCCACTCCTCCTCGCTTTGGACCATGGCCTGTACCAAGGCCCGGCGCGAGAGATCGCCACCGCCGATTGCCCCCAAGAGGACACGGCGTTGCTCTGCCCAAGCGGGGCACACCTCTACTGTGTGTTCCACCGTGTCCTCCGGGCGGTCAACGCAATGGTGACACCCGGGCGTTTCTTCCGCACGGATCCGGTGCAGGAACCTCCCGAACTTACCATGTCCGATGAGAACCTGCGTCATGCGGAAGGACGCCGTGTTGTCTTTCCAGCCACTCCTCAAAGAGGGGACTGCCATGATTATGGCGTGCCCAGCACTGGGTTGCGATAGTCGCTGTCGCTATTACACCATGAGACCCCGCCGGAACTCTGTCCGCTATGCCGCGACTTGTCACGGCAGTGGAATTTCGCCCCGGCGTTGCATCCACATGCGCAGATCGTGCATATGTGCAAGGCTTGTTGCTTTTCCATGGTGGCTGGCCAGCAAGGAGGCTCGCCGCTTCGCGGGAAATCGTCTGGTATCCCCGCACCATCCGTATGGCCATGCCCCACTGGCACGCGTTCAGCTGGGCCGCCGGTCGCTTTCGCAGTGACGGCGCCCACACCGGCGCCCCATAAAGGGCCATGGACCGGACGATGCCTGCATAGAGCCTCCGGCAGGAGGCGTCTGGACCCCCGAGGTTGGGCAGGAGCCGCTTGAGGGCAGCCCCAGTCCGATTCAGTTTGGGATCCAGACGTCGGAAGTGCTCCTCGAAAGTCCACCGGCTGTCATCGAAAATATGATGGCAATATTTTCTTTGTTCAAACACTCCGTGTTAGGTTTTCTGTATGAAAAGCTTTACATCATACCAATGTTGTTTATTGTTTAAGTCAGCTTTAGATGGACAGTTTGATTATTTTTAGAGCATACAAGAAACTTTACAATGTCGTATGTAATTGGTTATATCATTGATACAATTGAAGAACCGAAGCGGCCCTAAACGAGAAACTTGCGGAACGCCTGATTATGCATAATATACCTAAGATCTAAAGCTACCGATTAGTACAGATTGTGGTATATTTAATGTAATAATATACTCATATATGAATTAAACCATACCAGCAATTTGCCTCCGATACCAAACCATTTCCAGTTTTCATATAGAAGTTGATGATTTATTTTCTCAAAGACGCTCTTAAAGTCTTAAGACTTGAGAAAATAACGATGGAGTATGCACTCCATCTATTTGCATCCCCTTTTTAACCTTACGTAACTATGGTTTGGAAACAAAGGATACCATATAGTTACCGTTAAACGCGCTGTCTACTGTCAATCTGAAATACTAAAATTCACCATTTGTGAAAGAATGGGACATAACATTGACTTAAATAGTTTAAAAAAGCATGAATGGGTCAAAATAGGACTGTCATTATGCTGATTATCTTTCTTGAATATGGGAAATATTCAAAATTTCTTCCATTTTTTAAGAAATTCACCTGCCTTTAAAAGACGGGGTAACATTAATGGAAACGCGCAAAAGCAAAATCTCAACTTTAACGAAGATTATTGGAATAAGGTTTATATCCTGCACCCTTTGTCGCATAAATTTTTCTGATTACCTTGAAAACGTTGGAACCGTCGTCCGTCGTCCGAAATTTTACGTTTGAAAAGTTCGAATCTCACATTGGGATTTATAGCTAAATATTTGGGAACAATGACTACTCATATGTGAATGTATTGACTGCGTGGTATTTCCTGTGTATACAGAGGAAAATTGGTTTGAAAATAGGTTAACAATTTCAGAGCCAGTTTTAGCACCTTCACCTCCTACCATTATTTTTGCAGCATGTGCATAATCAGCTTTTTTAATATTCCCACTGCTGTGACTCAGGCCTCCTCTTTAGGAGAGGGAATGGGTTGTAATCCACCACGCAGGCGGTGTGTAAATGTCAAGTGTGGTTTGGTAAATGTCACATGTCTTCGAATTTTTGGTTCTAGAACATGTCGGTTTCACTATAAACAACCTCAACCTGAACACTAGTAAAAACGCGATCAATACTTTCTCAAAAGCCATAACATCCCATACAGAACATCTACATTATTATGAACCTTTCAACCGTACGCGATCTGGGTACCTACTCAGTTTAACCCACGCCTTACCTTTAAAATAATACAGACCTGTGTGACTGGAACCAATAATGTACTAAACTAAAATAATAAATAACAACATGTTCTATTTACCACATACATCGGTTACATCGGGGCATAGAAATATATTGAATATGTATTTTATGTGACAGTCTGGTAATCATTTTCAAGAGTAGGAATATATGTTATCCGTTTTAAAAGAGCGTAAAATGATATTAGACCTCAAGGAAGGTTTCTGTTTCGGTTTCAGGCGGAAGAAACGCCCCGTTTCACCAATGTGTGAACGCCCTGAGATCACTCGTCATGGCGACAGCTAAAGGGTTATGTCCAGAGTAGATATGTCTGTATGTGATCTCGGTTGATATTATGAATCGAAAACGAAAGAGGTTTAATAAAATAATAAGAATTTCATACTGATTTGCCTGCTTTTGGGACGTTGAAGAAACTATTTAATTTTCACTTAAACTATAATAATAAAAACAGGTAGAATAACAGTTTGATTGTAAGAGGAAGATATGATAAGATAAGATTATATTTTGCAGGCTATTCTATACTTTAAATAAATAATATATTCTAATAATCAGTCAATAAAATAATCAATGTCACCTTTATTGACAAAAAAACTTTCTCCAATAAAAATTCCGCAACACTATAATACACTTTGTCAACTAAAAAGTTCCGGAATCTTTTTTTAAATATTGTCACGTTATAGTCTTTCCAACTACTGGATATTTTATTATAATCCGGTACCATGGAGCAGACACTCTGACGCATCAGTGTTGTTTTAGCACTATGGATACATCGCTTACTCTTGTCACGCTTATTCCCATCAAACATTCGCGCGAAGCGATCCGGGTTTAATTTTAAAAACACTGCCATTTAAAAAATGTACAAATATGTAGGGTTTATAATTTATACTGTTTGAAATATGGCACGCAGCTATTGGTACTTTGCAATTTAAAAATAACCCGAATTTTTTTAGTGCCTTAAATGTAGTCTCTTTTGTTGAGTTGCCCCAAACAATAATTCCGTACCATATATGGCATTCGACTACATCAAGTAAGGAATGCGTCCAGATTTACAACATCCGCTAATGTATGTAGAGTGTATGAAGATGCACTTAATTTCTTGCAAATGTGTTGTTTCCAGATAAATCTTTTATCTATTTCTAACCCTTAAATTTAGTACTATCTACCTCGTTAATTTTATTATTATTATATTCCACATTCATACTATCCATATATGACACGCGTTGATTAAATTGGATTATTTTTGTTTTACTTTAATTTATTTTTAAATTATTTTGCTCTAACCATTTTATAATCAATTTTAAATAATTATTAATGTCACTTTGGTATGTATCTACATTTTTCAAAGGTATTGTCACGGTACTAACATCTGCAAATAGGGTCAATGGTTATTAAATCCATTCTGGTAAGTCATTAATATATAATATTAATAGCAATGGACCCAACACACTACCTTGCGGGTTCTTCTGATCTTAATATCTCGTCATGTTTGTTTCTCAAATTAATCCTATTAATTTCAGTTATTTGTCGTCTATTGTGTTATTAAGATTGAAATAGGTCTAAAACATTACTCTTTATACCATAAGGTTCTAGTATTTTCAAAAGTGTAGGATGGTAGACATAATCAAATGCATGCGTTATATCTCAAAAAATGGCGCAGACTGGGTTTCGTTTCTCCACATTATTTATAGCTTTAGTAAATCTATGTTAGAGTCTCCTGCTACTACAATATTTTTACAAGTGCTCTTTCGTATCATTTTTAAAAGACTCTTAAGCTTATTATGCTTATTCAGACAATCATTATAATTATTTACATTTGGTACCCTGTTAATACAGATCATAACACTACTAAAATACTATCTGATAGCTTATGAGCTCAATGGCACAACATTCAAAAAAATCTGAAATTGATAACTTAGCAACTTCAGGCAGGTCTTTCCATTTGTGGCCTTTTTTTAATAAGAATACAAGCTCCCCTTATGAAATGCTCGGTAATGCATATTATATCAACATTTCTATTTCTATCAGCCAGTTGGTCTAGACATACACATAAATCATTCGATATTTTTAGTAAACTTGCCATATTCTGATGTAAGATATTAATGAACTTATTCAAGAAAAACAACTCATTAACACTTGGCTCAGAGTTGTTAATGGTGTCAGTTATTTTAGTGGCTGTATTAGGTAAATAATCAGTATTTATTTTGTTCCAATCCCTAATATCAGACTTAATTATTTGACTTAATTTTCTAACATGTTCAAAGATTTAAAACATTTTATTTTAAATAAACCATTTAGAGGCACTTTTTAAATGTCAAGAAGTCAGTCAGAAAAAATGATGCTAATTGCACGTTCCAAAGCGTAGGTCTCTATGGAGAAGAATGTGCAAGAAACTCCATGTACACTCTTTTCAATCATGTTTTGTTATTACAAATATCTCTGTTACATGTTTCCTGTCGTGTTCGTCATACCATAATCATTAAGGGCCCCATTTCTCTGTGAAAACATATTAAAATCATATGACAAATCTAAGAATCAAATAACCAAGCGTGTTCCTAACCTAAGTAAACACACCCAAATATAACATATTACTGAATGTTTTTATTCTACAGTTGAACATAAATGAATGTTTAAATTTAAAAGTAGGTATACAGAATATGATATTAATAATTATGTTGGATTTCACGTGTATCTAAGTTGTAGTAATAGTTTGTGCGGCGAAAATCTTAATTTTAACTTTAGTTAAAAATTATATATAGATTCATTATTCCACAGTATAATGAATAATGACACAGAATAATGTCATAAATCATAATTTGGGAAAGTTTTTTTCAGCTAATGTCAGAATTTTATTTTTTTATTAGTGCTTGAAATGCACATTTTATGTTTTTTTTTTTAATTTATTATTTTGATAAATCGGATTACTCTTGAGCTTACTCTTACTGTGCGCGTTTTATTCCTTAGAAAGGTCATGTTCTCAAAGAAACAATTACTTACACTATTAATAATCCTTCAACAGAAATAATAGTTCGTAAATCTTTAGAACATTCAGAAAAAAAGAAATCGAATCTTTGTGGGAATCGAGAACTCATGCCCACTTACGCGCCTCGACTTCGTTATAACCACTTAATCAGTCATTAGTAACATCTTTTAAAATTGGTGACCGGTTATAAATCTTTAATGACATCGAAAAACTTATGGTATCAGTGACTAAAGTTCAAAGTTTAATCCTTTGTTTAAAAAACGAAGTGACGATTGACAGTTAATTTAAAGTTTTGTACTTTTTTTTCGTTGCAATTCTAGTCACTGTTTACACTTGCATTAGGTACAGGTTTACGTATTTATCACTTCATTCTTTGTGTTTGCACTTTTCCACTGGTTTAAGTGTTTATTTTCATCATTTTTAACGTGAAACCACCTTATTGTTGGAAAATTTTGAATCAGTAAATGGTCGATTTGACGGCACAGCGATTTCATTCTTAAATATTTTACAAACTATGTTTTCATTTCTTTTTTTAATTTAGTATCTAATCTCTCTATCTAATCTTTTCTAATTATTTATTTTTTAATCTATATAAAAAGCTATTACATTTTATGTGGTACATTAAATTTCTTTACAAATATCTACTAAGACCGCACACCGTCAATGTGACGACAGTGATAAAAACAGTAAACAAAGTTTTCAATAAACTAACGAGGGTATTTTTGTTCCATTTATTTTGAATTCTGAGTAATTTGTTGTTGTCTAAGTTGGGTACACTACCGTTTCACCAATATTTCACTATCGGAATATGTGGTTTTGAAATTGTTACAACCCATTTTTCAAAACGGGCCGAAACGTTACAACTGTACTTTTTCACGTCTCTAAATTTGGCTAAAAATCTAATTTTCGAAAAGACTAGTATTGTTGGAAAAGTGCGGCGTGCAAAATGAGAAGTACCGCTGATTTCTACAGCTATACGTACTACAAGATACCTTTATAATGAAAACAGAGGCCCATACGACCCTTATTGTCTGTCAAGGAAAACCAGGAAAAAAAAGGTGATTATTTTGTGTACTCTGCATCCCAACGTGAGAATAAGTATTGATCAATAAAAGCTGCCTGAAACAGTTCAATTTTATAACGGAACAAAATTTGGTGTAGATATCATTGATCAAATGGCACGCAAATACTCCGTAAGAGCTGCATGTCAGATATGGCCTGTTCACGTATATTTTAAGAGGCGGCAATGTCATGTCAATCATAATTGTAAAAAAACAGTTTGTGTGAAAACTGCATAATCTGTAAAAAAAGCTCTTTGTAGAAAACGTATGAAAGATTAAAATAAATAAAAAAAAACAATTATTTGTTTCAAATTTTACTGAATTTAAATAATAATTTGTTTATTACATATAAAAAAAACGAAATTAGTTTTATTTAATTTTAAACCTTAGTACGCAAAAATTTCAGGAATATTCTCACTAAATCTCTAGGACCGTCAAATTGACGGCTGCTGTCTTTGAAGGTATATTATGATGCCCGGCTCTTCAAGTGTTAACATTTTATTGTGGCAAGATTTAGTTTAGATAACACTTCCACATAATGTTTATACTTTATATGATAACATTTTTGGAAGAAACAGGATGAATTGACTATTTTTTCAGAAAATTAACGGACCTTACTGTATACGTGACGGCAGCGCCATCTTAGCGAAGGCTTAGGTGATTCTTTTTTATTGACAGAAAGCCAAATAAACCCAACAAAACATGTTGTTTCTGTGGGCTTCCCGAGGAGCAAAGCCGCAGGGAAAGGCTAGTTTTTAATGATTAACTGGATGAATGCGCATATTGTAGTAACTATATGGTTTCCGTTTTCAATGCGACTGATTTACATTCTGTTGTTTATTTAATGTAAATAACAAGCTCATTACTACACCTAGTTAAATTAATTGAAAGCAACCATTGTGAAATGGAACGGTATGGAATAGCTAGGTCACAATCCTCCAAAAATATTATTATATTTGTTAATATTATAAAGCCTTAGGGAACAATAGCGAGGAAATTATTAAGTGTCTACATATATCACCATGATATATACTTGCGAAATAATTTACTAAGTATTATCAAATCACGCTAATATCCAGTTTAAGTACTGCAAAAAAATCAGCATAATTCGAAACTGAATAGACTACATTTTTTACGATTGTAAATAATCATGGCTAATTTATTTTGCTGGCTTTACTTCAGGACTATTGGCTGAACTGGACTCTTAATGTTGCCATTAATACAAATCTTGGTCAAGTAATATACTATACTTTGCCTAATTTATTGCATTAAAATGATTAGGAAATACATTTCTGCATTTGATAATGAACATTAAAATAAAAATAACTATTTGTACTTTTTTTTTTTAGGTGGGAAAATCATCTTATGACAAATCCCGCTCTTGGGCGAAGCGGGAGATAGTGTCAGACTTTTACTGACTAAAAACCCACTCCTGTTCCTTCTTTGCCTTCATCCCGGGGCCCCGGGCTTTGCTTTCATACTACCCGTGGCCCCAGTACCTAGGCTTCGACCCTACTAGGCCCTTACAGTTGCTGTCATCTCCTTGAGGCGCGCGTGGAACAGTGCGCGCCGTCGACGACTTGGGCTCGGTCCGGACGATTACCGGACGGTCGGACGGCGAACCACCCATTACTCGCCGTCCGCAAGCCCGCGCTTACGGTGGAACTATTTGTACTTAGAATATAGTAGTTACAATGACACATATGACATCGTAGTGCAATTCAAGTATAGCATATGTATTATTACCAGAAAAAAAGCATGGCATTAATACATTTCAACAATCATCCAGCCAAATGACTCAAAAAAATAACACGGCATTATAATATTTCAACTGTCATCCGGCATAGTGACATAATAATATACTGTAGTGATGGATCGCTGTTGAATTTTTCAGCGACGAGAACTGTTACTCTTTTCTCCGTTTTTGTAGGTGTTTTCAAAAATATTAAATGTTAAATTCCATGCTTCGATGACACGACATTTATGTATATACTTATTAATAATAAAGAAAAGTGTTGATGAAAGAAAATTAAAACCATTTTTATTATTAAGTAGGTAATTATAATCCTAAAGAATCTAAATATTTTAACGGAAATATAACAAACTCTGTTTATCTTGTCGGAAAAAGCGCTCATAAAATAACTGTAGTGTGGTACAGATAGAGGCACGAATCTTGAGCGTTCGGCGAAAGAGCGAGGATCGCTTTGCGCATCGTACACATCGGCAACCCAATCATTGTACAAGGTTTGTACTCCCCGCCCCCATATCTCTTTAATACCACTAAAGAGACCCGATTTTTCACTTCTAGAACTGTAGAAGTCAGCGCTCAAGATCCGTGCCGTTATTTGTATCTAGGATGGGCCAGACATCAATCAAATATTTCGGCACCTGCAGGTTTTCTGGATGACATTGTGGTTAGAGATCATGAGAAATGAATATAAAAGAAAAAGTTTTTTTTTATCTTTACCTATCCTTGACCTACCTCTACCCATGTATTTTAATCAAATGTATAATATATGTATAACTCCTCTAAAGGAGTTGGCTTAGATTAAATACATATTCATCAGAATACATTATATTTTATGTATGAAAATAGTTACAGGCAAACGCCCAGAACGATGAGAAACAGTTTTATTTTCTGCGACGGTGTAACTGCTTTTACGACCTGGTTCCAAAGTCTTCGTAGCAGAAACCCGTCTTCGAATACCTTGATGCGTTTTTATTTTATTTTATGCCTTAGAAAATAGTTTTGAAACCATTGTTTCAACTATAACTTTTGTTGTGTCATCGTTCTTATCAATTCAAATTATTTCTCAGGATCTTTATTGTTTACTTGTTTTTAATCAGTTGTAATTATGCACGTGCAAAAAGAGACCTATAGTTGTTAGTTATTTTGTTTGCAAAGTGTGTTTACGAGTGAATATTATACTCAATGCCCCTATTATTTTAAATATATTTGTAACATTACTTTTAGAGTATTAAAATAAAAATGCATAGCAAAGTCTGCAGCAATAGTATGAAAGTAACTACATTTCATCGTATAGTAATTTCAACCAATGGACTGCCCGGAGGACACGGCGGAGCACACGGCGGAACACACAGTGGAGGTGTGCCCCGCTTGGGCAGAGCAACGCCGCGTCCTCGTGGGGGCGATCGGCGGCGGCGTTCTCTCGCGCCGGGCCTTGGTACAGGCCTTGGTCCGGAGCGAGGAGGAGCAGCGAGGAGGCAGGCGGTCACCTCCTTCTACGAAGCAGTAATACTAGCCGAGGGGACGGCCGATTGCATGAGGCAATGGTCCTCCCGCCCCAACCGGCGGAATTCCGATCCCGATTTCCGGCCACCGTAGGCGCGGGCTTGCGGACGGCGAGCAATGGGTGGCTCGCCGTCCGACCGTCCGGTAACCGTCCGGATCGAGCCCAAGTCGTCGAAGTCGCGTACTGTTCCACGCGCGCCTCGAGGAGATGTCAGCAAATCGCAGGGGCCCAGCAGGTCGAAGCCTACTGGGGCCACGGGTAGTATGAAAGGGAAACCCATGGCCCTGGGACGAAGGCAAAGAAGGAACAGGAATGAGTTTTTGGTCAGTAAAAGTCTGACACTATCTCGCGCTTCGCCCAAGAGCGGGATTTGTCATAAGATGATTTTCCCACCCAAAAAAAAAACCAATAAAATTAATTATTTAGTTATGCATTTCATATATTTGAAACCGTTACTAGTGTGAGAAACTTGAACGCCTGGGCGTCCATGAGGATTTCCCGCTCCTACCGAGAAAAAAAAAACTAACAGCTGGTCGCAACAGGAGAATAGTTAAAGATAAACCTGCCTGCCTGCTGTTGCCTGCTGCGGTCCCCCCGTCCAACTATAATATAGGTGTCTTCAAAGCTAGAGTGAATAGGCTCTTAATAAACCAGTGCGCCTCACCATCAATGATTGCATCTCTGCTTACCATTCAAGTACGTAGTCAAGCACTGGTTTATATCAATAAAAATAAAAAAAAGAACAATAGAAGAGGTTAGAGGAAGCCTATGTGAAGAGGTTCACTGAACTATGAGATATACTGTACCACAGTATTGTAGACACTGATCTGAAAAGTACAGTTCTGAACAAAAAGCTTATTGATTCATTGAATGAATGATTTGCTGTACTTAGAAAGATTGTATTTCTATTAACTCAAACTATAATATCTGCCAACAAAACAAGCTTTTGTTAATTATCGACATTTATGTTTAACTTCAATCCAGTTTTAATCCGCTTTGTTATAGGCAGTAAAATTTACTTAGTAATGTAAAGAAATGGATGGAATAAATATTTTGATAATGCTTAATCTTATGACACTTACCCCTAAATAAGTTTCTATTTCACACCTTTTAGTTGCGATACACTTATATATAACCAGAGTGCATATTTCTCATGACAATTCCAATTAAATCAAACACTGCTAGGTTACATTGTCTTATTATGAAGTTCCTGTGTCTACATTCCAACTTCCAGCTCCATCATCAGATCAGTTCGATAGTACCTTATAGCCAATCATGACATTTCTAATAAGCCCAAACACGGCTAGGATACATTGATTAATTACAGAGTTCCGGTGCATCTTCCGGCTCCATCATCATCTACTGCGACTTCGATGATACCATTTTCGACATAAAAATAATTCCATTAAAATAATCTAGATTAAAATCATTCAATATAATATGGGTCCCGACTGTTGCAGTTTTGTTTTAATTAAGTTGGTTTCTACGCTACTGGACTGAACTTGTATTTTTTCTTTTCAGTTTTTATTTAAAGTTATTTTTTTCGGTCGTTTTTTTTTAATTATTTTTTTTAGGTCTATAAGTGCTTAAGTTCTCGATGAAAATACCAAAATCACTATATGGTTGCCTATAATATTTGAGGAGTTCCCTCGATTCCTCATGGATCCAATCATCAGAACTAGCTTCTGAAAAACCACAAATCGGAAAGCATATCCTCTAAAAGGAAAAAAATTGCAAATCGGTCCATAAACGACGGATTTGTGAGGTAAACACAAATAAAAAATAAAAATAAATAAAAACAACTGAATTTTTGATAACCTCCTCCTAAGAAAGAAAGAAGAAAGAAAAACAGTTTATTCGCGTGAAATGTCGCAATCTTAAACCTAGATAGATAGATATTCTTTATTGTACACCAAAAATACATTTTACATTAGGAAATTAACATTAATAAGGTGTCACAATGGGCGGTCTTATCGGTAAAAGCGATTTTTTAAAGACAACCTTTGAATGGATTTGACAGAGGAGAAAAAAAGATACGCAGGTAGTTCGTGGTGTACTATTTACATATATACAATACATAAACTAATAAATTGCATATAATACAAATAATATAATATATATATATATACATATAATTATGAAAGCAAAGAAATGATGAACTTAATGACGACGTTCAAGAGGAAAGATAGTGATCCTTAACCATATTAACTAACCTTAACTAGGTAACAAACATAATCAATTGATAGGTAAGATGTGCGTCACATCCGCGCAAAACGGCCGAACGCTCAGCATAAAGCTGCGGCCTCACGCATAATGCCATGAGCTCACAGCGCTGGTTTTCAGCGTGGGCCGCCGGTGTCTCCTTTTTTTGAAGTCGGTTAAAAAGAGGTTCATAGAATCTGGTGTGCGTAACAATTATTTTTCGAGATAAATTCAAACAATTTTAATAGATAATGGTTTCAATACCAAATTGTAAAATTACCCACTTAGATAAATGTTATTATTGTAAAGTAAGTACCTACTAAACACTTAGATAGGTATATGAAATGGATTTTTTAAATATACATAACATTTCATTTTTACAATTTTTTATAATGGCGTATTAACAAATTTCCTCCTTGTAAAACAAATTGATTTTACACAATGCAAGGCAATAAGATAATTACTTAAAATTCATAGAAATAAAATTATCTTATATTATAAACCGTTTACATTTAAATTAAAGACTCGTGTATTAACAAGTTTTTACTTACAAAACAAATTATTTGTACACAACACAAGGCAATACTTAACCCTGAGTTCGTCGCTAGGCAATTACGGATTCAAACGGTTGGTATGGGGTAAAAATTATCACATTATTTGTTGTCTTTTTCATTGAATGATTAATTTTAATGAAGTTTATTATTTTACCTTATTTACACTATTAGCTATAAATAAAAAGCGTTATTCTTTTGAAAACACGAACTGATTTTTAGTTAGGGTATATATATTAAAGGGAATCAAAATCTTAATTTTTACGTTAGTACTTTTGAAAACTTTACAATCGTCATTATTTTTTTCGCGAAGAACCCTCGACGCCTTGCGCGTCTAATACAACAACGCCATAAGGATGATATTACGGCTGCCACGGTTTTGCAGAGCATCTGGAATGTTCATGGAGGCGCGTACAGATGGATTCGCAGCCATTTTACGCAAGAATGTGGCCTCCTTATTAAGTAGGGCTCGTGCGAGCGGCAATGGCATTCTGGCAGTTGTTGTTGATAAATTTTGCTGCCCTATACTGAAGCATCAAATTAGGAGGCTGATGGAATAGGGTTAAACTAATTATAATGTGAAATTTTTAATCTTTTAATTTACTAACACCTAGATGATAAGTTTTCTACTAACCATTGGATCAATGATGTCTGAATGAATAAATTATTATTATTATTATTTTATTTTCTTCGATATTATATATAATGAGATTAGACATTCAAACTAGATAGAATTTCTCAGTTAACAAAAATAAACTACAATTTTATATAAATTTCTATTTGTAATTTGAAAATCAGAACTCGAAAAATTTGCAGTCAACATGTTTCAACATTTCACTTTTTGATAGTAACTCCCACAAATAGGTGTCGTATGATCTTTGCATATTCTTTTATTACATATTTCACACGATGGTTTTTTGCAGTTTTTTCCCTGTTACAATCCTCACAATAAGAAGTGCATGACTTTAGTCCATTTCTAGACAAGCTTGGAATATTATTGGGTATCGTTATTTTTATCTAAGCTGAGTAATTCACTTGAGTTTCATTTTTATAGCCTGTGACAACTTTGTAACAGACAATATGCAATGTATAAGAAGTATCAATAAAACTTTCATCATTTGCGCGTGGAGATGAAACGCCGCCGCCGCCGCGCCGGGGCGAAACTCCGCCGCCTCAACAATTTCCGGCGAGATCTCGTGGTGAAACGACGACAGCGACTGTCGCCAGTGCTGGGCGCGCCATAATCATGGCGGTAAGTCCCCTCTTTGAGGAGCGGCTGAAAAGACCTCACGGCGTCCTCACCTTCCGCATGACGCAGGTTCTCACTGAAAGTAGTCAGTTCGGGAAATTCCTGCACCGGATTCGTGCGGAAGTAACGCCCGGGTGCCACCACTGTATGGACCGCCCGGAGGACACGGTGGTTCGCGTATTCGAAAGGTTAAATTGACAATGGACTCATCCGATTCTTCTGATAAAGATGCATGCATTCTGATGAATATCTAGTAGCACTTTTATGCTACTAGATATTCAAAAAAAGATTTACAACGTTCTCAAAACTTTTTTTAAAATTATTATGCTAATGAAAATAACATCTGTTTCATTCTATTTGTTTACTTTCCTGTAAGTACCCAAATAAATGTATTATAACTAAAAATAAATTCTATGAATTACAGTTTACGAAAGATTGTTTTTAATTATATGAGGGAAAATAGATTAGTAAGGCTGGCAACATCAAGTGCGCCCCCAGCGACGCGCCAAGTTAACATGCGCGGGCTCTAATAATGAAGTTTGCCAGAACCTTATTCGTTTAAACTTGATTTTGACAGTTTACTGAGAATATAAAATTTAATACTGGGCTTTTTGCAAACGTCTGTCATTTTTGTCAGGAACTTTCTCTTTAAATAATCCTGCCTTGAGCAGCTATCCTCGTAATGAAAATCTGTACAAAAAATCTTAGTAATATTTGAGTCTGTCCATCGAAAGCGCGACCTGAGAAAATGAGGTTAAATCAAAAAATATATATTGAATCTGGTATTACTGACATAGAAGAAGAAAAATGTTTTGATACTTGAGTATTTTTTTTTTTGTATTTACGACCGTCAGTTTAATAGTTGTTTACGATCTATATTCCTTATTTAAGGAACACAACGTCTTTATTTCATGGCATATTTCATGGCAATAAGACATTTCACCTTTCATCTAGCAGACAGTCAGACTTATAAAAAAAAAACATGACATCTTGTTGTTCCTTCAAAAATGCGTTTATTGATTTGTAATTCCTTGAGCGCAGATCCACGCAAGACACAATGTTTTTTTAATTGTGTCTCTAATAGCGGCATTCATAAGGAGGTATTAGTGACATAATTACGTCAGTTCACCAACTTTAAACTGGAATGTCTTTAATACTCGGTTACTATTATTAGTAATATCTAAGACAAAATTGTTTAGAAATTTATTCTATATACTTTTATGTATTTTTCATCGCTATATGTTAAAAAACATTTTGCCAGCAACATTTTGTTAGGGACTTTGCCATAATCCTTTTTAACCTTGGCATTTAGTATGTTAATGTGTGCATGGTTTGTGAGCCTTAGGAAGATAAAAGAAAAAAAGCCAGATAGATGTGGCAGGTGTTTTTTTAAGTTGGGAAATCATGTAATGACTTCTCTCGCTCTAGGGTTTTGTGTTTTAGGCGGGAAAATCATCTAATGACAAATCACACTCTTGGGCGGAGCGGGAGATAGTGTCAGACTTTTACTGACTAAAAACCCACTCCTGTTCCCACTTCTATGTTCCTTCGTTACCTTGCATTCCAGGGCCCCGGGTCTTTCTTTCAGAAGCGAACCCATGGCCCCAGTAAGCTTCGACCATCACCATAAAAAAACTGAGCTAGTGCGTACAAGTTCCGTTCAAACTTACCTATGTAAATAGCTCAATTCCTGAATGGAGAGTCGAAGATTTTTCCGAATCGCTAAAAGTTTTTTTGTGACGTAACAACAAATTTACTGTTTTCAGATTTATTTCTGTATCTGTGCTATAAAATCTTACTATATGCCAAATTCCAGGAATTTTTATTCTAAATAATTACGTTTTTTGCGACCTAAACGGCCGTATCTTTTTTTTTCGTTAATGTTATAGTTTCATTTTTCACAGCTTCAAGAAACCGTAGACCTGAGTATAAGGTCTTAATTTCAACTCAATACCTCCACGCATTCTCGACATAAAGGCTTTTGACAGACAGACGGAAAACAAAGCGATCCTATAAGGGTTCCGTTTTTCCTTTTGAGTTACGGAACCCTAAGAAGCATAAAGTTAACGAGTTTTACTTGAACTTTTATGTTTTCGAAATAAAAGAAGATATGTACAATATTCAAATTCCGTGATCCAAACCCATCTTCAAAAATGATTAGAAAATCTTCCACAGCTTCATTGGAAAAACATCTTTTATAGTTAATAAAAAATTTCGATGTTTCTTACTAAATTTGAAGTCCGTAGAGCAAACAGTGATTAATAAGAAATATTTTTTAATGAAAACATAAAAAAATACAATTACGTTTTTGTAATTGACCGGTAGGCTTGGCAAATATAATAAAAGTTGACTTTAAATATTTTTACGTTGTTGAATATTAGTTAATGTTTCGTCGGGCTGATTATATTATACTACCTATAATTTTCATTGGTACCTATCACGTGATAGCACTGCTTCTTTCTTTAAATTATATAAAATAGTGCTTGACTGCGACCCCACCTGGCGGCAAACAGTGATGCAATCGTTGATGGTGAATCCCGCTAGTTAATTATGAGCCTATTCACTCTAGCTTTGAAGACACATAAATTATAATCGGACGGGAAGATCACTGCAGGCAATTTTTTAGTTTAAATAGCCTGACGTGCGACTACTGTTTCGCCCGATAGAAAAGTGACGAGCTGGTCGACGATAGACCACGCTCAAGGAAAAGGAATCGAAGATTCTAAGAAGATTCGAAGAACCTAAGTTTATTATTGTTTTTTTTTGTACAAAGTTGTGCCTCATGTTTACCTCCGCTACAGAGCTTTTAGGTGTCAAGGTGAAAGTCACTCAATGACATCTCCCGCCCTTGGGCGGAGCAGGACGGCGCGTCAGACTTTTACTGACTAAAACCCACTCTTCTTTCGTTGCCTTGCATTCCAGCGCCAGGTTTTTCTTTCAGAAGCAAACCTATGGTCCCAGTAGGCTTCGACCCTGCTGGGCCCCCACGGTTTGCTGACATCTTCTTGAGGCGCGCGTGGAACACTACGCGCTGTCGATGACTTGGGCTCGGTCCGGACGGTTACCGGACGGTCGGACGGCGAGCTCCCCATTGCCCGCCGTCCGCAAGTTCGCGCCTACGGTGACCGGAAATCGGGATCGGGATTCCGGCGGCTGGGGCGTGAGAGTCGTTCCCTCGCACGTGCGGCCGCTTCCTTTGCAATCATTACTGCTTCACAGAAGGAGGCGACAGCCTGCCACTCCTCCTCGCTACGGACCATGGCCTGTACCACGGCCCGGCGCGAGAGATCGTTGCCACCGATCCCCCCCACGGAGACACGGCGGTACTCTGCCCAAGCGGGGCACACTTCTACTGTATGCTCTACCATGTCCTTCGGGCGGTCCACACAGTCGTGACACCCGGGCCAGTCTAACCGTTTGCAGCTGAATACCAGTTTTTTACATGTTGCAATTGCCTAAGTGACCTCCACAACCCAGTAATTGGATAAACTGGTGTCAGGTTCCCTGGCTTCTGGCAGTTCGTAACAACTGTCAAATATCTAAAACTGACAGCCGGGAGCAACGGCTCACCGTACTTTCTGAAGCACGGAGGGGTTTGTAACTTTGTTTATCCTCGGACCTCCTTGGAACATCCTGACGTGGTTTACTGATATAGAGTTAATAACAAGACACAACAAGTGTGGTTAAGTATCGTACTGAAACTTTTGATACTTCACAAAATGTTGTATTAAATATCAAATAATATTACTTCCATTTGGCGTCTCATCCTACCCCGCCTGGCCCTGCCTTAAGTATACCTTATTATATGTTTACGGTGCTTATCGTTTTCTATAAATATTTCTAATGATTGATAATATAATCCTTAAACCATGCTCTCTTTCTCTCTCTCTCTCTAAAGAACCTCAGTTGTATACAACTGAGGTTCTTTAATATTAGTGGTAGTTTAGAAGTAGACACTCGTGTAAAAAACATACTATTCATGACTTTTATGTAACCAACATGTTTTCATACCTTTGGTCGAGATATTTAAATTGTTTGCGTAATTTTATACAACTTCATATCTGATGCTTAATAAAAAGTAAGCCAAATTTTTACAAAGATAACAAAAGGAAACCATTTCTATAGATTCTGAAACAGTCTATAGTTTATTATTATGTACCTTCTCTCTAAGCAAATAAACTAAATAAATATAGTTACATGTCATGATAATGTCATGTCATGTCGTTGGAAGGCCTCCCCAAAGGTGGACCGACGACCTGGTGAGAGTCGCGGGAGTGCGGTGGATGCGAGACGCACAGAATCGGTCGTTGTGGCGTCACTTGGGGGAGGCCTATGTCCAACAGCGGACGTCTTTCGGCTGAAATGATGATAATGATGACATATCATGATAAAACTTTTCAATTCTAACACCCACCAAAATAGTTAAAAAAAAAAGTTCGATAAAACTCATTGGAAAAGGAAGAGAATATAACAAATATAGGAAAAATAATTTACGGGCGATCTAAGGTTGGGAAGTAGAAGGGGTGAGTTTTTAAGGGTAAAAACGGTTTTACGGCAGTCCTATTCAAAAAAGTTATATGGCAAAGTTGTAGATCTTTTTATTATCTACAACTTTGTTATTTAACTTTTTTCCATAAGACTTGTACTTTTTTGACTTGTACTTTTTACTTGACTTCTGTTCTGCCGGAAATTGAGATAAACCGTTTTTTACCATTAAAAACTTATCACCACTCAGATCGCCCGGAAATTATTATTATTTTTATTATATCCTCTTACTTTTCTAGTGGGTTTTAACATACTATTATTATTTTTTATTTAAAAAATTGTCGACCATGGTCTACACCCCATTTTCTCATTTACAATTTTGCCATAACATATAAGGTTCAGCATACAGAAAAAACATTTAAAATTACAACCTTCAGCCAAATGTTATCCAACTGCTACTAAGTACCAACTTTTACTATATACAAAATATGTATACCCAATTTGGTCAAAATTCAAATGTTTTTATGTCACTAGGGTTACATGGGCACTTATAAAACGTCAGAAGCTAATATACGGTTCCAAAATGGTCGTTTCCTATGGAGAAGAACCGACAAGAAACTCCATGGTTACTCTTTTAAAAAAATAGTTGTTCTATTAATACTGTAATATTTCCATATTACAGTATTAATAGATATTATGTAAGGACAGTGCACACCAGTCAATATTGTACTCAAAAGTACAATAAAAAAATCATAATAAAAAGTGAGTCGAAACAGGAAGTAATATAAGAATTCCCAGAGTCTACAGTGTTCTCACATTCACATTATAAAAAAGAGGCCGTATATAAAAAAAGCTAGAAAAAATAAATAATTACAATAAATGAGACGTTAACAAAATAAATTAAAATGAATTTAAGGTGGTTGGAGCCTAATAATATAAAAAATTATTGCAAAAGCAGTGATAAAAATAAAATAAAAAATAATATGTATAATATATTACAACAAAGATGGAGCAGTTAATAGACACATTTACACAATATAATGAGTTACCAGGGGGCCACATGTGCAAAAGCAGTCATTGCCAAACAAGCGTGTCTTCGTCATAGTCTTACCTTATAATATGCTTTTTTGGTTAAGACACTCTTAATATGGGTTTTAAACTTTCCCTCGCTAAGTTCTGTCACTGCCTTTGGCAGCTTGTTATAAAAGCTTATGCTGTTTACTAAAAATTACTCGCTGGTCTTTTCGTGTTTACTACGCGTATTCATGCTATGAAAATCGCTTCTAATTTTGAAAAGTCCTAGGTTTTTACGAACGAACAAAATACTTTCTAAGATATAAAGAGAAGACAAAATCAGTATATCGATTTCTTTGAATTTATTTCTGAGGGACTCGCGAGGACCCATTTTATAAACTGCCCGGATTGCTCTCTTTTGAAATATGAAAATTGAGTCTACATCAGCTGCAGATCCCCACAGTAAAATGGCATAAAACATAATACTGGGGAAATAAGCATAGGTAACTAATGTAGCCTTGGCTACATCTGTCAATCGCCCTATTTTTCTTACTGCATATACAGCTGAGCTTAATCTACCTGAAAGAGTTCTAATATGAGCGACTGCAGTTTAGCATCGATAGTTATACCTCAGAACACAGTTTTCGTAATAACATCAAGTGTTTTGCCGTCAAAATTTAGATTAACGCCAACTTGAAAGACATTCGGCAATGAAAACTTTTTCATTTAGTTTTATTTGCATTTAGTAAGAGATTATTAACTGCGAACCATTTCGACCAAACTTATGGACACATTACTGATAACTTAAATTCACTCTTCAATGTATTTTAAATGCTACATTTAACTGGCCTATTGGCCTATTGGTTAGTGGCCGTGAGTGCTCTGCCGGAGGTCGTGGGTTCAATTCAATGAGCACAATCATTAATAACAGTACAAGTAATTTGTATTGTATCTGGGCGTAATTTGTGTATTTAAAAATATATACGAGTATGTATGTTTATCAGTTGTCTAGTAGTACTCACAGCATAAGCTCTGCTTACTTTGGAAAGAAAAGGAAGTTAGTGATAGCATGACGAGTAACAGGGCAGAGTGGAAGAAAAAAACGTGTTGCGCCGACCCCAAATAATACGGGATAAGGGCAGGAAGATGATGATGACTTTGGAACTAGATGGCGTTGTGTTATAATTGTGGAATATATTATTATATTAATTATAAGTAGTTCTCTCTCCTAGAGGAGATGGAACTACATATGGCCTGAGTTCCAGCAGTAGGAACATTAAAAGGCTGATTATGCTAAGTAGCACAAATGTAGCAAAAACAAAGCAATATACATGTATACATGTATATGTATATTGCTTGGTTTCAGTTAGTCAGGTATACAGTTGAAGAAAAGACTGTACATTATCTCTCATGAGAAATATGAAATGTTTTAAGACAAACCCACACGAAGGCTCAACTTTTCTTCGCTTTTGATTCAGTTTTTCTTGTAAAATGATATAAATGTTTTGTGAACTGGATTACAGGAAAAGGCTACAACTAAACGTCTTTACCCATGTTAGATAGAAAAGCAAAGTTCTCGGTAAGTAGATTTTCTTCCAAGAATTACCAACCCCGTTAACATTTTGGAGAGCTCTCGTTTACAATAAGGTTTTTATAAACGAATTTTGTTGATCTTGGTACAGGTGTATGTACGAGTATACCATAGAGTAGAGATATAATAAATATCTAGCTGTATCGGGCAATAAACTTTGATAAAGTTTTGATCTCTTCATATTACATATTTATCTATCTATAAATAATCCTAATATATTCCTCTTAATAATATATATGACTCGAGTGCCTTGTGTAATTTACTAGGTAGGTACTTATCTATCAAACAGATTTGCCGGCACAGCTGTCTCATTATGATCGGTACAAAGCAAGTACTTACATGTATAACGTATTTCTCATAATCGCAATCCAGAAATACGTTTTCTGATAATATTTAAACACGCTGAAAATGTTGTTACCGAGAAATTTGACATGTTAATGATGTCACTGTATACCTATGGACATAATTGATGAGTGTTTACTTCATTTGTACTGATATGTGTGTCCGTATGAGTTATGGAACCTGCAATGCTAATGTGTGTGCGTTGTGCAAAACACACATTACTTAACCTTCTGAATTGTAAAAAGTACCTACTAATCCAGTCAATCCATTTTTTGTAATTAACCGATAAAGCTTGGCTTTATTTTAAAAGCTTCTGCATTAACGTATCTTCGAAGAAACGGCGAGAATTCCAAATCCCTGAGCATTTAAAAAGTAATCAATTACAAGCCACAAAATGAGAAAATTTCTTGCTCTTTGACTTAAAAGAAAATCTACGGAGGCACGAAATCACCGGAAATATAAGACCCGCAAACTTTTCTGAAGAGAAATGTATCTTTTTGGATACTCTTTCAAGATTTTATGTAAACAAAACAAGAACAATATTTCTGAATCCGAGATGTTTCAATGTTTCATTAACATAACATTATGTTGGTATAGAAGCTTGTAATTAAATTATACTGTTTACGTTCAAATTAAAAACTGTATCAGTGTATGTTACAAACAATTGTCTCAACAAAAAAGTCTACAATAGAACGTAAACTATAGACTTACTTCGAGAAAACATTACAGGTTTCCATTCTATTAACAAGGTAGGTGAGTTTCTTATGGGTAGTAGTTTTCCGTATACAAGGAATGTTTCTTTAATAATTTTCCTTCTGTATTAAAAGCCGTGTCACTTGTATTAAAAGCCTTGTCACTTGTATTATAAGCCTTGTCACTAAAGAGCTAGGCTAAGCAATTCTAAATGAAGAAATCGAATGTATGAGAAAAAATAATTCAATAATTAAGGGACATTGAATCTAAATATCAAGCTGGAAAGGTGTGATGAATTCTTACGCTCCCTCCAGTAATAATCCAGATTCGAAGTTCCGAGAACTTTCTAATCTAACTTCAGAATCGTTTTGAGTGCCTATGAAACTTCTTGGACAGATACAACGATAAGTTCATAGAAACTTTCCATACGGTCAGGTTTAATAACTTCAAGACTCATCGTACAAAAAGATAAATCTACTAAAAACGAATATGACAGATCAGCTGCGATCAGTACCGCTACAGCGCGTCGTCGGATCTGAACCAGCTTTTTTTGCGCCAAATGTATAATAATAATAAATTTATTGAAACATTGTTACAAACGGAACCTTAAATTAAATAATCTTAATGTAATAAACATAGGTTTGTAGCTAATTGTGGGCTTCAAGTTTTGTAGTATACAGTGGTCCCCAAACTAGGCGGCGCCTGTATCTTGGGGACCGGTCTACGGATCTACGATCCCAAACCGTGTCATCAGCCGATTATGTGGTAAAACATTGTGAATTGTTTGAGATCGGTAAACAAAACAATTTTAAACGTTACATAATAAGTTAATAGTAGTTAACACGGGATAAGGGTAGGAAGATGATGATATAATAGGTTAATAGTACATCATGAGACAGTAAACCAGTTAAATTCCTATATAGTATGATTATCTAGTTTTGATCAAGTATATAACTATTCTTCGTTCTTGTTATGTTGAACAAATATTTTTTACCAGAATGGTCTTATTTTTGCTTAAATCGTATTTTGAGTATTTTGAAAGACTAATAATGACAGTATTTATTATTAATTTTGGTTAGACTTTGTGCCTAGTTTCAAATTGATTAATCCAAGAAATAAGAATCCTTCAATCTTTTAAACCTCCAAAATTTTATATTACGGAATTCCTCCTTTTTATCCCCTTTAAGGTTGAGTTTCCAAAAACCCTTTCTTATGCTTGCCTACATCACAAAAAGAAGCCTTGCGTAAAATTTCACGTTCCTAGTACCAGCAGTTTAGGCTGTGCTTTGATCTGTCAGTCAGTCAGTTTCTTCTTTTATTTTACTCGATGAAAAGGCTTATAATATATTTACTCGTTCTCATTTTTTATGGGAGCTCAACGTCATTTGGTGGCTTATTGTTTATTTTAACTAGAGATTGGAGTAGGTAGATTGAATTGTGGTCATTGATCCGAAACACATATATAACATATATATGGACATTACACCGAAGAACCGGAACCGACAATAGAACTGAGAAAATTATTATTATTATATTCTTCATACTTTTTTTAACAGCATACAGTCACGATTTGACACAACCCAACGACCAAACAGAACATTATACCTTCCTTTAAATTTTGAATGAAATCCGGAAATACCGGAATTACTTTTCGGAAAAATGACTTATCCATGTTATTCTTTCTGTGTGTATTTTTGATACAAGTACCAAAAATCAATTTAACTACTCCGATCACTGATTATAACTCGCTGAGTGCAAACTTTTACGAGTAAATATTAAGTGGCTTAATGATTTTGTATCCCGGGCTAATTGAAAAAGGGAAACCGTAAATAAAAAAATAAAACCTGTTTTCTATGATTTTAATAATAGAGCGAACTCAGCGCTGTCTGTCTGATGATAGCAAACGCTATGATAAAAACAAAAGGTTTTTATTTTATTTACTGATGTAAAGCATAGGTAAACATTAAAGATCGTTTCTTTGATTTCAGTTTCATTGTCATGCTCACTCAAATGTCTCATTGATGGTGGCGCGTGTGTTGGATTATTCGGTTCCCTTCAAAATGGTTGAGCTAAGTGGTGCTAATATTCGTGTCATGTCCGTGAACGGGCGCTGTCAGTTGAGACTGGTCATCTCTAAGCTGCCAGAATGTCCATGGATTTGGTCTTGCACATTCTTCTCCATAGAGAAGAATGGAATGGAATATGCAATTAGCATCATTTTTTTCTGACTGACTGACTTCTTGACATTTCTTGACAAAAGTGCCTGTAAATGGTTTATTTGAAATAAAAGACTTTGACTTTGACTTTGACAGGTGAGAAATTAAATGTAATAATGTATGTATGAATGTTTGGAAATGGAAACGAAAATAACAAAGTATTAATAAGAAATAAAAACTTTGATATCAGAGCAACATTCAATCGTTAAATTCCTTTCGTCAATACTTACTTACACAATAAAATATATTTTATGAAACGAAATTTTATGTTTAAAAGTAAAATCGAGAAACTCCTTTTTGAAGTTACAGTTTTTCCAGTGAACACAAATGTTTGCACTTTAACTTAAACAGACACTATTAACGACTAAGAGTTAGCAATACCAACAGAACTACAAGCAGTGAAAAACTTTATCACGAGGAACTATTAAGAATAGCTGCTACACTTAAGTAAAGTTATTTTATTCAGTAAAATTTAAGAGAATTTTCATAACGTTGACGAAGACATAAAAAAAAAAACATACATGATAATTTACACGACGGTAATTTACACCAGAATCAATATCTAGAAGAGATGATCGATCGATGAGAGATAGGAAAAAATCTGCTATATCACATCAACCAAAAACTAGAACAGCATTGAAAAGAGATTTACGATTAAAACATTTACAAGCAAAAATCTAGTTACAAACCACTTTTGAAAAAGAATGCATATGCTTTGATATAACAACAGATAAAAATAAAATATTGAAATCCATAATTGTTTTTTCATAACAGTTCTGCGGTTTGGTATTGTTGGTAAAATTGACAATGAACTCAAAATGAGAAATATGTTTTCCATTCCCTCTCCTAGAGAGGAGGCCTAGTGGGAACATTATAAGGCCGACTATGCTATGCTATGCTATCTAACAACAATGAAGGCCGTTATGAACTATTCTAATACCTACCTAATCTCCACCATTTAATAAGTCCAAGACGTCAAAGACTAAGATTAAATATGGTTTATTTAAAATAAAATGTTTTAGGCACTTTTGAAATGTCAAGAAGTGCAAATCTCTATGGAAAAGAATGTGCAAGAAACTTCATGGACACTCTTAGTGTTTCAGTGTGTCTGGATGAGAACGCCAAAGTTGGCCTTTTAATGCAAAAATCGCGATTGAAATGCCATGAAGCTCTTAAATCATCTGGGGCAAAGATAGGTACCCTTTTTTATAACAGAAAACCATTTCATTGTACGGCTAGTACTTATTGACTGTGTTTTTTTGACTGTTGTTTATATCAGGTCTGCCTCGGCTCTATTAGGACAATCTATTTTTCTGTCTAAGCCTTACAACACATGACTCGGTCTAGTCTCAAAACGTAAGTAAATGATCCATAGATTTGGTTTTTGGAGTAATAATAACATCATAAAGTAAATATTTAAGAAGATTTAAATATTAAATGTTTTACTTACCAAAGAAACAGCAACAGAACACGATCGTATACAGCGTAATGAATATGGCTCGAACATCGGTTCTGTCGAATATGTACTCGTCATCACTGAGCGAGTATATTGTCTGGTTCAATCTCGACACATTGACAGCACCCGCGTCGACACCAACCGCCTCCGACTTATTAACAGACCCCCATACATTGTTCTGCTTAAAATCTTTGGTTACAAATGACTTGATACCGTACATATTTTCGGTTGACGTATCGATCATGGCTCATTCTTCACAGTACCGCACGCTTTGTTAGTCATCTTCTGAAACAAGAACGAAATTTTAAAATTAGAATTAGCTGAGACGATAACGGAAAAGAAAATACACGATTTAAAAATATAGCATCTATATTCATAACAAACATGAGAAGTCGAACTAGAATTTAAACATTATCGTAAATAAACAACCGTATCCTAGTCTTTACGGTAATTATCCCACATGAAAGTTATTTTTGTTATGGTTTTTCCGACATAAATTTTCTTAGGCGTGTTTCTTTAGCACGTAAGCAGATACTTGGATGTATATCTACTACCAAGAAAAACATGAAATTAATATAAATTTTTATCCTTCTACAATTTGTAATAACCCACCCTCATAGAATACATTTTATATAACAAAGGTTTTTTCGCTTCGTCATCAAATACAATAAAGTGGAACTGAACTGAAATCTTGTTGCGTCAGTTTTGTACCGTCATTTGTTCACGGAACAGACTATCTGCCTTTATTATGGTTGCACGAGCACAGCGGCTGATAGGATTGCATCAGAAACCGTGTGTATGTAACAAATAGTGGGTGAACTTACGGCACAAGGGTTAGTTCCACAGTAGGTACAACAGTACTTCTGAAACTTTACGGTCTCGACAGTACAGCGGACTACGTTTTCATAAGTTCCATACCCGGATATAGAAGGGTTAAGTTGTAATGATTGTACCCTTTGTATCACATATTCAGATAGTAGAAAGGTTTGCAAGTTATGTCAGACCCGACTTCTTTTTTGTATTTTGTAATCATAAAATAATTCCTCTATATCACAAGTTGCTTCAGTTACCTTTGGCATTCAAGCGTCGTGGTAAATCTTGCGAACAATCCTGCCCTGGCATTTATCAGCTCTAACGGGTCTCGGCCCGATGTTCCACTCAAGACGAATATGTTCAAGCATTATGACTGTTGCAAACTGTTGGGCAAAGGCCTCCCTCTATTCCTTCCGTTGTTCCCGGCAAGAAGTGGTTCAGTACGATTTCCGGACACCAATTTTGTGATTTCCCAGCCAACCGCTCGATCGGCATGCAACAGACATGTCCAGCCCAGTCCTACTTAAGCTGGGTAGCCTTTTGAACCACAGCAATTCGACAATTTTTATAGATCTATTTATTTTGTCGCGATTTTGTTCCAAGAATTTATTTGTAGATACCATTTTTTCATACTATTGTTGTATTTTCTGCTATTTTTTCAATCTCGTTGTTTAGACTTAACTTTTTTCTTTGTTTGTTATCCTAATAGATTTTCATTTTGTTGTGAAGTTAAATAAATCCAGGATTTCTAAGAATTTTGCCTAAAACGAAAACGGTCGAATCGAAAGACCGTTGCTATTTGAGCAAAGTAATATATAACAAGCTTACAAAAAGAAACACTTCATTACAAACGTCTGGGTTTCATCAGATTCTGTTTTGAATACTTAACTACAGTTCGTTTTAATATTTCCTTTCGCAAATAAAATACAACTTTCCGGTATTCCGTGAGGTAATAAAATATTTTAAACATGTTTATGATACAGTTCGTTCGGCACAACGACCTTATGCAAATGATTATTTAGAAGGTGGCGTGAATCAGAGAAGTTTTACGGAGTGTGTTTAGATCTCTACAAGCACGAATATGTATTTCCCGTAGCAGGATCCGTCGTAACAGAAAAATGGAAAAACCAAAATCTAAATTGAAACCACATTACGTTTACCCCGGAAAGTCACACAACGAAGATTCACAAATTTCACTTGAAAAATTGCCATTTCGTTTTCGTACTACGCTACGAAAATGGCATTATCAATAAAAGTGACCTACGAAAATATAACAGCAAGTTTTTATACTTCGTGTATTTTATTGTCCTTTTGGGATTTATCAGGGATTTGGTCATATTTAGGTTTTATATCTATGATAATCTTGACACTAATCTGGGTTTTACGATCGAAACGATTTTGTATCAATTGGATATTTTATTCTCGCTACCGGGCCCCAAAGAAATCAGCCAACAGGAACACCTGTGCGTTAACATATTTTATTTAGAGATGAAATTGTGAGATGAATGGATAGTATATAGACTGGCCTGTTGGTCTAGTGGTTAGTGGCCTTGACTGCTATGCCGGAGGTCGTGGGTTCTATTCCCACCCAGGACAAATGTTTGTGTGATGAGCACGCTCATTTGTATTGTGTCTGGGTGTAATTTATCTATAATATGTATGTATTTAGAAATATATAAGTATGTTTATCAGTTGTCTAGTGCTCATAATACAAGCTCTACTTAGCTTGAGACTTGACCGCGTTGTGTGATAGTTCTGGAATATTATTATTATTATATATTATATATCTAAATAAAACTATTCTTTATATTTATGAAAATAGTCATTAGGGCTTTGAGGACCAGACAGGTTTAACCTATAAATCTGCACACACTACATTTTATGTAGCCAAGACTTATTGCCTAAAAAGGAAGAATTATTTATTTCCTGACTAAAGGCAACAGGCAAGCGGTCATCATAATCCGCTCCGCTGCCCAATCCCCCTGGAGATTGACAAACCCAGGAAATTGAACTTGATAGCATTAAGTTGAAGAAAATACGAGGTCAGAAATAAAACGAAAAGCTTGAGAAAATAAGGAAAGCTGTTTTATTTGTAACTTTGTTAGACTTTTATCTGTAATCCATCAATGGTACCTGAGTGAGTTTTGGATAGTATTATCAGGGATTTATTTAGGTAACCCAGTTCACTTTATACTTTTTTTTTCAAAAATCTAAATGAATAAATATTAATAACGTAATATACAAACTAAAAAAAAATAATATTTACAAACGGAAAAAAAGAAATTATTGGGCATCAAAAAATTCATCCACGTCGATATCAATAGGAAAAGTGCCCAGAACGGTGGCAGCATTGCCACGTTGGATAGCAATGCTGATTCGTTGTCCGAAGAAAAGCCCAGCTTCTGGTCACGCGAAGAGTCGACCAGTTGTTGGTGATATCACGAACAACACGATGAGCGTTCGGACCCCATGTTCCTAGTGTTTCAACCCTAAACGGCTCAAACATATAACTTCCGATGAGGTTATTATATTTACGCCGTTTGAGGTTTTCTGCACTTGCAGCAGCCGCCCCAGCACAACCTGCCGTAGGTACTCAGAAGATCACTTTTCCTTAAATACGGTAAACGAATGTTCTCAAATAACTCCTCTAAATTTTTAACTAGTTGTATAAACTTTTTGAATATTTCACGCTCACTGCTAGTTGCCAACCAGAAACAATATACGGGACGGACAAAACGAATGGACAGTTCAAAATATATTCTTCCGCGAATCTAACATAATACATGTTGCATAAATTCCTGAACCCGTTTTTAGTTTAATAGCTTTTTCTGTTATTGTTATAAACGTTTATTATATACAGATTATCGTCATAGTTAAAATTAGAGATTCGCTGAATCATTGTGACCTTGATTCAGGGAATCTACCCAACGATCAACTATTAAAGATGTTTTTAAAAATTCTCTGTGACTTTTTAGAAGCTTGACAGATGTTACACCTTCAAAAGTTCATAAAGAATTATATTAACTAACAATAGAAGAAAGACTTACGACGTTTCTAAAGATAAGCGTCTCAAGTCAGAAGCGTTCCTGTTCAGTTATTTTACGATTTATTAGAACGTATAAAAAGCTGTCAAATACGCGAGTAAAACTCGTAGATTGAATCTATCGCAGTCGACACGTACGGTTCCGCACAACTAAGAAATATAAATGAGGTGAGGACGTTTTTAGGTAGCTAACGAAATGATAACACTAAAAGGGATCTCGGAGCCCGATCCTAATGAAAACTAAAACCTTATACATTTCTCCTACACATGTCTGTTTAAATGTGATACCTATGTATAGTCCGCTTGACTGCAATCCCACCTTATGATAAGATGTAATCATTGTTGGTCAGACGCACTAGTTTATTAAGAGCCTATTCACTCTAGCCTTGAAGACACCTAAATTATAGTTGGACGGGAAGACCGCAGCAGGCAAATTGTTCCAGTCCTTCGATGTACGCGGTATAAACTACGAAGCGAAACGCTTAGTCCGGACCGTTGAAGTTTCAACAATGTAGGGGTGGATACTCGCCGTTCGTCGGGTTATCCGATGGTAGAAAGGAGATGACGGAATCAAGTCATGCAATTCCCGCGCACACTCTCCAAAATGTAACCTGTAAAATACCGATAGGCTAATATTATAAACTACTAGAACATATTGTTGGTACTACCTGCCTCTATAATATCAGACTAATCTTATGAGCCATTCCGGTATTACATTTTTAGTACTGAACCCTAGTAAATAAATGTAGGGGAAACAACTTTACAACGTCGTGAAAATCTGCCTAGATATCAGGAATCTAATCTAAGGATACTGTACTATAATACTGTACTAAAGTTCATCTAATCTAAGGATACTGTACTATAGTACTATACTAAAGTTCATGATTTCTTTTGAGAGTCTCCCGGCTACTAAAGGTTTATAATGATAGGTACTTACGTCTCTCTGGAGCATCGTACCCTATTCGTGAAGTTTATTTGAATACCTTTAGGCCAGATTTCTACCATAGGAAAGTCAGTTGAAGAGGTTCCGTTAACAATCAGTAGGTACCAATTACCAATATTGTATTGTGTTGAAGTTTTGCGGGGACTTTTGCAAATAATACTTACAAACCTACCTATTTTCTGTTTGAAGGGATTTGCTTTTGTTTCTACGTTGGTGAAAACCGGACCTTATTCTCCTATTTCAAACACATTCCTAGGAGAATATTATATTATTATTGTATTACCTTCCGTAAAGAAAATATGTTTTGAAAAATAGGTAGGATTTTTATTTCACATTCCGCATTCCCGTACCATGTAAAATAATGTAAAACAGTTTCGACTAAAGTTGTATTTTATCTTTTATCATCCGAAACATTTTCGTATTCAATGTTCACACTTTGTTGTAAAAACAAGAAAAGATCTTTTTTCTTTCAAACCGTAGCAATGTAAAATTAGGTTCAGACTGTGTAGGCGGACCCATTTCAGTATAAAAATAATTTCTTTTTAATATTTCGCCTCGAATAAATATAATTTAATTAAATTATCACATTACAAAATCTAGCTTTTTTCATGAACGTGTAGACAACCCAATATAAAATTACAAAAAAAAAAAAAACTAAACTCAGTCTGTGCCGTAAAAATTTTTGATTAGTTTTGCTCCCTTTCTTCTAAATTAATAAAACATCAAGGCAGGCACTATCTGGGGGCACGGCAGTATCCCCGCCAAGACGAGCTAAGCGAAGCACAAGGGCACTACCTACCTTTTCTCGAAGTGTTTCGTCGTTTTTTGAACCCTCATAGAGTTGGTTTTCGATGTACCAGATAGTTCATATTCTCAGAATATCATATCAATAATAGACTTAGAGAGCAGTGGTGGCCGAGTGGTAACGGCCCCGACTTACGAGTTGTAGGTTGCGGGTTCAAACCCAGCCAGGCGCATTACTTTGTGTAATTTATTTCATCACAACTGCTCTCAAAACGGTGAAGGAAAACATCGTGAGGAAACCGGCACGTCCTAGGACCAAAAATTCGAAGACATGTGACATCCACCAACCCGCACTGGGCCCGCGTGGTGGATTACGGCCCATTCCCTCTCTTAGAGAGGAGGCCTGAGTCCCAACAGTGGGAACATTATAAGGCCGTTTATGCTAATAGACTTATTAAACATACAAAGTCTCAATTGAATAGCTCTAATACTTGAGATTTTATTGATATCTAAAATACACCTATTTCGTCACTGACACACTCACTGATACACTGACACACTGACGATCATCAAAATGTTTGGGTACTTCCTGAAGTGCTTAAAAGCTGAAATTTGGTATGTAATCTAAGTTTAGTATACAACCAAAAAAAAAATTCATAACTTATAACTTTCGCCCCTCATCCCCTAAAATGGGGGGGGGTGGAAGTTTGTATGAGACTTCAAAATGTTAGGGTACTTCCTGAAGTGCTAGAAACTAATATAATATAATAATATAATATATTGCACAACTATCATACAACGCCATCTAGTCCCAAGCTAAGTAGACCTTGTGTTATGGGTACTAGACAACTGATAAACATACTTATACATTTCTAAATACATACATATATAGATAAATTACACCCAGACACAGAACAAATGATCGTGAAACTAAATATTCGCATCACCTCCACGACGTTAGCGAAATGGCGAAGCCATACATTTTTACTGATATGTAGAATTTGTGAAGTTAGGGTCGGTAGAGTTAGGCCGTGTAGAATCAGAAGCTTGGCTCTACATGAGATCCGATATTTTTTTCACAGGGCAAACCTTATGTGGTCGTCTTGGCAACATTTTACATGAAATGTTTTTGGTGGGATTTGAAACTTAATAAAATGTTTTGTGGGAATTAAATGGCTATAAGTACGTGACCTACCAAAGCTGGAGGTGTAACATTTTTACTATCCATCTTGAACGACTACAAAATTTCATTAAATGAAGATGAACTACCCAAATTCTGTTTCTAGTTTTGTACGTTTTCAACATCTAATTTTAACATCTACCTTGCGTTTTTATAACTACTTAGTTTGTTTTTTTTGCTGAGGTAGAAATTCATCATATAACTTCTTCTACTCTGGTTAGATGAGAGGGCGTAACAAATTTTCACTGACTACATCCATTTGTGTTCCTTCAGTCGCCCTTTGCGTTCCACGGTAATTCTTTCGAACATTCCCGCAGCCTTCGGGTCGGTATCCAGCGTAATCGGATGCGACTTGCTATCAGTATTTTACATAGAGCGACAGCCTATCTGACCTCTACAACCCGGTTACTCGATAACGTGATACCCTTTGTAAAGCCTTATCAGATTTTCGGTAAACAGTAAACGTATTACGAGTAAATTTAGTTCCGTGTTGGTTTAGGAACTGAAGCGTCAGTTGATAAAATAACTGCTAACCTAAAGTTTCGGGTCAGAATGGACGATCGTCAATTCACTTAAGACCTACTAAACAACAAGAAATAAAGATACTGGTAGATAATAATTGCTAACATAATCTATACTCATCTAAACAAATACCACATGAGAATGATCCTAAATAACACTGAATCTGAAAAAAGTTTTTCCGTATAACTATCCCACATTAACAGTTAAGGGTCGGTATATCCAAGTGTTTTCATTATCATCTTCCTGCCCTCGTCTAACATTATTTGAAGTTGGTACAACACGTTTTTTTCTTTCATTCTATCCTATCAGCAGATATGCTATCACAGACTCCTTTTTCTTTTATATCACTCCTCACATAAATCCATCTTTTAGTTCTCTTAGTGTTACTTTTTTTATTTGTTTATAGGTTCGACCACCATCTCACCTGATAGAGAGCGATGATGTGGTCCGACAATGGAGCACCCTTGCCTAGAAGTAACCTATTTACCTTTGACTTTAAGATAGCCAGGTAGCCATCAGGAAACAAGAAACAAAATAATTGTGTTTAGTGATTCTTTTTAAGTGGTTTCGTTTTCCCGGAATATATACGGTTCTTGTGTAAAATATCTATTACAAAAACGAGACCAGAAAAACCTAATAGGTACCCATTATTTCATCATCATCATCAATATTATATATATATCATACATAGAAATCCCCCAGTATCGGCATAACGATTGGTCTTGAGCGCCACCGGATAAAGTTTAAGAGTTTTTTTGTTTGTTCGAACGCATTGATCTCAGGAAATATTGGTTTAAATTGAAAAATTCTATAATTATTGGCTATACACCCCTATTGTTTATATAGTACAAAAAAATGGGGCTCTATCCGTACCTGTTACTGATCATATTTACTGATCAAAAATAAAAAAACGAAATCCCAAAATTGTCTACGAAAATTTGTCATAATTGGTAAATTCATAATTGAATCAATAATTCATAACAATTACTACTAGAAAATACACGAGCAGTTGTTTTTCCATTTTGATGGCCATTTATTTATACATAATCAATAGCCTGTACAATATTTCCATAAATTTAATGACATTTTGGAATATAAACAAACGCTAATAACTTTCCTGTTTATGAATGTCATTTATTGAGATTTTACTTAAATAATGACAAGACCTTTTCTAATAAGCCCTTTAAATATTTGTACTAATTAAAAACTAGTGGTGTATATCATCACGACCCACGGAAGAGAAGCAGTAACCAAAGACGCGGGAGATACCGCGAGGGACGTGGACAGCTAGTGAAGAAACAAAGTACCTAATTTGTAAACATTCATCTCAATAAATAGAGATCAGATCATACAAATTCTTTCAATATTAGAAAATCACATAATTTCTGAGTAAAATAACATATTACTTATGCTAGAAAAGAACACTATTCCATTCCCGTGGGGATATTCATGCGTATAAAACACGCCTGATCTGCAATTTTCTTGTTCACCATCGTAACTTCTCGTTTCTCGATCTAAAAGCGTACTTAGATGTATTTTGCCAGTAAGCGTCGCATCTACATTGCTCGGGGCAAGCTTTTTCTTAGTTGTATTTGTCAATTTTTCTTCCTTATGTGTCGCCGTTCAGGCCAAGTTTTTCCTTTTTCTTAGGGCCTGCGCACACTTGCGATAAGACTGTCTTAGACATATTGTCTACGACTTCGCAGACTTGTTGTAACAAGACTGTTTTGTCTGCGTCGTGGCACACACTATCAAGACAAAACAATCTAGCGGCGTACGGTCAGACTTAGTGGATTTTCCACTAAAATTGATGGTTTTAACCTCTCATTTAATTGCGAAAAATTTTTAGTGGCTAGTGGATTTTTCTAGCGCTTTAGTAAAATTCAAATTCTTACTAAAAATGCGATCACTCAGGTGTAAATCAGCACCATAGAATCCATAATTATCAATTTGATACCGACGTTGATGGTGCAAACAAAAATGATTGTCTGAAGACGAATTATTACATAGCTGTTATTGAATAATTTGTTTGTTGAATTACCTACTAATGTTAATTGACTCACAGATGGTATTTTAATCAACTGATTGTTATTTTTTATCACTTATTATTAAAGGAAACTAACAACCAGTGTGTCTACTTATTTTTTTTCGTACAACACACATTTTTTTAGTGGGAAATTTTGCGATTTTATGTGGGAGATAATGTTTTGTTAGTGTTTTTCTGGTGGTTTTAAAAGTTGACTCTAGTGGTAAGTAAGTATAACTGTTGGCAACACTGAACTTCTCAAAATAGTTTTGTCGCAGACAAGTCTGCCACGTCGTTGACAAGTCTGCGACGTCGTAGAAAATTCTGTCTAAGACAATCTTGTCTCAAGTGTGCGCAGGCCCTTAGAGTATTCATAAATTTTTAGAGTTCCGTACCTCAAAAGGAAAAACGGAACCCTTATAGGATCACTCTGTTGTCCGTCTGTCTTTTTGTCTGTCTGTCAAGGCCCTTTATCTCGGAAACGTTTGGAGGTATCAAATTGAAATTAAAACCATATACTCAATTCTGTGGTTCCTTAACGCTGTAAAAAAACTAAACTTCTAAGTTAACGAATAATAAAAAGATACGGTTTATGTCGCAAAAAATGTATTTTTCGATACTCGCAAATGAATCAAAATTCCTAGGGTACTTCCCGTTGACCCAGAATCCTGAAATTTGGCATAAAGCGAGGTCTTATAGCACAATTCTAGGAAAAAATCGAAAAACAGTAAATTTGTTGTTACCTAAGTCAGAAAATAAACCTTTTTCGCAATTCAGAAAAATCTTCGGGACTCCATTCGGGAATTGTAGTTTGTACGAAACCCTCAGTGCGCGAGTCCGACTCGTACTTGCCCAATTTTCTTCCTATTCGTCACCCTGGATAAGAGCCTTCTGGTGGTTACTTAACGACCACAATAGGTTTTGTTAATGTTAAGATATAAATAAAACATTTTTCCCTCTGGTTTGTTATCCGAGGCCTTATTACCATCTAAACAGAAATTATTGTAAAGAAATTGTAAATAAGGACACGTAATTAAGTGCATTTCTATTTTATTATGTTTGAAAAGTTTCATTCTGTAGCGATGCCATTCATACGAGTCGGCAGATAAAAAGATGAGTGCTGAAAATAGCGGCAACATGGCGACATCATTAAGCTGCTGTAACCACAGAAACTAACTAACACCGAGTTTTATTACGAACGACGCAGCAGGTACTATCGATACTTTATAAAGCTCTGATATTTCCCTTCTAATTATAAAACTTACCTTGAACCTACACCACAGTTTGTTTAACTATTATAGGCATTTCTCTAATTAATTATTCTATTAAAGAAAAAGTTGTTAACACGCAAACCAAACTGCCCAAAAAATATCTTTCGTGAAACAAACGTCAATATATTTTTGCGTTAACACAAATTGCAATCATCAATCCATATTGCGAAATAATTAAACACGCTTGCAACGAAATTGAAAAGTATACTGGTCAGTGAATATTTAAGGGACCACATTCGATTGATTGGGTTTTTTATTGCGGGTCGAAACATGACCGAAATACGTAACAACCTGCTTGTATGTAGTACTGTAGTCCTTACTTTATTCTGGAAGAAAATAGATGTCTTTAGGACTCAAGACAGCTACCCTTGTCTGGTTAGGATATTGGTATTACCCATATAAATATTACTCAGCTGTAAAAGATTTTCTATTCACGAAATGTAAATAACATGATTGGTTCGTACTGTGATAAATTTTACGTAGGTACTAACCGCCAAATTTTTATTAGGAAAAGAAATTGATGAAACCGTTTTAGTTTAGTATCGGAATGTATACGTTCTCAGTATTTGTGTATCTTCTATTGGTAAGTTCGTACCTACTTCGGTGGTTCAACGCACACTCGACCAGTTTTTATCAGGAGAGTGGCACTCGACGTACAACACATACATATGTATGTGAATGTGGCAGAAGCTTCAGGTTCGTCTCCACTCCACTAAACACTTGGCTTGAGTGGTATCTATTCACTGACAGCGACACGCTCGCTGCTTTTTCTGGCAGTATTTAATCAAGATTTTTTGTCATTATTTAGCAAAAAAGATCATATTTTTGGTATAAGTATACCTACTTTTACAACAAGTTGGCTTATTGTCTTACATCGACGTCAACAATAGACTTGCTCTGTGAAATATTCATAGACAGTTGATGTTCTTCAAACTTTTTGCAAGAAAAACAGTAAAACTAAAAACTACTGCAATAAAAAGCTGCTAGAGTGAAAATCATGCGTAGCCAAGCTATAATTTCTTACTTTATAGGTCAAAGATAATTCAAAGTTAATGAACGGAAATATTGCTATCTCCAAAACATAGTCGTGTGGAAGTAAGCTCGTCGCATAACTTTGTTACAGTTTTAGGGTTCCGAACGATTGAATAAACAATGGAACCCATATGGAATCACTCGTGTGACTGTCTGTCTGTCCGAGTGTATCAGTAAAATTGCGTATCTACTGAACCGATTTATTTGAAATTCGGTACACACAAGAATATCTTTGATCCAAACTTATGTTAAACTAATGGATACAGTATATTCACTTTCATTTCTATGTACGTATTATATTTATAGATTATAGGTACACCTACCGTGCGTACGTGCTTTTAAAAATCATAGACTTTTCTATGATTTTTAAAAGTTCTTTCGGAACCCTTTGCGCGAAAGTGAGACTCTCGCTTGGTCAGTTTTGTAACTACAAAGAGCATCTATCAGAGGAAGTTATACGTAGTAAGTTCACTGAATAAATAATCAAATTGAAGCTCTTGAAGGCGTCTCTCATTCTGAATAAATATTGCTAATTATGCTAAAAACCCCTTATGGGGTTGAATTGGAATTGTTGGCTTACTTTTAAACTTCCATTTCGTAAATATACTCGTAACTATTGAGAATATTTTTATTTAATCTTCCGAGAGCAGTAGTGGCCGAGTGGTAACTGGGGGACTTACGAGTTGCCGAGTTGTTGAGGTCGCGGGTTCAAACCCAGCCAGGCGCATTATTTTGTGTAATTTATTTTTCACCACTGCTCTCAAAACGGTGAAGGAAAACATCGTGAGGAAACCGGTGTTCTAGAACCAAAAATTCGAAGACATGTGACATTCCCCAATCCGCACTGGGTGGATTACGGCCCATTCCCTCTCCTAGAGGAGGCCTGAGTCCCAGCAGTGGGAACATTATAAGGCCGACTATGCTATGCTATGCTACTATTATTTAATCTTCATGCAACAAAAGGTACAAAGGCGGACTTAATGCCTTAGGCATTCTCTACCAGTCAACCATGGGTAGTTAAGTGGAGAGACAATATAGCCGGCGCATAAAAAAAAAGAAAATATTATTTAGACAACAAGTATTACAAAATTATTTAGAAAGCTAAAACTACACATATAAATATATTTAATAAAATATAAACCTATACAATTTATACATACATACATATATATATATATATATATATATACACAGTAAAGGAAAGGATGAAACTACAGAAAAATATGTGTAATCTTGAACATACCTACCTATATTAGAAAATTTGGTTTTTCCACAATAAATTTAGGAAACAAATTCTCGGCACAACAGTAATTTTAAGTTATGTAAGAAGATTTGTTACAAATGATTATCTTATGAACAGATAAAACGAAAAAGTGACTTACTGACCAATGACCTGCCGAAACTACTGGGACTAGGAGCGTGTATTTTTGCACAAAGTTTCCTTTTATACCGTAGGCAAGTATTAAGAAGGGATTTTCAAAAATTCACCTCCTAAGGGGATGAAATGGGGGTCCAAATTTTGTATGAAAAAAACTAGTTTTATATAGTTAATTTCCCGAATGCAGTCTCGATGATTTTTCCGAATGGCCAAAAAGTATTTTTTTGTGACTTCACTACAAATTTACTATTTTCAGATTTATTCCTATACCTGTGCTATAAGACCTTACTTTATGCCAAATTTCAGGATTCTGGCTCAACGGGAAGTACTCTATAAATTTTAATTCACTTGAGAGTGTCGAAATATACGTATTTTTTCGCAGCTACAAGGTTGTTATTGTCCGACTCAAGTCTGTGGTACTTGAATTGGACAACAAAGTCTTGAGTTTGACGTGAATAAACTCTTTTTCTTTCTTCTTTCTTTCAAAGTGATCCATTAACCATATAAGAGTTCCGTTTTTTTCTTTTAAGGCACGGATCCCTAAAAACTGAACCCTTATAGGATCACTTTATCGTCCGTTTGTCTGTCTGTCAATATCTTTTATCACGGAAGCACGTGGAGATAACGAGTTGAAATGAAAACCATAATATACTCAGGTCTGAGGTCCCTAGAAGCTATGAAAAATCGAACTTCTAAGTTAACGAAAAAAAGATATAGCCTTTTATGTCTCAAAAAAGTAAACTGGTTCAAAATCAAATGATAGACATGAAATTCCACCAAAACCAAGACTCACACACAAGCTCAAAATGCTTTCAGAGTTAAAAAGTGACCAGGTCTCGTGTCAAGCCCCTTATCTCTAGGCCTAACCCTACAAACCCTCTTGAAACAACACTATCTTTGTTGCATATAAGTATGAGTATTGGGAAACCCGTTGACCTAGTATGCAATTGAGCATCTGAAGGAACATAGGTTTTTTTTTTATTGGCTGGGAAATCATCTTATGACAAATCCCGCTCTTGGGCGGAGCGAAAGATAGTGTCAGACTTTTACTGACTAAAAACCCACTCCTGTTCCTTCGTAGCCTTCGTCCCAGGGCCCTGGGTTTCGCTTTCACACTACCCGTGGCCCAAGTAGGCTTCGACCCTGCTGGGCCCCTACGATTTGCTGACATCTCCTTGAGGCGCGCGTGAAACAGTACGCGCCGTTGACGACTTGGGCTCGGTCCGGACGGTTACCGGACGGTCGGACGGCGAGCCACCCATTGCTCGCCGTCCGCAAGCCCGCGCCTATGGTGGCCGGAAATCGGGATCGGAATCCCGGCGGCGGTCAAGGCGAAAGAGCCGTTGCCTTACAAGATCGGCCGCCTCCTTTGCTAGCATTACTGCTTCGCAGAAGGAGGCGACCGCCTGTCACTCCTCCTCGCTCCGGACCATGGCCTGAACCAAGGCCCGGTGCGAGAGATGGCCGCCGCCGATCGCCTCCACGAAAGGAACAAAGGTATGTCTTTAATCGGTAAAACACTACACACGCCTTCCTGCTCCGCACTAGAGTGAGAGAAACCCTTAGATGATTTCCAACCTCAAAAAATAAGTAGAATAGACTGTTGAGATCGCGTTGTGTACCTACAATAAGTTGATTTAACAATAACAATTTCTGTAATTTATCGCTAACGAGATTAATAACTTTCATAATTGGTTACTGGCATTAAGCATATAAACATAATCAGCCTTTTAATGTTCCCACTGCTTGGAGTCAGGCCTTCTCTCGAGGAGAGGGAATGCCATTTCGTAAAGATTTCGTTTAATTGTCTATAACAGCCGCAAACCGCAACCCTGTGTAGGACAGCCGCATAGTTCCTAGGTATAATTTTATTATTTATCCTAATAGTGCAGAAGCTTGCTTTGTTTGACAATCTAGATTACTTATTTTAATGATCTTTATTTTGTTAGCAATAATTTTACTCGCATGCCTAAATAAATGTGTACTTCCCAATGTGTATTTACTCTATATATTCTTTGATATGTAACGGTTCGTACATTACATTGTATTTAATTCATTATTATTATTGGATCTCTCAAATAAACACATAAATAATGATGTAATTTAATTTAATAATAATGACGACAAAAAATTACTAAAAATATCTAACATAAACTTATTTCTTATACACAAGCATAATAAAATAAAATGCATATATACTTAATTTTATTTGAATTATTTAATAATAATGATGACATAAGATAAACAAACATATCTGACATAATTTCTTATACTTATACACAGACATAATTATTATAATGTTCTATACGCATAATTAAACGCATCACATTAGATCTACAATTTTACTGAATTCCGTGAATTACCACTTAGCCCTCTTCCTCTCTCCTAACTTTGCTGTGGCCGCCATATTGATTTATGCCAATTTTCAACACCATTTATGTATACATATGGATTGCAATAAAGTATTGAGTACGTTGTCATAGGCTATTCAAAATAAGAACTTCAGCGAATTTTTTTTGTTGTAAAAACCATCGGAAGAGTCCGTTTATGGAAGGGGCCTCTGTGTTCTATAATTTGTTGTTATTTGAGTTTCGACCACTAAGCGTGGCTGAAAGCATAAAACGTCGGAACTAACTGTAATAATTCAGGTTTTTAATGGTTAGATTTCGTGCTTGGTATAATTACATAAAATTTCTATGAATTATTCATCAGTTTAAGATTTTATCATAATAAATACCAATACCTATAAAAAAAATATTCGGTGTATTACAGCTGAAGAACAGTCCTAACACCTGTCGGATTTTAAACTTCATATTGACTAAGGTACTTAATGAAAACCATTAACACTAGATAAATGGTTTTCGTTCGTTCCAGATGTACCTTTTTTACATGGGAAATCATGTAATGTTAAATCCCGTAGAATAAGAGACTTAGACTTTTACTGATTAAAACCCACCTATGTTCCTTCAGTTAGCTTTGTCATCCAGGGCCACGGTAACTCTTTCGAACGATCCTGCAGTTCTAAGGGTTCATATATACCTACGAAGACATCATAATTATAAATTCTGTTAGGCTCAACTAAAGGAGGAATAGAATAGTGAGACATTCTCGAAAAACTAATTAGTTGAAACCCGAGTTAATTGTTAAGGACAAGCATTAAGCGAACTATTTTAATATATGAAGAACTATATTCTGAGAATAAAGTTTTAATACTTGGTGTAATTCTTAATAATAATAACTTTATGTCGGGTGTCATAGACCCATAGAAAGCTTACCCTAGTACAATTTTTATTTTATTTTATTTGCCTTGACTGGTCACACCTATACAAGATATGCCCCATATGATACATGACTGCTCCGTATATGGGCCAGCAGGGAAGCTGCTGTTTTGCGCATGTTGGATACATCCCAGAGGCGCTGCCCCACCACGGCTGACCCAACAAGATCCTGAACGCATTATTGAACTGAATGCGTAAGGCTCTGCAGGCTCGCTGGGTGTGTCTCACCAACATGCCGCATAAGTAGAAAGACTAACAAAATGATTAAACGTTGTTATTTCATAAATCGCACCAGCCAACGACGCCTGTATTTTAAAAATCAAAGACGCGTATTCGTCATTATACGCTTGGTTTACGCCTGCACACAGCTTGTATACAAAACTATGTCGACGAAGCGGCAGCGTCGTACTGCCGTGTCGTTGCCGCTTCGTCGACACAGTTTCACAGTTTAGTATGTATGCTGTGATACGCGTCTATGAAGCCACCCGTCCGTGGACACTAGGCCTAAGTGACCGCGTGAATTCCACTCACGTGGCTACTCTACACTTACATAAATATAATAACTTATGTACCGCCATGAATATAACACTGTATATATATATGAAAGCCCTTTACTTTTTAACAGAATACATAACACATTTTGTGGAAACTCTAAAAACGGTCTGTCTTTGTAATGGTTGCCCTCAATAATTTCTGTTCTCTTTGTGAGACACTGCTTTAATTTTATACCATAGCCCTATAAAATTACTTTGGGAATTCGGAAAACCATTGTATCTTTTGGGCGATAGAAGATTAATGCCCCTAATTAAATGACATAGACGTTGGAAAACGTTCCCTTTTCAAATTGTTTATTTCTTTATTCAACATCAATATGAGAGAAGCAAGAATGTAGCACAAATGTAACGGGAGCCAGATGGAACGCGACCGGGTTAGAATCTTATTTAGGTGAAAATGGGTAGGTCATTTCGGTATATGAAACGCCGTAAACAATAGATTATACAATAAAATAGTCAAAGGTCTAACCCGAGGCCTAGATTATTCTATAATTTTAGATCGTTTGTAAGATACAAATTTAATATTCATGTGCCAGTGATTTTCATTTGGCTATTCTCTTTGGTTGCTTTCGCAGAATTGGTGTAATTTCCTCCAGTAAATTTTGTAAAGGTGTCATAAACAGTTCCACGGGAAACGTGTTTTTATTCTTCAACGTTTCCATTTTAATTTGTGGTGTTTACGCATTCTGTTCCAGAATGTAAATCAGGTATTCAGGGTAAATGTCAATGACTATTATAAAGCATTTGTTATGGTGACCCAGCTAAAGGTGCGGAATCTAAAATTAAAATACAATGGATAATCGACCTTTTATGGTAATGGTAGGTTGTCCTGCACACACAATTTTTTATGTTATTCGTTTTCCGCAATTTTTTCCACTTATTAAATCAACCAAGAACTTTAATTCAGGTAAGTCCGTTCCCTCATCGGACCGTGTGCATGCAGCTAAAGATCCTCTGTCAGAGTCGGTGCATCCTGATATCTATAAATTAGGGGTCCTTAAGTCAAGAGTGAATAGGTTAAGGCAAGCGTACTCTATCGTCGACCGTATCATCGCTTACCATCAGGTGAGATAGTAGTCAAGCGTGAGCCTATCAATAATAATAAAAAGGGAAATCTTGCAAGGAAAACTTTATAGGCCTGTAAAGTTTTTGATGACATCAAAGACAACCAGTTCCTCTTAAAATAGATCTAAGGAAAACTCCCATATACAAGAACTTCGCAGATCAAGCCAAAGTAGACAAGTTTACTAAAACTTTGTCCTTATCCTCAACGAAGTAGATTAGATTAAAAATCTTTGCGTACATCGATGCGAAAAAACTTGGGAAGTAGCACAACACTTTGAATGAATAGGAGACTTTATTTAGTAACATTAGTTGTAAGTTTTCAGTTAAGGTTAGACGGAAACGTCGAAAGACTGCGACGACACTATTCTATAAAAACTGTATACAGTTTCTATGAGAAAGAGTGATCGCGTTAGTCAACAGGAGCTAAGCACCCCTAGCAAAGTTGATAATCTGCAATCGTTAACGCTAGTCGAAAATGTATGGGAATGACATCATCTCAACGTTAAGTCACGTGGTCAAAACAAACGAATATAAAATTCGTAGCCAAGTTAATATCGTTCAAAATGATAGAATGAATTGTTATCATCTAGATTCTACAATGTTCACCGCTACATCCTTGGTTATTGTAGAACGACATTGTAAAACGAGCGGCCGACGCAGGCACGTCAACATGGCTACCAAGTTATCGTTTTCTACAATTGCTGACACCGAGGCGTTATCGATTGGAGAATGGAATTCGACACAAAACGGTTGTAACTTGGCTGGGGGGCAGGAGAGACCAACGGTTTTAGGTACTCTCCGAGGTACAGTTCACCGTGGTTTTCCTATCTTTGGATGTAAATTATGGTTGGTTTTGATCTACGGATCGACCTCGGCAAGCCATGTGAGTGTTACTTTGGCACAAGTTCCTCCAGGATAAAGTAAAATACTTAAGTATCCATTAGTTATATTATCATCAAGATGATTTATTTACCTCTTGAGAACCGATCACAACAAGTAGTTAAAATGAGATTGACAGCATATTAGTTTATGGGCACGCCATAATCATGGCGATAAGGAGGAGTAGCTGGAGAGGCATCATGGCGTCCTCACATTCCGCATGACGCAGGTGCTCACTGGATATGGCAAGTTTCGGAGGTCCCTGCACCGGATTCAACCGATCGTCAATGGCGCTTAGAGTTTCAGGCACGCCTCAAAGATATGTCAGGAAAACCGTAGGGGCCCATCAGGGCCGAAGCCTACTGGAACCATGGATTGACCTCCGAAAGGGAAACCCATGGTCCTTGAACGCAAAGGGTAACTAAAGGAATATAGATGTGGTTTTAGTCAGTAAAAGTCTGCGTACGCCCTCTCGCTCCGCTCTAAAACGGGAGAAGTCACTAGATAATATCCAACCTTTAAAAAACAGCTCTTAGTTTATGTAGTTTATAAACCTTAACTGTGTCTAAATCCTTAAATAAAATGTTACTCTTGCTAAATGACTGCTTTTTTTGAGTGAAAAAACTGTGGAGAAAACCGACACGTTTGTCGTCGGTACTCATTTTTTTTCTTATTTACGAAAACAAACAACAATACCATATCCCCTCTCTGCGTGGAGTAGCTCTGATTAATTATGAGCCCTTTGAGATTGAGCACGTGCCGCGTTTCATTCACACAATAAGTGAGTAAATGTTTAAAGGACGTTTGAGATAATACATTTAACTTGAAGCCACCACCATCGTTTAATGTATATTTATTTATTATATCGACAATCGCATCGAAAAAGGTTAATTCAGTATTTTTAACATTAATTCAGTATTTTTTTAGAATTAACCAAAAAGTGAAACTGCCGTGTTTAAATTTCGTTTACTGGAAAAGTATAATATTTACTGAAAAATTAAATCTTGCTATAAATACGTCGTTATTACTGTTGTGTAGCTCATTGCACAAATATTACGCCTTTGGTGGCAACTCAAATCGGACTGTAATTCGAGATACTGCCTTGTTCATTGCGGGTGTCGATATACCTACTTCATTGTACACCTCAAAATGTAAAAGTAAAGAAGATAAACTTTACCAAAACAGGTGGTCTTATTGCACACTCTTAAAAACCTTTTTTTATAAGGTGGGAAATCATCCAATGGCTTCTTCAGCTCTGAGTGGAGCGGGAGGTTGTGTCAGACTTTTACTGACTAATACCATACCTGTGTGACACAGGTTTCCTTTTCAGAAAAAGGTTCCTTTCCGTGTCCTCGTGGGCCCCGATCGGCAGCATCGACCTCTCACGGCCAGCCCTGGTACAGACCATCGTCCGAAGCTAGGAGGAATAGCAGGCGATCGTCTCCTTCGGCTTGGCTTGCAGTTACCCTCTTCTTGCCAACGGCACTCAAAATGAATAATGAACTTGTTGAAATAACGTTATGTGGAATACGGAAAATAATTCTTCTTTTTTCTACTTTGGACAAGATGTTAGAAGCAGGAGATGGTGACGAGACTCTACTGAACTTGAAAATAACCACTCTGTACAATATAGTTAAGGAGAAACTATTAACATATATTAAATGGAGCGGAAAAAGTGCACTCGCTGACAGACAGGAGATTGCTTTGTGGTGACAAATATCTCCATGCAATAAGAAGACTTCGAAATAAATGAAAAAAAAAAATATTTAGATGAGACTTGGCTTAATGAAGATATCATTTTTGTACTATTAATATATAAGTATCTTAAGGTTGTCTGTAAAAAATCGCTGTTAGTGATAAGACCACCCATTGTGACACCCTAATTTAAAGTTCCTAATGTAATTTGTCTATCTATTTTAAGTTTCTGTGCACCAGGCTATATACAACCACCATGTCTTTTTTTGTGTGGGAAAATCATTTTATGACAAATCTCGCTCTTGGGCGGAGCAGGAGATAGTGTCAGACTTTTACTGACTAAAAACTCACTCCTGTTCCTTCTTTGCCTTCGTCCCAGGGCCCCGGGTTTCACTTTCACACTACCCGTGGCCCTGCTGGGCCCCTATGTTCTTGAAGAGAAGCCTCCTCTTCGTTCTTCGTGTTTTTCACACAAATTTAAGTAAATAATAAATAATAGTTATCTTTTATCATTAATTTTTTAACTGGAGAAAGAGTTTTTGCATAAAATATCCCTTCCACACTACATGGTTTTTATTTAACAAGTGCTCAATATTTAACTCTGAACATACATAATTTGAGGGTTACAATTTGTTGAATTTCCGTACTGTTGAGTTCTAATGCAATTTTTTTACTGATTTCTATATGACATTGATAGGTCTTTTCTAATTTCGATGGTATCTCACACACAATTTGTTTTATTTAAATTTAAAGATAAGAAACGCTTCATTTCATAAATAAACTTACTAATACAATATTTTTTGGTTTTATTCATTAATTTTTAAATAAACATGCATCGCATATAATTTTCATGAATAATCAAAAGTATCAACTCCGTTTAAGCAGCGTACAGTCAGAGTGAACACCTTCAAATTTTTTTAATTCTTGCTCCTTTTTGTTGTGCCATCTTTTGACGGCCAAACTCTACACCTTTCGTTGATACACCAGTCTTTACTTTAATGTAAAAAGTGTATAATATTGGTTATATCTGTTTCTTTATGTTAAATAATTATCTTGTTGCCTTTTTTTTTAAATTAATATAAACCAGTGCTTGACTGCGATCCCACCTGATGGTAAGCGGAGATGCATCATTGATGGCCAGGCGCACTAGTTTATTAAGAGCCTATTCACTCTAGCCTTGAAGACACCTAAATTATAGTTGGACGGGAAGACCGCATCAGGCAAATTGTTCCAGTCCTTCGATGTACGCAGCATAAACGGAGTTGATACTTTTGATTATTTATGAAAATTATATGCAATGCATGTTTATTTAACAATTAATGAATAAAACCAAAAATTTGTGTATTAGTAAGTTTATTTATGAAATGAAGCGTTTCTTACCTTTAAATTTAAATAAAACAAATTAATAAAGCGAAACGCTTAGTCCGGACTGTTGAAGTTTCAACAACATAAGGGTGGATATTTGCTGTTCGTCGGGTTGTCCCATGGTAGAAAGGAGATGGCGGAATCAAGTCATGCAATTCCCACGCACACTCCAAAATGTAACCTGTAAAATACCGATAGGCTGGCTACTCTGCGCCTGTGTTAGAGGCTTTGTAGATTGGACTTAACCAAATCTAGATCTCCAATTAGCCTCTTCGCACGCCTTTCCACTGAGTCCAAAGCTGCTAGATGGCATTTTGCAGCACCAGCCCATATGTGACTGAAGTACTCCACACACGATCGGACCTGTGCTTTGTATAACATTAGAAGCTGTCCCGGTGTGAAGTACCGTCGGACCTTTGCAAGAACGCCAATTTTTATAGCAGTAGCAGTTCTAGTTTCCTTGTTGTAAGGAGGAAAATTGTTGATAAGAATTATAAAAAAAATTGTGAAATTGTTTGAAATAAAGTTATGTTTATTTTTAAAAAATCCATTTTATTTACCAAAGTGCTTAGTACTTACCTTACAATAATAAAATATATCTAAGTAGGTAGTGTTAAAATTGTATACTGAAAACATTATTTATTAAAATTGTTTGAATTTATCTCGAAAAATAAATGTTATGCACACCTGCTTCTTTAAACCTCTTTTGTCTAATGCTATCGTGAATGGAGTATAGATAGTGCTTTTTAAGAAATTGGCTAACTTTCTAGTAAGAAAATTCATCGCAAAAAATGCATCGCACTCCCAAATACGCCAAAGACAAGGATAAAAAATTACCTGTGCTAAAAATAACTGAAAATGTTTCAATAGCCGATTCTACCCACTAATTCATAATGGGCGTTTATTATGTTATCTACATGTTGTATAGAGGTTGTTAATAGTGTAACAAATTGCCACGTGTATCAAACGACATTTTTCAATACACTTACGAAGACATAAATAAAAGAGGGTTGACACGCGACTCGTGGGGATCGACGCGCGCCCAGCCTGATACGATAAATTTATAAAATTGTGGTGGGGGCGAGCACGCGCACTTTTCCGCACTAGTGAGAAAAACAGTCAATTGCGTGCCTTAAACCGGTGGGATAAGAGCGAGATTTCGAGTGTATTAGAAAAGTATTTCCAAACGTGATTCATTTTAGTAGGGATAAAATAATACAAAAAAAAACTACTATATTTAGATGCAATACTTACAGTTATTATCAGCTGAAGCTATAATGCCACTATGATCATTATTCTTTGTGTAATGAATTTTGAGATTGATATTACCTCCATTACCATTTGAAACGAAAACTTCTTTTCATATAACTTAATATCAAATATAATATTAGATTGTCACAAAAACAACGTTACTTAATGGAATTAGAATTTGTTTTTTTGCCTTTGCCAAACATTTTTTGCCTTTGCCAAACATTTTTTTTTCACAAATGATATCTTCTCGTTCGAGGAATAAATAATAATAATTCCACGTGTACCTTTGTTGTAATAAAAGCAAACTTCAAAGCCTTGAGCACAGGCGTAACGTAGCCAGCCTTTCGGTGTTTTTCAGGTTACATTTTTAACCTTACGTTGTTGAATCCTTTACGGTCCGGAGTAAGCGTTTCGCTTAATCTTTTATGCCGCGTACATCGAAGGACTGGAACAATTTGCCTGCTGAGGTCTTCCCAACCGATTGTAATTAGGGTGTCTCCAAGGCTAGAGTGAATAGGCTCTTAATAAACTATTGCGCATCACCATCAACGATTGCATCACTGCTTACCATCAGGTGGCATCGCGGTCAAGCACTAGTTTATATCAAATAAAAAAAAGCCAAACAGTTTACTTAAGTGGGCCCTTCCCAATCCGTCTATTATCAATCTGAGCATGGTTTAAAAGATTGTTGTTTCATCCAACGCAATGTTTGATAAAGCAGCAAGGTGAAAAATGGCCTGAAACGATCTATTGACATTCGGTGATTCCGTCACTCATTCGAATATCTCACAAAACTTTTTCCAGGAAATAATATTCAATTTCATCATACAGAATCTTGATTAAATTTGTAAGGTTTCTTTCTATACTTATATTTTCTTTACTTTTTTTCCGTATCTCAAAAGGAAAAAAACGGAACCCTTACTGGATAACTTTGTTGTCCGTCCGTCTGTCTGTTTCTCTGTCTATCAAGACCTTAAATCTCAGAAACGCGTGGAGGCATTGAGTTGAAATTAAAACCGTAAACTTAAGTCTGCGGTCCCTTGAAGCTATGAAAAAATCAAACTTCTGAGTTAACAAAACAAAAAGATACAGCCGTCAAAACTTATATTTTGATACTTTCAAGTGAATCAAAATTCATAGGGTACTTCCCGTTGACCTAGAATCCTGAAATTTGTAAATACATCACAAAAAAAAAAACTTCGTTACTCAATTAGGTAATTTTGGTTTTATATTCAACTCGATACCTCCACGCGTTCCGAGTTAAAGGATCTTGACAGACAGATCTATAAGGGTTCAGTTTTTTCCTTTTGAGGTACGGAACCCTAAAAACACGAGAAAGATACATGGCATGTTGAACCTAAACGTAGTGCGATAAAAGTCAATTTTCGTGGAAGTGTATTGAAAATATTTTATCTAATAATAATAAAATACCAATGATTACTGAAACAAGAAGTACCGCGACAATATAACAACGGTATGAGGAACGGTTGCTACGTTGTTTAGCATTTTCGAATGCCTTGTTTAGCATTTCGGAAGCGTTTAACGTATTTTCTGTAAGAAAAGTTAAGTAGGTACTCAACACAAACACCTAATTAACCTGATAGAATGTTTCACACTAAAATAGTAAAAGGAATCGCCTCATATGCAGTGCTGATTGCAGAGCGTGGTTGCAAAAGACCTTTAACCTTTACGACGCAGCGGCAAAGGAAGGAGTTAAATTATACTAGTGCACTCAAAAGACTTCGGTGACCGCTTTAATAACAACACTCCATTTTATAGCTAAGAGATTTAACTGCAATAGAAACACGAGATGAATTAACCCAGTATTTTAAATAGATGTTGACTAAATAACTAAGTCATAGTTACGGTTTTGGTCAATAAAATTGATTTCTGTAATCGTGTGTCAATCAAAAGTGAACGGTAAACGATTGCTTTTTTTAATTTGTATTAAAAAAACAATAAATAAGATTATTTAAAAAAAAAAGCCTTTTAAACACAAGATTTTAAAAAGTGGTTCGCAATATTGGATTTATTGGGGTAGGTTTTTTTTTGTTAGTGTTTTTCTGAACAAACCTTTTTAATTAATATCATGGAGGTTTTTTCTTTTTTTTGGTAGGAAAATCATCTAATGACGTCCCTCGCTCTTGGGTGGAGTGGGAGATAGTGTCAGACTTTTACTGACTAACAACCCACTCCTGTTCCTTCTTTGCCATCGTTCCAGAGTCCCGGGGTTCTCTTTTGTATCACCCATGGCCCCAGTAGGCTTCGACCATGCTGGGCCCCGACAGTTTTGCTGACATGTCCCTAAAGCGCACGTGGAACAGTACGCTCCGTCGACGACTTGGGCTCGGTCCGGACGGTTACCGGACAGTCAGACGGCAAGCTACCCATTGCTCGCCGTCCGCAAGCCCGCGCCTACGGTGGCCGATTAGGGCGTGAGGACCGTTGCCTCACGCGTGCGGCTACCTACTTTGATTGATATTATGTAGGTGCACATCTTTAGGAGTCCGCGAGTTTTTAGCGGGATTTTTTTCAAGTTAAGTTCATAATAAGAAGTGTGTAAAAGTGTATAATGAAGTGGCTGATTTAATTATTCGCAAATTGATTCCTAGTTGAAATTGTGGTATAAAATTGTGTAGTTTTGTACCACAAGTATCAGCACAACTGGACATTAGCTGAGATTTTTAGTGTTGACTACTTCACCGGAGCTTACCAAAAAGGCTTCATCAAGGCAATCGAGTAGAGTACCTACGAGTGTAGTACCTACTTGGCACTAAATGAATCGTCCTTTAGTGCCAAGTAGGTATTACAAAAAATAATGAGTTACATACGTATTCTAATAATAACTGACTAACTATATTTTACAAGTTTTTATTTAGATTCAGATGTTTGTTTGTCTGTAATCAAATCTTGCAAATTAAATTTGATCCAGTTCCCGGTTACCGATAGAGCTGAAATTTTGAATGCATGTGTAAATCAGATAACAATCCAAAATTATTATGACATGGAGCTGATCTGTTGATGGAATCAGAAGGTGGCAATAGGAACTTAGATAACCCTACCATGATTGACTTTTTAGAATGGTCTTGACGCGTATTAATTATATAGATAAATACCGCGCTGGTTGAGCTGAGTGAGGCTGATACACTCGTCATGCTCGTGAACGGGCGCCGTCAGTTGACACTGGTCATCTTTTAGCTGCCAGTGGCTTAATTCAATTTCTATTTTTAACTAGTTTTTTTTTTATTACTTATCTACATTGTGCTGACATAGTAGAAGCGACAAGAAACATGTAACCAAGATTTATGTAACGCATAATATGATTTTAAAAGAGTTGCCATGGAGTTTCTTGCACGTTATTCTCCACAGAGATCTACGCTTTGGAACGTGCAATTTAGTTTTATTTTTTGACTGATCGACATTTTTACCATTCAAAAGCGCCTGTAATTTGTTAATTTGAAATAAACGTTTCTGATTTTTGCTTTAAAAATATGTTTTTCATTGAAAACTTGTTTAGATGTATTTAGATAGTAAAAAAACAAGTACAAGTAGAGTAAAAGAAAGTACAATAGTATCTGTAAATAAAATCTAACAATTTTTAGGATTCCGTACCCTAAGGTACGACTGTATTGCTGTCACTCCGCTGTCTGTCTTTCACCAGACTGTATCGCATGAAACGTGCTACCAAGACAGTTGAAATTTTCACAAGTAATGTTCTTGTATTGCTGTTATAACAAATACTAATAAAAAACTTTTTACAAAAAAAATACAACCGATTTTAGCGTAAAAACTCTGAAAAGTGCAAAATAATAATAATAATTAATTTGTGTTATTTCGGAAGTCAGTGTTTCTATAATAGTTTTATCTCTCTTCCTTATTTAACACCGACTTCCGAAATCAAAGATATTTTGCACTTTTCAGTGTTTATTTTACATTGATGTCTGTTGTATTTTTTTTTTAAGTTTTTTATTTTACTGTTTATAGTTCATCATCATCATAGTTATGGTACCACTAAAAAGTTGGTACCCCTCAGCCATACTTAAATACCTTCATCTTCAGATCAGTTCGATATATTCCCCCTCTTTCAGTTAGTCATCGACTACACGTATAAATAAAGAAATTTTACTTGTTACGACAGTTCTTCTGTGATCCTATGAGGAGTTCTGTTCCATATCTTCAAAATTCATGATCAAATCATAATAATATTTTTATTGGACCAACTTGGAAGTAAAACCTTTCAACCAAAAAAAAAAAATTCTTAATCGGTCCACAATTGACTGAGAAATCGGTGAACATACATAAAAAACATACATTCCGCCGAACATAGAACCTTCTCCTTATTGAAGTCGGTTAAAAACAGAATAAAATAAATATTTAAATGGGGCTCCCATACAACAAATTTTGCCGTTTTTTGCTACGGACGGTGCGGGAGCCTTTGTGCGCGAGTCCAACTCACCAATTGGCCGGTTTTTATTCTTATGTCACTGCTAAACTGTATAATTACATTTCAGTCAACTAATTCCAATATTAGGTTAAACTACAAGCTTGATAAATTTTTAGGGTTGACTTTTGCCAATTAATTAGATTCATACGACTAGAAACGAGAAACTTACAGGTAAACTATGTTGGACTGCCCATCTGGTTCGTTAAACCAAAGTAAAATCAGTTCGTTAGACCTTGTTAAAATACTCAATATTAGTTGAGACTAGGGTAACCATATTCAGTTACCATTTCAGAGAGATATTTGTCGAGCGTTTTAGCATTTAGATTCCTTTCCTTGTAAAGGCTCCTTCCCAGATGCTAGGCGATGTGACAATGCATGCATACTCATACATATTTTTTATCCGAAGAAAGTATTTCGTTGCAATTTTTTTAAATTGAAATAAACCAGTGCTTGACTGCGATCCCACCTGATGGAAAGCAGTAATGCAATTATTGATGGTCAGGCGCACTAGTTTATTAACAGCCTATTCACTCTACCCTTGAATACACTTATATTATAGTTGGACGGGAAGACCGCAGCAGGAAAATGGTTTCGGTCTTTCGATGTACGCAGTATAAACGACGAAGCGAAACGCTTAATCCGGACCGTTGAAGTTTCAACAACGTAACGAGTAATGTGTACGTAACGACGTACGTCTGGTTGTCCGATGGTAGAAAGGAGATGGCGGAATCAAGTCATGCAATTTCCGCGCACACTCTCCAAAATGCAACCTGTAAAATACCGAAAGGCTGGCTACCCAGAGCCTGTGCTCGAGGCTTTGTATATTGGGCTTAACCAAATCTGGATCCCCAATTAGCCTCTTCGCACGCCTTTTCACTGAGTCCAAAGCTGCTAGATGGCATGTTGCAGCACCAGCCCATATCTGACTGCAGTACTTGACACACGATCGGACCTGTGCTTTGTGCATTAGAAGCTGTCCCGGTGTGAAATACCGTAGGACCTTTGCAAAAAAACCTAGTTTCCTAGCAGCTCTCAGTTGAACTATTGAACTTTGTAGTTGTGGACTATTTAACTTTTACAATAAAGAAATTTTAGACACTTTAGCATTGGTAAAGTGCAACTGCACTTTTCCCGGACCGTTGAAGTTTCAACAACGTAACGAGTAATGTGTACGTAACGACGTACGTCTGGTTGTCCGATGGTAGAAAGGAGATGGCGGAATCAAGTCATGCAATTTCCGCGCACACTCTCCAAAATGCAACCTGTAAAATACCGAAAGGCTGGCTACCCAGAGCCTGTGCTCGAGGCTTTGTATATTGGGCTTAACCAAATCTGGATCCCCAATTAGCCTCTTCGCACGCCTTTTCACTGAGTCCAAAGCTGCTAGATGGCATGTTGCAGCACCAGCCCATATCTGACTGCAGTACTTGACACACGATCGGACCTGTGCTTTGTGCATTAGAAGCTGTCCCGGTGTGAAATACCGTAGGACCTTTGCAAAAAAACCTAGTTTCCTAGCAGCTCTCAGTTGAACTATTGAACTTTGTAGTTGTGGACTATTTAACTTTTACAATAAAGAAATTTTAGACACTTTAGCATTGGTAAAGTGCAACTGCACTTTTGATCCCTGACTGTACCTACCATTCCGAAGGCCAATGTTTGTCAGTTTTGTCACTGGCAAGTAACAAGAAAAATGTAAAGCCACGATACAAACATTCCGTGGGAGCGATCGGCGGCGGTGATCTCTCGCGCTGGGCATTGGTACAGGCCATGGCCCGGAGTGAGGAGGAGTGGCAGGCGGTCGCCTCCTTCTGCGAAGCAGTAATGCTAGCAAAGGAGGCGGCCGATCGCGTGAGGCAACGGACCTCACGCCCTAACCGCCGCCGGGATTCCGATCCCGATTTTCGGCCACCGTAGGTGCGGGCTTGCGGACGGCCAGTAATGGGTGGCTCGCCGTCCGACCGTCCGGTAACCATCTGGACCGAGCCCAAGTCGTCGACGGCGCGTACTGTTCCACGCGCGCCTCAGGGAGATGTCAGCAACTGTAGGGACCCAGTAGGGTCGAATCCTACTGAGGCCACGGGTAGTGTGAAAGCGAAGCTTCTTTGCCTTCATCCTGGGGCCCGGCCCGGGATGAAGGCAAAGAAGGAACAGGAGTGGGTTTTTAGTCAGTAAAAGTCTGACACTATCTCCCGCTCCGCCCAAGAGCGGGATTTGTCATAAGATGATTTTCCCACCAAAAAAAAAAACGATACAAACATTTTTAGTTCGTCACTTTAAGAGTTTGTTATTAATAATGCCAAAATTCCTGTTATACAAGACTAAGGTCGTTTCTGGAAGGAAATTATCGTAAAGTTAATGTGATGAAATTGTCAAACGTGTGTTATCTGGTGTATCGGTTGAACGAGTTTATGATAGCCCATGCTATCACCTAACATAACATATGACATAAAACCGAACAAGAATGTAGGCAGAACATAAAATAATGTATAGCCTTAATTAAAATTACCATTCAACGTGGCAACTCTACCGCTCTCCCGGGCACGTTTTCGAATGACAGCGATTTGAAGGAGTAGGTACTTCGACGTCTGCGTGTAATTGGTTTTTGTATATAATAAGTACATAGTTAGGTTTAGTATAAATAGTAAGTTAATATTTAAACTTTTTATGTACTTCTCTTCTAGATGATGATGATGTGTAACCTGTACTAAAATTGTTTTACAAATAAATTATTTAAATTACAAAACCAAAAAAAAAAAAAAAAACTGCTAATCTTTATTGGCCAAATTAAAATTCAGGATTGCTACGTAATCCAAATACCGGCATTTCATGGAAAAGTCTCGGTTCTGTAGACCCGACCTATATAATCTACTTATGATAAAAAGATTAGCTCATATCGATAAATTACTACATCCTAGGTAAACTATTGGGTAAAAGATTCTTGTACAAAAATACTTAGAATCCGATATACAAAAAAAAAGCTTTTAGTAGTAGGTATAAAGACATTTTCATCATCTAATAATGGTATTGATTTTTTTGTATCCGATCTAAGGTAGGTATTCGATCACAGCCGAATTCTTCTTGTTATTAAATCTTTCGGGTTTTTTTTTTAGCCAAAACTATAAAATTTGAAAAACAAAATACAAAGTACTCTGTTAAATGAAGAACCTTAGTTTAAGACTGCAAAAACAAATACATAAATACATGACATCACATTATGTTTTTTTTCTTTGCAATCTTTGATTTTTCAGACATGGTCATCTTGACTATGTTCCTAAAAACTGATGCTGATAAACTTTCTGGAAAAATTTAGATACAAAGTAACGAATTATACCTTAATGCAAAACACCGGTGTATTTTTTAAGATTCTTTGAAAACCAGCATTGTGTCATCGTGTATCTTTTTAATTTAATTTGCCAGTTAGGTACCTCGTTTTATGCCTCACCTTTTAACCTTTCGGAAACCTCTTAATAGCATCCTTTCGTTACCTACAACTAACCCTACCCTACATCCTGTATATTTGTATTTGGTTTCACTTGGTCCATAGTTGACCAATGTCTATGCCATTGGCTGTAGCGGCCTTTACACCAACCAACTAACCCATCTCTCTACAGAAATAGATAAGGCCAACCAATTCATTCTGGGCGTGTATGAGAGAATCCTGTCATCCTAAGGTTGTATGCATATGGTGTAAACTTCCGTGCACTCCAGGGGCCCATGCGCAACCGTTTTCTCCGTCTCCTCTCACTTCCTCTACACAAGAGACTGAAAAGTTTATTTAGTGTCTGGAAGATATTATTTAAAGAGAAAATTTTGTGTTCAGAAATTTCTTTGTACTGCCAGCAATCCTATATCTAAAACCACCAGCTCTCCGCTTGTGTGGGTATGGTCTTGTAACTAATCACGTGGTAAACTGAAGATCACCATGCCAGAGCCTCTCCTACCAAACTCTGCTGCGTGATTGCCCAGAAAACCAAAATATCTTTTTATCCAGTGTCGCAGAATTTCCTTCAGAGAAGCAGTAATTCGAGCGAAGGAGGTGGCAAAAACTGACTGTGGACTAGCGCACGGCGACCAATGGTTTTCCAACATTGTGAACGTTTTGATGTGAGAAAACTCCGACTCTGGTTCCAATATCTATCTTTGATTCATCAGTGTAAATCTCAGCTCCTTCAAGGTCAAATTCATCGACATTTGTATGTTGTGATATTTTTGAAAGTGATGTATCTTTGGAGCTTAGTCGTTAAAGATTTCATAGGCTGTCGTTTAATAGCATCGTTCAATATGCGTAAGTTTTGATTCACGACTTTTTTCCTAGTGTACAATAGATTTGCTAAGCCTGAATGCCAGTAAGGCTGCCTTCTTCCCCACTATGAGATGTAATGGTGGCAACCCCAGCATCGCCTGCCCGGCAGCAGTAGATGCAGTTTTTATACTGCTAATGATAGCCACACAGGCAAGCAATTTTTGAAATACTTTTTGAGCTGTGCTCGGATTGATCCTGGCCTCTAGACTAGACAGCTATATTTGATAATTGGTCGAATATCTGAGGCGTATAGGCAATAAATGACATTATGAACTTGTTACAGTCACAAAATGTCACAGTTTTCTTGCACTGCAACCTAATTTTCTGACAATTTAGACGTCAAAGAAACTAGAATATAGGCGATTATCAGGGGTCGGAATTAGATAGAGTTATTAATTGCATCAAAATGTTGATATTAATATGGATCTTCCCGGGATTTCTAATGAAAAATCCCATGTGGCCAACAGTATTACAAATAAATAATAATAAAAACCACGAAGATAAATGAGACAAATAAAACAAAGGTAAATAAGCTTACAATTTTTATTAGTATTTTTCATTGAAAAAATTCTTTCTACGACAACTGGGGTAAGGTAAACAAATTTATATATTTATACTTCCTCCTTCCTTGTCATTAATGCAGAAATAATTATTTCCTGCTATATTTCTGATAGTGGTATGAAAAAACTGCTCTTTAAAATTAATCTTGGGATTTGAGGTATATCCACTTAATTCTTTTGCTGCATGAAATCGGTGTAAGTACATGTTTAACTCTACCCAATTCCGGCTTCTGCTAATTACTGTGTAGAAATTGTAAATTTTGTAAGGATCGACCATTCTTCTAATCGAAAAATATTTCGTTTGCCCTTACTTGGTTCGAAAACCCGTGAAACAAAATTATTATTTCCACTCAGTAACTAGATTAATCCTATATTGTGTGGTTAATCTACCAGTAAATTCCTTTTTCATAGCGAGTCAACCCTTTCCAGGATTCCGTTCCCGAATGTTGATCAACAAAACCTTATTATGTAGTCTCTGCTGTCCATCCGTGCGTCTGTCTGTCAGCAGGCTGTCTGTCATGAACCGTAATATGTGGACTGTTGTTTTCAGAGTGTATATTTCTATTGCCGCTATAATAAATAATTATACAAATCGTACGTAACCCTTCATATGACTTGACCAAACTTTTGATTTACCTGAAACCATAACATGCTTAGCGCCCAACAGAAAAGCTGAATTCTTCGAACCATCTAACATTCAACTAACACAAAATGGTTTTAAAGCCCTCGCAGATATGTGCGATGTGGACGATGAAAGAACGATGCGACGATACATTTTTAAAGTAATGCTCCCGTATTACTTACAAATAATTTACAAAAGAAATTTAAAGATCAACGACCAATTCCTTGCGTGATAAAAATATCAAGGAAAACTATTTTTTTGATTTTATTCCGTCTTACTTCTTAATATAAATATATCTGCTAAGCGAAGCTCGCGCGTTGGCACGGTAGCGTATAGAAGACTGCACGTTCTGCAGTGCTACAACTCGTTTTGTGATTTTGACTTTTGCCGGGACATGTTATGTAGCAGTCAAGCTGCCACATCGCTTGATGTCCAACTGGTAAGATGTCTTGATTGCTCAGAGACACGACACGCTTCTTCAAAGCCAAACGAGGTCGGAGGATACGCTGTACAAACTACATGAAGTACCCTTGTACTCCCCAGCTACATTCTCACCTCTAGAAGAGACCTCTTAGAAGCCGCAGTCAAAATTAAAAAAAAATCTACGTACTTCACATATAATCAGTAACTGCGAGTCGGACTCGCGCACTGAGGGTTCCGTACAAACTTACCTATGAAAACAGTTCAATTTCCGAATCTAGTCTCAGAGATTTTTACGAATCACAATCAAGTTTTTTTTTTGTGATTTTATTACAAATTTACAGTTTTCAGATTTTTTCCTATACTTATGCTATAAGACCTTACTTCATGCCAAATTTCTGGATTCTATTACAACGGGAAGTACCCTATGAATTTTGATTCCCTTGTGAGTGTTGTATCTTTTTTTCGTTAACTTACAATTTTAATTTTTTCACGTCTTCAAGGGACCGCAGATTTGAGTTTAAGTTTTTAATTTCAACTCGATACCTCCACGCGTTCCTGAGACCGAGGGTCTTGACAGACAACATAGTGAGGGGGGGAGGGGATAAGGGTTCCATTATTTCTTTTGAGGTACATAACCCCCGAAACTCGATGCGTCCGTCTTACAACACGAGAGAATTCTGAAGGTATCTGGGAACAATTGCTCACCCTCCCCTACAAGATCCTACAAGTTCAAAAAGATGAGCAACTAAAAAAATTTTTACCAAGCACATCAAAAAAATTATAATACGGCCTTAATTTTCGATACAAAATAATCACGATTTAATAACCTTTCACAGAAAGGTCAGTGATCGCAAATTGTGAGCAAAACTGAGTGAAGGTGACATTAGGGACACTTTAATGGTGGAGGTTAAAAAGGAATATTGAAATATATATTTTTTTTTTCGATTTTACAATGCAATTTTATAAGAAAAGAAGAAAAGAAAGAAAGAAAAATATTTTATTTAGCACGCAAAGATGCACACACTGTAAAAACAAAATTTAAGACAACAAAGAAAAAAAACACATATACCCTAGACACCCTTCCGAATTATAATAAATATTAAGAAAACCTTTGGGAATCTATAGTTTAATGCCAACAAGGTGACTTATTCGTAATACTCATTATCAGTTTGATTTATCCATCTAATCCTTAAACATGACACGTTAAACTTTGAATTTTTAAACTTTGTTTTTGTTTTTTTGTTTTTTTTTTTTTTGTTAAACTTTGAAGTTTAACGTGTCATATTATATTTATTTTATAGAACACTAAAAAGTTACGCAGATACCATTTTACAAGATTTTCAAACTCTAAAGAAGTAGTCCAAGCCTAAGTACAAATGCGATATTTTCATAGTTACGGTACTGACAGACCTTTCAACAAACTCAATGCAAGAGGGCGGAGATCAAAATTTAAGATAAATGTTCTCTACACTTGCTAGGCTCCCCCATTTTGAAGGAGGAAGTAAAAACATACACACACAAATTTTCACCTTATTGTTTGATTTTAACCCATCTGACTAACGATCAAATGTTAGTGAACAAACTAACGATCCGACATGAAAATATAACTACAATTTCTTCTGTTCGTGCTCAGCACTAAAATGTCACAGAAATAAAATTTTGTGGCAAAAGCTCACAGCAGTTTTTTTTTTTATTTCGCGATCCGTTCATTTTATTCTTAGGTCATTTGGTTTTCTGGCTTTCCATTTTTGTGAGAGTGTCATTTATTTGTGTCTAGATGGCTACCGTAGAAGCAAAGAAAAAAGATCGCTTTCGAAATATCTGCTAAAATATCTCCATATTTGGAACCCAAGTTGTGATATATTTATAAACTTGCCTCTTTTATTCATATTTAGCATCGTTCCTTACTAACAGAATAATCATTTCTGTTTTTCTGCTTTATTTGTCGAATATTTTACGTTTACCTACACAAAATATGTCTGCATATATAAACATAAGGCAAAGATCCAATAGAATTTTTGCCTTCCTTTTATTAATGATGTCGTCTTTTTTCAATTTCTACTGAATTAATTTCCCGATTGCGATGCGTCAAATATTCCAACTTCCCACACAAAATGCCAAATTTCATTCACAAACTATGTGTAAAGTGTAAACGATGGATGACTGGTGATTAATCATATTCGCTTTTTGCCTCAGCTAAACGAGACTAAGCAGATCAACTTATTGCATAAACAAAGAGAAGAGTGCAGAGTGAACGTGTCCAATTATTTATGAAAAATATATTTATTTGAAAATAGCTACAAACATCGATCTCTTCTTATGACTAAACAAAGCCCACGTTCGATTAAATCATAAATAACATCGATGCGGTAAAGTTTGTTTGCTCCAGGTGTGGGTATCCTGTTGATATTCCGCTATTGGATAGTTACAAAAGTCAAACATTGTATTGAAACCATTCTTGAACGTATTTGTCGAACAATCCCAAGCAATGTGTTCGCGAAGTTTTTAATAGGTTTACTTACATTCCGGTACATATTTGCAATGGTAATATTCCATTATATCTCTGCAATATACTGACTTTGACCACTTATACTACTCTCTCTCTCTGACTTAATTTTACTGGTCTTGCAAAAATTAAGTATACAAATTCAGAGCCTCGTGAACTTCGTCAAAATCGTGACGGTCATTAGTATCTGAAATGCGAGCTCAGGTACCTACACTACTGTACTGTGCATTTTTTTTTAGATTTTCTACACTCAGACACGTCAATTAATGCTAATGGTCTATGATCATACGATTGTGATTATATTGCAAATTGTAATAGTCATACTTAGGACCAGCATATTGAAGATACATTATGCATATTACATTTCAGACAACTGATTTTATTGATACAGACATCAGAGAGCTTCCGTTGCGTGCGCTGCGAAAACGGTTAAAGTTACACAAAAAATATCTACAACGATATTGATTCCGTTTAAAATTTGTAAAAAAAGGCCGCAACAGTATATGTCTATCTTTGAAGATTGGCTCACTATAACCTTTTTTATGGTAATCAAATTTGTCCTAAAATAATACATTATTTGCAAAGTTGTTTTTATAAACATAATATTAACCCATATCCAAATAAGTACAATATTCATTTAAGTATTTCATTTGAACATAATTGCCTTTTACATTATTTGATTTCGATAAATTTCTAAGGAGGTATCATAGTTTTAAAATAACGTAGTAGCAAAGCATAATGATCAAGTTCTACACGCACGGCCGCGGCCGTCGCGTCGCAGCTGTCGGGTATCGCTGCGACTCTACGTGATGGATAATAACGTAATCATATACATAGGATGTATGCATTCATAGAGACCCTTAAAGACATAAGAAGCTGTAATAAAATCATGAGTGGAAATACTTTCAAGTTTACTGGTGATTTAACATTGCCAGTTATAGTTAGGGGAACTAGAGCTGACATTATTGAGTCTTGCGTTGAGAGCACATTTGAGTGGAGGTATGTTAAGCAAAGTTACTTTTAATAACCGATGGAGAAGAACCTTCTTGTGAAGTGAATAGAAATTGATCGTGATTTAAATTAAAAACTTACCAGCATTGAAGATCGAATCTCCAAAGTCTACTCAGATGTAGTCCAAATAGAAAATAAAGACTACCAGTGGATGTGTCAAATTTACGGCAAGAAATAGTAGCGAGGAGATAAGCATTAACTAAATTGATAATGTAATAGATCAAGAAGATGCGGTACATTACCCTCAAGTATTCCTGAATTCACTATCTCCGAGTGGTCTTCCCACACATTCACTCAAATTAAAATGGTTACACCAATTATTTTACTCCAAAAACTAGGGGAACTAGACTCGAAGTTAAATTTCTTCGCAATAACGTGATCAGTGCCACAGTTTTGACTGGTTCAGTAGGACAAATAGCGTGATGTATTTTAAACAGCCTCCACTTGGACTTTACAAATATTTCTTATTTCTACGCGAACGAAGTCGCGGACAGGAGCTATTAATTATAATAAAAAAAAAAACAATAAAAGAATCCTAATAGAAAAAATTTCTACTTCTACGCGGACGAAATCGCGGGCGAAAGCTAGTTTTAAATAAAATTACCAAAATTAATTTACATTCGACTTTCACCTTAATTAAGTATTGCCGTTTTGCTTCTCGTAAAATAAATTGAAACAAAATCTTCAGTAGCTTTTTGCTACATAAATAAATGAGGTTATTTTACTTGTCTTAAAACAGACAATCCTCTTATGTAAGACGAAAAGATTGCTTACTTATATTTCCACACGGGTTACTGGTATGAAAGAGGAATCCGTCACTTTGAATAAACGAAGGCTGAAGAAACAGCTGTTCGTTACTTGTAAGCAAGTAAATTAATTCATCAGCTTTGATATTAAACTTAACATTCAATTAATAAGCTTTCAAAACATGAGTAAACTTAAATTCCTCTTGGGAAATGTATCGACTATTCGTGTCATGAATACACGTATCACAGGTTAGGAAAAGCCTCAGGTTGAAATGTGTCGACTAAATTATTCAAACTTCTTTTAAAATCGTAAGTTTTTTACAATTTATATAAATAGAATCTATACTATAGATAGTGAAATGAATATCATCACCTGGTTCTGTTTTATTTGGGTTCGGCGCAACACGTTCTTTTCTTCAATTCTGTTCTGTCATTCGTCATGCTATCACTAACCTGGGTTTCTTTCATATCACTTCTCACACAATCCATCCATCTTTCCTTTGGCCTCCCTCTCCCTCTCCATCTATCCACATGTAAACCCATAACTATTTTAGCAACATGCGTTTCATCCCTTGAAGTGTGAAAGAAAGTGAAAGGAAAATAGTGGAAAGGTAATAGATAGACGTAGATAACTAAATTGACACCTATGAAATTGCCTTCCATAAGGTTGTAACAGGGCTCACATGTTATCTAATCGAGTTTCCGGATAAAGTGATCCCTCATAAATTCGTAAATACGTAGAGATATGTAATTACACGCTTTACGGCTTCCTCGTATATTAGTCGGGTAATCTGTCCCCAAAATGTTCCGTTGTCTGGCGACAAAATAGAACGCCGCGTCGCTTGGACTAGTTTACTCCGTACATCTCCAGCACAATGCAAGCCAAATATAAGTTGCATTCTAGTTTTTAATGTTTTCTTCTGCTAAAACGTGCTGTATGAGCGTAAGGGCTGATTTCTCAATAGCCAGACATTTGTTTCTCAGGAATAAAAACGACTTTTTAGCTTTTGTAAAGAAAATATCCACTATAATATTTATTTTTAAGATAACAGTTAACTGAATGTTGAAACATGAGGCCTTATAGAGATTAATACCTCAGTAATATTGAAAAGATGTGTGTGTGTGTGTTTTGCAAATTTTTACACTCAAATGAATTTGAATGAAAAGTGCCAAGTCCAAAGTCCTGTAACAGGACATAGGATACCATTTATACTAGGAGGGAACATGAGCTTTCGATAATTTCTATTTCAAAGACTTACTTTAATGCATTCGATATTCGCATCCGCATCCGCAAATGCGGAATATTCACATCAATTCTGACATGCATCAGTATCCGCATCAAATTAATGCGGATCTTTAACGGATGCGGATTTATAACTGCGACAGGTAAAGAAACTGAGCGGGGCCAGCAAAGTGGCGCGGACGTGGGGCGCGTGTTTTTGTTACCTATATGCTACTATCGTTCACTTACTGACACGTAGGAAGCATTGGTGACAGGATTCTACAGGTTGTGTTTTACTCATCGACGTGAATTCTTTAGTTTTTGTTTACTTTATTTATCGACTCACTGTTCTGAAACATTTTGAATAAACATCGTAAAGAGTTACACACGCCTAATAAAAATGTTGCCACTAATAAAAAACAGATTATAGATTATTATCTAAACCTTACATTCCTAAAAAAACATCTAGCAAAAGTTTAAAGTAAAGAAGTCAGAAAAAAAACCCTACACAGTCCTGAAACGATTAATTGAAATTCCATTCAAGTCCTAGAATAAGAGAGATTGTTTCGGCGATGAACTTGACGTTGCGCTGACAAGGGATTGAGTACATACCTCCAAAGCGCCCCAATCTTAAGTCACTGGCTCACTTGGGAATAAAGTTAAAGTGTTGTCGTTATTCACGAATTTTCTGAGGTCCCTGACACAAAATAAGTATCCTTGAAAAAAATAAAAAATATGTAGAATTGTAATGTGTAAGCAAAATTTTACATACCCCAAACGACGACTTGGGCTCGGTCCGGACGGTTACCAGACGGTCGGACGGCGAGCTACCCATTGCTCGCCGTACTCAGGTCCGCACCTACGGTGGCCGGAAATTGGGAACGAATGAACGAAGAATCCTGGCTGGGGCGTGAGGGCCATTGCCCCGCGCGTGCGCTTCGCAGAAGGATCCGACCACCTGCCACTCCTCCTCGCTCTAGACCATGGCCTGTACCAAGGCCCAGCACGAGAGGTTGCTGCCGCCGAGCGCCCTCACAAGGACACGGCGGTGCTTTGCCCAAGCGGGGCACACCTCTACTGTATGCTCCACCGTGCCCCAGGGGTTTCTTTCGCACGAATCCAGTGCAGGAATCTCCGGAACTGACCATGTCCGGTGAGAACTTACGTCATGCGGAAGGTAAGGACACCATGTTGTCTTTCCAGCCACTCCTCAAAGAAGGGACTTACCGCCATAATTGTGGCGTGCCCAGCACTGGGTTGCGACAGTCGTTGTCGCCATTCCACCATGAGATCCCGCCGGAATCCTATCTGCCATGCCAGGTCTTGACGCGGCAGCGGAGTTTCGCCCTGGGGTTGCATCTCCACGCGTAAGTCGTGCATACGTGGAAGGACTGTTGACTCTAAATCTTACGGTGGTAGGCCAGCAAGGAGGCTCGCCACTTCGCGGGAAACCGTGCGGTATTCTCGCATTATCCGGATGGCCATGATCCTCTGGCATGGCCACCGGTCGCTTTCGCAGCGACGGCGCCCATACCGGCGCTCCATAAAGGGCCATGGACCGATCGATTTCTGCATAGAGCCTCCGGCAGGAGGCGTCTGGACCCCCTAGGTTGGGCAGGAGCCGCTTGAGGGCAGCCCCAGTCCGATCCAGTATGGGAGCCAGACGTCGGAAATGCTCCTCAAAATTCCATCGGCATGTGGTCGGTGTTGGAGCACTCTTGCCTAAAAGTAACTTACTTACTCTTGATAATGGTCTTATTCTGTATTAACCTAGATCTGTATGAGCTTGTCAATATCCGTGTGTGGCTGTAATTGCCTCGCGTTGTACGCATACAGTCCTACATGCGTTAAACGTGAAAAACAAAGTTATGTACAAATTTCTACAGCATACCTATGTCTTTTTTTTCTACCATAAATTCAAAAATTAATAACATAATTCCCAAAAATACAAATAAATTTAAACCTTATAAATTTATCTGTATTTTATTATTATTATATCTAGCCTATACTGACCCACTGCTGGGCAAAGGCCTGTATTTTTGGGAAATGAAAATTATTATTATTATTTATTATACAAGCAATCCCAAAAACAAATCGTTTAAACTGAAGATAGCGTGTGCACGTGTTGAAATTATGTACTAGTTTAGCATAAGGTCAGTATTGCGGCTTTGCGTCTGGTGTTGAAAATCAGCGCTGAGGCTCTGTCTTGCACGAGCCCTGGCATTTTGCTGAGCGCTGGCCGTTTTGCGTGGATGTGGCGCATATCCTACCACTTATAATATAAGTCGTTTGTTGTTATTTGTTTTTATTTTTAAGGTATGCGCCATGTTTGACGTGAATAAACACTTTTTCTTTCTTTCTTTCTTTTTTCTATTGTTCTCAAGTAAGTGACTTTGACGTCGAGATCCGAAGATTTTTGACATAGGAAAACGGATAATGGTAGGACCCGTAGCAAGGTGTGGTGATGTTAGATGGAGTAAGGCGGTGACCGAGTGGCGTCCAAAGATCGGAAGCAGAAATGCTGGTTATCCAGCGGTGAGATGGACACCTGGATGACCTTGTCATAGGAACGTAAGGATTGGCATAAAAAAATAAACGCCTATGTCCAGCAGTTGGCGAAGTGGGACAGTAGATGATGATGACGATGAACTACGTATGATGAATTATACTAATTTTTTTTTTATATATAAAATATATGTTCCAAGGGTGGGTATCTTTAAGTAGATACCTATCTATGAACATATAGGTAATTAACTAAGTTACTTAAATAGCAAGCTTTTAATGCCAAGATGTCAGACGAGACGGGTTATTAAAATTTCATGAAAGTTTTTAGCAAAAAATGTTAAGAAATTTATAAAAAAAAAAACGACTGAGAGACAAGAAAAGATATTTATTTTAATCAGACTTTTCAATTATTTATTAGAAAGCTAGACAGTACGTACGACGATACGTAGTATCTCTAAGTAGTCTTTGAGCTAGATGTCACTTCACTAACTAGATCATTATTGAGAAGACACAAGAAACCCCACGGGAACATATTTTTTAGTGTTTCACATTTAATTCTAGCTCTGATACCATTTCACAATGTAAAGGCTTCTATAATTCAATTTTTACATTTAAGTATGATTGACAGCCATGATATTGGAAATACCCAAAACGCATATTCATCAGCAATAATCAAGATATAATATCAAAAAAAAATTATTATGCATGTACATTAATTAGTTGACCCAGCAAACGTTATTCCGCCGTATAAATTATCAAAGAATAAAATTGGGTATGTACAATGGGCCTCATCAGGCTTAAAGTCACCCAAAGGACAATAAAAAGGGCTATGCTCGGAGTTTCCTTGCGTAATCGCATCAGGAATGAAAGTATTTGCAGAAGAACCAAGGTCGCCAACACAGCCCGAAGAATCGCCAAACTTAAGTGTCTACGGGCAGTAGGGCAGATGGTCGTTGTGGCCGAAAGATTCTGGAGTGGTGACCACGTACCGAAAGATGCAACGTTCAACGTTGCATCTTTCACAACCACAAAGTCGGTCAACCACAAAGTGAACCGATGACCTGGTGAGGGTCGTGGGAATCCGATGGATGCGGGACAGACAGGACCATTCGTTGTGGTGACACTTAGGGGAGGTCTATGTCCAACAGTGGACGTCTTTTGGCTGAAATGATGATGATGATGACAATGAGAGGGTAGGGGTAGACCGGTAAAAATAGCTTACAACCTATTCTCAGACCTACCAATTATATGCTTAAAGTTTCATAAAAGACGTTTCGAAGGGGTTCGATAACAAACACTGTAACACGAGACTTTTATGTATTAGAAACTATAATTACTTATATTTTTTATTGTACCTAGTATAGTAAGGCGTAATAGTTTTTTCTTATTTGTTAATTTCCAATCCAATTGGAAAACAATTTTCAGTAGAGTATAACCAGATTCATGACGAATAGTATAAGATGTATAAAAACACGCTACGACCCACCGAAACAACGTCTGCACACCTGTGTGCTTAGTTTGTAAGACAGTACCAGTACTTATAGCTCATTACATTTACTTGTGTCTAAATAAAAGTCACCTTGTGAACTGTAACCTTGTGACAATAAACTTTATTATTACTAGAAATATAGCATCGATTTCTATCACAGTGATTCTTCGAATTGTATAAAGTCTTCTGAGAATCATAATCTACTAATTAGAGAAGAATTGTATCTATACTTATAATAAATCTGTACAAGTGAAAATTCTGTACATTGAAAATATCAAAAAAAAAATGGCAGGGGTGTTACTAGACCCACACCGAACCCAAAAATGTGATTAAAAATTTTTTTGTCTTTCTGTCTGTCTGTTTGTTCAGGCATCACGCAAAAACTACTGATTCGATTACAATGAAACTTGGTATAATTATTCTTTAATATCCTAGGCACCACACTGGGTACTTTTTATCCCAGAGAAGTATATACAATAAAAAAGAAACTTAATTTAGCCGTTAGACCCGATTACTGTACCAACCGCAAATAATAAGTTTGTCGTAGGTTACATCACCCGCAGTGGAGTTCACTAAGGGGCGCTGCACATGGCTAAGATACTATAATATTTTATTTTAAGATACAATATCGCTCGCCATACAATTCAATGGACTATAACACACGACGAAGATAATAAATAATATTTCACATTTTCGTTTCTCAGAAAACCTAATAAAACCATTTTCGAATTCTACGTGGACGAAGTCGCGGGCAAGAGCTAGTAAATAAATATATATACAACTGAATAAGTACTTAATAACTTCATACAATGCACTTAAAAAAACTCTTATTTGCTTGCCTTTATAAAAACCAAATTAGCAAATATGCCACGATATTTTGAAATACCTATAGTATCTACAATGAAACTGATGATTATTCAGCATTCCACAGATCGTTAATTGCGTCTACATAAACAAAACATTTCTGATAATAAAGAACACACGAGCCGATAGTCACATTCTTTCCGAGATGGAGAAAATGGTTCCGTACTATAAACATAATTATATAAATAGAAGAAAGATATCATGTTGTATGTAGAACCAGATTGCAAGAATTGGAAACAATACGGATGTTTACACTTCGTATACCGACCTAAATGTTATAATTCTTATTTCGAAGCTCGCTTGAAGTATTGGAACAGGTAAACATAATATTTTACGGTATCGTTAATATGTTATTCGTATGAACACGAGGAGTGAGTGTGAACCTAGGTTTCTATCAGATCAGCTAGATTTTTCAATAAATTGCATCAGAAAATACACTTTTCGTTTGTTTAAACAAACAAAAACAAACATATGTGTAGTTTGGTTTTGATTGAGATTTTTTTTTACATAAAATTATTTACGAAGATAACCCGTGAAATTCAAATCATCTTAAGATTTTTGCATTTTGCAGCTCATTGACATATTGTATATTGATTAAAATAGCGTAATACGTATTTATTTGCGGAATTATAATTAATTTTAATGTCATTAATATAGCACTCTCGGGTCGCTTACCCTATTTAATGTTTACTACATGAAAAACTCAATTAAAAGTACATATATAACTGATTTAAATACACACCTGCAAAGTTAAGGTACACTCTTCGATCGTCTACCGTCAATTTCGGGCTATTAGCTGGTTTATGAAATTTCAGGGCACGTTCCGTCAATCTTATTCTAATTGTAAAATTGCTCACAGTCAATCCTCGAACCTCACGGAGCTGCTGCTGTAGTTGAATAGATCGATTTCTTGGAGAAACTGATACAATTCGGTCATCTTGCTCAGAATTGACTTGATTAAATCTACCAGATCCTGGACGGCGAGTAAATATACCAGTCTCCCGATAACGCTGTAACACTCTATTGACAGCAGAGAGGCTAAGATACGCTATTTCCTGAAACCAGCTACGCCATGACTTGGGCAGTTCTCGTGGGTGAGGTATCTATATTTGTTAGGAAAAATCTCTTTGGTAGGATGTTGCACGACTAAGCTAAAAATCACGTTCAGCTAAGCGATCATTTAAAAAAAAAACATATTTGTGCAAAAAAAAAGAAGATTATTGCAGAAATTTTCACGGAATATGCCATAAAAACATTTTGGAATCTACATTCATTTATTGGATGAAAATTCTAAAATCTAAATTCAAATTTGGAATTGTGGTAGGTACACTACTGTGTAGACTAAACTGCCAGCTATTTATTGGCGTATTTTTTTCAGCAATCCTCTTTTTTATTTAAATACCGCCTTACATTTTTTTTTTATTACTTGCAGTACATATTGTCTTAATTTTTTTATGTGAAGTAAAATTTTAAATTAACAATTTACAACAAAAAGACTGGAATGAATGGAATGACAATGTTTTGATATTCATATCACACATCCATTGTTTCTTAATTATAAAGAGACTCAGGGTTGACTCTGGAGAGAAAGTCAACAAGCTCAAAAACTCAAAAGTAAGAGCAAGGCTTTTCCCAAAAGACTATTATTTTAACGAAAATCACAGCAGTCCAGAGGTGGTTGGGGACCTACCTATTAATACTTTAATCAAGTCTACTGAGCCGTATAGCCGCCGGTCACAAAGTCCTTTTAAAACAAAACGTAACCTTTGTGGACGTTCCTCTACACGAAATATCTACCAAAAATACCTACCTAAGTAAACATTTTTTGTTACACGTTTGTGACGCAGAACACTTTCCGCTTGGCGATGATGAAAAGATAGCTAAAAGATATCTTTTTTTATTACCCACGGTCAACTTGACAATATTTTTTTTAGTTTTTGCTTAGGTTAAGCTGAAAATTATTACTTACTGGTTGGAATTTTCATTGTTGTTTATGATAATATGTTTTGTTAACTTAAAAATATAAAAATCAGAAATATGTCACTTTTTACCTTTTGAGAAACGGTTGCGTTTTAGAATATTTTAGTTTATTACGAGGAAAGGAGTCGTGAAGGATGTATTAATGGGAAAATTCCTAAATAAACTTGAATGAAGAAGAACTGATATAATTTATTTCTTAAAACCCAGATCTGGAATAAAGGCATGGTGATTGATTATACAATAAATATAAGTACCAACAAGAAAAACTACCTATTACATGAACAGTCAGAATTACGTGGATTTTGAGGTAATATTTTTAAAAGTATACTGTGTACATTTTCCTTGACTTAATAGTGCTCCCACACACTAAAAACAAAACAAAACTAAAAAAATTACGTACAGCGCCATCTAGTGAGAACATAAATTTTAGAGTTAATTAAAATAAAATTCTAAGAAATACAAGTATTGATTTTGTTTTGTTTTGGCTTATGGCGTTCTGTCTTGATTGTATGATATAAATATAGTACCGTAAAACGGGGTGAATGGGACTCCAGGGGTGAATAGGAACAAAACTTAGGTTAAGTTTTTTACATTGGTAAGTATTTATATAATTGATTTCTATCAAAGTATCCGTTTTTATTACAATTAATGAACAAATAGGAGTACTTAAATGCTGGGAAAAATTGTTAATTAAGGCGAAAATACCCTTCAAACTTTTGTTCCTATTCACCCCTGCGGTCCTATTCACCCCGTTTGACTTTAATTTTGTCTATCAAAATCAACCCTCTTCGTATTACCCTACATTATCCCGCAAAACTACAATAATAAAACTTGATATTATCAGAGTTCGTTGATCTAAGTGATGAGAAAAACTAACTTGACAGTTTCTCTTATTCGCTATCACGTCCAATCACTTTTATCCGACTCTTTGCAATTCATCGACTCTCAACTCAATCTAAGTTCCTTTGTAAATAACCTTACGGCTTAATATTGTTTTACAACATCCACGAGGACTAAAGCTATTACTGTTACAATATTAAAAATCTCAAGTTTGTAACTCAATTATTGTTCGGGCTTTGATAGGTACTCTACTACTAAAATCCATTTTATTTAACCCCGAGCCTAAAGAAAAACGGAAATTTAAAATGTTTTCTGAACATTTTATTCTCTTTGACAAATGAAGTGGAATTCAATTCATCTTGGTCCCAAAATAAGGGGATTTTGAGAGTCCAATATTATTTTCAATTATTATAAAGAGACATGATTGTTCTTAAAAAAAATAATTTCGCTTTTTCTGCGAATCTGTTTGTATGACTTTGAAGTATTTATCCTGTATATCACCCCCTCATAAATCGGTTTTCAAAATCTCTTCAAATGAACCTCTACACCTAAAACATTCTCCCCAGTTTATGTCTTAGATACTTCATCGCTAGTGGTGAAGTTTGGCGTTGCCTATTAATCAATAAAAAAAACGAAAAAATCGAAAGATTCTGAATGGCGACCACGTACCGGAAGACGCAGCGTTGGATAGCCCCCACAAGGTAGACCGATGACCTGGTGAAGGTCGCGGGAATCTGATGGATGCGAGACGCACAGGACCGGTCATTGTGGTGACATTTGGGGGAGGCCTATGTCCAACAGTGGACGTCTTTCGGCTAAAATGATGATGTGATGATTAATCAATCAAAAATGACGCTTTGAATTAAACATTCGACTTTACAAACGAAAATAAAAGAGGTAACAAACGACCTGTACATAATATTAGATTTGAACGCACTGGTCACTACACTTAATCATTCCCACAGCGATCCCTAAAGCCATTAGCTTTCATAACACGGCTACAAAAAAATACTACGGTAAAAAAACAAATCGTTTTTAATGCGAAACAAAAATAACCAGCCGTTCATAAAGTGTGAGCCATTAATTTGAATTGTATACAATCATGCAGTCATGTGGAAGATAATTTTATGAGTGTTTTTTAAACACGGCCGTCTGTCGTCGGAAACGCCTGCTATGTTCCGGCTCGCACCTGAAGCGGACACAGTCACACGGCACGTAGCAACCAACAAACCACTATAATAAAGTTGAAAAGTTATAGTGTCATTATATTCACGCCGTTTAGTACTTCTTCTTCTTCTTCTTTTCGTGTCGATGTATTCTAACAATTTTTTTTCTGATCATTATTTGGCAACCTCTACGGCTCTGTTATTGGCCTCGTATAGATCCTGAAAACTGCAGGTGGTTGTGCAGGATGGAAAGCATAGCAAATGAGGCATGTCCTGTGCAGCGGCTCCACACTGGCAGTGTGTTAGAGATGGGTCGAGGAAGCCCCATTTGGCCAAATTGTTTTTACAGCGGCCAACCTGGGTCCCAAGTCGGTTAAGAGATTTCCAGATTGGCCACTGCAATTCGCATCCAGGGGGGAGATGTTCTGACGGGGTGATGAAATGTGTAAGAGTTGGATGCTTCTGCTTCCATAGCGCGCATCTCTCGTCCTCTGCACTGTCTTTTGAAGAGGTCGTAAGTCGCATAAAGCTTTAGTACTAAGTAAGCTATTCTGTCATATCGCACATTATTTTGCCACTATTTATACGATCAATCTAGCGTAGATGCCATAATGGCTCTAGACCCAGACACTTAAGTTGAAAAATATACCGAAAAAAGTATATTAACTATACAGCTCTGATTGAAATCTCAACTGTTTTTCCTGTGACAGCGAACTACTGTCTTGGAAAATTCCTTTTCGAAGATCAATTGCTAAGATACTGTGTATGTAACGAAACATCATGACTTCGGCAGTCTATTCTTTTTTCTCTAAGGTCTAGATATATTTTAGATGTTCTAGGAACTTTATGTCTCAAAGGCTCCACAAAATGATGGCCACCTTATGTTGACAGTCTTATGAAAAACACACTATATGTACTGACGAAAATAGCCTTAAAATATTTTTTCGTCATGGATCTTGACTGTGGGAAATTATTTATGGATCTAATGGGTGATTCATTCGGAGTTACTTTTTCCAAAACTAAAAAAAATATGAATAAAACAAATTTATCGGGTAATCTTTATTATAATACAAAAGAACCATTCCTTACATTTACTTTTTAAAGATTATTTCTTTCAAATGTTGTCCGTAACTGCGATTAAGGTGGTCCATTCTGGAGTTCCAGTTTTCGATGACCCGACCGAGCATTTCCAGTGGTATTTGGCGAATAACGCGAGTAATGTTGGCTTCCAGTTGATCAATCGTACGCGGCTTATCCATATAAACTTTGGACTTTACATAACCCCACAGAAAAAGTCTAAGGGTGTGATATCACAGGATCTAGGCGGCCAACTGACTGGTCCGAAACGCGAAATTAACTGTCCACCAAATTTTTCTCGCAACAAAGCCATGGTTTCACGTGCTGTGTGGCAAGTGGCGCTGTCTTGTTGGTACCAAAAGTTTTGAAGATGACGGGCTTCAATTTCAGGAAACAAATAGTCCGTTATCATGGTACGATAACGGTCACCATTGACAGTGACGTTCCGGCCGGCTTCGTTTTTGAAGAAATATGGACCGATGATTCCACCACCCCATAAACCACACCAAACTGTTGTTTTATCTGGATGTAATCGTAGCTCTTGAATTTCTTCAGGTTGCTCTTCAGACCAAATACGGCAATTTTGTTTGTTAACATATCCGTTGAGCCAAAAATGTGCCTCATCGCTAAACAAAATTTTCGTTGAAAACAGTGGATTTTCTGCAAGCTTTTTTTTTTCAAGCCACCTTAATCGCAGTTACGAACAACATTTGAAAGAAATAATCTTTAAAAAGTAAATGTAAGGAATGGTTCTTTTGTATTATAATAAAGATTACCCGATAAATTTGTTTTATTCATATTTTTTTTAGTTTTGGAAAAAGTAACTCCGAGTGAATCACCCATTATATGGACATAGTAAAACTGTTTTATGACCACTTGTTTGTCAGCCAGCGGTCTAGCTTTTGATGACTTTCATCACTTAGTGGGCTATTAAGTGATGATCTTTGTGGTCTTGATGGTCGTAAATATCATTCTTAATTGAGTATTTCTAGTAGGCAACGTACTTACAATGTTAACGATATAGTGTATATCTACTATAGTAGTTAGTATATATCTACTATATGGTAAAAAAAAAACAGTGTAGGTATAGTACTATGAAAAAATGTGTTCAGGTTTAAAATATCTATTATTTTCAGAGCTTAACTGACTTCAAGGGAAATTTATCCTCAGGATTCTCTTATTCAGAAGTACAATTCCAGATAGGTAAATGTAACTCAACGAAATAAAATTGTTTATACTACGTGGTGCGTAGTAGGGTGCCTACTACGGTGGTGCGTGAGGACGCATCAGAGTTCTACTGACTAACGCCCACCTGTGTTCTTTCAGTTTCCCTTTGAATTCCTTTTCCAACTTTTTCAAAAATTCTCACTGCTTTAGCAGGCATCGGCCCTACTGGGCCCCTATAGTTGTGAGGACATATTAGATGCAAGTGCGCGTGGAACACTACGCGCTGTCGATAACTCCGGTTCAGTTCTTACCGGACGACGAGACGGTGCTCGTCGTCCGCAAGCCCGGCAGGAATCGCTCTGTGACTCCCGACGCCAAAGGAGTGAAGGTGTCAGTTCCCTCATGGTTGCAGCCACCTCCCACGCTTGCGTTACTGCTTTGCAGAAAGAGGTGATCGCTTCGGCGAGGACCGGACGCGAAAGATCGCTGCCGATCGCCTCTACGAGGACATTGTAAGTACGTAGTACATATATATCAATGGTTGTGCTCTGCCCAAACGGGGTAGACTTCCACCATAATCCCCACCATGTCCTCTGGGTGGTCTGCACAAAGGTGACACCCAGGCGTTTCTTTCGCCTGAATCCAAAACAGGAATCTCCCGAAATAACCATGTCTGGTGAGGATCTACGTCAGACGGAAGATAAGGACGCCGTAGTTCCTCTCTATCTACTCATCAAAGAGTGGACTTACCGCTTTGGAGGTAGGCGGAACAGAGTGTAAAGTCCCGCAAACTTCCGTTGAAAAGGGAGGATCCTCCGACGAGACGGGTGTTATGTCTGGTGGGCAACTGCCCGATAGATGATTTCGGGCTGTTCTATATGTTTCTAATCGCGCGGAGAACTTTGATTGCGCGATGCAGGATTAGTTCTTATGTTACGCCCTAGATGTCGCTACACCGCCACGTCACCTATTCACATAAATATAAATTTTATAATTTTATGCTTTTAGGTCAATGAAAGCAAATTATTTTTGCGAATTTAATCGCCAGATTTCCTAACACGTTCCAGATAATTACAATGTGGATAATGTTTTAGTATGGTGTATGGTACCCGTGGAAAACAAGTAATAGATGAATAAGTACATTATCTTGGCTTCATTATATTTATTAAGATCTTTTTCATATTTAGGAATATCAGGTAGGTATTCAATTTATTTCTTAAGAGCGCCCAGCCCGAGATACATTTTTATACAACCGTTTTTATGTGATTATGACGTTATTACACCTCTTTATATCTTCTCTTATATTATATATTACTAGCGTCTGGCCGCGGCGTCGCTCGCGTGAAAGTAGGTTTCTCCATACAAACTTTGGACACCCTTTTCATCCCCTTAGGGGGTGAATTTTGGAAAATCCCCTCTTAGTGCTCGCCTACGTCATAAAGGGAAACCTTGTGCAAAATTTCACACTCCTAGTCCTAGTAGTTTCGGCTGTGCGTTGATATGTCAGTCAGTTAGATTATTTCTTTAGATATATTTCGACGGTGAAGTGCCAATAACTCCTAACTGTCGAAGTCAAAAATCTTCTTTCTTAAAAACGTCAGGAGGTAATACTATGAATTGACATGCTGGTTTAGTTAAGAGGTGTTTCCACAATTTAATTTGATGCAGTAGCAACTAATATTCGCTTCAAGAGATTTCACAAAAACATGCAGAAACACACATTTGAATTAAGAGCGCTAAAAAGTAATTATCTCGAAAAATTTCAGTTAGAAGGTATTGGCACTTCACCGTCGATTTAATTCTTTTTTTTTATATATCAATATATCAAATAATTGGTTTGTGTAAAGACATCTGAATTTATGTAAAAAATTTCATCCCTTTATTTTTCTTCTTATTACATTCAATCAAGTAAAATAATCGAATAAGTGCGTTATCTCTATTTATTTCGCTTTGTCTCTTTCAAATACTACATTGGATTGCGTTGGATGAAACAACAAGCAATTAAACCATGTTCACGTTGACAATTGACGGATCGGGAAGGGCACTCTTAAGCACACGGTTCGGTGCCTCAAACTACGACATAGTGTTGTTCAAGCGCTACGTTGTTAAAAATTTTGAGATCAGTCTTCAAAAAGTTTTACTACATTAACTTGTAGTAGATTTGATCCTTAAGTTGCCTTAACGAATCTCACGCCCCAACCGCCGCCGGGATTCCAATCCCGATTTTCGGCCACCGTAGGCGCGGGTTTGCAGACGGCGAGCAATTAGTGGCTCGCCGTCCGACCGTCCGGTAACCGTCCGGACCGAGCTCAAGTCTCCGACGGCGCGTACTGTTCCACGCTTGCCTCAAGGAGATGTCAGCAAACCTGCTTACTGGGCCACGGGTAGTGTGAAAGTGAAACCCGGGGCCCTGGGACGAAGGCAAAGAAGGAACAGGATTGGGTTTTTAGTCAATAAAAGTCTGACACTATTTTCCGCTCCTTCCAAGAGCAGGATTTATCATGCGATGATTTTCCGACCTAAAAAAAAAAGTTGACCTATGTGATCACGGTAATTCTTTCAAAAAATCTCGCAGACTTAATAGGCGCAGACAGTAATAGTTCAGAGGCAACAAACATAAAAAAGGAATACAACTGATTTGCGAACCTGCTCCTTTTTGAAATCGGTAAAAAAGCCATATGTTATGTGACAAAACACGCCTGTTGGCTACATAGGCACCGATGGCTACCGTAAAATTAGTGATGTGATTCCACGCCAGCCTACGATAAAATCTATGTTTTACGGTTTTGCCTGATGTTTCTACGAAAATAGCTAGCAGCAGACTAGGCAACTTTTGCGTCATATTCAAAGTAGTTAACATAATAACGCAAAGTTAATAAGTAACTACTTTTAATATTATTGAGGTGAAGTTTTATACATTTTAAGTCAAAACCGGCAACACTAAGTTGGTTTTTATGAAAAATTACTCCCGCTAGCTCGTGACAGCTAAATTAATTAGAATAAAGAAGCTTTAGTGTTATTTTTAATTATTTTGTAAATGCTTGAAACCATAACACTTCAGACAAAGTAAGAAATAAACGAACCTATTATTCAATGTCGTAAAGCTAAATGAAATGAACATTTCATGAAATGTCTGGCCATTCCATGAAATCTCTATAAGTTGGCATTTTTATTGAATGTTTATCGTTTGATAATATGCAAATTGTTTGACACTGTCGTTAAATTGTAATAGGATTAATTGCTAGGTATGAAATTAAATGAAACGCTTGAGTTCAATTAAAATAGTACACAAAAGTTACGCTGTGGCACACCTATTAAGGCCGTATTGCCAAATAGAATTTATAAAATATTTATGCCTGGCTTCTGCCAGCGGCTTCGACCGCGAGAAAGTAGGCATACAAACTTTGGACCCCCGTTTCATTCCCTTAGGGGGTGAATTTTAGAAAATCCCACTTTGGCCAGTACCCTACGTCATAAAAAGAAACTTTCTGCGAATTTTCACGTTCCAAGTCCCAGTAGTTTCGGCTGTGCTTTGATATGTCAGTGAGTCAGTTTCTCCTTTTATATGTATAGATGAACTTACTTTAGGCTACTCACATAGAAACCTACAAATTCTACATACTGGCAAAATCATTCACACACAAAAATGGAGGCTAATATTAAAACATCAGTATCGTTAGCATTACAAAGACCATAAATACAGGAGCGTAATACGTGGACGTGCCGCCAGTATCTATGTAGAATGGACAAGAAACCTTGATTAGACGATTCACCTGAATCATGCAAAACTTTCGCTTGCAAGCAATTGAACCGGCACGGGATTCGATTCACTAAAGATAAAATAAGATATAGGTACAGTCATCAACATAAATACAGACACACCTAACAAAATTTTGAGAAATAGATATAAATAATCCTACTTAGTATGCTATAAAAGGTAATGTTAAGGATTAATTCTTACGATATATTATTATAGAACAGTTCCTCCACGTTTCTGTCTATTCGCGATAAACTCAAAAATTACTGAACGGAATTTCATGTGGTTCGAATTAATTTTCATGAGGATAAAATTTATTTGTAAAAAAAGAGCTAAAATTTTTCTTTTTTTTTTTTGTTTGCTCTAACTCTATATTATTTTTTGTTGTTCCAATATTGAAATTGCAGATGATTTTGACAAATTACGTTTTAAGTTTTAAATAAATATTTACATTTTACTCGTCCTTGTAGTAGTTTAGATTAATCAGCTTCTTAAATTACGAATAACTGACCTCTGAAGAGCAGTGTAGGCGCGGGTTTGCGGACGGCGAGCAATGGGTGGCTCGCCGTCCGACCGTCCGGTAAACGTCCGGACCGAGCTCAAGTCGTCGACGGCGTGTACTGTTCCACGCGCGCCTCAAGGAGATGTCAGCAAATCGTAGGGGCCCAGCAGGGTCGAAGCCTACAGGGGCCACGGGTAGTGTGAAAGTGAAACCCGGGGCCCTGGGACGAAGGCAACGAAGGAACAGAAGTGGGTTTTTAGTCAGTAAAAGTCTGACACTATTTCCCGTTCCGCCCAAGAGCGGGACTTGTCATAAGATGATTTTCCCACCCAATAAAAAAAAAAATCTGAAGAGCAGTTCCTTCCAAGCGTGCTCCATATAAATTAAGTTAGTTAATAATTTGATATCATCTCAATAAAAACTTCATATAATTTTTAAAAATCAATCCAAAAGTTCGTGTTCGTGGTTTGTTAGGTTTCCATGAAAGAATATAGTTTTGAAATACACTGTTTTTATTATATTAGAAGTTAACTACTACTGTTTACTAGTACTATAAATAGTCTCTGGATCGTGTCTACAAAATCGAATTAACTTTGTTATTAACAGTTAATATTCCAGTTTATAATTATGAAATCAAACTTGGCTCTTGTAAAGTTACTTCCCTGTTAAATTTCTCTTAACACAAATTCTCTTAGCATTTTAATCCCTGACTGTACACTTCGTTCCTTTGTAAGCGCCAGCTATTTTCTATGACACAGTGTTCCGAGTTTAAGCACATGAAATAAAAAGTCATCAAACATACAATACATCAAAGATTGTCTTGGTGAGATAAAACAATTGCAACTTTGAATTTTATCGATATTTTTTTCTATGATTACTACTTAACATCACAACTTATATAATTTGCATATATGTGTTTATTCTGACCCCGTAGTTACAAGTACTCCACTTCCTTTTTGAATGTGATCTATTATCGTGTTTGTTTGTGGTGAAGTCTGTATCTTTGAGTCCACGGGAAATATGAGTTTGTCGTGTGTTCGTTCTTAAAGTTTTTGATTTTGTGTTAGTGAAAGATATACGTAGACTTCTGAATTCGAATAAATTTGTATATAAAACATATCTTTACTGTTTGACATATCTGTGCAATCAACACAGGGCAGTATTATTGTGCCACAAAATTTTGAAAAAAAAAACTCAATTAGCCGTTGGGTGACTAGGCCATTTTTTGTTAATTTAATTAATTGTTGTAACCTTTTAGGGAATACTTTACAAGCAAATCACTTCTAAATTTTGCATATTTGTCACATATTAATGCTCGTGACTGTACTTCATCGATGGGCGCAACTCATAATAACGAATAATAATAATTAATTAGATACAATTCATAATTAATTACGAATATTTTCCGTTTCCTATAACTTCCTCAATTTCTTGAAGATATCCCAATTAATTCGGGGTCCGCTGTTCATATCTTCTTCTAAGAATTTCTATTCAAAGTTTTTCCTTATTGACTCTGTAAACGCGATCGAATTAATATATATTTAACTTAGCTTAGCTTCTGCCAGCGATTTCACCGTTGTGAAAGTAGAAAATATATGCCTATAGCACTCAGTGATACAGTAGCATCCTACTGGTGAAAGAATTTTTAAAATTGATTTAAGTAGTAGTTAATAGTTTATTTACCATAATTTCACATTACAATTTCAGCTGAAACACGACCAGTCCTGTGCGTCTCACGTCCATCGGATCCCCACGACCCTCACCAGGTCCCCCTTGTGGGAAGCTTTCCAACCCTTCGTATTCCGGTACGCGGTTGCGACTCTAGAACATTTAGGCCCTATCGAACATCTGCTCTGCGAACAACATTCCGCGCAAAGTTTGGTGATTCTTTGAATATTTATTACAAACAAAAATCTTTCGTCTTTATATTATGAGAATAGATATAGATGAAGCAGATAAATGCTTCAAATTCTTATTTTCTTTTTTACAACGTTCCTTGTACTTTTTCACGTTATTTTTTCAGCATATCTTCACTGTAAAGAGATTCATAGCTCCAAAACAAAGCTTCACATACCAAGAGCTTTACACCTTGTATGTACTTAACTACTGGCATATAGATACACTGTATAACTTCTACATTAGGTACCCAAGCTAAGCCACTTCTTCAAACACGGGACTGAAAAAACTTCCATTTTCTCATATCATTGTAGTCTATTGAATTAGGGTCAAAAGACTAGCAGAGATGACACGACTACTTACGCCCACTTTCAAGACAAAACTTATTGTCTAAAAATTTCGTATTCATTATTGATACGTCAATATTGAGTTTCTAGACACTTGAGTTCAACGGAGAATTTAAAACTTTTAATGCACTAATATTTCACCAAGTTTAGTGAAAAATCGTTCACAGTCCAAGCAGTGCGATTGTGGAACGCGTTGTCGATGCCAATTAGGCAAGCCCAGTCACTAGTTTCTTTTAAAAATCTAGTCAAAGAACATTTTCTTTCACCGTAATCAATTCTGCTTCTACAAATACAAATTCAGTTCTTTCACTTTTTTGTATTTTTTTTTCTCTATTTTTTCTTTGAAATTGTGTAACATATAATATGTATGTATATATATATTCATGAGTTTGTTTTTTTTTTCTTTCATATATAATAGCTATATAATATAATTTTACATATATGTATAGTCTAATATATATTTTTAATATAAAATTTAATTTGCAGTACACCGCAGACTTTCCCCTTTTTTAAGTCCATCCTAAGGTTGTCTGGTAGATATCGCTGTTAGTGATAAGACCGCCATTGTACCCATAGATAAAGTTAGTTTCGAAGTTTTTGATACATACAAAATATAATACAGTTTTATTCTGTTCTATTCTATCAAAAAAAAAATAAAGATAGGGTAGGGCCAGCAAAGAGCATGCACTTTAGAAACTTTTATTTTTAGAAATATCAACTTTTCTTAATACTTAAATAATACTTTACTTAAATAATAACAAGACCTTCTAATAGTCCCTCTAAATATCTGTACTAATTAAAAATTAGTAGCGTATATGTTACCTATTTTACTCATTGGGTTTAAGTATAATCATATCTTTGCGTCACGAACAAAATCCCCGAGGGGATAGTAAACTATCCTACACCTACGTAATGCGAGTAATTATGACCCCCGATTAGCCTATCGATAGATACACACTATCAATCAATAACTATTTTATCAAAAAAACACCAAAGTACTGAGGCCGTAACAACAAGAGTGAACGGTGAGATTGTTAGAAAGACTCACCGCGGCCCCAAAACAAAGGACAACTGAAGGTTTAAGTCAGTAAAATTCTGTCACTCCCTTTATGTTAAGTTATTTGATGACATCCCAATCAAAATAAAAAAGAGAGAGCACTCGATTCGTCAATTCACAATAATCCAATTTCCCGTACAACCTAATCGATAACCTCATAAACATATACTTAAAATAAACTGCCATTATCATAACGCGTTATATTGTTACACCATCCTTTCAGCACGAAAAGTCTACGTGGCCTTTATTACAACACATGGCGTGTGGATATAAAAACAGCAGTCTACAAGCTATCACGTCCGGTTGCACCCTAATTTGAATAGAGAAACGGAACAACTATGATAACACCATAAATTAGCTTTTTTATAGGCACTTATGTAGTTGAACGAACATACATTTACTTAGGTTTACATGTACTTTCAGAGTTTGGGCGGACAAGAATAATCTATTACGTAATTTTGACGTTTAGAAGTGCCTATATAAACACATGTAAATTTACCTGGCGAATACTGTAATTAGAGACACAAAAAAAAAGACAATGAGAGAGCGAACACCGGTGCTCGCTTGGGGTTTAATGAATTAAAATATTTTTAATTGAATCGAATTGTTATCAATATCGAGCCTCGTAACTTACGACAACATTTTTTTAAGTTAAGACTTAAAAAAATGTGAAAGTGTCAGACTTTTACTAATTTAAAATATAAATATAAAATACTCTACTAATAAAAAACTCATCTCTTATTCCTTCTATGGGTTGTGCGAAAGTGTACCCCGGTGCCCTGGAACGAAGACAAAGAAGGAACAGGAGTGCGTTTTAGTCAGTAAAAGTCTGACACGCCCTCCCGGTCCGCCCAAAAGCGAGAGAAGTCATTGAATGATTTCTCACCAAAACAAAAACTTCTTTATTTCTTCAATTGTCCTTAGCATCCCTGGGCCACGTCAAATCTTTCGAACAATCCCACCCTGGCAGACATCAGCCCTGGAGGGCTCGTCAATTATGCTGACAGCTTTTTGAGGGTCATGTGGAACACAACGCGGATTTGTTTCTTCTCGCAAGGTGAACTAACCATTGCTCGCCGTCCGTAAGCCTGCGCCTAGGGTAGCCGAGAATCGCCCTGCGAACATGTGACAGCTACAAGTTCGACTGAGACATTATTCCAAAACTCATCTTTAGCCACCCATTAAAACTAATTTAATTTCCGACACAATTTATTACGGGCCTTCATTTAATTTGATTAAATGTCATCGAAAATTGAAAGAAAATCATTTCCTTTTGCAAACGATTTGATGAAGCCATGTAAACCCAAAGTGCTTAGCGAATTTAATCTCAAATTACCTTAAAGAAATCCTAGGAGACATATTACACCGCCGTCCCTGCTCCATTTGGGGAACAGACTACGGTGAAAAAAGGGCCTTTCAGGGTTCTGAAGTCTATTATATAAAGTGTATACTCGTGGGCACGCAAGCATGAAAGAGCTTATTGTATAGGCACCTGATTTGGATCTTCTATAAGCGCTGGTGTAACCTTGATAGGTTTTCTTATGTAAGTACAGATTATACTACTAATATATTTCGATTGTTAAAATAAGTAAAAACTTTTAAGATGTAAATGAAGATCGATTACCAATAATGGTAATCAATTTATTACATTTTCTCGATAAAATTTTCTTTTATAAGAAACCAAAAGAACTGGAAATCTGGCTATTAAAACTTTTTGTTTGATCCGCTACGATGTTTCGGCATAGAAAACAAATGCAAATGGTGTCTGTGAAAAGAATACCTGCTGTAAAGAGGTTGTTTTTTAACCTTTTATGCAAACTGTACCATTGTATAGGGAAGTAATAAGTGAATCGTTTCACTTATTGTTATTCCGCACACTTCGTACTCACAAGGTCAGCTTGTATTTACTGAGGCAACACGATGCGGGCTGGTAGGGTCAGGCCATGTATTGCAATATTTAGTTAGTTTAACGCGCCTAATAGTCAATAAGTGGTTGGTTAGCGGACTTAAGCGCACACAAATAAAGGTTTATACCCTCTACCTACATCGTACCAAACTGTAACCATACTAGGAACGTATTGGGCACGTAACGGGCTATTATGACGACTAGATCGTATCAACAACATACCATACACGCGTGTAACGACTTTAGTGACCGCAGCATCTGCGTGTCATATCTATAGAATATTAGATACTGGCTTTTGCCTGCGGTTTCACCCGCGTGCATAAAAGATAGCCTATGTCACGAAAAAAATTTAGCAATCAGACCAGTACTTTCAGAGATTTCCTCCATTGCACGGAAAGGCAACACGGCGTCCTTACCTTCCGCATGACGCAGGTCCTCACCGGACATGGTAAATTCGGGAGGTTCCTGCACCGGATTCATGCGGAAAAAATGCCCAGGTGTCACCATTGCGTGGACCGCCCGTATAGATTATTTATATAGAGATTAGATACTTAGTACAGATTATTTAGTCACCGATGAAAAGTTTTATATGCTCCTTCGTTTAATATAATTTCAATTAAATTAATTATTAAGAAAGGTTGAAAATATTATCTTTATAAAAATACCAAAGGAGAAATAACGTAAAACATCATTGGCAGTTAGTTATAAAACGTATGCTCCTACGGCCGGTGCCGCAAGGCACCGTGTTGATCGGTGTCGGAACGATCTAGTGAAATTGTCTCATACTTTTAAATACAAAGAATATTTTTTATCTGACACGTTCCTAGCACGATCATGATATAATCATGACATGGTATGGTGTAGCGGATAAATCCCTAAAATGTAACTAAGCCTTCCGCTTGCCGTGAAACGCCACATCAAATTAGGACAGGATTTAACTAAATATTCATTATGTTTGAAACTAGTCGTATCTTAGTGGGGAAATAATTCTTACGAAGGTACCGAAGATATAAATAAACCAGTTACCTACCTACCGCTATGGTATGGTTATGTGGCTTGCTGATCCCCAAAAATCGTTTGATTTATCTGCGAGCGAGGGTGGCAGTTTCGCGGAAGACGTTTATTGGCAGTTATGCAAAATTTGTGGGCAAAATTATTGGTATTTATTTATCCAAAATCTATTCATCGTTTTATAGCAGTGGAGATCACTTTGGTTTTTTTGCTGTCAGTAGGGGCTATTAGTATTAAAACAGAACTGTATTAGTAAAAAAAGTACTTACACAGAAATAAGTTTCTGATAGAAACAAAATTGTTCGCATCAATGTAACTTTTGAAATGAAAAGTTTGGTATGTTTATACCTACCGAGGACCATATTTTGACTCTTGTGGACCACCAGTGGTCCATGAACTACATGTTGGGAACGACTGCTTTATATAAATCATAAAGTTTATTATTACACAAGGAAGTACATACTTCGAAATATTTATTATTTTAATCTGAAGTGTTAAAATGCATATTAATATTTGCTGCAAAGTATGTCACTTGACAAGCACTCACAATATTGTCTGGCAATGTGCCAGCAGGTCGTTAATAGTTAAAAGCTTTAGCCGTATTCATTAAGTTTAGGTATTTTATAAAGAATTCGTAATATGAGTATATTGCCTTTTTTAGTCGGAAATCTCTCTAGACGGAGCGAGGAGTCTCAGACTTATACTAACTAAAAGTCGCCTGTGTTTCTTCAGTTGCCCTTTGCGTTCCAAGACCTCGGTAACTTTTTCGAGACATTCCGCAGACGAGTATATTGCCTAAACTTGCCTAAGTAGCAGTTGAAACAAAGAGATTAAAAGCATATTAAAGTATAATAAGTATATTTAATGTCTTTGAGTTTAAAAAACGGTTTACATTTTACATTCCTGAAGTTGTAGACAAAGCGACGCTCAGCAGCTACAACTATTAGGTATCTATACCACACTAATATTACAAAAAAGTAAATTTTGTGAGTGTGTACATTTGTACATTACGTCTTCACGCTCTCGGCTAAAAAGATTTCGATGAAACTTGGTACAGGGGCAGGGGCGTACCCTACCCCTTATATTTGATTTGTGTATACTTTGTCATGGGTACAGAAAATGACGTAGCAGTAGAGAAAAGGACATAGCATAATTTCCGAGGAAAATAACAATTACTTTCGACGATCATAGTTGCTTTAAGACACCTACCCTATGTCATACAATGTTGTAGAAGCATTCTAACGAAGACTCAAGTTTAAAAATAGTTCCATTAGTTTATTCATTACAAGAAAAATACAAATGTAGATTTTCTTTCGGTGGGAAAATCATCTTATGACATCCCCCGCTCTTGGGCGGTGCGGGAGATAGTGTCAGACTTTTACTGACTAAAAACCCACTACTGTTTCTTCTTTGCTTTTCGTACCAGGGCCGAGTCTTCCTTTCAGAATCAGACCCTTGGCCCCAGTAGGCTTCGACCAAGCTGGGCCCCTACGGTTTGCTGACATCTCTTTGAGGCGCGCGTGGAACAGTTGGCGCCGTCGACGACTTGGGCTCGATCCGGACGGTTATCGAACGGTCGGACGGCAAGCTACCCATTGCTCGCCGTCCGCAAGCCCGCGCCTACGGTAGCCGGTTGGGGCGTGAGGACCGTTGCCTCACGCGTGCGACCTCCTCCTTTGCTAGCATTACTGCTTCGCAGAAGGTATCGTATCCTCCGGGTGATCCACACAATGGTTACACCCGGGCGTTTCTTCCGCACCAATCTAGTGCAGAAATCCTTTTTGTAGAAATTATAGATTATTAAAAATTTTAGTAATGTGTTGAGATTGTTTTATTTAAATATATGAGATTGTATAAAATTATATGGGATTGTATAAGTAATATTTTTGTAGCGCATCACTAGCGCGTGCCACTCTCCTACCTGTATACTTACCTACATTTTCGGGCTTTTCCGACCAACCTTATATTACCTACTTGGTCTTGTCACCCTGAGAGTCTTTACGCCTCAAGTGAATTTGTTTGTTCTAAAAAGGGGTGCCTATTGTTAATGGCATGAGTACTAAAATAAACTTGAAAACTATACGAGTCGGACTCTCACACGATGGGTTCCGTACTACAACATTAAAACCGGGAAAAAAACGCTAACAAAATAACGTTTCTTGTATGAGAACCCCATTAATTTATAAAATTATAACTTTATTTTATTTGTTATTATAGTGGCAATAAAAATAAACATTATGTGAAATTTCAACTCTTTACCTCTTACGTTTTAAAAACGTAAACGTTTTACGTTTTTAGCCCGTCGACAGACAGACAGGTGGACGGACGGACGGATGGACAACTTAGTAATAAAGTCTTGTTAGAATTCTTCGAACGAGAAAATAGACCACTTACCTACTAATTTACTATGAGACACCTTCACTACAGGCACCTGCCATAATTTCTTGGTAAGTTTCCTACAGCTGAGACCTCGACTCATGACTAATTACGAACATGTGTAATTAATATGCTGATACAATCCTGTCCGATTATCATTAATCTTTGTTGGTCTTAAGTTTCATCTTGAGTTTTCCATTCATCAAAGTAGAAAATACACCCCACTGTCAAAGGAACAAACAAACAAAACAAGAAGGAAAAAGGAAGGACAGAACATTGTCTTCTCACATCTATAATGTTTTTCGTTGTTAAACCGCATGATTTGTGAACTGCTGGAACAAATCAATCATTGTGTACAGCTTAGTAGTGAAATTCCCTGCCAGAGTAGGAATCAACAATGATTAGGTTTCTTCTACATCGTCGCTTTACATCAGATGAGATAGTAGTCAGGCGCGAGCCATCAATAACAAAAAAACCGGGCAAATGCGAGTCGGACTCGCGCCCTGAGGCTTTCGTACAAACTTACCTATGTAAATAGTTCAATTCCGGAATGGAGTTTTGGAAGATTATTCCGAATCGCAAAAAAAAAAATTGTGACGTAACAACAAATTTACAGTTTTTAGGTTTATCCTTATACTTGTGCTATAAGACCTTGCTTTATGCAAAATTTTAGAATTCTGGGTCAACGGGAAGTAGGTAGGGTACCTACTGATGAATTTTGATTCCCTCGAGATTGTCGAAATTTACGTTTTTTGCCACATAAACCGAAGTATCTTTTTTTCTCGTTAACTAACAAGTTTGATTTTTTTTACAGCTTCAAGAGTCCGCTGACTATATGGTTTTAATTTCAGCTCGATAACCTACCTCCACGCGTTCCCGAGATAAAAAGTCTTGATAAACAGACGGACGGACAGCAAAGTGGTCCTATAAGGGTTTTTTTTTTTTTTTATTGGGTGGGAAAATCATCCTAATGACATCCCCGCTCTTGGGCGGAGCGCGAGATAGTGTCAGACTCTTACTGACTAAAAACCCACTCCTGTTCCTTCGTTGCCTTCGTCCCAGGGCCCCGGATTCCGCTTTCACACTACCCGTGGCCCCAGTAGGCTTCGACCCTGCTGGGCCCCTACGATTTGCTGACATCTCCTTGAGGCGCGCGTGGAACAAACGCGCCGTCGACGACTTGGGCTTGGTCCGGACGGTTACCGGACGGTCAGACGGCGAGCCACCCATTGCTCGCCGTCTGCAAGCCCGCGCCTACGGTGGCCGGAAATCGGGATCGGAATCCCGGCGGCGGTTGGAGCGTAAGGACCGTTGCCTCACGCGATCGGCCGCCTCCTTATCTAGCATTACTGCTTCGCAGAAAGAGGCGACCGCCTGCCACTCCTCCTCGCTCCGGAGCATGGCCTGAACCAAGGCCCGGCGCGAGAGATCACCGCCGCCGATTGCCCTCACGAGGTCACGGCGTTGCTCTGCCCAAGTGGGGCACACCTCCACCGTGTGCTCCACCGTGTCCTCCGGGTGGGCCACACAGTGGCGACACCCGGGCGTCGTTTCCGCACGAATCCGGTGCAGGAACCTCCCGAACTTACCGTGTCCGGTGAGGACCTGCGTCATGCGGAATGTGAGGACGCCGTGAGGTCTTTCCAACCACGCCTCAAAGAGGGGACTTACCGCCATAATTGTGGCGTGCCCGTCCTATAAGGGTTCCGTTTTTCCTTTTGAGGTACGGAACCCTAAAAAGATTTTTCGTTAAACACTAGCTTCTGCAACCGAAGTCGCACGCGTAAAAATAACAAAATATGACTATGTCACTCAGTCATAAAGTAACATGCTATCAGAGAAATAATTTTTAAAATCAGTCCAGTATTTTTGACTTTATATTTATTATATTATTAGTCCAGCTAAAAGTACGGGTAGAATATCTATCTCAAGACAACATTCTCCCGAAATAAAAAGTAGATACATACAGCTGTATCAATTGGGTACCGGGTTCCCACATTAATAGTAGATTATGTGACTAGGTGGGGGTAAAACAGCGTCTTAAAGTCGCGGGCGGCATGTTCAATTCCTAACAAAAGAAAGGTTGCTAAGTTTTAATCCCGAAAGCAGTGAGGGATTTATATAATTAACTGCTGAGCACTGCAGCGGATACAAACTTTCGCCATTATAATATTAGCGTGATTTGTCATAGTACGAGTAAAGCTTTCAAAGCTAAGATAATTCAATTCAAAGAATGATTGGAAAAGTTCTCCGGGAAATTAGGGAATTCGGAGAAAATTTTAAGTGCTTTTTCTATGAGATTGGGCAGAACAATGTCTGTTAGGTGAGCAAGTCAATAATAATAATAATATAGGAAATCAAGATTCAAACAGCATTTTATTGTTTAATTCATTAAACCCCGAGCGAACGCCGGCGTTCGCTCGGTCATTGTCTTTCTATTGTGGCTCTAATTACGCTACTCAAGAGTTTAATGAAAAATAAACATATAAAAAATGTACATGTTTGTAGGGTAAATCGTTTACCAACGAAGCTCGATGTTCGGCAGTGTCATTATTTGCTTACTTGTTACACTTCACAAGTTACACTTAGAAACCATGTTAGTTTGAAGTAAGAGCTAGTAGAGCACTACAATTCTCTTAGTTACAGTTAAGCTCATGTCATTAGTAACAAAACAGGTATGAGCTGATTTATTTTGAAAGGAAAAGGAGACCAAAGAAATTATGAGGGCACCGTGTGAGGAATGACATAATTTAAGACAAGGGAGTAATGGAAGCATGATGATTGCCAGGATAGTATGGAAGACAAGCACGTGTTGAGCCGACCCCGAGTAACAGGAACAGGGCCTGGAAGACGATGATAGGCCAGTGGGATGTTTGATTATTCGAAAGCGTTACTGCCCTGGAACGCAAACGGCAACTGAACACAAGTGAGTTTAAAACAATAAAAGTTTGACACTCTCGTTCCACCCAGAGCTCAAGGGCGGAGACCTTTGATGACTTCCCATCTCAAAAAGAATCAAATCGACGACGAGAGGTTAACTATCCTAAGGCTGAAGCTACAGTGGCCAGCGATTTGCGATGCGACTGGAAAAGCGAAACGAGTTAAATATATATAGATACGGTGTGACTACATTAGAAGCGAAAATTTTTCGATGATGTGGCTACATTGCACTTATGCTTTACAACGAATCAGATGTACAATTCATGTGGTTATACTGTAAATGGAGAAAGACAGCGATTTCGCTGCTAATTCGCATTATTTCTAATCGCGTCAAGGCGGCTACATAGAAGCGGTACAGAGGCGAAGTACATGACGCGCGCGGAGGGAGCTCGTGTTTTTGCTAGAAAATTCTTAACTTAAGTACGAACTATTTATGAAAAAGAGATTGTGTTGGATTCATGAAATATAAAGACCTGAGTCAATTTCCAGAAACATTCTTTGAATAGTACAAGAACGCACTTGTAGCCATAGACATATTAAGTAGCACTGTTGAACTTGTCGCGTAAGTGAGAAATGATCTAATAAATTCGCTTCAATTTCGCTTTCGCTGATAATTTGATGTAGCCGCTGCTATGATTACAGTACTGTTGTTCCAATCGTTTACAAAAATTAAATATAGCAAGTAATATTTAGCCATAAACTTTTAATCACTCATGTATCGCCGATCGCATCGCGGTTTTGTGTAGCCTCAGCCTAACAAATTGTTCCTTTATGTAAATAGGTTAACATCAAACGCGTCACCAACTCATTTGAGAAACGAGGAAGTTCGCTACTGTAGCTTGCCGAAGATTAATCAACAATCATACATAATTAATTAACTAACCTAATTATAGACATCTATAACATAGGGTATTAAGCTTACTGTAGCAGAATTCAATCAAATCAATCTGTCGGCTGAATATTTTACAAGCAGCAACTGCCTATCTGAACTACACAATCAATTAACAAGGAAACACACTGGTTTTCCTGTGACCATATTCGATTTTTACGTGAAACAACAAATAATATTAAAATATTTTTTCAATACACTTCCTCGAAAACTGATTCTTATCAGACTACGATTAGGTTCAAAATACCATGTATATCACCGTAGTATTTTTTTTTAAATTTTTCACAAGTGTTTTTTTCTCTTCTATTTCGTCACGATTAACAGTGATTAACGCTAATTTTTATGGGGTTAATATTTAATGAAAATTTAAATTGTTTTTAAGAACAGAATGTCTTATATAAATAAATTTACTAACGGAACAGTGGTAGCCGAGTGGTAACGGCCCCGACTTACGACACAAATCCAGCCTGACGCGTTATTTTGTGTAATTTATTTCATCACCACTGCTTTCAAAACGGTGAAGGAAAACATCGTGAGGAAACCGGCATGTCCTAGAACCAAAAATTCGAAGACATGACATGTGTCATTCACCAACCCGCACTGGGCCCGCGTGGTGGATTATGGCCTATTCCCTCAACTAGAGAGGAGGCCTGAGTCCCAGCAGTGGGAACATTGAAAGGCTGCCTAGGCTATTAACGTTTGATACCTTTGCTTCACCTTCAACCTGCAAAGGTTAAACGCGGTAAAGTAGTATATTAAATACCCTTAAATAACCTAGGTATTCATTTGTGTTATTTGAGAAAAAAATTGCGAATTTAAAATTTGTGCCTGTAAATCGTTTATCTAAAATAAAAAATGCTTTGAATCTTTGAAGGGAATTCTTTATTTGCTACGCCGCCAGATATTGTGATTGAGATAAAAAATACTTGCGATAGCCTGCTGCCATCTAAATCAAAACTAAAATGTTGGGCAACTTCAAAATGAATTTTCAGAGAAAGTATTTCTTCGTAAGCGTATTGAAAAACTTCGTTTGATACACGTGGAAATTTGTCACTGCTGTACTCGGCTCCATAACACGGCTACGAAGACATGTGACATTCGACCTACGGCTCGGGTAAATTTCTCTTCGATTATATCAACTTATATCAAAATTTCTGAATAACACATAAAAATAAAAATTGGTTATTAAATGTAGAAGCAATTAACATTTCAAATATTATCAGGTAGAGTAGGGGCGTAATGGGAACATCTCGTCACCACCACGCCCCCTCGTGTCATCTTTTGTACACTCGTAACCTAATGGAAGTGACGTCACAACTTAATTTGTTTTCTGTTATTTGACTGTTTCCCCTAACACCGTATTTGTAAGGTATCGAACTTACCTAGTACTAGCAGCCCGTCCCGGCTTCGCACGGGGCCACCTAAGACACTTTTTTACACCTTGGGTTTCGTTACTTAAGTTTTAGTAAGGATCCCTAATATTTTCTAGCAATAAATTTACCTATGTTACTCAGGGTGAATGTAGCTTGCCAAAGGTGAAAGAATTTTTGTATTCGGCAAAGTAGTTTTTGAGTTTATTCATTACAAACATACACACACAGATAAAAATATAAATTTTTCCTCTTTATAATATCAGCATAGACAGATTTAAAAATACTTTTTATTTTCTCTTTTGTATAATAAAATGTTACTTTTTGATACAAATAATAATAAAGTGAGTCGAGTATACTAAAGCTTCATCTTATATTCCAAATTACCCTGCTGCCTACATTTAGGCAGTTCCCCAGCCAACTTTAGATTAATTTAGTCGACTACATAGTCCAACTACGAGTACTACCTACTCGACTAAATTAATGTAAGAAACGCGCAAAAAGTTCGCTTATGATGTTAATTTTTTTTTAATTGATGTAAACTAGTGCTACACTGCGATCCCACCTGATGGTAAGTAGTGTTGCAATCGTCGATGGTGAGGCGCACTAATTTCAGCACTAATTTGATTTTTTTTGTTTTTTTTTTATTATCTCTATAGCTTTTGAGATGGAAATCATCAAATGGAGCGCGAGGGCGTGTCAGACTTTTACTGACTAAAACCACAGCTTTCCGTTCTAGGACTATGGGTAACCTTTTTAAAAGTCGGCTTCGGCTCTGATGGGCCCCTACGATTTCTCTGACACCTCTTTAAGGCACGCTTGGAACACTACGCGCCGTCGACGCGTCGAGCTCGGTTCAGACGAAAACCGGACGGCCGGACGGCGGTCTACCCATTGCTCATCGTCCGCAAGCTCACGCCCATGATAACTAGTAGGCGGGGTCGGAGTCTCGGTGGCTGGGGCGTGAGGATGTCCGTTCTTTCACACATGCGAACAACGCGGGTGTGGGTGTCGTATGAGTGATATTTTTATAAAGGGACAAAATAATTTTATTTATTACATAACTAGCTTTGTCAGCGGCTATACTCGCGTTAAAGTTGAAAATTATTACCTACCGATTACCGCGCGTCTCAGGAAGATGTCAGAGCAAATCGTAGGGGCCCATCAGGGTCGAAGCCTACTGTGATCACGGGTAGTGTGAAAGTGAAAACCGGGGCCCTGGGACGAAGGCAAAGAAGGAACAGGAGTGGGTTTTTAGTCAGTAAAGATCTGATACTATCTCCCTAAAACTATATATTTTCGCCTTATTAATAGTTTGATTTAATATTTCAGAGCATGCTCTACCCGTGTGCTAAGTTGAAGTTTGAGGAATTAACACAATAAATTGATTAACAGTCATATCACATTAATAAATCATTAGTAAGAGATACGCAAATGAGCTTACGTACTTATATCAACAATATTCTAAAATGGAACATCTAATAATAGTTTTAATCTTTTTTAATATTTTTCAAATGTACATAATTTATTACAAAATAAATTTTAATTACTATTGTAAATTCACTAATGTTTTCATAGATTTTTGCCAATAGCAATTTATTTTTATTATTGATACTTATAACAGTAACAAAAAAAAACATCCATTGCTTAGAAGAACATGGAGACAGGTGTCAAAGCTTCCATGGGTTAAGTGAAAATGAACTCCTGGGCCCTGGAACGCAAGGCAAAGACGGAAGTGGGTTTTAGTCAGTAAAAGTCTGACACGCCCTCGCGCTCTGCACAAGGGTGGGAGAAGTCATTGGATAATTTCCCACCTTAAAAAAAGGTGTCACAGCTTCACTTTGGTCCTACACATTTTTTATGTAAATAAATTTTCATATAATCTTTTAGTTAAACTGGACAGCGGGAGCGTGACGTGTATTTCGTAGCATTTTTGGTCACAAATGCTACGAAATTAAATTTGCAATATGGTAAATACCACGATTCCGTCTTTTCACGTTTTGTTAGCGGGTCAGTAAATCAAACCCACAAAATATACAATAAATTCACGAAAAAACCAACAAAAAGCTCTATAGTCTATCAAAAACTTGGCAATGCAGCCGAAATATTTTCCTGTTCTAACATTGAAAAGAATCGCTCATCCCAAAATGGATTTGTTTAGTACAAAAAGAAAATTATTTGGAAGCCGATAACATTATTAGGCATTTAACAATAGATATTTATGTCTGCTCCTAACCTACAATAATTTATTCATACCATTAAAATCTAATGTTATTCTAAACAGTTAGTTACCAAATTGCTTTTCATTTAGCTTCCGACACAAAATTATTAATTGAATAATTAATAATTTTGTGTGAATAATTACATATTAGAATACGCTACTGCCCATAATAGACGAGTAATAGGTAGCTATTCTACTGATACCGGATTGGTTTATTGTAGTTCAATTAATGACGTTTCTGCCAAATGTAATTTAGTTAGGTAAGTGAATTTGCACGTTTGTCGTTTAGTGATTAAGACCTGTACCATGACGTTCAAAGTAAGATTGTTTCATTCTTATTTCAGTGTGGGTAAGAGACAGAGCTATATAGGTTGTCTAGCGCCATCTCTTACCCACACTGGAAATAAGAATGAAACAATCTTACTTTAAACGTCATGGTAACCCCGCAAAACTCAAGGCAGATTGATAAAACAAGAAAAAAAAACATAAAAACAGAATTCGTTTAATTGTAGATTATGTGACTAGGAAATAAAGCAGTGTCTTTATGTCACGGACGGTATGTTGGATTCCGAACGAAACGAAGGATGCTAAGTTTAATCCCGAACGGAGTTAATATAGAGTGAAGTGAGGAATTCAAGCCACCCAAGATAAAGACAACTTTAACCATGGGTTGGATACTGTACTTTTGACTCCACCTGTGAGATGATTATAGGATAATTTACTAAAACAATTTATATATTAGAGAAATATAAGTATTATTTACAACTCGACATGTTTAGAGATTTGAAACTAACAAAATTCATTACTTTTTTTTTTTTTTTTTATTGGTTGGGAAAATCATCCTAATGACATCCCCGCTCTTGGGCGGAGCGGGAGATAGTGTCAGACTCTTACTGACTAAAAACCCACTCCTGTTCCTTCGTTGCCTTCGTCCCAGGGCCCCGGGTTCCGCTTTCACACTACCCGTGGCCCCAGTAGGCTTCGACCCTGCTGGGCCCCTACGATTTGCTGACATCTCCTTGAGGCGCGCGTGGAACAAAACGCGCCGTCGACGACTTGGGCTCGGTCCGGACGGTTACCGGACGGTCAGACGGCGAGCCACCCATTGCTCGCCGTCTGCAAGCCCGCGCCTACGGTGGCCGGAAATCGGGATCGGAATCCCGGCGGCGGTTGGAGCGTAAGGACCGTTGCCTCACGCGATCGGCCGCCTCCTTAGCTAGCATTACTGCTTCGCAGAAGGAGGCGACCGCCTGCCACTCCTCCTCGCTCCGGAGCATGGCCTGAACCAAGGCCCGGCGCGAGAGATCACCGCCGCCGATTGCCCCCACGAGGTCACGGCGTTGCTCTGCCCAAGCGGGGCACACCTCCACCGTGTGCTCCACCGTGTCCTCCGGGTGGGCCACACAGTGGCGACACCCGGGCGTCCAGGCGAATCCGGTGCAGGAACCTCCCGAAAAATTCATTACTTTAAGATTCTATAGTTCTAATTTTTTATAATGCTCTCGCTCTTTCATAATTTTTTTTTTACACTACCTGCTTGATAATGGCTTTTTCTACTTCCAAACGCAAAGAGTCTTCTGGCTAGACGCTGTCCTTCTTACTCTCACACTTATCTAAATCCTTAAATCCTATAACATCAAAGATTTAAACATTTTCTTACATAAAGAAAATGTTCAAAAAAATGCTGGTCTCCCTCTAGTACGATGAAACTGAGGAAATTATGAACTTATATTAAACATTTCGTGAACAGCCTCCAAAATTATATATAATACGAGCATAACACATATAACGACCCACAAACATACCAACACACTTTCAACCGCACACCTCTAACACGCACACTCTTTTATTTACCCTGTTACTTTGTACTAATTATTTTGTCTCCTATTTTAATTTGAGCTAATTCGCAAAAGAAACTTGTATTTTAATGTAACCATAACGAAATTCTCCGGTCCAAGATACAGGCACCCCCGAGTTTGGGGGCCATTGTAATAATTCTGGTAAAATATAACTTCAATATATTTTACCAGAAGAAAATACTTGTAACAATGGCTATTATTATTAAATTTGTAATTATTATTTTTGTTTCTGCTCTTAGGCTTGTATTTTACAGGCCAATATTTATTATCGGGCTGGTATTTTATGTGGCAGGATTGCACACATATCTTAATTCCAAGTAAATGTAGCGTGTGGTGTGTTATGTAGAGGATGTGTTTTGAAGTATATCTATTTCGTGTTCGTTTATTTGTAAGAACTTTCTGACAATGCGACTTGTATTTAAGATGACAGCTTTTTATAAGGTGTATAAAAGTGGGATATCTTTAAGATTTAGTAACTTTAGACTATGGAGGAGATGATGCGGGATGACACCTGTTGTGGAAAGGACGATTATGATTATTTATTAAACCTTTTCTTGTCGCCACTCCTTAAATTCTACGTATTTACTATTTTTTTACGTTATTGTCTTCTGTATATTATGTGTGTTGTGAACAACAATGTCTCTTAGGTAGGTTATTTTATTGATTTTATCCTATGGCCTATTATAGTAGATTGTCCTGTCGGTAAGATTAGCTCTGTCATAATAGAGTTTATGTGTGTCATTTTCTAGAATAGTTTGTGGTGTGTAATTATAATAAGGGGTGTTTGTGTCCTGTATAAGTGCATATTTAATTGATAATTTTTGATGAAGTACGTTTACCACTTAATTATGTCTGTGAGTGTAGTCTGTTTGGGTAAGAGTTGTACAGGCTCCAGTGATGTGCTGAATCGTTTCTGGCTGCATATGGCATTCGGCATTTATCATTTGAAACTGAGAGATCTTTGATAATATATTTTTTATAGTTCTTAGTATTTATTATTCGATCTTGTATCGCAATCATAAATCCTTCAGTTTCAGAGAATAAATTACCTATCTTAAGCCATTTGTTCGAAGCTACTTTGTGAGCATGGCGTTTATCTAAAGCATGAGGGTGCCTGCCATGGAGGATCTTTTTCCAATTTTCAATTTTTGGTTTTGTGGGTCAGTGTGATTGAAATCATGTAGGGTTTTGAGTTTTGTGTATGACACTAGTGCCAAATTTTGTAAAGAAGAATGTTTTTAGCCTAGTAATTTAAGTGCTTCTGCCAAAGGTGACCAATATCAATCAAGCCTCTCCCTCCATTCTGTCTTTCGATAGTGAGTTACTTGATCGCAGATTTAGGGTGTCAGTTGTTGTGTTTTATGAGTGTGAAAATCGCGGCATGGCCGACGGAGTTCCGGGGGGATTTTATGGTGGAAAGGCTGGCACGCCATAATTATGGCGGTAAGTCCCCACTTTGAGGCGTGACTGAAAAGACTTCACGGCGTTCTCACCTTTCGCATGACGCAGGTTCTCACCGAACATCAGTTCGGAAAGTTCCTGCACTGGATTCGTGCGGGAGTAACGCCCGGGTGTCACCACTATGCGAACCGCCCGGAGGATATGGTGGAGCATACAGTAGAGGTGTGCCCCGCTTGGGCAGAGCACCGCCGTGTCCTCGTGGGGGAGAATGTCGGCAACGATCTCTCGTGCTACAGGTACGCCTTGGTACAGGTCATGGTCTGGAGCAAGGAGGAGTGGCAGGCGGTCGCCTCCTTCTGTAAAGCAGTAATGTTAGCAAAGGAGAGCCGCCGGGATTCTGATCCCGATTTTCGGTCACCGTGGGCACGGGTTTGCGGACGGTGAGCAATGGGTAGCTCGCCATCCGACCGTCCAGTAACCGTCCGGACCGATTCCAACGCGTCGACGGCGCGTACTGTTCCACGCGCGCCTCAAGAAGACGGCAGCAAACCACAGGGGCCTAGCAGGGTCGAAGCCTGCTAGGGCCAAGGGTCTGCTTCTGAAAGGAAGACTCGGCCCTGGTATGAAAGGCAACGAAGGAACAGAAGTGGGTTTTTAACGAGGGCGAGGAATGTCATCGGATGATTTTCAAACCGAAAAAAAAGGCTCAGAGAGTGTGTTGAAGATTGAACCAATTAACCCAATTCCAAGTAAAAGTATAAATAAATCAACAAGTACCCGAATACAACAAAGTGTTGAACCAATCGCGGAATTGCCGAAAAGCAGTTGTATTTCAAAGCCAACAGCAATTTGAACTAAATGATAAACTTGTACAACAAAACAAAGACTCTACAAATCAGACTAACAAGAGAGATAATATCGAAATATATCGCTGTGTTCTTGCTTGTGTTTACGGATAAAACTTCTGCTGTGAAATTTATACTAATATTATAAAGAGATAAAGTTTGTTTTTTTGTTTTATGTTTTTTTAGGATTCCGTATCTCAAAAGGAAAAAACGGAACCCTTATAGGATCAATTTGTTGTCCATCTGTCTGTCTGTCTATCAAGACCCTTTATCTCGGGAACGCGTGGAGGTGTCGAATTGAAATTAAAACCATATACTAAGGTTTGCAGAAAAAAATCCAACTTTTTAGTTAACGAAAAAAAGAGATACGACCGTTTATGTCGCAAAAATCGTACATTACATAGGGTATTTCCCGTTGACCTAGAATCCTGATATTTGGCATGAAGCAAGATCTCATAGCACAAGTATAGGAAAAATCTAAAAACTGTAAATTTGTAGTTACATCACAAAAAAAAACGTTTTTTGCGATTCGAAAAAAATCTTCGTAATTCGATTCGGGAATTGAACTGTTTTCAAAGGTAAGTTTGTACGGAACCCTCAGTGTGTGAATCCAACTCGCACTTGCCCAGTATTTTTTATTATTTTGAGGTAATATCTGAAAGTACTGGCCCAATTGCTAAAATTTTTTCACCGATATAAAGCTGCTTTATTCCTTAATGACATATGGTATATTTTATGTACGCGGACGTAGCTGCGGGCAATAGCTAGTGATTAATATTAATGAAACATCCACTGAACAGTTAACAAAATTTATTTTTTGTAACCGGCTTAAAAAATAAGAGGAAACTATCAATTCGAGAGAAAGTTTTTTATTTTATTTTAATCAGATTTCGATGATTATTTCTTTGTTTGGAAGTGAATTTTGACATATTTGTTTTTTTAATTTGCTGAAGATCTGATGAAATAAATGTGTAGAAGTGAAAATTCTGTACATTGAAAATATCAAAAAAAAATGGCAAGGGGTGTTACTAGACCGACACCGAACCCAAAAAGCTGATCAAAAAATTTTTTGTCTTTCTGTCTGTCTGTTTGTTCAGGCATCACGCAAAAACTACCGGTACGATTACGATGAAACTTGGTATAATTATTCTTTAATATTCTGGGCACCAAACTGGGTACTTTTTATTCCGCAAATAATAAGTTTGTCGTAGGTTACATCACCCGCAGTGGAGTTCACTAAGGGGCGCTGCACACGGCTAAGATACTATAATATTTTATCTTAAGATACAATATCGCTCGCCATACAATTCAATGGACTATCACACACGACGAAGATAATTAATAATATTTCATATTTTCGTATCTCAAAAAACCTAATAAAACCATTTTCAACTTCTACGCGGACGAAGTCGCGGGCAAAAGCTAGTCTATAATATTTATGTATTTATAAATATATAAGTATGTTTATCAGTTGTCTAGTATTCATTCATACCACAAGTTCTGTTTAGTTTGGGACTAGATGGCGTTGTGTGAAAGTTGTGGAATATTATTTCCTTATTTCTTTCATTTATTGTAACAGTATGATTTCTGGCTCAATAACCCCTAATAAATTAAATTCTAAAATAACAATTTTCGCAAAGTTAACCAATTAAAGACAGAACAAAACATCAGTTTGGCACTGAAAATTATTTCGCGCTATGAATTGAATAACCAAAATAATTAAATTCAACAATGAATAGATTGTTTATTTAATTAGGTTTTAGATTTAGCGTCTGCACGGGATTCCGCAAATGTTAACTGTGTTGTGAAAATCAAAATCTGAAAGAGTATTTTACTACATTTTCAGGCTAAAAAAAATGGGTCACTAAATTTTCACCAAAACTCCATTGACAAATTTTTAGTTAGTTTAATTTCGTATACTATTTATTTCACAAACGATTCGTTCTGCTAATGTTTTGGATAATATTTAATAATTCATACATTTTTCATTTAATATTTTGTTTCTTTTGGAAAACGTAAGTTATATTATTAATATCATTCTATAATAAATTTTCTAAACGATCATGACGGTATTGATTTTGCGTAATTTTATTATGTTGCCTCCTTAAACTTATTGCACTGACATACTAAGTAGATGTGAATCATTCTGTTATCAACGAGTACAGTATTTTATTTACTAAATATGCTCTCCTGGGTGGATTTCTGGGTGGAAAGAAGATTTTTACCTCCCCTATGTTGCCCAAGGTTAATTTGCCGACATGCAGCAGGCATGTAGTATGCAAGCAGGCATGCAGTATCCAAGCATTCATGCAGCATGGAAGCAGGCATGCAACATGCAGCAGGCATGCAACATGCAGCATGGAAGCAGGCATGCAACATTTAGCAGGCATGCAACATGCAGCAGACATGCAACATGCAGCAGGTATGCAACATGCAGCAGACATGCAACATGCAGCAGGTATGCAGCATGCAAGCAGGCATGCAACATGCAGCAGGTATACAGCATGCAAGCAGGCATGCAGCAAGCAGGCATGCAGTATGCAAGCAGGCATGCAACATGGAGCAGGTATGCAAAATGCAAGCTGGCATGCATCATGCAACAAGCATTATTTCTGTCACGGCTCCGGCGCTGCGGGATTTGGGCGGTCCCACGCGAGCTTATCGTCGCAGATGGTTTGAACGCCCGGCTGGCTTTTAAGAAACTAATATACATAATATTTTTTAAGGACATCAAATCTAAGACACCGTTTGAAGTTTCACAATTTTCAAGCCGAAATAAGTTTCTGTAAGCGTAACTCACACAATTTCAATTATTTTAAATATTATTTTATGTAAAACCATGGAATTATGAAGCTATTTTCATTTTATCACAAGGTATACAATTTTTAATCAACCAATTTAAATTTAAATCTTTTAAACAAAGCAAAATAACCGATATAAACAATAGATAGCTTTTCTTCTAGACTTCGTTTTAAAAATCACGTAATAAGGTCTTTTACTCTAGTGTTGCGACTTTTCAAATTCACTTGTAAACTAAAAAGCATTAAAAATCGAACAATCGAACTTAGTAATAATGAGCCGTTTTAGTATCTTAAATCATTTAATTTTTAGCTGATATCCAACTATAAACGAAAACGCATAATAAATACCTATTAAACATATGTAATTTATTGTTATTTGATTGTAGTTAAAGTCACTCTTGTGGCCTCTGTTCAAATTACTAAACTCAAGATGAATAATTTACAAAGTCGGTTAGATTAGGATGGAACTGAAAATCCCGAAAAAATATCTCTTATAAAATTCTGACCGTTGCATACGTTGCTATATCCTAATATTTACTATTAAAATCTCAGATATACCAATAACGGGCTATTATGGTAACATATAGATCTTTAAAACTGTAATCGATTAGTATAATAGCATAATCAGCCTTTTAATGTTCCCACTGCTGGGACTCAGGCCTCCTCTCTAGGAGAGGGAATGGGCCGTAATCCACCACGCGGGCCCAGTGCGGGTTGGTGAATGTCACATGTCTTCGAATTTTTGGTTCTAGAACATGCCGGTTTCCTCACGATGTTTTCCTTCACCGTTTTGAGAGCAGTGGTGATGAAATAAATTACACAAAGTAATGCGCCTGGCTGGGTTTGAACCCGCGACCTACAACTCGTAAGTCGGAGCCGTTACCACTCGGCCACCACTACTCTCTAATCGATTAGTAAATACAAAGAATTCATTTCTTTGTATTTACTAATCTATTACAGTTCTACATCAATATCTCTTAAGAATGGGAAATTTTAGTATCCATTTCTTTGACCCTATCTGTTTTCTTCAATCTGTCAGAACTGTCAAACGGTACTTCATAGATTTGACATGCTTATGTATACTAAAGCAACTTCAACTTCAACTCGCCATTAATGACGAGGTTGCGGGTTCGAAACCGGACCAATTATTTACTTTTCTAAGATAAATCTAGGACATTACCTACTGACACCCCGTGCCTCGAAAAGCAAGAAAAGCCATTGATCCTAGTTACCATTCATAGATCCTTGACAGCCGTTAGAAGTAGTCAGACGTACATAACCAAAAAAAATATTCTTTCTTTCATTTCATATTCTTTATGACATCTACGCTTTGGAATGTGCAGTTAGCATAATTTGGCTGACTAACTTCTTCACAATTCAGGGAGTCTAGGGTTTCTACGTGGTTTATTTAAAATAAATAATAGGTACCTATATCATTTTATAATGAAGTGGGCTGTTTTATTACACCTTACCTACAAAAAGCTCAGCATCTCCAGTAGAGCTCACCAGTATCCAGTTCAGCCTTAGGAAAATCCTGAGGGAAACCAAATTGTGTCCCGCAACGTTCGTGGTGCACAGTAGAACGTTACCATTACTCTTGTTCTCTCCAGGGTCACTTTACGGATGACTCCACTGTGCATAGTGTGCTCAGCAAAAAGTCCTGTCTACGTTTAGCCTCTCACTTGCCCTGGGGCTGACATATGAGAGTCATGAGCGCTACATAAATCGAAATCAGATAACGTTTTTTGAAAAAGATTTTCCTTGTAATGTGTCAAAGTACAATAACATATCCAATAAACACTCATCTTCATCATCATCTTCCTGCCCTTGTCCTGTGTTATTTGGGGTCGGCGCAACATGTTTTTTTCTTCCACTCTGCCCTGTTACTCGTCATGCTATCACTAACTTCCTTTTCTTTCATATCACTTTTCACACAATCCATCTATCTTTTCTTTGGTCTCCCTCTCCCTCTCCATCCATGCACATGTAAACTCATAACTCTTTTAGTAACATGCGTTTCATCCCTCTTCCATCCAATAAACACTACATTCCTTATAAATTTAGTTTCTCCATTTTGTCGGTTCACCGGGCTGCCCAAGTGCCCACGCCTCGTTTTTCGATTGACGATCTTCGCTCTAGCGGGTAGGTTATGACCAAGGCGCAAAAATAATTACAAATATCACCATTCACCCTTTAAGTATTGGCGAACTAGCACCCACAGACGATTGGCCATTTTGGTTTTTAGCTCTTATGTAATAGTGGTCGAATTCGATTTACTGCAGGCAGACAAATAAATATTTTGGATCCCAAATTATTGAGAAAAAATGAGTATAAACACGTGTGGCCTTTTAAGACACGAATTGCTTCTTGGCTCTGACCCAAGTATTGAAGCGCAACTTTGAAGCAGCCTTTGTCCGGCGATGGACTTTCACAGACCAAATTAATTCTTTAAGAATAAATGCTAAAAATAACTATGTGTGTTTGTTCTGTTGGTCTATGTGGAAGTAAAACCTAGCTCAGTATACACACTAAAGTAGGCGTCAAATAACTTTCCCATAAAATACATTGACCTTACTGCAATATTTTTTTTAATTATGTATAGGCTGCGTTTGACCTCTATCTCACCTGATTGTAAGCGATGATGTGGCCAACGATAGAGCACTCTTGCCTAGAAGTATCTCTTCGAAGATACCCCGAATACTAAATTTTTAATTATTTTTCATTACTAAAAAATATTAAAGACCATTATAGATGTCAAAAAGAACAAGATTTTTCAGTTCCGATGTCGACTATTCTGCCAATGTCCAAGTAAATCGATTTTGCAGTTATTTTTATGAACGTAGGTGGGTCAACGATGACGAGAATGGATAAAGTGAGGAATGAATATATTAAGGGAAGTTTGAAAGTGGCGCCAGAGACTGAAAAGTTGAAAGGGAATCGTTTGTCTTGGTATGGCCATGTGAAGAGGAGGGATGAAATGAAACGCATGTTACTTAAAGAGTTATGAGTTTACATGTGGATGGATGGAGAGGGAGAGGGAGACCAAAGAAAAGATGGATGGATTGTGTGAAGAGTGATATGAAAGAAAAGGAAGTTAGTGATATCATGACGAGTGACAGGGCCGAATGGAAGAGTGTTGCGCCGAGCCCAAATAACACGGGACAAGAGCAGGATGATGATGATGATGATGATGATGAGGTGGACCAACGATGACCGTTTTGTCAAATGTATCTAGCGTCTACCAGAGCAACAGGACAATGTGAGGCATCCCAATTTTAAATTGACTTACACGCCTTGGTCGCCAGCCAACTCACAAACTTGGGTCATACAAAACTATTTAGGGCTTTAGACAATAAACAACGTTCTGTTCTCCATTGAGTTACCAATGATTGACGGCCTGAATTACGGTCTAGTAGCTTAGTGAAAACACCAGCCTTCGTAATATGTGTTGAATGTTAGGGTTTATTTGATCACGTAGTCGTACGAGTATATCAACCCGAGCTTGTTTACCGCGTTAATCCAACCCAACAAATTTATTACGACCCCCGTATGCCGCCCATACTGTCGTGACCATTTAAGTTTACACAAACGTCTTAACTTATTTTTCCTTAGGTATATACTATTGGGGGTGTGAAGTACAATCATAAATCCACGAAGCTTACGAAGTTCTTCAATCAAGACCTCACAGTCACAAAAAAAGTAACTTTTGCAAAAAAATTAATTGACTAAATATTTTTTAGTATACTTACTAAAAAATCATGGCTTATTTTTATTTTCTTTTTTTTTGCTGGTTTGACTTCATGACTTTTGGCTAATCTGAACGTTTTGTTGCTAATAATATAAATCTTGGTCAAGTAACATAATATGCTTTGATTTATGTATTGTATTAATATACTTAGGAAATACATTTCCGCATTAGATACCAAACATAAAAATAACTGTGCTTAGAATATAGTGGTTATAATGACACTTATGACATCGTAGTGCATTATGATTTTAGCAATATCGCCAGAAAAAAAGCATGGCAATAGGACTTTTCAAGTGTCATCCAGCCTAATGACGTACAAAAAAAAAACACGACATTATGACATGACATCTTGTCGTTCCTTCAAAAATGCGTTCATAGATTTTTATTAAAATTCATAAGGAGGCTATGGTATTAGTGACATAATGTACGTAACATCACCAATTATAAAAAGGAACATCTTTAATACGAGGATTCTATTAATAGTAATGTTTAAGACAAAATTGTTTTGCAATGTAATCGCTAAGACGCTAAAAAAATATGGCAGCAAAATTTTGTTTGAGAGTCTGCCATCACTCTTTATATGAAACTAAAATAAAAGTCTTGTCGGAAAATCACTTCCAAAACTGTGACAAGTGATCACAATCGTATTTGTCGAGTTACTAAAATAATACGAATACATTATTTGTAATAACAGTAGGTCGCTAACAAAATAAACTCAAACCCATCGAAGTTTCCTATTAGTAAAAATATCGGAAAACTGTATGATTACATTTTGTGACCAAATTAAAGTAATCATATAGTTTTCGATATTTTCGACGATAGATTTGAGTTTACTTTGTTAGCGAGCTAATTATATTACAAATAATGAAAATCTATTGTAATTTTTCAAACCAAAATAGAACACAAATGCCAACCAAAATAGATATACAAAGCCAAACACGTCCAGAGCTTTCAATAACATATGTTTATGACACGTTTAACACACAAATGCCACTTCTCTCAATGTAAGTAAGTTAGTCTATAACGTCGGGGTCAGGCTATCTCCCAGCCGGGCTTAGTGTTATTAGGTTTTTCATTAAGAACTCGTCTATAGCAGCTCTGTTTGTACCCGTTTGATGACAACAAATTTGTCCCCTTCTCCTTATTACATAAGACAGGTATGTGAGTATTGTATGTGTAATTTACAGTTAGAGGTATTCCTGTCCATCCATTTGGAAAAAAGCGTTCAGTTAATGGTGTGGGTTGGCCTACTCATAAATCGGAACTACTATAATGACCTTAGTCTATTAAAACAACGGCATCTCCAGAGATAATCTGTTTACATTGAACCACATTCATTAGCCAATCTGGGACCAAAACAACGAAAAAAGTGCGTAAAATCAAAGCGAAAAAATTTAAGACATATATCAGGGCTAATAATACTCCACTTTGTAATATAAACAACATTTTGTATTGGCATCCAACATACAAATTATCTTGGCAATAGTTTCCGAACTATTTACCTCACGTCAAAAGTGTAAAAGCTATCGATATTTTACAAAATGGTTTCTAGATAATGTGACAGGTAATACTGGTGGCTGGAAATGGAACGAAACTGAAACTGCATTAGTTCATACAACGCAATATGGAAGGCCCATAAACGTTTAGTGGCGGTCGCCACAATCTGTTGTTTATTACGATAAACACTGCATGAAGATATGACTTGGCAGTTGAATAATAGCAATATAATCGTTTACGGACCGTACTATATTGTACACACATCGTGCCTAACGTTTCCCCAACAATATGTGGGTCTAGTTTTCTGTCTAACCGGAGGCAATTCTTCCATTTCACATTGAGTGACCTTCCTAATCCCCATAACTTCGTTACTGAGGAACAAGATACCCTTTCCTAATGCAAGTTGATAAACTTTCTAGCTTCTGAAGAACCACCCCCACAGTTATGTAGAATTGTTGAAAATAGTTTAAGTCAGCAAGAACACTTTGTACCTACACGTACACTAAGTTTACACCTTATTGTTCAACAGCCAATGACAAACTGACAAGATAACATTGCTGTATTAGTTGACGGCTCAGTGTCCATGTAAGAAAAGCAAGCTCTATCGTCGACCACATTATCGTTTACCGTAGGTGTGTCGGCTATAAATAAGTTACACACCTTATATTCACATACATGAATATATATATATATATATATAAATAACTTGTACATAATATCTATATTATGTCCGAGTATATTCCGACATTCTATGCCCGATCCATAGAATGTCGGAATCTTATAACTTGAATTTCATTGACATTGATATATTTACATGTTCTAAATTTAAGTTTAAAACAAATATAAAAAAATTCTTAATTGCAATTGAGTCATTGATATTATAGGTATATATTTATTCTTTTTGATTTCAGTTATTTATATGAAAATGTTCCACCAAGTATTTTTTTTTTGTATTGAGAAAGCATTGTAGTGTTTAATATATATTGTACAATAATGTCCATCTAGTGGCAAACAATGTACCTATTACTACTACGTTTAATATGTGGATAATGCAGTTGGCTGCAACATTATCACCTATTTAGTGTTATTTATATGCATGAGCTAATATGTTGCATCTGTTTATTATCCCTCAATAAATAAAATAAAATAAAACTATACCACATAAATACACGCATTAGTTAAAACATAACTACTTTACGCCCGTGCATACACACCCTTATGCTTCCGCACGTTTGTACACACCCTTAGCTATACCTACAGTCCAGCCACTAGCGGAGCCCCGGCGGCGACTCCTGCTTTGCCAAAGTACCTTCGTACGATCAAGTTCGAAGAACCGTGCGGCACACGGTGGGCTGTCGCTGACTCCACCGTGCGCTGTCGAGCTGCACCCTTCGGTCGCCCTCGACAGTCCGCGTCCAACAACGATCGCGTACGCATCGTAGATCAGACTCGCGCAGCACAATGCAAATTATTGTTAAACGTATTAAAATTTATTTATATCTTGTTATTTGTTATACAAATAAATAAACATTTATTATATCGTTAGTGCGTAGTGTTTTAATCCAAGTAGAACCTAATTTAACCTAACACTACAGACACTATAGTGGTGACCCCGACATGATTTGAACACGCAACCGTCTGATTATTGTTAAACTTATTAGAGTTTATTCTTGTTATTTGTTTTATAAATAAATATTATATATTTATATCGTTAATTCGTAGTGTTTTAATCCAAATAGAATCTAAGGTCCTTACACTAAAGACACTATACAGTTGATAAAGCGACATTTATCGCGCTACATAAGAACTACAAGAAAATACGAAATCCTGCATCGTGCAATTAAAGTTCTCCGCGCGATTTGAGCAAATACGACAGCCCGAAATCATTTATCGGGCAGTTTCCTGTCAGACATAATGCCCGTCTGGTGAGAGGATCCTCACAAAAAAGTGACGCTAAATTGCACGTTCCAAGGCGTAGATCTCTATGGAGAAAACGTGCAAGATACTCCATGGACACTCTTTTAAATCATATTATGAGTTACATAAGAAATTTAATTAAGCCACTGGCAGTTAAGAGATGACCAGTCTCAACTGGCGACGCCCGTTCACGAGCATGACGCGTGCATCAGCCCCACTCAGCTCAACCATTATGAAGAGAACTAAATGACCCAATAACACGCGCCACCATCAGCAAGACATTTGAGTGAGCATGCCAAACTCTCAACTGCCATGCTCGTAATATCAAATACAAAGACTGAGCTCCAGTCTTTGTAATTGCTTACACACTTGATATTTCTCATAAATGTTACATTAAGCTGTACCTTCATTAATCTCTTTCTTATAACTTCACTGGTTAGTACCTAAATGATTTCGGAAAAAATGTCGCGAGTACAACTCTACTTCAATAAATCACAGTCGATTAGATTCAAATAAATCATGGATTGGCAGCACATTAGATACTATCGCATCGTAAGCGATAATCACATGAGCTGAACGATTTACAAACTTAATTTGATCTATAATTTTTTTAGGGATCCGTACCTCAAAAGGAAAAAACGGAACCCATATAGCATCAATTTGTTGTCCGTCAGTCAGTTAAGGCCGTTTCTCGGAAGCGTGAAGGTATCGAGTTGAAATTAAAACCATATACAGGTCTGTAGCCTCTTGAAGCTGTGAAAAAATCAGACTTCTGAGTTAACGAAAAAAAGGTACGGCCATTTATGTCGTAAAAAACGTATATTTCAACTCTCAAGGGAATGAAAATTCATAGGGACTTACTTCCCGTTGACCTAGAATCCTGTAATTTGGCATGAAGTAAGGACTCTTAACACAAGTAAGAAAAAATCTGAAAACTGTATATTTGTAATTACGTCACAAAAAAAAAACTTTTTTTGCGAATTGGAAAAATCTTCGTAACTCAATTCGGGACAAATCCCGAATTCTTACTTATCAAAACAGTTCAATAACTGTTTTCATAAGTAAGTTTGTACGGAACCCTCAGTGTGCGAGTCCAATTATCACTTCTTCGGTTTTTTACTTTTACAGCCATTGTTATTTACTGTATCTTGATTTTGTAAATAGACAGAATAGAATATAAAAGATTTTATCCTGGACAGTCTCAAAAATCAAAGTAAAAGAGAACAAAAAGTACAGAATGTGCCGAGCGTGCCCGTAGCGAAAGGGTTACATTTACTAAAACTACTTGGACTTAATATTTTATTTGATTGAAATAAGTTACCTACTTGATACTAATTATATTAAAATACGTAATCCAGCATAACATCTGTATTCGCTACAATGACTAATGTACCTACATACATTAGGGCATCTAGGCGTATCACTTAGCTATAGCGTATCTAGGCTCGAAGTGTAGGCTCCTGGGATTTGGTGCGTATGATGTGAAACTCCTGACATAATAATCTGAGGGCACAGTAGTGCTCCCGCCAAGACGAGCCAAGCGAAGCGCAAGGGCACTACTTACCTTTTCTCGAAGTGTTTCGTCGTTTTTTTTTTAACCATCATAGAGTTGGTTTCCGATGTACCAGATAGTTCATATTCTCAGAATATGATGTCAATAATAGACTAATTAAACATATAAATTCTCCATTGAATAGCTCTAATACTTTAGATTTTATTGATATCCAAAATACACCGATTTCGTCACTGACACACTGACACACAGATGATCATCAAAATGTTTGGCTGCTTCCTGAAGTGCTAGAAAGCTGAAATTTGGTATGTTATCTAAGTTTATTATACAAAAAAACACTACCGTGCTCCCAGATAAACTTATAACTTTCGCCCCATCCCCTAAAATTGGGGGGCGGGGGGGGGGGGGGGTGAAAGTTTGAATGAGCCTTTCACCAATTTTATGAATTAGGACATGAAAGTTTACACGGGACTGTAGACACTTACAAAAAGAACTGAAATCCCACCAAAACACATTTCATGTAAAATGTTGCCAAGACGACCACATAAGGTTTGCCCTGTGAAAAAGATATCAGATCTCATGTAGAGCCAAGCTTCTGAATCTACACGGCCTAACTCTACCGACCCAAACTTCACAAATTCTACATATTAGTAAAAATGTGTGGCTTCGCCGTTTCGCTACCGTCGTGGAGGTGATGCGAATATTTAGTTTTTCAAGTAAGTAAGCTCCCTGCACCGGATTCGTGCGGAAGCGACTCGGGTGTCACCACTGTGTGGACCACCCGGAGGACACGGTGGAGCACATGGTAGAAGTGTGCCCCGCTTGGGCAGAGCACCGCCGTGTCCTAGTGGGGGCGATCGGCGGCAGCGATCTTTCGCACTGGGCCTTGGTACAAGCCATGTTCCAAAGTGAGGAGGAGTGGCAGGCGGTCGCCTCCTTCTCAGTAATGCTAGAAAAGGAGGAAACCGCACGCGTGAGGCAACGGTCCTCACGCCCCAGCCGCCGCCGGTATTACATTTACTCAATGACACATATTAAAATAGTTGTTCATGTATATTAATTAGATAGTTTAAGTTTTAATAAGAATAATTATGTATCTATCAATATGTCTGTTAGTCTGTCTGTCTCCTGTCCGCGGTAAACTCAAAAATTACTGAATGGATTTTCATGCAATTTTCACCAATATAAAGAGTGTTTCATTAGTACCTAAGGTTTGCATTATAATACATGCATATTATCATAGTAGAGGAAAGCCGAGAAATTCAAAGATTTGTAACACTCGTGCGAAACTGAAGCCAATCGCCAGTTTAATTGTAAATTAATTATTACAAGATAGAGTACATAAAGTAATTTTTGGTGTTAGTTAACTCAAGCTAGTAATAGTAGTTCTGAAAATGATAGCGACTAGGTTGGACTGTCCTTATGTGTGGCACCGCTGTGACAGACAAGTTACATACAGTGTCGCATAAAAGAGACTTAAATAATGAGATAAATTAAAATGTTTTGAATTTTTGGTGTGATTATTATTATTATTATTGGATTATAGGATTTTAGTTTAATGAAATTTCATTTATTGTTTTTTTTATTTATTGGATTTTTATTGTATTTTTGGAATTATTATTTATTGATTTTAAGCTAATATTTTATATGGTTGATCTCAAATATGGGTTTTACCTGAAATAAATATTTATTTTTTATAGAGTTACAATTTCCTGCAAATTCATTTAAAAATTAATATGCCTTGTGATGCCTACTTGATGAAGACACTCATAAGTAAAATGACATCATATTATGAACGAAATCTCGAAATGTTTTGGACTTTCAAAGGAAGTGATAATTATAGAACACGATGGAACTTCCACTCGATACGATGGAATTTCGTCTATTGATCAAATTCCGGATCAAATCGAATGCGATATTACCACTAAGTTGTAGGTACTTTACTTAAGTATCTAATTATCGACTTAGGTTTAATTCAATAAACGATATGATATATTTAAATATTCTTTACAAATTTTAGAGCCTATATTAAAGGAATATCTGATAATAAACCATAATTCATTAAAATAGAATTAGGCAATTGCGAGTCGGACTCGCGCACAGAGGGTTCCGTACAAACTTATCTATGAAAACCGTTCAATTCCCCTGAAAGTGTCGTTTTTGCGACGTAAACAGCCGTATCTTTTTTTTTGTCAACTTAGACGTTTGATTTTTCCACAGCTTCAAGAGAACACAGACTTGAGTATACGGTTTTAATTTCAACTCGATACCTCAAAGAAACAATACCGAGAAACACCGAGTTCCGAAATTAAAGTTATTTTGATTCTTTTGGTGTTTTCTTTAGTTATAGCCCACATTATCATGTTATCGTGTCACAAAAAAAATGCAACTACACTTACTTATTGGTGGCCGCCATTTTGTAATAGGTTTTTTTTTTAATCTTACAACTTATGCCAGCTACCTCGGTCAACAAAGGATACCTACCTATTTTCGTAAAAGTAAATCCAACCGTTAAGCTATATGGCATGATAAAGAAATACACATTCTAAAAGAATACCCATATCTTCTCAAAAAACATTACCCTCCTTTTGGGGGAGTCGGGTAAAATCAGACATTATTTAATTACTTACCAAGCGTTCGTAAATGTTGTGCCAGATAAATCTTTGACGATAATTATTTTTTACCAACCCGCACTAGGCCCGCGTGGTGGATTACAGCCCATTCCGTCTTCTAGAGAGGAGGCCTGAGTCCCAACAGTGGGAACATTATAAGGCCGATACCTTATAATGTTCCCAGCCAGAACGCGATCGAACATCAAAAATAATATAATAATTATTTTTGATGTTCGATCGCGTTCTGGGATTACTTTAGAGGTAACCTTTTGTACCCAAGGTTACTTGTAAAGTTTTGTACCAACTTTACAAGTAACCTTGGGTACAAAAGGTATCTACTATAAATTATCAACTAAGGTACTTAATGAAACCAAAACGTAGAACAGGTAGCCTGTCATTACAAGTTTATCGAAGTCGTGTATTATTATCGATAACAATAGGAGCTCTACAAATAACAACTGCGAAAGGACAATGTCGTACTTTAAGACTCTTGTACTATTTGCTACACTATAGGGGAACCTCTCAACAAAAACGCTTTTTCGTCTCTCTAAGACCGACATCTTATTGGAACCCCAACATATTTATTGCGCTGCTCACATAAAAACACATTTCTTTACAATTTCGCCACGTTCGTTCGAGAATAACTAATCAAATTATCGGCAATGTAACGTGAATGGTAATGAGGTAGCTATGTAAAAACGTTCGTACAAAATAATGTCAAATAAATTAAAGACAATACCTCGTTTAATTGAAATCTCAATATACCTACTAACAGAAAGTCTTCATAAAACATTCATTAATCAGGATTAAGGAAGTGGAACTCTCAAAATGTTATATAAATATATTACATCAATAACGGCACTTTATATAAAAATTCCATTTATCGAAATACCCTCCGTATTGAAGTGCAAATTATCAGATACTGTTAATAAAAATTCCTTCGATCTCCCATCATTTTAGTAAGTAGGTAGGTACCTATGCTGCGGACTGGCTTTGGTAATATTTTAATGGCTGAACTGAATTCTTCAATGGAGCACGTTCCTATAATGCTCGAAAGGCCCTTGAGAATTTATTATTTGTGTTGTACGGTCATCATTGGAAAGCGATTAGGTATAACTGTACGGCATGACTTTGGCTTTACGTAGGTAATATAGCACTAGCTGCCGCCAGCCGAAAGTTAGCCGATGTCGAAAGTCGGAAATCATCCAACGAACATAATCCCGACACAGAAAGTATCTTATATTCCAATCCAGAACATGATCTGTCCTTCTCAAGCTTTAAGGTCAGCCATACACTCTAGGGTAAATCTGACAGGCTTGCCTTTACACTTATACCTGTCAGGTAAGCTTGTGTGGAAACCTGCACAGTTGTGCAACATACACGTTCCGGGTTACTTGTAAAACTCAACTGTACAGGCAAACGTGTCAGGTACACCCTAACGTGTATGGCCACCTTTATATTAATCCGTAACTTCAGAACTGTAACAAAATTCAATCCCAGAAAAAAAAACTGCAATGATAGGTAATAATTGATATTATTCTAAGTCAAAAAAAAATACTCATTTATTTTTATAAATGAGTAGAATAAGTTTAATAAGTATGACAAATCGTAAGCACTAAAGTAACTTAATAGGCTTTATCTGCTGTATAAAATTGTCATTGAAGTACGTAGTACGTAACATTTTTTTTTAACTAACTTGACATCTACACTGTGATCAAATTACGTAGGTACTGTGATATCGAAAAGAGATCGCATGAGTTAGGTTAACGAACTGGCATGTAAAATATTCTTCTAAGTATTTTGTTGTTCTAGAATAGGTTTGAAAATTGAGTAGAACAAAGAAATGTCTAGTTTTTTCAGTTCAGACATAACCATTGTAGCGCGATGTACTAATATTGAATCTTGAAGAAAGGAAGATATAAAAAGTTTTTTATAATATATTTCAAGAATTTCATTGAAGCACAATCCCGTACCTCGAGATAAACCGTCGCAGAATGCGACAGTACATAGTAGGTATCCAAACTGAGGAAATATAAATCAAATGTACAGGCTGCTGTAACACAAAATCTAGTAGAACAAGAAATCATCAAATAAAAAGTAAGTCGATTTAATTGTTAGCACCTAAAAGCTATTAATTTTTACGGGACGCGCTGACGAAGGGTCTCTTAGGATCAACCCACAAACGGTCACAGAATTGACGGTCACTCACCCCGAAGGCCAGTATTTTCAAAGCTTATTCTAAAACTTTTATTACACCGGAAATTACTAACCTACACAGGATTACACTGCAAAATTCATAAACCAAAAAGCTGTTCAACCTACAGATTAAACATTCTGAAATTCAACATTTCCAAGTAAAAAGGTCAAAATTCTAGGAAGCTAAATATATTCGTCGTTTTTTGGCAAATTTCAATGAATTCATTGGTCAGGTAATATTTTGATGGCAACACGTTAGTAAAGTTTTATTATTTTTTAAAACAGCGTAATAAAAACCTTTTTTTATCTATTTTTGATAGGCTCAGCATTTAGTTAGTAGTCTATTGTAATAAATTCTGTCTAAAAGCGAAAAAGTTCTCCGGTCTGCAGAGTGCAAACGGGTAAAAATTGTCTCACCAACTCGGCCATTGCAGCCATCTGTCAAAGTAACACAAAGCCCACTGAAAGTGTTACTGTTTGCTATGAAGATTAAGCGCCTTTGATCTACCGTTTGAAGTAAAACTATACACAATGAAACTGTAGGTAGAGTAATAAAGCATTCACCGTATTAAGAACTCTCTCATCATCATCTCAGCCGAAACACGTCTACCTGTTGTACACAGGCCTCCCCCAAGTGTCGCCACAATGAACGGTCCTTTCTCGTTTCCATCGGATTCCTGCGACCCGTACGATATATTTATATCTCTTTAGAACACCTACCTTGGAATTCGCTTTATTATCAGGTAGAAGGTATCTTCCTAAAATTATTCACACGTGTCTACTCAACATTTGCACTTAGGCCCAAGCCTCACTTGAACGCCATGACGAGATTGCCAGTTCGTGCAGACCTCACCTGGCCACTGTCGGTCACGCAGTCAATCATTCATTTTTTTTGACGTCATGACCTGACTACGCCGCCATGGCGTCGAGGCAGCCAATGGTATAAAGACGAGAGTAAATCAATTGCGAGTGCTGAGCGTAGCGTCTTGAATTTGACACGTCTTGTATTTGTTGGTAAAATTTTGACACAAAGGTATTTTTTCAAAAGATAAGCTACATATAAGCACAGGGCCAAAGGTCAATAAGGCAAGGTCTATACAGGGTCAAAGCAGCCTCAAACAGATGTCAGCATAGGTGAGGAGACCTGCCAGGGCTGCTAGATTGTTCGAAATTACCTCAGGCCTGGAACGTAAAAGGCAACTGAAGGAACACAGGTGTGTTTTAGTCAGTAAGTCTCGCTCTCCCTTCACTCAGAGCAAAAGTTGCTATTTAATGATTTCCCTTTTGATTGAAAAATGGGGGTTATGTTTTGAGCCAGTATTTAAGGCAGTAAACCCATGTTAATTATTTAATGATATTCAGTAACACCGGAAAGTTTCTGTATTTTCATACAGCCGAGGTAGTATTACCGATCCTTAACCCAAGTGGAAACGATACGATATATCCGTCTGAGCTACAAATAAGTAAGTCAATCAATAGCATCATTTTAAATTCATCAGACGGAGCTAGAATCGATCGGGACCTATTTTGTTTTTAAAACCCTCTTCATACGTACCTAAAGGGTACATTATATGTAGTACTTTGTAGTACGTACATTTTATCTACCTACCTAGCCTTTTCCTAAGTATGTTGAGTTCAACTTTCAGTGCAACCAATACGGTTTTTTTTTTTAAGGGGGCAATCATCCGATGACTTCTACCGCTATAGGACGGAGCGGGACATATCAGACTTTAACTGACGTCGACGATTCGGGCTCGGGTAAGACGATTACCGGACGGCCGGACGGCGAGCTACCTATTGGTCGTCGTCCGCAAACCCACGCCTACGATGACTGGAAATCGTGGGTTGGAGTCAGAGTCTGTTTTGCAGACCGAGCAGAGGAGTCTGAGTCGGAGACTGTTCTGTTTGTTTGTCTGTTGCTCAGTCATGCAGCTGAATACTAGAATTTTGCATGGAGCGAATGCCTATTTTACCTTCACAACACAGTAACTGCGAAAAACAATTTAGCGTAATGTGGCATACAGCCTCATTTGTTGCTGGGTTGGTGAGGAATAAAACCACTGGTTGACTTCTTTCTTCTATATTTGGAGTGTTCTCTTCAAGATGGCTTGCCGCTGACTGGTGTCGGTCGGCCAAAATGTTCCTACTTTTATACAATTTTTTATAACTCTTCTTGAGTATCTAACCAATCACAAATAATCACATTTAAAGCGTTAGCCAATCAGAGCGAGGCAAGAAATTGTGCAATTTTCCTAAGTATCTCGAAACTTTACCGTAACGAGAACCGCGCGACAATATTTATCGATTTGCGCTAAATAAACTTAAACAAACTATGTTTTTAAGGTTTCTACGTACTAACTATTTAACAAGAATATAAAATAAAATAAAACATAACACAAATCTTACACTAACTTTACCTTATGTACAGAGTAAGTTCACTATCTACTCAACTATGAAGGATGTAATTATGGCACTTATTTACTTAAACTATTAATGTTCATAATCACTTTCATATAGTTTTACGGTGTCTATGTACCACTTATGTACAGTTCACTATCACTATATATTTCACTTGTCCCGCACACGTAAACATATTTAGATTTCGCTTGACATTACTGGTTTCAGATTTCCTAGTTTATGAAATATCCGTAACGACTGCCAAAGATCTACAATTGACAGCCGAGGCCATCGGCTTAACGTGCTATCTGAGACACGGAGGAATTTTGATATGTAATGGTGTGTCCAGACGCTCGGGGGCCACGAGCCGCCTGCGAACGGCGCGCGTGAATTACGCGCGCGGCTCGTTTGTACGAAGCCCCTGCGCCGCGCGCGCTTCATAAGAACATGAAATACACGCATTCGCCAGATCTGGACGCACCTTTAGACGCGTGAAGGAACATTACCTGTCAGTGTGTTTATAGGTTAGTAATCGACCTCATTTATATTTTTGTCTATAGTTTTAATACGTAAATATACATGTATCTATTATATAGCATATGTGTGTTAGATAAATGTATATACTTCAGAGGAGTGCGTGGCTAATGTAATAAAACGCCGTACGGGTCCATCTTCAAGGTGAAGCGACGTTTGCTGAGGATGGCCTTTGGATGGGTGGCTATCTTGATGTTTATTTATTAATAGCTGCTGCCAGCGACTTGGTCCACGTTTCATCGAAATCTGTTCATCCGTTCAATCGTGAAGAAGTAACTAACATACACACATACAAATTTTCGCCTTTTTAATATTAGTGTGATAAGTACAAAGTAAGATACATTTAATATACATTAATACATACATTGAATACTAGTAATGATAGGCTTAATTTCAAAAGACAAAAAAAATTAGCTCTCTACAATAATAATCATTACAAAGATTGATTTCACTGTAAGAATAATATAAGAATACTTGCTGATGCCAGCGGCTTCGGCCGTGTGATATTAGAAACTTATTAAATTACCACATGGGAACATACTCCCAGAATGAAAACGAATCTATCTGCTATTCCAGGACTTGGTGTTAGCGTGTACAAAGTTTGATCGAACCCCATTCAACCGTTCAACCGTGATATGAGTAACAAATATAGACTCAGACATTCACAAACTTTCGGTTTTATATTATTAATGATAGTGATAAGTGTGATTACAATTAATTACCTATTATTAGAAATGCTTTTATTAGAGCTGAGCATGTTAAGTACCTGGGTGCAGGGGCGCGACGGCTTTTACAAAACCTCATGGGTGCTCATGCTCATTTGATGACTCGAAAAACTGGCGAAGTGTGAAAAGAGAAATGCACACTGATCGTCATTTTGATAACGGATACCAGCATCAGTAACTGGCATCCGTTGCCCGAATCGTTAATAAATAATAAATAGAGACATCACATACATTGTTCTGGTCCCAAACTAAGGTTTTCTCTTATACTATGGAAACCAGGAACAACGAAGGTACCACAAACACTCAGACCCAACACAAACATCTGTTTCATCAACAAACACTTCGAACCCGCGACCCTTGCGTCTCAACCGGTGCTCTAAACCTTTGCACTAAACGGGTCGTCGAGTAATGAAAAAACGTCTATCCCTAAAAGACCATTACTGATCTGTTTCTTGATGTCTATTCTCAGGGGTGTTGGGCACCTACTGTTTATTTCTACTGGGTGCTCGAGCACCCGAGCACCCACGGAGTCGACGCCCCTCGCTAGGTGTATAGTGTATATACATTGATGGTGGACTGAGATGGGACAAGCCGACAGACACAGTAACCTCCAGAGCGAGGAGACTAATATACATATTTAAATCACTTAGAGACTTTGTCCCTCACGAAAAACTAAAACTCATCTGTCTAGCCCCATGTCAGTCCATTATCCAGTATTGCATACTATAGACTCTTCTTTTAGGTCTGGAAAGAGCACAAAGAGCTATGCTTAAAGTAATGACTAAGAAGCCCTATATGTACTCCATAGAAAAACTATACGCAAAATGCAAAGTGCTAACAGTTTGACAGCTCTTTGTGCACAAGTCCATCACAAGAAGACACCGTAGTGTTCCGCGCCCCGATCCAGGCCGGTGTAGCGGGATGCCTATTTGCCCTCGCATTCCATGTATGGCCTCCTTGGCCAGAAAACCATTTAGTAGTATGAGCATCAAATTATACAACGATATACACAAGAAACTTATCGCAGGACTAAACAGCTACAAACTTAAAATCTGGCTTAAAATAAGGACTGTAAGAAAAACTGAAGAATTACTGACATACATCGCGTAACCTAACATAAACAAATTCACGATACTCCTACCTAGATAGCCAAATATTCACATACTTAAAAATCATCCAAATTCACACACATCTATACACCACGGGTAGTGTGAAAGCGAAGCCCGTAACCCCGGGATGAAGGCAAAGAAGGAACAGGAGTGGATTTTTAGTCAGTAAAAGTCTGACACTATCTCTCGCTCCGCCCAAGAGCGCGATTTGTCATAAGATGATTTTCTCACCAAAAAAAAAAACACATCTATACAAAAAACACCCACACACACGCTCACTCAGCTTTACAAGATACCCACCCAACAATACATGGTCCAACTACGTAATAACTACGTGTACACATGTAGTACCCAGCGACTATATTCACTTGCACCAATATTGTAAATTGTAACCATAGAGCTACTAAACGACTGAACACTGCCACCCAAAACAAAAGCATTCGCTTAGTTTGTAAGACAGTACCAGTACTTATAGCTCATTACATTTACTTGTGTCCAAATAAAAGTCACCTTGTGAACTGTAACCTTGCGACAATAAACATTATTATTACTAGAAATATAGCATTGATTTCTCTCACAGTGATTCTTCGAATTGTATAGTCTTCTGAGAATCATAATCTAATAATTAGAGGGCCTTCAGCCAAGAATTGTATCTATACTTATAATAAATATGTAGAAGTGAAAATTCTGTACATTGAAAATATCAAAAAAATAAATGGCAGGGGTTACTAGACCGACACCGAACCTAAAAATGTGATTAAAAAAAAAATTGTGTGTCTGTCTGTTTGTTCAGGCATCACGCAAAAACTACAGGTTTGATTACGATGAAACTTGGTATAATTATTCTTTAATATCCTGGGCACCACACTGAGTACTTTTTATCCCGGAAAAGTATATACAATACAAAACAAACTTAATTTTGCGATTCGATGCCTAGACCCGATTACTGTACCAACCGCAAATAATAAGTTTGTCGTAGGTTACGTCACCCACAGTGGAGTTCACAAAGGGGCGCTGCACACGGGTAAGATACTATAATATTTTATCTTAAGATACAATATCGCTCGCCATGCAATTTAATGGGCTATCACACACGACGAAGATAATAAATAATATTTCATATTTTCGTATCTCAAAAAACCTAATAAAACCATTTTCGACTTCTACGCGGACGAAGTCGCGGGCAAAAGCTAGTAGTTAATAAACTGTCACTCAGACGATGAATGGGCAAACATTTTAATCATTAAAAAAATGTTATTTCATTTTACGATATCAGAGCTTTTAATTTCTATGTCGTAGGGTGGCAGTAAGGTAGGACAACACCCCTAGCCAAGTTGATAATCTGCAATCGTTAACGCTAGTCAAAAACTAATCAAATGTATGGCTATAACATAATCTTAACGTTAAGTCACGTGGCCAGAACAAACGAATAGAAAATTCGTAGCCAAGTTCACATCGTTTAAAATGATAGAATGAATTATTATCGCTTCTACAATGTTCAACGCTACGTCCTTTGTTATTGTACAACGAGAGGCCGACTCAGGCGCGTCAACATGGCTACCAACTTATCGTTTTCTACAATTGCTGACAGCGAGGCGTTACCGATTGGAGAACGGAATTCGACAAGAAATGATTGTAACTGTACCCCAGTTACAACCACTTCGTGTCGAATTCCGTTCCGGAGGGCAGAGCTGAAGTCGTCGACGACGCGTAGTGTTGCACGCGCACCTCAAAGAGTAGTCAGCCAAATCGTAGGGGCCCACTAGAGCCGATGCCCGCTAGCGCCACGGGGAATTTTTGGAAAGGAAACCCTAATCCTAGAACGCCAAGAGCACCTAAAAAAAATTAACAACCTTTATTTCAGACCAATATAAATCCATATAATAATGTTAGTAAAAACTTAAAACTAACCCCGCCCCCCTAAACTAACTTCTTTTTTGAGGGTTGGAATTAGGCTGATAATTTTTAAAAAAGGAAGTGTCGGACTTTTACGGACTACAACCCTGGTTTCCCTTCAAAACCCAAGTTCCTTCGGTTGCCCTTCTGAGACTGTTTAAAACAATCCCACAACCCTAGACCAACAGATAACCTAGACCTTACCCAGTTTGCAGCAGCAAATGCATACATTTTAATAATGTTGCTGTAAGTATTTCAAAATATGCTTCTTATTATCTTCCTACCCTTGTCCCAAATATAACTTGGGGTCGGCGCAACACCAAAAAAAAAACATAATTAAAAAGTGTAATTCTGTACCTACATTGTTATTTTTCTTCCATATATAGATGTCAAAATTAAGAAAAATGAACGTTGTCCCCCACAGGAATGACTGAATCGTGGGTGCATCAACTAACATGTAAAGTCACATACACAAGACATCCAGAGCCGGTACATCTAACTATAAACCATACAAATATTTAACATCCATTTGGGAATCAGAAACCAAAAACCCGCAACTCGCTGCACAGCAGTCAAGCACTCAACCAGAGCTCCACCCGTACCACACACAAACGAAAAGATTGAAACTCAAATAACAGACTCAAATGTCTGTTCGCCACGTTAAAAAGAGCAATTGAAACCAAAACTAGAGACAGCCAAGATATATTTCGGAGAACCGTCAGCAAAAACAGTAAGAACAAAAGAAATAAAAGTAAGTATGAAATAATAACAATTATTAAATTAGTTGGTAAAATATTATGTGCAGGCTCGTGAAAAAAGTCCATTTGCGTGACACTGGCTACGTATCATATCCACACGCGTCACTTATTTTATTATTCATGTTTATTTTCGAATTAGGGACGCCTACGTGTTGTTGATTTTGTTCATACATGATGCAAATCAACAGTATCGCAATAAAGCACGCTAACGCTTGTATCCTGCTACTACCCTGAACGACTCAAATAAAACTTATAATATAGTCTAGATGTTTTTATCCGTTTTCCCAACCCAATTTTACGCAATTACGATTTCTTTTAGTTCCTGGAACTAAATTAAAGATAAATTGAACACAGATCCAGTGATACAATGGTTTGATAGAAATTCATTTAGTTAGCTAACGCGGATTTGAAAGTTTGACACATTAGTTTTCGCTCAAAAAACTTGGCACTTTTTACCGCTACAAAAGTAGGTCTACTATCGTAGTCCCAAGTTATTAAACTTAGGACTACTGGAATTTTTGGGCCGGAAAACAAAAGTAAAATCCACATTTTATGTTTTCTGCCCAAATACACGGCAAATGTTGTCACATTAAAATTGTAGTAATTTTGGGAAAAAAAAAAACATAAAAATATAAAACTTACTGTTGGGACATGTTTTCAAACAGGCCTCTACAGACTACAAAATGTGGGAGCAAGATCAAACGAATGACTGCAAAGGGTTTTTCAATGCGTTACCGACCCTATGTAGAGACATCGCTGGAATATTTCATATGCCTGTAATTTCACCGGTACTCATATCTTGAATACACATACCCATAACTTTCAGACCTTTACTTAGCAATACTGCTTAGAGGTAGAAAAGGATGTAAGGTATCTGTAGGTATACAGGGTGAATTTTTGAGACAGAGCTGTAAGGAATGGCCCTTTAGTCACTGTAGCTACAATACAACATAGCTACTTCAAATCGTGTGACTTTTGAGTTTTTGCTAATTGAATTTACAGATTTTGAAATTGTACTAGCCCTAATTAAAATTATGGCAAAGAGTATATTGCCTTAAAAATCCACTATATACAATCTATCAAAAAATTAACTCCACACAATCCCGCATAGAATTTTTCTACTTCTCATTTCAGAATTTTTCATTACTTAGTTACATTTCAGATAAAGTAAAAAAAGTCAGTCATGACTAAATTTTCGGCCACATCGCGAGAAAAGATGGACATAACCTAGAACAAGTTTTGGAGGTATGCGGAACCGAGACTAAAGTCCCGCAAACCTCCGTTGAAAAGGGAGGATCCTCCGACCAGACGGGTGTTATGTCTATTGGGCAACTGCCCGATAGATGATTTCGGGCTGTTCCATGTTCCAATCGCGCGGAGAACTTTAATTGCGCGATGCAGGATTAGTTCTTATGTAACGCCATAGATGTCGCTACAAAGTAATGATTACTGAAAAGGACGATGGCAAGTGCGTAACGGGTTGTAGTCCACTTAGATAGACCAAAGTACCTCATCCCTGGACACAAAATTCAACGAAACGCTTCACAATCGTCAAACACGTCAGCAATCACGACTTTCAGTAATAATTAGGTACACGACGCGATCGAGTAATAGGCGTTTAAAGATAGCTATGTATATGATAACCGCTAGAATAAAATAAGTTAAATAATACATGTATTTACCAATTTTCCATTCGTCAAAATACTTTTTAACAAAGTGTTTGACCTTCTAAAAAGAGACAGCGGAAAAATTGGCTGACAATCGAAAATTCACCCTAACAAAACTTGATTCCCAGAAGGTCTACCCTCTTGCGAGATACGTGCCATGAAATATTGCTGACTAGACTCGGTTATTGTGTGTGTGCTTCCAATTTACATAAATTGTCACTCGGTAACCGGTGGTTTAAAAAATCGGAACCCCTAAAAAACTCCATGCGAAAAATATTCGTATATAAATGAAATTCCTGCCGGTAGCTTTGCATTTTTCCGAGAACGCGATAAAATTTGAGCATGCAACGGGTAGAAAAGGGTTCTGCTCTGTGGTGACCTGCCAGTGACGCCCATGTCCTGGGCAGCAGTGGAATTCTTGGACGAAAAATTGCCTTATAAAGGCATATTTGAGATTACATTCAGGAAAATTCCAACTTAAGTACGTGCTGATTCTGATCAGACTAGGCCATAATCAGAATACTAGGTACATATCGACATTCTGATCTGAAATTTTGCTGTGCGCTTCATTTTTACCATCCGTTTTAGTTGTGATTAAAGAATTCAACTTAAATAAGTTCATTTTTACTGAATAGATTAGCAATCCATTTCTTTTATTGCAATATTAAGGTAAGTCCGGTAAGTTCCTTGAGTTGTATAAATATTGATAGATATAAACTGCTTCGTGGAGATTTCTTAGCGCCTTTCAAATGAGGCGTGAATAGATACCGCGGGGTTTCAGCAACCTCGCGCTATTTAGAATAGAACCATCCAGACGTGAAATGATACTATACAGGTGGATCAACTTTTATTTATTTTTTAATGGAAACTTACACAAATACTTATTATAATCTTCATTAGAACTGTATTAATTTAAAATGTATCATCAAATAATATAAGTATTATTTGATACCGTTCTAATTATTTTAAATAAAAACTTATTTTATATAAAATCTTGTTATTTTTCGAATTTGTCCAAAAAAAAAATTATTTAATTTTAAATAAATCTGAAACGTAAACTCTTATTTACTTAGATTAAAAACAAAATAAAACTTACAAAAAACTTACCTTTTAAAACGAATTTAACTCCATAAATATTTTTCCTGAACAAAACAAATTACTACTGAATTTATATTTCCACAAACTGTTTCACTTAACAATAACTTTCATTAACACCGCAGCGTATATTTATTTGCGGAAGTTTATCGAATAGCCGTGTGGACGCGACGGAGCGCGCGCCGCCGTACGAAAGCACTGAACCGGTGCCCCGCTACACGAACACTGAATGAGAAATGAGAATCAAAGCGCAGCCCTTCCACAGATGCGCTGAAAACACGCGAATAACAACAGTTTTAAGTGTTCTATTACTGATATTCATTCATGGTCACACATTAACTGGTGTTTTAACAATGCTTGCTACAATTTAATGCATTACGCAGCGTCGAGTGCGCGAGTCACCGGCGTCAAGCTTTAAGCGTTTGTTACGCAATGTTTATTAGAAAAGTTTCTTTATTAAAAATATTTCTGTTTAATAATTTTTCTAACTTTGTTACTCATTTCATGGTTTTGTATTTAATGGGATGGGTGCAGTAGATTCGTTCAAGGCTTTTCGCCGTAATAGGTCTTCCCGGCATTGCACAACCGAAAACAATTTTTCTATGAAAATTTTAATACAAAGTCAGATTTATTGTATTGACTCTTTTTGATGTATTTCTGCATTGTACTCAACACAGAAAAGGGATCTAAAGAAATATGAAATCCTTTAACCGTATCCGTCGGATATATCCGAAAAACACTCTCACGTTTATTACGCCAGGGTCGCACATCCACAACCAAACACTCCATCTCGTCAACTCCTCTGTCACCTATGGGATTGAATAGCCAAACGAGATGATAAAAGACGTGAAAACACTCCTCGGACCAATTCGACGCGGGTAAGGGTTAACACATTTTCTTTCCGAGTATCTAATGTTCGTGCATTTCATATTCCTGTACAAATTTTATTTTATTTTATTATTTTCGGTAAACTAGGATATTTATAGTAGAAAAATAATGAAAGAAGGTCAATTACAAGTTTGAATATACATAAATGAAACCATTCACGTATGAATTCAACATTTGATCAAAACTGGGCGCGAATCCTAATCGGCTGAGTGAACTAGAGGACGGTTTAAGAATTCTCAGAGGCGTTGTACCCAGCAAATATTTATTAGCAACGTTAATGTAAATTCTTTTCAGAGGAATTTGCTAGAAAAGGCTAATGTATCGAGAATATATTAACCAATTTAGTAGGTACAGCAAGATCGAATAAATATTGCAAAATTAAAGTACCCTGCTTAAACCATCCAAAGTCCATTAGGACAACTAGCTTGAATTCCCAGAGTAAGCTTAGCGCCTATAACTGATTTCCTCTCACAGATGTGAGTAAACCTTTTATTTTTGTTGGGGACCAACCAGCTCTGGGTGAAGCGAAAGGGGTGAACTAAAACCCACTTGTAGTCCTTCAGTTGGCCTTTACTTTCCAGGGCCACGGTAACTAAATAGACATAGACATAATCATCATCTGCTTAGCCTTTTCCCTGAAACAATCTTGGGATCGGCCTTCACTCTAACCGGATGTAACTGATACCAGTATTTTACATAGAGCGACTGTTTACCTGACCTCCAAAGACCCAGAATTACCGGGTAGATTACACGATACCGCTTGATAAGACTGGTTTTGCTTTTGGGCTTTCTGACTGCACATAAACACTGACAAAGATCGACCAATATCAGCCTTACAGGAATATGGGGCATTCCACGCGAAGCGGACGGGTAAAAAACTCGATGTTTACTAATTTAGTAATTATTGAGTATGTTTAAAGTGAAAATCAAGGAAAAAGAATTAATTAGTTTTGTTTATTCGATTTTTTTTTTCTTTTCCAATAATACAGTTAAAAAGCTCAGTAAATGAAGTAAGAAATCCAGTGGCTTAATCATTTTAATTTATAATTTTATGAACCGGTTGTCGAAAACTTCAAAGTTCCATAACTCTTTAACTAGTCATTATATCACAAAAATATTTGGTACACATATCAATAATATGTATAGATAGATAGATATTCTTTATTGTACACCAAAAATACAAATTACATTTTTATAGGTAGAACATACTCAAATATCTCAAGTAGTAATAGTGTCTTGTTTATCTAAGTATATATTTATTATTGTATTTCTTTTCTATTTCTTTACCATTAAGCTGCACCTACCATGTTTTGTTTCTACACCACCCTAAGGTCGACTGGTAGAAAATGCCTAAGGCATTAAGTCGGAATTTGTACAGTGTTTATTACTTGTGCATAAAGTTTTAATAAATAAATAAATATTACTAAAATCGGAAACATCGAGTTTTTTTACCTGTCCGCTTTGCGTGGAATGCCCCATATTTTCGTAAAACATAAATCTCATTCCGAGTAATAACTTAAGTAGGTAATAGTTTGTTACTGTTTGAAAGTTTCAATTTATTTATAGTTTTCAGGCTACCAAACTAGTGGAAAAGTCTCCCAAGTGTGAAAACGAAGTACCTAACAAGCGACTTCGCAATTTATCGAGATAAAACCGAAAGCAATTCGTACTACGACTCATTAATTTATTGAAGAAGTGGGTACGAATTAGAAAAATAATAATTCAAGATCACTGTTATTAAATACAGTCTCAATCGCAAGTTTGTTTTAACCGACTTCCAAAAAAGAAAGAGGTTATCAATTCGGTTGTATTTTTTTTATTTTTATGTTTGTTACCTCAGAACTCCGTCGTTTATGGACCGATTAGAGGATATGCTTCCAGACGGGCCCCATTTTTTTCAAAATCCAGTTTTCATGATGGAATCCTTGAGGAATCGAGGGAACTCCTCAAATATTATAGGCTACCATATAGTTATTTTGGTATTTTAATCGAGGACTTAATCATTTACAGTCAAAACTAACATTTGATGAAGTGGAACTGATGAAGAAGACCAGAAATGGCCAACGGAACTTCATACTCACATAGTTATCACAATGAAGATAGTTAAGCGATTATGACAATACAAATAAATAAATGGTTCTGTATAGTTAGAAAATGGGATCATCGAATTAAACTGATGATGATGATGGAGCCGAAAGGTGGGCACTGGAACTCCGTAATTAATCAATGTAATCTCGCCGTGTTTGGGCATATTGGAATTGTCATGAGATGCACTTTAGCTATAAGGTACTATCGAACTGATCTGATGATGGAGCCGGAAGATAGAAGGTAGACACAAGAATTTCATAATAAAACAATGTAACCTAGTGTTTGAGTTAATTGGAATTGTCATGAGAAATAGGAACCCTGGTTATAAGTGTATCGAAACTAAAAAAGTGAAATAAAATACTTTATACAAAAAAAAATAACCGACTTCACTAAAAAAAAAAACATTAAAAGGATCAAAATAACTTTAATTTCGGAAGTCGGTGATAAATAAGAAACAAAAAATACCGAAAAAACACCAATTTCCGAAATTAAAATCAATTTGTTCTTTTTAGTGTTTTTTTTTTTTGTGAATTCGATTTTTTGTTTTCTTTTCGTAAAATTTTTTTTTTTGGTAGATAGACAGACAGATAAGAAATTACAAAAAAAGCTTAAAATTAAAAAGGTGGTGTAACAATGGGTTTACTTATCTATTATTATTTCTTGCAGACAACCGTTGGATAGATTTGACAGAAGGATTTCGGAAAGGTGCGCAGCCTTGTCCATTTTGCTGAACTCTCGTTGAGCACGTGCTCCACGTGCGACGCGCCGTCGACCCAGACCTGGCGCTTATGGTAAACTACACATCTCTCTCACTCACCGTCCGGGAACTCGTACCTATGTAGCGACATCTATGGCGTCACATAAGAACTAATCCTGCATCGCGCAATCAAAGTTCTCTGCGCGATTAGAACATATAGAACAGCCCGAAATCATCTATCGGGCAGTTGCAGCTGCCTACCAGACATAACACCCGTCTGGTCGGAGGATCCTCCCTTTTCAACGGAGGTTTGCGGAACTTTACACTCTGTTCCGCCTACCTCCAAACCTACATTGCTCGGAGCGATTGCGACTGGAGTGTCTGGATGTCTCTCTTACGTTTTCCACTACCTCCTTCACTCGCATTACTGCTTCGCAGAAAGAGTTGACTATAAGCAGTCATCTACAACAATTATCGCAGATAGTCCATGGTATACTTACTATTTACAAATTTAAATGTAGTATTATTGGTTATATTTTACCGAGTTCTTATTCTTCGTCATCCAATGGTTGGTATCTAAGAGACCTAGAGTAATATCGCTCAAAAATTATGATATTAGATTTCGCCCCATTAAATCTTTCAAAGAACAGCTATCATTTTCTACAACTTCATTTTCCTTGATCTTATTACTAAACTATCATTAGTATTATGTTCTCCGTTAAATAGAGAGAGAGGTGTTGCTTGTTGAATTTTTTCATCTGTTCTCCTAAAGAGTTTGTTTGTTTGAATCCGGACTACTGGTTCGAATTTAAAACTTATTTTAGAATTGGTCAGCCCATTTATAAAAGTATTCAAGGAAACCTTGGAATGGACCAGTAACCAAAGGCGCAGGTGAAACGGAGGGGGACAGATAGTCTTCAAAACAAATGTTAATACTTTTGCCACAATTTTTTTTTGGGGTTGTTAACCCTGTTCCTTCTTTGCCTTTGTTTCAGGGCCCCGGGGATCTCTTTCCCATCACCCATGGCCCCGGCTTCGACCCTGCTGAGCCCCGACGGTTGCTGAAATCTCATGCAGGCGCGTGTACGTGGAAAATTACGCGCCGTTGACGGCTTGGGCTCAGTCCGGACGGTTATCGGCCGGTCGGACAGCGAGCTACCCATTGCTCGCCATCCGCAAGCCCGCGCCTACGGTGGCTGGAAATCGGGATCAAAATCCCGGCGGCTGGGCGAGGGCCATTGCCTCGCACGTGCGGCCGCCTCCTTTTGGATCACACTACCGTTTGCTCCACCGTGTCTTCCGGTCGATCTACACAATGGTGACATCCGAGCGTTTCTTCCGCACGAATCTGGTGCAAGAATCTCCCGAACTGACCATGTCCGGTGAGGACCTGCGTCATGTGGAAGGTAAGGACACCGTGTTGTCTTTCCAGCCACTCCTCAAAGACGGGACTTACCGCCATAATTATATCGTGCCCAGCACTGGGATTGTGACAGTCGTTATCGCTATTCCACCATGAGATCCCGCCGGAACTCTGTCCGCCATGTCACGACTTGGTGCGACAGTGGAGTTTCGCCCCGGCGTTGCTTCTCTACTCGCAGAAGGTGCATGCGTACAGGGACTATTGCCTCCAAATTCTACGGTGGTAGGCCAGCAAGGAGGCTCGCCGCTTCACGGGAAACCGTGCGGTATCTCCGCACCATCCAGTTGGCCATGACCCTCTAGCTTGCATTCAGCTTGGCCGCCGGTCGCTTTCGTAGCAACGGCGCCCATACCGACGCTCCATAAAGGACCATGGACCGAAAGATTTCTGCATAAAGCCTCCGGCAGGAGGCGTTTGGACCCCCTAGATTGGGCAGGAGGCGCTTGAGGTCAGCCCCAGACCGATCCAGTTTGGGAGTCAGACGTCGGAAATGCTCTTCGAAATTCCATCGGCGGTCCAGGACGAGTCCCAGGTACTTCATCATCGACTCGACGCCGATGTGAACTCCTTCTACCATTATTTGGGAACCCGCAGGTGGCGCGTTACGAGGGCTGTGAAAGCACATGGCCTCGGACTTGTGCAGTGCCACCTCGAGTCCCAACTGCTGGATCCTCTCTACGACTGTCGCAACCTCGCGTTTCGCTACTTAAACCGCCGTCTGGTTCCAGTCTCTCTGCGCCAGAACCAGCCTGTCGTCTCCGTAGCAAACCACACTAACCCCGTCACATAGTCAGTCGCCACGCAGCACGTAGTCGTACCCGATGTTCCACAAGGGCGATCCTAGTACTGATCCTTGTGGAACACCACACGACATCTCTCGCCGTTTCCACTCGCCCTGGTGACCAGGGTAAATAATGTAACTGTTCGACAGGTAGGTCTCGACCACACGACAGAGGTAATCGGGCACCCGGTGATACCGGAGTACCCTAATAAAGCAACTCCAGGGCTGGGAATTAAAGGCGTTGGCTATGTCCAAAGAAACCACCAAGACACACCTGCCCTGGGACACCGCATCTCCCATCGTGAGGGCTCGCACGCGCATGATGGCAGTCCGAAAGATCCGGCCCCACCTGTGCTAGGTGCGTGACGAGGCGGTCGGCAATTACTCTTTCAAATTTCAAAGAGCTTGCCCACCTCGATGAGCAGCACGATGGGTCGTTACGCGCACGGTGAGTCAGCTGGGCGCCCCGGCTTCGCGATGAGAACTAGTCTCCGTTTTCCAGCAAAGTGGAAACTGGTACCTCTCCATACATGCGCCAAAGAGCCCTCTCAGTCGAGGCCCAATACTTTTACCACATGATACCCGCCTAACTTGTAATTTTTTTATGTATCCAAAAATTGTTCATCCAATCCAAATCCAATCACAAAAATTAACTACCTAATAAAAATTAAATGAGTTTCTGATTAAGTAACCGAAGGCGGAAAGATAAAATTAAGCAGTCAACATATTTTAAATTAGGTAAAGTAGGTACCTAAAGTCCCTCCAGTCGACGTTGACAGATATGCTAACGAACTTGAGATAATTAGAACGATGTAATCATTGTCATCACTTTAACATCTACTTACCTTGTCTTAATGTATAAATGATGAAGTACTCACTTTTGATTGTAATCTTTGTTCCTTTTAATTTAGCTGGATAACCAATCTCGCTGAATAGGCAGTAAATTCCTTCGTTTTAAAGTAAGAATGTTCTCGTAAGTACACGTTCACAAACCCATGTCACAAATATTTCTTGTACGCACGTTTACACCCAAACACATGCAAGAATTTAGTCATATTTTAATTTACTGCACTTAAGAGGATAAATAAAATAGAATATGAGACCCGACTGCGTTGATGGCAAAAAGAGAGAATCGCTTGCGTTAGTTTCGCTAGAAATCACATGTAGTACTGCTAAGAAATTGTAGCGATATTTAGTTGCAGCATATTTATCAGCACACAATGGTCCATTAAAGGCCACAATACCTGCTAGTATTGGCCTCCTCTTAGAAATGTAAATTGTCAGCCATCTGCCGCTCACGACTTTCATAATGCAATCAGTAATATACAAGTATATTGCAATAATATACAAGTTGAAAATTGATATGAAAGGAGATTATAAATCACGGGTTTTCCTATAGTTTTCAAGAATGACATAAGTTCATGTGAATTAACTGCAAACTTTTTTTTTCAATTGCTACACTGCTTACGTACATAACTATTTAAAAAAACTGGACAAGTGCGAGTCGTACTCGCACACTGAGGGTTCCTTATAAACTTATTTATGAAAACAGTTCAATTCCCGAATTGAGTTTTTCAAAGATTTTAGCAAAGATTTTTCCGAATCGCAAAGAAGTTTTTTTTTTGTGATTTAACTACAAATTTACAGTTTTGACATTTTTCCCTATACTTGTACTATATGACCTTGCTTCATGCTTCATTTCAAGATTCTACGTCAATGGGAAGTAGGGGAGAGGTACCATGAAAGGGACACGTATTGAAAGGGACAAGTCAAATAATCTTTAATTCATTAAACCTCGAACGCGTTCGCTCGGTCATTGTCTTTCTATTGTGTCTCTAATTACGCTACTCAAAAGGTTAAAATAAGAAACATCTTGAACCTTCGGGGCTCAACCATTCGCACCTAACGTCACTCTTCTGTATTTTCAAAAATGACGACGGCTTGCAAATGTTTGAAATCATACACAAAAGTAATTTTTCGTTTTTATTTAAAAATGCTTGTGAAATGCTGCATATCGATAATTAGTGTTTTTAGATCGATTAGTTATTGATAGATAAGAGAGTAAAAGCCCTCCTAGCCAAGTTACGATCGTCTCGTTTGCGTCGAACGCCTCGAGTAGGCCACGCCTCTGATTTCCTTGTTCTGACGTCATCTCAACGCTTAGTCACGTGGTCAGAACAAAGGAATCGGGGGCGTGGCCTACTCGAGGCGTTCGACTTAAACGAGCCGATCGTAACTTGACTAGGGGGAAGGTCAATAAACCTTTATTTATTGGTAAGTCGGTTTTAAAGTATTTTTTATTATTTTAGTGTCATATTTATGAATGATAATGATAATATTTATGAAGAAATGACTCACTCTACAAATGTTTATGAATGGGACGTCCCTTTCATAACCGTTCCTTTTATAACCAGTATTTTAATTAGCTAATTTGTACACAATCTCTGTAAAGAGTATTATATCTATTTTTTTTATTGTACAGTAATACAGGTATACTTTTTTATTTTATCAGTTTAAATATATCAAAAACAAATAAAATTTAAAAAGCTGTGAATGAAATTGTACAGGGAGCACTAATATAATCAAGAAACCAAATCGCTGGCCCCGGGCAATAAAGCGGTAATATCAAAAATCAGTTTTTACAGGAGAAATAAAAGAAGCTAATTTGTTTATAGTGCAGCGTACAGTGATCCAAAACAGGCGTGCAAAACGTCAAATGAAAGCTATTTTTTTTACCTATTTAACCTTTTAAAAATAATTGTATTGGTATAAATATTTAATGAAATAATTGAAAAAATGTATAATACAAATTATAGACGCTATTGTTTCAATTGCAACATCTTTAATGACTTTATAAATACATCAACCACTGAGATTCAGGACTATAAGAATATAATACGACTTATTTTCCGCTTTAGATTTCGAGCGTACCAGCCGATTACCACCTTCTTCAGGGAAATTTAATAGCCAAAGCTTAGCTGTATCATCGGTTAAATTTATTACTGTTACTCTTTGTTTAGAAATGTAGTGTAAAGATGTTCACCGGTTTTTTGTGTTATGGTTCATAGAGTAATGCAATAAAACATTTTTAGTCGTAAGATAATTTTTCATGCAATAAAGCTGTTATTGTCATTTATTTTAAAAAATATTAATTTTAAAAAATTGAAAAAAATAATAGTGATAAAATGATACTCAGAGAAGCCAAAAATCAAATAACATTAAAAAGGGCGTAACCGGCGTTTACCGCTATATTGCCCGGGGCCAGCGAATTGTTAAGACTTTTGATTATTACTCATATAAAAAATATTAAATAAATGCTTAATTTACTTTAAGAAAACAATTATAAAACGGTTAATTTCTGTTTAATTTATGTTTCAGTGTTTTTTTTAAATATTTTACTGAAGGTCATTCGTTACTTTTTTTTCGCTAGTTGTATCACTATTAATCATTTCACATGTAAATGTATCTTTTGTGGATTATATTAAACAGTAAGGGTCAAATCACAGCGTGACGCGACGCGACACTGCGCGAAGAGCGACTCAAAATCTAACTTTATTTACTAAACTAAAAGATACACATTTCAGATCGAGATGCCTCGCGACGCAGCGTTGCGTGGTGTAACGTATTCTGAATTCTCGCAATGAAATGTGTGTCATTTCGTGTAGTAAATAAGAGTTTTTGAAAAGTTGAGATTGAGTCGCACTTCGCGCAGTGTCGCGTCGCGTCGTGTCTCTGTGTGAACTGACCCTAACTGTAAATTATTGTGTTGAAAAAAAATAAAGATTCATGATCATGATTATTGTAATGATCATGATAAGTACATGAAAATATGTTATTTTCCTTACCTGGTAACTACGGGACTTTGGGTAATAAATGGTCCTTGGTAAAAGGCTTCTTGAAGGTCAAAGTTAGAGCATTTGTTTCAATTAGAACATTTTCTTCTGTTTGTTTATATTATAGTCTGTACGTCTGTGAGTAGTTATTACTGTTAGGTTCACCAACGACATATTTATAAAAGATTTTATATTTAACTAGCTTCTGCCAGCAGCTTCGCTCGCGTGTACATGCGTAGGTTTCTTCACACTAACTTTTGACCCCCCCTGTAGCGACATCTATGTCGTCACATAAGAACTAATCCTGCATCGCGCAATCAAAGTTCTCCGCGCGATTAGAACATATAGAACAACCCGAAATCATCTATCGGGTAGCTGCCCACCAGGCATATCACCCGTCTGGTCGGAGGATCCTCCCTTTTCAATGGAGGTTTGCGGGACTTAACTCTCTGTTCCACCTACCTCCAAACCCTCATTTCTTCCCCTTAGGAGATGAATTTTGGAAAATCCTCTCTTAGTGCTCGCCTACTTCACAAAAAGAAACCTTGTGAAAAAATTTCATGTTTCTAGTTTCAGTATTTCGGCTGGGCGTTGATATGTCAGTCAGTCAGTTTCTCTTTTTATATATACAGACTAGCTTCTGCCAGAGGCTTCGCCCGCGTGAAAGTAGATTTCTCCATACAAACTTTGGAACTACGTTTCATACCCTTAGGGGGAGAATTTTAGAAAATCCTCTTTTAGTGCTCGCTTAGGTCATAAAAGGAAACTTTATGCAAAATTTCACGCTGCTAGTCCCAGTAGTTTCGGCTGTGCGTTGATATATCAGTCAGTCAGTTTCTCCTTTTATATATATAAATTATACAGTACCTACTTTGTTACAGACAGTACTATTTGCCATTAGTTAATTTTTTATATTATGTATTAATTTGATAAAATGAAAAAATACTATTTTGATCACAGAAATACAAAAATTTAATAAAACAAGGTAATACTGATTTTAATGATTAAATCGATAAGAACAAAAACAACTAAGTTGCCATCTTAAATCCCGATACTACCTATTCCTACTCTTTCTCTGTTCATGCAGCAAGGTTGTGGAACTCTCTCCCGTCTAGCATTTGTGATTTAAAACCAATTTCACTCTTCAAAAATCGATTAAAAAAGAACTAGTTTTCCTCTCAGCTGTGATATATTATATCTAGTTATTATATATAGTGTATTAAATATATATAGTTATACTAGCGGTCCTGAAAGACATTGTCCTGTCCAGCAGTTGGCCTTTGCTCGTAAAAAAAAATAGAGAACCCTTGCAGCACCAACTAACCCAATATAACAATACATACAAAATTTCATCCAAATCGGCCCAGCAGTTTAGGAACAGTTAGGTGACAAACACACGTACAGAATAATAACCTATATATGTATATAAAGATAAGTATTTAGGCAGTGGGCAAAGCAGATTAGCAGAACAGATGGTCGATGGAGCCGAAAAGTTCTGGAGTGGCGACCACATACCGAAAGACGCAGCGTTGGAAGGCCACGAGGTGGACCGACGACCTAGAGAGGGTCTCTTTCTCTGTCAAATCCACACCATTAATTTTAATCACCTACTGTATCCTACCTATCACGAAAGATAACTTTTAAATTGAAACCGGTTCTATTTTTAACTTCCATTCCTTAAACAGATAGATAGATAGATATGTTCTTTATTGTACACCAAAAATATAAATACACACACACACACACACAGAGACAACACAGAGACACAAACACACAGCCACACACACACACAGATACACACTACACGCCAAAAATACAAATACACACACACAGACAACACAGAGACACAAACACACAGCTGCATACACAGCCACACACACACAGATACACACAGACACACACAAAACACACACACAAAACACTCACACATACACATACATACCACACAGACAGACAGACACACACAGACACTACACACACACACACAGACAGACACACACAAACAGACACTTACAGATTCGCCTAAAAGATCCATACCTATTAAATTTATACATAATGTTAGGTGCTTCAATTTTTAGATGTTTCTTTACCTACCACAAAGTAGAGGATAATTTATCCGGTAAGTGTCCTACCGTTATTTTCTACATTAGTTCCTCGTGCATCTAATCGCTTAGCAACTCTCGGATACAGGTAATGTGGTACACTACAGCTGATAGCTTTTGTGACTTTGTGAGTGAAGTAACTACAGTAAGATAACTACCTACTATAATGATAATAATAATAATATTTTATTTGCATAAAACATGGTATACAAGATGATAATACACTGGTAGGTCCTACATGTTTTGCTTCATGATTATAAGCGTGCAAATTTACATACATAACAACATACAACCACTGTCACTGTCTGATTTTATGCTCTAGAAACTCCTTAATACTATAAAAGCTATTAGCAGATAACCATTTATATAATTTGCTTTTGAACAATCTTATATTTAATATTTTAAATTCCTCTGGTATCTTATTGAATATCCGGACACACATAGACATGCAGCTTTTGTTATATTTTGCAAGCCTAGGTAAAACATCTAACGCGAGCCTGTGGGGGTCCCGACGGCTTCGAGAATTAAGATCGATTGCTTTAGTGAACAACTCTTTGTGCCTCCACACAAACATACAGATTTCCAATATATATAGTGACGGCAATGGTAACAAATCAAGTTTTTTAAATATTGGCCTGCAGGATTCATCCGGTTGAAGCCCATAAATAGCCCTAATGCATTTTTTTTGTGCAATAAACGCTCTACTTTGATCGGTGCTATTACCCCACATAATTAAACCATAGCGCAGTACTGATTCAACATACGCATGATATGTTGTTATTGCTGTCTTAATGTTTGTTATGTTTCTAATCCGTTTCAGCGCATATACAAACTTGTTAATTCGTTTGGAAACGGTGTCAACATGTGCTTTCCAATTGATGTCTTGATCCAAGGTTACGCCTAGAAATTTAGTTTGAGTAACTTCGTGAATTCTATGTATATTCAATTTATTATTATATTTTGCATTTGATTTATTGAATTGTATATAAACGGACTTTTTAAGATTTATAGCTAAGTTATTTTGATTTAGCCATTCAATCAGTCTCTCAATTACATTATTAATTTCAGTTTCATGATCATTAATTGTATTGGTTTTTTTATCAGATGTCACAATAATAGAAATGTCATCAGCGAATAAAATAAATTTATGATAAGTTATATTAGTAATAGAATTAATGTATAATAAGAATAGAATAGGTCCTAATACGCTCCCTTGTGGGACGCCATATTTGTTATATTTAATGTCAGAATAATGCGATGTCATATCATTATTTTTATCCATTCTTGTAATGGCAACACGTTGTTGTCTATTACTTAGGTAAGAAGATATCCATTGAAGTGCAATGCCTCTGATTCCAATTGCCTCCAATTTTTGGAGTAATAAATCATGAGAGACTAGATCAAAGGCCTTAGAAAGGTCAAAGAACAGCCCAGTAGTATAATAGTTGTTGTTAATATTCGTTAATACTATTTTAATAAGATGGTAGATAGCTAACGTTGTTGATTTATTTTTTTGAAAACCAAACTGTTCCTCCCGTATGATATTAAATTTATTACAGAACTCAATTAGTCGTTTGTTCATGCACTTTTCGAATAATTTCGATATAATAGGTATTAAGGTAATTGGGCGATAGTTATTAACGTCTGACTTTTCACCAGTTTTATAAAGGGGCTTAATTATTGACATCTTCAGTGCTTCGGGAAAAGTGCCAGTTGAGAATGATAAATTAATTAAGTACGTTATTATTTCAATTAGTTCGTTAGTGCATGCTTTAAGGATTTTTGTGTTAATCTCGTCATAACCCTCGGAACTTGTGTTGTTCAATGACATAATCTCTGCTCTAACTTCATTTTCAGACACTGGGTTAAGGAACATCGAATGGGCCATTGAACACTCGTTACGTAGTTTTACATATTTACTCGAAGATTGTGTCATATTAATATAATGGTTATTGAAAGCTGTTGCTATAGCTACAGGATCTGAGAGTGTGGTATTGTCAATTTGAATATTTTCAATGCTGGGGATATCGGTACTGTCTATGATTTCATTTTTATAACTCTCCATACCGCTTTGCATTTATTTTCACTGTTATTTATAAATTTTATGTTTGCGTTTTTCTTTGATGTGTAGACACATTTTTGTAAAATCTTTGAGTATTTAATGTATTCCGTTTTATTTTTTATATTTTTATTTTTATAATATTGATAACGCAAAGATCGTTTGGTTTTGCAGCTTTGTTTTAGACCCTTGGTTATCCAGTTCTGTTTCTTTTTATTGTTGACATTCACTTTTATTTTAATTTTTGCGAAACATAAATTATGGAACAAGCATAATGTTTCGTGAAAACAATTGAATGCTTTATTTAAGTCGTTTTCTGCATAAGCCTCTGACCATGACAGATTACCTATACATTCCTTAAATTTTTGGATATTATTCAAGCTGTAATCTCTTTTGTAGAAATGGTATGCTGTCTGATTTTGTATTTTATGTTTTAAGGGAAAACTCAACATTTGCGCTGTGTCGTGGTCGGATAGGTGAAGTGGCAATATTGTGGCATTAGCATTAAGAATGTTGCTAAGAATGTGATCGATACAGGAAGACTTACGAGTTGGACTATCTATATGTAGTTTTAAGTTATAGTTATATGACAATTCTTGTAATTGACTACTAATATTACTTTTCTGAAGAGTATTAATGTTAAAGTCCCCTGCCAAAACAACTTTGATTTTGGAATTATATTTTTTAAACACGTGATCCAAAAGACTATTTAATTTAACCAAAAATTGAGTGGGATCAGACTGGGGTGTTCTATAAACACAAATAATAATCAGATTATTACGTGTAAGTTCTACACCACATGCTTCGAAAGTATTTTGTGTTGCATATGTATTTATAAAAGGTAACTCTTTAAAAACGATGCCTTTTTTAAGCAAAATACAGGTACCGCCCCTTTGCTTTTCTCTGCAAAAGTTAGCCGCCATATTGTAACCATAGATTTTAATATTAAATTCATTACCTTTTTTTATGAAGGTCTCAGAAAGGCATATTGCATCAGGGGCACTATTAATTTCCTGGAGTTCCTGTAAGGTTAGTTCAAGGAGGTCTCTTTTGGATGAGATACTGGCAATGTTTTGATGCAGTATTTTAAAACTATGACGTATTACAGAGGTCTGCGTTTCTGACTCGAAAAAACTTCAAACTAGTTTCTATTACTGGAAAATAGTATGGGATAGTTCCTTTTTGGGGTTTTACAGTTTGTTGTCGGCTTACACGATCAAAATAGAACGGAATTGTTCCCTTTTTAGGTTTATTATATTTTGTGTTTACTTCAAGACTTGATTTATTACGTAGTATTAGTTTCACAAGATTTCTAGGGTTTAAATAATTTTCATTATAATCATTACAGTCAATTAAGTGATTAATTTTAGTACACATTTCGAAGATTTTGGAAGATTTGCTTTCAAGAAATTTACATTTTTTATAATTTATACATAAATTTTTAATATGATAATTAAGTTTATTAACATCTAAATACCTATTTTCAATCACATTTAACACAATTATCATATTGTTATAAAATGTTTCCAGTATTATTTGTAATTGAGTTAGGATAGATTTTAAATTGTAATCATTTTCTCCCAAACAAATGACAAGTTTATCGTTAGGTTTCAACTTAGCGTAACGGCAGCTCATTATAATTTGACTACTGAGTGCATTTGGTTTCGTATCCGCGATGATCCTATACTTTCCATACCTTGTATTTTGTCTTGAACGTAACATGGCTGCTGCTAGACCAACACATTGCTGAGAGCCAAAGATAAATACTCTACTCGTCGGTTCATGTTTTTGCTCTTCGGTGTTAGTAGGCGTTTCTGAGTTATTTGTTGATACCAGAAGTTGTCGAGGTGTTTTATTGTTACTGCGTTGCAACGTATCTATTGTTTTTGTAAGATCGTCAATCTGCTGTTGTGCTTCTTTCAGGTTTCTTTGAAGATCTGTGATTTTTTGTTGAAGACATATAATTTCTGCTAAATGCTTAAGTGACAGTCAATATTTAACTACTAGCTGTCTCTTTCGTCCCCATCGACCATCTGTTCTTCGAGCAATGTGCCCTGCCCAATGCCACTTTAGTTTGGCTCTGAAATGGCGACCAGTGTACCGGAAGACGCAGCGTTGGAAGGCCTTCCACAAGGTGGACCGATGACCTGGTGAGGGGCGCGGGAATCCGATGGATGCGAGACGTACAGAACTGGTCATTGTAGCGACATTTGGGGGAGGCCTATGTCCAACAGTGGACGTCTTTCATCTGAAATGATGATGATGATGTCTCTTTCGTTTCACACGCGTCTTTGGTTACTAGTAGTTCCTGAGATTAGTAAGTTCCTGAACCAAATAAACAAATCAGTTTTACTAGCCTTGGCCAACCAATTCCCTTAAAAATCCTTTCTTAATGCGTACCTATTAACTGTGTGCCACTTTTTCAGCGCAATCCGTTCAGTGCTTTGAGCTGTGTGTAATTTGATCATGCAGTCAGTCAGCAACAGTTACTTTTTATAATTATATAAGTATAGATATGTTCAAACAATGAATTACAATCCCCTTGCAAATAAATGCAAGACTTCAAATGTATGCTTTAATATTCAAATCAACGAGAGGCTTTACAGAAAAATATTTGAACTGTGGTAATTTCATAACTGAACAGTGTGAGTCAGACAAATGACGGCGCAGGTATGGCTTGTATAAAAACGCTAACCACACGGAGTCGACCAACGGTAGCAGCATTCCGGAGTATTTGAAGTTCACATATTTAAAAAAATTAAACGGATGTCAAATTTGCAAAGTAACTTTAATTTTGAAACACCTTGTTTTTAGTTTTGTTTTTTTGCTTTTAGACACCGACTTCCGAAATAAAAGTAATTTTACAAAATAAAAATAGCTTTTTATTTTGATATTTTTAGGTTTAATTCTTCGCAATTTAAAACAATCAATTCGCAATTTCTACGTTAAGGTACCTATAGGAAAAACAAAATAACAACTCAATCACGACAACATTGGTGCTCTTTGTGAAATAAGGGTGTAGGTACAAGGGTGAACACACACCCATACACATCTGCATACTCCTTCAGAACGCAGGAACAGGCGCGGTGGGGCGCGACGTGATGTTATGTTTGTAAACGCAAAGCAAATAGACATACGCAGCCATCGAGAATCACTGCTGTTAATAGTAAATAATTGAAGCATTGTCTATCTCCAAAAATCTACTTAAATATCAGATCCAAATTATATATAAAGTATACCTTTCCGATACCTCCTTTTAAGAGCCTCCTTTTAACTGCTTAGTGACTACACGAGTATCTACTTATCGACACTATAAAACTTTTTTGTATAAACTCAAAACAGTAACACGGCCATTGGAAGGTTTTGCACCATGACAGGTTGCAAAAGTTCCAATGCAAGTATCCATAATTATTGTTTTCCTTTATCCAATATATTTCGTTAATTCAAAAGTCTAAGATTTGGTTAAAAAAAATACAACTTCGCAATCTTGCGAAGTGAAACTGACATGTTGTACAATTAAAACGTTATAGGCACTTGGAATTAAACTTTAGGATAACTTTTAAGGAAACCTTTGATACAAAACTAGTCTTAAGTCATTTATTCATTTGTTAAACATAGGTACAATAATAAAGGTGTAGCAAGGTAATAAAGAGAGCGCTAAGTTATGCCAGAGGACAAACGTTTGTGAGAAATTTACAATCAACCCGGCCAAGTCTCAATATTCAAATAAAAATACGCAAAATAATTAATAAAAACTAGAGGCCAATTATTATTACAACGCTGCATTACAACAGTTCCATTTGAAATAGGCATCTTGTAATACTTTAGGTTGATAACAAAACAACGTTTTAAAGAATGAGCTTTAAATTCTACATGTCTACTACATTACTATCTTCTTATTGAAACAGAAGTCACGCACAGCTATATTAACAACGATAAATAAAGTTCATTTTGGCAGAGGATACAAAACGTTTCGTGTAATGGTCAAGATCAATGTTTACTACGACAAATAGAGTACAATTTTCCAACCGACATTTCTCAAGTTTTAGAATCATTCTCGGTAATACGAGTACGATACTCTTTGATACTACAATTACAGCACTGATACTCTTCAAGTCCTTGAGGTTACTATACCTTTTTCATTGCTTTTGAAACAAGTATGTAGAAAACAAGTGTATAGAAAACTTCTGTCACTAAGTAGGTACTTGAATTTATAATTCGAGATACTTTTTAACCGACTTCAAAAAAAGAGGAGGTTCTGAATTCGGTTGTATTTTATTTTATTATCATTTTTTTTATATTTGTTATTTCAGAACTCTGTCGATTTGCAAATTTTTTTCTTACCTTAAAAGGATATGATCCCAGATTGGGCCCATTTTTTTCAAAATCCATTTCTATTGATGGAATTCATGAGGAATCGAGGAAACTCCTCAAATATTATAGGCATCATATAATGATTTTGATATTTTCATAGAGAACTCAAGCATTTACAGTAAAAAAGTAACATTTTATGAAGTGGAACTGGTGAAAAAGACCAGGATTGGCCAACGGAACTTCTCACTCACATAGATATCACAATAAAGATAGTTAAGCAACTATGACAATACAAATAAATAAATGGTTCTGACAAGTATTGCTGAAAATGGTATCATCGAAGTTATCTGATGATGATGATGATGGAGCCGGAAGGTAGGTATGCACTGAAACCCCGTAATTAATCAATGTATCCTAGTCGTGTTTGGGCTTATTAGAATTGTCATGAGATGCACTTTGGCTATAAGGTACTATCAAACTGATCTGATGATGGAGCCGGAGAGTGGAAGTTAGAAACGGGAACTTCTTAATAAAACAATGTATCCTAGCAGTGCTTGGGTCAGTTGTAATTGTCATGTGAAATAGATACTCTCGCTTTAAGTGTATCACAACTAAAAAGTGTGAAATAAGTCTAATTTAATCTCCGCTTACCATCAGGTGGGATCGCAGTCAAGCACTGGTTTAAATCAATTAAAAAAAAAAATAATAATTTCAGAAGTCGGTGTTTCTGGTATTATTTTTTTTTTGTTTTTTAACACAGACTTTCGAAATTAGAGTTATTTTGAACGTTTTAGTGTTTTTTGTAGTGATGTCGGTTATTTCCTTTTTGTACATTTTTTTAAACAAACTAGCTTTTGCTCGCGACTTCGTCCGCGTAATTTCGAAAATGTTTCTATTAGGTTTTTCGTTGATTTTGTTTTATTATAATTAATAGCTCATGTCCGAGACTTCGTTCGCGTTGAAGTTGGAAATATTTGTGAAGTCTAAGTACATTAAGAAGCTGTTTTGGTACATCACGCAATTATAAATAAGATTTTAACTATAATTTAAGTTGTATTTTGTGTAATATCGTTATATTTATACCCAGTTTTGTATGAAATCTTTGAAAATTATATTTAGAATATGATGTCATATAATTTTGAAATATGAGTTCTACCATGGAAACAATGTGTCTCAAACGGTATATAAACGTTATATACAATATTGATGACGTATAGCATAGTCGGCTTCAGGCTTCCTCTCTAGGAGAGGGAATGGACCGTAATCCACCACGCAGGCCCAGTGCGGGTAAGTGGATGTCACACGTCTTCGAATTTTTGGTTCACACACATGCCGGTTTCCTCACGATGTTTTTCTTCACCGTTTTGAGAGCAGTGGTGATGAAATAAATTGCACAAACTAATGCGCCTGACTGGGTTTGAACCCGCAACCTTACCTTTTATTGATGACGTATACGGACTTAGAAACACTGAAAGAATTTTTCAAATCGGACTAGTTCCTGAGATTAGCACGTTCAATCATACAAACGATTTCTTCAGCTTTATAACATTAAGTATAGATTTTGGAACTACAAATTCAGTGTCAAACACGACATTCCATTTAAACTTATCTATACTAATGTTACAAAGAGAAAGGATTTGTATTTTTGATAGTAATGAATAAACTCAAATACCATAGGACCGATTTAAAAAAAAAATGGTCAGTAAATGCTACTATCAATGAGTGATAGACATATATTTACTTCTTTCACGATAGCGAAACCGCTGACAGAAGTTAGCTTTATATGGCTTTTTTAATATCTACAAATATTACTTAAAAATCAATTTAATACCTACAAAAACTCGAAATTTTAGTAAGTGGCGGTGAGTCGATATTATGTCGAATTATTTTTACAAGTAAGTACAGTCTTCCAGATACATAATGCATGAACACAACAAAAGCGGAAGGTTCCATTTAATAGTGAATAAATAATTCATACGTTCTAAGACCATGGGAATATATTTTTTCGCAAAAATACGCACAGTTACCTACCACCTACTGTGCTCCAAAGAAACTCGCAAAATATGGGATGAAATGAATTATATTAAGTAAATATAAGTACCAATTTAGAAAATTGCTGTTTTTGTTAGGTTTAACACGCTAAGCTAGATTGAATTAATTGCTGCACAATATTCGTAGCGAAATGAAAGTGCGTTCAATAAAAGATTTGGCAAAATCTTTATTGCAATTTTTATTGAACAATTTCTACATGTTATTTTCGTAATTCTAATATCTTAACTATTTTAATTATATGCTCTGAGTAGCCATGGAGTTTCTTGCCAGTTCTTCTCCATAGGAAACGGCCAATTTAGAACTGTGCACTAGCTTCTGACATTTTATAAGTGCCCAGGTAGGCCTATGTGAAATAAAAATAATTTTAACTTTTATCATGTCTAGCAGTTTGAGTAGGTCTTTATGCAGCCTACTCAAATCGCAAATTATTTGTTAAGCTGCTGAGCACTTTAGTAGACCTGAGTTCAGCTTCACAAATACTGACAAACTGACTGGACAGGTCCACTCATATCTGTGTGGTTCTTTCCTCAAAATACCACTCTTACACTGATCTGCATTATTGATGACCAGCATGATTTGATCATTACATGTTTAGGGGAGGTTAGCTCATAGCGGCCATAGAAGGTTAAGCGGCCACGATTCATATTTCAGTTATTTGTAATGGTAGAGTGATGTTACCACTCTGGCGCATAGTAAGATAATTATTTATTCAGCTTTGTCTGTGTACTTAGTATTAATTCCGGAATATGATTATACTCAAATCTGTATGGTTCTTTCTTCAAAAGACCATCTCAGACAAATCTGCTTGGTTCTCATGTGATTTGACCATTACATATTAACTGTATGGACTTTAAAAGAGACTTTGACCCCTGAGTTTGTTTCGGTGTTTCTTCTCAGGGTAGTCAGCTAGGAAACACCAGCCTCACCTAGTTTAAAATGACGAAAAAAAATTGACGTGTAAAAGTGTTTTTTTAAACCTACTTACAAAATAAATATCATCATTTGATAAAAAGCAAGAGAAAATAATGTTTAAAAAAAAATATTGTCTAAAGGCAAAGCGGACCGGGCAAAGCGGCCTGCTGTTTGTTTGTCTGTGAATTTGTCCGTGTGACCAAAGTATTTATAGAAATCGTGAATTCTATTAATTTTGCTGTAATAAATAGTAGAGATTTCAAGATTTATTTTCGATATATGGACTATCTCAAAGTATCACGTGAATTCATTACTGTGTGTAAAACTAAGAATAAAAGTACTAACAAATGTACAAAACTCTTCTTTAAGAATACATTAGTTATTATTCTATTTTTAGTATTTCAACAACTATAAAGGACTCATGCCAGGAGCCCAGGACCAGGGGTTGAGGTTATTACAGAAGTTCAGAAAAATCGCGATTCAGTGTTTGTAGCCATCAAATATCCTGTTAAAGATTGATGACGGCATATTTAGTTTATTTAGGTACATTTAAGACTATTATGTTTAAAGCGAACATGAACATAAAAATACATATTTTTAACTTAATCTATTTCGTATGAGGGTATTTTTAGTAATGACGATTTGAAAACTGATACCTAGTTAACAACAATCCTTATTTTTAATAAATATATTTTTAAACTATTTTTTTTTTTCATATAACACGATATAGTAAGCCATTAAAAACTATACACTTCATTTAAATGTTTATGCTGGCCATGTCGCCTTTACCCCTATGACCGTTTTAGGCAGGCTCTCGGGCAAAGCGGTTTTTAGATAAATTTTCGTAATAAACAAATTTTAACATTTGGGCAAATTTGATTTACACATAATAGATATTTAATAAATTATCTACCTAGTAGTATATTATTTTCTTGAAAAATCTATAAATAACGTGATTTTTTAACTCAAAGTTAAGGCGGCTGCTTTGAGCTAATCTCCCTACTGTATGACTGACTGACTTTAAAAGAGACTTTGACCTCTGAGTTTGTTTCTGTGTTTCTTCTCAACGTAGTCACCTAGGAAACTACGGCCTCATCTAGTATAAATTGATGAAAAAATTGTTATGTAAAAGTGTTTTTAAAAGCTTATCATAAAACCTTAATGAATGGGGCTTATTTCTAATTTCGAGAAGATAATTGATTTCTAAACTTGAAAGCCTCCCGATTGATCAGAGACGGGCGCAAACGAAACGATTGGAGCTGGAGCCCTTTACAAAAAAGGGGTACCTCTTATAAAAGCATCCGAAATCAATAACATTGCCTTGGTAACGGTGAAAATATAAATAAATAAACTGGTAGGTATATAATAATCTTCTTATACTCCAATGTGGTTTACCTATATTATGAAATATCGAACAGGAAAGATTTGGATTTTTGTTTGTAATTAATGAGTTCAAAAACTATTACACCGATTTTAAAAGTGAGTGACATGAGCACGTATTTTCAACTTTTACGTGGACGCAACCGCTGGCAGAAGTTAGTTGTGTATGAACATCTAAAAAGTTAGGTACAAACTTCATTCTCTACCATAAATCTAGCGTTAGACTCGTAATTAAAAGCTTATTATTAAATACACTCAATAGACTAGAAATTAGAAAATATAGAGCAGTGAATAAGTATATCCAAAACCTATCTGAGTAGTCTATAATCGATAACTTATTTAAACTATATAACTTATATACCTATGTGATCACACTATATGATGCCATTTTCGCTATACGCCAGCTGTGCGAGAAATACAGAGGTGCGTATAAAAACTTGCACATGGTGTTCATTGACCTCAATAAGACATATAACCGGGTCCCTCGTGAGGTTCTGTGGTGGGCCCTTAAGGAGAAAGGTCTGCCTGGGAAGTATGTGCAGTTGTTCCGAGCAATTTACAGCCAATGGAGTACTTAAGTCCGGTCTACAGTGGTTCCAGCGAGAGCTGAAGGCACAGGAACGGAGATACCGCCAAAATCGCAGAACAAGTATTCGGTTTTCATTCTGCTCAATTTCAGACCTACACTCTCCAGTCTGTGCCACCACACCTCCAATCTACTCAGGACCTCTAGGTCACTCTCGGCCACCAGCACAAAGTCATCGGCAAACAGCATACACCAGGGAGACTCTTCCTGGATATTCGGCGTCAGAACGTCCATTATCATTAGGACGGGGTAAGGGCTGAGAGTCTAGCTAGAAGAATTTATGAAAATTATTGAATTCTAATTAATTACTGCGTAAATCCCCATCGACCATCTGTTCTACGAGCATTGTGCCCTGCCCACTGCCACTTAAGTTTAGCGATTCTTCGGACTATGTTCGTAACCTTGGTTTTCCTGCGGATATCCTCATTTCTGACGCGATCACGCAAGGAAACTCCGAGCATAGCCCTTTCCATTGCCCTTTGAGTAACTTTAAGCCTTCTGATGAGGCCCATTGTAAGCGACCACGTTTCGGAGCCATATGTCATTACTGGCAACACGCACTGGTCATAGACTTTTGTCTTGAGACACTGTGGTATATTGGACGAGAAGACACCGCACAGCTTCCCGAACGCTGCCCAGACGAGTCGGATTCGACGATTGACCTCTTTCTCGAAGTTAGACCTACCCAACTGGACTGTCTATCCCAGATAAACCTAGTCGTCCACAACTTCGAGTGTAGAGTCTCCGATCTTGATAGGAGTGGGTGCTACATGGATGTTTACCATGACTTTGGTTTTGTCCATGTTCATTTTAAGTCCCACTCTTTCGAAACCTCTACTGAGGTCACCGAGCATTGTACTGAGCTCTTCCGTAGTCTCAGCCATGACTACTATGTCGTCGGCAAATCGAAGGTGAGTGCTGTACTCGCCATTGACATTGATGCCTAGCCCTCTCCACTCCAGAACCTTGAAGACATCCTTCATTGCGGTCGTGAAGAGTTTCGGAGAAATGACGTCTCCTTGCCTCACACCCCGCTGCAGGAGGACAGGTTTCGAGGTCTGGTCCTGAAGTCGGACTGACATGGTGGCGTTTTTGTATAAACACTTCAGCACTTCGATGTACCGATAGTCAATCTGGCACCGTTGGAGAGACTGCAGTACAGCCCAAGTCTCTATCAAATCAAAGGCTTTCTCGAAAGGTTCTGGAATGGCGACCGCGTACCGGAAGACGCAGCGTTGGAAGGCCTCCCACAAGGTGGACCGATGACCTGCTGAGGGTCGCGGGAATCCGATGGATGCGAGACGCACAGGTCCGGTCATTGTGGCGACATTTGGGGGAGGCCTATGTCCAACAGCGGACGTCTTTCGGCTGAAATGTTGATGATGATGACTGCGTAAATACCAAGAATATTTACGAAAATAAACCGAAGTTCGATCCAGTCATTTTACCATAACAAGATTTGATATTTAGGATTTCGATACTCTATACTTTTGATATTTCGATACCACTTTTGTAAATAATTAGATTTGGATATATTGAATGTAGGTTTTCTAACTCTAAATCTATTTAATTTTCAGTTATATGGTTTTCGATATTTACATTTTCGATTTTTTGAACGTTGACATTTTACCCGTAGATATTTTAATGTTCGACATTCAAATATGAACCCTCTGAGAGATAGACTTTGGAAAGGCAAACACTGCGTAGGCTTATTTGGATTGTATTTATTCACTTTGATGCCAGGTTTTCAGTTCAGGAACACTTTTAAAAATACCAGTAGTCCGCACCGAGTCCCTAAGGAAAATTAAAACGTGGACGAGCCCCAATACAGCTTCCTAGGGATTGTAGTCGTAATATTTTCACACAAAAGGTTGTGTTGTCACACAAAAGCGCTAAAACGTAAGGACGTTCTAGCGCTTTCATGAACTTAGTTTTATACGACTGGCCATTTTAAAGTACGTAAACATTTGGTTACCTCACGGACACTAAACGGTTATGAAAACGCCTGTGTCAACCACGACCAAGTCGTAACAAGGGCTACCGTTATTATGCTTAGCAGTTGGTGCCACTGGCAAGTAAGGTCCACAAGCCCTTAAAAGTTGAAGAAAAAGTAGAATTAAAAATATGTTTTTCATTACTCGCACGGAGACAAAATTTGCATTGAAATAATATGTCTAACTAACGTCGAAAAGTGTTATTAAATATAACATCGATTATATCAGAGTGTAGAGTAGCTAAACATTTTCTATTAAAAAAAATAGGACATAAGTTTTCGAAAGACAAAATCTTCCAAAACAGTGGATGGTAGAACCGCATTTTAGTCTTACAGTCTACCATTTTTCACTATTTTCTTTTTTACACCACCTTCTTTATAAACCTCTTATACGAGTCATACAACCTTCACCTAAAGCAAGTCATTTTATACCCAGGAATATATGTAGTATTGGCGTTCTCTATAGAATAATGTAATTTGAATTTGGATTGTCAACAAAAATTAAATGTTTCATAGCCCACACCTAGTTTAATCTAGTCTGGAGTAGTCCTAGTAGTATCTAATCTAATAATGTTTTAATTATCTCACAGAAGGTGTAAAAACTAGAGTTTCCAACATGGGGATAAAGCTGTCTTTGACTTGGGCTGCTTGAATTCTTTACTTCATTGAGGTTTCTAAATTAACTCCCTCGTAGTGCTCGGGAGTTAATTATATAAGTAAATCCATTCTGCATTCGGGATAACATCTTAGAAACCTACATTTTGTTCGGAATTCAACATGCCGCTGCCGCCCTTTACTTAATGACACTGCTTTATCCCCTTGTCATATAATCTACTATTGTGTTTCAGTGTGATTTGACATTTCTAAGCCCTCACTCTACATTAGTGACAAGTTCAAACGAGATAACCCTCATCAGTATAAGTATATAACTACTAGGTCATTAGAGTTCGCAGTAGGTATATGTAGTTACCTATTTGTACTTCCTGCTGCCCCCGCCCCGGCTACGCAGGTATGATATTTTTTTTTCTTTTATACAACCTTTGTCCTGGAAATAACGAACAGAAAAAAAATAATAATCTTTGGTACAGTCGTTCGGAAGTCCTTTCGACGGTACCTACTCATAATTTTCGGGAAGAAACTATTTTTGGTACCTACTTACAGACTTGTAAATTATATAAATACATATTATTTACCTGTAAAAACGCATAATTAATAGGTAATTAAGGAGATACTTTAAAGTTAACATAACTCAAACACTCAAATACCTACTACAATGATATCTAGTATAATTATTATGTAATAAATAGGTACCTAATAGTATTATGTTCAATAAATGTAACAATTAAACAAGCAGCGTGTAGATTCTACAAAGCCGACACACCTGACCTACAAAGCCTTACAATTCCCAGAATATTAGTAACAAGGATGTAGGTACAGAACATGCGAGGAAATACAGAACATTTCTAAAAACACCGGTAAAGCCGTCATTGAAAAGTGTCAAAATAACTATGGGTCACAAATGGTTGATGCCCGCGGTGTCGGTTTTTTGGTTAGGTACTGCTGTGGTCCTATCCCATTGGTCGTATCATGACGTTATTTAGCCTACTAGCTTCAGCCAGCTGCTTCACTCACGTGAAAGCAGGTTTTAATATACAAAATTTGTAACCCCTTTTCACCCCTTAAGGGGTGTATTTTGAAAAATCTTATCTCAGTGCTCGCTAACATCATTAAAGGAAACCTTGTGCAAAATTTCACACCCGTAGTCCCAGTAGTTTCGGCTATGCGTTGATATGTCAGTCAGATATTTTCTCCTTTTATCACTACATATGTATAAGTATATTAAAACAAAGCCGCTGTCCCTATGTATGCTTAGATCTTTAAAACTACGCAACAGATTTTGATGCGTTTTTTTTAATAGATAGAGTGATTCAAAAGGAAGCTTTATATGGATAATATATGCATAATATAGTAGAGAAACATTGATAATTTTAGAGGTTTTTAATGTGATTTCGTAAATAAACACATTTTTTGCGCTTATACTGCAAAAACTTGCTGAACCCTACGAGATAGATCAAAATAATGTACTACAGTATGGTACACCTTAAAAAGGTCTACATTATTTATTTATTTATTATTATTTATTATATACTTCACGCACATAAAGGTACAGAGGCGGACTTATTGCCTTGGGCAATTACGAAACACTCTCTTATAGAATGACACTGCATTATTATAGTATGACATCAGATACTTTTATCGAATAATCCTCGGATCCCGTAGGCTTTGTTTGCTTCACTTCTGAAGCGAACATCTGCACAAATAAATAATATCTCATCACCGAACAACCTCGTAAACTATGGAACCTATAAATAAAGACATATATATCGGTACACTTGGAATTGTTTCACCCTTTGATTACTGTCTATAGTGATTTACGTATAAACATAAAAGAATTGCATAACCTAATTACGCCTAGTCTGTTCCATCATCGGACCACCAGGCGTACGGCAATGCGCCACCGCTAAATGGTTGACATCCCACCTATACGCACAAAACGTTTTGGGAAGACATTCATTGTGCGTACAGCTAAGAAGTGGAATCCCTTGCCGGAATCTTTGTTTCCTGATGTCTACAACCCGAGAATCTTTAAGTGAAGAGTGAATATGTTACTTCTAGGTAAGCGCGTTCCATTGTCGACCGCATCTTCACTTTCCATCAGGTGAGATAGCGGTCAAGCGCGAACCTATCAAGAATAAAAAAAAACTTGATACTCACATAAGTATTAGACGTTTATCGTATTAATCCAGCCCCTTAATAATGTGGGATCTAATGAAGCAATACTCTAGATTTCTCCTATGAAGAACATAGGTACATACCTAAAAAGTTATTAAGAAAATTATCAAAGAAAATTCTATTTCATTAAGACGACAATAGGTAATATCTGAGGCCTTATTATGTCTTAATTGCGAGAGAATTGTCTGTAGTAAAATGTTATTTTGTAGGACAAATAATAGATTGTCATTTTGTATTATTTCGTAGGTCCACATAAGTACTGTGGCTATCTTAGGGGGTGGAGAGTAGATCAATTGCCCAGGGTCTCGTGCAACAACTTGATTAGAAAAAGCTAATATTTGAAAAAAAATATTTTGAAAGAATGAAATGTTGAGGAAGAATTTACGTTTAACTTTCAAATCATAGTAAAAAAAAAAAGTAAAGTAAAAGTAAAAAGAAAGAGAGAAAAAGAGAGAGAGAGGGAGTAGTAGTCAAAGTTTTTATTGATAAGTAGGTTGAGTATCTGATCTCTCAAATTCGATGAGACGTGATTGGTTTCCACCTCTTCAAATAAAAATGACGTAGACAATTTACATGTTTATTGAAAAGCATTACCAACAACCATATATATACCAAAACATCATATTTTAACCCGTGTGAATATCTTTTAAGGTTTTAGTAAGTGTAGTATAAATCTTCTTAAATAATATTTTAGATTCGAAATTCATGCAGAACCTTTTCATAAATTTTGGATTTATCATGTCATAAGAAGTACCCATGTATTTTGATTCACACGCTTCGCATAACGGACAAAGGCCCCACAAAGATCTGACACCCAGGGCCTTGAAACGGTTAAGCCGCCCCTGTTCATAATACGTAGGTATCTTAGAGTGAACGGAAAGATTAATACGTATGTATTTGAGCCTAGGGTAGGTAGGCCGAACCTTGAACATTCTAGAGGTAGACAAACATACTTATCATAGATAGAGATATGTTACACAACGTTTGCTTTGCTGTACCGAATACTCTACAATTATTGTTTAACAAGTTTGACTGGCCTGTTGGTCTAGTGGTTAGTGGCCCTGACTGCTAAGCCGGAGGTCGTGGGTTCGATTCCCACCCAGGACAAATGTTTGTGTGATGAGCACGATTATTTGTTCTGTGTCTGGGTGTAATTTATCTATATATGTATGTATTTCGAAATGTATGTATAAGTATGTTTATCAGTTGTCTAGTACCCATGACACAAGCTCTGCTTAGCTTGGGACTAGACGGCGTTGTGTGATAGTTGTGGAATATTATATTATTATTATATTATAGTTTTGTTACATTGAACAAAATACCCAGGTAAATACAATGAAGAGCTACATACGAGTACGTTTACTAAAGATATGAGAAGAGATTCCCACGAGATAGGTGAGAATTAGTTCTTGACGGCTGTAATTCTCAACATGTTAGGTATCTTATTCTGCGAATAAAGTCTTATGTGTGGAGATGCTGAGAACAGTTCCAGGGCTTGAGGTGCTGCCTGCCGAAATACAGGCTCCAAGCCTAGTTCGGCAGCACATCTTAATTTAGGCACAATTTTTATGTAATGTAAACAATATATAATAATACAGCACAGCATAGTCGGCCTTATAATGTTCCCACTCTTGGGATTCAGGCTCCTCTCTAGGAGAGGAAATGGGCCGTAATCCACCACGCGGGCCCAGTGCGGTTTGGTGGATGTCACATGTCTTCGATTTTTTTGTGTCTAAGACATGCCGGTTTCCTCACGATGTTTTTCTTCACCGTTTTGAGAGCAGTGGTGATGAAATAAATTACACAAAGTAATGCGCCTGGCTGGGTTTGAACCCGCAACCTACAACTCGTAAGTTGGGGCCGTTACCAATCGGCCACCACTGCTCAATAATAATACAATAAATATATCATAATAAAACAATATCTCAATTATGAGCACAAACAAATTGTGTGATACGTATTTTTTGGTGTAATATTTTATGATTTATTATTATATATAAAAGACCCTTTAGAAGGTAAGTACATCATTTTTTTTTACTCCTGTATTGTGGGTGCGTTTTTAAACATAATCTCACATACCTACACAAGCCACCCAGACCCGGAAAATCAATTTGTAGTCCATACAAATATTTGTTCAGTGCAGGAATCAAACCATGACTCGCAGTGCAATAGCCAATCTCTGAACCACTGCACCAACCGTGCCATCAACTGACTAATAAACACCTATATTTGATTTAATCTATGTACGAGTATATGGAGGCCTGGCTCATTGATTCATCAACATCCAGCCTAAATCCATGTACTTAGAAAGCTAATTTTTTTCACAGGTATTGTTCTTAAGGCGTAAAAGAGAAATAAGAACAGATTTTACAAAATTCTATCTTTAATCGGAGAAAAAGGGGTTTCATGCAATCGAAGACGCGGTTATAAACTAGTATGCAATGAAGTAAAGAGTCGATTAATTTTTCAAATGTGAGTCCAGTCATTTTAGAAAGATTTGTTTTTTTTTCACAATATAAATACGAAATAACTCCTCAACACTCACTCTAACTATTTAGGATATCTAATATCTTCCCCCTAGCCAAGTTACGATCGTTTCGTCGCTCGCCTTCGATTCCTTTGTTCTGACGTCATTTTAACGCTCATTCACGTGGTCAGAACAAAGGAATCGGAAGCGTGGCCTACTCGAGACGTTCGACGCAAACGAAATGATCGTAACTTGCCTAGGGGGGCTTATCCCCGTGCAATAATATTCAAAAAAATATATTTCAATTCTTTATCTTACCAAAAACAGTCTAACATCGAGTACCTACATTATTTCAATATTTATAAACGCCAACTTACATAAGCACATGTTTTCAGCCTTACTTGGTTCTGAAATACGTACTTTTAGCGAGCAATTACAATAAAAGCTCACACGCGACTGCGAACGTTACCTCTTGCCTCTGGCACTCACGATCTGTTTGAGGGTTGCGACGACTGAAATGCCGCTTTGTTACACTCCACTTCGAGCAAAATATATGGGTACATAGGAAAATGCTTGCAATCACTGCACCGTGCAATACTTTCTGGGTAACTTCAGGTAAATCTGCTATATCAATTACGCCAATTAGTATTAAGCCAAAGCCAGGTATGTGTCAAAGACGGTGAGCAATGGGTTGCTCGCCGTCTGGCCGTCTGATAAGGATCAAGTCCGAGTCGATGGTGCGTTGTGTTCCACGCGTGCCTTAAAGAAATATCAGTAAAATTGACGGATGCAGTTAGAGCCGATGTCTGCGAGAGCTGCGGGTTGATCGAAGGAGATACCGTACTCGTCAAAAAGACAACTGAAGGAACACTACAAGTTTTAGTCAATAATATACTGACACATCCGCTTCACTCAGAGCGGGAGAAGTCATTTAAGAGGGTCCTTCTCCACTCGCCTATCGTCAACGTCGAACATGGTTTAAAAGCAAGCCAGTTGCGGCATCTAACGCAATTCAACGCGATGTTTGATAAAGAGGCAATGCGAAAAAGAGAGATAACGCCTGAAAACTCTGTTGGCATTCAGTAATTCCGTGATTTACTTGAATATCACACAAAACTTGTTCCAGGAAATACGTGTTTTTTAACCCTTAAAAGTTTTTCAGAAAGATTGTCGACATTCACGATTAAATGTGCAAGGCTTCTATGAATGTGCTTTTTTATATTTTTAATATAATAAGGTAAATATAGTATAGTATGTATAGTATATAAGTATTTTTTTAAAATTTTAATTTAAGATTTCACATTCTCTTCTTCAATTACTTCTACACACTATTGTCTACTTTTCTTTTTATTTCTCCTTTCGCAGGTCTGCTGGAAGAAATTTCTTATTGGAAATAAGCAATACCTTTGTACAATTTTTATCAGAATGTATCTTTTTTCTTTATTCGTGTGTACATAAATTATAAAATAAATAAAATAATAATATGATTACATTATGGAGGGCCAAAGTTCAGTTAAAATAGCAGATTTTCAGAGGTCTTTACTACATTAACTTTACACAAATTTATATTTTGATTTCTATAGAAGCCTAGATAATATCCAGAAGATAGCTGTATATCCAAAATATCTGGAGAAAGATGTACAATAACATCATAATGACGTAAGAGCGTTATATGGAAATATACCTCGAATTGCCCGCTCTTAATGATTTCTCACGGAAAAAGGTAAGTGATGAAATTGAATATTCAGAAAAGAATCAATCGTTTCTAAATAAATAAAAATATCAATTTAAGGCTGCGTGGGTCACGGATTATCCTGTAAATAGTAATAAGGAAGACATATTTACTTAGGTTTGGTGATGAAATCTCCGGTAGTAGATTTCATATTCCTACCAACCGCAGTACCTACCTAAACATCTACATAGCCTTACAGAAATTCAGTTAGTAAATACTGAAAGTAATAAGAAAAGTAATAAAGGGTAAACTGTTTCTTTTTGCGCAAAGACACATTGTGAAGGTGACATGCAACATTCGTGGGTAATATGATAAATAAATCACAATGAAAACCTATATCCAAAGTAAGTAAGGTTACGTTATATTGTAATAAATAAAATAGACAGTGATTTAAACGGGTTGTAATATATCAACGTTTTGAGCCTCTTTTGATCAATACAACGGTATTTACCTACAGAAACTTGAATCCCATTTACACAGAGTAATTAATTACCTACTGCCCAATATCTATTACTAGGGAAATTGGTCGATATATATTTCGATCCACGAGGAGAGTATTAACACATAATCCTATTCCCGTTACTATTCTCATCCCTCGGGAAATAAAATGTTAGGTAAGCTAGCTATATTATTCCATGCAACCGTTAGTCAATCTGAACTGATTTGATTAGGTACAATACAAAACAAATTATACAATACAGTTTAAATAAATAAATAATTCATCATTCCAGCCGAAAGATGTCGACTGTTGGACATGGGCCTCCCCCAAGTGTCACCATAACGACCGATCCTTTACGTTTTGCATCCATCGGATTCCCGCGACTCTCACTAAGTCATCGGTCCATCTTGTGGGAGATCTTGCAACGCTACGTCTTCCAGTACGTGGTCGTCATTCCAGAACCTTTCGGCCCCATGTACCATCTATTTTACGAGCAGTGTGCCCTGCTCACTGCCACTTAAGTCTGGCGATTATTCGGGCTTTGTTGGTAACCTTGGTTATCCTGCGGATGGATATCTTCGTTTCTGATGTGATCACACAATGAAACTCCAAGCATGGCACTTTCCATTGCCCTTTGGGTGACTTTAATTCTTCTGATGAGTACCATTGTAAGCGACCACGTTTCGGAGCCATATGTCATCAGTGGCAAAATGCACTAGTCATAGACTGTCGTCTTGAGACACTGAGGTATATTGAACGAGAGCATACCGCGCAGCTTGCCGTACGCTGCCCAGTCGAGTCTGATTATTAAAATCAAATAAATAAAAATTTACCACATGATTATCTGTTATGCTACTGCATACAATGTATGTACTTTCTCCGTGGTGAAAGCTCCGGGCCTGAGAGTGGCCATGTTCTCACTAAATGGCGGTAAACTCAACATTCTTTAGTTTATTTTGTTTTTGTTCTTAATTATTTTGGATAGTTTGGTAGTTTACTTTTTCTGCTTTTTTTGGGTAACTAATGGGCATGATTCTTTCCACATGTATCAAAATGTACTATTGAAATGTCTGTATATTCCAGTCAGATACGACAAATTTTAATGTAATATATTGTGGCGGGGAAGAGATCGCGCAATTTACTTTTTTTTGCACTAGTGCGGAAAACTAATGCAAAAAAGTAAATTACACAATTACACTATTTACTTTTTTCAGGGCGGGTTTTCAAGTAAGTGGACTGAAAACGTTTTTATAACAAGTTCTTTAAAAAAAAACCCTCTAAGTAACAAGGCGTCTAAATCTTTACTGTCCATAACACACAGTTACCACCGTCTGGTGTGGTTTATTAATGTCGCTCAAGCGTAAACTTGGTGTTCATGAAGTAGAAAGTATACCTCGAAACATAAGACTTGTTGACATATAACCATGTATGGCCACCAAAAAAGAATGTAGCTGTGACAACCACTTTGGTCTGTCGGCCTATGAGGTTGGGTGACTTTGGTACAAACCAAAGATCGTACCAAAGGAGTTTATTTTGACCATTTTGATAAGGAACCCCAATGCAAAGCTTTTGGCGGGATATTTGGAGAGAATTTCAGTGACTGTTTTAATCATTTATAAATTGATTCCTAGTGAAAATTGGATATAAATTGGTGTGGATTTATATCATGTCTACCAACTGAACCAAATGCGGAACATTGAAACAAGCAACCTCTCGGTAAAATGGAACTGAAAATGTTATTACAACATAGGAATGTTATTAAAACGCTTACCAGATTTTTTTTTAGGTTTTGAAATCATCTAATGACAAATCCCGCTCTTGGGCGGAGCGAGAGATAGTGTCAGACTTTTACTGACTAAAAACCCACTCCTGTTCCTTCGTTGCTTTCGTCCCGGATTTCGTTTTCACACTACCCATGGCCCCAGTAGGCTTGAGGAGGACCCTGTTGGGCCCCTACGATTTGCTGACATCTCCCTGAGGCGCGCGTGGAACAATACGCGCCGTCGACGACTTGGGCTCGGTCCGGACGGTTACCGGACGGTCGCACGGCGGGCTACCCATATATACGTTTTATCCATTTTTGAACATGTACACTACAATAATTGCTATAGGATCGTGCGGGTCATGCTGTCGGATTCATGCAATGTACCTATCCTTTTCTCTTATTTTAAAGATGGATATTTTCGTCCTGCTATCATCTCACCCACGCCATGTAAAAAGACCTCAGTTAAATCTTTGACTTGTCTCGTCCGACTGAATTGTGGCATTATTTTAATAGGCATACAAGGTCAATAAACAAGGCTTCCATAAAACAAATAAGCACTTGTTGTGTATTGAAACCAAACTCCATTGTCGATTGTATCTCAGTTCTTGTTTACAACTGGTTAATAAATAACACGCAATGTCTCATCGCCTTCAAGGTTCAACTTTTGTACAACAATATCTCGAAATTCGGGCATGTTTACGTTTGACCGTTTTGTGCTTAAATTCACGCTTTGATTGTATTTACCATGATGAATGCTAGTTAAGCGAGTTTAGCGTAGGGGAGGTTAGTGCAAAGCAGCCATCTTAACTTTGAGTTCAAAAAAATCACGTTGATTACAGATTTTTTAAGAAAATAATATACTACTAGGTAGATAATTTATTAAACTTTTATTATGTGTAAATCAAACTTGCCCAAATGTTAAAATTACTTTAAAATGTTTTTAATACGAAAATTTGTTCAAAGACCGCTTTGCCTGAGAGCTTAGCTAAAACGGCCATAGGGGTAAGGGCAACGTGGCCATTATAAACATTCACATGAAATGTATAGTTTTTAATGGCATATCATATCGTGCTTGACGAAATGAAAATATTAAAAATTTTGTTTAAAAATGTACAAGAAGAAGCAACAGGAATGGGTTTTTTAGTCAGTACAATTCAGACACTATCTCCCGCTCCGCCTAAGAGCGGGATTTGTCATTATATGATTTTACAACATAAAAAACACCCCTGAGGATTGAATGTTTTTGTAAGAAAAATGGGATTAGACAACTGTTCTGATTACCTAACAATCAGACCCAGTAAGGTCTCATTAACAAGTGATTTATGAACTTTCCATGGAACCCTCGACCTTCCTGTAGAATTTGTACATAAGGAAAATAATTATGTTTTAAATTTTTTGTCTTACAGCTAAATAAATTTTGAACTTTTATTACAATATTTTATTACACGCATAATACAATGCGTGTCCCAAATCGGAAGTGGAAAGGAATGTAATCAATGTCAGTTAAAGTTCTATATTTTCCTAAATCGGAAAGATGAAACTTAAATATTTTATTTTTTCGATCCTGAATATACCTATATCTCAGCGAAATTCAAATTGCTTAAGTTTTTTGCATTTTGCAGGCTGCTTTTGAACACTTTCCTTAAAATAAAATATTTTAAATATCCCAATCCCGCACATCCGGGATCGCTGACTCCAATCCCGTGGGCCTGCGGGATCGCGATTTTGATGTGGGATTGGATTCCCTAAACGGTAACATATATTTATAGAAGTTAAAACTAAATCTGCATTTGTACAGTGCTTATTAATAGTGCATTAAGTTTTTTATAAATAAAACTGTAAGAACTAAATTCACCATCATTATGTTTACTAATTAATGAACAACAATGTTAACGAATTGAATTGTAAAACAAAATCTACTGTAAATTCTGCCCTGCTTATTGCAAATGCAGTACTTGCAAAATGCCGCGGTTCGGAGCTTAACGCAGTAAACATGTTTATTGATATCTAAACAACAAGTCTTATTTAAATCATTTTAAAAGTGTACCAAAAGAACAAGAAAATAATATTTTTATGTATACATTAGCCCCTTGAAATGTCATTTTTGCAAAAAAGTGAAAATCCCAAAAATGTCGATTACTGCATTCACAATTAGCAGGGCAGAATTGTCTGTAAAGTTTTTTTCATTAAGTCCGTAACCCCTGCTACGGCGCTACGAGTCTACGACGTAGCACATGCTATGCTACAATCAAGCTGCTCTACGATAATGGCTCCACAATGCCTACCTGCAAAATGCTTTAGAGTCGATTTTCCAATAGTCTGGCAACTTTTGTCTGAGGAATAAAAATTGGCATTCTACTGCTTCTGTATAAAAAAAATATTATGTCAAGCCGATCAGATAAAAGATATCGGACTATTGAAAAACTGGCTGTTAGAAAAATTTCGGTAGGTACGGTTTTTGATACTTTTTTGTTGTGATTAATAAAGAAAACTTAATAGTTTTTAAGATAATTAGTCTTATAAAGTTCCCACTGCTGGAACTCAGGCCTTCTCTCAAAGAAAGGGAATGGACCGTAATCTTCCACGCGGGCCCAATGCGGGTTGGTTAACTAGCCTTTGATATTCTGTGTCTTCTCTGGGACTCGTCGAGTTTCATTGATCTGGCGTTTTTGTAGTGGTCGCTATTGTTGACTCAACAAATATCCCGGCGAGCTAATCTGCCTCTTCTTTTTGGAATCGGCTTAATATATTACGCAATCCACCACGGAACATCTCCACTATATTGAATACCAATACAACTTATTTAAACATCTCATGAACAAGTTCACTGCCCAAAACTTTTTACTTATCAAGTTTGACAGACTTGGTACCTATCAACTCAGTGATTAATATCACAAATTATATAACTCCCTACTTTTTTTTACGTGGATAATCACCCAGTTACTTTTCACGCTCTAAGGCAGGCCGGGAGGGCGTGTACGACTTTTTCTAACTAAAACCCACTCCTATGTACCATTACCTGCTAAGCTTTGACATTGCTGGGCCTCTACAGTTTTGCTGACACCTCAGTCGGGATCCCGGCAGCTGGGGCGTGCGGAAATCTAATTCCATGTTTTTATCATATCTTACTTTGAACAAAAACCAAATTAATCAATAAAAAAATCCATCAAATCTCAGTTTTCAGATTAAACGCTTGGAAAAATCACGTTTTTTTATTCTTTATTGTACACCATGTACGGTTCACGTACAGGCAAATCGCTAACACCGCGACCTACTTTTCACTACTCGTTTTATTTACTATTATTCTTGCTATTATAATAATTTTAGTTGACCAATAGCTGCCGTGACGCTATTACCGCGGATTAGCATCTAACTTAACTTAGGGCGGAATTCACCAATAAAACTAATCGCGTTTTAACGGTTGGCTCGCATAGTCGCGTTTAGCCGCTGTCATTTGTAAACATACAACAAAAAAAAAATACAGACAAGTGACACTAGTAACAGCAGCTAAACGCGATTATGCGAGCCAAACGTTAAAACGCGATTAGTGCATTTTTATTGGTGCATTCCGCCCTTAGTGTAACTTTTGCGAATAAACGTAATTATCGTGAAGTCTGTGGTTTTCGTCAACTCACATCCAACAACTGAACTGTAAGTAGCTAGCTACCTCTGAGCCATACACTCCATTACAGCTATAAGCTTATGTGGTTAACAGAGTCTTGTACATAGGCGAGCTTAACTTCAAATTCCTTTTTCTTTCTTTCTTTCAAATTAAGTTTTCTTTCAGCAAATCATTGACTGACAGAGATAGATCACAATAGAGGGCTCATCCAGTGTACAATTTTAATATTACAAATAGTACGAATAAAATAATACATATTTATACCTACATGCATAAATACAAACATATTTTTATATTATTACCAGGGGTCGGAATTAGGTAAAGTTATACATGTACTTGCATCGAAATGTTGATATTAATATGGATCTTCCCGAGATTTCTAATGAAAAATACCGTGTGACCAACAATATTACAAATGAATAATAATAAACACCTAAGACAAATAAAACAAAGATAATTAACATACAATTTTTATTAGTTTTTTTCATTGAAAAAGATCTCTCTACGTCAACTGAGGTAAGGTTAACAAATTTATACACTTCATCCTCCTGCAGGAAGAAATTTGCAGGAAGAAATAATGCAGGAAGAAATTTTTTCTGCTATATTTCTGATACTGTCATTAAAAAAATCTGCTCTTTAAAATTAATCTCAGGATTTGAGGCATATCCACTTTATTCTTTCGCTGCGTGAAATCGGTGTAAGTATTTGTTTAACTCTACCTAATTCATACACCTATTTTTAAACGACATAGTAAAAAAAAAAATGGGGCTCTATCCCTACCCTTTACTGATCACATTTATGTAGTCAAAAGTAAAAAAAAAAAACGAAGTCTCAAAACTATCCACGAAAATTTGTCATTCATTCATAAATGCTACTAGAAAATACTACGCACAGTGTTCCATTTTTATCGCCATTCATTCATTCGTAATTCAATTTTTCCATAAATTGAGTGAGATTTTGGGATATAAACAAACGCTCATAACTTTGCTGTTTATGAATATTATTTATTGAGAATTTACCTAAATAATAACAAAACCTTTTCTAATAAGCCCTTTAAGTATTTGTAGTAATTAAAAATTAGTGATGTATTTGTAATAAGTAATTGTGAAGGATGCTCTTTAATTCCCAATTTGAATATATGAGAAAACTAAATTGCTTTGGACAGAGTTTTTTGAGAGGCGGAAAATTATCTAATATCTTTTTTCCGTTCTATAGTGGAGCAAGAGGATGATTCAGACTTTTACTGACTAAAACCCACCATTTTCCTTCAGTTACCCTTTGCGTTCTGAGACCATGAGTTTCCTTTTCAGAAATTTCCCATGGCCCTAGCAGGTATCGGCCCTGACGGGCCCCTTCGGTTTTGCTGATATCTCTTTGAGGCGAGCGTGGAACACTACGCGCCGACAATATAAATCGCATCAAATATTTTATTTTGACAACTGGAACGTTTCCTGTCGCGGCGACTAGGGCGTGAAGATGTGCGCTCTGTTACGGTTGCGGACATCTCCTTCACTGGCATTATGCTTCGCAGTAGGAGGCGACAGCGTCCCATTTCCTCTCGCTCCGGATCATGGAATGAAACAAAACCCGGTGTGAAAGATTGTCGCCACTAAACGTCACAGCGGCGCTCCGGACAAGCAAGACGCACCCCCACACCTGGCCTAGTACACCGGTTCCTCCGGGCAGTCCACTCAATGGTGACACTCGGGAGTTTCTTCCGCCTGAATCTGAAACAGGAACTTCCCGAACTTTGCATGTCCCGTAAGGACCTACAGAAGCTGAGGATGCCGTAGCGTCTCTCCAGCCACTCCTCGGTGGCGGCGACCTCTCGCGCCCTGCCCTGGTTCGGATGCCATGATCCGGATCAACAGCGAATGGAATGCGGTAGCATCCTTCTGCGAAGTAATAATGCTAGCGAAGGAGGCGGCTGCAAGAGTAAAATAACGTACATTCTGACTCCCTAGCCCCCGCGATAGGAGGCCACCGTAGGTGCAGGCTTGCGGACGATGAGCAGTGAGTGGTTCACGTCCGCCCGACCTATAAGGACCTAGCCCGAGTCGTCAACGACGCGTAGTATTCCACGCGTGCCTCAAAAAGATATCTTCAAAACCTTTGGGTTCCACCAGGGCCGACGCCTAATAGGGCCATGGAAAGGCTTCTGAAAATGATACTTATAGTCCTAGAACGCAAGAGGCAACTGAAAGAACATAGGTGAGGTTAGTAAAAGTCTGACACGCCCTCCCGTTCCACCCTAGAGTGGAATACGTTGGATTGTTTGCCACCTCAAAAAAGCATACAGTAACACTTCCGCCGGAGACACTCTGAGCGTATCTGGAGTCGCAGAACGATTCCGCGCCACCGTAGGCGAACTTGTGGACGGCGAGTAATGGGTAGCTCGTCGTTCGGTAAAGACTAAAACCGGATCGATAGCGCATTGTGTTTCACGCGCATCTCAAAAAATTAAATGTTAGTAAGATTGATGTCTGCCAGGGCTGCAGATTGTTAGGAAGAGTTATAGTGGCCCTCGCAAAGGGCAACTAAAGGAATATTGTAGATTTTAGTCGTTTTAGTCTTTAAAATTCTGACTCTCCTAGACCGAGAGCAGTCATTAGATGATTTCCCGCGTAAAAGAAAGTATATAGTTTGAAACAAGAATTTCGTGACGGATTTATCCGATGAAAGTTCAGTGATTGCTTTAATTATTTGCAAATTAAAGTCTAGTGGATATTGTGCTGTTAAATTGATTTAATTTTTATCTCAAGTGTGCACACAAATTGTCAATAAATGGAATCATTGAAACAAAACAAAATTTCTTTCTTAGGTTAAAATAGAATTGAGAATGTTATAGTGTATAGTCTACTCGGCAAGTTTCACTGAGGTATTAATACTGCATATTCACTCCCTCAGTGAAACTTTGCCGAGTAGACTGACACGTTATACGTGCCGCCAAATACTGCAAAAACATTAGAATGTGTTAAATCCGCAGTCTAATGAAACTCAAAGACACTGTAAAACATTAAATACTTTCAAACTTCAAATAGTGCTAAGCAGTATTACACTTAAAAAAAGATAGCTTGATCTCTGGGACATAGCTGTCAGTAAAATCGCGCCTATGAAGTTCTGAATTTAACAGTACGGACAAACGTACCAGTCAATGTCATACTTTATTGGCATGCTGAGGTCGTTAGTGATGGTCGATGAATCATCGTGACCACAGACTATAAACTATCGATATTTTTTATAAAACTTAATTCAAAATTAATTTATCATTTAATTTTATTGTATTTTTATGGCAGTCGTTACGGGATGTTGGAGCCCTCAAAAGTCCAACAATTGATCATAATGCAAAACTTCAATATCACCTTTGGGTTGTGGAGGTCAGATGGCAATCGCTTCACGGAAAATATCGAAGTTTACCCAAATCAGCAGTTAGACTGGTAAAAGCGAACCCCAGACTCCAAGCTGAAAAGCTTCGGATGCGACTGGGATTAACGCTAAGATGAAGAACACATATAAATATATAATTATGGCATCGATAAGTAAGAAACGCCGAAAATTACTATCGATATTTTTTCTGTATCACAACAGCCCTAGGAATGTCAGTTTGACAAATGTCGCAGAGATCAAGCTATGTTTTTTCAAGTATAGCTATATAAAATTATTGTCATCAACTTTTATTTGGGTGGATTTAAAAATGCCCGCAAAACTTAGTAGATGACAGAAGAGGACGACAGTAGCGCCATAGAGCAAAGATGTCACTCGTGTCAACTAAAGATGTGTTACCAACAATAAAATAAAACTTTTCTTGCCTTGTTAGATAATGGTATTAGACTGGCCAGCGAAAAATGGCAGCGAATTATTTATTAAAATTCATATATGGAAGTATTTAGAGACTGTCAAAATTGTGTCATTGAAGTTTCATTCATCTTGTTTTTACGTGAATCTTATTTTCGTTTATTTTGTTATAATAATGCAGATAACAATAAATAGTTCAACGAGGAGGCTTCTCTTTAAGATGATTGATAAAGGGGAATGAAACTTTTCCCATACATTACTGGCATGTATTTTTTTATTCTTTTCAAGTTTACCATTGTTAAATATAGTTTAAGATTCGGTTCTTATCAATAGTGTCAATCATTATTACACAACACTAACGCGTTTCTTTTCGATTCGTTTATCACTTATTTCTTTTACTAGTTTTATTGATGAAACACATTAAATTCACAAAATTTTGTCGAGTAGCTAAAACACTCAGGTGCGCAGCTACTGTCATTAAAACAAATTCCAGATTTTAGTAGAAAGTGGTAGAATTACGTTGGTCACACTGTAATCAAAACACGTCATTACTCTTTTCAGTTATGTAGCATTATTATCATATTTCCTCGCTCTTTCTTACTCTTGATTCAAAATATATATCGCTATCCTGTACTAATGATAAACATACCTGTTTTGTAATTTTGTTTGCACAGGGTTGTTAGTCGCGATTGTATCGCACAATACTACGCAATTTGTGTTTGAGTACAGCCGTAAGTAATCGAATAATTTTATTAATTTCATACTGTAACAGTATACGATATAAGTGAAATATAATCCGTTATCAATGCCCTACATTCTGATTAGAGGTAATCTAGCATCATATGGACATAAAAACCCTTGGCGTGTTTTGGTATCCGGCTTGAAAGGTAGATGTTGACAAATTACAAAAGTAAAATGAGAAACAGGAGAAATAAAGAACTAACAACTAGATTTAAGCACAGTCCTCTTCTCATTTTATTTACTGTTTAAATATTTGTCCGTTTATGTCATTATAATGAAAACCTGTTTTTGTTTATATTTAGCTGGCGAAATAGAACAGCTCAAGAGGTTCGCATGTGGCGGCTACTGCGACGAATCCACTATTGTTTATTTACAACATCCTTGTGTTATTCTGAGCGCACTTGAGGTATGTGACTCCAATTACTTCCTTTGCTTCTGTTATTGCATAACACCTAATTGAATCATTGCAGTTTCGTAGTTATGAGTCATGTTGTCACAATGTTAATTGAATCAATAACATTACAGGTGTTGGGTTACAAGGTTGTCGCGTCCAGCTCTACAGCTGTTAAACAAGATTATAATGAGTATATGTGGACTATGAGAAAGGAATTTTCAGAACCAGAACCCTCAATAATTGTGGAGCAAGATAACATCAACAATTTTAGCAAGGAGGCTATGCATTTGGGCAACTACCAACATCAGACAAAAGACGACGAAGTGTAAGCCAAAATCATCTTATTGAAAATATATCTTGATTAATTCAATTTATTTTATACTATGGACACAACAGGCAGCCAGACCCTGTCTCCATGCAACTTGGCATCAATACCTTTAACTGAAGAAGACAGTGTTGTGTATATTGCTATTAAAGGGTCTTTGCATGCAAATGATTGCTCTGTCTTTGGCCTTGGGGATGAGGAGAAAAGAGCTCTTTCTAAAAAGTTTCCAGGATCAGGTGTAGTTGTGAATGGAGTTTCAATCAAGTCAAATGTTCTTGATACACTGAATTCATTGAGCCAGCTTGGTTACAAGATAGTTTCAAGCACTGGTGAGACAGAGATCACTTGGACTCTTCAGCGCATTATTTAAAGCAAGTTAAACCTAATCACTACCATTCTTCATAATATCCTATTATTGTAACAAATATGGACCACGGACAATATTGTGACCACTCAAACTGCACTCATGCTAATGCATCTGTTAGCCAGACATTGTCTGAAATGGATTGGGAGAGGGGCTTGTGGTATGCAGGTAATTAGTTTGTGTTATATTTATTTCTATATACAAATTGGTACTTTATCAGGTGTTATGTTCAACCTATGTTCAATCATGTCAATATCTCATAATTTGAAGTATTTCTTGATAAGATTGCTCAACAACTCACTCGTCCATTGGTGTGCAAGATAAAATTAAGCATGCAAACAATGTAAGTATACTGGTATCAAAAATATTCAATAAATATTTTATTATTACAGCCTTCTATGGTGATGAAGAAAGAGCCAGATATTTGATTAATAAGGCAAAATATGCCAAGGAAATTGTGAACACACCAGATAATTCTGGATACACGCCATTACACTATGCTGCACGTAGAGGACATGTGGATATTTGTAAGATATTATTAGAAAATGGCGCACTGATTGATGCCAAGACCAATAGTGGGCAAGCTACACCTTTACTCAAAGCGGCTGCAGCAGGTAATCACCTTCATCGAGTTAAAATCATATAGGTTCACAAAAGTATTCAATGTATTTCCATATCTAATCTAAAGCAAATAACGCAATTAAGCTCAATACTAATAGAACTACTTTTTTATTGCTTATTGTTCCATCTCACTCTTACCAATCACTTGAGAGAACTGCTCGTAAATACATAATCACATTTTGAGATAAGAAAGCATTAAATGGTTTCTTGTATTTATATTAATAGACTATTTAGAAGTTGTCATTTATCTTTCACTGCTGTTTTTAGGAAAAATTGAAACAATAAAATTCCTCATTAACTCTGGAGCTTGTGTTGATGCACAAGATGCCGATGGGCAAACAGCTCTGCATAAAGCTGTTGAGAACAATCACATTGACCTAGTTAATTTCTTGATGAAGACATACCCTAAATTGAACACTATGAAGGACATTAGAGGTCATTGCCCTTCTGATAATATGTCAAGCCCAAAGGACTGAATTTAAATTCAACCATAGATTTGCAAGAAAATAGTAATATTTTTTTGTCCTCTTTGGCAGCTTGCCTGATATTGACTATTCTGCCAGTGTCATAATTACAGCAGCAATGAAAATAGTAGTTAGAAGTTACTCATTGATGTTTATTGACGAGTTACTGTGCACCTACATGCTAGCTTATGATATTTCTACTTGGCTTTATTTTGCATTTAGTTTTCCTTGCTATTGATAAGTATTTATTGAAGCTGCTTTATTTGCATGATTTAATCTGCAAAATAGTGTAACCTTATTTAAAATGGTTTGTTAATGTGCTATATCTTTGCTGTTGCTCTGCTGTTGTTATTATTATTATTTCTAGAAATGTTTATTGCATGTTAACATTCCCATTTTTTTGCTTTTATTTTGTCCAATTAAGTCAAAGATTGTTATGATTTAAATAAGTATGTAATTATTACCATTAGAGGTGATCACGTTAATGATAGCTTGACGAGTGATAGGGCAGAATGGAAGAAAAAACGTATTGCGCCGACCCCAAATAAAACGGGACAAGGGCAGGAAGAAGATGTGATCACTTTAAGAGAAATAATATATTATTATTGTTGTATGTTTAACACCTAATATTCTGTAATTATTTAGTAACTAATCACAATTTTCCGTCTCATATAATATTATGTGTTAGATATAAAAATTCTATGGATTATTGATAGTGTTGCTATTGTATGGCCAATTTTATTATTGTAGTAGGTGGGTATGTTACCATCACATAATCTGAGTTTAAAAATAACCTTCATAGAAAAATTCAAAAGTTTTCTATAATGGGGCAAGAATGTTGAGCCTACCTACTTTTTTTTATAATAATTAAGAATTGCTTGCTGCCAGACGGCTTTGTTAATTATAATTACATATTTTATAATACAATAGCTAACCTTTTGAACAAATAAAAATTTAATAAAGACATCAGATTTTGTATGAGTGTGGGACTGTGGGCAATATGTAATATGATTAAAAGTCTTATTCTCGTATGTATGTACAATGTATTTCCAACAGAATAGGTAGGTACATTATAATTTACTCACCCTGTGTAAATAGGCTTAAAAGCAACTCATTGTTGCTTTAGTCTATGTATTATTATATCTGAATTCATATCATTTATTTTAATTACTAATTGTATTAATAATACATGTATCAATTAGTTTAAGACTAGATTCTTATTTCAAACAATTCACGTTACTTGGACATTGTTTACAAAATACAAGGAGAACGAGTGGTCCTTTTTAGTCAATAAATTAAATTCATACCATACATTTGATAACAAATATAAATAATCAACATTAAACTGTCTACAACTAAATATTAATAACTTGTACCCTCTTGATTTTAACATGATACAAACCAATTTAGCTCATCAAGAAAATATAACTTTCTATAAAATTACTAATGTCTGCTCATTCTCCAATAAAAGAATAGATAATGTAATTACAAACATGAAATGAGGATTATTCTTTACTGTAAGGTGTTTTTAACATTTCAACTCATTTTGAAGATTTTTATGGACAAACATATTGTGTCACATAAGTATAGATACTCTAATCAACAAATATTTTATATTTTACCCTAAGTACACCTTTGTACTACTGTGTAATTTTACTAAATAAAAATGCATATAGATACTTATTTGTATTTCTCGATAGCCCAGACTTTACCGAATCACATAACGAATTAGTACAGACCTTCGTCTTCCATCATAAGGTATCCTTTTAAGCTCTTTGGTAGAGGGAGAGATGCTATGAAGCGATACAATATCTTACCCGTACTGGCGCTTATACGTCTAATTTTAATTCTACACAGATCAGAAAGACTATGTGGTTGTTTGCAAGCATGGTGTAACCACGCAGGACAGCCTGGTTTAGAAACGGTAGTGCCTTGGTTGGTAACTGAGACATAGTGTCCTGCCTTGAGTAACATCAACGCTAAACTGCACGATCGTCGTCTACTAGCTATGGACAGGTTGTCTAGACCACACGAATGTAAATCGCAACTGTTTACGTCTGCTCCATAGCGAATCAGTAGAACTGCAGCATGATCTCTGAAACAAAGAACATACATGAAAGTCAAAAACGAGAATGTCTAAGCTGTTCGTTGTTTTTTTTGAGTATCGAAAATACGATATAGGATTGTGTTAAAAAGATGGTCAACATTCCCGTTAATTAACAAGGTGTCCACTCTGCCAATCTCAAAGAAAATTCCCTGACTGCTCCAGTTCTTTTGTTATATTATTTCTTTTTTAAAATTTCCCTGACCAAGGAGGTAAATTAATTATTTTCCTAGTCACCTAATGTTGTCCTTAATCAACATCTATTGTAATACTTTAAATTTTCTAGTAATGACAAACGATTCACTATTAATTAACAACAATATTATCAACAATGAATTCGTAGATACAAAGAGATGGGCACGCCACAATCATGTTGGGAAGTCCCCTCTTAGAGGAGTGGCTGAAGAGGCGCCACGGCGACCTTTCGCATGACACAGGTCTTCACGGACATGGTAAGTTCGAGAAGTTTCTGTTCCGGATTCAAGTGGAAGAAACTCCCAAGCGTCACTAATGTGCAGACCGCCCGGAGAACACGGTGAAGGTGTGCCCCTCTTGGATGCCGCTTCGCTGCCGCCCCGTGCCTTGGTTCAGGCCATGTTCCGGCGCGAGAGGGAATGGGATGCGGTCACCTCTTTCTGTGAAGCAGTAATGCTAAAAGAAGACGGCCGCACACGTGAAGGAACAGACATCCTCGAACATCAGCCGCCACGACATGAGAAGCCCCGGGCATCGAGAAAGTCATTGAATTGAAAAAGAGAAGTCATTGGATCATTTCTCTCGTCAAAAAAAACGTACGAGTAGATATTAGAGACAGGTCAATGTACTTTATGTCAAAATCTGACGCCGACCATTATAGACAATATAATTATGTACTTACTTGTGTAACAACAGAGCCCTGTTTAACGCAGTATCTCCCGTCAGAGCTGTGGCATTTAAATCAATCTTATAATCTATTAAACATTTCAACAATTCCTCAAAATCTTCATGGCCAGCTACACTTTCAACGGCGATGTGCAACGCATTAGCACCTGTTATACTGTTGCACAAGTTGGAATTCGCTCCTGTAAAAGAATTTATCATCAAACGGAGGCTAAATTAAAAAATCTCAGCGATAATAAGACTAAAGTAATAGGATAAAGAGGAGAAAACTAATTATTGTAAAAGGCAATCTGTGAAAGTACTGATCCGACTGCGTACATTCTTTTGCTTCTGGGAACTTTAATGGTTGTTTAGGGATAGGCCGACACAGGTGTGATTTTAGTCAGTAAAAGTCAGACATGCTCTCTCGCTCTAGGGTAGAGCGAGAGAGCGTGTCTGACTTTTGATGACCACCTTAAAAAAATCTATTCGTTGTTATATACTCGTTGATACGTTGATCTTAGCGTAGAATGTAGCAGCCAAACTAGACTAACTTGTCAGCCAATCGAAAGTCTACAGTTTGCAAGGTCTCTAAAAGTAACAATTTTTAGGAACGTTTACAAGTGTGTCGTTTACACAATCAGTTGACGTCTAGTTTACAAGCGGGGAGGCGCAGTGACGTTGCCATGGAAATAATTTACCTATACACATACGCACGCTCGTGGGGGCAATTCTTAACTTTGAGTATTTTTATGATCTTACGGAAAACTGTCATGACTCCTTTACACCCCCTTGTAAGAAAAAATAAGACATGGTCACACCCCTCCCTCCCTAAATCATCTTACGTAATAAATGAATGTCCCCAAAAGGGGTTTCAAAATTACAAGAATATAATGACAGCTTATGTGTAACCCGTGGGTTGCAATCTCCTACCTTTACACAACAATATTTTTGCTATCGCGGGCTGCGATAGTCTAGCCGCCAAAAGCAATGGTGTGTCACCGTTGTCGTTGTAAAGGTTTATACCGGCACCGTAAGCAGTGAGCATTTCCACGATTTCCACCTATAAATGAGAAGAAAACAACACATTAGTCAGTAAACCATTCAACTGAATGGAGACACGGTTTTTAAGCGAAACTTGAATCAAAATGTCGTGGTCATCATGCATGCGTGCAAACCAGTTTTACCACAAAACCAATTTTGAAACATTAGACTGATATGAAACTAAATGATAAATCTAGACGACTTAGGTTATAAGCGAAAATTTCCAGTTATTATGTAAGTAGTACAGCAAACCCCAGGAATTACTTATTTTCAAAATGTGTAGGTAGTGTTAGTATGTACAGTCAGAGGTAAAAAGCGTAGTTGCACTCTACTAATGCTAAAGACCTAAAGTGTAGGTATAAAATTTCTTTGTAGTAGAAGTTCAATGGTCCACAACTAGTTTATTCAATACTTAAGATTCTATGCTACAAATAAAATCAGTCATGAACCATTGACCCTTTTCTACAAAGTAGCCACTTTAGAATTGGTAGAGTGCAACTGCACTTTTGACCTCTGATTGTACTTTCAATGTAGTAAGTAAGTCAGGCGAATCGGCGTTATCTGGCGGCTTTGGGATCTTGGTTTAGAGGTGGAATTGGAACTACTTAGGAATTAGCGTCATAGTCCACATACCTGTCTTTGTATTATCGCATTGTGTAAAAGCCTATGCGAGTGTGTAATCCTAGCACCAGAGGACAGTAAAATTTCTACACCCACTGCATACTTTTGCCATACAGCTTCACAGAGGGGAGTGTATCCTGAAAAGACAAAATGAACTCTAATTTTGTAGAATTATGATTGCTTGTTTGTTTGTAGGAGGTAAACTCTGAAAGTAACATTTATTTTACTGCCTACATATTACTGTATATATATTTGTTTCTTCTTAAGAAAACATGGTTTCTGTAGGATAAGCCAGATTATATTTATAATCCAAGGTAGGTAGATTGAATTGGGATCATTGATCTAAAATGTACACATAAATATGGATATTCCTCCGGAATTGATGCTTCCATAGGAATTCGATTGTTTTTATTACTCAACAGATAAATAATAAATTAATTTAGTTTTAATACCCTCCTTTAAATTTTGAATTGAGTAGTAATAATATCACTACCAATATTAACAATATTTAATTGAATCCGGAAATACCGGAATTATTTTCTGGAATTTTCCGGAAAAATGGCTATCTATGTTATTCTTTCTGTGTGCATTTATGATACAAGTACTAAAAATCAATCTACCTACTCTGATCACTGATCATCACACTAATATTATTAAGGTGAAAGTTAGTATGTATGTGTGTGTGTATGTTTCTTAGTTCTCCATGCTCAAATGGTTCAAAGAATTTTGATGAAATTGATATCTCAGGCAGGCCATGTCCTGGAATAGAACATACCTAGCATACTTTTCTCAGGAGTATGTTCCCCTAATAGAAAATTATTTTCTTCCTTTCACATGGGCGAAGCTGCTAGCTCAAACTAGTACTGAATAGAATAAATTGTGATTTACCATGGATCTCCTCACTGTTAACATTAGCACCAGCATCAATAAGATACTTGATCACATCCATATGACCTCGGCCAGCTGCTATGTACAATGCTGTCCTCTCATTTGCATCCCTAGCTTCTAAACTAGCTCCATTACTGACTAGAATCTTTACCTGAAATATATAATAAGCACACATAATGGAAGCTCGTATCTGGCATGATGATATAAAGAATGCCTGATTTAGCAATAAATTTAATAGGGTAAGGAGTGGATAGTATCTACAGGTTGCAAATAATTTACTTTGGGAAGATATGAGTTATCTTCTTGTCTATAAAAATCAATTGCTTTTTGTTAGGGCTGAAAGTGTGAATAGCGCAGCACCCAAAAACAGCTTGATTGATTTTAATCATTTTTATTTTCTTTTGTTCGCTTTTACTATAGCGAACAAAAGAAAATAAAAATGATTAAAATAGGGTAAAAAAAATGTGTGAAAAATAGTTGAAAATTTTGAAATTGCCTGCAAGGCGGAAGTAATTTCACAGTGGCGGAGCCGCGGGCATCGGTTAATTAATAATAAATTTATGTTTGTAGATTTTTAAAGTTTTAACAGCGTCCTATACCCCCGCTCGGGATTATTTATTAATTAAAATTTGATGTAATTAATTAAAATTTGATGTAACGTAATAGGCAGACTTAATGCAAGAATGAATTCTATCTTCTATTTGCTTTAAATTGTAGCACTCTCGAAGGAGTTACCATCGCTCTAGAACTAAAAACGAAAAATCCAGCTGTATTTTTCGTTTCCACAAAGGGAAACTGAAAGAATACAGGTGGATTTCAGTCAGAAAAAGATTGACACTCCCTCTCGCTCCACTTACAGGTTACCTGATGATATCCTACTGAAATAACAACAAGGACGGAATTCACTCAAGGAGTACAAAATAGCGCAAATAGTCGGGCAACAATCATTGAAACAATCATCGCGCATGGAATACACTTGTGTCACCAGAGTTACTATTACAAAAATTGTGAGCTCTCACCAAATCCAAGAAACCTCTTGATGTTGCAAAATGCAGAGGTGTCATACTATCATAAGTTTTGTGGTTTACATTACTCCCAGCCTTTATAAGTATCTTCACAATATCTATATAGTTTTTTATTACTGCTACATGTAAAGCAGTCACTCCATCTCCTGTTTCAGCATCTATTTTACAGCCTGAAAGCATAATCATTAATTAATTCATTAGAGTTAAGAAATTGATAAGATATTGTTAGAGTAGTACAGGAATATTTACCAGCTTCAATCAGCAATTCAACAACTCCAGCATGACCCTGCTCTGCAGCATAATGTAAGGCAGTCTGCATGAATGCATCATGCTGATCAATTCCATTGGTAACCACAGAGGCAGATGCTATGGCTGCTCCAGTAGACTCCAGTATAGCTGCATACCATCTGAACCACAAAAATGGGAACAATGAAAATCTGTGTGAAATGGCAGTTGGTCATGTACCAAAAATCATTTTTTCAGTGCAACGGAATATATTATTTGAATGGGAAACTCAAACCAATAAGAACAGAAAAACAAAAGAAGAGTGAATAGGCTCTTAATAAACTAGTGCGCCTCACCATCAACAATTGGATCACTGCTTACCATCAGGTGGGATTGCAGTCAAGTATTAGTTTAAATTAATTTAAAAAAAATAGATGCAGCTTACTTATACATAGAGGACCAGGTTTCATCTTCACTAGTAGTTGGTGCAAAATTCCCTATGTCTTCATCCCATTCTAAATCAGCCTGTGGTGATGGTGTCAATGAAGTTGAATTTATTGGTGATTTCAAACTACCCATTTTACTTTCATCACTGCTTGATCCTTCACTGTGTATAAATACAAAATATCCCTGGTTGGTGTCTGATTTTGAAGGATTATCTTTCACTCCAATTGTCTCATATTGTCCAAAATGAAAATCCTTAAATGTTCTGTCATTTAAACTTTTACATTTAACAACAGTCTCATCATGTTGTCCATGGTTCCTGAGCTTACGTTTGTGGCATTTGAATAGCCTTTTTTTAGGAGACCCTGCATAAGACACAGGCATGTGTGGTTTTGCTTCACTGGCGTTAATTAATAGCTTGACAATATCAATGTTTCCATTAAAAGCAGCTTCACCTAAACTAGTTTTACCGAGGTTGGCAGTCTTATTGGGATTAGCACCTGCAGTGAAACAGATTATATATATTTCTAGATACATTTCAGTAATTATTTTATAGTGTACGTCAGACAGCAATTAAAAATAATTAAAAACATTACCTCTAGAAAGCGCCTGCGAAACTGCGTCGAGATCTTCGGCTAATACTGCTCGATATAAACTCTCCTCAATTGAGGCTTCCATGGTACATTTACTGATAGCTTACCATTTATATGTGATCACATATCTAGGAATGCTCCTCCAATATCCTCTCATATAGAATAATAATGGTAGAACATTGCGTAAACATTATGTATTTTGTAAAATTAATAATGGTGTTCTTGATCAATCAGTAATGGTCTCATATTGAAGGAGGGTTGTTAATTGCACAGTCTCCATTACTCGATAGTCGCAGACCCGAAATTTTATTATCTTTTCAGGTTACAACAGTTTGTTATTTTTGTTTAGACTTCCAGTTCAGTTCAGACATCCTGACAATTTTCTGACAATTGCATTGTCAATAACTGTCACTATATTTTTTTATCCCTTCGGCCTGTTTGGACTGGCTAAAATATAATACCATATCGTCTAGTCATCGGTACAGTCACTTTTAGGTCCATTCGAATGCGGATGTAACTCATACTTATGATTTTATAATACATAAAAGCATGCGGATGTAAGCAAAATATGTCTCAAAACGGTGAAGGAAAACATTGTGAGAAAACCGGCATGTCTTAGAATAAAAAATTCGAAGACATGTGACATCCACCAACCAGCACTGGGCCCGCGTGGTGGATTACGGGCAGTGGGAACATTATAAGGCCGACTATGCTATGTTATGTGGATGTAACACATTCTTATTTTTTTGTAATACACAAAATACTAGCGATACTACAATAAAATTCTTAGCTCCATTTTACTGAGATCACGCCTATTTCAATATTATGACTTGTGTAGACACTTAAGGATATACAAAGTTACACCTACACATATATCACAAAGTACTGCAAAAATCCTCAAGCTCATAACAACAGTTTTTAGTATATGAAATTCGATATCTAAGCTACTATTAACACGTGAACAAGTGATAGACAGGCAGAATTACTTTCGCATTTATAATAATAGGTCTTTACCTATAACATCGCCGTTTTTTAAAACAGGTTGCTTTGATGAGTTTTGTTTTTGGATTGACTTAGAATTATAAGTTCAAATAAACTTTATATTAAAGGTACGTTATTCTTTTTTCGAATAATAATGTCTCGTATTTTCTGTAATATATCAGTAATTATAACCATTTTAGGGTGGATTCAACATTTATAATATTAGCATTTACACATTCGCCTGAGTGGCGAGGTGAATGGCAAGCATGCATGTATAAGGGTTCCGTTTTATCCTTTTGAAGTACAGAACCCTAAAAACGCATTAAGACCTCAAACCTAAACTATGACGATAACCTCTTTCAACTTTTTGAACCAATATATCTCAAAAACGGTGGCTCTTAGGAAAAAAAATAATTAGACATTTTTGTAGATAATTATCAGATTTTCAATTTTTGTCTGAGCTAATTTTATGATAAAACTTACCGTTTTGCTGAAAATCACGAATAACTCATTTTTGTGACGAGGAGGAGGAATCGATGAGGACTTTTTAGATTTCATTTATGATGGTGTCTTGAACAATCCTACCAATTTTCAGCTGGGTACGACTTATTGTAACCTTATCCCTATTTTTTGGTCTAAATTGACTAGACTATAAATGCGATATAGATTTTATATCATTTTACTATTTCCATGCTTCTACAATAGATTTTATTTTTGACATTTGATTTTATTATAACGGCAACCCAGAGTTATTGACTTGCTTGTTGTTTGCACGCTAGCCGTTAGATTAATCATCGTTATTGATATACTTAACTTGTGTTCCAAGTGTGTATATTTATCAAAAGTATTGAATATAATTTCTTAAAGAAATAACAAGCTCATCCACAATGTCGAGTACATCACAGAAACATAGAAACTTCGTTGCAGAACCCATGGGTGAAAAGCCTGTAACCGAATTAGCAGGCGTCGGTGAAGTTTTAGGAAAGAGATTGGAAGTGGCGGGATTCGACAAGGTTAGTAAATAATGAATAATTAACTGTTAAAACCCCTAAGACGACCCACTGATCAAACTGTTAAAGCTAAACAAGGCCAACTGGACTAATTGTTTAATGATTGGTCCATGATTTAGAGATTTGATCCTCATTTGAATAGTCAATTACAATTAGTTGTCTCGAAGCTTTTCAGCTCTTCTACCATCACCAAAATTGAACAAGCATTAAGTAACCATTTACTCAGCATGATGCTAATCATCAACTCTAAGGGTGAAAACTTTATTGTTGTTTGTGCATTATTAAAGAGGTTATTTATTGTGCATTTCTTGTGTCTCTTTGTATATATATTACCTTGAGTATTGAGTAGATTTTTAAGTATCTACTCATTGTTACTAGTTATGGCAAAGTTATTTTTAGAATATGAGTAAATAAGTTCTATTGCTACTTAAATTATGTTTTACCACTTAAACAGAAGTACACAGATACCTCTTAGAATGTGAACCCAGATATGTTCTGTTGCTGGTTTAAGTATTTATTTTCTTACCGAAAATTATACTTTAGAGATTATTAATCTACATCACCAACAATTCACCACATTAATGCTAAGCTTGTGCTTAGGCATTGTTTTCAACTGCCGTAATTGATGAACAGTTGAAAATATACTGTTAATATGGTTGTCGAAGACAACTTTTGTATAAATCTTAAAAAAAAATTATATGTTAAGTAACCATTACTGTACGCTAACTACATGCACAAAATTAAATGTGGAGTTGCGGACACCAGCCTAAAATATGATACAAGTAACACCATTTATTGTAGATACTATTAGATGCACAATTTAATTTTTTTATTGTGTTTTTACAGGCTTACACGGTCTTGGGACAGTTTCTAGTGTTGAAGAAAGACAAAGAACTATTCCAAGAGTGGTTAAAAGACACATGCAATGCTAACTCGAAACAATCAGCCGACTGCTACCAGTGTTTGAAAGATTGGTGTGATGAATTTTTGTAATGAAAAGTAATTTCCAAATATTTTTTAATAACATCCGTACATATATAAGATAATAATGTAAATAATATATGATCTAATAATTTGTAATTACACATAAGCAATAGGTATTACCTATATTTTTTATGTAATTTTTCATTTATTAAAATTTGTACAAGAAGTTTTTTTTTTATTGCACTAATTATTGTGAAAAACTATATGCCCAATTACTGTAAAGTGTGCAGTGTTTTCAACAGTTAATTATTGAGTTTAAGAGAATGCTATATTTTTATAGGAACACTAATTGAATGCATATGTTTAACATTGTAAAAATGTGATGGATTAGTCCATTACAGCTAGGATAATTTCACATTTATGTAAACCAGGTTGCCTTATTCAAAATAAAAATAGTTTTTGAACGAGATATTGGTTAGTATGTACTACTGGCCATTATCATTGTTACAGGTAAATTAATTTTTTAAATAAAAATACACTTCCTTAAAACGTATTTTGTAGTTTTACACAAATTGTTGTTCCCTAATACGGTGCCAAACACTAATATACAGAAGTCCTATTTACATACAAAGCGCGATCGAGCAATGCATACTTAGGCACTGCTCACGGACACGATATCTCAGAGTGCTCGGACCAGTGCAGCGCATCCCCTTATGATCCGCATTTGTGAACTTTTTTGAGCAAAAAAAGTTAATCTACACTAATATTATAAAGAGGTAGTTTCTTTTTTTGTTCAAATTTTTTCACCGATAGAAAGCTGCTTTATTCCTGACTAACTTAGGCTATACTTTATGTATGCGGCGAAGCCGCGGGCAAAAGCTAGTACTTAATAACTAATAATAATATTCCACAACTTTCAACACAATGCCATCTAGTCCCAAACTAAACAGACCTTGGTATGAGTACTAAATAACTGATAAACATACTTGAATATTTCTAAATACATATGTACATATTTTCAGTTGCGCCGACTCCCGTGGGTCCTCGGCGGCTCGAGAACCCATGAGAAATAAACAGTGGATACTCCCCTGGGAGTGGGTAGCACCCCTGAGAATTGCCATCAAAAAACACATCAGTAATCGCCTTTTAGGGATAGGCGTTGCTTCATTACCCGACGACTCATTTAGTGTAATGGTTTATAGCGCCGGTTGAGACGCAAAAGACACGGGTTCGATTCCCGCACTAACACAAATGTTTGTTGATGAAACAGATAATTGTGTTGGGTCTGTTGTCACCATCTCTTTGTCAGCATAACTACTATTAAGAGATGCCAACAATTTGAGCAGGATTTGTAAAAATTATGAAATAAATGTTAAAAATGCAATTTCATTTTTTTTTTCTAGTAAAACCCACGAAAAGATATACGAGACAGATTTTACCTTATAAGAGTGAGAACATTTTTAAAAGGTTTTCAGGTATCATTAAAGCAACAATATTTTTTAAAGCATAATTTTGAATATTATTCTTATGTGATTCGATTCACAATTTTTGCGAAATCACAAAGTTATAAAAAGATTTTTATGTGATTTGGCACATCACTAGCTAGAGGATAAACTAGAAAAAAGTCTAAAACTAGATAGCTGATGTCACTAACTTTAAATTTAAAAGTACTCTAATACAATACACATCTAAATAAAGTTAAAGTTCAGAGTCTAGACCATATATATTTAAAAAAATTGTATGTAAATGAAAAATTTGAGTCTTATTTTCATAAAACAATAAAAAGTCGATGAAAAATAATCCACAGGGCATGAAAAGCGTTTAGGGGTCTGAAAGGATAGCAAATGACCCCTCCCATCGACCATTTCAATTTGGCACACGATGCACCAAACACCCTGTATTCAGCTAATTTAGATTAAAAAGTAACGTAACGAAGCAAAAAAAGAAGACATTATTGATACGCAAATAAGTTTTCTTTGCAAACCGTACTTTTCAATCAATATTTGACAGATCGAGGTTATTGGTTATCCTATTCTATTTAGAACGCATAGTACGGTTAATGGCCAAACGTTGACTGAAATATCATGAAACGTTGACGTTTAAACGATCTGGCCAGTTTTATAAGAATAATAACAATTTCTTTATTCAGATAACAATGATCCTTAATGGTTAGTAACAATTTGAATTTATTACGTTTTTTTTTTTTATTCCGCAACTACCACAACGTGAAACGTCGTCTAGTCCCAAGCTAAGCAGAGCTTGTGTTATGAGTACTGGACAACTGATAAACATACTATATATTTCTAAATACATACATATTATAGATATTAGCTCATCACACAAACATTTGTCCTGGGTGGGACTCGGACCCACGACCTCCGGCATAGTAGTCAGGGTTACTAACGACTAGACCAACAGGCCAGTCATATTAGTAGGTACAAAATACAATCACAAAATTCATTTTATTTTACAATTTCATTAAATAATTTAAAATTTATTAATTGAATAGTTTAAAATTTAATATAATATAATTGAATAATTTAACAATTCCATAAATTTCCATAATTTTTACCCGACTACGGCAAAGCCAAAGGAGGGTTATGATTTTGACAGGCTATGTATATACATACGTTGCACGTTATAGGTACCAACTGAAACACTTTATGAACGTGTGACTACGGCTTTTCTTTTTGTTCTGTTCTTGTTTTTCCAGTTACCTTGTATATTTCAGCACCCTGAAAATCTTGTATCATTCTTTTTCAGTGTCGTTTTTTTTGTCGTAGTCTGGGTTTAGTTTTTTACTTTTTGCCATTTTAAATTTTATTTCACCGCCCAAACCAAAATGCTTACCCAGAGCGAGTGCATCGGACACTGATATTTATTAGATATTATCCACAGAATGTCGTTGCTGCTGACGCATACTCTGCCTAATAGTGACGACACACGCTTGTGTCACATTGGGTAAAAGTCATCCGTACCGCGTACGCGCTTCTGCAAACATTGCGGACGCACTGCCGAATCTCGGCAACCGCAACAACATTCTGAAGACATTATTATACTGCACTCGCAGAGCGCTGTATGCTCTTTGGGTATAATCAACCCACAGGCTGCTCATGTAGAAAGATTGACAATATGCTTTGAATAACGCTGACTTCAGCTGAATAACGAGCAAACCTGCGAACCAACATATTACCCCAGACAGCCAGCGCTCTGCGTTCACGTTCAATATCTTCATTTTCCTTAAGATCATCTGTGATAAAATGCCCTCGATATTTAATTTTTTTCACTCTAGCGAAAGGAGAGCCGTTCAAATGATTGGTTGGAGGTTCATGTGGGGTATTATCACCGAGCCCAAAAAACATACACTCGCTCTTGGTGGCATTGTACATGAGATCATGTCTCTCGGCATACTGCTCGCAAACCCGCAGCATGTCGCGGTCACCCAATTGATGGGCTCAACATCACCATGTCGTCGGCGTAACTTATATTATTGACAGAGACTCTATGAATGTAACAACCCGCATGCTTGCTGCTGAACTCGCCAATCAAGCTGTCCATATATACATTAAAAAGGGTAGGTGAGGAAATCCCCCCCTGCCTCACGCCACACTCCAGCTTATACTCTTTAGATAAGCAATCCGCCCACTTAACGACGTTTAATTGATTGTCATCCCAAAATTTAAATAACTCCACTAGTTCGGCGGGTACATTTCGTTTTCGAAGTTTATCCCACAGGACCTCATAACAAACAAGATCGAAGGCCTTATACAAATCTAGAAAACTAACATAAACTGGTGTCCTTCGCTCCAAATAATACCTAACCGTATGCTTTACACAGAGAATGGCACGCTCAATAGAAAGGCCAGGTTTAAAGCCAAATTGCACGTGATGTAAGTTTAAGTTCTTTCATAACTGAATATTAAGCCGATTATCTAGTATTTTAGCAAAAATCTTAGCCAGAGAGATGGGACGATAATTGTTTTTATCACATATGTCAGCAGTTTTACATATAACGATTAGTACGCCTATAGTTATCTTATGGTCCTGAGGAAGATACTTATGATTCAAGCATCGTGAGAAAAACATGGCCAATACTCTGGGTAAATGACAGCCTGCATGTCGTAAATGTTCAACATCCAAGCTGTCATGTCCAGGCGACTTACTAGGTACGAGTCATGTTGTCAATAATACTCCTAATATCTTTAGATTTTATTTGTACAGCGGTAGTTATATCTGGCTGGAGGCTGCATCATTGTGACGATACTGGAGATAAAGGTGAGCTAAGGGGGCGTCCATAAATTACGTGAGATGTTTAAGGGGGGGAGGGGGTTGAGTCAAATCTCACCTAATCTTACGTTGGAGAGAGGGGGGTCTCGGCAAATATCACGAATTTTTTTTTCTGATTAAACCAAAAAAAAAAATATATTTTGGTCCATTTAATCTAGATTGTAGATGCTTAAGATTTTTCTTAAGCGTAATCGTAATACGATTAAGATCATTCACTAATTCGTTCCAAAGAAAATAATGGACTGAATTTGAGTAGATATCCTTTTTTTAATCACAGTAGTTACGATTTAAGTATTCTATTGTTAAATTGTTATTACACTTATAACTCTCAGCAATATTGATTACTATTCTTAACTAGTCGTAAATAAAAGCACGAAGCAATTTTTTTTCTTTTTACAATAACAATCCAATGCGTTTACGTAAGAAACCCACATTTTGAAAAATCTCACGTGAGATTGGGGTATGAGGGAGGGGGTTAAATAAAATCTTACGAAATCTCACCAAGGGGGAGGGAGTTACAGAAAATTCAAAAAAACACCTCACGTAATTTATGGACGCCCTATGATGTGATTTCAATATATCCTTCCAATAAACCCTTTCCGAATTTATGCATTCAGCTCGACTTTGTTTTATATTTAAATTATTATTTTATTAGTACATTGCCATAATTAATAAAGTAATTTTTTAGTTGGCCATATCATGAAATGCAACCAGTTCATGATATGGCTGGTTACATCATGAAGTGATCAATTCTACGATCTGGCCACGACACATACATGAGATTAACTTCTGTACCTACCTATCTATTTTGTTTTTAAGGTTTCATCTTGCTGTTTTCCCTTGCTGACTGATGTTATGTTTAAAATAATCTTAGAAATTCTCAATCTCAAAAAAATATTTTTTATACCTAGTCACTGGTATTTCAACATTGACTAGTTACAGTACCTACTTACCTCCCTCCAATTACTAGTGCTTTATTTGATACCGCGGGCGCGCGCTTGTTGTCTTTTATTATAGTTTCAAAACAGCGGTAAACAACAAATATGCAAAGATCTCTGATCGGGACCACGTTCAGTCTGATAGAGCCACACAAGATTCGTTACTTTTTGTTTCGTATAACGGGTAGGTAACCTTTTCAGAAGTCGCCGCCGCCGATTGTCCCCACCCTATGCGCCAACGTGTCCTCCGGGCGGTCCGCGCGATGGTGACACCTGACTTCTCCCGGCTGAATCTGATGCAGGAACCTCCCGAACTTACCATGTCACTTGTCAGGTCAAGACCTGCATCAAGCGGAAAGTGAGGACGCCATGACGCCTCTCCAGCCACTCCTCAAAGAGGGGACTTTCCGCCATGACCGTGGCGTGCCCAGTTATTATATAGGTTTAGTATATCGAATATAACTTCATATGCATTTAGTAAAAAATACCATACTTATCAAACCTGCATCAAGGGACAGTGGTCAAACAGTCCTACAGTCAAGGGAGAGTGGTCAAAATAAATGACGCTATCGAGAAATTAAATAGGGACTTAACAGGCTTAAAAACCTGGTCTGGGTGTTGCAGTAAACCCCATAATGCCAGGAGATCATCATTGGCAGTCCTCGAAGCATCGCTAAAACGGACAATACAACTTTGCCATTAATTCGCTTAAACGCTACTACTTATAGTTTCATTTAGCATCGATGTAAAGGATAGATCCTTTACAATGATGCTAAATGAAACCCAAAAAGCCTAGAGGCTTGCGCATCGACAGTAGGTACTCTGAATTGGCACACCTACTCAAGTGGCTAGTATCAGTCAGAAGGTAATAGGAACGCTGCCATGAACTATCAAACACGAAGGCAATAGCTTGTGCAGACACTATAATTCCACTGTCTCCTAAGCTTGTGCGAATTAAATTGTTACCTCCTGTACACTCTTCTATACCTATCGTTACAGAAAAGACACAACCTCGTCTTATCCGAGAAGAACACAGCCATCCATTACCTTAATGTCTAATCAACATGTTCATCGGCGTATTGCCGGTCACTCTTATATGCTATGCAGGCAATTTTGGCCATGTAGCATCTCTGTGGGCAAGGCTATAACCGTGGAGACGGTCACTCTCCGACTAGGCTTAAATATATTCGCCTAGCTAGCATGACGATTTTGTAACATGTCACAGAAACGTCAGAGTCATGCTACAAGCTACAAGCTATGTCGAAAGCATGTGTTAATAGGCGGGGTACTGCATTCACACGTTATAACAACCCAAAACAGAATCAATTTGTTTGTTTAAAATTCCTCAAGAATCAAGGTATTTTTTTACACAGTAGTTTTTAGATACTGTATTTGTATAGCATAGCATAGTCGGCCTTATAATGTTCCCACTGTTGGGACTCAGGTCTTCTCTCTAGGAGAGGGAACCGAGACTGGGAAAGGACTGTATTTGTAGATAATATAAAAAAATTACCTTAAAATATTTGTATTATGTTTCCTAGGGCGTCCGAAGTCCATTATGATAGTACATCGTCTTTTTTCCACGTTTATTCTCTAGATAGTCCTACTTCTGCTACGTAAATCGACCTCAGCGCCACCCATGGCCGCACCTGGAACTAATTTACAGCGCAGAGCAAGCCACCATTCCTTTAACATTGTTCGGCTGATAATGATAATAGTCGACATACATCAGGAAGAAAATATTTGAACTTCGGACGTCTTAGGAAACATTACAATATTTTAAGTTCCGTTTGACGTCCGAAGTCCATTATGAGAGATCTGTTTGATATCTCCAGGTGGCTTTTCCATGTTTTCTTGCGTAATAAGTCTTCCGAAATAGTTGTTTCTTTTTGTTTTACATTATAATGCGGGTGTAACACATTCTAATGTTTTTTGAAGTATTTGGCAGCAAATGTATTTATTCAGCCCACATTCTTTTTATTGGGTAACCATAGACTGACCTAATCTATTTTTTTTGACATTTTAAGTTTGGCAGGAGTAGTTTAGTTTAGTCTGTGGTCTATTTATTTTTGGAACTGGAAGTCCGTGAAAATCGAGGATTTTACCTTTTTGTACGTTGATAATCAGTAAATGAATGCTTACATCGTATTGTTTCTGCACTACTGTAATGTGTTAAAGTGTTTTGCACTTAATTGACCCGAGGTGTCTAATACTTTTACTGTGTAATGCAACTCTTTGATTTGACACCAACACTTCCTGTTATTTCTATGAGCTGTCCAAAAAATATTTCATTCTGCAACAAATTCTGTACTTTAATAGAATGTTTACTCTTTTATTCATATTGAAATTGAATTTGAGAAGTCACAGATGTAACTTCGATTAGCTATTATTTTTTGCGCACAAAAGCTATCATTAGTATTTGCTTATTCTGATTTAGAGTTATTTTTCTAGAATTCATAACATGGTGCCAGGAAATAAGTAAAATGTCAACCGAAAATTGCTTGGTGAAAGCAATTTATTCCTTTAAGGGTAAAAACAATGACGAACTATGTTTCAAAAAAGGGGATATTATTACTGTTACCCAAAAAGAAGAAGGTGGATGGTGGGAAGGAACTTTAGGCGAGACCACAGGCTGGTTTCCTAGCAACTATGTGACTGAACATAAAGGTTGGTATTACCATTTGTTATTGTCTTATTTAACCTTACTTGAAGTCAAAACCCACTCAATTGCCATAAAAAACCTTGCATTAATTGTTTTGTTACTATATATCTTGTAACTTCTTTAAAATTAAATCAATTTCACCACAGATCCATCAGGAAGTGTGACAACGTCGCCTATACGGGCAGCATCAGAAATACAGGCATTTAGAAATGTAGTTCTCAAAGATATAATAGACTCAGAAAAGGCTCATGTGGCTGAAATGCAAGGGCTGGTCAGCAATTTCTTACAGCCTTTGGAGAAAAGTGATATGTAAGTTTTTCCCAATTTATTTATTGGTAATAGTACCTATTCAATAGTAACACCAAGTTTATTCCAGTATAAGATGTATTGTCCATATCACAAGTTCAGCAAAAGCAAATTAGCTTTATTCATTAGTATTAAACTTTCAAATACCATAATTAGAGACACAATAGAAAGACAATGAGAGAGTGAACGCCGGAGTTCGCTTGGGGTTTAATGAATTAGAATACTCATTATTAAAAGAAAGAAGAATATAGTAATGTTTTGTTTTTTTTAGTTTTTTATTTGGTGTATTTACAAATTACAATTAATGTTTTAGGCTAACCAGAGATGAATTCAGACAGTTGACAGGCAATATAAATGAGGTGCTACAAGTACATGAACAGTTTCTAGCTCTGTTGGATGAGTGTGCAACAAAAACAGGACCCGATCAACGAGTGGGTGGTCTATTTTTGCAATGGGCCCCTAAAATTAAGTCAGTCCATCAATCTTATTGTGCTGGTCATCCGAAAGCTGTCTGCATTCTTGATAAGTACAAGTAAGTAAATGGCTCTATATAAAAATATTTAAACTTTCATCTATTTTTGGAACTCTTAATAATTTTCTGTTTTAAATAGCAAAATATGACATTTTGAAGGAATAATACTTTGTGTAAAAATATAACAAACAAGAGTAACTTAAATATAAGTGTGGACAGTGTTTTTTTTAGTGTTCCAATAAAGTTATAAGTTTTTGATTATCCTGTCTGATACTATATAATGATAAAAAGAATTCAGTTTTTGAAAATTATGAATTTAAGTTTTATACCGACTTTATTATCAATATTTTTAAATTAAACTTCTGCCAAAGTGCAGTATAGTTTGTTATTTGGTTTGACTAGTCTATGAACAAGTGTCTATTAGGTAAACACTTTGAAAGGAAACACACTTTCAGTATGTATATTATGTCTAGTCTAGCTTCTTCCCAGTGAAAGTTAGCGATGAGGCCAAGGCAACATAATTCGGAATTAAAAAGAATCCTTGTCTATCTGCGAAGTCTTTGTGCTTATCCAGCAACATTTTCTAACTTCTGTGCTATAAATCTATCTCAATACCAAATTTATCAAAATTGGTTCTGCAATTTAGACTTGTAAACATAGGCAAGGTTAATTTTGCATATTTATCTAAGCTTATCGATCGGGCTAAATCTTATATAATGTCTCTTCTATATTTTTACGTATTTTACAATTGTCATAGGGAACAACTGAACACATGGATGGAGGAAGCAGGTGCTGTTTGTCCAGGGGTGCTAGTATTAACAGCTGGCTTGTCAAAGCCATTCCGTAGATTGGGCAAGTATCCTGCAATGCTGCAGGAACTAGCCCGACATGTGCATGAAGCACACCCTGATAGGGGCGACACTCACCGTGCCTCGGTTGTGTACAAGGATATAGCTGTGAGTTATATTTTGTTTGTTGGTGTTTTTGCTGTGGCGAAGAATTTGATGAATTAGAGAGTTTTATACAGGAGAATTTTTGAGAAGTATATGGCCAAATCGAAAACAATGACCAATAGTGAAAAATAATCAAAAGGATTATATAGCTCGATTTTATTGAAAATAAAATAAGCTAGTCATATATACAGGTTGATTTTTTCAAGCAGGCTTTGGATGGCCCAAACCGAAAGTACGAAGAATAGCGAGAAATACTCAAGGAGTATCTAGCTTGAACTAATACTGCACCATAGGATTTTTGAATAATCAATATTCCTAGCTAAGAATCGAAAATTTACCCTGTACCGAAAAATTCTTGAGTAAAGTGCCAATTTTTTTAATTTAAGACCTAGTTGATATTATGTCGAGTATCTTAAATTAGTTACTGTATGGTGTCACTTATTAGATTTCTTGTTTCAGAGTGGTTGTGCGGCATTACGTCGACAAAAAGAGTTGGAGCTTCAAGTGGTAACCGGTGAGGTTCGCGGCTGGCCCGGCGGTGAGCTAGCGTCCCTTGGCGACGTGTTGCATATGGGTAGCGTGGCTGTAGGGCCCTCGCATCAAGACCGCTATCTCGTCCTCTTCCCTTCGGCCTTACTGCTGTTGTCTGTCAGCAAAAGAGTGTCGGCGTTTGTATATGAAGTAAGTTTGATTTAAAAAAAAGTTAAAATTCAGTCATACTTATCAAAAAGTTCTTACTACTTCATTTTTTAACAGGGTTGTCTTCCATTGACTGGCATCACAGTCTCCAAATTAGATGATACAGATACCAGAAAGAATGCATTTGAAATTGGTGGCCCAATGATAGACACCATTGTAGCAGTGTGTCAAACCAGAGCTGAAGCTGATAATTGGGTGAGCCTGCTACAGAAGCACTCCAACACTAGCAGTCCGGCACATGAGCCTGGACAGCCTCAATCATTACCACATGTAAGTATTTGCCTTAAATTTTTCCCCATTTTGCCTAATCAGTACAGAACTTTTACCGAATTAGAATATATTTTTACACACGAAACTAAGGTTTATTTTTGGTTGTATAGCTGACCCGCTCTCCTTCTGAAGGGGCGTTGTCTAGCATCAACACTAGTCGCCGCAGCCTTTATCACGTCACGTTGCCACCGCCCAGCTACCCTTCTGCATCACCTTACTATTCGTTAACTAAATACTTCGCGAGACTCGTAAAGAAAAAGGTTATCACGAGGCAAATGTTACGCAAGCTTTTACACGAAAGAACATGGGCCAAAGCTTTCGAGATGAGTGGATTGCCAGTGAGACGAAGACATAAAAATCATATTCGTTTAAAAATAGAAGATGATGGCACTATAGGTGCAGATGCAGAATATTCTGACTCTGATGATAGTGACAGAGAAACCGATGGAACTGAATCATGCACAAGCTCTAGCTGCACTGATGCGGAAGCAATTAGTGGCTCAAAAATATTGAGACAGAATGCTATGGAAAGCCCACGTACAATATCATCATGTAGTAGTTGGGGTAGCAATTTTGGTTACGTACGTTATTTCGACAATGCCCCTGATATGCATTTGGATGAAAATCAATCTATGGTCGGGGCAGATTGTACAAGAGAAATATTTGAAAATATAACTGGCACTAAGAAACCTCATAACACTATTAACACTATTGATAGTAACCAACAATACCAGAAATCTTCCTTAGGAACTATAAATATTTTTTCACCATTTGCCCCACATTCCGAAAGTACTGAGAATTCCAGCTTCGATGTTCGATCTTACATGGCTTGTGAAGATTTAGTTAACATGGATCAAAATACGCAAATTGATATGCTTGGCAATGAAGAGAAAGATTTCATACCAACACGACGGAGCTTCCCAAATGTTAGTGCCAAAAATGAAACAGTAACTAAACTTTGGAAATCAACAGAGGAAAGGTACACACCTGACGAAGAAGAGAATGCCGATGACAAATTAACATCAGATGTGTTACAGCTTTTAGCTCCTCCTTCGCCAAAACAGAGATACAGTAGCCCTATACAGTCTATAATACTAGACCCACCACCAATGTTTAGAAACGAGGAGGAAAACATGAAGATAATCAACGTTAATCTGAATACTAATGTGCCTTTCCGGAAACATTCGCTCAACTCAGATAAACGAATAAGGCGATCTATGTCTAGGTCAATGGTCGAAACTGAGAATTACCACAGAAATGAAGATGCCAGGATGCATAGAATGAGCTCTCAGTCTGAAAACCATAAAATGCATAGGAAATGTGAATGTTGTAACAGATCCATATGTCCTAGCCCTCGATCTTCTGACTCTGGTGTTGTGGGAAGTTGCAACCTAGCCTCACCAGAATTGAATATGCACGAATACTCGAGTTCTGGAACCACGGGCAATGAATCAGACACCCACGACAAAAGTTCTGATAATTCAAAAGGTTCACTCACTAATTTGTCTCAAGGCAGTTTTGATGCTGATCATCGAAAAAAAGTTACTTTGTCGGAAATAGAAGCGGCTACCTACGAAGATCAATGTAGGTGTACGTCGCCTTTCGGATCCACAGCTCGAACATCTTGTGTGACCAGTGTAACTTCGGAGAACAGTCTAGACGTCATGGATTCGTCAAACATGAATGTAACGTCTACGTTTGCAGCGGCACCGACCGTACCAACTCCGCAAGTCGAGCGAACCTCTATTAGATATAACATTGAACGTTACGTGCCAGAGATTAAGTTGAAGCCTGACCCTCCGCCGAGGGTGTACAGGAAGCCCAGTACTCACATAGAGATTCCTAAAAACGTGCGTCAACCAATACCCTGCCAGTGGAGCACTTTAAACATTACAGAACGATCAAAGCCTAGCTTGCATTATCACATGCGTATTTATCGTGAAACTCCCGAAGTAAATAATATGCAGAGGCAATCTCGGGCAAACGCACCACGCAATCGGGATATCTTTAACAAGGAAAATGTAAAAAACACGGATGACAGTAATTCACAAATGCGTAAAACTAGGTCTCGCAGTGAGGACTTGTCGAAAGTGCAGAAGGGTTTAGCTGAAGCCCAGAGTGGCTTCGTGGTGTATCGTTCAGATTTGTACGCACACTGGTGGATGAAAGCAAAGTTACCGATTACCGTGGTCACCGACTCAGGCAAGGATTATTCTTTTGTAAAGAGCTACTGATTTGTGTCACTGGTTTGAAGATAATATTGCCTTGAGGATTTATAACCATTAGATTAATACTGTCATTAGAGTTACCCCAGTGTTGCAGTGCTTTACTTGATCATCCTTGCCTGTGTTTATTCATCTTACTAACTACAAAACAATCACTGCAAGTAGATATCATGTAATTATACTAACCAATTAAGATGAAATCAATGCATGGAAGGCTTAATGACCTGTTCCTCACACCAATATTTAGACATATACATTGAACAGCAAAGTTTTTGTTTCTCTTATTCTATTGAAACCCATTTGAACTGGGACTTGAGAAGTGTTATCGCCAAAGGCAGACAATACAGGAAATTCATTGTGATAAATTCCATACTTATGATCAATCCTTTGATCTGATGTTTGAAATACTGCGACAGCTGGCGTGTGTCCGCTAGATGCCCTTGCTTACTTCAGATATATATGTTCGAACAAGTGATGCTGCAGAAAATGTGTGTAAATTTTCACTACTTGCACAAATGTATCTATTTGCTAACTTTTAAAATTATCATACTTATTTCGAGTTTATTACAAGTTGGAGTTTAGTAACATGTTTTGTTTTCCAACAGATGGCCATGAGCGACAGCAATAACTCTGATTTATCGTCGGGTCTAACAAACCACAAAAGATCACATTCATTCAACAATCATCAAAGCTACACACAACATACGCAACAAACGCAAAAAAATAAACAAAAGAATCAGTCGGCACGATGGCTCCTAAATTCATGCGACTCTCTTGACCAATCACCTGCTAAGCCAATTAAAACTCCTATCGGCAAAAAGTTTTCATCTGTTGATTTCATCGACACGGCTGGCTCCAACTACAGCAATAAAGGTAAATGTTCTCGTTTATTTCCTGCACGTGTTTCATATAAAAACTGCACAAAAATATTAAGCAATTAAACTTGTGAATAAATGGTTTCCCAAATATATTTTTCCATGAGAAATATTTTTAAGATTCGAAGGCCATTTTTCTAAATAAGATGATGATGATGATGATGTCACTTATTGTTTATAATATGTAGGTATGCAAACAGTCAGATCGTATAAAATGATAAATGTATTCGATATTTATATTGGTAACAAATATGATTTGTCTACTTACTGCAATATTTTGTTCCATGCACGCGTAGGGTGGAGCATAACATGTTTACGGCCGGCGCCGCCTCTGAGACCTCAATCATTCACGGTCGGCTCGGACGAAAACATTGGCCCGACGCACCCTTATGCGCCGCATCAACGAAAGTCCAATTCTTATGAGGAGGACGCCTTAATATTAAAAGTTATCGAAGCGTACTGCACCTCGGCGCGCTGCAGGAATGCTGTCAGTTCAGGTGAGTATCTTTAATTTGCTCTACTTTAACACATTACAAACTGTTGTAGAAAAAGCTACCAATAATAATTATTTCAAATTAGCTACTATTTTGCTTCGGCGGAATTAAAAATAATTGTGAAATGATGACTCCTTTGTGCCTCTGCCATACACTCAACGATAAAAGTAGACCGATATCGCTAAGTATGAGATAAATGCATAATAGAACTTGTTTGCCAAGTATCAATAGCATAATGGTTGTAGTAATTGAATGATCAGTATAAGCAGGTAGAAGGTATCCACTAACACAGCGTATTTATTATGCAGTACCCAATATTCCGCTGGAGATATTCGAGTCGACAAGGAGGAGACATGCGAAGTCAAGAAACCGTATTATCAGTTGGTTCTTAGAATGAAAGATCTGTATTTATAAATGAAACCAAATTTTTCGCTAGTCTTAGTAGCGCTTGAGAATAATATTTGTTCAAGTTTGCTGTTGTTGGTGTAATGACGATAATATTTATTAATTAAGCTCTTCGTATATCAGTATGTTAATTTATTACAATACTCAGTATCTCTCTCATATTTATATCGGTATTTATACAGGCACACATCTCTAAGTGCATGTGCAGCATGCTTTGATAATATCTCTTGTTCACTGTATTAGCTCTCGTAGATCTGATATCGTTAGTATTAATTTATTCGGAAATTAGAAGATACGGTAACAATTAGTAATTTTATTTATTGTATCTTTAGTTCGTATGAGTACAAAGTAGCTAGTCGTAGAGGTTACTTATTTATTTTGTATCCGTATCGAATATAGTCTCGATTAGATGATGTTCAATAGTTGAATATTTTTAGCATTTTCTTACTTATCTACTGCCATCACCAAAGTACATATATCTTGTCACTAACAAATCGCAAGTCTCTTCAATCTGCGCTTGTTGTGTATAAACACTAAATAAACGCCGGAGTCTGTAATCTAATCAGGACATTCTCAATCGTCTCTTGATCTGGTAGTCTGAATCTTTCTATTTTGTTACATGCGGCTGCCTTTATATCGCACCTGCAGTGGACTGCGGCCACTTATCTCTCGGTAAAGTACAATATCACGCACCCGCTACTAACATACCTCACTATAACTACACTAAACTTCCGACCGTCCAGCGAAGTAACACGCCCGAATATTCCGTCTGTAATAAAACGACAAAAGTGAAACGTAACAAAAGCTCCTCTGCGGCGGACACATATTTGTATCGAGGGCCGGACTCGAGGAGGCTGCTATCGGACCGAAAATTCGACATGAACCGCTCTAATCCTAATCTGTGGGAGTGTTCTGAGGAGCGTAGACAGAAGCTCATGTGCGGGCGGGAGCGGCGCAGCGGGTCGCAGCCCAGCCTGGCGGCGCCGCTGCGCAGCGTGCGGCCCGCGCCCGCGCCCGCCGCCGCCGCCCGCTCCGCGCGCTCCTCCACCTGGTGCTGCGGCACTTTTGTCAAACAGCTCACCAAATCTCATCATTTCGATTGACAGAAGTAGAAAACCGTAGATTAATGCTCAATTGTTGTTCCTACATATCAATCACCCGTTTCGCTGCTCGCTCGGATTACCTAGTATTTAATCACGTCACGTTATCTTGTGACAAGTGTGACCGTTGACATTCTGTTTCATTTTCGAATTTTACATTTAACCAAAGCTGATCCCATTGACTAATAATATAATTGTTTGTTTTTATTTGAATAATAGCATCCTCATTTCATAGTAGCTGATCATTATAGAAAATAAGTGTATTTTAAACCCTAATGCAAGTTGTAAACAAGGCGAAGGTTTATAAAAGTATTCGCGTTGATTTCAACTTAGTGCTAGTGCCATTGATGTAGGCTTAATGTAACGGTCGATCGAGCGTGTTATCTGTGTTTACATAGATTTTTCATATACAAATGCATGTGCGCAGTATTATATAGTAATTAGAGAGAGTAATTTTTAAATATTGCTTGTATATTTTATAAATATATTTTTTGTGGTGCATTATTAAATTATAGCATAATTTGCATGATTATGCTTAGTAGATTGTAAGGAAATAATATATTACATGGTTAAAAATAATTACAATTATCATGAATTGGTGAATTCAGTAATGGAATGATGCCAAAGACGCAATTTTTTCATAGAGGTTTGTGTTTATTATTGAATCCATTAAATGCCAAATGGTGCTTTTTATACTCAGACGTCTATTAGGAGACATTAAAATTGTCGTTACTTATTTTGTTGAATATACCTATTTGTAAATCTAAATAAATATGACTTGCGCCTTATTTATAAACTTTATCATTGACAATTTTGTTTCATAGATCTGTTTTATTTAAAAATTGAAAACAAAAATAATTCAAATGTAAGTATTTTACATTTTTAGTCAAACAATTCTTAATATTATGACAATATTACAGCATCTAGTGCATCAACTTTGACTTTATATCAGAACGATAAACTAAGCAGTCAAAACCAAAGTGCATATATTCGCAGGTGTTTAGTGCTAATAGAGACAAGTGAGGCAAGTAATATTGTGCGGCGGTAATCACACCGGTCAGCAGCGCCCGCCGCGTGCCATTCATTTAATATTGAACAGGATAGCGCAATGCACTGCATGCTACATTTACATACGAACGTTACCGTACACTGTACGACGTACAAGTGCCAACTGCAATACTGCCTACGCCTTGACTTGTTTCATTGTGTCACTTATCTCATTCGTGTCTTTGTTCTTCACCACTTTTTGTCTCGAAAAATTAATCTCAATAATGTGTTATCTAACATTAAATTTATGTTTACTTACCTTACAAAGTCTATTTTACATCTAAAGATTTTATATAGATTGCATTACACATATTTGCGTCACCAACAAGCATATTATAAGAACTGATTCAGCGGAGCGCTATTTCCACAGCCCATTAGGGAAAAGAGCTAAAAATAGTGAAGCTTGTCAAGCATATGCTGGCACTGATTAATTGAAGTGGAAACTGGAAATCCGCCTTGTGCTGTTCACACACCGCCTCTTTACTGATTACTGCAGAATTTTAATTAAATATTGAAATTGCAATTTTTTTCGGATATTTTCAGTCTGTAATCCGAGATATTATTTTTTCGTTGTATTCTTTTTTTGCGTTCGTTCTTCATTTTTGATGCAGTAAATATAAATTCAGAGATTATAATATAATTCCTTATTTTTTATTATTAATGTTTGCATACTATAGCAAAATTGCATCGTAATATTTTCTCGTAACAAAAGTTACGTGTGGCAGTAAAGCTTGACATTGGACAGCTTTCACTAGGCGAGATCATTGACACGAAGCTATCGATTTATTGTTGGTCGCGCAGAATGTACAATGCCTGCCCTGTGCCTAGGAAACTCTGCTCTGATCAGTCTCATTTAGAGAGTATTTGAATAGCCTTTTGGCTCTAATTAGTATGTAAATGGCATATAAGGACACAAATAGTAAGAATATAGTAGGTACACACTTTTCAGTGACTCGTGTCTGAAATTTTTTTCTCACCAAATCTTTTGTAAGGGTGTGATGCAATAGAAGTGATCGATAATAGTAGCCGGTTGTAAATTTTGTTAAGTTTAATAAAGCCGACATCTGATTTAAAATTTTGTTTTTATTATATGAACTATGTATCTGTTTATTAAATATTTTCGATTATTGTAGTTTATTAACGATAGTATAGTGTGTAATTTTGTATTTGTGTACCTATGTATTAAACTAACAAATTTATGCCTTTTGAAATAAGGATTTAATCCATTAATTTCTTTTAAACATCGTGTTGTGTTGTCAAATACTGTAGTATATTATTATAAATAAACTCTTTATGTATTGCATATTACTTTCTAGCCAAAATGAGATATATGTATGTTAAGAGAATAACCTTAATATTATTGTTCGTGTTATCATTGCTTTTGTGCCATTTGAAGGGGTAAATACTATAGAATATAACCCAATTTTATCAAAGTTTGCATTACGTTCTGAATGTCTGTGTAATCGTTTATAAGGATCATATTGTACAACTTGTTCCTCGTCTAATTTATTTAATGTTTGTCGTCATTTGTCTTTGAAATGAATATATTGATTCCACTTTTTAAATACGAATGCACACTAGTTTAATTGTTACATGGATGAGGTATAAGTTAAACGAAAATATTCATTTATCCTATATATGTATTACAAATGTAATATAATCTTTACATCTTTATATGTTAACGAAATTGTGTGGTACAATATTATATATATTTTTCTATGGAATTGTAGTTATTATTAACATCTTGAAATCAATTCTGCAATTAATGAGCACTCGATAATATCCGGCATGCCTGAAATGCTACAATACGAACTAGTCGTTAATGTTCTATTGATTTCCAATACCAGTAATAGCTGCACTAACATGATAGCTGATAATGAGACTTTTGCCTCGAAAAAAAATTTCAACTAGAAAAAAAAAACATTGTCATTAGCATAATAATTACTTGAACAAGCGTTAATATAAGGTGGGTATCAGATAAAATATCCATCGAGAGTTAATCGTAAGATAAATATGTTTTATGCTTTCATAAAATTCTATTTTCAGAATGCGACGACGAAAATCCCGCTATAGAGGCTTTGGTGAGATCACCGTCGCTGCCGATACATTCTACGTCGAGCCAAGCTTCGCCTAGCTTGTGGACAATAGTCATGCGACTGCAGAATGAAGTGAAAACATTGAAAATGGAAGTTAAGAACTTACAACTACAGTTGAGCGAAGAAAAACACGACCGCACTCTTGCCATCGCTACTTTACAGTCGAGAAACATATTGATGGACGCAAAAGAAAGTAAATGCTAAGACTTTTTTTAAAGCATTAAACTTTAATGTAAGATTATATTTTTCTTTTATTTTTAAACCCCCCTTTTTTAAATGGTATTTAATTTATTTGATGGACTAAATAATAAACGATACACGATGCCTATACAACGCTAGTTTTTAATTAGTACATATACTTTAAGGACTTATTAGAAAAGGTCTCGTTATGATTTAAGTAAAGTCTCAATAAATAATATTTATAAACAGCAAAGTTTGTTTATATCTCAAACTGTTACTCAATTTATGAAAATATTGTACATGCTATTATTGATTAATGATTATGAATGACTAAATGACGATCAAAATGGAAAAACATTGCGCGTAGTATTTTCTAGTAGCAATTGTTATGAATCAATGATTCAATTATGAATTTACCAATTATGACGAATTTTCGTGAACAATTTTGGGATTTCTTTTTTTTACTTTTGACTACAAAAATATGATCAGTAACGGGTATGGATAGAGCCCCATTTTTAGTACTATATAAAAAACAGGGGTGTATAATAAAAATATCTATCTTTTCACTCGTAGCAGTACTTTTCATATTCAAAATAAATTATTTTTTAATTATTAATTGTAAAAGTGAATAATAAACGATAAATAACGAAGTGCCATCGCTGACGCTGGATGAACGCGTTGGTTTGATATTGTCTATATACAGCTCCTGTTTTTGAGTTGGGAATGATTTCTCCCGCTCTAGATGAGTGAGATTGCGTGTCAGGCTTTTCCTGACTAAAACCCACCTGCTCACCTTGGTATGTCCTTCAGTTGCCCTTTCTGTTCTAGGGCCACGGTCAGTGGTTACTCCTCCAAACGCTTCCGCAGCCCTTTATGCAGCCTCTACTATGACGCCTTATAATCATCACAATTCCGGTATAAGAGAGAGACGGAGCTATACAAAACGAATAGCACTATCCGATACTAGACCGCCTGATATTCAACATTCCTACATACATGTAAGGGGTGACTATTCTAAACTACTAACATAGGTTGGAATGGTGACGGGTGGCTCGGTTCGACGAGCGCTCATCGAGGTGTATCGGCAACGTAGGCGTAAAGCACACGGCCTCATAGCAATGCCCACGGTGTAAAACACCTACTCCTGAACGTTTCCGATGCAGTTCACTGCATTCTCATTATATGGTAAGCAGGGAAAATGGTGTCCACCGGGTAATGGAGCCCACCTCAAAAACTACTACTAGCCAAGTGAAAATCGGACTCGCAAACGAAGGGTTCCGTATTACAATATTAAAAAAACTGGGCAGGTGCGAGTCGGACTCACGCACTGATGTTTCCGTACAAACTTACCTATAAAAACAGTTCAATTCCCGAATTTTTTCGAATCGCAAAAAAGTTTTTTTGTGACGTATCTACAAATTTATAGTTGGAATGGAAGTACCCTTTGCAGTTTGATTCCCTTGAGAGTGTCGAAATATACGTTTTTTTGTGAGAAACAGCTGTAGTTTTTTTTTCGTTAACTTAGAAGTTTGATTTTTTAACAGCTTTAAGGAACCACAGACTTGAGTATATGGTTTTAATTTCTACTCTATACCTCCACGCGTTCCAAGATAATGGGTCTTGGCAGACAAACAGACGGACAACAAAGTGATCCTAGGGTTTCGTTTTTCCTTTGGAGACACGGAACCCTAAAAACGGCATAAATATTGCGTTTGTTGTATTGGAGCGCCATATAAATATATTCTGTTTTTTAGTACTTGTTATTATAGCGGCAACAAATAAAATATCTGCTAAAATTTCATGTCTAGCTATCACGGTTCATCTGGTGGCAGACAGACGGACAGTGGAGTCTTAGTAATAGGGTCCCGTTTTAAACCTTTGGGTACGGAACCCCAAAAACGTTGCATAATAAAATATCACGTGGCCTTAAATGCGAGGATTGGGTTGCATTAGCAAGCAGGCAACGACAAGTAAACTCGGCTCATCGGCTTGAAATAGTGCGTTTGTTTGTTATCGGCCGAAATAGTGTAAAACTCGGCCCGAAATAGTGTGTTTGTTTGTTATCGGCCGCACTGCTTTTTATTTTTGACTGGGTGTTTTTTGGTCGTCGAAGAGTCACTGCCAAAAACCTATTGCACTCTAAAACGTATCTAATTTATATAAAGGGAATGCTCAGAAAACAAACGGCACCAACGCATTAAATCATATTTATTCACTAAGTTATGAAATCGAAGGGAAGAGAATATATTGAGCAGCTCAAAATAAAAGCTGCAATAGATGCTCCTTTGTGATTGTAGGCTTTAATTCCCTATATTAGTTTGATCTCTCTTATATTTGATTGGTGAAAATGGATCTCACTTTTTATATTATTGTAACACACTGGTTAGTTCGTCAGTCGTCACTCACACTTTGTTTGAGCGGCCCATAATACAACGGTGATAAAGCCTGTTTTTCATATAAGTTTTCCTACTAGTAGGTACTGAGTGAAAGATAAAATGCTGATCACTATATAGTTAAACGTATTACCTATTATACATAACCTTCATATAAACAGATAATAAAAAATACAGCGTAATTTCCTTAACTAAACGTTATTCCCCCCCCCCCCCCCTGCTTCCCTTAACTAAATGGTTAGGTAATTAAAGGTTGGCTAAAAAGGCGCTTATTAAGGTACCTACCAGTCCAATGAGACCTTGATATACATTGTAGGGAGGGAATCCAACCCCGCATCAAAATTGCGATCCCGCAAGCCTGCGGGATTGAAGTTAGCAATCCCGCGGGATTTGCGGGACTAGGGTATTTTGGTATTTTATTTTAAGGGGCATGCTCAAAAGTAGCCCACGAAATAAAAAAAAATTAAAGTTTTTTGTATTTTGCAGGTCACAATGCCACTCTACTTACAAAATACAAATTCTACATTACAGTGTCGGTTTCCATGGAAAAGTCTGGGTTTAATAAATAGATAATTAGAACAACCGTCATCTAAACCATCTTAGCAAAATTCAATCCCGCAAGCGTGCAGGATCCCGCATGAATAATCCCGCAAAAAAGGTGTGGGATCCAGCATTTGCGAAATCCCGCGCTTGCGGGATTGGACTCTCTAGTTGTAGGTATATTCGCATCACTATAACGTAGAATTCTAGGTACAGTAAACAAAGAAAGCGATAACAATTTGGATTTCAGAAATCATAAGTAAATGAAATATTTTCGTTAGTTCTGAATAATTTAATTGGATCTCGTTGTGGACCGTAGGTACCTGCTCCTAGTGTAATAAACGTACGAAAAGCTAAAAGTAACCAGTGATAATAATGTTCAACCGAAACGTGCTTGCGCAAATGTTTGACCTGCACTGTTAGTTACCCTGCACATCAGTTAAATACTAATTTCGAAATTGAGAGAAACAACTGCGAGAAACTTCACTCGAGAATAATGTGTGAAGTGGCTAAAAAAAACACCTCGTGTACGTGTCGGACATGTAATACATGATGGGGGCCTAGGGTTGCCAGATGTAGGTTTATCATTTCCGCGAAAATAACGGATAACGGAGTCGAGCTGTAGTGAAATCCCTACATTAATATTAATAGTTATTTAATCAGAGGTGTATTTAAAGATTTGGCGCTCCGGGCGAAATTATGAATTCTATACATAACTAAAAAAAGAAAATTCTTTAATATAGTAGTTTTTATGGGTAATTTCGTTGAACAAATAAAAATAATGGGAAGTAACCGTAGTGTTTAATTTGTATGTAAGTCAGTTTCACGGATATATGGTCAGTTCTGTGACAGTACCTACCAAGTATCAACCAACCTATCTAAATACTTTCTGTTCTTTTAAAAGAGGTTTCTTGGACTCATTTATATCAAAAATCAAACAAAGCAAACTCGACATTTTTGCGCTGCACGGTCTATACCTATATCTGAAGCTTACATAATACCGGTACATAAATAGGGCATAATACATTTTTGTCTATCACCTGACTTGATTGCAATCAAAAAAAGCCAATGCAAAATATTGGCATGATTTCCTTTTTTCTTTTCACCAGAAATGAAACCGAGGTTATAAGTTAGAGGACAATACGAGGCATTAACAGCAAAAAGAACCAGGTCTTTAAACCGTAACCGAACGAAGATACCTATAGAAGCATTGCTTGTACTTTTTTGTCAGGCGTTACCTATTTTTCTTATATTATATTTAAGAGGACTTCAGTACTCGAGTTCTTTGCAACACTCTCTACTACACCCGGCGATATATGCGGAAGCGAGGGACGCAGAATAACTCATTAGAGAAACCTTGTAGTATATTTAACAATGGAAAACTTAAAATATCAGACATGGAGTACTTCTATTTAAGAAATATAACGCCTGATAAAAAATAATAACTTCGTTCAATTTTGGTTGGTAGACATAATTCTTTTTGCTAGTGATTTTTCATACAGTCCTTTAAAAGGTTTAAGGTTTCACTATTGGCGAAAAGAAAAAAAAAACATGCCAGCTATGTATGAAAAAAATTTCATTCATCTTTAAACACAGTTTCGTAATATCGAAACATTCTATTTTTTTCTTATACTTTGCCGGCCTGAGCCATAAAACCTTGTTCTAATGGTAAATACGCTACTGTATTTAATTATGTTAAGGCTCATTTTTCATGTTCCATATTTTTTTTAAACGAATCTAGAAATTTAATTAGTCAGGCCCTTGTAAAAATGATAACTGAGCAAGACGTCCAGATTGATAGGAGTCCGCAGTTTGGACTTAAGAATTTATGGCCATTTTGGCCCCAGCCGCCGAGACCCCGACCCCGAATACCAGCCACCGTAGGCGTAGGCTTGCAGATGCCGAGAAATGTGTAGCTCGCTAGTGTTTCACGCACGCCTCAAAGAGATGTCTATGCCTACTCGGACAATGGGAGGACTTCTGAAAAGGTAACCGTGGTCCTAAAATGCACATGGTAACTGAAGGAACATAGTTGTGGTATAGCCAGTAAGTCTGACACGCCCTACCGCTCCGCCCTAGAGCGCGAGAAGTCATTAGATGATTTTCCACCTCAAAAAAAAACTAGTCTACAGAAGTACATGGTACATCCAGACTGCCGTTTGGCTTATAAATACTTTATTCGCAACATTCAAAAAACTAGTGGGCTGATATAATTATGGAATAGTAGCCTATTTACTGGATAGGATGCAAATTTCCTGAACTTTCCCGGCCTAGCAAGCCCTACACCAGACGAATTCATCGAATGTCAAGCGTTCACCACAATTACTTATGGGTCAGGTAAATAAAGGTCGCTGTAGGCTCCAATACTTGATTAAATACGTTTTTATTAAACAAACTCTCCGGCTTCTGATATCGGCAAAAGGTTAAAAAGGGTGGAATTAGGTACAGTCAGCGAGACCGGTTGGTTAAAAATTTTATGAACGAATCATTCAAATAACCACTCGATTCTCACAATAAATTGTTAGAGAGTAGGAATATTTTGTAAAATAATAAGTACATCTAGTAGGCATTTGATGCAATTTTGAATTAATTTTATTCCATAATACTTAATCTTTTTTTTATTGGGTGGGAAAATCATCTTATGACAAATCCCACTCTTGGGCGGAGCGCGAGATAGTGTCAGACTTTTACTGACTAAAAACCCACTCCTGTTCCTTCTTTGCCTTCGTCCCAGGGCCCCGGGTTTCGCTTTCACACTACCCGTGGCCCCAGTAGGCTTCGACCCTGCTGGGATTCAATAATAATCTGCGATTTTTGTCAGACTGTACCCACTACGATTTTAAATCTGGTTTCATTTCGATGTTGACGCATACCTAACTATCTATTCTGTCTACTTCAATTAATCAATCTGCATCTACAGACTTCCAGTACTTACCACTACCACGGGCGATTGCATTTCTGACCTCCTTTTGCAATACGATGCCCCGTTAGACTATTCATCAGGCTTTCGGGCTTCTAACTACTCATAACGATTGTCAGAGATGTTGATTTCAAAATTATAGCCAGAACCATTGGCTTAACGGGCTCTCTAAGGCACAAAAGGGTCTCGATATGAAATGAAATTAATCACCCATCTACGGACCGACCTTGGCAGCTTTGGCTTGACTGTTATTCCTTACCCACTAGCCCCAATCTTATCTACCTCATAATTTTCTTCGAAGTTGTTACAATAAATGTCGAGTTAATCTCCAAATACTTACCTACCTACCCGAGCCTTCGCCTATCGGGCAGAATTCCAACTCCCCCATTTCTTAAGTCACCACTTGCCTGTCTTGGGAATCGAACTCGGGAACTCACAAAACTGAAATAAATTACATTCATGGCTGCGGTAATGTGCACGTAAAGGCTTAGGTACGAATGAAAATTCATATCTCAAGAGAGAAATGAGTGACCTTGTTACCGCATGGCACGGTTTTGGTATCTCGGTACACGTAGGTATCTACTGGCGGTTACTAAGTTACTTGTAGATAAAAGAAGTCGATCCAATTAGCCGGCCATTCCTCCTCTAGCTGATAAAATTGCCGGAATGTTTTTATTTCTTCTGTAGCAACTGCAAACGAGCGTCGTGAACGCTTCGGCAACTCGGCATGACCAACAACAAACGCTACCGTTTTTAATTTAATTTTCAATTTACTGTTGGAGGCGGCACCTTTCCCACACTTCTGCATACCTACCTTTTCCGTACATAAATAACGACGTGTTTGAAGTCAAGAATTAAAAGTTCACGCTACCTCACTTAACGTCGTTTATTTCGGACGGGAGCGTAATCGCTAATGAATGGGTATGTCCGTGCTAATGCATTCCAGCAAGTCATTGAAAATGTATTAATAACATAAATCGATGACGTTTTTAATACCTTAGTATTTACTGATTTATAACTTGGCATAAACGTCACCACGAACACTAATAACTTTGGCTATCTATAGTCAGTTATCTTCCAGTTTGCACCTACTCATCTAATAACAATTACCTGCCTCCTTTGTTACCTATCCACATGTTAGCAGGCAGTGGCGTAGCTAGTCCCGAAGGGGCCCCATATTAAAAGTTATCGAGGTTTTGTTTACAACGTAGGGTCCTACTAGCACAGAGACATGAGACGGAGTCATGATAGACCACAATAGAGATGACCAGACTAATTGGATAGATTTCAAAAACAGGGACCGATGAACTCTATTATTTTAGTATTCTGGAATAGAAAAGTGTTTTTATTGTGATTTTATGTAGAGAATGCTGAATGCAATCCATCGCTCTGTTCGTTCTAGAACGGAGCGAGTTGTAAAAATGGATTATCATATCATTTAGTAATTATTCATTAACTACGCACCTCTCATCAATAAGAGAATTGAAGGTTGAGGATAACATGTTACGAATTTTTAGATGGGGCCCATGCTGCTTGGGGGCCCGTATTATTGATATGGCGTTAGCTACGCCCCTGTTAGCAGGGCCATTTAGTTATCAAATTAAAAACGCCTAGGTACTGTTACGCCGTAAAACGAAAGATCAATTTTGTAACAAAACTCTAGGATTAAAAAAAAAAACAAGTTGATGCAAAAAAGGAGATGAGTTTTTGTATTGGGGCGACCGACCGGAGCGTGTTGATGTCTGATACGGTTTGACCCCGCATGTTGAGGTTGATTTTCAATAAATAAAACCAGTTGGGAGGTACAGTACCTACCAGCTTCACTCATTTTAACATACATCATATTTATGAATTAACGTGAATCATTTTAAGAATACTTATTAATAATAATAAGTAAAGCTATTATGTGTGAATAACTTTAAGGACTTATGTTCACTTTGTAGTGACCTTTCAATTTCACCGACCGAAGTAATTTACACTGGGGACTGAAGTTATAAATCGGAACACAACGCAATATAAATGGCACCTGACTGACCAATATAGTTTCTCAACTACGACCGAGGGTTATGTTTTCTTGGTTCTTCTGACTGATATTGGTACTTAGTTGAAATAAACAACCAGTTTAAATTTTCCTTTAAGAAATTGTTTAAAGGATATATGTACCTGGGTAACTTTTGCCTTAAATAGGTACCTAGATACGTAAGTATGTAATAATGGGAACTCTTTATTTTTTTTTTGACTGGCCTGTTGATCTAGTGGTTAGTGAACCTGACTGCTATACCGAAGGTCGTGGATTCGATTCCCACCCAAGACAAACGTTTGTGTGATGAGCAGGATCTTTTGTTCTGTGTCTGGGTGTTATTTATCTATAATATGTATGTATTTAGAAATATATAAGTATGTTTATCATATATAGTTTGGGACTAGATGGCATTGTGTAAAAGTTGTGGAATATTATTATTAGTTTGCTTTAAATGAAAACAATCACAAATACTTGCATAAAAATATTATTTGTTCTTTACATATTTAAAAATAGGTATACACTCGTAAATTACTTACAAATCTTACAATTAAGGTGATGGCACGTATAATTTTTAAATAATAATAATATAGTTATAGACAATTCTTCATCAGGTGGTCTTTTACATTCATATTTTGTATTAATTATACGTACGCAGATAGTGGAAGTCTGCGCTTGGTATTACATGGGATGCACCGGTGAGAATATTCGAGAAGAAAAGAGGTCGCAACATTTTTAGTTGTCCACTTTTTAGTGCACTGCTAACTGGTAGGTTAAACGTAAATACAGGATTGATGCTTAGCAATGAACCACCAAGGAACTTTGAACCGTAGTGCAGTCTACTCAGAGGCGTTATTGTGCTGCGCGTCGGGGTACTTGGCTTGGAAGCGCCACCGGTCGCGCCAGCAGTGCACCTGGTTGCGGATGCGCGTCACGTCGGCGGCGTACGTGCGACAGCAGCCCCCCACGTACCGCACCCCCAGGTCCAACCACTCCTGCACGAACACTTCCACTGCCTCACACTTGTCGCGGTCTATCCACCTGCGATATAGGTACAAACAATTATCATTAAAAAGCGGTCTTTTCAAAAATTTTTTCACAAATGATAAATTGAGTCGCCAAATCCGGTACAGTTTGCCAATTTTACTAATTCAATATTCTAATTACTGACTAAAAAATAATACTTCCCAAATTATTTTCTAAAGTAGGCAGTGTGACCTTGACCAATTCGTAGCTCCGGCTACGGCGTAGCAGCGTAGCATATCATTGTGTTACGGTCTACGACTCTGCGCAGTCGCTGCTACGAACTGGCTATTATGCGGATAAAATATAAAGCCACTTTTGCACTACTAGTAGATTGGCTAAATTGGTTACGGTTAAAGGTCCGCAGCCAAAACATAAGTAGTTAAGATCTAATTTCATTAGTAGCTTCACCTACATTAGAATAAGAAAATTTGTCAATTACATTCACTTGGGAATATACAAACCAAACCGCAGATAACTTATCCTACTTGGAAATCTTACCCTATTTGAGGGTTGTATTTTTCGCCCGAGTTGGGGTAAACGATAAGCGGAATGGGGTCGTGTGGCCGGTCGTCGTTGAAGCCTTTCAGGAGGTTCGACACAAAGGACGGCGCACAGCAGTTCACTCCCACGGCGACGAGCTGGTCAGGGTTCGATTCCCAACATTTCTTTGCTACTTTTTGGAAGCTTTCGCCGTGAGCTATGCTTTGATTGTCCTGTAAAGAAAGGGAAACAACAGTTAGTAATGGCAAATAAAATAAGTTGTAATCGGAATTAGTACCTTCTGTATAGCGACAGTAAAATGCAGAGATTCGTCTATCTGGAAATAAACGCAAAACAGTAGGTAGCTACAGTGTTTCGAAAGTGTTTATTGTTTCGTGAAAGTTGTAAAAGTTCGCTAGATGAGGAATCTTACAGCGATTGGTGCTTGTAGCCTGGACAACGATAGGCTTTCCAGCTAACTTGTCAAGTTTATAGCAGTGATTTTTAAAAAGGAACAGCCGGCCTTTATTTCCTACTTTCTTACTTTTTTTAAGACTTAAATAAACCGTTGACATTTTAGTAGAATATATAAGGTGTTAATAAATTAACTTCAAGAATTTCGAGGGGACATTGTACTCCTCATTATGAACAACTTTTACTATGGGACCAAACCTGAAATCACGAAAAAAAAATCAGCTGTTTCCTACGTTTATGTTCGCATAACTCGTCAAAATGTATGGAGCTGATTTTTTTTTTCGCTATTTCAGGTTTGGTCCCATAGTAAAAGTTGTTCATTATGAGGAGTACAATGTCCCTTCGAAATTTTTAAAGTTAATTTTATAACACCTTATATAACATATTTTTTGTGTCGTAGTTGGGTAGGTGGCTGTGTGTGTATTGAAAACAAAATGTTTTTCTCGCTACAAAATTTTCTATCAAATCTCATATCAAGGTATCGGCTTTTTGTTCCCGATTCATGTCACTCGTACGAACAGAATAACAAACTCCATTTGAATATTTTGTGCCCAGGTATTCACGGTGTGCCAACCCGCCGTATTCAGATCTATATACAAAAATAAATAATCCTTCCGCAATGGCCAGCCCACCACAGCGCCAATAAAGCAACATGTCAATACCACGTTCCCAGAAATCGATGATTTTTGTTACTTTACAATTTCAAATTTGGTTTGCTGCAGGATGGAGAATTTATCGAAGCTATTTGGTAACTCATCGATTCTACGCTTTGAATAGACGAGCTAGGTTACGGCTGGCAAAGTTTCTTTATGCGCTTTTACGACCAATATCGGGTACTGAAAATGCCATGATTCTGGAATTATGCTGTTAATTAATTTTGTATTTTATTTGTATGTTATGTTAAAGGAATAAACGAAATATTCACAACTACCACACAACGCCGTCTAGTCCCAAGCTAAGCAGAGCTTGTGTTATGAGTACTAGACAACTGATAAACATACTTATATATTTCTAAATACATACATGTTATAGATAAATTACACCCAGACACAGAACAAATGATCGTGCTCATCACACAAACATTTGCCCTGGGTGGGAATCGAACCCACGACCTCCGGCATAGCAGTCAGGGCCACTAACCACTAGACCAACAGGCCAGTCGTAAATTATACGTACATAGTTAATATTTACCTTACAACTGAATGCGATCCAAGCCTTTATGTGTGGGAACTCTCGTAGAAGGTCGCATAACATTTCGGCTTCTTCTTGACAAGGGATCGTCTCCAACGCCAGGAGGTCGACACCTGCCTCAACAAGCGCCTGGACCCGAGGTCGGTGCCAAGCTCTCATAGTCTAGGACACAAATAAACAGATATATAAAAAAACCCTTGTCGAATTCATCAAATTATTATATTACTAGCTTTTGCCCGCAGCTTCACCCGCGTACATTAATATATAATAATATAATATTCCACAACTATCACACAACGCCGTCTAGTCCCAAGCTAAGCAGAGTTTGTGTTAAGGGTACTAGACAACTGATAATCATACTTATATATTACTAAATACATACATACGAGTATATAGATAAATTACACCCAGACACAGAACAAATGATCGTGCTCCTCACATAAACATTTGTCCTGGGTGAGAATCGAACCCACGACCTCCAGCATAGCAGTCAGGGCCACTAACCACTAGACCAGCAGGCCAGTCAAACTAAATTAAATATAGTTTATGTCACTCAGGAATAAAGCAACTTTCTATCGGTGAAAAATATTAACAATAAAAAAGAGGCAGTTATTTTTTTGTTTGTAGGAGGTAATCTCTGGTCTAGTAATACTGGTCCAGTACTTTCAGAGATTACCTCCTACAACAAAAAAAAAAACAAACTACCTCTTCATAATATTAGTGTAGATTAAATTAAACGACGCATTACTAAAAACAATAAAAGAACACCAAATTAATTAAGGCTCAAATTTCGTTACTTCATGTTTGTTTCAGATAGCCATTTGTTCTAGGTTTCGTTAATTAACTGTCCACCCCAGTTAAATGCTGTTGGTACAGGAAAAAAAAACAAGAGAAATGGAGTGGAGTTTTTCATATTGCCGATGTAAATTTTAATTTGCAGGCAACTTTACGGCTCTCTTTACGATTTAGCCGCCGCTTTCAATGGCCTTTATTAGGCTATGCATTCATGGCTCTCGGGGTTCCGCAGAAATGATCGAGCGTCTGATTTAATAGTTTTTATTGAAATTTTATCCGACATTTATTATTTCTAGATTTAAGATAGATCTATGTATTAGCCTACCTTAACGTGGAAATGATATCTATATACTTATATAAAAGGAGAAACTGACTGACATATCAACGCACAGCCGATACTACTGGGACTAGGAGCGTAAAATTTTGTACAAGGTTTTCCTTTCATGAGCGGATTTTTCAAAATATAACCCCTAAGGGGATGAAACGGGGGTCCAAAGTTTGTATGGAGAAACCTACTTTCACGCGAGCGAAGCCGCTGGCAGAAGCTAGTCTTAGTATAAAGATTTAGACGAGTATCTATTTTCAAAACCAAATTCCTTGCTAGGGAAATTTATATTATGAAAATATGTAGCATGTCTGCAGATTCATGAAAAATCGTCTCAATTTTGCCAGGAAAGAATAGCTTACTTTATACTCAAGATGGGGGAATGGTGGGGAGGAGAAAATAGTGTTTTCTTTATGTATTCCTCCATGTTTTAGCCACGACAGCGACTACCAATAACTTGTCGTTATTTTTATAGGCAGTAAAGAGAATAAGTTAGAGTAGGTAAATAATCTGATGATGAAAGTTAGGTATGTTCTGCCTATTGATCAGAGTAATGGGGTAACAAAAACAATGTATGCTATTGCTATATACCTAGATAAAAAATAAAAAGTAAACTCAAAAAACCAAAAAAATAAAAATCGTGTCTTTTAGCTTTCATACAGATTACGTAATTGGGTAACTTACTATTAGCTTTACAAATAGCATTTACGAAAAGGAACCCTAAAATCAAACAGCATAGTTAATGTAGAATAATAAAAATACTCACTCAGTGAATTCGGAGCTTTTAGTTAGAAAGCTTCGCCTACCTTTAACATTTGAACAAGATCGATTCAACCGATTGCTGCCCTAAAAGCACTCACTGACAATATATAGAAATAGACAAAGAACCAATTTGGCGCTGGTCAAATTCATTGATTATTAACTATTTCTAAGCGACTTCTTAGTTTTATTTAGATAAGTTTACCTAGATATCTGTTATGTCTAGAATATTGGCCCTATTAGCTCTGCAGGTAACATATCTATCTTCATTTTATAGGCGATGTATATTGGAGTTACTAAAAATGGTATAAGTTATTCAGACTAGCTCGCTCCATGCAGAGAACATAATCTGTGCTTGCTGAACGAGTGATTTACATGTAACTATAATAAAAGAACAATTTAAGCTTGAGCTTTTGAACTTGGTACGGTAAGTTTGAATTAAACCTTTATTTATTTTATTTTACAGAAGGCTTATAGAGTCATCATCTTCCTGCCGTTGTCACATATCACTTGCGATCGGCGCAACTCGTTTTTCTCTTCCATTCTGTCCTGTCACCCGTCACGCTATCACTACCCCTTCACCCTATCACACTCCCTTTTCATTCACAACAAACACACAATCATACGATTTATTCATCTCTTCTCTGGCTTCCCTCTCCCTTTCCATCCATCCTTTAAGCCACTCATCAATTATAAAAAAAATACTACAGCTTAATTTTACTAATAGCTAGTATCGTAATATTTGAGAATGGTTTACCTCAACAGGCGTAGTATCCGCATAGCTGCCATCATACTCGGATCCGTCGTGCAGATGAGCGCCGTACGGCCCTACCGAGCCCACGATCAGCGGGATACGATCTAAAGGAAAAGGTATCAACCATAAATATAGCAACTTCTTGTTTATAATATCTCTAGAGCTATGCCCTATGAGTCTACGCGAATACACATAACTTCCAACCCTTGCAAAGTGTAATTAATGCGTGCTTGCACCCGACCCTTGCCGCCGCGGACCCTACAATCTTTGTTTACAGCAAAACACAAACATTCTTGAAATTTTATAAATTTAAATAATAAATTGCGTCTGCTATACCTTTGACTTTACCTTGTTCCAAGAATCTCTATGTTTAGTACCGAAACTCATTTTAAAAACAGGTGGAAGTATAGGCGCCTATTACGTTCTAAATAGCCACTTGTCATTCTAAAAAGTTATACCGCTCATAAAGTACATGATAAACCCGTGATAAAGTTTTAAAAGCGTATTTTCGAGTGGTTTTATAGCCTATTTGCCTGTTTACTAGAAAATGAACGAGGGCTTGAGAAATGAATGTTAAAATTAGATATTTGCTCCGAGGGCACTTTCATTACATCGCTTTTCGTTTGACAGAGTGTCATCTTTGGTATATTTAAAAAATCTCCTTTGCTTTTTTGTGCTTGTACTTAAATATAAAATATGTATTTAGATTTTTTAAACTTGTCTCTTCATACAATACGTTTTTATGAAAAAAAATTACCCATGTCAAGTATAAATGAGTAGGTAGATGAATGATGCATATTTTAGAAGGATTCATTCATTTATTAATAGAAGCCAGACCATAATCCTGCAACTGAGAGTAAGTACCCTTTGCGTATATTTGATATTTAATTAAAAACAGTTACGTATTGTACTTCTATAAACATAATTTGATTGGGCAACGAACCATTTGTCATTTTCATTTGATCTTTTAAAGTCTCCCGTTTACTGCGGAGGCCTGCCTCCCGGGTATTCATTTATGAAATATGTTACGCCATTCAGGCACCGTATATTGTAATGTAGGGTCGTATCGTGGGTTGGTGTGTACTTGCCATCCTGAACGTAGTCCTGGTACTCTTCGAGGTACTGGTCGCGCGCGCGTTTAGCCAGCTGCACGGCACGCGCGATCAGCTGCACTGCCTCCTCCGCCGTCACGCTCAGGTGCTCCACAAACCCCTCCACCGACGCCTGGTAAGTGTTCGTTATTACTAAATTTGCTCCCGCTGCAAAATAACCATAAAACACGTTTTATAGCCCGCAAACAGTCATAACGTTGGCCGCATTAATCACATTAAACACAGGCCGCTATTTAATGAAAACAAATGAATCCTAAGATTAATGTCTTTAACCATGCTACCGATATCTCCATGCTTTTCCTGTCAACGCTAATAAATAGTCCACATACTCCGAAGTCGGTATTACCAAACTAGTTCGATAAATATGGCTAAAGTTGAAGTTAATATTACGGACTGTGAGCGGGGTGCGGCTAAGAGGCGTAAACAATTAATAATATTAAAACTTAGTAATGCAACACGAGCCCGGCTTGTTCAATATTACGGAAGCGAGGTCGGTAAAGGAACCGTTCTCTGTCGAAGAAAATAATTATGTAATAAATAGAAGACGGCGCACGGCTTGCGAATGGAAAGGTATTAGACAGACAAGGTGATTAATGGCAACAACGCCGTGTATCCGGAGTTGTAGTTTGTATACGAGGCGCCTTCGGCGGTACAGAGTGGGCCGCGCCTCCTGCCGCCTCCGAGCTGTACTATGCAAATGTGAAGTAGTTAGTAGATGAGGGAGAAATAGCGGCATCACTTGCCAACTTGCTACAGCGTCAATCATAATAATCACAGCGGAACAGCTGCGACTTACCTACCGGCAAAATATGTGTGCTTGCGACTTTATGGATTACGTTCTACATAATCTGTCTGCAGCTTATGTAACACTGTATAATACATGCTAGACTGATAATGAATGTTATTACTGTGATAGGTAGCCTCTACAGCAAATAGCCAATAATAGCCATGTACGCACATCTGAACATTATGTACGATAGTGATAGTAGAGACTGTTATCTTATGTCCGGCGCTGTCGACGAGATGCGAGTGCAAAACGTTCATGTTTTTACAAAGTACGAGGTCATATTTTATATTTTTTTCACATTATATCTTCTAAGAGGCACCAAAGCAAGGCAGTAGGCTTTTCCCTCCAGGGAGTTATTTGCTTGCAGACACTTTTCAGCTTTTCCTTATGAAAAGAAACGGTCCGTTTTGTGGCGAAGAAAAGCGCTTTCAGAGGACGATGACACGAGACGAGGTCGCACTCTCGCTGTCAGATGCATGAACATGACGAGCTAAAAGCGACCTAACGTGTAATTCGTCAAAACACGCATGTACACTTGTACTTAGCCGCAACGTTTTGCGGGTCTACGTAAGTATTCAGTGTAACTTCGCAGTCGTTTGCGGTTTTTGTGAACTTTATTCCGAATTATTTAAACTTGTCAATGAATCAAAAACTATCCCGGCCTAGTTATTAAAACTTAGAGTATTATGTAGCTCCCAATATTCACACAGTTTCCGTATTTAGTATTATATGTTATTCCGTAATGCATACAGTTGTAGACTCCCGTTCATTTTCTCATGCATATTTTTTTCTCATTTTAATTTGATTCGGACACGTTTCCATCCATCACTTTAGCAAGACGTTAGAACAACTGCGTACTTTGCCACATGGCCATAATAAAGCACTAATTTATTATTTAAAGTTCAATTAAAAAGTTAGGTATGACGAAGAATACTTATTCTCGGAAAACTGTAACATTTTAAGCAAACACGAGTAGCTCTACCTTTATAATATTGTCGGTAGGTTCTACATAAGAGATGTGCAATATTATAAAGGAACCCCGCTTGAATTCTGTATTCCGCGTGTACAATGCACGCCTCATTAGGTAATTTATCTTTCGAGGAAAATCAGTTTAAAAATAAGGTAAAAAAATATGATCAAAAGTTTACCGTTTAAGAAGTCGAGATGGGTGTTAACGACCTCTTCGGGATGTGTGTAGAGGAAGCGCGCGCTCCACAGCGGATCTCCGTCGATGACGTGCCCTACATGGCAGGACAGCTGCGTGGAGAAGCCGCCATCCAGCACCACGATCTGAGGCGGCTCTGGACCCACGCCGTTCGTCGGTGTCATTCTTCAAGTATGGTGATCTGAAAAAATTGTTAATTCGTTGGAAACTTTAAATAAAGCGAGTTTTCACTCTTTATAAGAATTCGCCAAAGAATTGTAAGGAAAGTTCCAAAGTGAATCATAGTAAAAGTCAGGCTCAGATTGCTTGCTAAAGCTGAGTTGCAAAAATTGTCGCAAAGCGCTTCGGGTAAAGCGGGACTGTCCAGCGCTCTTTGAAACTTGCTGGAATCCATTGAACCGTGCATCCAGATAGGATATGTATTCGTAAAATAGCTATATATCAGTAGTCCGAGTGAATATGGTGCTAGTCAGTTCGTGCTAGACATAAAGTGTCGTGTGCAGTCGACTCTGCGTACGGATGACTATCCACGATGAATTACCTCCATCGCTCCGTTCGTATACAAAGGCGTTCATCAATGTAGATGCTGAGGGGAATTGGAACGTGCCGAGACACAGTAGCTGTTCCGCAGCCGACGGCAGGACAATGTAGGAGCAGTGCTAATGCACTTGGTTTGATGCATGACATACGGAAAGTTGTGCACAAAAGCTCATTTGAATAAAGGAATGAAAGCCATATTAATGAGACCCACTTTCTTGACATATACCAGACAGATAGGAAATAAAATAAAGTTATTTTACTTGCGGTTCCTGATTTTAAATTTATTAGGATCTCCGAGTTAATAATATATTGTTTGTCTCAAACGGCAATAGACAGTTGCCACCTGTCTTGAGTTACAGCATTTATTTATATGTATCCAACATATCCAGCGACACGCATTCCTTCTTGTAATGAACGTTTCCACGAATCCCACCGAAACACAATAAGTTTCTCCAAGTAATAACTTGGTTTCCTACTATCGCGGCTTCGTTCATTTTATTAATTATCCAGAAACCGCGGTAAGAATCCTAATTAGCATGCATTATGTAAAACAATACGCTGCTTGTTAAAATCGCTTGACAGATAATTGTATTACGTTTTCCTTCGTATATACTTAACATTAGGTACTGACCCTAGAAATATTGAAGGTTTTCAACAAATCAGATAGGTAAGTTGATTTACGAGGGTTCTCGGTAAATAAGTCTGTACAACTTTATACTTTTCTGTTTACAATCAGTCGAACTTTTCCAAGCCCGAAGCGAAGTTCACCTTGCATCGAAGGTTCGTTTATCGAACTTTGGCGGTTGGGGCACCTAATAACGTGACGTCACTTATTCGCCTATTATAACACCGATCGAATTTACTTCATAAATACATTATGTTATTACAACGCAGATAACCTATGGCGATAAGGCGTTAAAGAAAGATACCTACCAATACAATGTAAGCGCAAGTTAAACCAAGATACATAAATATCTAACTGTCAAATATCCCTAATAAACGAAACGTGTTATAAGTTTATGTTCTGGTCCCAATAGACTTTCGGTACAATGGTTACAGACAGTCAGACATAACTGCAGATGTATAGCTTTAATACTTGGACAAGTTAATTTTATGTGCAATAACTTGAGTTAAATGTAGATATATGTTTTTACTTTACACTGAAAGGACCAACAACATGAGACTTATATATTAGGAAAGTTTAAACGGTGATATTATCGCTAAAATAATAACAATATTCCACAACTATCACATAACGCGGTCTAGTCCCAAGCTAAGCAGAGCTTGTGTTATGAGTACTAAACAACTGAAAAAATTACTTATATATTTTTAAATACATACATGTTATAGATAAATTACACGCAGACAGAAATGTTTGTGTGATTGTACTTATCACACATACATTTGTCCTGGGTGGGTATCGAACCCACGACCTCCAGCATAGCAGTCAGGGTCACTAACCATTAAACCAACAGGCCAGTCAAATACTAAAAGCATTTCTTTCAGAACAAACGTGACGACTAGGAGACCATTTCTCAAAAATTGGTTAGAATGAAAAAGAAATAAGTGAATTTCCATTGCAATTTATCTGTGTATTAGCGAACTACGCATAATAAAAGCTTTTGTGTGTTCCCGCTAAAATAACGTGACATTTTGGTTTGATTTAAAAAGTACGAAATCTCCGGCTCCGAACGGGGCAACTCGTATTTTTCCCGTGTGTGTCTGCGGCATTATTAATGGCTTATATCAGCAATGGCTTGGGTACAATAAGTAACATCTGACAGCACATACCACGCCGCCTCCCATCTAACCGTGATTCTTGCAATATGGTGTTACCACAGAACATTTTATATCTACTAGACTTGCTGGCATAATAAAAAAAAATAGAGTAGTTACATAGTGACTGTGGCTTCAGCCTGGGGCCCATTAAATAAAACCAATATTTAGTATTAAATAAACAGGTGACAAGAGACAATCTGACAGTTTTGTAAGTTTTTTTTTGTACATTTTCTTCTTTATCAAACAGTACCGGTTGCAGAATTGTCAGATACAATTATGTCAAGCCTACTGGGGCCATGGGTAGTGTGAAAACGAAACCCGGGGCCCTGGGACGAAAGCAACGAAGGAACAGGAGTGGGTTTTCAGTCAGTAAAAGTCTGATACTATCTCCCGCTCCGCCCAAAAGCGGGATTTGTACAATATGATACGATTATGTCAACTTTTGACAAATATGTCGCATTGTCATCTATTAGTTAGGTATATTAAATAGGGCCGTGGCAGTTGTACTGAAGTTTACTCTTTAATATTATAGACAGTTGACAAAGAAATAACTCGAACTAATATTAAACTTATAGTTGTTTCTTTATTTACTTCTTGTAAATCAATTAGTAAACCCCACAATGCTGGTGGCCTAGTTCTTAACTCTAATAAAAAGCCTATGTAATTTTCTAAAATTCCTACAAACTAGGTAAGTACCTATTATCTACTTGTTAGATATGTAGGAAGGCTTTAAATTGTACAATGTCGCGTCCTATTTATGTTGTATGTTGTTGTAGAGCAGTGATGGCCGGGTGGTAACGGCCCTGACTTACGAGTTGTAGGTCGCGGGTTCAAACCAAACCAAACTCATTACATTGTGTTATTTATTTCATCATCATTGCTCTCAAAACGGTGAAGGAAAACTGCACCAAAAATTCGAAGACATGTGACATTCACCAATCCGCACTGGGCCTGCGTGGTCGATTACGACCCATTCCTTCTCCTAGAGAGAGGAGGCCTTAGTCCCAACAGTAGGAACATTAAAAAAAGGCTGATTATGCTATTATGCTATGCTATTTATGTTGTAATACACATATTCTAACCTATCTGATTCTCCGGTCCGACCCAGGATAGGTAGGTATTAAGGATATAATGAAAATGGTTTAATCGGAACTGGAGTTTTTAAGTTTGGTTTGTTGAAATTGGAACCGAAATCGATATTGGATACATGGGATGGGTCGACTTTTGCAATGGTAGACCCGTGATCCTAGAGCGCAAAGGGCAACTGAAGGAACATAAGTGTGCTTTTAGTCAGTAAAAGTCTGATATACCCTCTCCATCCGCCCTAGAGCGGGAGATGTCATTAGATAATTTCCCACCTAAAAAAATGCATAGGCAGAAGCGTCGAATGAAACACTACTAAAACGAATAAAAAAACTTGGAGGATAAAAAAACAAATAAATGGAGAGCGAACTCACAACATTTCAAAAATAAAAAACAAAACCAAGTAAAAGAGTAATCGACAGAAGGTACAGGGGGAAGGGAGGTTCCTAGGCGACAAGACGTGTCTCTACCTCCGATTAAACTTCATCGGAACCGAAATCGGAATCGAAGGCTTTTTGATTGAGGTGCGAAATCGTCAAATGACTTCTACCGCTCTAGAGGGGGGTGAGAGGGCTAGTTAGACATTTCTATCTATATATAAATACAATAAATCTGTAGAAGGTTTTAGTTGTGCGCGCGTCACGTTAATTGTACGAAATTGATGTCGATAACTTTTTAACCAACTTCAAAAAGAAGGAGGTTCTATGTTCGGCTGAATATATTTTTTTTTATGTATGTTCACTGATTTCTCGGTCAATTGTGAACCGATTTTAAATATTTTTTTATTTTATTGAAAGGTTATGCTTCCAAGTTGGTTCCATAGAAATATTGTTGTGATTTGATCATAAACTTCGAAGATATGGAACAGAACTCTTTATAGGAACACAGCAGATCTGTCGTAACAATTAAAATTTCTTTATTTATACGTATAGTCGATGACTGACTGAAAGAAGAGGGGGAGTATGTCGAACTGATCTGATGATGAAGCCTGAAATTAGGCACTGGAACTCTGTAATAAATTAATGTAATCTAACCGTGTTTGGGATTATAGAATTGTCATGAGATGCACCCTGGTTATAAAGTATTCAAGTATGGCTGAAGGGTACTTTTTAGTGGTGGTTAAAAAAGTTTTTTATTTTACACTTTTTAGTTATGTTAAAATAAAAAGTGTAAAGTAAAAAACTTTTTATAATCTTACTTTGAACGTCATGGTAACCCCGCATTAGGAAGTTCCGAGCTTTCGGAATCGGATTCGGAATCGAACTTTCGTAACATTTCTGGTAGGTCTACATGTGGATATACTAACTCTCGAAATAGATAAAAGGACTATTCCTATTTAGGTACATAATTAAATAGATATACCACAAGCCAGGCAACAGTAATATGAGTCAAAAATAGGTAGAGCTCGTAAATTTTAATTGGTCGCTATCAAAGCTCTTATTGTTTGTTGTAATCAAAGGGTAAGATCAGTGAGAAATATTGGGAGGTGTTCTGTTCATGTTCGCTACATAATGCGATCAATATCATTAGGGCGAAACCGAAATGGTGAGGTGGAGAGGTGCATTGACAAAGGGAACCATTATTGAGTGGCTTAATTGCCTACCTCGGTACTACGTAAACGTAAGCTACCTGTAAGTAGATTTGCTCATGTGTTTGATATAATTACGTAGCTAGGGTACTAATCACATTAGATGGAATATCTACCACTTTTCTTTAATTGATTTATGATTTTTGTGTACTTACTCATGCGTTTTATAATATATCTAGGTATATACAATAGGTATTTTCTTTACCTATAAAATTACCGTTTTTTACATCGGTATATTTTAAACTGTGATATCTTAAGATTGATTTGGAATTATAAGTTTAAATATACTTTATATCAAAGTTACGTTATTCTTTTTTCGAATTTATTGGTTTGTTGGTTTCTTTCTGTTTTGTTTTATCTGTAATATCGAAGTATTTATAACCGTAATATTTACAATATATACAACCTTACAAGAAAGTCGATCTAACAAACGAACCGTGTGTTCTTGGTTTAACAGTTTTCGTTTTGGTTTGTCGTGTAGCCGCCTGGAGATGAAAAGTTATTCGTGAAGTAAAATTTCCTATGTGAAAGCGATCGAAACAAAAATACACACCCATTTATTAGCAGTTCTAAGTCCCTATACGTTATCAATATTGCATACCAATATAGACACATTGTTTTCACGGTAGAAAAAATAAGTAAGAGAAAAACTTAAGTACCCCCAAATTCAAATTAACTTACATTTTTTTGCATTTTGCAAACTAGTGTCAGGTTCTATGTTTTTTAGACTATGATTAGTAACCTGCTGGAGCCCACAATGGCGCCCTGTAAAGGGCCATGGATCGCACGATCCCTGCGTAGAACCTACGCAAGGAGTCGTCTGGAGATTGGGTAGGAACCATTTGAGGGCAACCCCAGCCCGCTCTAGTTTGGGAACCAGACGTTGGAAACGCTCTTCAAATTCCACCGGCTGTCGAGGACGAGTCCTAGGTCCTAAGACAACTTCATCGTCGACCCGACACCGATGTTAACCCCTCCTATCTTTATTTGGGAACCCCGTGGTGGCGCATTCCGACGGCTATAATAATAATAATAATAATATTTCGGCCGCCACCTGGTGCGGCTTCCCTTGTGCTATAATCAGCGTGTCGTCAGCGTAGCAGACCATGCCGACGCTGCTGGGAAAGTCACCCCGCAGCACGTAATCGTAGCCGACGTTCTACAAGGGTGGCCCGTGATCAAGCTCTGCGGAACACCGCACGACATCTCTCGCCGTTTCACTCTTTTTGGTGACCAGGGAGATACTTACTACCGTATACTATACTTACTACGTTGATGTATTAAGACCAGATTGTTATGGCTTATAGACAACACTATTAAACTCAGAGTATCGTTTCTAGTAACGGTCTGAACACGTAATTAACATAACGATAAATAAGTTCAAATAGTAATAAATCAAATGGTCACAGACCTTAGTACAATCAATAACGAGTGTTTATGTAGTCTGAAGTCGCGACTATTCTTATCTCCGAAGAAAAACAATAAACGCTGAACTGATACTCATATGGTATCACGTATGAGAAAAGGTATTCTCAAGTACAAGCAGAAAATCTCGAACGGTAAACAACTGATTAATCAAGAAAAAAGTGAACGTTTAAGATTTGTACAATATAGATTTTATACATAAGCATTTAGTAAAATGTATTGCTTTTATACAATTGGCTGTCAGTCTAATTTATTGTTCTTAAACTGCTTGTTTTAGCTGTAAGACTTACATGTTATATAAATCTTTATATATGTCGTGGCCAGATCATAGAAATTGATCACTTCATGATATAGCCAACTAAAACAGGCACGATCGTTTAAACGTTAACATTTGATGATATGTCGATCCTCTTTTGGCCATATCTAAAGAAAGTAGGCCAAACGTGGATTAATGTATCATCAAAGTTTAACGTTTAAAACGATCTAGTCAGTTGAACTTGGCCAGATCATGAACTGATCAAATTCCATGATCTGGCCACAACATATATATAATTCTTCTGTACGTGTGTTTATCACCTAACTCTACTCATACGGTTTGATCGATTTGGATGAAATTTTAATTTTTTCATTTTTTTTTCCGATGAAATGCCATCTTTCGGGCAGGACAATGTCTACCTGGACCGCTAGTACCTACATATCTAAAATTGAACTTTACTTGTAATAAATTAAAAAACTGTATGATTGAGACAAGATAAGAAAATATAGAGTCGACAGACGATTCCACGAGAGAAAGAAAATGTATTAATTAATTTTCTATATACAAAATATTATACTCTTGATCTGAAGTTATTTTATTATTCAGTCATGATATCGTGTGAAATTGCAGGCATGTCGCTTGTGTTGCTACCGAGCTCCTTTTCCTAAAGCGTAAAAAATGACGCCAGGACGCGACGCCTGTTTTCAGCAAAACTTTTGCGAAACTGAAAACTGTAAGAACGTGTCTGCGGTTTAATGCGGAGAGCTACGAAAGACTAGAACCACCGTTTCAGGACTTTAAACAATCTAGTTACACAAATTAATGCAGTAAAACGGATCTGCTCTATCCATAACTAAACGTCTTAGGTAACTTTACGGTTGTATTGCATATTGAGAAGTTTAACACAAGTTTGAGCGAATGATAAATCTCTTCGACCTGCCTATCAGTAGTTACGTGAGTCGGAGACGAAAGCGGGGTCATCGCGTTCTGATCCCCTACTACTCGTTATCTACTACAATTAAACTACCTATAGGTACCTATATCTGAGTAATGCATGCGTCTGAGCAACATTGTAACGCTGGAACGAAAGGAATTTACGTATCGTAACCTCCCCTTGACAAACTCATAATTGTTTTAAAAGTTTTCGCCGAGCTTTCCCGAAGCCCTCGTCGCGAAGTTCTTAAATTATTTCAGAATGACATAAAAATGTGAAGGACACTCTAATTAAACATAAATCACTACAAGAAAAACTTGGGGAGCCTCCTATAAAAGCGGTTGAGACATTTTTGCAGCTAAAGAAATATCGTTTTCGGTGACAACAATATTTTAAGCGTGCTCGACATACACCTGAGCACGAAGGGCGCCGAAATGAGTTATTGTACGCCCTGATAACTTGCATAGACCGCGAAAGCCTTAGGCTTATAAAAAGAAACTCTTCTTGAATGTAACGAGGAAATTAGTTTTTAAACTAATTCCTTTTTGTCGGCAAACGCGCTGTAATAAAAAATATTTATGTTAAACAATAAGGCGTCAGGTTTAAGTTGGTAAGTTGAGCACAGTACGCTACGCTTCAAAACTAGTGTTTTGAAAGTTCACACTCGCCAAACTAGGAGTAACAAACACGAAAACACGATACAGATATAATTACAATCCGTTGCACTTTAAAGCTAATAACGCGTTGTTATTTAAGATATGTAGGTATAAATATTTATAGTGGGTATTGTCGAATGGAAGATTTCAGTTTCCATGATGCGATTTACCATTTTCAAGAGCACGGAGTGAAACTGTGCGATAACATGTCATAAAAATAATTTGGTGTAATTCAATGTGCTGATACCAGATGTAATAATACCTACTTTGAATACTGATTAAAACCAAACATTTTGTTATTTGTGCGTGAGTGAACTGAAGGTTACGAAGTATTTGTACCTCTGTGTCTATTTTGGTGAAACAAACTGGACCTTGAATAGATAAATATGTAGAAGTAAGATGTTAATAAAACTTTACCCAAGATTGGTCCAGCTGATATATAGCTATCTAGTGATTGATAAGTCCGTAGGAAAATACCGAACAAAAAAGCATTAATCGATGATATTTTATAGATATAGATACCTCAAATAATAGTCAAGCTTAGAATGAAGTAATTAGGCAAATATAATTCTTTTGGCGATTTCTATGAGTAACTACCGGCTCAGGCCCACGTTATTAATACCGCATAAGGCATTTTATTATAGACGGAAAACTATAAAATACATCTGGCTTCAATAAATTCCTCGTTAACTTGTTAAAAACAAACAGATTAAAAAAAACAAAACTGTGTAAACACGTGCGTAGTTCAATCCAATACTCACGTTATTTGCTGTTACAATTCGAGCGATCAACTCGATTCAAGTTCACGAACGTGAAACAAAACCCTATACTACTCCTTTTATTTAGAAAAACATGATTATTACGCGACGCGCTAACAAGCACTATCATGAACACACGCGCGACGCTCGTATCTACGGCGTGATGCCCGCACACTGGGCCAAACAAACAAATCCCAAGAAAAAACCCAATGTTACAATTTGTCTTGAAGATAAACTGAACACACGATTTGACGCCGAGATGAAGACTGAGTGTTGAACGTTCCCGACATTCGCTAGGAGAATACATTAACATAAATGAATACTTAATCACAAAGCTGAGTTATCCGTTATCTTTGTGTTATTATTTGTTAATCGTTCGACATTAATTATTTAGTGTGCTCGGAAAAGCTAATCGAGATCAAAGGTCACCTCTGATTCCACAAACATCTAATTAGGGTAGGGATAAGAGCAGAGAAATTTAAACTTGGTTATCTAACAGGAAATTTAATTATGGCTTTTGTGTCTATTAAACAGTAATAATTGTGAAATTAATTCATCTTTCCATTATATGTTTTTTTTATTAGATCAGTACTTACTTTACGATATTAAGAACAGGTATTGTACCTCGTGTCATAAATTGTTACGTTGCAAAATAAACAGGTAGGTTACCTTGACCTTCACAAACTAGTGGCATGGTTTTGATTGATTTATTGCTTCATGAAAGTTGTACCTACCAATTGAAATCTACAATTTACCTATACTTAATATTGCAACATAATTACAAAGACGTCTGTTTGCTTCGTATCGAAAACTAACAGCTTAACATAATAAAGCAGTTATCAGAAATATTGTTGCTAACGAGTATTTTTCCAGCGGCCGGTACACTGAGCACATTGTGCGCGACGATGGCCGCTGATTGGCCGCGGAGTATATTTCGAGACACCAGTAGATATTAATAGAGTTATCAACATGGAGCAATGTACGCGGCTGGCTAGCTCCAGCGACCGACCACCGAAACGCTAGTCCCTACTACATTAATATTATTGATGCATTCCATTAGTTACAATGTTAGGTAGCCTATAGAAATAAGAGAAGTTGGTGTTTGTTAATACAAACTGATATTATACATGTAAATAATTCATTACAAAACAGCATAGCAACAAACAGATAACAATGGTAACCAAATATGAATTCGTGTGAACAAATGAATTACTTATTCAAATGGTCTTTTACTGAAATAAAAAATAACACCAGCCTTCGAGTATTATGGAAATGAAAACAAAATGTCGTACGTAGAAAGCACATATAAAATTAAGTGCAAACAACTGAGGTCGTGTTGTAAAAAGTCAGGCGGCGGTGGCGGGTAGCGACCCGAGTCCCGAGTCAATGAAAGGGCTTTACCCACGTCGTTAACGACGATACCATGAATCTACCTCGTGCTGAAGGTAATATTGCCTGTCCAAGTAGCAGCTGTTGAACCTTTATCGGTCATTCACCACGCGCTGACTCTATATTTGAAAATTCTCAACGTGTATACTTACTGCGTTCGTAATCACAACATTTGCTGGCAAGTTTTCAAAATTCAATACTTTTATGCAAAAAATTCTACTATGCAATGCTCTACTCTACTACAAAAAGGTCTTACGTTTGTTGTCATTGTTACAGTGTTTATCCAGATAGACATCTTAATTCGATCAAATCCTGTAGATAAATCTGAACGATACTACGTTTCTGGCAGACACGTCGGATATCTGATATCAGAAGTAATTGTATTACCTACATAGATATCTAGTCAAATCACAATAGCTGTCTCATGCAAGTCAATTACGTCTATCTGCCGCCTGGTTAGTTATCTGAACACACTGATACAATATGAATTCAGTACGAGCGAGTTACAGTTGCTCAGAACTATTAAACATGATTATTTCGTTGGGAAATTGAATTAAAATTCAATTCTGTTATCTGGAGTAGGTGCGGTTGAAAGTCTAGGCGGACAGATATACAGATACGGCTGACGTCGCTACTCGCTACATGCACAGCACACTTGTTTTATCTATTCAATTAAACGGCGCGAGAATGCCATCACAATATTATGATAACAAATATAGTTTGCACAAGACCTCTGAGCTATACCTATACTTATTTTGATGAGAAGGATCTCTATGTAAACTCATTATGTAATATGTTCTTATATTAGTTTTGTTGGAGTAAATTGATGCTGCTTGTCGGACAAGTGAGTAATGCTGTGTTGTCGATAACAAATTATTAATATATTGTATGTATTGAGGTAATAGATTTGTCGGATTACGTCTAGGCTATAGATATTTATTGTACAGTAGTTTTACCTCGGCTTCAATGTATTATTATAGACGATAGTATTTGAGAAAAATATCTAAATTAATGTAATTTCTTTCTGTAATGCACAACTTCTGTGCTCCCAGTAACCACAAAATGAAAATGAAAAGAACCCACTAGAAATTGGCACAGTTAATAAGTTACGTCATAACCTTATCAATAATTCAAATAGCAAGATTTTGCTGCACGAGTATAATCGTTTCCTACAATCCAATTTCTTTGTTTAAACAACGAAATTGAATATTGAGAAAGCGCTGCAAAAGTAAGTTTCGAAGTAGGTATAAATTTTGGGTTTGTATAGTATACTCGTAGTGAATAATGTATTATTATTTACGGTGGTGATTGGGGCTTCGTTCCGATGAAATCCCAGTGCGCTGCGCACACTGCAGGCGGTCGTGTCCTTACCCTACTGAATCTATACTATATATTGTACGGTTTTGTGTACCTATTTACTTCAATAAAACATATTTTCAGATTTCGTCATGTCTCTGGACTATTTAGGGTCACACCAGACGCTGAAACATATATGTAAAAAAACGGATGTAAACGTACATGCCTAATATGTAGATCAAAAGTGGTATCTGAAGCTACATCTACGTTTTTGCTGATGTGTTCATTCAATGTAGTTGTGACGAGAACATAACAACATCCAGAATTTCAGTTTCGGAAAAGGCCGCTCCCCACTGCACCGTCTGGCCACAAAATTGACTCCAAGCTTTCACTTTCATTAGCTGCGCTTATGATGAGCCCAATGAGGTAAAAATAATGATTCCGAAGAAATCGCACTTCATTCTTTAAAATTAGGTCAAGTTTTTTGATTTATCTACATTGGGCTGCAAACATTTCGGGTTGTTAATAACAAATGTGATAGCTTTTTAAATGCATAAGACATGAATTCATGTAGTTGTAGTTTGTAATAACTGTTAGTAACGTAAAAGTTGATTAATATAAAAAGAAAATATATAACAAGTTTTGTATACTATTTCATTTTAAATAAAAAATAATAAAATACTTCTAACTTTGACAATAATAGTAGATAGACATTGTAGATTATATATCTTTAAAAAATTGTTTTGTCAATTTATTAGTTTGTATTCCCTCCAAGAGCCTGCATCACTTCATTAAGACGATGTAGCATGCTCTATGAAGAAAGTAGCACCCCCCGAGCTTCTCCCATGAAGAACATGCATGATCATGCAGGGAATATAAGGGCTGCAAGCTAACTAATCCTTAACACAATGACATTAACCAAATAGTGCATAAAATGCATGCTTATTTTAAATCTACTTTATGTATCTAAGAACAGTCAGAGAATCATTTTATATTTCCGCTACCTCCGTCTGACACTCTGAAAACATCCCAACCATTATTAACCCTCCACCCACCGCATTTCACATCAAAACACGCTTGAGGATATGTAATATTCTTCTGGTCGTCTAAATACTCTTCATCTACCATCGTGTGTATATAAAAAAAATCTTGACCGGTCAGAAAATTTCTCGAGCAATCCATAACCTATTCCATGTTCTCTGAGGAAATCGCAGAATTGACTCAGAGTTCACTTTTCTTATAGGCTGTGTCAGAATTGAACTGTCATAAGAATAAGGTAGTATTACTCTTAGCATAATGCTCCCGTAAAACAATTTTCTCATGTAGTATAGTGTACCTTAGTATGCCTTTTCTGGGTCTTCTAATGTTCATGCTGATCTTTTAAAATCGCTGGAGTAGTCTTTGCTCCGTAAATAAAAATTCGTACTGTTCTAGCAGTACTACACTGACTTCTGAGCTGTGTTAGGGATCCGCCGTCGTCAGGGCGGGAGGATGCCAGGCCGATCAAGTGCGGGCTGGCACCATCCGTGCTGACAGCACGGGCATGCGGGCCGTTACGGTCAGCTGCCCCGTGTCGGCGGCCAAAGCCATCACGGCTGTAGGCTGTAGGCTCTTGGTGGGCTGGGTCTCCGCGCAGGTAAAACTGCTGGAGCCCAGACCTCTGCGGTGTTACCGCTGCCACGTGGGGCACCACGTGGGGGCCCATTGCGCCGCGGAGGTGGACCGCAGTGACCGCTGCTACCAGTGCGGTCAGGCCGGTCACAAGGCCGTCGAATGCCGTGCAACGCCGCACTGCTACGCATGTGCGGCGGCAGGCAAGCCGGCCGACCACCGGGCTGGGGGCAGGTCCTGCGACCCTCCCGCCAAGGCCAAGGGCAAGGTACGGAGGCCCATCCACCCGGACGTACTCGCCGCCGCAGCCGCCTCCTTGGCTGCCGCCGCTGTCGCCGCCGCACCCGCCGCGGCAGGGCCCTCACGGGGGGCTCGGGAGGAGACTGTAATGGACTGTCAATAACGACCCCATTACGTCTCCTCCAGGCGAACATCAACCACTGCGCCCCCGCTCAGGATCTGTTGCTCCAGAGCATGGCGCAGTGGTCGATCAATATCGCCGTGGTCTCCGAGCCGTACAATGTCCTGCCCAGGGGAGACTGGGTGCGGGACCTGGACGGCTCGGTGACCCTAATCTCGTCGGCCGCCGCCGGTACCCCGACCCTCGAGGCCGTCACGAGGGGACGGGGTTGCGTGGCAGCACGGTTCGGGGACATTGCAGTGGTAGGCGTCTACCTGTCCCCGAGCAGATCTCTCGGCGATCTTCACATCTCCCTAATGGAGCTGAAAGCCGTCGTCGCTGGGTTTGGTTCCCTCCCCGTGGTCGTTTGCGGGGACTTCAATGCCAAGAACTTGGCTTGGGGTTCCCGGCTCACGAACCAGCGGGGTCGGATGGTGGAGGACTGGGCTCTGGAGACAGGCTTGGTCGTCCTAAACCGGGGTTCTGTCCCCACGTGTGTGCGGATGCGGGGTGACTCAGTGGTGGACATCTCGTTCGCCAGCCCCGCTCTGTCGCCGCGTGTCGTCGACTGGCGCGTTATGGAGGGGGTGGAGACGTTTTCAGACCACCGGTACATCCGGTTCGACGTCTCCGCCCAAACCTCGATTGCGCCGGTCCGACAGAACCCTTGTGGTCCGCGGTGGGCGCTGAGGCAGATGGACCGGGAGCTCCTCCTGGAAGCCGCGACGGTACAGGCCTGGGTGCAAGCACCGGACAGGCCTGTCGACATAGACGTCGAGGCAGAGTGGTTCCGGGAGGCCATGTCGCAAATTTGCGACGCGGCAATGCCCCGAGTCCCTCCAGGACGTGCTCAGCGCCAGGTATACTGGTGGTCGCCGGAGATTGCGGCACTGCGCAACGCGTGCAATGCCGCGCGACGCCGGTATGCCAGATACCGCAGGCGCCGCATCCGTCCACCGGATGCGGAGGCCAGAGAGGCGGAGCTGTACGAGGGATACAGAGCGGCAAAGCGCACCCTCCGAGCGGAGATAAGGCGGGCCAAACTTGAGGCCCGCAACGTGTGGCTGGGGACTCTGAATGGGGACCCATGGGGACGCCCGTACAAATTGGTACGGGACAAACTCCGCCCCTGGGCTTCCCCGCTGACGCAGAGTCTCCGGCCCCAGCTCGTGGAGGGTGTGGTGAGCACTCTGTTCCCCACGCGAGGGGAACACTCTCCCCCGCCCATGGCTCCGCCACCAGCGGTGTCCGACGCGGACCACGATGGCGACGACGACGACAACGTTCCAGAGGTGACCGAGGTAGAGATGAGAGTGGCGGTACGAAGGCTGAGTGCCAAAAATACCGCCCCAGGACCCGACGGCTTGCCTGGGAAGGCATGGGTCCTGGCCATGGAGGCTCTCGGGCCTCGACTAAGAGGGCTCTTCAGCGCATGCATGGAGAGGGGCCAGTTCCCACTTCGCTGGAAGACGGGGAAACTGGTCCTCATCGCGAAGCCGGGGCGCCCCGCGGACTCTCCGTCCGCGTACCGGCCCATTGTACTGCTCGACGAGGTGGGCAAGCTCTTTGAAAGAGTAATTGCAGACCGCCTCGTCGCACACCTAACACGGGTGGGGCCGGATCTGGCGGACGGCCAGTTCGGCTTTCGCAGGAGGCGCTCCACGGTGGACGCCATCATGTGCGTGCGAGCTCTCACGACAGGGGATGCAGTGGCCCAGGGCAGGTGTGTCGTGGCGGTGTCTCTGGACATCGCCAACGCCTTCTACTCCCTGCCTTGGAGTAGCATTGGGAGGGCACTCCGGTATCACCGGATGCCCGACTACCTCTGCCGTGTGGTCGAGGCGTACCTGTCAGACAGGTACATAACCTACCCCGGTCACCAGGGGGTGTGGGAACGTCGAGAGATGTCGTGCGGTGTTCCGCAGGGATCGGTACTAGGGCCGCCCTTGTGGAACATCGGATACGATTACGTGCTGCGCGGCGACCTCCCTGACGGGGTCAGCGTGGTCTGCTACGCAGACGACACGCTGGTCCTGGCGCAGGGAGTGTCGTACCAGGCGGCGGTCGAACTAGCGACACGCGGGGTCGCGACGGTCGTTGGCAGGATCCAGGAGCTGGGACTCGAGGTGGCATTGCACAAGTCCGAGGCCATGTGCTTTCACGGCCCTCGGAACGCGCCACCACCGAGTTCCCAGCTAACGGTGGGAGGAGTCCACATCGGCGTCGGGTCAACAATGAAGTACCTGGGACTCGTTCTCGACAGCCGATGGGATTTCGACGAGCATTTCCGACGTCTGGCTCCCAAACTAAATCGGACTGGGGCTGCTCTCTCGCGGCTCCTGCCCAACCTTGGGGGTCCAGACGCCTCCTGCCGGAGGCTCTACGCGGGGATCGTTCGGTCCATGGCCCTTTATGGCGCGCCGGTGTGGGCGCTGGGGCTGCGGAAGCAGCCGGCGGCCCGGCTGAACGCGTGCCAGAGGGTCATGGCCATACGGATGGTGCGAGGATACCGGACGATTTCCCGCGAAGCGGCGAGCCTTCTTGCTGGCCAGCGACCATGGGATCTGGAGGCAACAGTCCTTGCACTCATGCACGAACGGCGCACGGAGATGCAACGCCGGGGCGAAACTCCGCTGCCGCAACAAGTCGCGGCATGGCGGACAGAGTTCCGGCGAGTTCTCATGGTGAAATGGCGACAGCGACTGTCGCGACCCCGTGCTGGGCACGCCACAATTATGGCGGTAAGTCCCCTCTTTGAGGCGTGGTTGGAAAGACCTCACGGCGTCCTCACATTCCGCATGACGCAGGTCCTCACCGGACACGGTAAGTTCGGGAGGTTCCTGCACCGGATTCGTGCGGAAACGACGCCCGGGTGTCGCCACTGTGTGGCCCACCCGGAGGACACGGTGGAGCACACGGTGGAGGTGTGCCCCGCTTGGGCAGAGCAACGCCGTGACCTCGTGAGGGCAATCGGCGGCGGTGATCTCTCGCGCCGGGCCTTGGTTCAGGCCATGCTCCGGAGCGAGGAGGAGTGGCAGGCGGTCGCCTCTTTCTGCGAAGCAGTAATGCTAGCTAAGGAGGCGGCCGATCGCGTGAGGCAACGGTCCTTACGCTCCAACCGCCGCCGGGATTCCGATCCCGATTTCCGGCCACCGTAGGCGCGGGCTTGCAGACGGCGAGCAATGGGTGGCTCGCCGTCTGACCGTCCGGTAACCGTCCGGACCAAGCCCAAGTCGTCGACGGCGCGTTTTGTTCCACGCGCGCCTCAAGGAGATGTCAGCAAATCGTAGGGGCCCAGCAGGGTCGAAGCCTACTGGGGCCAAGGGTAGTGTGAAAGCGGAACCCGGGGCCCTGGGACGAAGGCAACGAAGGAACAGGAGTGGGTTTTTAGTCAGTAAGAGTCTGACACTATCTCCCGCTCCGCCCAAGAGCGGGGATGTCATTAGGATGATTTTCCCACCCAATAAAAAAAAAAAAAAAAAAGCTGTGTTAGGGATATCATGTTGCACTGATTACTGTGACCAACCCAAGCCATTCTAAGCCAAAATTTAAACATAATTTAATGAAACTTTAGTCTGATAATTGTATAATTTGAATATATTTCATTTTGAGTTGTATTATTTTATTAGTAATGAATCGAATTGATATAGTTATTTTTTTTTGACGTTTTTATTAATATTTTAACTATATATGTAATAATTTTGTAATGTTATTAATTAATCCATAATAATGTTTATTTAGTGGCACTCATTACCAATTTTTTTTTAGTTCAAATTCCGATTATACAATGGGTCGCAACACCAAGCCACTAAAAAAGTTGGCGAAAAAAGTTTTTTATGTATAAGGCACTGGCTACTTGTAATTATTTTGAAAACTTTTGTTATTTAAAAGTAAAAGTACCATTGTTCGAATTTTGTATTTAACTCTACATTTTTTCGAGAGCCAAATCAAATTATCGTGTCTCATTTAGGAATGGGTCTGCATCGAGAACTTTTTAGTGCGATGATTTTCTACGATTTTAAATGTGACTTAAAACCTGATGAGTCGTTTGATCGACTTCAAATTGCTTTTATGAACGAAGAACCTTCAAAAGCAATCATCTACCGCTGGTACAGCGAGTTCAAGCGCGGTCGTCTTACTTTGGGGTATGGACAAAAGAAGTGGTCATCGTACGACGGCTATCACGGAAGAAAGTGAGCTGGCAGCAAAAAAAATAATTCAAGAAAACAGGGAATTACATACGGAGAGATTCAGCATACACGTAGATTGGGTCGGGAAGCGTTCACAAGATTCGACACGAGCACCTTCGCGTGAGGAGGATAGTTTGCCGCTGGGTGCCGCACAACGTCACTGAAGCTCAGAAGCAGGCCCGTGCGGAGTGGTGCCGTGATATGATTCAAAAATTTGAAGCAAGTCTCGGCGCGTTTACGACATTTTGACAGGTGACGAATCCTGGATTTATCGCAGGGAAAATTTTAATCCCTAGTTTCTTCACTTAGACGGGGTACCTGATTTCAATTCCATTACGAGACCAAAGCAGCATCAAAGCCGAACGGTATACCACAAAATACCTGCTAGAAGTTTTGTCTGCAACAAGTGACCGAACACCGGGCTCCGCGTTGTACTGCTTCACCATGTCAACGCGCCCGCGCACTCAGCGCTCAAAACGAGGTTCTTCCTGGCCACCACACCGGTCAGAGTCTTGGAGCACCCTCCTTACAGCGCTGATCTGGCACCGTGTGACCTCTTATTGTTCCCTAAAATAAAAAAATCTGCTGAAAAGGATACAGTTTTCATCGCCGGAAGACGCGCTAGCGGCGTTCGAGAAGGCCGTGGAAGAGGTGTCTGCGGTGGACTGGAAAAAATGTTTCGAAAATTGGTTCAGGTGCATGAAATTTTGTATAGAGGCTGTTGGAGAGTTTTTTGAAAAAAATTCATAAAAATATTTTATCCATAGAAGTTAGTTTTTTAGTTTCTCAAAACTATCTGAGTGTCCCACGTGTTGTTTACACTTAGATTTATTGTTAGTTTATGCACTCTATATGTATTGTGGCTGTTAATTATCCCTTAAAAACAAAATAAAATAGACATTGTTTAAAAAATCTAATCCTTATTTTTAATTTATATATGTTCCAAAATTCAGAAAATCTGTTTATTAAACTGTAACTTGTAGAAATATAACCTCTTTTGAGATTTATACCTAGGAAGCATTACTAAACTGCTTATAATAATTATTTATTACTTATACAATCTATGTACCTAACTTTGTTCGATATCACAATTATTATATGACCGGTGTCCGCAACTAGAGTGCATTATTAGGACCAGCCGGGTTACCATGACGTTCAACGTTTCAGTGTGGGTAAGAGACAGAGCTATACAGGCTGTCTAGCGCCATCTCTTACCAACTCTGGAAATAAAAATGAAATAATCTTACTTTAAACGTCATGGTACAGATCTTAGGTGTCCTCCTTTCTTAAAAACATATATAAAAATAACATTGTGGTTGCCCACCGATATCAGGAACAGAGTCAAAGCTATCGGCGCTTAGGGCACCAGTTAGAGAAACCACCTAACAATGCGAGTCTTGTCCAACAGCACCGCTTTTTGGATCCAGCCCTTAATGCAGCCAACTGACTAGAGCTTCGTGTGGTAGAGGCTCGTGGCTATTGAAGCCATTGGCTGACACGACTATCGGAACATTGAATTTGCATTCACAACCTGGCGAACTAAGACAAGATACTTAATTTGCTTTTCTTTTACGGATTTCATGAGGTCCTTGTCATACGGGACGGTAATGTCAACCATCATTGCACACCTCTTGATTCGATCCACCACTCACATCAGACTTATTGGCCACACTAGTCTGATATAGCCTAATTCCAGTACAATGTGCTATGGACCCTTATCGAGAACTTTACTGGCTTTGACACATACCTCTAGTACGGTGCGTCCGATCTGTCGCGTCGTATTTCAAAGCCAGTTGCTGATGGATGATCCTGGCTACAAGGATGTGTCTATGCAAGTACACTCCATAAATACTTAAATTAAAATATAACAGCAAAATTATTTAGGAAAAAAACTCGGCCAAGAGAGTGTCGGGCCACGCTCAGTGTAGGGTTCCGTAGTTTCCCGTCCGTCACAATAAGTATCCCCACTTAAGAGTTAATGAACGACAGACAACGAGCAAGAACAATACCACCAATGCCAACGAGAAACTAACCGAACAATTCGACAATATAATAGCTCATAATCGTCCCGACCATATCAACTCAGGAAAAATCTGAACAATGCGAAGTAGCCCAAAGTACAGTGCCATATCTCGGGAAATTAGGTTACTAATTTATACAAACTAGACGGGTTTGTATGTTCGGTTTTCATTGGTCATATTGGATTGCGTGAACCGATTTAAATCATTATTTTTTTATTTGAAAAAAGATACGTTCAGAATAATAAAATATTTAAACTAAGTTAAAAAAAATGCTTGTATATACGGTTAAATTACAAACATAGTTCAGAAATTATTTTGTACAATTTTTCAAAAACTGTGTAACCCATCATGTACTGAATAATTTTCCTAAAAATTCTTTATAAAGTTCTACTTTTGTGATTTTTTTCATATTTTCTAAACTTATGATTCCAAAGTTAGAGGGACACACAAACATTTTTTTTAACTTTTTGAGCGATTATTTCCGAAAATATTAACATTATCAAAAAATTATTTAAACCCCTATTTATTTTTAAATACCTGTCCAACAATATTTTACACGTTAGGGTTGAAATGAAAAAAAAATCACTCGCCACTTTACGTGTAGGGGGGTATCGTAATAATTTTTTTTTTTACTTTTTATTTTACCACTTTGTCGGCGTGATTGATATACATATTGGTACCAAATTTCAACTTTCTAGTGCTAGTTAACTACGGAACCCTAATAAAAGATGACGTGCGAACAACCTGATTTTCTTTGGTACCAGATGGGAGCTGACAAACAAAAGAGCGAACTATAGCTCACTAAGAAGCTACGAACTAAAATTACGGCTCCCAATCGTGGACTACTACGCGTAAGACTAGTCCACCTGGCGGTGATAAATCGTAGTGTGATATGCAACTACAATACGATGCAAACCCACGTCGGCAACGCGTGAGGGAACGGACATCCTCACGCCCCAGCCGCAGAGAGACCGACCCTGACTAGTAGCCACCATACGCATGGGCTTGCGGATGGTGAGCAATGGGTAGCTCACCATCCGGCCGTCCGATAACCAAACGGACCAAGCCCGAGTCGTCGACGGCACGTAGCAGTCGCGTCGAGGGGCTATGGGTCGAGTTCTGAAAGGGTTACTTGTGATCCTGGGACACAAAGGGCAACTGAAGAAACATAAGTGTGGTTTTAGTATGTAAAAGCCTGACACGGCCTCGCGCATTGCCCTTGAGCGGGAGAAGTCATTCGACATAAAAAAAAACGAAAATTCATAAAAAATATTCATATATCGTAATTGTGGAGGGACTTAGCATTTTTACAAAAGCCACGACCAGGTGACGAGTTTCATCACCGATGACCCTGGGTGATACATATCGAATGATATGTAGTCAGCAGTGTACATTGTATGGCTCCGCCTATCCATAGCTATAAGTTCCGTCTGAGTCCATTTGAGTACCTACGCCGAAAGAGCACATTAATAACCCAACCGATCAAGCGACAACCTTGTTTCCGCTCGATAGAAGGCTATTGAATACCTTCCTCGAGCGGTCAAAAAAGCGCTCCCTCAACGATAGCTTCACGTCAGTCACATTGATACCTAGCGCTTCCGACATACCTAAACACTTGTAGGTTCCGGTTGGCGAGAGGGATCTCAGATGTATGAAAACCGCTAAAGCGAGAGCGTATTATACATATGTGCGTAATTTGTCCTTGTCCACAACGAAATCCATCCTAATGGCACTAAATTATTTTTGGGGCAAAGAGATTCAATCGTTTTAATTATTATTTCCTTTTTTTTATTAAAATTTAAGTCAATCTCTGATAATCTAAGATGTATCACTTTGATATAGATTTTTTCCTTCTAATCAAGCTGTGCCGCCCGGGAGGTAGAGAGAAACCATTTAAATAATAAAAACATTCGCCCGAAAGAAACAATTCAGCGCCGATCTATCGATTGATAAAATGAAAGTGAGATTCAATCTCGATTCCAAGGATATTATGGAGTTAGAGTTAGTCATCTATTTTGAATTAAATCTACTTACTAATGATTTTTCTAACATCTATCGAACTTCTCATTTTTAATTTCCCTTCATACTAATCTTGTGAAGGTTCATTCATAATTTATTTCTCCTGAACAAACTCCTGCGTTTGATGGTCTTACATAACGGTGACCTCCACAAAAGCCACAAATCAAGTGTTGAAGTTGAAAATTCAATTTTCAGCCTATTCATTAAACAGCAATACAACATGATTGATTTCATAACGGCTATCGAAAGCGACCCCAACTCGAACCAGTCCTCGGAATTTTACGGTATAAATAAATGGTGGTGTGTCCTCTTAAAGCTAACGTAGAAAATCTTTTTGCAGCCACTTTTCATCCGCCTTTGAAATTTCTTAAAACGGTGACAAATTGAAGGAATCATGAGTTTGTGATATGAGGTCGGATAAGACAGACGGATGGAGGGCAAGGCGAAATTATAAGGGTTCCTTATTACTACGGAACATTCTTGTCAAGATAAGCTATTGCAGAGAGGCGCTGGAAGATTTAAGATTTTTGCTTTGAATAATTTTCTACCTGTTTGCATACGTTATTGTCTTGTTTCTGTTTTGTTTTATTTTGTAGCACTAACATTATAAAAGTGGAAATTTTTGACTTTGTGTGGGTGTATGTTTGTTGTTGTCGAACGGCTGAACAGATGTCGATGAAACTCGGTACACAGGTAGGCCGGGTTCTGGAATAGCACAAAGGATACTTTTATCGCAGGAATATGTCCCTTGGGATATTTTTTTTCAATACACTATATCGAAAACTGGCTCTTATCGCACTGCAATTAGATTCAACATGCAACGTGTATCCCCCTGATATTTTTTTACTCATTTATCCCTGCAAGGGTTTTATTTTTTTATGATTTCGTCACCGATGACCATAAACAACCGTTGAATGGTCTATAAGCGGCGGTATTTAAAAAATATATATATTTTGTTATGAACAGAAAATCATAAATAAACATGCACGATTATTTTTATACAATAATCTGCTTTTACTAACAATTTAACATTTATCTGTGTTCTGAATTCAAAAATATTTTAATTTCTTATTTTAATATATTAGGAGGACAAAGGATCTTGTATCGACTTCATACCTTCGCTTCTCCACCAACCTGCGAAAGTACAGCGCGAAAAAAAGCAAATTAAATCGTATTAACTAATTTGTTTGTGCATGTGTCATGGCCAGATCTTAGAAATTGATCACTTCATGATATGACCAAGTAAAACTGGCCAGATCGTTTTAAAAATTAAAATTTGATGATATTTCAATCCTCTTTTAGCCATTTATTAATATAGAAATCCTACACTAATGATATGGTTAAACGTGGATTGACATATCATCTTAAGTTAACGTTTAAACGATCTGGCCAATTTTAGTTGGCCATATCATGAAGTGATCAATTCTAAGATCTGGTCACGATATATGCAAAACATTTTTCCTTCTATTATTTTATTTCTTCGTAAGTGTATTGAAAAACGTCTTTCGATACACGTGGTCACTGCAGCATTCGCTTCCATAACACCCTCACCAGCGGCTCGGGCGAATTCTACCTCGGTTGCAATGACAAAATTTCTCCACTTATATAAAAATGTACTATACTATCATGCGGGCGAAGCTGCCGATAGAAGCTCTAGTTGTTTATAAAGATAAATTGTTAAAAAACACCCCGTATGATATTTTCACGTATTATTCAAATTGACTTATAAGCTCAACAACAGCTAACTGGTCGGTCAGACAAGATTATTGTTTTTCTATCAGAATTTGCTTGCGGAACAGCTGTATCCCTAGTAAATGATGAAAGGGTCGCTAATCTTACCTATCCCCCAACCATTAAGCGGTACGAAAACCTCTGTCTACCCTTCGAGCAAAATATACGCAACCGTAATAATGTAATAAGTAGACGGTATCACAACAAACGTAAGCCTTCCTTGTCTACGCTTTGTGTACCTACTCGTTTAAAGGCTGGCAATTTTTCTCCATTTCTTAACTTGCTGGCATCGATTCAAAATGAAGCATAGGTACCTCAATTTTTCTTTTAGACTACAAGCGATTTATATCTAAGACTATACGTAAAAGGTTTATTTATTGAAGCAAATAATCTTTGAGGTGGGGAACAATGATAATGAACGTATAATTGAATGTCTCATTCTGACTGTTTTGCTGGTTGATTACCACCAGTCAAAGCTTTATCACCATTATAGATTGGGTATCAATTTCCAATAGAATAAGCTGCTATTTACTGGTAACTAAAATCTATTTAAAACACTGCCTTATAAACACTGGACTTTAATTACGTGTGTAAATAATGACCCATCTAAACACGAGACGAGTTTATCTCACAGATCGATGGGTTAGGCCTGATGACTCGAGTACGTAATCAAAAGAGTAATTTTTTAATAAATTATGTTCACTTTCAAATGAGCACTCAATATCATTAATTCTGAAATTATTTACTCGAACACTAATAAAGAATCCAAACAGAATCTCCGAGATGAAAGTGGTTTCATTAATTTAGTAATTAGGCACACGAATAGGTCACGGTCTTACGGATTAAACAAAATATATTCTGGATATATTTTCACATGAAATGGGGAATGAAGTCTAGAATTTCTGAGAACTAGTTTCATTCGCTGGTTCCTAGAGAGCAGGTGACGTGGTTTACGAGCTGCACTCGAGAAGGAATGTTTAGTGCAAATTGCACAGAAGACATTCAGTTGTGCCGGTGATAAATATAATGTCAAATGATACCGACAGAGTAACGAGCTCTTTGAAACGAATAAATAGATTTCACGTCCAATAAACACGTACGTGTAAATGTAAGTATGTAAGACTATATAAATGTAAAACAGTGCTCACTAAATTACATGCTCGTAAAGTTACGAACAAAATTGATAGGCTTACCTACCTATTGTTTTGCCAATTGGGCAAACATAACAGCAAAATAATGTATCTATGTTTGTTGTTTTCTTTTCAGGTATTAATGATTCTTGTAAAATGAGTAGCACACTACTACGCGTTATTTATTCGTCATCTCGGATATTGTAGAATGTTTTGAAAACCTGTCGTTTTGACGGCAAAATTCGATTCGTCCGTTAAAACAAAGATTAAAAGATTTGAGTCAATGTAAAGATCTGTTTCTTTTTTTTTTAAATAAGAAACTTTTATAAATATTAAATGGTGCGGGAAACTGTAATTCGTAGACTGAAGTCTACGAGTGCTACGTCAAGGTGCTACAAGGATGCTACGACAAATCACATGGATAAAAGATTTTTTTTAAATTTTATAAAATTTACTAAATTGTGTACAAAAATACCTAGTGTATCTTTTACCTTAAGATTCAATAAATCAAAATATTTATTACTATAATAATGAAGAATAAGGAAAGGATGGTAAGGAGGAGATGCTATTATAATACAAATGTAAGTGCTGACTACGACATCAAAGGTTTAAACGACCGATTATGTAAGAAAATGTTGAAAAAAATGCTCGTCTCCGTCTCGTACGATGATACTGAAGAAATTATTAACTAATAATTAACATTTCATGCTAAACCGCCACCAAAATTATATACCTATAATATGAGTACAACACATGTAACGACCCACAAACATACCTACACACTTTCAACCGCACACCTGTAACACGCACACTCTTTTATTTATTTACCCTGTTTGTACTAATTATTTTGTCTCCTATTTTATTTTAAGGTAATCCGTAAAGGAAACTTGTGATTTATTTAATTTAGCGATAACTCAACTCCGGTCCTCAAGATACAGGCACCCCCTAGTTTGGGGACCATTGTAATAATTCTGATAAAATATAACTCCTGTTACCGTTAAGCAAATTGGTTAACCTAAGTTTAAGAAAATATTTGTAACAATGGTTAAATAAATAAATAAAAAAGCCTTTTTGCAGCACTAATGATCAAATCTGCATCTCGGAAATTTTCTTAATTATTATAGAGACTGGTACTATAATAAGATGATATATAACTTATGTAAAACGGATTATTAATGCACAATACGAATTGCATCGTCTGCAAACTCACCAAATCTTTGCCCGGTGTTGGTATATAAAGCCGTGACCGTAAACAGCAAAGTGTAATTACCAGCCGAACGCTTACAGCAATGTTTACGTGCGCGAGGATACTCGGAATAGTTGTATTCAGTGCAGTGGCGCTGCGTGGCCCAGTGCTGGCCCAGCCGTCCAACTACCCGAAAAACATTACCACCTGCGAGAAATTCGAAATATCAGCACGATTCAACCCATACTCACTCATTGATTCAATGTGGAAAATATTTTACTTTTGGTCAAATACTACGGAGCTAAACCCGATCGTTTTCTCGTTAGCTGGCAAAACTGTAAGTACTATTGTTTTTTAGTATTATTTATAGTGTGATTTTCTATCATCATTCAATTTTTTCTAAGCATAAGTTAGGCAATGAAATATTATAACCAGCTGTTTAGCACACTTGTTCGAATAAAGCTTCTACCCGAATGTCCCTTTATGTATTGTTCGTCAAGTCGTTGAGCTCTTTAGCAGTTCTAAGTTGAGTTACACGGATACTGACAAACACTTGCAGTAACTGGCCAGGTCCACCCACACTAATCTGCATGCCTCTCATATTGGTCTATTCCATGTGCTGTATGGACTTTAAAAGAGACTTTTGACTTCTGAGTTTGTTTTGGTGGCTAGGAAACACCGGCCTCATCTAGTTTAAAAAGACGAAACATTTTTTTTTTAAATATATTTTCAAAATCATTTAACGCCGTTAAATGAAGAGAAAAGCGATATCGAGAAAAAAGAGCATTTTGGCATAATCTTTGATTGACAACTAGAAAAAAAATATAGTTATAAATAATCAGGTTGTGGTCGCGATTCTGAATTTGCAATTTCACATATTACTCTTATGTGATAAAAACGTCTCAAACCCTATTTTGAAACCAAAATTTTGACAGATTTTTAAGCCAAAGGAGATTTCAATAAAGACACAAATTCAAATGTTTAATTCAGAAATTAGGGGAAATTTTATAACAATGCCATCCCGTCGATTCGCTTTGAATGTATGTAATTAATTAGCTTCATTTTTCGACTTCGTGACAATAGAGTATTTTATTGCGTATGAGAAAAAAATCTTAAAGTATAGTATTGAGATAGCTTAGGCAATAAGCAGTCGGCAAATGTTTATTTTAGTTCATAAAATAACAAAATTCTTTTTTTTTATTTCGTGTTTTGTTAGTAGTTATTAGCCCCTTCAGATCGAAATGAGACACTTTTCAAAAATAGCTACAATACTCTATTGTAAAGCGCCTGTAAATGATTTTATTTAAATAAAAGGTTTGAATTTTTATTTTGAGTTTCGTGCAAGTTTCTCTCTCATCGTGATACCTGTCTACAGCAAAAATATTCTTGGCAATCGCAGCTACATGTATATTTCTTCCGGCGTATTGGGATGTAACCCAATTTACTTTTTGCCTACCTACGTATTGTCCCCGCATACCGACAATCCTTTTTATATGTCCAGGTGTTTTTTTGTATTTCAAAGAAACTGTCTGTGACTGGGAGAGCTGCAAGTTTGAGACCTTTTTGATTTTATGCAGTATTTAAGGTCGATGTTTGATTGTAGGAAGATTCAACATTGTTAAAAAACCGGACTCGCGCACTGAGGGTTCCGTACAAACTTACCTACGAAAACAGTTCAATTCCCGAATTGAGTTACGAAGAATTTTCTGAATCGCAAAAAGTGTTTTTTTTTGTGACGTAACTACAAATCTAGTTTTTCAGATTTTTCCCTATACTTGTGCTATGAGACCTTACTTCATGCCAAATTTCAGGATTCTAGGTCAACGGGAAGTACCCTATGAATTTTGATTCCCTTGAGAGTCGAAATATGGGTTTTATGCGACATAAACAGCCGTATCTTTTTTTCGATAACTCAGAAGTTTGATTTTTCACAGCTTCAAGGGACTGTAGACCTAAGTATATGGTTTTAATTTCAACTTGGTCTTGACAGATAGACAGATCTCAAAGTGATCCTATAAGGGTTCCGTTTTTCCTTTTGACGTATGGAACTCTAAAAAAGAGGCAAAAATACGTTTTTTGGTAAAAAATTAATGATTATCCCGTATGAAATTCAATATTTTGTTCTTCAATATTCTTACCTAATTATTTTATTTTTATTTATAGAGGGTCAAAAAATTCAGGGAGGTGTACGAGGCAGTAAGTGGTGACACGGGATTGGAATGGGAGAAGGCAACCTTATTCATGAACGCGAAGCCTGGTGTGGAGGTGCTGTTCATATTTGCCGGGACGCCTGGCGCCTTTCGCGCCGTCGTCAAAAAAGAACAGCGCAATAAAGGTGCGCTATATTGCCCCCGCCTCCGCTCCCCCCCGCTGCCATTTCCGCTCCTAACTTTTCCCGCTCGACTTGGCTCATAATGATAATAAACAGGTCGCATTTCAAACATTTTTTTTTTTCAGTTTTTCATGGTCTTCTCCTAATGACCTTTACTGTTTTAGTCGTTAACATTGTAGTCCAGTCTTTACTAAAAAGTAAAGATTTTTTTATACAAAGAAAACCAATGTTCTACAGGCAACAATACCTTTTCAAGTTCTTTTATTAAACTTACTAAACATCTGCTCCGTGTTCTCAGAATTTAGAAATAGTACCTAGTTTGCAATTAGGGCATTACAAATAAGATTAGCACTGAAGCGAGGTAAACTGGATAAGTAGCACAAACTTAAAGTTGGATGGAGAAGTGACTAAGTAATGGTTTATATTACAGAACGCCCAATGCCTCAGCCGTTGATAAAGTTTGCAGATGTGAGGATGAAACTTGTTGAGCGGTGGCTCGGCATGATGTGCTGTGAGGATCTGACGGCTTACGCCATGGCGAGAGTAATGGAGGTGCCCAAAACTGAGGAAAAGTGCAAGCAGGCTGCGGCTGCTATTGACTATCAAGGGTACCCGGGACAGTCGTACTTGCAACTCATGAATGCTGATAATGACGAGCTTTAAACTTAGTTCACTTTTTGTAATACGTGTTGAATGGATGATGGTAAAATATGAATGTTGTCTCTTTTTCAATTTGCGTTGTAAATAAGTTATTTTAATAAAGGAATATGGCAAATTGACTTATTCGTGTTATTTTAAGGGATACTTTAAATTCATTTATTTGGTTTATTAACCATTGGAACTTTTAAATAGGAACATTATTAAAAATATATATGTATATTTTAAATCATCTCTCCGATATCGAGAATAGTTTTTATTTATTTATTAAATATATACTTTATTGTACACCCTGTAATAAAACAGGGCAATCATTTATAAAAACAAGTCTACAGTGGGCAGGCTTATCTCACAGGGCGATCTCTTATAGACAACCTTTGGATAAACTGAACGAAAGGAGATAGATTTAGAGCTATTATGTGTACAACAACATTAACACCTAATGTAAAGTACATAAATACGATACTAAATAATATATTAATAAACATCTAGTAAAACAATTGAGGACAAGAAAAAATAAAGTGAAAGGTCTGCTTCAGGTATTTTTTTTACTTCTATTGTACATGCCTTCAGTATAGGAATTGAACAGGAGGTAATCAGGGAGATCATCTTACTTACTAGGTCGAGTAGTCCTTCTAAAATTGGATACCAAAAACCAAAGTTTGAACTAAAATACCCTGAAAATACTTATTTCTAAGCTCCCACCACTTAATATGTTCTAATGTTATTTCAAGAGCGTTGCGAAGTCCACCCACGCAGCACGCGATGTATTGCTTACGTCAAACAACCTATTAACTGAAAACGTCTACTATTTCACATATTTTATACCAAAAGGAGCTTAACATAAGCGATTGAGGGTTTAAAAAAAACAAATCTGAACAAAACAGAGGTAAGCCTACCCGGTTACCAGAGTTACCCGTAGCGCTAACGTACATTTTATGTACGCTACAAAAATATTGGCGAGTGTTAGTAATATATCCCTATTTCCGAATGGTGCGCCCATGATATTTGTATGATGTGTTTAGTGAATAATGTGGGAAGCGGGACGTCTCATAGTCCCGATCTACCGATAAATCAATTGCTAGCGCGAAATACCTTACGGTTACCATAAATAAAATATGTTGTTATTTATACACACAATACAACTATACAGAACGATTCTGATGCGGAAAAAGAATCTCAGTGAAATAGTAATTAATAACATATGAAGTTTTCGAAAATTCTTTGTATATTGTGAACGAGATAAAACAAATAGAATATAACTCTATGAATTCCAGTGATAAAACTTATGTGTTCCTTTGTCGTAACACCGCGTATTTTTTTTTACATTAATTTTTGGAATTATGTTAATTAAATAACGTTCCGATACTCTCGTAGAATTAAATTTTTAAAATTTTTAGAAATAAAAATCACAGTAAATAATGAAATACGTTTTTAAAATAAAACAAACCTATCGACAGTTATTTACACGGGTTATTTAGCAAGCAGGGACACAATATTAGAATCTATACAACCAAGGTTATCGGCGATCGTATAGAACTGTCTGTGTAACGACAAATCTGACAATGCAAACAAATAGGTGAGTATCGAGTCGACGATCTGCATTCAATAAGACGTCTTTGGCGAGTGCCCTGGGCTCCCCATATCCAACAGAGCAAATTTATTTTTCTCCTAAGCGTACTAGACGTCAACAAATAAGGTTATTTTTCAATAGAGAGATTTTATTCATTCTTTTTTACAGCTAGTATAAGTGAGGTCAGCTCAACAGGGTTTTAACGTGGAGAACTACAATGGCGTATATCTGGTGGCCAAAGTGTTTTTTTTTTTTAAGGTCGGAATCATACAATATCTTCTCTCACTCTGGATTTTTACGTACTGTATTCTTTCAGTTGCTCTTTGCGTTCCGATAACCCTTTCGAACAATCCCGCAGCCCATGTCTAAAGAACACTTAGTAATCATTAAAAAACATTATAACTAGCATCACAGTATATATTGTAATATTATTAATGTGCTGCTGCTGGTCTGTCATGTATATTGAAACCATTAAATCATAGATTCCACCTAACATGTGTTCGTATGTGTTCGCTAGAGTTGGCGTTTGTTTAGAAATAAAAATCGAGTTAGTCGAATATTCAATTTGCAAGATTTTCTCATCCGACTGATTTTTCTTTATAAAGATTTATTCGTAACATATTTTTTTCAATAAACTATAGTACCCATATTTAATATTAAAATTTAACTTTGGAAATAATTTGAATTTTATATCACTATTAACAACATACCTACGTTAATATTAACACAATAGTTAACAACATTTTAGGTAGGTACAAACAAATACACTAAGCGTCAAGCTTAAACATCGATATTTTAGATAGTGTCTTACCATTTTTTGCTTTTTTAAAACTACATTTATCTATTACGAATAAAATGCAAACATTTAACAATTTCTGTAATAATCGAATAATAATTCGAGTGAAATATCGAACTCACCCATTTCTTCGTCTTAGCAACGCTAGTTGAATAGCAGATAGGATATTGGAGGTCAGTTCGGGCTGACAGCTCCGAGACATAAAGAGGGGATTCTGAGAGGATATTAGCAGACTACAGTTATTATAACCCGAGCCACCGCACACTTATGTGTCGGGGAAGATATTGGCACTCACGCTTATATAAACCTTGGCAAATGAGAAATTAGGTACTTTAATTAATAGTGGTATTATATAGTAACGTACATACCTGTTATATTCTGTTTGTCTTTACTAAAACATTTAGTAATAACCTAATAGGTACTATATCGCATTAGGTTACCCTGCAATTATAGTTGTAAGGTGGAAATATATAAAATAAAAATAAAAACATTACTTATTTTTCGATACGAAGTGGAAGTGAAGTGAAGTTCCCATTTTCGCTGTGCTATTGTACGGTAGAGCATAGTAGAAAAAAATAATTTACCTCACAGTTGTAAATATAGCGCGGGCAATACATACATGCTTACCAAGTTTGATATCATTATAGAGAAAACTTAAAAAAATATAATATATTTTCCTCTGATAATGTTAAATATTTGTTGTGCTTAATAATAAAACTACTATGTAAGTAGTATCATATAACAGGCGCAACATATTGTCCTGTACAAAAATATGTTACCAGTTGTGAGCCCGAAAATCTTCAACTACATATTATATTGTATGCGGATCCACATTCCACACAGTCCTTTTATACCCAATAATACCAACATAAAAACAGGTTTTCCGCTAAAGCCGAAAGTAAAGTCCGAGTCCGAGAAAATATTATGAATCCAGATAACAGTGTTCTCCTTGCACGTCTTCCTATTTACAGTATCCGAAGGAATTCCTATTATTTAAGGTTGTTTGCTTTCTGATGGAACCATAAAAAGTTCTTTGTTAAATGAATGTTCTGTCGCCCCTTGAAACAAAATGTTTAACTTACAATGTTTCTAGACTATAATAAAAACAATCGCAAGCTTTATATTGTTGTTACAAAAAAACAATTAAAGCTTTTACAGTGTAATGTAAGGTAGTGTACGTAATAAAGTTAGCTTTCAGAATGTTATAAGACGCCAGTCTGGGTATTCGACGATGCTTTTAAAATTTTAATTCTGCTGATCACATAGTCGACGTCTTGTACCGGAGCTCGTGGCGTGCGTTTACTTAGAGAGTCAAAGAATACATGTCGTGTTGGTATATTACTCTGGAAGTACCGTGATTAATGTTTGCGTTGCGTTGGCGTCTACGAACAGAAGGAACGAACCTGTTTTATCTGAACATCAACATTACTCACTTAACGTTTAACTTAGAAACCCGCTGCCTATATGATTTGATGTGTTATGTATCAAGTAAAATTTCACATCTAGACACGTTTCATAAGTATACAAGTGGAAGTTTGAAGTTTGAAACTCAGTTATGGCGCTGGAGGGAGTTGAGTAAAATATACTGCAGAGGCAGAAAGTATTCCAGATTAGTCCATACCGCTGATTATTTATGAGGCAAGAAGAAAACTAAAATAATGGTGAATACAAAAGCTGGTGTGTAACAAAGATAGTACTAGTTCTGAAAACAAACTCTCATCTCCTTTGTAGACAAATTTTTTTGCTCTGCTGTATAATTAAGCTTGGCCGCAGTGGGCTCCTTGTCAGGTTCATGGAATACCAGGAAGGAGGTCGTAGCTACAGCCGATAGGTGCATGATAACAAAGGCGAATAACGAGTTCGGAGAATTATTTACAACACTATTATAGTTTCTAAAAGGCCTTTATTCAATATATAAATTATTTTCAGCTGTTAAATAAAATATGAAATATGAGTGACTAAAAAATTCTTTGTTTCACATGCTGGACAAATCTGTCAAAATGGATTTCAGTTTTTCAAATTCACAAAGGAGTTTTGGGCCACATTTTTTTGTGGCGCGTTTTGTGGTTAATAGTTAAGCAGCAAGCATGGTTTTAATGAATAGCTAAGAACCTTAACGTCGTCTGCTCTAACTAATTTCAATATACTGAGACAAAGTAATGTGCAAAAAAGGGGTTAGCCATTAGTCCGACCCAAGGAAGCGACATACTCGAGGAGAATGTTGGCAACTAGTTCTGGGAAGGATAATTAAATGATGATGACGTGTTTTAACGATAATTTCAGCCGAAATATATATTGAAAATGTGTCACAAGAAAACTTAGCTCCTCCTCGAGCCTATGTTTATTAAATCACCTAAGTATATTGCTTTTCTACGTCGCATTGTATTTGTAGATGAGAATCGGTCCTTAAATCTATCTATGCCAAGCAGGTAACACAAAAGCCACCTTTCGTATGGCCGTTTTGTTTCCACAACTATCAAGATAACTGTATTTCCCGCAGTTTGTCACCGAACTTCCGCGACCCTTAACTTTGTAATGTTATTGTAAGTACATACGATGACAAAGTTCGGAATGGGACATCGATTCGGTACAACACAAACATTTACTTTTACGTCGAGTATCTGCGCGACGCCCGGCGTATTTGAGAGCAATAGGTGAAACTGGGTGAGACGGTGAGATCCTTGTGTGCTGAGCAATCCTATTCACCGTCGTTCTCATTATTGACCTCAAACACACAAGAACTTAACTACATTAATACCGTCTGTGTTCCATAGTGTGAGAGTGCGTATTTTAACGTTCCATACCATTTATAATGGATTCATAGGTATCTGTCTGTCAGTTTTCTCTGACAGACTATTAATTTCGAGCTTTGTAAAATTTGTTAGTATTATAGTTACTATAATAGTACCAAAATTCTACAACCGGGTTAACGTTAGCGTAAGGTATGAAAAAAGATAAGATCATATTTTGTTAAAGTGATTCGATGCGATGCTTTACTTTTTGGACTAGAAATTAATCAATCTTATTTGCACCTAACTGTTTAGGACATTAATCGGTGCGTATAGGACGGCGTGAAAAGGTGGCGTGGTGTTGGTCTTCAAGCCTGCCTGATTCTGTCCATGTAATATTGAGCAGAAAAAAAATCTTTAATTTAATTCTTAATTCACACTGTTATCAAATTCCTATACAATTTAAATATTTTTAAAGTTACGATTCCAGAAGCTGCACGTCTTTGTTTCAAGTCAACGGTGTAAATTTTTAATCTGAAACCCTGCAGGAGCTCGCAAAATTAACCCGCGATATTAAGTTTCATATAACACCAAAATACTTTGAAATAACATAGTTCGGAAGCGTTTGCTATTGAGGCGTGTTCATGTTCACACTGCTTACAATATTCCTCTGGTTTATTTACTGTTAGGTAGGCTTACGGTGGATTAAGGTTAACTATACTCCATAAACGGTCCTTCCTAATAGAGTTACTGTGTTTAGTAACAGCGGATAACAAGCTACGATGTTTGTTCACATGGCATTCAATGTGTATGCTATTGTTAAGGTGTGTCCATATAAAAAAACATATTATAAGATTAAAGACTACGTTGAAGATAAGCTTTTTTGGCAAAGATTTCTTCTGTACAGGTAGCTTCCCTGGTAGCGCATTAAAGGCATAGTCTATTGACTGCCCCAGCTTTGCCTTATTAGGATTCCGTATCTCAAAGGAAAAAACAGAACCCTTATAGGATCACTTTGTTGTCCGTCTCTCTGTCTGTCAGTCAAGAACCTTTATCTCGGAAACGAGTGGAGGTATCGAATTAAAATTAAAACCGTATACTAAAGTCTGTGGTCCCTTGAAATTGCAATAAATTCAAATTTCTGAGTTTACGAATAAATAGATACTCTCAAGGAAATCAAAATTCATAGGGTACTTCCCGTTTACCTAGAATCCTGAAATTTGGCATGAAGCTAGGTCTTATAGCACAAATATAGGAAAAAATCTGAAAACTGTAAATTTTTAGTTAAGTCAACAAAAATGTTTTTTTTTTGCCTTTCGGAAAAATCTTCATATCTCAATTCGGGAAATGAACTGTTTTCATATATACCCTCAGTGCACGAGTCCGACTCGCACTTGCCCGGTTTTTTAGGGTTCTGTACTTCAAAAGGAAAGAACGGAACCCTTATAGGATCAGATTGTTGTCCGTCTGTCTGTCAAGACCCTTTATCTCAGGAACGCTTGGAGATATCGAGTTGAAATTAAAACCATATACCTAAGTCTGCAGTCTCTTAAAGCTGTGATGAAAGTCAAATTTCTAAGTAAGCAAAAAAAAGATACAGCCATTTATGTCTCAAAAAACGAATACTTCGACACTCTCGAGGAAATCAAAATTCATAGGGTACTTTCCGTTGACCCAGAATCTTGATATTTTGCGTAAAGCAAGGTCTTATAGCACAGGTATAGGAATAAATCTGAAAACTTTAAATTTGTTGTAGCGCAAAAACAAAAAAAAAATCGATTCGGAAACATCTTCGAGACTCCATTCGGAAATTGAACTGTTTACATAGTTAAATTTGTACGGAACCCTTAGGGCGTGAGTCCGACTCGCACTTGTCCAGTTCTTTTTTTATAATGTTTTAAATGTTTTACCACTCTTTACCTACTCCTTAACTAGTCTACACTGTGCTCCCATTCGGCCATACCTATTAATAAATTAATATGAAAACATTATAAAATCCAATCATAAATTTGAACAGTAACCGTGGACTTTCTTGTGGGTTGACTTACTCGTTTTCTATGGAGAAGGACCGATCTCAATAGAAATCGAGTAAGTCAACCCGTGCACTATTCTAACGTTTCTTAATTGTCCATGCAGGTCTATGTGAAATAAATATGTTTAAAAGTTTAAAATACCGTGACATTATTTAAAGCACGGCGATAGTCGGATTGTTCAATAAAACAAAAGACAAAACGATGACGCTAGCTTTTTATTGCAAAATATGCAGCATTTTATCGATTTACTCAATAATGAATTGAGTTATTAAAAATCGAAAACAATAAAGTTTTGCATTAATGATCAATATATTTGTCATGTCATTATTATCGCAAGACTATGAGATCTTGGACTTTTGGGAAGCTTACGAGGGGCCGAAACCGACTTATAGAGGTCTCTTAAACAATTTTCATGTGCCGTGGTACCCATCGACGATTATTTCTGTACGCGCTATGCTAGTGCACCCAGGAACAACCCTCAGGTGGTGGGAAACTATTACGACATATTGAAAATAAATATATAGATAGGGCTCTGGGTATGGAAACTTTTAGTAGACTGATTACTAAGACCTATTTTAAGACTATAGCCCCTGCCTGAACCATCTTATTAATATATATCGATAAAAAGGCTATTTATTATTATTCATTTTTATTGACATACTTTGGCTATTACTGAGGAATTATTTTTAAAGGTTAAGAAGTAAGTTTGACGATTATTTCAGTTAAGTTTTTTTTTAAACGTGTTTTGGAAACTTCCAAATTGACAGAAATATAGTCAAGATAAACATATTTTTTCCGCTGCCTCGAACATTGACTAAGTATTTTTTAGCAAACCGGCAATTTTCGAGTTTTTGCCAATGACAGCGTCTTAATAATGAGGAACAGCGAACGAAGTTATCTTAGAATGTATGCAGACTCATTATCTGGGAGTCGCTAGGCTGTATTGTACAGTAAATTTGTCTAATTCATTATGTAAGAGTTTCTAATTCACTGATTTATGGTGATGTAAGCAATATTGTCTTATACATTTTCATTTATGTCACGTCTTGACATTTATATGAGAGAGCCAAATAGTGGTGAGATTTATTGAAAACTTCCAGTAGATATTCATTTGATCTCTTTTTAAAGAAGAGAAATACATATGTAAAATGCGTTATATATAATGATTTTATGTTCAAGTATGCGCACGTGTAAGTAAATAAATACTAACAATGGCTACAGAAATATCTCCAAAAATTCTATTAGAATAACAATAGCGTGAGGTTACTGAAGAAGCATCAACGTGTAAAATCTTTTGGTGGCTGTATTGAAAAGGGTGTGAAGCATTCATAAGCGAGCCGTCAGTGTCGCGACCCACGCATCTCTCACCGTACTCTCGAGAGGCACCGATGCCCTTCATGTCATACACTTTACTCGAGACCTTACCTTTCCGCCGTTTCCTACAAGAATTGCTAGGAATCTTATATATTCCTCAGAAAATTTTCCGTCTGTAATAAAACTTAACGTTTTACGAGCCAGCGTTACTCTTTATACCAAAGTTTTGGATTGATCAGAAATCAGAATATAAAATATTTGGGTTCGACTCGTTGTATGAAAACATTTCAAACCCTAACATAAAAATGAACATTTTAGATTTTGCTAAAGGTTATTGTTTGCGGTTATGAATAAAAATTGTACGAAACGGAGCAAGCCGGGAGTGCGCGGGCATTAAATCATTCTCAAAAGCCATTTGGACACAAAGGATATGGTCAATAAACAAACAGGAGTCGGCACTGATAGCCGCGATCAGACTGAAGTAACTGGCTGACAAATTTATATTTTATGCTATTTTGTTGGCATATTTTCCCAGATTTCCCATTTAAGGCATTGTATCTGCAGGCGAGCGTCCGATACCCGAAATCTCATTTGTTCGTAGAGCTTACTTACCTCACCTAATGCAGCGACTAATAAACCGGTCACGTCAACGTTATTTATTGTTATAGGAACAACAAAGAACAAGAAACTCGCGTCGCCGGACTTTGTTTGCGCTCCACCCCTTTTCGACTCAGAGTGGAATTGGAAAATTTGAGTCATTCAATCATTTAAAATTACACGTTGTTTTAAACAAAACCACTTTTTCCTGTTATTGGTTAACCCAGCCATGAATAAGGATTTTAAAAATTATAACTGTAATAACTCCAGCAAGATTTGGGGCATTAGGCGGACACACCGTTATCATATGTTAGTTTTCATACAGTAAAAGCGCGGGACCTTATCTCCACTGCGAGCGTAAATTCAACCCCGAGCTGGAACAAAAAATGACAATAGACTACTGAATTACACTAACTTCGAAGTCCATAGTAGTATGGGTAACGATTACCCTCATTTTCTGTGACAAAAGATCCGACTACCCTCATAATTACGATATTATAGGTGCTAATGATGATTTTGCTAAATTACAAGAGGAGGCAATAAAAACGATATTACCGATCGCATCTTTATGATTTACCTTAACTGTACGTGTGATTTATGTGGCCGCCTCCCGCAGATATTCATATACCTAATGAAATGTATACCTCACGGTGATTATGGTGCTGGATACGTTTACCTATGCGTATCGTAACGTGTAAACAAAGATACACGTGCACAAACAGTTCAAAGCTTCGCAAATTGAATTATGTGAGCGGAGCTTTAACATATTTCTTACTTCATACCCGTGTCTACCGTTTCGTTTTCGTAAAGTGAATTATGCAAAAATATTCTTCAACGTTATTAAATCTAATTACTATAACGGTGCGATTCCTAGATATACTCAAATAAGATTAAAGCAATCTTATAATAGTTAAAAGCCTTACTTTTGAATTCATCCCCAGTTGTCGCTTATCTCAGGTGGTAAACCATGCCTTTAAACTTGCAAATTCAACTTTTCTCAACTCTTTGTAAGTTAGATAAGCACGCAGTCAGGTATCTTCACCTCTCTTTCCTTTCTCTCTTCCTCTTTACCATCATTTTAATAGTTCAAGACTTTATCTTTTTGCTCAGTGCCCCTAACTTTTTAACTAATAATTAAGTACTATTTTTACAACTGAAGTACTCTGGCTTTTTTTTCGTTTGTTGAAAATCATATAAGAATGGTTCATTCGATTGATGAACTTTGTAATTACGAATTGAATCGTGACTGTTTGAGTTTGTTCAAAGTTACATTAGTTTTGAAACTCAATTAAGAGAATCAGCGTTAAAAATGAGGTCGTTAAACGTTTGACAGATCCGTCGATAGAGTCTCTGCGTAACCGTGCGAAGCGCAATCAGTGTACGGACCCTAAATTATGTGACATTATTTGAAATTGTGTCAACATGAAGGAGCGCGGCATGCAGCGCGGCGCGGCGCGGCGGCGGGAGCAGCTCGCCAGCCCGACCGCCCTTCGGTCCGGTAAATACAGCCTCCTCGCCTCTCGGGTATGGATTATTCGCAGCGAGCAGCGAGCGGAGCCAGTCCGAGCCTCGCGCCTCCCGCGGCCGCTCGTGCCTGGAGTCACTCGCGATCCCGGCGTAACCTTACAACCACGCGTAGCACGTCCGTAGCTCGCTCGTAGCGGTCGTAGCGCGCCTAATGTAACCTTCCACCCGTAGCGCCGGGCTCAGCTACGCGACGCTATTAAAAGCATGCCGTTGTTAACATGGACACCATTGTGTTCAAATGACGAGACTAATGTCACATTTAATTATTATGGGGAGCACCTGTGGAACAATTGATATTTGTGAAACTTTTACGTGATTTGTTCGTTAATGTTTCATTTACGTGTAAGTATTAAACTAATAATAAAAGTTTACTTTAAGTATATTGTTTACCTATTTTGGTGTATTAAATAATAGAAGAAAGTTAGAAATAAGTTTTGAAACAATGAAAATATGTATTGTAATATTGGATTTGGATTTAAACTTTACTTATGTGGGGAAATTAACATTCTGTAGTAAATACAAACTATGCAGAGAAATAAGGCTTCATTAATCTGTTAAGAAGTTAATTGTTTTAAAGTTGCCCTTTGTTAAAAATATCAATTACCTACTGTCTTACCTGTACAATTATAAAAGGTAATACTGAAAGCTAATTAAGTTTGTAAAGTAGATATTTACACAATTTGTATCGCATTTAAATTTTTCGATCTGAAAGTTTAAAATGTGATTAAATTGAGTTATATTTTATTACTGCATAAAAACACTAAAACAAACTTCAATTCATTTATATTTATAGGAAACTTTGAAAATGTTTCTCTTATTTTTCTTTTGGTGAAATTATAGGGGCGCGAGATACATTAGAAACTTTTTCCCTAAAGTTGGTGAGTCGTCGATGTACTTCTGGCAAAGATTGTCACATCTCTTTCGTCTAATGTAACTATAGTAGAATATAATAATAATAATATATTTTTATTACAGACAACATAGTCAATATAATTAAAGTTATTTGGAATTCTTATTATTTGAATGTTTTTTTTTTATTCATAGAAATAGGGTCGTCTTTTTCATGTTTTTTTTTGTGGGAAAATCATCTAATGACAAATCCCGCTCTTGGGTGGAGCGAGAGATAGTGTCAGACTTTTACTGACTAAAAACCCACCCTTGTTCCTTCTTTGCCTTCATCCCGGGGCCCCGGGCTTCACTTTCACACTACCCGTGGGTCTTTTTCATGGTACCGTCAGTTTACCTAATAGTACTGACACTTTGCATAATATTATATTATTAATTGACTTAAAGAGATTAAAACTTCACTGAGAATATCAACTATCTCTATATGTATCAACTTAGGTAGAAAATGATCGGATTTCCATTAATGCGGGCATTTTTATGAAACGACAGCTGAAATGGTGTAATTAAGCACTGATATTAATTTAATGGTACGTCCCTAATTCCCCGCCAACGAGATTACAGATTTGTTAACCTACCGCAAATATCCCTTATGTACCGTCCCATCTGTATACAGTGCCGAGTACATGCTGCATGTATCGATCTGCAACACGTAATGTAATTAAAACGCATTCCGATAACTAATTAATACGAAGAAATACGTTTATAGTTTTATCTTTCAACAAATTCTGGATTTCGAGATTCGTGATCAACTCTGATCCCCACTTTCTATTATTGGAGCAAACAGTAGATTGGAAACTAGAGCGGAGAAGAATGATTACCAATCAGTAGGCTGGCGTAAGCTGCCAATCAGCGCATTGTACCAATAATTATTTAATTCATCAAAGTGGCTAAACATTTAAAATTCCGCGTCGATTGTTTGAGTTTGATTGTGTAATTGAGAACGCGAGCCGCCGCCGCCGCCGCCGCCGTCGCCACTCGAACAAGCCGCAATACGTACTTATATCTCTTGTCGTAGTTCACTCGATTATTTTTTCTGGACGAGCGAGCATTTTTCTCGACCGCTTACAAATGGCCGCTTAGTTACCTGCAGAGAAATCTTTCTCCACATTTTATTTTCCCTCCCGTAGATATTTCCATTATTCTGTTAATGGAACCGTGTTCAGGGATGGTCAAACAATGAAGGCCTATCTAAAGACGTTGGTATTTGTAGCACATGTGGATACATCGCGTAGTTTTTGCCTTGCGAAATATGCGTTTGTAATGAAGATGAATGATATATATCTACGTAATATGATGGTCTTAACGTCAACTACACAATGGCGATGAAGCAGCTTTGAAATATATTCTCGTGCCGTTGGCATTTGTAAGATTTTGACTCCGATTCAAGTGTGTTAACCTATTAATACGATTACAATTTAGTTTGTATGTTGTAAACTTCGCTACTTTGTAATTATAATGTATTGGGCATAAGAAGAATGTGGCCAATGTAACCACAAACATTGTTGCCTGTTGATAAATGATAATGGAAAATGTAAACACGACCACGAAACAATATTCTCTACGCCCTTTTCTTTGATGTCGGGACACGCTGTTTATAAAAGCTTATTTACCCTCGACAACATTGTATTTAAATGCATATATGCAAGCTTTTATATATTAAAATATTTGGAGCATTTTCTTGTTCAGCATGCAAGTATGCACATAAGTAATCTGTTGATAATGAATGCTGAAATGTACGACAAAAGCTGTATTGTCGTGGCTGAGCCAAACAAACATAAAACAGAAATGGCTTATTCCCGTCGCTCGTGGAGGCTGCGTCTCGTCTCGTACGACTCAAGACTCACGACTTGTACGGATCTCCATTCAGCTCGGCGGCGGTAGGCGGTTGTTGCGGATCGCGGGCTTCGTGGATGTCACCGCTATCGTATCCGAGAACTGGTACACAACTATTGAAATTTAGGACACGATTTTCACATGGAATAACTTCCATTTGCACAGATAATTTAATGAAACGTTCACATGCACAATATTGTTTGCATGTGAGTTTTTCATTAAGTATGTAACATTCACGTGAATTATATCTACATTGACTTACTGGTTAAACAGCTTAGTTTAGCATTAAGGGTCGTTTAAATTAAGTGGGGAATCATCAAATAACATCTCCGGGTGGAGCAGCAGGGAATGTCAGACGGATTTAAACCCACAGTGTTCCTTCAGTTGTTCTTTTTTGCGAGGGTTGTGGTAACTCTTGCGAATAATTCGCAGCCGTGGCAGACGTCGGCCTTAAAATGTCCCGTCAATTTTGCTGACATCTCTTTGAGGCACGTGTGAAACAGAATGCGCTGTCGACGCGGGCTAGTCCTTAGTGGACGGCCGGACGGCGAGCTAACCATGGCTTGCCGCCCGCAAGCCCTTACCTGCGGTGGCCGGAAATCGTCCTGCGACTCCTGACGCTAGGGTCGTCTCCGGTGGGAGTCTTGGCGTGAGGCTTGTCTCCGCCTCACGGTTTCAGCTGCCTCCTTTGTTTGCATTACTGCTTCGCAAAATGAGGTACCTACCATTTCTTCTCACTCCATACCATAACCTGAACTACGGCCGGGTGCGAGAGGTATCATTAAGGGCCTAAACCCTATCACATCACACAGCACACACAGGCACAGCTACTAGATTGGAAATGTTGATGTAATATATTTCTTTTTTAATGGCACGATATGTTTACGCTCGTCTATTGCTTCCTGTTTTGCCTCCAAAGTGTAGTGGAAGTCATCGTGTTTACACGCTGTATTCGCTCGTCGGAATAGTTCCACTTTTGTTTTTGGAGCGAACAAGCATGTTCTATAGGGAGACGGAAACAATAACTGACCCGACACACCCACTTTATGATCGCACGCCGGCTCCATCCTGAATACGAAGCCGCTGCGGATTTTTAAATATGTGCGGCACTTGGTCAAGCTCCAAAGTTGGTACTTATAGTGAAAGACTGATGCTGGCTGTCATCAAGTAATCTCTACTAGTTAAGACTTTTTTCTACAGTTCACCATTGATCCAAATGCCAGAAGAGCAGGTTTTGATTTTAAGTTGATCAAAGAAATCTTGAGTACGGCGTCATCAAGAGGGACCTTATTTGCGAATGCGGCATGTTTTCCCTAACAATGGCGAATTTTCTCTGCAATCGCATTTTCTAGTCCCTTTACCGTCGGTATCTAACTCACCTTACACGAAAAATTAATTAAATTACGCAATCGGGACCAACTTAAGCAAAATAGACGAAAGAAAAGCTCTTTCATTGTATAATTACAGCAAACTTCATGCCGATACCATCGAAAAAGACGTCGAGGTATCCTTCAGGCACTCTTTTGTGTCTAAAATTGTAAAGAAAACTAATTAGAGCTCGAAGCATATCTTTGGAAGTTTTCCACTAAAACAGTTTCAATGCAGACGATGATTTTAATGGCAATTAAGTTATTTGTGCAGTAAATCTTATTTGTAACGGATACGACGGAAATGTTTGTGGAGCGCGATCGGAGCCGCACAAGTGGTCAACCAACATACTCCAAAGAAAAAGGTACAAGTAACTGTATCGTACTCGCTCGATGCGTAGTTTCGAACACACCACAAAATGGAAATAGTCTGTTTACGTACTGTTACGCTTCGCTATGTAGCAATATACGAATGCACTGCGGTACAGATCACTACGGATGTGAGCCAGTTTGGAAACATTAGATGTTTCTTTCACAAATATTACAGCAGAGAACAGAGTTACTGATTTTCACGGGCTCTTGAGAAGACTCAGGGCATCTTTCCTGACACGGCTGACCCGGTGTAAGAATAGGATAGTATCTGAAGTGTTCCATGGTGTGTACCTGCCTAGACGTCGTTTTATTAATTTAATTCAATAATTTACAATAACTTTATTAATGTTTCAATAATTTATCTAATTTAATGTATTTATGTATTATGCTACAACAATTTAATTTCTTACTGTTACTATGGGTTAATTAATGCCTGAAATAAAAGATTGCAGAGATTTCAAATTGAAAATGTTCTTTTTGAGATTCAAAATATTCACAGTTTTACATTCGCTTTTGAAATGGAATAGATTCTGCAATGCCAACTTTTCCTGCCATTATTGTAGTAGTATAAAAGTTTCCTTATGTTTAGAGAACATATACAGTTATATATATATGACGAAATAAAAACAGCAGCCTTTCGTAAACTAACATAGAAACCGTGGGTATAATCGAGCTAACCGGCAAAACTTACACGGTAGAGCAAACGTTAAAAAAACGAAATCAAGGGTCGGTAGTCAGAGTTCGGGTCATTTAAAACAGAAATAAATTCACACGGAGTTCAGTTGGAGGCAGCTGCCTCCATTTGTTGTGCAGGCAATGTGGCTATATTTATGCAGACCACGACGGGCGTGAAGTGAAAAATATGTTAACTTTAAAAATCACGGGATAGTTCATTACTCATTTATGTTGGTAGTTGTTTTTGATTATTTTATAAACAGGCTCGTTAAAATCTTGTGTTAACAAGCTATCAACTGGTTTGACGCCACTGGTTGGTGCAGTAGGTCACCTACTGCACCAACCAGTGGCGTTTGGCTGCTGTGCTATGTGGTGCTGGTGCGATGTCCACACAGAAAAATGTATATAATTATTCCGGGTTTGAGTGTTTTTGCGTTTAAGTGCTTATATAAACGCACCCACTACAGTGGTGTAATTCTCAAATAAGTAGAGTAATTCCTGGAGAGCATTTAAAAAAAAACCAGTCAGTGTCATCATCGCTTACAGACAAATGTAAGACCAGACGCATTGTATTATACGATCACAAAATTACCGTGCTATCCCAGAAGCAAAGCTGAAATGTCTCATCTGCCTGTAATTACACCGGTTAATTGATAGACTTGACTGGTTTTACGATCGCGTGTTATTCAACTTGTAATCAAATTTCCAAGTTTAAAGCGCTCATTATCATTAGAAGTGTTTTTCACTCAAAAGTTGTTAACTTCGAGACACATTCCAGTATGGAACAACATTATAGCCTCTGGGGCATTTTCTATAGGCATTAGTACGAAATTTCGAATTATCCTAAATTTCACGAAAATGAATATTCGGGTATTTATTGCGTATCATACTAAGCCAATCATCTAAATTGGATTGGAGATTATCCGTGCCCTCAAATGTTTGGTGTGTAACAGAATAAACAATTAAACCCGGCTTTGGAATTCACAGATCGTTATGATATCCAATGCCGTTAATGGCCCGTGTCTATGTACGTATTCTTATTTCACATATACAATAGTGTATTTAGGTAATGTAACAATGTATTTGTTTATATTTTCTTCTTACAAAAATACAATACCGGGTTAACCTTATTTTCATTGTTATTGTGCCTAATGTTGGGGTATAATCTGGGTAACACAACACTCTTTGTGTCATCACTCATTAAGCTGCGACCACACGCGCATATTATTCTTCCCCAAACCGAGAGCAACCCAAGTAAAGTTACAAGAGTAATGTGCGGATTGTTTATGAGTCCAGATATCTACATACATGTATACCATGTATTTATGGTTTATTGAATTATTAATGCAACAGGCCCGCTGATAACTTATGTTTTTTTATTTCGTGGATATGATTTCAATATGAATTCGCAGCACGTTCTATGCGCAGTGTTTACCAGCAACTCTGAAACTGACCGCGCTTTCGATAGGCATGTGAGTGAGGTAACCAAACACCTTTGATAGGATTGTTTACATGCTCACGTGAACAAATAAATACTATTTGATCTCGGTGAAAAAGGGATAGAATAAAAAATCCATCTATACTTTTTTGATACTAAAGCATTGTTAGTGTAGGTTTTTTTTAAATAAGATTATCTTAACATGATGTTTGTTGCAGATGCATACTTCACATCTCATTTTATAAAGAGTAAGAAATGATTCAAGTAGAGAGCTTCAAGCGTCCATCGCCATCGCCGTCTCGGAGCTCCGTGCGCAGCGACAGCAGAGTGTTTCGGCAGCCGCGGGTCATCACTGTGAACCGCGATGCCGCCACAATGGTGGACGGTGAGGCCAGCGGACCGGCCGCCGCTGCCGCCGCGCCCCCTACCGACTGGGAGACTCGCCTCACGCAAAACGCAGCTCACTTTCGCTCTCGCACGTTCAGCGACGGCTTCATCAGAAATACCAGCCTCGAACTACTGCTTGGAGTCGACTGCGAAGCTTGCCTCGCTCTTGCCGCACAGAGACAATGCCTTGATGAACACATATCAAAACATGATTTTGATCTAGTTTGCAACTGCAATGTGCAACAGAATAATTTCGTAAATTGCCACCGAAATCTCGATCAACGCGGGCACACTCTTAACATCTACGACTTGGAAAGAATCAAACGAGACACTGGCCGCAGCCAACTCACAATCGGATCACATCGCAGTCTCGACAGGAAATACAACAAAAGTAGAACTATTGGGGTGTCAAACTATATTTCAAAACAGTTAATATCTTACGATCCTAGAAATACACTCGTGCAAAAGATAAAAAGGAAGTTATCTAACTTAAAAAAGATGGGCGGTGAGGCAATATCAAAAAAACATCAAAACGCTGTCCAACTGGCCGAGATAACATCAGGGTCGACGAGTTCGCTCAAGAAGGCATCGATGTTGTCGCTGGCAGACAAGTCACAAAGGAGAGTTAACAGCCAAAGTTGTATTTTTACCTCATCGGGCTATCAAGGAAAAGAGGACATGAAAAGCAACGCTTCTACGTACGCTAATTTTTCTGGGAATGTGGACCAATGTTTTGATAAATTGAGAGATTATAATATTAGTTCAGATATAAATAGACGAACCTCACAAAAAATGGTTAAAATGAGGAGTTTTGACAATAACGATATACCCGTTACTAGAAACTCACCAGGTTTAGAAAGAACGAAATTTTCTACTTTAGACAATCGTAGTCGGTGTAAAAGTATTAAAAGGCAAATGTCATACAACGATTTTCCAAGTGAAAGATTTAGAGATAGATTATCGGAAACTTGGACACGGGACGAGAGCACAATGGAGTCAAGAAGTACCCGCAGTGACTTAGTGGATGACGACGCACAAACGTTCCTGGATGGCGACGTCATGGCCATGAGCGGGGCCCGCGGCGCGCACGCCCTCTGCACCTGCGAGGCGCCGCAGGATACCAGACTGCCTTCAATCTTCTACGACACACATGTAAGTACATAGTTAAGCTTAAGAATTATTTTTATTTGCGTAGATCCGAGAACACTCGTTCACTTTTTATTGAAATATTTTGGGAGTATTTTCAGGACCAGAACCTTTGTATACTCTATTCAGATATTAGTTTAGGATTTTTTAGCGAATTGGGTGGATTTTACCTTTATGTTGTGGAGATACCACATCATAAAAATCGTCCAATGAGCTACTAAAAAAAATTCAAAATGTAGTCAACTGTAATATTTTTACCTCAAGACCTATGTCATCCAAGTTTAAGCGGAAAGTAGGCCGATTTTGTCTTATATTCAGCGTCCTGTTTTCATCCGTCTGGAATCTATACAAAAAAATTGTTCATTCATTCCTTGTGGAAGCTTACACTTGGATATTTTACCTTTCTTTAAAAATTAATCTTCCATAAGCAGATTAAATTATAGATTTGAATCCCGCAAAGTTTTGATGTGATGATTGAAATTAAATTTTGAAACCCTATAAATGGTGTTCTTCTTTTCGAGTCAATGATAAATTCTTAAATTGTTTGGGCCCAGTACGTGACTGCATCCGTTGCAGTATTTTAGTCCGATTAATTTAAGACATCCAAGGTTAGGTTAGGTTAGGTCAGGTAAGCTTTATAATAAGTCAAACCCAGCTGAAAATTAGTAGGATTGTTTAAAACACCATCATAAATGAAACCTAAAAAGTCCTCATCGATCCGACACCTGGAAAAAAAAACTCGGGGTCAAAGGTCACGACAACAATTTTTTGCGATTTTCAGCAAAACGATAACTTTTATCATAAAATTTGCTCAGAAAAAAAATTTTAGATCGGATAATTTATCTCCAAAAAAGTCTTTATACTTTTTTGTCTAAGACCCACCGTTTTTGAGATATAATTATTCAAAAAGTTGAAAGAGGTAATCGTCATAATATGCACCCATTTTCACGCCACCTTTGAGGTAGTTAGTTAGTACTTGGTGCGTTTTGAAGGTTCCGTACCTCAAAAGGATAAAACGGAACCCTTATAGATTCACTTTGTTGTCCGTCTACCTGTGTGACTGTCTGTCTGTGTCTGTTTGTCTGTCTACCTGTATGTATGTCTGTTAAGACCCTTTATCTCAAGAACGCGCAGAGTCATCGAGTTGAAATTAAAAACATATACTCAAGTCTGCAGTCTCTTAAAGCTGCGAAAAAATCAAACTTGTAAATTAACGAAAAAAGATACGACTACTAAAAAAAGAATAATTATATCTCAAAAACAGCCACCGTTTTTGAGATATAATTATTCCTTTTTAGGAAAAAAAGTGACGAGACATTTTTGTAGATAATTTTCTGGTCTACAATTTTTGTCTGAGCTAATTTTATGATATAACTTACCGTTTTGCTGAAAATCACGAAAAACTACCCCAATAATTGTTTTTTTTTTCAGGTGTCGGATCGATGAGGACTTTTTAGATTTCATTTATGATGGTGTTTAGAACAATCTTACCAATTTTCAGCTGAGTGCGACTTATTGTAACCTTACCCTTATTTTTTGGTCTAATTTGACTAGACTATTTAAACTGGTAGAAACCTATAGATTAATATAATGAAATGAGTGAAGAGCAAAATCTTAAACCTGTGGAACTCTAGAACGATGTTCCTAAACATGAATAATTTAAAACTAGACTTGCTATCAATGTCTAATATCTACAAAAGTATGAAATCTGTGAGAGTCGAGACTCAAGCTTTAGCATCGTTTTGCTGGGCCTTAGCTACCCAAATTACCACCTACGCATAGCTTTGACCTTACTGCGAAATTAAACTAGAATCTAGAATTTACTTTACTATATTTTAGAGTTGAGCTTTCATCTTTTATATAAGGTTTTCAGCATTAATAAAGTTCAGGTGTTATTAAAACGCTCTTTACATTGCTCTATAGGAGCACCAATTTAGAGTATGCGGTTAGGAAGGCGAGCGCTTCGCACTACAGAAATTAGAGCAGTCGCTAATAGCCGCGCACTCAAAAAGGATAATGAACCATTATCTAACGATTAAGACTTAAAAGGGTAGGAGATATTGTCTGCAGTTGCATTCTTCACGCGAATATTGCTCCATATCATTAGATATGGATCCATATTCGCCCCATCTGTTCAGATACTTAGAAACTACTTACTTTTATTATTATAAGTAACTGTATTTTATTTTTTCTGTTTGAATTATCTGTTATTTGTATTGTGCAAGCCTACCACAGTGTTGTCTTTTTAACCCAAAGGTAGGCTGGTAGAGAATGCCTTGTTGCATTAAGTCCGCCTATGTACCACTACTGTACATGAAGTTTAAATAAATAAATAAACTGGACAATAATACATCGTGTGATACCCAGGATGCTACATAACGATCAATTTGATCAAGATGGAGGTCAGAAAGTAATATAAAGAACTAAATGCCTAGTCATTACAATAAAAGCAACATGTTGTTACCGCATAGTTGTAGCCCAACAACAGTCGGGTAAAAAATAAGTAAGTAAGGTAAAGCAAAAGGTTCCGGCTTTATTAAATTAATGAGGTCCGCATGCTATGATTTCCATTTTGAACCGCATTATAGGCAGACCAAACAATAGTCCTTGCCAACGGGACAAATAGCTAGCTATGTATGCAGGGCGCGTCGAGCACGAGGCCTGCTGAGCGGTCGGCAGCTGGTGTTTGCCTGGCGTTGTGTACCCGCGTGCAATCACTGAACAACATTAAATTGAGCATATTATGTAACTAGTAGCGTGCGTGTTTAAGCGTGTTGATTGAACGGCGTAGGGAAAGAAGCGTGCCACGCCGGCTCCCGACGTGACGGAACGCGGCCAGGGCGCTGGCGGGCGCCTGGCGTCGTGCAACGCGTGCAAGTCTCCGCAGTGGCTGTCCACGGGGACCACCTCCACAACCAGCCACAGTTCGACCACTACTGGAAACTCTTCACGTTAGTGCATATTTTGTTATCATTAGGTACCGATATTAATGTCTACTTTTGATATATTTTATTTTGTGACTTTTTGGGGGATTATATGTGAACTAGAATGTTCAAAAATTGGTGGTCATTAGCCAAGTTTGAATAAATACCTTTTAATTTAGATTTTTTTTCTTAAGTAACTTGTCGCAGTAGGGGTGGAGTGAGAGAGAGTGACAGATTTTCACCTGTGTTCCTTAGTAGCCTTTTGCGTTCTAGGGCCTGTTGGTCCTAGAACGCAAAAGTTTGTGTTCTAAGCGTAACTCTTTCGAAAAATCTCTGTCTGGGCTGATTTTTGTACATACCAAATTACTTACAAACGTAAATAAACTAAAAATAAACATTTATTTCATATGATTTTTAAACGACTTCAAAAAAAAGAGGAGGTTATCAAATCGCAATACCTCAGAACTCCGTCATTTATGGACCAATTTACAATTTTTTTTCCCCTTAAAGGATATGCTTCCAGATTGTACACATTTTTTTCAAAATTCAGTTCTGATGATCTCAAATATAATAGGCAACCATATAGTGATGTTGATATTTTCATCGAGAACCTATTACTATATTTATTATTTTCATCGAGAGCATTTACAGTCAAAAAGTAGCATTTGATGAAGTGGAACTGAAGAAGAAGACCAGAAATGGTCAACAGAATTTCATACTCACATAGATATCACTATAAAGATAGTTAAGCGACTATGACAATACAAGTAAATGAATGGTTCTGAATAGTTACGTTGAAAATGGTATCATCGAAGTGATCTGATGACGATGATGGTGCCAGAAGGTAGGCACTAGAACTCCATAATAAATCAATATAACCTAGCCGTGTTTGAACTTATTAGAATTGTCATGAGAAGCGCTTTGGCTATAAAGCACTATTTACTGATCTGATGATGGAGCCAAAGGGTAGGCACAGGAACTCCATAATTAATCAATGTATCCTAGACGTATTTGGGCTTATTAGAATTGTCATGTGATGCACTTTGGCTACAAGGTACTATCGAACTGATCTAATGATGGAGCCGAAAGGTGGAAGGTAGACACAGGAACTTTATAATAAAACAATGTAACCTAGCAGTGTTTGGGTTAATTGGAATTGTCATGAGAAATAGGCACTCTTTTTATTAGTGTAACGCAACTAAAAAGTGCAAAATAAAAACTATAAAAAAACACTAAAAGGATCAAAATAACTTTAATTTTGGAAGTCGGTGTTAAATAAGAAACAAACAATACCGAGAAACACCGACTTCCTAAACTAAAGTTATTTTGATCCTTTTAGTGTTCTTTGCCCCTTCTTTTTTAGTGAAGTCGGTTATTTCTTTTTCTAAAAAGTTTTTATCATAGTATCAACTGGATTTTCACTTTAAAAACGTGCAAAATAGGTTACCTCTCACATGATTTCCCAGTAAAAGTTATCTCCAAATAATAATGCTGAGTGACACATTTTTATCCCACAAAGCCTTCCCAATACTGTCTCTAAACATGTAGCTAAGCTGCTGCACCCGGGCGGCGGCCGGCGTCGTGATCGAGTAAGTTTGCTTCTGACAGGAAGATTATAGGAAGCACTGTAACGAGCGATTGCTATGACCCAAATTGATTTTTATAGGTACTTCACAAAGCCTTTTTCTTTTGATTTTGTTGAAAATGTTGAGTATTTATTTAGCATTTTTATATAAAAAACCTAGTGTAGATTGACATTATGTGGAGGAGCTTAGCTTGCTATTGGACATGGACATGAAGTAGATCAAGTTATTTATATCCAACACCTAAATGACTTTATAATACAACGTTTTCGAACCGCAGTGCTATGTAATTTCCGTGACCATTCATCAAAATAATTCCTTTCGCCCCTATAAGTGAAAGTTTTGCCCCAAAACGATTCCCTTTTCAAAACAAATGCTGCTTTATTTGAATATCAGAATGAATCATGGAATAGTATTTTGAGTGTTTGGTATTTGTTGAGTAGTTTCTGAAATAGATAATGTGTTATTGTGAATATTTGAATTTATAATTCGAGATAATTTCAATCCATCGCCATCAACCCAACCAAGTATCCACTTTAGAGTTGTGTAATTAAAGTTGATTGTTCAGTGACCATTTGTATTATACGGGTTATTATTACGGGTTACAATTGACAATTAGTCAAATTTTATAATAATAAATTTAAAATTAATTAATTTAACACTTCGAATTCTGAATTCAAATAAAGGTTTGTCGGTCTGGCACCGACGCTGGTGCTGCGTGGCCATCCTGGTGCTGGTGGCGGGTACGGCGTGCGTGGCGGGGCCCCTGGCGCTACGGGCCCCGCCCGGGGCCCCTCTCCACGAAAGACTTCGCCTTGCCGAGAGACTGTTACACGACACCCCACTCATAGACGGCCACAACGACCTACCATGGAACATAAGGAAGTTTCTACACAATAGGATTAAGGATTTCAAGTACGTATTCCTACAGTCCTTCATCATACTTAATTTTCCTTTTTCCAGCCATATAAACACACATTAATAAAACTCCGTAGACGTCGTAATGCCCTAAATGTAATTATGACGACTACGAAGGTACACGTAAGGAGACCGATATTTATTTAGGAAATAATTAAATCTTTTTTAGAAATTTGCAAAGGGTTTATTTGGAGTCGTCCTCGTTTTTATTTCGTTAGATACACAAGTGTACGCTACAAAGGATCAGAGCATGGCTACCAGGATGTTTTAACAAAGGCCTGACAGACTGGACTAAAAGAAATATGTAACGGTAGGAGGGTGCTCATAAAAGATGAGCGGGGAATCAATCCACTTAGAGCGATGTAAAAGCCTTTGAACCCAACTGTTTTAAACTAGCTAACGAAATCTGTGAGGCGTAATGCCGCTCTCGTTACTAGCTAGTAGGGATGTGCACTATAAATTTAGCGATTCGAGGCGCGTTATTCGATTAAGTCATGTATTAGGATAACCTGAAATGGCAAACAAATTGGAACCAGTGGAGCAAAACAGCAAGAAAATATTTTATGATAACAACGACAACTAAAGTTAAAAAGGTCATGTAATGTTCGATAGATTAGTTTCATAATCTAAACCTGTTTTGTTAAATGATTCATTCGAGTGTCGAATGTCAGCTAAACAGACATCCCATAAGTTGGGTCGATATCAACAGTTATTTTTCAAACTATCGCACATCACTAGTAGCGAAGAATAAAGGTGAACTTTACTTAGTATAGGTACTCGTATATCGTCCGCATCTACCGTAGTTCTGCCGTTACTGTGCGTAGCCTGCCAGTTTCCTAGCTAATCACCACTTTGTTGGAGCTGAGTGAAAGCTCACTTACATCAACGCAAGATCTTCTTTACCACTTATTATTTTCTGCACTTATTGAGGTAATATTTATTTACAGAAATAACTCACTGCTTGCGGACGAAAGCACACCACTTACAGCCAGATTAGAAATAGGCTCAGTCCAGTAAATCCGAAAAAATATATGTAAAGGATTAGCTGAATGTGGGTGTTACTCGGACATACCGACACATCCGAATCGGATTTGGTCACGTTGGCCAGTCACGACATAGTTACGAGTACATTTGCCGACTTTTTGGGAACATGAATACCGGTTCATGTTGATTTATTTGAAAATCAACTTAAAATAATGGCCTGTAACATAAAATGCGAAATGTACATCGTGTATCTTATAAAATGGGAAAAATAATAAATTCAAGCAGTTCAATTTAAAAAGATTTAGAACCATTTTTCTAACATATTCTCAAGAAAGAATCCTCTAAGTGACTGAGGTAATCCGGCCATTACGTATTCAAGGTTTCAGTTCAATAGCACTTACAACGAAATCATAGTTCACACGTCGCGTAAAGAATTGAAATGTTTCTTGACAGACGTCTGGCGCAGCGCCAAGTCGTTGGCGACGCGTGCGGTGCGAGATTCGATTCTGCTACCAGTATTTACTAGATTTTTCTAGTTTTACGTATCTTTGAATTCCCTTAGGTACATTTCCACAAGAAAGAATATGTAAATAAAGTCGTTTTGTAAAATTATCTTCTCTAAATACGAATTGTTTACGGAAGTTTTCTCTTTCAAATGAATCATCGTTCATATATAAATGTTAACATCATTAGATACCACGCAGAAAAACATTTACGCACATTTTATTTTACATAACTTTCCCTTGTTGTAATTAGTGTAGGGTTTTTTTTATTATTATGTTTTTTAATTATAGTTAGTATTTTGAAATATAAATAATAAACTAAAATCCTAGAACTTTCCATGTTTTGGGTACCACATTATCAATATTTGTAACATTCGAGGATTCGGGCTGCTTTCAACAAAATTATATTACGAACTGAAGCACATAGCATAGCATAGCATAGTCGGCCTTATAATGTTCCCACTGTTGGGACTCAGGGCTCCTCTCTAGGAGAGGGAACTGAAGCACAAACTTTTTTAATTAAATAAATCTTCAATAGTTTTGTAACGTTCTGTTTAGTGGTTCTTATGGATAAGAACTGGCAAGAATTGCCATTTAGGCTAAGAGCCTGATTCCGTGTTCATGAGGTCTGATAGAGTCAGTCAGTGCCTCTCATGGTCGTGTAACATGCCTGTAGCATGAGCGAAGCGTGCACACCGCGTGAAGATACTCTTGTTTATTGTTAGCTCTTCGATCAGTTCTAATTCTATATATAAGTATATATATATATAAATAGTTTTGCCACACAGCTTGCTCGTGACCATCACGCTGCGTCAACATTAACCATGTGTGGGTGCTTGATCTAAAAAAATATTACGATTAAATTCAATGACACAAGAAATAGACAGATTTACAGAGTTTGAATAAGAAACAGTTCCATCTACAGTAACTACGTAGGGTCTACTTACGCATTTACTGTATTATTCACAGAGGACTATTACTTTTTATGTGGACTGTGTTTTAACCAATTTATCAATCTATTATACAAGTATATTCCACATACTTTCTAGTCGTCCAAACAATTTTCAACTAGAGAATAATCGTCTAATAATATAATAAATCCGCATAGTTTCGACGAGGATTTGCGGACGATCTCCCCGTGGGCAACAAGTTCGTGGAGCCACACCGACCTGCCGCGATTGAAGCAAGGCCGGGTGGCCGCGCAGGTGAGCACATTCCTTAAACCGCACGATTTAATTAATTGTGCATTTAATAAAGTGGGTCATTTCGAGGTAATCCCTCGACAAGATTAATATGTGGCGCGTGGATCATAACGCTCGCATTATTGTAGCATCAAAAGATATTGGTTGGGGTTTACCCACGTGATTTAATTAAAAATGCTTGTCTTTACCAAAAATACTTACAATTCATAAACTGGTATAGACATATGTATATAACTTTCAGAATTTTCTTCAACACTTGCAGAAATTCTAATCTCTTCATCCCTGTTGCGATTTAATATTCTCAGCAAAATCTAGCAGAGGGGATTGTTTCAATCAAAGGATTAATTCTGTGATTGTGTCAAAATGAAAACAACTATAACGATATCACGGACACGGTACAATGAACCGAAACAGGAATGATAGTGAGCTAATTGTTTCAACTCCATCGCACAATTCCACGAGATTGATGTGTTTGTGTAACGTACATAATACAATATGTTGTGGTAGCGAGTCAACCGGCTGTGGCCTCACGTATGCCATGAGCATCACTGATTCCATTATGGAGTCTTTGTCGGTTCGCTGTATCGCTGTATGAGGAGGATTTCACATTCAGCAGGAGGATTGCTCAAGTCGTGCGTGATATTTAATCAGTCGTATGTCGTGTGCTCGTCTGGCGCAGTTCTGGGCCGCGTACGTGCCGTGCGACGCGCAGCACCGGGACGCCGTGCAGCTCACCTTCGAGCAGATCGACCTCATACAGCGGCTCACCGATAAGTACCACCCGCAGCTCACACTCTGCACGTCCGCTGAAGGTAGGCGCTACTCAGGATTGTACTCTGCAAGTGCTTATCAAGAATGCGCATTGGTTTTTACAAGTCTAGTCTGCTTACTTACTCAAACACATTTCAGAGGTAAGTACGCCAATTCTGAGAAGGACAAATGTAAATGCGTAAGGTGTATTAGCATGAGAAACCCATTGTTTTCACATCGTAGCCTTTAAAAAATTAAACTGTTTAAATTAATCCGTGCATTTCCTTTAGCTTCATTGTTTTTTTTTGTAATTCAAATAAGTCCAATTAAAATAAACGGCTTTTAGACCGTATTTCGCTTATTGTTCGAAAACAAAAACGTGATTTCAAGTTCAGTAAATTTCGGCGAACCCTGGAACTTTAATTAACGAATAACTGAGTGAAAAGAGAATAATTTAAAAAATCATGTATTATAAATTAAATAGCAGCTGTACAGCTCAATTAGTAGATTACTGCAATGCAGACAGTAGTCAATGAACAATTATATACATTTTAAAGTCAACTCTAAATTACTTCATAACAAATTCAGTAACATGAAGTCTCGTTAAAGCTTTTGAATACGTATTTTAGTTGATAAATTAATTTGTACATTAAATCAAAAGCAATATTTGTACATAATTATGTTTCCACACTGCAACAGTTTGTAAACATGTACAGTTAATATGTTTACAAGCCATCGTTGCGTGTAAGCCGACATATTGAGCAGAGATAGGTTTATTTGTGAGCGATGAAGATGAAAACTTGGCTCTGGAACATCTATTGGAATTCCTTATCGCTTTCAGGTCATTAATCACGTTAAGTATATTATTAACAATCTGGATTGCGAACAATGTCGCTCTATTCCGTTGTCGGCGGGTGTGGTGCAACTGTGCACAGCAACGGAAGTCGCGTGATTCACATCACACCATAACAGGTGCCGAGGACTTTGTGTTAAAAAAACAAATGTAACAATATAAGCTCAATTTGTTTGATGTTTTGTTTTCCTTGGACTCAAGATAAAAAAGCTCTTGTACAAAAAAATCCTGGCGTCCTCAAGCTTTATTAAAAATTCGACGATCTTTCGTCGGATTTTTCTTCAGTCGATCACAAAAAAATGAAAAATAAAGAACTTGCTTCGATAATTTATTTCAAAAGTGGTAATACTGTCCATTTCAACTTGACAGACACTTGGAAAACTTCTAGGTTTCCATTTAGAATACATTAGAGTTTGCAACACAGCGGAATCTTTTCACAATGTTAAAGAACGATACAATGTACTCTCAATTTCTAAGAGGAAACATCAAAGTTGATTTTAGGGTTCCGTACCTCAAAAGGAAAAAGGAACCCTTATAGGATCACTTTGTAGTCCGTCTGTCTGTTTGTCTGTCAAGACCCTTTATCTCGGGAACGCGTGCGGTTATCGAGTTGAAATTAAAACCATATAGTCAAGTCTGCGGCCCTTTAAAGCTATGAAAATATAGTCTTCTGAGTTAACGAAAAAAAAAGATACAGGCGTTTATGTCGCAAAAAACGTGCATTTCGACACTCTGAAGGTAATCAAAATTCATAGGGTACGTACTTCCCGTTGACCTAAAATCCTGAAATTTGGCATGAAGCAAGGTCTCATAGCACAAGTATAGGAAAATATCTGAAAACTGTAATTTTTTAACGTCACAAAAAAAAACTATATATTATATATATATTATTTATACTTTATGTATGTATTTATTACTAGCTTTTGCCCGCGGCTTCGCCCGCGTACATAAAATAGTAGCCTATGTCACTCAGAAATAAAGCAGCTGTCTATCAATGAAAAAATTTTAGCAATCGAACTAGTACTTTCAGAGATTACATCCAACAAACAAAAAAACAAACTTTACCTCTTTATAATATTAGTGGAGATTACTTAATTTAAGTAAATAGTAGGTACAAATGACTATAAAACGGAGGATGGGCTTAATGGGCATGAAAAAATTCATCCGCATCGTTCTCACATTAACCGGCAGACCTATTTCCTCTCAAGTATATTTTAATAAAAATAATAAGTTGGTATTTTCTGCATTCGTTTTTTATTCGACACATCTAATATTTCAAACGATAACTTTGCAATAATTGTTGCATGAAGCCTTTTTTTTGCTTTATCAGAGAATGCCATGTATTAAAAAAAAATTGTTTATTGTTACCAGAAAAATCATTCACAATATTTCAAGAAAATAGACACAGTAATGTCAGAAGCTGCTGATACTGGTTCCCAAACTAAGCTATTGCTTGTATTTTGGGACACAGTGTTCAATCGAGGATGGTTGTATATTAAGTTGTCACATCGATTTATATATCTATTGTCACAGATATAGTTGCGGCGCATGCCAACCACAGGCTGTGTTCACTAGTAGGAGTGGAGGGGGGACATGCAATCGGCGGCTCGCTGGGCGTGCTAAGAACGCTGTACCAGGTCGGGGTCCGATACCTGACCCTGACTTCTACGTGTGATACACCCTGGGCAGAGTGCGCGTCGGCGGACAAACCCGAACCGTCGCCGCGAGGAGGACTCACGCCATTCGGAAAGGTAAGTCCTCTGCAGTAAGCGCTATAAACTGCTACGCGTGGTTACGATGCTACGCCAAAAATAATTTTACCATGTGACAAAGTTTCTTTCGAGAAGTTCTGCTACGGTGAATGCTACGAGCTGCTACGCGTAGCTAAGATGCTACGCCAAAAATAATTTTATCACGTCTCAAGCCTTCTTTCGAGAAATGAAGTCCAGCTACGGTGTATGCTACAAACTGCTACATATATGTACGACGCTAAACCAAACATGTTTTTATCGTGAGAGAAACTCTGTTCGATAAATTAATCCTGCTACGATGAATGCTACGAGCTGCTACGAGTTCCCACAAAGTTACTCCTAACATATTTTTAACATGTGACTCAAGACTCCATTCGAGAAGTGAAGTCTTGTTGCGGTCAAGGCTACGAGCTGCTACGCGTAGTTACGATGCTACGCAAAACAAATTTTTATCGTGTGATAAAGTTCTTCAAAAATTAGTGAAGTCCTGCTACGGTGAATGCTACGAGCTGCTACGCGTGGCTAAAATGCTACGTCAAAAATAATTTTATCATTTGTGTCAACCCTTCTTTCGAGAAATGAAGTCCTACTACGGTGAATGCTACGAACTGCTACAAGTGTGTACGATTCTATGCCAAACATATTTTTATCGTGTGACAAACTTCTTTCAAGAAATGAAGTCCTGCTACGGTGAATTCTACCTATGGCTACGATGTTATACTAAATATAATTTTAACGCGTAAAAAACATTGAAAGGCTCTTTTCAAAAAGTGAAGTCCTAAGCTGCTACGCCAAACATAATTTTATCATGTGATAAACTACTTTTGATAAATGTAGTCTTACTACGGTGAATCCTATGAGCTGCTACGTGTGGCTGCGATGCTACGCCAAAAATAATTTAATCACGAGACAAACTACTTTCGATAAATGCAGTCCTGCTACGGTGAATATTACGTGCTGCAATGTGTTGCTACGATGCTACGCCAAAAATAATTTAATCACGACACAGACTCCTTTCGATAAAAGTAGTCCTGCTACGGTGAATCCTACGAGCTGCTACGTATGGCTACGATGCTACGCCAAACATGATTTTATCAAATGACAAACTCCTTACGATAAATGTAGTCCTGCTACGATGAATTCTACGTGCTGCAATGTGTGGCTACGATGCTACGCCAAACATAATTTTATCGTGTGACAAAGCTCTATTCAAGAAGTGAGTTCCTATTACGGTGAGTGCTACGATCTCTTCGTGGCCACGATGGGCTAAAAACGCTACAAAAAAAAGAAAATAATAATTGGCGTTTGGTAAGATTCTATTAATGGAGCAAAATTCTATTACATTGAAAGCTACGAACTGCTGAGAGTTTTGGAGATAGAATCACGCATTCTAGCATGTCGTGAGCCTGTGATAAAGAAGTTTAGGTAGGTACATTTCAAGGACCTGTGAAATGTGTCTACTAATAATACATAGTTTTTATACTATTTTGAGTGTTCTAGGTATAACGAAAAACTGCCGGTATCAATCAGCTAATGTACCTCTCTTTGTATTATCAAAATCTGTGATCAAAATATATATTTTTTTTTAATTTAGTATGTTGCATGATGAAAGTATATTCGAAACGAAATTTTGCAGCGACTTTTACTAACGTATAAGTGATGTTACTAGGAGTAACAAAGGCCATTTTTCATTTTCTCGTGAGAACCCATTCTCACAGGAAAATGTATATCAAATTATGAAATACATCTTCGAAACAGTTGAACAAGATTTGACAGAATTTTCACTGGGATATAGCTAATCTTATAATGAGTAACGTAAGCTACTTTTTATTTTCCTGCGGGACGGGACTTAATTCCTGGGGGTGGGAGGGGCGGGGCGTCTCCGTCTGTGAAATGGATAAATAGATTTTCAGAGGACCTTCACTCACAAATAGCTTATACGTATTACGTCATTTTATAAAAAATAATAATTTAGATTACTTTTATTCTAAAAAAAGAGTTAGCATTCTCGTGCATAAAAATCACTCATGAATCCGATTCAATAGAAATTGTAAGTATATAATTTTTATTTTGTACTTCATTATATTATATCTTCAGCAGGATTTTACCGAGTAGGTCATGTTCCCGTGAATAGTTATAAAATCAACCCAATAATTTCTGAGCTTATAATACTTATAAATAACATTAAAACAGTAATCCGAATGCGTAAAATGTAATAATATTTTATATAAATTCATTTACTTGAACATATTTATGTATATATATTATATTAAATATATATAAATTAAGTGTATTTTAACTATATGTATACTTTTTTACTCTTGTTGTTTAAATAAAATTTTCTTTTTATGCACCTACCATATTATTTCTTCACCCCCATAGGTTGAGTGGTAGAGAAAGCCTAAGTCTGCCTTTATTCATTGTGTTGCATGAAGATTAAGTAAGTAAAATATGTGGTATGTAACATGTTTTTAATATTCACGTAAAGACCTTTCTTTTGATACCAAATATGGCATGATTATTATTACGAATTTTTATTGTTACATCATTCATCAAAATTGGTTTAGTATTTTCGGCGCTATGATAGAAATTATATTAACACAAACATACAAATGGATGTATGTACCAGATGGTAGAATGAAATTAAAACCTAACTAGAAAAAGTCGTGTATTTCTCATAATGAAATACGTATTTTATTATTATACAAGACTTTTTGTAAAATCCGCGAACTAAACAAATATTTTTTAACACGATTGCTCTAAAAAGGAGATTAGGTATCTAATGTTCTTAAACTCTACGTGAACGAAGTTGCGGGTAACAGCTAGTCCTCTCGTATATGTGAAAATCAATGTTTAATTGTCTCGCTGAAATCAAAAATGGATTACCAATTTTAATAATTTTTCTTTCATGCTTTTTGTACGCATTTTTATAGGGGTAATTCAAAAATAATAAAATATAAAAGATAAAAACCGTTAAAAAGTTAAAATTTAATGAAAGTTGGGGAGTACTAATTTCTACTACAAAATATGCCTTTATTCCATCAAAAATATAAATTGCGCACTAAATGCTCTTTTTACTATACCTACGGCATATACAGTACGGCAATTATTTATTTTAAATATAGTACTACAACAGCATACTGCATTTCCTTTTGACCCTCTACCTTCTGACAAGAGAAGGAACGACTTGGTTTGCATAAAGCCTCAAACCAAATATGCCTTTACTAAGCGTTTTTACGTGTTCTTAGGACCATTTCTATATAACAGGCTTACCAAAGTACTAAGTTTCTATAGTGTAAGGTATAAAAAATGTAGTAAGATTTTGTCAGAAGAACAAAGACACATAACAACTTCTAGAAATTTTGGCATAATGTTATCTGATAATGATGAAACGAGGGGCATTTGTGTTTATTTTTATATAATTTCACACATATAATTTTAGGTATTAATATACTATAAAATTATTTTCGTTATGATTTATTATAATAGAATATAATTTTTTTATAATAGTTTTACTGTAACTTTAAATTTTACTGTCGCAATGAAACTGGACTATAATGTGATGGCCTGAAACATAGGTTTAAACTAACTTAGGTCGGGCGGTCCATTATCAAACATTGCAATTCCGAACCACGATTTAATTGCACCTTTAATAATATTTTAGTTTTAATATATTTTTAGGCACTGTAATTGTATATGAAACCTTGTTACGGTTTCGGTTTAAAAAAAAATAACCACTAAAAAGGTCCCCCTAACCGATCCGATTCGGGGTGCCCCAAGTCCCATAATAATTTTAAAATATCCATTAATATTAGATGCACAGGTTTTTTATTTGAAGCTTATGTTTGTTCTTACAAGAGCAATACATAAGTTCCTACTTTATTTATACCTTTAGTATCATAGAAATTCTATATTAATGATATAGCCAAACATGGATGGAAATATTAAATACAAACGGCCGAATGATATCAAACCGGAGAGGCTAAACGATCTGTCCAATTTTAGTGGGCCATATCATGAAATGCAACCATTTCATGTTACGGCCGGTGACATCATGAAGTGATCAATTCTAAGATCTGCCCACGACAGACATTTTAAAATACATCCGCAAATTTTGCTAACCCTAACAATCGCCTGGAATAAGATTAAATTAAAATACTAATGACTGAGATAATACCATGATTACACGTAAAACTCAGAAGCGACTTTTTAATTAATCGACCTTAAAATGTTAAATAGGTTTTTGCTGCTATGTTATAAAACCATTTATAAAACACCTAAAATGCAGATTGAAAAGAACAGAAACATTAAAACTTTGATTATTCTTACGGGTTTAAATTGTGAGTTATCTCCCCTTAATTCTTTCTTAAATCTCTTAAGATTAGATGAAGTTATAATCCTCTTTGCTGACTATACAATGGTAGCTCGTTAGGAGTGAATTTATTGTCTTAGGAACATGCTGGATGTTATTAAGAATTTGTAGCGAGCGGACGGGGCTTAAAGAAATCTGTATGAAGTATTTACATAGCAATTTGCATGGTATATGAGTAACATATGTGCTCATAAAGAGCAATCTTGGAGTACACGAAAGAATATTAAAATACACGTAGCTAAGTAGTCAGAAGGCAACCGTAAAGATTGAGACGTCGAGTAGAGTGAGTGTGCTATAATCATAAACATCCTGGCCGCAATATTTCTCTTTGTACCAAGTCGGCTCCGAGTTGCTCGCGAAACCAGTTCTTTGTTTACCTGCAACGATACTTTTCGAAATATTTTCTTTTGTTTAAACTGCACGCTGCGTGCCACGTAGGCGTCGCTCGTACGCTCAAACTCGAAACCTACCTTAAGTAGGTACACTTAAAAATCGCGATAAGTATAGCGGTTCGCAACTTCTTTTGTAATGTTGTGGGTGTACTGAGTAGACAGACCACACACTTTGAAATGTCTCTTAAGTTTAATACATATTCACGGAGAATTTCTGAAAATGAAACCTGTGGTCCTAGAATGCAAAGAGCAACCGAAGGACATAGTTGTGGTTTTAGTTAGTAAAAGTTTCACACACCCGCCCGTTTCACCCTAGAGCGAGAAACCATGAATGATTTCTAACCTCAAAAAAATAATACAATACGTATGTATAGGTATTCTTGTAGGGCCGAGATTGTTCGAAAGAGTTACCGTGATCCTGGAACGCAAAACGGCAACTGAAGGAACACAGGTGGATATTAGCTTTCAAAAGTTTGACACTTCCTCTCTCTCCACCCAGAGCGAGAGAATTTATTTAATATACCAAAAAAATTATGTAATACAAAGAATTAGCTGCCAGCCTTCTGGGCACATTTCTGAGTGACGGCTATATGGAAAAGTACTTCGACGCCTGAGTGCATTTCTGTATTATACATATATGTATACGTACATACGAGTAGTTAGGTTCAGAATAAGTACTTATTTTACCTATCATCTAATATATATATGAATATTTTTAACGTGGAAAGATGACTTTCTACTGTTTTACTTCTCTTTCGCTGTCCGTACCAGAGACTAGTACCAACAGTACTATCTACAACAGTTCTCTTGATTGTTTTTATTAATTGCTCTGTATATCATCTGCATGCGCTTGCCAGTTACAAGTGGCTGTGCAAGTTGCCTCCACTTTCTTAACGCAAGAAACAACCCCAAGCGGTACTTAGCTTAATAGAAGAGCCGGCAGCGCAACAGTGCTGAATTTAAGATGGCTATAAACTATAAGTAGTAGCTGGTTGTTAGCCCATCATTTACGATCACTGCGAGAACCGATCTTGTTAGTTCACTTCTAGGCAGGATAACTTTTAATTCTTTGTCTTTCTTTACTTAAAAATCAAACCCATTATGTACCTACGTACAGTTTTGTAATAATTTAAACTAGTCAAACAACTCACAGTGGCGGCCCCCAGGCGCCAGCTAATAATTCACCAAAGTAATTTGTTAATCTCTTGTTGAGGCCAAGGGATTACATACAATGGAACATTTCCCATTTAACCAAATGGCTGACACTGACACCAGGAACTATAAAACTCACTACGACAATTTGTCGCTTTCATAATTCGTTGGCTTTCTGAATTCACAACCAAAGGTTCTAAGAAGTTAGCAATTAATTTAAAGCAACGCAAACTCATACGAGCTTCAAAAGCGGCTGGAACAATAGAGACTTACTTTATGATAAATATGCAAACGGCCAGGAGCAGCCAGAACTGTGTTTGCAGTTCAATTCAATAGCTTATACCGACGTGTTTTAAAACATTTTTTTTTGTCTTTTATGTAAATGGCGTATTATGGTACTTAAGTTTTTATTCTTCAATAACAGACAAAAAACTCAATTAAAGTGGTCGGAGAAGACGCGCATTTTTCTTTTTTAGGCGTCCTCTTTTCCTGTCATCAATCTTGTGTTAACAAATTGTTATTGATCGGTCGGACAGATAGTGGTGAAGGAAATGAATCGGCTGGGCATGCTGGTGGACCTGTCGCACGTGTCGGAGCGCACCATGCGTGACGCGCTGGCCGTGTCGCGCGCGCCCGTACTTTTCTCGCACTCGTCGGCGCGCGCGCTCTGCAACGTAACGCGCAACGTGCCCGACGCCGTGCTGCGCCTGCTGGCCGCCAATAAGGGGCTCATTATGGTCAACTTCTATACGTCATTCCTCACCTGTAAGGATACTGCGACTGTGCAAGATGCCATTGGTAAGCCAACATTTCGCCTCTACCCTCTTTACGCCAATTACATTTTTATTTTCCATGCCACTGCGTATTTCTCTCCTCGGAGGTGTCAAAGTTTTGCGGCGTTGTGAAAAATATTAAGAGTTTCTTGTTTCCGCCAGAAGCGTAACAGTAAAAAAGTGTTTTATCAGAAATCCATTAATTAACCAATACTTTGTCTTACAGCACACATTAATCATATAAGGGATGTAGCCGGTGTGGACAGTGTGGGCCTTGGCGCTGGCTACGACGGCATTAATTAGTGAGTACATACTGTGATGTGCACCTACCTCGCATACATGTTGACGGAAAATACAATAACGAACACAGAACATGTTTTATATTTGAAATACACACTCACATTCTACGTGGAAATTTTACCTTAAATAAAATATTTTAAAAATATACCGCACCAAAAGCAATAAAATCCTAAATCCCAAAAGCGTGAAGCTTTATAAGGGATAAACAAAAGTTTAATAGTTCTCAAGAATAACTGCGGAAGTTATTCCTTATAACTTTTTGAATCAAAATAATATTGTTTACATAAACGCTGTGGGTTCATTTTTCAAGGGGTTTATATTTTGAACACAGACACTTGACATTATCCTGAAATGTGTTTGTTTAGCAGGAACGGTTAGTAGATAGTACATACCTTAGTACCTGTACATAGTATACTCGTTGACATGTGTCGCCTACTACGTAGATTCTTCATCCTCGCATCTGACATTAATCTTGCAAACAATGCTTGCTGTACAGTACGCCTCAAGGCCTGGAGGATGTCTCATCGTATCCGCTGCTTTTCGCGGAACTGATGGAGGAGGGGTGGAGCATAGAGGAACTTCGCAAGTTAGCGGGACTTAACCTCCTGCGAGTGATGGGGGCCGCCGAGCGCGTCGCGCGTGAACTTGCGACTGCTCGCGTCGCTCCCTACGAGGACGTCGCGCCCAAACTGTTCGACGCTCACAACTGTTCAAGTCAAGACCTCTAAATCTAAACAACACAGCTATCGTTAATTCAAAAATTAACTTTTCCTGAAATATTCTATATAGGTAGGAACCTACTCTGCGTCTAGAAGATTTTAAAATAACAGTAGATTTCATATGGAACAATAAATTAATTAAATAATTTATCAGATGAAGCTAATTTTTGAACAAAACTTTGTTGGTTTGCATCAATTAATAAAACCGTTTCATGATTTTATTGATTGTTGAAATGTTATTCCTAACATCGAACCCGGTGCTATGTGATTGGTTGGAAACACTAAGCCTGCGAGAACTTTATCTGCTAGGACTCGGAAAAATACGAGTGTGAGATTTTTTCGCTTGTAGGTCAGTGTGGTGGATAACGGTCCAACAGTCTCTAGGGCATTAGAGCCTGATTATGTTATGTTCCTATTGTTATGTAACATTATGCCATACCTATTTTCCCATCAACATAATATTGTTTGTTTTCTAGATCTTCACTTAGTGTTGCCACGGCCAAGAATGTAATAGTAATAAATAATAGTCATTTATCTCGGTCCAATCTCGACCGGGACACAACAATACCCACACATTACTTACCTACCGTATTTAATCAATTTGTAAACATATTGTTTGCACTACGATACCACACACCAATACTATCTTTAACCATTACTTAATTAACTTTATGTGTGTAATTTATACGATATTTATTTGGTTACATACTACTAATGAAGGTTTGAATCTGAAACTTCCACGCTGCTGGTAAAAATTTGGTTCTACTTACGTAATTATCACTTTGAAGTTACGAATGATAACACAACGTGACCAATAAAAATCATATTTATGTGGCATCTGTGAGTGTCTCATTTTTCTTCCGTGAGAATGTGCCAAAAAAAGTTAAAAATTGAAACAAATATTAAACTTTAACAATAAATTAATTCAGTACATTTTTTTTTTCATTAAATAAGTTTATTTGTTATTATTAAACAAAACGAAACAATGAAAAAACATAAACCTCGGAAACTAGCCGTGATAGATACCATAAATATTTGGTACTTTTGTCTATGATTCATTACACCTTTAAGTACAGTAGGTAGGTACCAAAATCGTGTACCTACCAGGATTATTTCAACATGGTACCTATAGTTACTGGAAGCTAAGTAGACATTACAAAAAAAAAAAAATGTTACATATTCAAATTATGTGTTTAAAAAAGTTGTGTCTGTACCTTTAACTCGATATTCCAACTATATAAGATATCACTTTTACTTTAAGCTGACCTAGTTTTACTCTGAGTTTCAATAGAATATGAGGCTTTCTATTTTTTCTTTTTGTTTTGGCAATTGAGCCTGTTGCGGCTATTCTGCCAGTGTGACATTGGGACGGTGGCTGAGGCCTTCTTATTCTGGTATTCTTACCACTGACGTTAGACTTGATGTTTTACTTTTTTGTTAGGTACATGTGTTGGGTTTAATAACATAACACATATTACGTAGATATCATTCCTCTTATGATCTTGTCATTTACAATCTGCTAACCTTATTAATAATATATAATAGGGGTTAAAGTATGAAATTGCCGTTTCGTATTAAAAATGTATAATGGTGCGTTTACACGTGAGCCCAGCCTCAGCCATCTCGCCAACCGTTCCCATTGTGTAAACGGGACAACCCCGTTTACACAATGGCGATTGGCTGAGATTGGGCCCACGTGTAAGCGCACCATAACATTTTTTCTGTCGTTGTCTGTAAATATCTGTCATTGAATTGAAAGAACATTTAAACGATTGCGATAGAATCCTAGGGATCTGGATTCTGTGTGAAGACATTTTCCACTGCTGCCTGGGAAGATATTTTTTCTATGCAAAAAAATTCCAGATGGCGGCAAAAATACTAGTCTGTTGGGCGAGTAAAGAGGATGACAAATGATTTCTAACTTCAGGTCTTGTAGTGTTAAAAACTCGAGAAGTGTAAGGTCTTGTGTTATCATGGAGCGATAATGATTAAGATCGAACGATGAGTCGAAGCTGTTTAGCTGCGAGTTTCACCATCATTGTTCGGAGTTCTGCACAGTAAACATGTTATTGCTTAACTGAATCTGAGGAAACTGAAGTGAATTACACCATGAAGTGACCATTAAACAGTTACTATCACCTTTCTATGGGTATGAGGGTAAGCTTCGCTTTAAGGCATTGTTGTGGCGTTAGATCTGTAGTCAGCCATTGTGTTTTGCGCTTACGGTATATTATCTTATAAAATGTTTATGGGGCATGCGGTGCTAACCTGTAAAAAATTGTTACACTAACCTTAGATTATGGTCGATAAGTACTCAAAAAATGTATGGTGTAAACAATTGTTGGTTGGATAATAAAGGAAAAATAATAATAAAAATAAAATAAAATAATCCCACTCTTGGGCCCATTTTTCAAGTTTATTTTTAATTTTTGCGATTTGCTGCAAATTGATCAATAAAACATGCTAACGTCAAACAATGCCATTAATTCCTTAGTAGTTTCCGCTTTCTCCATCACATTTATTCAATTTATCAATTTTGATTTTAAATTCAACCTTAGTAGAAGAATGAACCGTGAGGATGCCCAGTTCCTCGCGGTTCATTCTTCAAATCGAAATTTCCACAATCAAAAATGCACGATGCGTTCGTTAATTGTATCTTCTCGAAATACAGTATTGACATTAGGAACAGTGTGTACTCGAAAATCTTATTCGAAAAACTTTGTTTTTGCCTAATCCATCTTCACTTTGAAAGTTGAATATAAAAACAATTGAAAGTCTAACAATCAAATGTTTACAAAAAAAATTATCTTTTTTAATTTAGAATGTTAAATTTCATGTGGAAATAGTTTTACTGAAATCTGACACGATACAGGTTAAAATTTTAATTCATAGGGCCGCCGAGTCACACCGGAGTGGCAGCGGCCGGCAGCGGCTGGCTAGGCTATGCAGATAAAGTTTAAAATTATTTAATCGCGTCGCTGCCATTTCGGTGTGAACCGGCCCTATGAGGCTAGCATGTTAAAACGGCAACTTCATATTTAAACCCCTGTTATATAGTATAAAACTAAGTTCATTTTCGCGTATATTAAGGGGCACGGCAGTGCTCCCGCCAAGGCGAGCAAAAAAGTGGCACGCCCGTACCATCCTTTTCTCGAAACAGTTCAGGCCATTTTCGACCCCCTGTAACTTTGTTGGGTATAAAACTAGAAGTCTAAATTTTCAGTAACCAAGCAGGCATTATATAATGGACTAAACAATCTAATTTAATATAATACGTATTACTTGTGAGATACATTTTATTTTCATGCGATTGCCAAGTCAATCTATTTATTTAAAACATAAAAGATTTGTAATATTGATATGGTCACTATAATTGCAAAAGGTCCCTCAAGTAGGGGCTGAATAAATTAACCGACTTGGTATTACATGGATCTCACAACTTTTTATGGTAGAAGAACTAAGTTGCGAGCCTTGGTTTTTTTACAAGTTATGTTTTTTATGGCATTTGTCTATCTGCTAACTCCGAAACCATGCAACGGTTTTTGATATGGTTTTCACTAATAGATAGAGCGATAAACGAGGAAGATTTGTGTTTATAATTTGCCCCGTGCGAGGCCGGTGCGAGTCTTTTTTTTCAGATGGGAAATCGTCTGATGACTTCCTCCGCTCTTAGGTGGAGTTGGAGGGCGTGTCAGACTTTTGTTGACTAAAACTATACCTATGTTCTATCAGTTGCCCTTTGCGTGCAAGGACCAGTGGTAACGTTTTCAGTCAACCCATGGCCCTAATAGTAGTTGGGCCCTTACGGCTTTGCTGACATCTCTTTGAGGCGCGCGTCGAACACTACACGCCGTCGACAACTGGGCTCTGTCCCGGCAGTTACCGGACGCTCTGATCGCGAGCTACCCATAGCTCACTCGTCGACAAGCCCGCACCACCAGTGGCTGGTAATCGGGGTCTTCGCTAACATTACTGCAGCTAGCTTCACAATACGAGGCGACCGCCGCCCATTCCCCCTCGCTCCGGACCATGACCAACAAGGGCCTGGCGCAAGAGGTCGTCGCCGCCTGTAAGCCCGGGGCGGGTCGCTGTTTTAATATAAAAGGATTTTTTGTTTGGTGCTTATATCTCATAAAGGTGTCAAGTCGCTAGTATATATTAATTGCTATTGTTCGGTAGTTCGGCACCGAGTTCGATGAACTAACATCTAAATTCCCCAACACCTAACGTAACTGTGGTCATCACTCTAAATAGTATTGTTATCAAGCTTTAATAAATTAGTCTACGTATAATTTTACCCCGTAATATTGTTATCGTCCGATTAGATGTGATTTGATATTTTTGTTTAAATAAATAAATATACTTATATCTTTAGGTCTGAGATTATGTATGTATGTATCTACCTACATGTTTTATGCATTTACACATACATATACTTAAATGTATTGAATGTACTTATCTTCAAAGCTTTTTAAATATTGATTATTATCTCAATCAATAAAATGCGAATAGAATGAAGGCAGTGTATTTAACTCCTTAAATAAATATTTAGGTAGTGAAGTTATTAAGATAAAGTAACTGTAATGATTATAAATTTTAATGTTAATGATGTTAAAGTTATACAGTGTGTTTTTATTCAAATGTTTATGTCTATCAAATTGTTATGTTGTTATTTTCGATATTTTCAGACTACTTTATGAAGAATTTCTTATTTACGTTCTTGGATAAATACCGTATAAATAAAACGCTCAATATTTAAAAATCTATGCAGACGCGTTTAACGGTTTGAGTGGGGCTTATTAGAAAAGGTCTTGTTATTATTTAAATAAAGTCTCAATAATATATATAATATTCATAACCAGCAAATTTATTAACGTTTGTTTATATCCCAAAATGTCACTCAATTTATGGAAATATTATACTGGCTATTAATTATAAATGAAAAAACACTGCGCGTATTATTTTCTAGTAGCAATTGTTATGAATGATTGATTCTATTTGACAAATTTTCGGGGACAATTTTGGGATTTCGTTCTTTTTTTACTATTGACTACAAAAATATGATCAGAAACGGGTACGGCTAGAGCCCCATTTTTTTGTACTAATCAAAAAATAGGCGTTTATATGTATAATTCTTTCTCAATCAAGAAACTGTATTTCTACCTGATACTGTCGAAATTATACAGGCATATTCGTATCACGGATAGAACGGCCAAAAACGGAAAATACAAAACGTAAATCCAAACTGCCTTTTCGGAAATCAATTTTCTACCGGCCGTTTTGAGAGCTCTCATTGACAACGCTACGTAAATTAATAGAGTGAACGCGACTGAAATCAATATTAAACTAATAATATTCTGAAATAAAAACGCACTGCATAAATAAATAGCTTTACCTTATCAACGACCAATAATAGATAATTGTAGAATTAGTGACTTTAGTACTGACCCTATTTAAAATTGTGCAAGTATCGCTGCGTAGCGATAACACCAAATAAACTAGAATTACTTTATTGAAATAACTATATAATTGTGTATAACATAACATCACACCAGTTTTCCCTGAAAAGTATCTGCAGTACCTATCCAAATTTCGCTATTTCTGTTGATCCCCATGCCCTAAGTCTCTATTGACATCGATCAATAGATTATTAAATTAGGCTAACAGACGAGCCAGTTGTTTAAGTATCTCTACTACCTTTATTATTTGCTGTTTTAAAATCAAACTAGGACCACGGTAATATTACTAGGACTATCCACATGCTACCGACATTCCAACTTGAGCCGCGTGCGATACTTGTCACATTTGTACCTCCTGACGCAATATTAATTAGTAATGTAAATAGTTATATATGTCAGTACACTGGTAATAATAGACGGATCTTAAGACTGACGGGTTTCAGAAATAAATTAGTGTAGGTACGTTTGCTACGGTGTTAAATTAAGTATAAACAATTAATGTTACGCACTACATTATAATATCTTAAGATGTGTTTATTATTCCTGAAGGGAAGACTAACGCTAATGTCCTGCTAGTATATTTTTTCTCTATTTGAGAAAGACTTATTAAATTATCCATGAGACATATCTCATTAAAATACCTGAACACAGGCGAGGCGTTATAATAAATTGCTAAGCAGAATCCTTGTCTTCAATTTAATAATTGATCGTTTTTATAAAACAATATTAAATATTTAGATAAAAGTTTTCATGAATTCATCGCGTTAGACAAACAATACGTCATAGTATTGCTTTTAGGATTTTTTCTCATAGTTTTGTAAAGAATTCTAGTGTGAACCATGTTGAGTACATTTCATAAAACTCTTTGAACATCACATATACCAATTTAATTATTTTATTTCATTAGAGTTGTTTCATATTTGATAAATACCATGTAGGTTTTCTGAAATAACCAATTAGAACTTTATTTGTTTTATTAGCTAATCCAATAAACACCTATTTTTAATATGATTGTTTTATTTATATTACCAGTACAAGTTAAATACGAGTATTCCCTCTAATAAGCAGGTAGCAGGCTGGTACCTAAATAGGTATCTGCACAGCCATACTCCTATGTACGAGGGTCACACAGGAAGTTTTTAGAAAATAAAAAATTGGAATGATGTAGAAGCCTGTTAATATTTTATTAAATTTCAAATGCCTCCATTGCTGTTTAAACTACCTTCTCATGTGATGGAACCTTTGCTTAAAGCAGTGGGCCCACTCTTCTTTCTTCAACACCTTTTTCAAACGCAGCCCCATGGCTGAAGATGCCATCATCTTCAGGCTTCACGAGCGAGTTCTTCTAAGTTTATCTTTTATATTTGGAAAAAAAAAAATCACAATGTCATGAGTTCAGGACTGTAAGCGCTCATGTATACGATGCTGCCGCCGCCGTTCCGTCACCTTTCCACCACCAGGCCTGTAAGCTTTTTATACTTCCACCACCGTATCGTCATCGCGCCACTACCACACCGCCACCGTGCTACCGCCACTGTGCCACCGCCATCGCGCCACTGCCATCGCGTCACCGCCACCGCCGCTTGATTTTACCATACCACTAGATAATTGTTAGTAAGGGCCAACGCTGTGTTAAGCGGGAGCCCGCACGGTTACGCGTCGCGTGACGTCGCGCTTGTGTCGTGTGCGGCGTTCCCCGTAGCGGAAACCGGATTACCTGCGCAATGCCGCTAGTTCAAATTAAACAGTGTGCATGTAGTCGTATCGATGGAGAACTTTAATGTTTTTTTACGATGGAGAACTTTAATTATTACGTAGCAAATCGGGCACGGCTGTCCGCGCGGCGTGCCGCGACGGAGCACTTCTGTATGGGACCGCGCGGGCGCCCGCTTAACGCAGCGTTGGCCCTAATAACGAAGAGCATTTGTGTCACACTATCACGGATAATATCCAATTAAACAAATAAAACGAAGCTAGTTTTAGTTTATTATATGAATAGAAAAGGGGAAACTGAACATCGTAAGTCCATTAGAAAGTTTTGGGTAGGTACATTCTATTCTAATGCAAAGGGAATAATATGGTGACTTTCACACACTTTATGTATCTAGTTAAACTTCTATTAAGAATATGAACGTTTCGTAATTAAAAATTGTCATACAAAGTTAGCAAGTGCACATAACTGTTTTGGCGTCCAGTAATGGAATAGGTAAGCAAAATCAAATACTTAATACTAAGTGCAGTGGCGGTGCAGCGGCGGTGCGGTGACGATGCGGTGGCGAACGTATTTGTCGTGGCCGGATCTTAGAAATTGATCACTTCATGATATGGCCAAGGAAACTGGCCAGATCGTTTTAAAAGTTAAAGTTTGATAATATTTCAATCTTCGTTTGGCCTACTTTCTTTAGACTTTTTATCATCATTGAAATCCTATTCTATCATCAAATGTTAACTTTTAAACGATCTGGCCAGTTTTAATTGGCCATATCATGAAGTGAATCATTCTAAGATCTGGCCACGACATAAACACAGCATAGACTTAGAGGCACGGTGGCGGTGGCGACGGAATGGTGTACAGGAGCGCTTAGGAAGATGACTCACTAACTCCACACCTTCGATAGACTAATATTCAATAGTCCGCCTGGCAAAGTAAAATAGAGCGCTATCGTGGTGGAAGAGGATCCTGTTTCTTGGGCGCTACTATCTCACATTTTCCAAGACAACGGGTAAACAATGACTAACATACCAATCTGCAGTAACTGTCCTTTTATCTTTTGAGAAAATTGTTTCGAAATGTCCCATCTGTCCAAAGAGTGAGGCTATCATCTTTTCCCCTTGAGTTCTGCCCTTCTTTACTTTTGGTCGGCAAATCTTCGATTGGAAACATTAATTGCGTAGATTGCTTTTATTAGTTTCAGGTTCGTAACAATATATTCAGCTTTTATCATCTTTCTTTATTTTTCTGTGTCGTTGTCTTATACAGCAGTCGAGTCACCACCGTCGTAGCATTTTCAAGCATTGAGCGGCACCAATCTAAACGAAGTCGTTTTTGATCTTCCGCCAAATTATAAGATATCCATATCCATCTAGTACAAAGCTTTCCGACGCCTAAACGTTCATATATGACTTTTTGTACTTGACTCATATCAATAAATACCTAAAGTTGTCCGAATCTGTTGATATGTCACCCTTTTATCCGATCCTATCATTAACCACGCGGCACTCACGTTATCTTCAGAAGTCGCCGTAAGAGGACGTATTTTCGTAAATCATCTGTGAGTGTGATTCAAACACGTTCAAACTTATTCAACCAGTTGTAAACACAATCGAAGTCTATCGTAACATTGTCGTTATGTACGACTGCAATGAAAATTGTATTAAATCATTGAGAGAAAATTTTATCTGGTCAAATTCATTTCGACGTACGACAGAGACTTTTAATATTTCCGTCAATCTGTAAAAACAAATAAAATATAAATTGATCTGTTTCCAAAGTTCTTAATCAGATCTTCACCAAATTTTAATGGGACTACCTTTTTAGGATTCCGTAGTCAACTAGGAACCCTTATAGTTATATATCTATATATAGGACAGACCAAGAGAGTGGAAGAAGAGTGGGCCCACTGCTTTAATCAAAGGTTCCATCGCATGAATAGGTGCTTTAAACAGGAATGGAGGCTAATTTGAAATATAATAAAAATATTAACAGGCTTCTACATCATTCTGTTTTTTAGGGTTCCGTAGTCAACTAGGAACCCTTATAGTTTCGCCAAGTTTGTCTGTCCGTCCGTCCGCGGTTAATCTTAGTGACCGTTAGCACTAGAAAGCTGAAATTTATATCAATCACGCCGACAAAGTGGTAAAATAAAAAGTGGAGGGGTCCCCTACACGTAAAGTGGGGAGTGATTTTTTTTTACCCTAATAAAAAATTTTATTTCCACTTTTGTTTTTTTTTTCATTTCAACCCTAAAGTACTAACGTACTAAAATATTGCTGGATAGGTATTTAAAAATGAATAGGGGTTTACTTAAATAATTTTTTAATAATGTTAATATTTTCGGAAATAATCGCTCCAAAAGTTAATAAAGACTTTCTAGGAAAATTATTTTGAACTTGATGGGTTGAACAGTTTTTGAAAAGTTGTACAAAATAATTTCTGAACTGAGTTTTTAATTTAACTGTATATGCAAACATTTTTATAACTTAGTTTACATATTTTATTATTCTGAACGTATCTTCTTTCAAATAAAAAAAATAATCATTAAAATCGGTTCACGCAATCCAAAATTTCCAACAAAAACCCAACATACACAACCCGTCTAGTTTGTATAAATTAGTAAGCCGTTTTCCTGAGAGATGGCGCTGTACTTTGGGCTACTTCGCGCTGTTAAGATTTTTCCTGAGTTGATGGGGTCGGGACGGGTGTGAGCTATTATATTGTCGAATTGTTCGGTTGGTCTCTCGTTGGCATTGGTGGTATTTGTTCTTGCTCTTTGTCTGTCGTTCATTAACTCTTAAATGGGGACAATTATTGTGACGGACGAGAAACTACAGAACCATACACTGAGCGTGGCCTGACACGCTCTTGGTCGGTTTTTTATTATTGACGGTAAGCGATGATGGGGCCAACGATAGAGCACGCTTGCTTAGAAGTAATCTATTTACTCTTGACTTAAAGATCCCTAAGTTGTAGTGTAGATATCAGGAAACACAGACTTCAGCAGGGAATTCCACTCCTTAGCTGTACGTACAATAAATGTGTTCCGAAAACGCAAGCAAGTATGTGTATGGGTGGAATGTCTACCATGTAACGGTGGTGCAACGCCGTATGTCTAGTGGTCCGATGATGGAACGCACACAGTGCACACTCCCCGAAATGTAAACGATAGAAAACCGACAGGCTAGCAACTCGGCGGCTAAGCCAAAAGCCCAAGGCTTTGGAGCTTCGACTCGACAATTGCATCATTGCCGATGATTTTCTTGGCTCGCCTCTTAATCGACTCCAATGCATCAAGCTGGCATTTGGCAGAACCATCCCAAAGATGAGAACAGTACTCCATACACCGGCACGCAGCAGCTGCTCCGGCATGAACTGTCGCTAACCTTTGCTAAGATCTCCAATTTTTTGGCAGCCAGTTAAGCCTTAGCTTCCATGTATGAGCCGAAATTAAGAGTAGACGATAATGTAACGTAACCCCAAGAAGCTCAAGGTGGTCGGTTATCAGCACGGTCACACCTCGGAAAGATGGAGCCGGGTGGAGTTGACTCCGTTTAGCGGACAAAAGACACGCCTGGGTTTTAGTTGCATTGAACTTGACCAGATTGGCATCGCCCCAATCGGAGACAAGGGGGTCTCCAAGGACGACAAACTCTGGCAGACAAACTTTTCAAAACAAAACATATGCCAAATTGTATCTAATTTATATAGTTATGTGATATATTATATTTTAAAATCTGTTATTTTTATTTGTGGTTAGTTTATAAAACTTAAAATTAGTTTAAAAGAATTCTAATTATTAATTTGTGTGAAGTTTTTATTTTGTTTCTGTAAGTTATATCTTAAAAAATAATATTTAAGTGTCCTGAGTTCAGAAGGTTTTATATTTTCTTTTATAGGAAATTTTGTAAAAAAATTTGTAGAGTTTTGCTTACTATGAGCACCACACAACATATTTTAATATTTGCATGCCTAGTCATGGCAAAATATGTCTTTGCGCTAGTAAATAATAAGTTACCATCTCTTGTACCGCATTTAATGCAAATAAATGGCTTTGACTTTGACTTTGAAAAAAAGAAAATCGGTTCACATTTGGCGAAGATATCGATGAAAAAAATACAAAAAAAAAATTGATCCACTTGTGAACGTTCGTTTTCGCCGTCAAGGATTATATATAACTAGCTTTAGCCAGCGTCTTCGCTCCAGTCAACTGACTACTATATTCTACTCTACCCGACTTTACCCTACCCTACCCAACTCCACCCTAATCCATCCTACTCCATCCTACTCCACCCTACTCTACGCTACCTAGTAACCTACCCTACGCTACCGTACCGTAGGGTAGGATAGAATTTCGAAAAATCCTTTCTTATCGGATGCCTACTTCATACAAAGAATATACCCTCCAAAGGACATTGACCAAAAGCAGTCTAGCAAAGATGCGAGAACTAAAATCAAACTAATATAGAAATTATTTGCTTATTTTTTACAACCTTTTTACTTCAGGAATTCTGTTTTCGTATCCGGAATTATGATTTTAAGATAAACTGTAAATTAACGATTGCTAGGTACATTTCCTTAAAAAGTCATGGGTGACGTTTCGTTCTTTTCATTTATATGAGTTACGTAAGGATGAACCTTTAGACCAAAACATAACAAAAATGATATCAAACTCATAAATAGCTAAATAATTAGTAATACCATAACCATAAAGTACTGTATATGTTAAAATACTTATACAGTCGAGCCGATGCGATAAGATAATATTTATTTTGTGTTTCGTCTCGCGTAGATGCAACTGTCTAACCAGATGACAGACGGACCGGCCGATAGGGATGGCGACTCCTCCTAAACAAGATCGATTTTTAAATCTATTCGAATCGAAGTCTACAGAATCGATTCAGTAATAAATCGAGTTCTAATAGATCGATTTACTAAAGATAGATTCGTTGGTTACCTTGCAGGTACTGTATCCTAAAAAGCAAGGTAGGTACTGATGATCGACGTGTGGATCAATGCACGTGTGTCATGACTGCCGAATAATCGTTTACAACATTCACTTAAAAATTAACTTATGGAAAATAAGTTCTTTGATCATTTAAATAATAATATGGTTGTGTAATAAAACAACTCGCTTTAGTATAAAATAATATATTTATTACTTAATCAATCTCCTTTAAATTGTCGTGGGCACGTCATCATAGCGGTTTGTCCGTGGAGACTCATAGAGGTATGAAGAGTGGCTGGGAAGACGTGACGGCGTTCTCACCTTCCACATGACGTAAATCCTCACTAGACATAGTAAGTCCTGGAGGTTCCGGGCACTTGATTCGTGCGGAAGAAACGCCTAGGAGTCACTATTGTGAGGGCCGCGCGGAGGACACGGTGGACTATACGGTGACGTGTGCCCCACATGGGAGGAGCACTGCCGTGTCGTTGTGGGGGCGTTCGGCAGCGGTAACCTCTCGCACCGGGCCCTGGTATAGGCCACGGTCCAGAGTCCGAGGAGGAATGGCAGGCGGTCACCTCCTGCGAAGCAGTAATGCTAGCAAAGGAGGCGTCCGCACACGTGAGGGAACGGGCATCCTCATGCCCTAGCTGCCGGGGTCCCGACCCCGATTTCCAGCCACCGCAGGCGTGGGGTAGCAGACAAAGAGCAATGGGTAGCTCGCCGTCCGGCCATCCGGTAATCGACGGTCGATTCGAGCCCAAGTTGTCGACAGCGCGTAGTGATTCACGCGTTCCTCAAAGAGATGTTAACAAACCGTAGGGCCGAACGCAAAGGGCAACTGAAGGACAAAGTTTTAGATTTAGTTAGTTAACATCTGACACGCCCTCCTGCTGCACCCAGAGCAGGAGAAGTCATTGTATTATTTCAAACCTTAAATAAAAGATCTCTATGGATAATGTGCAAGAAACTCCACAGATGCTCTTATAAATCATGATATGTATCTAAAATATCTCGGTTACACTTCTTGTCGCTACAATAATGCAAGAGACAAATTGTGCATCCGATCGCTGACTGAACCAGAAAGCTGTTCCCGCCATTATTCTACATCGATAACTTTACTACCGATTATTACTTATTCGTTTTAGTGTTCCCAGCATAATTAGTCAATTTCAATGAATAATCGAATACAAAATAAATTAAATAATATTCTTGGTTACAAAAAACAGAATAAACAATCTAAATACGTAACAAAACCTAACAGTTGCATTCCGCAAGAAAAAAATCGGAGCACGTTTTCAATTTTCTAAAATCGATTTAAAGAATCTCATTGTTTAAGATCGAAAAAAAAATCAATTTACTTGATCTAATAAATCGATTTCAGATTACCATCCCTAAGCCGGCTCCCGTGCGGAAGCCATTACTGTTTACAATATGTGTCGATTGAGAATTTGAGAATAGTTACCGTGATAATCTCTCCACATAAATAGTAATACTTACGGAAATTCCTTGGTGTGTTTCTTTTAAACTACTGAGCGTGTTTCATGTAACTTACGACAGGACGTTTTTATATTTAGTTGTGTTTTATTACGCCAGGACGTTATTGTGTTATTTCTAAACTCTCGAGTCTATCTATTGTAATCATGTCGATGCTTGATTCTGATCAACCGATACCGGTGGTAATGAGAAGCCAATGTGTCAATTGTGAACCTTTTGATACCCAGAAATCTCGTGCAGCATTCCTTACAACAAGCGTCTACGACGATGATTACTATATTACGATCTTGGATAACTCCTACTGAGGTAAGTTTCATAATATTATATTACTTCTAGATTATCAGACATGCCAGGATCCTGTACTTTTGAATAGGTGACTACCATCCTATAAACTTAATGTGGTGCAACTAATATTATGTATGATATTATGGTCAGACTGCCATCACAGTAGAACCTAACTATGATTTTACTATTGATCCTTTAATTAAATCTTGAAATAATGAATTGAGTGTATCATATTCATACAGACCGACAGACACAGTGAGGGGCTTTGTTTTATAATATGTGAGGATTAAATGATGATTGGTGTATAACCTGACTTTATTTTCTTTTATTTCAGCTTTCATCAGAAAGTGTACTTTGTGCGTAAATACAATAGTGGTAATACTTCAAGCAGACACATTCATTGATGGAGGAAATACTTTACAATTGCCTGCTTTTGGTCACAGAAGTATATGCTTTTCTTGTGGACTGTCTATTTCACGTGCATCAAGAACACATGCTGCGAGATGTGATCATTATATTAAGAAAGGTTCCATTGCACTTGGTAAATATTTTTTGACTTACACATATTTCTATAATGCTCATTTTCATTCTTGGGGAAATTCACCTCCACCCAGAAAACTGCAAAAAAAACAACTATGTTGTTTCTGTGAGTGTGTAAGGTCACCGGTGTGTCAAAGCTAGCGGTAATTTCCAATTAAAAAAATAATAATATTGCCTACTATCTTTCTTTTCATATGTTGCCATAGTTTCCCACCAACCGGGATTGTCCTTGGGTGCACAGTATAGCGCATTCAGGGCTAATCGTTGGTTGCTACCACATTCCATTAAAAGTGTCTAAAGAGCCTCTACAAGTTGGTTCGGCTCCTCATACACCTTCCAAAGGTCCAGGACCCCAGAGTTTTGAGATATACTGACCCATATAATAATATTGTATTAGTGCTAACATTAGCAGTACAGCAATGAGAGGCCTCCCACAAGGTGGATGGATGACCTGGCCAGTATCGTGGGAATCCGATACATATGAGACGTACAGAACTGTTAGGTGTGGCGACACTTGGGGGAGGCATACGTCCAACAGTGAATGTCTTTCAGCTAAAATGATAATGCTGATATTACATATTGTTTTATTTTTATACTGAATATATAGTATGTTAATTTGTTCGTTTTTAGGTTTCAAGATTGGAAATCGAATTGAAAAGAAGAAGAAGAAGAAGATTGGAAAGAGTATTCAATGCTTGTTTGTTGGCAGCTTATAGGGAAGTGAGATGTCAAAACCAACATGACACCAATCGCCCCATTCTGCCAGAAGTAGGAAAGAGTGGGGAATTTACACATACACCTGCACCGCCACTCCTTCCGCAAGCAAGAGATAAAATATTATTATCAGTATACACATGCTGCTAATACAGCTAGTTATTGCATATTTGTTGACTGTTTCGAATCAAAACGTCTACTTATACCTGTTGCCATAAAGGAGCTTTTACTTTTAAATCACAGGTTTTATATACCACCAGGAGCATGAATATGTAATTATCACTTAAATCATGGCTAGTGGACTGAATTAACCTCCCAGTTAAGAGACTTTACAAGTACACAGTTTGACAACATTTTAAATATCTTGCAGCGAGCTGCCAAATAACACATTGATTTTTCGAATATTGCAACTATGCCAGCATATTTATGTCATTACTGGTTAGGTATGACCTCTTATCTATTTTATGATTTATTAAATTCTATATCAAGTCAATCAAACTGTACCTAATGCTACTATTGCTTTGTGCATGTATTTAGATAAGCTGAGAACTGGTGAAAGTAATGAAAGATTGGCTACACTATTCAAGAAATCACAAACTACCCTAAAACACTGGATGAATTCAGCTAGAGAGTGTCTAACAAGACAGTTTGTACTGATGCATGGGATTTAATCACTTAACCATAAAAGATACTTGTTCTAACATTAAATACCTAATGACTACCTACATGAAAAGTCTATAATTATGTGTTTCATACCATTATATACATTAGGAAGGTACCTTATTTATTTGTGTATAGATCTGAGATAAATTGAAGTTAATAAATAATCTATCTGACTGAATTGGTCGTTTTATTTCGATGTTGTCACATCAAAGCTACAAGGCCATAAAAAGCATGAATATTACATTTTATTTTTCAATTAGCAGGTGTTCTCTTGTTTTGTTTTTAACTAACATTGTTGTTTTGTACATACATGAGTGATCTGTGGTCATTCTATAAGTTGTGAGTGAGTTAGGCGTATTTTGTAGGTTATCTTCGTTTTTGTTTAATTACTTTAAAACTCGTGTATTTTTATGAAAATGAACACTTTTATTTAATAGTATATAAAGCGTAGTCTATAGTAAATAAACATTTATTGTGTTTCAACATAAGACGGATTTCCATACATCGTTGGTCATGATCCTTTCAGGTATTTATGATCAGCGGTTTAGGCTGTGCATTGATCCGTCAGTCATTCAGGACAAAGCATTTTATATACATAATAATAACTAATAAAATAATATAAGATATAATATTCCACAACTTTCACACAACGCCATCTAGTCCCAAATTAAGCAGAGCTTGTGGTATGAGTATTAGACAACAGATAAACATACTCAAATACTTCTAAATACATACAAAGCAAAGCATCACGGAATAGAAAGAACACATAACATAGCATTATCGACCTTGAATGGAAAGGAATGGGCCGTAATCCACAACACGGGTCCAGTGCGGGTTGGTGGATGTCACATGGTTCGAATTTTTAGTTCGGTTTCCTCACGTTGTTTTCCTTCACTGTTTTGAGAGCAGTGGTGATGAAATAAATTACACAAAGTAACTGCGCCTGGTTGGGATTGAACCCGCAACTTACAACTCGTAAATCGGCGCCGTTACCACTCGGTCACCACTGCTCACACTAAATACCTACCTACATATTATAGATAAATTAAACCCAGACACAGAACAAATGATCGTGCTCATCACACAAAAAATTGTCCTGGGTGGGAATCGAATTGACGTCCTCCGGCGCGCAGTAGTTCCTTTAGTAGTTCCTTTGGAGGAACTACTGCAGGCCTACCCAAGTTACGATCGTTTCGTTTCGAATCTCTACAGTCGGTAGCCCCTTAGCCAAGTTGATAATCTACAATCGTTAATGCTAGTAGAAAACTTTAAATGTATGGGAATGACATCATCTCAACGTTAAGTCACGTGGTCAGAACAAAAGAATAGGAGCCGTTACCGACTGTAGAAAGAGATTCGAAACGAAGCGGTCGTAACTTGGCTAGTACTGCTGAGCTTTTTTTGTCACGATTCTTCACTTTTTCATCATAGTAGTTCCTTCAAAAGGACTAATACTTAGGTACCAATTTCCGTTTGCTGTTCATGAATATGAAAAATCAAATACTCATTCGAGGAATTATGGTCTTTTCCTTATGAATCATTGTATTTTCATTAATAAATCAACTATAGCCTTCCTTAAGGGGTAAACAGAAAAAAAGGTACTCTGTGGTGCGTAAAATGTCAAAAGCATTTTATAATCCGTGCAAAATAAAATGTTCTCTAAAGTGCAGGATTTAAACGCACAAGATGCAATATTCAACTTAGATGTATAATAGTCGATAAAATTTTAGAGTGGTCACAATGAAAATTGTGAATTTTGTTATCCACCACAATTCCACCGTAGTTTGTTATTCACTTGATGTGATATAATTACCAATGTTATAAAATGGTCAGTTGACAAATAAGTTTAGTGCTCATCGAACGTTAGTTGTTAACTGTCATTAAAAAAGTTAGCCAGTTAATAGCCCTGCTGGACAATATGACGTGGAATCATTGAAACAGGCGCGTAGGCGCGATCTCGGTGAAATGGAACTGAAATTTTGTTGTAGTGTTCACTACCCTAGTGGAGTTTGCCGAGAAGGTTGACTTGATACATTTCTTGCCAAAAACTACACAAAACATCAGAATGTGTGCTTCTATATATTCGAATGATAAACAAACGAAGATTGTACTTAAAGAACTTAGTATCCAAGACTAAAACATTAACAAAAAAAATATAATTAATGTCATATGTCAGTGACAGTGTCAGTGATAAACGTAAAGTGAAGTTCACGAAGTTGTAAACGCGTCGAAAGCTCAAAAGCGTATCGAGGAAAACAAAAACGAAATAAATTGAAATTCAAATTACCCATTGTCGATAAGATTGCACGTAAAGGTGCCTAACAATGGGGGAGAAGAACACGCCACTTTTGGCCGTTCTACAGCTACTAAGAAAGTATAATTTGAAGGTAATTATAATATAATAACATGGCATAGTATATTATTATTGGAGTCCTTTAAACAGCTTTGAATTTCATATTTTTACAGGGTACAGAAGACATTCTAAGAAAAGAAGCTAGTTTAGGAGATGTTGAATTTGAAAACTTAGATCTTCCTGAGGTTGAATTAGCGAGCATTCTTACTTCGCATCATACAGAAAGCGATCCATACAGCTACGAATTTGCTTACGATAACCTGAAGAAGTTTGTTGAGAACTCGCTAGATATTTACAAGGTAATAATGGATAATGCATATTGAAACTAATATTCACTAAATTTCTTTAGTTACAGTACTGAAGAAAATTTTTATTGTGCTTTTGGGTACAATACTGACTGGTCTACACTGTTCTTACATACTGTATTGTGGAAATATTGTAACATCAACCACATTTTTTAAAACAGTAACCATGGAGTTTCTTGCCAGTTCTTCTCCATAGGAAACAACCAATTTGGAACCCTATACTAACTTCTAAGGTTTATAAGTGCCCATATGTAGGCGTATGTGAAATAAAAATATTTGAATTTTGAATCTTTCAAGTTTGTTCAAAGTTTGGCTGCATTGTTTTTTAAAAAATCAGTTATTTGGCTCTCATGTAAAATCAGCGGAAATGTATATCACTCTACATGGTATTGGACATTAGTTTTATCTTATGTATTTTATAAATATTATGTGGTTTATTATTAGTTTTGAAATATTTTTATTTTCCCAGCATGAATTGTCAACACTCTTGTATCCAGTATTCGTCCACATGTATTTGGCATTAATATTGTATGATCATAATGAACATGCAACCAATTTCTTGGAAAAATTTGGACCTGAGCAAGAAGATTATTATCAAGAAGATTTAAAACGATTGTCTATTGTTAAACATAAGGATCAAATCAAAGGGAATGAATTAGCTGAAATATACAGGTATTTATTTATAAAACTTGATAAAATTAAAGAAAAACTTGCTTTATGTGGCAATCTAATAATGCATAATCTAAATTAATAATAATTTTAAATAAGGGACAGTCAAAATATCTACCTTGAATATAAACTTAATGTAACATCAAAAATAAAAATATTTTTATCTGTATGTAATCAGTGTAAATGTTTGTTTTCCAGCACCAACAAGTTTGTTGTTCAGTTATCAAGAGATGCATCATCTCAGCTGAAACGTTTCTTGCAAGAGCAGAAAAGCTCAACTGTAATCATTAACATAATAAACAACCACATCCAAGTTGATGTACATGATGGCCCTGGAAGGACACAGGCACAGGTGCGCTCCACCACTGGCGGACTGCTTGGTGAAGCCACTAGAAACGGTATTGTACCATTCAAATTCATTCCAGAAACATACAATATTGAATACTCGTAAGAAGATTAGTCTTCTAACTCAACAGAACAGGTGACGTTTAAAGTGTTCTTTGTTTGCAGAAAATAGGACAAAAGTGTACTACGGGTTACTGAAGGAGCCTGATATTCAAGTCCTCCCGGCACCTGTGGAAGATGAGGAAGAAGTGGAGGAAACGCCTGATAAACCAAAAAAGAAAAAAGCAAAGAAAGAACATATTTTTATGAAAAAACCTAAATCTGATCCTAACGCACCGCCAAATGACAGAATTCCTTTACCAGAACTGTAAGTCTATGTATACAATATTTTGTGTGGCATTTTAAAACATTAAGCCCGCTACAGACTATTGTAACGTAACAATGAAAGAATTCGCCGTCCACAGAATTCTGTCTTATACATTGTGTCGAAATGTATCATGCAATGTAACAGAATTCTCATCGTGTGGACGCTTTGAGCGCGCGAACCGTGCACATTACACAGGCAAACCGAGCATTACAACTCGTGCGCGCGCGATCCGCCATTTGTCGGTATTTTTGTCAAACATAAAGAGGCGCGCTGTGTGCGCGGAGCGTTAAGCTAGAACTACATTAGACCTACGTACACGTGTAACAGGCCTGATTTGTACGTAGAACGACGTCGCATGGTGTGGATCAAGTCTAGTTTTACGTGGACGAGTTCGCGTGTTCTTGATAGACCAAGCTATGTTCGCATCCATACCGGGAACAGATGGGAATAGGTACATGCTCCTTTCATGTTACGTTGTATCAGTCTGTACCCGACTTTTAATTTTGAAAGTTGTAGCAACAAGTAACATTATACTATTGATTTTCAGAAAGGAGACTGATAAAATAGAAAAAGGCAAAGCTCTTCGCGAAGCTTCCAAGCGTATTCAACTAGGACCAGAGAGTCTGCCATCTATTTGTTTCTACACACTCCTTAACAGTGGTCATACTGCAATTTGCACTGATATTTGTGACGATTCTACACTACTAGCAGTTGGCTTCAGTAACTCTACTATAAAGGTATAAAAAACAATGATGTACTTGTTGTACCATTTGGCCAGTAAAACAATAGTCTCAAGAAGTCTGACCTAATTGTGAAACAGAGCAGTGGTGGCCGAGTGGTAACGGCTTACGAGTAGCAGGTCGCGGGTTCAAAACCAGCCAGACGCATTACTATGTGTAATTTATTTCATCATCACTGCTCTCAAAACAGTGAAGGAAAACATCGTGAGGAAACTGGCATGTCCTATAACCAAAAATTCCGCACTTGGCCCGCGTGGTGGATTATGGCCTCCTGTTTAGGAGAGGGTTCATAAAGAGAAGGCCTGAGTCCCAGCAGTGGGAACATTAAAAGGCTGTTTATGCTATGCTTAGATTTTCGTTTGTTAATAATGCAGAGTGTTTTATTCTAGGTGTGGACATTGACTCCAGTCAAATTACGTGGGATGAAATCTGCAGAAAAATTGATAGACATTGACAGGGAGGCTGGTGTGTATAATTCACTAACTAGTAATAATGTTAAGGTCAGGCTTTAACTTCGAAATAAAAAGATTTTAATTACCACAAAGTGCGCATCCTTAGCGCGTTAAACCCAGAGCTAGTTTTCTAACGCTTGATTTAACCTGGTCTTAACTACTTATTATTATTATTATTATTATATCACTTATATGTTTGAGTGACTAGAAACTTAAAGCAATAAAATTAAAAAAATATTAGAATATAAATAATACTACAGAAATATCACATCTTACGTATTTGTAATCTTAATCTTTTTTGTAGGTGACGTACTCGTAAGAATGATGGAAGAAAGAGATAGAGACACTTGTCGTACTCTGTATGGACACTCCGGATCAGTTTATAAAGTAGCATTTGATCCTTTTAAAACGATGCTACTATCGGCTTCTGAAGACTCTACTGGTACCTAACCTATCTATATCTTTTATATAAAACTAGCTTTTGCCCGCGGCTTCGTTCCTGACAACTGACTACTATATTCTACTCTACCCTACTTTACAGGATAAAAAGTACCCTATGTCGTCTCCTGGTTCTAAGCTACTTCGCCACCAATTTTTTAACAAATCGGTTCAGCCGTTCTTAAGTTATAAATAGCATAACTAACACGACTTCTTTTTATATATTCATAGATATAAAATAAAAAAAATATTTAACAGTATTCCTACAAATTGTATTGTTGCAGTGAGGTTATGGTCTCTGCAATGCTGGACATGCCTAGTGGTATATCGTGGCCACGTGTGGCCAGTGTGGGACGTCCGCTGGTCCCCGCACGGCCATTACTTCGTGACCGCGGGTCACGACCGCACCGCTCGCTTGTGGGCCACGGATCATCATCAACCACTACGAATGTTTTCAGGACATTTATCGGATGTCGACGTAATTGTTTAACACTCATATTTATTTATCATTTAATTATTTTCAAGCATTTACATTTTAAATTATATATTTAATTTATAATTATATATTAAGCAAGCAGCGTGATATTGATTGTATATATTTAGCCGACTGATTTTTTTTTATTTCAGTGTGTCCAATTTCACCCGAATTCCAACTATGTGGCCACTGGATCAAGTGACAGAACAGTACGCCTATGGGATTGTTTGACAGGAACACAAGTTCGAATTATGACTGGGCACAAGGTATTTATTTATCCTACAAACTGGTCCTCTAGTGTTTTTCGTTTTAATTTATACCATAAATCTTATTTTCAGTCTACCATATTCACCCTAGCGTTTTCTGTATGTGGGAGATGGGTGGCGTCAGGAGGTAGTGGAGAACTCATCGTTTGGGACATCTCGACAGGATCTCCCGCCGCTCTGCTGCCGCCGATGCATACTGCTCCTATTCATGCTTTGGCTTTTAGTCGTGATGGTACCATTTTGGCATCAGGTAATTCTATCCGTTTTTTCTATTTTTCCTAAGATTCTTATAAATGTCTGTTTGGGTTCTAGTTTTAAATAATCTATTCAACATCACAACAGACATTGTTCTGTTCTAATGTTTGCGTTTTGTTGAAACATAACTAATTTCGACATAACAAATAATGCTTTGTCCCGTCTTGTTCCATCTTGCCCCGTTTTGTTCAATTTTGTCAGGTGTTGTCCCACATTGCCCCATCTCATCCTGTTTTTACGTCAGGCTAAATCACGTCATTTTGGATATAACCCCCTTTTTATTTAACCAAAAATTTAAATGGGGACTTATTTATGACAAAACCTACCTAGATGAATTGTATTTTCAGACAATCCAGGGTAGGTCCCTGGATTGTTTAAAATTTACACAGCAAAATTCGTCCAAATCGGCACAGCCGTTTAGGTGTTAAGTAAAAACGCCATCACAACACTATCCACAGAGTTCAATTATATTTTAAAACCATCCAACTCAATACACACAAAATTTCATCCAATTCAGTCAGGCTGTTTAGGAGTTAAGTGACATAAAATCTCAAGAATTGCATTTACACTTGTTATTTTCAGGATCCTTGGATTGCAGTATAAAGTTATGGGATTTCAATGCTATCTCAGAAGAAGCTAATGGTGAGGAGACAGGTGCTGCTACAACCACAGTACAGAAAGAGGATAAATTTTTACTGCGCTCATTTGCAACAAAGAATTCACCTATAAAAGGTTTACATTTTACACGACGTAATCTTTTGCTTGCAGTAGGATCCTATGAAGGTAGTTCATAATCAACTAGATTTAATAAGGTGACTATAATTATTAATATGTAATTTTAAATAGCATATAACAATAAAATAATAGTCATTAATTAAACTAGTGTTTTTATTATTTATCCAGATACTTGAACCCAAAAAACATACATTCACTACATTTATAACTAGTGCACATGTCTTCTATATTGTTAGCTTTTGCCCTACCATTGGACTGTAATAGACATTACTAAAACTGATTGTAGACTGATGCCTATTTATGATTATTAAAAACTAGTATCAATTTTTATATCTGTAGAAAGTAGGCCCTTTCCGATGTAAGAAATTGCACCATTAAGTTTAAAACAGATTCATTACTTCTAGCCACTTGTGTTTTCATTGCTTGTTTAAAATCTTCTTTTACACCTTTATCAGCTCCACGGGTGCCTATTCTTCTTTGTCCCAAATGCTGTTGAGAATTTGGTAAAATGTCAAGCACAACATTGTTCCCATGTTCATTCCAAATAAAATACATCTCTTCTAATATATCAATATGAATGATGTATGTAGAGAAAAGGTGGTAATGAAATACAGCTTTTTGTTTTATTACATCCAGTATATGAATAAATATTGCTTCTTCTTGTGGCCAACCAAGTTGCATCAATACAAGCATGTGACCATATGTCAAATCAGTCATATTACTGGTACTTAATAAAATTCTGATGAGCAGAGTACAAAAATAATGCATTATGGCAACTTTAGTGAGTGGCAGGAAATGTAAGTGCCTATGTTTTCCTCCTACAATCAATTCTGGTTCTAGAACACCTTCCACACTAGGTAATTGGGGTATTGCATACAATATACTTTCTATACAGGCAGTATAGTTCTTTTGACAAAAGTTGATAGATGCTCGTACAATACAAGGTGTCAAAGTAGTTTCTGTAATTAGAGGCATGGCCTCATCATATTTTCCTCGGTATAGAGCAAACTCGCCAGCAAATCCCTCGGTCCATGGTTTAACTTGCAACTGATTAGCAAGTTTTAACAATTCTCTTGAAATAAGTTCATTGCTGTGGAGCAACTCCCAACAGTTAGCAGCTGCTTGGAATTGATGTGATGATATACCAGTAACCTCAATATCGCCTTTCCTTCTTTTTGATGGTGTTACATCGGGATCTGACAATGCCTCAACGAGAATATGATTGCCTTTCAAAGACTTATGCTCATAAAGAGACCTCAGAAAGAATGTTGTTCCACAATACAAAAGCTGCCGACAGTCTTCACTATTCCTCAACGTCAGTAATTTTTGAAAGTATGTCTCCTTATTCAAACTGTTACTATAATTCACAAAAAAATAATCCCATCCCAACTGCCTGTCCATTAGATCTAACACACCAAAAAGTCTTTGCCAGGGATCTGTTATATCATGTTCATTTTCATCATATACATAGGAATTATAAAAGTCAATAGCTTTGACAACTAGACGCTGTAGCAATCTTGGTGATTCTAGAGAGCTGAGTAAGGGCAGTGTTTCTACTACTAGCAGTCTAGCATAGCGATTGTCGTAAAAGAACTTTTCAGCATTTATTAATGTCTTCACCAGACTGTCTACTCCTAATTGGGGAAATTTTTTCAACAACAAAACTAACAAACGGCAATGTTCCATTGTATCATCACTATTCTCAACACTAGTCTTTAGGATTGTCAATTGTGTATCTGGACAAATATTATCAAACATCTGACTTAGGAAGCTTCCTTCAGATGATCTTAGAGCATTCGCAATAGCTGATATTTCAGGCAATAAAGAATGCATGTTCTGCCTTGATTTCATTAAAGAACTAAAACATTCGGCAGCCTCTTGGACATTTCCTGATTGTTTTTCCATTACATAAGCTTCAAACTGAATTTTAAAATTTGCTGGAAATAAAGTTTTTGCTGTGAGCATCCATGCTTTAGCTGAGTGAATATTGTACTTTTGTGCGTCTTTAGCTTTCGCTATTATGTAGTCCTCATCACTCAATGGTGTATCGACTCCTGGCATCTTGCTGTATTATTTTTATACTGAAAAATAAATAAGATAGTTATTTTTTTCAACAATATTACCTGCTAAATACTCAACGTAGTTGGCGGTTAAGGTTTTAAAGGCTACTAACATTAACTTTTATGTTTTTAGAGACTCATCAGAACACACATGAGATACTGTTATGTTGTTAACTTTTCAATAAATACGTTATTTATTGTAATAAATTAAGAAAACAAATATAGCCGAATAGTATGTTTGCTAATTGTTGAGTTGACAATTTGACATTTGTTTGACAATGACAATAGCAATATTTTTATCCTTCGTATTGTTTGGGAAAGCTAAGGTCTTCGATCATGCCGTCTCTCAATTTCACAACTCAATTAGTCATTTTGAGTTCCATTAGAATATGTATGAAACAAATCCCTATATTTTTGTATTATTTGGCAGCTAATGGTCAGCCTTCTTGTTGGGCGCAGGCAAAGTGTGTCATCTTTGCGATTAGAACATTGCATCTGAATCACTGAAATGTTTCGGAACAGTGATTTGTATCATTCGGCTCAAAAGTTACAAACGGAACATTTGGAATATCGGCTTAAATGAACCGTGATCTGTTACGTAGCGTTAAAGTCACACTGAGTATAACGCGACGTAACAGAACAGAATTTATAGTACGAATATTTAGTTTAGTACAATATTTATGTTTCCGACGTAATTTTTTTAACCAACGATTATAGACAACAGATTTTGTTGAAGTATTTGAGTGTTACGGTAAACGAGAAAAAGAATGGATAAAGTGAGAAATGAATATATTAGGGGAAGTTTGAAAGTGGCGCCAGTGTCTGAAAAGTTGAAAGGGAATCGTTTGTCTTGGTGTGGACATGTGAAGAGGAAGGATGAGATGCATGTTACTAAAAGAGTTATGAGTTTACATGTGGATGGATGGAGAGGGAGAGGGAGACCAAAGAAAAGATGGATGAATTGTGTGAAGAGTGATATGAAAGAAAAGGAAGTTAGTGATAGCATGACGAGTGACAGGGCAGAATGGAAGAAATAAACGTGTTGCGCCGACCCCAAATAACACGGGACAAGGGCTGGAAGATGATGCATTTGCTATGTATGTGCTGCGCGAAACTTTGTCGTGGTTAGTTCAGTTCACAGAGTACTTTTTATATATAAGTACTTCAGTTGAGTGTCACAGGCGTGTTCGACCTGCCACTTGACGCGCGCTATAAAAAATATTTTCGAACACTTTAACGAATATTCCATTGAGTTTTTATTTCAAATATTTGTTTTTTTTAATTTTAATCCGGTATCACAGGACGCCCGAATACCTCTGTCGTGTGGTCGAGGCGTACCTGTCGGACAGTTACATCATCTACCCTGGTCACCAGGGAGAGTGGGAACGTCGAGAGATGTTGTGCGGTGTTCCGCAGGGATCGGTACTAGGGCCGCCATTGTGGAATATCGGATACGAAAATAAGACCTAAATTTTTCAATCAAAGTGACATTATCTGTCTAGTTTTTTTTTTTAATTTGCTCGCAAAGTTTTGGACTTAAATTAAAGCTGTAGTTAAGGTAGGAAAGTATTTAGGGGTCTGAAAAGATAGCAGATGACCCCTCCCGTCGACCATTTCAATTTGGCACACGATGCACTAAACACTCTGTATAATCTATTGTTATAACAGGTACTAGTACTTACTATTTCCATGTCAATGGCACTAAAAAAATTGAATCCCACAAAAAAATAACTGACATTGACAGAATGACCGATGACGTCAAACATCCAATTGACATAATGTTTACGTTTTTGTGACCGTGGTTTGAGAACCTTTTGCAGTCAGTGTGTATGATTTTTTTCGTAAATTTTCCAGTAAAATAAATATAAAATATTTAGATTAATTCTTCAATCATATGATATATTGTGACTTCATGCAAAAAATAGTTTTGCATTTGTAATTCTAAATGTTAATAATGCATGAATTCGACCTATACGATGACTATGCAATTGCAGAGGTCGTCCCTGATCACATTTTAGAAAATATATTTTCTTTTCTTCGTTTAAAAGATCTTCGCAATTGTGCTTTGGTGTGTAAGAGTTGGTATAGAATTCTTAGTGATGAAAATAATGACGTTTGGCGACTACATTGTGTGAAAAGATTAGCTGAAGAAGTTATGAAATCGGATTTACTTTCCACTGTTAATACTTACAAATCAAAACTGAGGGCATTTTACCATGCATGGAATCCTCAGGACTGTTCAAGAAACATATATATTAAAGCTAACGGATTTACTTTACACAGGTATGCTATGATCATATGTTAAATGTCCCTTTTCATTCAAGCTTAAAGTTTCCACATTTTATGTATGTAAGCTATCAATATCAATATTCAACAGGAATCCTGTAGCGCAAAGTACTGATGCATGCAGAGGAAAAGTTGGATTTTACAATGGAAGGCATGCTTGGGAGGTTATATGGGAGGGACCTTTGGGTACTGTAGCTGTAGTGGGAATATCAACTAAAGATGCGCCTTTAGAATGTCATGGATATGTGGGACTACTGGGGTCAGATGAACAAAGTTGGGGATGGAATTTAGTTGATAATCATTTGTTGCACAATGGTGACACTCAGGGACATTATCCACTCCTAAATAATTGTCCAAAGTATCAGGTGAGAAATTATTTCCATGATATAAACTTAATTAAGTATAAATTTTTTTTTTTTGTATATTATCAACTTTCTTTTTTATACCTAATTTATTTTATTGGATTGTCAATCATTCATTGATTGATTGTTTCATTTTAAAGCCAAACTGCGTATGCTGATTCAAAAATCTTAATATTTTCTTGCACTAATAATAAACACTAATAAATACATAACTTTTTGTAATGATAAATGATATTTATTTTGAAAATTGGGCAGTGTTTGTTTTTTCTACTATTCCACAACTTTCACACAATTGTCATCTAGTCCCGAACTTAGAAGAGCTTGTGGTATGAGTACCAAACAACTGATAAACATACTTATATATTTCTAAATACATACATATTATAGATAAATTACACCCAGACACAGATTAAATGATCATTCTCATCAGTCACACAAACATTTTTCCTAAGTGTTGGCCAGCACTAAGATGGGATTTTCCAAAATTTGACATGAAATTGGTATCCAAAGTTTGTAAGGAGCAACTACTGTCACGCGGGTGAAGCTGCTGGTAGAAGCTAGTTAATTATAAGTGTACTAATAGATTGTTGATTAGACTTCTAAAGTAATAGATCTGCTATTTTAGATACAAATATATTATTGCTATCTATAATTTACTTTTTGGAGTACTCTCTAATTTCACTTTGTTGTAACATTGTTGTCGTCGCCATTTTTTTTGATATGCAGCGCTACTGGCGGCAATTACCAAAACTAACATTTTCAAAGTGGCGTATCGACGATGCGCCCGTTTGTATGTACGCTTCACGTTTAAAAGCCCGTTTAACAAACGTGAAGTGCGCATACAAACGGGCGCATCGTCGATACGCCACTTTGAAAATGTTTACTTTATTTCAACCGAATTGAAATCTGGCTGAAAGTGAGGTAGCCGCATTACATTACAGCGACGTTTTTCAATCCGGCGCGCCTTCTAGTAAAACAGCGTCATATACGATAAATATAACAAAATCTAAATTTTTGCAGTTTATTCGAAATTCGAAGTATTGAAAATCGGAATTCGGACCGAAAGCACACATTATGTTTTAATTGATGTGGTCCTGTTTCAGGTTGGTGAACGCATCCGTGTGATCTTGGACTGTGAAGATAACACCTTATCATTTGAAAGAAATTATGAATTTTTAGGGGTTGCATTCAGAGGTAAATATAAAAGATAAAACAATTTATAACTAAGAAATAAAAATGTTTTAATTATAAAAAAATCATTGTTTTTGTTATTCATTGTAGTCAGTATGGGTAATCTTTTGTAAATAAATGGTTTGTAAGGAAGAAAATTACATAAAAATATAAAATGTTTTATTAGTTTAAAATGATCAGAACCTAGGAAATGTTGATTATAATATTAAAATTATTTTCTTTACAGGCCTTCCAAATAAGAAACTGTACCCAACAGTTTCAGCTGTCTATGGCAATACTGAAGTCTCAATGATATACTTGGGTCCTCCAGTGGATGGCTGATAGTAAATGAGTATGTCTAGAAAATTTACAGTTTCTAGTCAAAATGCAATAATGTGATATAATTTACTGTTTCGAGGCTATTATTTTTTTGATATAGTTATGATACTGTAATAGCTTAAAAGTGACATAAAGATTTTTTTTATGATTCACAAGTGGGTAAAAGTTTAGATTTAATTAAAATCATGTTCAGTCATTCAAATCATACGTTGTCACGAAAATTGACATGCCACTTGGTATCATATAATTTACTTATTAGACTTCCCAGGATTAGTGTTACAAAAACCTGGTGCTGATGTTGGATCTATTGATATACATGGTTTGTGTTAAAACTTTTGGGCAGTGGCAGCCTTAGCTGGTGGCGAGCAAGGCTTCGCTCGTGCAGAGGCCTCGCGCAATAATCCACCTTCCCCCACCGTGTCACTGTGTCGCGGATCGCCCGAAAGACACGGTGAAGGTATGCCCCGGTTGGGCGTAACACCACCATGTCCTCTTGAAGGCGATAAATATAAATAAAGTGTACAGAAATATTCGCTACGCTCTCTCTTCTATTCTCGTGTTCCTCACACTTTCTCTATCTCTCGAATCTCGTATTTCTTTATAAAAACGGTCCGTACAGTAACGTTTTCAATGCAATATACAAAAATTTTCGAATTTGCTCGACGCTCTTGCAAGACATTCTTCTCGTTCTACTTTTCTGCATAACTCGACAAAGTAAAAGATATACGTGTGTGGAAATAAACTTTCCAAAGACCGGTGCAAAATTGTTCGAGCTCGCTCTTCTCTTGCTTACTTTTTTCGGTCATCAGAAAATACCCACTTTTGATTTACATACACACATTATCTATTTAAAGATATAAGGAGAAACTGACTGACTGGCAATTTGGCATATCAACCGATCGTTGCTAATCTCAGTTACCAAGGCCCGTATTAATAAACGGTGCTCAACTCCGTCCTCAAGTGCGATATCATTTGATCTCCGATTATACGATGTCAGAAGCTCAAGATCGTTGCTAATTTATAAACACAAGAGTGCAGAATCTCAGTTACTAAGATCAGCTCCTCAATGCGCTCTACTCAAGCTCTGCTTACGTGTACGATTACGTTACATTGACCGAAGTTTAAAACAAAATTCGTCACGTTAGGTTTCTGAAAGAATGTAGAAAAGAAAGAAACCTATTGTATTACTTATTGTATTTTTATAAAAATGAGACTAATATGTAAAAACATTGAATCTCGAACAAATCCGAATCCCGTTTTTTGAAATTTTCACTTGGCAATTTAAAAGGATTTGAGGCATTCCATATATATACATTTTTGATAAACAATATAGCAAAAGCCATAAAATAGCATCATAGTACTCTATTTTATCGTAATAATTAATTTAATTTAAAATATTTCATGTTTCGTGCTACTCTAATTATGAACTCAAGTCCCGGTCGGTCTACACTCATAATCTGGCATCTTGAGTACGCCGATTGTTGTAAACTTGAGTGTCGAGTTTCGTGTATTAATCAGTCAACTCTCGGCTGATGACGTGACCCTAATCCGAAACTTGGGCTCAAGCTTGGGCTTGTGAATCTCGAGGATCTCAAGCTTGGTATCAAGTACGAGATCTTGGGCTGATGAACGTTTATTAATACAGGCCTAGGAGCGTGAAATTTTGCTCGAGGTTTCCTTTATGTCGCAGGCGAGCACTAGGAGAGAATTTTTCAAAATTCGCTCCCTAAGAGGATGAAACGGGGTTCAAAGTTTGTTTGGAGAATCTAACTCCAACGCGGGTGAAGCTGCTGGCAGAAGTTCGTTAGTAATATTACAAAAAGAACAAGGACATTTCAACGGTTAAGACCGCCACTGCTTTTGGGTGAACACTCATATTTTGACCATATTTTTATTAATTACAGTAAAACAGGATTTTTTAACTAGTTTTTATGTGGTATTGAGCAAATGACTTTAGATAAATTCAAAATGATCTTATTCTATGAATATAACTAAAAAAAGATGCGACTTGAATGCATTCTGCATACAGATGTCCCTTATTTTTAAAAATTAATAGTATTAGGCACTGAGTTCTTGAATTAATGCCACATTAATAAATTTTCCTGTATAATATAATAAGTATGTATAAACAGAATCCAGAGAATTGATGTAAAGCTTCGAATTCTAGTGAAAGCTCCCCAGCGGGACCATTTTTTCGCTAGATAGCGCTGAAGTCAATCTGTTTAGTTTGTTTTTAGTGTATGGAAGCACTATTAAGTCAACGTAACATTATTTGCTAAAATCGGATATTCCAGTTTATTGAACTTAGTCAAATTACTACCTCCAAATCCACCTAATCCACCAAAACACTAAACTAATATCTGACTCTAACTATAGATAGTGCCTTAGTGTAGTCGGATGATATTGTAAGTATTTTGGTACTTCAACGCCATGTAGAGCGAGAAAGTGATCACACTCGGGGTCGTAGCTTTCGCATTAAGAATGTAATTTTACAGTGCTTAAAATACAAACGTTGCACGCTGTCAATTATGACTACATAAAAGATAGTAGGTAGGTAATGAATTTTATTGTTTTTAAGTAACCATGTTTTTTTTTAAAGTTTATGTACTTCCTTGTTAAATATCATGATACCTATTTTGTGTACTTATCTAAGAAAGATTAATTGGGTTAGGGCTGATTTTTCAATTCTCTAATTTTCTATCTAATATAACCTACATATATTCGAAAAATAATATTGACTGCTTGGTTTGCATGGAATGTTTTGATATTCCTGTCTCTAGCCTCCAAGGCTTCCAAGATTCCTGATGCTCTGAAGACTGAGGGCTCTTTTATAATCCAGACATTAAAAATAGAATTAACACTTTTGTGAAACAACTATACAAGGCAGCATCTGGGCTAGACTTTTGAGAAAATAACCTACCAAAAGCACAACAAGCATCTTGAATGAGGCAGCCATCGAAATGTGAAAAAACTTTTTACCTATACTTCAAATATCTATGCTGACGGTTGAAAAATTAGCTCAGGAATGATTACATTTTATTTTTTGTTATTATAAAATATAATAATTACAGAGACTATTCGCAGTTTAGCTGTAACTGTCAATACTCTCCGTAATTCATAACAGCTTGTTGGTGAATGTCTGTAACGATTAAGAATAATGCGCATAATTATGTTACCACAGCCACAGTAATGTTACGTAATTTATACAACGAATGTGCACTAAGTTAAACAGCCAAGTTCGACATTTAGATAAAAAAAAAACGAATCAAAATATCGTCAATCTAAAATGGCAGACATGCGGGGTGTAGCTAAAACACAATGCATCTTGACTATTCATTGTTCCAAACAAAGCCAATGATAAAATTTTACTTTCTGCGTAAATTCAATTCAATCCATATTTTTGAACAAATATTTACGGAAATTTTAAAGTTGCGACTTTTCCTGCTTTTGTGAACACATACTAAGTAGGTACCTACGTGGGCATATAATGTGTCGAATTAGTCACTTTTTTGATTATTCAGTTACTGTCACGAAAATCAGAATCGGCATTCAGAATAATCTTTGTATATCTATTTACGCATGACGATTAAAATAACTCAAAACCTAAAGCTGAAACTTAATTTATTGAACATCTGGAGTAGAATAAATTGTCACCAAAACGTTATCTAGTTAATTACCAAATTATTAAAAGTTATGGTGAAGGATATTAGGGCAGTTTGTGAAATGATAGAAAGCAAATTGAAATACCTATAGTTATTACTAACATTATTATTATTAGTAATTTGAGTTATTTTTAAATTACGGCGTATAAAGAATATTGGTATCTATAGTGTGTATTTAGTTAGTATTATTGGATAGTATTACGAATTAATTAGGTAATTGTAATGACAACATAGGTCTAATTTGAATAATTAATAGATAAAAAAAACTTATGATACCGACTGTACCTGAATGAATATTTATTGCAATCCTGATTATTCCTGATAGTTAATTTATGGGTTTTGAATTCATTATAGAATGAAAGCTTACAGACTGTTCTAAAAAAATATTAAAATCAGCCTTTTTGCGTAATTATTATCGTTGTCTTTACTGAGATAAAATAAATAATTCAATTTTTTGGATGGTTCATATTCTCTTGCTTAATTATTGAATTCATAGGACAGTTCAAGATGCATCTGTGAGTGTGGGAATCAATATCAAGACGACTGAAGCCGCTTAATTTTTTCAAGTTTCGTTTTCTGGCTAGAGATCTGAATATTTCAAGGTGAATATACGAAGGCACCAATATAGGACAGGCACAATGCCCCGTTTAATATTTATTACTTACGTAAAATTCTTAAGGAAAAAATTAATATACATTTGGTTGGTTTTGATGTTTATTTTTAATAAGGAACGTTATGTACAAGTGTGTTGTTTACGGAAACAAGTAACGTCTAGTACACAAACGGGGAGGCACAGTTGCGTTGCTATGGAAATACTTTAAGGGCCTATTACACTACTCGATATTCAGACAGTCTCAGTCTATGTTTATCTATGTACCTCATCGTTCTGTTTCATTCCTGTACACGACATTGACGTAAAATGGTCTTTTTCTTGTGTGACGTTACATAGACTAAAACTGTTTGGATATCGAGTGGTGTACATCCCCTTGTAAGAAAAAGTAAGACATAGTCGACCGCTCCTCCCTAAATCGTCTTACGTAATAATGAATGGCCCCTAATTAGTTCAGCTATAATATGTTTTTCTATACGTAAGTACACATTGTTTTTTTTTTTTGTAAATGTTTTCGTAAGGCAGTGTAAGGCTTCACTTTTTTACAAGGCATCTGCTAAAGGTAGCTAGCAAAACGTAGTGTCATCATCTTCCTGCCCTTGTCCCGTTTAATTTGGGGTACCTACGTTTTTTTCTTCCATTCTGTCCTGTCACTCGAGCAAAACTTAGTGTATTGTAGGAAATTACACCTCCATTCTTCCTTCTCATTTTGGATACAATGGCGTACCTAATCTTAATTCTTATTCTGCTTCTGAAAGTTGGTGTACTGCGTATCATGCAGATGATCTAGCGAGGGCTGATGTTTTTAAATCACTTATACGGTATTTGGAGCGAGAAAAAAAACGCAGCAAAATTACACACATGGGAAGTCGAATCACTTGCCTGAAAATTTATTTCGTATCATTTTCGGTCCATACAGCGGGCGAAACTCCGGCTTCTAATACATATAAATATAAACGATCTTCTAATGAATATGTGTGTCGCAATCATTTTGCTCGGTTAACCCGAAAGCGTCGCTCCGACAGAGGCAGATTTCTGGTTTTTCAAGTGATTGCGATCGCGTATTCGCGCGACAGTTGCTTGTATTAGGGCCGAAACTGCGTGAAGCGGACGCCCGCGACGGGTGCTCGTCGCGTGACAAACAAAACGCGTGTGTTCACGCGGATAGTCCCCGTCTCGGAAACCGTATTACCTACACAGTGTCACTAGTTCAACTTTAACGGTGTGCATGTAGTCGTGTCGATGGAGAACTTAATATATTATTACGTAGAAAAACGGGCGCGGGTCACAGCAACGGAGCACTTTTGTATGGGACCGCGCAGACGTCCGCTTTACGCAGTTTCGGCCCTTAGGTATCGTTTTAATAGAAAGTGATCATCGCTCGAATATGCGAATTAGTTTAAGAAAACGTGGTGTGGTGGTGCGACGACGCGATCGAGTTTGACGTCTTAGGTCTACTGTCCACGAACGCATAGCTTCACAGACGCGTATTCGTCATTATACGTGTAGTGTAGATACGCCTGCGTGAAGCTTACATACAAAACTGTGTCGACCAAGCGGCAGCGACGTGCCGTCGTGTCGTTGCTGTCTATGAAGCTACGCGTCCCTGAACAGTAGGCCTTAGGATAAGATCTTAAGACTCGAGTTTGCTACTTACACACCGGTCCGCCAACAAAACCAGAAAACGACTATTTGTGAAACTGCATTTTTTGACGACTGACTGACAGTTGTCTAGTTATATGTATAAATTGGTAGATAGGAAAGTCCGTAACTTTCGACTTTCGTTGCTAACTGTACCTATTTACTCGTTGCAATTACTTTACACGATACAGGGGGTCTCGGGTACCGCTACAATCGGTACGTAGGAGCTCCATTTCACGTTTGTCAACTTATTTTAAAAATTGGTAGAGTAGATAAGAAAGGCTTTCTTTGCTAACTGTACCTGTACTTTAGTCCCGAGTCTCGACTCGAGACAGGAGTCTCGGTTGCCGCTGCAGTCGCTACATAGGTGCTTCACGCATGTTTCTCAATTGCGCCTAGTTTTGAAAGTCGGATAGTAACGTGTTGTTGATGTCGTTATGAGTCTTTTATGAAGTATTTTAAAAATCATTCCTTATTACCTTAATTTGCGACGCCGCTAGCTAACCTAACTTAGGATATTTATTTGATCTGTTGTTATATTACTATTTACACAGTTATGTTATTTATGCATTGGTTTCTGCAATCTACTACCATTTTGAATAAATGCACTACTATAGGTTGATAAAAATCGTAAAATAATGTACCTACTTATGTTTAGTAATAACTTACTCATTAACAATGTATTTGTATATTTCTGTTATTTATAGTAATAAAAGACACCTTTGTTAATTATTTATATTTTATTGTTTTATTTTAGCAATACATTCTTTAAATTACAATATTGCACAACTTTCTAGTTTCGTTTAGTGTTACAAAATGGGTTTGAACATGGCAACAAAACAACTGAACTGTTAATTGATTATTTTTCCCTTTGCTGGGGCTGCAGTAACGTCCGACACACAAACGTCACATTATTGTGATGGCAAGTCAATCTATTGAGCAATAATGAGATGGGCAAGTGTAACAAAAAATTGTTAACAACTAACTGCGTCAGATTCCGAGCCCCAGCATAACTTGACGTAAAAACTATATGCTTAGTTAAAATAGGTAGCAAATAAACAATTTACAAGTTCAAGAAACTATGGAATCCAATTATAACATTAGCTAGAAATGGTTATCATAGGTACACCTAGGATGGAAATTGAGGTCGGTTCGTGGCGGGAAGTAAGAAGGTATTTAAAACAATGAAGGTAGAAAACTACATTGATAATAAAGATCAAATCGTCTTACAAAATAATGAGATTTTCAATAGGGTTTTATGACAATGCCATTTGGGTAACTTTCTCTCCAGTGACAGTTTCTTTTCCATTCTTGAAGTATTTCTGTTGTTCTTGGACACAACGTACGTAACAAAAATTAGATTTAAAGGTAGGTACATACTTTTGTGACTAATATTATAGTACAGACAGCTGCATCAATTGGGTCCCCCTCTCAAATTAGGGGAGGGTAACCAGTTGATGACGCTGTCTGTATATACATATTATTAAAAACTAACATGACACTACAGTCTATAATTACATAAAGTACAGTAAAAAATATTGTAACGAATTAGAACCTCCCCTTTTTGGAGTCTGTTAAAATATTTTAAATAACCTACTAAATTAACCCCTTGTAAGAATAAGGTATAACAAATAATAAATTAATTTCGTACAATTCGAAAGGTTTGAAATCTAATTTTAAAAACCTTCAAGTTTGAACCATTTTATACATATTATATCAATCCTTTCATGAAATCTAGAGAGACAACATGTTCAGATTAAAGATCCTGTAGGAATGATAAGAATATAGATTATACTAATTATAATAAAACAATGAAACGGATAATGAGATTATTATCCGAACCGCACGTTCTATCTAGAAACATACACAGACGTGGGAAACATACGTACCGTTCTTCTACCGGTATAGTAAATTTCTTAAAATTTAAGATAAGCCAACTTCAAAATCAGTAAGCATACTTTCAAATAATAAAGCTATAAGAAACTCGTTTGATCAGTGGTCAAAAACTTCGGTGCCCATCGTGGCCCGAACTGAATTAAATTACGTCATAAATTATTTATTACTTACAGGACTTACTAATGACATTTCAAAAATATCTGCAGGAAACTCTTATTCGAAATGCTAGGACCTATTAAAGTAGATTTCTATTTACTTATTCTAAACGGTGCATTATTCTTCTTTTTAATTCACTACAAATTACCTACAACAAATTTTTATGAAGCCGTATAGAAAAAATATGAACTCGACAATTTCAGAGATATAGCAATAGCGCAAACGTTACTTCAGCAGAATCTTGAATATCTTCGCAACCGTAAAAAATATTGACTTAAATAAGGACACATCTACCTCGTCTCGGCAACTATTAATTATGTAGCTAGGTTATTTAATAGCTAGGTTTATTCAATATTTGAATAAACTTGTTAAAATCTTTGTGTTTCTGTGTGCGAAGTGCGACTTATTTTTACGTTAACGAGATCGATACGTTTGGCTCTCTGGCCCCCTAGCCAAGTTACGACCGTTTTGTTTCGATTCTTTTGTGTCGAACGCTTCGAGTAGGCCACGCTTCCGATTCCTTCGTTCTGTCGTCATCACGACGCTCAATCACGTGGTCAGAACAAAGGAATCGGAGGCGTGGCCTACTCGAGGCATTCGACGCAAAAGAAACGAAATGGTCGTAACTTGGCTAGGGGGCTGAATGGATAAGAGCTTGGAGCAGGCCAATCGGAGCGCTAACGTCATAAACATGTCGTTCGTGTTAATGTAAACCAAACTCACACTAGGCACTCTGCTGGGTAACATTGTAGTAGCAGAATACGTTTTTATCAAATAAGGAAAAAAAACTATCAGCAAAACTAATGTAACATCAAACCAGAAAATTCAATTATCACTTCCAGTCAGTTAATGAATATTCGAATGTTATTTTAGAGTAATTGTACTCAGATCTTACATATGTAATGTGATGTCACCAGATGATTGCAAACATGGATTACCCAGTGTATTTAGTAAAAATCCAGTCGCATAACTGAAAAAGTGTCCAAATGTTCGTAGTGTTTAATTATGTATGTAGGTATCTACCTACCCTTCTGTCATTTTAACGACCATCAATGTGCAGCAGTAGGTAGGTACTGAAGTGTCCACGTCAACATTGAAGGTCAAACAGCAATCGATGCGAACGAAAAATCGATGAGTGTCATTAGGTAGACACTTACCAATAATTTATTAATAAATAAATACGAACGACTTTTCCAGACTGGACACGCCATGCTTGGTATTTATTTATTAAATAATAAATGCTAGTACCTAAATTTAATCTTCAGTAGCTGGACTTACGACCTACTTGCTTGTTGATTTAATTCGATGGCTGTCTACGTTTGCATAATTACCGGGGATTTCTCTAGTTCTTAGGAAAGTGTTATGACTTCAAGTCTAATAGGATTATTGCGTATCACTTCACAGCTTCAAGCCGTAGTATACAATATTCATAGGTAGGCACTCAATAATGACCCAAAAGTACCTACCTGCTCTATAAACTAGGGCTACTTAACAAATTGTAATTAGTTAATTTCCTCATGCATCGAGGTCATTGTATTTACATAAAATAAAACTAATGTTCTGTTTAAACCTACTCACTTGCTAATAAGTCCACTATTTCGTAAATATGTTCACACAATTAGGCGAGTACCAATGTGTAATTAAATACTTATTTCGTTATATTTTAATTGTTTGTAACTAGCGTACCTACTTTTAGCATAGCCCGTGTGTACTCGGTAAAGAAAAAAGGCCACCGGTGACCTTTGATGGATAAAGAGCTGATACATTTTAAGCCAAAACTGGCAGAAGTACCTAATCGTAAAAGGAATTAGACGGAATACTACTTATCTGCTTAAACGTGGTGAAGTACAGACCTAACATAAGTACCAAAAGCATACAGCATTCCCTAAAGGGGTAGTGACATCTACCTATAAGTCCCAGCTTACCTGTTCAGGGAATGCTGTACGCTTTTGGTATTGGTGTGGGTAGTAGGTACTACCCATTTTTTTTTTGCCAGCTACAGTTATACCATTCGCAACAAGATTTGACTTTTAAACAAACCTTTCACTATCCATTCAACCGATTTTAACTTGTATTCCGTAGGCATAAGGATGGTATTAAAAGCAAAAAGCGGTTACAGTACCAACTATTTAATTAGAGGAAGTAATTAAAAACCTACGAGTAAAAATTTATTCGAAGTTTATTTCGATTATATCATTCAAGAAAATCGCTCAAGCGATTTAAAAATATTTTTGTAATTCTTGGGTGGGGAACGACAATTGACTCCCGTGCGCAATTCAAATTGTCTTACGTTTTAAGCAATTTTGAGCTCACCCGTAGATTGAAATCTAAGTTCAAATTACATCAATTGGAGTTGATTACTATTTCATGGAATCATGAAGGTCCTTATTTATTCATCATTCAGCTTAGACTATCGATATGACCAAGATGTTCGAATCGACATGTCAGCCATTTGAAATACAATATTTTATTATTTTACCAACTATTTACCTGTTTCGATTTTAGCATTGTTATCAATTTCACACATTTTGATATTAGACTTGTTATCAATTTATAAACATGTTTTAATTTTTATCAATTTTATACTTTATTGTTGTTTTATTTTCTTTTAAATTTTACCTATGTTATTAATTGTTTACACTCTTAACTGTTTCTAATATTGTTAAATGCTATCTCAGTTTTATTATTTGTTTTAAATGGGTACTTACATAAATCTTTTTGGACTGTTTTATAAATAAGAATTGCAACATTTTCTTTTAGTTGGTTTCTGCACAGAAACTTTTAGATTTTTAATGAATATTTTCTATTTTCAAGCATATGGCACTAAAGGGCTGCAGCAAAATCAGCGTCAGGTGGTGGCCTTGTGTTACCATTTGGCATTATGCTGAGCTGAGGCCCTTTTGGCATTACATAATGTACTATTTGTTTAATTTTAAGGTGTTTCCGTTTTTTTTGTAATGCCAATCTACGCAGTTTTCTTTCTTTCTAGATAACCCTCTGCCGTGCCTCAACACTCTCTCGCACCGTGAGTTACCACAGGCACCGGTAGGCCCTTAGTATAAAACATGAATTCGCACACCAAGGCAGATCTATGAAAGCGTCATTACATTTAAAAACTTAATCACTACATAGTATAAAACAAAGTCGCTTTTTGTGTCTGTCTGTCCCTATATATGCTTAGATCTTTAAAACTACGCAGCGGATTTTCATGCAGTTTTTTTTAATAGATAGAGTGATTCAAGAGGAAGGTTAGTATGTATAATACACGCACAATATAGTAGAGGAACACTGATGATTTTAGTGGTTTCTAATGTGATGTCGTAAACAAAAACATTTTTGGCGCTTACATTGCAAACGCTGGCTGAACCCTAAGAGATAGATCAAAATAAGGTACTACAGTATTGTACACCTTAAAAAGATCACTACGACGTGATTAGCATTTCACCCGTGCGAAGCCGGGGCGGGTCGCTAGTAAAATAATAAGATATATTTTTCTACAACTAATCAACTACTTCTTATTATAATATAAACGCACTTGTAGTGGATAAAACTTGACGTTACCCGATAGCTATTTAAAAATGTTATCGTGATATTTTTAGGTACCTTTCCTTCTAATCTGCCAAGAAGTGCAGCTCGCAGTCTCTCAAACTACAGACATCAGCTCTAACGTCCACAATAGCTTCGGTAGAAATCTTTGTTTCGTGTTGTAAAAGTTCTGAGAACATTGGACATTCGAGCCGTGCTACTATTTTCTAATTTTTTTCTTGATCATATTCATTTTAAAGATATTAAAAAGCCGGCTAATTTTAGGTTTCAGTAGCTGGTTCGAAATCCATGAAAAAAATTGCGAATTTTAGTTGGCGCCATTTTAGAGCTAAAATTTAGGTTATTATCAATGTAGTGAGTAAAGTAATCGTTAAAGGAGCGCTTCATTGACCGCTTAAACAAGATATTCAATGCTCTTCTATCAGGCGAAATAATTCAAGTCAGCAATTGCTCTTACAGCGTACTCAAACTTTAACGGGATTTAACACCCTGGATAGGCGGGTCCGTACACTTTACATTACTCTGACGCATATTGAATGCCCCATCTAGGGTCGGCAGTGATGAGAAGGTATATCCGAAATGATTGAAACCGAGACTTCAAATGCTTCCACAACTTCAAAATTAAAAAAAAAACCCATTAGTGCTTGACACTAACAATCGCAGGGAGGTATGGTAGACTAATAAACGTTACGGACGCTTTTCCCGGGCCATACGGCCTTCATGGGCCCAATCTATCAATTAGCGTCCGTAGTTTGACTACGTTTCGGTGACCTTTTTTGGAAAACCGAACGTTTTGCCTGTGCTATATGGACGAAGTTATCATGATGGATGGAACTACTGAAAATTTATTGTGAAGGACAGAACGGTTGACATTTGTCGGGCATGTCACCGTTCGGGAAAATCAATTCCGTCACATAATTTGTAGTTATTTTCGTCTAATGCACGGAGTACATGCATATGTACTGGTTCCATGTAGCCACTGTAGCCAGGATTACACATCAGCAACTTGGATTGCTACAGATGTGCCCGACACAATTCTTGATAATGATCACATTGTACTGAGCTCGGTCCATTATCACTGACAGGACTATTGTGGCTAATAAGCCTGATATAGTGGTGATACACTGGTGGTGGACCGAATAGAGAGGCTTGCATGGTTGTTGACGCAACCGTCCCGCATGAGGACTCTCTCGGGTTTCGCTCACGAGATTATCGACATGTGGCATGTAGACTTAGCGATCATTGTACAGATAGTCGTATCAGTCAAAGGCCCCTACCAGACATGAGGCTCTCGTTAGGCGCCTGGATTCAGAAAGTGGTACTACTGGATACGACTCGTATTGTTAAGATGTTCTCTCCCTGGAGCCGATGCGGTGGGCAACTATTTTTTTTACAAATGTAAATTAAGTGAGACAAGAGTATGAATTTATTGCCTACATTGCTCATTTTACAATCTCTGGAAAACAATGGGCCGCACTGTGTATCCTATCTCAATTTTTCCAAGGCTCTCAGTTTTTCTTGTCTCTTACGACCACTAGATATTTTGCGAAATAGAAGTTTTGCGACTAAGCCCTTTTAAACCCCGTTCTGTCTTTCCAACCTGAATAGGCATCTACTCTAAACAACCGATCTTGACATTCTACTTAACAATGTACGTGCAATGGCTTATGCATGGTATCTAGGGCTTAGATCCCGGGAGTCTCGGTCTCTAAAATATCGAGAGTCCCAATTATTTTTCGCGTTTCGGGACTCGAGAGTTATACCTCTGGTCTCGGGAATAACGAGACTTTTAAGACTTGGGTAGATTTTTAAAAATCTATTAAACCGGACACTTCACGGTACGACGCAACATTTAACAGTAGATACCGTTTTGAATTAATGTCTTCAAAAATTATGTTCTTTAACCGTATTAAAGAAAATAAGCCCACAAAGGCAAGTATTTTGCTATATTTGCAGAATCCTACTCAATTTTATTGACAGGAAGTTGGGTCCTTTCAAACTCTCAATAATAACGAAATTACATTGTCTTATACAAGAAAAGCCATCTGATAGTTATCCAGCAAATACAAGTACTCCAAAACATATCAGGACAATGGAGTAGTTCACTGGTTTTTTTTTTCGTTTATAGGCTCTCGTATGACTACTATTTCACCTAATGGTAATCGATGATGTGGTCGACAATGAAGCACGCTTGCCTAGAAGTAACCTATTCTTTCTTGACTTGACACCTAGGTTTTAGCTAGGTTTCAAAGAAGGCCTCGAATATAGGGTTAAATATTTACTAAAACCTCATTAAGAAATAATAAAAGATAAACTCTATGTATGAATTTAAAATAGTCAAATTCTTAGACATTGTAGCAGCGTGGAAGTACAGAGGGCTTTTTCTGACGCACTTTAATTTCGTGAAAAAATAACAGATCCTATCGTTCTTAAGTCACATAAGATGCTTTACGATTTTTATTTGGTCACTTTAAAAAGAAAAAAAATAACTCGTCATTGTTATTTTACTCGATTGTAATCACGGCAGAAGAATAAACAAGATTGAAATACTATTTTTCATTAAGTTCTTTATTGTTATCTTGCCAATCAATACAAAATGCCTAGCATTTGAATGTAAATCTTTTTCTTTATACCAGTCACTAAAGTCTCGTTTTTCCCGGGAATCCCGAGACCGGACCGAATCTCGATTTTTTAGTCCCGGGACTCAAAAATGTTCCGAGACTGAAAGCCTTAATAGTATTTTATTTTATGAGCTACCTATGTATAACTTACCTACTTAGGTACCTAATTTATTTTCTAGTCCAATGGTAACATCATTTCATGATCACGCATTTACTTAATGAGTTTAACTAAAACCCTAGTTAATTATAAAAGTCTACGATAATTTTTCGTATTATCTACGCCTACCGGCACCTATATTACCTACTCACAACCTTAACGGCTCAATCAATGTGGGTAAAATAGTCGTTAGGTTTATGACGTTCAACAAATGACGTGGAGCTAAAACTACTGCTTAATTCATTAAACTCCAAGCGAACGCCAGTGTTCGCTCTCTCATTGTCTTCCTATTGTGTCTCTAATTACGGTATTCGAAAGGTAACTTTTAGCTCCACGTCATTTGTTTAACTTAAGTTCAGAATAAAAGGATAACCTACACAATCCTAGCCTTATTCGTGGCGGAATTGGTAAAAACTTTAATTAGCTTATTTTGCTTATCGCGGCGGAATTGGTGAAAACCTTAATTAGCATATTTCGCTTCCACTAAAACTAATAAGTTATCAGATAAAGTATAGGAAATACCACGTTATACGTTAAGTGCTGCGTGGATATCTATTCTCTACCAATCCTTCACAGAATGTGAAATAATTATTCTATATTGAAATAGGTTTGCTGCACAAGCAAGCTACAGTGCACACTTTAAATTCTTATTAAGTGCATCTAGTTCTAGGGATATAATTAATGACTAGGTGTGTTAATAAGTATTATTGTGGTGTTTACTGTGGCTAGTATTTATAAGAGTACTAATTATTTTCACCCTTCTACTACCTACATGCGTAAAATATAAAACCATAATACTGACGGGTAATGAATAAACAGTTTTGCACTTCTTTGTCACATATAGAATAGGTTTTAAATTTGAGATAGACATTAAAGTAGGTACTTAATATCAATTGTTAGTTTGTCGGAAAGTATATATAAATGTACCCGGTACGCGGCACGATTAACAGTACCTACGCAGAGTGTGAGTTGTTATACGTTATGGGGGATGCTCCAACGTAGACCGCGTTTAAAGTATTTGCATTTTGCAGATCAGTGACAAGTTGTGCGGAATTATAATCAAATTTTCAATATAACTCTCTCAATTTGTCTTACCTTATTGAATGACTTTTTCAGAAAATGATAATTCCTTAACTAAATACGTATTACGTTCGTCAATCATATTTTAATCAATATACAACTTGACATTGACCTGCAAAACGCAAAGACTTCAAGGTATACACGTTAGGGTGTACTTGACAGGTAAGCTTGAGCTGAGTAGAGGACATACATGTAAAGGTAAACCTGTACTTTGAAGCCATGGCCCCGGCAGCAGATCTCGACTCTGCACGTTGTAGCGCTAATCGGCTTACCTCTCGCAGTTACAGCACAACTGACGCCTGCGCAGGCGACTGCTACACACGCTCAGTTTTACCAGTACAGTTAAACTGCACAGGTATACCAACGGACAAAAAAAATCGAAATTCATATTCTTTCGGTTGCCTGTACAGGAGTGGAAACCTGCACAGTGGTACAATATACACGCTCCGGTTTACCGGTAAAACTCAACTGTACAGGTAAACCTGTCAGGTACACCCTAACGTGCATGGCTACCTTAAGGAAATTTAAATTAAATACACGGGTTACCTCGCAGCATCCCTCCCATAACATAAAAAAACTCGCACTGTCAGCGCTCTAAAGTCTAGTCACTGATCGATTGTTATTACATCAATGCGATTGAGTCAACGATAAATGAGATTGCCAATAGATTCTTCCGTGTGCCGCATTTCAGTTAATACTAGAGGACCGGAGTAGGCGAATATCAGCGACGCGTGCGTCTGACATTTGCGGGTTGCAAGCGCATCTTTAATAAAATTGGTTAAGAAAGGAATGTTCTGTATGGTGTCGGAGTTCTGTATGGTGTCGGACGTAAAGAATAGCACCATCCCATATCTTCCCGTGGGTGTCGTAAGAGGCGACTAAGGGATATTTAGATTCTGTGCATACTACAGCACCTTAGGTCACCCCGTGGTGTCGGGTAAACTACCAACAAAAGCATTCCCAAGGAGGGTTGGTGTCAGGCTGGCGGCCGACTTTAAAATAAAACTAGCCAAATCCCATAGCAACATGTTCGGTCATAATAGAATGCGCGATAGGGCTAGGGCGTACCCCACAGGCGACGCGCAGGGGCAGCACCCGGCTCCTGTGGGAAATGGACTAGGGTTGTTGCACCACCTCGGGCGGGTGCAACGTAAGAAGCTAGCTCGGGAAATGAGATTGAGGTATGCAAGTTGGAATGTTGGGACTATGACTGGAAGGGCCAGAGAGTTAGCGGATGTATTGAAAAGAAGACGGATAAATATAGCATGCTTGCAGGAAACTAAATGGAGAGGAACAAAAGCGAGAGAAATTGGTGAGGGATATAAGTTCTACTACTGTGGAAGTGATGGAAAAAGAAATGGTGTAGGAATAGTGTTAGACAGTAAATTGAAAGAAAGCGTGATGGAAGTACAAAGGATTAGTGATAGATTTATAGTTGTGAAAGTTATGTTAGAGAATGTGATGTTGAATGTAGTTAGTGTGTATGCACCACAAGTAGGATGTGATGAAACGGTGAAAGAGAAGTTTTGGGAGGATTTTGATACAGCGTTAATGAACATCCCTGTTCATGAAGAATTAATAGTTGGAGGTGATTTTAATGGACATGTGGGAAGAATGAAAGGTGTTTATGAAAGAGTACATGGGGGATGGGGTTTCGGTAGTCCGAACAGTGAAGGAGAGACATTGCTGCAATCCGCTACTGCATTTGACCTAGCAGTAGCCAATACGTGGTTCCAGAAAAGAGACGAACACATGATCACGTACAAAAGTGGTAATCATAAGACCCAAATAGACTACTTTTTAGTTCGGCGCAACCACTTAAAGCACGTCAAAGACTGCAAAGTACTGCCAGGAGAAGACCTAGTCTCACAACACAGACTCCTGGTTATGACATCAGTGGTCAAAGTACTGTCTACCAAATACAAAGAGCGTCCTCCCCCTAAAATAAAATGGCATATGTTAGAGAAGAATGATTGTGCGAAGAAGTTCAGGGAGCGAGTGGTGGACAAAATGATAGAGATGGGAGACATGAATGATCGAAGTATAAATGAAAGCTGGAATGAGATGGCTGAGTGTATCAGGCATGCAGCGAAAGATATTTTGGGAGAGACGAGAGGAAAGGGCATAATAGATAGGGATACATGGTGGTGGTCGACAGAAATTCAGAGTGTGTTGAAAGAAAAGAAGAAAAAATTCAAAGAATGGCAGTGCGCAGAGCCAGGAAACGCTAGTTTAAAAGCTGAAAAAAAGAATGAGTATGACTTTTTAAAGAAGAAAGCTAAGAAAGCCGTGGCAATAGCAAAATCAAAGGCCCAGGACAAACTATATGACACACTGGACAGTCCTGCAGGCCAAAAAGAGCTATACCGGCTTACTAGAATAAGAGAGAGAAAGGCGAGGGATGTTTGTCAGGTAAGATGTATGAGAGATGAAACTGGAATGGTTCTATCGGATGATGAAAAAATCAAAAAGAGGTGGAAGGAATATTTTGAAAGACTGATGAATGAGGAAAATAATTGGAGTGGGGCGGTAGAGAATAAACCAGTGAATGTGGGATTAGTGCGAATTGTTAATATGGATGAAGTCAGAATAGCAGTAAATGGAATGAAGAATGGTAAAGCCATTGGTCCAGATGGAATACCAGTAGAAGTGTGGAAGTTATTGCGAGTGGATGGATGGACGTGGTTAGCTTTGTTCTTCAATAAGTTGTTGCTGGAAGAAGCCATACCTGATGAGTGGTGCAATAGCTCTTTGGTGCCAATTTTTAAAAACAAAGGTGATGTGCTTGAGTGCAACAATTATAGAGGAATAAAGCTAATGTCACATACTATGAAAGCCTGGGAGAAAGTTATTGAATGGAGGCTGAGAGAAGAGAGTGAAATTTCACAAACCCAATTCGGTTTTATGCCTGGTCGGGGTACAACGGATGCCATTTTTGCTATACGCCAGCTGTGCGAGAAATATAGAGGTGCGCATAAAAACTTGCACATGGTATTCATTGACCTCGAAAAGGCATACGACCGGGTACCTCGTGAGGTTCTGTGGTGGGCCCTTAAGGAGAAAGGTGTGCCTGGGAAGTATGTGCAGTTGATCCGAGCGATGTACAGTCGATGCAGTACCCAAGTCCGGTCTACAGTGGGCACCACTGGCAGCTTCAATGTGGCAGTTGGCTTACATCAAGGGTCGGCTCTCAGCCCTTACCTCTTCCTGATGATAATGGACGCTCTGACGTCGGACATTCAGGAAGAGGCTCCCTGGTGTATGTTGTTTGCCGATGATATTGTGTTGGTTGCCGAGAATGGCCTAGAGGTCCAGAACAGATTGGAGGTGTGGTGGCACAGACTGGAGAGTGTTGGCTTGAAATTGAGTAGAACCAAAACGGAATACTTGTTCTGCGATTTCGGCGGTCTCTCCAATCCAGTGCCTTTAGCTCTAGCTGGAACGCCCATACCGATCTGCTCTGACTTTCGGTACCTCGGGTCACTCATCCAAGGGAATGGTGAGGTAGACCGGGACGTAACACATCGGATCAACGCAGGATGGATGAAATGGAGACAGGTCACGGGAACAACTTGTGACCCACGGATGCCCCTTAAGTTGAAGGGTAAAATCTACAAGTCCGTGATAAGGCCTGTCATACTGTATGGATCAGAATGTTGGGCTGTGAAAAAGACGGATGAAAAAAGATTGCATGTAGCGGAGATGAGAATGTTAAGATGGATGTGTGGTGTGACGAGAATGGATAAAGTGAGAAATGAATATATTAGGGGAAGTTTGAAAGTGGCGCCAGTGACTGAAAAGTTGAAAGGGAATCGTTTGTCTTGGTATGGTCATGTGAAGAGGAGGGATGAAACACATGTTACTAAAAGAGTTATGAGTTTACATGTGGATGGATGGAGAGGAAGAGGGAGACCAAAGAAAAGATGGATGGATTGTGTGAAGAGTGATATGAAAGAAAAGGAAGTTAGTGATAGCATGACGAGTAACAGGGCAGAGTGGAAGAAAAAAACGTGTTGCGCCGACCCCAAATAATACGGGATAAGGGCAGGAAGATGATGATGATGATGGTTAAGAAAGGAATGTAACTCACGACAACACATAAAAAATTACATATAATGTGGCGGTAACCTTTTTTATGGTATGTACCGCCAAGGTTTAGGTAGTTTCGTTTTAATAAAAGTTCAAAAGGCCGCAATATTATGGGGTCCAGAAATTTCTAGGCCAACAGTGCGTTATGCGCGCTATGATTTAAAAAATCGTATTCTAAATATTTTTTAACAATATTAATAGAGCTTTTATATCTAGTTCTTTGAAAATAAAAATTTAATACTAATAGAATATATTCTTATACCTACAAATTAAGGCTTGTAATCTAACACACACAAACACGGAAATAAGATCTTTGGTAGGACTAGGTCTTACATCGCGGTAAACCAATTAACTAATAAATTAATTAATACAATGCTTTCATTTAGGAATTAAAACAATTTTTATTATCTGGGTCTAATATCATAATTCATAAAGCTGATACTATTGAATATCGGCTATAGCCAAAATAAAATTACGTGTGAAAAAACAGCCACAACGTACTCGAAATGACAAAGCGAAATTTGAGTCGCTAGTTTATATCGGACCAAAACGTATTGAGTAATTACTCAAGGTCAGCCATAAGCTTTTCTTCATTTTTTTTTGCTTCATTCAGCGTCTGAAGGAGAGCGAAACAAAATAATTGAACTGATATGATCATGATCAACCTATTGCAACAGCATTCACATTTTGCCGCACTATGTTGAGTGCCAGCCAGTGAGAAAATTTCCAGAGGTGGTATGGTTACCAATAGTCCCAACATTGACTGGGAATGGTTTTTTGACATTTAAAAAAAAGCAAATTAAAATATAAATAATATTTATTATTTAAATATTATATATTAGGCGTTACTTTGCATAAATTCATAATAATAATACGTTATGCATAACAGCTTACTATTATATTTCATAACACAAATTTTACGTTGAAATGAATGATCAGGCTATTCCTGTGACTGATTCAGATTATAACATGTTGTGGGTGTTTTTTCGCACTCTGAGCGTTTTCGGTCCGTGTTACTAACACATCCAAATTAATAAATTGGTTGCAAGCAAATAAATAATTGCTACAATATCAATAGCTATTTTAAATTACTTATACATATATTTCTATCGTGAATTGACCCACATGTATTTACTGCCATTTTGGGTATTATAACCCAAGATACAATGCTTAAAAGTAACGAAGGCGTGTTTATAAGTTAAGTTGAGATTATTGGTACCAATCATTACAGTTAAATAGACCTAATACCAACAATAATGACATCACAAAAATCTTTGCAAAAGTTAATAAATAATCTATTATAATTCTTACCTTATGAATATATTAACCACCAAAACCAAATGGACGCGATGAAATATTGTTCTCCAACTCAAAAGGCAATTTGTATTATAGTGTTACCTACCCTGAGAGGGATTACAGCCATAATTGTTTTGTTCCAGCTGCAACAGCTACTAGTCCTCATGGTGGTAGTCAATTGGCTTTTTAACAGTAGATCTGTCCATAAGAGAATCCTTCATATGCGGCTTTACTTTAGTAGGCGGAAATTTCGTAAGGCAGAAGTCTGCGATTAGACAAAATGCTTTGCACAGCAAAGGACACAGCAGTGCTTGGTGAACTACTGCTGCTACTCTATACCAGGGGCCATCAAACGGATCCAATATAGCCGGGCAGAGCATGTGATTCAAGTTTACTTGAGCTGGCTGAAAGGGAAACAAAAAAGGTACGAATTACAACAGTAAATCAGGTACTGTATATTGCGAAAAATATTAGGTAATATTGTGAACACTTGTTGTATTTTTTTTTCGTGAAAGTACGAAGCCGAGTTAAAAAAGTAAAACAAGTGTTAGTTAGCAAAAGTGTGTTACTTAGCCAATCAAAAAGATCAGTCATGTCTTCGTATGAATAGTTCATTGTTTACTATCATTCTAATGTCTTTGTAGCATTTGGCAGCAAATGTATCAAGTCAACTTTCTCGGCAAGCTTCGCTGAGGTAGTCAACACTATATTAAATTTCTCAGGTACATTTTACCAAGATCGCGCCTGTTTCAATAATTCCATATATTGTTCAGTTGCGCAAACTTCAGATACAAAACTACACCAATTTTACGTCACAATATCCGCTAAGAATCAATTTTCAAATAATTAAAACAGCCACTGAAGTTCAATCGAAAAAATCCCGCCAAAAACTCCACTTTGTTTTAAAAAAATATATAAATATACAATGCTAATATTACAGTAAGATTTTGAAATCATGCGAAAGTGAAATCAGTGTCATTTTTAATGGGTTCTATTTGATATATGCGTACTGTGTCAGACTTTTAACTTTCCCAATAAATTGGATCAGATTGAGCGGTAATTCGATGTGATCTTCATTCTGGCCTCAAATCAGGACCCCGGGCAACGACACCGCGACCTTATCACTTCCACCGCAGGCCGCTGGCGCATTCGGCATTCGTAATTACGTATATAGTACATGAGTCGGGTATTACTGCACGCAAGTGTTTCAAAGTACTTTCGAGTCTTTTACGCCTTAAAGTCTCGTATTCACAAGGGTAAATAAAAAAGGGTGTTAAAGAAAACATCTCCTAGTGAGCCTTAAAAGGTTGACTTGATCTTAGGCGCCTTGAAGACTTGACACCTACACTTTCTTTTTTCTTTTGTGTTCGCACCGTTTGTGCATATATGCAGTGTCAAGTTTAGAATGCGTTCTAAATAAGAATAGGAAAGTCAATGACTTCGATTTCTCAAATGTTGAATGAAAAGTACGGTTTGTAATAAAAAAACTTATTTGCGTATCAATAAAGGTTTTTTTTTGCTTTGTATTACTAAGTCTTACTTAAATCTAGGTGAAGTAAAAAAGTTATTGTTTAATATAGATTAGCTAAATATATTGTTTTAAGCAGGAGCGCCGACTCCGTGAGTGTTGGGGTGCTCGAGCACCCATGAGAAATAAACAGTGGGTGCCGAGCACCCCTGAGAATAAACATCAAGAAACGGATCAGTAATCGCCTTTTAGGGATGGGCGTTTCTTCATTACCCTGTTTAGCGCGCCGTTTGAGACGCCGGGTTCGATTCCCGCGCCAACACAAATGTTTGATAGTCAAAACAGATATTTGTTTTTGTCTGGGTGTTTATGGTACCTTCGTTTCTGGTTTCTATAGTACAAGGGAAAACCTTAGTTTGGGACCAAGACAATGTATGTGATGTTGTCTCAATTTATTATTTATTATTATAACGCAGTATGTAAGGAGGCCATTTATTTATTTTTCGGTCGATCAGTGTGCATTTCTCTTCTCACACTTCGCTACTTTTTCGATTCATCAAATGAGCATGAGCACTCATGAGGTTTTCTAAAAGCCGGCGCCCCTGGTTTTAAGTCATAATTAGTAATAATAAAAACTATTTTCTTTCTTATTTCCATTGTTAGGACCAATTCGCCTTCTTCCATTTGCCACTAATCAGATACTTCACACAGTGACGCAGAGATAATTAAAATTGAAGAACTGGATTCTGATTAAAATTTTTCGTTCATGATTCGTAAATAAATAAAATTTTAAAAATTTCTTGTTTTGCTTACCCTACCCAATTTCTTCGATTTACAGTATGCCGTGGCATTACAACATGGCAATCGATCCTATTCTTATTTGGAAGGCCTTGCCATTGTATTTAGTTTTTCATATCAATTAAATCGCAAAATATATTTTTATAAAGTTAGCTAGCTAGCTTTTGCTGTCGTCAACTGACTACTATATTCTACTCTAGCCTACTCTATCCTACTGTACGGGATAAAAGGTATCCTATTTCCGTCCCGTCCTGGTTCTAAGCTGAAAATTGGTGGGGGGTCCCAAATTTTCAGCCAAATTGTTTCAGCTGTTCTTAAGTTATAAATAGTGTAACTAACACGAATTTCTTTTATATATATTTAGATTGTTTTCATAACAGAGATAACATGTGTTTTATTTGAAGAAGAATTAAACAAATTAAAATTTTATTTTAGTGTTTAAATATCTATTTTGTAATCCAAGATGGTCAAAGATTGGGCAAGCGATAATCGCGAAGGCCCCCTTTCTAAGGTAAGTCCTCACTTTCCCCTTGATACAGGTCCTGACCGGGGTCTATTGTTCCGGAAGGTTCCTGTGTTAGATTTGCCGGGTAGAAACTCCCGGGTGTCTTCATTATGCGGGTTACCCTGAGGGCACAATGGAACACACGGTGGATATCTGCGAGCAATGGTAGCTAACGATATCTACCGTCCGGAAGCACCAAGCAAGAGTCCACGGCGCTTATTGCTCTACTCGCGCCTCAAAAAGAGATGTCGGCAAGATTGACGGGGCCCGTTAGGGTCGATGCAAGATCTACCGTTAAACTGGATGGCTAAGGGCAACTGAAGGAACTTTAGTCAGTAAAAATCTGACACTCCCTCTAGCTCCACCCTGAGTAGAAGTCATAAGATGATTTCCCATTTAAAAAAAGATGGAGAAAGATATTTCGTTTAAAATTTGCAAATAAATAAAAAGTTGTTCTATGACAATTTAGATTATTTTGTATTATACTAATTAGTTTTAAAAAGAGTGATATGACTGCGCCGCGCGTATACAGCGCCCAAATCCAGGGTATTTAAGCTTCTTGTCCTGGTTGCCAAATTTTAGAAATGGCCACCCTATTTGCAGTATTTGGCAGAAAATGTTTTGAGTTAAGACTTCTCAGCAAGCTTGTTAAGGTACAATAAAATTCTCACATTAATTTTACCTAGATTGCAACTGTTTCACATACCTATTATCCAGTTGTAATTGCTAGTTTCACATAATTATGATTATTATCTTGCATTTGAATATTACATAATTATAAAGCAAATACTAAATTACAGAAGTTTTTACTTACGATTGCAATAAGTTGTAATACAATAAAGTGATATATCATGTTTAGACAATAGCTGAATATTGCCCAATTAAAATCCCAAAAAGGTTCTATGTTGTAGGGACCTAGAAGAAGATTTTGATAAATTATTATGAAAAACAGAATGAAAACTTTTTATAAAATTGAACTCACCACCAATCCTCAGAAGATAGTAAGGTATAACAAACATCATTCCATGTTGAATCCAGTACAGTGCAGCCTCGGCAAATATCTAATATCAGAATACAATATTAAATATAAACAATACAAGTAAAAAATGCAATGAGTAATAATGCAATTGCTGTGTTCTGGATTGAATGGAAGCTAGTGTTATTATAGTTTTGTCCCTTGTGGACAGCAAAACCTGCAATGCCCTTGCCCATTATTGATCCATTTCTAAAGACAACAGTGATCATAATCCATGAGGTGGTCTATATGTCTCCCATGTTTGCCATATATCATTGAGAAATGGTAGCCACATTACCTTCCTTGAAGCAGTTTCAGGGAACAGAAATGCTAACAAAGGCCCATTTAATAAGTTCAAATGAATGCGAAATAAAGCTGTTACGGTTTTGCTAGGTGGTGCAGCCAGTAGATAGATCTAAAACAGTAATAATATGTTATTGTACAAAAAGCAAGCATATAATCTTAACCTTTTGAATACCGTAATTAGAGACACAATAGAAAGACAATGAGAGAGGAACGCCGGAGTTCACTTGGGGTTTAATTAATTAAATTAATAATGTATTGCTTAATTCTATTAGCTATATAAAATAACTGTAATTATTGAAATATATATTGAGACTGAACTTGCAAATTTACAACATAGCCAAACCTATTTTTACAGAATAATTAAGCTATTCCTAGTTTTGGTTGATAAGAAGTTAGAGAAGGTAAACTAATGATTACTCTAACATAAAATAAATTACATTTAAAACAAATTTTTATTTGGCTTTAGAAGTAAGTTTTAAAATACTCACTTGTATCAGTGTTGTAACATGGCAAGGGTTTAACAAATATATTACGGTGCGTGAAGCAAATTTAAAACCAATTTCCATGCCCCATAGCAGGGCTAAAAGAATTACTAATAATCTTTTACCCCCTCTATCACTTTTTACATAATTGGTAGCTTCTGGTATACTTAATCTTGGAATTATCTTAATCTGTAACAATTTTTAAAGACACTGCTAATTAAACTCAACATATTTAGATAAATTGTATAATAAAATTATGGTCGTATATGTACTAATTTAATTACGCTCGTTACGAGCTAGCTTATAACAATAAGATTGATATGCACCGTGCCCTCAAAATCATGAAAGAAATAAGATATAATTTAAGCTACATTATGTGCTGCATACTTACTAAAATATATACACAAGTCGTAACCACGATTATGGTTTCTATTATTTGCCTTTTAGTTGATAAAAAGTAGGCACATTCGGGGCCCACATTTCTGGGGACAGCTTTATTGGCACCACTATAAGCCCACTCAAACATTTTATGTCGCCGGAATTGATTTTACTGTAATTATTTTTTCATCGATTAATTTATTATTTTTGGAAGTGCCCAATTCAATGTTTCAATTCCCGCTACGTTGACAGCTAAATGCGCGACGAACGAACGAGAACGTATTTAAGTACCACAGATAACTATATAGTAAGCACAGAATAAATCATATGTGTAGAGATTTTTTCTATTTACTACTGTGCCTTAGGCAGGCTATAGACTTTTAATCATATTGCCTAGTCTTCGAACAATGCATCATGTTTTCTTGTATGATAAGTTTATAACTGTCTTTCGTAATGAAATTAGAATACAGATGTAAAACTCTAATGTTTTTGTAGTTTTTGGGAGCTATAAGCAGAATACTCAATACATTTTATTTAGTATAATATTCGAGTCAGCCCTTTTGGCATACTTTGCGGAAGTCAACATTACAACAAAATATTCAGCTCTATTCAGGGCCCGATCTAAGCTCCCCCTTCCAGTTTAATACTATACTTTTTTACTGTTGCCAGAGAATAAGTTATAGTACAAGGTACAGAAATTTCTCTCTTCGAAAAAAAACATACCAATATGAATCTTCTAACAACGTAAATAATGTTCATAAAACATTGCACGGCACGGACGTGTCCTTGATTATATTTGCCTACTGAGCGTTGGAGCGCTCGTAACGAATCAAAATGCACTTTAAGTCCGCGTGCCGGGAGTCCCTGTTATTATGCCCGCTATGCGCCCTTGAACAGACCGCTGTTGTTATAGGGTTAGGCAGCGGCGCCTTCTTTTAGAAAACCTCATGGGTGCTCATGCTCATTTGGTGGCTCGAAAAAGTGGCGTAGTGTGAGAAGAGAAATGCACACTGACAGACTGATTTAATAAGTAGTAATAAATTGAGAAAACATCACATACATTGTCTTGGTCCCAAACTAAAGTTTTCCCTTGTACTGTGGAAACCAGGAACAACGAATGTATCACAAATACCCAGACCCAACACAAATATCAATTTCATCAAAAAACATTTGTGTTGGTGCGGGAATCGAATTCGCGACCCTTGCGTCTCAACCGGCGCTCTAAACCACTGCGTTAAACGGGTCGTCGGGTAATGAAAAAACACCCATCCCTTTAAGGCGATTACTGATCTGTTTCTTGATGTCTATTTTCAGGCGTGCTGGGCACCCACTGTTTATTTCTCATGGGTGCTCGAGCCCCCGAGCGCCCACGGAGTCGGAGACTTGTGTGTTTTTGAAAAATTTTAAATAGGTACTTACGTTTTATAACATAAAATATAATCAGATTTTCTAAAATTATATGGTAGATAGGTACCTAATTGATGTCTACCTATTTACTTTTATCCATACTTTAGAACATATTTTTTTTAAACTTATGTCATAGAAATGTCAAGAGATTGTTTACATTTAGTTAGGTATCAAAACAAATGAAATAGGTAATTTAAATGAAGTGTATGTAACTTTGTTGGTTTTGTATGTGCGTTATCTTTGTGTTCATATGTGATTTTTAAAAGGAAGGTCGTTTATGACTTTAATATACATTATAATTAGCATTTTGTAAGATATGATTCCAGTATATGTTGACCTGGCATTAGTAAGGTAGTTACTAGTACTCGAGGTCTACTATTGAATGATTTTTAAGGTCATTATCTCGTTTACGTGAAAAATGTTTCAAATACTTACTCGATAAAAAATTTGAAAATAATTTTTGCTAGCACGGGTCAAGCGGCAAATCGAACACGCGTGTGACACTCTACCGAATTTAGCGTTACAAGAAAGGCCGCGCGGCGTAGGTACTTTTCTATACCTATAGTTAGGAGTGCGCCAGCCCCGCTGTTGCTCTAATTTATTTTTGTACCGACAATTTACGTCAAAATTCAGCAACTTTTCAGTAGACACTTTTTATGTTTAATTAAAGCAAACGGCTCCTGGACGAATGGCTACACACTTTCACCTATAAAGATCTATTTAAATCTCATTAATTAATAAAACCCTTTTGTAGACATGCACACCACATACACGTAGCGTGGAGTGGTATTGTGTGGAAGTGCCCCATAAACCCATTCTACACTTACACCTTCATGCATGGAGAGGGGCCAGTTCCCACTTCGCTAGAAGACGGGGAAACTGGCCCTCTGCGCGAAGCCGTGGCGCCCAGCGGACTCTCCGTCCGCGTATCGGCCCATTGTGTTGCTCGACGAGGTGGGCATGCTCTTTGAAAGAGTAAGAGTAGTAGCTGGATTTATGAGGAGGGGATTTAAGCAGGGATCTTAGATGTGATCTGCACAGAGCGTCGCTAGGGCGAGCGTAAGAGAAACGGTCCCGCAGGTAGGAAGGATAAGGATGGGTTATGTAGAATGTTGAAAAGGAGACATAAAATCCGAGTGTTTCTGCGAAGAAGGATAGGGAGCCACTTGAGTTCCTTGCGAAGATGAGAGACGTGATCATACTTTCGTAGACCAAAAATAACCCGAATGCATAAGTTTTGCAGTCGCTCAAGCTTATTTAATAGCTCCTCAGTAGCATCCAAGTAGCAGGCGTCGGCATAATCTATATTCGGCTGAATGAGTGATTGGGCCAAAGAGATCTTCGTTTTCAAAGGCAAGATACCCTAGAGGCGTTTGAGCGAATGAAAAGAAAAGTTTACCTTTCGACTGACCTCATTGACCTGCGCACGCCACGAAAGATTGGAGTCAATAATAACACCCAGATCTTTTGCATTTTCTGTGTAGTCGATACGGACACCATCGAGAACTAATGGCTGCAGAGAAGAAACTACAGCTGCATTGCGAACGAACCTACTGCCTATGATCATGGCCTGCGATTTAGTTGGGTTGATCTGCAGGCCAAATGACTTAGCCCAAGCACTGACACAAGCCAGATCATGATTCATGGCAGCAATAAAACACACCTATAAAAAAACATTTAAAAATATAAAAAATAGTAGCCCACCAGCATCGGGAACAGGGTTCAAGCTGCCGGCGGTCAGGGCTCCTGAGAGAGGAATCTCCTAACGATGCGCAGCGGTGTCCAAGAGTACTCATTCATCTTCATTGGCTCATTTAGATGCCAATGTATACACTTCTATATTAAACTTCCTAGTCATATTCAACAACTAAGCCTTAATAAATTCAAAACATTTGTAAAGCGAAAACTTTGTCAAAAGGCTTTTTACTCTATAAAGGACTATGTTGAGGACGAAAAGGCTTGGGATTGACTTGCTCCAGTACGCACTACAACTGTTGTCTTATTTTTCTCTTTTGTTTTTATTTTCAATTGTGCCCTTTATTATGATTATTATTATTATTTTACAATTTGATATTGTAGGTTATTTTTATTTTGCAATTTGACTTTATTTATTTTTATTTTTGACATCAATATTTACTTTATTAAGTAAATTAAATTTTGTAAATTATATATTTATTTTTATTATTGTGAACGTGAGAACAATGTTGATTGCCTTTTTTTTTCCTTTTCAGTAATTAACGTATGTCTGGCAATTTGAGTATATTCTGCGGCCTACCCAAATGTCCTTTCCTTGTTATTGTTCGTCAAGTCGTTAAGCTCCTTAGTAGTCCTGGGTTGAGCTTTGCGAATACTGACAAATGCTTGCACTGACTGGACAGGTCCACTCAAATCTGTATGGTTCTTTCTTCAAAAGACCATCTCAGACAAATCTGCACTGTTCTCATGTGATTTGACCATTACATATTAACTGTATGGACTCTAAAAGAGACTTTGATCCCTGAGTTTGTTTCGGTGTTTCTTCTCAGGGTAGTCAGCTAGGAAACACCGGCCTCATCTAGTTTAAAATGACAAAAAAAAAATAACGTGTAAAAGTGTTTTTTTAAACCTACTTACAAAATAAATATCATTTATTATTCACTGCTTTCTGGATGAGGCCCTTGGTCCAGCTGCCTAACAAGAGCCTCCTCAAATGTTGTACGAGGCTCTTGGTTATTAAGCCATTGGCCGGTACGACTATCGGCACAATGATTGCTCTATCCACTTCCCACATGTCCACATGATAAGTCAAGATACTTTGTTTGCTTATCTTTTTCAGCTTTCACGAGGTTCTCGTCATGAGGGACCGCTATATCAACAATCATTGTGCGACGCTCTAGTCGATTTACCACCAAAATATCAGGTTTATTGGCAACAATAGTCTTGTCAGTGATGATAGATCGATCCCAAGCAAGTTGCTGGTGGATAATCCTAGCTACTAGGTTATGTCTATGCAAATAGTCTCAGTTAGCTGGATGAGAACACACAGAAATAATGTGTTGGATTGATTCCCCGGGTCGGTGGTAGGCCCGACAGATGTCAACCGTACCATCCTTCACAATGTATTTCCGGTAGTTGTTCGTCATCATAAGTTCGTCCATAACCCCAAGACAAAACCTTCGGTTTTCCCAAAGAGGTGACCGAAACGCAGCCAAGATACGGATGCTAACAGGTCTACATCGGGCCCATGTAAGGCCTGTTAAAAGCGTCCGTGAAGCTCCTTGCTCTACCATACTTCTATGCGGTCATTAGTATCCAGTACTATAGGTTTGCGCCAGTTCTCGTTAGCCAAGGAAAGCGGAGCCTCTCGGTGCATACCCACGTCGGTTTTTAGGAAGTATTCCCTGAGACTGCATACCTCGCGGTTGTGCAGGGTCTTAACATTTATGAAGCCACGACCCCCGCACTTCCGCGGGATAAGCAGTCTCTTCACCGAAGACCGTGGGGGATACATCCGATTTTTATGGACCCGCCTAACCAGAGGTCTAGTTCGGTCTGAGTCCATTTGAGTATGCCAAAAGAGTACATTAAAACTGGCATGACCCAACCGTTGAAGGCGCGCACCTTATTTCCGCCCGACAGAAGGCTATTTAATACTTTTTTCAGGCGGCCTAAGAAGCGCTCTCTACGCGATTACTTCATATCAGGATTGTTAATGCCCAACGCTTCCGACATACCCAAATACCTGTAAGTTTCGGTCGAGAAGAGGGATCTAAGGTGTATGGAATCCGGCAGTTGAATTCGCTCGGATTCCATAATCTCCCCTCGCTTTACATGCATGGCTGCACATTTGTCCACACCAAATTCCATCCTGATGGCGCTACTGAAAGTTTCAGTTACCTTCAGTAGCTCCAACAGCTGCAAATCGCTGGGGGCAAAGAATTTCAGGTCATCCATGTAAAAAGGTAAGATATAGGCCTGACCACCTCTTCTCAACCGATAGCCCAGTCCTGAATCCTCCAGCAATGTGCTAAGAGGATTTAGACCTAAGCAGAACCAAAGCGAACTCAGACTGTCGCCCTGAAATATTCCCCGTTTAATCCCAATAGGCTCATCATTACCCTGGATCGGTCGACATCCTGGATAGCGAAGGACTGTCTTCCATTGCCTCATACATGACTCAAGGAAGGTGCGTAAAGTGATATCTATTTTGTATAACTCCAACACCTTCATGAGCCATGTATGTGGAACAGAGTCATAGGCCTTCTTGTAATCTATCCAATACGTCGACAGATCGTTGCGGGATGGACGAGCCTGTTGGCTTATGTCCATGTCTATGAGGAGTAGCTCCTTAGTGGACCCATTCCTACATCTATTCTGAGAGGCTGACATAATCAAGTTATTCTCTATGTGATGATTAATTTTTGCTCTCAGAATGGATGTAAGAAGTTTATAGATCGTCGACAAACATGTAATTGGTCTATAATTCTTGGGTTCCGCGGGGTTACCGGTTGTATGCCACCAACCAACCCACCTGCTGGGTTACGTCAGTTGTCAGATACTCTGGCAGCGACCCAGACTCTAAGGCTGACTGAAATTGTGATGCTAGAGGCGCGTGTGAGTTGCTACACCATTTGTGTGAGTGTGAAGTGATTTCCAGTTTGGTAACGGACGAACTGCTTTAGCTATGTCCGTTGGAATTATTATTCCATTCATTTGGAATTATTATTATTATTATGTTATTTCAATTGTGTATCGCGCTGTAGGTAATTGAATAGCTGTATATTTACAGCAATACAGCCATATTGGTGTACTTGGGACATGGTTCAATAGAAATGTGAAATTATTATTATTATTTTTTTAACAATTTGTCAGCTGTCAGTTGAAAGCGTTTCTCCTTAGCCGGGGGCTGAAAAGTATTACTTTCAATTCGCTCCTCAGGCAACCTCAGGCAATCATACATACTTTCCCGAGTAATGAAAAATACTTTTTTTTAAATCATCGAGACTCTATTTTGGAATTGAATTATTTATATAGGGAAGTTTGTACGGAACCCTCAGTGCACGAGTCTGACTCGCACTTGCCCAGTTTTTTAATATTACTATGTATTGCGGTATCATACCTTTGCTTCTCCTTCAACCTGCAAAGGTTAACGCGTTGCGCGCGGTTGCGCGGGATAATTCTATTTTATGTTAGTTACAACTTGACGCTAGCGGAAGCACAAGAGTGATGAAGATGAGCAAAAATAGTAAAAAAAAAAAACAACTTCTTTATTTCACACTTTTTGGTTGCGATACACTTTTAGCCAGAGTACCTATTTCTCATGACAATTCCAATTAACCCAAATACTGCTAGGATACATTATTTTATTATGAAGTTCTCGTGTCCACCTTCCACCTTCCGGTTTCATCATCAGATCAGTTCGATAGTAGGTACCTTATAGCCAAAGTGCATCTCATAACAAATCCAATAAGCCCAAACATGGCTGGGATACATTGATTAATTACGGAGGTCCGGTCCCTATCTTTCTACTCCATCATCATCATCAGCTCACTTCGATGATACCATTTTCAACATAAATATTCGGAACCATTCATTTATTTGTATTGCCATAACCGCTTAACTATTTTCATTGTGATATCTACGAGTATGTGAGTATGAAGTTTCGTTGACCATTTCTGGTCTTCTTCATCACTTCATTAAATGTTACTTTTTGACTGTAAATGCTTAAGTCCTCGATAAAAAGGCCAAAATCACTATATGATTGCCCAAAATATTTGAGAAGTTCCCTCGATTCCACATGGATCCCATCAACGGAACTGGATTTTGAAATAAATGGGACCAATCCTATAAGGGGGAAAAAAATTGCTAATCGGTCCATAAACGACGAAGTTCTGAGGTAACAAAAAAAAAACCTTTTTTGAGAGTCAGTTAAAATGTTATTTTTGTGAAAAAGAAAATTTAATTTAAGTTTTGACGAGAATTTATTAGATGCTACGCCGGCAGATATTGCGATTGAGGCAAAAAATGCTTGCCGATTGCGATCTAAATTAAAACCAAAATATATGGCACCTATGGAAAATTTTCTTTAGTGAAATATGAACAAAAGTGCGTCGTTATTTTCAGAGAAAGTATTTCTTCGTAGTGTATTAAAAAGTGACATTTGATAACTAAATATGTACGAGTATTCCAAGCAAAGTGCAAAACTTTCATTGGACGAGTCTTTCTCTATCTTTATCAGTTGTTTTTTCTTATGTCAGAATATAAATGGTCCCATTGTCAAAGTAGCGCGTTAATTTGGCGCGTTGCAGGGGTACATTTATTTAGGTACTTAAAGGAAAGTAAACAATTAGATTGAATTATAGGTTATTTTAATTAGCAAAATTATTATAAAAAAAGTCATGAGAACCTTGTAAATCTTTTTTTTTAATATCTAGTACCTAGTACTTTTAGTATCAGAATCTATTAATCTATTATCAAAAAAAATTGGTTGTGTCCATTGTCAATTTATTGTGTCCATTGGCTTCATTAATTTATGTGCAGTGATATGATGCTGTTCTATTACTAATTTACTACTATATAATTCGGTTGTAGATTTGGCACTATTTTTTCTTTAATTCATCGTTCATCATCATTCATGAAGTTTTCAGAATTATAGTCACTTAATTAAGATTTAAATACATAGTAGCAGTCCATTTTCAACAAACTCTGTTTTCCTGCCAGGCACCGATCGGGTACGAATATGTAGGGGAATTTTATTGTTATGGTCACCCGAAAAATTATTTGACAAATGGGTCTAACTGGAAAATGGTACCGTAGCGTAGGCCCGATATTTTCTCATTTCTCTTAACGTGCTTGACGTTTGATTTCCAAGATAATATCCCAGCAGTACTTTTAGTCCTAGCCAGCACTTTTAATCACTTTCGGTATAATGATGATGATTATTTACTTTGGAAACGATTAGAAACACAGAAAACAACACATTCTCCTGATGCCCCGTATACACGTGGGCCCAGCGTCGGCCAATCGACATACTTTGCAATTGTATAAACGGGGAAACCCCGCTGAAACAATGGCAATTGGCCGAGGCTGGGTCCACATGTAAACGAGGCATAACACACACGCAGCAAACGATTAGTTCCGATTCCGGCCACGCCCCTACTTATCGCGCGCGGAGCCTAGTTAGTTTTATCTTTGTAGATTTTTTAGTAATATTGGTAAAAGGTAAAAGGTCATATGGTAAGTATTTTTGTTGTGAGTTGAAATTAAAAACAAATGCAACTTTTAAAGTTATTTTATTGTGTACGAATTCTTAAATTCATTAACATTAATCTATCTACAATATGGCAGTGTTGTATAAAACGTTTTTATTACTCACTTTTTGTCAGTTATACACAGGTAGATAATTATGTAAAGTTAAGTGTTAAATTTATTATGAAATAGAAGAATATTTTTCAAATATTTTGTAGCATTTATATTTTCGTGTGATATCTATATATGTTTTTAAATAATAAGTAACAGAAAAATAACTTATCTAGACAGGAAATTAAGTAAGTAATAATAGTTGCTATATTTAACTTCTAATTAATTTTTATTTAATATATTTATTATTATATACAATTAGGCAAATCTAAATTATCACAAATCGAGTGTATCTGTGCATACGGTTTTCAACGTTCAAAGTCGGATCGATCATTTGTTTAGTCACTATTACACCACTCAACGTGATCACATTGACTAGTGCAATATTCACACAATTTTCAGCAACAAAAGAAAAAAGTAGATAAGTATATACATGTATATGATATTATAAGAATAAAATAATATATGTCTTAGGTACTAGCTGTGCCTCCGATGCTGACCCCGATAACATTTTACCTCAGTACGTAGGTACGAGTACATACATTTCAAACAATTAATGAAGTTACGGCGGCGACGGATCGGCATTTAGAAACATCAACACTTTTGCACTAACATTAATAAGATGCCGTACTTAGTTTAAAATTGTTGGTTATGTGAAAATGTTAGCCAATACCATATATTACCTCTTCTTATGTAGGTATATGATAATATCATCAATGCATTATTTTGTAGACAGGTAAATAACAGAATTAAGGAATTTAAGTAACAATGCAATAACATACTTTGAAAGACGTTATTTTTATAATAATTAAATAAAATACCTTACGTTAAATTGCTTTGGTGTGTTATTGATGATCAGGAACTCAGTAACTGAGTGATTTCATTTACAACATGACGAATTCGACACTTAATCTTTTCAGCCTCTTCGTACCTTATCAATAGATGTATTTTCCAACAGAAAATATCATTTAGAGTTATATTACTGGGTAGGTAATTGTTAAAAAACAGATCGTGATCGACAGTGTCGGCCTATAATAATTTCATTACACTATTTGGTGTTCTTCATGCAAACTGCACAACGAGCTACTCGCTGCAGTAGATTTCCTGACTTTAGTGTTTCTCGCTGAGGCATAGCAAATTGCTCTTCATCCCTGATGGTTGTTAGCCAGAAGCTGAGCTTGTTGGCAAACTTGTGGCATGTACCGCCCTCGCCGTTACATTCTATGAACGGTACTGTGCGGAAGCTTTCTAAACACGATCCAGGACTCTCCAAAGCCTGTCCTCCACCTTGGCCTCCAGCTCCAGAATGCTATAAGAAACATTATTAACATTATTGGATAGCACCTTCCTTTATGGTAGAACTTACTTACTTTATGGACTGTAACTTAGTAGGTAATTTCTAAAACTATAAGTTTCGGTAGCCTATGTGCATTTACAATACCAAATTTTTATAACAAATATTGTAGGTTTACATAGATTACCAAAATAAACGAAATTTTCGGAATTAAGTGTGACATGAAAACTTATAAAAACATCTCCCATCAAAAGGGTGCCTATTGAGATGATGATGAGACTATCTACACAAAGAAAGATTGGTATAATGATAAAGGAAGAACCTAGATATAACAGTGTTTGTGCGATCATGTAAATGTGGATAATTGACATAGTATGAGGCAAGAAAGAATAAGAAAAGACGGTAGCGGATAGTTTTGAGAAAGTATGAATGTGGATTTACAGGCATCCAGTAGTAGGTAGAGTAGGGAAGACTAAACAAATGATGAATGTATTGTATGAATAATGATATCGCTAGAAAATGGGTCACAACTGAAGACGATCAATAGAAATGTATAAAAGATATTGTAACAAGATATTAGAGAGCCAGCCCCTAAATAGGACATGAAATTAGGATAAGAAAATTATAATTTTGACATTCCACTGCAGCACTCAAACAAACAATAACATACATAGATATTAGTTGCATATAGTGGAGTATCAGATAGAAGGACGTTGAAGTGTTGTACGAGTAAACGATATGAAGTAAGTACTTACCATAACAAAACTGTATCCGATCCACAGTTCAGCCCATCCTCCTGGACATTCTGGTACACTGTTCGATTGACTATGAACAGCTATGACATTAGCTGGTGCTTCGCAGACGACACATCTTGAGATATACTTTTTAATATCATTTCCTTGTACAGGCATCATGGTAGTTTCTGCATTCGTTGATAGCCAGTAACTTCGGTCATTTCGGCTCGCATAGTTGCACACTTCATTCAAGTCACAGAAAAGGAATGGCATTGTACTGAATTTTCTTACACATGAGCCAGCATGTCCTAAATCTTGATTATGTGCTTTTTCGTTTCCGTCTAAGTACAATAAAGAATATCCGTTCCAGAGTTTTATTAATCCCTCGGGACATTCGGGTGCATAACTTCCTTGACTGTGACGCACAACAAGTATTCCCGTTAAATAATCCGTTTCGACACATGGAGCTCCAGGTGGTCCGGGTAGTCCTCTTTGTCCAGTAATACCAATCTCACCCCTATCTCCTTGGAGCCCTTGTAGACCCGCTGGCCCAATTGGTCCAGGTGGTCCTGGTCTTCCTGGGAAACCTCGATCACCTTTCATACCTGGTAGTCCGTCTATACCTGGTGGGCAGGGTAGCCCATCCCTTCCTGGCATTCCATCCGCTCCAGGTAATCCAGGAGGTCCACGTTCTCCTTTGGGTCCTAGTATAAAACTAGCGTCTTTTCCTCTGTCACCCTTTTCACCTTGAATTCCAATTAAACCAATCCTACCAGGGAATCCTCGATCACCTTTTTCTCCCATGCGACCCATAGGACCTGGTTGCCCATTAAGTCCATCATACCCACGATCTCCTTTGTCACCCTTTTCCCCAACCAAACCCTGTAAGCCCGGTAATCCTTGATCTCCTTTCTGTCCTTCATAGCCGATTCCAGTTGCACCTTTTTCACCTCTATCACCCTTTTCCCCTGGTCGGCCTGGCGGTCCATTATTTCCGGGTCTGCCATCAAACCCTGGAGGGCCAGCTACACCTTCTCGCCCTTGATCACCCTTCATTCCTTGAGGTCCAACAGTACCCGGTGTTCCGGCCGGTCCAATTTGTCCAGGAAGCCCAGTAAGACCTTGCTCTCCCTTTTCTCCAATTGCACCTGGTGGACCTGGGCGACCGTGTTTTCCTGGAGTTCCAGCCAATCCCTTTTCGCCAACCATTGTTAATCCAGGAATACCTGTGGGCCCGGCAGGACCACGGTCACCTGTAATATTTGAATATTATAATATCTGGTTTAATGGTTTAATAAAATAATAACAATATACCTGCAGGCATAGACACCCTAAAATATATGAAGCTAAGCACATACTTCCCGAAACACTGAAATATTTAGCGACTAGGTATTTATATTTAGAATTTAATCTTATTATTTTTAGAATATACTCATGAATTCTGTCGAAAAATAATCGAAATTATTTTTGAAGCCTAAGAATAATATGTAGATAATTATTGGGGTTGCTAGGTCTTAAAACTGAAAAGCCAGACAGACCAGCCCGCTTAGCAGGACTTTGGGAAAAAAGGCCAAACAACCTAACTTTTTAGTCTTAGACATGTAGCGACATCTATGGCGTCAATAGGAACTTATCCTGCTTCGAGCAATTAAAGTTCTCCGCGCGATTAAGGGCCTATTACACTACGCGTTATTCAGACAGTTAGTCCATGTATCGTCACACAAGAAAGAGAGCAACTTAAGCCAATGTCGTGTAAAGGAATGAAACAGAACGATGAGCTACATAGAGATACATAGACTAAGACTGCCTGAATAACACGTAGTGTAATAAGCCCTTTAGAACATATAGAACAGCCAGAAATCATCTATCGGGCAGTTGCCTCCCAGACATAACGCCCGTCTGGACGGAGGATCCTCCCTTTTAAACGGAGGTTTGCGGGACTTTACTCTCTGTTCCGCATACCCCCTAAATGGTGAACCGCGACAAAAGAACGTCAGCTGTGCTGCTACGTACAGCTACTACTTCGTGACGTCATCATCACTTCTTCAAGCTTTCGAGCAGCGAGCCATGCAGCCAGCACCCACGGCTGTAAAGAGTATCCTGACCACCAGCATGCCTACCTGGTCATACCTGGTCATCACCCTCAGCCTCATCAGCGAACTAGGCTAAGCACATGAAGAGCTATGAAGAACTTCACCTGGTCAACGCCAGCAGTCAAGCCCTACGTCGCTCAGCACCGCTCCGACTCACTGGGGCATCATCCCGACTCACTAGGACATTATCACCCCGAGTCACTGGGGCATCATCCCGACTCACTGAGACATCATCACCCCGACTCACTGGGGCATCATCCCGTCTCACTGGGACAGCAACACCCCGACTCACTGGTCCATCGCCGCAGACAGTTCTGACTCACCGAAAACTATACGGCATTTGGTTCCGACCCACAGGAACCAACCTACCACTGGCCAAGCTCGCGTCAAGAAGCATCAAGAAACATCGATCTCCGATCTCTGAAGGGGAGTGATGTAGCGACATCTATGGCGTCACATAAGAACTAATCCTACATCGTGCAATTAAAGTTGTCCACGCGATTAGAACATATAGAACAGCCCGAAATCATCTATCGGGCAGTTGCCTACCAGACATAACACCCTTCTGGACGGAGGATCCTCCCTTTTCAACAGAGGTTTGCGGGACTTTACTCTCTGTTCCACATACCTACAAAGACAACACGACAGTTGTTTTTTAATTAAATTAAATTTGTTTTTTTATCATCCACCACAAAATCTTAAATCCTAATGAATGAAACAACAATAATTGCAATAGTACTTGTAACCAGCTTTATCTATCGAAATTGCAATGGAAAACTTTTTTGATTACAGGACTAGTCTGCCCGCTTGAACTAGCGATACAAGGTAAGGCGGGCGGTGCGCGTACCAACACATGCCAAATGTAAAAAGATCAAATTTAAAAACCCTAAACTAAAACCGGGCCGATCAACATCTTGTGTGGTTACGCTATCCACGTTTGATCGATGAAACTTGTTTGTTAATATTACTTTAGGTGACTCTTTTTTTTTTGAGGGTGTGTCAGACTTTTACTAAAACCCACCCGTGTTCCTTCAGTTGCCCATTGCGTTCCAAGGTCACGGTTACTCTTTCGAACAATCTCGCAGCTCATCGAAACTGGCTCCTAAACTATAATTATATGATATCCCAGAATTAGTAATGAACTCCGGGCAAATTAAAAATAAGTGGCTCAAGCGAAAGGACATCATTAAGATAGACGATGAGGAGATGTTCCCACATCACATTGACATAGCGCACTCACCAAATTTGCTCTTAGTGTCAAACACTGATCGCAGATTTAACAAGGAAGAACAAAAAAAAAAAAAATATAAAACAAAAATGTATTACCTTTTTCTCCCGTGAGGCCAATCATCCCTATATTTCCTTTTTGACCAGTAAAACCTCGTTCTCCTTTTTGGCCTTGTTGACCTTGCAATCCATCGAGGCCTCTATCACCTTTTACTCCTTTCACGCCAGCTAAACCCGGTAAACCAATGTCTCCCTTTTCCCCTTTTTCATTAATTGATACACCAGGAAGACCTCGGTCTCCTTTCTCACCAATAAACCCTGGTGCTCCTTGAGGTCCTTCAGGACCAGTTGGACCTCGTGCTCCCGGCATCCCATCGTATCCGTCTCTTCCTGGCATACCCATATCACCCCTTTCGCCCTTAACACCCTGTAGTCCGGGCAAACCTACATCTCCCGGTATTCCAGGAGGACCGTTAAGTCCATCCATGCCAGGTGGTCCAGGTTCACCTGGTCTACCCATAAATCCTTTTTCACCTACATTTCCTTTTAGACCTTGGTCTCCCTTTTGTCCATCCAGTCCCGGCAGTCCATCTAACCCAGGCATACCAAGATCACCTTTCTCTCCTCGAACTCCAGGAATCCCATAGCCAGGGTTACCTTGTTCACCTCGATCTCCTTTATCTCCAGGTGGACCCGGTCTACCATCTAATCCTCGAAGGCCTGGAATACCTGCGTCACCCTTGTCACCTTTATCCGATGCAGAACCAGGTTCACCTTTCGGTCCTATCAACCCTGTAGAACCTCTATCTCCTTTTTCACCAGTTAATCCCATTTTACCAGGTATTCCAGGCTGTCCAGGGTAACCTTGATCACCTTTTAAGCCGTCCCTTCCAGCAGGGCCTGGTAGACCATCCAAACCAGGTGCACCTGGTTGTCCATTGAATCCACGCTCTCCTTTGTCTCCTTTATCTCCAGGCGCACCTGCAATACCTTGCGGGCCATTTCGCCCTGGTCGTCCCCGACTTCCAGGAAATCCTTTCAAGCCAGGTGCACCTTGCATTCCTGGTTCTCCTTTACTTCCAGGTAACCCTATAACTCCTGGTTTTCCATCTAATCCAGGAAATCCTTGCTGTCCTTTAAGGCCATCTCTTCCTGGTGCACCCGGTCTGCCTGGCACTCCTGGTGGGCCAATAGGGCCAGGTTCACCCTTTTGGCCTGGGCTACCAGGGTAACCTTGTCGACCAGCATTACCTTGGTCTCCTTTTTCTCCAGTGAATCCAATAGCCCCTGGGAGTCCATCAGCACCTGGTTTTCCAGGAATTCCTCTGTTACCTTTTTCACCCTGAACTCCAGGTAAACCAGAAGGACCAGGGGGGCCAGGCATAGATAGACCAATTTCACCTTTATCACCTCTTGCTCCTGGTGTGCCTGGATATCCCCTAAGTCCAATTTCTCCAGGAGTTCCTGGGAATCCAATTGAACCCATTTCTCCAGTGTCGCCTCTTTCTCCAGGGATACCTCGAGGACCGACTGGCCCTTGTCGTCCAGGGAAACCCTGGTCGCCCTTAGCTCCAGGGCGCCCTGGGTAACCTCTATCTCCTTTCTCCCCTTGATCTCCTGTGAAAAAGATGACATTTATTATAAAAAAATATTACTCTACTGCAATTACTAGAGGTTTAAGGACTATATGAAAGGGAATAACTATTAAAAAAAAATTGCGAGGTTACCATGACGTAAAAAGTAAGATTGTTTCATTCTTATTTGAGTGTGGGTAAGTGACAGAGTTATACAGGTTGTCTAGCGCCATCTCTTACCCACACTGGAAATAAGAATGAAACAATTTTACTTTAAACGTCATAGTACAGGTCTTGAACAGTAGAGTGAATTTAGACAGTTATGTTAATGTTTTAAATTGAATATAATTCTGTAAATACCTACATATATGTCACTACCGCAAATATATTCTTAACCTTACTATCCACAACTGAATCACAAATTTCAAAAATATTAAGTACGAAATTTGAATTTCGCAAGCAAAAAAATATAAAAAATATTCTTTTTGTAAGTAAGAAAAAACCAAAAAAATAATATATGTCGGCGCAAGGATGCCGATCATCATTGAAGCTCTGTCCAGGGACTCTGTTTTGTGGGCGATGGCTGGGTATCGAGCAATAAACAAACTATTCCAGATCATACAACTGATTTATTATAATGCAAGCTTTAGGTATTCACTTTACACAACGAGCCGTGAAACAGTCTCCGAGAGACGATGTTGTTGCCACGACTGCCGACACAGGAAAGAGCACCGCCCCTCTGCGGTCCGCCCTTTTATCTGTTCGGTTCGTGCAAACGTCAGTGCGGATTCTGTCAAAGTGACATGTGTCACTTTTCACTTAGCTCGTTCATTCGTTCTTAAGCTTCCGTACTATTGACTTCTCCGACACGGCCATCCTGCAGAACACACGTCCCTGTGTGTTAGTCTTCATCGCCACATTAGCTGGAAGATGTCCATTGACGAAATGTCCCAACAAGCCATCCGTCGCACTGTGTTCATTATCACCACCTCAGCCGGAAGACGTCCACTGACGAGACTTCCAAAAAGACGTCCGCCTCTGTGTGTTACTCATCGCCACATCAGCTGGAAGATGACCATTGACGAGATGTCCCAACAAGCCATCCGTCGCACTGTGTTCATTATCACCACCTCAGCCGGAAGACGTCCACTGACGAGACTTCCAAAAAGACGTCCGCCTCTGTGTGTTACTCTGAAACAACAAATCTAGCACAGTACTTGTTCCACTCGGCCATTTCTGACCATCATGACTTCAAACCTTTCTCATGAGAAAACTAATATTCTCTAACGTTCAATGTCACAACAAAACTTTACTCAATAAGCCAAATAATTAAAAAATGGGTAATAGAAATCGTCATCCAGTCATGTACCAACGTTCCTTGTTCTCATCTTAAAGCCTTAGGAGCTACCCACGAGTAAACCACTCCGACGCCATGGCACTCATTGCCATGTCGCCGCGGCACTCACTCCCACCGGTCAACACCGTGGACAACATTGGGTATCACTCACTCTCTCACATGTGCATCCACCTCCCATGGATCACATCGGGCATCACTCACTGACTACCCACTATGACTTCCCTCAGAGCCAACGCGCATCGCGATCCCACGGACTACTTGGGTTACCCCAAGATAGACACCGATTTCTACCGGGCTACGGTTACGTGGCTGCTGGAACCGTCAACTAACCACGTGAGCTACCCACTATGACTTCCCTCAGAGCCAACGCGCATCGCGATCCCACGGACTACTTGGGTTACCCCAAGATAGACACCGATTTCTACCGGGCTACGGTTACGTGGCTGCTGGAACCGTCAACTCTACTACGGCCGATGGAGAACCTTACTCGCGTGCTCCCCACAACTTAGGCTTGCTCATCACCACTGTGATCACTACTCATCTACTTCGACTGGTACATGACTTTCAGGCATCTTTCTTAACCTATCGGGGTACCTTTACATTACACACAACCAATCAAACTAATCCAAAATACTAACTATTAAGCTCTACATGTGATCTCTGGCTACTCATAGCCCAGTAACTTCTAGTTACTCAACCATTCCTGCGCATCCCTCCAGGATTACCAAGTCTCTCACGACTTAATAATTGTTTCTCACAATACGTCTCACGTTTGATCGCAACTTGAATTGAATACCACGTACTTACGGACTACTGAGACCGCTAGATACCGGTTCCTATTAAGCTACGGCTACAAATAAATCTAGTATAGTTCAATCATCATGTTATCTCAATAATCTCATTATCACTATTACTTTAGTCTACTCTAATTTTATCAGTCATGCGCTGATTTTCCTCCTTTCTTTACAACTTAAAATGAATCTTTAAACGGATCTAACTTGCTCTGCTCGTTTATAAAAAAGTCTCTTCACAAAACTGTATCAACTTTCGCCTTCGTTAGATTAAACCTACACTTTTCATAGGTTGCTACGTACTCTCCATATTGCGTAACGCATCATTTCTCACGGTACTTAAATTAACCTCGGGGTCTACATGGCCTTTGGTCATCAGCGGAAGAGAAAACGCAACCTTGCCAATTTACAGTTCTAAGGGTCCACCAGCCGTCGTCACTTGGTTAAGCTTCTGTAACTGTACAGATAATCGCGAGTTAGACTTTACCTAATAAACCCTACCACATATGATATTTTGTCTCTACAGTCATTATTAGCATTGGTTCTAACACGAACATCACACGTTCGTTTTGTTCATTCACACGTGAAAAGCCCGTCGCGATCAAGTGTAAGATAATGTTACTTGAATCACAGAACTGTAAATTCTTTTAACTAAACTACCAATTATTTTAATCCGAACCCTAAATGTTTCAGTATCGTTTTTTTTTATTTTTTTTTATTTAGCACATGTACATAAGAACTAATGATAAATTACGCAATCAAAGTTCTCCGCGCGATTAGAACATATAGTACAGCCTGAAATCATCTATCGGGCATTTGCCCACCAAACAACACCCGCCCTGTCCAAGGATCCTCTTTTCAACCGAGGTATGTGGGACTTTACTCTCTGTTCCGCCCACCAACAAACACGTAACTAATTACCAGAGTTATTTTCAACTTTACCTTTTGACCGACTGTAAATTAGCTTTATGATCAAGCAATGGGAGATAGTTTCGTGATAACTCACGTATGGCACTACTACAGGACATCGCCTGCTTTTGATCCAGGCCTTATTTTATGGTTTCACCCGCCTGGGATAGCCCACTAACTGGCATGAGTATGCAAATCTACTAGGTATTTGTGGGTTTATTATTTTTTTTAAGAATAGAATTTTTTTCTTAATCAACGTCTTTATGGCGCCGTTGCTAAGAAAAACAAACTTTACCACATGTCAAATCTTTAGAACGAACCAATAACACGAGAAAACTTAGGCAGAAACCGCCCGAAGTAAGCTACTAGACCTATAAACTGCCCTAACTGAGCTAACATAAACAGTGGAGGCAGAGTCGAATGTACGTGACCTGCTCTCTGCTATTAGGTGCTATTCCTTCTAACTTTACTACTTGACTTGATTTCATACACTAGTCACTTGAATTGCATTATCAAAAACAACCACTTTTTCAAATCTAATAAAAATCCGGCTTTAATCGTTGTTTTCAAAACTACTTCAAGTCTCCCGACACGATCGCGATCTCAATAGTTTTCAAAATAATCAAAATATCGACAACTCAAACTACGTTGTAAGTAGATATTTACCTATTCGCTTAAGAACATTATCAATCTTCCGTTGGAAAACTCAGATCGTATTTCGAAACTGAATGGCATAGTCAAATGTTTGTACCGACTGTCGGTTGTCATAAACACTACTGAAAACCTAATACACAATCTAATTTTGTAAAATGAACGCGCTGTATGTAAGCGAGTTATTTTCTCTAAGTGGTAACGAATACAGGTTGGGTACGTTGTTATTTAGTTCACAACAATCTTTGCACATTATATCTGACCGGTCGAGTTTTTAAGTTAAAAGAGCGAAACTAACAAACACCAAATTACTCTGACGAATAACATTTGCACGCAACAATTTATCTACCCGCTCACGCATTATTTTTAATTTTTCCGCGCTAGGCCGCTATGGTTGTCTTTATACGGTCAAAGATGAGTCAATTAAACGTATACCTTCACTTTTTGTAACACGCGTTTGTAGTATACCGATACTAAAATAGTCTAATTATCCAATCGCAAATTTATATTCTAGGTACACGTAGGTGTCAATATCGTCAAAATTATCTATGGACGAATTATAACTGTCATAAAAAATCGAAACGGTATCTACTGGATCTCATGAGGGTAGTTGTAATTACAATTGTTTACGTCGTGAACATTAGCGATTTATCAAAAAAATGTGTCGTGGTCATACTATTTGAACTGAATCCCTTGCAACAATATTTCATGGCCAAAATATCACTTCGCAAATAGATCTGATGTTGGGCAAAGTATGAAATAAAATCTCAATTAAACTATGCAAGTAATCTGAACACACTAAACTAACCCTTCAATGTAACAACACTGTGTTTACATTTGCCGTGAAATAGTGATGACAGACTTTAAAGTGAAAGAGAGACAACACTCAGCACCATAATTAAAATGGAATGTGAATACCTGACCTTGTTCCTGGTGGAGATTCGACATCATACGTCAGTCAACCTCTCGCTCGCTACGTGATGCTTTGGCGTCGCCGTCACCGCTGAGTCACTTTCATCAGGACACCGGAAGGAGATGTGATATTGCATATTGTCACATTTGCAGGATACGATGTGTTTGGCCATGGGATTGAATATTGAAGCTTGAATATCACGTTATTCTGTCGGTTTCCTACTGTTTCTTGCTTATGTAAACACAGCCTGCTTCGTCCAATTTTTCCACAGTGGAAACATTTGACAGGTGACGTTTGAGTTGTCTTCTGATCTGGTAGCAGGCATGCACACACACGCACTGCACTTTGCATTTTACACTTCAGGTAAGTAAAAGTTTTTAATTCTTGCTGTAATCACTGGTGTCATCGGATTATCAGCAAAGCACGTATCGGAAAGTGGTACATCGTGAACGTGCTTTTGCGTCGGTCTTGTCCCGGTCACAATCTGGGTAGTACACGGTGATTTACTCAGTTCCTATTTCTCTCTGGGGAAACAATGTCATCATGGTCCAACATTCGTTGCTCAGGATTAGGGAAAAACCCCAGAAAAAACCTAATCAGACCAAAACTGATAATGACATTGATTAACCGAACTTCGAATCTTATTCGGTCCAGTGCTTCATTCCAGGTCTTCACTTTCTAATTTTCCATTTCAAATAAAGACCGCCACTTGTCTTCGCTCTTGCTATTTTCTTCATGACCGACGTTACGTAACCTTCGTGCTGCACTTGTTTATTTGCTCGGAATCCCAATTCTGATGTCGGCGCAAGGATGCCGATCATCATTGAAGCTCTGTCCAGGGACTCTGTTTTGTGGGCGATGGCTGGGTATCGAGCAATAAACAAACTATTCCAGATCATACAACTGATTTATTATAATGCAAGCTTTAGGTATTCACTTTACACAACGAGCCGTGAAACAGTCTCCGAGAGACGATGTTGTTGCCACGACTGCCGACACAGGAAAGAGCACCGCCCCTCTGCGGTCCGCCCTTTTATCTGTTCGGTTCGTGCAAACGTCAGTGCGGATTCTGTCAAAGTGACATGTGTCACTTTTCACTTAGCTCGTTCATTCGTTCTTAAGCTTCCGTACTATTGACTTCTCCGACATATATATAGATACTTTTAAACTCTTATTTTCTCCATATTCTTTTGTATTTTTATGCACCTGCCACATTTTTTCTTCACCACCCTAGGTTGACTGGTAGAGAATGCCTAAGGCATTAAGTCCGCCTTTGTACTTTTTGTGTTGCATGAAGTTTTAATAAATAAATAAATAAAGAAAAACTATTCATTTTGTATAGCATAGCATAGCATAGCATAGTCAGCCTTTTATAATGTTCCCACTGTTGGGAATCAGGCCTCCTCTCTAGGAGAGGGAATGGGCCGTAATCCACCACGCGGGCCCAGTGCGGGTTGGTGGATGTCACATGTCTTCGAATTTTTGGTTCTAGGAGATGCCGGTTTCCTCATTTTGTATATTGCAATCATTTTTCATAACAAAAAAATAAATTAAAATAAAATATATGCGCCACGTCCGAGCAAAACGGCCGTCCGCTCAGAATAATGCCGTGTCCACAAGAAAAATGCGACGAGTCGTTACGATAAGTCGTTACTTATGATTTATATATTTTATCACATTGCAGTGTAATATGATCAGGGTGTGACCCTCATCATGGATTCAATTTGCAAACATTTGCGCAAAATACAACCAAGGAATGTTGTAATGATTTGTTATAGGTACATACATAAACCGCGAGTATAAAAGCTATGAATAAAATAAAAGCAAAAGTATACCTGGAAATCCTTGAGGACCGGGTGCTCCCGGTGCTCCTCGGTCACCTTTTGTTAGTTCAGCCAGATTCTGTGGGCACCGGCCAGGTTCACCTTTAAAACCAATTCTACCAGGGAATCCTTTTTCTCCACTTAGTCCTGGACTTCCTGGTGAACCTTTTTCTCCTTTGATTGAGAGTCCATCTTTGCCAGGAATACCTGGACTTCCATCTGAACCAGGAGTACCATCGTTTCCAGGGGGACCCGTTAAACCATGGTCCCCTTTCTGACCTGGCATACCAACTTGCCCTTGGTTTCCTTTTGGTCCCATGCTTCCTTTTTCACCTTTAGGGCCAGCAGGGCCTGGGAGTCCTCGTTCACCCTTTGGCCCGGGTAAACCCTTAACAAGGTTTAATGCTGTTAACGTTGCATCTTGGCCCCTTTCACCAGGTGGTCCAGTTGGTCCATCATCCCCACGTTCACCCTATTCATAAAAGAAATCATAAAAGAATGTATTAAGAAGGAAAATTCTAAAAAGATATAGCAGAAAATTGACAAGAAAATAAATAAAAACTAACCGGAGCTCCTGCTTCGCCCGGCATTCCGTTTATACCGTCTGCTCCTCTCTCGCCTGTAATTCCAGGAGGCCCAGCTGGGCCCATGTCTCCGTTTGCACCAGGATAGCCATCTGTACCGCGGTCTCCTTTCGGTCCTGGACCTCCAGGCCTACAGTCATTGCATCGTCCACCTATATCTCCTTTAGCACCTGGGCTACCTGGTGTGCCATCATAACCTGGGCTGCCTTTTTGGCCTTTCTCTCCTGGTGGTCCAATCTCACCTGGGCTCCCGGCTGTTCCTAAACTGGAGTTACCAGGGAATCCTCGCAATCCAGCGTAACCCTTGTCTCCTTTTTCACCTTTTGAACCAGGCAGACCGTTAACACCGCTTTCACCTTTCCGGCCCTAAAATTTTAAAGGCGTTAATAAAATATTAGTGTAGATAAAAACTCGCACTGGGCCCGTGTGGTGGATTACTGCCCATTCCCTCTCCAAGAGAGAGGAGGCCCGAGTCCCAGCAGTGGGAACATTAAAAAAGGCTGATTATGCTTATGTAGATAAAAAAAAATGCGAAGAGACCTCAGCACAGACGTTACCTGTACAAATTTTGTTTTATATTTTTGTTTGTTTGTATATCAATCCCGCTTGAATTCGGATGACATTTGACACATAGGACATAGACTCTTTGTCTCGGTTTTTGGGATAATTTTAATCGTCTAAAAAAACTAGAAAAAAACTAAAAAAGTAAACTCTAAAGAAACATGACTATGTTTGAACCCCAACTTGGTAGTACGAAATATTTATAGTCGGGAGAAACTTGTATATTCATGAAAATCTTTTAATTTTTGTTTCTGACAATACTGACAGACAAACGACACTTCAGAAATTCAATTCAATAGCCCCAGATATCAAAATTTTAGAAAAATGTTCAATACTCCTCCTAGGTTCTCCAATTTTAGAAGACAGTTTTGCTTTATACGTTAATCATAAAATTAAACGTTTCAACTATATTTCGGATAGATTTTCAAAAATGAACTTACATTCGGCTTTCACCCTCATTCGATATTGCTGTTTTGCTTCAAATTTTATGTATTTACTTCGCTTTTCCCCTTTATGGAAACAACCACGCCTCTTGGACAAAATTGATCGAACCATTCGATACGCTTTAAACGTCCATCTTAAATGTGACCATGGATGACTGAGCATGGCTACAAGCCACGCTACCTATCCGTTTTGGTAGGCTCGACATCCGCAAAATTTCTAGTATGAATCTTGGGAGCTAACACACTCCCTTCAAAGCACTGTTAATAGATTAGGTACTCAAAATATAACTTACAGGTATTGAAAGTCCAGCTTCACCTTTCGGACCTCTTATCCCTGTAGGGCCTTGAGGTCCATCAAAACCGCGGGGTCCAACATCACCTTGCATTCCAGGTCGTCCTAGTTCTCCTTTTTCACCTTTAGGGCCAGCTACTCCCTCAACCCCGGGAGCACCGGGTTCACCTTGACCACCTGGAGGACCCATTGGTCCCATATCACCCTTATCTCCTGGCATGCCGTCGGTTCCCTTAGGTCCAGGTCGACCCTGATAACCTCTTTGACCTGGTGGTCCTGGTGGTCCTCGTGAGCCTGTGCGGCCGCCAGCCGGACCAGGAATGCCCTTAAGTCCTCTGGGTCCCGGAAACCCATCCTTCCCGGGTTCCCCTTTAGTTCCAGGTCTTCCATCCAATCCAGGTAATCCATCATTTCCTCTATCTCCTTTTTGTCCCCTTGGTCCAGAATAGCCATACGGACCGTCACGGCCCTAAAAGTATTTTTTAATTGTAATATTTTAAATCCTTCATAAATAAAATATAATTTTTCTACAATATTGGTATAAACTCGTTAATATTCCGTTTAATATATTTAAAAAAACCTTTATAATACTATTATAATTCATAACTTCCTTACGAGTGGTTTTATTTAGCTACACTATTTGAAAAAATGCAGGGGAAAATTGACTTACTCTTTCACCGGGATTGCCTTGTACTCCTTTTTCACCTTTGATACCCATTTGTCCGGCACGTCCTTCTTCACCTGTTGCTCCAGTGTCACCCCTATCTCCCATTGGTCCTGGCTCTCCTCTATCACCCTTTGGACCCATGTCACCTTGTATTCCTTTAATAGCTCCCTTATCTACTTGGGAAGGCAATGTAACAGGAGGACAACCCGGACCTCTATCACCTTGATCACCACGGTCTCCTTTATCACCTTGAATTGCTAATCCTTTAGAACCTTTGTAACCTTTGTCACCTTTAGGACCAGGTGGACCCTTTAAAAAACAATAAATGAAAACAATTATTTATAATAAAAAAAGTCTTTTTGAGTAGCGCTATTTACCGACAGCAGAAAGGTCTTACTCATCAGGAAAACAATTACACAAAGAGTCGGATTTCTGCACTTAATTTTTTTATGAATATCAATGTAATGTTTTTACTTTCAAGTAAAAACCACGTAGGATTTATTTATTCAAAAAAAATTCTTACGTCTTGAATTTATTTTTAATCTATCACACTCGCTAGCTAGTTTTGACTAAGAAGTAATAATTAGCTTTATCGCATGCTTACCATTGGTCCGGTGTTGCCTTTGGGGCCTTGTGGACCGTCATAACCGGGTGGCCCAACAGGTCCTGGTCTTCCTGTCATACCGTCTGCACCTGGTTCACCCTTTTCAGCTTTATTATATCTTCCTGTGTATGCTGCCTCTCCTTTGTCTCCTTTGTCTCCTTTGGAACCAGGAAAACCACGAGGTCCCTGCATTCCTTGAGGCCCAATTTGTCCAGGTTCTCCCTTTAAAAGTAAGGTTTTTAATGTGTAAAATATTGTTGACTAATAGCTACTGACCAAACAGTTATTAAATTAATAATGAAAATCATAAAGCTCAGAATCAACATATTATTCCCAGGGCCAATGACAAATCGGCATGACTTAAGCATGGTGGTAAGTCCCCTCTTTGAGAAGTGGCTGGAGAGTCATCACGGCATCCTCACCTTCCGAATGAATTAAGTCCTCATCGGACATGGTAAGTTCGGAAGGTTCCTGCATCGGATACAGGCGGAAGAAACGGCCGGTTGTCACCATTATGTGAACCGCCCGGAGGATACGGCGGTGTGCCCCGCGTGGGCGGAGCACCGCCGTGTCCTCGTGGAGGCCATCTGCGGCAGTGACCTTTCGCTCCGGGCTCAGGTTCAGGCTATGGTCCACAGTAAGGAGGAATGGCAGGTGGTTGCCTCCTTCTGCGAAGCAGTAATGCGTGCGGGATCGTACATCCTCACGATTCAGCCGCCGAGACCTCGACTCCCACTAACAGCCATGGTAGACGCGGGCTTGCGGATGACGAACAATGGGCATCTCGTCGTCCGGCCGTCCGGTAATCGACCGGACCGAGCCCTTGTCGGCGACACCACGTAGTGTTCCACGCGCTTCTCAAAGAGATGTCAGCAAACTAAATTCACTTCAAGGAATTATCCGAAAAGGAAACACGTAGATAGTCTTAGAACGCAAAAGGCAACTGAAGGACACAGGTGTAATTTTAATCAGTAACGGTCTGATAAACCCTCTCACTCCACCCAGAACGGAAAAAGTCATTGGATGAGTTCTCACCTTAAAAAAGGGTCAATGATAAAAACTTAAATGTCATACTAATCTGACATCGGAATCAGAAATATAAGCATTTATAACCAGAAATCAAAGTCAAAAATTAACACGCAGAATATGTTGAACATAATTATGTTGTTTTTTTTTTGTACATATTGGTAAGATGTACAAAAAATGCAAATTACGACATGCAAATCGTAATGAAATAAATAACTACCAGGTACTTAAGCTAAGCTTGTGATACTTACGTCTGTTCCGTTACAACCGTCTCTGCCAGGAATACCAGGTAAGCCTGGCTCACCTTGTGGACCTTCTGGACCATATCTACCATCGAAACCTCGTACACCCGGTTTGCCTCTATCACCTTTTGGTCCTCGTGGTCCCGGCTCTCCCATCTGTCCCTTTTGTCCTTTAGTACCTTGTGGACCTTCTGGCCCTTCGTGGCCAGGAAAACCTGGACTTCCTGGAGGTCCCGCTGAACCTGGAAAACCCTGAAAAAATATTTTTTCTAGTTAATAAGAGAAGAATTTCAAAGTAATCTCACAGTTATAATTTATACATTGTAAACGGTATTTACCCTATTTCCTTTTTCGGCAAAGCACTTTGGTACACAACAACCGGGAGCTGTACAGTTGCGGTCTATGGGCGCAACCCTTTGCCTGGTCTGAGGATCGTAGACGGCGAAGTTGGACCCTCTGCTGTCTGGTGGTGGAAGTGGTGGAATGTCTTGCCGGTTATACAACCCTTGTGTGGGACGTTGTGGTGGGTATGGACTTGGTTGTTGCCTCGCCTCTGTCTGCCATTGATTTGGCACAGCATTATTCCATTCTATGTAACCTGTATTTTCATATTGCTGCAAAAGTGCGAATAGTATAAAATCAATAGAGAAACCTAAAAAATACGAAATGAGCACCGTGAAAGATACAAAAAGGGCAAATAAGAAAAATATTACGAAAGAGTAAAATTTTAATACATGAGCGCAATTTCGGAGAAAGAAAATCCCCTATTATCCTTTATTATTAAATCCTATGACTCTCGAAAATGTCAATAGTGTAATTTTTTTACAGAGAAAGAATTTTCGGGCAGTAAGTACTACAAAAGATAGACTCTAACAAAAGATTTTGAATACGTAGGTACATGTTTATATAACCAGCAGATATTGTAAGAATTTTAGAATTGTATTATTTAGAAATCAGAATAAAAAGTTTTGGCTTCCCTAACGGTCTTTTGCTATAGAAAACTATTAAACCGTTTTATTTTTTTGAAGTTTCGCCCATTACTTGTAGGAGGTCCTATAATATTCCTAATGATATTTATGTAGGTTATTTAAATTAACACTCAACTGCCATGCTTTTCACAACTTTTTGTAAGTTTATAGGTAAGGTAAGCTGCACATTAATGGTAATAAAGCCAGTATAAGCTGACCTCTCGTGCGTGACTCGCGCACTGAGGGTTCCGTACAAACTTACATAAGAAAACAGTTCCATTCCCGAATTGAGTTACGAAGATTTTTCCGATTGGCAATAATTTTTTTTTCGTGACGTATCTATAAATTTACAGTTTTCAGATTTTTTTCCTATAATTGTGCTATAAGACCTTGCTTCATGCCAAATTCATGACTCTAGGTCAACGGGAAGTACCCTATGAATTTTGATTTCCTTGAGAGTGGCGAAATACACGTTTTTTTTGCGACATAATCGGCCGTATCATTTTTTTTTTTTCGTTAACTCAGATGATTGATTTTTTCACAGCTTCAAGGGGCCGGAGACCTGAGTACTATGCTTCCAAATAAGAATAGGAAATTCAATAACCTCGATCTGTCAAATGTTGATTAAAAAGTACGGTTTGCAAAGAAAACTCATTTGCGTAATTTTTATTACATTATTGTTTAATGTAAATTATCTAAATATATTGTTTTAAGTCATAATTAGTATAAAAAAACTATTTTCTTTCTTATTTTCATTGTTAGGAACAATTCGCCTTCTTCTTCCATTTGTCTCTACTCAGACAGTTCACACAGTGACGCAGAGATAAGCAAAATTGAAATACTGGATTTTGATTAAATTTTTTTCGTTCACAATTCGTAATTAAATAAAATTTTAAAAATTTATTGTTTTGCTCACTCTACCCAATTTCTTCGATTTGATAGTAAGACCTGACGTCACAATATGGCAATCGATCCTATTATTATTCGGAACGCATTGTATATGGTTTTAATTTCAACTCTATACCTCCACGCGATCCCGAGTCTTGACAGACAGACAGACAGACGGATGGACAACAAAGCAATCCTATAAGGGTTCTGTTTTTTGGTACGGAACCCTAAAAATATACTGCAGATTATGACTTTAATGTAATGGATAGATCATTACATTAAGGTCACAATCTGCAGTACAGTCGTGTGGTATGTAGAATAATTTGGACTTTGAGCACTACTTTGACCTGAGCCTGACACACGACCTATCGTCGTGTCAGCTTTACAGTAGTAAGTTGATACTAGTTTATTTTCACGAATTGTAGCACACTATTCATTTTTTTGGGTAGTCGTGTAAAAATTGGCATAAATAGGTACCTACGATGGATGTTTCATTTTAGAGAAGAGTATTATGGAAAGGACAATGAATGGCCATTAATATTCATTGTCCTTTCCATAAATTTCTTCACAGGAGCCTGATGTAAGATTTATCAATGGTAAAAACAAATTGAGGATCACTATGATGTCGATTCGGATTTTTATTTAATGACACGGAGTCAGAATCATAAAACTTACAATGCCATTTGGGTGACCAAAAGAACTTATTTTTTCAGGGAATACTAATTCTTTTTCTCAAGTAAAAGTGGTAAGTTACTTCTTACATCATCAGCTATCTACCTACTGTAAAGAGGTCACATTTCTTGATAATCTTATTTGGTAAAAGCTAGTGCCGTAAATACCAAACAAAAGAAGTATGAGTAGGCGCCGCTGTAACCCAAGAGTTCGAGGGGACACATTACTTTTTTTTTCCATAAAACTTTGCCTATGCTATTCAGTTGTAAGCTGAGAATAGAAGACGTAAAAGAGAATGTACCTGAAAAGAATATTATGCACCTCTTATTGGAAAGGCTCAATTTTATTTAACCTATGTAAAAATATACAGAACTGAGTACTGTAATTATGCATTAAAAAAAACACTAAAAAGTGCAGAATAATTCTAATTTCGGAAGTCAGTGTTTCTATAATAGTTTTGTCTCTTCGTTTTTTAACACCAACTTCCGAAATTAAAGTTATTTTGCACTTTTTAGTGGTTCTTTTTAGGGTTCCGTACTTCAAAAGGAAAAAACGGAATAGTATCACTTTGTTGTCCATCTGTCTGTCTGCCTGTCAAGGCCCTTTATCTCGGGAACACGTGGAGGTATCGAGTTGAAATTAAAACCATATGCTCAGGTCTGCGGTCCCTTGAAGTGGTGCAAAATTATAATTCTGAGTTAACGAAATAAAAAAGATACGGCTGTTTAAGTCGCAAAAAGGTCCGATCGCCTTCCGAAGGGAAGACCGCCTTTGTACAAATAGATTTGAGTTAGTGTAAAAGTTTTGTTACTATTTTGGTGTACAATAAAGTTTATTCTATTCTATTCTAAAAAATTTCGATACTCTCAAGGGAATTATAACTCATAGGGTACTTTCCGTTGATCTAGAATTCTGAAATTTTACATGAAGCAAGGTCTCATAGCACAAGTATAGGAAAAAATCTGAAAACGGTAAATTTGTAGTTACGTCACAAAAATTACTTTTTTTGCGATTCGGAAAAATATTGATATTATTTCATAGGTTAGTTTGTACGGAACCCTCAGTGCGCGACTCGCACTTGTCGACTTGTTTTACTAGAAGGGACCAACTTGGAACCATAAACTTTAAATTAAAAAAAAATATTTTCAAAATCGGTCTACAATTGTCCAAGAAATCGGTGAACAGTCATTAAAAAAAATACGTACAGCTGAACATAGAACCTTTTTTTTTTGAAGATCGTCGGTTAAATAGATAAGTAGGTATTTGCAAAGGCTTTCAGTAGCTTGAATGACATCAGGGGGTTTATGATAAGGTGGCGGGTGACAGAGGAGAAGAAAATGGTTTGCACCGTCTCTAAGTAGGTAGGTAGATTTAATGGGACAGCGGTAAGTAAATTATATTATCCGTACCTTTTTTGCAATACATCTAATGAAAGTATGTATACGAAAGACTTCAAAGTTACCCACCTAGTCTACGGCGGGATCTCTTAGTGGAATGGCGACAGTGACTGTCGCAACCCTGTGCTGGGCACGCCACAGTTATGGCGGTAAGTGCTCTTTTTGAGGAGTGGCTGGAAAGACAATATGGCGTCCTTACCTTCCGCATGACGCAGGTCCTCACCGGACATGGTAAGTTCGGAAGGTGCCTGCACCGGATTCGTGCGGAAGAAACGTCTGGGTGCCACTATTGTGTGGACCGCCCGGAGGACACGGTGTAGTATACGGTAGAGGTGTGCCCCGCCTGGGCAGAGCACCGCCGTGTCCTCGTGGGGGCGATCGGCGGCAGTGGTCTCTCGCGCCGAGGCTTGGCTGGCTTGACAGGCCATGGTCCGGAGCAAGGAGGAATGGCATGCGGTCGCTTCCTTCTGCGAATCAGTAATGCCAGCAAAGGAGGCGGCCGCATGCGCGATGCAATGGCCCTCATGCTCCAGCCGCCGGCATCCCGATCCCGATTTTCAGCCACCGTAGGCGTTGGCTTGCGGATGGCGAGCATTTTTTTAGTCAGTAAAAGTCTGACACTATCTCACGCTCCACCCAAGAGCGGGGGATGTCATAGGATGATTTTGCCACCGAAAAAAAACCCATCTAGTCTATATTTCGAGAAAAAGCAATTCCTTTTGCTTGTTGCGACTTGTCGAGCCTTCATTAAAGTGATTTTAGTAAGAAATGGGTAGCTGCCTACTTACTTTTACATGTTTGAAAAGAGAACTCCAAATTTCAACATTGTTCAATGTAGTAATGTCTCAAAATTAATTTTTTTATAAACTATAATAATATTATAGACAAACAATTTTTTATGTAACAATGACATTACATAGATTGCGAATTCACGGGTCGAAGCTATTAACTATGTATTTACATTTATAGATAATATTTAAACCGAGCCGATAATATATAAGTCGCGAAGTGAGCTATTCAGTATATACCTAAACACCTATTCTAAAAAAAAATGCCTACACCACGCAGACCAATACTTTATTTGTATTTATTTCTAACTAACTATACTAAGTAATGTGATAAAAAATTTAAATTTTTATTTTGTTTGTAATGGATACACTTAGAAACTAGTGGATCGTTTTAAAAAAAAAACATTTACCAGTAGAATTTTATGTTAATTAATAATTAACAGTCTATGTATTTTCTACATTCTCGCAGGTAAGCCGCTGGTAGAAGCTACTTGTTTATAAAATAATTAATATCAGACAGTATCCTTGCCATATACAATATAATTATAACAGAACCTTTTATAATCAAATGTGCCCAAACAAACACCTCTACCTACACCGGCTGCAAAACGTAGCTCCTTGCAATTTATTGCAATTGTGAAATTATTAAATTGCATTATTATGAGACAAAAAAAAAATTAATTAACATGTGTATCGTATTTTACCATTAAAATCAAGTAAGTAATGGCTATATATTAAGATAACTATTATATTATAATTAATCAAATAAATAATTTTGACGACCCGCCCTTATCTCGCTCGGTTATTACGACTTGACATTATATCGAGATGATCTATTGAATTATATTTCAGAAGCTTTATACACATGAACCTTTTTCAAAGTATTAAGATTATATAATATGGTGAAACCTGCACCAAATCTATTAGTTAGGTACTTATTTATTTAACCATTTATGTACACACAATAATAAAAACCACTAGAGCTATCTACTTATAAAGAACTAAAAACACTCATAAACACGAAAAGTGACCTTATATTATATGTACTACAAGACTATGTTCTATAATTAATTTTAATTGAGTTGTTAACATAGTATTACCTATAAAATTTTTGTACAGAAGCGCGGCAATTATGAATCCGTATAGAATTCCCTAGCTAGACAAATAAATTATTTATATATATTTAAATTTCATAAAACTATTTTTGTTACGGATTAGGTACGCTTTACATTTCATGAAAACAAAGTGTGTCATATAACTGTAGGAAACAGTAGGTTTGCGCAATACCGACGCACTGCATCCGAACGATGATAAACTTTGTCGGTCTTCCATTTATTATGATATATTATATATATGTATGTACGTAATAACTTTGCAAAGAAGTCGAGCAGTCAGTAAGATTTAATAAGAAATTAGGTATTTTATTTTATTCGTAAAATTGTAATATTATTCACCTTTGTTTTAACAAACTGATTTCAATTATCTACTTCAGTCTTCGCAAATGGTCAAATAGCGTTAGTGTTTTGGAGAAATTGCAAAAGGACGAGTTGAAGCGGACAGGCGGGTCAAGCCGCCCGTCGCCGCCGCGCGCCCTTGCAACTTCACCGTCTCGCAACATTCCCAAATTCTGCTCATGTTTTTATACATATTAATTTTAATCACTTTGTAATATAATACAACGGGCAATTAAAATAGTAATTAAAATTATTTGTACTTACAGCTTTCACACCTAGGAGCGGTGCTAACGCAGCTATCAACCTGTTTATTGAGATAAAAATAAGTTTAAGAAAGATATTATAATTATAAAATAGAATTGTTAATTAATAACGTTGCCGATTATATGATGTAATTTCTTTGAAAAAAAAAATTGTCTTAGTATTCATAAGTGAATAAAAAAAGTTCAGATTATGCAAGAATTCAAAGTAGAGTTAGTTATTTGAAACTCTTACCATAGCACGGACACCGCCATAGCCCGGAGCGCGCTGCGCCTAATTCCCGTGCGCGCGCGCCGTTTGTGCCGGGATACTAAAGGATAGAGGAGTGCTCGGCAGCAGTGTGAGCACCCCCGCACCCGCCCCCCAGCGCGGCTGCCTGAGGCCGGCTCGCCGACAGGCCGCGAGGGCGCGCATCCAGTAGTGGCGGCGCAGCCATGTCGGGCCCGGCGCGTGCGCGATTCATCGCGCTCCATCTCGTGCCCGCCACACTTCTACTGTTCTCATGGACTCCTACTCCTTCTTCAGCGGTAAGTACAATAGCTGTAAGAAGTAAAATTATCTCCCAGGTATGCTTATTTACCTGCCTGTCGGTCTCATCATGACACCCAAAAAAGACATCAACGCGTTGGATCAATTCAATCAAAGATTCACAATGTATAAATACATAATACCTACCTAGTTTCATCAAGTGCTAATGTCTAAAAAGTTGATTTTTCGATGAGTGTATTCAATACATATCTATCACAAAAATTGTTAAACAGCCTAACTACGCCATTATTGTTGTCAATTAAAATACAGAATTATGTTGAAGACAATATAATTATTATTGTGTAAATAATGTGACGAACTAAAAGCTAAAGCAAGCAGTTAAAGCTCCTGAAACTTTAACGAGACTTAATATGTTGTCTCAGCATTTAACTAAGTTTATCCAAAGATTTATCACTTGATAGGATACTAATGGGATATTATTATATATTTATTGATTATATTTAAACGTTCAATTTGTATGATAATGGAACATGCTTTATGATTTGTATTGTGTATTTGAACTAAGAAACTTATTATTTTTAAACGATAAAAGACGAAACTAAACATGGTTTCCACCCAGAATGTTACGAGGCCAATGTACACAAAGGTCAGTTTTCGGTCCCTACCAACGCGAACCTCGTTTTTTCATGTGGAATTGTGCTAGTAGGTACGCTAGCAAAGCTTGTCAATCTGACCTCGTATTTTAAAGAACTAGATTCTGCCAGCAGCTTCACCCGCCTGTCACTTAGAGATAGGACCTGTTGTCAAAATAATATTTAAAATCTGCTCCTGAGAACCTAAGGTTCCATCCATGTGAAAATAAATTATGTCAGATCGCTCTGATATCTTGGACTGTCTGCTTGTTCTACTACCGTCATTTTATCTTGACGTCACCTCACTTACATGCGGCGACAGCATTTGAACTGCGACTTTTAACTTGCACGTATACACTCGCTTGCAGGACATTAGCATAATCAGCCTGAAGAACGGTTGATAATTTTTTTTTTTTCGTTATTTATTTCCAATAATGTAAGAGGCACTCCTTCTCACAGAGAGAAGGAGAGGCGGCCTTGCCCCATGTGGAGATCCTAATCCACAAAGAGAGGCCGATGCGGGTTGGTGGACGTCATAAGTCTTCGAACATTGAGGCTCTAGGACATGCCGGTTTCCTAACACCGTTTTTCAGCTCTACAGAGTTTTAGTTAATTTTATAAAACAAAGGGCCTTGTCTATTATTTTGTTAATATACTAAGCACCAGCTTAAAGCAGTCACAGACGGATAACATTATGGACTACAAAATGAACGAGTAATATAATAAACGCACATGCTGAAAGTAGTAATAGTAGTATGTTCAAAATCGGGTACTGAATCAATTTCAGCTATTTTTTAAATAGATATTTTTTTATCCAAAGATAAACAAGTAACATCATATTTTAAGATACAAAAATTCTATTTTGATTCATTTTTGATAAATCTTGATTACGTCACTAGCGTGTTCGTGTGTGTGTGCAAAGGTATCAATACCGATAAGCTAACAATGTAGTGCATGCCCTTATTATTAGCCTATGATTAACGTAACTAATTTCTTTTAAAAAAAAACACCACCTAAGTGCATTTAAGTAAAATTTAAGTGCTTGAATTATGTTTGTAACTTAATTTTGAAATTGGGGTGTCTATGGGTTTGCACTATTCCATTTCCGTAATATATTAGATTTGTTGTTTTATAATTAGTTTATAATTTATAATTAGATTGAAGATGCCTGTTTAGATAAATTAGATATAAGTAGGTATGACTTGGTTTTAAATGAATAATAAAAAAAAAAACCTTCAACGATTAACATTTATTTTAAAAGAAGAAATAAACAAGGAATAGTAACCGAGTTATATTTACCTCCATGTCCAAGTAAATTTGAGAGAGATTGCTATAAGATGGAATTAAATCCAATAATCAAGTTTAAACCTGATCAACAGTACAACTCTAACAAAGATTATATTCAACTTTGCCATTGGAGATGCTAAAGTGATTATCACTTTATCAGATATTATTTTTTTAATTTCAAATAGATTATATGCAGTTGTAAGAGAATATGCTAGAATCTAGCTTTGTGTAGCTACTAGACAGAATATGAAGGCCAGAGCTAAACATTAGCATAGTCATTTTTATTCTACATCAAGCTACTGTAAAGAATTAGGGGGCACGACAGTACCCCCTCCAAGGCGAGCAAAAAAGGGGTACGGCCGTGCCATCCTTTTCTCGAAACAGTTCAGGCTATTTTCGACATCCTATAACTTCGTTGTGTTATATTTCTCATATGCCTGATTCTAACACGGTAAATAGGTACGCATAGGTTTTCCTTGCAAACACAAACGATTGATCATGTGATAAGTTTATTTATTTGAAGTGTTTAATATAATCGTTACTGATACTGATTTCATTAACGTGACCGGCAAGCTTGGTACTCGTAAGTTTAGTAATATAAAATTAAACATTGATTCTGATAGAAAAAGAAATTGCCGTAATATTTCTGTGAACTTAACACTTACCTACTATTAGAACCTACCTTACAGTCGTTAATCAGTTGGATTGTAGGAACGAACCACAGCAAGGCAAATGCCATTCACAGAAAAAATATTTATTTCACTACTTGTTGGTGATTTCAGACCAATAATTTTCGTAGGTAACGGATGTAGTTATGTATAAAAGTACACAAGGGTATCAGAAATATCTGAATTTCCCCATAAGCAAACCATTTAAAAATGATGAATTTTCCTAAAAAACTTGTATCACTAGACTTCCCCGTTGGGGGTAGAAACTACCTAACCTTTTCCTACGTTAGTGCCGACGTCCAGGCTAACCGGAGGCAGCTGAACAGGTACCAGTGTTTTAGTGGTGAAATCCCAATAAAAGCTCTCCTTGCGTTTTCTAACGGTCCATTTTCTTTCAGTCGAATAGCGACAAAATCGCTGATCATAACTGCTACGGAAGTTTTGTCCCGAGCTGAGCATGCTTCTAATACTCATTTCAGTACAAAGCTTTCGCTGATCGTTACAATCTGTATCTTCTTGTATTGTACATTGATGCCATGAGAAATGTACCTATCTATATGATAACGTTATCTATCGCTTTGGGGCATAATCTCAGAATAAAAGTTTCTACACAATCGTCCCTACGGACCATAAGGAGTTTAAAAAAACTTTAGTTGCAATTATATAACGTCAAAATTTTACATTATTGTTGGTTGATATATTATATATTGAGCTCCATTGCTCAGCTACGATCTGACTATATGTCATGTAACAAGCGTAAAGAAGAGAACAGTAAAGGTGTAAAGAAAGTTATCCTTGTCAAGAATAAGGGTCAATGATCGGTTCCTGGGGAACACCCGATCTGGGTGACGAGGAGCAGTTACCTAGAGCAATAGCAGAAATAGCTCTTTGTGACGGAACTCGTCCGATAGAGAATGACACAGTTAAACACAGAGCTACTATCTGACCTCAAACTCGATTATCCGCTTCCGAACAAAAAATAACGGTTTGTTAAATTAAACTTCAGTGATAAAGTGCCTTCTTCTATACAGAGGCTATCGTATATGCTCAAAACATTGATGTCATCACTTGATGCCTAATTATAAATTTTAAATAATAATTACTGTCGTTGTAGGATAACGCTACACATAAAAGTATGTGCTTACTTGACCTATGTCGCGTTATTGAATATACACATTTTGAAATTAATTTCTTGCAAACAGCATTCAGCCAACATCTGAGATATATTAAGAAAAAAAGTTACAGCAGCAACAGCCTTACTGACTTTTCCTGTTACCTTGTTAGTTGCTGACTGTACCGACCCAAAACATTGCCTAACCATAATAATATTGAAAAAAAAACAATTGAGACGTTTTACTGTAAACCAATTCGAGACTATGCTGCATCGTTGCTTGCAATTTTAAATATGGCTAATGTAACGTACACCAGAAATGATGTAATTATGTTATTATTTACTTTACTTCATTCATGAGAGGTCAATTGAAATATTCAACAATTGATAAATTATTTTAATTGGTTATTCGATAAATTCGTAGTTATATAAAATAAGTTTCCAATATTGGAAACTTATTTTATCTACCGATAAGGCATAATAAAGTTTTATGTAATAATGCAATTTTTATAACTACAAGGTACATACGTGATAAGTCAATGTGCGCAATTCTAGTCAGTGTATACTTTTCCAAGTTCAGTGCCTCCTGCATTATATGATATCTAATTTATTTTATGTGTAGATACGTATTTATTTCATATCCTATTTAGATGATACTTAAAAACACTTTCTACAGTAATTTGAAGCTTTTTAGGGTTCCGTAGCTCAAAAGAAAAAATCGGAACCCTTATAGGATCACTTTGTTGTCCGTCCGCCTGTCTGTCAATACCCTTTTTTTCGGGAACGCGTGGAGGTATCAAGTTGAAATTAAAACCATATACTTAATTCTGCGGTCCCTTAAAGTTGTGAAAAAATAAAACTTCTGAGTTAACAAAAAAAAAAAAAAAAACGATGCAGCCGCTTATGTCGCAAAAAACGTATATTTCGACACTCTCAAGGGAATCAAAATTCATAGGGTACTTCCCGTTGACCTAGAATCCTGAAATTAGGCATAAATCAAGGTCTTATAGCAAAAGTTTAGGAAAAAATCTGAAAACTGCAAATTTGTAGTTACGTCACAAAAAAAAAGTTTTTGCTATTCGGAAAAATATTCGTAACTCAATTCGGGACTTGAACTCAATTGAATTGTTTTCATAGGTCGGACTCGCGCATTGAGGGTTCCGTACAAAAGTTTGTACGGAACCCTCAATGCGCGAGTCCGACTCGTACTTGCCCTTGCATCTTCTTATTTTGTAGGTACTTCATTATTTTTTTGTGGGGTGAGAGGGAGTTTCAAATTTTTGCTGACTCCAGGCCCGTGATAACTCTTTGGAACCATCTTGTAGCCTGTAGGTATAATATAACAACCATATTCATCACCATTTCAACCGAAAGACGTCCACTGCTGGACATAGGCCACCCCCAAGTGTTAGCGGAACGACCGCTCTTGTGCACCTCGCATCTATTAGGTACCCGCGATCCTCACCAAGTCGTTTTCCACTCCAGAAACTCTCGGCTCCATCTGCGAACATGGTGCCCAGGCCACTACCACTTAAGTTTCGCGATTCTTCAGATTATGTCAATAACCTCGGTTATCCTGCCGATTTCTTCATTCCTGATTCGACCACGCAAGGAAATTCAAAGCATAGCCCTTTCCTTTCCATTGCCCTTTGGGTGACTTTAAGCCTTTTAATGAGGCCCATTGTGAGTAACCACGTTTCAGAGCCATATGTCATCACTGGCAACACGCGTGAGTTTCGTCTTGAGACACGTGGTATACCGGACGAGATAATACAGCTTGATCAATCACTTTAAATAGGTAAATGAAATGGATTTTTTTTTAAATAAACATAACTTTATTTCAAACAACTTTAGTATTTTTTTTTTAAATGGCGTGCGTATCAACAAGTTTCCTCCTTACAAAACATATGAATTGTACACAATACAAGAAAAAAAAAATAACTAATAATATATAGTATAATGAAAAACGTTCCAGGTACTGACAACCCCTGCTTCTTTTAGGTTTTTAACATGGACACTAGTAGTATAAGTAAGAACTAAATAATTTATTTAATTAAAAGCCTCATAAATTCTGACGATGAATACTTCAAATGAATGCATTTAAGTATAACAGTTGGTAGATATATAAGTTGATTACAATACCTAAATTCTGCATCAATCTTGACTGTAATAAAGCACAATATACTTATATTGTAGGTACTTTTATTACAAAGTATACCCTAACCTACTCTCAAAACGGTGAAGGAAAACATCGTGAGGAAACCGGCATGTCTTAGAACCAAAAATTCGAAGACATGTGACATCCACCAATCCGCACTGGGCCCGCGTGGTGGATTACGGCCCATTCCCTCTCCTAGAGAGGAGGCCTGAGTGGGAACATTATAAGGCCGACTATGCTATGCTATGCTATACCCTAAAACAACCTTTTTAACTTCTGTCTAATGCTATAGTTAATAGAGTATAGAGCATCTATGTTAGGTAGACGTAATCTTCTACAATTTCGAGTGTAGATATTGTTAGGAGTAGGTAGTAGAGTACCTATACTTAATGTAATACCTTCGAGTAGTTCGAGTATCAATCGGCAAAACTCATTAATAATTCATAACATCAGAATCAGCAAAAAAAAATAGATTCTGGCTAATACCTACGCAACTTCTCAGTTTTCATTTAGGTATTCGATGACACAATACGGTGTAAATAAGCGCAACTCAAGTCGATATGATACTTCATAATTTATTTTCAAGTTACAAAACTCGTAGTATCACCTAGTAACAATTTACTAACCTATTAGAGTACGTAAAATATTAGAGTGAGAAGTCATCTGGAGGTACAGATAACCATCACGGTCCTTAGCCAATGTTATTATTGATAAGGCGATTCCCATAATGCACAATGATTTAATTATGTTTTTTTTTTAATAAAAATATGGTACACAGTAGATTTTTGATTAGCTTAGCATTTAATACGGCTTTCCGAGTTTTAAATTAAGCTTAAAACAAAAAAGAAATAAGTTAACAACATCCACAGTAAATGGAGCTCTTTTATCTAATAATATTTATAGTAACATTATTGCTGCTCACTGTCACTGATATATGTATTTGGTAATAAGTGCCACTAAATGAGTATTATTATTGATGAAATTATTTAAAAAAAGGGAGATTGTACAAAATTTCAGGTTTCACGACATATGCGTGTCAAAATGAAAAGCAAAGAAAAATATAGCATAAGATTAAACATATATGCTAAACCTGTATGGTGAAGAAAATATAGAAAAGTAACAATGTATTATTTTTGTATTTGAATGGTTGATTATTTAAATGATCTATGTTTATAAACGGAGAAACTGACTGACCGACATATTAAAGCTCAGCCGAACCTACTGAGACGAAGAACATTTTGCACAAGGATTCCTTTTATAACATAAGCGAATACAAAGAAGGGAGTTTTTGAAAATTCAAACTAAAAGAGGGTGTCAAGGGGAAATTTCGTTTGTACCTAAAAGTATGTGGTCGAACCAGCCCTGAATACTAGCAATATCACATTGTTCTGGGATCGATTCATCATCACTGACAAGACTATTTTAGCCAATAAGCCTGTTATAGTGGTGGTGAACCGATATGAGAGAGGATTGATGACATTACAGTTCCGCTTGACGAGAACCTCGTTATAGTCGAGAAAGATAAGCACATCAAGTATAGTGACTTGGCTCGCGAGGTTGTCGACATGTGGGATGTGGACTCATCACTGAGTCTCTCGACACTAACGACTCGACATTTATTTTCTTTGTACCGATTTGTGTCAGCCAATGGCTTAATAACCTCGAAGAACTCCTGAGGAGGCTCTCGATAAGCTGGGTACGGTTTGTGTTGTGAGGAGGTTCCTTCTTCTGGAGCCATGACCATCGATAGCTTGGACCCTGTGCCCGACACCGGTGGGTGAGGCTACTACTTTTTAAACTTAAAATATTTATTTAAACTTCATGTACAGTAGTGGTACATAGGCGAACATAATGCATCAAGGAATTCTCCACCGTTCAACCTTTGGGTTAAAAAATATGTAGGTTCGTCGGTGGTGGTGTATTTAATAAGTTATTATTGTAGTATGAGAGTAAAACTATAGGTAGAAGGTTACTTAAACTTTCAATAAATAAAGGCATGTAAACGAAAACGTAGAACACTTCAGCATGGTTTGACGTCACCGTTCGCGAAAACACACATTTAAATCTTCTCGATACTGGAATTTAATGACTGAACCTGAAGCTGCACTACTCATGATTTAATTTTATGGAACTACCTAAAAATTAATCTTGGTCTTCATGGATACGTCGTCGATACCAGGGTGGAAGATTGAAAAGCTCCCCGAACATCGAAACTGCATTCAACATTTTTGAAAAGCAGATTCACTAAACCAGAAATACCTATTCTATTTTATTATTTATTTATTTTTATCCCAAAAAGGTAAGTAACTTATAAACCCCACAAAACCGTTGCAATGGTTTGACTGTCGGTGAGTTATAATATAACCAACTCAAATGCAAAAATAATACATTGTTACTTTTCTATATTTTCTTCACCATACGGGTTTAGAATGCGGGAATAGATAGCTCCATTGAAAAGGGTATAAGGATAAAGGTGATCCGCTTCAACTATCCAACTTTACACGATCGTATCCTTCAATAACTTAGTATACTAGTATAGTCTTAATCTTGCGATAAATAAACCTATTTTGGTTTATTATAATTTTTATTAATTGGAAAAAAAAAATATTCTAAAAAACGTAGAGGATTACCGTCGCTGCGGTGGCGTAGCACAGCGTAGGCTTCGTAGACTCCGCATAAACAGCATTGCTGACACGGTTGGCGCAGTGGCTGAGCTTTGGCTGCTGACCTATACATACATAGTTTTGTTTGCGTTTGGCTGCTGGCCTATATATACATAGTTGTTCCGGGTTTGAATGTTTATGTTTGTGTGTTTAAATTTTTGTAAATGCACCCACCATACAGAATTAATTCCTAGTGTGGGGCAACGGGCAACGATTTTATACTACGCTATTAAAAAAGTTACATTGCGTAGAAACAGTGCAAACTCAGTATCTTTATCTTCTTCATCCATTTTTTTATTTTTCTCTTTCTTTTCATTCTTTCTTTTTTATCTTTAGTTTAGAATCACAACGAATATTTGGCAACTTTTTGATATTTCTAGGTGGTATGGTGTCAAAACAAGTAAGAGTAAAAGATCCTAGACTTCGTATTCGTAGTTTTTGCTACTAGATTTATTGTTTTGAAATAAAGCTAAAGGGGCATTATTCAATTTTGCATTGGATATTCGTTGAAACATACGAGAAAAGAATTTCGACATTTTGTCCATACTCCTTGTATTGACAAAATGTTAATTATCAGTCGTTCATTCTGTTTAGTAGCTCATTAGAATGAGGGAATTATGTTCTAAGTTCAACCCCCCCAAAAGAAAAAAAAAACGTCATTGCCTCAATAAAAATGATCCTACTGTTTGGATCGTGTATTGGGAAATTGGTTTTCCTATACGAGCTCCTGTAGGTAGCTACTGATGTGCAGCTAACTTCTTATTATTAGACAAGGTTATACGCCAAAGCATAATAAAATTTAGTGAATTAATTGTTGCTTAATAGAAATATATAATATAAAATAACTTTACTCCTAATAATCAGATGTTACGGTAACCTTTGCACTATTATCTTATAAGTTTTTATTTGGTACGTTATATCAACTGGCAACAACATCATTTATCATTTTATAGCCTCGTGACCTAAAAAAATGCTATTTAATTACTTCAAATCTTTGTTCCGAGCTTGTTTATAAACTCAAAGTGTTTTCATCGACTCTTCTTACTCTCTTATCAATATCTGTCCGTTTATTTTGAGTTTTTTGAACTATCTCAACGCACCTACTTAGGTCTAATTATAATCAGTGTATCTTCATATAGTTAAACATACATTGAGCATCTTAATTCGTTACATGAAACGTTTTATTATTAATATAGATTTCATGTTTTAAGAAGCACTGTTTTTATCTTATCACGAAATAATTAAACTAATTTAGATTTTTAAGGTTATAACCCCTGATAAACTGGCGGATGAATGACGCGTGATTATATGAAATCCTACTTATTATAAAGATTCGACCTAGTTACTGTACCTATCCAAATTGTAGCCATCATAAGTACCTAATTCAAGCAGAAAACGTTTACAGGCCATGCAATAATCATGCATCAGCTAATCTTCTTCTTCTTCTTCATGTCACTGGCACGACAGTGTCTTACGAGTACGTTGGACCAAAACTCCAACACTACCTCAAGTCAAATAAAAGAACGAAATAAATAGTTAATTTAACCTTTCGTTATTTTCACTGTTTTTAGGGTTCCGCACCGCAAATGGAAAAATATGAACCTTTATAGGATCACTTTGTTGTCCGTCTGCCTGTCTGTCCAGACCCATTATCTCGGAAACGCGTGAAAGTATCGAGTTAAAATTAAAACCATATACTCAGGCCTGCGGTCCCTTGAAGCTGTGCAAAAATCAAACTTCTGAGTTAACGAAAAAAAAAAGATACGGCCGTTTATGTCGTAATAATCGTATATTTCGACTCTCAAGGGAATCAAAATTCACAGGGTACTTCCCGTTCACTTAGAATCAGATGTTAGAGAAAAGGTAGCATATTTGAAATACTGCATAAACAGCATTGCCGATTGTATAGAAGCATTTTTTCCACAGTTTGTAAATGTGAGTACCATGGAGCTTTTTATAGTTTTTATGTTGCTACTGGACTTATTTGACATAAATGAGCATGGCAGTTGAGAGTTTGTCATGCTAACTCAAATGTCTCACTGATGGTGGCGCGGGTGTTGGATCATTCGTTTCCCTTCAAAATGGTTGAGCTGAGTGGTGCTAATATTAGCGTCATGTCCGTGAACGGGCGCTGTCAGTTGAGGCTGGTCATCTCTTAGCTGCCAGTTGCTATTTTAATATCTATATTTAGTTTTTATTTTTATTTACATTGTTCTCACATGATAGCGACAAGAAACATGTAACAGAGATATTTGTAATTACAAAATATGATTGAAAAGAGTGTCCATGGAGTTTCTTGCACATTCTTCTCCTTAGAGATCTACGCTTTGGAATGTGCAATTAGCATCATTTATTTTTATTTTTCTGACTGACTGACTTCTTGACATTTCAAAAGTGCCTGTAAATGGTTTATTTGGAATAAATGCTATTTTGATTTTGATTTTGCAGATAATTCAGAATACTCGGATATATGTAGGCATATGACTGGACATTATTAATATCGAAATTATTAAGTATTTCTAGAAAAAAAAAGCGATCTAGAGTTTTAGGTAAGGATGCCACGTTTTAAATTTGAAATAACGAGAGTAAATATAATTTGGGATAAAAAAATTCATCCATTGTTTTCATTCCATATTTTATTTATTTTAACGATTAATGTGTAAAAAAACAAGATTTAGAAAACAGAAAAATGGTACAAAAGTGATGCTCAATTCAGCTCATTTCTAAAGAAATCTCTTCCAGCGTATATGTGAAAAGAGATGTAGACATAGAGTGTAAGAGTAGAAGGAAAATAAGAATAAAAAAACAATAGGTATACTTCAAATAAAAACACACAATGTATATTTCTATACTATCTTAATTATATCATACATAATAGTATAATAAGTATCACAATAATACACACTATATAATCTATATAATACATACATAAATACAATTATCTATATAATTCCTGGTTTTATATAACCATTAAAATTACTTATAGGTACTCAAAGTACCTACATCTCATAGCAATTACAATAAGTCAAAACATGGCTCAGATGGCTCTTATTACGGAGTTTCCGCACCTACCTTCCAGTTTCATCATCAGGTCAGTTCGATGGCTTACGGCTGAATTTGGGCACGCCATAATTTATTTATTTATTTAAACTTCATAATATACAGTAGCGCTACATAGACGAACTTAATGCAACGAGGTATTCTCCACCAATCAAATTTTTGGTTGAAAAAGAGTACACTGTGGTAGGTGTGTATAATCATAGCGGGTCCTCTTTGTAGAGTGGCTAGAGAGGCGTCCTCACCTTCCGTATGACGCAGGTCCTCACCGGACATGGTAAATCCGGGAGGTTCCGGCACTGGATTCAGGCGGAAGAAACGCCCGGCTCTCACAATTGTGTGGACCGCCCAGAGGGCACGGTAGAGCCTACGGTGCAGGTGTTGCTTGGGCAGAGGACTGGCGTGTCCTCGTGGTAGCGATCGGAGACGAAGACCTCACGCGCCAGGCGCTGGTTCAGTTTAGCGATGGTCCAGAGGCGGATGCCTTAGGTAATACTAGCGAAAGAGATGGCTGCACGCGTGAGGGAACAGATATCCTCACGCCCCAGCCGCCGTGACCCTAATCCCGACTACCAGCTAAGGTAGGCGCAAGCTTACGAACGACGGGCAATGGGGTAACTCGCCGTCCGGCCGTCTTTTAACCGTCCAGACCGAGCCCAAGTCGTCGACGGCGCGTATTGGTTCCACGCGTGCCTCAAAGAAAATCAGTAAAACCGTAGGAGCCCAGAAGGGCCCATGCCCGCTAGGGCCACGGGAAATTTCTGAAAAGGAAGCCTGTCGTCCTAGACCGCATAGGGCAACTGAAGGATACAGGTGTGATTTTAGTCGGTTTGACACGCCCTTACACCCCACTCTAGAGCCAGAAAAATGATTAAATCATTTCACACCTAAAAAAAAGAAATACGACGTCAATTTCAATAAGCCCACACAAGGCTAAAATATACCCATATTGATTAATTATAGAGTTCCGGCGTCGATCATCCGGTTTTATCATCAGGTCAGTTCGATGGTATCATTTTCAGCAGAACCCTTCAGAAGTATTTATTTATTTATATCGTCATTGTTGTGTATCCTGAGTGTATGTGAAGTTCCGTTGGGCATCTGTGGTCTTCTTCATCAGTTCGAATTCATCAATTGATCCCTACTTTGTGACTGTAGATGCTTGAGTTCTCGATGAAGATACTAAAATCACTATATGTGCACCTATAATATTTTAGGAGTTTCCTTTACTCCTCATAGATCCGTCATCAGGACTGGATTTTGAAGACAAATCTTTAAGAATATTCCTTCTAATGAAGAAATTATTTTTAAATCGCTAAAAACACAATGGAATTAACAGCTTTCTTTTTTTGAAGTCCTATTATAAACATAGTTGTTCAAAAACCAAAAATTTTTTTATAAAACGATGACATCCTTTTCCTAATTTCAACATTGTATGTCATGTAAAAGTTGGCACAAAACATACAATTTGGATGAACTTCTGGTAATGATTTTAATTTCATACGTAAACGTTTAATTTCATGTCGACAAAAGTTCTTTTAACAAGTTGATTATTCTCAATTTGTTGGCAATCTCTCAGGAGATAAAAGAGGTGAAATTCATGAATAAGAATTTCAATAGGTACTGGTCCTGGGTGAGGCCAACTATAAAATATAAAAAAGAAACAACTCATATTTCAGAATTAATGGCAAACTCGTTAATATGCAATTAATTTGCGAATAATCTCAAATACATGATAAGTACTTTAGAACCTTGAATGACTGCCAATGAATTAATTAAAGTCATATGAAATGTATTTTTTCCTAGATATTCACCTACCCCTATCGTCCAGACAATTACCTACTTAAAATAGTAAAGTAACATTACTGATTCAAATAATTATATAGAGCTTCACAGTGAACTTTGTAGGTATCTAACTTGACCATGTTCAAAGCTGATAATGTCCGTTCAAATTATCTGTGGCTCATATCCCGTTAGGAAGCATTAATTCCGTGAATCACGGTAGTAGATCGGCAACATGCGCAAAATTTAGATCTGTGCCGCGGTCTATCAAACAGAACAGTAATAAATTGGGTCAAAATCAGCTTCCATTGACAAAGCTTTAAAAACGAGGCCGCGACACAAACAGCAGCGTCTCTTATCGAAGTGACAGGAAGCTGCCGCTATCAACTTGTCGTTATGTATAAAACACAATTTTTGCAATTATTGCCGAAATAATAACATAACTCCCACGAACTGGTATCTGTAAATGATAATACAAGTATAAGGTTTTGTATGTCGCGATGATAAACTTCACGACAACAGATAAAGTAAGACCTTTCAATATCTACCAATCGCACACTAATATTTGGGTGTCTAAATGTTTTCAATATTGAAAAAGGTTTTCATTTTAAAATAACCTAATCATCGCTACTTTATAACTGATAGAACCCCTTGTAGGTATACTTATAATAAATAAATCAATAATTTTGGTTGAAAGAAAATCTGAAGACAAATCAAATAAATATCACTGCGAGTTTTAACAATGACCTACCTAAGTTTGCTATCAAACCTATGAAAGGAGGGGCTCTCGCTTACATTATATAAATATAACATTTTGTTTTGATAAAGTCGGCAGCGTCGGGCATCGTTTAGTTATACTATTCCGGGGTGAGTCGCCCTGTCAATGCACGAGCTCATTCATGAGTTACTCTTTATCACCGTGACGTAGACTGCTTCAGAACGTTGAACCCAAAGGGAAGTATTCCATATTCCTCATTTTTATTTTTTCTGTCGGTATCGGTGTTATGCATTTATGTGCATGACATGATTTCTTTTTTTGTACCTTCATCTTAGAAATAAAAATTTGAAATTTATTAATGCATACTCGCTACTAGAAGATTGTATATCCTTAATTCCTTACCTATGTCATGACCTCAAGGAGATGTCAGAAAACCGTAGGGGCCCAGCAGGGTCGAAGCCTACTGAGGCCAAGGGTCTGCTTTTGAAAGGAAGACTTGGCCCAGGTACGGAAGGCAACGAATTAACAGGAGTGGGGTTTTTAGTCAGTAAAAGTCTGACACTATCTCCCGCTCCACCTAAGAGCGGAGGATGTCATTGGATGATTTTCCCACCAATAAAAAACCAATGTCAGGACAATATCTAGAAATGAAGATGATATTATAAAATATGACTTGTTGGAACTTTATAATTTTAATAAACAGGCAAATATTTTATCTTTTCCTGATGAGAAATAAAGAACAGATTAAAAATGAGGTACTTGAAAACTTAATCATAACCCATATTATAATGTAAAATTAAGTTTTCAAATATCTAATTATTAAGTTATATCGATTATTATGTTGTTCGTTTTTTACATAATATTTACTGTTTATACAATATGTTTAAATTTCGATAGGTAAATTATTACCTACTTAACAAAATATAAAACCATTAAAAATATAAAAATAGTAGCCGACCGATATCGGGAACAGGGGCCAAGCTAGCTGTTGTCAAGTTTTAGAAATGCTTCTAGTATTTGTACGATTGGCCACAACGCGCTTAGCGTTCCGACATCTCGGACAGATCGTATAAATCGCAACTCTACCGTCTACCAATCCATTGCATCAACAGAAAAACGAAAAACTTCTAAACTGCAGTTGAATAAAAAAGGTCTACTTATCCCTAGTGGTCCTTTACCAGTGATGGTACTTAGATGTTCATATTATTATAATATGGTCTTACCTACACCCAATTTACCAAGGTTCTACGCTAGCGTAGAGTCCAACTTTAAATTTTCAATTCAGAAATCGCTGTCGATTTTACAGGATTTTCTTTAGATATTCTTCAGTTCCATTTGTAACTCATTTAAATAAAAATCTAGATATATTGCAAAAAGCTGCGCATACCTAAGTCAAAGGATTGCTAATTTTCAGTCTGGCTTTGATTACTCACGAGTTGGTTTTATGGTGCGAGCGCTGCACTGAAAGTTATTGCTTACTTCCAGTAAAGTGAAATAGGTCAATAGTTTCAGTACTGTAACAAAAGCCAGTTGAATGTGCAGCTATATTCCAAGTTTATATTTAGCGCAGGTCGCTGACAGTACGATGCCGGTTAAATTTTGCTAGGACTTACAATGTTTTAAAGTAGCTATGACAAAATCATCATAACAACGGATATAGTGATCCAGATTATCCTCGGATAATACTCAATAATGTATAAACGATACATAAGAAAATAAAAAGACATGTGATTACGCTATTAGACATGTGTCTAATAGCGTAATCAGTACATAAAATGCTGAATTAAAATCTTAAAACTATCAATGTCAAAGAAACATTTTAAATCTTTAAAAGAATCATTATTAACTGCGTTTATCGACCATAGAAACCTGAAACACAAATTCAGGTCGAGCCGCGGCTGCGTCAAAGTAGTTTAAAGCATCGCGTCATGCGTATTGTCGTAAAGCTTACCATCACACTGCAAAAGCTTCGGTTAGCACATTTCATTTCTTACAAATGTTTACCTAAACAGCCAATACAAGGTGTATTTTGTAACAATTTGTGTTTAGCTTTTGATCAACTTTTTTAATTTTTTGTTTCACATTTTGTGCTAGCAAGAGCAACTAGTCTTAAAGTTTAGTCAGGTATCTTATAGCACCTATCCTTACAATGTTGCACGTCATTTCTATGTGTCCTTTTCTCTTGAAATTAAATTATCTTAAGTATGTAGGTAAATCAATTAGGTAGATATAGCAAAGTTATGGTGTACCAAGCTGTGGTGGCAAGCAAGCGTGTCGCGCGTCGCATGCTCGGGGCGGCGGCGGCGTATATCGGGAACGCGTTTATGAGCCGACGGGGTCACCAGATTCCGGTAAATGCTCGTAAATCTCCAGTGTGTGCTCCGTTTTTTAACTTTTGACATAGTTACAATAATAATAATTAATAGCTTGTCTATAAATAGGATAGGTACTAAACAACACCTACACACTGTTTTGTAACGTCATGCTCATGAACACTTGTTCGATCAAACAACACTTTTTCTCGGTAAATAGGTAATTAGGTATTACATCCAGTAACACATCTGGTGTAGGTAGCAGTTTCTACAAATACATAAAGTAAATTAATCACGATTTCTCCTGTTGTGACTGTCGCGATTTCACGAAATCTCGAAAACTGGAAGCTCTTAATGAGGTAGGTAGAGATTTATTTGCAGTGACAACGCGGAACTAGCCACTTATATTTGATTCATTTATATTTAAGTTTATTTGATTTATTAATTTTTTGATAAGTAGATAGATACTTATTATAGATAAGTACCTATTTCGAATCTCGACTATATTCTGCGAATATCCAATATTATAGCGTGCAGTGCATTGCAATATGCAAATATTGTCTTTTATTTTCTGTGTGGAACTCTGTAACTTCGTAGCCATTTTGTAAAATACTAAAAAAAAAACAGAAGCTTAGGAGCAGCTGGATCTAGCTCCTCCTAAGATCCTGCTCTCTTACGTAAGTAGGTAACTGCAATGCAGTATGACTACAGAAATAAAATCACTTTACTTCATGAAAACTATGAAACATAACTACTATCTATGCAGTAAACGACAGAGTTATTAATTAATATTACAGTGTAGTATATTGTCATGCACGTGGAAGCAGGGCCGGCGGGCGGCAGGCGCGGGGTGCAGGGTGGCGGGAACGATCGCGCGCGCGGGATGTGCGAATGGTCGTTATCGCTTTGGACACTGCAATGATTGTTTATCCAGCCTGTTCCTTGAATTGCAACCAATGACTCACCCGTTTTATAATCGTGTGCTGCCATAATATTATTATGTTGTCATGTAATTAATAGCATACGAAATCTATATGGATGGTTATTCGAGTAGGAAGCATTTTAACATCTACTCTATAGTTTTGATAATGGGCACAAACACCTTGCTGATATTGATATTTGCAACTAGAATCCTCAGTTCCCAGCTGATGATATGTTGAAAATTTATAAGATAGGTACCTACGTGAAGATGAGGTATTCTTATGTACCTCGTACCTATTAGGCATTGGGCACGCCATAATTATGGCGGTAATTCCCGCTTTGAACTTGGGTGCCAACACGGCGTCCTCACCTTCCGCATGACGCAGATTCTCACCGGACATGGTAAGTTCGGGAGGTTCCTACATACATCGGACTCGTGCGGAAGAAACGTCCGAATATCACCATTGTGTGGACTGCCCGGAGAACACGGCGGAGCATACGGTAGTGTGCCCCGGTTGGTCAGAGCACCGCCGTGTCCTCATGGGCGACATGGTCCGAAGCGAGGAGGAATGGTAGGCAGTCCCCTCTTTCTGCGAAGCAGTAATGCTAGCAAAGGAGACGGCCGCACTCGCGAGGGTACGGCCCTCACGCCCCAGCCGCCGGGATCCCGATTCCGATTTCCAGCCGCCGTAGGCGCGCCCGGGTGTCACCATTGTGTAGACCGTCCGTAGGACACGGTGGAACATAAAGTGGAGGTGTGCCTCGCTTAGGTGGAGCACCCTCGTGTCCTCGTGGAGGCCATCGGCGGCAGCAACCTCTCGCGCCAGACCCTGATTCGGGCTATGGTCCGAAGCGAGGAAGAATGGCAGGCAGTGGCCCCCTGCGAAGCAGTAATGCTAGCGAAGGAGGAGGCCGCACGCTTGAGGGTACGACTGTCCTCATGCCCCAACCGCTGGGATTCTGACCCCGACTACCACCCACGGCAAACGCGTGTTTGCGTACGTCGAGCAATGGGTAGCTCGCCTTCCGGCCATCCGGTAATTGACCGGACCGAGCCCAGTCCTCAACAGCGCGTAGTGATCCTCAAAGAAATGTCAGCAAACGGTAAGACCGATGTGTGTTCTAGTCAGTAAAAGTCTGTCACCCCTCTGCCCTCCCACCCCGCCCAAGGACGGAAGAAGTCATTCCATGATTTCCAACCTAAAGAAAAAAAAACGATACTAGGCATCAGATTCTTTCAAAGCAAAGGATTTAAAAACAATCGGGCGCTTGGCTCTACGTTCTGCCTACTTTACCTAACTGCTTCTTGCAATTTGTATCAATGAGTACCTACAGCAAGCCAACATTCTGTGAACTAAAAAAAAAATATGAAAACTAATTGACCTTAGTTTTATTGTTAAGTACTTACACATAAATTATGCATGCCATATTTCCGATCCTAAACAATCAGCAGATTGCGCGCCATCTAAGGTTTTGCCTTACTCTATTCAACCGTATCTTAGACCTAGCGCGCACCACGATAAACATCGTCGCGAAGAAATGTCGTAACTCTGTAAACAACGGAAATAGTTACCTACACAAAAATTCGCGGAATTGAATGCGAAAATAAGTCCAAAACCAAGGTAGTTGCTACGAAACTCGGCGTTCATGCAAGGTATGGCGGTACTTCACACCAGGATAACTTCTAATGTTATACAAAATAAAGTATAACAGTGGAAAGTCGTGCGACGAGGCTAATCGGTAATCCAGATTTGGTTAAGCCCAATCTCCAACGCACTAGTTTATTAAGAGCCTATTCTTTTAGAAACTAGTGCGCCTCACCATCAACCATTGCATCACTGCTTACCATTAGGTGGGATCGCAGTCAAGCACTAGTTAATATCAATTTTTTTAAAAATCGTTTACTATTTAAAACAGCAGTTGCGAAGTCTTACATATCGTATACGTATATTTTGTATCATGAAGCGGTACCAGGATCCGCGCATTGCGGTTAGTCACAAGCACAGCCGTCAGTCGGCTACGTGCAAAATTAAGTACAGTGTGGAAAATAAGTCGGGTCCTGGAGACTACCTTAAATCCTGAATTTGTCTCATTTTACTTAAATTAAAGGAGACCTTCCTTTATTTTTTAAAAGAAACAAAACTGCATTCAAAATTTTCTAAAACTCGCTTGCCTCGTCCCTTTTTTTTTAAAATTTTACTTGGTTCGAGTAACCAAGTAAAATTTTAAAAAAAAAACACTCGCTATTTTATTATACTAATCGATAGGATTATTATTCAGGATAAAATTTCTCTAACAAACATTTAGTCTTACTCTCGTCTGCCGTACAAGACATCCATGAAGAATACATACCTATTTAGTGCACAATTTAAGTTCTTTAATGAAAATCTGTTCACTTTCAACAAGTAAAAGACACGTAAAAGCCATCTTAAGGATTTAAGGTAGTTTCCCTCCAGGGCTCGACTTATTTTTCCACACTGTATAATGGTTAGTTTCTTTTGTGAATTTCGATGCACGCCTTTCGTGGTAGCAACACTGAAACTGACTTTGGCATCCAGTATTTCGCAGGCGACAATACATCGTAGTGCGCGTAGGAATTATTGTCGTTTGCGATCTTATTTTCTTTTTTCCGTAGTGCGCACTTAATTTTAAAGAGACAATTATAGTAAAATCTCTCTTCCGTTTATTCGATAACTCTACGAGTCAGAATATGATTAAAATTTGGTTCAAAATACCTATGCTATGCTCAATTCAAAATACTAGTAGTCACACGGCAGGTAGGTAGGTACCGGAAGTATAAGTGCTAGCATACAGCGACGGGTCAGTAGGCAAGTAATTGTGCCAGCCAAATTTGATGTACCTACTGTAGTGTCGGTAACACTAAAAACAAGTGTTTCCAAGATAGGTCTACTGTTTAATTTCACAGGCCATGCGTCACCTCCATTGTCGACCCTACATACAAAATCTGCACTTTCTAGGATTTAAAGAAGGCCAATGATAGAGCTATGTTATGCTTATATGCTTATGCAATGATAGAGCTGAACTGACAGCCGACAACTAAATGGTGGTCGAACAATATTTGAATCGACACGAAAAGTTGAACAAGATTCTTAGGTATCGACCCTCATAAAGACCCTAAACCTCAGAGGTCTAAAATCTTCCACAAAGTGCTAGGTCCAACATTGGTGGCCGCGGAAACAACGCGTCGCTGCGGCGGGGCGGGCGAGGAGCGAGGACGGAACGCGGCCGCCCACACGCTTCGTGCGGAAGCCACACCAGCAAAGTAGTAACACATCACTCAGTCCGCAGCCTAATCTGCACAGTTTCAGATTATAACACGCAACCCTCGCGTACTCACTTCCTAATTATAGGTCGTAAACCTATAAAAACCTTCTTAATTAAAAATATTTTGGTCGCCAGCACCAAATTTTAAATAGATAGAATGTTATTATTTGCCACCGATAGCAAGGCTTCAAACATAGCTTTACGGAACTTTTACTTTTGTTAGCACACGCACGCTGGCGTACACACCGCAAAATATTAGGTACGTCACAGAGAGGTTGAGTTAGCAGACTCCTCAGCCGTTGATCGTTCGTGTTCAAATTTTATTTTTTCCAAAAATGATAGCAAATCGTACAAGATCACAAGATACTTTTTTATGTATGTACTTAAACATGTAAGTCTCTAATTATAAATACGAGTGCTTTTCCATAGTATAGCAGTAGGTAAACTAGAACACGGCTCAATACTACATAAATGTTACCTACACACTTAAATAGTTTTTATTGGGGAGAAGAAAAGAAGAATAAATTTTATTATCCTCTTTTTTAAGTGCCAATTATTATTGGTCTTTGACCATGGTTGCAATAATAAATCAATGCTACGCAGATACTACTGAAAGGCGATTGCGTGTAACTATATCGAGCCGTCTCGGACTAATCGACACATTTAGGTCATTGCATGAACTTTATTTAGATGTGATAGACATTTAACTAATTGAAAACAATCTAAATTATAATGACAGATGATTCAATTGTATAACACTAAAAATTTGCTCTAGCGTGGACATAAAATGCTAATTTAAAAGTACTACGACACTGAGCGCTTCTCCATTGCGCCGTCATGCAAATTTAGCTATGTTGTTATTTGATACGTTTAAAATGGTGACTTTATTAAACTGGTCTCAGTGTGGTCATATTGTCTCCTACTACCTATGTCTTTGTCTGTCACAAGTTCCACACTGAGTTAATTATTGTCTATAAACGTTTATTTATTTGTCTATCTATTAGTACCATTAGTACCAACCCACTAATTATCTACTTACTCTTCTTACTATAACATATATGTACATCTCCCTAAAAAATTAAATAAAAACACTTTCCGAAAACTTACTGTAGGCACATATCTACTTACTAGGATTTATATCCCGGGAGTCTCAGTCTCTAAAATATCGAGAGTTCCGAATTTTTTTTCGTATTTTCGAGACTCAAGACTAACATCCAGTCTCGGGAATAACGAAACTTTTGAGACTTGGGTAGATGTTAAAAAAGCTAGTAAACCTGACACTGCACGATACGACGCAACACTTTACAACAGATACCGTTCTGAATTTTTGTATTCAAAAATTATATTTCCAGAAAAGCTATATAACCGTATTAAAAAAATAGGCTCACCAAGGCAAGTATTTCACAATGCTACTCAATTTTATTGGCAGGAAGTTGGGTCCTTTCAAACTCTCAATAATAACGAAATTACATTATTTTAAGATAATATAATTTCGTTATTATATTTCGAAAAATTAAATAAATTACAAGAAAAGCCTTGTGATATCTATCCAGGAAATACAAGTACTCCAAAACATAACGGGATAATGGCGTAGTTCACTGGTTTTTTTATATCATTGATGGGCTCCCTTTTGACCATTATCTCACCTGATGGTAATCGATAGTGGGATCGACGATGGAGCACGCTTGCCTAGTAGAAGCAACCTATTCTCTCTTAACTTAAATACCTCTAGGTTTTAGCTAGGTTTAACTGCAAAAGGAGACCTAGAATATAAGGTTAAACTTTTACTAAAACCTCATAAAGACTTAATAAAAAATAATAAAACCTCTTCATTTAACCCTATGTATGAATTTAAAATAGACAAATTTTTAAGACATTGTAGCAGCGTGGAAGTACAGAGGGCTTTTTCTGCCGCAGGTTAATTTCGTTACAAAACAACAGGTCGTAGGATCTGTTGTTCTTTAATCACATAAGGTCCGTCATGTTTTTTACATGCTCACTTTAAAAAGCAAAAACTATCTCGTAATTGTTATTTTACTCGATTGTAACCACGACAGAAGAAAAACAAGATTGAAATACTTACTGTTTTTCATAAAGTTCTATATTATAATCTTGTATTGATTGCCGAGCATTTGAATATAAATCCTTTTCTTTATACCAGTTCCGAAAGAGTAGTTTTTCCCGGGAATTCCGTGAACGGACCGAGTCTCGATTTTTTATTCCCGCGACTCAAAATGAAAGCCTTACTACTTACAGTAACTTCAGTATCGCTTTAGTAAAAATTACATATTAAAGGAAGGCACCCAGTTATACAAAATACAGACACATAAAAGAACTTATTGTTTATCCATGGGAGTAAACAGAAACCAGAGTGACCCAGGCTACGGTAGGTACTAACATACGACTTTACATACTACTTAGGTACATTAGTAGTTAGATACTAAAGCACATGCATACCTACCTAACCCAATTTTCCTGAATGACTTTAACAGATACACATATTGTTAAAGGATACAATTCCATTTGACTGCAATAAAACTAGAATGAAGAAGCTGAGCTTAACGTCTGGTTTGTTCAAAAGATGATGTAATGCATATCGCTGACATCATCTTTCAACTATAAACCATACTGCTAAATCCATTTCGGCGTATTGTAAACAGTAGGTACATTATTACATATAGGTTTTGACAATATATCATATCTTGAACTTAAATACAGATCATAAAATAAAGAGGGCTATATACAGTAGCAGATTTAAGTAAAAGTTCTTAATATACCCTAAGGTAGCTACTAGATAGTGATGAGATAATACTTAAATAGATTAATGTCTGGGATTATAATAAGAAAGCCATTTTCATGGTCTATTATAAAGTAGGAAGTGCAATGTTCTTACACTTGCTCTGCGTCGAATGTATGTCAGAGGTCCCGACGATAAGGCACGTTCTTTGTTACCCACTCTATTACACAGTATTTTTAATTAATGTGTTATAGGTCCTTTTATATAATTGTAACAACAGTTTGAAAATAACTAAAATTTAATAATTTTGTAAAGAAAATTTTCTAATGGCATGAAAAGCACAACAAATAAAATGGGTGTAAGTACTATGCCGAATATCAATTGATCGAACACATTAAATCGAACATCTAAATACTTGAACATTCAATATATCGAACACTCAAAACGTCGACTGTTCAAAATATCGAATGTTTATATATTATTAGAAATATAATTAATTTATAGCGAATGCTTTATATATAGAATACAAGAAAAACACAATATTCATTAATAAATCACATTTCAATCATTACATTTTTTATTATATACCTTTAAAAATTTTGAGTGAATTGCAATTGCTCAATTAAAAGCAGTGGTGGCCGAGTGGTAACGGCCCCGACTTATGAGTTGTAGGTCGCGGCTTCAAACCCAACAAGGCGCATTACTTTTTGTAATTTTTTTCTTCACCACTGCTCTCAAAACGGTGATGGAAAACATCGTGAGGAAACCGTCATGTCCTAGAACCAAAAATTCGAAGACATGTGACATTCACCCGCACTGTGCCCACGTGGTGGCTTATGGCCCATTCCCTCTCCTAGAGAGGAGGCCTGAGACCAGCATTAAAAGGCTGATTATATGAAATTGCTCGGAGAAGCCCTAATAAATCCATGTGGTTTTTATTATTTAATATTTTTTCAATCGCATTATCCTTTTGCCTCTTTTTTGTGGAGCAGGTCTTCCCAATTTTGCGTTTACCTTTTTAATTGATCCCGGCGGCTGGGGCGTGAGAGCCTGTTCCTTCACGCGTACGGCCGCCTCCTTTGCTAGCATTACTGCTTCGCAGAAGGAGGTGACGGATTGTCAGGCTCCGGACCATGGCCTGTACCAGAGCCCGCCACGAGAGATCATTGCCACCGATAAAGCAGTGTTCCGCTCAAGAAGGGCACACCTTCACCGTGGCTCCACCCGGGCGTTTTTTCTGCACGAATCTGCTTCAGGAACTTCCCGAACTTACCAGATCCGGTTAAGACCTGCGACATGTGGAAAGTGAGGACGCCGTGACATCTTTCCAGCCACTCCTCAAAAGGGTCACTTACCGTCATAACCATGGCGTGCCCATGAAAGTTCTATGGTAGAATAAAGACTTCGTTTGTGCTTATCAAGCAATATGTTAAAACATCTGTGATATTCTTCAATGCTGTTTATAGTTATAAGAAAACCCAGTGAATTATTTTGAAACACAGACCACAGCGAGTTAAGAAATATACCTACCTATATTTCTTAGCTCACCTGAGCTTGCTAGAAGTAGTTCATTATTTCCCGTCTCACGAGAATTAATATTTCCCTAAACATAATATTTTCCAACCCAGTTGGTGATATCATTTGCATCGTCGGACAGGGCTGTTCTCAATGTATCGAAAGCATCTGGTATCTTTGCTTGGGGTGAATAAGCAAATGTTAATGTGTCTTAACTTGACAGTAAACTCAGCATGCTGGCCATACATACTCTACAAACCATTTTGTTGAATTTGACGCCATACATTTTGATCTAAGTGCAATCGACAGTATTTGTATTGCATATCAGGAAATTCTTGTTTTGTAATGATACATTTAATTTGTCTTTCAATATATAATTGCAATAGTCTTACAAAAAAAGGTAATAAATATTAAAAAGTAAACTACATAGATTAATTAGTTTCGCCATGCAATTGCAATTCACTTAAAATTTTAAAAGATAATAGGTAATTAAAATTAAAAAAAAGTATTCAGTATAATCAATTATATTTCGATAGAATGAAAGTGCGATGCGTTGGCCGCTCGATTAAACAAACTTTCGATATTTTGAACAGTAGACGTTTTGAGTGTTCGATATATTGAACGTTCGATGTTCGTATAGTAGTATTTAAATGTTCGATTTAAAGTGTTCGATCAATTGATATCAATTGATAATTGGAATTCGATTTGGCATAGTAAACCCAATAGAATATTATTATATAAATAAGAAAAAATAACAAAAAATACTCTATCACATTAGGTTACCATGTAAAGATCGTTGTAAGTTGGAAATAGATAAATAAATTTCGCAAAGATATTATTTTTCATATTTACCGTAACACCTAAATACTTTAACAAAATTAGTTTTTTTTGTAATGATATTATTCAATACTACTTTTGGAAAACATTATAATGCTTTTTGCATACACCGTGCAAACAAAGATTTAAAAATCTGAAAAACCGAAGTGTTCCAGAAAATTATACTTAGGACATTTTGTTTCTAACAAATCATACAGAAATAGGAAGTCTGTGAATTTATATAGAAAAGCTGAAGAGTTAAATTTACTAGGAATAGGATACAAAATTAGATTTTCTAGCATTTTAGATTCAGGCATCCTTTAATTAGAATAATCCTGCCTATAGATGTCTTATCAACATGTCAACATTATCATCTTCATTTCAGTTGAAAGACGTCCACATCTGACAAAGGCCTCTCCCAAGTTTCGCCACAAAGACCGGTCCTGTGCGTCACGCATCCATCTAATTCCCTTGACTCACACCCGGTTATCAGTACCTTTGTTGGAGGCATAGAAATTTAAAAAAACAGGAGAAGTGGCAAGGGGGCGTGTGCATGTCCGCGCGACTTGCGCAAAATGCACACGATCGGGCAAACGGCCGTCAGTTACAAACTTGTGAGATACGCGATACGTGATCGTAAACAAATTTAAAATGCCGTGTTGTTCAGTGGTTTCATGCAAGAACTGAAGTGATAAGAGAAGCCTGGGTCATCATGGAATCTCTTACCATATGGAAGTACAAGTTTAATACTATATTTATCTTTAAAATCAGTAAAAACAACAAATCTTATAATATCCCTTGCTGCTACTACGTTATTTTTGTTTTCAAATATCAAGGCGACTGTATTACTCTTACAGTACATACATTGCTCTTTAACAAGTACTTAATTTTAACGCTCAGTAACGGAACAAACAATGTAAAAATAACATAACGATACTTTATCAGTGCGGTGTATTTCATAATAAAGCCGCTGTTAGTTGCGGCGAGTTAATGATGTGCCTGTATGATCTACTAATATAGACTATCGACCATAATATCGATTGGTTGGATATCCAAAGTAAAATAATGTAAATATTTTTATTTATTTTGATTATTTTACAGAGTTGTAAAGAAATAGCATAATTCAGAATTTAATAACGACTTTTGCTTAAAATAAGGCAACATGTTCTAGCTCTTTATTTGTTCTCTTTATTTAACAAGATAGAATTTTTTTTTCAAAAGTTTATTTTGTTAGAAAAAAAAATAGTACAGTATTTTTTTTCTAACAAAAGCCTTACATGGTGAGGTTTAGCAGTAAGTTAGGTAAAATGATAACTACAATGTTACTTTATGTTTTCAGTTTCCCGAAAGACGCAATTTTAATAAAGCAGTCTTTTTGAATGGGCAATCCTTAAATGAAGACTAGACCGTTAAAGTTTTTTTAGTAACTGAAAGCTTTTTCATGCAATAATTCATAATACAAGTTATTAAACTTTACAGGATTTTAGAGGACCAGGACATGTACTTGGCCGATTTTTTGTATTTGATATTGACGTTCTGAAATGACGTATATAATGGCCTTATACGGGTAAATGGTTAGTTTTTGGGTTTTATGAAAACAAATTAATAAATAATTAATTATTATTATTATTAAATTATTATTATTATTATTAACATTTTATGATTTTGTTTTTGGGACCCAAAAGAAATAGCACAACAAAAAAAAATGGAAAAATCGATAACTTTTCTATTTAGTCAATCACTAGCGTAAATGTAAAATAAATTGCTTTTGCACAGCACATCGACATTTATATGTGCGTAAGTTGTACGGTGCATGGAAAATACACGCTGTTTTTAGGGAGGTAAGGTTTATAATTGACTGTGTAGTATGGACTGATTTATGATTTGCGGATGTGTGCGCGACTGCGTAAATATTACTGCAAATGTAATAGTTTCGGCGGTGGTAGGGAAACTGGAGACATCGTGTTCCGGTACAATTTTTACTACTTAACATATCTCCTCCTTTCTTAAATCTATGGTTGGAGGCCTTCTAACGCTGCGTCTACGTGACTACGCAGTTGCCACTCTAAAGCCGCCCCATAGACATCTGATCTGCGAGCAATGTACCCTGCTCACTGCCATTTAAGCTTTCGGTTTTCGGACACTAGTTTGTGGGACGAGAAAATACCGGACCGCTTCCAAAACGCTGCCCAGTCACGTCGGTTTCAACCATTGACCTATTTTTCTTTAAGACAGACTTACCTAACTGGACCGTTTGTCCCAGGCGAATTTAATCATCTACAAATTCGAGTGCATAATCTTCGATCTTGACAGGAGTGGGTGCTATTTGAGTATTAGTAATAGTTTATCTTGGTATGGCCATGTGAAGAGGAAAATATAATATAAAAGAGATATACATGTGGATGGATGGACAGGGAGAGGGAGGCCAAAGAAAAGGTGGATGGATCGTGAGAGGAGAAATATGAAAGAAAAGGCAGTCAATCATAGCGCGACTGCTGACCGGATAGAATGAAAGAAAAACTTTTTACAAAAAAATACAACCGTTAAATAATAAAGAGACAAAACTATTATAGAAACACCGACTTCCGAAATTAAAGTTATTTTGTATTTTTTTAGTGTTTTTTTGGTTATTGAAGTTGGTTGTATTTTTTTTAAAGATTTTTTTTTACACTGTTTAGTTGTGGTAACAGAACTTAAAGTACCCCTCAGCTAATCATCATCAGATGATGATGAGATTAACTCGATGGTATCTTATAGCCAGAGTGCATCTCATGACAATTGCAATAATACCAAACACGTTTAGGTTTTGAGCACGCCACAATTATGGCGGTAAGTTCCCTCTTTGAGGCGTAGTTGGAAAGACCTCACGGCGTCATCACCTTCCGCATGACGCAGGTTCTCACCGAACACGGTAAGTTCGAGAAGTTCCTGCAACGGATTCGTGCGGAAACGACACCCGGGTGCCCGACGCACACCTCCACAGTGTGCTCCACCGTGGCCTCCAGGCGGTCCACACAGTGGCGACACCATTAATTTCCGAAGTCAGTATTTCTAGGTATTCGTTGTTTCTTATTTAACATCGAGTTCCGAAATTAAAGTTATTTGATCCTTTTAGTATTTTTTTAGTGAAGTCAGTTGTTGTTTTTTTGTGAAAAGTTTTTTATTTCACAGTTTTTAGTTGTGATATACTTATAACCAGAATGCCTGTTTCTCATGACAATTCCAATAAACCCAAACACTTCTAGGTTACATTGGTTTATTATGAAGTTTCTGTGTTTACCTTCCACCTTCCGGCTCCATCATCAGATCAGTTCGATAATACCTTATAGCCAAAGGGCATCTCATGACAATTCTAATAAGCCCAAACACGGTTAGGATAGTCGCTTAACTATCTTCCTTATGATATCTATGTGAGTATGAAGCTCCGTTGGCTATTTTTGGTCTTCTTTATCAGTTTCACTTCATCAAATGTTATTTTTAAAGGTAAATGCTTTAGTCCTCGATGAAAATACCTACACTATATGGTTGCCTATAATATTTTAGGAGTTCCCTCAATTCATCATGGATACCATCATCAAAACTGGATTTTGAAAAAAATGTGACCAATCTGGAAGCATCTACATTAAAAAGCAAAAAAAATAATTGCAAATTGGTCCATAAACGACGGAGTTCTGAGGTAACAAACATAAAAATAAAAAATAAAAAACATATAACCGAATTGACAACCTTCTCCTTTTTTTGAAGTCGGTTAAAAATACAATAAACAAATACTACTAGATATTTCAAATAGAATGGATTATCATTAAAATTAGTTGCTTATAATACGGTACGTTTTCTGTCTACAGTTTCTCTATGTTGACCTTAACGGCTGATGTCGTTACCAGCTTGGCCATTGCAGCATGAACAGTCACTGCCGCCAACTTGAGACTGTGGACAGAGCTCCCTTTATGGTTATGCAATTCGTTGGCAGCCTCCTCAATGGTCCTAAAACCAACAAATTTACATTTATCCGTGTTCTAAATAAAGTATAAATAGTCATGTTTATTTATGATATTCTGTTCATAAACAGTCGTGGGGTTCTTTGGACCGGGACCGCGGTCTCAACTTCCACCTATAAAATATTTTATTTTTGAGTAGTATTTTGGGACCACAATTAAAATAAATACCTACAGTTTTTTTGGTAACTATACTAGCCTTAACCGCATGACGCAAGTCCTCACCGGACATGGTAAGTTCGGGAGATTCCTGCACCTGATTGCGTGCGGAAGAAACCCCCGGGTGTCACCATCGTGCGGACCGTCCAGAGGATACGGATACGGAGGATACGGTGGAACATACGGTGAAGGTGTGCCCCGCTTAGGCGGAGCACCACCGTGTCCTCTTGCACCGAACCCTAGTACAGGTCAAGGTCCGGAGCGAAGGGAATGGACGGAGGTCGCCTCCTTCTACGAAGCGGAAATGCTAGCAAAGGAAATGTCCTCACGCCCCAGCCGCCGGGTCCCCGACCCCGTCTTCTAGCCACGTCGTCCGCAAGCGCCCGCGCTCCTGCACTTCTACGGCGCGTAGTGTTGCACACGCGCCGTCGTCGGTCATTAGGTTCCCACCGTAAAACCACCGACCCCGTCGGAGCTCTGTTCCATATTCCGCGATTTTTCGTAGCAGTACAGTCTTTGTGATAAGCTAACGAAAATTTTCGTTCGTTTCCTTGCTGCGCTCGCGTTTTCGTCTGATTGTTATGGATGACCCGTATCGTACCCGCCGCTCCCTGAGACTTTCTATATCTAGGTACGTGCTTGGGAGCAGAAGTTTTGGTCATATCCTCCAATATAATAACAGTGGAACTATAGTTGTGAATCGTTATTTGAGTCAATCATATCCGGCCGGCGTCTTTAGGTTTGTTCCAAGAAAGCGTCCCGGATTCGTTCGTTTCTAAATACAGGGTGTTTGGTGCATCGTATGCCAAATTGAAATGGCCGACGGGAGGGGTCATCTGTCCTTTCAGACCCCTAAAAACTTCTCACGCCCTGTGGATTTTTTTTCATCGATTTTTTATTGTTATGTGAAAATAAAGCCCAAATTTTTCATTCAAATACTAATTTTAAAAATATATACACTAAATTTTAATTTTATTTAGAGGTTTATTGTATTAAAGTACTTATAAATTTAAAATTGGTGACATTACATAGCTATCTAGTTTTTTTTTTAATTTACTTGCAAATTTTTGGACTTAAATTAAAGCTGTCCATGTTACAGCTATTTACATGGCTATAAAAAAAAAACCCAAAAGCGACCGGAATCTTCCAAATTCCTCAAAACTTCTCTAGTTTATTCGCTTGCTAGTGATGTTCCACATGCCATTAAATTTTTTTATAACTTTGTGAATTCGCTAGAATTGTGAATCGAGTCACGTAAGACTAATACTCTAAACTATGATTTAAAAAAATGTTTGCTTAAATAATACCTAAAACACCTATTAAAAATGTTATCTCATTCTTATATGGTAAAATCTGTCTCGTATCTTTTTTTTCGTGGGTTTTACTACAAAAAAAAAACTAATTGCATTTTTTACATTTATTTCATAGTTATTACAAATCCTGCTCAATTTGTTGGTCTCTGTTGTAAATGCAGGCCCAACATGTGTTTCGTATTTCGACAGTTTTTGTACGAAGTTGTATTTCCGCCTTAATTGTATTGAAAGCCGTTTCAATGAGTAGTTTGCAAGTTATTCATAAGACTAACTTGCAAACAACGCAGCAGGATTTGTAAAAATTATGAAGTAAATGTTAAAAATGCTATTTCATTTTTTGTTTTTCTAATACAACCCACGAAAGGAGATATACGTGACAGATTTTACCTTATAAGAGTGAGATAACATTGTTCATAGGTTTTTCATTTAAGTAAAAATATTTTTTAAATCATAATTTTGAATATTAGTCATATGTCACTCGATTCACTTTCACATTCTCGCGAATTCACAAAGTTATAAAAAGGTTTTTATACCATGTGGCACATCACTAGCAAGAAGATAAACTAGAGAAGTTTTGAGGAAGTTGGAAGAGACCTGTCGCTTTTGTTTTTTTTTTTTTATATAGCCATTTAAATAGCTGTAGCATGGACAGCTTTAATTTAAGTCCAAAAGTTTACAAGTAAGTAAAAAAAAAAAACTTGATAGCTAATGTCACTAATTTTAAATTAAAAAATATTTTTTATACAATACACATCTAAATAAAATTGAAATTCAGGGTCTACACCTTATATATTTTTTAAATTAGTATTTGAATGAAAGATTTGGGTCTTATTTTCACATAACAATAAAAAGTCGATGAGAAAAATCCACAGGGCATGAGAAGTGTTTAAGGGTCTGAAAGGATAGCAGATGACCCCTCCTGTTGACCATTTCAATTTGGCACACGATGCACCAAACACCCTGTATAAGTTGATACATAGTTATGTACGGGATAGTAGGTAGGATTTCATCATCATCATCATCATTTCAGCCGAAAGACGTCCACTGTTGGACATAGGCCTCCCCCAAATGCCGCCACAATGACCGGATTAGGATAGGATTTAAGTTATTAAAATACTTAGTTTACTAAATATTTAGTATTTAGATATATATTATAATACTTAATAAATCTCTAATGATGTCTTTGTTTAGGTGGTGTGCAACCAAACAGTATGCGACTGTGCTGGCATAAAAGGTGATCCAGGGAGGATAGGTCCCCCTGGTGTTCCAGGTGTACAAGGCGACTATGGTGTAGATGGACCCGTTGGCCGTCCAGGAAGGCCGGGTGAACCAGGAGACACAGGTGACCGAGGAGATTCCGGTGATAAGGGAATACACGTAAGTCCGTCAAATAACAGCCGGTCTGATTTTAATTGTGGAATTTAATATATATATATATATATATATATAACTAATTTAAGTTCCTAATATTAATTTTTGGCCTTTTATTTTTAGGGTATCGATGGACCTTCTGGACCAAGAGGAGACACAGGGCCACAAGTAAGTTTTACAACAGTCTTGCATAATAAAATATTTGATTGATTATTAAATATTCGACTCAATATTTACCCATTGTTCTGTCCAGGGCCCACCTGGATTGGAAGGTGTTATTGGGTTACCAGGCTTAGATGGTTGTAGTGGCGTTGACGGTGTTATGGGACCACCAGGATTGATGGGCTATCCTGGAGTAAGAGGTTCACCAGGGCCCGCAGGAGAAAAGGGTTCTCGAGGTATGGCTGGTGATGGAGGAGCAAATTCAAGAGGTTTAAAAGGTGAATCCGGTGAACCAGGTCGACCAGGTGCAACTGGGCCTGTTGGAGCTATGGGTACAAGAGGTAACAGTGGATATCCAGGCGAAGTAGGTGATGAGGTAAGAATAACATATACCTTTACGTAGATACTTTTTATAAATAAAAAACAAGTATATAGTGTTCAAAACAAAGTTTAATATTTGAGTCAATTGTTTCATGATTAAAGAAATTGTTGTTTTACGCGCAATTTTTTTACAAACAATATAGTCTATCTCTAAGCTTGAAACTATTATATCCTGATCATATTCGAACTTTTTTACTTTAAATATTAATAAACCTGGCTTTTTATATAATCAACAATTACATCGGTTTAGGGCCCCAGTGGTATTCGTGGAGAACCAGGAGACAGAGGGAAAGACGGTGAAGACACCATAGGACCACCCGGAGAAAAAGGAGACCAAGGACCAGTTGGTGAACCGGGGCGACCAGCTTCTATTGTGATAGGTGTCGACAATAAAGTTCGAGAGAATATAACAGTCATAACTAAAGGAAACAGAGGTGAAAAAGGATTGCCGGGACAACGGGGTATAAAAGGCCCGAAAGGAATGCCTGGCCCAAGGGGTCAAACAGTAAGTAAACATAATTGTATTTAAATATGTAAATATGTGATTCCGGAATGATGGAATTAAAAGCTTTTAATTATAACCTTAAATATATATCCTTCTGTTACTAGGGACCTTACGGTCCTGACGGAGAACAAGGTCATAAAGGAGATCAAGGTCAAAATGGTCCAAGAGGAAAGATTGGTCACCCTGGTCCAGATGGTAGTCCAGGTCCAAAAGGAGACAAAGGTGCACCTGGATACGCAGGACCCGACGGACAAGATGGATGGAAAGGTGAAAGGGGTGAAGATGGAATGCCAGGCAATCCGGGACTGCAAGGTTTTATTGGAGAACCTGGAATTTACGATGAAAGACTTGATATACCACCATCAATCGGGCCTCAAGGACCACAAGGCTCTGAGGGCCCCTTGGGCCCAATTGGAGCTCCTGGGTTTGATGGACAGAAAGGCTTACCTGGTATTGTGGGACCACCTGGCTTCCCTGGAATCAAAGGAGCTCAAGGCAGACAAGGAATTCCTGGCACGTCTACTAAAGGAGAACCTGGAAATGAGGGATTTAAAGGATTTCCCGGGTTTAAAGGACATTCAGGACTTCCAGGATTGCCTGGAGTTACCGGTCCCAAAGGATTCAAAGGTTCAAGAGTTATTGGTCCAGATGGTGAAGAAGGAGTACCTGGTCTAAATGGTATACCTGGCCAACGAGGAGATCGCGGTTACCCTGGTGACTTAGGACCGCAAGGCTATCCAGGAACTGGTGTTCATGGAGTGGGCCCTCCAGGGGAAGAAGGACCTCCGGGATCCCCAGGACAGGTTGGAGACCCTGGTGATAATGGCAGACCAGGATTCTTAGGACCGAAAGGAGAACGCGGAGATGATTGTCCATTTTGTAGATCAGGTAATAAATAAACATTCAACATTTTTCGACTTGCGTAATTAAAACTTATTTTTTTATTGACATGACTCTGTAAGTGGATTTCCCGAGTCATTAGTAATCGTACTCATACAAACTACGAGTTCTTCTAAAACTTCAATTTGCTTTTCGTAACTATAATGCATGACGTAATTTTATAAAACTAGGCTTACGAACTTCTTTACTTTGACAAATATTGAACATTCCATTTTTGGTAAAAAATTCGTAAAAACAGGCATAAAATAATGAACTCACATTTGGAAATCACTAAAACTGGTATTTGCGTCTTAAAATATTGTAGACTCGCAGAAAGGATGCTTTACGTACCTCGTAGTAACACCCATTTTTTTTTTCTTAGGCTTAGACGGACCTAAAGGACAGAGAGGAGATGACGGATATCCTGGTCGTAAGGGCTACCCAGGACCTGAGGGCCCATCAGGACGTAAAGGAATTAAAGGTTATCCTGGAATAGATGGAATGCCAGGACTAAAAGGGCCCAAAGGCAACAAGGGCACAGCCGGCGGAACAGGACAACAAGGACCAAAGGGCGAAAAAGGAATAGTACTTTTACCACCACTGGATATGATTAAAGCAGAAACTGGAGAACCAGGCGACAGAGGTACAATATAATATATAATAATATAAATATGATAGTAATGATAAAATATATAATAATGGTAATATGATGTAATGGTATAGTAATATATTCCAAAATCTTTGAATATCGACCCCATGTAGGGAAGAGTCGCGAGTGTAAAATAAACATGTCGGCAGATATCCCAAGCGGTTAGTTTCTTTATGCTCTAGTTTCGTTATATGAGACTCGTAAAATACCTACCAAAAAGTTCCGCTATGCACGAAATCACATTCCCGGGCAGTGATGAAGAAAAGTATTTGTGTATATTTAATTTTTTTAGGTGGAATATCGACAAACGAGAGCGAGAGGGTGTGTGATTTTTACTGACTAAAACCCACCTCTGGTCTTCAGCGACTCTTTGCGTTCTAAGGTCACGGTAACTCTTTCAAATGCTCCCGCAGCCATAGTGGGCACCAGCTCTGCTGGCGCGTGTGAAACATTACGCGCTGTCGACTCGAGCTTGGTCTTTACCGGACGGCTGGACGACGAGCTACCCATAGTTCGTCGTCCGCAAGCCCGCACCTACAGTGGCCTGGAATTGATTCGCGGCTCCCGATGCCCGGGGCGTCTCTGTAGCAACAGCTGGTGCGTGAGGATGTCCGTTCCCTCATGGCTGCAGCCATTGCTCGCATTACTAATTGGCAAAAGGAGGTGACGGCTTTTAATTCCCTCTCGCTCCGGACTGTGGCCAAAACCAGGGCCTGACGCGAGGTCTCACCGCCGCCGATCGCCTCCAAGAGCGTCGATGCGATGATCATCGGTGCTCTGCCCAAGCGAAGTAACTTCTACCGTATGTTCCTTCGGGCGATTCGCTCAATGATGATACACGTCTGAATCCGAAACAAGAATCTCCCGAACTAGTCATGTCTAGTCTGGTAAGCACATGACTAGTCCGTCCGGTAAGGACCAACGTCAGACGGCAGGCGAGGACGCTGTGGCGCCTCTCTAGCCACTCCAACATCAACTTAGCTAAAGCTAAGTATTAAGCTGCACGTGTTATTGGACGGTCACTTTTAATTTTTGGAGAGTGGGTTTGCCTCCGGTACGTATCTACACACCAGACAGGACCAAAATGGCGAACTTAACGTAGCGAAATTGGGAACCCAAACCTATCACCAAAAAAGTAAATCTGTGGTCTACCAATCATGAGCGCGGACAATAAGAGTTTGGTCTGCTACTCGTATTCTGAGAGTGAATTAAGGTGGTTACGCCCCCACTTTGGATCTATTTTGGAACTAGGACTAGGACTAATTTGGAAAAGAAAAAGAAAAAAAATGCAAATCGGTCTATAAACATCGGAGTTCTGAGGAAAGAAACATAAATAAAAAAACTAAAAATAAAAACTCAATTGAGAACCTCCTCCTCCTTTTTTTGAAGTTTGATGAAAATGGTACCTATGAGAATTTTTTTATGTTATGTTTATTTTATTTTAGGTTTCATGGGTTACCCTGGCCTTCCGGGTGATGCAGGCTGGCCTGGATTAACTGGTGACTCTGGGTTCAAGGGCAATAAAGGTCAAATGGGAGACGATGGATACCCTGGCAGGCCAGGACGAAACGGATCGAGAGGCCGAGATGGGCAGTGGGGATACTCAGGCAAGCCAGCTTCTACGCCCATCCAATTCCTTACTGGGCAAAAAGGAGAACCTGGACTTAAGTAAGTCTGGTGTCTAAGTATTGATATAAATATAACGAACTTTTGTGAGTTTAAATAAAAATACGTAACAATAATAGAGCTCTAAATAATACCTATTAGTTGCATTATAGAAACGATACCAGTATTGAAGAATATTTATGATAGTTCCACACTTTCGAGATAAGATGTGAGAGAGAGTGAATGACTTGGTATTAAACAAGTATTTAGTTTTTACAATCCCTTTGAGTTACTTTGATTGCCATTAGATGCGTATGTAACACATTCTAATGTTCAACTCTATTTTACCGAGATCAATGATTCCACATATTGTCTAGATGTGCAGAAACTTAGGATACAAAACTGGATCAATTTTATATCACAATATTCACTAGGAATCAATTTGTTAATAATTAAAACAGCCATTGAACTTCACTCGAAAAAATGAAGTCAAAAATTCTTTATTTTTTTTATTCGAAATCTTTATCAGCGTCACTTTCTGCGTCTTATAATCCGCTGAGTCTTCTCTACTAGCCACAGAAAATTATTTTAATGCGGTTATCAGTAATAGAAAAAGTGATATACGAGTTAAGATAATTTGCAACCGTGCGTTGCCGGGTCAAGTCACTAGTTCATAATAATGACGAATCGTTATTGTGAATTTTAATGCTGATATAAATAGTTATGTTTGGCACATAATCTTTTTATTATTTTATTTGAATTTTTCTCAGAGATGTTAATGGTTAATTAACCGTTCTTTAATAACAAGTGACATGAGACAATCTCATGAAAGACAACGGATTTAACAAATGATCGCTCATGATATAAGTTTAATGTAAAACGTAAATATTGAGTGAAATAAGTATATATTGTAAAATAGCTTTTGCCCGCGATTTCATTCGCGCAGTTTTCGAAATTTTTGCTATTAGGTTTTTTGATAGTTTTTTTTATTATTTTTATTAGCTCTTGTACGCGACTTCGTTCGCGTAGTAATTGTAAATATTTGTAAAGTCCAAGTGGAGGCTGTTTAAGATATTACCATCTATTTGTTCTACTGGAACAGTCAAAACTGTGGCACTGATCACGTTATTGCGCAAAAATATTAACTTCGAGTCTGGTTACCCTAGTTTTTGGAGTCAAATAATTAGTGTAACCATTTTAATTTGTGTGAAAGGCCACTCGAAATGAGTGAATTCAGGAATTCTTGAGGATAATGTACCTACCGCATCTTCTTGATCTATTACATCATCAATGGAAATGATGCTCTCTTCGCTACTATTTCTAGCCGCGAATATTGCCCTTTGACACATTCACTGGCATTTTTATTTTCTATTTGAACTATATCTGGATAGACTTTGGAGATTAGATCTTCAATGCTGGTAACTTTTTCACCTAAATCACGATCAATTTCGATTTTGTTTTCATTTTCACAATAACGTACTTCCCCATCACTTATTAAAAGTAACTTTGAAGGAAAATTTGTTCCTCCACTCAAATGTGTTCTCATCGCAAAACTCAACACTGTCAGTTCAAGTTCCCCTAACTATGGAATGTTAAATCATTAGCAAACTTAAAAGTAATTTCACCCATGATTTTATTACAGCTTCTTATGTCTTTAAGATATTTATCGTAATTAAACGATGTAAAAGGCAATTATGTTCAAAATGAAATACTTAAAATTAATGTTGTATCTACTTATTTGGATAAGGATTAAATCTTATTGTCTTTCTATTGTGTCTCTTAATACGGTATTCGAATTTTAAAAGTTAATATTATGTTTATAAAAAACACCTTTGCAAATAATGCACTATTTTAGGACAAATTTAATTACCATAAAAAAGGTTATAATGAGCCAATCTTAAAAGATAGACATAATTATGCTGTCGCTGACTTTTTTTTAGAACTTTTAAAGGAGAAGAATTTTGTAGTACATAATTTTTGTGTAACTTTAACCGTTTAAGCAGCGCACGCAACGGAAGCTCTCAAATGGAATAATTTTCCCCCACTTTTGCAACATTTTTTGTCGATACTCCGCTCCTATTAATCATAGCGTGATGTCATATAGCCTATATCTTTCTTCGATAAACGGGCTATCCTACACTGAAAGAATTTTTCATCTGACTATTGGTCCGAGACATAAGCGCGTTCAACCAAACAAACAAACAAATTATACAGCTTTATACTTAATATGTACGTCTTTCAAATCCTGAAACAATTGAATTTATTACTATAATATTATCATAAGTTGGCACCTACAATAGTTAAAAATACTGCACTCGTTACAGGGGTGAACCTGGACAGACTGGAGAGCCTGGCCTTCCTGGTGAAACCGGAGAATCGCTTGGTTACGGGATTAATACTAAAGGCTCCAAAGGTTTCCCCGGAGTTGCTGGACGTAAAGGTATCTAAATATTTTTTTTTAATGTCTTCTTTAGGTAACCGCATCACTGGAGAATGACTGAACCGATTTGACTTTTTAATTTGTACTTAAATGTACAAATAAGGTAACAACAGAAAGAAAAAAATGGTTGTTGTCCGGAAAATTTGCAAAATACAACTGTTCCTTTTTCTATAGGTTATTTGTTTGAATCACCTGTCGAATGGGATTACAAACAGTTCAATCATGAATTTATAAACGAGCAAATACACACGTTCTACCTAAGCTGTTACTTGTACTTATGTTTACGTGTTTTAAAAATTATAAACTAAAAATATATCTTTCGCAGGATTCATGGGACTTAAAGGAGAAAGAGGTGACGTAGGATTCGACGGTAATCCGGGTTTACATGGCGATCAAGGCGAACCTGGCAGGTCTATACAGGGCTTGAAAGGATACAAAGGCTTTGTTGGAAGAAAAGGCAGTATAGGGCCTTACGGAATACCTGGCAGTCCAGGACCACGGGGACCTGAGGGTGAAGCTGGGCAAAAGGGAAAAAAAGGAATTCGTGGCGACGCTGGTTTGGCCATAATCCCGGGCGAAAAAGGTTTTGATGGTTTGGCCGGTTTACGTGGTGAAGACGGTGATGCAGGTTATCCAGGCATGGCAGGAAGACCTGGATCTATGGGAAATAAAGGACAACAGGGTCCACCAGGAGAAATAGGTCCCGATGGACCTCCAGGGCCTCAGGTGAAATTATGCATATTGTAATAAGTTTCATGTCATGTGTTTCAGTCTTGGATCATGCTATTTAGTTGCATCCACAAAATTTCCATGGTTGCCCTATGTCAACCATTAAATACTTGCTGAAATTATATAAAGTTCGAGATTTCTTTTTCCTCATAGCTATAACTTTAATAAAAGTTACTTTTGTCAACAGGGGAGAAAAGGAATTCCAGGCATAGAAATACAAGGTGCTCCTGGCTTAGCCGGACAGCCTGGAATGCCTGGGCGCAGAGGTCCCATTGGAGAGCCAGGTTCACTAGGCTCTAATGGAATAATTGGCGAAATCGGTCCCAAAGGAATGAAGGGCAACATAGGACCCAGTGGAATCCGTGGCATGCCGGGTGATGATGGGGTAATGGGTGCTAACGGATTTCCTGGCAGAGCAGGAATTGTTGGTAACCCTGGCGCTCCAGGAGATCGGGGGGACATAGGATTCATGGGATCTGAAGGAATACCTGGTCGAATGGGACAAGTAGGACCCATTGGTCTTAAAGGTGTTATAGGTGACGTAGGTCTTCCTGGTTTCCCTGGTAATGACGGCAGAACAGGATTTAAAGGAGCGCGGGGAGATTGGGGTTTTCCTGGTCTTAAGGGTATAAGAGGTGAAAATTCCCCAAAAGGCTTAAAAGGTGACAAAGGTGAACCTGGTTTTAATGGAATCAATGGGAGACCCGGTTTAAAAGGATTTAAAGGTGCGAAAGGTGACTCTGGATTAGTAGGCTTAAGCATTGCGGGTACACCAGGAATTAAAGGCGATAAAGGAAATACTGGATACTCAGGGGCATTAGGAAGTGTAGGAAGAAAAGGAGAAACTGGTGATGTCGGTATTGTTGGAGACCGTGGTGATAGTGGGGACAGCGGTTTTTCTGGAGCACCTGGTCGACCAGGGAGATCAGGAGGAATTGGAAAGAAAGGTCAACAAGGATTACAAGGAGCTGTTGGATTACCTGGACAAAAAGGTGACCTGGGCTTCGAAGGTAGACCTGGACGCATAGGTTCCCCTGGACTCCCTGGTGAAGTTGGTTACATGGGTCCAAGTGGACGTCCAGGCCTTCCTGGAATTAAAGGAAAGCAAGGTGACATGGGAACGACTGCGTTCGTTCGCCCTACCCGCGGTGATATGGGTGACATGGGCATCGAAGGTCTTCCTGGTGAAAAAGGAGATACCGGTGACCAAGGATTCTATGGACTCATAGGTATCAAGGGTGAACAAGGAGATGAGGGTTTTCAAGGAGAAGTAGGTGATATCGGTTTAATTGGGTACCGTGGTTTACCGGGTGATCAAGGACCACCCGGTCTCCCTGGTATAGACGGAAAAGATGCCCCACGGGGAGAAAAAGGAAAACCTGGAATCGATGGTCTTCCCGGATGGCCCGGCGCTAGGGGTCAGAAGGGTAAACCTGGCGAATATGGTTTTAATGGTCCTGATGGGTTACGTGGGCCCCCGGGACTTATATTCGAAGGGCCAAAAGGTATGGTCGGTATGGATGGAGCACCAGGGCCGCGAGGTATATCTGGTCGACCGGGTAATCCAGGACTGGTTGGAAACCCTGGCATAAAAGGTTTTAAGGGGGATGCTGGAGAAATAGGTGACTCATACAACCCGAAAGGTCCACTTGGAGACCAAGGGTACCGAGGGTTCGATGGCGCTAAGGGACAAAAAGGCGACAGAGGTGATTCAGGGATACCCGGGCAGGTAGGACAAGAGGGTGCACAAGGTTTAAAAGGGCAGAGAGGTGACGAAGGCGAAGAAGGGCCGTACGGACCACAAGGCCTTAAAGGTATACAAGGTGATGCAGGATATGAATTATCTGTTTCTGAAATTATACCTGGAGAAATCGGTGCGATGGGTCCGCCTGGCTATGATGGGAAGCCGGGTAGAGATGGTAGACCAGGTGAAATTGGAAGCAATGGTGTACCAGGTAGAAAAGGCATGAGAGGCGATGATGGTGTCCCCGGTTCGATTGGAGCTCCAGGACCAATGGGAATTGAAGGTTTGAAAGGCATAAAAGGATTACAGGGTTACGAAGGATATCGTGGATTAGTGGGAGAAGCTGGTCCACCAGCTGTGCAGCCAGTACCAAAATCCAGAGGATTCTATTTCACGGTTCACTCACAAGAAAGAATGATTCCACAATGCCCGTCGGGTACCTCACCTCTTTGGAGCGGATATTCTCTTATTCATATTATTGCAGACGGAAAAGCACATGGACAAGATTTAGGTAAGTTATCGGATATGACTAAGAGGTAGTGTAATAACACCCCACTTTTCCGTCAGGGGTTAAAAATAGAAATTATGCCGACTTGTGCAATAAACCAATTATTATTTCCTTCAGGTGCCTCAGGGAGCTGCTTGCGCAAATTCTCAACTATGCCTTACATGTTCTGTAACTACAACGAAGTCTGCAATTTCGCTCAGCGTGAAGATTACAGTTTCTGGTTATCGACTCCAGAACCAATGCCGATGTCTATGACACCAATACAAGCTAAGGATGTTGGAAATTATATATCTAGGTAAGACTCGACTGCTGCGTTTAGGTATGATAATAGTTAAACTTCGACCCGGTAATGCAAATCGTTCATTCTTTCTTCGTTTATTGGTAAATTGATTTAAAGTAGGACTACATTGGGCCCACGTGGGCCACGTACGTTGAACTGGGCGCGTCGGTCTCCATACATTAATGGCAACTAGATTAGTAGAGCTACATTAGACACACGCCACGCGACGCGACACTACGTAGATATAACTCGGGCGTCGCCCAAGTGTGTGTCGGTTTAATGTTGTTCCCGCTTCAGAACCAAGCTTTAGGCCATTAATCCAGTAACCCAAGGACATCGTAAAGGAAACGGTGCACACATAAATGGTTAAGTAAATATTGTTACAAATTATTTATTACATTTCAGATGCCAGGTTTGCGAAGCACCCACACGAACTATCGCCATCCATAGTCAAAGCAATTTAGTACCTGAATGTCCAAATGGCTGGAGGGAGCTGTGGCAAGGTTACAGTTTCCTAATGGTATGAAAAATTATTTAAATTTAGTTCTTTTGATAATCACTCATCAATATACCTAATTAATACATTCAGTCAAAAAAGTATCGGGAATGGATGATTTGTTTATCGTTCCAAATTCAAATTTTTGTTTTTTTGTAGTTGTTAGATTGGCACAACTGTTTTCCATTTTGGCGCGGAGTTTGAGTTGCATCTGTTATTTATATTAAATACAGTGCTGGTTTTAGTAATATCATATATAGTGTGTATTGCGAATTTCATAATGGACAAAAATATCGAACAAAGAGTTTGTCTTAAATTTTGCATCGCCAATGAAATTTCGTGTTCGGAGTCACTGAAAATGTTACAGAAGGCTTACGGTGAATCGACTTTATCAAAAACTCGTGCTTATGAGTGGTTCAAAGCGTTCAAAAGCGGTCGAGATGTGATGGAAGATTTGCCTCGCTCTGGTAGGCCGTCAACGTCTGCAACTGAAGTTAACATCGCAAAAGTGAAGAAAATAGTGACTGAAAATCCCCATTCAACTCTGAGAGAGATAGCCGCCGAACTTTCTGTATCTCACGAGTCGATCCGTACCATTTTAACTAATCATTTGGGTATGAAACATGTTGCTGCTCGGCTAGTCCCAAAAGATCTGAATTTTCTCCAAAAACTCAATCGCATGAAAGTCGCTGAGGACATGCTAGAACGAGTCAGTTCGGACCCAACATTCATGAAACGCATTGTTACTGGTGACGAGACGTGGGTTTACGAGTTTGACATGCAAACTAGTCAACAAGCTTCGGAGTGGCGCCTTCCAACTGAACCGAAACCGAAAAAACCACGCCAAAGGCGATCAAAAGTCAAAGTCATGTTGACTGTTTTCTTTGACTATCGCGGTGTTGTGCACTCTGAATTCTTACCGGAAGTTCTAACGGTAAATAAAGAATATTATTTGAGTGTTATGCGGCGTTTAAGAGAGCGAATTCGACGAAAAAGGCCAGATTTGTGGAAAGAAAATTCTTGGATTTTGCACCTCGACAATGCGCCTTCGCACAAGGCTATCATTGTGAACGAATTTTTGACCAAACACTCAACAAATACCATCCAGCAACCACCATATTCACCAGATATGGCTCCCGCTGACTTTTTTCTTTTTCCTAAACTCAAATTACCACTTCGTGGCACCCGTTTTCAATCGATAGAAGACATAAAGGAGAATTCGCGGCGAGAACTGAACTCAATTCCGGAAGCAGCGTTTAAAAAATGTTTTGATGAATGGATTATTCGTTGGCGCAAGTGTATCGTTTCTAAAGGAGCATACTTTGAAGGTGATAAAATAAATTTGGATGAATAACAGACATTTTGTGTATTATTGATCTTTTCCCGGTACTTTCTTGACAGAGTAGTATATGCTTACCTACGAAATGGTAAAAAGTGTACCTAGAACCTACGCGGCAGGAGTGAAAAAATGCTTTATCCCACGGTGCATAATCTATATAGGAATGTAAAAGGAGAAACTGACTAACTGGCATATTAACGCACAGCTGAAACTACTGGGACTAGGAGCGTGAAATTATGCATGAAACTTCCTTTGATGACGTGGGCGAGCACTAAGAACGAATTTTTCAAAATTCAGCCCCTGAGGGGCTATGAAGAAAACTAGTTTCACGCGGGCGAAGCCGCTAGCAGAAACTAGTCTACATTGACAGTATCTATCAGTACGGATACTGGCCAATACTAAAGCAGTGAAGTGTTGACTTTTGTGTTATGTGAAGGAAGAAGGACACTTTAATGGTTACCTAAATAAAAGCGTGTTGTTTAATTATCCAGACGCGACTTAGCGATGAGAGTTGAAAATCCAACAGTAGTACTATAAGATTGTTGCATTTGTTCTGGTGTTTCCTAGCGCTAGTGAAATAGCGGACTATAGGCATAGTTAAGACTTACATATAAAAAGCGGTGTGCCTAACTTATCTTAACATTTGCAGCATACGGCAGGAGCGCGCCATGCAACAGGACAAAACCTCGTATCTCCCGGATCGTGTATGCGACAGTTCCGCTCGAGGCCCTTCATCGAATGCAACGGGCTCGGTCGCTGCAATTTCTTTGCAACGGCCATTTCTTACTGGCTCTCAGTAATAGACGATTATAGAATGTTTGAAAAACCAGAACAGCAAACCTTAAAGGCTGACCAAGTCTCTAAAGTTAGCAGGTAAGCAAACAAATTATATTACGTACAGATTAAATTCTCCCTTAGACGTGTAATAGGTACAGGTTCTCCCGTTATCACGTTCTGAGTTTAATTCCCAGTGGGGTAAAGTGTTATGAAGTTTTCTATTAGACATTTCTTCGTAGCAGCCCGTATTTACGTGGTATATATGCCACCCTCGTCATAAATACCACGTAAGTACGCCTCAAAACAAAACTGCAACAGTCGGGACCCATATAATATGGAAAGATTTTAGTCTATATTATTTTAATGGGTCCCGACTGTTGCAGTTAGTAGTCGTTTTTTTTTTATTTTTTACATTTATTTTTTATTTTACACTTTTTAGTTATTATAACCTAATATCACTATTTATTCATTTTATTTTAGGCGTACATTAATCACTTAAATGTTCTCAAACCTACCTTGTCATTCGCCTCGCTTTTTTGTAGATATCTTAAATAAAATTGAATTACCTATCCGACTGTATTATCAAAAAAATATTTGTTCACTAAATGTATATCAAACTGTATTTGATACCTACAACAAAAACGTGTTCATTTAATTTTTTTATTAATTATCGGTTTGTTCCTAGCCACCACAACAGCAAGCAGCAACATCCGAAACGGCTAGACCGATTTTGACAAGACATTCACTGACGGATAGCAAATGTTATAAGCAGTTACTTAGGCTACTTTTATTTGGATATAGCTAATGTTATAATGAGTAATTTAATCTATTTTTTATATTTCTGCGGGACGGGACTTATTTCTCGAGGGCGGGGACCATCTTGATTCTCGCGGGTGGTAGTTCACCTTAAATGGTTCAATTTTAATATGGTCCTCATATACCATTTTGAAATCGTATAATATAACCAATAACCAACCCCGGTGATTGGTTCAATCACACAACATACAAGTTATCCAATAGAAAGGCAGCTAGATATATCTTTGTTAACACTTACAAGCTTTTTGTTCTACAGGTGTGCTGTTTGCATAAGAGAATGGCCGGTGCCTCATAAGAGCTCAGTGCGCTTGCCTACGGTGCCGATAGGAGACTTAAACTCAGTACCAAATGCAGCTATACGTCGACCGTATCGCCCCCGCACATACAATCCTTCTTCCCGAGGATATTACCGCCGCGGGGTGCGAGGAAGACGTCGACCATGAACACACATATCTACCAATCTTTCTGAGATTCACTCGAAACGTTATTTTTAGGACTAAAATATTGTGATGTTTTTATAAAATAATGAAAAGATGAAAGAGAATACCCACGGATATAAAATGATATCACTGCCAAATTACATAAGTAGGTTTGTATAACTATGTAACTATCTAGTATTTAATTTAATTATTTTTGTTTATAACTTTATACATAGAAAAATGCCTACTATCGCAATCTATTATCACATTTATCACAAATCAATTGTCACTCGTTTGCAACCAACTTTAAATAAAATAGGTACTTACCTACATATTAGATATAATTTTATAACTACACGACATCGTACAGAAATAAACGAAGACTAATACTTGAAGATTTTTATATTTTTAATAAAACAATATTGTTTGTAACTGAATTCAAATGTTCATGGGAAAGTAGGTAGAAAAGAACCTACTACCTATGTAGTAATTTTCATTTAAATATTTTCAGCAATTAGTAGGTGTAATGGAAATTCAAGTCTCAACGTATACTTAACTTTAAATGTTAACCAGGACTACAATATTGTAAACCTTTGCCAGGACTTAGTTCTTGCAGGTAATAAAGCACTTTATTAATAGTTTTGTAAATATAATATTATCAACCTAGTTGCGAATAGAGAAATAATAAAACAATTTAAAATATCCGGTATTTTTTTTGGACAAATAACTTAGCCAAGCTGTCATACAAATCAAGGGTTTAGTGCCCATCTATTAGAGAACGTCTTAAAAGGCGGATCAGACGGTTGCCAGCGTTCCAACAGAGGTCACCTTGATTGGAATTTGGTTTGTGTGTTTGGATTGTGTTGCGGCTACACGGACGTAATCCACGCGCTAACATGTTCGCAAATCAATCACTGTGGTTGGGAAAACGCGCCCCCAGCCAAGGACGTTGAAGGATGACAACTGCTGTCTACACGTATTGAAACTAGCAAGGTCACCCCTGTTGGGACGCTGGATTGCAACCGTCTGGTCCATGCAGAGGCGTCATTATATGCAGTACACCTACACCTTATTCCATCCTAAAGCATTATCAAATTAGAAGACCTTCAGCTCTTGTCTTCTTATACAAAATTCACGCTCCAGTGCAGTGAGGACTACACTCTTACAATTTAGGTAAATTTTCTGTCCTTTAGTGGTAGGCAATCTTTACATGGTGGGGAGGGGTGATAAAAAGACGTAAGCAAAGACTCTTGGCGCTAGCCTATAGTTTTTCTAAACAATGATGATAGGTAAATACTCCACTGGCTGTGTGCTGCTGAGTTTTATATAGCTTCTGCCGGCGGCTTCGCCCGCGTGAAAGTAGGTTTTCCCATACAAACTTTGAATTCCAGTTTCCTTCTCTTAGAGGGTGAATTTTGGTAAATCATCTCTTAGTTCTCACCTACGTCATAAAAGGAAACCTAGTGCAAAATTTCATGCCCCTAGTCCCAGTAGTTTCGGCCGTGAATTGATATGTCAGTCAGTCAGTCTCTCCTTTTATGTATAGATTAAAATACTTATATCGCAAGCGTTTTTTATAATTCGTCTTTATACACACAGGTAATGTCGTCGTTATTTATACGCCTAAATAATTAGTAACGGTAATTTGATGAAGTTTTTTACAGGGGTCGAGTCTAATTTCATTCAATCTCACGTAGCCATAGAGGAGACAGCAGGGATTAATTAGAAAACAAGGGCACTAAAGTTTGGAAAGTTAGGTTTGGGTGGTGCTGTCCCAGTGAGTCGGGATGATGCTGCAGGCTTCAGTGAGTCGGAGTAGTGCTGCTGGCTCCAGTGAGTCGGAGCGGTGCTGTGCTGTAGTGGCTTGACTGCTTGCGTCGACCAGGGGAGGTTCTTCATTGCTCTTCATGTGACTGGCCGAAGGTGCAGTGTGCTTCGCCAAGGTCGCTGATGAGGCTGAGGGTGATGACCAGGTATGACCATGTAGGCATGCTGGTGGTCAGGATACCCTTTATAGCCGTGGGTGCTGGCTGTATGGCTCGCTGCTCGAAAGCTTGAGGAAGTGATAATGACTTCACGAGGTAGTAGCTGCACGAAGGCTGCGCTGACGTTCTTTGTCGAGGGTCACCAGTTTGGAAGTATGCGGAACAGAGAGTAAAGTCCCGCATACCTCCGTTGAAAAGGGAGGATCCTCCGACCAGACGGGAGTTATGTCTGGTGGGCTGCAACTGCCCGATAGATGATTTCGGGCTGTTCTATATGTTCTAATCGCGCGGAGAACTTTGATTGCGCGATTCAGGATTTTCTTATGTGACGCGATAGATGTCGCTACAAAAGTATTTATATAGTAACAATAAACATACATAATTATATATTGTACATAATAGGTATCTACATATCTGTCTATATTTACAACATTCTTTATTCTTTATTGTACACACAATTTTATATTAACAATAAAAATAGGACAGTTGATGTACATAGGCGAGCTTAACCCACAACTGGGTTTTCTTACAGCAAACCATAAGATTTAGGAGGAAAATTTACAAATTATGAGGAACTTTAAATGTACAACAAATAAACAAAAAATTAAACATTAATTAAATCTAACTTAAAATTAAAAATATACTAAACAGATATGTATACAGCACACTATACATAAACATTAAATATACAATAAATAAATACCTATAAACATACATATATATGGGTCATGTTGATAAAAAATGTTCCCTAATTCTTCCCCTGAAAACCTCCAACGAAGGGCTAGCTCTCAATGTATGTGGAAGAGAATTCCAGAGGCGCACAGCACGAACGGTAAAAGATCCACTGTAGCGGCTTGAGGAGTGAGGAGGAAAACGAAGGAGAAGAGAGGATGATGAGCGACAAGGTTTTCCTCTCGGAACAAGATACTCAAAGCGTTCCCGAAGATACAAGGGGGAGTTGGGATTATGAAGAACAGAGAATAAAAAAGAAAGAGTGTGGCAATCCCGACGTTGCCGAATAGGCAGCCACTTCAATTGCCTTCGAAATTCCGACACATGGTCATACTTCCGAAGGCCAAAAATGAAGCGGATACACAAATTCTGCAGACGCTCCAGTTTATCAAGAAGATCCTCAGTCGCATCAAGGAAGCAGACATCAGCGTAGTCAAGAAGAGGTAGAAGAAGAGACTGAGCAAGAGTAAGTTTAGTTGAGAAAGGCAGGAACTTCTGAAGACGCTTCAGTGACTGAAATGAGCAAAACACCCTCCTGCTTACTTCTGCAACGTGGACATTCCAAGACAGGTTACAGTCTAGGAAAACACCTAAGTTTTTAACTTTTTTTGAATAGGCTATAGCAACATGTAACATGATATAGACGTAATAGGGGTTAAAGTATGAAATTGCCGATTTTTAAAACGGGTTACTTTGAAGTGTTATCTTTGCATTGACTTGGAATTATAATTTCAAATAAACTTTATATTAAAGGTACGTTATTCTTTTTCCAAAATTAGGTATTTATTGGTTTATTTGTGTTTTGTATTTTATGTAGGTATTAGTAACTATTTTTGTAAGAAATTTAAGAAAACTCGCATCATTTTGTAATATGAGTGGAAGTCTACCGTGGAAACAATGTGTCTCAAGCGGTATGCAATATTGATGAAGTAGGTATATGGACTTAAAACTGCTAATGAATGGGATGTCTATTTTTGATTCAATCACTTTCACGTGGGAAATTTTACCTCATGAATAACATTTCTCCTCAGCGCAGCAACAAGACAAAATTTCCAATACGAAAACTATTAAACCAAGAGCACAAAAGTTCTTTTGTTTGAAGAAAGTCGTAGGTTAGGTAATTGATATTACTTGCCCTTTAAAATGCATAGTTTCTACGTTGGAACTTTTAATATGAAAAAAACGTTGCCTTCAGCTTTCATGGTTATAAGAACTGAGATATTACAGAAAATACAAAACAGAAAGAATCATATAAATACCTAATTTCGAAAAAAGAATAACGTACCTTTAATACAAAGTTTATTTGAACTTATAGTCCCAAGTCAATCCAAAGATATAATAACAATTCAAAGCAACTCGTTTTAAAAAACGGAAATTTTTATAGTTAAAGACCTAATATAATAATATATAGGGTGACTGGTAATTAGTGACCGATACTTAAGCACGTGATTGTACTCATGATTACAAACGAAAAGTTTCTTTAGAAAAGTTTTCTAAAGAAACTTTTTTTATATACTCACTAGTTTTATCACAATAAAAAAACGGCTGTTTTAATCCAAGCCTGTTTGTTATACGCGCGCGCGTGCGACCGGCGACCACTCAGCTGTTTATAGCCGCATGACGCCGCCGTACCTACAATAGTGATAGAATACCCGAATAGCTTGCAAACCCAGTGGTGTACATAATCAGTGTATGTACCTACATGTTTCTGTTGTTAACTACTAAATTAAAAATAAAAACCAAAGACAGCGTGTTTGACAGGTACTGTAGTCATATTACTTATACTTTTAAGATGCAACGTATGGCCGCATAGCTAGACTAACTAAATACACAAACGCACAATAAAATTACAAAACTAAGCACATAAATTAACAAAATTAAAAAAAAAACAATGTAACATGTAGATGTAAGCTTTTATTCAAGTCCAAAACTTTTAAAATTCAGTATCTGCCGAAATATATATATTTTTAAATTTGTATTTGAATGAAAAATTTGGGTCTTATTTTTATAAAACAATAAAAAGTTGATCAAAAAAATCCACGGGGCATGAGAAGTGTTTAGGGGTCTGAAAGGATAGCAGATGACCCCTCCTGTCGACTATTTCAATTTGGCACACGATGCATCAAACATCCTGTATAATCCTATTCCAGGACATGCTCTACCCGTGTACGATGTTTCATCGAAATCCATGCAGCCGTTCAAAAATGAAGAAGTAACAAACATACACACACACAAACTTTCGCCTTTATAATATTAACTAGCGACCCGCAACGGCTTCGCAATGCTGATACTAAATATACTACAGAAGTTCAACGTTCACAGCTTTTTTGACAATAACAATATTTATTTAAATTTAGACAATACAAATATGTTTTTTACACTACCTGCTCGATAATGCCCTTTTATATGTCATACAACCTTTACTTAAAGAAAGTCATATTATCCCCAGCGAGATAATGTAATATGGGCGATCCCTAGGGAATAATGAATTTTGAATTTGAAAAAAAGTTATGAAAGTTGTTAGTTGTGTTGAAAGTTGTTGTTGTTGTTGTTGTTGTTGTTTGTTGTTAGTTGTTTCTATAGAATCTTAGTGTAATGGTTTGTTTCAAATCTCAAAACATGTCGAGTGATTACTTAGGATTAACTCGTAATAATATTTATATCTCTCTAATATATATATTTTTTACTAAATTATCTTTTAGTTATCTCACATATGGTGCATAAAAAGTAGAGTATCCGGGTATAAAGCTGTCTTTATCTTGGGCTGTTTGAGTGAAGTAAGGAATACTTCACTCAGGTTTCTATATTAATTCCTTCGCAGTGCTCGGGAGTTAATTAAATAAATCCCTCACTACCATTCGGAATTAAAACTTAGGAACCTTCGCTTCGTTAGAAATTCAACATGCCGCCCGCCACTTAAAGACATTGCTTTATCCCCTAGTCACTTAATCTTCTATTTTTTAGATGTTACTCTTGAAATAGCGACATATAATTGGCCATGTGAAAAACAATCAACGCTCAAATCTAAGCCTGCAACGTTGAAAGTTTGACCCTGCGATTTATTAGTCATTGCAAAAGATATCTTTACCGGAAATTGTAGGCGTTTAAATTGGAACGGTAAATCCGATGGTATCAGAGCAATTCGGGGAATCAATACATCTTCTCCGCTACCACATCCTATGAGTATTGTGCACTCTATTATGAAGCTTTTAGTGATTTTACTAGCAAACGCGTGCTATTGCAAAGTTTAGGATTCAGGTTTCTTAATAAAATAACAGGACAACCTACTTTCAACACCATTTTATAAGGAGGAAGTCCAGACGGGTTCAAAGAATTAAAAAATTGAAAACAGTATCGACCGAGTAGTATTTTTGCATCGGCGCATTAATCTTTAAAAGAATCAAGTTATTTGTTTAATAAATAATAATAATCATATATACCACACCAGTGGTGGCCGAGTGGTAACGGTCCCGACTTAGAGTTGTAGGTCGCGGGTTCAAATCCAACCAGGTGCATTACTTTGTATAATTTATTTCATCACCACTGCTCTCAAAACGGTGAAGAAAAACATCGTAAGGAAACCGGCATGTCCTAGAACCAAAAATTCGAAGACATGTGACATTCACTAACCCGCACCGGGCCCGCGTGGTGGACGGCCCATTCCCGCTATTAGAGAGGAGGCCTGAGTCCCAGCAGTGGGAAACATTAAAAAGACTGATAATGCTAATGCTATCTATTGTAATCTGTTTAGACTGTACCTCATTTTGTGAAATAAATATATTATAATATATTATTAAATATTTACCTTATCTACATACTTGTTCGTTAGTTGGTGGCAGCAGAATCGCTCTTTCTTTAAACCAAGATAATTATAGTCTTACAACGTATGCTACCAATGTCGGGATAGACATTGTTGACCTATTCTTGGATTTTGTCTATCAAAACACAAAGATCCTCCGCAACCGCTATGTCCCTATATTTTAAATCTGTAATATCTTCGAAAATATTTATTTAAATTACATGCTGTGAAGGCCCATATTGATTTATAGGTACTTAATTGGATTAATGCTGTATTGCTTAAAATCACTTCGTAAAAAAGCCATTATTTTTTGTAAAAAGTAAATGATAAAAAATGGTTGTTGTGGGTTATCCGTAAGAGATAGACATATACAATCCCGGACTATTTTGTAGACATTTTAAAGTTTATAATACTGTGGAACATTATTTCGATCCATCTCGTAGGGTTCAGCCAGCGTTTGCAATGTAAGCGCAAAAAAATGTGTTTATTTATGACATCACGTTAGAAACCTCTAAAATTATCAGTGTTTCTCTACTATATAATGCATACATAAAAACCTTCTAAAAAAATCACTCTATCTATTAAAAAACCGCATCAAAATCCGTTGTGTAGTCTCGACGATCTGGGCATACATAGGGACAGACAGCGGGAAGCGACTTTGTTTTATACTATGGAGTGATTAATTACATCTTGAACTTCTCTATCACAAAATGTCCCGTAGTAAAAACCAGTCTATGGACACACTAGTAAAAAGAGATAACATACCCTTTTGTATCATACTCTTCGGTACGTTTTTGAGTTTGATGTAATCAATCCCGATAGTATAAAAGATTCTTGGTGGATGACAAGTTGAATTTTTCTTTGAATATCAAAAATATCACTCAAGAAGTAAACAGGAAGAAACTGTTCTAAGCGATATTTCTTAACGACCCTACACGACAGTTGCACGAATTCTAGCAATGTACAGAGTGATTGGTTATTGTTGTGTGGAAAAATCTGTCATTCTTTGTAGTAAATAAAGTCATCTTAGATAGATGACTTGTGAACCGCACTGGAAATGTGGTGCTGGAGACGCATACTTGGAATCCCATGGACCGCGCACCGAACCAATGTTTCGATCCTGAAAACTCAATGTAAAAGAGAGATTATCGTCTTCTGTGCAAATACGAATCCTCAAGTTCTTTGAGCATATCACCCATAACGAGGACTCATTGGACCGACTGCAAGGTAAAGTCAAGGGCAAAAGATCAAGTGGACGCTCTACAACACGGTGGAAAGACCTCATTCACATCAAAATCTATAACACACTGCAGCATTAATGACAACTCCCAAACCGCCAAACATAGAGCTGCAGGGTGTCGCATCGCGAAAGAGGCGGTGGCGCAAGACTCGACCGAGACATGTCGACGAACACTCTGTCAAGAGTGCATGACGGAAAAAGAAGAACTTCTAAACCACGCAACCAACAACAAGAATACTGCACTACTGTACTGTTGTTGAAAGTTTGGTTGCTTAACGAATTTGTAAACGTGGAAACCGTTTTTTCCATACTCCAAATAAACATTCCTCTGAATATATTAATTTTATTTGCAACTTATTTTATTTATCCTCTTGTGTAGTTCTGTTCAAATAGTCGATTGAGAAATATGCATGATATCTCCACATAAAACCCGAAAGCTTCCAGTGCCATAAAAATGTAAAGCAGTAAACAACTGTCACAGTGGTGTTATAATAGGAAGCCCTCTCGCAGTATCAAGCACAGACAGAAACGTACATAAATCCAATGGCACAGAAATAGGGTGGTAATATTCTCTGACGAACGTACACATATGAGAAAAGCACTGCAAAATCTGATAGGATCAAACTTCGTCGTCTCATCTTTTAGCAAACCTGGAGCAACTATGGACAAACTACTCGAATCGTCACTAGAACTGTGTAAAGACTTCAATAAGTTCGATTATGTCGTAATTATATGTGGCAATTATGATAAGGACCCATTGAGAATGCAATCAATTCTATATTTTTACTTAGATAAACTTGTTTATACGAATGTGTTGCTTTGTAATCTAAAAAAAAGGCATGTTCTTAAGTGAGATTAAACTATGTAAAACATTCCATCACATCTGTTCCCAGTTTAGACTCAGTATACCTAACTAAACCTATTTGTAAACATCATTTATAAAGTTTCCACGTACTTTTTGATATTATTCAGGTTTGTGTTGAGAGACATATTACATCTAAACTATAAGTATAATTTATAAACAGTATACTCAGTGTCATTGAAGGGATATTATACAAAAAACTGCAGTGTCGATGTCCACACAGACAGATATGTTGTTGCAACCAAATCTCATATCAGTAGAAACTCAAACGGAAAATAATTTATTTCGATATTGAATATAATTTCACTATAGTACACAGTAATATACATGGTATACGGTCAAAAAATAAATGATTTGGAATTGCTGGTTGAGTCAAAAGACATCGACGTTCTTTGACTGAGTGAAACTTTTTTTCGTGACCAAAGGGCAGAAACACTACAGTAGCTCACTTGTGGAATCGGAAGTGCCGTTCTAGGTACGAGCCCGATCCAGTTCTTGATAGTGGTCATATCACTTATTATCGCGGGACCCGTTCCTACATCCATTCTGAGAAGGTGACATAATCAAATTTTTGTCAACATGACTATTAATTTTGCTTCTCAGTATGGATGTAAGAACTTTATAGACCATCGGCAAACACGTGATCGGTCTATAATTTTTAGGTTCCGCAGTACTACCTGACTCATGGAGCAGGTGGGTTATTTCTGTTGTTAAGAAATGGGGCAGCGACCCTGACTCTAAGGCAGACTGAAACTGATATGCCAAGCGAACGTGCAATCTTGTAAACCACTTAATCCAGAAATTGTGCAGCCCATCCGGCCCTGGAGATTTCCAGTTTGGCAACGGACGGACTGCACGAGCTACATCTTGGGGGCTGATGTCAATTGCCCCCATTTGTGGTATTGGATCGCACGCACGCTCGACCTCTCGAGTCCAGTCACCCACGTTGTGACTGACCGGTACCGACCAGTTGCTGCGCCAGAATGAACTCATGGCGTCATCATCCGGGAGGCGCGCGTCAGTCACACCTTGGTCCGGTCGCTCCCGAGCCCTATAAACCCACTTTTCATTACCCCGGAATGTGCGATTCTGGGTGTATCGCTCCACCCGCCGCTTATACCTGCGGATACGGTTTGCCCATGCATACACCTTCTGCTTCAGGAAGTCGATGCGCTCTGTGACACGGGACATATAGTCTCGGGGGCTGATGTCAGTCCCCGAAAACGCCCGCCTCACAAAGCGCATCACTTTTGGGCGAGTGTTGCCCTCCCTGAAGCAGATTAGTTTGCCGATGAATGCTCTAGCCCTACCAATACGATGAATATCCTGCACTGCGAAGCCGGCACGGCTGGTTTCGGTCGTGTAACTACGTCACAGTTTGGAAACTTGACGTGAGCTACACGACGTGCCGCTACAGCTGCGCAGTACATTATCGAGTGTGTGTCAGTGAGATCTTCGCAGTCGTAAAAATAGTTTGACAATTGAAAATCCAGAGCAGCCACCAGCGACTTATTCTTATTATGCATGGGCAAACGAAGTAAGCGCGGCCTAAGTTCGAGCGGCATGTTGCGATACTCCCGAATACCGCACTCCAAAGCACTCCTCAATTCATTGTTGCACTGTGTACTTACATGTGTAACCATGTCAGTAAACTCTTCGTCAGCGTGGTTGGAAACATGGTTGGACGGTGATACCTGGATAACCCGCACCTGATCCGACAGTCGTAGGGCCGAAACGTCGACGGCTGGCTCAAGCACCTGAAACAAAGGGAGCATCCGAACACGATACGCGGTCAGGTTGTTTCCTCCCTCTGTACCTCTATAGTATGAGCGCATGACGTTCTCATTGATACCATATCATTGATACCATTAGGCCATCCACCCTGCCGGTTACAGTAGCCACGAGGCTATTGGGGCTGTCGCGCATCCGACGCATCAGTGATGCAATTCGCAGCCGCCGTATTGAGCCGAAATCCAGAACACGCGCAACAACTGTAACTGTTGAATAACTGTGACTGTTGTGTGATTGGTTGCAGTCAATAAATTTAAAAGTCAATTCCTCAAAAGCCAAACTGATTCAATTTAGAAACTATAAAAGTAAACATAATAAAATGAGTGTAATCATTTCTGATACAGTGATTGAAGAAGTAAAAAATACAAATTTCTTAGGACTTACAATAGATCAACACATAAACAGAAAGGCACCTATTGAAAAAAATAATAAAAAAATATCTAGTGCTTCAAAGTCAAAGTTATTTTTTTTTATTTCACTTAGGCCTACATGGGCACTTATAAAACGTCAGAAGCTAGTGCACGTTTGCTACGCCTTGTCAGTTCTTGCAGAAACTACGAATCTAAGTGTCACTAAAAATGCTTATTTTGGAAATGTGTACCTACTGTTAACTTATGGTGTAATATATTTGGGGGACCCGACAAACGTACAATTTAAATTCATTCAATTCAATACTCTGATCTGTAAATTACGTCATTACGGAATTCGTGGACGAGCTGCTGATCTTGTTTTTTGCTATTTATGTTACAGGCAGCAAAAAGTATCCATTAATGGGGCGACGTCCTTGGGACCTTTAGCAAAGATGGGCGTACCTCAGGGTTCAGTTCTTGGCCCTTGCCTTTTTCTAGTTTATATTAATGACTTTCCTTATGATTGCTAATTTATCTGACATAATTTTAAAGATTTGATTGACAGAAAAGATGGGGATGTCTTGCATGTCAACCAAAGTCTGGCTGTTCTTTCGCAATGGTTCGCAGCTAATAATCTCGTAAAACTAAATGTATAAAGTTTTCACTATCGAATGTCCCTTAAGTTGGCGTCTGTCTAATTCTTGACGGCAAAAAACTTGATGTAATTACGGAAACTGTGTTCTTAGGTATAACTATCGATTCTAAACTGCAGTGGGGCGCTCATATTAGGACTCTCTCGGGAAGATTAAGCTCAGCTGCATATGCAGTAAGAAAAATAAGGTAATTAGCAGATGTAGCCATAGATAGGTTAGTTTTCTATGCTTATTTCCACAGTATTATGTCGTATGGCATTTTACTGTGGGAATCTGCAGCTGATGTAGACTCAATATTCATATTGCAAAAGAGAGCAATCCGGGCTATTTATAAAATGGTCCTCGCGAGTCCCTCAGAAATAAATTCAAAGAAATCGATATATACCTATAGATATATAGACTCTGCCTTATCTTCATATCTTAGAAAGCATTTTGTATGTTCGTAAAAACTTAGGACTATTTAAAATTAGAAGCGATTTTCATAACAAAATACGCGTAGTAAACACGAAATTGTATTACCCAAATGGAGAAGAGCTAAGACCAATAAGTCATTCTTAGTAGTAAACAGCATACGCTTTTATAACAAGCTGCCGAAGGCGGTTACTAAACTTAGCGAGTGAAAATTCAAAACTCATATTAAGCGTGTCCTAACCAAAAAAGCGTATTATAAGGTTAAACTGTCAAAGCCTATATGTCGAAGACACGTTTGTTTAGCAATGACTATTTCTGCACATGTGGCCCCCTGGTAACTCATTGATATTGTGTCTCACACTGTTTTTCTAACACATTGCTTTTGCAATACTTTTGGCAGGCATGGGCCGACGCGAAGGCAAAAGGCGAATGAGGTAAGTCAGAAGAAGAAAGCCTTTAACAGAGTTGCCAAGTCTTGCAAAAAGGTAATGCGAAGGTACAACCACATTAGCCGCCTCGGGAACAAACTCGCTTCATACCCTGCTGGTAGTAAGGCTAAGTCGGTTGAATTGAACTTCTGCCGTCCCTCACTACCGCCACTGTTGAAACCCGACGGATCGCTGGCCCATACCGCTGAGGAGAAGCAAATTTGTTTGCCTCACTCTTTGCGGAATCTTCGCGTCACCAGGATCTGATCACCAGGATCCTGATGGTTGCGAGACGAGTATGTCGGATATTCGCATCCATCAGAAGGACGTCCGCAGGGTGCTGCGTAACCTTGACGTGAACAAGGCTAGAGGTCCAGACGGGATACCGGCAATTGTTCTGAGAACGTGCGCGCCTGAATTGTCTCCGATCCTGAAAATCTTCTTGTTGGTTCATTAAATGCTTAAAGTTATGTTTTGCATTTTAATGTTACAATTACAAAATGATATTTTGCATAAATCTCAGATAGTCTTCAGGTATTGTAGACTTTTTAAGGATGTTAATGTTTTTACTTTTATGAAGACTTGACAAAAACAAAGGCTTCTAAATAAATAAAATAGAAATAAACAAGTTTTTGTAAGAACATAATTTAATGTAACTAGATTTTATGTGAGACAACCTTATTTACACTTCACAAGTAAAGCAGTCCTACAATTTCGCAGATATTTTGTAATTAATTTGTAGCCTTATTTATTCTCTCATATTTTGTCATGTGTGAAATTGGCTTGTCATTCGATTTGTTTAGTTACAGAATCCATATTTTTTAGTTTGTGGTCATCAAGATTTGGCCTCACTTCATATGTGCAGATAGTTACTCCATGTCTATGACCAGGACTAAACTCTCCCTTTAGTCCAATGTAATATATTGTTGTTTTTTCAGCACCAAAATTAGCAGGGAAATGCATTGTTAAATGGGAAACTGATGAAAATGTTACAATCCTGAAACAAATGGAAAAGTTTAAAAAATATAACCACAACACGATTAATAGAAACGCTGAAATAAAGCAAACATTTCAATATTATATTTTTTGTCATTTTTAATAAATTAGTAGGTATATTTTGACATTTCAATCTATACTAATATTATAAAGGGGCAATATTTGTCAATTTATATGTAGGAAGTAATCTCTGAAATTATTGAACCCATTCTGAAAATTGCACAATTGCTGCACTCCCCAATGCTATCACTATATAGTATAAAAACAAAGTTGCTTCCCGCTGTCTGTCCCTATGTATGCTTAGATCTACAAAACTACGCAACGGATTTTGATGCAGATTTTAATAGATAGAGTGATTCAAGAGCAAGGTTTTTATGTATAATACATGTATAGCATATTAGAGAAACACTGATAATTTTAGAGGTTTCTAATGTGATGTCTTGCGGACGGCGAGCACTCGAGCTCGCATTAAGCTGTATTGAGCCGAGATATCGTGTCCGTGAGCGGTGTCTAAGTATGAGTTGCTCGAGCGCGCTTTGTATGTAGATCGACTTCTGTACCTATCTTTTTTGTGGTATATGTGTGTAGCGACATCTATGGCGTCACATAAGAACTAACCCTGCATCGCGCAATTAAAGTTCTCCGCGCGATTAGAACATATAGAACAGCCCGGGCATCATCATCCGCCGGGCGAGTGCCCGGCAGATGATTTTGACCATACCGACCAGACGGGTGAGACATAACACCCGTCTGGCCGGAGGATCTTCCCTTTTCAACTGAGGTTTACGGGACTTTACTCTCTGTTCCGTATACCTACCTCCAAACTGGTGACCCTCGACAATGAACATCGCAACCTTCGTGCAGCTACTACTTCGTGACGTCATCATCACTTCCTCAAGGTTTCGAGCAGCGAGCCATGCAACCAGTACCCACGGCTTTAAAAGGTATCCTGACCAGCATGCCTACCTGGTCATCAACCTCAGCCTCAATAGCGACCTTAGCTAAGCACACCGCACCTATAGCCAGTCACATGAAGAGCGACGCCACCAGTCAAGCCCTACGTCGCACAGCACCGCTCCGACTCACTGGAGCCAGCAGCACTACTCCGATCCACTGGAACCTGCAGCATCATCCCTCACTCACTGGGACATCATCACCCCGACTCACTGAGGCATCATCAAGACTCACTGGCACAGCACTACCCCGACTCACTGGGGCATCACCGCAGACAGTTCCGACTCATCGAAAACTATGCGGCATTTGGTTCCGACCCACTGGAACTATCCTACCACTAGCCTGGCACGCATCAAGAAGTAGGAAGTGGACCTGGCAAAGCCCTGATGGTACGACTAGAAATGAGATTGACTTCATCATGTCGACGAAGAAGCAAATATTCATTGATATCTCTGTGATCCAGAGGCGTAGTTACCGCCGTATCAACCGTAACAATAATACGGGGCCCCCAAACTACAGGGACCTGTGTAAAAATTCATAACATGCTATCTACAATCTTCAATTCTTTTATTAATAGCGTGCGTAGTTAATAAATAATTATTAAATGATAAGATGTTCCATTTTTATAGCTCTGTTCGTTCTACCATTCCCTACTTATGATCACAATAAAAACTTAACCTGTCTTCTATTCTAGAATACTCCAATAAACGAGCTGAGGTTTCGGTCTTAAACCATACGGTCGGGTCTAAGTTCCTTAAGACTCGTCGCACAAATAAGAACAAAAGGCTCTCTGATTAAACTCTCGAACTCGTGAAAGAGAGACGAAAGATGATTCTGCAGTCTTCAGACGATGCGTGCATCTACCGGCAACTCAATAGACGAATATCCAAGTTTTTAAAACGCGATCTCCGCCTCTTTAATACGTCCTCACCTTCGGAACGACGCAGGTCATCACCGCACACGGTAAGTCCGGGAGGTTCCTGCACCAGATTCAGTCGGAGAAAATGGCCGGGTGTTACCATTGAGCGGACCGTCCGGATGACACGGTGGAGCATACGGTGGAGGTTTATCACGCTTGGGCGGTGCACCACCGTATCCTCGTGGGAACGATCGGAGGCGGCGATCTCGCGCCGGGCCGTGATTTAGGCCATGGTCCAGAGCGAAGGGGAGGGGGCAGCAGTTGCCTCCTTCCGCAAGCACTAACGCTAGCAAAGGAGGCGGCTGCACGCGTGAGGGAACAGACATCTTCACGCCCTGGCTTGCGGACGACGAGCAATGGGCAGCTCGCCGTCCGACCGTCCGGTAACCGTCCGGACTGAGCCATGCGCGAAATATATGTCAACAAAACTATAAGGGCCCAGCAGGGTCAAAGTCTATGTCCATCACATCTATGGGTTGGCTTCTGAAAGGGAAACTCGTGGTCCTGGTACGCAAAATGCAAAGAAGGAACATAGAGGTAGTTTTAGTCAGTAAAAGTCTAACATGCCTTTTCGCTCACCCTAGAGCGAGAGAAGTCATGAGATGATATCCAACCTGAAATAAAGACCTGCCATCCATTTACTTCTGGATCTATGTTTAAATGATATGTAACACAGATCTGAAGAAAAGCACCCATGACAGACAAAGTGATCTTAATGAGGATCCCATTTCAAAAATACCCTATAACCTAACCCAAAAATACCCCTTTCTGTCTTTTTTGGAAATCTTTATATAAATAAAACTTACTTAGGAGAATATTCCAAAACACCTTCACTATCCTTTTGAAGCTCAAATATTTGGTCTGGTTCCATTGATACATCATCAAATGTCATGTTGGGTCTATTTTTAAACCTAAAAATGAGTTATAGCATGTTAAAGAGTCAGAAATACATCAATGTTTAATAATAAGCATAATCAGCCTTGTAATGTTCCTACTGCTGGGACTCAGGCCTCCTCTCTAGTAAAGGGAATGGGCCATAATCCACCATGCAGGCCCAGTGTGGAGTGGTGAATGTCACATGTCTTCGAATTTTTAGTTCTAGGACATGCCAGTTTCCTTACAATGTTTTTCTTCACCGTTTGGAGAGCAGAAATACATCTACCCTCATGAAATTATTGCAACTCCAATAATTTCCATACTCACAATCTTAACTTTGCAGGATGAGAATCAGAATCTTCAGCAGATATTTTTATTCCTTTCAATTTCACATTCCCTGTGAATGGTATATTGAATAGTAATTCTTCATCAGCATCACTTTCAACAAACTGTAAATAAAATGGGTAAGTTTTCTTGGACAAAATTATGAAGAGCACACATATATTCTATGATTCTGCTATTGATGACAAATTATTGCTAGACATGGGTCTCCATATGGGTATTTGATAAAATTTGTTCTTAGGGCATCTGTCATAAAATTTTGCTTATGATTCGAAAAGCAGTTCAGGAATGTATTTTTGTGTGTTAAGAGGCCATAAAACAACCCTCTAACTAAACTTTACAAGTGCAACAATTTAATAACAGTTTAATAACATACCACCATAAAGCTGGATAAATCATTTGATGATTTCCCACCCCAGAAAAAAGTGTACCCAAGTAACATTAATACTAAAATATCTAATCAAAACTTACACGAGTCCTATCATGTCGCTCCTCCCAAGATTTGAAGACAGTTTTACCAGAGCCATCGATAGTTTCGTTCAGACATTCTAAATTTTCTTTATCAATTTTTTCATATAAGTTATACTGAATGCCAACTTCGTCGGCGTTGCCGTGATCATGATCGTGACCATGGCAGTGGTGATGGGACATTATTGTTGTATGTTCTGTATGTAATGCACTGTGGAATATCAACGTAACTTTCACAGTTCACCCGGTAAGAAATCTTAAAAGTATACTCTGTAATTCTGTACGCTACTGACTCTACCTAAGTACAAATTTGCGATAATAACAAATTATGAAATTAACAATTTTGTTTGTCATTCCATTGCGGTCAGCTGTCATTTATCAATGTTGTCATTGCACTTGTCATTTTACTGTCAGCCCTGCGTTCAAAAATAACCAGAGTAGAGTCGCTACTCCAACCGTTCAAAAATGCATCTAGTTGCCATTCAGGGTCGTTCTTTTATAACTGGAGTAGCTACCTGAGAGTTAACCCAACTAACTCTAGGTCCGAGCAGAGTAAGTTGGTGTAAGAGGCCATACATGACACTTGCTTGGCATTGACAGTTGAACTTTACGTTCGCGTTCAAAAAAGCGATACAATTCCGCATCAGAGATGTCTGATGCGATTCATTTCAAATTCGGATTCATCTGTCCGAAGATTTTTTTAATCTTTCTCAGTCCATTCTCGACGGACGAATTTTTTGGCCAGCCAGTGTACTTTACCGACATTTTTCTTTGAGCGGTGCCGCCAAAGGGTTGTCGGCTAATTAAAAACGTAGCCGATTCTTTGTCGGCGATTTGCGGTGCGTTTGAAAGCGCAAGCCGCTCGCGTCGTAGGTATTAGTCATTAACTCCGCAAGTGAACTCTCACAGAGTACTTTGCGTGAACTCTAGCAAGCCAGGCGCACTCCTAACTATAGGTATAGAAACGTACCTACGCAGCGCGGCCTTTCTTGTAAGGTTAAATTCGGTAGTGTCACATGGTCACACGCGTGTTCGATTTGCCACTTGAACCGCGCTAGCAAAAATTATTTTCGAATTCTTTATCGAATATTGTATCAAATTTTTATTTCAAGTATTTACGAAATTTTTAACTTATACCGAGTCAATGACCTTAAAGATCATTCAATATAAGAAGACCTCCCAGTACTAGTGACTACCTTACTAATGCAGGTAAGGTAGGACAACATAATTATACTGGTATTATATTTTTTGTAATAAAACGTAAGTACCTATTTCTCATTTTTCAAAAACACACAAGTTCTAACCCTGCAACAAGAGCGCCATGTTCAAAGGCGCATAACGGGCATAATGAAAGAGACTTCAAATCCGTGCACTTATACTTAAAAAAAGATAGCTTGATCTCTGCGACAGCTGTCAGTAAAATCACGCCTATGAAGTTCTAAATTTAGTAGTACATACAGAAAGTACCTGTCAATGTTATACTTTATGGGCATGCCGACCTAATTAGTGAAGGGCGATGAATCACCGTGACCACAGACTATTAACTATCGATATTTTATATAAAACTTATTTCAAAATTAATTTATCATTTAATTTTATTGTATATTTTAATATCATAACATTGTTTACGTGTGTACGTACTTGATCTAAAATAATAGTGAGTAAATAGAATCCAATTTCTCACCTACTTATATAACATTCCTTCCGACAACTTTAGGTACGCCACCATCTTGTTTGATATGAATCCCCATTCTCCACAGGGCGAGTGCCAACGCCTTGTATACGCTACGTGTTTTCCGTTCTCTTTACTTTGGTTTTTTTACTATTGCTGTTAATTTGTTGAGTTTTGTTATTATTATTTACAAGATTGTTCTACCGATTCAGAAAATGATTAAGAAATGGATTTGGGTTATACTCCTTTAAGAGATTAAATTTAATTTAGTAACGTTTGTAATTAAATTAAACCCAATTAAATGTTACATTAGCATCGATAAAAGTAAGAAACATCGATAATTACTATCGACATTTTTTATATGCTAACAACTCTAGGAATGTCAGTTTGACATATGTCGCAGAGATCAAGCTATCTTTTTTATAGTGTAAGGTGCATATTAATTCGTTACGAGCGCTACTACGCCCGGTAGGCAAATATTATCAAGGTCACGTCTGTGCCGTGCAATGTTTTATGAACCCTAATGTTGTTAGTAGGTTTATATTCCCATGTTTTCTTTCTAAGAGTGAAACTTCTATAGCTTGTACTATTAATTATTCTGTGACTCAAAACCGAAACTGTAAAGGACTTATAAGTTGTAATTTTTTTTTTTATACTCAAAGTAACGATATATTATAACGTATTTAAAACTTTTAAATTGTATAAACACAGTTTAGAATAATGTAATCTATGAACATAGATTTCGTAAGTTTTAATTTTGTTTTATTTTGTCTAAATCTGTAAATAAGGTTAATTTGACTTGACAATGACGTTTAATTAAGGTAAACTGATTTGTCAAAACTAATGAAAAATGGGTATGAAAAAAATGTTATTCTAATTGGCTTATTACGAAAGACAGTAAAAGAAAAAGAAGCAACTATGATATTCGAATGCGAAATATATTTAATACATTATTATTGAAAACTTATTTCGCAAGAAAACATGGACGAAAGACTAGGCAATATGGTCAAGCAACTTTAGCCTTCCTGAAGGGGTAAATAGAAAAAAAACTCTATATTATAGAGGTGAGATATACTAGATAGAATGCGTACTGAGTCTTAAAGGACGCGTCCGCCGAAATACTTATCTCAAAAACTAGGTCCATGAGTATTTAGGCGTCTTGCAGGGGTACCTGCTTTTAGAAATGGGTGCTCATGCTTATTTGATGACTCGAAAAAATGACGAAGTGTGTGACGAGAAATACACACTGATCGACCGACAAATAAATAAATGTCCTACTTACATACTGCGTACTTAATTACTAATTATGTTTGATAAAAATATAAAATATAACCATTATATAAAAATGAAACTAGTTTTTTATAATCAAGAAATATTAGGTATAATTTATACGTAACCTACTTGTACCTACTAATCCGTACTAAGTTACCGTTTTTTCAAACAAGTTGCTTTGAAGTGTTTTATCTTTGGATTGACTTGGTACTTATAATTAGTTCAAATAAAATTTGTATTAAAGGTACGTAATTCTTTTTTCAAAATTAGGTATTTATTGGTTTCTTTGTGTTTTTTGTATTTTCTGTAATGACAAACGCCCATCCCTAAAAGGTGATTACTGATCTGTTTCTTGATGTCTATACTCAAAGGTGCCCGGCACCCACTGTTTATTTCTCATGGGTGCTCGAGCCCCCGAGCGCCCACGCAGTCGGTACCCCTGGCGTCATGAGTTTTTTTTTTTGTTACGTTATCTTATCTAACGAGTCTTCGTACATATAAATAATATCGAGATGATCAAGTAATGGAGTATTTTCGGTTTAACAGGCTTAGGACTGACAGTTTTTTTTATAAAGGTGTAAGTTCCCGCCGTTTTATTTATAAAAAAATAGAGGTTTATTCTGAAAGAACAATACTATGTTTTATTCAAAGTATTGTCCATCATTAGCCACTACTTTTTCCCATCTTTCTGGCAGCATTCAAATACCACGTCGAAAGAACTCTTCATCTTTTGTAGCTATCCACGAATCGACCCAATTTTTAGTATCTTCATATGATGTAAAGTAATGTTCAGACAGGCCATGTGCCATCGACCGGAATAGATGATAATCAGACGGGGCAATATCTGGTGAAAAAGGCGGGTGAGGTAGCACTTCCCAATAAAGTGTTTCTAAATAATTCTTGACCGGCACCGGAACATGCGGACGATCATTATCATGTAGGAGAATAATCTTGTCATGTCTAGAGTAGTAATGGGCGCGTTTTTCCTTGAGAGCTCGGCTCAATCTCATTAACTGTGTTCGATAGAGAGCTCCAGTGCTGGTTTCGCCCGGTTTAAGCAACTCATAATAAATGACACCAAGCTGATCCCACCAAATAGACAGCAAGAGTTTTTTTCCATGAAACCACTCACAACAACTTCTCTCGCTCAAAACAGCTTCACCATAAGCTTCTACAAGTAATCGATGGGCCTCAGCTGCAGTTTTCTTCAAATTAAAGAAGTAAAGTAACAGCTCCCGCAAATGACGCTTATTCGGTCCAAACTTGACATTTTTGCACAAAAAGAAATATGTGATACGGATAAAGAGTCACTAATACTCTAAGTGTATGTTGTTACTAGATGTCCAAACTCACGATATCACATGATACATCTGTCGATTTAAACGTAACCTCTTAGTGAAGATATCTAAGATCCAAAATAAATTAACGAGATTTCTGTACTTGAAACAATATGGGGTTTACCCCTTTTATCCGCTCATGTACCCAAGTCTTTTCGTCCTGGGCATGTTCAGGTATACTAGACTGGAGGTAAGAAGGAATGTCGCACTGGTCAAGTACGTGACTAGTATACTGATAGGATTGTTGCACCATCCAGATGTGCTGGAAACGCTGCGGCTGCGCACGCCTACGGTTGTGTGGGCGCGCGCCGCCACCCCACTCTCTTAGAGGTGCCGTCTGCTAGGACTAACCTCCAAAAGTTTGCCCCTTTGTCACGAGCCATACGAATTATTAATCATATAGCACTATCGGAGGATATATTTGGCCAAAACCTGCCGAAATTTTTAGAAGCAGCTTAAATAATTATTGAGAAAGGTTTGGATATTACATCCGGGCATCCTAATTAATTTTAAATTATTATAACTATGTACTTACATACTTATTATAATAAGTGTTAGTTATAACATCGCCTTGGACTAATCTGTAAAGATGTTATAATGTAATAAATAATAAATAAAATAATAATAATAATAATCTTTCGTTAAACGGCGGAAACTTATTCGTACACCTAATATATTACAATATAGAAACTTATATCAAAGAAAAGCTAGCGTATTTAGAAGGTTTCAATTCGTTTTATTTACAAAATCAATTTCTAATTATCTAGATTAACATTTTTTTTTATTTATTTAGGTTTTTTTTTTGTTTATAATATATTATTAATTTTTCTATTTTTTGTTGTTTTCTTTTTTAAATAGTATTTCCTGCACGTTTCTTACATCTAGTTCAGTTCTAGTCCATCAAATATTTATGATATTAATTATGTGTCAGACGGCGTTTATGTGGGGCGCACAGAATACGTCTTTGCGCGTCCAGCCACAGACCTGTTCCAAAAACCTGTTCCAGTATATACGTTTCATCTCTATTATATTCTAGTCTGTGGATCATAGGCAAGCAGAGTTCGACTCAGTAGAGATGGGTCGTACTAGGCAAATCTTGGACTAGGTGCACCTAGTCCAAGTCCGTACAAATACTCGATCTAAATACCTGTTCCATCTAGTCCACCTAGTCCATGAAATACGCATACTTTATAGATACTTAGTCTTTGCATAACAACGATACGTGTAGTACGTACGTACGCAGTAATGAATTGTAATCTTCCCTTCATACTTTACACAGGCTTAGGACTGTCAACGTATAGATTTATCTACATTGAAGATTATTGGCGTATTTAAAAGATTTCAATTCATTTTTCAGAGTACTTAATATTTTTTGTTTTACTTTTTTTTTGTTTTTTTTTTTGAATCATCTAGATTTGATACGGAACTTAAAACTCAATTTTATTTTGCAAATTTTACACTCAGCCATTTGTTAGCCTTTATCCGTAAAATGATCCCAAGCGAAACTACTTCCTTTGGGAGCCATTTTTCAAAACAATAAACACATTAATTAATGTCTTATTAAAAATAGATCTAAGTTCTTTAACAATATATTAAAACTTCGTTACGAAAACCGATCACTAAATAAGTCCGATAGAAGTTGGCGACATCGAGTAGGTATCATACGTCAATCGAGATCACATTCGCACGAGTCCGTACTTGATACTCGACTGCATCATATAGTCTTCATTCGCATCGAGTATTGTCAAAGTATCTATTCTACCTATTCTATAAAGTCTGCCTAGTACCTAGTCCCGACTAGTCTCGATCTCGAGTATTGACAGACAAGGATGGAAAGACTGCGGAATAGTGTAGTTAAAAAAGGACAGAATATATTCTTCCACAACACGGTGCGCGTCGGGTAACTTTTATGCCATTGAGATATGGTTCAAATTCAAACGACTGGCACACGTATGATCTGTGTAAATACGAGTGCGCATCGCGTTACTTTTATGCTTTTTGAATTAAGGTTCAAATTCAAGTGACTGACTCACGAATGATTTTGGCAAACATGGATGTGCTAGGACTATGCTGCTATCTCGCTTCACCGCGTCGTCGGGACGCGGTGAAGCGAGATAGCAGCATAGTCCAGTACAGTCGGTACTTCGATACGCGCGGGCCGCGGGTGCCGTGCACTACGTAGGCAGTGAGACTAGGTGGATCAAGTATTTTAAAAGTTAGAATAGGTGCAGCCTAGTCTCGTAAAATACCTAATCCCTGGATCTGTTCTAGTATTTACGCTTCATCTCTACGACTCAGTGATATTTAATTTTTAAAGTATTAAAATATTAACCTTCCTACAGCAAATATTCAAGCCGTCTTATATATGTTTTAATTGCTCAGTAATAGTACTATAAAAAAGTTGTTATATTTACTATAAAGTGTTAGCTTCGGTGATAATGTCTTTGTCAAGTAATTTCTGTATTTCATTAAGTTTCCTTACAATAGTCATTACTTGTATTATTTTATGTAGCGGTAACTATGCGCAAGCTAGTGAAAATGAAGCTGAAAGCATTACTAAAATTGGACAGGGTGTAGGTCACATTATGAACATTTATTACTGGTAAGGTTATCATCAACTATTCAGTACTTTACTATATCTGCATCATGTTATAAGTAAGCTTATATATATTAACAATATACTCTTTCTCAGTTACTCTTGCGGATACAGGAAAGTGTTTGAAGACTATGCAGGAATAATTCAACAAAAATATCCAGAAATATCTGTCATTGGAGCAAATTATGATCCTCCAGGCCTAAACATGTACCTATCGAGATTGATTGTAAGTATCGTGATTTTATTGAACAAAATTTATTAATCTTAGCATTCTATCTACACACATTATCCATATTATTTGACTCAGACCAACAAAAACATATTGATGAATAATTTCCATTTTAAAACAAACAACTGATTATAATGTTACATCTAGTAGGCACTGGACTACCTCGTTAGTCAAATGTTTACAGCACTATTGAGCATAAAGTCCTGGGTTCAATCCTAAAGCTGAGGAGTGTTATTGAATTTTTTGATCTGATTTCTTAAAAGCAGCCTAGAGTGAACTGAATATGTTCGTGGTTGATGGAAATAGGATCAATCTAAATTATGTGGGGTCATGAAAACAACTGGTAAAAAGGATGTAATATCTAGATGCCTTTCCTTTGAGAAAAACATGTGTGTCTGAATGTTAAATCATACATTCACTTTTAGCTCATTGGATGTTAGAATGTAGATCCATGCAAGACACAATGTTTTTTTTTAATTATTTCTCTAATTACCTAATATATATGTAAGGTTAATAACAAGTTACAGTAACAAAGTTAAAAATAAAGCCTGATTATGGAAGAAAATATTTAGAACTGCCAATGATAGTATTAGTATTCATAAATGCAATGGCAAATATCTCACTTGGTATATTTTAATATTGTTCTAATTATTATCTTCTCTTTCATTTTATTCTCTTGATATAATATAAAATACAAGTTCAGAGGCCCTCACTTTAATGTCACCCGGGCTATGATAACGAAACTATTTACTTATTTAATTTATTTACATACCTCATTTATATGTTAATAGAAACACTTCTGTAGAAAAAATAGTAATATTTTATCCCCTTCTTTAAGTTTTGCTTTAATATTTATGTAACAAGAATAAAACAAAGTTTCATTTACAGACTAACTTTGCTTTTGTTCTTCATGTAGGTGGTTTGTTTTTTGGTTTCAGGGAGTATGAATTCAGAGTTTATATTATGATTTTAATTGCAGGGTTTCGGCAAGATGATACTCATAATGTGCATACTAAGTGGTGTTAACATATTCGCCTGGCTGAACAAACCGCAGCCTGCTTGGTGGAGCTGGTGTATCGAGAACAAACTCTATGCATGCATGATGATGTTCTTCTTAGCCAATATGATTGAAGGTCAGCTAGTTTCATCTGGAGCATTTGAAATATCTCTCAACAACATTCCATTGTGGTCAAAACTGGAGACAGGACGGATTCCACAGCCTCCTGAGCTGTTTCAGATAATTGACAATACATTGCAGTTCTCAAAAATGGACTTGCCCAATAATAACTTTGTGCAGTAATAGTTTTGTTGCATTGTTTGCATATTGTTTATAAAAGGGACTGAGGTTATTAAGATAAATAGGGTGAAATATATGTAAAAACTGAAATTTTATGTAATATGTAGTAAGCAATGAAACCCGTTAATATGGAAAAACAATGTATTTGTACAATTTTAACATAATGTGCACATGTCATGAGGAATTTTCGTAAACCGAAATGTTTATGCTCCAGCTAAGAGAAATAGATTTGTTTCTTCAATTATAATTGCTGTAAATATGTCTTTTTTCCTTTGCATGGTGTGGGGAGTACCTATGCATTTACTTTTTATCTAACCAAAGAGTAAGTTTTTCATATAATGAATGAAGATACATAATATGATTAAAGAATATAATATTAAGACTTAATGTAAAGAAAGTAATACCCAATTATAACTCACTATTGTTTCTTGGGACAGTTGCTAATAACAAGTCTTAATAATTAATTTTCAATCTGAAACTGACCCGCACATAATGTTACAATCAAGGTACAAACAATTTTCCTCACACAGTCGAACATTGATATTGAAACAATACATTAGAATAGTAATAGTATATTAATTATGTTTTTGAGAAAATTAAATGTATGAAAATAATCTTAATTTTATTCAGCACTATTACTTTTTTGGAAGTTCTCTTGGCATCTCTTACTGCACTACTCCACTGCAAACTGTACCTTTGGTATTTTGGTTATTCTCGGCATGTCGATATGAAATCGACTATTTTTAGAGTAAAATAATCGATTTTGAACACTACATCGATTCAATGAATCTATCCAAAAACTTCTCGAATCGGACTAATTCAAAGAACTACAAAGTTCCTAAACTGGCTGCCCGGTGTTTGGCAAAAGGCTCTTCCCCTATTACATGGGATATATAAAAAAAACATAACTAAAGACAAGTGGACAATACTACAATGATAATTTCCAATTACTTGTATTTGCGGTAAATTATCATAAAAAGTAATCTTCTACTAAATTAGGCTTATTTGAAAATGTTGCGATTAATCGAAATTCGATCTATTAATGCTATATTATTATTCTTGATGTAATATTCGTAGTCGCGCACCGACGACGCGAGGATCAATATTTGCTTAACACAGAGTACAACACAAATTTGTACCATAATAATTGGAAAATAGTGATGAATATGCTATAAACGAGAAACATGACGCGTCGCGAGCGACGCTTTGGCTCTGCGTCAGTGTGTGATGAGCCTTAGGATCTCGGCTAAATGTTATTTGGTTATTCTTGTCTTCCAAAACCAGATTACCAACCTTTTTAACATTTTCTTCCGTAAAAGGGCAGCCACAACAATATACCTCGTTACCACCTATTAGTGCGCAACCGTAGACTACCTAGTAGGTAGATAGGTAGGTAGCTATACAAAGTCATCCCCTAATACCTTTCGATGTTCGAAAAAAAAAGCTTCCTAGACATTTTTTAACCGCCGCACTCGCGTTACTCACTTTTCTCTATATTTTTGGGTTTTTAGTGTGAGAACGAATTGATGAAATGACACTTAGTTTACCTAAAAAATTGTGTGATTGATAGTCTTTAAAACGAATATCAAACTATACCCAATAACGTTTTACTTATATGCGCTTTTAAAAACTTTGTGATTCACCGTCTTATAATTATTAACATAAGCTCCAACTTGGTACGATCGTATCGTTACGCTTTGGAACCAAGTCAGCCCTTTTAAATAGTCCGGCGAATCGATTCGAATCGAAGTCTAAAGAATAGATTCAGTAATTAAATCGATCCGTTGGTTACCATGCAGGTACTGAGTCCTAATAGGCACGGTACAGTTGATCCTACAGTGCACATATGTTTCATGGCAAGCGAGTCAATATTCACGTAAAAAATAGCTCGAGGAAGGGTGCTTTGAAAGTTTTTAAAACAACAATATGCTTACATTCCACGGGAAAAAAAAAAAACAAATCTGATGTCAAGTTTCGGAAAGTCAAAATCGATCCATTATTTTAAATCGATTTAAAAATTCAAATTCCTTGGCCTATACAATCGAATCTTCGATTAATCAATCGCAGATCGCTATCTCTACACATGAACGTCGTGCGCAAAGCACTTGTCCGGTCCGGTTCAGTTGCCAGAATGGATTTGCTTTTTGGCTTATAGTCCCTTGAACATCTGGCCGGAGTTAAATGCACACATACTCGTACTGCCGCCTGCGCTCGCATAGAGCTCCGCTGACCTTTAAAACCCAAAGCCCAAAAGGAAAGGAGTGGGGAAATCAAGGAAAAAAAATATTATTACGTTAAAAAAATTTTTTTGGCAAACGTATTAGTCATATGAAAAAATCATATGTTGATAATCACTTCATGAAATGGCCAAGTAAAACTGGCCAGATCGTTTTAAACGTTAAAGTTTGATGATATTTCAATCCTCGTTCGTTAACGATCTGGCCAGTTTTAATTGGCCATTTCATGAAGTGATCAATCCTGTGATCTGGCCATGACATATATATGAATCTATTTTTTTTTTCAAACCTATTAACCCAACCGTTACCGAGGTGTAGGCTTCAGAAAGCCACTGTTGCATAGTACTAAATGGGAGCAAGGGCCTTAAGACTATTATAAATATGTAGGTAGGTATGATACTAAGAATACTATCTTATCGGTAAAAGATAATAACTGTTTATTTGCAACTTTGTACCTACAGTCTAATATAGTTTTTATAACATTGAATATTATAGGTTAGCAAGCTATAATATTCACTGTACCTACATTATGTCCTTGATAATAAAATAATTTTATGACAGTTGAGTATGACACATAGGACACGAGTGCCGCAATACAAGTTCATGTTGTTGAGCGCGGGCTCCGCACGTGTTGCACGTCCACACCGTGTGCGGTGTCACCAGCGCGCGGCCCGACACTGCGCACTCGGGGAACTCGCTGCTGCATCCGGGACAGGTCGACATCCTGATAGCAGACGGTACAAATTAAAATTGAACTACAATTAATTATTATACAATCACGCAGGTTGTTAATTTCCGCAAATCCATGGGCTTCTCCTTAAGAGTGTGCTACGAAACAAGATTCAATCCCGGGCTCGTACCATAATCATTTGCAGAGCATATTAGGGTAGGTTACTTTTTATCAAACCTTTACTTTTTATAAAGTGCCTATTATTATTATTATTTTTACCTATTGACCGCAACTTCACCGCGTAAATGTTGCAAAATCGAAGCCAAATAAAAAAACTGGGCAAGTGCGAGTCGGACTCGATACCTCCACGCGTTCTCGAGATAAAGGGTCTTGACAGACGGACGGACAGCAAAGTGATCCTATAAGGGTTCCGTTTTTTTCCTCTTGAGGTTCGAAACCCTAAAAAATAACTTCAGTAATGAAATTATTTTTTACGCAGTCGGGTTTTTTTTATTTTTAAAGGGAAATGAAACTTTTCCCATATATTGCTTGCATGTAATTTTTTTCCTTTTCGTCAAAAGTGAAACCTAGGCCATATCTTAAAGGACTGTATGATAAATCAATAGCAAAAAGAATTATGTCTATCGACCGTAACCAAATAAAGTTAGAGACTATTTAGTATATTGCTATAGTTTATTATGAAGCATTATTTTTCTTAAATAAAAATACTGTATGTCTGATATTTTAAGTTTCCCTTTGTTACATATAATTTTAGTTTAGGTTTTTATGGTGAGTACGCATTAAATAGCCAAGCCGAAGATGCGGTAGTGAGCGTTAAAACCATCTGCGAAGATAAGCTCGCGTGGGGTCGTCCAAACCCCGCAGCGCCGGAGCCGTGACAGAAACAATGCTTGCTGCATGTTGCATGCGGCTCAATATGTACCAATAAATAGAGGGTACTCTATCTACACTGAACCGGTACTTACCATTCAGGCATGCTGACGTCGCAGTTTGGGCATTCAATCTTGTTTCCTTTCGCGTCTTTGGGTTTATATCTTGTAAATATTTCTATAGCTAAATTTTCGAAAGTTTTAGGCTAGAAAAAAAAAAATATAAATCAAACACAGTTAAACAAGGTGAATAGAAACGCAGGGGTAAATTCAAACAAAACTTTGATTAAGATTTTTACTTTGATATATGACCATACTCTTAGTTTCACCACTTCTATAATTTTGAATACTCAAATACTGCAAACAATTTTTCAATTACGTGACAATCCCCATTAAAGTTTTGTTTCTATTCACCCCGTTTTAAGGTAGGTAGTGCGCTACTTATAAAGTGAATTTTTCAAATGTGCGTGGAAGGCCGAATCCAAAACTATGAGCGAATAGCGTTAATACAAAAAGAGGTCTCGGATCCGACTATGAAAAATAAATATTCCTAGCCAGGACCCGAACTCCTTTGATTTTAAATAAATAATTATAAGGTGCTTACATCCAGTGCTTCAAGTCTGATTAATGCTTTGGAACACAATTCATACGCTCGGGCTTGAATCGCTATTGATGCTATAGTACACCAAACCTGTATTATATAAAAAAAGCGAGTTAGACCGTGCTGTATTTTTGTATGACCATTTTTTGGATATTTAAATAGTATTTTGTCATTATAATTCTTTATTAAAGAGCGTATTACACCTTCCTAAATTTAGGAAAAGAAATTCAGTCTCCGGAGCTCCTGATCACACGTTCACTGATTCAGGAGGACACTAAATCAGTCGGTAAGGACAAGCAACAACTGACGTGTCGAGTGGAAAGAATAATAATCGAAATGGAATAAAGAATTACGTTCACAGAGTTTAAAAAAGGTTTAAGGATTAAGTTTTATACGAAGTATACAATAATTAAAATGAAAAAGTGACCTTAACGACGTTTAAAAATAAATTAAAATCTACACTACTAATCTCTATATATATAAAAGAAAAAACTGACTGACTGACATATCCACGTACAGCCAAGACTACTGGGCCTAGGAGTGTGAAATTTTGCACCAGGTTTCCTTTTTTGACGTAGGCGAGCACTAAGAATTTTTTTTCGAAAATTCATACCCTAAGGGGATGAAACGGGGGCCTCAAGTTAGTACGGAGAATCTACTTTCTTGCGGGCGAAGCCGCTGGCAGGAACTAGTAAATTATAAAGAGGTAGTTTGTTTTTTTGTTTGTAGGAGGTGAGTTTTTTTTAATTCGTGCATCGATTTTTGTCCTCTCACACTGGTCAGTCTTTATTTGGCTAGGCACGGATTGTCGCTTCTATTTTTTTATCCGTGCTCTGGTTGTGGGTGTGAGATGGCCATTAGACCCATCACGGATGCTTTATTTTGTACAAAATTTACTAATAAATATTTACTAAGTTAGAAAATGAGTATCTTTTCTTTTTTTATGTTTTAGGTTTTGATTACTTTTGTTTTTCTTTTTTTCCCCTTTATTTCTGTTTTCAGTTTATTTTGTCGGTTCTTTTTTATGTTTATTTTTTACCTATTACATTACTAACTTAACTTATTCTTTAATACTAAGTACAATATAGGTGACTATATTTACAGTGTCAATTTCTTAGTCTACGTTTTATTTCTATCTATTACAATTCTTATTATCGAAACAAAGATCTAAAAAGTTACTTCTTATTTCTTTATTAAGTTTATTTATATTATTGATACATATTTTTATACCTATTTCATTTCTTTTCAATCTCTGAAAGTACTGGTCGGATTGGTAAACTTTTTTCACCGTTAGATAGGTGCTTTATTCCTGAGTGACATGGCTATATTTTAGGTATGAGGGCAAAGCATCGGGCAAAAGCTAGTACATATAATTTAAATTAGCAGTCAAGCTGGTTGCAGTAAGTCCTACGGCAATCTTTTAGGGCTTCGAAAGTGCAGGTGCCATCGCGACCGCCAACGTCGATGTCTTGTGTGCGAATGAGTAAGCCCGCGTTTTTCAGACTGGTGAGCTGTCTACGTAGACACTAAGACAGTCTGAATATCGTGTGCTGAATAACGTAGTGTAATAGTCGCTTTAATGCGATTTAACTTCCCTGAATTTAGGCACGACTAAATATCGGTACCTAAATTTAGGAAGGTGTAATATGCTCATAAGCCTTTCTACAGTTGATACTTCCTGTTTAGTAAACCTGAATATTGCCACTCTCGTTTCGCGGATATGATAAAGTGATCGGCCAAGTTGATTCATTACTGATATTGATTTTAAGAATATATTTCTTCGAAGAACTTTATAATATTCACTTAAGTAATATGAGAAAAACATATGGGTGCATTCACGCGGAAAACAGGCAGCTGATGTCGCTTGCCAGCTTCGTCGGTACTGGCAGTATTCATATTTATTGCTATATAAGTAAGAATCAATACTGACACATGCACAATTAATGACATTTTCCGATCTGAACTGGTCGAGGCCAGAATGGCGCACTATGTGGAAATTGAGTCGGTTTCGGGTCATAAATCTAGAACTTCCATATTTTTATAGATATTCAGTTTTTCAAAGATAATCTAGGATAAATTTACTTAAAAATGATATATAGCTTATATATATAAATATATATTTAATAATTTAATAAAAAAAATATTGAAAAATTATCAGAAATTTATGCCATTTTTAAATAATGTATAGGGTTAAGGCGGTAACAGTGGCTATAGCGACAACAGTGGCGCACTGGCCGTTGTTTTAACAGTATTATAGGTATCTTTCTGTGTCTCTCACCCTCCGGAAGGTCTCCTGATAGATACAGGTCACAACCAGTTTCCTTGCGTCACCCATGTAACAAACCCGTGTTGTGAGTGTTTTTTTGTTTTGACGAAAAATAAAATTTTAAGACAAGAAATACTTTGTATTTTTTTCACAAACCTTTTGTTTTACCAGATTAATATTTTTGCTAAGAAACAAACTTAATTGAGGTCAATTTGGCGTATACCGCACTTCGATTTACACGTGTGGTAAAACCACCACACGTGGTATGAGTTAAAACGGAAATGGCGGTTTTGTACACAGTGGCTCAAATCACTCGAGTACACAGTGGTTCATGATCAACTGTGTATTGTTGGTACTGAATAATGGTTACCCAGACATTAATTTAAAAAATATACGAGATTTAATGTTTTTTTGATCATTTTTCCTTTTAGGTTAGCTCGTCCAGCAAGGCCTCGTAAAAAAGGGAAACACATAGCTGATGACATCAAAAACGCTTTAAAAATAATGAAAATGGTATGATAAAGCGTATTTTGTTTGATAGTTTATGCAAGACAGTGATTAAGTAATGGTAATTACTTATTTTGTGTAGAAATCATCTGTTGATTCTTAACTAAGCCAAAAAAATTATGCTATGACTGTGTAAGATTGATAGGTCACTTTGAGACCAAAGTAGACAAAAAAGCTTTTATTTTTCGATGCGAAACTTTGGTTAAAACCAAAAATAAATACCGTTTAAAAGCAAAAAACTGCATTTTTATTTGAGTTTATAGATGATCCACTATGAACTTGCCTGATTCACTGTAAACTGAGGGCAGATTCACTGTATCCCATCCCAAGTACACAGTGGCTCAAATGAGTTTTCTTAATTTTTTATTTTTTTCCAAAATTATTATCTTGTTTAACTAAACTGATTTGAATAATCAATATACATTAGTTACACTATAATACTAATCCTTTAACATCGTTCCAAAACTCACTCAAATCAAGTTACATAACTGGAAAAAAAGTGACCCACTATTGCCGCCTTGACCTAGGGTGAAGCCATTACTCATTACTATGTAATGATGAATTATAACGTATAAGTAGGCTAAATACGTTATAATTCATCATTAAATAGTATAAAACTGGCGGGGGCACTGCTGTGTCCCCAGATAACAAATATATAGTATATTTCTGTAAACGAAAAGTATATATGTTATGCTATGCTATGCTATATAGCTTTCTGGAATGGTATAATACATGTATAGTTTTTACGACTAAAAAATATACGAAAAAAAAAATACAAACTTGTTTTTGTGACAATTTTTGAATTGTCGTATTTAGATGCTCATTGTTAAAAACGAATACCAGCTACAAACATAATTTTTATATAATATAGTAGACTAACTTCTTAGCTACCGATTGGGGTATAATATATGTACTTGCGCCGATATTTACAAAATGTATTTATGGCCAGGATCTCTTAGGCACTTCCATATAGTAAGGCGCCCAGTTGACAAGTTTCTATGTGAATGCACCATATGGTGAGGTGAGACCATTGGGACGCGTGTTGGTTAATTATAAGGGGAACATATGTGACCTGCGTCTGCTGCGCGTCGTGCAGCGCGTGGTGGTGGTGCGCGAGGCGGGCGGCGGCGCGCAGCGCGGCGTCGGGGCGCGGCGGCCGCGCGCGCGCGCGCCCCGCCCCCGCCGCCGCCCAGTGCGCGGCGCACGCTGCACGCCAGCAGCGCGCCGCCTCACGCCCATGGGCACCGTCTGCAAGAGTATACTTAAGCCTCATCTACATCCCACTTCAAACTATCGTAGCTCTAAAACGCAAAAAAACGAAACTACACATATTTGTTTAATTTATAAGTGAGTATAATGCTGACTGACCGACGCTGCTTTGGCTGTACAAGTGACCGGCTAAAATATAGAGTTTCTTGATCTTCAAGGGAGATGCCTTCTTTGACGCTTCTACATTGGCTAACTAGAAGGAAAAATAAAAAGGTTACTGGGTAGTAGGGTCGTTTAAATTATCCATTAAATACATCAGGGGCCTTACTAAGTCGACGTCCTGTGCGCCTTAAAATAATCATGATTCCGTTGTGAGAGAGATAGACCTATACACGACGAATAGCACTATCTCTTATTCACGCCGGAATTATGATGACATTGATACCCCGAAGTAAGGACATAATAGTCAGGCGCACGATTAGCGCGATGGTCAATGCATAAACAAATATCAATGCGTTCCGGCAGTTCAGGCATGAGTCAAATAAATAATTTGACTCATGCCTGAAACTGCTTTTTTTGTGCTGTTATTTTGCGATGGGCCCGGGAGTTTCTTATTTCGTTTATTTTATTTTGAACTTTATTTTAAGTTTCTCAATATCGATATCGGTTTGAAAGTGAAGCAAGCCATGCTACGTCTCGCCAGAAGCATGGCAGCCCACTGAGCAATTCGCTTACAAACTAAAGGCTCTACAATAACGTCTTAAAACCATGTGTGTGTGTGATTCCGGTGTGACAGAGAGTGGGACAGAGCTGTACAGGACGAATAGTACTTGGTACCCCGTAGTACGGGCCCTGATAAAGCTAATCCTAAATTCCTCGTTTAAGTTTTACAAAACATTCAAAACTTGCCTGAAACGCCATTTCAGCTGCTTGTGTCATCCTGCCGCTTTCTTTTAATTGCATAATGCCTTGTATAGATGGAGCTTGTCCAATGCAATCATTTAGATCATCTAATAAATTTAATTTTGTTACGCCGACTTCCTGATGATAATGAAATAAATAAGGTTATTCTGTTTTATTTTTTGTTCTCATTTGATAGGGTTTTAACAACTGTAACAACTGCCGTATTATTGTATTTCGGCAAAAATACCTTGTGTCTTGGGGACCCTGCAAACAATTTTGATAAGGACTCGTTATCTTCGAGCGCCATATAACATTTCTTCAAGCCTTCTGTGTTATTTGACATTGTGTAGTACTCGAGCGCACTTGCCCTGTACAATAAACAACAATCTGGTTATTATTTATAGTATAATTTTTATTGGTCTGACCACTTTTTCCCGAACAGAATTTTAATAAAGAAAAGTATTTATTTAATAGTCAAGAGAATTACCAATTTTGTCTATCAATGTAATAGTCGCCAATGTTGCTATATGCTTGTTTGACTTGCGCATCGGTTGTACTCGCAGACATCTTCAACAGCTCAACTACGCGGAACCAGTGCCCTAAACGCTTTCGGAGAGCTATAGCCAAGTCTCTGTAATGTTATAAATAAAAACTTAAGCAATGGGTATGTATGATAAGTTCTTCTCGCTAAACTAACATTTTTATAGTGACTATAGTGCATAAGTATAGCGCTCAAGCAAAGAGACAGTACAGAGTCACGACCACACATACATTACATATACATTTTGAGGTAATAATTTAACTAGATTCAATAAACTGAAATATCCGATTTTCGCAAATACCATTTCTGTGACTTAATAATACTTCCCATACATTAAAAACAAAATAAATAAAAAAATTAAGTTCAGCGCCATCTAGTGACTACAAGGTCACACTCGAGCCCGAAGCTTTCATTATAAGCGCGGTTAAATAATACTTGCAATAGCAGACCTTCTGTCTTCATTGTGATATATCTTTTCAGCTGCATCAAAGTCTTTGAAGTAAGCTAATATCTCAGCCTTTTTAAGAGCATTTGAATGCAACGCGTTCAAACGGGAAACAAATTTTATTCCGGCGTAATCATTACGTCTCACAAACGCAGCTTCAGCCGTATCTAGTGCAGATTCAGACTCGAAATTTTTTAAAGCAGCTTCTGCTAATAGCAACCTGAAATTGATACCTTATTTACTAATTAAAAAAAAATAGCAAGATAATAAAACCTTTTAAACAGTGAGGCCGAAAACGCACTCGTTAATCGAAAATCAAGATTCTAACGACAATTAGCTGTGTCATGTGTATCAGCAATTCTATATCTTTTATAACATCGTAAAATAATATTGACATCATACCATAGTTGCGGATGTGGGTTGTCTTTAATAAAGTTTTCCGCTTCTTTCAAGCCTACTTTTTCAATGAGCTGACGTGTGTCTCTCAGAGACTTCACTTCCACTCTCACAATGTGTTGAGGAGTACATTTATCTTCGACATTGTCCAGAAGGGCTGAGGTGATTTCCAACTCCTAGAAACAATATTTTAAAATAAGTAGTAATTTTAGAAAAGATAGCTCGAATGCTTTAATTGACGAAATCAGTTGACATTAATCATCCTTCAGACAAAATGCGGTCTCGGTGACGCACGGTACACGTTGTGCACCAAAAAGAGGAGCACTTTTTTCCTTTACTCTCAAACTCCACATGGGACGGTGTGTGACCATTGTACGTACCTTAAACTTACACAAATACCCCTGCATGGTCAAAGGCTCTTCAGGTTCAGTATCTCTCATCACATAAAGCCTAGCTTTTTCTGCCACTGCCAACATTTGCGGATTGTCGGACGCCCACAAAGCGCTCCACACATCCTTACGTAATGCTTGTCCGATACTTATATTGTTAGCCATGTCCGTCTCCAACAAATACAAGGAGCCTGGCTGGTCGATCACATAGAATTTGCTACAAATAATTACATAATTTTTATGAATAGTTTTTAAAGTTAGTCTATCTATAATATCAGGTCATGGGAACAAGGACAATCTCATTGCCTCAAATTTCAATGCAACATTTGATTATGTGGTTATAAATAACATAGCACTTATACCTGGAATTTGAGTTGAGTCCCAACCTATAGGGTCGGGAAGTCATATTTATCGAAGTAATTTTCTTAAAATTTACAAGAGAAAACAGGAGTATGGAGCCAGAATCTCTTCCGATTAACAAATGAGTGTCTGAACTTGCGACACAGCATATCGTGTCGTCATGGAACCCTGCATCTGTGGTCGAGACGGGCGAGCCGTCCGCTTGGTACAACTGTTCTGTAGCACCTGAAATATCACAGGACACGTCACTAAGAGGTTTTAACTTTTTCTATAGAAGCCGGAATAGAAAGCCAGTCCATTTTATGTTTGCTAAAAGAGTTCATAATAAAATTGATAAACATAGAACGATGACAAATAAGAAAACAAAATATATTGGTACTGAGTATGTTGTCCCAAAGTGATGCGTTAATCTCAAAATAAGCTACTTTAAATACTTACGAGGTCTAGTTGGCGTAGAGAACTTCCATATTATGAACGATTCCTTAGACGCGGCTACTACTATCGCTTTGCTGTTGATAGTCACATAAACCACCGGGATGCTCACTGCTTTGGCTAAAATTTTATATATAAATGTAATCAAAGGAGTTAATTCGAGAAGATCATCTACTACGGAATTATTACACTTTTAATCAAAATCGAAGCTGTTATAACTATTACAAACTTATTTCGAATTTATAAATACTTTATTTCCATCGTGACAGCAAGTTTACTGATAATACTGGTCAACAATATAATTTTCATTCCAGTATGTTCATTTGTTTTCAGTAAAATTAAGTATGCTGATTACGAAAATACTACTGGTTTCTTCCTAGCAGCTCTAGTTTTAGTTTTACACGCAAGTTACAAATTACTTCAAAATTATTATTTTTTTGTCCTTACTTTGAAACAGTTACTGTGATTGTGGTAAAAAATGTTTTTTTATGAGATTTTTATGAATGTTAAGCCTGTGTTAGATCTCGACAACCATTCTAACAGAAGCTGGCCATCATATGTATGCCCTACCTCCCTTGGTAACGTTCTTCCATTACGCAAATATTATGACGAAACCTTTCACCTTACTTTTTACTACAATTCCGAAGATTTTCATTATATGCATAGATAAATTACACCTAGACACAAAATAAATGATCGTGCTCATCACACAAGCATTTGCCTTGGGTGGGAATCGAACTCCGGCATAGCAGTCAGGGTTACTAACCACTAAACCAACAGGCCAGTCAAACGATAAAACTGATAAAAGGCATTATTAAGGAAACCATAATTTTTCTCACCATCACACTGTATTCCTTGCTGATTTGAAATGATGACTTGTCCCAAAGTGGCTATTACACAGTATTCGTCAACTGCGCACATATCGATGACATCTGGTATATGATTAATCCAGGACTAAATTTACAAATAAAAAGTAATCATTATTGTGTAAATAAAGTTTTTATAAAGTAAAGAACAAAGCAGAAGTTCATTAACCTGATGTGTAACTGTATCCCAAAACGTAACGGTTTCTGTGCCCGATACATACGCCAATGTATTCCCATAAAAGGCGTATTTGTGGTCCATTTTGACGTTAGCAAAGTATATGAAGGAGTCAATAGCGATAGCAAGTCGCAGTGACTTCTTCTCCCACGACAACGCCCTCATGTTACCACCAGGCACGCGCAACGTACGTATATGCTGGAACAGATGAGCTATTATATTATAACATTTAAAGTATCGCTTGGTGTTTGCGCGGTACAGGCTAAAGATTGTGAACTATTTGAAATTTGGCTGTTGCAGGGTGGGATTGATAAGTCGTAGGAAAAAATAGCACAGAACGACTCGTCCTTTAAGAGGAAAGTTTGCACAATACCTGGTCAGTCGTCGGTACAGCTTAGTACATACGATGGCATGGTTTTTCAAGGAACAAACACAAAATTTCACAAGATTTCGAATGTTATTTGCGGACGCAACACAAGCAGGTGAATCATTTTACGCCATTGAATTTGCGGGATGCCATCCAAACGTAATTCGTTCGAATGTTTACGCGGACACGATAAGCGGTACCCGGATAGATCAGTCGCTCTCGCTTACACAAGAGCGACAAGCAAGTGCAGGAAAGGGATGGGGGGATTCAGGAATACAACAGCCAGTCGAAAAAAGAATCTATCGCGATAGAATCAACGTGACCACTTGGTTTTGGGTAATCATTTAATTTACACATACCTCCCCATACGCGCTGAAAAATTGAACCACATTGGTCTTATCCGCAGTACAACCGGCAACAGCCAGAATGGTACCGTTATGATTCCAGTGACAATCAATAATCAACATGTTTGATTCTACAACGACACTATCTGAAATCGATAAAATATCTTGTATGGTTTGCTTAGAATATAGAAAACAATGAGAATTTAGTAGACCACCTCAAAAAACCGACGGCAAATAGTAAGTGCTCTTTATTATCGAGTTTTTTAAGGTGATTTACTAAATTATTATTGCTGCAAAGGATATGTAACTAGTATCAGAAACAAGTTGAATGACTTTTCAACTTGTTGAATGGGCTTTGAACTTGTTTTGTTTTTCAACTTATAAATAGTTTTTCAATTTGGGGCATAAAATTATGGATATTTTCTGAACTCATAGTAATTTTTTTTAAATATATTTTTAAACTGTTTAATAGTTTTTCAACTTGTTTCTATGGTTCTAACAGAATCGAAAATATTTATTCACCTTCCTCATTGCAACTTTTCATTAACAGTATTACACCACTTCTATAAGATATTGCTAGTACGGGTCTGTTGGCCGGCGCGCTTCCCGAATACCAGTCCATTGTAACTATATCCATTGACCCTGACACACCATGGATTGTAACTGGCATCTTAAAAAATAAAACTGAGTTGACTCTAATGTTTTGCATCTTATTATTTGCATCGAACAGTAGCTTAATCCAAAATCATATCAAATTTGGTGGAAAGGGAAATTCAAGTACCTAACAGAATAAGGATGCAGAAACTGAAATGTGACGTCACCGCCTTAAAGTTACATGGGTCGGGGACCTTGAGTAGTGGGTACAAAAGAATAAGAATAATTTATTATTAGAGAAGATACATTTATATGTAAAAGACATAGCGAGATGTCCTCATCCCGCCCCCACTCTTCCTCATACCAATATTTGAAATGCTAAATGCTGCTGCATTAGTAACCAATTTTGATGCTGTTTTCAGAAAAAGATTTCTTTTTAGCGTTACCAAAATATTGTACAAAAATAAACATAGGCATATACCCAATTATTATGTAAACGTGTAATAATTTGTTCTTGTCAGAGAATTCTGCCCCACATTTCTTTTTTAATAAAGAATTGATGATTACAAAAAAAAAAATTGCTATATTGATCATCGTTCGTCCTCGGACAACCAACTTGTAGAAAAGAGGTAACGAGACGAAGAGAAAAGAATACCTAGAACACTTTGGGGTAGGTCGTCCCAGTAGTGGAAAAAGATAGGCAAAAAAAAAAAATAAGAGTAAAATTCGGCTTTATCGACTTTTTGCTACACATAAGAGAAGATAAGATAGGATCTTATGTGTAAGAGAAGATAATCCCTTCATTTCTAAAGCTAAACATGTATTTTTTATCGGGCGTAGATAATCAATAAAAATAGTAATGTGCTTCACAAAATATACATACTGCAAAATTTCCTTGATCATCATATATGTGCAGTTCGCCATTGGTTAGCGCAAAGAGAAGCTGTGAGTTATCGGGCGACCATTGCACTGCAGCAAGCCCTGGACCTTTTATATCTTTTCCCCACACTCGTGAACCATCCACAGAGCCAACAATTACAGCTCCTGTATATCATGAGTTATAGTCAATTTAACTTTTCACTAGCGATCGTCATGTAACTTTTAAAACATAACCCTATCGTCTTTGGGTGCCACATCATATCTTTTAAGTGGAGATGGATAGGTCACATGCTCCAGACAGATTTTAATCACATACCCAAACAAGCGATGTTTTGAAATCTTCCAAGTGAAAAAGAAGCGTGAATGTTTCTATCAAATCAGGCATCGTATTGTATAAACAGATGCGACGAGCATCGCAACCAGATTAAATAACGTCTAGAGCCGGGTACAGACTGCTGTAACGTAACATGCAAGCTAACATGAAAGGAGCATTATAAGTGTGGACGCACCGCGCGCACGAACCGAACATGTATCTACATACTCGCATAATTTAAATGCTGTGTTCGCGTGCGTAGTGCGCACGTTTTGCGCATACTATTCGTCCACACTATGGGAATTCTGTTACATTGCATGATACATTGGGACAATGTAGACGGCAAATTGTTTAATTGCGTGTTACATTGCATGTTACGTTACAACGGTCTGTACCCGGCTTAGGACCGTAAAGTAACAATATGATTGTTGTCTCACCATCCTCATATGCAATGCAGATTTTTTGCCCATCTGAACCCCAGGCCATGCTTCTCACAGTTGATTTGTTTCTGTTATTTATCATTTCTTCATACCAAGACCCCTGGAAATGATTCAAAATTAAGAATTAGTTTGATATTATTCACCACACTAAACACTGAATGGTCAAAACGATTGGTTCATTTAAATACACCATTTTTTTTTCTATTTTCGTAGGACCCTAATATAACATGCAGAATGGTTTGTGGCAGACCAAGAAGAAGATAGCATCCAGTGATCGGCGATATGAAGCATAAAAATGAGAGAAATTAAATGAATAGGAGTTGCCTTTACCCAAGAGTGAGATGGTTCAGGCAAAATAAAATAAGATTTTGGCAGGTTTCTTCTTAAAAAAGGAAGTGAAAATTACCTTATACAGCATCCAAACAATGATGACACCATGTTCATCACTAGTGGTCAACTTTTGAAAGACTTCATTCCAAATAGCCACACACAACTGGCCAGTGTGACCTTCCAAACTTAGATTCATTGAGAGATTCCCTCCACCTCCTGTAAAGCAATAAAAAAGAATATTACCCAGTACAGAAGTGATATTCATGTTACCAGTATTTTTTTTATGGTGTGAAATCATCCAATGACTTCTCCCGCCCTTGGGCGGCGCCGGAGGACTTGTCAGACTTTTACTGACTGAAACCCACTCCTCCTCCACTCTTTGCCTTTGTTCCAGGGTCCAACGGTTCACTTTCACTTAACCCATGGCCCCGGGGTTCACTTTCTCTTAACCCATGGCCCCGGGGTTCACTTTCACTTAGCAGATGGCCCCAGTAGGTTTCTACCCTGCTGATACATTACTGCTTCGCAGAACGAGGCGACCACTTGCCACTCCTCCTCGCTCCGTACCATGGCATGTACCAGGGCCTGGCGCGAGAGGTCGTTGCCACACATCGTTGACACGGCAGTACTCTGGCCAAGCGGGGCACACTTCTACCGTATGCTCCACCGTGTCCTCCGGGAGATCCACACAATTGTGTCACCCGGGAGTTTCTTCCGCACGAATCCGGTGCAGGAACCTCCCGAACTTACCATTTTCGGAAGGTAAGGACGCCGTGACGACTTTCCAGCTACTCCTCAAAGAGAGGAATTACCGCCATAATTTTATTACCATTATACCGCCATTATTAAAAATTATGGTATGCTCAACACTGGGTTGCGACAGTCGGTGCCGCCATTCCACCATGAGTTCCGCCGAAACTCTGTCCGCCATGCCGCGACTCGGAGTTTCGCCTAGGTGTTGTATCTCCACGCGCAAATCATGTATTCGTGGAAGGGCAGCAAGGAGGATCCTCGCGCCAGCCGGATGTCCATGACCCTCTGGCATGCGTTCAGCATGGCCGCCGGTCGCTGTCACAGCGACCACGCCTATACCAGCGCCCCATAAAGGGCCATGGACCGAATGATACGTGCGTAGAGCTTCCGGTAGGAGGCGTCTAGACCCCCTAGGTTGGGCAGGAGCTGCTTGAGGGCAGCCCCAGTCCGAGTCATACGTCGAAAGTGCTTCTCGAAATTCCTTTTCCATCGGCTGTCGAGGCCGAGTCCCAGTTACTTCAACGTCGACTCGACGCTAATGTGAACTTCTCCTACCATTATTTTGAACCCTATGGTGGCGTGTTCCTAGGGCCGTGAAAACACATAGTAGTAGTTACCAGTTAAGAATACAATCATACAAACAAAGAAGGGTAAAAGAAATCAATACACACCTATGTAACTGGAAACAAAATTAGATATTTATATGATAGAGGTACTTGGTTTTTGGAGATTTACAGTCAACAGAAAATTAGGTGTTAGTTTGATTTAAATCACTTTTTTTTTTTTTAATTTTGCCTCACACTAGAAATAACTTCTGTATTGTAGGTGCGTTTACTAACATGTAAAACTCACATACACAAGACACCCAGGCCCGGAGCACTTATCTGTAAGCTATACAAATATTTGTCCTGTGAGGGACTCAAATCCATGACACGCCGCGCAGCAGTCAATCACTATATCACTACGCCAACCATACCATATTCATGTTGTATACATGGCCAACAATATACAAAGAGGGCCATAGATAGCAGTCTTTATAAGCCAAATTTCAAGATATATTATAAATGCAATTACCCTAGCCTTTAAAAGAATTGTACTATTTATTATATTACCAGATTCCAATTTTAAAACTTTTAACATGCCATCCTCTCCACCAACAGCAATGTACCCTGATGAATGGTTCCATGATATGCAAGCTACGTTTGATTGCTTTGGTATTGCAATCTGAAAAAAAAAAACAATAACTTATAAAATTATGGTATTTTTTTCTGGTTAAGCAAAAATTACCATTGAAGTTATTGTTGCATAGCTAGAAATGAGTGAGCATCTATGGAAATCTTGAAATTTGCACAAGAGTGAAGAGAAGGTGGCCGAGAAGTAGTGTGCAAAGTTATTGACATGGTATGGGCATTTGACGAGTAGGTATACAGAATATGTTGTGAGGAGTTTTGAATTTAAATATGAACAGTTATAAGAGTAGGAGATCAAAGATCCGATGAATGGATAATAATAATATTAATAATGCAGCTGAGATGTAACTATTTTCAATAGATTATAATTTAGTAATACCAAAATTTTAAAGTTAATACAGAATTTCATAGTGATCAGTAACTCAATTAAGAGTAAATAAGAAAATAAGCAGTTAATAAACTATTCTAAACTTTTTTTATAATACTTATAAAACTAGATAAACTAAAAAAAAATGCATGAAATAGTTTCAAAGTAATAAAGATTTTATTTATAATGGAACCTTAAACTCAATAAATGCTGCGAAGATCAGTAAATAAAATTATTCTATAAAATCACTATGGAAACACCGCACATCAACAAAACAAAGTAATTAAGTACCTTTTTGCTCATATAAATGAACATTTTGAATTTGTATTCCTATGCTAAATTATTGTAGAATATTATGGCTTTTACAGCGTGTTTTCAACAGTTTCTTTTTATTTACAAGACAATTATGTATGAAAAATAGTCAAACAAACAACAACAATTACTTTTGAAGTTTTGACAACCAATCAACCAATGACAACTGCTGTCAAAGGCAGTCAAAAATATTTTTTGTTGAATGTTGGTAGACTAAATAGACTAAACACGGCTATCATTCTGCAACTTTTTATTTTGGGTGGTAACCTGTTTTCACAGGATCATGAAACTTTAAGTTAGGTACACACGCGCTTACACCACTCGATATTCAGACAGTCTTAGTATATGTAGCGTCACACAAGAAAAAGAGCAACTTACGCCAATGTCGTTTATAAGAATGAAACAGAACGATCAGATTTTTTTGTTTTACTACCTGCATTTCAAGTGGTGTAATATGCGCTTTAGTAACCATTGAATCTAAGTTACTGAGTAGCACTGACTTGCTTTTGTGTTTAAGTTTTTCATTAGGTCCGCAAATATTTAAATTTTGATTCGAACAAATGTGGCTCTGTTGCCCAAGTATTTACATATATCAAAACTTGTTTGATTAATAAATCCCAGTTTAACTGTAGTTGTAAAACTAATTATAATTAATAATCCATGAATCACTGTTAGGTTCAAGTATTAATAACTTCTCGTTACACAAAACCCCAAACAAAATCCAAAACTCAATATCCCAAATTTAAAAAAAAACCACTTCGATCGGTGACAGTTTTTTCCTCTAGCAATATTTGATGGGAATTGTGGGAAAATCAATAATATCTACAGAATTGAAAACATGTCAAAAAAAATATCGCAAAATCTTGAATTGACTAAATTTTCTTTATTTTCTATTATTATTGGTAACTTCGATTTAAACAGTTAATTGGCCATTAATTGAATTATATTTTATAGTTTTTATATAATATAAAGTTCGGCTTACATAGCCGACATTTTCAACGCAAGATTTCAAATAAAATAATAATTAAGTTCATGAAAATGTTGGGTCGAAAACAAAGCCTAAAAGGGGAGCCGGTGCTAGCAGACTACGGTCCAGAAGAATCTTTAAATGAGAGTGCCGATATTGAATGGGTTAACAAGGTAACATTAGATCGATTTAATTTATTTGTAACAGATGATTAGGGCTTCTATTAATAAATATGTTGGTCTAAATTCTTGCCAGATCTCTTCTGTAGCTATCAGCACTTGTAGCATGAATTTCTGAAATCAAAATAAGTTATAGAAAAATAGCATTAAAAACCCAAAAAAGATGCAGCAAATAAAATAGAATTAATGAAGTATTATTTTAAATTCCAGCTATGGGTTCGTAGAATTCTAAGACTATGTGCTTTATTAAGTTTAATGTCCGTGCACTGAATACAAATTCTTAGCAGATCTCTTCTGTAGCTATCAGCACTTCTAGCATGAATTTCTAAAATCAAAATAAGTTATAGAAAAATAGCATTAGAAATCCAAAAAAGATGCAGCAAATAATATAGAATTAATTATTATTTTTAATTCCAGCTATGGGTCCGAAGAATTCTAAGACTATGTGCTTTATTAAGTTTAATGTCTGTGTCGCTGAATACTCCAAAATCATTTGAAAAGTACCCTTCTCTGCAAACAATAACATTTGCAGTGGACTGTAGTGTAACTCTCTTATTTACTGCTGAAATGATAGCTAAAATGCATATAAGAGGAATACTGAAGGTATGTGCTAAATGAAATTCAACATCTATTTTTTAACTCTTATGCTCTATACATCTTGATTCTCTTATAGGCTACTACAAAGATTTTACACCTAGATGCCTCTATCATTTTTCATTTTTAATAATAATAATAAACATTTATTTCGGACCTTTCCGTCCATAGGTAACACATACAGCTTTATAAAACACACACAATATTAAACACAAAACACAACGGAAAAAATAAGAAAACAGTTCACAGTACATTAACCAAACAGAAACATATACAAAACAAAAAACTACACACATTCAGTGCGGTGAGGGGAACCGTCCAGTACTCACCGTGTAGCGTGCAAGCGTATCCAATGGTGTAGCAATGGAGAGTCCCACCTGTCCGCAAACACGTTCACAATATTGTTGTTACTGGTCCTAACTCGGCTCATCAGTGACGCACATTGCTTCCTAATAAGGGCATGAAAGCCATCAGTGTGCGCTTCTGTGAACATGGCGGAGGCACTGCAGAACCGTGGTAATCCCAGCAACACCCTGTACGCGTTATTGTATTGAACACGTAAGGCGCTATATGCTCCCAGCGTGTAGTTAGCCCACAAGCTGCACGTGTAAAGTGTTTGGCAGTAAGACTTAAAAAGCGTAACTTTCACTTGATTACTGCTATGTGCAAACCTGCGGGCCAACATATTACACCGGACAGCCAACGCCCTACGTGCTCTCTCAATATCCTTAATGCAGAACCTCGAGATTTCAAGTAGTCTTGTAAGTTTACAGCCCTCTAACACATGGAGAGATGTAGTGCCCTTGCACCGGTCCAGAAACATACTTATAAACCGGTGTTGTTTCACCCATTGTAGTCAAAGTGGGCTGCTGACTTGCTATGTAATTACACTATAACTTAGGATGGGTTACTGCAGTAAATAATATATTTTTTGCCAAAACCTATCGCAATTTAGAAATGATTGTTAATTTTCATTAACCTTTTGAGTAGCGTAATTAGAGACATTAGAAAGACAATGACCGAGCAAATGCTGGCGTTCGCTCTGGGTTTATTGAATTAATGTAGTATTTAATTACTAAAAAGAGCTTAATATTATGTTAATAAAAAGATAAATAGTTAGTGTAGAAAGATAATAAGCCAAATAAAGGCTTATCTATGATTTAAAAAAAATACAAAGAGTTATTTTAATAACATCATTTTTGTAAAGTTTTCCATACCCCTTCATGTTTACCATTTAAATTTGAGTACCCCTTCAGTCGCAATTTAAATTGATAAAAGTTAGGTACAAACAATAAAAATAAATTTTTATTTATAATATAATTAATTATTAAATCTGGATGTTTTTACACACATTGTAGTCTTAGTACTATACAAATTTATTGTAACCTTTAAGGATTAATTTGTTACATACTAATGTCCTTACTTAGTTCATTAAACCCCGAGTGAGGGCATTCGCTCGGTCATTGTCTTTCTATTGTGTCCCTAATTACGCTACTCAAAGGTTAATGTTGATTTTAATTAATTTTTCAGGGTGATGTAGCCTACCTAAAAGACCACTGGTGCCAGTTTGATGCCTCAATGGTATTTTTTCTTTGGGTATCTGTTCTATTACAAATGTTTGAACTAACTGGTATAGTACCCCGATACAGTTACCTAAGTATATTAAGGGCACCAAGACCATTGATAATGATTAGATTTTTGAGAGTATTTTTAAAATTCTCTATGCCAAAATCTAGAATCAATCAGATATTCAAGTAAGTGGTTCTAATTACTACCTATTGAGCTTAAGTCATTTATATTTTATGGGACTGATCATTTTAAAATCCAATTCAATTCAACAAACATAACTCACACTATGTATTTTGTGTTTTACAGGAGATCAAGTCAACAGATCTATAATGTGACCCTCTTCTTCTTGTTCTTCATGTCACTGTACAGCCTGCTAGGAGTGCAGTTCTTTGGAGAATTAACACATCACTGTGTCAGGAATGATACAAATCCCTAGTCAGTATTGATGAAATCTGAATGATATTCTAAGATTTAAGTTTTTATTATCAGCTCATTTAGAGCATGGTTTCTTGAAAATCTCTTTGATTAATTTCTAATATCAACCTTGCTTACCTCTTATTGATTGTTACTTATCTATAAATGAATGGTGTAATTTGATTTTCCAGTGAAATCACTATAAACTCCTTAGCTATCCCTGATACGTTTTGCTCCCCTGACCCTGGCTCAGGATATCAGTGTCCTCCTGGTATGAAGTGTATGAAACTTAACTTGTCTAAATATATCATGGGTTTCAATGGATTTGAAGAGTTTAGTAAGTATTAAAACAATAATAATATTGACTATTAAACCTAATTCCTTATTTAATATTTTTTTATAATACTATTTCTGTTTAGCAACAAGCTTGTTCACTGTGTATCAAGCATCATCTCAGGAAGGTTGGGTGTTCATAATGTATCGGGCTATTGACTCTCTACCAACCTGGAGATCAGCTTTATACTTCAGGTAAGTTTTAAAAGAAATATCATAACTTTATGCTAGTCATGGTTAATGGATAGTGTTTAATATTTTAAATTCTTTACAGCACTATGATATTCTTTTTGGCCTGGTTGGTTAAGAATGTGTTCATAGCTGTGATCACTGAAACATTCAATGAAATAAGGGTACAGTTCCAACAAATGTGGGGAGTGAGGAACCCTATTACTAAAGGAAGCACTACCCAGTTTTTTACTGGTGACGATAATGGATGGAAATTGGTTACTATTGATGAAAATAAACATTCAGGTATTATATTATTTATTTATTCAGGTATTATTATATTATTTTAGGTATTCATATTTCCCATCCAATAATGACATGATGTAAGTAAAGTGTCAGTGTAAGTCTTTAATTATTTTATCATTTTCAGGCAGTGCTCCAGAAATTTTTCACAGATTATTAAGGTCTGCATATTTCCGACTACTAGTCATGGGAGTTGTTTTGGCCAATGGAATAATAACAGCTACAATGAACTTCAAACATGATGACAACCCTAGAGAATTCTTTTATGAGAAATACTATTACATAGAGGTAAAAAGTATTGTTTTTGATTATGCATTTAATTTAAAAATCATCATCATCTTCCTGCCCTTGTCCCATCTTATTTGGGGTCGGCGCAATACGTTTTTTTCTTCCATTCTATCCTGTCAACCGTCATACTATCACTAACTTCCTTTTCTTTCATATCACTGTTCACACAATCCATCCATCTTTTCTTTGGCCTCCCTCTCCCTCTCCACCCATCCACATGTATACTCATAACTCTTTCAGTAACATGTGTTTCATCTCTCCTCTTTACATGACCATACCAAGACAAACAATTTAATTTAATTTTTTTTTTTAATGCATTTAATTTCAAAATAATGAATAGATAAATAATCCATATATTCCGATAATTTCAGATTGCTTTCACCATTTTCTTGGATTTGGAGGCTTTAATAAAAATATGGTGTTTGGGACTAAAAGGCTATTTCAAACACTCGGTTCACAAGTTTGAATTACTTTTAGCTATTGGCACTACGATTCATATAATACCCCAGCTATATATGTCAGGGTTTACGTATTTTCAGGTAAATACAAATGTTAGGAAATACATTTTACTTCAATAATTGGCTGGACATAAATATACAAGTTGTGTAAGACAACTGAAATACTATTCCTTATATTTGGTTTGGTTTTAGGTTCTTCGAATAGTCAGATTAATAAAAGCATCACCATTATTGGAGGGATTTGTCTACAAAATCTTTGGACCAGGAAAGAAACTTGGCAGCCTTATTATATTCACAATGTGTTTACTTATCATCAGCTCTTCTATTTCAATGCAACTGTTTTGTTTCCTGTGCGAGTTTACCAAGTTTGAAACATTTGATGAGGTAAGGCTCGAAATTTTGAGTTTCATCTGCTTAACAACGGAACAGTTTCTTTGACAATAACATTGTGTTTCAGGCATTCATGTCTATGTTCCAAATTCTAACTCAAGAAGCCTGGGTAGAGGTAATGGACGAAACTATGGTGAGAACGAGCCAAACATTGACGCCTCTAGTCGCCATTTACTTCATACTGTACCATCTGTTTGTCACTCTGGTAAGAAACATATTTATCATTAGCTGTCCCTCGCGATTTTACCCACGTCTTCGGTTACTGCTCCGCGCCTATTGGTCGAAGCGTGATGTTATATAGCCTATAAACTTCTTCGATAAATGGGCTATCCAATGCTAAAGTGGTGACCAGATGGTTGCAAACCAACATCCAACCAAGGTGACCTTGCTAGTTTCAATCTGTGTAGACAGCAGTTGTAATCCTTGACATTCAATGCCCTTGGTTAGGAGCCGCGTTTCCTTAACCACCGAACGTATTGGCGCTTGGCTTACATTCATGTAGACGCAACACAAACCAAACACATAAACCAAGGTCACCTTGGTTGAAACGCTAGTTTGGGTCGACCCTTTAAACATTTTTTCATTTAAAATTCTTTTTCATCCTGAGATTAGCGCGTTGAAACAAACAAACAAACTCTTCAACTTCATAATATAGCATAGTCAGGCCTGGCGCACTCCTAACCATAGGTATAGAAATGTGCCTACGCCGCGCGGCCTTTCTTGCAAGGCTAAATTCGGTAGTGTCACACGCGTGTTCGATTTGTCGCTTGACCCGCGCTAACAAAAATTATTTTCGAATATTCTATCGAGTTTTTATTTCAAGTATTTGCGACATTTTTCACGTAAACGAGTCAATGACCTTAAAGATCACTCAATATAAGTAGACCTCCCAGTAGTAGCGACTATCTTACTAATGCAAGGTCAACATATACTAAAATTATATCTTACAAAATGTCAATTCTTATGTATAATAACGTCTTAAACGACCTAGCTTTTAAAAATTACACATGAACGCAAAGCTAACGCACTTAAAAAACCAACATAGTTATATACACTTGATTTTATTTACCTATTTCATTTGTTTAGATACCTACTTAACTAAATGTAAACAATCTCTTGACACTCATAGGAGATGACTTTAAAAAAAATATGTTTTAAAGTATGGATATAAGTAAATAAGTAGAAATCAATTAGGTACCTATCTACCATATGATTTTAGAAAATCTGATTATATTTATGTAATAAAACGTATGTGCCTATTTCACATTTTTCAAAACACACAAGTCCTAACCCCATATCAAGAGCGGCTTGTTAAAGGCGCATAACGGGCATAATAAAAGAGACTCCCGGCACGTGGACTTAAGGTGCATTTTGATTAGTTACGAGCGCTACTACGCCCGGTAGGCGTATATTCAAGGTCACGTCCGTGCCGTGCAATGTTTTATGAACATTATTAACGTTGTTAGTAGGTTTATATTCGCATGATTTCTTTCGAGAGTGAAACTTCTATACTTTGTACAATTACATATTCTATTGCATAGTGTACATTAAATATAGTATATATCTACGTATTACATAGTAAGATTTTTTATATTATGTACCATATTCCAGATTGTGTTGTCACTTTTCGTAGCAGTGATCTTAGACAATTTGGAATTGGATGAAGATATCAAGAAACTGAAACAACTCAGGTACCGCCAACAAAGTGCAGAAATCAAAGAGAGCCTACCATTCAGATTGAGAATATTTGAGAAATTTCCTGATAGCCCGCAGATGACTAAGCTGCACAAAGTACCTGGCGACTTCAATTTACCTAAGGTTTGTGTATTAAATAATACCTAAAACTAAAATATCGACAACGGCGCACAATTGGTTAGAGTTTTGCTTTTTTTAACTTTTTTTCTCGTTAAGGTATTAATATACATGCTGCCGTTAATATCGAGTTTTAGAAAGAAACTAAAAGACTTCTTGGCTAACCTGTGTAGTCCTTTTCTTAGACCCAATTAGCTATTGTAATGCTTAAGAATTGTAATACCAGCAATATTCTATTATACTATTATACGCAGGTCCGCGAGTCATTCATGCGCCAGTTCGTATGCGAGGTAGAGGGCGAGGAAGAGCCGGGCGCGGCAAGCGGCGGCGACGTGTCGCGCCGCGCCTTTGAGTATATCGGCGTGGCCAAGATCGCCTTCCCGTACCGCAAGCGCTGCCTCGTGAAGACGCTGGTGGTGGCGCCACCGTCGCAGCGGCCCAGCTCCGCGCTGCGCCGACACGTCGTCAGCTCCATCATTGAGTTAGTGGAACACACCCTGCCGAACTATCGGTGGGCCTGCATGACATTCCATTGCGGTAATAGCGTTAAGCTGATAAATAAAGTTGGGTGATTTAACATCCAGATGCTGCGTTGGTGACCCTTTGCAGCCGTTCACTCGGCGCTGTGAACAGAACGATATTTTGCGATCACACGTCAACACCTTACTGTTGACTAATATTCCTAAAAAAAAAGCCTTTAAATATAGTTCTGATCGGCGTTTCATGAGTTACATTACCATGGGCTTTTGGCATGGGCATGTGCAATGTTCTTTCATGTTGTTCTTTATTTATTTATTTAAACCTCATGCACAAAGATACAAAGGCTGTCTGGTGGTGAAAGAGATTAAATGGCAGGTGCAACGTTAAATCTGTTGGAAGTAAAAGATATTTCAAGTCTCCTTTCACCTCTTTCATTGTTGTTGTTTTATGGGTCATATGGAATAAATGTTTATCTATTTATTTCTTATTTTTACCTTATGGAGGATCTTAGAACGGATATACGAACTCCGCAGATGCCTCCATCATCTTCAATTTTTTTTTAAATATTTTGTTATTTTAATTTTTTTTTTTAATCTTTTCAGGTATCGATTTTGTTGCAGTTAACAGACTTGTCATGAAGGTTTATTTTCTTTTTTGTTCTGCTTTTTACGTATAATTATAAAATGTTCAAGGAAACTGTAACATTATGATTATCATTTTTTGATGCCATTTCAGGGACTCTAACAATCACAGGCCCCTGTTGGGAGATTCAGCGATGTTAGCAACTGGAGGCAAGTCTGGTTTGAAGCCGCAAGGGACAATATCGAGCGCAAAGCAATTGCGAGTTGATCAGAAGAAGTATGTATTTAATTTGGTTGCAGTTTAAACTTGAATTCAGAATCTTAGATAACCGGAAGGTTTGGACTAACGTAATATCGTAAATGACAAACTTCAAATTCGATGAAGTCATAATTACTCTATAATCAACCAAGACATCATAAACTAAGGTATGGTAGGTATGTATAGTTGAGTAAGTGGCACATTTCACAAACATATATTGTTTTCACTGCTAGGCCTCTTCTCTGTGTATACCTGTTTCGTGACGGTAAGTGCCACATGGACGAGGACGCTACTATGCCACATGTCTTCGAGATAGCGGTCAAGCGCGAACTTTTATCGCATTCTACGATTAAATGACAAAGGAAAGTGAAATGTATTATAAACCTTTTACTAGTGTTACGCCGTGAAATTAAAACGCATTGCTCAGCGAAGGTTCCAGAACCGAAGCATGTAAGTACCAAAGTCTAGCGAATTCTAGAAAGAGTCAACTTATATAACTAGTTAACAACTTATGGTGGAAGTACTCTCTTTTATTATTACTAGAAAAGGTTCATAAGGGACTTTGTTCCTTCCGTATTGGACAATAGAGTCGAAATTCGCATGAATCATTATTAATAAATGTTTTTAAAAATAATGGTTGTTGTTGTTGTTGTGCCCCGCGGTGTGACTGTATTGTTCTGGAATTACCGAAACGTCTGTATTTAGAATTTTCCTGGCTCTCCGTATAAATACGTGCCCCCAACCGGAAGTGAGCCAGTTTTGATTCCGAGAGCGACAAGAGCGAACTTCCTACGTTAAGTGCCAAGGGATTTTATACTTCATCATAATCATCATCATTCTTACTTGCTAAACTGTAAGAATGATTACCGGCAATGATCTCTCTATCTAATATTCTGAATTCAAGTATAATAAGCTGGTGATTAAAAGATATGGCCTGATTAACGAGCGAGCAATAATATGGCTCTCAGGTTCGGCTCGCGCTCGATCAGGCGATCGGTGCGCAGCGGCTCCATCAAACTGAAGCAGACGTACGAGCACCTGCTGGAGAACGGCGACATCGGCGCCGCCTCGCGCGTCGTGCCGTCCTCGCGCGCGCGCCCGCCCTACCTCGACATACGCCTGCTGCAGGCCAAGAGGCAGCAAGCGGAGATGAGGAGGTCAATCTCTAATAATTACTTATACCTATGTACATTCAGATCACACTATCTAATATATAAAAATATTGTGTCTTCTCAAAGATCTTTGTATAGTTTTTTTTATTTTTTTTGTATACACGGTGTCTTTGACATCAACGCACAAACGAATACCACGGAACTAGTACATGATTCTGGATCCCCCAGTGGTGGTATTTTTCGTCGGCTATTTCCTTTTTTTTTATTAAATATCTGTATTTTTTTTTAATTTAAACTTTGAAAACGTTATTCTAACCAACCCTGATGATAATATATTTAAGTACACGGATAATTTTCTACTATCACGCGGGCGAAACCGCTAAAAAAACAATTTTTGAGAAAAAACTACCAAAGCCGGCTTTGTTTCCTGACACCATGTGTAAATTGGTTGTACAGTGAATAATATAGTAAAGGCTACCTATGCGCAACTCTGACCAAAGTAGTTTGTTGTATTTACAAAGCTTCTATCTTACTAACGATAAATATGCTCGATAATTTAGCATCTATTGACAGCATAGTTAAAAGATGATATTATATATGCCTATACTAAATTATGTGCTATTTCTACCTGTACAAAATAATCTTATATTCCAGGAATCAAAGGGAAGAGGATTTGCGCGAAAACCACCCTCTATTCGACACTCCATTACTAATCGTTCCTAGAGAGTCGCGCTTCAGGAAGATATGTCGCGCCATTGTAGACGCGCGCTACGACGCACGGCTGCGAGACCCCGTCACTGGCAATGAGAGAAAAGTACATTATAAAAGCTTTCAGTAAGTATATAATTTACCTAACTGCCCACCAGAGTTTCACCCCTATGGATATTCTGACGAACTGTACACTTTTCTGGGATAAATAACAATTAATAAATATAACTTTTTGTCCCAGAAACTATCTACGTCAGACAATCTATCCGTTGTTGCGAGCAAAAAGTACAAACCAACAAAAACTAAAATGTGATTAATGAATGATATTTATTTTGCAAATAGGTTTTTAAAAAACATTTTTACACGTCAATTTTTGCGTCAATTTAAACTAGACGAGGTCGGTATTTCATAGTTGACTACCCTGATTGACTTTTCGAGATTTGAAAGCTTGAATATATAATTCTAATGACAGTTCCAAAAATCTTTATGTTCTAATTATTACACACATTACCTTCGTTTTTATTTTCAGTAATTTCCTTGGGCTAGTGACTTATATGGATTGGGTCATGATCATGGTCACAACTCTCTCCTGCTTATCAATGATGTTCGAAACTCCTACCTACAGAGTTATGGAAAACTTCGTTTTGCAGGTAACTGTTGTGTAATAAAACATCATAAACTGGATTATCATTTAAAATGTCGAGTTTGCTAAATTATTGCTATATAATTATAAAGTACTAGTGACTCGGTCGGCATCGCATGGGTGCAAATTATCTTTATATAGTAGATGGCGCTGCAATCGGGACCTTTTTTTTTTTGACGAATGCCAGTTATCGTAAAGGATGGGCCGGCTAGTAGGTATATATATTATAATATATTACTTTTGTTAAAATCTCACTTGTCCAATGGAGCACGCTTGCCTAGAAGTAACCTATTGACTCTTAATTTAAAGATCCGCAGGTTGTAGCTATCAGGAAAAACAGACTCCGGCAGGGAATTCCTTTCTCGCTGTACGCATAATGAATGTATTCTTCGATTATTGATCTTTCTATTATGGATCCCCGAAACGGTCAATTGCGATTGACAATGTTTATGTGAATGGTAATGACAATGTATTGATAAATGCTTCAATCACGTAAATATTTTCAGTCGCAATGTACTGTTTCCCCGAAACTGTAAATGTGAAACCCAGGTGAAAACCGCCTCCGAATCCATTGTGTACTCGAGGAGTTTGCGGATAAACAGATACGCGATTTTGTCTTATACTATGTAATGTAAAGATAAGTAACTACTTATTTTGTTTAGATTGCTGAATACGGGTTCGTGGTATTCATGAGTTTGGAACTGGCACTGAAAATTTTAGCTGATGGACTATTCTTCACACCTAAAGCTTATTTGAAAGATGCCGCCGCAGTTCTAGACGTTTTTATCTACATTGTAAGTACCAATCTTCAAAGTCTCGCAGAATTGAACTTTTTATTCACCTTTCTAGTCTACGAGAAAGCGACTCCCAATTCACTACTAATTTTCTTACTTCTGACAGAACGCCTGGGGGGTTCTCTACCTTGATTCAAGGAGTCCGTAGGAGAACAGTTTTAATAAAATTAATTTATTTAGCATTTTCTATAAAAATCTTGATATTTATAGGGTTCCTCGAGCATGAACCAAGGAGTTCATGGGAGAACAGTTTTACACATAAAAATATTTTATCTTGCATTTTCTAAGATTTTTACAGATTCTGCTTTTTTTTTTCAATGGGTCTAAGGTTTGTTTTTTTTTTTTTTTTTAGTAAAACAACCTTAATACCCTAACAAACATCTCAATTTATGCTGCTACTTGAATATTTTTTGTGATTTTTTCAATAGTTTAAGTCATTCCAATATCAACTTCATTTTCACGGTTATAAGATCGATATTCTATTAATAAGAAATAGAATGAATTAATAACACGATTTGAATAAACATTGTAGCTGTATTTGTGTACCCAGGTATCGTTAACGTTCCTGTGCTGGATGCCGGTGCGGGTGCCGCCCGGCTCGGCAGCTCAGATGCTAATGATCCTGCGCTGCGTGCGTCCGCTGCGGATCTTCACGCTAGTACCGCACATGCGCAAGGTGGTCTACGAACTGTGCCGCGGCTTCAAGGAGATACTGCTCGTAAGTTATAGAATAGACTAATCTTTATTTTACACCAAAATTTAATCTATATATCTATGGGAGTGTTATAGTTAACAAGGAATAGGCACAATAACTATATATATTTATATCAATTAAAAAAAAAATTAAAAAATAACTGCTTATTATGTCTTATATTTTTACCAAAAGTTTGAAATCTCTTTCTATTTACACAAACTATATCTAACACGCGTTTTCCTTTCTTTCCATCTCACGAGAAGTTCCCGCTTCCTCCCATTAACATTATATTCTTCAAGAATTAAGATATATATTACACACATGCTATATTTTCGAGACTTTCGATCAATTATTTCATCCCTGTTACGTCAGTCATGAATATTGGCGTGATTTGAGGATTATCCCATTATAATTTATAGTCTTTTTTTGTCCAATTCAGATCTTGTAATGACTATATTCAACAGGTATCGACACTGCTGATCCTCCTGATGTTCGTATTTGCAAGCTATGGGGTACAGTTATATGGTGGCAGGTGAGTGGCAACCAGGCAATAAGAAAGAAAGAATAGAAAGAAAACATGTTTATTCTGCCCAAATAGACGCACAATAAAATACAGCAATCTGTCGGACCATATTATACCTTGCATCTTTTCATGATGTGATAACATTATCTGCCATACTTGTTAAAGCCGTCGATCGAAGCTGTGAGAACCCACTGTTTCCATTTGTAGGTATTTTATTTATTTTGTATATTTTTGTGCATGCAATAAAGAACAACAGTATTTGCGAGTAAAAGCTATAATTCATGTCGGCTTTAACACGTCAAAGTACGGATCTTATCCCATCCTGATAACGTGCCTGATAAAATCCACTGTATGTATATTACATGATTGTTTATAATTGTATTGTATGTTTCAGGTTGGCACGATGCAACGACCCCACGATAACGAAGCGAGAGGACTGCGTCGGTGTGTTCATGCGACGAGTGTTTGTCACCAAGATGAAGATCCGACCCGGGCCTAACGAGACTTTTCCTTCCATGCTTGTTCCTAGAGTGTGGTAAGTAGGATATCCAAATTTACCCATAACCATAAAAGCAGGGCTGTTACAAACTGAGTTGAGTATGAAAGTAACAACATACCTAAAAGAATTGCTGAACTCAAGGTGAAAGTTACAGGACTGAGCTTGGCCATGTTCTCGCTAGTAACGCTGAACTCAACATTTTTAGTTTATTTTCTGTTTAATGAATGGGAGTCAAGGAACGGCATTTATTAAAATCGGACATTCCACTATTGAACTTTGTCAAAGTATTGCCTCAAAATCCACCTAATTCTAACTGTTCATGTCTCTATGTGAGGTGTGTCAAACTAAAGTGGCAGTGGGCAGGGCACATTGCTCGTATCGACGATGGTCGATGGGGCCGAAAAGTTCTAGAGTGGTGACCACGCATCGGAAAACACAGCGTCGGAAGGCCTCCCACAAGGTGGACCGACGACCTGGTGAGAGTCGCGGGAGTGCGGTGGATGCGAGACGCACAGGATCGGTTGTTGTGGCGTCACTTGGGAGGCCTATGTCCAACAGAGAACGTCTTTCGGCTGAAATGATGACTCTATGACGTCTAAGAATAGCGCTGTGCTCCTGGAGAAAAGTGGCGAACTGGCTACTGCATAGCGGATGGCTCGGCATTGGTAGCTCCCTAACGACAATCCGATGCTAAGGGAAAATCCTTGTCTAGCTACCTAAGGCACACGACTAATGCGGCGGCTGGCGTGTGTAGCCACGCTATGCTGGGCCGTGTTTTGTATTCTATCTAACAAACTTTATGATTTCAGGGCGAATCCAAAACGATTCAACTTCGATAACATTGGAGATGCACTCTTAACATTGTTCGAAGTGCTGTCATTCAAAGGTTGGTTGGATGTCCGAGATGTACTGATCAAAGCATTGGGACCGGTTAGTATACACGAGTTATTTCCTTGTACCTTAACCTTCCCAAATAATTTTTGTGTATTGTAAATTAATTTAATAATTTTAAGTTAATTATTGTGAATGGCGTTAATTAATTTTTTTTTTTAATAAATGATGTATTGTGTGTTGCCAGGTACACGCAATCTATATTCACGTTTACATATTTCTGGGCTGTATGATTGGACTAACTCTGTTCGTGGGTGTAGTGATCGCTAACTACTCTGAGAACAAAGGCACTGCTCTATTGACGGTCGACCAGCGACGTTGGTGAGATATTATTGTACCTTAATTCGTTGACGAATAGAAAATACTATATGGAGACAATATTAGCAATACTCGTAATCATGAACAACTTTTATTCGGACCCCCGTTTTTCCTATTGTACATTAACGAGCTTCCGAATATTATTGACCACCTTTGCGTAATGTATGCTGATGACGCTAGTATCTTTATTTCAAATCAATATTCCAATAACTTTTTTTATTTTATTTAGCTTATACTTCCCACTGCTGGGCAAAGGCTTCCCCCAACTTTTTCCAGGTATTCTTATCTTGAGCCACCTCGAACTAACCCTTTCGGTAGGTGTTTAGTTCGTCCCGCCACTTCCTCACAGGTCGTCTTCGGCTATTTATGAAAATGAAATAATAGAACATTTAATAACTGTAACTGATTAGTTGCAGTCAATAAATTTAAAAGTCTTTGCCTCAAAAACCAAATTGATTCAATTTACAAACTATAAAAGTAAACACAATAAATTGAGTGTAACCATTTCTGATACAGTAATTGAAGAAGTAAATGAAACAAATTTTTTAGAAGTTGCAATAGATCAACACTTAAACTGGAAAGCACATAATAAAAAAAAAAATACATCTAGTGCTTGTCAGTTCTTGCAGAAACTACGAATCTAAGTGTCTAAACACACTATATGGAAGGTACGCGACCGAAGTTCCGTGTCAGGTGAATACGTTGGAATGTAAAATCAGACGCGGAAGTTCGGTCGCGATTTTACGTTCCAACGTATTCAGCTGACATGACACACCATATGTGCCGAATTTACACGACAGAAATTCAGTTACGCAACTTTGTGTGTATTCAGTGTCTCGAGTGCTGTCGTGTTATATAAACAGCCGGACAAACAAATGCAAAACAAAGTGTAATTATTATAATAAACACAACGGGCCATCACGCGGGACGCGGGCATGCCTGCCTCCCGCTGTTCCCCGTCCCGAATCTTCATCGGCAATTGAACTGAAATTCGGTCGCGTATAATGTGTGCTCTATAGAAAACATTGCCGCCGAATTGCCGCTGAACTTCGCCGCACCGAAGTTCTGGTGTATGCTATAACGCAATGTAATTTCGGCATAGTGTGTCGTCAGCATTTCAGGCGTAATCATACCGAACTTCGGTCGCGTACCTTCGGCATAGTGTGTTTAGACACTTAGGCCTCTTGTCCACGACACGTTTTCTTAACCGTACGGCGTGTTAGCCGTACGGTTAACAAAACGTGCAAGCTTGTACATGGCACGGCGAAGTTACCGGTCGAGACAGCGGCCAGGTGCCGCTCAGTTCACATTTTTCTGCAGCTAAGTTACGACGTTTTCGACATGAACCCTTCTAAAAAAAAGATTATTCTTGCGTACTATGTATATAGAAAACTTAAAAAAAAAGAGAAAAGAAGAAGGTTTTGGATACATCCAATTTTAGAAAAACGCGAAGAATTTGGCGCTTTTCATACACTTGTCAAGAATCAACTGAGGGAAGATGAAGACAAGTTTTTCAATTATTTTAGAATGCAGAAAACGACATTCGATAAATTGCTCCAAATTTTATCCCAGAAACTAAAGCACCAAGATACTAATATGCGACAAAGTATTTTCGCCGCAGAAAGATTGGGGGTTTAAGTTTGTAAAGATTTCTTTTCAAGAATCGTACTTAAGCCGCTTATTTTTATAATCGTCAATAGTCTTATCCCATATTACAGGTCTTTCATGAACTAGTGTAATTAGTAATTCTTGATTTATGTTCATTTTACTCGTAATACAAAATGAGCGTATGTAATCCGTCACGAAAACGTTAAAACGTCCGGCACCGTCGACACGCTCGCATAGACTGCAATACAACACTGATCAAAATGGCGCCGTGTGTAGACGCGGCGTGCCGAGGGGGACGCACGGCGAACACGGCGGCGGCGCCGGAACGTAAAGCCGCCGTGTATGTCAACAAGCTTCTACAGTGGCCCATACAACACTGACAACCGTGCCTACATACGGTGAATTTACCGCAGATTTTTACGGCGAAAAAACGTGTGTGTACAAGAGGCCTTAGTGTCACTAGAAATGCTTATTTTGGAAATGGTGGAATATATTGGGGTAACTCGACAAACTTACAATCTACATTCATTCTCTAGAAAAAATGTCTTAAAACAATATATAAACTGCATAGTACCGAATCATTACGATATGTTTTCAGAACGGAGGGTTTTCTGACACTGACTGGTATTTTTAAACTCGAATTATGTCTATTTGTTAAAAAAAATATCAAATCAAATTCCAAAAGAAACATTCGCAAACAATTTAAATATGACATTAATTTACCAGTTATCAGCAATATGATGTATTATAAAAGCACCTGTGTTACTGCTATTCGTTTGTACAACCAGTTACCGCTAGTCAATAAGCAAATAAATGGAAATATGTTTAAAAATAAATTGAATAAATGTTTAATTGAGAATATATTCCACAGTCTACATGACTTTTTTAATAAAAACTAGATTTTTGAATATCCTTAAATACTATTGCATATCCGACTTGGGTAGACTGTTGAAACTAAAAATGTAATGTATATAAATAAGAACTTATTGTACACAGTTACGCAATAAATCTTTATCTTTGCTATGGGACTGATCATGAAATTGTAAAAAAAAATGGTTAGTACATTTTGTTGAGTGGCGTAATATTGGTGTTACTAATAATATACCATTTGATAAATACGGGCATGATGTCATTTGTACCAAAAATCGTAATTCGTTATCGATCTTAAATTAAAAATGTTATTTTTCCAGGTGCGACCTCAAGAAGCGGCTGAAAATCGCTCAGCCGCTACACTTGCCTCCTCGGCCGAACAAGCGCAAAGTTCGCGCCTTCGCCTATGACGTCACACAGAACTTGAGCTTCAAACGAGTGATCGCGATCGTTGTGCTTCTCAATAGTGGATTGTTAGCTGTCACGGTTAGTCACCTTGCTATGGAGAAGTTTCCACGTTTTTAAATGAAAATTATGAAAAATTTATGAGCAAAAACATAAAAAAAATCATAAAATATCTCAACAAATCAAAAAGATATCGAATTTTAAAAATTCAAGAATAATTACGTTTTACGCGAAACTCCGTGTATGACGTCACAAGGCCCTTCACCATTGTGGTAAAAAAAAACTATCAATAATATAAATCGAAAATAAGCAAGGTGTACATAAAATAACTAGGAATAACTCTAAGAGCTTACGTGCGACTCTAAGACACTCATGAGATCGTCACACCACAAATCACATTTGAGTGATTTGTTTTTGATTTGCAATGTCGTCATTTACGTCAAATGACGACACTCTCTAGTTAGAGACTGCTATCGTTGTGCGTGTACTTGAATAATGAATCCCTGTCATTTATTGCTGGATCTCAAAAAGGTTTTTACTGATTTATTAGTGTTGATCTATACTTTAATTCAATTAATTTTGTTTACACGGCCGCAAATATGGCATTAGGACTATAGAGCTCTTTTCTTTCTAAATAATGAGCTTTATCTTTGCGGTTGCTTTATTTCTAACCAGTAACTCGCCCTGGCTTCGCACGTGCACATTATAATTATGTATAAACCTTCCTCGTTTATTGCACTCTTTCTGTTAGTGAAGACCGCATCAAAATTCGTTGCTTGGTTTAGCGGATAATTAGACAAATTCGGAAACCGACTTGGTTGTGTACTATCTATTTATGTAATGATATTCCTCTTTGTATGAAGAAAATAATAGGAAATATTTGACTTTTCTTGTCCAGTGGTCTCGCTACTCTCCGTACACCGAACAACTGGCGCTGACATCGGCTCTGCTCACACTGGTATTTGTAGTAGAAGTTCTCCTGAAGACCATCGCGTTCACGCCGCGCGGCTACTGGCAGAGTCGCCGCAACCGATACGACCTGCTCGTCACTGTCGCTGGCTGTATCTGGATATTTATGCATTTTACTTTGAAGGTAACTGAACTTTATTGAGTTTAGGTTGGATTTTTAAGACCGAAATGTAAGGGCCTTAACAGCTTAAAAAAATCATGTAGTCAGCAAGAAAATAAGCAATTTTTATCGCTTATTTTCTATGTTTTCTAAAAAAAATCTAAGTCTTCAGGAATGAGAATATTGTCATTTTCATGATATTTAATCAATTTCTTTTACTTTTCATTTAGGCTAAAGGTACTTAAGAATTCTCACAATAGACTGCCTCAATAAATTTGACTGTTTTCGCAGACGTATATATCTTAATTATATAATCGTCTCTCGATATCTTAATTATATATTTTTTAAATAATCTTACGCTATAATACGCAATCACTGGCCGCGCGTGCAGGTATCAAGTAACTTACATTTTAATCATCAGAAGATCCATCACTCCTGTGAACTTTCGCCAGATAACTTGACTTGAATTTGACCCCGTTTAAAAACTTTTATTAATATTACCTTTCCAGAACGACCTGTCGTACTTCGTAGGCTTCATGGTAGTGATCCTCCGTTTCTTCACGATCACTGGCAAGCACACGACACTGAAGATGTTGATGCTTACGGTGGGCGTGAGCGTGTGCAAGAGCTTTTTCATCATCTTCGGCATGTTCCTACTCGTCTTCTTCTACGCGCTCGCGGGCACCATCGTCTTTGGAAATGTCAAATATGGCGAGGGTATTGGCAGGTAAAAAATAGTTTAGTTTGGTTAGCATTAGAAGTGTGCAAAAAGTGATATGAAAGAAAAGGGAGTTAATAGTAGCGTGACGGTTGACAGATAGAACTAAATTAAAAAGCCTGTTGCACTGATCCCAAGGGCAGGAAAATAATGATGGGGTTCGTTAGTATTTCGATTTGGGATCCTGTAACCAATTGTAAACGCTGTTTTTGCCAAAGTGAAAGTAAAAATCTGTTAGGTCCTACTGACGTCCTCAAACTGCTCGGCGATTCACCTGTTAATCACAATAGATACTGACTGTACGAAATAAGTCTACCGTGTTATAGTTAAGGTCGGATATCAGTCGAGAAGTGCAATGCTGTTTTACGTCCGTTTCGTCATAACCACAGTTCCAGTTGAAAATTAGCGTCAGGCACTAGTTGTCTGACATTCATGCTGAACTGGACTTGGTGCAGCCGTGAGGCACACAACATTTTTTCCTCTTTTTTTCAAATTTTTGTTTCAAGAATGTGTTTGTGACTTGTGCTGGACCAATTAAATTCTTTTTCTTTCTTTCTTTCAATGTGATTTTCCCTGCCAAACAAGTACTGTCGTTAACTATTTTGGAATAAATTCGAAAATAAACAAACTTCCATTAGGTCGTGAGCGCATTGAAGCGGGTTGAGGGGTGTGCCTCGTTAGCATCAGGTTGTTTATTATAGATTAATTATCTTTTTACTAATTGTGATGTTATTTTCCAGGCGTGCAAACTTCAACTCGCCGATCCACAGTGTGGCGATGCTGTTCCGCATCGTGACGGGCGAGGACTGGAACAAGATCATGCACGACTGCATGGTGGCGCCGCCCTACTGCACGCCCGCCGACAACTACTGGGAGACGGACTGCGGCAACTTTACCGCCTCGCTCGCCTACTTCTGCACATTCTACGTCATTATTACGTATATCGTACTCAACTTGCTTGTGGGTTAGTGTTTTGTGCTCATACTGTGATTCTTGTTTTCTTGTTTTTTGTGTGTAAAAAGTTTTTTAAAAAAAATAAAATACACTTGAACAGCACTTTGTTCTGGCCACATTGCGATCATAACAAAGGGAAGTATTTTTATGTAATTATACAATTGGCACACAGACCTAACGCGCATTGGCGTTAACTTATCCATTGTCAGCTTTTTATTAAAAAAATGTCACTACCTACCACCCACCCCCCCTAACTCTCCCCTGCACCACTTGTCTGTCCATTTATGTCATATTACTTACTGATACTAAATAATTATATGTTTGTATTTTGCAGCTATAATCATGGAGAACTTTTCATTATTCTACTCAAACGAAGAAGATGCATTGCTGTCTTACGCTGACATAAGAAACTTCCAGAACACATGGAATGTTGTAGATGTGCACCAAAAAGGTGTTATACCAGTTAGAAAGGTAAGTTCTATATTGAATACCAAGCAAAAAATGAAGTACAATCACGTTAGTAAAAACTAGAAACACTTGAACTACGAAAACTTTCCTTACTGCTAAGTAATAAAGACGTTATCAATGTCAAATTCTATAAGATGTGTCGTTGAACCCAGGATAAATAAAATATGCTTTAAATGGCGTTACAGGTGAAATTTATATTGCGGCTTCTAAAAGGTCGTCTAGAATGCGACACCCACAAAGAGAGGCTATTGTTCAAATACATGTGCTATGAGCTCGAGCGACTACATAATGGTGAAGATGTTACCTTCCATGATGTCATTAAGTAAGTTACTCCATAAGCTGGGTCGTGTGAGGGTTGCAGGGACTATTTTAACATAACGAGAACCATGAAAATGTTGCTATTCAATAGATTAGTTACTAGATCTATAGTTCAGCTTTGTATACACGTCTGTCACTCACAACTTTGTGGTAATCTCTTTTCGAAGCTCGATGTATTGTATATCAGCAGCTGCCCCTGCGGTTTTGCCTGCGTCTTTGGTTACTGCTCCGCTTCCGTGGGTCGTAGCGTAATGTTATTTAGCCTATACTACAATTATAACAGCTATACTAACATTACAGGTATTATTTACTAACATTATAGATAGTTCTAGAGATTAGCGCGTTTAAACAAACAAAGAACTCTTCCGCTTTATTATTATATGTATTAAGTATACGCTTGAGTTCCGGTTGTTACAAATACGATAATTATAAACTTATAAAAGTATAATTTAAATGATTGAAACAATTACAGCATGCTGTCATATCGCACGGTAGACATCCGCAAATCATTGCAAATGGAAGAGTTATTGGCGAGAGAAGAGTTCGAGTTCCTGATCGAGGAGGAGGTCGCCAAGCAAACTATTCGGACGTGGCTGGAAGGCTGCCTCAAGAAGATACGCGCCAACAGTAGCGTAAGTTAAAATATGTCGTCTCTTCTAAATCATAATAAATAATAAATCTGAAAACTGGATTGATTAATTATCCAATGGAGCTGCAATTAGTATTTCAAGTATTTGAATGAGGAAAAGTGACGCGTGGTTTTTTTTTTTATTGGTTGGGAAAATCATCTTATGGCAAATCCCACTCTTGGGCGGAGCGTGAAATAGTGTCAGATTTTTACTGACTAAAAACCCACTCCTGTTCCTTCTTTGCCTTCGTCCCAGGGCCCCGGGACAATCAATACAATCACTTTCATACTACCCGTGGCCCCAGTAAGCTTCGACTTAGGTTGGGTAGGAGGCGCGCGTGTAACAGTACGCACCGTCGACGACTTGGGCTCAGGCCCGCGCCTGCGGTGGCCGGAAATCGGGATCGAAATTTTGGCGGCAGTCAGGGCGTAAAGTCCGTTGCCTCACGCGATTGGCCGCCTCCTTTGCTAGCATTACTGCTTCGCAGAAGGAGGCGACCGCCTGCTACTCCTCCTCGTTCATGGCTCGAACCATGGCTCGGACCATGGCCTGAACCAAGGCCCGGCGCGAGAGATCGCCGCCGCCGACCGCCCCCACGAGGACACGACGTTGCTCTGCCTAAGCGGGGCGTGTGTGTGGCGTGCCCAGCACTGGGTCGTAACAGTCGCTGTCGCCATTTATCCATGAGAACCCGCCGGAGCTCTGTCCGCCATGCTGCGACTTGTCGCGGCAGCGGAGTTTCGCCCCGGCGTTGCATCTCCATGCGCAGATCGTGCATGTGTGCAAAGCCTTTTGCTTCCAAATCCCATGGTGGCTGGCCAGCAAGGAGGCTCGCCGCTTCGCGGGAAATCGTCCAGTATCCTCGCACCATCCGTATGGCCATGACCCTCTGGCACGCGTTCAGCCGGGCCGCCGGCTGCTTCCGCAGCGCCTGCGCGATGGTGCCCGCTCGCACTTGATCGGCCTGGCACCCCCTCCCGCCTGACGATGGCGGCCACCACATCATCCACCCTAACGGAGTCATCCACGCCCATGATGCGCATATCTATCCACTTTGTGGGCCTTGACACTCGGACCTCCTCGACGTCCAGGGACGCCCTGATCCTTGCGGCCTGGGCGTCTGCGGCAGAGCCGCTGTCCGCGCCAAGGACCTCCAATATTCGGGCACCGGTTGCGGTGCGCCTTATTCGGAAGCCTTCAGAGGCTTCGAACTCGTCGAGGTGATCCACCACCGCCTGCTTCGCCTTCGCCATGTCCATGACATAGTTCACGCCCGTCTTTTCCGCAGCTGGCTGTAATGTAATCACTACAGATGCGGAAATCGGGGCGCGAAGTCGGGCCGTGGCAGCTCGACTTCTTGCGCTGCTGTCGCCGCTTGCACTTTTTCGCCGCTCTAGCCACCTTGCCCGCCTTCCTGCTGGCGCCGACAACCGTCCATTTGGCGCCAGCCGAGGGTTCTTTAGGCAGGGGAGGCGGCAGGCGCGGCCTAGTCGCCGCCGCCGCAGGAGCTCCCGCCGGTTTAGCGGCAGGCACCGCTTTGCCTTTCGGGGAAGGAGTAAGCTTCCCCTGCCGCTGCTGCTGCTTGGCCGCCGGGACCGGCCTCGCAGGCTCCAACATCACGACTCCACGCCCAGTTTGGCCTAACGGGCTCGCCTTGGGCGCAGCTGCCGTGGCCGCGGCGGCGGCGGCGTAGGAGACCGTCCTTTTCTGGCCGGAGGTCGCAAGCGGGGGGGCAGTACTATGCCCTCCAGGACAGCGAACTGCCGCTAGACCCGCTCCTGGAACTGCTGCTGCTGCTCCTGCTGCTGCTGCCGGAAGGCAACCAGCTCTTGCCGCAGCAGGGTCAGAACCGCACTTCCGGCTTTGGCATGTCAAACACTGCTGCACTACTTTTGCCTGCAGCCCCTGGGCTGCGACTGGCTTTGCCCTTACATGCATCCCCCTTTAGTCGCCACCTCGGGACCAGTTTCTCGGGGACCGGCCAGGTCCGCCTCGAGCCGTTCAATCCTCTTGTTGAGGGATTTCTTGAACGGCTCCAGGACGATCCCCGAAAGTGACGCGTGGTGGGAACATCTCGCCATCTCATAGCTACGCGCGTATTATATTGGTAGTGACGTCACATTGTAGGTTGAGCACAAAGAGATTTAAAGAGATACAATAGAGCGGCTATCAGAAAAAATGTCTTAGAAAAACTGTCATCCTATGGCTCAGTGACGCCATCTGGCTTGGAATAGCAAACAAGCGAATTAAATTTGTCAAAATTTATAATGATTTAACTGTCGCTCGATAGGTGGCCAGGGGCCTTACCATGATAATGTTAAAATGATAGTCGTACGAGCGAAAGAGAGTGATAGAGCTATACACCCTATATAGCTCCATCCTTTTAACAGACCGATTGAGTTCGAAAAATTTATCACGTTATAAGCTCGTGGTAGAGCCTCGGTGTGTGATAATGGAAAGGTTAAGCTTTTCAGCAATAGATGGCGTTAACACAAAATCCGAAAATGTTCTGGAACTATTTATAAAAATTATTGAATTCTAATTAAATGTTTCGTAAATACCAAAAATATTTACGAAAATAAACCGAAGTTAGGTCCAGTCATTTTACCATAGCAAGATTTACAATAGTGTAATGCGTAGTTATTATATATTGTTATTATATTTTCACAGAAAATGATTTTCTTTTAGTGCATAGAACGGATACAAACACGACTTGACGTGTAGGTGTGTCATACTAGACTGAGTGACTTATGACCAACGTGGAATAAGTATCGGATCACGATTTTGTTCGCTATGTCCGGTCTATTGGTAGTATATATTGAATGTCTTTGGTTGGATCATTTTTCTTTTACTTGAAAGTTTTTTAACTCACTTAATTTTGAACGTATTTGACAAATTCTTTCTATTTGCGATTTCGAATAAAGTTTTTTATACTTGATTTGATACAAATATGATAATAAAAAAAAATTGTCAACTACTCAATTACTAAGGAACTCTTTGCTAAATATTGCAAACTTATCGTTCTGTGTTACAGAAACAGCAAACTAGTTTAATAGCTGGTTTGAGGAAAACAAATGAACAAGCTGTTGACATGAGTAGCGAAAAAGTCGACAAAGAAAAGCTGGAGACTGAAGCGCAGGTAACCATTTTGCCAATTTCATATTAATTAATAGCTAAATAAACGTAATAGCGTTATGCTTTACGTTATACGTAAAAGTAAATAAACAAAACTTAATATTCTTTTTTAGCAGGTGATTGCTAACGCAGGACGCACGGAAATAACAGAGTCCACTTCACAACCAGTTATATCTAGTAAGTAGAAAATAAATTAACCATAATACTGACTTAAAACAATGTGTGTACATAGGTATTTGTATAATTAAATTAATTTAATTTTTACAGATATATCGTCATCTTTTGATTCACAACCGAAAAGATCATCAACAAAAAGCCAGTTCAAGAGGCCAGGATTGCCGTCCGTTACGATTCCGAGGTAGTCACATAAATTTTTCACTATTTAACCAACAAAAAAAAACCTTTTATGCATTGAGAATTGTTTAATCTTAATATTTATTATAAATAATCTGCCCTGTACTTACTTGCAGACCTGAGAGCCCAATCAAGAAGTATCTTCAGCCAACTCTCAGTGATCCGCATCCTGCCCTCATAAAGAAAACTTCTTGTAAGTGTGAGTGTTTTTTTTTTATAATATTATCTATAAGTTGGTATAATGAAGCGTAACTAAGAAATAGAGTGTAACATAACATTCTTATCCTCCTATAAACAAAACGCAACAAATTTACTAAAAGGCGATCCAAATAAGAATAGGATCGATTTTTCACCATGTTGTGACGTCATAGCTGTCAAATCGATGAAATTGGGTAGGATAACCAAAACAATTTTTTTTTTTAATTGCAATTTATTTACGAATTATATGAGTTTACATGTGGATGGAGGGAGAAGAAGACCAAAGAAAAGATGGATGGATTGTGTGAAGAGTGATATGAAAGAAAAGGAAGTTAGTGATAGCATGACGAGTGACAGGGCAGAATGGAAGAAAAAAACGTGTTGCGCCGACCCCAAATAACACGGGACAAGGGCAGGAAGATGATGATGATTTACGAACTGAGTAGTGGCAAATGGAAGAAGTTGTTCCTAAGAAAGAAAATAATTGTTTTTTTTAAATTAATTATCAATTTTAAGTAATATACTTATTTAGATAAAATAGATTAAATAATAACGTTTTTACTTATATTTATCTAAGACTCGGTAATACAAAGCAAAAAAAAAAACCGTTATTGATACGCAGATGTGTTTTCTTTGCAAACCGTACTTTTCAATCAACATAGACAGATCGAAGTTTTTGACGGTCCGATCCCGTTTGGAATTGGATAGTTCTTAAGTTTCAGCAGGGATGTTACTGAGGTGTGACTCCAATTCCGAAAGGTCGGAACCTCCGACTGATTTTGCACCTCCATTTCCGATTTTGGTTCTGATAAATATTAACTTTATACTTATCGCGTGGGGAATCTCCCAGGGCCCCGTGCTTACTGTCAACTACTCTTTCACTTGGTATTTTCTTTCGTATTTGGCATTGCATTTGACCTTTATGCGTCTGCCTCCGATTCCGATAAACCAAATTAAACACTCCGCTTCCGAATTCGGTTTCGATATAACCACTTCCGTAACATCCCTAGTTTTCAGAAGAAGGGTCCAACATTGATTGGCTGATTGGATAAAGTCAATCTTTATCAGATTAACCATTTGGAATCTTTTCTTACTTTCGTTACAAAATGTATTTGAGTGATAATTCTTGGAACTCAATATGGTATTCGTTTGTGTATACAGCGACCGTGAAGAGTGGTGTGCGCGTGTCGCACAACAGCGGCGGCGGCGCGCGCGACCAGCCCGTGCTGCACGACGTGCACTCCTGGTGGGGCGCGCAGGTGGCGCGCCTGGCCATGCTCGAAGCCGAGTAGCCGACAGCGGCGGCGGCGCGCGCGACCAGCCCGTGCTGCACGACGTGCACTCCTGGTGGGGCGCGCAGGTGGCGCGCCTGGCCATGCTCGAAGCCGAGTAGCCGACAGCGGCGGCGGCGCGCGCGACCAGCCCGTGCTGCACGACGTGCACTCCTGGTGGGGCGCGCAGGTGGCGCGCCTGGCCATGCTCGAAGCCGAGTAGCCGACAGCGGCGGCGGCGCGCGCGACCAGCCCGTGCTGCACGACGTGCACTCCTGGTGGGGCGCGCAGGTGGCGCGCCTGGCCATGCTCGAAGCCGAGTAGCCGACAGCGGCGGCGGCGCGCGCGACCAGCCCGTGCTGCACGACGTGCACTCCTGGTGGGGCGCGCAGGTGGCGCGCCTGGCCATGCTCGAAGCCGAGTAGCCGACAGCGGCGGCGGCGCGCGCGACCAGCCCGTGCTGCACGACGTGCACTCCTGGTGGGGCGCGCAGGTGGCGCGCCTGGCCATGCTCGAAGCCGAGTAGCCGACAGCGGCGGCGGCGCGCGCGACCAGCCCGTGCTGCACGACGTGCACTCCTGGTGGGGCGCGCAGGTGGCGCGCCTGGCCATGCTCGAAGCCGAGTAGCCGACAGCGGCGGCGGCGCGCGCGACCAGCCCGTGCTGCACGACGTGCACTCCTGGTGGGGCGCGCAGGTGGCGCGCCTGGCCATGCTCGAAGCCGAGTAGCCGACAGCGGCGGCGGCGCGCGCGACCAGCCCGTGCTGCACGACGTGCACTCTTGGTGGGGCGCGCAGGTGGCGCGCCTGGCCATGCTCGAAGCCGAGTAGCCGACAGCGGCGGCGGCGCGCGCGACCAGCCCGTGCTGCACGAAGTGCACTCCTGGTGGGGCGCGCAGGTGGCGCGCCTGGCCATGCTCGAAGCCGAGTAGCCGACAGCGGCGGCGGCGCGCGCGACCAGCCCGTGCTGCACGACGTGCACTCCTGGTGGGGCGCGCAGGTGGCGCGCCTGGCCATGCTCGAAGCCGAGTAGCCGACAGCGGCGGCGGCGCGCGCGACCAGCCCGTGCTGCACGACGTGCACTCCTGGTGGGGCGCGCAGGTGGCGCGCCTGGCCATGCTCGAAGCCGAGTAGCCGACAGCGGCGGCGGCGCGCGCGACCAGCCCGTGCTGCACGACGTGCACTCCTGGTGGGGCGCGCAGGTGGCGCGCCTGGCCATGCTCGAAGCCGAGTAGCCGACAGCGGCGGCGGCGCGCGCGACCAGCCCGTGCTGCACGACGTGCACTCCTGGTGGGGCGCGCAGGTGTCTGCGGCCTACTGCCTAGCTGGTACGGTGACCGAGGTAGCTGTGCGGTACGAGAGACTGTCGTCGCAACTATCTGGAGTATGACAAAGACTCACGCTTGTCGTCACCTATCTCACACCGCGTACTCGCCTCAGACAGCATCTCCGTCAAAGGGTAGGTCTGTATTATAAGCATTCCATTTGTTTACTACCTACTCAGAGTTAAATATATTGTAAAAGTTTGATACAATATTACTTCTATGTATCAAAAACTAGATTGTTGGACTCGATTTGAAGTTAATTTAATGAATAATGTATATTATAATATTTTAATCAAAATAACTAAGTCTACTTATGTTAGTGCCAAAATAGTTGGAAATGAAATAAAAAATCCATCTAAATATTTTTCATATTTTATTTAGTATCCAATTAATATTCTGATGACGTAATTATAAAATTTAAATAATTTTCAGTGTCTCAATGATTAAATTACAATTAGGTATTTACATTTACTATATTTATGTAGTTGGTGAACCAACTTACTAGTTGGAGAGAATTTCTACTACAAATAACAAAATTAAATTAATGTTTAAATCGATAAATTATTGTAAGAAGTGACACATGCCTAGAGAAAAGAGTACTATAACGGTGAAGGTGAGTACGAGACACAGATATCGTCCGGCGATGGGGTAGTGGAAGAGCTTGGCGTGCAGGCGCAGCGTGGACGCGTACATGAGTACGGTGGTGATGTCCTCTTGAGACGTGTCTTGGTGTAAGAAGGGTCGCACGCATAGCTCGTGCCCTACTGACTGCGTTCTTCGGCATTCCTTTGAGAGACGAGCGGCCTGAAATATTAGCAACGTTTATCATGATCTACAAACTTTGCCAATGCTCTCTGGGGCTATTGAATATATGTTAAAGTCAGTACAGACAAAGTTGCAAAATACTGCAGTGTGTTTTTGACGTGAAACATCTTTGAAATCACATTATATCGTCTTACCTTAATAATTACAAAGCTATAAGTTTTGGATTCCGCGTGGACCTTTACTACTGCCGTCTATTGTTAAATATAAAATGGAATGTTATTTTTACTAACCTAGTTCGTCCGTCGTTCTAAATATTTTAATTCAGTGTAAGATTGAATTAAAATATTCAGAACAAACTCAATTTAGTATTCTTTCAATCTTTAACACTAAATCGCGACTTGCTGATGTAGACGTTACACGTTAAAATCAACGGCCGTGTGCACCGACACAGCCCCACCCTATTTTTTACTAGCAAATTTTGACTGTAATTCGTAAACATGTTCAAACCTCAGGAAATTATCTCCTGCGCTATTCCTAACTCTAAGTGTGCTTAGTTGCTGACCCTTCATAAAAGCGTTATAGTTCTCTTGTTCTATTAATTACCTGAACAAATGGTACAACGACAGCCGATATCCACAAGAGCTCATTGAGAATGCTGATACCAACCAAAGGTTCTGTCTCAGTGTCCACCTTGTCTAAGTTTAGTAGCCACATTAGGCCAGAGCTAGCCCAAGAGATGTTCACTATGGTGAACAAACAAACTGCTGGTGCGAGGTCGTCATTCAAATATTTTAACAGTTTACGAAATTCTGCTATCTCCTGTAAACATATTATAATTATTAATATGGGCGTTTTTTTAATATTTCTCAGTGTCCAGTAGTAATCAAATATTTTTAAAGTCGATAAACAAATATTTTTATCAAAATCTATTTAGCTCTTTTTTCATGGGTTTTCAAAATTGTAACCAGTGAAAACTTACTTTTTTTTGTTGCTGTTTGCCCAGCTTTGGGACAGTATTGTCCCACCACTGAGCATAGGTATCTTCCATACCCTTCCATCCAGAATTAATTTTTAAATTTATTTTTTATATTGATAAAAGAAAAACTCACTCTCATCCAGTTAAGTGGAGTTATGGTCCGGTTTAGAAGGCGCTCTTTAAGAAACATGAGATGAGCCTGCAACAGCTGCGCTTGTAAGCAGTAGCTCGTGATGATAGTCGCTTGCACCATGTCGTGGATCAATGTGCATATTATTAGTAAGATTTTCAACAACATTCTTACTTCGTATGAGCTGGAATAAATTTATTAAAATGTCAGAGTGCTACCACAAGCTTTTAACGTGATCCTGTATAGGGTGTATAGCTCCACCCCTCTTTCTCGCTCGCACGACTGACATTTTATCACGTTATGGTAACTTCCCAGTACCTATCTATAAGGTCCCATTAAAATAGTGGGACAAATTTTAACACAGCGTTCAGTACGTCTAACCAAAGATATCCAAGAAAAAAAACAGTGATTAAAGTATTTTTATTTTGACCTATATAAAATAATAAATAGCACTCAAGAATAAACACATCCAATAGGGGTAGGTACTTAAACTCGCGCCTCGCTCGCTTAGTTCATTAAACCCCGAGCGAACTTCGGCGTTCGCTCGGTCATTGTTTTTCTATTGTGTCTAATTACCTACGCTACTCAATCGTAATAGTTACTTTCAGTTGTCTACACACCGCATTTTTAGGATAGTGTTGCTAGTCTGGATAAGTAGAAGATAGTAAGTACGCGCAACTCAAGAACAGGCTACCATCGAGTGTGTATAAACTTTCCTCGAACACACATGATTATGAACCGTCTAGGTGCCTAAGAAAAGATTCTAATTTCCCAACACACTTTACCAGGCTTTGGACTGTCTAATTGCGTGCTGAACTGTTATCAAGGTATCAAAGCTATTGCAGTATGTAAGTTGTAAATAAACAAGCGCGCAGTGGAAACAGTGTCCTGAAATGAATCATTTTTGATTATTTTAAAGTTCGATAACAGTAAAACACTGATTCAGGCGTGTTTAAAAATTAGAATCAGCCCTATTTACAGTAATTAATTGTAATACTACTTACTCTATGCCGGTAGGTTTAGATTAAGTGTTGAACATGCCTACTGTTTTGTTCAATGCACTTGCGGGCGCGTTTAATTATGTGTCTTTTCACTTTTAAAAGAGTATCTTCACTTTTAGTTCCTGCACACGAGTGTAATGATACGGGTGGAGGCCATCACGAAGTTCATCACGAAGGAGTTTCCACACGTAAAAATCACTGACATTGAATACACTACCAGCATCGGCCGTGCTCGCCGTGGGGTGTCGTCTAAAGTCGACTTCCTGCGTCAACCGCTGGTGGCATGAAGGTGCCTTAATCACGATGGCGCTGTACTGCTCCCAGGATTGTCGCAAGGCTCGGCCACCTTCCAAATCTTTCATGGTAAAGGATTTGGGCTTGTCGTATGCTATTTCCAAGTATTCTTGATTGGTGTACGCGTAATAAGGCATTGTTGTCGATTGTGATAACTACCTAGGTACGTAATAACACTCACACACTTACATTCGACGTTCGCGAAACATGTTACCGTCTCGGTTGCACGACGAAAACTGAAATTGCGTCATCATTGTCATTTACGGCAAGCGAACGACGCGGGCGCCTGCGAAAGGCTATGTTAGAGTGAGAAGGCACGAATTGATCAATGAACGCGGCGGCCGGTGACGTCGCGTAGGTATTTTGTAGTATTATGAGATGTGTTTATGCATCGGGTAACCAACATTTTTATTAAATTTTCGTTAGCTGTTTTTTTTTTCATTGTAAGTATGTACAGTTTTTTTTTTTTTACCATTGTCTTTATTTTGGTGGTCTGAATGATTTCTAAAAGTTTGTCCATCTATTTTAATGGGACCTTATATAGGTCAAAATAAAAATACTTCAATCACTGTTTTTTTTTCTTGGATATCTTTGGTTAGACGTACTGAACGCTGTGTTAAAATATGTCCCACTATTTTAATGGGACCTTATTATATATGTATAAAACTGAATCGTTCGTTAGTCTCGCTAAAACTCAAAAACGGCTGGACCGATTTGGCTAATCATGGTCTTGAAATATTCGAGATAATCCAGGGAAGTTTTAAACGGTGAGAAAAAATGTAAAAAAATCACGAAAAAAAAATCGAATATGACGTCATCTTTAGTTAAAATGTCATTGTAAAATGAACTATGCTGTTCTCGTAATGCCAGCAGATGGCATTATCCTTAATATTAGGCGGTACGAAGTTCGCCGGGTCAGCTAGTCTACTTATAATCATGAAGTCAACCGCAGTCCGCACGTAGGTGGGTACAGGTATCGGCACGGATCTTGAGAGCTAACTTTTACTTGCGCAGAAGTAAAATATCAGGTCTCTTTGGTGGTATGAAGTGAGACGCGGGGGTGGGGAGTGTCAGTGATTGGCTCGCCGCGCATCGCATGAGCAGCATCAGATGTCACTCGTGATTGGTTCCCTGCGCTTACTGCACTGGCATTTATTGGCACTTCCGTGCCAATAAATTGACTCGTGATTTTTAATCCATCGATTTTATTTTTATTATTGGTTATTGTGTCACCAAAAATGGTTTAGCCGAGAACGCATAACAGGCACACAGAGAAAGTTCCTTTCAAAAGTAGGTACAATGTTAGGAATTTCTTCGTATGGGTGTTACAAATCTTTGAAATTTTCGTCTTTGCTACAATATGCATACCTTCCGGTAGAAATTCTCTAAAAGATAATGAAAACCGTATAAAAATCTGTTGCAAGGTTAATAAGTAAACTGAAAAACAGACAGAGAAACACAGCGACTTTGATTTGAACTATTTATGTTTTTTTTTTACTTTTACCTTCAACCAGAATTAAGAAGATAGCAAGTAAAAGAAAAAATAAAATAATATAGGTGTACATTTTCTTTGCCATAAGTGTACGATGCGCAAAGCGATCCCCACTCTTTCGCCGAGCGCTCAAGATCCGTGCCGATACCTGTAATCTGTGAATTACACATAGACAACACCTACATGGATAGCCTTTATCGACAGTAAAGTTCTAACAGTGCATCAATAATGGTTATTTTACAGGAGAGTAAAATAACATAATCCATTTTTGGAAGAGGTAATTATTAGCTTTTTGCTTTCTTAAGAAGCACGTGATTTTTCGTGACCAAAAAGCATAATTTTTCAAACCGTCAGTAGTGTTTTGCACCACCAAATATTAAATTTCTGCAATATTAGAACATCACTGATATCTTGATCTTTACAGATCGAAGTTGTAATAGTACATTATGATATAAGTGTATAATGTTAGTGATTACCGTCGAGGCGGTATTTAGACCTGACCCGTGGCGAGGGTCTTAAGAGAGCCAAGAACGGTAATCATTAATTACTCACGTGTGTCATGCGACGTTTTTCAATACACTTGTGAAGAAAACAACAGTAAAACTAAATAGTAAAATTTTCTGTGACATGGCGGTAAAAATCTGTTTTCATAAGCGCGCGCATATATTTTTTTTTATTTACCCCTAGAGGAAGGCTAAGGCATTTTGATCATACTGCCTAGTCTTACGTTTATGTTTTCTTATTGTTTTTTTTTCGTTTGGATTTTTATTCGAATCGAAAATTTGTTTTGCGAAAAAAAGAGGTTGATCAAAAAGGTTTTAACTACATTATAGCAATAGTGCGTAGTAGTAATCAAAATGTCACAGTTTGGTAACGAGTGTCATTATATACCTAAGAGCAGTGCAATAAGAGTCACTTTCTGAGCAAGTGTGTTAAAAATGTGATTTTATGAATGTAAAAAGGCAAAGTTTACCTTTACCTTGTTTCCATCCATCTGAATATGATGTTGCCTCTACCCAGCATTAAATTGACTGAACACAGTGACAAGCACATCCACAGGACGCTGAGTATTATGAAGAACCACAACATGCGTAGCAGGCGCTTCGGTTTCGTTGTGGGCATTCCTTGAGGTGAATACGACGACAATAGAAATACCTAAAAATAAGAGAGCTATTTCAACATCTACTTTCCCCGCCATGTGTATTCAGTTCCCATTTTTTATGGAGGGAAATCATCAAACAACTTCTCATGCTCTAAGGTGGAACGAGTGTCAGACTTTTACTGATTAAAACTCACCTGCGTTGTTGAACTCTAGTACTTCCTAGGGCCACGATAACTCTTCCAGACCTTCTCGCAGCCCTAGCGGACATTAGCCCTACTGGTCCCCTTCAGATTCGATATTTGAGGAACGCGTGGAACACACTCAACTTGAGTTCGAACCTTACCGGACAGTCGGATGGCGAGCTACCCGTTGCTCGTAGTCCGCAAGCCCGGGACATTTCGTGGAGTGTGAGGACTTTCTCTCCCTCACAGTTGCGGCCATCTCATTAGCTCATATTACTGCTTCGCAGAAGGAGATGATCATTTCCCTGAGACCCACTCGCTCAAGGGCTTAGCCCGAATCAGGGCCGGACGCGAGAGATTGCCGCCGCCAATAAAACGATTTTACTTAAAATAACTACTCACTCTTTCCATTAAATTCTGCAATTGTTCATTATCTGAGATTCGAAATAAATATAATGCGTATAAAAATCCAACAAAATGCAGTATGCTGGGACCAATATAAGTGAAGATAACGTTTCCGTAACAAACTTCTTTATAATTGTCATATTCCAGAGTGGATGTTAACGCCAGTGGTACTAGCTTGTAGCAAAACCCTCGGTCCCGCCTGAAACATAATGAACACAGTTAAAACGTTTAGATAGTCAGCACAGTAATTTGCATTCTATGTATAAACATTTTTATTTTTTTTCCCTCACATTAAAAATTAATTATATTTAAAAATCACCCTGTATTTTACCTGAAGCAAGCCATATATTGGAGTACATATCCTAAAAACATGAGTATCGCAACTTGTAATGAATGGAAATGTGAGCAACATATAACGCATCTAGAAGAGTTCGATACATCCAGTACCGGCCGCAGTCCCATGATAGTTAACAGTTTTAAGTATGGGATTAATATCTGAAATAATTAAAGAGATATTAATAACAAAATAGTCTATAGACACACAAAACTAAAAGTTCGTCTAAAATATTACCTTAGATTTACAATAATGTAATATAGCGGAAGTACTCATGTATTCAGTGTCAGGGGACTCCGTTATTTCTCCAATCTGGAAAAAGGATCATAAAGTTGTAAAGAACATTGGAATATATCTTAAGGTATAGACTGAGGATGATCCACGTCGAAACATCATTATCTACCTAGTGGCTCCGAACAACGTCCATAACAAATCGTTCAATGGTCGATGTTGAAAGACCAACAATTGGTCGATAGGTATGGGTGTTTAACTATGGCTCTGCAACTGGATCGACCGTAATCCAGCTGCCAAGCGCTACACTGGATCGTTCTAAACCGTTGATGAACGTTGAGCAGCTTTCGCTATGTATTGATCACCTAATCGATGATCAAGCAATGCACTGGATCGGTTTAGATGATCGATGTTATCGATTGACGTGGATCGTATGCAATATTTTAGGTGAATCTACGGTTAATAGCTGTACCTATAGATAGAATGCTGGAATACTTATGCACACATGTATGTGCATAATATCATAATTATATAACTCTCTTTGATCATAGGTAAAGCTCACGTGATTTGTAGCCTCATAAATATAATATTACTTAACTTCTCACTTGTGTAACTCACAGTAGGCTCAGGTTCAAATGCGCACTTCTTCACACGATATGCCCTCATTGTTGTGAAAATAATAAAGCATTACTCACGTCCACACTATTGGCATCGAGACTGGACCTGGTAGATCTCTCCATCGCTGGTTCAGCAAGCTTGTCGTTCCCCAGTACATGGCTGTCCAGTAAATCACTAGCTACATAATCATTGAAAAAATTCACATTATCCAGTTTATTACCCATATCTACACATTAATTACCAGTATGCACATTATACGAAATGATAATATATTAATAATTGAACATTTATGTAGCAAACAATGAAGATTTCAATAATGACGGTAGGTAATTAAAAGCTTATTGTGCTTACCACTACCGTACGATGCGTTGTCGTTATGCATTTTTTCTAATGCAACTCGTGTATAACGTGTAGGTGCGCGATTACCAAAATTTTACTTTCGAGGAGAGTTAAAAGGATACATTGACAACAACAGATAACGATTCACTGCAATGTTTTTTTTATTCATATGTAATAACAACATTGAATGTGTATTTGTAGGTATTGCACTGAGTCAGTGCATTAACTTTGATAATAACCAATGCGATGTTAATGTCATTGTGTTTACAACGCGACCCTACAGTTCTCTCATAATGGAAAGCAGATCATGAATACCTATGTCTGATTATCAAAATTACTAGATATTATGGAAGGTTACCTAATGTAAGTATGGTAATTTTAATGAAAATCAAACTTGCTTTAGAGGGCGTAAATAGAAGTGAACTCACTCCGGGCAATGAACTTTGATAAGCCAGAAAAAAAGATAAATATTGATGACTTTAACATTATTCCGTTTTAAATCATTTGGGAAAGCCGATCACCCTGTCTACCAAGGCACGTAGTATCTCTCTGTAGTATGTGACCAAGACGCAAATCAAGCACTAAGCAGTTACAATTAAGTCACATACTTTTCGTCACCCGGCAGACGTAGGAAAGTATTGGAAATTGCACATTAATTAGAATCGAATGATTAGATGTCAGCCTGCTGAGTATAGTGCATTCTATTCGGCTACCACCTAACGTCGCCTCTGCCCTTACTGTATGGCCCATACCTCCCTTTAAACAAACCATTAAGATTTAAGTGGAGGCACGAAATACTGTAAAAATAAAAAGATAGGTTTTATCATGATCTCAAAACTTTATTAAATACCTATTTAAATAAATATTTTCAAAATTGTTTCGGGAGTTTCTTTTTCGTTAAAAATCCTGTTCGTCGTACAAATTGTTTTCTCTCTTGGTGATGTTTCTTCATTTGCCGATTATTCGCAGATTCTGCCTTCTTTCCTCTCATACTGAATTTCATTTCGCGGTTTCCACCGCTATTGGTTACCATTGTTGAAAAACTTTCTTTAGCTAATCGATCTCCTAAACTAGCTTTGCTCACCCGTGATATACTCTTTATAATATTTGAAGCTCTTGGGGCTCTATTTGCGTCAGTATCTTGCATCTCGTTAGGCTGCGAGTCATCTTCTCTTCGGGTTTTATTTCTAATAATTTTGTGTTGCTTTTTAACTTCTTTTACCCACGATCGTTCTTCATCTGAACTATCAGCATCATCACTAGTCTCATACAGTTCCATATCAGAATCTTTATCTTCATTTTCTTCCACCTGCGGAATACAAAAAAATAAGTGCCATTGTAGGCTGTGCTTCCTTTTGAAGACTTATTTACAGTACAATTTAATCTCCAAACTTTTGAATTTAGCATTTGTTCATTCACCATTATAATCAAAATATTTTTAGATCCTAAAATTTAAAAGTCTAACTTTTGAATTTGATTTCGTCATTTACATATACTATGTTTAAAGTTACACAAATTCAAACACTGGATGAGCCCCAAGCAGAACAGCAAGCAAACTTTTTTACAATTAGGGAGGGATGTAGGGTTCTTTGTTACCTGCATTGGTTCAGCTTCCACTTTCTTCTCCTTGTTTTTGTCAAACCTGGACAAAACTGGGTTGAGTAAACGATATTCCTCAGCTCCTCTGTCTACCTCAAAGTCAGGGTTTTCAAATAATGCCTGTAATAAAAAAGGTCATTTTAACATCAGATAAAGTGGCTTAATGTTATTATTCCCAATTACATACTTTTAAAAACTTAAGCATACCTTAAAACGGTCATCTTTGAGTAAGTTAGCTGATTGTTTCTTCTTTTTACCGCCATCATCCATGAGTTTGGATGCCAAGTCTCTGTTAACTTTTGGTAAATTGTCCTCAACTTTAATTCTGGACGGTCTCTCTTGTTCAATCTTTTCTCTTATCTTACGTTTTTTATATTGTTCAAACGCAAATGGATCTGCAATTGACTTCGCTCTCTTATACAAACGAACATCAACAAAATATCTGAAATTTAATTAACAGATTAATTAAACTAAGACTCAACAAAATAATACAAATTCAGAAAGTGACTCTTACCCATGCATGTATGCTCTCAACAGATTTGTTCCCAGCAAGTGATCTAATCCTAATGATTCCAGTTCCTGTTTAGTGATGAATTTATAATCATCATAAACTGTTTGTGATGCTGAGCTTTCTAATTCCTCTGTCAAATTATCTAAGAAAGCACACCATCTTGGTGCAGGACCTGGTAAAAAGTACAACTGTTTTTAGTTGAGTTACATACACTATTTTTACAACACATACGTATTGTTATTTCCTAAAGAGTTAGGCAGAGGTTCTTTTTTTAAGGTTGGAAATCATCTAATGACTTATCCTGCCCTAGGGTAAATCGGGGGGGCGTGTCAGATATTTACTGACTAAAACCTATGTTCCTACATTTGCCTTTGCGTTCGTAACCTTTACAGAAGTTGACCTATGGCCCTAGTAGGCTTCAGCCCTGACGGGCCCTTACGGTTTTGCTGATAGCTCTTTGAGGCGCATGCGGAAAACTACGCGTCGTCGACAACTCGGGCTCGGTACGGACGGTTACCGGAAGGGCGGCGAGCTCCGCATTGCTCGTCGTCCGCAAGCCAACGCCTACGGTGGCTGGCAGTCGGAGTTGGGGTCTCGGCGGTTGGGGCGTGAGGATGTCCTTCTATCACCCGTGCGGCCGTCTCCTTCGCTAGCATTAGCCACCGCCCATTTTCCCTAGCGCCGGACCATGACCGCCACCGATCACTCCCACGTGGACAATGGTTCACGAGTGTTTCTTCCTCCGCCAGAATCAGGTGCAGAACCCTCCCGAACTTACCGTGCCGGTGAGGACCTGCGTCATGCGGAAGGCGAGGACGCCGTTGGGCCAGCCACTCCTCAAAGGGGACCAAGAGATAGGCAAAGGTGTACCCACATTTTATTGCCATCAATTAGGCACCAATCCAAGCTACTACTAAAAAATTCCAAATAGAGAAACAATTTACCCCACCCAGGAATTAAACCCACACACTTTCTACACCTAGCTGGTATTGTTGGTACAAAGCACTCCTCAATAGGCCAGAAGAACAACAATCAATTCAAACCATGTTATAAATTTTTGTTTCCAAGTGCCTAGGACACTTAAATAAAATACTATAACATCTGCCAATAAAGTGTTATGTACATACCTAACGATGGAATGTAATATATCTGCATTTTTTGATCTTCAACTGCCATCATACTTAATCCTGTGTTTGGAAAAACACATAAATCATTGAAATCTGCTGATGATTCTATGCTTGTGTATTGCTTGCCCTAAAAAAAATATAATAAAATAAACTGTTAATAAAATATAATGAAAGTAAGCAAAAATATTTAACTGTGAATGTGCATATCAATGATAAAACATATTCTGATAATAATTTTGGTAAACATACTGTATTTTTATCCCATATCTTCACAACAGTAGCATCCATGGAATAAACATAATTCATTGTTTTATGGAATTCTAGTGATTTTATAGGTATTTCGTTCATGTGGTCTTTAACAAGTAGAGGTTTACTTGATCTTATGTCATACAAGAGCACATGACCTGTAGATGTACCTACACCCATTCTAAGAGGACCATCAAACTTAGCAGCTGTTATTGCAGGCAGTCTGTCATTTCTGTAAACATATAACATTATTGATAATAAAAATCTTATAATATTTAAATAAACCATCATTTATAAACTTTTAATAGAGTTTTAACATACCTGTATTCAGAATCAGTACAATGCATTGCACAATCTAGTATGCCCTGTCTAGATTTAGTGCGTGGATCCCATGCTTCTACATGGCCAGATTCTGTGCCAAGCATTAATAACCCATGTTCTTCATTCACTGCACAGCAATTAATTTCATGAGCTTTTGTTACATATGGTGCTAAAAACTGACCTATTTCTAAATTTAATCTATACACTTCCTGCAATAAGAATTTTGTATAAGTAATGAAATATTATGTTGTGTAATTAGTTCAAACCAGTATTTGTAAATAAGTGATCAACATACGGATGAGGCACCAACAACAAACAGGTCACATGATGGTCGATGGTAAGCTATATCTCTTCCAAACCGAGGTACTCGAAGGCGATAATGTCGACCATGTCCCACATGGAATTCAACATATCGATCACATTGCAAAAATACTATCTATAAAGAAAAATATTGATGTATTAAAACAGTATTCCTTTAGAAGGTTAGTGGATTAAAAAAAATATTATATGACTTACTTTTGAATAATCATCACTCAGTATTTCAAATGTTATAACTTCAGAATCAAGACACCGTTCAAACTTCAAGGACAAATTATTAACATCATAACATTTTATCCTTGGTTTATAGATGCCTGTAGCCATTATATATTGTCCATCTTTAGAAACCCTCAAGCTGGTGCTTACTCCAGGCATGTCAAACTCTTGAATCAATTCAATTCGTCGCCGTAGATCTATATTTTTTTTCAAGAGGGCTCTTTTTTTCCTTTCTGTCAGCCACTATAAATTATAAACAGCACATTAAATAAATATAAAGTAATATTCAACCCTGCTAGGTTATTATCAATAAAAACACTTACATCAGGGAGCGACTTTCCAACGCTGAGGTTGTAGATCTTAACATTATCTATTTCGGAAAGCTGCATGATTGTTAGGAAAATCAGACCTTATGATATGTTCTTAATTAAACCACAAATTAAATAATAACTTCACATTTAAAAACATTCACATCAATTCACATGCTTCCAATGTTGTGACAAAGCAACTGACAAGTGTCAAGACTGTCAAGTGACAACCGACTGAGACGTTGACACTCAACTGACAACCACAACCTCAAAACAGCCATGTGTTAAAAAAAAAAATTACAAAAAAAAACAGCTTCACTGAAAAAAAAAACGAGGATCAAAAACTTTGATTGTGGATGTCGGTGTTAAATAAGAATCGGTATTTTTTGTTTCTGCAAACAATACCGAGAAACACCGATTTCAGAAATCATAGTTATTATGATTTAAAAGAATCAAAATAACTTTGATTTCGGAAATCGGTGTTTTTCTTTAGAAGTCACAAGTCAGCGAAGGCAACGAAGGAACAGGAGTGGGTTTTTAGTCAGCTAAGTCAGCTATTTTTTTTTTTTTTCAGAAGTTTTTTATTATATAGCCAACATTTTAGATGCGCGCGCTTAGGACAACAGATTTAATTTTTTACCGCCATATCACAAAAAAAAAATCACAACTTCTAGTTGCTGTTGAAGCAATAGTTATTTTCTTCACAAGTGTGTTGAAAAACCTCTTATGATACTCGTCATGTCAGTATTGAACATTTATTCGTCCTCGGGTCAGGTCGGGTCGTCACTTATATCATAATGTGTCTATTATTTTTAATGTATTCGCGATTATTCATTGTAATAATAATATATTTCATGTTTAAGACTACGTGGGTCCAATGATTAGTAAAAAACTTATCAACTAAAGGTTAGTCAAAAACTTAACCTATTGGCGCACTAGCAATTGCAAACAGTGCTTGATCCAGTGATCAATGCGCATCATGTTTATCGGCTAAGGTTCGAAGAATGCCATTGCCAATGCCATGCACATGGAGCTGGTCTGCTTAGCAACAAGGCAGCCTTCTTTCGTTCTCGTTCTTTTATTTTGTATTAATGTAATAAAAAACCTTCTACAAAAAAAGAAATACAACCGACTTCAATGTAAAAAAAAACAATGAAAAGTGCAAAAAATCTTTAATTTCGGAATTCGATGTTTCTCTAATAGTTTTGTCTCTTCATTATTTAACACCCACTTCCGAAATTAAAGTTATTTTGCACTTTTCAGTGTTTTTTTTTTTTGTAAAAAGTTTTTTATTTTACACTTTTCAGTTATGTTACCACCACTAAAAAGTACCTGTAGTATGAGGAGTTCTGTTCCATATCTTCAAAGTTCATGATTAGATCATAACAATATTTCTATGGGACTAACTCGGAAGCATAATGTTACAATAAAAAAAAAATCGGTTACAATTGATCGAGAAATCAATGAACATACATGTAAAAAGCAACCCAGGTTTCGTGTTGCACACGAATTAGTCACGTAGCGATGAGGTTATCTGTCACTTTTATGTAGCAACACTCAGGAGGAATGTCATAGAGAATGTCATCCTAGTTTTAGTCTATAGTCCCATAATCGCGCGAAAGTTCTGACGTAACGGACTTCGTCGCGATTTGAAAAGTGGAATACTTACATCGGAGCGAGATTCCTAGTGAGACATCGAGAAGGTGTCCAGTGTATCTACGGTCGACGCTTCATCTTAGTTGAGTATTTTAGGTATTCGTGAGGCCGGGAGAGGAAGGCGTCTTTGTTAGCTCTGAAGTCAAAGTCAAAGTCAAAAAGATTTTTATTTCACATAGGCCTACACATAGGTCTGGCACCGTCCGTTCGACGATCTGGGACGAGCTCTTGGCAAGGACTTGAGTTGCGTTGTTACAGATCTCTGATCAAAGTTACAGTTATGGTAGTTCCCATAAAATGAACCTCGCTGAATAGCAACGTGTGGGATTAATAGTGATCAATAGATTGTGAGAATAAACCGCATATAATGATTCTCGCAGTAGGGCGAGGTTTGGGTAAGTGTTTATGTTGATTACTAGCGTAAGGGACCTAATCAGAGCGGTTGGATTAGATCCATCTTAATGAGTATGATCGTATAATGGTCCTGGCAGGCATCGTTGGACTCGTTGAGACTTTGATTGGTCCCTTTGATCCTCAAGTGAGAGGGTAGGTATGTGTGTTTGTCATTTACAATTATAACGGTAAAGGGGTGTGCAGAGGACATGTGACGGTTGGTCCTCTGTGACTGACGGGGTACCTAAAATACTCATTTATGTGGCTGTAACCCACAGGTGGTGGCGAGGCGTTAATATTCATAATATAAATAATATGTCACGAACTATAATAACAATAATTTAAAAAAAAAAACCATGTGGCAATATCTCATGAATTCTCATCAATTTGAGTTCGACAGCTTGTGTTCCCCGAATCTCATACCTACCTACCGATAAAAATCAATAAATCAGTGTCTCTTTTCAGTCTTTATGTAGGTACTTATTGCTAATTTTATCACTAATCATGGGGTAAAATTTTTCCAACACGGTAACCCTAAATATAGTAAAATGATTTTTTTTCCCTTTCAGCGACACGCTTTCCATCCTTATAGAGATCCTCCATCTATGTGTGGATATGTACACGGTAATTCGGATCGACTGTTTGCGCGATAACAGGCGATAAAAGCTTCACGGAACGCACTGATAATCGTAATTCGGAACGCGACGAATTCATTGACAATTTGACATTATTATGAGTTATTGGCGGGATTTCTTCGAGTGAAGTTCAGTGACTGTTTTAATTATTCGCAAATTGATTCATAGTGAATATTGTGATGTAAAATTTGTGTAGTTTTGTATCTCAAGTGTCTGCGCAACTGGAATAATATGTGGAATCATTGAAATAGGTGTCTCGGTAAAATGAAGCTGAGAATTTTATTGTAGTTTTAGCTACCTCAGCGAAGTTTGCTGAGAAGGCTGAATCGATACATTTGCTGCCAAATACTTCAAAAATATTAGAATGTGTTACACCCGCATTCTAATTTAAAACAAAAAGAAACAACGGAAGACTACGCAGAAAACATGGACGAAAGACTAGGCGATATGATAAAACGACCATAGCCTTCCCTAAGCGGTGAACAGAAAAAAACATTTGACATTATTGATTATTATGACAGCAGGCGCCACAGGCACCACCAGTCCACCACAGAAGTACCTTTTTTATGAGGCACAAATGCCAATAATGAAGAGTTGAAGTTGAAATTTCGTGTGGTGAACTAACGTGTTTTAAATTAAATTATCTGACAATAAAATTGTGGGAAATTTGTTGCTTCACACAAAGTTGACATAAGTGTAGTCTGTTTTTGAACAGCAATCTAATTTGAAGTTAGAATTGTTTTAGGTTATTTTAGTTCTCTGATCTATTCTTTTGTATTAATAGCTCTCTAAGTAATAATTATGGCTGGTTTAACAAAAAAAATTCAATTACCTAAATCTGTACTGGATATGAAATTCATGAAGAAAACGAGAGAGAGGATAGAAAAAGAATTAGAAAACACTCAAGACCATGGCAGTTTATATTCTAATATAATTACCAATGAAATGCGAAGTGCATCAGGTAACTTTATATCAGAGTCAAGCTTTATATTTTGTGAAACAATGCTTGATGGTAGACTATCATTCAAAGGTATGAACCCAGAAATTGAAAGACTTATGGAGTTGGAAAATGTAGTTAAAACTGAAGAATGCACTGGTGAAATGGTCAAAGATGTTTCAGATGATATTTTAGTTAAGAAAATGGAAAAGTTTAATAAGATGAAAAGACCAAACCCAAATCCAATCAGTGAACTGACAAATACTAAGAGGAAGAAATAATAAAGTCCATTGAATGAGTGATCTGTAAATAATTTTAATAATACAAGTGATTTAAACAGTGATGTTAATAGAAACTTGACTATTGTAATACATGTGCTTCTCTCAAGTATTTTGTTTGAATTAGTCCTCACCTGCTAGTACTTTACATGCTTCTGCTACATAGTGGCTTCACCCACATGAAGGTTTCTCCATTCAAATTTTGAATCGCCATTTCATATGACGGGAGACTTTTGTAAGATTTAAAACGCATGCCTAATTTTAGTGTAATCTGTTCAGTATGTTGATGAATTAGTCAGACATTAATGGTTGTCTTTTATAATATATATTACTGCACCTGAAATAAATATACAATTCTTGAAAGAGCTCTAAGAACTTAAATATTGCCTCATTTAGGTACGTCTATGTATTTATGTAAATTAATAAATCCTTTTTTTTGAATCGTGAAAATATACGAGGAGGAATATAACTATTATGTTACTACTGTAACTCGAAAGACGTTAAATACTGTATCTCTTTGCTGTAACTTCACGTTTTCCTTTGTGGGGAAAACCGAGCAAATATCGCTGACACCGAAAATTAACTCTAAACTTCTGGAACTCCTCCGGAGCCTGCTGGAAGCTGACGTGTACTAGAATATTATAAATTAATAAAAATTTGGCAAAGTAATCCTTATAACTGCATTGTTTATAAGTCAAATTAACATTATATTTGTTTAATCACTCAAGACCTTGTGTCCACACACAGAACTATGCAGTACGGAACTATGTAGTATAGTTATCGGCACGGATATTAAGCGCTCGGCGAAAGAGTGGGGATCGTTTTGCGCATCTAACACTTATGACAAAGAAAATGTACAGCTATTTTATTTTATTTTTTCTTTTACCTACTATCTTCTTAAGTCTGGTTGAAAAATCGCGCAGACCGCGGTCATCCGCAGCCTCGGTGGGTTGCGTTCGCATGCGAGGCGGTCGGTTGGCTCCAGCAGTGGCTGGCGAAGGATACAGAAATCCGACGCGAAATCTTTTTTTTTAATTTTTCTGTGAAGTAAGTATAAAGTAACATCTCGTTTCTGGTGTGTCGTGTCCACGGCGGTCTTGAGCTCAACTGATAATTAACCGCCCGCCCATTTTGCGATTATCATCCAAGTTTGAGAGTGATAATCGCAACCGCGACGGCTGCGTAACCACAGAAAACTCCGGTATCGTGAGATTAGAAATAAAACAGCTGTTCTAACGCGGCGGGCGCAGGCAAAAACCGCTTCGTGGGTTCTATACCCTAAACAACTTTTTATTCTAGAAATATGCAAAGTTTTGTGAGATAACCCATGGGAATAAAGCCGCAGCAAAAATATAGTATTGTAATAAAAATTTAACTAAAGTATTGTTTGGCTATTAAAACAAATTCTTCGAATTATTATCCTTTAATGTTAATAAATATTTAAGTAGCTGTATGTATGCATTTCAAATGGTAAGTTCTAAATCAGCTTATGTCAACAGTGATAATATTTCATGAAAATTAAATCTATAAAATATTGATATATATGGTTAGTTTGTCAGTTATTGCATTACTTCTGACATTTGTCATCATGTGGTCCTAAAAATAATAATGTGTCAGTCAAGTCCCTGTTGCATCAGGTTATGAAGATCTCTGAAGGCAGCTCCAAGGCGTCCCTGGAGGGTTTGTCGCTTGAGCAAAAAAGCGCGTACGTCGAGCAATAGTCGATGTATCTGCATGCATTTAGAATACCGCTCCTCACGAGGAATGTCTACACCCAATGTTCGCACTGGGGCGCTTACGTTAGCTCTCACCACTGATGAGAAGTTACGCACTATGAGCCTCAATGCATTGCAACCACACTGCATATATCTGTATCACAAAAGGCAAGATTAATAGAATATAGTAAGCGAAAATATAATGTTTATTAAGGATGATTTTTCAAGTGGGCGCGGATGGCCAAATCAGAAACTATGAAGAATAGCGAAAACACACAAAAGAGCCCAAAAATCAAATCCAATCAAATAGTTTATTTGCAATACCAGTGGTATAATAATTATCGGTCTTAAGACCCGATTTTAATGAAAAATAACTAGGTATTATCAGCCATGTCCAACCCTAATCGATTTTAAAACAAAATCCCTTGCACATTGCTGATAGTACATCACAGGAATTTTGAAAAATCAATATTCCAAGAATGTTGATTTTCCTTTCCAATTGACAGTTGAGAGAAGTAATGATACGGCAACCATAGGGTCATTTTTTACTCAGTCAATTCTTATTACATTACTTTGTAACATTGCCCTGTTCGAAATAATGCTAAATTTAATATTTTTCAACACACATCTGCAACAGAAATTTTCCAACCTTTTTTTATAATCTTTCATATTGAAATTGGGACAAAACAAACTAAATGAAATCTTTTTAGTTTTCATCATAATTAATCATACTCATTTTAGTATTTCTCGGTATCCATCATAGTTTAGGATTTGGCCATGAAGCATCCTTTTGGAAAATTCACCCTAACACAACACTATAATATAAATAAATATATACAACACTATACATACGATTCATATTTGCTCTGCAACAATTCATATATCTTGGGTAACATTAACAGGCAGATATCTAAATTCCACAATGATCTGGAACAAAATAAATGACAGCAATATTAGACTATCACTGTAATGTTATTGAATCATACATTAATTTAGTTTTGAATTAATATTTATATTACTTACGGTCTATGTGCCATAACATTAAGAATGTCTAGTATGACGGACGTATCTTCGAGAGCAATTACAGATTCTAATGCAGATCTCAGACTTTTATTTACTCGGACGGAATGAAAGATCTGAAAACATACAAAAACAAAGTTTGAAGTCAATCGGGAACCCCTAATTAACTACACTACTAGGAACCAATAGCCACTGAAGATTGAAATTATTGCGTCGTTAGTTAATTTCAGTCGATTTTTAGAAATTTGATAGAATTGTGAACTTAGGATACGACACTTGACTCCGTTTTCCAATTAGTGTTCCATTTAATATAAACTATGACATGTAGGTTATAGTGTTGTAGGTCCGATAGTTGACGAAATAAATTCTAACGATGTTCAGTTGCCTCCAATTTGACGGCGCAGTTGTTGTGATAGTCTGTATGTGTAGAGTAGGGTCGAACCGATAGGGTGCGCAAACTGCTGTGTCTCATATAGATTGACGTTTCCGCTTGTATAGGGCTACCTGTAAGGCGCGCTGCCTGGCAGTGAGCACGGCCATCATGGAGTCGTGGCCGCGCATCATGACGCCCAGCACCTCCTGCTCACTGGGCTCCACGCCGCCGCGAGCGCCGCGCCGCGTGCCTCCACCAGCCAGCCCGCGCTGTAACCGTACAAGACTCAATTATAGGCTATCAATTTAATTGCGACGTTGCTTGGGGGTCAGCGGCGTGCCATGTGGTTTTATAGGGGGCAAGCCAAGGAACAATGACCTATCTACATTACTTACCTAATATTCCGAATAAAGATTAAATAAGAGCCAACTATGGTCATTTTTATGGCAACTCTTGCTCACTCGGAGGCACAACATTTTTGCTGGCTACTCCTGGCTCCACTAGATGGCGCACAAACGATTGATTAATACAATCGTTTTTAATCTTAACTACAAATTCTTTACCATGTTGATACTATTTAGCAAGTACTCACAGTTAAACAGCCGTATGTCTTCGTTCTTCGCTCTTTACGACAATCAGATGACAAATAGCAAAGCATGCAAAAGGCATAATCTTATTCGATAGATTTACAAATACATATTAGCAATGTCAATACACCAGTGGCTTTGATAAAAGCTTTTTGTTGTCAATTTGTTTGAGCAAACAATCCTGAAGCTTGATTTACATTGAATTGAAAAAGTACTATTTGTATTATTTTATTTCAAAATGTCTATCTTTCTTTAAAAATGCTTATTACAGCAGCGCAAAAAGTTGGTGAACGTTTTATTCCTATCAACTAGGTTTATTTGTTACCAGATCATATTTATCTCTAAAACTCGAAAGTAAAAACCTTGCTAAAAAAAAACCTAATAAAACAACATACAACAGTAGCCGCTAACAACAAATTTAAACTAATTTGAAGTAAGCATCACTGCGCATACAGACTGCGCATGTAATTTTTCGTAAACTTACAAATATTTATTCATCACTTTCGAAAGCCTGGCTTATTTTTAATAGAAAATCTTCGATGAGTATTTGCACACAGTATCAAATTTTACTCACACAGATTCACATTTTTATTTTTGTAGGGTAAAATGAGATGACAGATAAAGCCAGGTACAGAAACCAAAGTGTTAGAGCGAGATCGGAGATTGCGTATCAAGTTTACATAGAACCATGCAGACTGGCAACGTTGCATTAAGTTACATAGTGGTATCAGCGTATCGTATCTTATGAATGAATCTTCAATTACGTGAGGCGCGCGAAGATTAAAGTTTAGATTTTTATTTTATTGAATTAGTTTATATCGATGATTTATTGTTTATTGTTAGGTGTCATGTATTTTCACATAAAAGCCGGACTTATTTATTTGTATTGCTCGCACGTCCCTGTTTAGGGTAGCTGCACGGCATGAGGGATTGTTGACGCCAGTCGGCGATTAACAGAGCTTTTGCCTTTGCTATTCTCGCGCGTGTATCTAGTTGCATGTGCTTCAGGCACTGTTTCAGTTGAGAAGTAGGCTTTTACGCAGTAGTACTACACTATGCATATGTATGCAGTCAGTGAATGATCGTTGATCGTCGGTGACGCTGCTTATGGAAAAAGATATCAAGAACTTGTCAAGGTACCTTTATGTAAAGCGGTATCTATCTAACTCCACCGTGTATTCGAAGAACATGTCCATTTTTGTTGTTGTTGCAATCAAACGAGTGAATTTAATGTTTCAAAATATACTGTAGTATTTGGGCTGATGGTGATAAAAATAGATTTACGCAACTTACGGGTAAAAATTCATCGAGATCAAGTCCAACGGGCCGGTCGGTCGTGTGTGGTACGAACTCGGGCTCCGGTTCTACGTCTGGTGTCTCCACACTGCGTGACACTGTGACGGGTTCTCGACCACCAGACTCAACTCTCCTCCTAGAATCACATACAATTAAATTTATTTTTACAATACTTATCAGACTATTATATTATACTTATCAGAATAAACTCATACCTTGCAGTTTCAGTAGGAGCTCTGGTGAAGGACAATGATCTAGGTCCCAATGTTGGCGGGCCCAAGGAAATATCGCTATTACTTGGCCGGAGATTGGAGGTAGCTAAAATATGACATAATAATAATTTCACGAATTACATGATAAATATGCATAACAAACAAATATTTGGTACGTGACACTCACTCAAATCTGTGGTAGACTTGGTCTCTTTGTACGAGTTATGTCGATTAAGCGAGTTTGCTGTGAGCGGGCTGGCGGCGTAATCTCTTAGTGTTTGCGCTGAAGTGAATGTATTATTTTCTTTTGTGTTGTCCGCCACCCCTGATTAAGCAAATAGCATATTATAATATTATTTAATGAATTAAACCCTCAATACCATATTCCTAATGTAATATTTAACTTTATTTCACGAATATGTTGCCCTAATCTATAGCAGGAGTCAGATAAATTTGCAATAGCAGTCATTACATTTACTGACATTCTTATTAAAAAAAAATGGAAATAAACAAAGCTGTCTTGAATCGACATCTACCGTGATCCTTTTCTAGTAATGAAAAATAAATCATTGTTTGTTTTTCGGGCAGCTACGAAGAGAAAAAGTACTATAGCAAAATTATACGGTAATACTTTATTGCAAATTTATCTGGCGTCTACGTTATACAAAACAAGGTATCCGTTATGATGCGGCAGAGTATGGCAAATAGCATCGCTCGTCAAAAAGTCCCTTTGACAGAATTGCGAAACAAGCATGGCTATGTATTAAGACTTAAAACTGTTTAAAATTAAGGCATTAAATGGAGGCTGTGCGATTGTTCGAAACAGTTATCGTGACCCTGACCCTTTTAGTCAGTATGTCAACCTCTCGCTTCATCCAAAGTGGGAAGCTGTTTGATGATACCCACTTAAAAAAAAAAAAATACAACAGACACCAATATAAAAAAAAACGGATGTCGGTGTTAAATAATGAAGAGACAAAACTAATAAAGAAATACCAACTTCCGTATTTAAAGTTATTTTGCACTTTTTTGTGTTTTTTTTATATATTTAAGTCGATTGTATTTTTTTTTGTATACAGTTTTTTATTTTACACTCTTTAGTTATGGTAACCACTTAAAAGTACCCCTCAGTCAAACTTAAATACTTTATAGCCAGAGTGCATCTCATAACAATTCTAATAATCTCAAACGCGGTTAAATTACATTAATTTACCTTCCGGTTTCATCATCAGATCAGTTCGATATGGGGATATATCGAACTCCCTAAACCCCCTTTTCTTTTAGTCAGTCAGTCAGTCATCGACTACACGAATAAACAAAGAAATTTTACTTGTTACGACAGTTCTGCTGTGATCCTATGAGGAGTTCTGTTCCATATCTTCAAAGTTCATGGTCAGATCATAACAATAGTTCTACGGGACTAACTGGGAAGCATAACATTGTAAACAAAAAGAAAGAATTCAAAATCGATCCACAATTGACCAAGATATCGGGAAACATACATAAAAAAAATACATTCAGCCGAAAATAGAACCTCCTTCTTTTTGAAGTCGGTTAAAAAGGCTTCAATGCAGGATTTTTCTTTGGTTACAGATCTTAAAATTGCCTTTTCATATACTTCTGGATTTGAAACACAAGGTAGGGGAAGATCGGGTCGAATCGAGCGTGTGGGCTAAAGCTATTAATGATTTAGCGAGTTCTCATTGTCCATATTAGGTAATAGTCATATCAGTGTTATCAGATATAAGCAATACCTCTGGCTTAACCCAACCATAAATTCATAGTTATAAAAAGCTGCAATCAGCAAGGACTGTAGCAAATGTGCACCTACTTGAGAAACCTTCAGCTTTTTTCTCTACAACAACGTAATGTTCCTTGGTGGAGGTCGGGATCCGCGAGTAGTGTTCCGAGCGTTGTCGCTGCGGCGGCGAGGGCTGCGGCAGCGGTCGTGTCAGCGGCACCGGCTCGTCGAGCATGAGGTCGCGCAGGCAAGTGTTCACCACCGGTTCCGCCTTCTCTGTTGGCTCTTGCACTACGAAGCATATACAAGAAAGATATGACGCTACCGACCGAGTATATTATCCATTACAACCTAGAGAATGGCTGGAAGATAATAATAATAACTGCACGAGACGATTCGCGGATGGGTGGCTTTGTTATACCGTGACCCTTCCGTGCCTCGTACAACTTTGACAGTCGCTATGAGTCATCAATTCATCATCATCATTTCAGCCGAAAGACGTCCACTGTTGGACATAGGCTTGTTGGCTGAGTACCTAGTCAGAAACTTCAAAATCTGAAGGTATTCTGTAGTCGCATATAAAATACTAATATTCAGCAGTATATGGTTAGATTGGATGCACAAGCAGATCCCAAAATAGTTGTGTAAAATCTAGGCAAATATTGATGTATCAATACTCCATCTGTTTAGGTAATTAACTAAATGTCAACAATCTTGACATGTCTTTTATCTAAAAGTTGTCTAAAGATTTTATCTAAAAATGTTTCCTATTTGTTATTTACGTATACAGATGTTTGGTAATTAACTAAATTTAAATAATCTTTGTATGTCTTTTATACGATTTTTTTTTATATAAAGACTTCTATCATCATCATCATCACGTTTAGTTAAGTACCTAAATAAATGAAGTATGTATAGGGTTAAATTTTTCAAGGCCTGGCCCTTGATATGTCTAATTTTTGTGTGAAGCTATCAGGATTTTGGTGTCCAATATAGAATTTGGAATCGGTAACCCGACATCCTGACCCTTTCGCCCCCCCCCCCCCCCCCATATATGCCTATGTAGGCAGTTGATGAGTTAATATGATGATGGGATAAAATGTTTATGGAAGAGTGAAGTGAAAAAGAGTGTCACTAGTATAATATAATTGTGTTAAATTAGTAACATTGGTATAACACCCACAGTCAATGGTATCGATATACTGTATGATGAGCTATTATTATCATTCATAGGTCAACTTTTAGCATCTGTTGTTTTACTACAACTATCCATGCACCAAACCAACCAATTGATATTTTGCTCACGCGATTGTTTTTCTTATGTGCATAATCTTGATTAATAAACTTTCTTCTATAGCTCTTTATTTAGTTCTTTTTATAATTTAAATACTCATTTGCTCTTATAATTTACTTTAGACATTGCCAAAAAAACGTTGGTACAAACAATAATCAACATCGAGTCTACATTCCACATAACAATAACCTCATGTACTAAGTAGAGTGCCTTGATCACTGCAACATATCTCTAAGAATACCTACATCGGTTTTTAGAAAACATACTTTGAGGCTGCACACTGCAAAGTATGTAATATAATTTATCTTATAATATTATTTATTGTTGTGATCTGTATATTATGTATGGTATGTCATTTTATTAAAATTAATTATTTTGTACCTAATTATTTTCTTGTTACTCTTACATATGGTGTCTCTTTTTATACATACAACTCTGCTTTCATAGGTAAATTGGTAGATTTCTTCAAAAATAAGTATCACCTTTGTACATATTTTTCTGTTTTTTTTTTGCATATGTGTACATTATTTATAAATATTCAATAAATAACCAGGAACATTCTAATTTGGCAAATGTAACCTGAACTAAGGCCTATATGATTGATTTTGATCAAGACATGCAAAAATAAAATATGAAAAATGTGTTATTTTTGTTAGTATTACACCCTTAATGACATATTATAGTTTCACCTGTTATAGAGTAATCTTCTGAAGACAAACTGGTTGCTGGCGGAGGTGTACGTGTTACTAAAAAAATACAACAAATCAATGTTGGAGATTTTTGTAATAGTGATGTTGCTTGAGCATATTTTGTGGATGGGCTGGGTTTGTGTAATCTACTCACATGCTCTAGAAGGTCGGAATATCTCAGTGTAGTCATTAATATTGGGTATAACGGCACCTGAATCCTCATCTGCTTCTGTTCCTGATGTAGATTCTTCAGCAGTCTTTTCATCAAGGAGAGTTGTTCTATGCATAACTGTGATTAAACATTAACATTTGATTAGTTTTAAAACTAGATTATAGATTTGAAAACTTAATAATGCAAACACAAACCTTGTTTTGGAGGTTTTTCTTTTGAAAAGCTTTTGCGCACTGAGTGTCCCTTTTGAAAAGGTGAAAGATCCCTCACAAGTGGTGATGACACTGGAGGTGGTCCACCAAATGGGTGAACCTTACTGAGATCAACTACTGATAAAACCACATAAGTTGAATGGAATGATCCAGCTATCTGCAAATGGTAATTTATGAATTAAATATTTTGCTGCATCTCAAAATAAAATGAAGTTAAAAAAAATAACTTACTAATTGTGTTTGTGCAACAGTGATATCATGAATTTGACCCCAATGTCCATGAACTGTGTCAAATACTCTGGCTGGTTCCCATCCAACAACATGCAAGCCATCATTAGCACAACCAAGCAATGTTGTACCATCATCACTAAACACCATGTGTCTAAACAATGGAATTTCATAATTAATTTAGAAAAAGATTTAGGTCCTAATCAATTTTATTATATTATTATAGTCACATGCACACTATTGAATTTCAGTTTCCAGACTGATAACTGATGATATTTCTATATGAAAAACTGCAGGTTTTATGAATTGCTTCTAAAATTCAATATCATAAAATCTGCCGCAGAACTTTTAAGTTAAAATTATGAAATATAATTAAAATAAACCAAACTTATAACACAATAAATAAGTTGCAATTAATACTCTTATGAAAATATAATGAAAAATAATATTACAAAGTATGCCATATTTTTGATGCAAATACAAATATATATAAAGCAAATTTCCAAAAATAAAGCAAAAAAATGCAATATTAAAAGGAAAACATACCTAATAGATGTGTTATCCTTATCAAATTTAGAAACCAATTGGAACTTCTCCATATCCCAAAAGTTAACAGTTCGGTCAGCTCCACAGCTTGCCAGCAGAAACTCATGAGGGTGGAACTTCACACATGTCACTGCTGATGTATGCTCCATAAACTCTTGGAGTACTTTACCAACTCGCACATCCCACACTTTTACTAAACCTTAAATCAAATTATCTTGATTAATGTCATGTGATAATATGTACAGAAGCTGTAGTACAAATTATTGTCTTTTCAACATACCATCTTCACAGGCAGATGCAATCCATTGGCCATCAGGGCTAAACTGAAGGCTGTTGACAGCCAGCCGGTGGCTGGAGTAAGTAACAATGCATCCTCTCTTTCTAGTGTCCCACAACTTAACATTACTGTCACATGAGCCAGTTGTTAAATAATCACCATAAGGATGGAAGTCCATACATTTAATAGCCCCTTTGTGGCCCGTGAATGTTCTTAACAATTTAGCTGCTTCCAAATCCCATATTTTTAAGGCACCAGTTTGTGAACCCGCACAAACTAAATCTTCAGAATGGCCAAAGCATACACACTCCACGGGAGTTGTATGTCCACTTAAACTCTGTAAATGATTAAATGCAGGGCTTCTTTTAGTAAATCTACAAATGGAAAATTGGTATATTAATAATAATGCAGTGTGTTGATACTAACCATGAGACAGCTCTGTCTTCCAATGGCCCACAAATTAACTTTTTTATCGTCACCCCCCGTTGCCAGCACTTGGTTGGACTTGTGGCCCATAGCCAGGCAATTGACATTTGCCTTGTGAGCAACGAATTCTTCTGTAAATAGGGAAAGATATAACATTACCTGTCAGTCATTTGAAAAAAATTCTATAGCAAGTACGGTATACATTATACATACGCAGTTTCCATGATCGTCGAACACTCTCCATCGTGATTTCGATTCATGTGAATTCCATGTACGGAAAAGGTAACCTTGTGGAACAAACTATTCAGTCCAAATGAATATTCATTCAAATTTATTATAACTTGTAATTCTATTAATCAATTTTGTCTTAAATCTTTAACAAACATTTCACTATTATAATTTACATATTTGTTTTACGTAGTTATTTATTTGTGTATGGTTTGATTCTTTACCAGTTCTTCACATCTGTCACACAACAAATCTACAAAAGATGTCATTGATGTCAATTTATGTCATTTTATGTCAGTCATTTACTTTTTATTTACATAATGTTTTTAGATTGGATACAAAGTTTTTTAAGCCGTATCTGTCTGTGTATCCGTAGCCGTTTGTATCGTATCTTCGTATGTACTTGTTCGTGTTTTCATACTTTTTTATAGTGAGAATACTGAAGTAGCTCATTCTAATGTTTTTTTTTAATAGTATTTGGCAGCTAAATGGCAGCAAATGTATCGAGTCAGCCTTTTTGGTATAGGGATGTCGGCAGTGATGAAAATTATCGATATATCGATATTTTTTCAACAAGCCTATCTTGGCAAACTTCGCTAAGGTAGAACCGCGCCTGTTTCAATGATTGCACATATTTATTGTTCAGTTGTGCAGACACTTCAAATACACCACTCATTTCATATCACATTATTCACTAGGAATCAATTTGCGAATAATTCAAACAGCAACTAAACTTCACTGAAAAAAAGCCGCCTTATACTCTCTTCAGAATTATGGAAAATACTGACATCACTTATAAAAAATCATATATCAAGTTATATGAATCGCAGATGACTAGTCCACATTTGTTTTACAACCAGGACAAAATAGTTTTATCTAGGTATAACAACTGACTTTCTAAGCGTATTATTCGATTTAAAAAAGAATAGGATCGACATAGCACCATATTGTGACGTAATAATTGTAAAATCGAATCAGATAGGATGAGCAGGACATGGTATTTATAAAAACTTATTTACAAATCTTGAACAAAGAATGTTCAATCAGAATGTAATTCTACAATTCCGCTCATCTCTGTCTCACTGTGTAAAGTGCACAGAACGAGCGATTGGCGAATGAAAGAAGAGAATTAATTGTTGCCAACAATGAAAATAAGAACGAAAATAGTTTTTTTTTAAGCTAATTATGATTTAAATAATATATTTAGCTAATTTAGATTTAACAATAACTTCTTTTTTTTTCACTTAGATTTATCTAAAATTCTGTTAAATAAAAAAACCGTTAACGCGCAAATCAATTTTCTTTGCGAAACTTACTTTACAAAGTAACATATTTTGGCAGTTAAAGGTCATTGACGTTTCTATTCTTCCCTGCGTTCCGAATTGCGATCATCATCATCTTCCTGCCCTTGTCCCATCTTATTTGGGGTCGGCGCAACACGTTTTTTTCTTCCATTCTATCCTGTCAACCGTCATGCTATCACTAACTTCCTTTTCTTTCATATCACTGTTCACACAATCCATCCATCTTTTCTTTGACGTCCCTCTCCCTCTCCACCCATCCACATGTATACTCATAACTCTTTTAGTAACATGTGTTTCATCTCTCCTCTTTACATGACCATACCAAGACGAACGATTCCCTTTCAACTTTTCAGTCATTGGCGCCACTTTCAAACTTCCTCTAATATATTCATTTCTCACTTTATCCATTCTCGTCACACCACACATCCATCTCAACATTCTCATTTCCGCTACATGCAATCTTTTTTCATCCGTCTTTTTCACAGCCCAACATTCTGATCCATACAGTATGACAGGTCTTATCACGGACTTGTAGATTTTACCCTTCAACTTGGGGGGCATCCGTGGGTCACAAATTGTTCCAGTGACCTGTCGCCATTTCATCCATCCTGTATTGATCCGATGTGATACGTCTCGGTCTACCTCGCCATCTCCTTGGATAAGCGACCCGAGGTACCGAAAGTCGGAGCAGATTGGTATGGGCGTTCCAGCGAGAGCTAAGGGCATAGGACCGGAGAGACCACCGAAATCGCAGAACAAGTATTCCGTTTTGGTTCTACTCAATTTCAGGCCAACACTCTCCAGTCTGTGCCACCACACCTCCAATCTGTTCTGGACCTCTAGGCCACTCTCGGCAACCAACACAATGTCATCGGCAAACAGCATACACCAGGGAGCCTCCTCCTGAATGTCCGACGTCAGAGCGTCCATTATCATCAGGAAGAGGTAAGGGCTGAGAGCCGACCCTTGATGTAAGCCGACAGCCACATTGAAGCTGCCGGTGTTTCCCACTGTAGACCGGACTTGGGTACTGCATCGACTGTACATCGTTCGGATCAACTGCACATACTTCCCAGGCACACCTTTCTCCTTAAGGGCCCACCACAGAACCTCACGAGGTACTCGGTCGTATGCCTTTTCGAGGTCAACGAATACCATGTGCAAGTTTTTATGCGCACCTCTGTATTTCTCGCACAGCTGGCGTATAGCAAAAATGGCATCCGTTGTACCCCGACCAGGCATAAAACCGAATTGGTTCTGTGATATTTCACTCTCTTCTCTCAGCCTCTTTTCAATAACTTTTTCCCAGGCTTTCATAGTATGTGACATTAGCTTTATTCCTCTATAATTGTTGCATTCAAGCACATCACCCTTGTTTTTAAAGATGGGCACCAGGGAACTGTTGCACCACTCATCAGGTATGGCTTCTTCCCGCAACAACTTATTGAAGAACAGAGCTAACCACATTCATCCATCCACTCGCAGCAACTTCCACACTTCAACTGGTATTCCGTCTGGACCAATTGCCTTACCATTCTTCATTCCATTTACAGCTATCCTGACTTCATCTATACTAATCATTCTCACTAAACCCACATTCACTGGTTTGCTCTCTAAAATCCCATTCCAGTGGTTTTCCTCATTCATCAGTCTTTCAAAATAGTCCTTCCACCTCTCTTTGATTTTTTCATCTTCTGATAGAATCATTCCAGTTTCATCCCTTATACATCTTATCTGACAAACATCTTTCGCATTTCTCTCTCTTGCTCTAGCAAGCCGGTATAGATCTTTCTGGCCTGCCGGACTATCTAGTGTGTTGTATAGTTTGTCCTGTGCTTTTGCTTTCGCTATTGCCACGGCTTTTTTGGCTTTTTTCTTTAAAGCATCATATTCACTTTTTTTCGCAGACTTTAAGCTAGTCTTTTCCGGATCTATACGCTGCCATTCCTTAAATTTCCTCTTTTTTTCCTTCAACACATTCTGTATATCTATCGACTACCACCATGTATCCCTATCTATTGTACCCTTTCCTCTCGTCTCTCCCAGAATATCTTTCGCTGCATGTCTAATACACTCAGCAATCTCATTCCAGCTTTCATTTATACTTTGATCATTCATGTCTCCCATTTCTATCATTTTGTCCACCACTCGCTCTCTCAATTTCTTCGCACAGTCACTCTTCTCTAGCATATGCCATTTTATTTTAGGAGGAGGACGCTCTTTGCTTTTTTTGTTATCTGTCTTGACTACTGACACCATAACCAGGAGCCTGTGCTGTGAGACTAGGTCTTCTCCTGGCAGTACTTTGCAGTCTTTGACGTGCTTTAGCTGGTTACGCCTAACCAGGAAGTAATCGATTTGTGTCTTATGGTTACCGCTTTTGTACGTGACCAGGTGTTCGTCTCCTTTCTGGAACCAAGTATTGGCTACTGCCAGGTCAAATGCAGTAGCTGATTGCAGCAGTGTCTCCCCTTCACCGTTCGGACTTCCAAAACCCCATCCCCCATGAACTCTTTCGTAAACACCTCTCATTCTTCCCACATGTCCATTTAAGTCACCTCCAACAATCAATTTCTCATGTATAGGGATGGCCATTAAAGCTCTATCAAAATCCTCCCAAAACTTCTCTTTCACCGTTTCATCGCATCCTACTTGTGGTGCATACACACTAACTACATTCAACATTACATTCTCTAACATAATCTTCACAACTATAAGCCTGTCACTAATCCTTTGTACTTTCATCACGCTTTCTTTTAATTTGCTGTCTAACACTATTCCTACACCATTTCTTTTACTATCACTTCCACAGTAATAAAACTTATATCCCTCACCAATTTCTCTCGCTTTTGTTCCTCTCCATTTTGTTTCTTGAAAGCACGCCACGTTAATTCGTCTTCTTTTTAATACATCCGCTAACTCTCTGGCCCTTCCAGTCATTGTCCCTACATTCCAACTTGCATACCTCAATCTCATTTCCCGAGCTAGCTTCTTACGTTGCCCCCGCCCGGGATGGTGCAACAACCCTAGTCCATTTCCCACAGGAGCCGGGTGCTGCCCCTGCGCGTCGCCTGTGGGGTACGCCCTAATCCTATCGCGCATTCCATATAGACTCAACATGTTGCAAAAGATATGGCTATTGTTTTACGGCCGGCCGCCTGCCTGACACTAACCCTCCTTGGGAATGCTGTTGCTGGTAGTTTACTCGCCACCACGCGGTGACCTGAGGTGCTTAACAGTACACAAGGTCTTAAAAATGTCCCTTAGTCGCCTCTTACGACACCCACGGGAAGAAATGGGATGGTGCTATTCTTTACGTCCGACACCATACAGTACCATGCGTTCCGAATTGCGATAAAAGTGGCAATATCGCGAATCCGACCCATAATTTTGACGTTGCACGTCTGCAACGTGTAAATTATTACTCAAAAGCCCATATATTTTGTGACTGCTTTTGGTCGGATTCGTGATGTAATCACTTTTATCGCAATTCGGAACGCTGCCTGAGAGCTGTCAGATTGAATTGATGATTGAATAATGAACCCTATTACTTAAATGGTAGCTAATAGTAAAAAATAGAAATAGCATTATATCTGATTAAAACAATTCAGTCATTTCATAAGTAAACATTTTTATAAAATTTAATTAAGACTAACCAGTGTCAAAACAATAGCCATTTCTATAATGGCCATAAAATGTTATTTGCGTTCTATTTCTAAATCATTATTAGCATCACAACATTTCCAAGTGCGCTATGTTCATTATATTCAAGGTCAGGAGCCAGAACCTAAAATAAGAGAATATTTTTATTATATTGATCATCAAGGGATGGTAAGTAACCTTTGTACCTATCTATAGAATAGTATTTCAATCAAAGAAATAGGTTTAATATTGTAACACTATAGATTTGAGCTTATTATTAATATAATTAATTAGGTAGATAGATATCTACAGCTCGCAATTGTAGAACCTATGCACTTTTATAACGAAAACCGAACACCGAAGAAAATGGTGATGGGTCGCACGAAAGCCAGCGCGTGCGCTATTAGATTTTCAACGCTCGGTTTACCGCTGAGGATTGGAAATTCATCAGTGCGCGATTAAAAGTTACTACAGATCCCGGCATGGATCTTGAGCGCTGACTTTTACTTGCGCAGAAGTAAAATATCAGGTCTCTTTGGTGGTATAAAATGAGACGCGGTCGCGGGGAGTGTCATGGATTGGCTCGTCGCGCATCGCATCATAGACGACAGTCGTGATTGGTTCCCTGCGCCTACTGCACGTACCTAACGACGACGAGTACACTTACGTGCCATTAAATTAACTCGTGATTTTTAATCTATCGATTTTATTTTTATAAGTGGTTATTATGTCACCAAAAATGGTTTTGGTTTGGAATTTCTTCGTAGGGGTGTAACAAATCTTTGAAATTTTCGTCTTTGCTACAATATGCATACCTTCCGGTAGAAAATCTCTAAAAGATAATGAAAACCGTATGAAAATCTGTTGCATGGTTATTATGTAAACGGATTAAGTATGTTTTTTTTAACCGACTTTTAAAAAAGGAGGAGGTTCTCAATTCGGATGTTTGTATTTTTTACTTTTACCTTCAACCAGAATTAAGAAGATAGCAGGTAAAAGAAAAAATAAATAAAAATAGGTGTACATTTTTTTTGGAATATGTGTACGATGCGCAAAGCGATCCCCATTCTTTCGCCGAGCGCTCAAGATCCGTGCCGATACCTGTGTTGATTGTCGTTACCCTCTCGCATGTTGATTATGCACACGAATGAAAGCTTTAAACACCTTAAACTAGCTAGTAACTGACTATTACTATTGTTGAAGCATAATTTCTTTTTTGTTTAGTTATTTTTAGATGATTCTAAGATGAAAAACTTCACGTCGTGCTTTAAGGAAAAGAAATTTCTTCAGTTTTTTTTCAAGAGGATACGTCTCAATAAAACTGGTAGATATGAAAAAGAATTTCCTTTTATTTCACTGTGTGGAAGAGAAAGGAATTTTATTAGATGTGATGATGTTCCTATAGTATATACAAATATTGTTGATATTAATAACAGCTATTTTTTAAGTTATGGTTATGCAGGTGACTTAATGGTGTCAAAATTTATGCCTGAAAAAATTTATATGCTACCAAGTACAGGCAGAGTATATCACCCTGCTGATGAAAAGTATGGTGGTGTAGGATTAGTAAAGTCCAAGTTAGCTATAGAATTTAGTAAATATTTTGAATTCAATAATAGTGAATTAAACTCGCCTACACACTTTAAATGGCAAAATAAAACTTATGAACTAGATCAAAATTGGTTTATGGAACAAGTTAAAAAGCATAAATTAACTATACGGTCTGAACCAGACAATTATTAGTTATAGAAAATAATGTAGGTAAAATTCAGTAAATCTAGGCAGAACGGATAGTAAAAAAAGAACTTCTAATACAATAATAATATATTTTATTAGGTGGTTCGAACAATAAATTAGAGAACAATATGGACAATGTTATCACAGGATATAATTATGGCGAATTATAATGAACTTTGTGATTGTTTGTTTACATATAAGTATTTAGATTGTACAAATAAATATAATTTTTTCATAATCACTATGTTGTTTCTTCTTTAGAAAAAGCTTGAAAAGATCCTGGTTGTACCCAAGATATACCTTGATTGACACCTTCATTTGGGGAGGGGGTTTTAAGCATTATATTTTTGACGGTATCATGTACATCTGGGTCATACGGCTTGAATGTTATGAAATGCTTGTCTTCTGTAGGTGGGTCGTCATAAACATGATCTATACTTAGAACAACACATTCTCTCACTTTCTCCATAAATGTTTTTTTATTGCTTTTGTATCTGAAAATGTAAATATGATAATTTGATTAAGTTGAGGATGTTATGCCTTAATTTTGGCCTCTCCGATGTACGTGTCATGATGACATAATGTGTTCTACTTACGCAACAGAGGCTTCAACATTTGCAGGTGCTTTCACATTCAAGTTATGAAATATTGAATACACATATTTTAATATTTGCCATATATGGTTTTGCTTTCTGTCCCATTGTGGAAAAACTTCACTCAAATTCAAAATACCTGTATGAGCATCAATCGCTGGGTGGTATAAGTTTGATGTGAATGTCAAAACCTGAAAAGTTTTTTTTATTAATATTTAATAAGTATGTTGTATTACTAAACAGAGCCGAAGTCTCTTCATATGATGTAAAAGTAAGTATTGAAGGCTAAAATTATATCATTATATACATACTGCATTTAGTGACTACAGTGAAGTAATACATATTTTTATAGAATTATAATGATACAAGTATGTTTTGAATATTTTTACTAGAAAGGTACAAATATTTTAAACATAAACAGCCACATCCTATCTGGCACAGTGTAATTGTCAAATAGTAAATAACTAAATTTATATGCAGAAAAACTTTAGATTGTTCATGACATATATATATGTATTTTCATTTAGTTTGTTATTAATTTGTGAACAAAATGAATCTTAGATAAATCACATAATATCAAAATTTGAATTTATACCTACTCAAAGGGTGAAATTGAAATCAACAGGTACCCTAAAAATAAAGAAGTTATAGTGATACTTACAGGAACTTCCTCATCTGGAAACTTTTCTGGTAATGTTAATGTAAATCTAAAAACTCCCCCTTCATAGAAACCAGCTCTCACGAAAATAACTCCAAACCACACTGAAAAAGTAATGTATTGATAATTAGCTAGTTATTATAGCTTAAAACAACGTGCTTCAATTATTCCACTTACAAAATGAGTTCTCATAAGATGGAATCACATATATTCCCTGAAGGTTTTCTGTTTGTAACATTCGGCTGAAAAGATAAGCCCAGAATTTAGTTTTTTTACGACACTCGCATTGCTACGGCACTAAGCGATAGATAGTGATTTAAATTAGATAAACGAGTCTATAATTATGTATTACTCAAAGATAAAACCATAATTGACAAATATGAACTTACTATTCAGCCATAATAACATACTCTTGATGAATCATGGAATATAATTCCCTAGTTTCTTTAACATTATTCTTCATTTCGTCATTCATAGTAAAACAAAAAACTTACAATTGTTATCCTATCTAATAAAAAGCAAAAAATAAATAATTAAAAACTTTTTTACATAAATTAATTTACGTGATGTCAAATTCGTCAGAACGAAACCACGAAACGTCAACAATATGTTTGCGTCAATGTCAATATTGTCATTTTTTTAAATTGACAGGTGAAGTGATGGGCTGTCGGCAACTGAGTATAAACCGGAATTATAGAGAACTGCACAGAAACCGTCAGACCGTATAATCGACTAAATAAAAATTTCCCAATTCAAACATAATGCAAATTGTTATGCGTTACCGGTCAAACCCGATTTATGATAAACTAGTTTCGCCTAGACTAAACCATTTCTCCTTACACGGACTTCTATTTCTGGGTGGTTATAAAAAAATATGTGAGCTATGCTCCGCTCCGCTCCTGCCTAAGCCTTCTAACCTAACCAGTCAGTCCGTGTCAGGTTGCCCTAAAATTCTAAGCTCATTTCGCTCGCCCACGGGTAGTGTGAAAGCGGAACCCGGGGCCCTGGGACGAAGGCAACGAAGGAACAGGAGTGGGTTTTTAGTCAGTAAGAGTCTGACACTATCTCCCGCTCCGCCCAAGAGCGGGGATGTCATTAGGATGATTTTCCCAGCCAATAAAAAAAAAAAGCTCATTTCGCTCGCTCTTAGACTAATATCGCGGGTTTGGCGAAACTAGTACATCCTAACATCGGGTTTGGCCGGTAACAAATAAATAAATAAACGTTCCCAAAATAGGTATTGAAATATAATATTAACAGGGTCCCAGCTAATTTTTCGATGCGAAAACAGAAAATTTTTGGAGAGATTTTTCGATTCCTAGTGAATATTGTGATGCAAAATTGACAATAAATATATTTAATGTCTTTGAAGTGTTGTTTTCTATTTCAAATGTTAGCACAACTTTGAACAATATGTAGAGTCTTTATCGTAGTATTGACTTCCTCAGCGAAATCTGCCGAGAAGGCTGCCTCGAAACATTTGCTACCAAATACTGCAAAAGAATTAGAATTCATTACATCCGTATTTTAATGGAAAACAATTATATTGTATCTATGAAGTAACAACTTAAAGAACTTAGTATTCAAGCCAAAAATATAATTAAAAAAAAAACAGTTTTTTTTTTATGTATTGGGCTTGGATACTAAGTTCTTTAAGCAACGTCTTTTTAAATTAACCCTCATATAATTAATTTGTTCTTCATTAGAATATACACATTCTAATATTTTTGTAGTGTTTGGCAGTAAATATGTCCTCTTCACGTTCTCGGCAAACTTAGTTGCTGTAGCAGTGCTGTAGCTTAGCACTACAATAAAATTTTCAGCGGCGTTTTACTGAGATTGCGCCTGTTTCAATGAATCCATATTCCAGTCACTATAGTTACAAAATCACACCAATTTTACATCACAATATCCACCAGGAATCAATTTGCGAATAATTAATACAGCCACTGAACTATTCGCAAAACATCCCAGGCCCAGCAGAGTCGAAGCCTACTGCGGCCAAGGGTAGTGTGAAACTGAAACCCGGGGCCCTGGGACGAAGGCAAAGAAGGAACAGGAGTGGGTTTTTGACAGTAAAAGTCTGACACTATCTCCCGCCCCTCCCAAGAGCGGGATTTGTTATAGAATGATTTTCTCACCCAATAAAAAAAAAACCTCATACCTGAAACACTCAGCGGCTTACTGGGCCATCACGACACTAGTATGTCTAACCTATGGATATGAATAGATATATAGGTATATAGGGAACAACGAAAAAGTTTGTTTATTTTCGATATTTACAGACTACTTTATGAATAACTTCTTATTTATGTACTTGGATAAATACCCAATAATCCATTTTATAAATGTATAAAAGCTCAATATTGTATAATCTATGCAGACGCTATCGTTCATGCTAAATGGCGCGAAATCACGCGCGAACGCCGGCGTTCGCGCGGGGTTTGAGTTTTTATTTTTATTTAACAAAAATACTTGAATCGCGATTGAACCGTGATACGAGCAAAGACATTCAATATATACTACCAATAGACCGGACATAGCGAACAAAATCGTGAACCGATACTTATTCCACGTTGGTCATAAGTCACTCAGTCTAGTATGACACACCTACACGTCAAGTCGTGTTTGTATCCGTTCTATGCACTAAAAGAAAATCATTTTCTAAGAAAATATGCCGTACTACGCATTACGCTATTGTAAATCTTGCTATGGTAAAATGACTGGACCTAACTTCGGTTTATTTTCGTAAATATTTTTGGTATTTACGAAACATTTAATTAGAATTCAATAATTTTTATAAATAGTTCCAGAACATTTTCAGATTTTGTGTTAACGCCATCTATTGCTGAAAAGCTTAACCTTTCCATTATCACACACCGAGCCTCTACCACAAGCTTATAACGTGATAAATTTTTCGACCTCAATCGGTCTGTTAAAAGGATGGAACTATATAGGGTGTATAGCTCTATCACTCTCTTTCGCTCGTACGACTAACATTTTAACATTATCATGGTAAGGCCCCTGGCCACCTACCGGGCGATAGTTAAATCATTATAAATTATGACAAATTTAATTCGCTTGTTTGCTATTCCAAGCCAGATGGCGTCACTGAGCCATAGGATGACAGTTTTTCTAAGACATTTTTTCTGATAGCCGCTCTATTGTATCTCTTTAAATCTCTTTGGATACGAGATATTTAATTAGATAATTTTATTTGAAAGAATAGAAAACATTTTATTCGACGCAGACTCAGCATAACGGTTACATGTACAAAGTAAAAGAAAACAAAAGTACAGATTGCGCCGAGCGTGCCCGTGCCGAAAGGATAACCACCTCAGTATTTGCTGGGCGTCGGACACCCAGTGCTGGTTTTCATTTTACTTAAACTAAATATTTGTGCTTTTTGTAAGCGTATGCCTAATACTTTTTCGAAAATTAAGGTAGACTAAGGCACTCCTTAAAACATCAGCTATCTATCAGTGAAAGTCCCGTCAAAATTGATCCAGCCGTTTTGGAGATTAGCTGAACAAACGAATAGACAGTCAAAAAAATAAAAGTATATTTGTTATAGCTATCGAATATACTTTCTTAACGTGCTCTTATTTTTTATATTAGTTTCATTTATATTACAGACTCTTAAATTTTATTTACTTTTAAACATGATAAATGTATCGATGAATATCGCTTCCAATTTCAAAAAGTCATAGGTTTATGCGAACAAAAATACTACATATGATATAAAGCGAAGCCAAAGCTAAGATATCGTTTTTTTCTAAGAAATAAGCGGGGACCTAATTTGTTAATCGCCCATGAAATAGCAGCCATCGCGGTATTGGGTGCTATTTCGTAATTAAAAACCGAAGCTACGTCGCTATCGGTCCTCACAGTAAAATGATATTCCTAATACTGTCAAAATGAGCAAAGTAAACACACCTCGCTGTGGTTGTTAAGTGAAAACTTGAGATATTTCGTTTTTAGGTTACCTTTATAGGATTACTTTGTTCTTCGACTGTCAAGACCCTTTTTAAACATACCTTTGTATTAAGCTAAAATTATATCGAATACTGGGCTGCTATCCCTACGAGCAGTGAAAAAATCAAACTTATTAGTCAACGCAATCGAAATATTATTTAGGCCGTTTATGACTCGTTTAGGCGCATTTTGGTAATAAAATCAAATCTATAGCTCACTTCCCGTTGATCTAGAATCCGAAAATTTGATAAGAAGTTAGGCTTCATAGTACGAGTAAAGGCAAAGTCTGAAAATCATAAGTTTGTAGTAAGAGTCCATCGGGAATCGAACTGTTTACATTATATAGGTCTAGGCCTACTCGTAGGTAAGTTTGTACAGATCTCTCGGTGTCCGACTCGGGGGCCGCCTGGCAATTGATTTGTTTTTTTTTCGCATTAAATAAAGATATCACTTTTTTTTAGGTCGGATATCATCTAATAACATCTCTCGCCCTTGGGCGGAGCGAGAGGGCGTGTTAGACTTTTACTGACTAAAACGCACTCCTATGTGAACCTTCGTTGCCTTGCATTCCAGGGCCCTGGGTTTTCCTTTCAGAAACGAACCCATGGCTTGCGGGCGGCCAACAATGGGTAGCTCGGCGTCCAACCGAGCCCAAGTCGTCGACGGCGCGTACTGTTCCACGCGCGCCTTAAGATGTCAGCAGACCGTAGGGGCCCAGCAGGGTCGAAGCCTTCTGGGGCCAAGGGTTTGTGTCTGAAAGAAAAACTCGGCCTTCGGATGAAGGCAAAGAAGGAACCGGAGTGGGTTTTTAGTCAGTAAAAGTCTGTCACGCCCTCACGCACTTCCCAAGAGCGGGGATGTCATTGGATGACTTTCCCAAGTACAAAAGGCAACGGTGGACCTACCTATTAGTTGCTATCCGTTTTGAAAAGACAGGTAGACTTTCATTGATATGCAAGGCATTCTATATAAAACATTAGAGAGTTGAAATCTGTGAATAGAATTACATATGTACTTATATCGGAAAAAATAGTCATTATGTAAGAAGGATCATCATTAGGAATAAACTAGAAAAATAAAGGTCCAAGAATTTAACCCTGAGGCATGCCCCATCTTAATAAGAAACCCCGAGGACGTCCGGTTACTTTTTATTGCCTGTTGTTAGATAAATAGGAAAGAACAAGATTACTAGCTTGTCCACTACCTACTTCCGTGTGGTGCAATTTACAAATCAAAGTATTACGGTCACCGAATACTTTTGAGAGGTCACAAAAATGATTATGAAATATTATGAATGTAAGTAATAGTTCAATAAAATGCAGTTTTTTAACTGACTTCAAAAAAAGGATGAGGTTATCGACTCAGAACTCCGTCGTTTATCGACCGATTTGCAATGTTTTTTTTCCTCTTAGAGCATATGCTTTCCGATTGGTCCCATTTTTTTCATAATCCAGTTCTGCTGATGGGATCAGTGAAGAATCGAGGGAACTCCTCAAATATTATATGCAACTATATAGTGATTTAGGTATTTACATCGTGAATTTAAGCATTTACAGTCAAAAAGTAACTTTTGATGAAGTGGAACTGATGAAACAGACCAGAAATGGCCAAAGGAACTTCATACTCACATAGATATCACAATGAAGATAGTTAAGCGACTATGACAACACAAATAAATAAAGGTTTTGAATAGTTATGTTGAAAATGGTATCATCGAAGTGAAGTGATGATGATGGAGCCGGAAGGTTGGCACTGGAACTCCGTAATTAATCAATGTAACCGAGCCGTGTTTGGGCTTATTAGAATTGTCATGACATGCATTTTGGCTATAAGGTACTATCGAACTGATCTGATGATGGAGCCGGAAGGCGGAAGGTAGATACAGGAACTTCATAATAAAACGATGTAACCTAGACCTAGCAGTGCTTGGGTTAATTCGAACTGTCATGAGAAATAGGCTCTCTGGTTATTAGTGTATCGCAACTAAAAAATGTGAAATAAAAAACTTTTTACAAAAAAAAAAATAACCGACTTCACTAAAAAAACACTAAAAGGATCAAAATAACTTTAATTTCGGAAGTCGGTTTTAAATAAGAAACAAAAAATACCGCGAAACACCGACTTAATTATTTTGATCCTTTTAGTGAAGTCGATTTATTTTTTGTAAAAAGTTTTTTACTAAACATTAATAATTAAAAAAACAATTTTCTTAGCCCGTAAGTAGTTAGTACCTAAATACGCTAAGAATTTCTTAGCTCTTCTTTCCCATAGAAATATAAAGAAGAGAGTAGTTGATTTTTAATAAATATTAATGTTTTCAAGTTGATTTTCACATTTAACTGTCATTCAAGTGATTGAAATTTCTTTTTATGTTACTCCGACGTTTAAAATTTGCTAATTTATTAACGTTTGAGTGCTCGAGACAGTTCGCCGACGCCCGCGTGTGAGGCTGAGCACCTGATGAGTGATGATCCCGGGATCAGGGCGCGCGCCCTCAATTAGCCGGGATTATCCCGCACGTGGCGCAGGATTACGTGTTACTATCCAACGCTCCATTGAAGTACCTGCATTAATTACTTTTTATTGATTTTTGATTAACAATGTTGTAGGAAATTTGTATTAAATTTTAATACCTAAGTACATATTTTCTTTATAATGAATTGCGTTTTCAGGACACCTTCCTATATAGGTTTTTCTACCTATATAGGTTTTTATACCAGTGTTTGACAGCGATCTCACCTGGAGTGGGTTTTTAGTCAGTAAAGTCTAACACTATCTCGCGCTCCGCTCAAGAGCGGGATTTGTCTTAAGATGATTTTACAAAATGGTAAATAGTGATATAATTATTGATGGTGAGGCGTACTAGTTTATTAAGAGCCTATTCACTCTAGCCTTGATGATTCCTAAATTACAGGTACTAAATATGTATACGTATTAAAATTCAAAATAGGCATCTTCTTAATATAAAAAGCTCGTACCTCAGGCACCTCTTCAGCGCATGATACGAGCAACGTAGTAAGGTTTTAGCCAAGTTCTATAATTTTATAATCTTACAGTTAAATCCTAAGAAATTATTACATTGCAAGCCTAGTTCTGTCGGACCAATCTGTTTTCGTTTAATTACTTTATGCTAACTTGATTATGTTTAATGTACTAACGTAAAATCTATAACGAGCTTTATGACAGCCGTTTTCTTCGTAGAAAACAGACGTTAATTCGAGGAAACATATGGATGAAATGGCGGTACTCGGTTTCAAAGTGCCGCGGCCGGCGCTGGCGCGATGGCGGCTCGTCGGCTATAAAACTCTAACATTTGATGTATCTGCTCTGCAGCCCCGTCGTTTAGGACGTTGTATAAATAAACAGCTTTATCTGTTTTACAACTTCACATAATTAAAATGCTGAGTTACGTAAATAATGTCTTTATCTGACTACACCAGATAAAATATAGCATACTGAAAAAATCTTTTCGTTGAGTTTTATCGATTAATTTCATGAGCTGTGTAATTTCCATACCTATAAATTGCACGATTCTACGTTTGTCTTCGTGTATCTACAAATACAAATATAATGGTTTGTGCGTACAAGGAGTGCAGCCGCTGCAGTTGTGTCAGACTCGGGAAGCCTGACACGTACGTGTGCACTCGTGTCACTCAAGTGTGAGACGAGACTGGTCGACTCACGTGTTTCAGGGAAGCCTTGTAAGTATGCTTTAGATGGGTATCACATTCAAACAACTTCCAGGTTATCTCAACTTCTCTTACAGATTATAAAGCGTTGACCACATACTAAGCATAGTCGCTCAACTTGTTTTCGATCCATCCAATATACTAGGTATTCTTTATATCTAATACATATACATTTATTTACACTAAAACTGCCAATTAAGTACATAGGTTTTCGTACTTACTTGGTACTTTTCTAATGTTTTGTATTAACTTTTACTAGGTACAAGTAATATCATTACGAGATAGCATTTTTGAGAGCTTCACATAACTACATTAAAAAAAAAATCACACTGAATCTATAAAATATAATACAATTTATTTAAAACGCTGAAAACTATTCTAAGATTTCATGTAGGTATGCATCTAAGTACTTAGGTACTTATAAGTACTCGTATACTGAAATAAAACCTGAAAAAATCTGTAAATCTACCAGAATTTGACTGCAAGGTGTACACGCATTGTCTTCTGTGAATATTCAATATGAAATAAGTAGATAGTACCATAATCAAATAGCCTCATAAGCCGTGCGTGGTCGTTCCCACGGTTTGCGCGCGGATTACACGAAATGCCCTTTTGGTGCTTCGCTCCGACACTGACCTGAGCTTTTTGCACAAAAAGAATGCTCCGATAAATCACGGGTTCATTGTGAGTGGATAGCGTTCTCCGATTTATGCTTTGTAACATACCAAGTTTTTTGTGGCATCGATCAGAGATCATGTCCAATAAAGGAGGTACCTGCTCAATTTTGACGGTCAAGGTGCCGTACGTCACAATAACACCCCGCGATACCATCAATGGTTTCGATGTCTTCCGGATAATGCTCAGTTCCGCGTAGAATTGCGCAATATCTTACGACTTCATCATGATTTGTATAGAGATATATAGTGGCATTAGTTTATAGTTTACAATATTTTCAAAAAATCTACCTTCACAGTCGGTATCATGTTCTTCCTACTTTAGAACCTTTTTATGTTACTATATTTCATTTATAATCTTTCATTCATTCACTTTTGAAGAAATCTTGGAAAACACAGTACGCATAGCTACAGGTAGATTTAATCCGCATCTGGTAGGTATCTTTTTTTTTTTATTGTGTGGGAAAATCATCTTATGACAAATCTCGCTCTTGGGCGGAGCGGGAGATAGTGTCAGACTTTTACTGACTAAAAACTCATTCCTGTTCCTTCGTTGCTTTCGTCCCAGGGCCCCGGGTTTTGCTTTTATACTACCCGTGGGTCTGGTAGGTATCTACGTTAATCATTATTCCTTTATTATGTAAGACTAGCTTACACCAGATGCTTCGCCCGCATGAAAGTAAGTTCTTCATACAAACTTTGGACCCCCGTTTCATCCCACATGTAATAAAAGCAGCATGGGTTGACCTATTAGGTTAAGCGACGTTTGGTCAGGTCAGCAGCCGAATGATCATCTCTTACAAACCAAGACTCCTACGAGCTACATCACGAAGCCGCCGTGCCTCCGAAAGCACGTTAAGTCGTTGGTCCCGGCTGTCATTCGTAGACGTTTGACAGTCGTTAAGGGTAGTCAGAAGTTAGAAAATCTTAGTCTTATCATTTTTTACCATCAATTATGGCGGTAAGTCCCCTCTTTGACCTCACGGCGTCCTCGCCTTCCGCATGACGCAGGTTCTCAACGGACACGGTAATTTCGGGAAGTTCCTGCACCGGATTCGTGCGGAAACGACGCCCGGGTGTCGCCACTGTGTGGACCGCCCGGAGGACACGGTGAAGCACACGGTGGAGGTGTGCCCTGCCTGGGCAGAGCAACGCCGTGTCCTCGTGGGGGCAATCGGCGGCGGCGATCTCTCGCACCGGGCCTTGGTTCAGGCCATGGTCCGGAGCGAGGAGCCCAAGTCGTCGACGGCGAGTACTATTCCACGCGCGCCTCAAGATGTCAGCAAATCGTAGGGGCCCAGCAGGGTCAAAGCCTACAGGGCCACAGGTAGTATGAAAGCGAAACTTGGGGCCCTGGGACGAAGGCAACGAAGGAACAGGAGTGGGTTTTTAGTCAGTAAAAGTCTGACACTATCTCGCGCTCCGCCCAAGAGCGCGATTTGTCATAAGATGATTTTCCCACCCAATAAAAAAAAACCTGTCTTACCATGGGTATCATGATACCCATAACCCAGTTACTAATAGGTTGTAGAGGTCAGATAGGTAATTGCTTTTTATTAGCAGTAATTTTAACGTATGTCTGGCAATTTGAGTATATTCTGCGGCCTACCCAAATGTCCTTTCCTTGGTATTGTTCGTCAAGTCGTTGAGCTCCTTAGTAGTCCTGGGTTGAGCTTTACGAATACTGACAAATGCTTGCACTGACTGGACAGGTCCACTCAAATCTGTATGGTTCTTTCTTCAAAAGACCATCTCAGACAAATCTGCACTGTTCTCATGTGATTTGACCATTACATATTAACTGTATGGACTTTAAAAGAGACTTTGACCCCTGAGTTTGTTTCGGTGTTTTTTCTCAGGGTAGTCAGCTAGGAAACACCGGCCTCATCTAGTTTAAAATGACAAAAAAAAAATTGACGTGTAAAAGTGTTTTTTTAAACCTATTTACAAAATAAATATCATTTATTATATAAAATATTAAATACTGTTATTTATCCGTAATTATTAACGTTATTTAGCCCTCGACTTACGAGTTGTAGGTCGTAGGTTCAAACCCAGCCGGGCGCATTAGGTACTGTGTGTAGGTAATTTATTTCATCACCACGCCTCTCAAAACGATGAAAGAAATGCGTGAAAGTGGCATGTCTAAATAATCGAAGACATATGTGACATCCACCAATCCGCACTGGGCCCGCGTGGTGGATTAGGGCCTATTTTCTCTTCTAGAGAGGAGGCCTGTGTCCCAGCAGAGGGAACATTATAAGGCTGACTATACTATTGTTGCTCTAGAAGTAGACTCCAAACATAGCTAAGCAAAGGCAAATCTGATTTATTATATGAGTGGTGTAACTTCATTTTTACGTGTCATATTGAGTGTCAAACTCAAAATAAAACCTGTACCAATATTATCTACCTACTTACTAATAATAACAAAAAATACAATACATAATTATGTAACAATTTATCTAAATTTGAGTTTCAGGACTTTAAATATGAACTCATGCGAAGTAATGCGCAAGATTGATGCACTTCAAATAAGTATCTATATAATTATAAGTAACAACAACGTTTAAATACGCTTCAAATATGTGTTGTGTTTAACGAGCATGAATATGAACATTTCCTCAGTTGGGTAGTTTGCGTACATGCGTATAATGAGCGGGGGCGGGGAGAGGCGGGCGCCGGGCGAGGAGCGCAGGTGCGCCGCGCGTGTGCGCTCGCCTCGCAAGTCTACTCACGGGTAATGAGCGAGGAATATACGAGCGTTACGGAGCTAAATAGGTTTCCTTCCACTGCGAGAGGAAAAGGAAGCGCAGCTATGTCTTAATTGACATTCGGACGAAGTTTACTTTTATTTTTATTTTACTGTTTCATCTATGTACCTTTTCGCTACACTCTTTGTTGATGAAAATTCTAGGAGTTTATTCAACATTCTTTATTTTATTCAGATTTTAAGTAAGTAACCCCCTATTTCTGCATTAACAATTTCAAGTTAAAGTAGTTTGAAAGTTCTTGTGTGTTGTCCTTACGGAAACCGCTCCGCTTGCAGAGTGACTCAGGGTTCAGGCCGGACAGCGAGTGGCATTTGTTTGAAACACGCCAGTCTTTCATGCCACCAACGACTAATTATGTTCAATTTCACCAGCATGTAACTTTCGAGGGATCGCCACCCTTGCGTTATAAAAACGATATCGAAACCTTCGTAGTGCTCACAACAGGTAGTTATTTAATGATTATAATAAAATGATATTTAATTTCAACGCTTTGTCGGAAATATTGGGTAACGTCGTCATGATACTGCGGATGGCACTCCTCATATAGTTGTAGTAATAGCTCTGTAAGTCGAACTTCAGGCGAGACACTAAAGAGTTAGAGTTATAGGGTTGTCGACTTATGAAGGGTTTCGATTTAGACGGATTTTGTAAGGAAATTTTCGACTTCTAGAGGTTTAGATTCATTCTACCTATTTTTTTAGTTAGAGAGGTGAAATAAATAAAAATTCTGGTAAACTTGAGTTAAAAGTTTATAAAATCAACATTATTCCTTCCGAGTTATTGTTGCTCACTCATAACTATAGTTTGCTTTATAAAATTCCGTAAAGTATTGATTGCTATTCTTGCTACTTTGATAGAAACCTATGGAGCGGATGTTTCATTATTGGAATCATCTACGTTATCTAAATCATTAGTTTCCTGTTCTTGAGCAATTGAGTCAAAAGTTTAATCATTAATAATGTTCTAGCCAGTGAGAACTTCCTACTGTTTTATTTATCTGTGTTACAAAGACCTCAAAACATATTCCTGTTTCAGATTTCAATTGTTATTTTGCTTTTAGATGTACAGATTTTATTCTGTACAAGAAGAGTCCTGAATCCTGATCCTAAAAGTTTTCTGAGGCTTTCATTACTCGAAAATATTTATAAAATGCCATTAATGATAAAAAATCACTTCTTGTGACATCCGCGCTAAAGATTCCGAAAGACAAAGGCGCAATGACAAAGGCGCTACGAAAACGCTACGTTGCTTCTACGTCACTGCGGTGCAAACGCTACGGTACTGTTACGCGACCTCGCTACGAAAATACGGCACTGCTACGCCTAAGCTACAAAAACACTTAGCTGCTGCTACGCGTCACTCCTATGAAAACGCTGCGTTGCGTTGTGGTTACGACTTTGCTACGAAAATGCTACGTCACCGTTTTAAGTCACGGCAACTATCTTACAAATTTAGCGTAGCCCGCGTAGCATCTGCATAGCTTCGCCTAGGAGATAAAGCGGTTCCAAAAACGATATAAAAGACATAAAATATATTTTTTTTAGACATTCAGCAATCAGCACTTACATCAAAAAGAATTCATGGGCATGAAAGATTATATCTGCTGCCTGCGCTTATCACAACCGTACCAAAATTGTAACAAGGAACTATGGTTTATTTTCGTTTATGTGCAGATACGGTTATCAATATGGTGTGGATCAATATTATATTATAGAGGCTGGTATCACGGCGGCGGCGGGCGGATCCAAAAACGTGCGCCGGACTACTGATGCTGGGCGTCGTATTTCCACTGTCAATAATCTATAGATTTTAAGAAGACTTATCACTTTAATTTAAAATGTTCATTATGTATTGATCATAATGCTGTTGTCAGGTCCTAATACTATACAAGCTTAAGTGTGTGAGTAGAAAGGAGACTAGGCACTAAAAACATAGCATGTTTAAATTTCAGTAAAGATTTATTTACATTTATTATCACAATACTTTATATTTCGTTACATATAAAATCAACTTAAAATTAAATAACATGAACGACAAACTGAACAAGAACGTTAATTAATAATAATTACAAGTAATGAGAAAAATATCAATTCCTAATGGCTGAATCCATCAGAATACATTGTTTGTACAGAATGTTAATGTGTTTGGGATTGCTATTGTATCGTAGGTGCACTTGTTCTCAGGCATGGCCGTGCTGACTACTATACCGAACTAAATGATCAAGCTGGTTCTATAATAGAGTCTAATTATTAATATGAATGTTGTAAATACTTGTAATAGAGGATTAATTAGTAGACAGGTATACATTTTCTAATGGTAAGTTACTTAAATCGACTGTTGGCCAAGTGGCTAAAAAATCAATGACATATTGTTTAGTAATAAAATGTGCGTACTAGATTGTCTTTAGATTTACCTGGCGGATTGAAGGTTGTAACATTTGTAATGCAATTACTGCATTGATTCTCCCTTTTAGTATCACGTATTTTAGTTTTCACCAAAGATGGGTGTTTTAAGTAAACGGTTCAAGTTTACAAGATGCAAGTAGGTAATTACGACAAATATCTACATTTACTTATAACTAGATACTAAACTAACATTGCAAATATCGCCGATGATTTGAATCACGACGAGTGGTTACTATTAAAGTAATAAATGCTTAGTAAAATACGTATATATATTTATATCAATTACAATTTCATAGAGAAATTATAAAGATTACATTATTACTGACATAATTCATTTGTTTCAAGCGTACTTTATATATTTGTATTGAAAATGTGATATAATTAATATAAGTAATTATGTACAAAACGTGTAACATCTTTCGGTCAATTTGATGTTAGAAAATGTTTCGTTATTCGTCACTGCGTTTTTTGGAGGTAGTTATTAGATAAAGAAGTAACACTACATTAAATGCGCCTCATTCTAAGTTTCAAATGATTTGGCAGCGGCCAAATTAAAAAGTAGATCCAGTGGCTGGTAGCAGGTAGGCGAACCTATTACTGTTACTGACATGACGAATTATCAAAAACCACTAACTTTCACTATATAGTTCGTCAACCATTTTACACACTTTAGTTCCTCTCCAGGCGTATGAAAAATGAAACGTATCGATTTTGCGTAGATTCTTCGTTCTATTCATAACCATGATGGTAATTGTCCGGATACGTGACATCTTGCATGCGTCTCGAGGTCTTCATAGTTCCTCTCAATTATGAATGTTGATGCTGTAGTGGCTGTAGTTAGGTGTCTACGATATGAGTGCTCCCTGCGAGTGCGGCTTGATGTGCACAGGGTGAGGAGGATGTGGGTGCGGGTGCGCGGCGTGCGGCGCCTGGCGAGGCGGGTGGCAGCGCTGGTGCACGTGCGAGTGCGCGCGCAGCTCCTCGCCGTGCTCGCGGTATGCGCGCTGCTTGTCCTCGAAGTCTCGCAGGCGCTGGTTGTAGCGCTCGATCTGGTCTCGCAGCGCCGCGTCTTCGATAGCCGCGCGCTCCTCATCTAGCTCCAGACACCCGACGCCATCCAGCCGCTCCAAATCAATCCATCCCCGCCATCTCACGCACACGCCGTTCATTATAAATCGAGATACAATGTGGGCCTGTTGACAAAAAGATACTTTTAAAATGTTGCACAAAAAATAAAACAAGAACTGCGACAGTGCGGGTGGCAAAAGTTGAAATCAGTCACATATGGCTCGGAAGCGATCCTTAAAAAAAGTGTACAGGTAGATGTGTCCATTTGGACTACGCTTTAGCAGATCTATATCTGACGTATGGGATGATATACTTTTTATTGACAACTCATTATTTAAATAGATAATTATGGATACATATCACGTAAGAATGATTTTCTGTTTAATTTTAAATCGTTTTAAACAACAAGATAATTGTGAGTTTTGGTAACACAGCAGAAGTACAAAACGACAGAAGGCAGACGTGTGTGGATCCGGATCGCGTGCTGCCTTTGTTCCGGCTGCCGCATCCGCTGCCAACAAACCTTTAATTGTGCCACACATTCGACCAGGATGCAATTTAACTAATAACAACTGCTCTTTAGGTTCCTTTAAACATATAATACTGATAACTGACGCCTGCCGTATGTCTATAATTTACATTATTCGTTGTTACATGCAAAAATATTATTCAGCCAAAATAATAAGTTTTTCTTCATAAATGGTATTATTATTGAATAAAAAAATGTTGCGAATATCGTTTCAATATTATGTTTGAGTTGTTATCGAGATAAGTCGGGATTAAACCGGGATAATGAGATGGCAACAGTGACGCGGCGCGGCGGCCATGTTGGCTCCTGTCGGGGCGGGCGTGGCGCCGGGACGCCTACCAATCGTGACGCTTTTCCATTATCGATTTCAGGGGAAATGCTTTTCTCCCTTTCCCAAGGGAGAAAGGCATTGATGGCATTTTTTTTCCTAATGGCGTGCTCCCTACAGTCGAGTGCATGGGGTCCAATAAAAGGGGGTGGTGTAGCTGACAGCTTATCCCTAGGAAGACTAATCCGTAGAGACAGAAAGGGCCAAAACAGGCACTGCAGTAATTTTTTGTTGATTTAATATGATACATTTTCCTATGGTGCACATGGAGTTTTGAAAGAAATTATCGACGCATCCTATATTAAATACAGGTCCCCCAGTGCCACCATTAGCTTTAGCCCAGCTAGGGTATAGAGCTGATTGAGTTGTAAACTAGATACATGTTAATTTAACACACAGCTGATCGTAGTAATATGTCAAGATATTTATCAATCGAATAGAGATTTATGAATCATTTTAGATCTATTAAATTGAATACGAAATCGACGAGTAGTTTGAAGTAGGCTATAATAAAACATCGTTACAAGACGAGGGCTCGTGCACACTCGAGCGCTTTGTTAAATGAACCGAGTGTAAATAAATATAAGTATTCATACAGTGGCGCAGCAGGCGGGCTCCGGTGCGAGGGGGCAGTTTCAATAAATCCGGCACAAATGTGCTCTTCTATAATATAAGAGATTTAGATATTATACATACGTAAATACATACAAAGAATATGCTGAAATATGCATGCTGGCAGAAATATGTAAGTGTGATTTATTACAGCTTAAAATCGGTTCTTATAATTTCCTGTGGTTTTTTCGAGAAGAGTCTGTCAAAAGCTGTGTTTGCATGGAGTACCTAGTGCGAAAATCTAGGAATCATAAAATTTTTAAGTTATAGTAGGTATGTATTTTTATCTGTGATATGGCTGATAAACACGCTATCTTCTCAATACATAGTATAAAACAAAGTCGCTTTCCACGTTTATCTTTCTGGTTATCTGGTACCTAACTCTTCCCGAAGTAACGCAACGGATTTTGATTTCTTTTGCTTTCTGCATATAATGTGCACCCATGTGAAGCTGGGGCGGGTCTCTACGTCTTATATTATACATAATTCTTGAACCCTGACCTCTGAATCAGCTGGAGTGATGAGTATGGTTCCTCAATATTTTAGATTCACAACAGAATTCAGTAGTGTACAACGTTCGACCAGTACAAACGTCTTCTGTCTGGTTTACTAATATGATTAAGTATACAATAACTTGTTTCATCATCATCTTCCTGCCCTTGTCCCGTGTTATTTGGGGTCGGCGCAACACGTTTTTTTCTTTCACTCTGCCCTGTTACTCGTCATGCTATCACTAACTTCCTTTTCTTTCATATCACTTTCCATACAATCCATCCGTCTTTTCTTTGGTCTCCCTCTCCCTCTCCAACCATCCACATGTAAACTCATAACTCTTTTAGTAACATGCGTTTCATCCCTTTTTTTCTTCTCTCAACTTTTCAGTCACTGGCGCCACTTTCAAACTTCCCCTAATATATTCATTTCTCACTTTATCCATTATCTTTACACCACACATCCATCTTAACATTCTCATCTCCGCTACATGCAATCTTTTATCATCCGTCTTTTTCACAGCCCAACATTCTGATCCATACAGTATGACAGGCCTTATCACGGACTTGTAGATAGACAATAACTTGTTTCATGATAACTAAGTTAGTAGTTGTATTAAAATAAGTTATTCATTTGGGTTTTGTCTTTCTGTATTATTCTCATATTTGAATGTATAATTCTAAGTTAATCCGACGTTATCAGAGAACAGTAACCCATCTAAAAAAATGAATACTTCAGTACTAAAACCCCCTAATGCTGTTGTCAAAGGTACAAGTCCAAGTTACAAGTTTGAAGCATATTTTTTTTCCGACTGCCCCAGAAGTAAGGTTTATTACCCGACTACTGGAAGGTTTTTGAATTCGGCAGTCTATAAAGTGTATGGCGGTTTAGGTGTACCGTTGTAGCGTCTAAACTACTCATCTGATTTTGATCGATGAAGTATTCCGCGTTAAATCTTCCATGGCTGCTAAGAAATAAAAAATACTCTAAGCAAGAAAAGAAAAGTATTAAAATATGTCTGGTAAGTTTGATATCTCAATTGAGCCGAGGGTGACCTGAAGGTCCAGAGCAAATTGGAGGTGTGGTGGCACAGACTGGAGAGTGTTGGCTTAAAATTGAGCCGAAAGAAGACCGAATACTTGTTCTGCGATTTTGGTGGTCTCTCCGGTCCTATGCTCTTAGCTCTCGCTGGAACGCCCATACCAATCTGCTCCGACTTTCGGTACCTCGGGTCGCTTATCCAAGGAAATGGCGAGGTAGACCGAGACGTTTCACATCGGATCAATTCAGGATGGATGAAATGGCGACAGATCACTGGAACAATTTGTGCCCCCCAAGTTGAAGGGTAAAATCTACAAGTCCGTGATAAGACCTGTCATACTGTATGGATCAGAATGTTGGGCTGTGAAAAAGGCGGATGAAAAATACTGCATGTGGCGGAGATGAGAATGTTGAGATGAGAATGAATAAAGTGAGAAATGAGTATATTAGAGGAAGCTTGAAAGTGGCGCCAGTGACTGAAAAGTTGAAGGGGAATCGTTTGTCTTGGTATAGTCATGTAAAGAGGAGAGATGAAACGCATGTTACTAAAAGAGTTATGAGTATACATGTGGATGGGTGGAGGGGGAGAGGGAGGCCAAAGAAAAAATGGATGGATTGTGTGAACAGTGATATGAAAGAAAAGAAGTTAGTGATAGCATGACGGTTGACGGGATAGAATGGAAGAAAAAAACGTGTTGCCCCGACTCCAAATAAGATAGGACAAGGGCAGGAAGATGATGATGGTAAGTTTGATATCAAATTGATAGTTAAATAAAACACGCATTCCAAAAAAGCAGAATTGCTTAATATACACCTACAAACGTCAACGTCCCGTTAACTTAAAAAAACACAAAACATTCTGTAGTCAGGTAGTAGACTAATCTGGACAGCAAAAGATTGTTTATTATTAAGCAGAAGATGGGAAAAATACTGTGATAAGTGGTCTACCTTCATAGATAAATTGAAAAGGTGACTGAGACAGATAGCGAGTGCAGAAGGCTGAGGAGCGAAAGTTTGGGCACAAATCAGAACTGGCTTATTCCACATCCATCACAGGGACGTGTAACGCCCAGTTATAAGATTGAGCGAGTATGATGTGAATCCTGTGTAAAATCGTGCTCTTTAACATCAGTTTTATTACTGTGACTTCATTTTTATGTATTACGGCTTCAGTAATTAGAGAAGTTTTAAACATATCGATCCATTTGGACAATTTGCGTTTGTGCTAGAATGGGTTTTCTCTTCCATAATTAGAAAGTATTTATGAAAATATGTTAGAACAAGAAACAGGTAACCGAGATATTTGTAATACATTACATATTGAAGAGTGTCCATGGACTTTTTTGCACTTTTTTCTCCATAGAGGTCAAAGCTTTGGAATGTGCAATTGTTACCTATTGATGTTTTTCTGACTGACTAACTTATTGACAATTTAAAAGTGCCTATAAATGGTTTATTCGAAATAAATGCTTTGAATCTATGAACAACTATTCTATTAGACAGGTATTTAAGAAGGTTTATGAATAATAAGTTAAGTAACTCTCACTTACGCTGTTCTTCCTAAAAAGGGGCAATATGGTCTACCCAACGGTTGACCCAACCCTAGAATCCCATAACACCTACTTATTAACCAAGCCGTCTACAGTTTTCATAGGTATCTTCTGTGAAAGGAACCGGTAATGATAATGTTAGCTCCTAAATGAATTCGTTCACATGTCCGTCATCATGCACATTAAATTAGTCGAAGCAGAATAATTCTTTGTAGAAAGATGTCATTCACTCAGAGAGTGTATTAAGCTTCGGTTGAGCGTGACCGACGCGTTATATGCGGTGTTACGCCTTTATTATTTATCATTAGCGTCTTCAAAGTTATTTATGTCTTAATTTTGGTTAAGAAAATGTGGGCCGGAAGCTCTGTCCGTTGATGACGCGCGACTCTTGACGAATGAGGCTATCAAGTATTACCCACTGATACATTGGTACTCTAAACAGTCAGCGTAATAACTATGATTCATAAAACTTTATTGTTGGTTTGTATTTGAGTGTTGCAGTATGTGGTTTGCCTACGTATAAGGTTTTGATTTCCACAAGTCTTTTATGTAACTACTTAAACAAATAACAGCTATGTGGGAGTATCTTCAAGGATGTATAACAAAAATAAAATAGTTCTTTAGTTTTTTTGGAGTTAATCAGTTATTCTTTAGATAGATAGTTATTAGTTTGAGAATCACCATAAAGTTTTAAATTTGATTTAATTTCGTTTGAATACCTATTTAATATAATTATGGATTTTAGAGTTCACCTTCAAACCCCCGACAGAAGTAAAGTGATAATTTAAATTTGTTTTGAACTAAATAGGTACGAGTGGGGAGTTTTATATTTGAAGTGGGAAGTAGAATAATGAAACACCCAATTTTAAAACATTATTAGTCTTAAAACTTTGTATGTTTATCAATTTTGTAAATATGTTTCCTTTTGTAGTGTGACGTACGTTCTTTATTAGTTTACTTAACAAACTAGAAGAGTGCAAGAAGTAACCACTTTACATAAGTAGGTACATGGTTTCAACCAGCCATGTCATATCTAAGACCCATTTTCATTTGCTAAATCATCTTGTCCTAAGTATAGCGGTATTTCTTGGAACGACCTCATCTCGATCCCTAAGCATTTTTGTTTGTAATATTTATAGAAAATACGTGTTTATTTATTTATTTAGGAAACTCAACAGTTTATTTTTAAAGTTACATGAGTTAAGAAGGCCTACCCCACTATTAATGAACAGCCCAATGCAGTTGCGTGAAAGTTACTAGCATGTAAAAGTGAGGTGTTATCAGACTTAATAATACTTATCAACGTAATGTAACCTTTATTCTCTGATGTAATACTTGTCTTGCCTTACGCATCATCACAAGGCTTTCTCTTAACCAATTTATGGGGACTGTTGATAGTATTCATGTTCGAGGGCGGCCCTAGGAGCAGTGGTTCTTTTATTTGTAGTTTACTTACAATGACGAATGTATCGCCTGGTACCTTCGTCATTGTAACACTAAGTTTGGCAACATTGAGGGTTTTATGTTTTCAGTTAAAATTGTTTATATATATTATATTATTATTTTCCCAGCAATGGGACAGTATACGCTAGATCGTATACTGTCCCATTGCTGGGAAAAGGCCTCCCTCCATTCCTTCCACTGTTCCCGGCTCTGAGGAAATTTGTAAGGAAGATATCCAAGTCGTCCCGCCCGCCGTCGTCGTCATGTTTATTAATGAAATTAAAAATGTACATATGTAGAAAAATATAGGATTATATAGGCATATCACAGGTATATCACAGAAATTCCATTTCATTTGATCTGTGAGATACCTCACAAAGCACATAAATTAACTATTTATGGAGGCGTAGAAATAATAATATAATAAAATAATAATATCATATTCCACAACTATCACACAACGCCGTCTAATCCCAAGCTAAGCAGAGCTTGTGTTATAGGTTCTAGACAACTGATAAACAAACTTATATATTTCTAAATACATACTTAAATAGTAAATTACACCCAGACACAGAACAAATGATCGTGCTCATCACACAAACATTTGTCCTGGGTGGGAATCGAACCCACGACCTCCGGCATAGCAGTCAGGGCCACTAACCACTGATATAAATATATGATTACTTTAGATATCTTTCACTATATAGCGTGACTTCTTTGTTTCGCGCCGCGAGCGTATCTCGCGTCGTTCGGAAAAACCATGGAAAAAAACCCTGCTCGTTTTAACGCGACAAATATTTTGATGAAAATTACCAATGATTTATAATTCTTAGAACTACAAATAAAAATCTGTCGGTCAGTAACATGGTATTTTACTATGTATGGGTTAAATAATGAGCCATACTCGTGCGAAGTGATAACAGTTGTTTTGAAAGGAAAATAATAACATGTTTTGTAATTAACAATAATTACCTTGCCGCTCTCTTTCTGGAAGTCGCAGCCTCGGTTGTTGTATGGCGAGTGATCGAACACCAGCTGCAGGTTGGTGCCAGTGGCCGTGAAGGCGATCTCCGTGTGCCCTTCGCGACAGCCGCTCTGGAACCGCATCTGACGCTCCTCCGGGGGGCGGTCGCGGTACCCCGTGTACCTCACCTGACGTCAACAAAGATCAATTAGTGCACCTACATGCTCCTGTTATGAAGTATCTACAGTCCGGGGATTGCCCTAGTTCCTAAAGTAGTTTAGTAACTTTGAATACAATAAAATAATAAAATGTCAGTATTTTAAAAGGAAAACAATACATATGAAACAACTATAATGCTTCCAAACGGATAACTTCATATTTTAACAAATTTTCCTGTTCACTAACGATTAAAACTGTTTTAATGTTCCGTTTAATTAGTTATATATTTATTTTATGACGTATAAAATTGAATATGTTAATTTTAGACACTTTACATACCTCACTTTCTCTGCTCAATCTTTTAAAGAGATCGTCTGATTCAAACTTTGCTTTCTGATCTGGAACTACCCGCGGCATTTTAAAGATAAAACGTGGTTTTGGCTGTTCATACAGTCCGATGGAATCGAAAGGCAACATGCCTGCCAAAGCAGCTGGGTCACTCATGGCGTGCATCACACGAGGATTAGGAATGCACTAGAATATGTTCACCATCACAGACGAGTGTCTCACACGCGCACCACACTGACTCAGCGACTCGATGATTCAAATGGGTGTAAGCCCGCAACTCGCGTCCGTGCGGCACGACACGACTTCTTGCGACTGCGACAAACGCTAACTGAATGATCGCTCGATCAAAGGTTCAGGGAGAATTTCCACCAGGGCGGAGTCTCCGCCGGGTGGGGAGCAATGGGCCAATGACGGAGCCCTGCGGCACCGCCCGACGCCTTCTCTACGCGCTTTCGGGAGCTTTCAAGCGAAAAGAGGGTTTCCCCCCTCGAAACTGTTCAAAATAAATACTGTAAACGACAAAACACATGAATTTATAATGATGGGCATTATCCTCTTTCGACGTTTGAAGTGTTTTATGTATTTGTATCAGATCCTTTGTTCCTTTGTAACGAGATAAATGTATGTTATATACAGTTTTATAAAAGGGGAGTAGGATCCCAGGATGCGATAGAGCGCGTGAAACGTGATATTTTTGTAAGGCATGAAAGCTGCATTTATTGGACGCCCAGTAAGCTAATTGTATTCCATCCTGGCATAAATTTCAATAAAAGGGTCTCGTATTATGTACCTACTAATTATTATTAACACCTACTTTGTTATTGAAATGGCGTCCATAGTCGACATGCCAGTCTGTGAGTATAGCTGCAGCTTTCAGTTGAGGGAAATGTGTAGTAGGTAAGTATTCGACTAACTAACAGTTTACGTAGTACCCAAGTACTAGCTACGTAAAGTAGGCATCTAGCTTTAATTTTATATTTTACTGATTGTGTGTTAATACGAGTATAATACAAGTGTATAGGTATATCAATGTTTTTGAAAATGAAGTTTAAAATTTTTATATTTCTTCCTTCAGATATTATCTATCAATAATTTAAGTTTGGTGTTCTGCAAGCCAAGAGACCTCACTTTGCTGCCAAAATTATATGAATAAGTACTACAAACTCTTCGAAGTAGTAGCAGTAGTAGTATGATTTTTTAGATATTTATTTTGCAATTAGGTTTAAAAAATTACGTTTACACTACGTCTATTTTTGGTCAGTTTAAACTAGATGAGGCCGGTGTTTCTTACCTGACTACCCTGAGAAAAAACACCGAAACAAATTCAGGGGACAATGTCTCTTATAAATACCATACAGCAAACATGTCGTCGTCACATCATATGAAAACTGTGCAGATTAGTGTCAGATGGTCTTTTGAAAAAAGAACCCAACATGAACACACAGATTTGACCTGTCCAGTCAGTGCAAGCATTTGTCAGTATTCTTATAGTTTAACTCAAGACTAAAGGAAACTTCTACATCGTTATGCTTAGGTATTATTCCAATCAACTCGTTTACTTTGTTTCGAAGTGTTTTAATACAAAACCTACCTACAGCCTAAAATATTGTGATCACAATTTGGCAAAGATCACTAGTCTGATTTGCAATTTTCTGCTCTGTTACTTTGGCTATGGGTCTAAAGCATCAAGACTGTAAAGGTATCACTCTGAATTTGCCAGCAAACGTTGGGGGTTAACCGGGAAGTTGAGACCATTGTACTTACCATTAAAAGCTTTTAGTTTAAAAATGATCCATAATCCTTGCATAAATTGCAATAGTAACTCAATAACTTAAGACACCGCACTTATCCGACTATATTGTTTTGCAGTGGTATCTTACTGTCTTTGTCCCTGTACTGGTGGATTAGACAAATATAGTGTCAATTAGTAGATATGAATCTAAACATTTAGACAGAAGTGGAACTTCTCAATGATGGCAGACAGGCGAACCGTTTAATGTGTCTGTTTGGGAACAAAGGGCGGTGAGCCTTGTGAAATGTATCGAGTGTTATTGAAAGCGTCCAAGTACGATCGGCACTCGATAAATACTTTAAGTGTCGGAATTGTTGTTATTTTTTGTGCTGTGACTGTTTTTGTTGTCACATTTTATATCTACCTATTTAAAATATACTCTTTAACATAAGATGTAAGTAGGTAGATGAAATTTTAACCAGTAGATTAAAAACAGAAACGTAAAAGCTAAGTTATATGAAATTTTGGTGCAGCTACTATGCTGGGATCAATGTTTGGCAAGTAGGTATTATGATCAGCAATGCAATCAAAAGCAGAATCCTAATTCTAAGAAAAAAATTACATCTTAAACTTGTTTTCGAGAACATAATATTTAGAAAACAAAATGAATAGGCTATTCAGTTATTTCTTAAAACTGAGTAAAATTCGGCAAAGTTCCATAAATTCTGAAAATTTTAAATGCGACAATATGGATATGAATGATATTATTATTTAAAAAAATGTTTACATCGTGCTCAGCATCAAAGAACAACACTTGCCTATTTGTTCTAATAAACGTAGAACCTACTAAAAATATTAAATTCGTCACGTTTCTCTTAATCGTGAAGGGAGGGCCACGTGGCGGGCGCTCAGCGTTTGATCTTTATTCAAACTGTAGCGCGGAGCTTTGACATAACTAAGAACACCCTCTCAGAGTCTCACGTGTCAATAAAAAACATAACTATTTTATCTGAGATTGCAATTTATGTATTTTTGCAGTCCTATTTTATTTTCTTTATTAATAATATGCACACTTGCACTTTAGACATTGGCAGAATATTCGATATTGATTCTACTTGTCATTAATAAAGAATAGAATAGACCTGTTTTTTTCTAAGTTATCATAGAAGTTATAGTTTTATTATAGCTAACTCGTACTGTCCCACTGCTGGGCATAGGCCACTCTCCATTCTTTCCAACGATCACGGTTCCTCGCTTTCTCTTTCCAATTCTTAAGGAAGACATCCAGGTCGTCCCACCATGTCCTTCGTGGTCTGCCGAGGCCCGACCTCATCGTTGTGTCCGAGCACCAATCCTGTGTTTTACAGGCCCACAGCTCGTTAGACATGCGGCTGACATGTCCTGCCTAGTTCCATTTAAGTTGGGCAGCTTTAAGAAGTTATAAATAGATAATTTTAGTAGTAATATTGGCGTTCCTCAAAGATCCAAGGTTCGATCCTTTTCTGTTTATTCTTTTAGTTTTAGTAATCAGAACGCTAAAGGTTCCTGGTACAAGGTTCACACGAACACGCGCAATAAGTGCAAATGATGCGTTGGACAAAGTTTTAATAAAAACCAAACCCTTAAAAAAGTTATATATAATTCAGTTTAGATCCTTTTAGTGTTACTGTCATTATTTTCTAGCTTTGCCGCCCACGTATTAACTTTCTATTGCAGTCGTAACAATACAGTCTGTTCAAGAAACCTGGTACATATTTTAAAAAAACTCTTCTTGCAGTCGGGTAAAAAAATAGTTAGTACGTGTGTTTCCTTTTAGCTAGAGTACCTACTACCATTAACTTTCAATTGAAGACTCTTATTAAAAATGAGCCCTTTCGTCCTCTCAAATTATTTTCGAGACAATGTACTACTTATGGTTAACTTTTCAAATAGTTCAGTTACATTCCCAGTACCGATGCACTTTTCCAAGAATATATGGAGATACAGACAGTTCATGTACAAAGGCGAGCTTAGCTCAGCAATGAGTTTTCTCCCAGCAAACCTTTGAATTATAGAGAGAAAACCTATTCGATAGTTGGATCCACAATGCATGCACAATATAAACCTACATAACTCAGTCTAATATATAATTATATTATACATACTAATGCATACTATATATACTAATATTATGTCAATAATAAAAGGAAGAGCTTTTTAAGTTTCCTTTTGAAGACATCTAGAGAAGGGCTATCGCGAATAGAGTGTGGCAGAGAGTCAAGTCAAAGTCAAAGTCAAAGATTTTTATTTCACATAGGCCTACATGGGCACTTATAAAACGTCAGAAGCTAGTGCACGGTTCCAAATTGGTCGTTTCCTATGGAGAAGAACCGGCAAGAAACTCCATGGTTACTCTTTTAAAAAAGAATTTGTTGATACAATACCTTCTGTTTACAATATATTGGATTTATTATGTAAGGACAGTGTAGACTGGTCAATAAAGTACAATAAAAATAATCATAATAAAAAGGAACCTAAGAATTCGCGGAGTCTACAGTGTTCTCACATTCACATTTCAAAAAAGAGGCTATACAAACAAAAGCAAGCAAAATAAATAATTACAATTATTAATAAACAATATGTCAACAATATAAATAATAATAACTAAATAAAAAATAAAAGAGTTCCAGAGACGTACTACAGTTACAGAAAAGGAACCATCATAGCGGCTAGAAGTATGACGTGGAGTACGAAGGAGAAGAGAAGAGGTGGTATAACAGAGTTTACCCCTCAGAACGAGGTACTCAAAGCGTTTACGAAGGTAATGAGGAGCATTAGGATTGTGAAGGATTGTACAGAGAAGAGATAGAATATGTGTATCTCACTCACTTTAATTTGTTCCGAAACTCCGACACGTGATCGTATTTGCGGAGGCCAAAAATAAAGCGGATGCACAAATTCTGCTGTCGTTCAAGTTTGTTTAGAAGTACCTCCGTAGTATCTAGAAAACAGACATCCGGATAGTCTATGAGCGGTAGAAGAAGAGATTGTGCAAGATTAATCTTGATGTGAAATGGTAGGAATTTTTGGAGACGTTTAAGAGACTGAAAAGAGTAAAAGACCCTTCTACTCACATCAGCAACATGAACCTCCCAAGAAAGGTTAGTGTCCATATGCACGCCAAGGTTTTTAGCGCTTTTAGAATAGTATGGGCACAGAATCATACACCACAGGCGATTGGTGATCCAATAAGTTGAGCATCTATCTGCCACCAACAATAAGCGCTTCTTGTTGGTAGTTGGGTTTAGTAAAAGTCCAAAAGATTTGCCCACTGGTGAATATTTTTAAGATCATTGTTGATGGCAGCTACAGTTTCAGTGATCTCGTCTACTTTACAATCACGATATAACTGCAAGTCATCCGTATAGAAATGATAATTCGTAGTTAGGACCTTAGTGAGTGCATTTATAAAAATCAAGAAGAGAAGAGGAGAGAGGACGCCACCCTGAGGAACAACCGCAGCCATCTCACACCATTCAGAGGAATTCACATCGGATCGCACATACTGCGAGCGATCAAACAGACTGCGAGCGATTGAACGGACTGCGAGCGATTGAACGGACTGCGAGTGGTCGAACAGACTGCGAGCGATCGAACAGACTGCCAGCGATCGAACAGACTGCGAGCGATCGAATAGACTGCGAGCGAATTCTTGTTAGAGGCATATATGAAAACATACATCTAATTGAACTAAATCATTAAAAACTGTTTATAAAAATATGTCATTGATAACGTAGTTCCCACAAAAATATTCTCACGCCCACGAGTCCTAATATCATCACTGTTCATATAGGTAGGACTTGATAACGATTTATGGGCTAAACTGAAACTATACATATTATGTAAAGTTATTTTTGCAATGCAAAGGTAGGATCTACCAAATGTGATAAACCTTTTATCTTGCAATTATACGATTGCTGTCTAAATATATATTGTAACGTTTTACAGAATGTCTCTCAGTTCGGTATGCCTCTTGGCCCTCTTGGCGTAGGCTAACTTTAATATCTTCCATTGTCTTCTATCTCTAGCAACCCTTCTCCAGTTGGGACCGGTTGTTAATTTTATTCCTTTTACCATCTCTAAGGGACGATTCTGTGATAATCTTGCGCTACTGTACTTAAGTATTTCCCGTCCGCAATATGTGCTCCGTCCATCTCCATTATAATTGGTCTCCGTCTGTTAGTGTAGTTTTTGTTCTTATAAAAGTGGTTATTTTCTATCATGTACATAATATGTACCAACACTTTTATGTTTTAATGAATGCACATCATCTTGTTTCACGTCTACCAGCAGTTTCTTGGGTTTTGTTTTTAAATTTTGAATTAAGAATCTATTAATTAGTATTTAAACTAATCACGCGGTTATTTGTTTTATAAATTATGCTACATAAGTTCATAATAAGAGTTTGTATATTATTATCTATGTGCAAGTTATAATAACTAATAACGTTAGCACTTTTATAGTACGATATCGTAAACCACATCCTTTTAGATAAGTTCCTATACTCGTAAATTCGTTTTAATTTTTAGTCCTGTTGAAACATGTGTTATTTTTTTTCATGTGATTTACTTTTAAGTGACATTATGAGAAAATAGAAGAATTTGTCAATGAGTAGGTGAGTACAAAATTATTGGGCAGCATCTTCTATGTTAGATGTGATCGGTAGAAGCCTGCAGTGTGTGTACTTTTCAACAATTGTGAATGCTATAGGTGCAATCACAATTTTCTTGATTTTAAATGTTTAATTTGTTCAGAGATTAAAAATTCTTTAGTCGATGGTTGTGGTTTAGGTGTTATTTTTGATTCTGTGATTAAAATTTCTATTCAGTTATTAGGGCGCCTTCAAATTAGTCGCAAAGTGTCGCGCCGCCGCCACGCTGCCGTCACGTGGCATTTTAAAGACGGTCTTATAGTACAATCTTTTTAATCGACATCTAAAAGAAGGAGGTTCTATGTTCGGCTGTATGTATTTTTTTTTGTATGTTTACCGATTTCTCGGTCAATTGTGGACCGATTTAAAAAAATATTTTTTTGATTGAAAGTTATACTTCCGAGTTGGTCCCATGGAAATATTGTTATGATCTGAAAATGAACTTCGAAGATATAGTACAGAACTCCTCATAGGATCACAGCAGAACTATCGTAATAAGTAAATTGTTTTGTTTATACGTGTAGTCGATGACTGACTGAAAAAATAGGGGCGCGGGGTTATATATCCAACTGATCGATGATGAAGCTGGATGGCCTGGACTTGGCTTATTGGAATTGTCATGCAATGTTTTAATGATTAAATTCTATAGGAACCTTACTATAGAACTTACACATTATTATTATATAAGTTTATATTATTTAAGTTTGGCTGAGCGGTATATTTTAGTTATACAACTAAAAAGTGTATTAAAAAAACTTTTTACAAAAATAAATACAATCGACTTCATTGTTAAAAAAAATACTAAACAGTTTAAAATAACGTTTTCCGTCGGACTTCTGAAAAAAAAGTTTTTTTAAACTGTTTTATGATTAAGATACTGAAATTCAAAGATTTTTTATGGTAGGTACGTGACAGGTTCTACATACCTATATTCAATTAAAAAAGACTGCTTTAATATAACCATTACTAAAAATTGACGTAGGTATTATTTAATATAATAAATTACCTAAAACACTAATTATACACATTATAATATTATGATAATCATTAAAAAGCATAATTTAATTTTGTTCTGTTTTTTTCACAGTAATTATTAAATTGTCTGTATATAATATAACTACTGACTTATTATTTATATAAGAAGGTAAACTTATAGGTTCTGATACAACGCATCTTAGGTACCTAACAATTTGTCGGGAATTAGAATTGGTAGTTGAGCAACCCTAGTTAGACGGCATAGACCGAGATGACCTGTTATGTTAGAGTGTGACCATGGAGAGAAAGGCCCCAAATTACTGCCACTTTGGAGAAATAGTAACATTATAGAAATAGTAGGTAAGCAAGAAAACACTTTTGTGTTATGATAAAATAGACAGGATTATGACCCTAAGGTTACATCAATAAGGATTATAAGAGCTAGTTTACAGCGTGTTGAATAATATTCAGCTATATCTGTAGGTTATCACAAAATTATAAAAATAATCATGATCCATTCGCCTTAGTGAATTTTCTTACCGCATGTTCAGATTCTAGGTTCATCGATTATCGTTGAAATTGTAGAAACCCCTTGAATTGCTTTGATCTAGATGCAACACCCAGATCATGATGCATGCGGTTATGATGTTTTATCATTCTAGGCTTACTACTTAATGCATATTTAGTTTCAACATGTAATGCCTATTTTTCATAGGCATTTTTTATCACCAATTCTTCGTCGCGCCCAGTCTGGTATTATCCTGTTTTGTCATTGTTAACATGTCGTCCATATTGTTTAACTAGTGCACTGAACAAATGTTCTGTATTTCTCACCTCGGCTGGTAGAACCAGCTTTTTGTGCCCATGACCAATAAATCACAGCTTTGTTACTTGCTGACTCATTTACATATTTACACAGTGACAATGACCGTGGAGACATTTAATTAATTGATTCATAAACCTTTTCATAGTAGAAGAGCAAAAAGTACGCATTGACCCCTGAATAAAACAAAAAGTACACAATAAAGAAAAGGGTTACAACAGCGTGTTCCCATTAACATGTATTTTAATGTGAGGCGCGTTCGGGCAGTTGAGTCATTTGTTACGATCTTTTATTTTATTGCTACCCTTCCAAATAACGTTTTTTGTTCCTTAATTTCTTTACTAATTTAGTTTTGAAACATTTCACTACGCGCTGTTGTGCTTCTGACAGCTTGATGCCGACAGTTGGTTAGGATATTCTACGAAGAGCCTTACTGAGAAATAACCAAGAACTTACCAAACTCAGGCATTTAACAAAATACGTACGTGAGATTTTTAAATGATTACACTGACCTACTTATTATTTTTCTTTATATAACATCAGCAAATGGTTGATCTTAACCGGCCAACGAATTTTTAAACACTAATAAAAGGTATACTGATGATTTGTGCCTAGGTATATCCATGCATACAACGCTGTTAGTATTCATGTCAGATAGATATTCTTTAACTTCAAATATATCAAAGACCACAGAGGTGTTGTTATTCTTGATGCTGCTGGCTATCAAAAGATTTCGTGTAATCGACCTCATCTGGCCAGGGTGACGACATTACTCTCATAAACTGATCTAATTGGAACTTGTCCATACATTCATCTAATTAAGGCTCTAGACAGACGGACTGCATTTCACCTGCAATCCAACTGCAAATTTGCAGTTCGGATGCAGTTTGAATGCAGTTGACACGACTGCAATAGTACTGCAAACCAACCGTGCGGTCCAATTGCAGTCGGCGTGCAGTCGTGTGAACTGCACACCGACTGCAATCGAACTGCATCCGAAATGCACCATACCCACCCGTCCGCACTACTTTAACGCTCCCCCCCCCCCCCACGCATAGAATCAGTTGTAGAAACAAGGTTAAGGCGTTGTCTGTCCGTAAATAAAATTAATATGTCGAGCAACAAGGGTGTAGTTCGGATGCAGTTCGATTGTAGTCGGTGTGCAGTTCACACGACTGCACGCCGACTGCAATTGGACCGCACGGTTGGTTTACAGTTCTATTGCAGTCGTGTCAACTGCATTCAAACTGCATCCGAACTGCAAATTTGCAGTTGGATTGCAGTTGAAATGCGGTCCGTCTGTTTAGACCCTAAGTATTTCAAGCATTAATTTTACGAGGCATGCGTGTGCAAATTCAAAGATTATGGCCGTTTCATTAGAGCGGCCGCCTGCTGCAAACCAGCGTCCGTGGACGCTCGTAAACCGGCAAAAAAGCCGTCAGACGTTGTTTATGCGAGCAATTCCGGTCACCGCTTTGTCTTTCACCGCTCGGCCTTCGGACGACACCCTAATAAAAGGCGTGGCAAAAAGTGCCCTAATGGGTCCTATTTCAAAGTAATAAAATGCAACAAAATTAGCTTTTGTTAAATTTAGAACTGTAAACGTGTAAACTGTAGACATACTTAGTTACGGACAGGCCCGACGGGTCCACGTTTATACGGACTATTGTTTTATGGGCGTGTAACTTTTAACTATTGTTGTATTTTATAATGAGGGTGCGGCGCGTAGCGGTACCTTTAGCAATTGTTTTCTTTCTGGATACCTGCCAACAGTGCCAACATGATACAACGTTGGTTTCAAAATTACAATATTTATAAACAAAAGCGACTTTCTCTTTTAGTTATTGTAGGAACCTAACTCAATGAATGCTGCTAAAGATTATTGAACATTTCTTACACTATTTTGATAAAGTTAACTTCCGACAAAGCCTTATGTTTGTAAATCAATAATAAAGTCAGTAAAGTCGAAGGACTGGAACAATTTGCCTGCTGAGGTTTTCCCATCCGATTATAATTTGGGTTTCTTCCAGGCTAGAGTGAATAGGCTCTTAATAAATTAGTGCGCCTCACCTTGATGGTGATTGTGTCACTGCTGACCATCAGGTTGGATCGCAGTCAAGCACTAGTTTATATCAAATTTAAAAAAGAAACAGTAATATCTACAAATCATAACTTCCCTTCGCTATGAGCTCGTACGTATAGTGTGTGTGCGTGCATCTGAGTCACGGCCCGTTCGCAATCGCATTGAATGCTAATGTGTAGTATGAGTAGATCCGAACCGGTTTGCTTAGTTCCGTTTACGTCTCTCTCGCCGTCATCGATTGTCCGATGTGACGTGGGACGAGCTCGGGGAGTTTCTTAGATTCTTTTCGATTAATTTTAATTTAATGTATCAATAATTATCTAAATTAGTGGAACTGTGACTCAGAAACTATTTCTATTTCTAGTAGAAATATTTAAATTTAGTCGAACGTGATCAAATGATATCGCTTTCTTAGAATTTAGGATCATCGTCGAACATATTCAATGTTACGTAATTACATATTTATAATTTTAATTCACTGAATGCTTTTTCGTCAATTGGTTACCTACACTTTAGGTCAGCAGTTAGCTTAGCAGCTAATGCCTTGGCAGTTAATGCGTATACGTCGGCTATAATCTTCATAGCTATTACATAATATTTTGCCAAAAGTCGTTTACCGTCATCCAAACATTCCAGAACAAACTTAAAAGTATACGGTTTGTTTAAAGGAAGAATATAGGAAGTCGAATGAGACTCAGCAGTTCTAAGCTAAGACAATGGCTCGAGATTGACACTTAAAGGCACGATTGCTTCACACAAGCTCAAGACATAGAAGATCTGTAAGGCGAAAGAGAGTCGTTTGTCCAGAGACAGAACCGGTTGAAAATAAATAATACCTATGTAATATTATCTAAAAAATCAAAACTTTCACGCATACAGTGCTGTGGGCACCACTTGAACAGCTATAAGGAAAAAGATGTTGTATTTGTTAATTTTATATCGTGAAAGTGAATACGTTCATCACACTTGTTCGCCTGGTGTCGACGACCACGCCGCACGGACCTACCATATTCATGTTTTGGAATTCCCTGCATGGCGTGTCCTTGTCGATAAGTAGGCAAATTATTCATTGTACCATTGACTTGAGGCATTGTATGTCAATGATCTCGCGCAGGACGCCATGATGCCAAAATTGATTACTGTGTCTATAGAACAATAAAACGTAAAAAACATTGTTTTGCAATTCAATAAGTAACTATAGCTGTCGGACATACTTCTATGTGTCATTAGAGCGGATTAAAGATTTTGTGACTTTCTATTGACTTAAATGAAGATCTATCTCTGCGATCTATACTTATAATAAATCTGTAGAAGTCAAAATTCTGTACATTGAAAATATAAAAAAAAATAATTGGCAGGGGATGTTACTAGACCGACACCGAACCCAAAAATATGATTAAAAAATTTTTTGTCCTTCTGTCTGTTTGTGCAGGCATCACGCAAAAACTACCGGTTCGATTACGATGAAACTTGGTATAATTATTCTTTAATATCCTGGGCACCAAACTGGGTACTTTTTATCCCGGAAAAGTAAATACAATAAAAACAAACTTAATTTTGCGGTTCGATCCCTAGACCCGATTACTGTACCAACCGCAAATAAAAAGTTTGTCGTATATTACGTCACCCGCAGTGGAGTTCACTACATGCTGCACACGGCTATAATATTTTAAGACTATCACACACGACGAAGATAATAAATAATATTTCATATTTTCGAATTTCAAAAAACCTTATTAAAACCATTTTCGACTTCTACGCGGACGAAGTCGCGGGCAAAAGCTAGTCGTGAATATTTTTGGTCAAATCTCGGGATAACAGTCTCTTGTACTGTTTTATTTAGGACACCTTTATTATAAGGAGTTTATATAGGAAAACCCAGTGTCTGTAATCTCTATGTAATGTACTTATCTTATAAGTAGTTACAATCTAGGATCATGTTATTTGATTACATAAGTCTCTTAAGTATATCGGTTCACTCGAGCTTCGGAAATACCTGTAATGGGGGAATACCGGCACTATATTTATCTACATAACTGTTCGTCATGATAGGAATCTATGCATAATATTCTTCGGTTATTATTCTACTTATGGCTCTCGGAATGCCGGATGCTATGCTGGCGAGATCTCCTTCAATGTTGAACTTATTATCTATGGTAACAAAAACAATGTTGCGCATCGCGGCGGTCAACTCGTTTTGCCTCGTTTTGGTGAAAAGGTTCAAGAAAATAGTTGACTGTCTACTGTCTGTCATCAAAGTGTGCTCTAAGTATTGTAAACCTCAAGGATATAGGTTTATTCAATCGCCATCTAACTTGATTCTCGCCATCGAATCCATGATCATCCAGAAAATTATATTGTCACTTCTTATGTTTTTTTTTTTTTTTACTTGATTTTGCATCATCATTGTCATTTCAGCCAAAACATGGATGTAGGCCTCCCCCCAGTGTCGCATAATAAAATACATTGCGAATAGCGATTTCTATATCATATAATCACATTACAAATTCTGTTAATTAACAATCTTCAGCTTGATGCTTTTTTAGAGTACCTAGATATTTATCTATTAACACATATCATTATTGGATTTCCCCTACTTTGTGTCGAAAATATTTAGCATTGCATAATATTGTAAAATCCCGGTAAGATTGCGCTATTTACATAATTGAACATAAACAAGGCTTTAGCGAAATACTGGTTCTGTTCCGGTTGAGTCCACTTGAACAACTTACTTACCGACTGACTCATAAGGTGTGAGACAGTCAGTGTCTAAGGGATCTGGCACCTATTATATATTTTAATTACACTAAAATTCTAAAGGCAAAAGTTTGTGAGTATGTGTGTACTGTGTACTTGTGTGTACTTTTTACCTTAGAACGGATTTGGATAACACAAGGCCAAACTGTATCCTGGAATAGCATATGGGATACTTTTGATCCCGGGAGTAGGCCTCTCGAGATATGTTACTGATTTCGCGCGGGTAAAGCCGCTGGCAGAAGCTAGTCGTTTTATTTAGTCTGTTCTGTTAGGCTGTTTTATGATACGCTAAGGGCCTACGATTCTTTCTAAGACAGTCTTGTCTCAAGTGTGCGCTGACCCTTAGCGTCCTAAAGTCAATTTGAGTCTTCTTGCTAGAATCTACCTAAAGTCAAAGCCATTTTTTTGCGATATATGCAAATGCAATTGTAATTTTTTAGTGCGTAACTTTTCGTTTTTTATTGCTTTTTTTCTGTTTTAAATTTTTAGCTATTTAGCGAGATAGTGTAATATAGTGGTATATGTAAATACAAGGAACTGTGAGAAGGTTGTGTGATTTATACACTGGTATGCAATAGTCACTCCATGTTGAAAATTGCGCGAATGATTTAATTTTTATATTAGTGGTAGTAGTTTTTTTGTTGCTAGCAGTAGTCATTGTTTTATGCTAGTATTAGCTGACTGTAAAAATTGCGGAGGAGTTTCCCCAGACAATGATACCAAATCGGATGACAGAGCAAACAGGCACGATAATAGGTACCATTAATGCAGTTGGTCGACCTAGAACAGTCATAATCTTTTGTGACATATCAAAAGCTGTGGAACATTCTACAAATTTCAACTCACCTTTCTTTGCAGTTTCTACTTTATTGTAATTAGATATTTATCTAATAGATAGAAAAGTAAGAAAGTGAGCTACGGTGTTTTCTAGTCGAATCTAGCTGCTCAAACTTTTTTTTTTTCTCATAATTCATAAAACATAATAATTTATTTGCTAATATGGGTAATTACATGAAGTTCTTAAAAGTATAGCACAGTCCAACCATATTACACCTTGAGGTATGCAAATCACAAGTTTTTTATTGTTATAATGCATGCAATTTTTTACATTATTATTTCAATTTAGTTCACAATGAAAAACAAAAATGTCAATAGTTAATTGCAATTTGAAATGTCATTTATTAAATGAGAATGTCAAGATATAACTGTAAATATATGTCAAAATAAATGTCAAAGTATAAAAATGTCAAAGTATTTAAATGTCAAAGAATATCAAAATATTAATATTTAATTAGTGCACTAGTTACATTAATATGTCCTTACATCCTCCATTAAATAATCTTGAACACTATAATAACATTTTGTTAACAAGAATCTTTTTAATTTCTTTTTGAACGCATCTATTGATGAAGTTTCTAGTATGGACTTTGGCAAGTGATTGTATATACGCGGCGCCATACTGAAAATACTTTTAGAAAATAAGGCTGTCTTACTAGATTTGCAGCAGATTTTGTCAATATGTCGCTTACTTCGGTACTTATCAAAAAGATTTTTGTTACTTCTTGCAAAGCTAGCAATCTCATAAATGTAAACACACGGCAACGTTAATATATTATGCTTGACAAATAATGGCCTACAGCTATCAGTCTGGTTGATATTAAAAATACCTCTAATACACCGCTTCTGGGCCTTGAATGCCATATCCCTATTGGTGGAATTACCCCAGAATATGATGCCATATCTTATCAAGGACCCCACGTAGCCATGGTATGCTGCAAGTACGGCAGAGGTGTTTACTGTTTTAGCCAGCATATGTAGGGCGTATGATTGCTTATTTAATTTTTGATTTAATGTGTCAATATGTGTCTTCCAATTCAAATTATGATCAATTGACATGCCTGAGAATTTTGTAGTTTCTATGTCATTTATTTTGTTACCTAAATAGTTTATACTAATGTTAGCAAATTGGGCTTTACGATTGCGAAATATCATTATTTTAGTTTTGTCAAAGTTCATTTTTAAATTATTATTATTTAGCCAATTTATAATATCACTAAGAGTGCTATTTATGTCTTGTTCTAGGGATACTTTGTCCTTACTGGTAAAAACGACAGTACTATCATCTGCAAAAAGTATAGTGGGATGTTTGGTTATTTTTGGAAGGTCATTAATATAAATGATGAATAGCAGAGGTCCTAAAACACTTCCTTGTGGGACGCCTTGTTTGATTTGTCTGTATTCTGATGTGTAGTTAACTTCCTTCCTTGTTTTGGTGCATATTCGAGTAACTATTGTGGACTGCTTTCTGTTGGTAAGATAAGAAGCTATCAGCTCCAACGAAGTACCCCGTATTCCATAACTGTATAATTTACTTAACAGGATTTTGTGATCTACATAATCGAACGCCTTACTTAGATCCATATACAAAGCACACGCTGGAATTTTATTGTCTAAGCTAGACATAACTGTGGTCAGAAAATCGTATACGGCCATATCAATAGTCTTATTTTTCCTAAAACCTATTTGCTCTTTAGCAAATAAATTGAACTTTTCAAAGTATTCATTTAACCTGACATAAATAACTCTTTCATAAACCTTAGAGAGTACTGGAACTAGTGCTATGGGCCTATAACAATTCATATTGTGACAATCATCTTTCTTGAAAAGAGGTTAAATGATTGTTAATTTAAGTTTATCAGGAAAGTAGCCATTTGAGATCGATAGGTTAATTATATGACTTAAAATGTAGGATAATTTAATTGGCGCTTGTTTTAAAATTTTAGACGAGATACTGTCATATCCAGTACTGTTGGTATTTTTTAAGTTTAAAATTATTTTGTGTATTTCTTGGGGTGTAGTTGGATACATAAATAATGTTTTCGCGTGATTGGGTAAGGTCTCTGTCTTATTAGTACAACTTGCATTCCCTTTAATTTGGTCTATAAAAAAATTATTAAAACAGTCAGCTATGGTCTGCGGATCATCCGTACAATGTTTACCGTCTATATTAATTTGATTAATTTGGCTTTTTGGCACATTCGACACTGTTTTATTAATAACGTTCCAAGTAGCCCTGCATTTGTTTTGAGCTGTATGAATAAAATAATTATTTTGTGACTTTTTTGTCAGTTTTATAACACGTTGTAATCTACTGGCAAAATTTTTAAAATTAGTTTTATTTATGTTATTTCGATTCTTACGATACTTCCATAATAATTGCTGTTTACGTATACAGCATTTTTTTATTCCTTTAGTCATCCATCGTGGTCGTGTTTGTGAATATATTTTAATTCGAATATACGGAAAACATAGATTATAAAATAAAATAAATAAGTCATAAAAAATGTCAAAAGCTTCATGCGGGTCATTATTTCCAAATACGTCACTAAACGAAATCTTAAAAAACTTTATCAAGCGCAAGTTCGATCGTGTATGGAGTACAGTGCAGTAGCATGATGCACTTGAGGCAATTGAGAGGCGAGCCACGAGGAGCATTGGCAATGATGCACTCGTTGAGTCGAGGCGAGTCTTGAGCATCGACGCCGAGTTGCTAGCCTGTCGGTTTTCTACCGGTTGCATTTCAGGGAATGTGCGTCGGAATTGCATAACCTAATTCCGCCTAGCTCATTCCATCATCGGACCACCAGGCGAACGGCAATACGCCACCGGTACATGGTGGACATGCCACCTATACGCACAAAACCTCCTTAGTAAGGAATTCCTTGCCGGAATCTGTGTTTCCTGATAGCTACAACCCGGGAATCTTTAAGTTAAGAGTGAATAGGTTACTTCTAGGTAAGCGGGCTCCATCGTCGACCTTTACCTGACCTAACCTAACTGGCGACCTTTCCGATAAGGCTACGACTAACCTTTACTGCCTATGGAGGCCTAAGACTTACCTGCCTTCACATGATCTATGCGGGCTTACTCAGGCCTGTGCATAGCCAACGCAAGCCTAATCATGACCTACGCAGGTCTACGCGTGACCTTTACATAGTCTACTCATCGCCTAAGTACGTCGGCCAAGGTGTAAGTTTTGACAAAACAATCAAAGTGTACTTTTAGCTGATATGGTATGGATAGAAAGTGGAAAAATCAACCTACAGACTACTGTTTAATGTATAACATGACGATCACAAAGCTTGTAGACATACTTATATTCTTTAAATAACCAAGGTAAATAAGGAAAACCGTCAATTGGCAGGCTGGATTTTACGTGCTTCTAAGAAATAGACAGCGACCGAGCCTCCGACAGACCTCGGCGGCGCGCGGCGCAAGTTACGTCAAGCTACGATCGGAAATACCTCATCGTGACTGTCTATTTCGGCGTGAGTCGCGACGCAGACACACCCGTGTCATACTGAGATTGTCGAGACGCTAGACTCGAGACAGTAGCTCGTAGCACAGATTGTTAAGTAAACAGAAACAGTCGCTCGGATAGCGACCTCGGATCAGGATTTCTGAAGTGTTACGGCCATGGGTTTTACCACTCGCCTACAAAACATAGGAACAAAAACACACGGAGAATCAGAATTGGGTTTTCATTAAAAACTACTTTTCTGTAGCTGTAAATAAAAAAAAACATATTTCACAATCTTAATCGGATTTGTTGTTATCGAGACGGCATAAAACATCATTAATCAACGGTTTTTACGAAAGCGTTCGCTTACACGTTATTACATAAAGCTTATTTTGTTACGAACGGACGGCACCGTTTATAAAGCGTTATCTTCAAATGAACACAATAACAAGTTTAATAATAGGAGTGATTAATGTGCTTGCAGGATGACGCGCACTTTGCACGAGGGTTAAGGGAGGCGCGAACACGACACTGCGCAACACTGCTACACTGCCGTCCTACTGCTATGCCGATCAGTCCCGACACAAATGACCAGACATTATTTAATTGAAATGGAAGTAAAAGGGTGACAATTGTAATAGAAAACAAAAAAAAGGGTTACGTTTTTGCGGAACGACGCGATGAAATATTGCGCCAGCCGTGCATTGTAACAGTTGTTCCTTACTACCTATTTAGACGAGTTATTAGGAACTTTATGGTGTTTATAATATTAATAACATTGTCAGTTAGATACCTAAGACTAACTATTCTGTAACCATAAATATTGGTTATAAATTTCGTAAATTTACCGTTCATAAATACAATGAAAATAAGTTCACATGTAAGTCCTCATTTTACTTAGTATACCTAAGTAATTAAACATCGCTACGGAATGTACAGTAAAAACAGTACCTAACAAGTGAAATACAAATAAAGCATAATATCAATATTATTTATAAGAAACTATAAATCACGGTCTAAGTTGCGAGTTGTTTACCTACTTGTTTGACTTAACGTCTTGTAAGGCTGTTGTGTTACAAAAGAAGCGGATTCGGGCTTGACATTTGCTAACTAATGATCTCGCGCGACAAAGCTCCTGCTCGCTCCCTGTCAGGCGACTTTAAAAGCCCTTTGTAATCAAAAATTTTTAACACTTCAATGTTTGATTTGTGCGAATTTGCGACATTGACAGAAAAAAAGGCGATTGATATGTCACGTTTTTATTGTTGTTTGTATTGCTACCTGAACCTTTACGTAGAAAAAATGAGGGTAGTTCGTATTGATTGTGCGTCGACAGTTTGGAGCCTTTCACGCCGCTCAACGAAAAATATTATAGTTTCATGGAAGAGTCGTTGACTTTATTGTAGTCAAAAGTATCATGTCGGCGGGACTATTGATGCTCATTCGCAGAATTTATTTACATTTTGTTGATTTTTTTATAGTAGCAAAACGTGTGTAGGTAATCGGTAATGCATTCACCTGACCTCCTTATCAACCCTGATTTCTCATAAATCATTGATTTATTTTAGATCAAATAAGGAACAAAGACGTATACGTAACATTGTATTAATATTTAATACCGTGGCGTAGCAGGGTAGCTGGGCACAAGGCGTGAAATCAAATTGTCAACGCGGACTCCAGTGAACATATTGATATTTTAATTAGATTTACAAAGTCGGTGCTCGCAGTTCCGCGGGCACACCCAACTCTTTGCGCGCTCTAATGGCACCCTGCGGACTATAGTTAAGGGTTGTCGGAGCCCGCTTTGTGCCTTCTCAATATTTACTCCCAAATGCATTAATGCAACAATACTTACTTAGTTTTTTAAGTTTTCGTAGCAGCTTCCGCGTTATCGTTTACAAAAGCTTTGGAAATGTCACTCACGGTGTAATTATAGAGCAGCGCAGCAGGTAGCTTCGTACTAATAGTAGCGACTCGGAACAAAATCATAATTGCTTTCGTCCATACGTGTTAGCTATAAAACATTTTTTGTGCGTACCTTTTGTTATTTTAGTAATAAAATTCGAGGAAGAAATAATTACTCGTCGACACGACGTCGGTTGTAAAGATTTACAGAGGCAAGTTATGAGGTAGGCAACATTTTAGGTAAATTGGTTGTTATAGGAAAAATTAAAAATTGTATTAAGGCAGTTTTGGTCAAGCAATTTTTTTATCACAATATTCTTCATCGGTTTAAGATATGAAATACAAGTTCGGGTATACGATAGTCAAATGACTGAAATTAAACACTGCAAAAAACAATTACTTACATTAATTTTTAAAAAACATTTCAAACATTACATATTTATTTGACGCCTATATATCGAACTATAACTTACCAAAAAGTAGTTTGTAAAAAATACAATTTACGGAAACTGACAAAACTGTCTCAGCATGAGCAAAACTGTTGGGAATTCTGAGTGGGATTATAGAGAAAACATTTATGCACGTGAAAACAAAAACAACACGAACAAACATCTGCAAAATCATTTTTGTTCCAAAACAACGCGATCAATTTGTCAGAATATGCAATGAGCAGAGGGCAGGGGGTGGCGGAGCCCTGCCGCGTCCCGGCGCGCGCCGTCACTTCACGCTGGGCCGTCGGTACACAGAACTCTAATTGACACACTAAAATACGTCATGGCGCATAAAAGCATTGATTCCGCCGAGCCCTTCCATTTTTCTAACAATGTTTTATGACAAGCGAAAGGTTAATTTATTTTCTATAGAGCTATTTTTTTCAATTTTATTTGATAACTGCAAAATTCCACATCAACCAAAAGGTTTGAATTAAACTGATCATCAGATGTTTTACTAGTTATCTAGCCTGTTGAACCTGTGTTTTCATATGACAGGCCTGTTGGTGGTCCTGACTTCTATGCTGGAGGTCGTGGGTTCGACTCCCAACCTGGACAAACGTTTGTGTGATGAGCACGATCATTTGTTCTGTGTCTGGGTGTAATTAAAATCTATAATATGTAGAGAGTTAGAAATATTTAAGTATGTTTATCAGTAGTCAAGTACTCATAGCACAAGCTCTGCTTAGTTCGGGACTAGATGGCGTTGTGTGATAGTTGTGGAATATTATTATTGTTATATTTTAGGTACACTGGGCCGGAAAAATAACGAGTCACACAGAAATACTGATATCTCGCAAAGTTACTACATAGATCTCTCGAATAAATAATATGTTACAAGCATATAAGGAAATTAAATACATGATATACTTTTTTATTCTTATAATTTCTTGGGTTGATGCAACATCATGTCGCTAACACCTGAAAAATGTACACGAATTATTACTATGGTACAAGAAGGAAGTAGACGACTGTTCAAGTCCAAAACAGCCTTTAAGAAATTCAGTTGCCAGGTTACGGTTTGCTTGAGAACACCTCCGAAGGACACTTTTTCACCATTTCTTTCTGGGCCCGTCGTGAAGTCATTACTGTTGTAAAGGGAACTTTGAAAGCCACTAAGTGAAGCTGATGACTCAGTCGAACTCCTTTAAAACCTTCCGTTTTCGAAAGCATGATTTTTATGAAAATGGATTTCTTGTTTCGAATCGAAAGAGTTTACGCAACGCTTTAATTCATTAAACCTCAAGGGAACGCCGGCGTTCCCTTGAGGTTTCTTACAAATGCTGCACTGGACGTAGTTACCTTCACGTCCTATTTGAAATTGTAGGTTGGCGTACCTCAAAGGACGGTAAAACCGAGCGAAACGCATTTCTGGTTAAAAACTAAAAACACTTGGGTTTTATTTAATTATCTTTAGTTAATAAAACGAGAAGAGAATTACAATCTGAAAGATATGTTGACCCCAGTTATGGAGAGCATTACTAAATGAAATTCTTAAAATGCTCTAGTATAACGAGATTTTTTATACAAGGCCCCCGGTGTACGTACAGTCGTCAGTAGCTGTTCTCGCCCCACAGATGCCGGAGGCAAATATCTGCAGAATGCGTGTAATTATTTATTTGCCCTCTGAGCCCTCACTGCCCGCCTGCCTGCCCCTGCTTTGCTTCCACTCAGCCTTTCAACAGCCATACAAATAAATACAATGCGAACGCAATTCAACAAAGACATTCTAGGAATGTGGAAACTGAGTTCTTTTCATACCTTTTAGTATTATGAAGTAAAAATTGGGCATTTCTGAAGATTATAATAGATATAGATATTCTGGGATACTAACTAACTATAAAATTTGGTCTGCATACATTACGTACTAAAAATATAATTTACGACGAAGTACCTATGAACGAGGTTCTATTTATGTCTATCATATGCGTCATGGATCCTAATTATTTAAAAATAATAATTCTAACGATCATAATATTGTATGATTGATTACTCAGTATTAAATACATAAGAGACCGTGAGCTAAGCCGATATTTTTTATGGCTGGTAAAAAAGATTCTTTATGCATAACGGTCACTCTGTATTGTAAAATAGTAAAGTACCCACGCGCCTCTTGGTATTTCCCGGTGTCACGGATTTCAATTAGAGTCGAATGTTTTTATGGTCGAATTCAATAAGTTCAAAGACATTGATTAGTGCGACAAAAAAATTAAGTGGATGTTAAGAACTGTTTTGATAACTTCTAAACTTGTGTTTTTCTTCTGCAGATATGAAGAGTTACATTAAGTCTAGTGTTGAACACATTATAACTAATTCACTATTTATTATTATTATGGATAGTGACAGTCAGGTGATGGTGACAGTCATGAGGAAGGTTTAGATCTATAATGCTTCAATTTTGTTTAGATATATTGGTTAAAATATGACGTTAATAGTCATATGATCATATTTCTTCCTTCCGTTCTCAGCTTAAATAGCTGCCTATCCGCCACAGGAGATCCCTCAGATCCCTCTGCACGCTCTTCACGAACGATCCGTGTGCTCCTGATTACTTGAAACAATATTTTAAATTCCTGGGCAGCTCTCATAATCTCAACCTTCGAACATCCAAAAACATACTTCTTCATATTCCTTCTCACCGTACTGGGTTTATGGCTAATTCTTACACTGTCTCTACCATAAAACTCTGGAATGTGCTTCCCCTTGACATCAAAAAAGCAGAAAGTAAATTTTCCTTTAAGCGTAAAATTCGGAACTACTACTTGAAGTTCTCTCAATTTTAGTTGGGTCTTCGTCATAATTGTTATATTTTAAGTTCTCTTAATTAGAATGATTTCTTATTTATCATAGTATTTATTAGTTTATTATATTAGCATATATACGTATTTTATTATTATAAGCCACTTAATTTAACGATACTACAATCTATTTCAAAAATATCTGTTATTTATTTATTGTGCACACCTACCACAGTGTTTTCGTTTTAACCCAATGGTTGACTGGTAGAGAATGCTTTGTGGCATTAAGTCTGCCTATGTACCACCACTATACATGAAGTTTAAATAAATAAATAAATAGTTGAAGAAGTCAGAAAAAATCATACCGACTATAATATGACTGGGAACTTGGCGCCGTGTGCCGTTTAAATATGTAAGTAGTTAAAGTTACAAAAGAATTATGTACTAATTGTAAAAACAGTTCCACCTGTCGATTTAGCCATGTCTATAAGCTGTTTCCAGAGTCATCACGAAGCGTCTTGCGCGCAGGTTTGACGACTACCAACCTCCCGAACAAGCCGGATTCCGAAAAGGCTTTAGCACCGTGGACCACATACTTACACTGCGGCAGGTTATACAAACTGAGGAGACTGAGGAGTATGATCAGCCTCTCTGCTTAGCGTTTGTGGACTACGAGAAAGCTTTTGATTCGATTGAGACCTGGGCTGCACTGCTGTCTCTCCAACGGTGCCAGATTGACTATCGAGGTGCTGAAGTGTTTGTACAAAAACGCCACGATTTTCAGTCCAACTGCAGGACCAGACCTCGAAACCTATCCTCTTGCAGCGAGGTGTGAGGTAGGGAGATGTCAGATTTACGAAACTGTTCATGGCCGCAATGTCTTTAAGGTCCTGGAATGGAGCATTAATGTCAATGGCGAGTACATCACTAACCTTCGGTTTGCCGACGACATAGTAGTCATGGCTGAGACTATACGGACGAGACTCAGTACAATGCTCGGTGACCTTAGTAGAGCTTCCGAAAGAGTGCGACTTAAAATGAACATGGATAAAACCAATGTCATGGTTAACATCCATGTAGCACCCACTCCTATCGTGATCGGAGACTCTACACTCGAATTCAATCATCGAATCCGACACGGCTGGATGGCGTTCGGGAAGCTGTGCGGTGTCTTCTGGTCCAATATACCACAGTGTCTCAAGACGAAAGTCCAGAAGACCAGTGCGTGTTGACAGTGATAACAAATGGCTCCAAAACGTGGTCGCTTAACATGGGTCTCATAGGAAGACTTAAAGTCACCTAAAGGGCAATGGAAAGGTCTATTCTCGGAGTTTCCTTGCGTGATCGAATCACAAATGATGAAAGATATCCGCAGGAGAACCAAGGGTGCCGACATGGCACGAAGAATCGCCAAACTTAAGTGGCAATGGGCAGGGCACATTGCATGCAGAACAGATGGCCAATGGGGCCGAAAGGTTCTGGAGTGACGACCGCGTACCGGAAGACGCAGAGTTGAAAGGCCTCTCACAAGGTGGACCGATGACCTGGTCAGGGTCGCTGGACTTCGATGGATGCGAGACGCACAGGACCGGTCGTTGTGGCGACACTAAGGGGAGGCCTATGACCAACAGTGGACGTCTTTCGGCTGAAATGATGATGATGATGATTACCCACCGCCCCTATCCTCATCTGCAGACGATCCATCGCTCTCACTAGCGATTTTACTCCCATGAGTGGATACGTTATATTAGCGGACGATCTCAACGCCAAATATCCCTCGTGGAACAATAACACGAGTACACGACCAATACAAGAGACAAGGTCGTGCGTAATCTAGAGGAAACTCTATTGTACTGTTTTTATTAGGCTCTCGCTTGACCACTATCTCACCTAATGGAAAACGAAAATATGGTCGACAATTGACCACGCTTACCTTGATTTCATTTCATAACTGTACGCGCAATGAATTCATTTCAAACGTTTTGTTTGTGCGTGTGGGTGGGATGGCCACTATGTATCGGTGGAGCATTGCCGTACGTCTGGTGGTCCTATGATGGCACGGACTTGGTGAAATTAATTTATATATTGCCGAGGCACACTCCCCGACATGCGACCGTTAGAAAAGGGACAGGACAGGCTAGCAACTACTAACAACGTAGCACTAGCAAGCCACATAATTATTAAGAACTTGATGAAAGGGTTGGGTCACCAAGATACAGGCTGCGCCTAGTTTGGGACCCATTGCTATTTTTATATGGTCATTGATGTTTTAATGTGTCATATTAATGCAATTAAAGTATGAATAACTGTGTTTGTTTAATAAATTATTATAATAATTATTATTATTATAACTCAGCGTCGATGCTCAAGACTTTGATGCTTCGACTCGATGAGTGTATCATTAAAAAAGATCCTCTTGGCTGGTTTCTCTATTGACTCATGCGCATCAATTAAGTTGGTATCTGGCAGATCCGACCTAAAGATTACAGCAGCAATACCTCATACACGATCGAATTTATACTTGATAAAGTTTGAGCAGCTGTTCCGTCGTGAAGTATTTTCTCACCCTTACCAACTGAGCTTTTGCCTCAATATTGAGCTCAAAATTGAGAGCTTATTGGATTCATATACTAAACAGTATCCAATTGTGGGGTCAGTAAGTGCCAAAAAGAGCTGTACCGACTTGCTAGAATAAGAGAGAAAAAGTTTGTCAGGTAAGATGTACAAAGGATGAAGCTGGTGTAACTGATGTTTTTTTTTTTTTTAATTGATATAAATCAGTGCTTGACTGTGATCCCACCTGATGGTAAGCAGTGATACAATCATTGATGATGAGGCGCACTAGTTTATTAAGAGCCTATTCACTCTAGCCTTGAGGACACCTAAATTATAATTGGACGGGAAGACCGCAGCAGGCAAATTGTTCCAGTCCTTCAATGTACGCGGTATAAACGATGAAGCGAAACGTTTAGTCCGGACCGTTGAAGTGTCAACATCGTAAGGGTGGATACCCGCCGTACGTCGGGTTGTCCGATAGTAGAAAGTAGATGGTGGAATCAAGTCATGCAATTCCTGCGCACACTCTCCAAAATGCAACTTTTAAATTACCGAAACGCTGGCTACCCTGCGCCTGTGCTCGAGACTTTGTAGATTGTACTTAACCAAATCTGGATCACCAATTAGCCTCTTCGCACGCCTTTCCACTGAGTCCAAAGCTACTAGATGGCATTTTGCAGCACCAGCCCATATGTGACTGCAGTACTCCACACACGATCGGGCCTGTGCTTTGTATAACATTAGAAGCTGTCCCAGTGTGAAGTACCGTCGGAACTTTGCAAGAACGCCTAGTTTCCTAGCAGCTACCTTGGCTTTGGACTCAAGAAACCACCCAATATTGAGGTCTGAGGAAATTTCAACTCCCAAGAGCGGAAGGCGGTCGGTGCACTCCAGGGATACATTCTGAAAAGCAGGAGTCAAGGTGAACGGGCTCCTTTTGGCGGTAAACAGACACGCATGTGTTTTGGCGGCGTTGAATCCTACCAAGTTGGTTTCGCCCCACTTGGAGACTGCCTGAAGCTGCTGCACGTTCTACCATAGCCTCTCGTTCGGATCAGATAAGATCCTTACTAGCCCGAGCACCTGGCAGGTATCTCTCTACAACTGTGCTATCATCTGCATACCCATAGATACCGGGCATCAGCAGATCGTTAATATGCAGCAGGAAAAGAGTTGCGGAGAGAACTGACCCCTGAGAAACTCCGACATTAGTCGTTATGGGCTCTGATGAGCATCCATCGAACAACTCGAAGAGACCGTTCACTCAGGAAGTCTTTTACCCAGTTCTTTAGACCAGGGGAAATGCCGTACGCTGGAAGCTTACTCAGAAGGCTGGCGTGCCATACCCTGTCGAAGGCCTTCGAGACACCAATCACTTCTCCATTCTTCTCGAGGGCCTCGCCCCATATGTGGGTGGTATACACTAGTAGGTCCCCAGCAGACCGATTGCAGCGAAACCCGTATTGTCAGTCACTGAGGAGATCGTTACCTTCCAGGTATGCCATGAGGCGCGAGTTCAATTAAAGAGTGATGAAAGGACTGTTTTGAAAGACTGATGAATGAGGAAAATAATTGGAGCGGGGTTTTAGAGAGTAAACTAGTGAATGTGGGGTTTGTGTGAATAGTTAGTATGGATGAAGTCAGGATACCAGGATACTAAATGGAATGAAAAATGATAAGGCTAGTTGGAATACCAGTTGAAGAGTGGAAATTATTGCTGTAAAATGAATGGACGTGGTTAGTTTTGTTCTTCTTCGATAAGTTGCTGCGGAAAGAAGCCATACTTGAAGATTTACTTTAGTGCCCATTTTTAAAAACAAAGATGATATTCTTGAGTGCAACAATTATAGAGGAATAAATCTAATGTCACATACTCTTCTCACAAACCTCTATGGTCCGGAATAAGCGAGGCGAAACCTCGTCGTTTATACCGCATATATCGGAGGACGATTATAATTTAGGTGTCTTCAAGGCTAGAGTGAATAGGCTTTTAATGAACGATATAGTGCGCTTCACCATCAACGATTGCATCACTGCTTACCATCAGGTGGGATCGCAGTCAAGCACTAGTTTATATCATTAAAAAAAAAACTATTAAAGCCTGAGAGAAAATTAATGAAGGCAACTGAGAGAAGAGAGTGAAGTTTCTCTGAACCGATTCGGTTTTATGTCTGGTCGGAGCATAACGGATACCATTTTCGCTATACACCAGCTGTGCGAGAAATACAGAAATGCGCATAAAAACTTGCAAATGGTATTCGTTGACCTCGAAAAGGCATATGATCGGGTACCTCAGGAAATTCTGTGGTGGGCCCATAAGGAGAAAGGTGTGCCTGGGGAGTATGTGCTGTTCCGAGAGATGTACATACAGCATCACTGGCAGCTTTAATATGGCTATCGGCTTACATCAAGGGCCGGCTCTCAGCCTTTAATTCTTCCTGATGATAATGGACGCTCTGACATCGGACATTCATTAAAAAGCTCCCTGGTGTTTTCTGTTTGCCGGTAACATAGCGCTGGTTACCGAGTTTGGACTAGAGGTCCTGAGCAGATTGAAGGTATTTAAGGTGGTACCTACAGATTGGAGAGTGTTGGCCTGAAATTGAGCAGTACCAAAACTGAGTAGTTGTTCTGCGATTTCGGCAGTCTTTCCAGTCCTGTGCCCTTAAATGTAATAGCTCTCGCCGAAACGCCCATACCGGTCTGTACCGTGTTTCCGTACCTCGGGTACGGGCATGACCAAAGGGATGGTGAGGTAGACGCAAAACAGGATGGATAAAAAGGCGACAGGTCACTGGAACAACTTGTGACCCACGAATGCCCCTCAAAATGAAGGCTAAATTGTATGAGTCCGTATTAAGGCCTGTCATACTGAATGGATCAGAAAGATTGGGATGTGAAAAATATGGATGCAAAAAGATCGCATGTAGTGGAGATGAGATTGTTGAGATGGATGTGTCGTGTGACACGAAAATGGATAAATTGAGAAATGAGTATATTAGAGGAAGTTTGAAAGTGGGCCATTGACTGAAAAGCTGAAGGGAATCTTTTATCTTAGTATGGTCATATGAAGAGGAGGATATTACTAAAAGAATTATACGTATACATGTGGATGGATGGATAGGAAGAGGGAGGCCAAAGAAAACATAGATGGATTATGTGAGAAGAGATATGAAATAGAATGAAGTTAGTGATAGCGTGACAAGACAGAATGGAAGAAAAAAAACGTGTTTCTCTGACCTCAAGTAATATAGAATAAGGGCAGGAAGATGATGATGCCAGTGATACAAACATCTCGATGCTCCAGCATCAGCAGAACGTCATACTGAAAACGATTGCTCATTGCTTCATCACACACACTGAAATACACCAACGCTTACATATACTTAAATTCGATCGACTACGGAAAAATACAAATAACCACTGTCATCACCCAAATCTATCGAACTAGCAGTCCAACTAATGTGCCAAAGTTACTCCAATCATCGGAAAAGACATGATATAATGAAGCTTCACGATAGATCATAGCTATGTTGTACAGAATAGTAGCTGTCCTCACTGAAGAAAACACTTTACAAGACATTGACCACGACATTGTCCTAAGGATACATCTGATTGTATAGTTAATGAAGACTGATGGCAGAAATAAAAACAAAAAAAAATGTTCACCAAGTGTGGAAAACGGCTATCTTTATCGGTAATCCCGAATCAGGCGTGCCCTAGTTTGATCCCTCTAGCTACCGTCCTAGAATCAGAGTAATCAAAGTTCTCAGTAAAATCGACGAGTAACTTGGCTGAGATATTATGCCGAAGGTAAAAGTTTTATTCCCAATGAGCAGTTTGTTTTTCGAAATTAACAGTCGTTGAAAAACTTCAATTGCCTCTGTGCCCTTACTAGATCCCAGTAAATGAGCTGCCACGGCGGGGCATACCATTAGTTTGCCCCTGCGACTAAGGAGTTTGACCTGTGCAGTGTACTGTTAACTTCTCGGCATGCGCTGAAAGACTGGTAAAGTGAACCTTCGAGTCAGTATTTTCTGTTTTCTGCCTCTCTACGATGACCCAATTGTAGTTCGCGTAGACAAGTCAGCTACTGCAGCTTGAACAGTTACTGTAATCAACTTGAAGCTGTGGACAAAGCTACCTTTAAAACTGTGTGATTCGTTGGCAACTTCCTCTATGGTTCTAAGACTGTCTTAATGCTGGTATTTATATTCGCTGTTGGTGGCGCTTGCTTCATCTTGATAAACATCTCCAGTTCAAGCCGAACCTGCTTTGTGGATGCTCGATTTTTTACTTGTTTAGCTGGTGGACTCCTAGCTCGTAGTTTCGCTTTTCTCTACTCCGTTAATTAGTGGCTTGCCAAGACGAAGCGGTTTAGCAGCCTATTTCTTCGTCGTAAACTGGGTATACTTACGCGTGCGTGCACGAGATAATTTTGTCGAGGCTTCAGAGGCATGTGTTATTTGCGAGAAAGAAAATGAAAACAACGTAGAGACTAAGCGCGAAATGCCTACCGCACCGGAATATCAAAGCCCTGAACTTGGCCATGTTCTCACTAATTGGCGCTAAACTTCGTTTTTCGTTTTTAGTGCATGGACCATAGTAGCATTATTGAGTCAAGGAAATGGTATTCGCTAAAATCGGACATTATACATGACTAAACTTAGTCATATTATTGCCTCAAAATAGCGCAACCAAATAACAAATAATAATTAATTAATTATAGTCCTGTAGTTGTCATTTGAACAATTTAATTTGGATTGGTATATATCTTAGGAAATAAACTCGCGCAACAAAATAATTGAGTACTTATTATCCTGTATATATTTTTGTACAAATTTTTATACTAAACATGTAAAAGTAAATCTTGTTCTGAAAACAGCAACTAAATTGGTTGTGGTAACAACAACATTACTAATGATTCAAATTTAAGGTTTGGTACTTAGACGTTCACTATGTTAGTTTAAGCGAAATAAACATGATTAGTTTTTTGGATATCCGTTCTTGTATCCAGGTTACACTGGAGCTAGTCTTAAATGACATAAAGTTCAAATTTACTTTGAATTAGTAACTCAAGTGTATGTAGAAGATATGAAACAAAGAACGTTGTACACAATCCATAAGAATTCCATAATCCTTCAGGACATTCTCTGAAAAATTAAATTTGATTTCGCCTAATCTGTTTTACCTACAGTGTAGGTAAAACCTAATTTCGTCTTATCCGTGTAGGCCATACACGGATAAGACGAAATTAGTTTTCATAATAATTGGACTAAGTATTAGTACTTAAATATTATAGGCAACCATCACCATATGATTTTTTCATCGAGAACTCAAGCATTGACATTCAAAAAGTAACATTTGATGAAGTGGAGCTGGTGAAGAAGACCAGAAATAGCCAACGAAACTTCACACTCACATAGATATCACATTGAAGACAGTTAAGCAACTATGACAGTACAAATAAATGAACGGTTTTGAATAGTTATGTTGAAAATGGTATCATCGAAGTAATCTGATGATGATGATGGAGCCGGAAGGTAGGCACCGGAACTTCGTAATTAATCAATGTATCCTAGCTGTGTTGTTTTTATTAGAATTGTCATGGGATGTACTTTGGATATGAGGTACTATCGAACTGATCTGATGATGGAGCTGGAAAGTGGAAGGTAGACTTGGGAACTTCATAATAAAACAATGTATCCTAGCTGTGTTTGGGTTAATTGGAAATGTCATAAAAAAAACTCTAATAACGATTAAAATAACTTTAATTTTGGATGTCGATGTTTCAGGTATTGTGCGTTTGTTATTAACACCGACTTTTTTTGTAAAAAGTTTTTTATATAATTATCTAGAAGTAAATTGCAGCCGTGCGGAGCCGGGGAGGGTCACTAGTGTTAAACAAAGGTTGACTGGTAGATAATGCCTTGAGTATACCTTTTTTTTTAGGTGGGAAAATTATCTAATGACATCCCCCGCTCTTAGGCGGAGCGCGAGATAGTGTCAAACTTTTACTGACTAAAAGCCCACTCCTGTTCCTTCGTTGCCTTTCGTACCAGGGCCGAGTCTTCCTTTCAGAATCAGACCCTTGGCTCCAGTAGGCTTCGACCCTGCTGGGCCCTTACGGTTTGCTGACATCTCCTTGAGGCACGCGTGGAACAGTACGAGCCGTCGACGACTTGGGCTCGGTCCGGACGGTTACCGGACGGTCGGACAGCGAGTACCACTCCTGTTCATGAAGTTTAAATAAATAAATAAAAAGGCGAATTATTCTCATAATTTAGCCAACACATCTTTACTTATAATAAATCTGTAGAAGTGAAAATTCTGTACATTGAAAATATCAAAAAAATAAATGGCAGGCGGTGTTACTAGACCGACACCGAACCCAAAAAGTGATTAAAAAAGTTTTTGTCTGTTTGTCTGTCTGTTTGTTCAGGCATCACGCAAAAACTACCGGTTCGAATACGATGAAACTTGGTATAATTATTCTTTAATATCCTGGGCACCACACTGGGTACTTTTTTTATCTCGGAAAAGTATATACAATAGAAAACAAACTTAATTTTGCGGTTCGATCCCTAGACCCGATTACTGTACCAACCGAAAATAATAAAATAAGTTTGTCGTAGGTTACGTCACCCGCAGTGGAGTTCAATAAGGGGCGCTGCACACGGCTAAGATACTATAATATTTTATCTTAAGATACAATATTGCTCAACATACAATTCAATGGACACACGACGAAGATAATAAATAATATTTCATATTTTCGTATCTCAAAAAACCTAATAAAACCATTTTCGACTTCTACGCGGACGAAGTCGCGGGCAAAAGCTAGTAAAAGAATATTGTGATATAAAGGTTGCATTCTTTGAAATGTACTGTATAGTACAAACTATGACGATAATTAACATGGAAAATAAAAATTAGAACGTCCTGTAAAAATAAATAAACATGTTTCCATATGTGTGACGCGAAGTTAATCAAGATTTTTATAACATGCCGCTCATATTAAACTTACGCAAGGCAGAGAATGTACTGAATGTAATGACTCTCTTGTTGATGTTGAAAACATTGATGTATCCGGTAGCATCGCTTGTTTGTACAATATACAGCGCTCAACATTTTATTACCAACTCAGAACTTCACCAATCACTGTTATACGTAGTGTTTGATTACTTCATTGTACCGAACTATATTGTAGTGGCAGGTAGGTGCCGAGTTCTTTAACGTTAGTTTTACAGATAATAAAGAGCTTAAACGGTATCGTTTTTCATGCAAGCTTTAGAGAATAGAAAATACACAAAGGCGTCTGATAAAGCCGGAGACAAATACAACGCGCCGGGTCGCTACTATTTTGACATTTTAATTTCACCCTTGCTCAAAATCCGTTTTGAATGGCGATAGATGGGGGCGCGACGTGATGTTGAGCTCTCCTGATACATGTATCACAGTCGCAGGAGAGGCTTGATTGACGTTTATCGCTGGGATTAAAATACAATTAAATTTAATTTTAAATTTAGCACAAAAATCTGTGCAACCCTTTAGGCCCGGACGTGCAGTAAATAGATATAGTACAAACCTACGAAACGGTCAGTCGTTTCTAATAACAGCAGTAGTGTCGTACTTAAAGGTTCTATCACAAAAAATATTTAAGAATTGTAAAATTGTGCAAAAGTATCGACAATGGCTTTAAATTTATGGATAGGATCGACCATTTGGCTGGGTGTTCTCGATTAGAGGTAATTTGTGTCAATCACGAGCGCATTGTGCCATCACGTCCGCCAGTGTATGGACGGCCATTCGCTCTAATTAAACGTCGAGCCCCCATTTACAAAAGTCAATCGCGGGATTAAAGTTTGACGTGAGCAGAGCTATACCAACTATTTTTACGGTCTTTTGTAGTTTCTGCTATTAGGACGTCAATCTTAAAGAGATTAATTTTGCCTTTGATATCACTTTTCGAAATCAGAATTGTGTACGTATTGATTAGTAGGCTTTGTAGTGTGTTTAATACAAGTTATTTCTATTCTAACTGGTATTGTAATTCCTACAATTTCTACTTTGTAAAAAGTGTGTTTATCTAATAACTCTTTCCCACAGCCAAAGCTTAACTAATATAATCAAAAGAGTAGAGCTTTCCACGCGCTAACCCCGTGCCGTAACGTTATTATCGCCAATAATAACTTATTTTATCGCCTCCACACAACCGATTTCATGTCCGAATTTGTTTGCATTTTAGATTTGCGCAATTCTTGATTTGCGGTCTACTGAGGTCTTCGTATGAAATGGAAATCCTCTGTCCTTTTTTATCAAACACATTTATGTTCGTGGCAAAACGAGATAGAATGACTAACGTAGGGTTTGGCAACACAAAGTGTGCAGTGGCTGCAACCCTTTCATTTAGTGTGTGACTGGTAAACGGTAATTTGATTTCACGCTAGTCCTGTGATTAATGTCAGTGCCTTATCGCTCCATATTTTACCGATTTAGACCAATAATTATCACTTTATTATTTTATTCTATTTAAAACGTGTGAAAAATTTATATCCATGTAAAGAAATCTGCCAACTCAAAATTCTATTCCTTAAATTATCAAATATCTTGAAACACTGATAGGACTTTTGCGCAGATTAGCTTCAGATGACAAACTGATGGCGTTCAGTTTTGTTTCTGAAATTGACCCGAAGAAAGATTTCAAAATAATATTGAGAAGGTTGCGTATCTGTGAAAGTGACGAACGAAAAAAACGACATTCTTCGAATGAGTGCGATATGAATCCATATGATTATAACATTAATGAATGTTAATTGAAAGCGGCGCGCGGCCCACGCGCGGCTGTTTAGGAGACAAAGCTCTATCTGCACTTATATCACCCTCATTTAGTTTATAATGGCCTTATTTAGTTTTATTTGATACGACGTTGTACATTTCAATTAACATGCGCAGCATATGTTAATCGGTTTCAACTGATTGTGATGTTAGACAAATAGTCTTTTCAACATTTGCTCAGAAAGTGACTATAATGGCACTATACTTAGGTATTTAATGGAACTTGTAACTAAACTGTGACTTTTTGATTTCCATTATACACTAGTGCGATAATGTAGATAAAATCTTTATGTTAAACCTCTGTTCTCAATTTCCTTTTTTGGTTAATATTTTTGGCATAAGTCATTGTACGAATAGTAAAAAAAAAAATTACCATTAGAATATGGATTTACGCATTCTATTTTTTTTTTTTTTGTATAATTTGGCAAATGTATCAATTCAACCTTCTCGGCAAACTTCACTGAGGTAATCAACACTACAATTAAATTCTCAGCTACATTTTACCGCGATCGCGCATATTTCAATGATTTTACATATTGTCCAGTTGCGTAGACACCTGAAATACAAAGTAACACCAATTTTAGATATGAAAGAAATTTGAAGATCTCCGCTTACCATCAGGTGGGATCGCAGTCAAGCACTGGTTTATATCAATTAAAAAAAAAAAAAAAGCAACATCTTCATTCTTATTCTTTTAAAACAGTCTAGCTACTCTATGGCCACCATTTTATGACGTGTGCGGTTGTTGCCTGAATTTTTCAAGTGAAGATCAATGGCTGTTTTAATTATTCACAAATTGATTCCCAGAGCCAAAATGGTGCTGAGTATTTTATTGTAGTATTGACTACCTCAGCGAAGCTTGCCGACAAGGCTGACCTGATACTTTTGATGCCAAATATAGCAAAAACATTAAATTGTGTTGCATCTACATTACATATTTCTTACTGATTACGTGGCCGTATGGCCTAAAGACCTTAGCCTGCCTAAATGTAGTGAAGAAAAAGAAATTAAGATGCGCTTAAGAAAACAGAATCAATTTTTACCGCCATGTCACAAAAAAACACTTTTACTAGTTTTGCTGGTGAATAAATTGTTAATTGAATTATTTTTCTTCACAAGTGTGTTGAAAAACGTCGTATGATACAAGTGAATATTGGTGATTACCGTCCTTGGCTGTTTTAAGATCCTCGACTTCTGCTAAGTAGCGCCTTAACGGTTATCACCAACAAACATTACAGACTTTTATCATAAATTCATAATGTACTATTTTTTACTGTTTTTTTTTTAAATTGGTATAAGCCAGTGCTTGACCGCGATCCCACCTGATGGTAAACAGTGATGCAGTCGTAAATGGTGAGGTGCACTAGTTTATTAGGAGCCTATTCACTCTAGCCTTGAAGACACCTAAATTATAATCGAATGGGAAGACCGCAGCAGAAAAATTGTCAGTCCTTCAGATAGTATTTCATAAAAACAAAACAAATCGCAACAAGACGAAAGCAACTACATACTAAAGATGGCCCGACTAGATGAGTAGTCAGGGCTCAGTTGGCCAACTAGTCTGTCGGCTGCAGCCGAATAGTCGGCAATCCTGACTAGAGTCTGTACATCCTTATTAATTAATTTTTGTTTGATTTATTGGTTATTTGGTGACGCTTCACAACCCTCGAATCAGTAATAAGGAATACCTACGACGTGAGGAGGAGGAAATTGGTTATTAAGTAATGTGTTTCCTGTAAGACAGTAAAACTGATTAAATTCTTAAAAATATAATACGTAAGAACAGTGAGTAAGTACTGGTGATTTGTTCCCCTTATTTTTTGTTTTTACGAAGGTGATTCCCGGCAGTGCCGACTAAGTCGGCACAAGTAACGTGTTATTAAGTTGCCGACTATAAATGTGGCCGGATCGTTACCGTTTCCAACTAGTCGGGCAATCTCTAGTATCTACTTAAACAATCGTTGAACTTAATCAGTCAGTAATCAGTAGGTATCTAAATATGAGATATAAGTTGAGCAAAATACATACACTAGCGCTTTGAAGATAACTGCTAATATTCTAGAGACAAGTTCCATCATCAATGAGATTAAGTTCTATACAAGATGCCAGATAAAAAAGGAATAAAGTACATTGACGTTTTCCTAATATCTCTAAAAACAAACAATGTACTGTTTTTCGTTACTAGAAAATGTAAAGGATCGCGATTGAAGACAGATTTATGTTTTAATTCCCGTTTTTGAAGAATGTCAAAATGTAGGAGGGTCTATGACCGTTTTTCCAAGTTTTCTGGCGCCTACCATGGTCAATCAAACGTGGTGAAATTAAAGAAACGGTCTATCTAAAAATGTAAGTATCGATCGCGGTGTGCTCCGTAGCGACCGTAGCACGCAGGCGTAGCATCCCGCGCAGACGTACCACACGCGCTACACGGCTACGAAAATACGAATACATACCCTACAAGCACTCACTTTGATACTCACAATATTCGAGCAAAACAATGAATTTATCATTTTACTATTTCACTTTTGATGGCTCTGTCAGTGCCAGTGAAGACCAAGTGCACTTAAAACATACTGAGTTTGAATTTTACTTCGATTTTTTATGATTTTCTTTCATGCATTGAATGATAGCATTGTACCCAGATTAAAACCATCAGGTAGTACCTAATTAACAATAGAGATAACTGTTAGTAAGTCAGTTCATACTTTATTTTCTGATAATACTTTGGAGTTATATAAAAAACATAAACCTTAAGATAACCTCTTATTCAATAGCATCTTAAAATGAAAGTTAAATAAGAATATAAAGTTTGAAAATTGCTTGTTTAGGCTACATTACCGCTTAAATCCTCTTAAGTGAACAGGATCGCCTCTTTTTATGCGATGTTAAGAAAATACTATTCTAATGTTCTCATGTTGTGTATGTGTCTAAGTAATCAAATAACGTTAATACCCATCCTAATCCTTGGATAATGCCTTTGTTCGTGAGTTTCATGCTCCGCTACGCCCTCGCTCAAATATTTGTTCATTCTTATGCGCCCACTCCTATCGCGATCGAAGCTATTGTTAAATTTCGAACGTTTTTTGGACAAAATAGCTTTTTTATCGAAAAAAATATTCGATGTGTAAGCACGTGTCGCGTGATCGATCACAGAGTACCGTCATACGCTGCGCTACGAAATTTACGCCAAAATCATATTCTACACACCAATAGTGATATCACGCGCCGCGAACAGAAACAGTCCTCTCTTTGCATAATGTAATTTTTTATTCCATTAGTTTCAATTTTAAGCCTAAAGGGCTTACGTCGCTGTATACTGCACCTCGTATGCACAATCCAAGCGATCCCTAAGTGTGAACATCTGTATTTGCGTATGTCGCTCCCACTCTTACGCGCATTGCTATAAAGCCGTATTCAAATAACTTTAATCGCTTAAGTACACAAATCCATTCTCGCTACTAACGAATTATAATTATTCATAGCCGACGCCGACATCAATCCTTTCCATCTACATCCAGTATTTGCATAATGTTTGTCCGAACTTTGCAAAGTATAAAATATAGTAAAAGTTAGCCAGTTTCCATAATGGATATGGTATTGTATCACAACTTATCACGTTTCATAAATGGCTGTAGTAAGTACTTCCGCAGCAAACTTTTGTAGTTTAGCTAGCTATGATATCAGATACATCCTGTCACGGATCATAACATAAATTGGTGTAACAATGCCAGGGTTAGTATCCATTAAACCCTTTTATTCAATTTTTTATTGAATTCAGTCGAACGTGTGCATTAGGTAATCAATAAAATTATCCGAACTCACGCTTCCCGGGCGCAATCGGGCGAAAATGTTAAAGCGGGCTCTTCATTTCATGCATGGAGGAGTCGCGCGCCGTGACATCGTGAATCCCTGACATGTTCTCATGTGACATGTCAATGAGAACATGTACGCGTCGATACTTCGACTAATGTATCATTGTGCAAAATGAACACTGCAAATAAAGTTTTTACGATTATTCAATGTGTTAATATCAACTATTTGACAGATTTTAATTTTTAGTGGAAAAATTCAGACAGGTAAGTAGACAAATAGAACATGTATTTTATGGTAATTAGGTAGGTACTGGTACTTATGAATGATAGATAAGAAGATGCTCAACAACTGCATCCGATTAGACTGGAAGCGGAATCCAACATAGCGCTAGGTATATAATGAGATAATTCAGAAAGCTCCGAAGCTTTCTCCTGAAATAGTAACTCTTACTATAAGCAGGAGTAACAGTTCTAACTTTGTCAATTTACTGAACGTGAACTCAGCTATCTATATTAAACACATATATCAGTTTCTACAAAATAGGTAAAGAAACAGAATTATTACAACATTAGCGTCTATAACAATAGACTTTTCATTTCCACCAGATGTGCGATAAACGTTATCAAGGGGGTTAACCGTGACCTCATAAAAAGCAGAATTTATTACATCTCACGACCCTTGCCCCGAAACTAAGACAGCGCACAAAATAATAGAAAAATATCGTAATTAAAATCCAACCCTTCCTGTTCTGTGCTTTTTTATGGAGGGATGAAATTGGAGCGAGGCGCGCGTGACCGATGCGATGATATAGTACAGTGAGGTCCTGCCTTCGAGTGCCACAGTCGGCGAGGCCGCCGGGCCGGGACGCGCCGGCGCGGCCTGAGCGATCTTTAATGACTCTGTTACCTCGATTATTGTAATGTTAACATTTGACGGTAACAATTAAGTCTCTAGATAAACGCTCGTTTCCGTTTTTCGTCTTTCCTGGTGAAGTAACATTCAAATTAGGTAACTACTTTACGTATTATAACTAGGGAAGGTAATAGGATATCGTTTCCTACCTTTGCGCTTATGATTCTTTAGCATTTAAGTGATTTAAGTGAAGTGGCCCACGGCCACGGACCCAAAGAGGGCTCGAGCAAGGGAGGTTATTTAAGGAGGTTTTTTTTTAAACTCATAGGCTCGCGTTTGACCACTACCTCACCTGACGGCAAGCGACGATGTGACCGAACACTGGGTTGCGACAGTCGCTGTCGCAAATTTATGAACGAAAAAGACCTAGCTGATACGCCTTCACCCACGTCTAAATTAGTCCACGCTACGCCTCTGACTCTAGACTTAAAGACCATCAGGTTACAGCTATCAGGAAACACAGACTCCGGGAGTCAATTCCACTCCATAGCTGTACGCTCAATGAATGTGTTTTGTGCATACATGGGCGAAATGTCCAGCTTGTACCGGAAATGCATCGCCGTACGTATAGTGGTCCGATGAGGGAACGGGCTAGTTGAGATTTGATAATGCAAATCCGAAGTACACTTGCCGAAATGTAATCAATAGAAAACCGACCGGCTAGGAACTCAGCGTCGAGGCTTAAGACTGGATCTTCAATTTGACCCGTGTATCATTGTCGATGATCATCTTGACTCGTTTTTCAATAAACTCAAGCGCATCAAGGTGGTATCTGGCAGATACATCCCAGAGGAGCACGCAAGTGTGATTGAACTTGTTTTTGGTAGAGGTTGAGCAGCTGTTCCAGCGTGAAGAACTGTTTCACCTTTGCTAGGATTGCTAACTTATTGGTAGCCAGTGCAGTCTTTTTACAAGATAGGTACACTCTTGGAAGTTTGAATTAAACTCCAGCTCGTAAAACAAAAGTATGGTGTACTCTGTGTAGCTTAAACTAATTTCCGATGATATTACAATTGTGGATAATGTAAGGTTAGTGCTGCTGGCAAATAACAGAAGCTTTAGCTGCGGCTGCGCGGACGTGCGGGGGCGGGCGAGTACGTGACGCTTGCTCCAGCACGTTTTATATTGCTCACTAAGATGAAGCGTAAACTAGCAGCCGATTACCATTGCCGTAATCACTACTCTTATGCAGACGCACATAATTGTCTCTCCCAATACTAAATTCAATCTAACTCGTAATTTTGAAACAATAATCTTACTGAATTTGTATCATTGACAAAGCGTAGACACAGAACCCTCACTATTATACTGCTGATGAACAGATCAAACGGAAAAAAATATTGGATATGTTTCGATTCTCAATTATGTTTGAAAAGAAACTATTGTACATTGTAAATGTATTCAGAAATGGATTTTCTTTTATCGAATTACTGAAGTAGAGCCAAACATTTCAATAAAAGTTTTTATAAGGACTTAAAGTTGTACAATGGATTATTGAAGAAAAGGTAACATTACCTTGTGTTATGATATGCCGCCTTCGATTTCCTGAAGATTTAACCAAAACTCAGCCTTATAGACGTTAGCATAGGAATGATACTCAAATAAAATTATATCAGCCGTGCGAGAGAGGTGCGATGAGCAAGTTGCAATAATGTTTGTTGTTTGTTAAAGTATGCGTGAATAAGAGATCTTTAGACAAGTATTGATTGGTATTCAATGGCAGTACGATGAATGGCTGCTTGACAATGCGATCATTCTGCTACTTATGCGTAGATTTATTTCATTGTAACATAAGAGAGACATCAATTGCTGAAGTTTTAGTAGATTTAACAACTGTACCTTATCCTAAGTATTCCATAGGTATCCGATAGCAATTTTAATTTTAGTTTAGTATCTAAAACCACACGTTTTAAAGAAATTTCCTCTGTAAATCAGTGGTAAACAAGAATCAAACCTAAACTCTATATAGCATTAGGAATAATTCATTGGAACAATTGTTTTGTCATACCTCTTAACCTCCTCAGTGTGTGATTAGGAGGTTTGTCTAAGTAGTACGTAATATGAAGTAAGTGACAATAGTTTATCAGAGCTACCACTACAGAGTGCAGTGATTAGTTAAGCGGAAAAGCTCGCTCCGTCGCGCGGCTTGCGAAGCGCCGCCGTCGCCGGTGGTCGCTCTCACTGCTCACTGCCCATCAACGTCCTCCACTATTCTTATCCATGTAAAGCTCCACTCTCCAAAACTCAAGAATCAATGAAAGCATTCATTGTACACTCGTTATCCGAGTCTCAATCGAGTGCATTCTACCGAACTGCTTCACTTATTGAGTCTGCTAGACACAGCGACGTCACTCCTTTGTTGCGTATTGTTAGCATTGTCCATTTAGATTTAGATACTTTTATAATATGTATGTAACTAAGAAACGGATTCATGTTAAAGAAATCCTTTTAGTAGGCTTACAATTTATTTGAGCCGTAGTAAGTGTGCATTCTTGTACTCGTACTTACTTATATTATTCAAATGTACATACCTATTGCAATGTTTTTAATCATCATAAACAAAATATCTGTTGCATAGTATTTAACATATCTCCTGTTCCTTAGTCATTTTTGAAGGAAAATACATACAGGCCTACCACATTTCAACATATTTTTGTTGGGCAGTAAAGTTGTTTTAATTGTAGTGCGATTCAAAATATACAGATCGAAAGAGTGTTAAAAAAACTGAACCAGAATGCGTCAAATAGTCAATTTCTCCAAAATGGTCTTAGTCTACTATAAAGGCCGTGTAGGTGTATAGATTCTGAAAGAAGGGAGTCTATGTATAGGTACCATGATAATGAATATGCATCCATCTCATCTTTCGGTTGCCAGTTAAGTAGAATTAGCGGACCTTAAAGTAGACAATATTATTTTGCCATTTTTGACCCACACCTCGATCGGACTGGAATTGAATCGAAATGATTTTTAGTTGTGAGTGTTAGCCATTAATTTGTGTTTGTAAGAGTTTAGTTTTAAGAATGGGGGAGGACATAATGCCTGGGACAAAGGGAGCGAGAAGAGAGCACGCGCCACACGAGGCTCGTTAGCGACTCGCTCCACAATCGACTAAAACAATACGTTACCATTACGCTAATTGTGCAAGCAACATGTTTTGTTTTAGATCCACTTTAAAATGTTCTAAAACATTGACGTACTATATTTTGTTTAATATATCTATTAAACGAAAAAATAAAAGTATATTTAGAGGCGTTCAGGTCGTAAATTCTTTTCTTTGAGTCTTTGCGTCCTACAACCTTATTCTTGGTTAAACTTATAACTAGCCATCGGATTATTATGCATTTGCACGTTGGCATATGCAAATGCATAAACGCTATTTTTAATCGTTAATGCATATTTTTTCGTTGATAGTGCTTATTCCAATAAGTTAATAATTTAGGCTATTGTAGGTTACTCGGGAACGTTGGTGGGCCGCAGCCAGTGCCGTATCCTCACTGACATTTGGCAAAATGATTTATTTATATAAAAATGGGAGTCTTCTTGTAATAAAGAAAGTTAACGTATTATCATCAATGATACCAGCCAAACTCCATCCAATAATGGTTCCAGTAACTGCGCAAAGATAGTAGAGGTCATTTTCAGCCTACAGTTTAACATTAAGTGACAAACGTCTCAAATTTACTCTATAAAATATGAAAATATACTTAATTGTACATTGTAGCAAGAATTCCAATTAATTATGTAAAATAAATATACATTTTTATTTTGTGAAAATGTTGCGCATATTTCGTTTTATTTAGTGCATATAAGTATGCATGGGAATTGTGATAGTGCATGTAATCCGAAGTCTACTTGTAACCCTATGTGCATATAATACACATAGCGTTACAAGAAGACATATCAAACGTAAATTCTAATAAACTACTGAAAAAAAAAACACTCAGTTTTTGTTAATCGCTCAATTCTGAAGTTAAATGTAATACAAACCTTTTGTTAATAAATGATAAATTGATTAGAAACGTGTGGGTACTTAGGTAATTTGTTCGTATTTAATCTACAATAGGCATATTGTACGCAGGAACGACTGGCGACATACGCCAACGTGTCGGCAATTAAGAACCGGCGCACAAGCATTTAACGACTAATGTGTCTATTAACAAATGTATTTGCCGTGTTGAAGCGCGCTCGTAAATTCCGAACAACTGAGCAGTTGGCTCGTGTCGCCGTTAAACATAATATATTTCATTCGGCTCTAAATTTTCTAAACATGTTCTTTTTTTTTTAGTTTAGACTAATGAAGAGCTGTTGTGATTAATCCTTTTAGTCTTAACACACGTAAGTATTTTGATAGCTTCATAATACTTATGTGTATTATATCTACCTACATGGTTATCTACCTGCATATTTTTATTATCTCTTTTATTTAAAAAGTTATTTCAAGTGAAAATACAATAAAAAGAGATATAGATATAATAAAAAGAGGTTCACAAAAGAATAATCATATGCATAAAATAGTAACTTAAATCTCAATTCAAAATTACAATTTTTTGTAACACCTAATAATGTGTTACAAAAATAAAATCGCCTTAGACAGGTCAAATACATATCAATAGAAAATGAATCCTTTCCATTAAACCGTCTCACTTCTTATAAACATGTCATTGTAATGACTTCAGAAAGCAGCAGAACATTTGAAAATACTGTCTTTACAATCTGAACTTATTTGCAATGGTCGGCAGTGAATGGATTTAAAAATAAAAGGAACGAAACAGGGAAACGGGCAGATGCTTTGGTATGTCGTCTCTAAGAACTGACATAGTAAATTGCTTCAGAAGGTATTAAAACAACATTATTTTGCATCATCTGTCTCCGAAAGCAATATATTAGTTGACAGGCGCTCGGGGCCGGGCGGGCGCGGGCGACATAGACGCCGCCACCCGCGCCGACACGCGCTTCGAGACAGCTACTCCTATAGACTAATAACTTAACCCCCTTTTGTTTTTCTATACAAAGCGCTCAGTTTATTTATGAGATCTACCGATTATGCTCTGACACGCGTCTCGGCCTAATCGCTCTCAACAAAATGAAATCTCTTAAACATCTCAAGCTTTTGTCAAACAATAATTGGGCAAAACTAGAATTAATGATTTTCACTCTTTGTGAGAGGTAGTACATTGGTGAACTTAAAATTGAATTGGTAAAATGGCAGATAGTGAAAAAATTATAGAGTTACATACATATATTGGCTTTTGCACAATAACTGAACATAAATTAATATGTATTTATTATAATAATTTTACGTATTGAGGTTTTCGGGTCCGCTAGGTCTCTGCCGTTCCGGAGTAAACTTCAATTTTAAGAAACCTATTGTGGATCATCATTAAAAGCTTTAAGAATTGAAAATATTTAGTTGATCTTAATTTTCTTAATCGCCCCGTAGGCGTAATTCTTTTGCGACGGTAATCAAATTTTTAAACATGTATTTATAACAATTCAAAATATGATTTAAAATGCTTCTGAAGCACTGATTTAATATGGAATAAGAAAGTTTAAACAAAAAGAAAATACAACCGACTTCAAAGTTAAAAAAAACATTGAAAATACAAAATAACTTTAATTTCGGAAGTCGGTGTTAAATAACGAAGAAACAAAACTATTATAGGAACGTCGACTTCCGAAATTAAAGTTATTTTGCACTTTTCAGTGTTTTTTTTTTAACTTTGAAGTCGGCTGTATTTTTTTTGTAAAAGGTTTTTTATTTTACACTTTTTAGTTCTGATATCACCACTAAAAAGTACCCCTCAGCCAAACTTACATACTTTATGACCAGAGTGCATCTCATGACAATTCTAATAATCCCAAACACGGTTAGATTACATTAATTTATTACAGAGTTCCGGTACCTAACTTCAGGCTTCATCATCAGATCAGTTCGATATATTCCCCTCTTCTTTCAGTCAGTCATCGACTACACGTATAAACAAAACAATTTTACTTGTTACGACGGTTCTATTGTGATCCTATGAGGAGTTCTGTTCCATATAATCTTCGAAATTCATGATCAAATCATTACAATATTTCTATGGGACCAACTCGGAAGCATAACCTTTCAATAAAAAAATAATAATTTCAAAATTGGTCCACAATTGACCGAAAAATCGGTGAACATACATAAAAAAAATACATTCACCCGAAAATATGAATCTCTTTCTTTTTACAGTCGGTTAAAAAGGGTTAAATATCTATTTTAGCTAACTTAGGTATATGTAGGTCACTAACCTTCCTTTATTTATTGAATTCCCAGGTTTTGATTAGGTAAGAACCTTGGTTACTCTGACAAAAACAAAATTCTTAAAAATGATAAGACTTGTAGCAAACACAAAAATACTCCCCAACACGACGACCTATATAATATTCGGTCTTTAACTACGAAATTCCCATTTTTTAAAACGGGTTGCTTTGAAGCGTTATATCTTTGGATTGATTTGGAATTATAAGTTCAAATAAACTTTATATTAAAGTTACGTTAGTCTTTTTTCGAAATTAGGTATTTATTGGTTTCTTTGTGGCTTGTATTTTCAATAATATTCCTGTTTTTATAACCATTTTTGTATGCAATCTAAGAAAACTCGCATTATATTCTAATATGAGTTCTACCGTGGAAACAATGTGTCTCAAGCGGTTTGCAGTATTGATGATGTATACGGACTTAAAATTGTTAATGAATGGAATGTCTATTTTTGTTTCAATCACTTTCACGTAGAAAATTTTATCTCACGAATAACTTTTCTTCTCAGGGCGGCTACACGATAAATTGAATTCTCTAGGGTTAGTCGACCCTGATGTCTTAGTAAAGACACAGTAAGTTGTAGATACTTATTTGTATTTTTATGATATCGCTTGGCTTAAGATTGACGGCGAAATCTCCGCAGGTGGAAAGGTCTATAGGTAAAACAGTTTGTAGGTTTATCGTCGTGCCGGCGAAACATTCTGCAGCTGGAAAGGCCTGTCGTCGAAAGTGACGTAGATGAAAGTTTCTGTCGGTGGAATGTCCGTAGGTGCAAAATTCTGCTGGTGAAACGGATTTATACGAACAGTCTAGTCTAGGCGAAAATGGATGCGAAGTCTTTTGTGGTGAATGAAAATGCTGATATAGTTACAGGTAAGGTCAAACAGTACTTCACGCCGGAACAGCTGCTCAAGTTTTATAAAGCGATAGTTCGATCGTGTATGGAGTACTTTGGGACGGATCTGCCAGACATCATCAGCTTGATGCACTTGAGGCGAGCCAAGAGGATCATTGACAGTGATGCACTCGTCGAGTCGAGGCTTCAAAGTCTTGAGCATCGACGCCGAGTTGCTATCGATTTTCTACCGGTTTGATTTCGGAGAGGTGCGTCGGAACATATAAAAAGATCTGCTTAACGCCTAGTAGAAAAAATGGTACACCATCATCAAACAAAAAAAAATCGATGCGAGAAAAGTTTCAAGCAATAGCTACAAATAATGACCCCAATGCTTCCATCAATTCAAACTCCAAGGAAATAAAAGTCGACACACAAAGCAAAGAAACTCAGACTTCCGAGATGACATATGAAAATGACATTATATTGACACAAAATAAAAACCTGACATTATCTTCACACCTGGAAAATGTTGCTCCAAAAAAATCAGTAGGCGTATGTCGACCGACACAAAAAAATAAAATCGCTTTAATAAGCAGTAGCTGTACTAAAGGAATGCTACCATTAATCGAGGAAGTCTTCTCCGAAAAGTTTGACTACTGTCATTATTTGATAAACAATGCTACCACAGAAGAGTTGCTACACACCGTCGAAGACAGCCTAAAAGATTTTACAATAAAAGACTATTGCTTTATATTCATTGGAGAAAACGATATAAAACATAGCGATTATCTAGATATCCTCGAAAATTTTAAAATATCTCTGAGAGACTGTAAGCACACAAATATTGTTATATGCGCACCGACTTATATAAGAGGTGCGCTAATTCATAATTATAAAGTTGAGTTATTCAACAATCTCCTGAGTTTGGACATAAAAAACCACAAATATGCATACTTTTTTGACAGTAATCGCACACTAACCTTTGACATGTTTTCTTATAATACAGGAAAAATTACCAAATATGGATGGAGACACATTTTTGACCGTATCAAATCAAATATATTAATTGACTACGATAAATATTATTCTAATATTAGCGACGATAACCTTAGTGGCACTGACAATACATTAAACGTAACTATAAATAAGAAATCTAATGACAACTCTGATTTTTTTCTTTGACAATAACATGGACATTGTAAATAACGACCTATCATTTAAATTACTGTTCCAAAATTTTCAAAGCCTTAATAATAAACAAGATATACTTGAAGCATTTATTGACGAAAACTCAATATATAAGGCAATATGTATTTCAGAAACTTGGCTAACTCAGGAAAAACTAGATCTGATTAAATTTAGTGGATATAAATGTGCATCCTCATACTGTCGCAGCACTAGAACAGGTGGCGGTGTATGTATATTTTTACAAGAACATATTGAAAGCATCCATAGAAACGACATCTCAGACATGTCTATTGAGTATGTTATAGAGTTGTGCGCCACGGAATTGCCAAAAGAAAATTTATTAATTGTAACTATGTACTGGAATAGAAGAGAGGAGGAAGTATTTTATCAGCAATTAAAACAAATTCTAAAATATATTAACAACAAATACCACAAATTAAATATAATTATAGGGGGTGACTTTAATGTTAATGTTTTATCAGACAATTTAAAAACTACTCAATTTCTAAACCTAATGCAGGAATATAATTTTAATCAACATGTAAAAAGCCCTACACGTATTACATCAAACACTGCGACATGTTTAGATCTAATATTTACTAACTTTAACCACAAAGATATATACGCAACTACAGAAGAATTGGGCTTTTCAGACCACCATAGCACAATTTTACATTTAAAAATACCCGAAAAATCAGAAAAACAAAATCTGGTTCTCCATGAAAAGGCTTTATAACAATTCAAATATACTAAAATTCAAAGAAAAAATAAAAAATCTTAATTGGAACGAAATTCTTACCACTGATAATGATATTAATATTAATTATAAAAAATTCAATGACATACTTATTTCTATTCTTAATAAATGTATACCATTACGTAAAATTAAATTAAAAACAAAACATAAAAAATATTGGCTCACTACTGGAATAAAAAAATCTTGCACAAATAAAAGACTATTAAAAACATTAACATTAAAAGCAAAAAATCCTACATTAACAAAATATTACAAAAAATACGAAAAAATATTGAAGAATACTGTCACGGCTGCAAAAAAACTTCACTATAAAAATAAAATGATGCAATCTAACAATAAAGTTAAAACAATGTGGGGAATTATTAATGAACGTACAAATAAGATAACAAAAAGTGAAAAACGCAATATAACACTACAAATAAATAATAACTTAATTTCCGAACCCAAAGATGTAGCAAACACATTCAATCACTTCTTTGCTTCTATAGGTGGGGATAGCACAAAAAAACCTATCGGCAATAAACCAAAAGGACTACCAGAAAGTTCAGCTATACAAAATACATTGTATCTTAGCCCAGTAGATCCCTATGAGGTAAATAGAATAATTAAAAATCTTAAAAATAAAAGAAGCCACGGAATTGACGAACTCCCACCTACCTTGTTAAGACAATGTGCCGACGAATTAACTTTACCTTTTTATTTACTCATCAACCAATCTTTTGAAGAAGGCGTATTTCCCGATTTGTTAAAAAAAAGCACTTATAAAACCGATCCATAAAAAAAATTCAAAAACCGACCCGAACAACTACCGTCCAATTGCTTTGTTACCAACGGCCTCGAAAATATTTGAAAAAGCTATGTGCGACCGCGTCTATGCTTTTTGTGAAAAATATAATATATTTAACGACAGTCAAAACGGTTTTCGCAAAAACCGATCAACGACTTTAGCTGTTTACAAATATATCCAAGAAGCCCTTAACATAATTAATAACAAAAAATATGCTATAGGATTGCTCCTAGATATGACGAAAGCATATGATAAAGTTCAGTTTGATATATTATTAAATAAGCTATATAAAATTGGCATCCGCGGAAAAAGTCATGATTGGTTCACCTCGTACCTTAAAAACAGAGAACAAGTCGTAGAAATTGAATATTACAATAGCAAAACAAAAGAAATTAAATTAATTCGATCTCAAAAAATACCCGTAAATGCATCAATACCACAAGGAACAGTGATAGGATGTTTACTGTTCCTTATTTACATCAATGATCTCCCTAACCACATAAATGAGCCATGCGTGTTGTTCGCCGACGATATTTCTATTTTAACACCATGTGACAATAATATAGATTTAAACCAAAAATTGACTTCCATACTTGACACTACAACACACTGGATGAACGAACACAACCTTGAAATCAACTTTACTAAGACAAAAATCATAACTTTCTACCCACGACAAAAAATACCCATAAATATCAATTTAAATTATAATGGACACAACTTGGAAGTTGTAAATAAATTCACCCTTTTAGGCCTAGACGTAGATTCCCACATAGATTGGAAACCCCACATTCAAAAAATAAGAGCTAAAGTATCTAAGTTCACATACGCCCTCAGAGAAATAAAAAAAACAACAGACCTCAAAACAGCATTAGTTACTTATTACTCATATGCATTTGCATGGCTCAAATATGGAATCATCTTGTGGGGAAATAGCACAGATGCGCCTACACTATTCACTTTACAGAAAAAAATGATAAGAATATTAATGAATATGCAAGATTCCGACTCCTGTAAACCCTACTTCAAAGAGCTAAAAATATTAACTCTACCCTGTCTTTATATACTGGAAATTTGCAAATTTGTTCGAAAATATCCACAATTCTATACCAAAAGAGAAGACATTCAAACTAAAATCACACTTAGACATAAAAATAGGCTTAACATACCCACTTCACGATTGAAAATGCACTCTTCTAGTGCATTTGTTATGTCTATTAAAATATATAATAAGTTACCAGAATTCATCAAAAATGCAGACAGTAATAATATATTTATCAATAAACTAAAACAATTTCTAATAGACAAATCTTACTATACTATAGATGAATACTATAACGATAAACATAAACTACAGTAAAAACTATTAATTACATACTATATCACTGTAACAATTTAGCTACTTACAATAGTATATAACATATATTATAAAAATTAAATTTATACATAATAATAATTATTTATTCATTTAGACATCATTGATCCAATGGTTAAAATGAATCTAAATAAATATATAATTTAAAAATGACGACGATGCAAATACCTGACATTCAATTTACTGTACAAAGACATTACATACATAAGTTAATTTAAAAATAACATAATTTCATAATAATGATTTTAAAACAAATGAAATATTTGACATAATTTAATAATAATGAAGACAGGAACAAATTAAGATATCTGACATCATTTATCAAAACTATACACAGACATAATTATAGTATGCATACATAATTAATTTAAATAAATACATAAATTAATAAAGGTGATGATAAAAATAAATAAAAATACCTTACATAATTTGCTTAAACAAAGACGTTATAATAATATACAAACATAAATTAATTTCAATATTAACATAATTTAATAATAATGTAACAAAAATAAATTAAATATTAGACATAATTTACCAATACATAGACATAACAATATAATAACATAAAAACATGCATAAATAACTTCATTTAAATATACATGTACATAATTTAAAAATAACGATGACAAAATAAAAAAATATGTACCTATAATAATAATTAATTAATTAATTCCATGAATTGTTACTTAGTCTTCGTCCTCTCTCCTAACTTTGCTGTGCCCGACAGGGTCCATACTGATCTTAACAATGTTTATACAACCTATATGTACTATGGAATGCAATAAAGTATTGAGTATTGAGTATTGAATTGCATAGCCTAATTCTGCCAAGCCCGTTCCATCATCAGACCACCACGGTGGCGAGGCACCACTGGTATATGGTGGACATCTCACCCATATGCACAAAACGGTTTGGGAAAACATTCATTGTGTGTTAAGACACAATAGCTAAAGAGTGGAATTCCTTGGTGGAGTCTGTGTTTCTTGGTAGCTACAACCTGGGAATCTTTAAGTCAAGATTGAATAGGTCTCTGCTAGATAAGCGCGCTCCATCTTCGACCACTTCGCCACTTTCCATCAGGAGAGATAGTGGTCAAGCGCGAGGCTATCAAAAAAAAAGTATATATATGTAGTTCAATTCCCGAAACGAGTCTCGAAGATTTTTCCTAATAGCAACAAAATATTTTTTGTGACATAAAAAGAGTATAAAATAAATAGATTCTAGTAAATAAGTAAATTCTAATAATTTACACTTTTCAGACCGTTTTTTTTTTGCTATGAGGCTTTGTATCATGTCAAACAGGCCAAGGGGAAGTAGGCACTCTATAGGTTTCGATTTCCTAGCGAGTGGAAAAATATGAGCCTAAACGGAGCATAAACGGCCTCATCTTCAGATTGCGTTGACTTAGACGTTTGATTTTTTCACTACTGCTTCGAGTAGCAGACTTGAGTATTTGATATTAATTTTAGCTTAATACCTCCACATATTCCTGAGAAAAAGGGTTTTGGAAGACGGACAGGCGGATAATAAAGGGTTCCATTTTTGCTGACTTAGTTAGGGAACCCTAAAAATGTTCTGAACGAATTATCTAGCAAGAGAACAATAACGAAACGATTTTAATAAAGTTTTCAAATTTTTCTATTGAATATTGGAACCCTAAAAACATGAGTAAATGAGATGCTTCGAGTTGCTATTTGAAGAGGCATTCATTGAATTGTCGAAAATATGCTATTTATATATATATATAAATATATATATATTCTTTCATGCCGAACTGCGCACCAGTGTCGAGTTGCTTGTCATTTAAATATGCAATCCTGTGTAGGGTGACATATCCCGAGTGCGCGAAGGACCATTGTCATTGACAAGTCAAAACAATGCTTAGCTCTCCCTCAGTTGAGCGTTGGCCATATTTTTAAATATTATCTATTATTATTGTTTCCTACGTTAAATAACTTTCTGCGGTCTTCAGTCATAAAATACCGCAACAGCGAAATTTTCAAAGATAATTCAGATTCTTAAGAACGACGGCGATGTATGCGGGTGTCGGTTGTGGGACGAAGAGTTTGCGGTTTGGCTGGCACGGCACAGGCACTGCGTCGTCGGCCGCGGTCGCCGATGTCGATGACTGCGTTCACTTGTAATTTCGCGGTTTCTTTCAAATATGCGGACATTATTCTCTGCGGACGAAAGCGGTTGTAAATCAAAAAAACTCATTAGAGCTACAACGGCTTTTATAGCATTCTAGCTTATACGAAATACACTTGACAAAATTTTGAATTGTGGACAATATATTGTAGCTTCTTGAAGGTTCTCGTACAAATTGTGACTTGAATATGCATATTCAAGTGACAATTTCATCACAGCAACTATCAATGTTAACTTACCTGACTCATAAATATCTACCTAATTCACAATCTGTTGATGGTGCTGGCTCAAAGGAGGCTCATAAGGGTCTTTGAATTCTTGTTTGTATAGAACTTTCAAATCCCAATCGAAATCTCATTTCAACGACAGTCAAAGTCAAAATGTAGGAAAATAAGAGGTTGAAGAGATTGAGACAGAGTACCTTGTAGCGGCAAACGGTCCCTCAAAATACATGATTATTTAATTTACCCCTCGACAAACATTTCAGAACTGCCTAATAACCTATGAATAACTCATCCTTAATTCAGCTCTTATCTATACTTACTAATATAATCAAATCAATTTTAACCTAACAGGAAACTATAATCATATTTGAACTTAAAAGAGATTGCCCAAATTTGTAAACGGCGAGGAAATTGTTGATGGAATTATTAAGTGTCTACATAAGTTACCATGATTTATACCAGCGAAATAATTAACTAAGTTGTATCAAATCAAACTGATAGCCAGTCTAAGGATCGCAAAAAAAATCGCCAGTAAAATTTTGTTTGAGAATCTGCCATCACTCTTTACTCTCAAGAGAATAGTTTTTATTTAACTTTTCACTACCTAATATATTTTGTTAGTATTGTGGTGACAATAGAGGCCACGCATATATGGCTGGCTTTCATTTTAAGGTTTAAGTAAAAAAAGCTTAGGTATTCATATTTAGATGAAAAATTGATTGAACTTGTCAAATAAGTAAAAAACGATTAAAATGATTTTTTTATGAATAAAGCTAAAATATTTTATATTATTATATATTATACTAACTTAATTTGAATATTTTTTATAAATATAAAAATTAAGTATTTAAAAACTTTTTTTTTAGTTTATAGTTCAATATATTTATACTTTACACTCGTTACAACAAAAACACTACTATTTACTACGCACACACACACTACACACATATACTTACTAGAAGCCCGTATTTAACCGTATTTTTTACATATTCAAAAAGTTATAAAACGCCTGATCATATTTTATAGCAATTTTTAAATTTTATAAAACACGCTTATAGAATCACTTTGTTGTCTGTCTGTCTGTGTCTGTTTGTCAGTTTGTATGTCTGTCGTTCAAGACCCTTTATCTCGAGAACGCATGGAGTTATCGAGTTGAAATTAAACCATATACTCAGGTCTGCGGTCCCTTAAAGCTGTGAAGAAATCAAACTTGAAAGTTAAAGAAAAAGAAAGATACGGCCGTTGTAAAAAACATATTTTACGACACTGTCAAGGCAATCAAAACTCATAGGGTACTTCGGTACTTCCCGTTGTCCTAGAATCCTGAAATTTGGCATGAAGCAAGGTCTCATAGCAGTCTCAAACTGTTAATTTGTAATTACGTTTAAAAAAAAATAGTGGTTCGTTAAAATCTTTGAGACTCGATTCGGAAATTGAACATAAACGAACTTATCTTTTTTTTTCGTTAACTTGCAAGTTTCATTTTTTCACAGCTTCAAGGGAGCGCAAACTTGAAAAAAAACTTTATACCTGAAGAGTTTGTTTATTTGTTTGAATGCGCTAGTCTCAGATAAGATAAGATATTCTTTATTTGTTTAAACATTGTATACATACAGTAGCATGCAAGATTGAGATTTGTTGTTATGTCATGTTTAGCCGTAAGTGTCGGCATACAAATATTTATAACATTGAAAACTAAAAAAACGAATATATCTTAACATTTAACCCATAAAAATATCTAGGATTTCACTTACTTTAAAACTTAGAGACCATTTAATTAGAAATTATTTATATCTTATCATGTCAACATTCAAAATTAATTAAAAACAGCAATGTCACGCAAATACAAGAACAATGTCAAAGATACAAAATATATGTCAAAATTAGAAGATTTATGTCAAAGTGACAAACTATAAGTCAAAATTAACGGATTTATGTCAATATTACAAGATAGTAAAATATAAGATTAACATGTCAAAGTTACAATATACTTAAATGTCAAAATTACAATACAAATTTCAAAATTATAACACAATGTCAAAATAGAAATTCGGAGACACTATAATATGCTTTTTGCAAAAGGAACGTTTTTAATTGACGCTTGAATGCACTACTATTTAACTCTTTCCAGAAAGTATTAGTTCGAATAGAAAATTTATTTTAGTGTTGGATAGCCCATTTACCAATCTAGGAAAGCTACAGGCTGTATTACATCACGCTACGACTCACGGTTGCCGCACCGGTGAAACTACGGAGGACAGCCAGTCTACAGTAAAAATCTTAAAAGGCGACGTACCTAGTAAGGCTTCACTGATTTAATACATTTTGTCATTATAATAATCACAGATTCACAGAAGCGTTTCACGATGATACGACCGGAGCGTAACCCGACGCCTGTCGGTTGCCATCGGAACGTAGATGACTATTTGATAGATCGGAGACCACACGTGTTGTGGTCGGCTGATATCAAGCCAGGCTACAGGCTACACACGAGACAAGCAGTGCACTCGACTGGAACTAAAATTTTAACTTCATTTATACGAGTACAGGTTAAAACTAAGCTTCATCGGTAGTTCAGTAAGAGAAATAAATTGCTTAGCAATCCTAGGTAACTTAACACGCAAACCAAGCTTAGTAAGAACAAAACAATCTGCAAGACGGAAAGTAGGTGCCCACTCAATATTAGTAGATACATAGCATAAAACAAAATCGCTTTTCGTGTTTGTATACTTGTTTCCTTCTTACAACTTTACAATGGATTTTTAAGCAGTTTGCATGATCGTTTCAGAGTAAGTAACTCAACCCTTTCTTGACCGGGGACTTTGGTTTCTATGTTGTCAGTAGGGACCAGAAGTCAGGAAGAAAGTTTAACTATATGTTGATAAAATAAAAACTTATTCCGATTGACCTATGTTATATCGCCATGTATAACGTAAGCGCCACGAAAGGTGTAAAGACCATTTTGAGGCAATACACTTTTTGATGCATTTTCACTCAGTTTATACACTATCGATCTATATACATATTTATAACTGGACTGGACCCACGATGAAAAAAGGTTTGTATCCTACATTTCTATGAAACTAAAATACTTATTCCCAAAATTTTTCCTTTTTTGGTCATTGCCAAAACTATGATAAATAGGTATTTGGAATAAAGCCCTTTGTTGCGGAAAGCGTCGATATCATACATTCAAAATTTTGTAACATATTTAAGTACCTCCCTATTAATTAAAATCAAAAGTAACGAGTATTGTCAATTTCTAACAGAAAGTACAATATTTCTGATAAAAATTTAAAATATGGTCGTTTCTATCGTTCTCCCTTCGCTTCGCATGCCTTCTTTTTTTGTACCTACATATGATTCGATATTATTATTAATAATAATAATGTTAATCTGTGTAAAAACCAACAACGTCACATCACAAGTAATTCTCAGACAAACTTTCGACAAATTAAAATATTTACGAAACCTTTTTTCAAAAATATATTTTATATCCAGACGAAACTGCAATAAATGTCAGTGACAACTGCTTTCACATTATGCAATACAGAAAATAGGAATTAATTTGAGAAGATGTTGACGAAAGCCGCAGCTCGAAGAGCACGCCCACCACCTCCGGCCTCGCCGCTCAGCTCCACCTCGCCGCCGCCGGAACCCGGCCCCATCGTGAGTGCTGTGACATCGGCCGCGGCTGCTGCGTCGAGCTCCAGCGATGAGTACTTCTCTCCGCCGACTACACCACCACCTGCGCGTCGACGGGGTGGACGCCGGCCGCCGAGTGGCTTAGGACCTCGATGCCCACCGGCTTCTGATAGGGTCCCAGCTCCGGCGGAAGTGTGCAGCGCATGCGATGGACGCAATCCATCAACGATAACGTCATGCGCGCATACTATAGGGCTACAGAGCTGCTCTCTTTGTTTCAGGTGCTCGAGTCAGCCGTCAACGTTTCAACTCAGCGACTACCGGATCAGGTGCCAGTGACGTTACCACCGTCCAACCATTTTGTCAACCCCGCTTACGAGGAGAGTACTGACTGATGTGTACCACAAGTAACCCAGTGCAGTATTGAATTGAGGAGTGCTTTGGAGTGTGCAATTCGGGAGTATCGAAACATGCCGCTCGAACTTAGGCCGCGGTTACCTCGTTTGCCCATGCATAACAAGAATAAGGCGCTGGTGGCTGCTCTGGATTTGCAGTTGGCAAACTATTTTGATGACTGCGAAGATCTCACCGATACACACTCGATAATGTACTGCGCAGCTGTAGCGGCATGTCGTGTAGCTCACGTCAAATTTCCAAACAGTGACGTAGCTACACGACCGAAATCAGCCGTGCCGGCTTGGCAGTAGGATCGAGCGTCATATTGGTGAGGCCAGATCACTTCCCCTGCAAACTAATCTGCTTCAAGGAGGGTAACACTCGCCCAAGAATTATGCGCTTAGTGAGACGGGCATTTTTGGGAACTGACATCAGCCTCCGAGATATACCCCGTGACACAGAGCGCATCGACTTCCTGAAGCAGAAGGTGTATGCATGGACAAACCGAATCCGAAGGTATAAGCGGCGAGTGGAGCGGTACACCCAGAATTGCGGAGCAATGAAAGATGGGTATATAGGGCTTGGGAGGGGCCGGACCAAGGTGTGCTTACACGCGCCACCGGATGATGATGCCATGTGTTCACTCTCCCGCAGCATCTGGTCGGTGCCTGTCAGGCACACCGAAGGTATTTGGATTCGGGAGGTCGAGCGAGAGTGCGATTCAATACCAGAATTGGGGAAAATTACGATCAGCCCCCAAGGGCCGGACGGACTGCACAATTTTTAGATAAAGTGGCTAAAAAACTGACATTGACACTGACATGAAGCAATTGTTGAAGGAGCGCTTCTTTGGACACCTGAAGAAAGCATTCAATAGCCTTCTTTCAGGCGGAAACAAGGTGCGCGCCTTCAACGGTTGGGTCATGCCGGTATTGATGTACTCTTACGGCGTATTCAAATGGACTCAAAACAGAACTGGACGCCCTGGATAGACGGGTTTGTACACTGCTTACTGCAAACCGAATGCATCACCCACGGTCGTCAGTGATGAGACTGTATATCCCGTGGGAGTGTGGGGGTAGAGGCATTTTAAATGCTAAGACCCTCCACAATCACAAATGGAATATTTCCTAGCCGCCGACGTGGGTATGCATCGTGATGTAGTGGCAGTGGAAAAGGGACTCACCCCTGTTTCCTTGGCTAACGAGAACTGGCGCAAACCTGTAGTACTTTACACTAACGATCGCAAAGAAGTATGGCAGAGTAAGGAACTTCACGGACGCTTCTTCCGGGCCCTTCATAAGCCCGGTGTAGACCAACTGGCGTCCGTATCTAGCCTGGATGCGCGTAGGTAACCTCTTTGGGGAAACCGAAAGTTTTGTCTGTGCAATTATGGACGAAGGTATCATGACGAATAACTACCGGAAATTTATTATGAAGGACTGCACAGTTGACATATTCTGTCGGGTGAATCAATCCGCCCCATTATCTCTGGTTTTTCTCGTCTAGCTAATGGGGAATACTTGCATACACACGCAACCCAATTCTCTATAATGGCGATATCACATTGTACTGGGATCGGTCCATCATCACTGACAGAACTATTGTAGCCAATAAGCTTGATATAGTGGTGATGGACCGAAGCGAGAGGCATGCAATGATTGTTGACATATTTGTTCCACATGACGAGAACCTCGTGAATGCCGAGAAAGATAAACAAATCAAGTATATTGACTTGGCTCGCGAGGTTGTCGACATGTGGGATGTGGACTCGGCGATCATTGTACCGATAGTTGTGTCGGGCAATGGCTTAATAGCCCAGAGCCTCGACTAACACCTTAGGAGGCTCCGGTTAGGTGGCTGGACTCCTGGACACGGCTCGTTTTGTTAGGAGGTTCCTTTCTCTGGAGCCCTGACCGCCGGTAGCTTGGGCTCCGTTCCCGATACCGGCGGGTTACAATTATTTAATGTTTTTTTTTTGAAATTAGGTTTAAAAAATATTTAAAAAATTAATTTATATGTATTTACAATTAATAAAGGAGATAATAATAGTAACATAATATTATATAAACCTCAAGGAAAAAGAATCTCTTGCTACTCAATGCAGCCAACATTACCAACGTGTTTTATTTTTGTAGTAAATGAGCGTAACATAAGCTCATGAAATCGAGGTCGATCCAGTCGCGGTTACCACAGGAAACCGCAAACTATCCATCTAAATAACTACAGTGCAACCAGACTTGTGTTATTTTTTACTTCGCTTCGCTTGAAACTTCATGATATTATTATTCTTAAATTCGTTCATTCACTGACAGTCAACGCACTGTCTGAACTGCTGGGTCTAGTACACTAAGTAGGTGCAGGACTAGGTACCTAGTTGCATGAAAATTTTTGGAAGAGTTCCATATTTAACGGTGGTGAGAACTAAGGGAGGTATACTGAAAGTTCAATCCCCAAATGGGATGAACAGGAGATGAAAATTAGTCTTTTTTGCTGATGGGATAACAGGGAAATCCCAACGGGTGCATGGCTTACAAATGATAACTAGCTATTCAATACCCATTGAAGACCTCTGATATAATGACATATTAATAACATTATAGTAGTCGTAGAAAGGAGAATGGGCATTGAGCTATGAAAACCTGCGCCAAGGCACAATAGCCATAAGATATAGTATCAATTTAAAGAGTTAAAAAAAAACATTTGAGTAAAAAAGTTAAGGCTTTTTAAAAATAGAGTAGGTACTAATTTATTTTTAACATACGATCCGCTCCATATTCGCACGGGTGTAGAAGTCGTATGTGCCTCTTGTAGAGATCCATCCAATGCCATTTATCATAATAGGTAGGTATATAAAATTATAACACATTGATGAACTATTTAACCATTAACTCTTGCGGTTTGGCCTGCCTAAAACTGAAAGGACGAAGATCTAAGGAAATATGGTTTAGCTGTGTGCCAAGTTTCATCAAAATCTGTTCAGCCGTTGGGACGTGGAGAGAGTTACTTTTGCATTTAATTTGTAATATTAGAACAAATTGCTGAAACTTATAATACAATAAAATGTCCTAATTAGAAGATACGTTTTTACTATAAATATATATATATATATTCTACTACACTACCTACAATTGCTATAGGATGGTGTGGGTGACAGCTGTCGGATTCCTACCTCTGAAAATCTGCTTCTTCTTCTTTTCGATTCGATGGTAAACTCGTCAAACTTTTTGGGGCCAATAAGTGGCTACATTAATAGCAGTATCGGTAGCACTCATCAAATCCTCCAAAGTGCAGGTATACGGACACTTGGGGTATTCCAACATGTGGCTCATGTTTTGAACAGGAGCTCCGCACTCACATTGAGTAGGTATTCGATGGGTCTACAAAAATCTGCTATATTGCATGAACTTTGACACTTCATAATATACTCAAAAATTAAAAAAAAAAAAAAACAAAAAATATTAGGTACAATAGAAGCCTTACTTTAATCAAGATTCTGAATGACAACAATTTTTTTCAAAAACTTTTATGGTACAAGTTTTGTGAAATATTCGAGTAAATCTCGGAATTACTAAATGCTAACAGAGTTTTCAGGCGTTATTCCTCTTTTTCCGCGTATGTCTCTTCGTCAAACATTGCGTTGGATTGCGTTAGTAAATGAAGTAACAAGCTTTCATTTCAAACCATGCCCGATGTTGACGATAGGCGAGTGAAAAAGGAATCTCTTAACGAAAGCAGAAACGGAAACAGATGTCAAAAGTAAATCTTAGCGGAAGCGGAACCGGAAGCGGAAGTGTTAATATATGAAAAAAAAACACAATTTTATTTTTTAAGACTTGTTTAATAAAATTTGTATTTTGTTCTTTACAGAGGCAAATTATATATTTGGCCGACTCAAAGGTGTAACCTTTGAGTCTGTTTCGGTATTAAACCAGCTTCGCTATACTTCTGGGACAGCTAATAAGTATTGGCGAACTATTGGCAACAGAAGGACAAAACAAATAACAAACATACGAAAAAAAACAACAGAAGATTTACGCGCTTACGCTAAAAGTCACGAGGCGCGTTGATGCGCAGAATGATCCAAAAAACATATAATATATTATTATAAACAAAAAAAGTCACTGCGACACGTTTGTGTACCGCCCCTCCCTCCACACCTTTCCCGTCGTGTCCAGTCGTGTACGGGCCCCCCACCCCCGCGTTCCTCGTTGTATTCTTCTGTTAAGAGTCCTGTTATATAGTTTGCTGAACCAGAAACGGACACGGAAATGAAAAAGCTTGCGGTTCTTATGCAGAAGCGAAAGCGGAAGCAGACTTCTGTTGCTACACTAGCCTAGGCTGCCTTGTCGCGCTATCTGGTGACTAACGACAAAATTACAACTATTCTGTGTGTATATGTAGTAGTGCATGCATATCTGTAGGGTTTCATTTCACATAGTTTTTTTTTGTAAGTTATATATATATGTTGTTTAAAACGGTTTCGTTAAATAAAACACAATTTTACACACCTTAAAATTTTATTTAGGCCGTACCGACTTTCGTCTTTTCAAATAATATATTGACGCCTGATTTTGGATATCACCATTTGGATCTACATCCTTGGTAATGCTAATTCCGTTTAATAACTTATTGGGCCATTTACACCAGCTGTAATCAAAAAATATTATGGAAATATCAAACATATATTCTATTATATCGTCTGACTGACAACTGCATACCAGAAATTGAGTATTGACATTAATATATAACATTGTTTTCATACATTTTTTTTAAATTCAAAGTATGACTTCTTCGTAATATGTGGTGCAGAACATCCTGAATTTCAGAAAAAAAAATTCGCTGGGATAGCACAAATACTTTTTTTCTTTTTTATATTCCCGACACTGCAAGTACCTATTTTTATCAGGATCTGTATTTATATATAAATTTAAATTACAAAGTTTAATTTTTTTTTTTTGTTTTTTGTCAAATATATCCAGTGACATACCTACTTACTCAAGTTGAGAAATTTTTCTGGGATCCTTTTTTTTTATTTCGAAATTTATATCTTCGAGTTCAATTTAACTAATTCGTTTTGCTTCTTTATTAGCGGAAAAATCAATTCATCAAATGAAGCCAATACAGAATAAAAATCTTCCTCACAATTTGACCCCGGTGAAAATTACATAATTATTATTTTAAGGGAAGCAAAAACAGCTTCAAACCCAGCACAGGTGGGTGATGTATTTCTGACCTCGTGATTTTTAATGCTACCAGAAATGATTTTTAATAGGATCTGGGTTTAATTGTCTGCACCAAAATGATTTGATTTTATCATCATTAAATAGTTTTTCTTTCAATATTCTTATATTATAGACAGTTTTTATCCAATTTCTTATACTTGGAACAGTATTAGCACTACCTTTGGATGTGACAAATATCATAAATTTTAGAACTATTTTTGCTTGCATCCTGTTAGTGTGGTGTTGTGATTTTGGAACCACATTTCGTAACAAATCTTTTCCAGACCTGTCATTTGAGTTTTTTATACACCCATTTTTTTGACTGAAACTGACTCCAGACTGTCCAAAATTACAGTTACAAGCTTAATATTTCCCACCACAACTTAATTAAACATTCAGTCGAACTCGAACTCGGTCGACTAACCGACCAATCAGAGCAAAATACACTGTAAGTAAACCTTTTAATTTAACAATTATGATTTATTTATAGAAAACAAATACAATACATTTTTTTATTACTTAATTTCTAATACGGATGTCTAAAGTTCCTGTAACCACTAACTCCATCTATTGCTTATAGATAAAAGTTGAACGATTTATGATTATTTTCTTTAAAAATCATTACATTTGGGATACCTCGCCGGCCATTTAGGTGTCTTCAAGGCTAGAGTGAATAGGCTCTTAATAAATTAGTACGCCTGACCAACAATGATTGCCTCTCTGGTTACCATCAGGTGGGATCGCAGTCAAGCACTGGTTTATATAAAAAAAAAAGGCATCGGCAGCAGTCTAGTTATTGTGCTCCATGGCAGCAGCCTAGCAGAGGCACTCCTTAAAATTATATATCATATATATGCACCGAGTTTGAAAAATTAAAAGGATACAAATGATATCTCATTACAAGTCTCATGCCATCTATAATTTTGTATCGGTACTAAATTAAAATAATATTATCTAAATAATCGACTATATTTAGATGAACATTGCCTAATTATAAATGATAAAAAAATAGCAATTATCACGGAAGTATCGGGAAGTGACACGTAATAATATTTCTAATAAATAGTTTTTTGTTTTGACAATGTACCTACTTGAAAAACTAAAAGAAAAAAAAATTACATTTCAGTATTCTCCGGACAGTATTCTTATGAAAATACCAATTAATTAATAACGTACCCAAATCATTCACCAAATTGTTAAGAAACTTTGGGAAAGAATAGTTCCCGGGGAGGGCAAGGGCTGCGCCGATTTTGACGGAACTTTCATTAACGGTGTTACATTTCATTTCCCCGCGGAAACGTTATTTCAAAATACAGAATACGTCTTCTCATCTGTGCAAAATTGATCGTCTAAGCTCCCCCATAATTATAGACTAAATAATGTAGCCATTTGTAACGATTGGGGAAATGTGGTATCGACTAAAAAAAACCGTAATTAACTAGAGAATAACCATCACTAAAACTGTCAGATGTCAAACTACAAATTTAAAATGTCAATGTCACCCACTATCTAATTTTATTATTATCTGGTGGTTGTCAAAACGTTTAGATATAAAGGTTTCTGCATTACAAAGAAGCGAGTATCTTACATATTGCCCACTTTAGGGAAGACTACGGTGTATTGACTAGTTTTCGGAAAACTAATTATGAAAAATCTAGCCAAAATTATGGAAAAATATACTGTACCCAACATTCCAACAACTGAAGGTGTATTAGAAGATTTATTTGATGAAGAGATTTTGCAAGTGAAGGATCATCCTATTACATTGGCTGAAGGTACTGAAAGTTTAGTAAATGCACACTGCTGTTTCAAAAATTTCAAGCAGTTGCAAGAAGATGTAATGAAACAAGATGGACTAAATTCTAAGTTAGACGAACTAAATCAAAAGCTAGTAGAAAATATAGCTAATATGAAAAAACAAACTTAGGTTTTTAATTTTTACTTCAAGTTACGATCTCACTTACGAATGTCATGTTCTATTGATAACCACGTGCTTAGCACTTTATTTGTATATAATTTTAATAAATTAGTATAGTAATATATTTTTTCTTTCATTGTAGAACTTATTTACAAAAATACATATATGTAGGTCTGCCTGTCTGACTAACATCATAAATCCTGCTTACTCCACGTAATCTCAATGGGTAGGGAGTAGTTACGTGTGAATGTAATGTAATAACTTCATTGATTTGTTAGTTCATTTTATTATACTCCCAACTTTAATCAAATCTTCTTCTGTCATTAATCCCAGATGGAACAAACAGACTAAAGCTGCACCTTGTTCAGCAAATTTCTTGTTCTTCTCCCAAAATGAAGATGTGTATTTTTTGCCACAAAAAGTAATTATTGTACGGAACAACTTTTCCACTTGTTGTGTTTCATACACTGGCAATTTTTGCCCATTCTTTCCTGCCCAGACATGAAGTTTGGATTTAGGTAAATTAAGGTCATTGAAATTAGCTCTGACAAAACACACCTGAAATATAAAAATTACAATAATAAATATTAGGTGACTAGACACTAAAAAGAAGTTCTATAAAGTTGTTGCTGGCAGAAAATAAATGATATTACAAACAGTACTCCTTACCTTCATTTGGATAACATCACTAAGATCAGTACTAAAAGATTTAATTTTCTTCTGTGGTGGCTCCAGGTCATCAGGAGTCACTTGCCACCGACCCTGTATTCCTCTTTTCTGATAACTTGACTGTTTTTCTTGACAGTATTCTTCTAAATCCCAAATAGCACTGAAAAAGTAAGAGAACTACATAAAAAATAGAATTTATAATAAACTGTCAAACTGAAGAGACTGTTGTTTAATTCATTATACCCTGAGCGAACACCGGCGGTGATTGTCTTTCTATTGTGTCTCTAATTACGCTACTCAAAAGGTTAAGGCCTTTAATTCATTAAACCCCAAGCAAACACCGGCGTTCACTCTCTCATCGCCTTTCTATTGTATCTCTAATTACAGTATTTGAAAGATTAAAAAAGACTACTTCATTTTACACAAACCAGAACAAGCAAGAACAAGACTAGAGTTTCCAGTCTTTATTAATAAGACTCAGTCAGTCAGTAATAAAACTCAAGATGTTTTTTAATAGGACTGGCCTGTTTGTCTAGTGGTTAAGTGGCCCTGAATGCTATGCCAGAGGTTGTGGGTTTGATTCCCACCCAAGACAAATTTTTGTGTGATGAGCATGATCATTCGTTCTGTGTCTGGGTGTAATTTATCTATAATATGTATGTATTTAGAAATATATATGTATAAAGCACTGCTTAGCTTGAGACTAGATGGCCTTGTGTGATAGTTGTGGAATATTATATTATGGGACTTTTGCCTGATTTGTGCTTGATATTCAATACAGTTCACACTTTATAGTTAAAATGCGATGGAAATTTTCTGATTGGGTAGTTTGTATTATATAATCCCTGTGTAATAAATAGTCTCCAAAGTATAACAATAAAGTAGATACCTGTATTTTCAGATATAAATACAGTTCATATTAATCTCAGCAGAAAAATAATGAAATAAGTATACTTATGTGTTTTCTCTTAGTATCAATAATATGGTGTTAAAAATTAATAGAGTTTATTCATATTTTTAAATACATTAAGAATTTCTTGAAATATATGCTCAGAAACAATTTCTTGAAGATAATAATAAAAAATTGTAAATAATAGGAAATTACAATTTTTTAACTGAGTCTCTTGCATCACTAACAGATAGGTATCTCTGCTTAAACCTTCAGGAAATACAGGCATTAAGAAATGTGAATTAGTTACATCATACCTACCATATTTGTTCAAGTGTTTGACAATCTAAAAATTGCCTGCCCCTTGGAGTGTCCTGTAATTCTCTTAAAATGTTTTGGATGCAGTACTTAGTGTTTGAAGGAGAATTATCAAAGTCAACAGCCAGTTTAAGATATTCTTTGATGACAGTATCCATTGGGAACATGCCTTCCTTCCTGAAAATGGAACAGTTCCATTCAGCTGCTCGTGCTATCATCACACTGGAACACCCAGTCATTTCTTTGAATTTGTAAATATCATTATGCTTCTCAATTTCTTTAGAACCCCCACTGAAATTGTATAAGAAATAAATAATAATAATTGTACCTAAACTATACACATTGTTGAAAAGCTACCTTCATTGAAGCTTCTCAGAAGGAGACATACTTTGCTATGACTGGTATTGGAATCCTTTCAGCAATATACTTTATGATATCTGTGTGTACAGCGTGTTGTGGCCGTTCATCCTTGGTCCTGCCATGAATTCCAATTGCTTTAATTCCTGAACTCACCAGTTTCTCTACAAGTTTTAATGTATCCTCTGGTGTTTGAAGAATCCTAATTTTACAAGTAACAGGTATAGATAAATTGTCAACTAAAGTGGTTAAAATGTTATGGGCTTTCTCTGGTTGAGCTAGCAAGGCAACCCCCATGCCTCCTTTTATAGAAAATTCTTTTGGACAACCCATATTTATGTCTATAGCAGCCACATCCTTTTCTCTGAAAATGAAAAAAATATATATAATTAGGGTAATTTTTAAACCAGAAAAGTACAAAACCTGAAAAAGAATCAAAAGAATTTTAACATAATCTCTCTATCAATTTATTCTTACACTAATTTGGCTACTTTTAAAGCTCTTTCAGCATTACATGTTCCTAATTGTAGGATTACTTTATTCTTTTCTTCAGCACAAGTTCGAAAGACTATCGTTCCATCTGTTTGATCTACATAGTCAACTGTGTCTAGAATCTCTGAAAAAAAAGAGTTTATAATTATTTAGTACACTTAAAACATTTTATAAATGCATATAAGTAAATGGAATTGCTGTTGAATAGGGGTTCCCCTGCTGTTCTGTTATCTGGCTGGAATCTTACTTGTAGATTGTAGCACATGATGAAAAGTACTACCTCGTATTTATTGATTAGTTTATTTTTCTACATTAAATAATACGTACCATTGTATTTGCGCTTTGATCTTAAAAATTTCCAATCAATTAGTTCTTCGGTATAAACCAAGTCTGCACCATAACGTAGTGCCAAAAGACGCATGGGTAAGGTCCCAATTCGTACCATAGGCGCAAGTATTATTTTATTTTCATATGATAGCATTGTAGGTCTGTTTATACAGTGTATCATAGAATAGAATATTATCAACAGTCCTAGTTGATAATATTTTTAAAAGATGAACAATATGAGGTAGCAAAACGTGTGCGCATGTCAATATTATTATCAGAAACTGTCAATTGTATTGTCAGACTTATGCCAAGGTCGATGCCATAAGAAAGGTACTCTGTGGTCTTACGCACGTCATAAGACTAAAAAGCCTATTACACTACGCGATATTCAGACAGTTTTAGTCTATGATTCGACATATCGCGTCGTGTAATAAGGGTCAGACTGTCTTACTCGGCGGCCATTCTCCGATTAGCAAGTTTTACGTGTCCGGGCTTGCATAATCAGTAATATTATCATATTCAATCATGCAATTTTTTTTATATGTTAGATAGCATCCGTATCTAACTGTAAACAAAAACATTGGCTTCTGTTCTAAGTAGTTAAGACTAAATTAATTTAGCCTATGTTTAAAGAACCTCTGTTCTCTAATTACCGTGGCGTGTCCGCACACCAACTTAATGTTAGCTTGTAATTTTTATAACGTACCGATTTACTTTGATCTGTAGGTATCGTCCACAAAATAAAATGCAAAAATTTCTTAGTGATAGTTATATTATTTTTTAAAACAAAAGTTTTTTAATAGACACGGAAGACACCATAGACGTAAGTTAGAGAAAAGGTACGGTTTTCTATGACGGCCGTACGTGTCATGGCCTTTAACGTCAAAGACGTTGTGAGGTGTGGCGATTGAGCCGCTACAGTAGCCCCCCGGCGAGACCGTGACTACGGTCGATAGAAGTCTGGGAAGTGAACTCTCCTGCCGCTACGAGTGTGAACTGCTGGCTTGTCCGCTGGTGGAGAAGACGTACTAGGGTCTGCAACGCTTGCTACTTGCAGGGGTCCAACTGGCGCGATCTCGTTCACCGTGTCTGCCAAGTCCGCTAACTTGTCCAATGAAAGATCTGGTTGCGACGCCAACACTGTTTGCAGGTTAGTCGGTAGCCGGTCCGACCATAAGCTCTTCAAAAAATCTTCAGGCACTGCTGGTCCTGCCAGGTGCCGTAAATGCCGTAGAAACTGTGATGGTTTACGGTCACCTAACTCTTCGTGCATTAGTAATTGCTTGATTTTCCGTTCCCGTGACGCGGTCAAGCGTTTTGTCAATTCACTTTTTAGTTTCTCGTACTTATTCGTAGCTGGTGGGTTCGTGATTATATCCTTTACTTCAGTGGCGTAGCGATGCTCCAGCGCGGACACTACTTGATAGTATTTGGTTAGGTCCACGGTAACGTTTGCTAAAGCAAACTGGCACTCCATCTGAGCAAACCACATTTCCGGGTCATCTGGCCAAAACGGAGGTGGACGAACGCCTACACGCGAAGTTTCAGCACTGTAATTGTCCTCTTTACGCGATTCCATAGTCGTGGGTCACCAATTATGTAGGTATCGTCCACAAAATAACTTCAACTTCAACTCTTCATTAATGGCATTTGATCCACAAAATAAAATGCAAAAATTTCTTAGTGACAGTTATATTATTTTTTAAAACAAAAGTTTTTTAATAGACACGGAAAACACCATAGACGTAAGTTAGAGAAAAGGTACGGTTTTCTATGACGGCCGTACGTGTCATGGCCTTTAACGTCAAAGACGTTGTGAGGTGTGGCGATTGAGCCGCTACAGATCCATTCAACGTTTTAAACAGTATTAAGCAACGTGTATCGCATAACAAAATATGGACTCAGTAGAACCAGTCTATAAATAATTATCATTAAGTAACCGCATGTCCTATCGAAAGTTATAATTGCCGTGACATTTTCTGTTCTCGGGTGCACATCCCTAATTAACAGTATTTGGCACAACTCTACCTCACGTATCGCTTCTCCTCGATGTGTTCTGCAGCCCATCAGCAGTTGTATGTCTCTAACGTAGGTGTACCGCCAATGAAGCACGTGAGTATATAATTACCGTAGCCTTGGTTAAAAACTTTTCAAATTACCGATGTACTTATTTTAATATTTGATTTTTTAAGTTAGACTCAAATTGATCATATATATAGAGACAGTACTTTGGCCTCCATACGTTATAATAAGCTAATATTTGCATACTGTGTCGGTTTTCTACATTTTTAAGAAAATTTTTCGTTTTCTAATTACCATATACTAATTACCATACCTTTATAATTACCGTTATATGAAAAATTAATACTTGTTTACTAACTGTAGCCGCGATGTCGTACCAATGGAAAGTTTTCCCGTGGTTTTCTTAGATTAGTATTATCATTTTCCGTAAATATGTCTATATTATATACTGACCATTCATCAAGTTATTTAATTTATAGGATGGGAATACCCAAAAAGACCAAAGAGGAAATTTAAGAAAAGAAAAGGCTCGCCGCAATTACCCTATTTTGTATCAGCAATCGAAAGAAAAAGAGAAAGAAAGGTATAATAAAAGAAAAAGAGATAAAAAAATACTTCCTATCTGCGAAATGTCACAAAAAATCCGGAAGAAAATAGATACAGACTGATTTTCATTGAAAGTGTCTAATTTTTAATAGATTACAGCAATGATTGTCTTTTTTACTATTGGTTATGAGGGACATAGTTAATTCTATTGCTTTAATTTATATGTCCACAAATTATTAATGCGTGTTGTTATTATTATTCCAATATATCATATTTTACATAGACTTGATAATATTTTCTAATTACCGTTATATAAAGTATTTCTAATTACCATACTCATAATTTTTTTAAGTCTCATTAACTAGAAAACCACCATTAATTGTGACATGCCTCATTAATTATTGAATTCGTAAGTCAAATCAGTGAGGAATAAAAAAAGTTATGGTAATTAGGCAAAGAACGCCGAATTGGAGAATGACCGACGCGCGACGGAACAAAAAATAAGACAGTCTGAATATCGTGTAGTGTCCCTTAAGATCTGGCTTGTAAATTAAAAAAGGATTTTTCTACAAGTCAACACTATAGTCCACACAGACTACCTACTTACCATGCGTTCCGAGTCACGATATGGTCACTATATGTATACACATTCACGATCGTGGTGCGTTGCACTCCAGATATCCGGATACTCCAGATTTTATTTATTCGTATTGCATAGTCGCGCACAATGAATCAAAATCAAATTAGTAGGTATTGATATAAAAGTTTATTAACAGTGATGCACGATGATATCATGCTCGGAACGCGAGGTGGTCATGTCATTATGACATTTATCAATTTTGCAAATTTGACAATGACATTGTTTATTTTGAGATTTAGGAGGTAGCCACATATTTTCGTATTACACGATTTATAGTGGTTATAAATTCTTCTGCTTTCAAATTATAGCGTGTCTGATTGTCCCGGCTTGCAGTGATTGAATATTTAAACATGAAACCTACAGTAGCTGCTGATGAAATGTTTCCTGAAGGTGTGGGGCCTTACATGGATTTAGAAGAAGTGAGTATCTGCGTATCCATCTATTATTATAATGATACACACTGAATGCCAACCGACACTGACGAGGGATATTCTCTCAAGCTTTGGGGAAATTCATCTAGAAAGAAGTCTTTTAAATAAGTCCAGCCTAAAAGTTTTAAATGCATGGCGTAGGCCCCTGGAAAGTATTGTTAATCCTTTAACCGCGTCTGATATGTGACAAATCAATTTCGTGCCCACGCCGCCACGGTCTGAACTACAAGACAAATAAAAGGGTTATAACAAATTTCAATTTTTATTCCATAACATTCAATGAGCCTCGTACGCTAATGTCTGCTTTAGCATAGCAATTGTTTTGCTTTAGCATAAGCCTCCCCCATATTCTTCCACAGTTCACGGTCATGTGATTTCCTTGTTCACATTGGCCGTTTCTGCCTTTATCTTTAATCTATGCATATAGGTAAATGTGTTTGATACAAATATAACATTTTTGTTTGGATTTGGCCAATGTTATATCAAGCAAGTTAAGCTACCATTTATTATCCCGCAAGAACGGGACTTAAATCCCAGGGAGGGGACTCTGATATATCTCCGAAATGTATATTTATTTTTACATGACTACCCCAGAAAGATGGGTAATAAACTTGAGGAGTTCTTAAACTCCACTCAAACAAAGTCATGGGTAATAATAATAGTCAAATAATAATAAAATTTTGTAACTTGTCAATGTTTATGACTGGAATTTGATACCTCTCTGAAGACTTGAAAGTATACACGACAGACATACGCCAAAGTCACATATATCAGACAACTAGTGATGCAAAATTAAATTGTTTTAAAAAAAAAATTTTTTTTTTTCAAAAACTAAACAGTAGTGCAAATTTTGAACATATTAGGTTCAAAACATGTGCTAGCGTTTTTGTTTAAAATATTTCCAGGACCCAATAATAGTTTAAAAAAATATTATTGAAATTATAATAATAGTACTATAAATATATATTTTTTTTTATCTGAACTTTATTTTTCTGTTTTACTATGGAAATAAAAATACCCATGGAAACATTTGTCATATGTATGACAAAGTGTTAACAATTGGGAATAGATAAAAAAAAATGTATTCGGCTGGCAGCAATCTTAGGTTTAAAATCAACCTTTATTCAATAAAAAGTATTCATAATTTTTCTTCTTTTTCCACAGGCTGGAGGTCCCTCAAATTTACTTATGGATTTGGCTGCCAATGAAAAGGCTGTACATTCAGATTTTTATAACGGTAAAATGAAAAAACCCTTCTGTTTGGCTTCTGAAGTTCAACAGAGATCTTGTTTGAAATACAGCTTCATTATTTTACTATGCTATCTTGTGCACCCATATAGCCTCATAAAAATAAATAATCACTAGATATTTTTATAAGGGGGCTAAATATTTTTTTATGACCTAAAAGATTTTATGGTCATAAAAAAATATTAGCTAACAGCTACATCAAACATGAGAAAAGATTATCAGCCCTACAGGTTTAGACTAATGATTTTTGACTCAAATGAGTTTGAATTAACGCGTCGTTTTGTTACGTAGCAATGTAGCAGCATGTAGCTAACCAAGTGCATAAAAATGTATTGATTTAGTTCAAAATATAAAGATATTTTCAAGAGACATCATGTTAACTTTGAATTCTAAAAAGGTTTGAATTAACGAGAGTCGTCTGCGTGTATAACGGTACTTGGACATATTCAGCTTATTAAAGTCTGTATTTTCTGACGATCTCGAAACTAAATACATGTATTTTAATAATATAATATTATTAAAATACATGTATTTAGTTTTAGCCTTTACTTTGCGAGTTAAACATTTTTATTATAAATTACTTTTTCTTTGTTTCAGATTTCGAAGATTTATTTGATGACGATGATTTGAAGTGAATTAATTGTTCTTCAAATGTAATTATTGTAATTGTGTTAAGTTAATAAAATAATACGATATTTTTATGACATTTATTTCACTTATCATTAAAACAATTCCACATCTAAATAAAAAATATGTCAATTAGGAGTGATTCTTTGTATCACACACTAAATTATTTCACTGTGATTATACTGTAATAGGCTTTTTAGGAAGTGCATAAGCAACAATGAAAGTTAGATATTTATGCATTTCCAAAAAAAAAGGGGCAAAACTTGCATCTGTAGTAATAGGTCTTGAGATCATTAGCAAATGTACACAAAATACAATTAGAGTGACAAAGTAAAAAAAGCAGTTTCCTGGTTTTAATAAGTAGGTATTCCACCGAGTCTCGATGAGCGCGATAAACTTAAAACTACTGAACGGATTTTCATGCAGTTTTACCAATAGACAGAGTGATTAATGAGGAAAGGCAGGGTCCCTAGTATATTATTAGCGACCCGCCCCAGCTTGGCACGCGTGTTAGAAATCTTTGAAATACTCAGCTTTTCTCTACTATAATATACAATGCGTACAATTAAGAATAGGATGGATTTTTACGCCACGTTGTGACGTCATAGCTTTCAAATCGAAAAATTGGGTAGGATGAACAAAACAAACAATCCAGTTCTTCAATTTTGCTAATCTCTCGAGTCCCTGTGTGAAGTGTCCGAATTGTGGCAAATGGAAGAAGAAGGCGAATTATTCCTAACAAAAAAGAAGAAAGAAAATAGTTTTTTTTTTTAACTATTTATGACATTATATATTCAGCTAATTTAGATTAAAAAATTACATTTTTATTTTACCTAGACTTAACTGAGACTTAGTATTTTTGTTTATTATTCAAAGCAAAAAAAAAACATTATTAATATGCAAACAAGTTTTCTTTGCAAACCTTACTTTTCAATCAACATTTGACAGATCAAGGTTAATGACTTTCCTATTTTTATTTGGAACGCATAGTACATATATATATAGTACATAGTACATATAGTAGTAACCGTATGAAGATCCTCTCAGTTCCTAGTTTTTAAGTTTATTGCGTACATATAGATAGACAGAAGCGGTGAGGGACTTTGTTTTACATATAGTATGTAAAGATGAAGTAATGTATGCCACCAAAACAAGTCAAGATCTCTATAACAACTTCATTTATAAAAGAAGTAACATCTAACTGTATACAAAGTTCCTGTAAGGCACCGCATTCTTCAGTTACTTTAATAGTAAATTGTTTTGTTACTGAACAACACGAATCTGTGCTTAACCTTTCCAATACCATAATTAGAACAATACAATACACTAGAAAGACAATGAGAGAGCGAACGCCGGCGTTCGCTTGTAGTTTAATGAATTAAGTACAATTTAGTCAGGTATTTCATGAGCAATTTTTAAATGAAAGCAACAATAACTGAGAACACTTAGTATACAATTAAATCTTATTTCTTTTAAGACATCGCTTTACGGAGAACTTGGTCTTTTTTTTCACATTCTTATTTATGGTGGGTTATACATACTTTTAAAATGTATCCTGATTTTGTTGGTCGACACCGATACGTATATATCACGTTCACATACACTTTCTTAGTTATTAAGAGTAAAATCGTTCAATAAAATAATACAAAGTAATCTTTTAGGGTATCGTAAGTAGAAAGGGTTTTACTAAACATGCAGAATTGCTAGCTTCTTGGTCAAATAGATTTATAGTTATGGGAAGGTCGAAAGTTGCCGAAATAGGTCGTGTAATATAAACCCATGGCTGGTGTCTCCACTTTTGCTTTGCAAACTTTACTGACAAACTGCCGTATCTAAATATAAATTTGCTTGTACAAATATTTAAATCATATTTGTTTCATTGGAATTGTTTTAAATATAGTATTAAATTATTACATTGTGTCAAAATATGTTTAAGCTAATATAATGTTTGAACTTGTGTGGCATATTACATAAACTTAGCCCACATGCAACAGTAACACCTAGTTAATACAAACAAAATAGTTATAAATGCGCAGGAGCGCGCTTGCGTGCTCGCTACACGTCGACGTCGCTGCTGTCGTCGCTGTACTCGTTGCCCTCCGGTTCCTCTTGATCCTCTTCTACCTCGGCCTCTGCTTCTAACGTGTCATCCTCCTCGCCTGCTTCATCGTCGAGTTCTTCTTCTTCAAGCATTGTTGAAAGTTTTGTTATGACTCCTCTGCCCATTTCTGAAATCAATATAAATACTGAATATTTATCTCATGTATGGTTTTAGCACATTTGCAAGTAAAAGGAAATTCTTGACGCGATGTTTACGGCGAACGTGGATGCTATTTACCTGAAAAACAATATTAAAATTCCCTTGAATTATGTAATAGCGCGACTGCCACACAATGACTAAGAGGTCAGCAAGATGACTGCACCGTGTATGGTGCCATTCATACACGGTGAAGTCGGGAACGAACAAATTCGTCTCATTTAGACGCGCCCTGAACCAGTTAAATCTCATATTTGCTTGGTAACCTAACGGTTACCGTGGCGCGCCGCATATCTGAACTAGTTCGTTTTTTACTTAAAACCCATGCAAATATGAAAATAACCACTTCATAATTAATGTCCCTTAATGTGATGCAAAATGCGAATTGTAGATAATCTTCTATGTAGTACGTTGGTAAGTGTACATGTCACAGCAAACTTGATTAATTCGTTTTTTTTTGTGTCCTCTCGCAGGTCAACCTATAAGGTTGTCGACTGCTTTATCTAATTTGCCATTAAGCCTAGCCTGTTTCTGTACGGTCTAACCAACAGCAAATTTACTTTGCTACTTGGATGTCGTGCGTCACAAATACTATACTGTAATGTTTTAAGGGTGGAAATAATCTAATTAACCGACTTCTAAAAAAGGAGGAGGTTCTCAATTCGGATGTTTGTATTTTTTTTTGTTTGTTCGCGCATAACTTCGTTGCTTGCCAACCGATTTGAAAATTTCTTTGTTTGTTGGAAAGGGTATACTTTCTAAATGGTCCCATAGTCACCAAATTGGGATCTGATGATGGAATCTTGGCGAAATCGAGGGAACTCCTCAAATATTATAGGCAACTATTATAGTGTTTTTGGTATTTTCATCGAGAACTTGAGTATACAGTCAAAAAGTAACATTTGATGAAGTGGAACTGATGAAGAAGACCAGAAATAGTCAACGGAACTTCTTATTCGCATAGATATCACAATGAAGATAGTTAAGCGACTATGACAATACAAATAAATGAATGGTTCTGAATAGTTACGTTGAAAGTGGTATCATCGAAGTGATCTAATGACGATGATGGAGCCGGAAGGTAGGCACTGGAACTCCGTAATTAATCAATGTAACCTAATCGTGTTTGGGCTTATTAGAATTTTCATGAGATGCACTTTGGCTATAAAGTACTATCAAACTGATCTGATGATGGGGCCGGAAGGTGGAAGGTAGACACAGGAACTTCATAATAACACAATGTAACCTAGCAGTGTTTGGGTTAATTGGAATTATCATGAGAAATAGGCACTCTGTTTATAAATGTATCGCAACTAAAAAGTGTGAAATAAAAAACTTTTTACAAAAAAAGAATAACCGACTTCACTAAAAAAAAAACTAAAAGGATCAAAATAACTTTAATTTCGGAAGTCGGTGTTAAATAAGATAGAAATAATACCGAGATACACCGACTTCCGAAATTAAAGTTATTTTGATCCTTTTACTTTTTTTTTAGGGAAGTCGGTTATTCTTTTTTTGTAAAAAGTTTTTTCTTCTTCCGCTCTGTGTAGAGCGCGAGGGCGTGACAGTCTTTTACTGACTAAAACCACACCTATGTCCTTCAGTTGCCCTTTGCGTTCTAAGATTACGAGTTTCCTTTTCAGAAATTCTTCGCGGTCCTAGATAGCGGGCATCGGTCCTGCTGGGCTCCTACGGTTTGTTGACATCTCTTTGAGGAGTAACGTTTTAATTATGTATGGCAAATAGAATCTGACAATAACTGTGGAACCATTGTTTAAGAGAAATAATCGCTACCATTATAATACTTTGTTAAGCATCTAATGTCTTCTTCCGCCTTTGAATATAACTTTAAACCCGACATTTGCAAAGTGGTAATGGTCTACAACCATTGCCTCCTACAAGCACCATCCTATTCGACTAGCCACTCGAATGAGGTTCAGCCATTCAATGAAACAGCTAAGATGTGCTGTCGATGATCGTAAGTAAAATAAGCTGACATAGTTCCATCACCCCGCAGCGGGTTTAAATTAACACGAAGTCTGCCCTTGAGACCTTTTTCGTTACATGATCACTCTATTGCATGATTAGCCTAAGCATTAGTTAGTCAGTTAATTAGATGTCGTATTAGACGCATCGCATATTCAGGCCGCTAGTTGACATGCGCCATTTATTTTTTTTATTGATTTACCAGTGCTTGACTGCGATCCCACCTGATGGTAAGTAGAGATGCAATCATTGTTGGTGAGGCGCACTAGTTTTTTAACAGCCTATTCACTCTAGTCTTGAAGACACCTAAATTATAGTTGGACGGGAAGACCGCAGCAGGCAAATTGTTCCAGTCCTTCGAAGTACGCGGTATAAACGACGAAGCGAAACGTTTAGTCCGGACCGTTGAGGTTTAACAACATAAGGGAGGATACTCGCCGTACGCCGGGTTGTCCGACTAGTTTGTTAACTGAATGGCAAATTAACCTAGTTGGCTGAGCTCGTACACAATTCATATGGAGAAACGGTTCCAAGATTGAAAAACTAGAGGCAAGTAGAATTTTCGCGAACTTTGTTATGTCTAAACGAAAGGTTAAGCTGATACTTACGTTCTACGTATGTCTTTAAAGATTTTGGAACCATGTTTTTTGCTCTCTCTATGTCCTCTTCTGAACATTCACCTTTATCTAAACCTGTGAAAAGAAAAAAAAACTTAACTAAAGAGGACTACAGGATCTAAAGCGCGGTCATTATAGGACTGCATACAAAATAAAAATGAAAGAAATGCGTAGACACAGTGCTTGCAATAAGAAGCATTTTTAGCGATTTTCTAAAAATCTGCAGATTTAATTATAAAATTGAAACACTCTATCACTAAAACGTTGCTTGTAGAATTATCTGACAATCAAAATGATTACATGTATATTTTGGATCCATATATGTATCCAATTTTTAATCGATAAAAATAAAAAGTATTCTAGAGGCATCTTCTTGATATTTTTCTGTCATACTAAATTAGCTGTATTATATTTTGAACACACTATGTATATTCAAAAATTAAAAAATTCAAATGTTTTATTTCACATGGGCACTCATAAAACGTTAAAAGCTAGTGCACGGTTCCAAATTCGTCGTTTCCTATGGAGAAGAACCGGCAAGAAACTAACTTGTAACTTTAAAAAAAAAATGCGCGGAACGTAAGCGTAACACAACCACGTCTTCATGCCCTGGCATCCGGGCGACTCACGACTGAGCGGTTGTGTTGCCCCCGCACACTCACGGGTCAGCTGTGCGCTAGCGCCTAAGACGCTCTAAAATAGATCAGAAATCAACAATATGATGACATACTCATAAAATAATCACTTACCAAATAGAAGACCCATTCTTTTCAAAATGTCGATGTCATCATGTATTTGAAATTTTTTGTTAAAATTGAACATATATTCTGTCCTGCAATAGATTGAAAAAATAAGGTTAGTAAATATGATTTAATTGAACATAACGCGACTGGGTAAGTAATATATGGTATAATTACAAAATCTAAAATATTTACAAGATATAATAACTGAATCTATAATTTTATTTGATATAACGATCAGTTAAAATAAAAGATTGATATAATTTTCAAATAACTAATTGTTATAAGCATAAAATAAATTGATTACAAAATCTTTAGATGTACCACTCAAAAGACATAAAACTTATTTAGTCTAATATGAAAGAACAAAATCATAGTATCAATAAATAGTATATATTATAAAGTATATACTACTATAGTATCAATAAAAGCATATAAAAAAAAAGACTTTTTTAAGACTAGCTTTTTCTCGCAGCTTCGGTCCCGTGACTAATCTGCCAGACATTTTTTTCAAAATAAAAGTAGGCTAGATCACTCGACAATATTTCAAAAATCGGATCAGTACTTCCAGACATTAAGCTACTTATTATAATCAAACATACAATTTTACTTCTTAATCTATACTTAATCTGTTTTTTTTTGTTTTTATGTGCAGGAACTACAGGTTCGTATAGAAAAATTATATTTGTGTCGAATAGCCCACTTATCGAAGAAGGCCATAAGTTATTAACATTGCGCTACGACCAATCGGTGATCGGAACAGTAATCAAAGACGCGGGAGACAGCTAAATAATTATCGAAATAGTTGAAACAATGCAAGTATTTTTTACTTACTTATCATTAGAAATACTGCAGTCGATTAAGGCTTTATCACTAGTATTCACAACAATAAATGGCAAATGGATTGCTGATGATGGAGATGGTTTGACTCCTTTGCTCTCTGCTTCTTTGTTTCTTTCTATCAAACTCTTAAATGAAATGTGCTGAAAGAAAAGAAGATTAGATTAATTACATCATTAGTTTTGGGCTGTTATTTTATTATATTGTAGCAAGGCAATTAAAAGATGTATAATATGTACCTGTAATATGAGTTCTTGTAATTGTTGTGTCTTCTTTTGAATCTGCTCTAGCTTCTGTTGTTTTTCTTTTTCTAATGCTGTACATTCTTGAACACTATTTGTCGGTAATCCAAGCCATCTTATCTCTTTCTTTTCTTTAGATATAATATTCATTGCCATTAAAACATTTAACGCATCATAAACTCTTCTGCGGATATTCTTTTGGTCATATTGCTGTAATGTTAAATTAATCTGAATTACATTTTTACTATTTGAACCAGTTAATTAAATCTCTGTCAGTAATCAAAATCTCAATGGTGTTTTTCAATTTCTAAGTTTTTTTTAATAATTGATAGGCTCGTCTTTGACTACCATCTCAGCTGATGGTAAGCAATGATGTGGCCAACGATAGAGCAAGCTTGCCTAGAAGTAACCTATTCACTCTTGACTTAAAGACCTCTAAGTTTTAGCTATCAGGAAACACAGACTCTGGCAGGGAATTCCACTCCTTAGCTGTACGCCCAATAAATGTGTTCCCAAAACGTTTTGTACATGCTAACGTTACACGTACATAGAATAAAACTTTAGCATTAATTAATATAAATACATACTTGGCTATCTGCTGAACCATGCATTCCTGCAGCAAACTCTAGCACTAATTCGTCTGCTACTTCGTTATAAGAAGTGAAGCCTTTATTTCTGACCTTTTCACACACTTTCATTGAAAAATGCCTTAAACCTTTGCCAACTTTGTCCGCATGTTTACGTCTCTTAGTAGTACTAAAAAAAAACATATCAAAATGTTATTAAAAGGTTAAAAATGAAAAATCGTAAGTCAAGGAAATGGTATTTACTAAAATCAGTCAGGCGCTGGGTTATAACTAGGGATCCAATCCCGCATCAAAATCGCAATTGATTGTATTCATCAATTCCGCGGATTTTAGATTGAATTTTTCACAGTTTCAAGGGACCGCAGACCTAAGTATGGTTTTAATTTCAACTCAATACCTCCACGCGTTCCCGAAGGGTCTTGACAGACAGACGAACAACAAAGTGATTTATAGGATCACTTTGTTGTCCGTTATTTTTTTTATTATTTTTTTTTAATTGATATAAACCAGTGCTTGACTGCGATCCCACCTGATGGTAAGCGGAGATGCAATCATTGATGGTCAGGCGCACTAGTTTATTAAGAGCCTATTCACTCTAGCCTTGAAGACACCTATATTTTCCTTTTGACATTCGGAACCCTAAAAACGCGCTAAGTACACTACCTCAAAGGTGACGTAAAAATGTGCATATTATGACGATTGCCTCTTTCAACTTTTTGAATCAATAGATCTCAAAAACAGTGGCTCTTAGGAAAAAAAAGGAATTAGAAATTTCTGTAGATAATTATCTGATCTATAATTTTTGTGTGAGCTAATTTTATGATAAAACTTACCGTTTTGCTGAAAATCGCGAAAACTGGTTTTTATGACCTTTGACCCCGAGTATGTTTTTTTTTTCCAGGGCTCGGATCGATGAGGACTTTTTAGATTTAATTTATGATGATGTTTTGAACAATTCTACCAATTTTCTGCTGGTTCCGAATTATTCTAACCTCGGATGTCTAAATTGTCCGGACTATGAGGCTGTACTGGTGTGGAAGAAAACAGCGCGTCGTCTAAACACATTTTGTTTATAAAAAAAATCAATGCCGCAAACGTGTGGCATCCCGCATGAGTAATCCTGTAAGAAAGGTGCAGGATTCCGCATATGCGGGATGGAATTCCCTACTTATGACAGTCGCTCTCTCCATGCTATTATGCAGGAAGCCTTTTCGTCATACAGCGATTTGTCGCGGCAGCGAAATTACTTCCACAAGATCCTTAACATTCTCCTTTAGCACCATATCTGCAGAGTATCAATTGACTTGTCGCGAAGTTCACGTCTCCGAAGCATACAAAAATATAAGAAAAACTAGTGAAATTCTAATAAAAATACAAGTTAAGTAAAATTATACTCACTATTCTGCTGGAGGATCATTGTCCGAATCATGTCTCCTTCTAGAGGCATGAGACATAGTTGGAGATATGCTATTTGCAGTGCTAGTGCTTGTTACTTGGTTTTCTGATTTTGATTGTAATGAAATTAGATCTGGTACAATATGTACAAATTTCAGTTCCGTCAGTGGCTCTTGTTTTACCTGGAAAAGCAAGTTTTACATTTTTAGTACTCTTAGTTTAGTTTGGTAACCATTTCATCAATCTGTTTGTGGTTGACGAGTTAAAAAAAAATAATTACCTCAATTTGTTCAACGTCTTTTGGTTCAACTTTAATTTTTTGCAAATTTGATAAATTATTAATATGCACAAACTCTGAAATAGAATAAATAATATACAATTAACAAGGTTACCATAATATCCTTAATTCCTTCAATAGGTTGAAGACCCCATCCTATCTGAAGGGTCACAACCAACTCAGCATGCTCATCAATTTGGAGCCTATACACACAGATAACACGGTTTGAAATAGGTATTTTTAACTTTAAGTTTGGGGTTTTTATTATTATTGTAGAAACTCTTTGGTGGGAAAATTGATAAAAGAATAATATTTAATGACAGTCAAGTCAGTTGTGAATTATAAATGAGTGAATAAAATTATATGTAAACTCTAGTTTCTACTACTAAGTATTGATTTCATCTACCGCTTTCACTACGCCACTGAATACACCTGCAATAGGTGCAATAGGCTCAGAAAATTAAGTTACAAAAAAAAATCTCATCAATCAGTCAAGTTGCAAAATTTTACCACAAGAGTTCATGTTGGACAATTTGTAGGTGTGGAGAATTGGGCTACTTGAAAGTATATAACTTCCATAACGCTGCGACGCACAGAAGGGACCATAGAGGCAGTACAGTACTGCAAAACCAATACTTGGAACAGGTGATGGCTTATAATATAGAATTTCTATTGAAAGTAGACAGTAATGTCCTGCAAATTGTCACAACCAATATGATAGAAGAGACTTCCTACGAAAGTCAAACGGTTTGAACAGCCTATGAAGTTTGGCAAGACCTTGCGACGACAGACACTATGCATGCAAAATTATAGTTATAAAAGTAATTCTGATGCTGATGTTTTAACTTTATTGTCAAAATTAAAAACCATTGGAACAATTTAAACACAGAAATTTTAAGACTGATCCTAACCAGGGACCATTTTGGTTTCCCATTGAAAGGGTTTTTGATAGGGTTTTGACAAAGTGTTGTTTTAAAACCCATTTTATATTGGTTACACTTATTTACGAAAACCCTCATCAATGGATAACCTCTTCCAAACCCTTTTGATTTGTTTACCTGTATATTCAAAAATCCATTCTTGGTGGTTTATACTTTTTAACGGTAACACGTTTTGGACGGGTTACCCCTTCAACGACTGTAACAGAGTTACCCATTCGGACTACAAATATTGTAATTTTATCTCTCGTGCCTTACTTTAAAGTACTAAACTGCATGCATTCGGCAGGTACGCGTCAAGTCGCAACACGCAATCTTGGACCTAGCGACTCCACAGTCCATACACATTCGATTATTTTATGGTTATTATTGCAGTGATTTTAAAGTTAAATGTATTTTTTTGTTTTTTTTGTATCTTGTCTTTTTTAAGGAATCATAAATGTCATTCGATCGTCTCACTCATCATTTAGTGCCCGAAGGGAAGATCAAAATCTGTTCTTCGACTCCAACGTATCATAATGATTTTATTTAAAACCCTTTGATTACCCCGACAAACCCTTTCAAAGGGTTATCTGCTTCAATTGGAACCGGTAACATCTTGAACTAGTGAACTTATTGATAGGGTTACCCTAACGTTAGTGTTATGAAAGGGCTAACACTACGAAGAGGTAACATTTTCCGTTACTGTAGGCATACAATCTGTAACCCTTTTGAAAGAATTAACTTATATTCGGGGTTGTACGGTCCCTGATCCTAACACAAAGTTGCGGGAATTATTCTTGACTAGCTGCTGCCAATAGCTTCGCCCGCATGAAAGTAGAAAATAATTCCAAGGGAATATAAACTCAGAATAAAAAGTGTCTTATATACCATTCCAAGACATGGTCTACCCGTTTACCAAGATGCATTGAAATCCGTTCAGCTGTTTGAGCGTGAAGTAACAAATCTACTAGGGATTGCAATCCGGCGTCATTTTCAATCCGGCCGGATCCGACAGGATTGCCACCGATCTAGCGATTGATTGATTATTGAGGATTGATTAAATGAGGATGCTTTTCGGTTCAAAATTAACTGTTAGTAAGTTAATCAAGTGTCATAGTACTTAATATCGGTAGTTTATAAAAAATAAAACAATAGGTACTGTCTTCTGCCAGCGGCTTTGCTCGCATGATAGTGGGTTTCTCTATATAACTTTGGACTCCCGTTTCATCCCCTTAGGGGATGAAGTTTAGAAAAATCCTTCTTAGTGCTCACCTACATCATGAAAGGAAACCTTGTGCAAACACGATCCTAGAACCAGTAGTTTCGGCTGTGTGCTGATATGTCAATCAGTCAATTTCTCCTTTTATATATTTATCTATATATATAAAAGGAGAAACTGAAATCAAATTTATTTCTATAATCCAATGTTAAAATTTGACAAAATTGCGGCGCGCGCTCACCTACTGAAGCCGCCTCGCCCGCCGCTAAAGCCGAAATCGTGAACGGGCCGTAATGGAGGACTATACAAGTTTTTTAAGACAATTCTACCTTGGCAACGTATAGAAAAGAATGCTTTTATTCCATCGAGCTTCCTCCAGTTATATCATGAAAGACTTGATATGTCAATGATCTTGTTAAGAGGTAAGTGAATGTTTCTTTCATATTCTTAAACAAAAGAGGAAGAAGTTAAAAAATAACTGCCAAGGGCAAACTTATCGAATACGATAGCCACCGACGACAGATATCGGATCTAGAATGGCAAACAGGCCGAAAAACCTAGAGATGACCTTCTGTCTTAGTATTGAATTGAGAATCCCAACAATACGTCCAAATCCTTGGCAAATTCTGATATGATAAAACAGGAGACAGAGGGAGTAGCTTCTCTTCTCGCTTCTCCAAAAGCGACTAATGGACGTGCTTTCGATGGAAACTTTATAGCTGATAAAAAAACAGATCATGTTGAAGGTGCTTCTGATGTGAAAGATTTTTCAGATGCTCAAAAAAGAAAAACCCGAACCTAATAGATATAAGGAGGAAGTGTCAGACCTCCAAAGCGGTTGATTGATTACGTGTGCCTGAAACTCTCGACTACTTTCAGAGATACAAAAGAGGGGATAGAGATGAGTGGTTAAAGGTTTTAAAAAGTAATAAAGATTTTGGAGTTTTTTGGAATGGCCGATTGCAATCCAGTCTCTACACCAATAAAGAAGGAAGGTGCTCGAGTAAGGGAAGTCCTCTAAAAACAAACCAATTTTCCTATAGATAAGCAGTCAGTTTATTCGCTAATTTAATGGTAGGTACTCGTCCCGATATTGCATAAGTGGTTGGGTAGTCTATACAGATGTTGGAGAATCCTTTAAAGGATTGATTCGAAGTGGAATTCCTTGCCGGAGTCTGTGTTTACTGAAAGCTACAACTTAGGGGTCTTTTTTTTTAGTCTAGAGTGAATAGGCTACTTCTAAACAAGCGAGCTCCATCGTTGACCGTGGCTGGACTGCGCTAAAAGAATATTTCGGTACATTAAAATTACAATATCTCTTGGACTTACGAACAGTAAACTTAAACAATATATGGTGATGCTAGCTGGTCACGAAGAAGACTACCACTGAACGATCAACTTCTAGCGTAGTGTTTGTACGGTGGTGCTGCTGTGACTTATCTGAGTCAACGGGAAGCGATAGTCGCTATATTTACAACCGAAGCGGAGATAGTTGCTGTCAATGAAGCTGCAAGTATTATGGCTACGGAACTATTCCCCGAATTCCATAAAGGATGTAGCACATCTGAATCAGGCATTTCTCTAAGGGCGAAAGCATTTCTTTGAGGGAGAAAAGGTCCATAAAGATACCGTGATGGTTCTAAAGACAGTTTCATTAAATTAGCTAGCCAACTAGAATACTTCTAATCAATTAGGGAAAGTATTATTGTACAAACTCTTTGGTGTGAAAAATGTAATGACAGTAAGTCAGTTGAGAATAATATAACAAAGTGAATAAAATCATAAATTGATTATCTTGGACTTTCTAATTATTAGGTATTGTTTTCATCTAACACTGAAGCACAAAATAGATAGATACAGAAGTCAATCTACAAAAATGAAAGAAGGAAAACAAAAATGGTCCGTACCATTCCCAATCTATCTCACGAAGAGCGCCTTAAAGAACTTAACTTTATCACACTGGAACAACATAGGCAAGGACAGGCTTATTGGGACTTTTAAAATGCTCACAGAATTCTACGATGTGCCCAGCCATTAAAACCTTTACACACTGAATGCCGAAAAACATTTAAGAGGACATTCCGTCCAAAAAGAAACCTTTGAAGCAATTTCTACCTAACCGAGTTGTAACGGCATTGAACAGGAAGTGTCGTGAAAGCTCCCACATTAAACTGCTTTAAAAATCGGTTGGACAGACTAAATATCTCCAAATTATATGAAACATGCATCAGCTAATAGCTGCTAGCGTGTACCAATAATAATACTACATACTGCTCACGGACACGATATCTCGGCTCAATTCAGCTCATTGCGTGCTCGAGTGCTATCTGTTTGAGACACGCGTCTGTGGACTTTTTTGTGGAAAAACGGACCAGCAAAAAAAACCTTATTCTAACTTTTCAGTGGACGGTTGTTTAAATTCAGCATTAAACAGTGAATTGACGTTTTTAGGCTACCAGTTCTCTTTGAACAATTAGTAGCCTAGAAACGTCAATTTGGTAAGTAGATATTTGCTTGTATTTTGATGGTTTGTTTTAACGTATCAAAGAACAGGCCCCGCGCCGAGAAAGAGAAGATGATTTTGCGGCTATGTTACATTTTTACAATTCAGATTAGGTAGACATCTATCACTGCGCCCGGTCGCACTCGGACAGTTCAGCGCCACGCGCAGACCCAAGGGCGATCGCCGAGCGTAGGTACAGTATAGACATGGAACTGCCCCCCTAACCAAGTTACGATCGTATCTTTTGCGTCGAACGCCTCGAGTAGGCCACGCCTACGATTCCTTTGTTCTGACCACGTGACTGAGCGCTGAGATGACGTCAGTAAAAGGAATAGGAGGCTTGGCCTACTCGAGGCGTTCGACGCAAACGAAACGATCGTAACTTGGCTAGGAGAGCAGTACGGAAACTACCTACAAATGTTCGAAACGACACACTCACACAAACTACGTTTCGACGAGACCCCTAAGCGATTCTTGCGGTGCTGCCAGTAGCAAGTTCCGCATCAAGACGAGTGGTCCCGTTTAAGTTTACTTCCGCGATCTTTATAAAAATGAAACTCTTAATAAATTCATTAAATTTTTCGTAGTTGCTTAGAGAACACATACTCTGCAAAGTAGCTTAATTAATTTACAAAGAATTAGACCAAATCAGTTTTATAGTATCCTGTCCTTGTTTCCCAATTTTTTATTTAAAAAACCTATTCATAAGAATAAGAATTTTTTGCACTATAAAATTTAATAATAAAGAAGTACGTGTCATAGCAGACGAAAGTGTTTTTCAGTAAAAAAAAATGGAATTTATGAGGAATAAAGGTATTTTTATGTACTGTTTTTTTTAATTGTAGGTACCTATCAAACACATTTTCGGGTTGAAAAGCGGTACGGTTCAAACCGAAAATACATGGCAAACACCCGAAAACCCACTCCGTAGAGCGCACGAAACGTCTTCGTCCCACCACGGCTCGCGTACGTTCCCACCTAAACTTTTAAAATGTTACGCCGCAATGACAAGTTAAAGTCCTCTAAACAACCTACAAGTTGTTCTGTGTCAATATTAAACAATTTCCTGTATTTTAAACTATAGTCTTTTGCTGAGGTTAATCAAAGCAACGCCATGAGATTACATATTATATTTGTAAACTAGTTATTTCAATTCAATTGATGGATCACTACAGAACACATTTTTTTTTTCATAAAAACAAACAATATCAAAAACATTACATGTGACAACCCTATTGCTTCACTAGGACGTAGGTAATTATTTAATTATCAACTAGGCTTAGTTTCTATACTGTTCCATTATTTATACTGTGGCGTAGGTATGAAAAGCGAAGTATATACATGAGATTGACTTCTGTACCTATCTATTTTGTGACTGAAGACACTAGTTATCATTTTTAACCCAACTAGCAGTGATTATGACCATTTTTAGTTCTATTGACTTGCCCAGATTATTTTATTTATTTATTTAAAACTTTATGAACTAATGAAACACTGTATAAAGGCGGAATTAATGCCTTAGGCATTTTCTACCAGTCAACCTTAGGGTGGTGCAAGACACGACATGGCAGGTGCAACTTAATATAAGACAAATAGAAAAGAATAAAGAACAACAATAAATATCTACGTAGATACATACATACAATAAAGAATGATTTTTTTTTTTTTTTTAATTGATATAAACCAGTGCTTGACTACGATCCCACCTGATGGTAAGCGAAGATGCAATCATTGATGGTCAGGCGCACTAGTTTATTGAAATGAAATGAACTTCTTACGAATGTGTTCCCGCGCTTTCACTTTAAAGGAGAACCGACTGGTTACCGTCCTGATGTTCAGAGCAGGGAGCGCATCCCAAGGGGGGAACACTTGGACAAAGTAGGAGGAATGGACAAACCCAGAGGGGTGAGGGACATCGTAGAAGACGATTATTTGTGGTTCGAAGATTTTTACTGTGCGCAGAGCAAAAAATTTCAATTTCTGAAGTCAAAAATAAGAAGGAGAAGAACACAGAAAACAGGGTTGTCAAGGCCCTAAACACTCTACGATGGCGAATTGGATGATGGAGCGTTATGTGAGCTGGGAGAAGGTTCTTCAGACGATAGAGCGACCGTAACATTTCGGTGACTTTCCGTCTGACACTTGCGACCTGCTTCCGTCCAAGACAAGTGTCGACATGTAGTCCAAGATTCTTTACCTCAGTCCAAGATCACTGTGCTGTTGAAAATAACGGTGAGCCCATTCATCTTCCTCAGACTATAGGGGCTACTAACTATGATAGCCGGACGCGTTGTAGGGTTAACCGCCACCCCGAATTTATGTCTGCCCACTTTTTAATCAATAGTAAATCCCGGTTTAGCTTATCGATTGCATCCGCTATGTTGTCAATACACGACACAGTACAGCTATAAATTATCAGCGTAGAGATGATGCGCAAACTAAAGCTTAGTAGCTATAAGATTTTTTTTAAATGGAGAACAAAAGAGGAGATAAAATACCGCCTTGAGGTTCGCCAGTTGCAGGGTCGTACCACTTTGACGCAGTTTCCAACACGAACTGACTGCTGACGTCCGAAGATAAGAGGAAAACTATTCCAGTACCTCGTGAGAGACCATAACATAAGAAAGGGTAGACAAGAGGATTTCGTGAATGACGGAGAAATCGATTAACACTAAAGTAGTAAGTTTAGTGTATTTCATTACCGTCACAGCACTGTGCCCGGGCCAAAACCGGAATGAAATGAACTGACAAGGGAAATTGCGGTAAATGAAATTGGAGAATTGTTTATAAACATTTCTTTTCCAGGCAATTACTGTCCATTCCAGGTTGCCTGGAAGAGATCGTGGAATACGATAAGGCCGTCCATTGTATGTACGTATGTGTTTTAGTTTTAGTTTCCTTTTATGTTTGTATTGGTGTACAATACAGGATACAATAAATAAACACAGGCCTCGAGCGCTTTGGGCATAAATGGAAGGATGCAAATTCGACGAAAGTTACTGGAAATTGTGGGATTGGGAATCTTAGGCAAAGAACAAACATAGGCTTTTCGCGACCATACCAGAGTAAAGATAAAAGTTAATGATGTGGGATATGGCAGGAAGAAGTTGATCCAAATCCGTCAACGATCATATAACAACTGATGTTATCGCACCCCACGTTTTTGAATTTAATGGATAGAATAATCTTTTTGATCTCTCCCAGATCGAATGGTGTGAAAACAAAGGAGTAATATTGGGACGCGTCAGACCATTTAGGTAGTCAATAGTTTAACATTTGACTAGACTATCTAGCATTGAAACAGTGGAGGAGAAATAACTGTTTAGCTCGTCCAGGTCAATTGTGTTAGGAGAATCTGAATACCGTAATTTACTGATACCTAGTTTTAAAGAATTTTCAGATATCGACAGAAGTAGTGATGTCATTAAGACTTTGGCGGCGCGGCGGTTCCTAACAGTCTTGAAGGCCCAATTTACCTCTGAGCGATCCTTTTTTAATCTCAGAAACATACGGTCCCTCCGTCGCATAGCCATCCGAAATTCTTCGTTTCTACAAGGAGCAGGTGGATGCTTCAATTAATTTTCCTGATAGGAGCCTGTGTGTCGTATAATTTGGTCACAACATCGTTGAAGATGAAGAGAACTTTATTATCAACTGTAGCAGCTTCCTGCAGGGGTCTTTTTAGAGTTGTTCACTATTAATACCTGCAAAGGTATGCCTTTACAGGAATATGGGCTTGGATTTAGGGGATTTAAGGACATAGAACAGGAAAAAAAGATTGTGATTGGAAAAGCCAGGGACATCAAGTTGACCATGTAAGGACACTAGGGAATGGTTAGAGTTGAGGATCAAGTCAAACCAAGTATCATCACTGATTTTAATATGCTGAGTGGGTTGGAGATGCAACACATGCAGAATGGCTGCCTCAACAATATGCATGAGTTTACAGGACAGAGGGGAGTTGTGGACAAGGAGGTTGGAGTTAAAATCTCCCATGATTATTTGAATTCAGATAAATAATCAAGAGTAGAGGACGATAAATGACCCTTAGAATGGTAACAGTATAAATACAAATACCTCGCTCATGCTTGAGAAGTAGGCTTGCTAATCTTCAAATTTTGAACAAAAGATGAACCAAAACATTAAAATAAAAAACAAAGTCTCAACATTATGTTTTGGAATAACCACTCTTCCTCGGAAACTGCACTGCCTGTCTATAAAATCACTGGTTTTTGGATCACAATGCACACTGACATACTATGAAGTACCTATGACAAATTGCACTACCTCTACTGATAACCATTCTAGATGATAATGATAGTTATTGTAAATGTATGAAAAGTTTTGGGGAATGGTCTAACAGATAAAAGTTTCTTACTTGATGCACATTTGAGTCCAGTCAACTTCACAGCTCTGTACAATGATGTCTGCAAAATAAAGAGACAAAGTTTAATATGTATTGTTTTTTGTTTTTGTTCGTTAAGCTGCTATTGAACAGGGAAATAGTCAACATGAAAACAAAAACCATTTTTTATAAGCATGAAGACTTTACTTTTAAAGTTGTTTTTTTTTCTTTTTTGGTTCACAAAGATATTGTGCTAGTCAAAATAGTTTGAAGTAACAAACATTCAACTGCATTTTTCTTAAGTTTACTTGATTTACAATAAATCTGCAGTATTTTATTGCTGCAAGCAAACCTGACAGAGCATATGTATCAGGTTGTGACTTTAAACTAATCAAACTAATGAATGAACTCCCTGTGGGATTTTTAGTTATTAATAGATCCAAAGCTTGACTTTCTTGAATAAATACCGGGATATCTAAAATTTGCTAAGGCTATCTCAAATTGCAGAAATATAATTAGCAAGTTCAAGGCAAAGCAGACTGCTTGATGTATTAATTTATTAAACGCCAAGCAAACACCAGCGCTAGCTCTCTCATTGTCTTTCTATTGTGTCTCTAATTACAGTATTCAATTGGTTAAATAAGCTAGCTCTAGCTAGCAATTAATAGAGGCATTTGATTTGGCAAATTTTGAATAAGAAAGGTTTTAATTAATGAATGAATAAAATCAATTTGAATTAACAAACTTAATTATAATAAGCTACAGTAAAAAGGTTTTCAGAAATCAGCAATATTGTTATAATTGATATTAATTGTTACATACATAAAACTATTGAACACTACAAATCTCAAGAAAAAAAGGGCAGGATATTGCACAGAACCCTCATGGTTTATTGTAAGTTTTAAGTAGTAGTATTTAAATTTAAAACCACTATCTTTGACTAGGGCTAGGGTGAAGATAGGTAAGAAACATTTTACAAAAAATGTTTACATAAATGTGAAGATTATGGCATACCACATACCTTGTTGATTCCTTCTGCTGCAGTAGGCAGTTTTATAATTTTCACAGGATTAGGTTTAATTTTGATCTGACCAAGAGACTGATTGTTTATATTATTTTGAACAACTTTTACCATTTGTGGATGCCCTAAAATAAAGCATAATAATTAGCCTTGACGTGTGTGCCTCCTTAATCTTTCATAAGACAATACTAGAACTAAAAAATCTTTTAAATGGGAAGATTATCAAATGAAAAAAATAATTTCTAAAACGAGTTTGTTGAGTAACAAATGCACAAATAAACTGACAGCGGGAAACACTGCCCAAGCGGGCGCGTCATGTGTCCACTTTACGGATTCTGTAAATTTTTATAAATTGCATGACCATGGAAAGTTACGAGCAGAACTATAAATATTATGCGATTATGATAATAAAGTAAAAATGAGCTTCACGAAGATAGCTTGGCTACTAACCATTAGCGTCATGTATAAGAAAATTTACAGTACTATTCGTCTGAGACATTTTCTCCGTATTCTTCGCAAATGTACGTCCATTTACGCAATTCACTAATGTAGCGTAAAAACATTTGTTGATGACCAAACAAAATAATAATACCTACTAAACTCGATTTGTATGGTCAAAATGGCGACATTAGTTTTGGGTTAACTTCGAAGGTCAGAAAAATCAAACGAAATACCACTGTTTATTCTTTAAATTACTTTGTTTTAAATATCACAAATACCGCTTTAATCTGGTTTACAAAACGGTAAGCACAAAGGTATAAATAACGCACATAAATCCCAATTTAAAACAACGGAAGAGTAAATAGACAGAGGCGGGCGGGCGGTTTTATGATTTACCAGCTGATTGGACAACTGCTGTTGTGTTCACGTGGTAATCGCGGTGGCATCCGCCGGGAATTTTGTATTCTGGAAAAGGCGCCAAATAAATCTGAAAACACTGCCATCTATTGAGTAAAAATAGAGCTAAAACTATTTTTTTCGATGGCAATACTAGAACTTTTTTAATATAAAACTTGTGAATGCACCCTTTAATCGAACATGATTGCGATCCGTACCTCACAGAGGAGGTGCCGTATAGGTTTCGACCGCGCGGCCATGGCAATACTTAACAAAAAAAATGATGCTAATGTTTTATAAAAATTTGTAAATGTCGATTCCCAAAACCATAAATTTGTGAAAGTTACGTTTCAGACGCTTGAACGTGCCCGCGCCATTGAAACGCGGAGAACCGTGTGGCCACGAAGATCTCTAGAACTAAGCGTTACAGAACCTTAAATCTAAAAAAATAACAGATCGAATTTGTAATTTTCCAAAAAAATATATTAAAAATAGGTTTATATTTTAACTCCTTCATCTCTTTTGCTAGCATTATTGCTTCGCAGAAGGAGGAGAGACCATGGCCTGTACCAAGGCCCAGCGCGAGAGATCGCTGACACCAATTGCCCCCACGAGGACACGGCGCAGGCGCCGTGGCGGTGCTCTGCTCAAGTGGGGTACACCTTTACCATTATACTCCACCGTGTCCTCCGGGCCACAGTAAAGTTAAAGGAACAGTACGGAAACTGCCTACAAACGGTCGGAACAGCACACTCACACAAACATACGCATTTAAGAGACCCCAAAGTCTCTCTCGCAGTGCTGTCAGTAGCGCGTGCCGCGTCAAGACGAGTGGTCACGTTTATTTAAGTTAGCGCGATCTTTATAAAATGCCCCGAGAGTATTGCGTAGTATACGGCTGCTTGAACTCAGGTTCTTCAAAACCGAAGCTGTCGTTTTTCAAACTTTCTGCTGACTGTGAAAGGTAAGAATGATTTATTATTATAATATTATATCAAATAAAATTACGAGTCCGTGTGATCGATCACAATAAATTCGTAAACTTAACTCAGAATGTAAATCTACTTTTTTTTACTACTAAGGGGCCTATTACACCACTCGATATTCAGACAGTCTTAGTCGATGTCGCGTAGTGTAATAAGGGTCAGACTGTCTTACTCGGAACAAAAAATAAGACACTCTCAGTATCGTGTGCTGATAACGCGTAGTATAATAAGTCCTTTACATTTGTTTACTTTTTTTTACTTTAACTCTTTCATCATGGGTGTCGTTTTCATGAAAACCATGAAAACGACACCCATGATGAAAGAGTTTTAAATCCGATAGTGGTGTCAAAATTGAAATCCAAGATGGCGGCTGCAAAAAATAATCAACTTTTTCATTATGGGTGTCGTTTTCATGGTTTTCGAGGGTGTTAAATCCGATAGTGGTGTCAAAATGGAAATCCAAGATGGCGGCTGCAAAAAATTATCAATTTTTTCGTCATGGGTGTCGTTTTCGCGGTTTTCGAGAGTGTTAAAAAGGAGCTAACAATAAAACAGTATAATTGGTTACTTCAAAAAAACTGAATTACTTCTGAATTTGCTTTTATGGCGGGCTGTGATATGATCGTCTTTTGCTCAGGTTAACTGATGCGATGTCATAAGATTACGTATTTAAATTTTATTTGTAAACTAGTTATTTCTGTTCGATTGAATGATCACTACAAAACACTTTTTTTTTTTTCATAAAAATAAACAATATCAAAAACATTAAGTAACAGTGACAACCCTATTGCTTTAATGGAGCGTAGGTAATTATTTTATCAACTAGGCTTAGTTTCTATACTGTTCCATATTTATACTGTGTCCGGGCGGTGCACACAATGGTGATACCCGGACGTTACCTCTGCACGAATCCGGTGCAGGAATTTTTCCGAACTTACCATGTCCTGTGAGGACCTGCGTCATGCGGAAGGTAAGGACGCCATGTTGTTTTTCCAGCCACTCCTCAAAGAGGGGACTTACTGCCATAATAGTGCCGTGCCCAGCATAGAGTTACGCCAGTCACTGACGCCATTCCACCATGAGATCCCGCCGGAACTCTGTCCACCATGCTGTCACTTGTCACAGCAGCGGATTTTCGCCCCCGCGTTGCATCTCAACTCGCGGATTGTGCATATGTGTAAAGACAACGGCCTCCAGATCCCATGGTGGTAGGCCAGCAACAAGGCTCGCCACTTCGAGCTTCGTAGGAAACCGTAATGTACTTGCTTACGTGAGTTTTTGGTGGGAGTAACCTCTGGTGGTCAGTAACTGTTTCAATTATTTGCAAATTGATTCATATTGTGATGTGAAATGGGAATAGTTTTGCATCTCAAGTGCCTGCAGAATTGGACAATTAATATGCGGAATCATTGAAACACACCTGTTTCAATGATTCCGCATCTCGGTAAAATGAAACTGAGAATATTATTGTAGTGTTAACTACCTCAGCAAAGCTTACCAAGAAGTGTGCCTTGATACACATGCATGTTAAATACTACAGAAACATTAAAATGTTTTACATCCATATTCTAACGGTACACTAAGCAGTTTTTTTTTTAATTTATATAAACTGCTTGATGCAATCATTGATGGTGAGGCGACCTAGTTTATTAAGAGCCTATTCACTCTAGCCTTGAAGACACCTAAATTATAGTTGGACGAGAAGACCGCAGCAGGCAAATTGTTCCAGTCCTTCGACGTACGTGGTATAAACGACGAAGCTAAACGCTTAGTCCGGACCGTTGAAGTTTCAACAACGTAAGGGACACTCGCCGTACGTCGTGTTGTCCGATAGTAGAAAGGAGATGGCGGAATCAAATCATGCAATTCCAGCGTACACTCTCCAAAATGCAACCTGTAAAATACGTATAGGCTGGCTACCCTGAGTCTGTGCTAAAAGAACTTAGTATCTATACAAAAAACATTATATAAAATATTAAAAAAAGCAACAGCTCATGTCAATGTCATTGGGGTTTCGGGTATCGTCAAATTTGTCAGTGTCAAAAAGCTTTGCCATTGCTTTTCAAAGTTTGTTTCTCTAGTTCGAACTTTACAATACAAAATTTTTATCGAGTGCGTTGTAGGCGCGATAAAATTTTACATAAATGAATGTTGTAAAAATGTGGCTGCCGCTGTATTTATTTTATTTTTTTATATTATTTAACAGCATTAGTTCAATAGGTCTTGATGATCTTAATGTACCTCCAGAACATGTAACATATGTTTTTAATGCTTTCCCAAGTATTGCTGATGCTTGTCTATCAGAGCCTCATTGTATGTACAAAGAGTTAGCAGGAGTTAAAGGATGTTGGGGCTATGAACAAGATTGTTTTAAAAATATTTCATACCCTGTGCAACCTGTCTGTCCTGGTGACCACCGGGGCTGGGTAAAGACGAAACAGGCCCAGTATGATACATTCTATACTCAAGCGGATTTTGGTAAGTACCAATCTGAGAATACTTAACAAAGGTCACGGTCAGACTTCGGGTTACTTAGGAGTTTGGCTAGAACAAATTATTTTTGGTGAACAAAGTGGTTTAAAAAGCTGCATTATTTTAGTATTTCCAAGCTAACCAATCCACGCAGTCCTTAATAGACCATAGTAATGAAGAGCCCTTCTAACTCAATATTATAATATTTCTGTAAGATTTGCTATACTTGAGATAAATATTTAAATTCCAAAATACCTTTTGTTTCTGCATAAGTATATTTTTGTAAAAGAACTGTTACTTAAAGAGTGGTTTTCATTAATTCATGAAACCCCAAGCGAACACCGGCGTTCACTCTCTCATTGTCGTTCTATTGTGTCTCTAATTACAGTATTTGAAAGGTTGAAATTAAATTAGGTATTACTTAGCTAAATATGCAATAATACTCATCCTATCCAATGTTACTTACTGGATATTTTTAGCCTCTGTAGAACTAATATCACTTTTAAATTTTTAATATCGATACATTATTAGAATTAAGAGCCTTAGCCCTGAAATGGGAAAACACAGACTAAAAACAATAATATTGTATCAAGTTAATTGTATTTCTGTGTTATTACAGGCTATGTTAAGGAACAAATAGATGATTTGATGGTCATGTGTGAAGCTACATATCCTGATGACACTTCACTGGAATGTTCCAAGTATTTAAGGTAATAATTTTAATTTTGTAACTGTATTTTGCAAGTAAACAGTTTTGTTGGTTTTGTATGTAAGTACATACAAAAGTGATGAAGTTTTAATCTGTAACATCAAATTATGATTTAATACAATAGTACTTCATCATCATCATCAGTCGAAAGACATCCACTGTTAGACATAGTACTTAACCTGTTAACCACCGACGTCGGATATATCCGACAAACACTCTCGCGTTTATTCCGACAGGGTCGCACATCCACATCCAAATACTCCATCTTGTCAGCTCTTCTGTCACCAAAGTACAGTTGAATCTCGATAATTTTAACTCGAAGGAATTTAAAAATATTACTTATTATCGAGTTTGAAATAACAAATGGTGGAATATAAGGTCTGTTTAATTATTTATCAAGTTGGCTGCAGGGAACAAAGTAACATTGTTTCTTCGTCAGCCTCTGAGCTAGAATGCATGCTACAAGAGCTAAGTGATACAAGCCTTGAGGTTGGACTGAAGATGAATATGTCGAAGACTAAAGTCATGACTATCAAATACCAAAAATCATAAAATTACATGTATAAGTATACAACATGTCCAGGAATACCTTTACCTGGGCCAAGTAGTCTCTTTTCAGGCGAGGAAAGACAAAGAGACCGCAAGACGAACTGAAAACGCCTGGAAGAGCCACTGGTCCATTAAAGACCTATTCAAAGGTAAATTGCCCATGGTAATAAAACAAAAGCTCATGGAGCAATGGGTAACTCGCCATCCGACCGTCCGGTAACTGTTCGTATCGAGCCCAAGTCGTCGACGAGGCGTAGTGTTTCACGTGCGCCTCAAAGAGATCAGAGAGAGTCAGCAATCGTAGGGGCCCAGTGGGGTCGAAACCTACTGGGGCCATGGGTGATGCGAAAGAGATCCCCGGGGCCCTGGAACAAACGCAAAGAAGGAACAGGAATGGGATTTGAGTCAGTAAGTGTCTGACACGCCCTCGCGCTCCGCCCAAGGCAAGGATGTAATAGAATAGAATAGAATAAACTTTATTGTACACCAAAATAGTAACAAAAACTTTTACATTAACTTAAATCTATGGGTACAAAGGCGGCCTTATCGCTGACAGCGATATCTACCAGACAACCTTAGGGTGGAATGTAAGAATTTGAAATAGAAACAAATAGGGGTAGTTTGCGGTGTACAGAAAATTAATAGTGTAAATATTAAATTTAAATTATATACTAGACTATACATAGAAATAATATAGCTGTTACATATAAAAGAAAATATATAAATATTATATATATATATATATATATTATAAGTTACACAATTTCATACAAAGATATGGAAAAAGAAAAGAACAATAACAGAACAAAACAGTAGAGGCAGGATAGCAATTAGAGTGAAAGGAAATGATTTTTAACCAGTTTCTTGAAAGAAGCTAGTGACTGGGCTTGTCTAATTGGCAGCGGCAACGCGTTCCACAGTCGCACCGCTTGGACCGTGAACGATTTGTCACTGAACTTAGTAGAATGCGAGGGCATTAAAAGTTTCAAATTCTCCGATGATCTCAAGTGTCTAGAGTGTGTGTCATGAAGGAACTTGAAACGTTCTTTAAGATAAGATGGAGTTGTAGGAATAAACAGAACACTGTAAAGCAAAGATAAAATATGAGCATTCCGGCGAAGGCGGATAGGCAGCCACTTGAGCTTGGTACGAAATTCAGAAATATGATCATACTTGCGCAATCCAAATATGAATCTAATACAAAAGTTTTGGAGTCGCTCAAGCTTATCTAGCTGCACTTCAGTTAGGTCTAAATAACTGACATCGGCATAATCAAGGATTGGGAGAAGGAGGGATTGGGCGAGTGCAGTTTTAGTGGCAGTAGGAAGAAAATTGCGCAGTCTTCGTAAAGACCCCGCAGACGCAAACAACTTGCGGCTAACTTCCTGCATCTGAGGTCCCCACGAAAAGTCTTTATCAATAATGATCCCAAGGTCCTTTACTGAATCGCTGTATAAGATGCTTAAGCCATCAAAAACAATCGGTGGGAGCCGCGTCCAGTTGATTCTTGAGCGCAACCTAGGGCTGCCGACAACAATGACTTTGGTCTTTGTAGGATTGACCTTCAAGCCATGGGCCACACTCCACTCAGAAATACGAGCTAAATCTTTATTAATTATGTTAACGGCCTCAGATAATTTATTTAAAGGAGCTTGCGAATATATTTGCAGGTCGTCAGCGTAAAGGTGGTAGGATGATAGAAGTTCATAAGTTAAGTAATTAAATGATTTTCCCACCCAAAAAAAAATTACAATATATTTTAATTAAATGAAGTACTTAGTTGAGTAAACTATTGATACAATTAATTCGTCAAATAAATAAAATAATTAATAAATTAAAATTACATTCATTCATTCATTTCATTGAAATTAATTAAATTATAGTAAAATATAAAATAATAATAAATTGATTTAAAAAAAAATATTGATTGTCATTGAAATTAATAGATTAAAATTGATTAGTCATAATCATTACTTAATATATTTTAAGATGAGTATCACATTATTAATCACACATAGATTTATCACATCTGAGTTATTTTTTACACAAAACTCAAATGTGCTGTTGTAGGTAAAACATCGAGCTTCGAGCATCGAGCGCTACTGTAAAGCATTATATTTTTACATTACATTTTATACTAATTTACTTATTCATTACATTTTACAGTAATTTACATTTTTGTTTAAAATAAAATGTTATACATCTATTACATTAATGTTTATTTAGATGCAGTCCTATCTATTGTTTTATTTTTTTATGTGTTATTGAACATGTGTTTTTCTAACAATATTTTAAATTTTGGGTTGGTTTTAAAATCAAAAGTATGACTTGATTTATATTTTATTAGTTGAAGTTTTCAGTTAATCTTGAATATGCTTCAATTTCAGGTTTTGTCGCGGTCGAAACATGATGTTAAATTTTACAGGCCTTGTTGGTCGTGGAGACAACTTGCGCTATAAAATGGACATTCTTGGACCTGGTCAGATAGGTATGATATATATTTTACGATTTACACATTGGGATTGAAGTTTAATAATCAAAATCAACTAATATCGTAAGAAAACGGGTAGTGTGAAAGTGAAACAGGGGGCCCTGGGGCAAAGGCAAAGAAGGAACAGGAGTGGGTTTTTAGTCAGTATAAGTCTGACACTATCTCCCGCCCGCCCCAGAGCGGGATTTGTCATTAGCTGATATTCCCACTAGGCTACTGATGCAATAATACCAACATTAATTCCATTGATTTGCATTTGTGTGAACATTTTTACTGTGGGGCCCTTCCTTCATCAGGAAACCTTGCCATGCCATATCTCGTTTCTAATTTGAGAGGTTTTCACACAAAACAACATTACTGAGCCTCCAGTGGGGTTGGGGCGAAAGGATTCCTTTTACCATCTTGAGTTACAAAATAGAATATAAATCATCATTATCATTCATCATTTCAGCCGAAAGACGTCCAGTGTTGGACATAGGTCTCCACCAAGTGGTACAATAAGGACTGGATTCTCGCAACCCTCACCAGGTCATTGGTTCACCTTGTGGAAGGACTTCCAGCGCTGCTTCTTCCGATGCGTGGTCGCTACTCCAGAACCTTTTGTCCCCATTGGTATCTGTTCTGCGTGCAATGTGCCTTGCCCACTGCCACTAAAGTTTGGCGATTCTTCGGGCTATTTCGTTAACCTTGGTTCTCCTGTGGATATCTTCATTTCTGATGCGATCACATGAGGAAACTTCGACTTTAACCCTTCTAATGGAGACCATTGTAAGCGAGATTAGGACGGCTCTGAAGTAGCTTAAAGACAGCCAGGTGTCGGGTGAGGACGGGATTATGGCCGAATTTCTGAAGGCGGATGGAAAACCGGTCCTTCAGAAGCTGTTTGATTCCGTCATTCTCTTTTTTTTTTATTCTTGATAGGTTCGCGCTTGACCGCTATCTCACCTGATGGAAAGCGACGATGCGGTCGACGATGGAACGCGCTTACCTAGAAGTAACATATTCACTCTTGACTTAAAGATTTCTGGGTTGTAGCTATCAGGAAACACAGATTCCGGCAAGGAATTCCACTCTTTAGCTGTACGCACAATGAATGTGTTCCCAAAACGTTTTGTGCGTATAGGTGGGATGTCCACCTTGTACCGGTGGCACGTTGCCGTACGCCTGGTGGTCCGATAATGGAACGAGCTAGGCGGAATTAGGTTATGCAAATCCGACGTACACTCCCCGAAATGCAACCGGTAGAAAACCGACAGGTTAGCAACTCGGCCCCGGTTGCTCAAGACTTTGGAGCCTCGACTCAACGAGTGCATCATTGCCAATAATCCTCCTGGCACGCCTCTCAATTGCCTCAAGTGCATCAAGCTGGTATCAGGCAGATCCGTCCCAAAGATGAGAGCAGTACTCTATACACGATCGAACTTGCGCTTGATAAAGTTTGAGCAGCTGTTGCGGCGTGAAGTACTGCCTGACCTTAGCGAGGATAGCCACGTTTTTTGCTGCCAGTTGAGCCTTTGCTTCAATGTATGGCCCAAAGTTGAGTGTTGACGTCAGCGTAACACCAAGAAGATCAAGATGGTCGGTTATCGGCACGGTTACGCCCCGGAAAGTTGGAACAGGGCTGAACTGGCTCCTTTTAGCGGAAAAGAGACGCCTGGGTTTTAGCAGCATTGAACTTGACCAAATTGGCATCGCCCCATTCAGAGACTGCTTCCAAGGACAAGTTCAAGCGCTCGACCATAGCCTCTCGAAGAGCCTGGATCTGTGACCCACTAGCTTGCGCGCTGGATGTGTAACTCTCAGCAACAGTGCTGTCGTCTGCATACCCAAAGGTACCGGGCTTAAGCAGATCATTAATGTGCAACAAGAACAATGTTGCCGAGAGCACTGACCCCTGAGTGACCCCGGCATTAATGGCCATTTGACCGGACGAGCAACCATCGATGACACTCGGATGGACCGGTCACTCAGGAAGTCTGCGATCCAAGCACACAGACCAGCAGGTAAACCGAAAGAAGGAAGCTTACTAATAAGGCTTTCGTGCCAGACCCTATCGAAAGCCTTCGAGATATCGAGGGCAAGCGCTTCCCCGTGTTTCTCGATGACCTCACTCCAGATGTGGATGGCATACGCTAGAAGATCACCAGTTGACCGATTTCGGCGAAAGCCGTATTGTCGGTCACTTAGGATGTCATTAGCTTCTAGGTATGCCAGGAGTTTAGTGTTGAGTACACGTTCCATAGTCTTACAGAGAATGGACGTTACTGAGATTGGCCTGTAGTTAGCTGGGTCAGCCCGACTACCCTTCTGGGGCACGGGCTGTACGTTAGCTTGCTTCCATGCAATCGGCACTTTTCCAGCCTCAAATGAAAGCCTAAATAGGCGTGTCAGGATCGGAGACAATTCAGGCGCACACGTTCTCAGAACAATTGCCGGTATCCCGTCTGGACCACTAGCCAAAGTTCACGTCAAGTTACGCAGCACCCTGCGGACGTCCCTCTGATGGATGCGAATATCCGACATACTCGTCTCGCAACCATCAGGATTAACAGGGGGCCGCGCGTCACCAGGATATAGACGCGAAGATTTCGCGAAGAGTGAGGCAAACAAATTTGCTTTCTCCGCAGCGGTATGGGCCAGCGATCCGTTGGGTTTCAGCAGTGGCGGCAGTGAGGGACGGCAGAAGTTCAATTCAACCGACTTAGCCAGGGACCAAAACGCCTTACTACCAGCAGGGTATGAAGCGAGTTTGTTCCCGATGCGGCTAATGTGGTTGTACCGAGACCTCCGCATCACCTTCTTGCAAGACTTGGCAGCTCTATTGAAGGCTTTCTTCTTCTGACCCACGTCATTTGCTTTGCGCATACAAGCGTCGGCCCATGCCTGGTAAGCCGTGTGCTTAAGCTTATTAGCGCGATTACACTCCGCACCAAACCAAGGGCGAGCCTGGTCAGACATTGTTACGTCAGAGAATGGAATATAGTACTCCATCCCCCGCCGCAACACATCTGTCACAGCATCCGCGCACGACGATGGATCATCCGAAGAAAAGCAAGTAGGCGGCCAAGGATAACATGCGAAGAAAGATCGCATGCCATCCCAATCTGCTGACCTATATCTCCAAACCCGCACCAGGCGGGTTTAGGTTAGGTTAGGTTAGCCTCTAGGGCAAAGATCGGGCGGAGAGTAGCCTGATACAGATTTCACCAGACAGTGGTCGGAACTACCTAACAGTGATGATATCGACACTGAATAGCGGTCTGGATCTGTTGTCAGCAGAAGGTCTAAGTAGTTGGCCGTGTGCGAATCAACATCCGGCACCCTCGTAGCTCCCTGGACCAGCTGAGTGAGATTTAACGCTAGCGCAAGCTTTCGCGTCTCTCGACCAGCATGGTCTGTGCACTGGTATGGGAAAAGCCAATCCTGATGGTGGGCATTAAAATCCCCCGTAACACTAGTTGCACGGAAGTGTACCTCTGCTGAGCCGCATCCGCTGCCTCACTGAGGGACTGTGTGAGCCTGGTCGTCTCCTGATCACCACTATGCGAACGTTAGACACAAGCATAGATAATATTATCCATGCCTGTGTTCACCAGTGCCCAAAGCGTTGAGAACCTGGAATCTTCAAGGTTGCGGAGACCCCGATAGCATATGTCGTCCCTGGCGTACAAACATACACCAGCGTGTGGTATAAAATTGTGCTCCAGGGTAAACCCAGGGTAAGACAGGTACGACACGTCTGACGGACTTCTTATCTGCGTCTCCGAAAGAAAAAAGAGAGAAGGTTTTTCAGTCTCCAGGTGATGATGGACTGCTGCGAGATTGGAGTGCAGACCGCTAATATTGCTGAGGTGCACTTTTAGTGGGGGAGTAAGGGAGTGCAGCTGCTGTCTAACTTTTTTCCTTTTTAACCTTGGCATATTGTGAGTGAGGTAGGAGAGGAGAAGGAAGTGAAATGGAGTCCTATGTTGCTAACCTTCAGTCACGTACTGGCAGGACAGCATCATTGGGGTACTAGTCTGGAGACTGCGGGGACGCTCGAGCCCCCCCGGAGATGACCCCTCATATGGTCGCCAACCAACACGATGGTGCATTCCGGGATTTTTCGTCAGTTGGCGGGTCAGCCTTTCATGTGTGGCTAGCACATTACTTGGGCCCTCAACTAACTGCGGTCGGCCAGCGGTGCTCCGTGCTTCGGATCTCGCTACCCTCCACGATCTCCCGATACGTCAATACCAGCGCGGGTCCAGCTGGTCTGCATATATAGAACCGCCACTTCGACCCAACTCCTCTAAATTGGCTACACTGGGCATCGTACCGGAACACGCCTAGGCCGTTTGGCGGTACGTGTTTGCCCTTTGGATGGTCACAAGCCGTCGGTCGAAACCTACCACCAGTTAATGTCACCTGATTAGCACCACCCGGGGACCACGTGTAGGGCCTAGCTATGGGTATTCTCCTACGGACACGGGTGACTCAGCCCCCAAAAAATACTCGAGAGAAAAAGGCTATAGGCATGGAGCAAAGGTATGGTGGTCTCTCTTCTTTAAGGGCGACAATGCCCCACTTAAGAATTACAGACCCATCTCGCTTCTGAGCCATATTTGTAGACATGGCTCAGAAGTGACTGAGCTGTTTACCTGAACCTGAACCCTGAACTACAAATGATACCGTGCCGGGGACCCGGAAGCCTAATCCTACCTTCACTTAATAATGCTCCCATTTAGTGACAACGAAATAAACCAAAAATGTTGAGTTTACGACGCTCGGACCTGTAGTATTAAGGTGAAACTTAATAATTATAATATTCTTTACATTAGGCTCTGGGGCCACATTCTCAATACTTAACCGGTTATATACCCTTTCGTACATACATAATTTATTTACGTTACACGTCCATGATTTGGTCGCAATTATTACCCAATAAGAATTTAATAAAACGGAATTGACTCATGCATTTGTGTAATATTTCAGGTGGATTCTGCAATTTTTATGCTGAGCGACTTTTGAAAGAAGCCGAACACATGAGTGCTCTACAATCATGGGGTCCCGAACTCGTAAATTTTGTTAAAACCCCTCAGAAACCTATCACTGATGGAATGTGTGATGTAGTTATAAATAAACCAACATATATTATGAAATTAGATGCAAGTATGTAATTTTCTCATGTGTAGTCCGCTTCATCTTCAAAAATGTTCACATAACATCAATAAGATATTTCTGTGTTTCAGCTGTTAACATGTACCACCATTTCTGCGATTTTTTCAACTTGTATGCATCTCTGCATGTAAATTCCACGCATCCTTCTACTTTTTCTAAAGATAATCACATATTGGTTTGGGAAACATTCACTTATGAATCTGCCTTTCAAGAAACGTTCAAAGCATTTACTGATAATCCTATCTGGGACTTAAAAACATTCAGAGGAAAAGTAGTATGTTTTAAAAATGTAGTGTTACCTCTTCTACCTAGAATGATTTTCGGCCTTTACTACAACACTCCTTTGGTAAGTTGATCTCTTTTTTTAAACATCGTTAAGAAAGTAGACCAAATTACTCCAACCAACTTGCCGTAATATGTACTCTTACAATATTATTTAATTGGATTAGATAGTAGTAGTAACCACCATTTAGGTAGAATTGTTAAGTGGCAATTTATTTGTTAAGTAATCCTATTATCATGCAAAAATGTATATTCATTACTGTTCGTTTTTTTGCAGATATATGGTTGCGAAAGGAGCGGCTTGTTCCATGCCTTCTCAAAACACATTATTCATTCTTTAAACATAAAACTACAACCTCGGACCAGTGACAAAGTCAGAGTAACTCTGCTATCCAGAGGTACGACATATCGATCGATATTGAACGAGAAGGCTATCATTGAAGCTTTAACTAAAGTTGAGGGTTATGAAGTAAAAAGGGTGGTCTATGACAAAACTGTGCCTTTCCTGAAGCAGCTGGCAATAACTCATAATACGGACGTTTTCGTTGGAATGCATGGGGCCGGATTAACGCATCTCCTCTTCTTGCCAGATTGGGCGGCTGTTTTTGAAGTGTGAGTATGATTTTAAGTAAAGAAATGCGCGAAATATTTAATTGCACAGATAAACAAATAATCTTTTTTTTTGTCTTGCAAAACTTTGTTAAATATATAATTTATTTTTTTGTTTCAGTTATAACTGCGAGGATCCTAACTGCTACTTAGATCTTACGAGACTTCGCGGACTTAAATATGTAACTTGGGAAGATAAAACTAAACTTGTGCAACAAGATCAGGTAATTTTCGATTTTACTACTATGCATACCATGTGCACGTAGCATGCAGGTTTTTGTAGAATTTTGTGTGCCCTGGGCACTTGACTCCAAAGAAAAGCTGAAAGCTGACTGTCAGATATTTTTACCATAGTACGAGTCAACCAACGACCATGCAGTCTATAGACACCTCATGCTTGATCTATATATTACAACTATTATTTGTTTCTTCACATTTAAATTATATAATTCATTTACTAATACCATGTATTATCATTATAAACTATTCCATATTTTACATACCACATTACATAATACATCATACACTATCACATATATTATGGAAACTGCTATGAAAATGACTAAAAACAAAAACTTAAAAATTGGTTTGAGTAACGTGGGGTCTCTAGGTTCATGTCATGATGAGTTCCTTGGCTATGGATGACATTGGGGTTGACATTATGGTCATAAATGAGACCTGGCTCAAGCCTTGACCAGAGGGTCGTGCGCCCTGTGACCCAAGATACCGGCTGCTGATACGTGCCGCGTCCGCGCACCGTGCGCGGCGGCCGCGGGGGCATCGTGGGCTTTTATGTGAAGCGCGGTGTACGCGCGTGCGTGCGCGCGCAGTGTCGCACCCGGCTGTGCCTTAGATCGAGCAGATGTGGCTCCGGCTGAACGTCAACTCCGATTTTGTTATTGTTGGACCTGCATACAGGCCACCGTGGCTCGACATCAATGTTTTCCTGGATGTTGATTACTGATTTTCTTTCCTCTTGGTAGCGCGGATAAGGTTATCTTGTTGAGTGATTTCAATATTAACTTACTAAGTCATTCGGATAACAAAAGCGAACTTTAAAAAAAAAAAATTGATGTGCTGTAAACTAGCACTTTCATGTGCACTGATGTCCGTGTGCGAAAGGTCTCTGTATCACAAATACCAGAGCTCGGCCAACATGCAGTGATATCTGCTGAATTAAGTTTTAAGCTTTGTAGCTTTTCCCACGCTGGGTCACTTTTCGGCTTCTTAAAGACATTGCTTGATCATTTTAACAAGGACCTCAATAAGATAGACTGGGAATATATAGAAAGTCTGGAGGATGTGAATTCCATGGTGGAAACTTTAAATAAGTATATTTTGAATTTATTTGATTTACATGCTCCCCATAAAAGGGTTCTCATCAAAGATAAGTCCCCTCCATGGATAATTGATATTGTCAAGGATAAAGCTGCGTGACAAGAGCTATAATAAATCCAAAGCCACTAAAGCATCATATCATATTGAGTCCTATAAGCAGCTTAAATACCTTGTTAGGTCGGCCTTGTAGTGTGAAAAACGAGCATATTTTAATGCATATCACAACCAAACCAACATATATAACCTAAGAAACTATGGAGTCATATCAAATCCTCTATAGCTAAAACACCAGAGCACAGTTTACTGTAGTGATGTCGGAAAAATTAATGCAAACTTTTTGGATGTAGTGGTATAGTCACAGCTTAGAATACTATGAGCAACATAGATTCAGTAATACTAATTTCCAGCTGAAGCCCGTTCAGGAAGATGGGATGCTGAGGCTATTGCGTGGTCTTAAGTCCAATGCTCAAGGTTGTGACCATATCTCGCTTGAGATGTTGATGATGACTTCCTCGTACCCTTGCAGCTATAACAGCGACCATCAACCGTTCCATCTTTACCTTCTTTTTTTCGGATCTGTGGAAATTGGCAATAGTCAGACCCATCCCTAAAATATCTAATCCCATCAGCGTAAAAGAACTTCGCCCTATTAGCCTACTGTCTCAAGGTCCTAGCAAGGGTTGTCTCACAACTCTTGAGCACAATATATTGCCGTTAGCTCAATCTGGTTTTTGTAAGGGACATAATACAGCCCTGGCCCTACTTAATGTGGCCGGGAATATACTTGAAGGCAAAGATAAAGGAATGGATGCCATGCTTGTCCTACTGGATTTCTCACATGCTTTTGACTCAATTAATACGTCGCTTCTACTTTCTAAGCTGTCTTACTACGGATGTCAGCCTGAGACGGTTCAGTGGTTTGAAAGCTACTTGACTCACCGTTCTCAGTTTGTCCAGGTGACAAGTGAAAGTGATGGATGCAATGAGTCCTCTAGTCCAAGGTCCGTGAGCGGGGGTGTGCCCCAGGGATCGATCCTAGGCCCTCTTCTTTTTATTCTATACAGTGCTGACATCTGAACTCTGATAAATATCAGAAAATTAATGTAAAATATTATGATTACGTAATTATTGACTTACCGATGAAATATCATGCCATCTTTTCGGATTATACTCGAAGTCTGACTGATGATACCACACCAACGCATTAAACAAGGCGCCATTATTATATTTATTTTATCTTTAACTGACTAATGCGGAGGTGTTTACGGCTCACAGAAGTGGTCGAAACCATTGAAATTTTTGTGTGGCGACCTGTATTAGATCTATAAGTCATATGTGTTGACAGACATCATTCACCTGTTATTTATGCATCTATCGGCTATATGGTCGTTGGAGCCAACATATTAGAAGAAAACATTAGTGGGCACATTTGTATAGTCCTTAGTGACTTCTTAATATACTTAGTCAATTCTAATAATTCAACATCATTTTCAGGGTCACGGGCCCGGTGGCGCTTCACATGCCAAATTCACGAACTATTCTTTCGACGTGCGTGAGTTTCTGAGATTAGTGGAAAAATGTGCGGAACACGTGCGCAAACAAAAAGCCTTCAATGATTTCCTAGAGGCTTCTGGTGTACGACGAGCACACGAAGAGTTGTAAGGCAGCCATCATAGTTTCTGTTTCCTAACTTGTGATATCTAATTGTTTTTCTTTTTTGTCATTCCATTAGTGAAATTATGTTTAAGTATAGTTTTGTTACATATTTTTGAATCTCGTTATAGACAATGCAGATTGTATTGAACGCCAGTATTATACCTATGTGTATAGCTCATTAACACTGCGGACCCGCAGCTTGATACCCTAAGTGCGGTCATTAACGCCGATGTAGCTATGAGTACGTAAAAAAATAAAAATAAGTGGTCGGCACTCACCGATTTTATTTATTAAAAATATAATAATATGGCTCATTTAAAATCTCATAAAGTTGGACATTTGCAGATTTATTATTGTTATTATAGCTTAATCGTCCACAGTGTGTGTTTCCTGTGGATCTTATAAATCTCCATTTACTTTTTTTCATTTGCTAAGTCTAGTCTATCCATCATCGTCATGATGAATCATTTCGCGCGCAGGTTTGACAACTTCCAGCGTCCCGAACAAGCCGAATTCCAAAAGGCAGCGTATGTATGCGGTCTAGGGTGCTGAAACCGTAGATCGCAAATCTACGCTGTGGCAGGTTATACAGAAGACCGAAGAGTATGATTTGCTTATAGATTGTTTAGTCTAAGAGTATAATATGCTTAGTACTCTGCCACGACTTGCTCCTCCTTGGTGAGGAACACCCAACATGTGTGCGACCTTTGACCATCATCCAATTCAGGGAACCTCTGGCTTGTGATTCTATTAATGGTTTGTAAGGTACTTCAGTATTCAATCTCTTATCAGATGATGCCTCGTCTACCATTTGGCCTAAATAGTCGGGGTCGCAACTGGTTAACAGTCCTCCATATTGGAGTCTTTGAGCAGCTTCTCCACATATCGCTCCTGAGTTTTGTCCCTTTAAGACTTTCATACTTATCACATGCATTAGTTCAGCTTTATCTCAAAAGCATGACTACAAGTCTCTCTTGACATTGAGCATCTCGTCCATATTTTGAATCTTGGCAAAATTTGGGCTGGTTGTACGGTTGACGCAGTAGTTGAGCGATTGGCTCCCGCACTGCGTGTTGCAGGTTTGATTCCCATGCGGAACAAATATTTGTATGGCCTACAGATAGTGGTTCCGACCCGGGTATGGGTGTCTGCGAGTTTAAATGTTTGTGCAAGCACCTACGATACAGAGTTATTCCTAGTGTAGGTTCAATCTTTTTATTTATTTAAGACTTACGTCTTCTAGTGCACAATATAAGAATCACATGCGGCCAGTCTCCGCATGCCCCGTAGCTCCCCACAGTCCCCGCAGCTCCCCACAGTCCCCGCATACAGGATGTATGCGGGGACTGTGCGGGGAATCTAGCGTAATATATAAAAACTTTTTAGAAAAAAAAAATAACCGACTTCACTAAAAAAAACACTAAAAGGAACAAAATAACTTTAATTTCGGAAGTCGCTGTTTCTCGGTACTGTTTGTTTCTTATTTAACATCGACTTTCGAAAATAAAGTTATTTTGATCCTTTTTGGTTTTTTTTTAGTGAAGTCTGTTATTATTTTTTTTGTAAAAAGTTTTTATTTCACACTTTTTAGTTGCGATACACTTATAACCAGACTGCCTATTTCTCATGACAATTCGAATTAACCGAAACACTGCTAGGTTAGATTGTTTTATTATGAAGTTCCTGTATCTACCTTCCACCTTCCGACTCCATCATCAGATCTTATCTTATCTTGTTGTGGGGCTGGCCCTAGGCCAGAGCACTTCGACCCTTCTGGATCTTTTTATTAGCCCTTCGTGCACCTTCTTCATGAGTCCCAGTATGGCCTTGATGGGGCTGAGCCTGTAGTCCTCTGTTCTTGGAAATGGTTGGCCCAGATACTCTAGTCTTTTGGAGCCTAGTGCTGCACAGTCGCACAGCAAGTGTAGCATAGTCTCCTCTGCATCTCCACAGATCCTGCAAGTCGGGTCACTTGCTAGTCCCATGTTGTGGAGCTGTTTGTTGGTGTCATAGTGCCCCGTGAAGACTCTTGTAAATATTCGGAGCTGTGATCTGCTGTACCTTCATAGTTTTTGGGTCCAGGCCTTGACTATGACATTGAGAAATAGCTTTGCATGCTTCTGGCCCGTTATGTTGCGCCAGTGCCTGCTGTGTATCTCCAACGCAGCCCTTTTCAATGCTTGGTTGATGACCCTTGGTGAGAGTCCTATGAAGGGTTCCGGTCCGTATAGGGGTCTCTCGGATCCTTTCCTTGCCAGAGTGTCGGCTCTTTCGTTGCTTTCTACTCCTGCATGACCTGGCACCCAGATCAATCTGACCTTGTTGCGCCTTCCTATCCGGTTTAGTATTTTAATACAGTTTAGTACCAGTTCAGAACCCACTCTATTGGACGTGAGTGCTTTGAGTGTTGCTTGGCTGTCGCTTAAAATGACCCCCAGTGTCCCCTTGGGTGCCACTGTCTAGTATTGCCTGCGCGTATGCGATTATAGCATAGGTCTCTGCTTGGAACACCGGCGCCAGTTTGCCCATGCTTAGGCTGAGATTGCAGTTGTCGCTATGCACGCCCGCTCCTGTACCGGTGTCCATTTTAGAGCCATCCGTGTACCATACCTGGTTGTTCCCTTTGTGGGGTTTTATCCCATGTTTCCATTCCTCCCTACTCGGAATGTAGATCTTAAACTCCTTTTTGAGATTGTGAATGGTATGTATTTTGTCACATCTTATGTCTCATGTCATGTCATCATCCAGTTAAGTTCCCTGTTTGGTCTTGTGTTTGTATGGTATATTTTACATCCGGAGTTTGTTCAGTGCCCCATACTTTTGAGCCTATGAATGGCCCTCCTCGCCTCTAGTTCCACTTCAATGTGTAAAGGGGGTGGGATTGAGCAGAGTTTCCATCGCCGCAGTTGGCGTGGTTGCAGCCTTATTATGTTGCAGATTAATCTGTACAAACTTTATTGCAGCCACTTTTTTTCTTTTACTGCCGATTCGCCCCCGCCTGCCCGTCTTCGTCTGCGTCCGGGCAGCTGGGATCCAGTTTGAGGACTGCTAGTCCCGCTAGGTCCCCCACGCACGTCGATGGTGACGATACGCGGTCTAGTTCCATCGCTGGATGGTGGTCCCTATAGTGGTCAACACCGTCGCTGGTCTGCTCATCAGCGAGGAAGGCATCCTCCTCCGAGCTCAGGACCCGTCCCTCGGTGCAGGCCTTTTACATCGCCTCACTGAGGGCGTCCGGTTCGGCCGAGGTCGCTGGGGGTTGCTTAGCCGGTACTTTAGCCTGGTCCTCCCTCTTCCTATTCGCGTCCTCCAACAGTTTGAACTGGCTGGTCCTCCCTCTTCCTATTCGCGTCCTCCAACAGTTTGAACTGGCTAGGCCCCAGTCCAGAGAGGAGTGTATAGCCCAGATGGCGTCTGCGGTTGCTTTGTCCATAAGGACAATCCGTCACGTCATGGTTGGCTCCAATTCGACTTTCAGCACTTTCCACCCATCTGTGTGTATTGCTGGGGTGAAGCGCTTAAGCAACCTCAAGGTGTTCACGAGGTCGGCGCCCTTGAAGGTCTTTGACTTCCACGCCATCTTGATCGGCTTCGGGAGGTCTTTTGCCTCTATCACACGCAACTTTACGCCATTGACTTCTCGGCCGTCAACGGAGCCACCTAACTGCGTCGGGTCCCTTTTCAAAATTATCTTTTTATGACATCTACGATGCTTAGTTATTATTAAAAAAACCGTTTATTAAGAGACAAAAATAGAGAAATTTGATGAAATTGTGACTTCAAAAATAAGAAAATAAAAAATAATTAGAAAAAACTAAGGAAGGCTTTTTAAAGTTGATAATGTTGAGGTAATTAACTATTGAACAGATTTGTAAATTCATTCTTTATTGCCATAAATGAAGCGCACAAACATAACTCGAAATTATGTTGGGCACGAAAGACCTGTGTTTAACGCGTGATTTACCAAACATAATAATTGACTTAAAAAAATAATTAGCTAGTATTCATATTATGGTTAATTATGCACAATAATAATTAAATAATGTTATTTCATTATTTTGTTTAAAAAAAGCATACAAAGATGCGCTAATAATTTGCCGCGAGTAAATTTTACAAGATTGCAGCCTTGAATAATAATTCCTATCAAAAAGTCATTATATTATTATTAAAAAATAAAAACATTTATCGTTCAAAGCAATAGGTACCTAGTAGGCTTATTTTTATTAAAATTGTATGCTTCACAAGGTAACTTTGCAGTAAAATCTTTAGTTAAAAATTAAGTACAGTTTGTTAGCAATCTTTCAAATCTTGTGGAAGGAGATAATGTCAAGTAACAAAAAAAGGATGCACAAACTGAAAGACGTCAGCGCCATTAGATGACGCGCGTACAAAAGAGCGAGAGAGAGAGTAGCGAGATATTCCCACCATGCTCCCATTCTTCCTCATACTAATTGCTGCTTCATATAACAACCAATTTCGATGCTGATTTCAGGAAAATATTAATTTTTAGTATTATTTGTTATTTAGTATAAAAAATATGAAAAGTACCTAATTATACCCATATTTAGACTAACTGACTACCTGATTGGTCGGTTTTAAAAAGAGGCCGACTAATCCACCAGAGGCCAAGCCAATCAAGGTTTCGAGGGTATTCGGCAATTTCCGTGACGGTTCGTTTATAGCTGATTTGCGCGCAATCCACAACCGCTGCCTGCCAGCGTGTCAGAACATGTTTTGTTTACTTCTTTTGCACTGGTCAAACTGGTGTTTTTGTGTAAAAATATAAAGACGATACCGTACTATTATTGTTCATGAAATTGAAAGAGCTCAATTAAATTTTAAATACATATGATTCAATTTTTTTGATTAATTGACCACAATGAATAGTTGTCGTAAAGTGTCAAATAATAATTTCTAGGGTAGGGTAGGGTAGGCTGTGGGTAGGGATAAATAGCAAATACTACGAGTACGAATATCCATATCATATACTGACTGTTTCGGGAAAATCAGGAGTATTTTAATAAAAGTACATTGTGTACGGTTGAACTGTGTAATGTAGAATGAAGCAGTTAACAAAGAACATTTTAAATTAAATTTTTGAAAATATGCGTAGATTTTGACGGTGATCATAATATGATGATAGTGATGTACTGCATCTGATTTAGACGAGCTATACCGATTGGAGTGATGCGTTTACAAATCTGAACACCGACGTATATTCCTGATACCTCAGGGTATGTGCTCATGGATTCCTCCTATAAGTATATATTTTATTGAGAAATTCATACAAACTAAGAAACCAGGTAGTCGGAGTTCTTTGCCGAATAGTCGCCGACTATACGCCGACTACGAAAGTGGCCAGATAGTCGGCTATACCTACTATATGCCCACTCTGTGATCTTCCATGACTTATTGTATTTTTTTTTTATTTGAGTCTCATTCTGAATTATTTATGTTCAGTTCATGTTTGAGGATCGTTGGGTATGCTTCAGGCCTTAAAGCGACGTTTTGTAGAAGGCTCTTTTCCCTTAAATTCAAACCATTCTGGTTGTTTCATGTAAACAATTTCGCTCAAATCAATGATCAATGATAGAGAGATCATTGAGTTGAAGTGAAGGTGAGGCGGATAGTGTTTCCTCGACTTAACGTCCATCTGAACGATTTTTATTTTCATTTTGGTAGGTAAACCAAATAACACTTAGTGATCTATTTCACTAGAGGTGAAAATATGTAATAGGAAACTAAGCATCTGCGTTCGCTAAAACTTCTAGCCTCTTGTTAAAAAAACACATAATATCTAATCAACGAAGTTGCATGGTTTCGACGGCGTCACTAGTGGTTTTGTTTTCCTTCAGGACATCTAGCTCCTCCTATTTGCAGTTTTAGGCTTTTTTAGGTGGTAAAATCATCTAATGACAAATCCCGCTCTTGGGCGGAGCGGCAGATAGTGTCAGACTTTTACTGACTAAAAACCCACTCCTGTTCCTTCGTTGCCTTCGTCCCAGGGTTCTGTGATGTTCTGTAAAATTGGTATGACTCGAAGTCTTTGATTCTTTCGGTTTCCTTGTCTTTCGTGGAAATCTTCTGCTCTCAGCGTCCACGCTGTTGATTGGTAAGAATTTCTTTCTGAAGGATTGCTCCATTTCATCGATCTAAGATTTTTTTTTCTGTTGTGGTAACAGTACCTTCTGATTTTATCCGACATAAAATGTAAACAAATTACACTGGTCGACAAAGTTTTTGCCACAGAGATTGTGTATACTTATTGTTACTTAGCTATCTAACTCATCATAAAATACTACTATACTTTATTTCTATTTGTTGTAGCCACAAATTTGTTGTGACAACCACTTAAAATTTTATCGAATTTTCCACTGCGTTCGTTCGAAATTTTCCTTAAAGATAGTCCTCAATTGTGAGTTTGTATATATTTCGTAAGCTAATCGTTGTTTGTTTCTCAACACATAAAGAAGGTGTATCATTTACCCTAACAGTTTCTGCTATGTATGTGGTGAAACAAATTCTAAAAGTCAATGAAAAAATTTTGCTGGCTTTGTAAAATGATGATATCGTGATAATTTTGTTTTTTCCATGGAGCCACGGAAAAACGTAAAGTGAACTTCATATGTATTCTAAGACAAGAGTAAAGAATTTTACAGCTCAGACAAAAGGAGCGCGCTTAATGGCTTTGGAAACCCTATGTTTTGAACAGGATCCTAAAGACCGCACGACTACATCACCGAAACTCACACATCTATGATCAGTGTCATCACAGTCGCAAAACTACAGTCGCTGATACACAAGGACTAAGATAAGAGCCGGCGCTGTTGTGATGTCGTGACGCGCCGTTATGCATTTTAGTTCTATGCTGATTTTGACAAATTCGTAACTTTCTAGAAGCTTGTGGTGGTATTTTTTTTGAGGTGGGAAATCAACAATTATCTTCTCACTTTAAGGTGGACCGAGTGGGTTTGTTAGAGTTTTTTCTGACTAAAACCCAGCTATGTTCTGGAACACGGTAACTCTTTCAAATGTTCCCGTAACTGTTGTGGTGGTTTTTTGTAAAGGTGGTCCTGTCTGGAGATGCCTCCACGAGGACACGGCGATGCTCCATCGTGTCCTTATGTCTTCCGCTCAAATCAGGTGCAGGAACGTCACGAACTTACTATATACGGTGAGGACCTGCGTCATGCGGAAGGTTAGGACGCCGTGACGTCTTTCCAGTCATTCCTCAAAGAGGGGACTTACCGCCATAAAGCCGTTTTGGTGGTATGATTTTGTTTATGTTACCCGTTACACCCATTTATTGTGAGTATATTATACCCATTTATTGGTTATTTAGTTTCGGCAAATCTGGAACATTGATGAAGTCGATTACTGGTCAGTGATAAAAAACTGAAAGAGCAAGTGTATCTAATAGGATAGCGGTGCTATTTGCACAGAGAGATATTGCAATGTATTGCTTCGAAGCATCGGTCTGTACTTGGGTTTCAAACGTTTTAATAAAATAAATTTAAAGTTTTCAGTTAACAGTCCTGAGATTAAACAAGTTGTCATGCAGTTGCGGTCATTGTTGTTGCTACGTTTTATTCTAAAAGACAAAAGAATAGATTAATGAATTATCTCAAAAGCTTTTTATCGTAGGTATCCAAAGGCCAAAATTGTCTGTTTATAAAAGCCAAAGATTGTTTACACATAAATAAAATTAATAAAACCTACACTTATAGTGAAGGTCGGTAGTAACTTACGGGCAATAATCGTTGAAAAATTACAATGAATGTTGTTGATGTAATCTTAACCAGATTTATTATTTGGTGAAGGCACCGCTAGTTTAATTGTAACAGCGAGCGTCGAACGTTAAGTTCCATAATTACAGTTTGCGATATTCAGATAAATGTTCACAACGTCGGCAGCGAGACCCTGTCCACTTGACTTATTTACATGTACAGTTACGCTTAATATTGAGATCTTGTAATTTTTAGATTATTATTTTGCTGAATTTGTTTTCTTTTTGCAGACACTGAAAGACATAGTATTAAAATAATTTTACCGCTTTTTTTATAATAAATGAGAATTGGGAATGCAATCTGTTTATGCGTTTATTATCGTTGTATTGATAGTCCAGTCAAATTAGACCAAAAAATGGGGTAAGGTCACAATAATTTGCACCCAGCTGAAAATTGGTAGGATTGTTCAAAACACCACCATAAACGAAATCTAAAAAGTCCTCATCAAACCGACACCTAAAAAAGATATACTCGGGGTCAAAGGTCACAAAAACGAGTTTTTCGCGATTTTCAGCATAACGGTAAGTTTTATCGTAAAATTAGCTCAGACAAAAATTGTAGATCAGATAATTTATCTATAAAAATGTCTAAATATTTTATTTCCTAAGAGCCATCGTTTTTGAGATATAATGATTCAAAAAGTTGAAAGAGGTAATCGTCATAATATGCACACGTTTTCACTCTATCTTTGAGGTAGTGTGCTTAGCGCGTTTTAAGGGTTCCGTAGCTCAAAAGGAAAAAACGGAACCCTTATAGGATCACCACGGATATCGTGGGATATGCCTTCGGGGCGTGGCACGTGCCGCCTTGATATTATCAAAGTAGTCATATATTCAAACGGCGGCTGTACGATTCATTCAGTCGCTTTGCTATTGCGTACAGTGTACTATTGATGCATAAAAAACCGAAATGCCGAGTGGTGCAGAACAGTGGTGAAGAACCTGAAGGTAAAATAAAGTATTTAGACATTTTTATAGATAATTATCAGATCTACAATTTTTGTCTGAGCAAATTTTACTATAAAACTTACCGTTACGCTGAAAATCGCGAAACTCGTTTTTGTGACCTTTGACCCCGAGTATTTTTTTTTTCCAGGTTTGATGAGGACTTTTTAGATTTCATTTATGATGGTGTTTTGTATAATCCTACCAATTTTCAGCTTGATGCGAATTGTGGTAACCTCGGATGTCTAAATTGACCGGACTATAAATGTAGCAGACCAATTAGGTTTTTATTAATGTTCGAATTTTTCTTTTCTAAAGGCTCTGTATTCTAATTATTTACTAAGTATTCATTTAAATCAAATAGGTAATTATCATTATGATTTCACCAGTTTTTTAATATTGTTGAAGTGATAGCAAAACAGTATGTCAAGTGAGCCCTTGCAAGTGATAGCAAAACAGTATGTCAGTATTAGAAGTAGTGGTAATGTTCGTTAAATAATAAAAATTATTTTAATAAATGTCTTTTCAACTTTATTCTACAAAAGTCATGAGGACAAGCAGATTTGTTAATAAAATTTAAAGTACAAATATTAATAATTTTCTCATTAAATCGGTGCGGAACCCTAAATCGAAAAGAGGTCGGAGGAGAGAGTACTAAATCGTAAAACAATCGCATATTGTGGAGGCAATATTTGCAGAGGGAAATTAATGAGAGATGACCGCGCGCGCCCTCGGGCCTTCGCGCTCATAACTTTTTGGCATAACCAGATTGTATCGCAAAATAAAAATCAAGAAGTTAATTGAAATAATATATTTTTCAAATTAAATTACGTTGAATTGTGTTATATTAATGTCTGTGATTTGTGGTACCTACGTATATGAGCGGAAATAAACAATGTATTAATTCTTAAGTAATAAGTTGAGGTATTTTAATTTTGTATTGTAATAATATGTACATATGTGATACGTAATTAATGCATTTACGTATAGAATATTAATAATTTCGATTTTCGTAATATTGTATTAAACATAATTGTAGGTAGTGTTTTATATCAGTAACGTTGTTACATAGCTACTAAGACGTAATGTTTTGTACTTACATGTTTTTATAATAAAAGTTTTTTTTTTATAAATTACGTTGATTTATTTCACGGTCAAAGCCTAACCTAACCTAACTCATTTTCCACCCTTATGCACAAAACCTTTTGGGTACATATACAATGAATGTGTTCCCGAAACGTTTTGTGCTTACAGCTAAGCGGTGGAATTCCTTGTCAGAGTCTGTTCGATCATTGGACCACCAGGTGAGCGGCGATACGCCACCGGTACATGGTAGACTTCCCATTTCTACGCACAAAGCGTTTTCGGAACACATTCATTGTGTGTACAGCTAAGGAGTGGGATTCCCTACCGAATTCTGTGTTTTCTGATAGCTACAACCTGGGGATCTTTAAGTCAAGAGTGAATAGGTTACTTCTTGGCAAATGTGATCCACCGTCAACCACACTTCATCGCTTACCATCAGGTGAGATAGTGGTCAAGCGCAAGACTATCAAAAAGAAAAATAATAAGGTTGAAAAAAATATTTAGGTCATTTATTGCTTTAAGGATAACAGGTCCTAGCCGTCACTGCAGGAGTCGCTCCGGACGTTGAAAGTCGAATGGCGATTTTTAGCTCAGCGAAGGACTAGGGATGGGCATATTTTTCTTTTAATTTAATTGAAATGAAAAATATATTACGAGAAAGCCTTTAATTCGATCGACGCTTGCGCTATACAGCCTCTTCACCATTGATTATAATCTAAATATCGTAGCACTAGTTTTTGTACGAAAACACTACCATGTTAGTTCAATTTCAGGCCAAACCTCGAAACGGTTCACGGTCGCAATGAAGGATGTTTTTAAAGTTCTGGACTGGAGAGGGCCAGGCGTTAACGTCAATGGCGAGTACATTCCTCGCCTTCGATTTACCGATAATATAGTAATCATGACTGAGACTATAAAGGATCTTACAGTGCTCGACTTCCAAAAGAGTGGGTCTTACAATGAACATGAACCTAACCAAAGTCATGGTAAACAACCATGCATGTAGCAGCCACTCCTATCAAGATCAGAGACTCTACACTTGAAATTGTGGACGATAATATTCACCTAGGATAGACGGTTCGATTAAGTAAGTGTTACTTCGAGATTAGTGGTCAATGGTCGAACCCAACTCGACTGGGCAGAGGCATCTTTCGGAAAGCTACGTAGTATTTTCTGGTCCGACATGTCACAGTGTCTCAAGACGAACGTCTTAAAGCTTTATGACCAATGCATATTGCCAGTGATGACATAATGGCTCTACAACGTGGTCGCTCACAGCAGGCCTATCAGAAGACGTAAAGGGCAATGGAAAGGGCTATGCTGGCTTAATGGAATATGCTGCTTAATCGAATCAAGAATATCTATAATAGTAACTATCTAAGTCACCGAAATAGCCCGAAGAATCGCTAAACTTAAGTAGCAATGGGCACATTGCTCGCAGAACAGATCTGCCGAAAGGTTTTGGAGTGGCGACCACGTACTGGAAAACTTAGCGTTGAAAGGACTTCCACAACGTTAACCGATGACCAGGTGAGAGTCGCGGGAATCCGATAGATGTGACACGCAAATGACCGGTCGTTGTGGAGACATTTGGGGGAGGCCTACAGCCACCCTGTCCAACAGCTGACGTCTTTTGGTTAACATGATGAATGGTGATGCTGGGCAAAGGCCTCCTCCAAATTCTTTTAGATGTTTCTTTCACGAGCCACCTCGAACCAGCCCTTGCAGTAGACGTCTATGTCGTCCCGCCACCTCTTCCCAAGTTGGCCTCGGCGGCGTCGTTATCCTCAGGCACCCACTTTGTGGAGAGTCTTGCTCAGTGGTCAAAGTACATGCAGTTTACGTAACCTACCTAATCCCATTTTATCCAGGCAGCCTTTTTTCTTACGTCTATGATCTTGACCGCTTTTGTACAGATTGGCGTTTCTTATTCGGTTGGCTCTTTTGACACCCAGAATGCTGCGTTCCATTGTTCTTGGGCAAAGTCCTAGGCAAAACTTTTGCAACTCGGTGAGCGATGAGGTCTAAGCACCTTGTTTTTAGGTTTGGACGGGCACATATCGATGAGAAATCTCAGAAAAGTCGGTTAATTTCCCTTCATTTATCATCTTTATGGGCCAGTAGCTATCTCAACACTTTCCGGAACGAATTTTTTATGTGTCAATAGGTATACTATTTTTCTGGTGATTACGCTCCTGTATTTATATTTAAGCAATTACACCCATATTAAAGGACTAAATTGGTTTATTTAGATTACCTTAAAATTATTCCGAAACATTTCAATGTATGAAAAATTTCACGTAATTTGCCCATCTCTAGTAAGGACTAAGCGCGAGTCGACGGCACAACAGTTCCACGCGCGCTCCAAAGGCATTTCAGTAAGGGTGTTTTTAATATAGTGCGGATTTCATCACGCACGATCAGAAAATAAACGCGTCCCGTGTGCTTATTCCACGCATTACAAAAAATACTTGCATGAAATGGACATTTGGTTACGCGAGCGGGGCAATCCCGCATGTTTGATCAAAGCCGCACGACATTAAAAAAACCGATTCCCGATAAGGCTGCGGGATTTTTTAAAAGAGTTACCGTGGCCCTGGAACACAAAGAGCAACTGAAGCAACGCAGGTGGGTTTTAGTCAGTAAAAGTCTGACACTCCTTTTTGCTCCACCAAGATCTGGAGCACTTATTTGATTATTTCGCACCAAAATTAAAAAAAGAAGGGATAACAGGTCATGACTACACGATTGCAACGAACTGTCGCATGTCGAAAAGATGTCGCAAAGTTTCAAAGTTAAGTCGTCATAACGAAAATGAACAGTTGTTTACACAATCTTTATACTTGCTTTACTTATGCGAATATAATTTCTGCGGAGAATAATGTTGAGGGCGTGTGTAGATATTAGAAGCATTAGGGCAAGGGGCAGGCGTAGTGTAGGCGCAGCGCTGGCTCGGCCGCGGGCTCGAGCGCCGCGCAGTGGCGCAGAGCCGGGTGGTCGCCGATGCGACGACGCTGATTCATGTCGCTGATAGCTATCGCAGGCGCCGGCGCCCAGTGCTATTTTCTAAATTTATCACCGTTCGTATTCGCCTACCACGCGTACTGCAGCTTTGAATAAAGGCATCTATAATTCTAGCCGAAGAAAAGATCTTAGCTCGATCTAGACCTGGATCTGATTTATGAATCTGTAATATTATTGAATAAATGACTTCAGAGTTATTTTGAAAACAAGTTAATCAGAAGGGGATGTAAAATATGCTTCGATGTCATTTTATGGGGCTTTAACTACTGAATCCGGTGGGTCGATTGTTTCTGCATTTATGAATCGTATCTCTTATAACTCCGCCCAAACCTACTTGGATCGTAAAACGCTTGAGCTTTTAATATTGGATAAGTATTGGCTTTCTTTGTGTTTCTAATGTTCGTGTTTGTATTTCAATGAATAAATCATTATTTACCTTTGTGATCCTTCAGGAAACGACCCGGTGCTCATACAGAACTGGGCTTAAACTCACCATCCAAATGCACTTTACAACGTGCTGCTATCCACTTTTAGTTTCCCATAGATGGAACCCCCACTTCAGCAGAGTGACATTCTCGATCATAAAGGCAGCCTCAATATCACTAAAAGTGCTTCAGATGTTACAGACTTGGCCAGAGTTTTTAATTAAATTAAATTGCTGATAGGCTCGGCTTGACCACTATCTCACCTGATGGAAAGCGACGATGTGGTCGACGATGGAGCGCGCTTCCCTAGAAGTAATCTATTCACTTTTGACCTACAAATCCCCAGGTTGTAGCTATCAGGAAACACAGAATTCGGTAGGGAATTCGACTCCTTAGCTGTACACACAATAAATGTGTTCCCGAAACGCTTTGTGCGTATAAATGGGATGTGTACCGGTGGCGTATCGTCGTTCGCCTGATGGTCCAATGATAGAACAGGCTTGGCGGTATTAGGCTATGTATCCTACGCACACTTCCCGAAATGCAGCCGCTAGAAAACCGATAGGTTAGCAACACGGCGTTGATGCTCAAGACTTTGAAGCCTCGACTCAACGAGTGCATCATTGCCATCCAACATCCTCTTGGTTTGTTTCTCAATCGTCTCAAATGCATCAAGCTAGTGTCTGGCAGATCTGTCCCAAAAATGGGGGTAGTATTCCATACACGATCGAACTTGCACTTGTTAATCGTTTGAATGTGTAAAATTTTTGACTGTAATTAACAATCTAAAATATTGTTTTTTTCTAATCATTCTGACATTAATGTTATTTTTGTAATTTGAAATTTGATAAAAACTGATTATAATCATCAATTTAATTTGTACGCTTAAACGCAAAACATAGACGGGACTCTTATATTTAATTGTAACACCATTTAAAAACCTATGTTTACAAATAAAGATTTCATTTTCATTTTCAAGGTTTGAGCAGCTGTTCCGGTGAGGGGTACTGTCTAACCTTTGCGAGGATTCTCAACTTTTTTGCGCAGCCAGTTGAGCCTTTGCCTCGATCTATGACCCTAAGTTGAGAGTTGATGTCAATGTAACACCAAGAAGATCAAAATGGTCGGCTCTCGGCACGGTTACACCCTGGAAAGTTGGAGCAGGGCTGAATTGGCTCCTTTTAGTGGAAAATAGGCAGGCCTGGTAGACCGCTTTCAAGCGCTCAACCATTGCCTCTCGGAGAGACTAGATCCGTAGCCTACTAGTTCGCGCGCTGGACATGTAGCTCTCAGCAATAGTGTTGTCGTCTGCATACCCAAAGGCTTAATTGGATCGTTTATGTGCAGCAAGAACAGTGTTGCCGAGAGCCCTAATGAGGAGCCTGGCATTAATGGCCATTTGACCGGACCAGCAGCCATCGATGATCACTCGGATGGACTGGTCACTCAGGAAGTTTGGGATCCCAGCACACAATCCAGCAGGAAAACCAAAAGAAGGAAAATTACTAATAAGGCTTTCGTACCAGACTCTATCGAAAGCCTTCGAGATGTCGAAGGAGACGGCTAGCGCTTCCCCGTACTTCTTCATGGTCTCACTCCAGACGTGGATAGCATACGCTAGAAGTTCTCCAGTTGACCGATTTCGGTGAAAGCCGTATTGACTCACACTTAGGATGTAATTAGTTGTTAGGTATGCCAGGAGCTTACTGTTGAGTAAATAAACATTCCATACTTCGGATTTAGAGTTCAGAACAAAAAATAATAAAAAAGCGATTCAAAAGTTCGTTTATAGTGTGGAAAAATAAGTCGGGCCCTGGAGAGAAACTACCTTAAATCCTTAAGTTGGCTCATTTTACTTAAAGGAGACATTCCTTTATTTTTAAAAAGAAGGAAAACTGCATTCAAAGGTTTTCTATAACTTGCTTGCCTCGCACGGAACTCGAACCATCTAAAATAAAACAATAAAAACAATCACTCGCTTTAAAATACCAACGAATATTTGGAATATTATTATTTATAAGACCAAATGTTTGTTAGATAACAAATGGATAATAAAATAAACTTAATATTAGATTTTACGATCATTTTTATGTTTAAGACTAAATGTTTGTTCGAGAATTGTATCCTGAATAATAATCCTGTCGATTAGTATAATAAAATAGCGAGTGATTGTTTTTATTTTTTTATTTTAGATGGTTCGAGTCCCGGGCGAGGCAAGCGAGTTTTAGAAAATCTTTGAAAGCAGTTTTGTTTCTTTTTAAAAATAAAGGAATGTCTCCTTTAAGTAAAATGAGCCAACTTAAGGATTTAAGGTAGTTTCCCACCAGAGCCCGACTTTTTTTCCATACTGTATATAACCTAAGTGGTTAGCGTGCTCTACTAATTTTCAAAACGGATCACATCCGTGACTGAAACTTCGGTCACGGGGTCGCAGAGATGCTAGCCTAGTCATTGGCAATACTTTTGTAGTTGATCATTTATTGCAAAGGGTAATTTACCAATCAAAACAAACTGTTTCGACATTCGCACTGAAGAAAGAAGATTGAAGCTCCAATACCTTCAATAGTTACACAACGGATTGAACTATGTTTACAATCAAGCATGTCAAGTGGATTAACGGCACCTGAGAATGCCAACTGTACCAACGAGAAAAAGAATTAATCTTGAGTCTACAAGCAGTTATTTATATAATAGCAGCGCGAATTAAGGTAACAAGTCTCAGATTAACAATAGCAACAAACAAACGGAAGGTAACAGAACGAAGACAAACATTCGTGGCTCTTTCAAAGGCACACAATAGTCGTCATCAATTACAGGCAATAGATCGCCCAACATCATTTGTCCGTCCGTCCGTTACTCGACTGGGGCATTCCCACGGCTCTCGGGACGATCGTGTTTGTTGTCGGAATATGTCCAACGAGAAATAGTAATAGAAAATTGTTTCTGATTGCCTCGCTCTCTACCTACTTTGATCGCCTACTCGTCCACGTTCCTATTTTTATAAGGTACCTACCCATGGTTCTGATCTTTCGTTTGTCTTATCGCATCAATATTACGTAGCACTTCTTCTAAATATAATGGGTCTCATTGACGAAATGATTGTCTGCGGATTAATTGTATTATAGAGTAGATGATTAACAAGCCGGATCCAGATCAGTATTTTTGTTACTTTACCTACTTGTTAACAATGTTACTAAGGTTTATAATCCCTTGGACTCTAACGTAAACAACAGCTTATCAAAAATAATAACGAATGCCATGAGTATGTACTCACACGGTAAAATCACGGAGTAAATTCCAGGTTTATAATTATGCAGAACGATGCAAACCGTTGTTCTCCAGATGTTATCAGACACAAGACCGAAGAGAAATTGCTCCGATCAAAAGATAATCTCGCCGGAACCAAAATTGATCATTGATAGGAGGCGCGCGCGCGTCCTGCCGCCTGCCACCAGCCCACGCCCACGACAATGTTAACTCTTTTTTAATTTCAAGAACTTTGTATCTGAAAATTGGCAATTTTATTTTAATAACACCAATACAAGGAAATATTTATGTAGTAGAAAATTTACTTTCTACCTCCTTCTTCCTTTGGTACCTATACAAAATTCGAACACTGGTAACCGCGGGAGAGTAGGTATATAGTTTGTTGTGCTGGTTATAATGTTAAGTGTCTAAGCTACACATATTATTAGCCTGCATACCTATTTAGGTCACCTCTCAGTACAGCCAGCTTCATTCGATCTCTCGGTCAATAAATATCAGATTAAAGTGCCGCTATTGTAGCCTTCACGCACAAACTAGTACCGTGGCTTTCAATAACGGTTCGCACTATGCAGATTATCACTGGGGCGATAACCACGACGTGAAAGCGATAGCGGCGACACGATGCAGTGGAGCGGGTGGCGGGCTGGCGGCTCTGTCCCGTGGCGCACAAGTGCTCGCGAGGGACGCGTGACGTGCCGTGACGTGACGCCTCACCCAGCACACCGCCGGCTCCAATAATTCATACCTGCTGCTCGACTCCTGTTTCTGAACATGTCGTACCGCGCACGATCTTGTGCTTGGCCCAATTAATTAATTTGACAGAATATTAGACAGAGATAATTTAGAGAACGTCCGTAGAAGGTAATGTTTGATAATATTTATTACTATTTATTTATTTAAAACTTCATACAAAACTACAAAAGCGGGCTTATTGCCTTAGGCATTATCTTATTTTTTGGCTTGAGTGGGACATCCTCATGGACGCCCAAACTGCCTTGTAAACAAACTGCCACTGTAGGCAGGCGGGGCTGTGCCGGACTCTTAGCGGCTAAACCCACACTCCTGCCTTTGCCAGTGACCTCTGACATGATCAGAGCCCTTCGTATACTTTGATGTTATTTGGAAGGCCTATTTTGTTGGTATTTTACTCTGCGAAGTGAGAATTTATTGAATGCAACAGAATTTTGTATTTAACACTTGTTTGTTTCATGCTATTGTTTTATATTCTATAGGTATTATTTATTTCAAATATATAGATAACTTTTTGTTAAAATGTATCATTATTTCATTAATCTATAAGATTAATTCATTAGATATTATTATTACTAAAAAATATTTAAGTATTCTATTATATTAATTAACTAGCTTTTGCCCGCGACTTCGTCCGCGTAGAAGTCGAGTCGCATTTTTGGGTTGGGTGTCGGTCTAGTACAGGGTAGCACACACTTATTGAGACCATGGGCCATTTGGACAAATGATGAATTAATGGCGGGCCACCAGCAAAAATTAAAAAAAATCAAATATAGCCAAAAATTTAATTAAAAAAACAATATATTAATTTGAAGCGTGGCACTGAATTGTGCTCAAAATCTTTTTTATATTTGGCTCAAAATTACTTTTCGCTATATCTACTCGTAAAATTACTTCCAAACTTTCATTTGCAAGGCGGTTTCGATTTTTTTTCACATATATAAGAAGAACCAAATAAACTAGCGCATTTCAGGGCACTTGGCGCTACTCTTTGAACATAGTTTTATCAATGCAGCGGAAAAAGTTCAGCAAGTCCCCTTCATTGAATTTGTTTCTGGTGCAGTTTCAGTAGAAAGGTGAAAGGATGGCTAAATATGTCCAATAAAGGTTTAACTTTTTGAAATTCAGAAAACCGTTCCCGCTAACTTTTCGACAAAGCTAAGATAACCCGCAATTTTATTGAATTTTTCAGCCATTTTCTTGTAATTTGGAAAATGATTGCAATTGCCCGAATTTATATGAAATCTGAAAAGAGCTAGCTTGCTGGCGGGCCACTGGCATATTGCCGGGGGGCCGCATGCGGCCCGCGGGCCGCGGTCTGTGCATCTCTGGTCTAGTAACACCCCCTGCCATTTATTTTTTTGATATTTGCAAGGTACAGAATTTTCACTTCTACAGATTTATTATAAGTATAGATTACTATTATTATTACTAAAAATATTTAATTATTCAATTATTCTATCTAATTAATTCATAATTATTATTGCTAAAAATGTTTTATATAACTATCTGACTCAGCGAACTTCGTACCGCCTAACAGTCAATTAATGTAGTATATATTTCGATATAGTCAACCGATTGCGATGAAACAAAGCCTAAGTAATATATATCAAGTTACACACAATTTTTAATGTATAAAAGTTATCTACATCGATTTCGTACATTTTAAATGATGCACGCACAACTAAAAACTTATACAGATTTATTATATGTATAGAAGACTAATTTATTTCTTCTATTTTATTCATTCATAATTATTATTCTGTTGCTTCATTTATCTCATTCTATATTATTTCCATTCGGTATTGCGATTTTAACCCGACCTGCATGACTTTCTACTTTACTGCCAATGCTCTTTCTTTTCGTACCTCATGTGGAGGTACCCTTTCCCGTCGTATGACATACACCATATACAATTATATGGTGTTGTCATAACAACACCATATAAGTGTATATGGGTATATGGTGACGGCCCACAAGAACTGCTAAGGACTATTCTTGTGGGCCGTCTGCACCGGTGTCTTATAGGGTTCAGGCACCACCTCAGGAAAAGAGAATCGAAACGAAACGGTTGTAACTTGGCTAGGGTGGCTGAATTACAAACGGCGTGTCATATTTATAATGAATCGGTTCGTTCGCACTACTGGTAGCTTTGCTCGTCCGGCGGTGGCCCTCATTATTGTTCAGGTCTGCAGGGCAGAAAGTCGCTAGTCCGGTATAAGACCTTCTTATTTCCCATTGCTCTTCAATTGGGCTTTTTGTTTGTTCCGCTAGAACCACCTCAACAGTAGGCGACTGACGATCGTGGCAGTGCCTCACACTTTGTTCGAGTTGGGCAGCTGCTGTCGAGAGCGTCGCGGTCGTCTTCGGGTAGGTTTCCCAACCTGCAGTTTCGGCTGGCTGGTTGTTCTCTGCCAAGCGGGAGGGGCAGTCCGCACGCACGTGGGCGTCCATGCAATGTGTGCAAAGATCCGTGGACTCAGTGCACATTTTCCGGCTATGGCCGTAGTGCAAGCTAAAAAGTGTAAAATAAAAAACTGTTTTACAAAAAAAATACAACCGACTTCAATGTAAAAAAGAACCTGGAAAGTGTAAAATAACTTTAATTTCAGAAGTCGGTGTTCAATAACGAAGAGATAAAAATATTATAGAAACACCGACTTTGAAGTTAGTTTGCACTTATTTGTGTTTTTTAAGGGTCCGTACCTCAAAAGGAAAAAACGGAACTCTTATAGGATCACTTTGTTGTCCGTCCGTCTGTCTGTCTGTCGGTCAAGACCCTTTATCTTGGGAACGCGTGGAGGTATCGAGTTGAAATTAAAATCATACACTCAGGTCTGCGGTCCCTTGAAGCCGTGAAAAAAATTAATCTTCTTAGTTAACGAAAAAAAAGATACGGCCGTTTAAGTCTCAAAAAACGTATATTTCGACACTCTCAAGGGAATCAAAATTCCTATGATACTTCCCGTTTATCTATAAACCTGAAATTCGGCATGAAGCAAGGTCTCATAGCACAAGTATTATAAAAAAATCTGAAAATTGTGAATTTGTAGTACCGTTACAAAAAATAATCGATTCGAAAAATACTTTTCAACTTAATTCGGGATTGAACTGTTTTCATAGGTAAGATTGTACCGGAACCCTCAATGCGCGAGTCCGACTCGCACTTGTCTGTTTTTTTTCCTTTTGAGGTACGGAACCCTAAAAACGGGACGTTGCCACTCCGCACTAATTTTCCAAAAGAGACGCTAATTTAATGTATTCCTCCCCTGCTGTACAGTTCTCTTCTACTTGCTGCTGAGAAGTATACTGGCATGATGGTGAAATTTCCAAAGGGGGCATTCAAATATTACGTAAGCGCTACAGGGGGGTGGAGGGGTGATTAATAACCAAACTAACACATTCCCAAATGCACGTACCAATGTTTAGGTAAGCAAGGGGGGGGGGGGTGAGAGCTTTGTTTACTTTTGCTGACGAGGAGGTGGGGGGCAGGTTAATATTTGCAAAAAATTTGCTTACGTAATACTTGTAAGGCCTCAAAAAACAACTCAAAAAGAAAGTATTTTTTTTGGTTTTGATCTTTTATTATAATTTTCTTTCTTATCTTAACTTTTATTACATATTCACGTCATAATCTACATAAATGTCTTCATTTATTTCAGTATTACTTAGTATCTTACAACTTTATTTTATAGGTTTAAATTTGATGTTAGTTTAAAATATGTGGTATGTTGTTTTTTTATTATTATTCCACTTAATAACACTTTTGTCTCGTCGTTATTTAACGCCGACTTCCGAAATTAAAGTTATTGTGCACTTTCCAGTTTTTTTTTATACTGAAGTCGGTTGTTTTTTTTTTGTAAAAAGATTTTTATTTTACACTTCTTAGTTATGGTACCACCACTAAAAAGTACCACTCAGCCATACTTAAATACCTCATACCTGCATCTCATGACAATTCGAAATATACCAAACACGGTTAGATTAAATTAATTACAGAGTTCCGGTGCCTAACATCAGGCTTCATCATCAGATCGGTTCAATATATTCCCCCTCTTCTTACAGTTAGTCATCGACTACACGTATAAATAAAGCAATTTTAATTGTTACGACCGTTCTGCTGTGATCCTATAAGTTCTGTTCCATATCTTCGAAGTTCATGATCAGATCATAACAATATTTCTAGGAAACCGTCTTGGAAGCATAATATTACAAAAAAAAAAAAACAAAATCGGTCCACAATTGACCGAGAAATCGGTGAACATACATAAAAAAAAATACATTCAGCCAAACATAGAACCTCCTCCTTTTTGAAGCCGGTTAAAAATGAGCCTAGTTCAATTTGCCCACCCAGTGATCCACTATGAACCAATTCCCATTTTTTTATAAATTGATTTTTACTGAAAATGTGTTCAAAATATCAAAAAACCTTAAATAGTAGTAGGGTACATTACAAGATTTATTACAAGTCACACATGTGTGGGTACCTAAATTCTTAATATAAAAAAGGTTAAAATTATCCATAACTCTTAAGTCCTCGAACACCCGATTGTACATACGTCTGCGTCTATGTAACTTGAATGACCTTGAAAAACGCTTAATTGTCGTTTTGTACACACGTTTGTACGAAATCATTTACCCAAAATTGTTGATTTCTACGTCTTTGTTTTTCCTAGAAAAACCTAGAAAAAGTTTTTGTATTTTTTTTTTTTGATGATTTACGCAAAAACGCGCGTTTTATTTTAGATTCTGCTCAGCATTGAATATATAAATCGGCATTCAACACTAGAGACACAGATGTATTCTAAAATTTAATAATCACTCAATCACTGGATTGTTCCAACCATAATGGATCATAGACCTACCCTTTCTCTGGATACACTCAACTACTACTGGCACATCCAAGATCAATCCGCCTCGGCCTCACCGAGTAAAAACTCTTTCGTAGCGCATGCCTACGACATAATCATAATAACAATCTACGTGCCAAATTCCAGCGCAATCCGTTCAGTGGTTTGAACTGTTTGTTGATACATCTGTCAGTCGGTAATGTTTGCCTTTTAGGTATAAATATTTATATAGATTTTACGCTTTACACGGTCCTAAACTAGAGCTATTATTATATCACCTGTGAAAAAGCAATGATTAGAAAATATAGCCAGTAAGCATTTTGATTTTCATTTGAAAAGTGCTGCCAGATTATGCCCACAGTTCACGTTGTTTGGTTCTAACTAAGTGAAAGAAGGTTGAGGAAGGAGGAGAAAGAAACTGAGGTTACCTGCATCTACTTTTAAAGGTGTTATGTTTTACGGTGATGACATGAATGGTGAATTTTAGTGATGCGCTTTCGACGATGGAAATAAGGTTGTAGATTTCCAAACTATTCCAAAAGGTCAATGTTATCCTCGATACGAAAAACAAGTTGCACAGTTTCGATGAAGTAGTCAGTAATGTCAAATCACAATTATTTGAATTTCACAAGGTTAGATGATGAGATTGACGTTTGACCCCGAACTTGTCACCCTGTTCATGTTGAATAGCAAACGATGTTTATTGAAAAGCGCATCTTGCAACCGATATCGATTCAAACATTGCTTAATCATTTTGTATTATTTTTGGCCGTTAGTGTTGATTTTATTATGATGAACCTCGACCGCATTTATGAAATAGATTATTAGTTTGTTTGCAAGCGTGCACCATTGCCGGTTGCATCACTTACTTTACCTAATGTGAACGATGTCAAACGAGCCTATCGAAAAAATATATAGTGTACTTATTTACTATATATTTTTTTTATTTTTTATATATATATAATAGAAGTATACTTCTACCGCTTTACTACAGGAAAACGTTCTCAGAAGACCATTCGTTTACAAAGTAAACCTAATTACTGTGAAAACTAACGTCAAATGAGTTCAGACTTTGAACTTCAGAGTGAGCTGTCAATCCATAGTTTCAATGTGGAATGACCGTTCACCTCACCTAAGATGAAATTTTACAGACCTATCTCTGTAAGGTCCATCCTTTGTTAGAATAAGAAACGGGTGCTTAAAAGTAAACTCAATCATACCTAGAAGCTACCTACATCGTTAGTGGTCGTCAATACGGCTTCAACCGAAATTGGTTAACTGGGGATCTGGTTGTGTATGTTATTCAGATCTGGAATAAGGCTATCAAGAAGCAAAGGTAATTGCTGCCTCTTTCGACATCACGAAGGCATTCGAGAGGGACTGCCACGTAAGACTTGCTTTTTGCTCAAGCTTCCTTCTTTAGCGATCTACCCACTGGACAGTGGTTTGAAGACTTTCTGAGGTATCGGTCTATCTGAGCGGTAATTAATGACTGCTCGTAAAGTCACTTAAACATTTATGCCGGGGCCGATTTTCTCAGCAACATTATTTTTGCTGTACATAAATGATCTCGTTAAACCCGGTGCCTTTGGATATGCATACGAGAGTACTTTTGCTGAAAGATATGTGTTCAATGCACGGACCATTGAGTAACAGATCTAGTCTCTCCGAAAATCAATGCTTGTGTATGTATGTGTGTAATCTTGTCCTTGGGGGATGTCAATTTGGTTAGGTTGAATGTTCGTAACTCCAGACGTGTATTTTTTTCGCTAAAATGAGCCAATTCTGCCGTGCTCCAACTGGAATTCCCTGTTGGAGTCGTATGTTTCCTGATAGTTACAACCTAAGGGGTTTTTAAGTCAAGCGTGAATAGTTTAATTTTAGGCAATCGTGTACCATCGTCGAACACATCATAGCTTACCATCAGGTCAGATAGTGGTCAAGCGCGTGCCTATCAATAACAAAAAAACCGGGCAAGTGAGAGTCGGACTCGGACTTGCGCACTGAGGGTTTTGTACAAACTTAAAATTCCCGAATTGAGTTACGAAGATTTTTTCGAATCGCAAAAAAAGTTGTAACGTAACTACAAATTTTCAGTTTTCAATTTTTTTTTTATACTTCTGCTATGTGACCTTGCTTCATGCCAAATTTCAGGATTCTAGGCCTACGGGAAGTACCCTATGAATCTTATCTTCTTTTCTTATCTTGAGAGTGTCGAAATACATATTTTTAGCGACATAATACGGCCGTTCTCTATTTTTTTCGTTAACTCAGAAGTTTTTTTTTTACATCTTCAAGGGACTGCAGACTTGAGTATATGGTTGTAATTTCAACTCGGTACCTGCACGCCTTCCCGAGAAAAAGGGTCTTGACAGATAGACGGACGGACAACAAAGTGATCCTATAAGGGTTCTGTTTTTTCCTTTCGAGGTATGGAACCCTAAAAATAAAACTATTCCTTATCACCAAGCAAGGCAAAAACTTCCCCGAGCGTTTGTCCCATCTAGGAACAACGGCTCATTGGAATTAGTCATCAGTGGAATTTTTAAACCGACTCCGAATTTAAACCGGGCGAAGTAATGTAAAGTGGGTGATCGACGTACGAGCCTATGCCGTGGGTTTTTCTTGGGGCTCGTTGGTGCTGATCGACTATAACGAGTAAAACAGTCGTATCGTAGTCGGATCGAGATTAACATGTCTTGTTCGGAGTCTGAAGCTTTGTGGTTTCTTGGTATTATAGCATACCATAAAATTAAGAAAAAAAGTCAAAATGCTCGAAAGTTTATGTTAAAAGCTGGATTGAGAAAAGGCATGCACATTTGCGGTGCCGGATTAAGCCAGCACGGGTGTGTAGCAAATCCAACCCCTATGTAGACCTTTTTTTAGGGTTCCGTAGTTAACTAGGAACCTCCCCCTCTGACTTTTGTACCATAAGTTTTTTTTTTTTTTTTTTTTTTTTAATTGATATAAACCTGTGATCCCAGTTTAGAAAATATGAAAAAAAAAAAGTTAAAAACTAGAACCTTATAAAGAATTTCTAGGAAAATTATTTTGAACTTGACGGGTTGAACAGTTTTTCAAAAGTTGCTTGCGGACAGCGAGCAAGGGGTAGCCCGCCGCCCAGACATCCCGAATCGTCGACGGCGCGTAGTGTTCCATGCTCGCCTCAAGAAAATGTCAGCAAAAGCGTAGGGGCCCAGCAAGGTCGAAGCCTACTGGGGCCATGGGTTCGCTTCTGAAAAGAAAACCCAGGGTACTGGAACACAAGGCAATGAAGGAACATAGGAGTGAGTTTTAGTCACTAAAAGTCTGACACGCGCTCCCGCTCCGTCCCATGCGGGAGAAGTCATAACTAGCGACTTGGCTTGCCAGCCATGATCAATACGCTATTGAACGAGCCGAGTAAAAAATGACGCAAACATGACGAGCACGAGACGTCAACTCACAAAACCGCGGTATTGCCATGATACACCGACGAGCTTTACCGATGAGCCAGAAGACCGCTCGTCGGTAAAGCCGAAACGAGTAGGTAAAACGAACGAGATATGTTAACCTCAATTCGACTACGATAAGACTGTTTTACTCGCTAGCCGATCAGCGCCAACGAGCCGCGAGTAAAACCGACGTTCTTTAAACCACACCTATGTTCATTCAGTTGCCTTTGCGTTCTAGAGCCACGGGTAACCTTTTGAGAAGTCGACTCATAGCCCTAATAGGCCTTGGCCCTTACGGTTTTTTTGATATCTCTTTGAGGCGGGCGTGGAACTAGGGGCCGTCGAGGACTGGGGTCGGTCCGGACGGTTACCGAACTGCCGGAAGGCGAGCTACCCATTTCTCGTCGTTCGCAAGCCCAAGCCTACGTTAGCTGGTAATCGGGGTAGGTGTCTCGGCAGCTGGGGAGTGAGGATGTCCGTTCCTCACGCGTGCGGCCGTCTCCTTCGCTAGTATTACTGCTTCGCAGAAGCGACCGACACCGCATTACTCACGGCCCTGGTCACGACTTCGGTGAACTTTCGGCGAGCGGGGCGCTATGAGCGACGTCTCGTGGCGTGCTTCAAACATTTTCATACTTATGATCTTACTTCTCGCCGCCCCGCGCTTAGCTACCGCTCACAGTGGCATAGTCGTGAACGGGCTGTTAGGTAGGTACAGGTACCTGTAACCTGTAAACCCCACCTAAGTGGTACAAGTACGAGTTCAATACACGGTTGGGTAACGTTCTGATTTAAAATGTTGTGGCATTGAGTAAGAAATCATTATAGCTCTTCTCGCTCATTTTCCTGTGTGTCTTTAACTAACATTAGGTCGACACAAAGACTTCCGCGAGCAGCTAAAGTCGTCTGACCACTCAGTTCAGAGTCGAAGTCAACCAAGGTCCATCTAGCGCCATGGGCAAGTTCTGTAAGTCGAAGATGGCAGTTGTCTCTGACGAACCAGTTTGAATGAACTGTTAGGGCTTGTATATTGTCTAAAGGAAATAATATGTTACGTGCCCTCGACATAATAGAAAAGAAAGTGCAATCCTATTCTATATTAGATTATATTATTCTTATAGTCTGATATATTATCTAATCTATTACTATTCTTGTGTGAGTTTTTTTTCTATATTTGTTTTTTTTTCCAATGTTATCTACTAAACTACCTCAATTCATATTATTAACTTGCAAATATATATAAAGACCAATACAAAAGGTGACGGCGTGATAAATATGATTCTGAATAGATGCTCTTAAAAGTTCATAGGTGAATTTTGCTTAGATTTTGTGTCAATCAACTTTAGTTTCGCACCTACGCATACAGGTATAAAAACTCAGTGAATGACCCCACGTGTCAAGGTATTGGCATACATCCACCCAATAAATGTCTGTATGGAAGTAGCACTCAATTAAACAAGCAAGGTTGCCTACTGTCTATTGCTTGGAAAGTTTCACTTATATTGCAAGGTGCTCTATTAACAACTATTGTAATATTTCAATGAGTAATCTTCTTAAGATGTGATGAAATGTATACATTACCTTGCTTATGAATGTATTGAATTCATATAAAGGATTTATATTAGCGCGGTACATTGCAAATCGGTTCGTGGGATGATGCATGAGAGATTAAATGAAGACATCCGACTTGTAGTTATATGTGTCTATGTAATCTACATGTGATATAGAAGTCCGAACAGAATCAGATTTCAATTTGAATTGTTTATAGAGTATTGAATGTCTGCACTAGTTGAAAGCACTAAGCACAGCGTGGGTGCTGTGCTTAGTGGGTGCTGTCTGTAAACAAAATATAATGAACTGAGTAAAGGTTTCAATGGCACTTAACCTTTTGTCCACGTGCGGCTCTCCAACAAGCCATTGTGGTATCAGACTATTCGTTCTTTTACCATTCTCAAGTGTTTTCTTGGTATACCAAAGCATTGTTGTTATAAGAATCTATCGGGGCCATGCAGTGATGTGTGATATGTTTATGTGGTTTCGATCAATGTGATTTATTGTTGATTGTCAGGTGCTATCGATTTTAGTATCTTGAACGAAAATTGTGAGCCGCTTTCACTCAAGTAGATGACTTGGTTACATTCTGTAGGTAAGTGCTGTTCGTAGCTAAGTATGATCTACGTGTATCTTAATTGTCTCATTGCGTTGAGCAGTTTTACAAAGAATAGGAAACCCAACATCAAAAGCATGAATTACGAAATATAATTTGTTATATAAAGTGCAAACACCAACTGTATTTAATTAACAGAAAAAGAAATGAAGTTAAGACATAAGTTTGTATTGACGTAATATACCTGATTCTCATTTTTTGGAAAATTCTTCAATGGTACTTCGTTAAAAGTTTACGCTTATTATCAATTTGAGAGCGGTAATAACATGACATAGTATGTGATGCGGCACAGCGGCACAGATAGCGAGTGCGTGGCGTTTGCTGTGGACACGTCTGATGCACAAGATAAGGCGGAGGCAGCGCGTGTCCTGCGAAGCGCCTAATGGCCGACATCGCCGCAGGCGCAACGTGCCTCACAGTTTAAATTGAACGTCAAGCTATCGATTTGCATAAATCACACCGTTACCATTTTCAATTATTTGACTGGTTACATTTAACTAGTACAATCAAAACATCTTTGATTGTTAGTGACGTTGATGCTCCAGATCACTTACTGATGGGACACATGCCATCATACTGCTTAGATAATGTACTATGTTAATAATAATATTGCAAAGGTACTGCAATGTGAGTCACGCGATCACGCCATGTCTTCATTTATTGTCCTGATTTAAATGGTCTTTTAATATGACTGGGTATTTTTTTTTCGTAGATCAATGTTTTTTACAAAATTCTTATTGTTAAATATGTATGACATGAGTTTTAAGGGAAAGCCGACGACGTGAATAATTTTTTATTGCGTCGATTCATTTATTATTCGAAGTTCGACTTCCATAAATTACATCCTTTTATTTTGACAACATACGTTGTAAGCTGTATCTTTTGAGTAATTCTTACTTTCAGTTACTTTGATACTTGCGCTTCATTTTCCTGACTTTGTAACAATTTGATGTGATTGTTTTTTTCCAAACAAATGTGGGACAGGTAAAGGTTGTGTTCTGGCTAAATGTTTCGCGGCGGTGCTTATGAATTGATTTGAATGTATCAAAGATGATATGTGAGAATCGTCGTTAGCAGTATATGCGGATCGGGGCACATGGCACTCTGCGAACAATGGCCTCAGTATAATAGTGTCTCGCGCTGCGGAGCCGCGACCACGCCTGCCGCTTTCCGCGAACAACTTGACGGCTCTGATAAACGTGTACCTTATTTAAATATTTATGAATGCGACCCATTCGGTACCTCGTCATTGAATGATAACATAATTAAGACACAAATACTTATTATTATGCAGGGAAGGGGCTTAGTGAACGTTTTCTACGATGACGATGCAGAATTAATAATCTCGTGTAAGAGCCGCCAGTAATAAATTTGTATCTACTCTACACACTGAATCAAGAGACTATGGTTGATTTAATAGAAACTAAGTTTTTGGATTGCCTGTTTAATTATTATAATAACTAAGTACTAGAGGTAGGTACGAGGAAGGTTGGAGGCAGACGTTTTTAGTGGCATTATTTCCATGTATTCGAGTTTCAATCCAGAATAAACGCTGAACTATATAAAATATAAAAAACTTTTTACAAAAAAATATAACCGACTTCACTAAAAAAACCTCTAAAAGGATCAAAATAACTCTAATTTCGGAAGTCGGTGTTTCTCGGTATTATTTGTATCTTATTTAACACCGACTTCCGAAATTAGAGTTATTTTGATCCTTTTAGAGGTTTTTTTAGTGAAGTCGGTTATATTTTTTTGTAAAAAGTTTTTTATTTCACACTTTTTAGTTGCGATACACTTATAAACAGAGTGCCCATTTCTCATGATAATTCCAATGAACCCAAACACTGCTAGGTTACATTGTTTTATTATGAAGTTCCTCTGTCTACCTTCCACCTTCCGGCTCCATCATCAGATCACTTCGATAGTACCTTATATCCAAATTGCATCTCATTACAATTCTCATAAGTCCAAACACGGCTAGGCTACATTGATTTATTACGGAGTTCCAGTGCCTACCTTCCGGCTCTATCATCATCATCAGATCACTTTGATGACACCGTTTTCGACACTATTCAGAGCCATTAATTTATTTGTATTATCATAGTCGCTTAACTATCTCCATAGTAATATCTATGCGAGTATGAAGTTCCGTTGACCATTTCTGGTCTTCTTCATCAGTTCCACTTCATAAAATATTACTTTTTGACTGTAAATGCTTAAGTTTTCGATAAAAATACCAAAATCATCATACGGTTGCCTATAATATTTGAGGAGTTCCCTCGATTTCACAAAGATTCCATCATCAGATCCCGACTTGGTGACTATGGGACCATTTGGAAAATATACCCTTTCCAACAAAAAAAGAATTTTTCAAATTGGTTGGCAATCGACGAAGTTATGCGCGAACAAACATAAAAAAAAAAAATACAAACATCCGAATTGAGAACCTCCTCCTTTTTAGAAGTCGGTTAAAAATAAAATTATTTGAAGATTGACGCAATGTAATAATGTATAAATTTAATAAAGACATCCAATAATAAATAAATTAATAATGAAATGATGACAATAATAATGTAATAATATATCTATAAATAACTTTATATAATAATGCATGAAATAATAATTTAATTTATAATTAAGAAACTTAATGTTGCGGCGCCCTAGCAGGGTTCATGTACGATACTTATATTTAATTTGTAACACCTTGTAAACGACATGAATGCAATATAAATAAATAAAATAAACTACTTACTCACCGATCTAGGTATAAATAGGTTTCGAATGGCCGTTGATGGGTCTACTGTAAAGTTTCCGACTTTTACTGAACATGATGCTGTATGTTCTCGATTATCGACTGCACATGTATGACGTGGGTGTTGTTGGTTTCGGTAAAGGTTCAAGAAGGTAGATAGAATAATCAAAAGCATCTTCTATGAATATTTTAGTGTAGTGGGTAGGTGGTGGAAAAAAAGACCAAATCTTCAATGTTTGCTTCTTCGGCTTTTTGTATGGTTTTGAATTTAAACTTAAGTATATAAAGACGGCACGGTGGGTACAGTGTTTGAGCGATTGGCTACTGTGCTGAGTGTCGCGGGTTCGATTCCCGTACAGAAAAAAATATTTGTATGAACTACAAATAAGTCTGGTCTGGGTGTCTTGTGTGTGTGGTGTGTGGGTGTGTGTGAGTTTACATATTATTTTTCGCAGCAGTTTTTTCAATAATAAAAAAATTTAATGTTTAAAATTGATTATAGCCTGTAAAAGCTTTCGTTGAAGTAACCGTTTGAAACGTTCTTAACTCTAAATTCTCGATCCTTCAACCGAATTTCTGAATTAAGTACCTATTATATGTTAAGAACGTTCCAAACGCAAACATTTTGAGAGGTTTTGAGGTGAAAGGAGAGTTTGAGGAATACTCAACTTCAAATGCTTAATTCAGAAATTGAGAGATTAGTGTAGAGGACGTTGCTTCTCTTCCTCTTACCATATCCCTTTAACGGGATAATAGACCCGGAAATCAGAGACGATGCTGTTCTGTTAATCACATAAGGGGGCATTACGGTAATCACATAAAGCACTTTACGATGATGTATGACAAAATTGTCTGGATCATAAATACAGTTTTCACTTAAACATATTTTTCAAGGAGTTTACTGTACATATTTAACATACTACTGATGCGAAGCCGTCGCTCGCCCTTTTAACAAATTGTTACCAAGAAGAGCTTGATTTAATCAGAAAACAGTAAAGAGAAAGTGACTGAATCACAAGATTCTTAAAACCCTTCTAAAAGGGTTGCATTCTCTACTCCAGGAGATATGTATTAGGAATTTAGGTGCCTAAAGTCCTAATCTACCTCATTAGTACCTCCTTCCTGATGCCTTCTTTCGCTAGGATTATTGCTTCACAGTAGGTGACCGCACCCATTCTCTCTCGCTCCGGATCATGACCGGAGCCAGGGCCCGGCGCGAGATGTCGCCGCCACCGATCGCCTCCATGAGGACACGGTGATGCTCCGTCCAAGCGTTGGCACACCTCCAACGTATCCTCCGGACGGTCCGCACAATGGTGACACTCGGGCGTTTTTTCTGCCTGAATTCAGAACAGGAGCCTCCTAAACTTACCTTGTCCAGTGAGGACCTGTGTCATGCGGAGGGTGAGAACGCCGTGGCGTCTCTTCAGCTAGTCCTCATAGAGGCGACTTACCGACTCCTTGGCAATTGCCATCATTTTTTTTTATTTATATCATCATTGAAGTTAAATATTAATTCAAGTATAGAATTTAGAACATTTTTTACCTCGATAGTTTTTAGTTTTTACCCCTTCATAGTTTTCGACTTAAATGCAGGCGAAGCGGCTGGCAAATGCTAGAAATGATAAAATCTCGTAGTTTACGACAGTTTTCTAACAACCTTGTATAGAAGATGAAATGTTTACTTATTTAATAATATTTTAATTTTTCTACTTTCTTGAAGCGGTACTGTAATTGGTAGCGGGCACGCGACTGCTCGCGCTGGCCGCGCACCGCGCTCCGCCCGCGACCCGTAACCAATAGAGCGGCACTAGTAATTGACATTTTATGACTCGTTTACTTAGATAATCCATTTTATCTGTTTATAAGATCTGCTGGTGGGCAAGATGAAGCAAAATGTATCAAGTTTCTTTATATTTATTGCTGTTAGGGAATATTTATCGTTTTTATTGTTTTTTTTTCATTGTATAGAGATGGACAGAGAGCTGTGTGTTTTAATGGTTTTCCCCTTGGCACAGCCTAAAATAAAAACAGAAACGATATTGGAAACTGGGATTAACTACATGATTAGAAAACACCTTACATTTTTTAATTTTTAAAGAGTTTTTATTTACACCTAAGAAGCTAGGTATGACTTTTCATCAGCGCATCGTTATCATTTAAATAAGTGCTATTTTCAATCTCATGACATCCTGAATTTAAGAATATTCATTTGAGTCTGGCTACTACTCATGAATAGGTAACGAAACCAAGAAGAGCTAACAAGTTCTACTTTGTTCCCATCTAGGTAGGCAGTACGAAACGGTTTAATTTAGTCCTGGTGTAATCCTGGTCATTACGCTCTATAACTAGAAAATGCTAGTAGCTATAAAGTCTTTTTATTTTATTTCTTTGTTACAATACACTCGCATCTCTATTCCACAACTGCACCGAGACCTGTTGCATTCTCATTTAATCAAGCACTATTAGCGTACCTGGAAAATTAGCTAAGAAGCATGCGCTAACCGCCGGCAGCTCAGAGCCGACAATTAAAGCAATCATAATTCTTAAACAAAACAAGAATAATGTCTACTTAAACTTAAATACCCTGTTTTAAACGCTATAATAATAAACAGGCGACATTTCCGTAAATATACACAGACAGTGTTTGATACTTGCGTGTGTTGCATTACGCTACGGACATGTTAAAAGTGAGATATTATCTTTTGGAACTAAATACTACGCGCCGCTGTGTATGGCTAATTGACAGTGAGGCAATGAGATTAACTGTGATAGCTCTGTCTTGTTGCTGCCTTGCTGCCTCACATACGTATATTGTGTTACAACCTTATATTTCTGTTTCACTTGTTTCACAAAGCCAGGGTCAATTATTTTCAATAAGAGTAAAGTTTTTTGCTTAAACCGTTGGTTAGTTGATTTTCGCCGGGATTTCATGGCGGTATAAAGACAGGGAGGTGTGTCGCAACCCAGCGCAGCACATCGCGGTAGTAAGGCCGTTCTTCGAAGAGTGGCTGGATAGGCTTCCGTAGGTCCTCACTGGATATGGCCAGTTCGGGAGGTAACTGTTTTGTATTCAGGCGGTAGAAACGCCCGGGTCTAACCAGCAGTAATGCTAGCGAAGGAGAGGGTCGCAACCGTGGAACGGACATCCTCACGGCCCATCTGCTGCTACAGGAGACGCTTCGGGCGTTGGTAGTCTTAGGATGATCCCCGGCCACCGTAGGCGCGGGCTTGTGGAAGACGAGCAATGGGTAGCTCGCTGTCCGGCCACCCGGTAAGACCGAGCTCGCCGAGTCGTTGACGGCGCGTAGTGTTCCACGCGTGCCTTGAAGAGATGACAGCAAAACCGCTAGGGCCACGGGAAATTCTGAAAAGAAGCAGATCGTGACAGATTTACTATATTAATTAGTATGATTCTATCATAATATTTTCCATCATTCCTTAATAGTTAGATATTTAGCTTCATTTAACGTAGTACCGAATCAGATGATTCATACTATTGTTCAAATGAATCATCGTGATCTCAGTTTAATTTGTTGTTAGATGTAATTCGTTACCGATTCCATTTTGGGAACGGAAATATTTAGTTGACAATTAAATAGAAATCTACTACCTACACGTTCCCTAACATAGGTGTACGATATATTCTCTCATTATACAACACACTGTTACAGACGGTAGATATGAGGGGTAACGAATTTGAACACGGTTAAATAAAGAATAGTTATGATTTGAATTTCTGTTAAGGCTCGAGTCCCAGCCGCGGCCATTGTTTGAGACATTGTGGCCCAAATACGGCGTGCACACCTGTTAGTGTTGCCTGATACCTGAGTAACTTAACCTACTTTATTAACTTAGTACTCTAATAAATGTATTACCAGTTTACTTAGTTAAGTTAGAAAGTCCGCACGGTATGGTAATTCCATTACTGATTTTAACGAATATGGCAGTATGAAAGTAGACGCCTGCATAGATTGTAGAATCCAAACAGTATTTCGCGACTACAAACATGTCTTTGTTATAATAATGCGTTGAAGAGTTATTTTTTATTCCATACCATCAAAAGCTACGTTTAATTGCTTTAGTTGGCTTTCATTTTAATTTCTATATTCTCGAAATGCCGAGCTCAAAATGCAACGCTGTAGGTAGAGCGATAGAAACGGGCACAACAAAAGGAGCATTTACACTTGCAGCAGGGCTCCTAAATTGGTTGTGCGTGAAGAGTAGTATGGGATGTGTGTTGTAGCGGTGTAGATTTGGATGCCGTTACAATATGTATCGGGCTGTGTAGTGCGACCTGCGGCCTGCGGGACGGCGATGGCCGTTACCGCGCCGTGGCCGAGGCGCGACAAGGGCGTGCGACGGACCGTTCCAATTTACGGGTCACGAGCGGACCACTCGCGCGCCGACCTATCTGCCTTTCCTCCATAATTGAATCCAATGGCGTGGGAGACTTGATACAACTAAATAAAATATTTCATAAAACCTAAGTACCTACGCTACCGAATGCCCTGGCACCTAGCATTATACTTTAAATATTTTAGCAGGTTCCAAATGAAATGTAAGATAAGCTGTTCTTGTAGTGATTTGATTTTTAACAGCGTAAGAGTTGAAAAGATTAATTTAAAATTTGACTCTATTAAAGTGTAGGTACCCCACACCAACTAAGAGTAACCGACACACTGACTAAGGTAAACAAGAATAAACTTTCAGAAAAAGTTTCTGGATGGGTAATCAAGCAAACATTAACATTAAAATATAGTTAGACATTGAACAAAGAGTCAGTTCCCAACACCTGTTTACGCAAATTGGAAAATAGAGCGCGGTATAAACAAACAGATAGTGTTACTATGTCCGTACGTAAGCCTTTTTTGAAAGTGCGTCGGCGTCGGCGCCGGCTCGGCGAGTGCAGGTGCGCGATTGTCGCGGATCGTTCGCAGATAACGCCGCAGCATTCAACTTAAATACGAGATCAAACTCTGAACACTTGTGCGCTACGCTATTGCAATTGATTGCCTGTAAAATTACCTGGTGATTTATCAATAAATGTCCATAGGTTCAACACTTTACTCAGGTTTCCTATTACGCACTATATCTTGTTATATCCTAACCCTTTGATTTACATATTGCAAATATCAAAGTTCGTTCAAAGCGCAAAGTTTTTTCAGAATTTTGGTATTTTACTGTTCATAATTATAACTTTTCGTTATATTATAGTTAATTCTTTGCTTCAAAGATATATATCAGCAAAAAACTTACAAACCAAGATAAAAATTAAAATGGTGTAATAGTTAATGTGGTGTGTTTCCAGTAGTTACACCCTGTATTTTGGTATTGGTTGTGCTGTTGTATCGGTAGCATTAGACGAGGTAGGTAAATACAAAAATAATGTTGAAGTTTGTACCGACTACTGTTCTCTAGAAAAACCACAATGTTTATTTAAATTTTATAAAAGTCCAGTCGTTTAAATTTTGTTATTGTTAAGTTTAAATACTTACTCGTTTTACAAAATCAGAGAAACTGCTTATAGGCACGGTACAATATTGTACGTCTAAAGAGGTTTTTTCCTTAATTGTGAAGTGGTAGCTATTGCTCCAAATTTAGACAAAACTCGCAGCCGTATAAGCCTGTAAGGAGAGCGCATTATAAGGCGCATAAACCGCGATACGGCCGTTGCAAAGGTTAAGGGCACAAGACACCACGTGGGAGGTGCCAGTTTAAGAAATCCGAGATCCTGTCTTGTTCACAAATGGCGTCCATTTTCACTGCAACTTTGTCCTGGAAATGCATTAAACAGGTACTATGGTTTACCATGTGGAAATACGGATACAATAAAATGTACTAGAGATAGTTGGTCGAGTAAAATGTGGAATGGGCTATTACAATATCAATAAATAATTCTAAGTAATAATAAAATACTAGGATTAGTAGATACGGTAGGTAGCGATGTTATAATAACATGCCACTTATTTTTGCAACTGAGTTACCAACTTTAATCTAGATTTACAATTGTTAAGAATTTAATAGAAACCATTGTTAAAAAGTCACAGTAGGTATCTATTTGATTGATTTCATTTGACTTTATGTTTCAGTAAATAGGTACACCTAACCTTGAGTGTTCGAAGTGCTCGGCGAGCTATAATAGCAACACGCCAAACCATCGGTGATAATATCTGCTACACTTGTAAGGTGTAGTTCAGCCAAATATCACGTGGAGGGTTGTTTTATAAGGTAACGCTGTAGCGGGTGAGCAGTGAGCACGACTCGGTTGAGGATAGTGGATTACGTGTGAGTGCAGTCGAGTCGTGCACACGAGCTGGTTCATTATCGCGCGTGATGCATTTGCGCCTGCCGCCCACCGTCGCCGCATGTCCCATAATGTTCGCTCTCCAATATAGCTGCAACAATCATCGCTGATTTCGTATGTCTGTTTTTTATTTATTTGTTTCAATGTGGTTTAAGTATTGTTCAAAGTTACCAATACACATTATGGTGTTCTGCGTCATCTTTTAATGCTCAATTTCGCTGTGCAGGCTACGTAAACTATTCTGTAGCTAATGTAACTAGGATAGAGTACAACATACTTGAAATTAAGGAATATTTAGAGCATAGTGACAAAGATTCAAGTGTCCTGTCTATTCACATACTGAGGGTTACCTTGACACGTATCAATCTGAAAAAAAAGACAGCTTTAAAACACAATTTAAATAAGATTCGTTCGTTTCCTGGAGTTCGCATTAATAATTCATGAACTTAATAGTATGAATCAACAACAGTAGTCATCTTAAATGATTCTGTTTTTGAAGTAACAGGTTTCTTGCATTCTTAATTTGATTAGGGTCGTGTCTCACTCTCTATAGTTCTTGGACGTAGAAAAAAGTATGAAGGTAGGTAAATAACTGATTTAGTGAATTTACAGCTTCATAATAAAACGTAGTTGAATCAATTGAGACATGCAAGGACGGTAAATAGGCACCAACACAGCAATACCATTAAATTATATAGACACAAACATAAATATGTTGGACCGATCAAACACAATTGTTTAGTGCTGGGAGCACTCGTAATTTTCACATCATGTTGCCAAGTATATAATATAAATTTCTCATGCTTTACCTTGTTTGCAATGGCGCCACTTGTTTGTAACATTTCAGTATTTAGAAAAGCTATGAAATGCTCGTATAATGGTACCGATGTCATTAATGTTATAAGAACAAAATTTCTGCTAAGCTTTTTAATATCCTCATTTCTTAGTTCAGGAAAAGAACAAGCACTGACTTCTCGGAATCTAATAATTAAAACCATGACACGAACGACATGAACGACTCACTTTTTTTTAATATGATTATTTTTATTCTGCTTCTGGGTACAATATTGGTCTGCTATGTATATACACAATATCTAATAATACTGTAATAAGGAAATATTGTAACAACAACCAGTTTTTTTAAAAGAGTTACCATGGAGTTTCTTGCCGGTTCTTCTCCATAGGAAACGAACAATTTGGAACCGTGCACTAGCTTTTGACGTTTTATAAGTGCCCATGTAGGCCTATGTGAAATAATAGTAGATTATGTGACTAGGGGATAAAGCAGTGTCTGAGTCGCTGGCGGCATGTTGAATTCCGAATGAAACAAAGGTTGCTAAATTTGAATCCCGAACGATAGTGAGGGAGAAAAAACAAGTTCAATCCAGTAGCGTAGAAACCAATTTAATTGCATTAATTGCAGTCAATACAGACCGTTTCCATTTAATATGGGTCCCGACTGTTGCAGTCAATACGTTCCCTATTAGAATTTAATTTTTGGGATTAAATTGATGTAATTAAATTGGTTTCTACGCTACTGTTTTGAACTTGTTATTTTTCGTTTCAGTTTTTGTTTAAAGTTATTCTTTACGCAGTCGAGTTTTTATTTTTTAAATTTATTTTTTTATTAGAGACTTGTCAGTGACCACATTTTATTTTTATTTTTATGATATTAGCCAGTTTAGTTTTTGAATAAATTTGTTTGAGGCACGTACATTGTAATTTTTTTTTCAAAATAATGGTTTTTAACGTTTAAAATTCAAATCTCGTTATTCCCTAGGGACGGAATGACTTGCTTTAAGTGATGGTTGTATGACATATAAAATTTCATTATTAAAAAAAAAATTTGGTTTGACAATACTTAGGTACCGAAAGGTTTTCTTAACTATATATAGATTAAATTATTTTCGAAATCTTGAACCACATGTACTTATTTGAGTCTAACAGATCACTGATTTATGTTAGTCACACATTTCAGCCATTATAATCGAGTTCGTCAACAAATCCTGAACAGTCCGCCGAACGTGGTCTTAATTCCGATCAATGATTTACAACTTGTTAATAATACCGCAGGCGCAGGTTTAAACCGCACATCCATAAATCAAGATCCGAACTGTAGCTTAAACGAAAATATTGATTGTAATGCTCCGGTTTACGCAGTTCGATGTTTATAATATGTAAGAGATTTTTGCTCGAAATAAACGAATTTATGATGTAACGGTTAAATCGGCCCTTACTCCTTCCATTTCTCCCGAGAGTAATAATAAGTAACTATGTATTATTAAAGTTTCAGAGAAAAACGTATTTTAACAGTTAAGGTTTTTTTTGTTAACTTCATTAAGGTGATGTTTCTAAAAGAGACTAATTGATTGTTTGATGCGGCGAGCACTCGAGCAGGTATCACGCGGCAGTAATTACCACAGTGACAGATGGTGGTAATAAATACAATTTGAACACGCTTAGGAGAAAGAATTACTTGCGAGAGAACACATATCCGTGCCAGACGTATTAGTAACGCAGGTGTAATTTGTGCAGTGATGGGCGGTCTGCCCTATTGCTGTTTCTAATTACTGAAGTAAATTAACCGCTTCATATCGTGCGATCTTTGTATTGTAAACCTACTCAGATCGAATCGAATCGGTTTCTTTAATTTACAACAAATTAAACGTAAATATGAGTGCAGAGAGTTCATATAAATGTATCTGTTTGTAAGATATGTGTGTGTGAACTGTAGGATACTAATGTTGCAATTTCCAATCTACTAACCCAGCGCGACGCGCGACGTGGACGGACATTGTACAGCTGATTTACTCAACGACTTATGAATATGGAATGACTGGGACGAACGTAGATGACAGTGCGAACCACCGAATAACTCAAGACAATAAATATGTGCTTATGGCTTTTAGCTCAGTCCATTTGGTACTAGCTAAATTTATTATCCTCGTTAGTAAGTAAATTGAATATTCTATTAGGTCTTTTTCATATAAATATAATTATTTAATGGAAATATCAACCTACAAAGCTGGTGGAGGGATGGTACACAAGAAATTACTACTTCTTACTAAATTACAAAATATAATTATTTAATACAATTATGTTTTGTAATTTAGTAGTTAAATAGATTATAATGAATGTAGTGATTAGGTACCACATAAAACACTGTACAGTAAAAAATTCGGCAACAACGGATAATGTGGGTGATTAATGTGGCAGGAAGCTTAATATGAGTTTGCTACTTGTTAATTTAACATGTCGAGTTAGACACGTAACAAGCAGCTCTCGCCATAGGTCGGGAGGTGGAACAATGAGGCTGCAGAGTGCAGGCTGCAGCGCGCTGGTGCCTCGCGCCGCCGCCGCGCGCGCGAGGTGAGCTCCGGGGTCACTGCTCTGACCTGCGCGTGGGCGCGCCCGTTTCCGCCCGCGAATCCGAATCATTGCGCCCCACACTCCTAATCTTTAACGATATAGCACATATACACACACGGCCTACAATACTTGCTGTTATGCCTTTATGACGGACATAAAAGCTTATTCAACCGACGCGATTCTTTCAAAAAGGATGCTCAATTGCTCAAGTAATGTCACTTGTCACAGTGAAAGTTGTATGTTATGAAATTTGTGCGCCTACAGGTGTTTGCTGAATCAGAATGCAATTTATGAAAGTGGAATTGTCCTGAAACCCGCATTGTGTTTTTTTTTAATTTGAGTCTGGTTTGGCGACGATCATAGACAAACTGTGTCAAATCTCGCTCACCTTTACAAATTACTTCAACCAGTGTACATGCACCTATATGAAATACACTTTAATAACTACGTAGCGAGAGACACGACGCGTAGCCATAATTTATCGCATGGTGAGACGTTTAAGAGGCCAAACCTTACATCAGTGCAAAGATTTTTCCGGTTTCATTGTTACTTAGTGCGTGTATTGTTCGTGCCACTATCGTTACAATTAATAGTCTAAAACAATTGCGTTTACAAAAGCTCCGTTAGTTCACTCTATCTGCGTCAAGAGAGCTCCGCGCCGAAATATGTTTATCGACCATCACCAGATCGAACACTCGAAAGTCCTACGAGACCGCTCGCCAACATGGAGATGGCTTCTCTTTATATAAATCCAATATTTTTCTCCATTCTTGTGATGTCGCAATATTTAAAGAGCATTTATCTGTAAATCAAGGCATTCCTGTAACATATGAATCTTTTTACGTAGGTTTTGGACACTGTTGTGGGCGTTTCATTCCACTTCCGGTAGTAATATAATGAATCTGTTTCCATATTGCTGCATCCGAACCAAATAATAAAAAGTACATTTGCATACGCACGTAGGAATCACAATGGCCGATTTAATTACGGTTTATTTTTTATATGAATTAATAGCAGGTCCAAATGTGAATGGGCCATCGTGTAGACCTGTTTCATATATTGTATTGCGAATGTAAACTCTGTATTCAACAGATTTAATCAAGTTACATTCTTATACGTCTCGACTTTAACATGACATCTCAATCATTATATATCAAATCAACATGTTTTCAATTTTCATGATATGTTCAAAGATTCACACTCTGACTAGAAGGATTTCAATTTCATTCTCTACAAATATCAGCGTTCATTCTACAAATTTATATAGTCTTTATCAGTAAACACGAAAAATCATCCCTTGTATATTATAAATGCAAAGTTTATGTCTTTAATAGATCAGTTGATCGATATCATCTACTATTAAAATCTTGTCAGAACAAACGGCACGGATGTCAACCGAAAGCGGTAGCTCCATTAATCTTTGTTATACCTCAACGAAGTATACATACATACTCGTGCTAGGCATGTACAGTGTACAGCCTACTGCCACATACATACAACTAGTATCTTCTACATTGTCACAATGTGCTGTATGCATATACTTATTCATAATAATAAATCTAAAGAGAACTTTCATAAAAGCGTTCGTGGTAAGCGTTTACACTCCAATATTTTTTGGCACCAGACCATTGTATGCAAATGAAGTAATGAATGTTTTCACTGCAACAAAACACGAGTAACGGTTCCCTTAAGTGAAGATTTGTCGGCCAATAATAATTATCACCGGCTTGTAACAAATCCACGCGCGTGTCGGTACTATCTACTTATCAAGTCAATGATGTGTAGGTGCGGTATGGTAATTTTGCTTTCGAAAAGTGACAGAAATTAAATTGTTAGTAGACATATGAATGACTAAACTTTTACAAAATGAAACCGTTAACTTTTTAAATAGAATAGAACCTATAGGTTTCGTAGGCGCCTAAACAAGAAATGCTCTTTTGTTATTAAAGCATACTGATGGTTTTATCGGTGGGTGGCACTTCAAGCGATCTTGTGGGGGTCAATAAGACTAAGAAAAGTATCGAGTAACAAGTGTCTGTAAATAGAGACAACGTTGAGTCAGATTTATGATGACGCTCACAATATGCGAGTGACACAACACTTGGTATCTGCAATATTGATTAGCATAGAATCAAGTAATTCATAACGTTAACCAATTTCATTGGTCATCGCAGATTTAGAAAATGTCTGTGAACTTAACTGATGCATTATATTGCCATCCGATGAGATTGGACTTAAGATCCTCATAGTTACTTATCAGGACGCTATGGACTGCTACTTGAGCACTCATAGCCACGCATTGTCGGCGATATCGCGGTTTCATCGGAGATTCTTCGAAATCTGTTAGCCTGATAACGCGGAAGAAATCATAATTTCGTCAACTGAAAGTGATGTCAAGCTATAGTTACCACGCATTCGTTAATTTATTTATTATTAAAACTTCATGCAACACAAAGGTATAAAGACGGACTTAATGCCTTAGGCATTCTCTACCAGTCAACCAAAGGTAGTGAAGAGAAAACATAATAGGTGCATAAAAAAAAGAAAAGATTAAAAAGAAAACAAGGGAACAAATGTACATATGTACAAAATAAACATACATAAATATTTAATATAATATAAACTTACATACATATGAATATATATTATTTGTAGAAAGAATATTAGACATTGCCGGAATATGAATGAGACTGGTTCAAAACACAATTGCAGGATATTTTTTACATTTAACACGAATCTACGCATGACGGCTACGATTTTTTGTAGCAGTAAAGTAGCGTAAAATAAAATATATAGATACCTACTACAAATCTAATACATGTCATAAATGTCAAGTAATGTACTTTGCAGGGTGATGTTTGTACATCTTTTTGCGTAGTTTCTATGATTATAAATACTACTGTAGTAGAATATTTTATTTCGGAAGAAAAAAAGAACAAAAAGCATAAGTGTTCTTAGCCAGTTCATGCGTAGCGCGTCGTAGCACTCTGGTTGGATTGATTTCTTGTCTTTATTTTGATGACTTTGTAAGTAGATAGAGTAAACGTATTCTATGTAGCAAACTTTGCTTCTAATTAGTTGTTTTCCGAATATCTTAATTCAACTTTATAGTTTTAAATGATTAGTGCAGCGACTTTGTTAGGCGGGACTACTCGTATTTGGTTGGCTTAGTTGCTTGAAATGGTAACAGTTCCAGCTGTGGGAACAAGTTGCTCTAATATAGTAATCTCAATAATGTGTTTAGTGGCTATCCTAATTTATTAATAATAACACTGTGGATTTTTTTTATCTTAACTATATTCTTCTATTTATATATGTATATAAAAGGAGAAATTGGCTGACTGATATATCAACGCACAGCCGAAACTACTGAGATTAGGAACGTGAGATTTTGCACAAGGCTTCCTTTTATGACGAAGGCGAGCTCTTAGAAGGGGTTTTTGAAAATTCAACTTAGAAGGGGGGAACAGGGGAAAATCCGTTTGTGTGCAACATTTTATTCCTTGAGGTCATATTTCTGTAAGTTAGCATAAATAGTAACCCAAGTAAATTATAAAGGTTTCCATTATTTGTTTCTCAAAACTACCCCTATTAAATGACTTAGGGGGTGTTAAAAGTTACGAGTATATGGGTGAATCTTATTCCATGGGTTAATAAACTTGAAACTGGGCACAAATTCTGATCAAAATGAATAATAAAGACTGTCATTATTAGTTTTTCAAAACCACCCTCGAAATACGGTTTAAGGGGTGTTAAAGTTTTTATGAAATCTTTCCGATGAACGAAGTCGCTGGCAAAGTGCTAGTCACTTATAAACGAGGTTGTGGTTAGTGTGATAAAAGTCACTGTCCCCTAAATGTCCTGCATATAGGAACAGAGATGGGGCCCCTACATGGTGCATGCCGGTGGCGATGACTAGCGACTGATTCAATTAGTGATTGCGTTCACTTGTCGGTCGCGGGCGCGGACGCGGACGTGGCGCACTGCGCAGGCGCGGGAGCTACGCGCGCTCCGCACTCCGCACCACTCACTGCTCCAATGATACCATCTACTTTTCAATCGAGACAATGTCGTGATGTTTTAAGCTGTGATCTAAAAAGTAAATGGCCGGTCTTTTTAGGTTGCCATTAGTTGATCTTTATTGTTAGGGTTGTTATTAAAAAGAAAACATCTAAACGGTCTAGCGTACATAAATGTTTGATAGTAGTAAACTTTAAATGCCACTTACCACATATTTGATCAGCAGTTACCTGTTAATGTAACTTGTTATGAAGTATCTCAATTCTTGCTACACGTATGTAATGAGCATTTCATAATCCAGGATGTATGCAAATACGATTTTAATGACTCTCGTTTTTATTTTCGTGAAGACATTTATTTCTTTCGCACATCGTCATAAAAATTAATACTTTCGAATGTTAAATAGTTCACGCTGCATGGAACCAGAAGATTAAAAGACGTAAATTATTATAATAAATAATAATTCGCTTCTAGCAGAGACTAATGTCAGCCATTATTATTTTAAAACGCTTAAGATATTTTAACGGTCTCGAGATTATTAGGTATCTGTCATCATTATCCGATTAAATGCTCACTCTAATTGATGGAACTGAGCGGAGCGGGCGCGGGGCGGTCCACTGATTCAAAGAATGTACTACTTATTAAATTTCCAAGTGCAACGAATGTATGACTGTTTATATTCAAGTAAGCCCATGCTTTTATCTATGAAACCAGTGAGTTTTACTAATTTCAATACTCAATAGTTAGTTGAATTATGTCGTCCAGTTTCAATAAATACCTTGTAGAAGCAATGGCTTGTTTTATCTTTAGTATCTGTATAATCTATTTACTTAGAAATTAATGTGCTAGTATTTCGACAAATGAAGTTTTATTGGAGAATACCAAGTGGAATGAATAGCAAGGTTTGTAGTTGAATTGTTTGTCTATCATGGGCGCAAACGTAAATTTGTCTGGGTAGATATACGCGCGCGTCGTACACTGGCGCACTACAATGATTGTCTGGTCACTCCGCCGGAGTTACGCGCTTCATCCACTTGGAACATTTGCTTTATGTGAGATCACCCATTCTGGGAATGCATGTATGATAATATTTAAATAGAGACGACCCTCGTGACAAACTACTGTTACAATTAAGATGAGACGTTTATCCAGTGCAATATGAACAAAGATTGTGTGCGTAGTTGTAATATTCTGGGTTTTAAGGAACAACAGCTCTATACGTACTTACGTTAAAATAGTTCGCTAAACTTCCTTGTGAAAAGATTTTAACTTAATGGACTGTTTATGGGCAGCGTGGCCGAGCCGCTGAGCAAACTAATCGATAAAACTTAACCGTACGTGCATATTGGCAATATAAACAAAAATGAGCCATTACGTTACAAACCTATAATAAAGATAATAGTGAAAAAGCAGACCACTAAATATAGTGGTGTAATTTGCTTTTGTGAGCAGGTTGTCAGTGAGGTGAGGTCACGGCGCGTGAGAGCACTCGTGGGCGGGACCATTCTGACTTTTGGTAATTACATTCGGACACCTTAGACGGACATTTGGATGAAATAGGCAATTACGTTTCATCATAATGTTGTACTTACGGTTTACCTATTCTACTGGCGCCTTGTGTTTCCATAATTCAATGTCAAACCGCTAAGGTGGCGGAGATTTATTGGCCTCAGCTTCATGTTAAAGCTGATTCGTAATATCAATATCAGATATTACATTAATTTGTATACGTCTCTACCTACAATTGAATTATGCTCGCAAAGATTGTTTCACGAATTGCACTAAAGGAGTAATTCGTTAACTCGTACCGCATACCTACTGCCCATATGGTACGAGTTGCAGAAAATAAAAATAAATTATATTTTCATTGTTCACTCGTCCAACGTTTTTTTTGTATGGAACTTTAAATCTTATCAACATTTGGCACAGTTAGTAACACAAAATCTATCTATAGTTATAATAAATCTGTAGAAGTGAAAATTCTGTATATTGTAAATATCAAAAAAATAAATGGCAGGAGGTGTTACTAGACCGATACCGAACCCAAAAATGTGATTAAAAAAAAAAATTGTCTGTCTGTCTGTTCAGGTATCACGCAAAAACTACCGTTTCTATTACGATGAAACTTGGTATAATAATTCTTTAATATCCTGGGCACCACACTGGGTACTTTTTATCCCGGAAAAGTATATACAATAAAAATCAAATTTAATTTGGGGTGCGATCCCTAGACCCGATTACTGTACCAACCGCAAATAATAAGTTTGTCGTAGGTCACGTCCCCCGCAGTGGAGTTCACTAAGGGGCGCTACACACTGCTATGATACTATATTATTTTATCTTAAGATACAATATTGCTCACCATGCAATTCAATGGACTATCACACACGACGAAGATAATATAATATTTCGTATTTTCGTATCTCAAAAAACCTAATAAAACCTTTTTCGACTTCTACGCGGACGAAGTCGCAGGCAAAAGCTAGTTAACAATATTTTTATATGTTTTAGTTCTAGTTCAGTTCAGTTCTAGTTAACAATACTTTAATAGGAATATGTGTTTCTAATACCTACCTATAATAAAAGTACAATATTTATCTTTTCGACCGTCTTATCTAGATTTTCTGTTAAGTTATTCATTTGCTAATGATAATTCGATGAAACAGAAGATAAAATCGCAAAGCTAATAATGTGTCTGTAAGGCAACAAATTTCTTTTAATGAGTTGTCCACAACTTTGAAACATAAATTATTATTTTAGAAATCATTAATTGCTTGTTTATACAGCGGTCACTTCAATCTCCTTTGTTTCACGAACAATAGGTAAGGTCAGTGGGAAATCGTTTTATTTTCTGTTTTTAAAATGCACTTTCACCAATAAACCGTGCTGTCCAAAAGCGTCAATTGACAGAATGGAGGCCGTTTATGGCTCTTATGTATGTTTTTGGTTTCTAACAATATTATAAAAATAACATATTTTCATGGTTTTATTTTTCCACTTAATTTTTATTTTGTCTAATGATAATCAATTTGTTATAAAGGATTTTACTTTGTCTTAGTTTTGTCGACTCCTATTCTAATGCAAATGGTTATTTATTTATTTAAATTTTGATCGTTCAACTTCGCGATGGCGCAAAGCATTCCATCAATACATCAAAATGACACCAGTCGTCACGGCAAGTGGCTACTACAGTTTATAACTGGACTGATATTTTTTGCGAGAACTTTAGCAGAATAGTTGGGAATGTAAGGTTGTGTTGTGTTCAGAGAGTGAGTGTCGCCGGGGGCGGGGCGGAGGCCGGGGGCCGGGGGCCGCGGTAGGATCGTGCGCGTGCGCTCGTGGACCGATGATCATGCCCCGAAGCCTCCCGATCGCTGACACACGATCTATTTTCAATCGATCTACAATTCACTTCATTTGCATGCTTTACCTACATTGATTCGATTTTAGGAATTAGCCTTGAGTACGAACGTGTGTTGTGTCTGTAGATGGTTGCGTTACGACGCTTGTGCTTGCGCAATCTTTACTTTATGATGTTTTGTTCCAAAACCAGCGAATGTTACCCACGGATAGATGCTGTGCAAGTATTTATACTTGCTAGCTTTCAGGAGTCTGCGTTTATAACTTAAGAGTCATAAACGCAGACACCTGAAAAGACCCCTGAAAGCTGTGAAGGAAGTTGTGAAGAAGGTCAAGATATCGCTTAAAAGTGTCATAAATCAGTCTGCCTAGCTTTTTACCAACCATTTATATATGAACACTGGCACAGTACAATCCGAGGCACGGATTCTCAGTATGTTAAGCTGGTCACCCATCCACAGACCTTCCCCAGCAAGCGTTGCTTAACCTCGCAGATTGACCCGTGCGGTTGTTATTATTTTAGCCTCGAGTTAAAGTGATGGTGGGTTATTAAATTGGATTTCATTTTCGCTCATTTTTATAATAGATATATTTATAAGATCTCTAAGGAATAAGTCCTTCAAAACAAGGTTTCAAAACACATTGTTTCTGTTCATCGTAAAAATGTCGCAACGATAATAATTTTGAGCGTCTAAATAGAAAATAACCAATTAACATTTGTGTTAAAATTAATAACATCTATTAATTTGGGACGTTGACAGGTGAATAAGCTTTGTCTATAGCAACATTGTAAAAAAGCTGATATTCTGATTTTATTTCGTTAGAGTTTCTAAGAAGCGAGACAAAGAGTCGTGTTGTTTATGCTCGCCGATAGCCTACATTCACAGTCGAGTTTTGATCTCCACACTGCTTAACATACCTACGACCTGTTATATAAAGAATTGCTAGTATTTATAGGAAACACGTAACGTATGCTCATTATAAAAATATTTGTTCCAAGTATTTGTGGAATGACATCTTGAAAGCGCCGATGTTCGATTGTTGTGCCGGTACCGCGCCGGCCGATACCAGCCCAGCGAAGGTAATTTTTCGATACATATCTATCTAACGTAGGATTTATCACCTTGTTCGATGCGTAGATATCGTGTTGCTACAGATTCAAATGGTGTTACAGTTTATAATATTTGTAAGCATCATTATTTATAAAGATTTGGACGTTGAACCACGAGGGTAGATCCCATGACTATGATAGCGTTTAATATGTTGTAATTTAGCTATTTTCAACTTCTTACATAACAATCAATGTGACTCCTTAAATCTGCCGCCGGCTACAGCTACCCTTCAGAATAAGAATACGTTAACGTTCAGCCTCTGCAGGCCTTATTTCAAATTGCACGACAATATCTACAACCTGTGTCGTCTGATTCAAATGGGCCATCATTTATGATGTGGTTCTAAGATAGGAGAGCTACTTGACGTGATTAAAGAAATTAGGAGCATTTTAAATGATGATGGATTAACACATAGTAGTGGGTTGTAAGTAGCGGCGGGCAAGGCGGCGCGGCGCGGTGCGGTGTGTTGCGGTGCTCAGGTGCACACAACAGTTAAGTGAGACGTTCACCCCGAGCGGCGCGGGCGCAGCAACACGCGCCGACCCGATCCCGCGCCGGCTAACTATGTAGATCTTCCCACGATTTATGCCGAACCACCTTCGATTTCTTCTAGTGCGGACCTCCAACTATGTGGGAAATGGACTAGCAACGTAAGTTCGTAACAAAAGTGGACTAGATACTTTTTATAACAATTCCAGACAAATTGTTATAACGGCTAGTGAAATATTATTTCCGTACTTGTTTTTGATCGTTAAATTTTTTATGTCGTTGATGTCTTTAGTACGGAGCTCTGAATTTGGTTACAGAAGACGTACAAAACGTTGTTGCTTTTTTTATATTTTGTGTATTTAGTTCACAATAGATATCGAATCTAAGTACATAAAAAGAGCTATTAGTCAAACGTTTCACGATTTTTTACCATCAATGATTCAATTTATACATCTTCTTATATATAATTCTTCTGTACCTTCTTACATTTAATTCTTCTGTACCTTCTTATATTTAATTCTTCTGTACCTTCGTATATTAAATTCTTCTGTACGTGTGTTTGTCACCTAACTCCTCGTTGCGTTGACGTTCATAGTCGAGGGTCACCAGTTTGGAGGTATGCGACCAGTGTGTAAAGTCCCGCAAACCTCCATTGAAATGGGAGGATCCTCCGACCTGACGCGTGTTACGTCCAATACTGGCTGGTAGACGATTTCAGGCTGTTGCATATGTTCCAATCGCGCGGAGAACTCTAATTGCGCGATGCATGATTTTTCCGATTTTTTGTAGTTCTAATGTGGCGCTATAAATGTCGCTACAGGATGAAATTTTGTGAGCAGTGACATAATATGTGAGTGGTTCCCCGGATGGTTTGAAAATACTAATTGAATCCGGTGGGTGGCGCTGCAATAGGATATTCAATTATTTTTAGGGTTCCGTACTTCAAAAGGAAGAAACGAAACCATTATAGGATCACTTTGTTGTCCGTCCGTCTGTCTGTCTGTCTATATGTATGTCTATCAAGATCCTTTATTTCAGCAACGTGTGAAGGTATCAAGCTGAAATTAAAACCATATACTCAAGTCTGCGGTCCCTTGAAGCTGCGAAAGAATCAAACTTCTGAGTTAACGAAAAAAAAGATACAACTCAAGGAAATCAAATTTCATAGGGCACTTCCCGTTGACCTAGAATCCTGAAATTTGGCATGAAGCAAGGTTTTATAGCACAAATGTAGGAAAAAATCTGAAAACTGTAAATTTGTAGTTACGTCACAAAAAAAAAACTTTTTTTGCAACGCGGAAAAATCTTCGTAACTCAATTCGGGAATTGAACTGTTTTCATAGGTAAGTTTGTACGGAACCCTCAATGCGCGAGTCCGACTCGCACTTGCTTGGTTTTATTTTTACGAGAAGCCAGCTTTTGAGCGGGACTACTAGTTCTGTTATATTTTTGACGCAAGCATATGTAATATATTGAGCATTGCATTAAAACAACACATAACCCTCCATTACAGCACTGAGCTAAAAAGACACGGAAAGATATAGTTTGTCCCACAAAAGGTTCAAAACATGCTTTCACAGCCAAATTTTGTTTTTCTGAGACTTCTACTTTAAAATAGACTGAATGCGAAAGTAAGAATTTATTCCTTCTGCCGTCGGGCCCAGAGGTCGATCGAGGCTTCCCTTTTTTGCCTACCCTTCAAGTCAATTTTTGTAACATCTGATTCGACCTCGCCAAAGATCCCACCGGCGAAATACCTGTATGTGCGGTGACGGTGGAAGGTATGTGGGAGTCCCGTCACGACAATCCATGATGATTAGAGTTGTTTATCACTAAGGACGAAGGCACATGACCGGGCCAAAATTACGTAAATTGTAAGAAAATTCTCAAGGAAGCTCTACAAAAATTGTCCTATGAAACAGAGAAGCTACTAGTTGTATTAAAATAAAGATGGCTTGCACTTTTAGTATAGTAAGATTTCATTAGCAAGTAAGATGTTTTTATACTGTATACACTTTATATTTTTGTTTTTGCTAACCTATTAGATGACTATTTTACCTACTATGTAAATTACTGTGATTATTTATTCGTAATGTTTTACCTTTTCTCGTCTGAAACACAGGATGACCTAGTTCAGGCATACAACAAGCTGAGAACTTGTTATAGATTTAAGAAAAACTATGTTCACTGATTTACTGAATAAATTTTATTATTATTTTATCTAAATAATATACAAACAATACAGAAAAATACGCTTTATTACGCTACAAGTTCTTACCCGAAAGCTTTGTGATGCTTCATAGACACTTTGTAGTGGTTGTATCAAGTACAAATTACTGTACAAATTTAATCGTCGTAGTTGTATGAAATAATCAATACGTATAAATTGCAACGAATAGATGGATCTATTGCAGCAAGTCGAACAATGTGAATTAACAAAGAAGTTTTTAAAAAAAATGACAAATAGTAATTAAACCGTTCTTTTTTTCTGTGATGCAGGTCTCTCTGAATAAGGAGGAGCTGACCATAATCCACTATACAGGTCCAATAACGTCTTGGTGGATGATCAAAATATGCCATATTTTTTAGTACGTGATCCTTCACCATTTTGAGAGAGGTAATGAAAATATTGTATAGAATAATCTTCCCGACCGAATTCGATCACGGAGGTCAATCTCAACAGAGATTAGCCAAGTGCTCAGGAGACATTACGGTGCACAAGTATGTGCGCTAACACAGGTAAGTACGCTCTCTGTTCCTTCACCCTCATAGTCCGATGCGATGGCAATCCGACACGACCAGAGAGAGTTCAGAGACCAACGAATTTACGTGCTTTCCGAGGCACAGGGGTAATATACCACTATCTTCCAAACTTCGAGCAGCTACAGAGTAATTCCTAATGGAAATATACTATTTGCCTAATCCGGGAATCAAACCCAGGAGCCCACGCCCTGCAGTCGCGCTTGCAACCACGAGACCAACGAGGCAGTCTGACTCTATAGAATGAATATACCATCAACAAACACAAGTAAGCAGCATCAGTGATTCCTTTGGTACGTCTTCTTTACAATCGAAACATGATTGTTTTGCAGTTACGTCAGTTTTGCGATGCCGTATCGATAAAGTTGAGCGTGACTTAGCCAACTTCGTTACTTAACACGATACACGCTTTTAACACAAAAGAACTTATAGATATCCAATCATAACTCATTTGTGTATACCTATCATTAATTTTAAAATATGTTCTGATGAAAATTAACCAAGTATACCTAAGGGAGCTTACACAATCGAGTTAACTTTTAAGTTTTATTTATGTGCAGATTATCTTATGTTTAGTGACTTGATTAGTAAATATACTCGATACAGATTTGGCACTTATTATTTATTTATTATTTATTACATACTTCATGCACATAAAGGTACAGAAACGGACTTAATGTCTTAGGCATTTTCTACCAGTTTACCTTTGGGTGATGCAGAGAAGAATAGTGGTAGGTGCAATAAAATAGAAAGAGAAAAAAAAGTTAATATAAAAAAGATGTACAAATGAATCACAGATACAACACAATATAGGTAAATCTATATATATAAAAGAAAGTCGTGTTAGTTACACTATTTATAACTCAAGAACGGCTAAACCGATTTAGCTGAAAATTGGTGGGGAGGCAGCTTAAAACCAGGAGACGGACATAGGATACTTATTTTTATCGAGTAGGGTAGAGTAGGATAGAGTGAGGTAGACTTCGGTAGAGTAGAATATAGTAGTCAGTTGACGGGAGCGATGCCGCGGGCAATAGCTAGTATAATATATATATAATTTAATGTACTAAATATAAATAATAAAAAAAAACAAAGATTGGTCCATATCGACAAACAGAGAAACATTAACGTTGTGCTGATACTACTGCCAACTTCTTACGAATATGCTCGTGAACCTCAATTTTGAATCTTATACGGTTTGAAATGGATTGCGTATTTCGAGCCGGTGTCCGCAGTCCACGACTAAAGCGCCTATTTTGCGTACGGATGGGACAAATGTGTCATTCGATCCACCCCAGCTCCTATAGGAAGGCCAGCAGTGCCTTGGTGTTACTGACCACTTCACTTAGGGTACCTGCTGGCTTTCCGAAGTACTTTGCCCTGTATCCAGCGACGACTGGGCACCTCAGAAGCAGGTGAGCTACTGTCTCGTCCTCCTCCATGCAGGTAGAAAATGGATAACAAACTCCAGATCAAAATCGTCGAAGTTTTGTAAAAGCTTCCAGTCATGGCAAAGTCAAACAAAGTTTCAGTAGCGGACTTAGGAGCTGCGGCGTCGTTTTGATTCCGTTTTAAACTAAACTTTTGATCCCGGTCTAACTGTAACACATATATAGCATTCCACCCACCCCACGTATCTATTTGCTTGCACAGGCGTGAAGTACACTGTAACAGTATTATAATTAAGTTTTTGTATTCATTTATTTTTATATTGTGTGATTTTCTTCTCTCTTTTTCTTTTCAGCCAAAAGTGGAAATTTATGTAAACAAACCAAAAGGAAAGAGGAAAATTTTCAGAAAGTTTCAGGAAACGTGTGAGTGATCGGCATGTGATCTCCGTAAAGTTGAGGTGTCGGGTTTCGTTCCGGCGTGGCCGCTGCCCGCCGGCCGCCGCAGGTAACCGTTGCAGGCTGCGGTGGCGGTCGCTCCCGACACCCTACACTAATTAGCAACTACGACACGTGTCGGGTTCGCGGCTGGCATTCTACGCTTTCTCCTGACATTCGATTACTTGTAACTCGGTGGTATGACGAGTTTTCTTATCTTCAAGAAAATTGTTTACTGTTTGTTTCGAGCAGGCGCGCACTTTGAAGTTTTCGTCGTACGGCGAAAATGCTTTGCGTCGTAATGTCGCACCGCAGTATTGTAACAAAGAGTTTTATAATGTACTGCGAGCACTTAAAAAATATAAAAAATCACTGACACGGCGAAAAGTTTATAACATGTTACCACTGATTTTCATCATCAATCATCGTTTTGTAACATATTAGAAAAGCTTTGAATGCGCGCAGTATCCGGCATTTTGCTATTACGTTATGTATTTTATTGTATTTTTGAATTAACGGTTACGAACAAAAATTCTAATAATCTGGGTGAAGATTTGATGATTGAAGTGTTTACTACTGAAGTTGAGATAAAGCCACCGTTGCATATGACAGATGACTGATGGGGCCAAAAAGTTATGGAGTGGCAACCATGTACCTGAAGACGTAGCGTTTGAAGTCCTTCCACAAGCTGGACAGGTGACCTGGTGAGGGTCGCGAGAATCCGATGGATACGAGACGCACAAGACCGGTGATTAAGACTACGTCTTTTTGTGTGTCGCAAAACTTATCGCCGTGAAAAGTTCGTAGTGCGCGCCTGGCCTTAGTGATTTTCTTTTCGTATTTATAACACTTGAATGGCGCGGTATTATTCATACTTACTGTTTACGTTTCAGTTTAGCGGTAAACAGTTCTTCAACAGCTCTAAAAAGTAAAGCTCAGAGTTTGTTGTTTATCTTCGAGTTAACTTTTAATTAATTGTCAATTATTTCAAGCAGTGAAAGTTGAGTACCTTATAAATATGAACAAGCTTCATAATGGAACTGTGAAATATTTGCCAATCAATTAAAACTACTGTACTGTATAAACAATCATCCTTGTACAAATATTTTTTACATCTCTACGCACTCGACTTTTTTAACAACAATCTTCACCGTGTAATCCAAATCTGTTGCAAAATAAATTAGTCGATATAAAAAGGCTTTATCAATAGCTCGATAAGAACCGGTCTCATGAGCTATTATCGTGGTAATGTTGTTTGCTATGGACGCTAATGACACGGGCCGTACGAGCCGCGTCCAGTCGCGGCGAACTAATGGCACCTAATCTGAATCTACGGCTCTATAAACATGGCGAGCCCCGCACTTAATGCCTATTGACACTCGTAAAAATCATCCCTTCGTCATTTTAATAGTGACAATACTACCAACACTCCGTACTATTATTAAGGTAGTGGTCCTTTTATCCTAATTTATAATATGAACCTGTCGCGGAATATTTTGCTACTTCTTTGTAAATGTTTAATTTAGGTTTTTTGCAATATACCTAAAATGTTTTTCATTTATACATTAATATTCTACTTCAGGTTCGTAGAAAAACAAATACAAATGAAGCTCATAGTTAAGCTAATAACTATAATAACCATAAGCGTCTATTCGGTAACAATTTGGGCTCATCACAAAGCAGTCATGAAAAATCAATAATTTAGAAAATTTAGAAAGTTTGCTATCTGAATATAGTTTAAACTTGGGCTTTGTAGGACGAATGACCGTGATCTTTATAACGGTGTAACTAAACTGCGACGGACAGAGTTCACGACTCGTTTTTATTACACGCTAATATAATAATGGGTGTTTGCTCTGTTCTTAAGTTGGAAACCCAAATAGATGTCGATCAATAGCGCCATAACTGAATTCCTCGAGCAACTGGCAATAATAGCTCACGCCGCTGCTAGTCAATAACGAGGGCGAATATTTTTGAATAACTAACAAATATTCTAATATCGAACGAAGCCATCGACAGAAACTAACGAATGTCTAACTTGTAGGGACCTTCACCATTGGTATTTATATACCACATGTCACACTGCTCACCACGCCATGTTATAATTTGTGCGGCTGCGGATTTCCACAGGCATATTAGTCACACCGTAATGACTTAACTGTCCGATTTCATCTGAATAATTACAGGCGTTTGTGATATAAGAGGACCATCGATTACAATGTATCACACAGTTATTAAAGGGAAAATATGTATATTAATTTATGCTCATTTTTATTCGTGGAAGAGATGCGACTACGCATCCATTGATATTTAACGTAAGACCGTTGCGTCACGGCTTATGTGGATGCTGAGCCTGAGATGCAACGCTGCACAAAGAGAAAACATTGCATCATTCACGAGGTTATTTTAGGTATGGTAATGTGCTTTACGTAGATTGTCGACTAGATTTCACGAGCTGCAGTAAAATGTTATGACGGGAGAACATTGCTACTTACACCAACTAAATCGCTGTGCTTGTTTGTTCTGTGTGTTACTTAACGGACGTTAAGTAATTTAAACATTTATTACATTAACTTACAAATTATGTTACTCGTAAACGCAGTGTACGGCAAGTACATTCATGTATAATTATAATCCTATAAATCAGGCTCTGCAAAATTTAGGAGGGCGTCCGTCGCCTTCATTAGTTGTTGAACGCTACAGTTTGTTAGTACGTAGTTCATCAACGAAGATAGACTGATTTATAACTTTGTATGTATAAATAAATTACACATTACTTACAAAAGCAAACTCCTTTAATACAAGCAGTACATATCTAAAATTTAAAAAAGACTCTTCAAGTCATGGAACATATTAAATTCAGATTATCCAATTCAAGAATCAAGTGTATGTGTAATAGTACCTGTGGGTATACAGACCAGGCCTGCATCCCTTTACAAAGTTTGCTTTTACAATTGTTGATTTGCGGCTTGCTCTATAATAGCAATAAAATTAATACGAGCATTACGTTCCAATTTAGTATGTGAGCTTTAGGGTTGCTCACCTCAACCACATTCCATTTTTATTGTGATTTTTTGTGTATTCTTTATTTGAGGAGCATTTATATTTTTTATGTGTTGTACTAACTATAGTATAACTGAAAATTAATGAAAACTTTCAGGCTATTACCATTTAAATAAACTTTTCTTTTATAAGTATTCTTTTTTTTTGTTATGATTTGAACAACAAAAAAACAGTCCGACTATGAAATTTTCTAGTTCCAGCAATAATGATTAGTTAATACTTAGTTTAACATATTTTGGAATTAGTTACCTACCTACCTTGTAAAGATAAGAAATAAAGTATTGTTAAATTTTATGGTTTGTTGCATTACGGAGTAGGTATTACCTACGTCGATTCTATCACCTGTATTATGATATCTTGTAAACGATTCGAGGCATGTGTGTAAAACAATTTACGATGGATTACACAAAAATACGACACGTAAAAATATTTCATCCATAAATCATGGTCATAAATATTGTCACTTTTATAGATGTATTACCTAGTCGCGTTCGTTTTTCAATGAGATAATAAAGATAAGACTTTTTATGTTGATCAGGATAGCTCGTACCAGTGCCACCCGTGATTTAATGTTTGGTGATCTTGGTGGAGCATCACGTCTGTTGAGGCGCAGCTCGTCCTAGCAGGCGCGGCCGCACTAACAACAATGTGTGAGTGTAAACATGTGTTGCGGCTCGGGGATATCTTCCGGCCAGCGACATTGGAATTAATACACTACAAATCTTCGGTGCGTTCAGTAAATCAAGGTGTTTATGAGTCATTCAAGTCACTGGCGCGAGACCGCGCGACCTCCGTACTGATTTGCAATCTTGAGTGCTTATTTCTCAGTCCACCTCTGCTCTTCAATCTGTATCTACTATGTTATCCAAAACATTTATTTTGTTGACAGAGAAAGTTAGGGCTTTCAACATAGATCAAAGCATTTCATGACTCTTAGTCGATCGTGTTTCTGTGTGTGCTACCAAAATAAGTAGTTGGGCTGTAGGAGAGGGTACTTGCGTAGTAACATGGTGCCAAAGTGAAACGAACAGACTTACAGTATTTTGAATATTTTTAGCTAAACCTACATCATCGCCAATCGTTTTATAAACAGTGTGGTAGTGGAGCAGACTGTATCAGAAGTCATTGGGAGATCCATAACCTGGATGTAGCCCAGCTCTATTGGCTTGGTTTGATTGTGCATAGCCTATGTATAGGTACTTAATTAAGAATTGTCTACTATGCGATAGGTTTTATTTAAAAACCTGTCGGATCGTCATGAAGTATATCTCTCTATACATATATTATGTTTCAGTACTTATTACCACATCCTCTGCCTAAAATTAAGATTAAATTGGCTAAAAGCATAAAGAGATGTTTAACTGACCGAATAGTATTCTATCAATAAGCGTATGTTTGCATCGCAAAAACTACTGAATAGGATGGGCAACCAATTAATTCGTCGATGTGCATGTGTCTAAAGCGATTATTATAAAATGCCTGTCTCTTCAAAACTATATAACAATTACGTATACGGTTTTCTCGTAGAGAGTCTTAGCAATTAAGTAGTGGTTGTTTCTGGCATGTCATGTGTAGGCATTTGTTAGCTACGGCCGCATATCCTCTGCTCCTTTTGTAGCGGGCACTCTACATGCGTTAATGCTTCCTTCCAGTTTTGGGAGCGAGCGCGATGACTGGTTCCATGAATATTTAGTTGGGCTTCATTAGTACACTCACTTGTTCGAAGGAAAAGGGCGTGGTGAGATGTGCTCGCCTGTGTCTTGTAACATCACAAAGCACTGCATCTAATGATTACCATTAAATTATTTTGTTAACAGACAGACGGGTGCAAACTATGGTGACGTTTATCAAATTAATAATTTTTCGTTGATACCTTTGTACCTAAGTATCTAAAGTAAACAGAACACGCATGGTTCCAAATGAATTAGGTAACAATCAAATCAATAATCTATAATCAAAACAGTTTTCGTCGTAACTAATCAGACTAGGGCAGTATGTTTTGAGAACTTTTCACTTAAGCTGAAATTAGCATACAAAAAACAATCAGCATTCGAAGAATTTGACATTTATCACTGATAATAATAAAATGTTAAGTGTAAAATTACTGTGCTTTCACACTATTATTATTCATCGTATTATTATCTCCACTGTCAACTAGACAAACCCCCGCGAATACATCACCATTGTTCCGACAACGAAATGAAAGTTCTTTATTTGCATATCTTAAACGCTATAGTTATCATGCCAGCCATCAAAATTATAATATAATAATATCTCTGTAGAGAATGTATTAGTGACTATAAGTACCTAATTGGAAAGTCTGTTTGATATACAAACATACATGTCATTTGTAGGGACTGCAATGTCATGATAAATAAACTGCTACCTGACCATACTCTTGCTTTTTGTTTTATGTTCACGTTCAGTTAAACCTAAATCTTGACTTGAATTTTCTACAGATTTATTGAATGATCATGTTGCAAACTGTAGAGAAATTCAACAGATTTGATGTTATTTTTTTGTATTATTATTTGGAAAAAATAACTCAAGGATTAAATGAGATCATTCGATGTATAAGGCAACGCATCACAGCGATCATTGCAAGATTGTAAATCGCAATGCACGTAGTCGACGGAGACGCGTGCCTTATTGTTGTCCAACATGATGAGTACTTGACGTTCGCTTATTACAATTGTGAAAGTAAGATATTTAAGCGGCTGTGAGCATCGCAGCGGTGACACGGACAAGGCGCTGTTCCTAGCACGGCGCGCGGCGGCACGGAGCGGCGTGGGCGCGCGGCTCCCGTACTCCGCCCCGACAATACGCCGCCGCACACGCGCCCGACCGCATCATCCGCGCTCGCCAAAACTAACAAACCTATTGTTCCAACTAAACATTCGTGTCAACTTCCGAAAACCACCCGCAAATGTCACACGATGTTGTCTTGACAATTAACAGTAGGAGGTATACTGCTCCGGTACCAATCATCCAACTCATATGGCAAACAACTTAGAGGTGGAATTCTAAATGTAAATAATGATGTATGGCAATCTTTATATTATGATGTTGCAGTTGATTTTAAAATAACATCAAGTAGTTAACATGTTCGGAAGGATGTGTGGAGTCCATGCATTGTAGCGGTCAACATTCGTATTCGTGAAGTCAAAACAAGAAATAAAAGAGGATGTTCATCAGACATGGGACCATAAAACGAGCCCTAAAATGTTAAACGACTGCTCAAAATTGGTGGTAAGAAGAAATTACAAAATAAAAGGACGAGATTACGGTACTTTGAATGAATTTTTGAGAGAGAGACCGTCTTAACCTATATTTCACTTTATGGGTGAACGATTTTTACAGCCTTCTCGCGGACAATCCAAATGACTACGGCTCTGTAGAAAGTTTCTGAAATTGTTTCGAAATTATCAGACAATTCAGAAAGTCAAGTTTTCCTTATTGCAACAACCTCACGCTCATGACTTGCCAACTTTTCATTGAGCACTTCTATCTGATGACTTGGAATTAGATGTAGAACAAGCGCAGGTTACGCAGAGTTTATGATACCTGTAGGCTATATGTGGCTTGATATACGTAATTTTATCGGGTGAGATATTTACGCACGCTTGTCAGCGGGTCGGGCGGGCTCGAGTGTCGCAGTTAACAAATCGGAGCAGGCTGACAAAGCGTGTCGGCCGGTGATCGACGCGTCGTTGTCGCGCTCGCTCTCTATGACAAACGCAACGCTATGAGTGATTGTGTCCGTCCGTCGCTCGGCACTCGATCTCTTTGTGTTCTCAAATAATCCGCCGCGTCGTGATCTGGAGTCTAACGGTGCAGGTCTGCGAGCCTATTGAGTGCGCTCTCTGTAATAGGCACAATTTTTCAAGCTTTCACATAAGTCCACACTAATACGGGCTAATCCCAAAACCCATGTATGATGTATTATCTAACATTTCTGATTATTTATTAAATCGCTGTTAATTAATAGGTGTCTGTACGTACGTTAAAAAAGTACAAATAGATGCCTTTGTTACTTGCCACCTATACTTACATGGCTTTGTAGATTAACTCTAATGCCAAGCCAAATATAGCATGCAGATAATAATATTGTCGATTTATGCATACAATAATATTATTATCTGTACAACATTGAATAATCGCTTGTGACACAGGTGATAACTTTTATAGGATGTTTTATTATTGCTTTTACTAAATCTATTCCGATTTCTACAGTCCATGGACTGCGAGGTCCATCGAAGTCACGTCACAGTACCTGGCAAAGATTCGTAGTCCTACCTACCAACGTCTTATTGGATCTTAATACTATCATACTCGACAGGTTTTTTTTTCGGTGGTAAAAACATCTTATGACATTCCCCCGCTCTTGGGCGGGTCAGGAGATCATGTCAGACTTTTACTGACTAAAAACCCACTTCTATACTCGACAGGAAATGAATTGAAAGGGATCATCAGCTTAAACTCTTTACAGGTCAATTAGGATCAGCTTCTTGTTTAGTCGGTTTCGTATTTATATACATATCTGACAGGCTTATTTAAAGGCATTATAACTACATCCTTGTTGATACGATTTGTGACAAAAGAAAAAGAACAATAAATACTCTTTTTTTTTTATTTAGCATATACTTTCATACTGCTGGGTAAAGACCTCCCTCAATTTCTTCCAAGTAACTTACTAAACTTTTTTTCGAGTCACCTTGAATCAGCCCTTGCGGTAGGAGTCTAGGTCGTCTCGCCACCTCTGCCCGGGCTGTAAATAATTTCGGAGAGAGTGGGTCACCCTGTTTAACACTTTTTTTAGGTCCTGTAAAATTTTATTTGATGTCTGCGGTGCTGTTATAGTAGATATTTTTAAAAGGTTTAAAATTTATATATTGCTTTTCTAGTTCCTGGTTTTCTAAAGATTTAAATATTTCGGAGTGGTTGATACTGTCGAAGACCTTCGTATAATCTACGAAGGCTAGGTTTATTAAATTCTGAGTATTTTTATAAAACTTGGTACAAGTCTGTAGATGGTCGGTAGTTGTAAAACAAGTTCCAAATCCGACTTGTTCTGGTGGCATATACACATAAACACTCTAACTTTAAATAACATCTTAAATAAAGCTTTGTAATACAAAAAGAGTTGCATATTCTATTGGAGCGGAGGTTTTAGTACTTAATTATTATTTTTTTCTCACTTTGATTAGCAAACATGCTGCCTTTTTTCCAATATCGACTTCTAATAGGTAGATGTTTCACAATGAGATGCTTATGTATTCATACTTCATATTTTGACTGTGCCATCTCAGATTCTCAGTATACCTATGATAATATTTTTTATGTTCATAAAAATAAAAATATGTTTAAAAAATACAGGGATAACGTGAATACTAGGAACAAACACCAATTAGTGATTCCTGCAACCAGTCTCAAAAAAATAGGAGGCTCATTTAGATGTCAATGTATACACTTTTATAATAAGCTTCGAAGTCCTATTCAGCCTTACTTACAACTTAGCCTTAATAAATAAAAATCATTTGCATAGCGGAAACTTTGCGAGAAGGCTTTTTATACTGTAAAAGAGTATCTCGAGGACAAAACGGCTTGGGATTGACCTGCTCCAGTACTCACTATAATTGTTGTCATTTCATTTTTATTTTCTAAATTGCCGTTTTCATTATTATTATCATTTATTTATTTTAATTGACGATTATTGTTATTTTACAATTATGATTTTTTTCTTTTATTTTTACAATTTGATATTGACAATTACTTTTGTATATTTTTTTGCAATTTGCACTATTTACTCTGTAACGTTCCATTTTTGTAAATTTTATTATTGTGTATCTGGGGACCATGTGGATTAGTTTTTCCTTTTCTTTATTCGTTTTAACATAATTTCTGGCAGTTGTGAGTACTTTTTGCGGCCTACCCAAATATTGTTCGTTAAGTCGTTGAGCTCCTTAGTAGTCATGAGTTGAGCTACACGAATACTGACAAATGCTTGCACTGACTGGACAGGTCCACTCAGAACTGTGTTGTTCTTTCTTCCAAAGATCATCTCGGACTCCAATCTGAATGGTTCTCATATGATTTGACCATTACCGTTTACTATATGGACTTTAAAAGAGACTTTGACCTCTGAGTTTCTTCTCAGGGTAGTTAGCTAGGAAACATCGGACTCATTTAGTTTAATATGACTAAAAAATTGATGTGTAAAAGTGTTTTTAAAAACTTATTTGAAAAGTAAATATTATTTATCATTTAGTGTTTTAGTATTAGAATAGGTTTTATACCGTGCAATAGTATGTATAATCATCCAAAGATACTTACATACAGACATATACATCCTTCTCCCGAGCACGTTTGTCCCTGCGAATCTTCACTCAAACTAGTCAATAAAGGCAAAAGAGAGAGCTCTGTCACTCGTCAGTGTTCACTTCCGTCGGCTAATATAGGCAACTTAGAGATGACGAACCAGAACTCCCGGAATATAGGGTACGTGGGGTCACTATTGGCCAATAGTTCGCCACAAAACTGCTCTGTGGATTGTATCTCGTTTAGTCTGGCTCCTCATTTGAAGCATGTTACGGCAAAGCAAACTGTACCGGCTCAAACTTAGGGTTCATTGGAGTGAATCATTCCTCGATGTCAATGTAAAAATACAGTGATATCATAGAAAGTAAAAAAAAAAACATTTTTTCCCGTGATTTACGAGTATTTATAACGTAATTCTATGTTCATAGGTATACCTATGAGTACAAAAACAAATAAACTTGGGCGTCGAAGTGTCTACCCCTCTAAATTCACCTCCTTCTAATTTCGTCTGGGTACGCCAGAAACTTGCCCAGTAACTGGCAGCATTTCAACGTTGAATGGCAATGTTAGTTCCGTAGTGTCGATCAGTTGGCGAGCAATATTTTTGAAAAGATAACGTGCACTCGGAACCCATGGCAAAAACGTTTCGCCCCAAACGTTTGAAACTGTAACGTATACAGGTAATTGAATTGTGCTGTTGCGTTGTTTGAGGGTGTTAGCAGTCTCTGCTGCAGCGCCGGCACAGCCCACCGTATTTGGAGCATGAGATAGCGTTAGACTTCCCACCTTCCATGGCACCAATGTCATGCTATCTGGTAGGGTACGTGACGCTTGGCTTAGGTTTGAATGCCGAAGATACGTCGACATTGGTAAACGTCTCAAAAATGCCAAACATTCCCATGGGCCTAATGAGCATCGGCCCTGCTGGGTCTCTTCGGTTTTTCTGATATATCTTTGAGACGCGCGTGGAATACTATGCTCCGTCAGCTCAGGTTGGGTACTTATAGGAGGGTCGGACGGCCCTATCCACAGTTTGTCCTGCGCAAGCCCACGCCTATGGTGGCCGGAAATCTCTTGACTCTTGACGTCCAGAGTGTCCGTCTCCTGTGGTGGTGGCTGGGGCGTGACGATGTCCGTTCGATCACGGTTGCAGCTCTGCTTCGGTTGTATTACTTCGCTGAAAGAGGTCACTTCTTCCCATATGTTCTTGCCCCGAACCATGGCCTGAACCAAGGCCATCCGCGAGAGGTCGTCGTCGCCGATCGCCGCCACGACTCACAAGGAAACGGCGGTGCTCCACGCAAGTGGGGCATACTTCCATCGCGTCCACCGGGCTATACGCACTATGGTGACACCTGGGCGATTTTTCTCTCTAGCCACTCGTCGAAGAGGTGACTTACCGCCGCGATTGTCACGGCCACGTGCTCACGGTCCGAACCGAGGAGGAGGGGCAGGTAATCGCCTCCTTCTGCGATGCAGTAATAAGTAAAGGAGGATGCCACACATGCACGCGCGAGGGAGCGGCCTTCACGCCCCAGCAGCTGGGATCCCGATCCCGATTTCCGGCCACCGTAGGCGCGGGCTTGCGGACGGCGAGCAGTGGGTAACTTGCCGTCTGAGCCCAAATTGTCGACGGTGCGTACTGTCCCACGCGCGTCTTAAGGAGAGGTCAGCAAACCGCAGGGGCCAAGCAGGGACGAAGCCTACTGGGGCCATGGGTTTGTGTCTGAAAGGAAAACTCGGCCCCGGTATGTATGTAAATGTAAGGCAACGAAGGAAAAGGAGTGGGTTTTTAGTCAGTAAAAGTCAGGCACACCCTCTCGCTCCATCTAAAAAAAAAAGTTTTAGTATCTTAACAGTCCCAATCCTTCTTAAACTAATGTGTTTATTTTTTCTTTTACTGTGAAAAGTCTTGTTAGTCGTAAAGTTTCCTGAAAAATCTTGTTGAAAATTTCAAAATTTAGAAAACAATTAAAGTATCTTACGTACTTATCAAAAAAATACTTCCAAAAGTTAGTGAATGTAACAACCAACTCGTTATTTATGTATCGCTATATCCACTCGGCTTTATTAATTCACTGGTGGACATAGCCTTTCGTCCGCGACCCTCCCACCTGATTATCCGTTAAAATTCATCTTGTTACAACTGTCATGGTGGGTTCTCATGAGTTACAAAGCTTTTCATTGCATATTTAACTCCACAAGTTTTTGTAATTCATTAAAACTGAATGTTAGCGATTTGAGCAAAAAAGGTTTTATTGATTTTAGGTAGGTATGAAGTTCCTATATTGATTGGGAATTGGGACATAAGAAAATAAATAATCAAAATACACATCCTTTACGTTGTTAGGTTGGACATTTAATAATGAAAGAACAAAAATGAAACTTCAAAAACTGTAAACTTTTAACTATCGGATCGAATTTCTACAAAAAAAAGTGTAACTTGATTATACTTTTTAAATAAAATTTGGAACATGTTAATTGGCCTGGTAGCACGCGTAATTTTTCACACTGAGGTGAACCTGACGCGAGTTAAAATCTCAGGTCTCACCTGCATACGGCCAGCCACCTGTTAACTGCAACTCAGCAATATAAAAAAAAGAAAAGAAGCGAGCGCCAGCCAGTGCAAAAAACGAGAATCCAAGACGACACGTTTGGAAAATAAAAAAAGCTCTCGCCCACCAGATGGTCGCCTCGACGCGTCGAGAAACCCGCTTGTGAGCAGGTTGTGACTTACCACGCATATTTATTCGCGCTTTTGAATACAGGGAAAATTGAATAACAAATACGATTAATCGTTACGAACTGTGAACAGCCAAATGTCTCTTGCACTGTAGGTGGAGAAATTTATTCAAGGTCGTAATTCCTCGTCTGCATACTTTAATTTGCATAGCCCTGGCAGTATGGCACCCAGTGATTACTGATACTACGTGCTTCTTGTCTCATTTACAACGAGTACATCCTATATAATAGCGCTATGGGCTCGTGCCATAAGGCAGTGCAGATCTAACATTTTATTGCACCTTTCAAATTCGTTCCAAATGTGTTCATTTAGAAGCTAGCAGAAATTAATTGGCCATATGTTTTCGTTGTTCATTAAACTGCCTATTTTAGAGACGATAAGACTCCATATGGTGCAATATTTTTTGTGTCCCTGTGCAAAAACAGGATGGAACTACACCCACAAAACAATCAGACAACGAATAAAAAATCGGACGTATGGACCTGTTTAAAATTTAAATAACGTGTCAAGTCATCTCATCACCTTAGTTCCTGTTCCTTCTTTTGTATTGATAAACGGTTTATTCTTTATTTAATCCAATTCGACGTCACGCAGAGCATATTATATCCGAGTAATTTTCCATACATGTAGGTAGGTACTGCTTAAAATATGACGGTTCCTGGTCAATATTATGGTGAAAAATATTGTCAGCCTCTTAATTACATTCACAACTAAATAAGGCAACAAAGTGTGGGACATAGATAAATAAGATCGTTATTTGTGAACTGTGTCATCGATCTGTAATGTACTACGAAGAGCAGATCGGCGCTGTTGATCACGTTGTGAGTATTAATTGCTTCGGCACTAGCTAGGAAATCGGCCCGCCTCCGCAATTACTCCCTAGTTTACTAATGCTCGTGTAACTTATTGCCGACGATAGCAGCCGTCTCATGTCGCTCATTAATGGATAGTTTCCATTACTAATCGACTTCAAACAACATTTCACATTGTTATTTAAGAGGCTGGTAGGCACCTAATTATCTTATTTGACTATTATTAAATAACCACTTGAATTCAAGCGAGTTAGGTCAAGTCGCACGAACATTTATGGCACAACAAACTTAGATAAAACTATTAATGCACACTGCGGGACCGTTAAAGATGACTATCGTTGTTTTTTGACACCCTTTGGTTATATGTGTTAATCAGCACCATCTGTGGAAGCAATTATTTTTTGTTAATCTTTGGTTTTAGATAGTTGGTCAGTGTTTAAGAACACAGGTGGACAGGAGATACGAGGTGTGAGCGGCAGAGCAGCTACCTGGCGGTCGGCGCGTGCGCACCTGTGCCCGCATGCTTCTACATAAATGATGATCACACAAACACGCAGAATAATACAGTAGTCTACTCGCGACACACTTATGTTTAGAATTGAATTTATTATTACTACGTGGGTTCGAGCGATATCGTACACACGCCACACCGCATGCAGCGTAATGAACCTATTCACCACCATATCAGGTGAGAAGCCTGTGACTTCCAACTCTGCGTTTGTCACGAACATCGACTATCTCGCAATATACCGCACGGATTGTAGAAAGTAAAAATAACATCACTACTTACCTTAAATGAAGTCTTATCTACAGGAAACTTATTTAAAAATAAAACGATTAAAATAAGTTAAAATTATATTCAAACAAGACTTAAAATATTATGTTTTGATGAGCATGCGAATGTACCGTTGCATGTCGAACACACAGCGGAAGGTTATGAGGCTGTATTTAAATTGAATCAGTGTATTTTCAAGAATATCTGAGATATGTCTGTCTGTAACATGAACTGAATCAAAAACAAGATTCAATCATACGATAAAATAATAAATGATCCCACTCCCGCACATCAACACTTAAGTCGTTAAGGGCACTTCACATAACACTGCGCACGCGCTACTGCATGCACTTACGTCGTACGTATTACGGTGGATTCCAATATTTTTTTTACAAATGTTGAGTCACGATAATTGGTAAATTTGGGAAACGTGAACTTACTTCTCTCGTGGTTTTAATCTGTTTGTTGACAGCATCCTACTTAGCGAGAGTATGTGGCAAATTGATGAACTAGCTATAGATATTGAATTAGTTATATACTTAGAATCATTCTTTCTTATGTTATGGTTTTAGTATCAAATCAGTTTCAAAAGAATATGATACTGGACGGAAAAAGGGACGACAACCAAAAAATAAGATACTTTAATTAAAAGGAAAAAGCTCTACAGCCAAATACATCTTTATAAGTGGCGATAGTGTGGCAGATAGTTAAAGGCTTGAGATGAAGATGTCTTGGGGCTAGTTGAGTGGGGGAGGGGGATGCGCGCGGCGGTGCGGGGGCCGCGGAAGTGCCGTAAAACGACGAGTACGGCCGCGAGGCTGCGTCGGATCTTATCGCACTTATCTGCTATATTGATTGCGCCCGTGTCGAAAGCCTCGCCTGGCCAAAAGCGGCGCAAAGCAGATTGAAACCTGAACGTACACGATGATTGATTATAACGTAATGGACACCGACGCCTGCCTGCTAGTGCGACTTACTCAATACGGTATTTTAAATACCTTTGCCACTACACCATGGAATTCGTAATGCGAGCGCAAATATTTCAGTTAATACCTCTGTTGATAGTTCGAACATTTTTTCTTATTCTGAGTTCATAAATGCTTGATAATACAACATTTATTATAATGCTCCTCGACGTGTAAGTTTAAGCGATTTTCAATTTAATTCGAGGAATACATAATTGTTCAAGAGGTCTCATGGGGCAGTAGCAACTAAGAATAACAATTATCATAATAATAATTGGTAAGTTAACGATATCTCATTCAAATAGGTATGTGGGAAGTTGGTAGAAAACTTAAAAGCCGATTTTTCAACAGTGGGATATTTAACTTAAGATACATCAAAATGGTGGTTTGTCAACTTTGTATACAACATGAAATATATATGTCGTAGCCAGATCCTAGAAATTGATCACTTCATGAAATGGCCAACTAAAACTGGCTAGATCTTTTTAAACGTTAAAATTTGATGAAAAGTCACACAGCCATTTTCATTTAAATATGACTATGTAAAAATGAGCCCTTATCATAGGAGGATTTGACTGATTGTCAAGAAATGCGGTCAACTACCAAGGTTCACATTTTATTGACATACGTTTCATACCACGGTATTTAGTTGCTGATACGTGAGAAGAAGATGCATAAATGTCGGAATATGAAGACGGTAGATTGAGTCGATGCGCAGGTACCTCAACATTACCAATTACCAGAATTTCACGCTGTTATCAGCCCATAACGGTAGTGTAATGAGTTTTAAAGAGTTTTTCGGTCCGTGGAATTCAAAATCTTTGCAAACAGGCAGGATCTTTATCTGAAGATCCAAGATGTACACCCGATGCGCTGGACTTGTTTATAGTGAGACTCATGTTCTCCGAAACATTCTTCACGGCATCATGTGATTTATGTTCGCATTCGGAAAACTATTAAGCTGGAAATAACGCCACGCTGTGCCAGACTTAGATATTTATTTTAAAGCATTCATAAAAGCTGTATCCTTTTCATTATTTTATTCAGCAATGGAAAGGCAATATGTAAATAATAATAGCGTAGGTAGGTATGAAAAAGCTCACGAATTTCGCGAGGGTTATTAAGAATAATAACGGGTGATAAAGCTGTAAATTGTGGTACGTGAGTTCGAAGCACTCTCGAACCCCGCGGTCCCTCGAGTCCGGTCCACTCTCAAATGTAAGGATCGGTGGCCGTCAAATGAGTCGCAAAAACATGCGACTCATTTACACTTGTCATGACTTCACGATTGATCCACTTCTGTAACATTCAAAATTGATATTTAAAAGTGACATTATAACTTAATGTCGCGCTTGTTATACATGAAGACAAACTACCCGTTAAGTACACACCAAGGTCACTTTATTATATCTGCTAAGTATTATGTGATGCCTGCTATGTAAGCTAAGAAGTGAATCAGACAGTAATCAGAATGAAATAAAACGGAACTTTTTATTAGGTACTACCATTTCGGAAGGTCGAAAATCAAAAAGCTCAACTATTAGGAAAATTAACGAAAAATTTACCTCGAAAGCAGTAATTATTATTTTGTAACTACCACAAATGTACCAGTGCTTAACAGTCTTCCAAAACCTGCACTGCCTGACCCATATAGTGAGCTTTGATAAGATATATTGAAAATATTTCCACTTTGTAGTGTCTTCTAGCCTGTCTAATAAGTATGAGTTAGTATAAAAGTAGTGACATTAGTACATGTATGTAACGTAGCGTGACGTGCACCTGTCACGTGCCGGCGTGTGCCAACTGCCAGCACGCTCAACCGTGGCGGCCCGGGCGGCGGGCGCACTTGCCGCCGCGCGCACCCACCGTGGACAACACCTGATGCTACCAGCGCCGCATAGCGTCACCCGCGACGTTGCTATGACAATCCATTACACAAGAAACATACACATAACGGCACACATTTTACATTTGCATTTTTTTATTGATAGGCTCGTGCTTGACCGCTATCTCAGATATTAAGCGATGATGTAGTCAAAGATGAAGCAAACTTGCTTAAAAAGAAGCCTTTTTGATCTTGACTTTAAGATTTCCTGCTTGTAGCTTTCAAGAGATACAAGCTCTGACAGGGAAATTAATCTTTAGGCCAATTAGAGATTATGGGGAATTAGAGATTGTGGTGAATTAGAGATTGAGGATAGTGGTATTTGGAGAAATCTATTTTGCACAAATAATAGTAGAGACTGGGAATTTTAAGAATTGGATGAAATAAAGAGGTTCTTTTATTTTTATTATAACCTAAGTTAGAATACGGTTTAACGAAGTTTTTGCTGATGTATCATCTCATGCAACCCTTATTGTAGCAGGTAAAAGATTGGAATTAGAATTTGGATTTACGGTTAATTGGGTACAGTGAACAGTTAGCATTTTACATACAGGATAATAAGCAAGGAACAATGCTAAGCGACGTTTGTATCTCAACCCACTGCAGAAGGAACACTCACACCTGACATTGAATGATATCGAAGGAATGGTTGCTAGTTAGTTTTTTTTAACTTGGAATGATTCCTGAATCGTGGGTGCGTTAACAAACATGTAAACTCACATACGCAAGACTCCCAGACCCTGAACACCTATCTGTAGGTAATACAAATATTTGTTCCGTCTGGGAATCGAACCCACGATACACAGCGTAGCCGTCAATCGTTCAACCACTGCAGCAACGGTGCTGTCACTATTAGTACACCAGTTGTGATTTTTTTTTGTAGGTGGGAAAATCATCAAATGATATCCCGCGCTCTTGGGCAGAGCTGAAGAGCGTGTCAGACTTTTACTGACTAAAAACCTACTCCTAACCAAACCGTGGGGACAGCTAGTCAACAATAATAATAAAAACAGATACATGATTTGAGCCTATAGTAAAAGTTCATTTAACACAGTGAATGTTTTTATCTTTTGACGGGATAGCAAGCAAAGAGTTTTACTGATGTCGTGTATTCTGGCTGACAAAGATTGTCTTTATTTGTTCTGCCCTTCATTTATAATGATTATTTAGGTAGATTGGTACTTAGTTATTATAGTCACACCTTCGATCATGGAAGTAAAAGCTTATTTGAAGGGATTGATTGCATTACCGACACACTCTGTAATGCCAGGGTATCCTTATTTTTCTTCGGTTTCCTAACTTATGGGTGATCGGTTCACAATAGCACGCAAAGAACATCAGAAACATTCTTGTCTTAATAGTTAGGGACATATTTATTTATTAAAACTTTATGCACTAGTAAGAAACACTGTACAAAGGCGGACTTAATACCTTAGGCATTTTCTACCAGTCGACCTTAGGGTGGTGCAGAAATATAACATGCTAGGTGCAACATAATGGTTAACTAGATCAGAAAAACAATAATAAATATATATTTAGATACATACATACAAATTAACAATGTTATGATGAAGTCGTTGTGATGATTACACCAACTTCCTGCGAATGTATTCACGTGCCGTGACCTTAAAAGTGAACTGAATGAAAGCCGTCCTGATGTTCAGAGGGAGCGCATTCCAAGGAGAGATCGCCTGGACAAAGAAAGAGGACTGACACACATAGTGACTGACTGGACATATCTCCGAAGAACATATGTAGTACTCGTATTACTGTTCTCTCTATAAAGCATAAGAATCTTTTAACAGAACGCAACATTCCTAACATAGTGGTGTGTAATTTATGGCTATGTTCACGGTTTACAGTATTTTCTTTACAAGTATTGTAATTTTGAACCATTCGCTAAAAGCTTATAAAATACAGCTTTATTTTTAGCGAGCATTAAGGATTAAACGTTAGGACATAGCTTATATAGCTTCCTTAAACGAGAAACCCACAATGCTACTATGATTGTCACTGTTGATAGCATATTTTTACAGTTCGAGTAAAAAAGGCAGCAACAGCTTCCTTGCTAACAAACATATAGAATACTAGCTTCTGCCCGCGGCTTCGCCCGTGAAAGCATGTTACTCCATACAAACTTTAGATCCCCATTTCAATGCGTTGGAGGCTAAATTTTGGAAAATTCTTAGTGTTCGCTTACACCATAAAAGGAAGCCTTGTGCAAAATTTCACGTTCCTAGGCCCAGTAGTTTCGGCTGTGCGTTGATATGTCAGTTAGTCAGTTTCTGGTTTTATATATATAGACATAAAACTAATGTGTTGTAAAAAAAGCATGTTGAGGAGAATATGTCCTATTCTTAAAAGTTATGAATGTTTAAAGGTGGGAATGTTTAATGGGTTCTAAAGCATCCTCGTTGATAATGGTGTATCTGCATCTACTGGCCTGCAGTAATTAATATTTTTCATCAGGATTAGCATCATTGCACCTTCAGTAATAAATAAGCACTGCACCGGCAAGTGTTCCTCCAACAATTCTATAATTCTATTCCACTTCGCATGTGTTATAGAAATCATGCGGGTACCCGCTTAACTGCACACATTCACCTGTTTCTGACCAGAAATAGGCAAGATGTTGGAAGGATATTGATCTAACGAGTTGTATTTATTTAATTTTGAAATTGTTAGGCAAGGTTTAAAAATTGCTACGTCTTTGTATTACGGCTAGACTTAACATCCTAGATCACTTTCTAAGTCAACTAGTAACATATCTTGTAATTAAATCACAACATGTAGTAATAGATGTTAAATACTTTAATTTATTAATACCTTCCTTTAACATAAAAATTTGTTCGTACAACGTCTCAGTCTACAATAAAAAGTTTATATTTAAAAAAAAAGCGTGGGTTTAATAATTGATATATTTGTAAAAAGCCATAAAAAATCCAATAAAACAAGAAAACACGTAAAAATATGAAGGATAATATCTGCACACTGGGTGGCCGTTGTGAACAAACAACTAGATCGCCTACGCTAACTTCAATGTGGCAGGCGCCAAAGGTTATCAGCGACCACCAGTTGCCATGCAAAAGAGTTTACGCAACATAAGGTTTAGTTGGCGCTCGTTACTTGAGTGCGGTAACGAGAAACAACGTCCAACGGTCTAGTGAGTGGAAAAAGTGATGAATTCAGCACGTGCTGGTCGTGTGTCGGCGCGCGCATGTCCTGCGCACGCGCCGGCCGCCACGCTCCGCCGCATCACACCCTCTACCCCTATCCTCGGAATCACCACTTTTTACATTTTTACAAACACTCTTCTAACCGTCATGTGCACGACAGTTGGACTTAGAAGCTGATAACTGATAACGCTGCCATAGCATTAACACGCTCGTGTAATTAAAACAACGGGGGATGCGTAAGTTATGACTGTGCACATTTAAATATATTAACTGATCCGAGACCTGCATAGTTATTATATGTGGTCGTAACATACGGTTACAGTATACCCTATTTAAAAATTGTCTAATAAAGTACCGACCGCATCTAATGTAGGCGTTTGTCGAACGTATGCGCTGCGAAAAAGCTACTAAAACGCCACGTGTGTGTCGTGTCGGATGCGCAGAAAAGAAACACTTTAAATATGTTTTCCGTAATATGTATTTCCTATAAGAAAAATAACAAATTTTTACCCGGGACCGTATGGTATGAAGCCAGTTGACATAAACCTTCACCTCGTTTTGGGAAAACGATTAGATCAGTAAAAGCAACAAAGTAAACAGAAAACCAGCTGCCGCTCGGGCAAGTTTGCATAGATCACTGCATAAAATTAAGTTTTGGGTTTTCCTACTTTTTCGACGGTGGTATTAAATTGTACGCTAACAAGTTACCATAAAACGGCATAACCAAGTAACTTTTATTAAAAAACAAAACGTTCAAATAACGCCCGTATCCTTGCATTAGTGGGTGAGCTTGTATTCGTAACAAAATTTGGAACGAGTGTGTATAAAAGTCCATATAAGGAAAATAATGCACTATTGTGCTCTGAAAGCAGTGAGTAAAGTGATACAGGTTAGGTGTAGGGAGGACGCGGCGCGGCGCGGTGGCGGCGCGGCGCGGCGCGGTGGCGGCGCGGCGCGCTCGGCGACGCACGGCGCGGGGGCGGCGGAGTGCGCGGTTGCCGTATTTTATTTATAATTACGGACGACGACCCGAGACCCGGACCTGTCGCGATTTCACCTGCTATTATTGCCATTTTATTCATTGTTATTGCATTTATTACGTTGCTTGTTACAGATTTTACTGTCTGTAGGTTTTAACGAATGGCTCTTAATGATGAGACTATATCTCCATGCTGATTTCTCCTTATAAACGCGCACGTGTAACGATCTCATCTTATAGTGAGCGGTGCCGATTTAATTGATATGATTAAGTTTTTAATGTTCCACCAGTCCAGATACACAATGTAAAAAGAAAGTAAAAGAGAATTTACCATTAATGTTTAACTTTCATATAATAAATGTTCTTGTTCCTTTGGTTGATATTGATGATCCTTTTCATTAATTATTAATATTCTTGGGATATCAATTTAACGTCGACTCATGTCAGGACATACTTTCTACATACTTAATTGTTTTGGGTGAGCACTTGTGCAACTAGCGTTAAGTACAGTTACTAAAATCATGAACATAATCATCATTAGTGATGGCTCTGTGATCCTTCCCACTGAGTTTTAATTGACAAGATGCTCGATATAACGTGATTTTGGCAAACGGTGCAATTTTACAAGTGTAGTGCCATTGAGGATCTGATGAGAGTAACTGTTTCCAATCATACGGATACCTACGTACTTCTTCCATTGCGGCACAAAAACTTACATCGAAACATTTCTTGACACTATATGTTTAGCGGAAGAATAGCCATATTTTGGTCAAGATGACTACATACTATGCCGTTGTCCAAGGAATTCCACAATTCAAAACTGTGTAACCTCAGACACTAGTAGCAAAACATCCTGCATCGGCGTGTCATAATACGTCGTTTTGGACAGTCACTAATTTAAACCGTTTATTATGGCGAAATATGTGAGAGTTTGTGTATGTAGTAAGCATCGAAAAAGCGTAATACCGGAATGACATAATTAGTGATACGTGAACCTGATACATCGTCGCCGTGATGCGGCGCTCGGCAGGTCGGAGGTGAGGCCGGGCGGCGCGCCGGTGCGAGGCGAGGTGCGCCTCCTACGCGCGGTACCGTTACACACCGGTTAATTTTTATGCAGACACCAGATTATTGTATTAACGCCCGCGCCCTCTAGCGAACAAGGAAACCGACCGAGAACAAAAGATCGCTTCGATTTGATCCGAGTAACTGTCTCGATGTGAAATGTAAAAAATAACTCATGCCCCGAGCGCTTTGTAATAATCGTATTAAATTCGTATCACAGTTTCACCTAAATGTCACGTCACTCAGAAAATGTTGATAACGGATTTATGTTCTTTTGATTCGCATCTTTATGACCATTTACATAAGCATTCCTTGTGGGACATTATTATTGAAAATGACGAAGTTGCCATTTTTTGTTGTTATCATTTTGTTGATTTTTTATAATGTGACAATCAAGTCAAGGTGAAATCTCATAAAGAGTTGTGAATGTGGTGACTTCCCTATTCATTCCTATTAACTACATTTTTACAAAAATATTAATTACTAGCTTTTGCATGCGGCTTCGTCTGCGTACATAAAATATCCTATAGCCTATGTCACTCAGGAATAAAGCAGCTTTCTATCGGTGAAAAATTTTTTGCAATCGGACTAGTATTTTCAGAGATTACCTCCTATAAACAAAAAAACAAATTTACATCTTTATTTATTTAACAATTTATGTACATACAATAATAACAGAAAAGAAGAATAGTACAAAGGAGATGCTTATCTTGATCTTTGTAATATTAGTGTAGATTTTGTTAATAATATTTGATTCATTAATAATTAAACTTAATCATTAATTCCTTCACCAATGACAAAAACGGAGGATCAAAAGTTATCTGCATATTTCATCATCTGGTTCGAATAAGTACAGTGAGCGACGACGCGGGACGCGGACTGTTCGTAATTAACATTGGATGCTAATGTTCGCGAGTGCTCAACTGGCACTGCCGAGCACTTGCTTGAGTATGTTTTTATTACCAGTCTTGAGATACCCAACTCGTGACTCATCCTGCCTACACACTCCCATAATCTTTGTTTATTTATTGGTATCAAATAAAAAATGTCAATGAAAGTTACGAATAGGAGATTATATCTACTTCCGATTTTACCTCATCGTGATAAATTAGAGACTGTTATGTTGAAAACCATTCACGTTTATAACCTTTGAGAGATTTCCATATTAATGATGTAAACACGCTGCCCGTTGATGTCTTTTGTTAGCGGCGTGCGGCAGGCCACTAACTGTCCGGTAAGTTGCTTTTATGAAATAAATGTCTAATTTTGATGGAAACAACAAAGTTTCGAAGTTTAATATTTACATTATACCATTTAGTCTCTCTCTTTTTTCAATTTTATTTATTTATTAAAACTTTATGCACTAGTAATAAACACTGCACAAAGGTGGACTTAATGCCTTAGGCATTTTCTACCAGTCGACCTTAGGGTGATGCAGAAACAAAACAAGAATAAGCTAAGCCATACCATGGTGCGGCTTAGCTTATTTTAGCATTGTTTTTTTTTCGACAAATTCTTTCAGGTTTACAGCATCAACTTACTGACAATTTTCATAGGAACGCGTACCATCATTCATAATAGTGATTTTGCAATTGCTTATATTTATAGATGTATTTACATTCCTTTATAACTAGACATACAAATCGTAGCGGAGTGATGCTTAGGTGACCCTTAGTACTTAGTACATTATGGGTGCACTTTACGTCTGTCTTTCACTATCAGATCCGCATCGAATTCCTGGACGATAAATTAAAATGTCTGGTAAGTATTGTATCAAAACAATGCGATATAGACATCAGGGCTATAAATATTTGCTTTTATTTCACTTCTGTTTATCGAGTTGATACAAAACTAAGATTGCGCAATCACAGCCTCCAAGCTTAAGGAAATAAAGCATCAGAATCCATTTACGCGGATCCACAAAGCATCGCTACCGGTGAATAATCTTTTCAGAGTCGTTGAAGCGCGACGTCGCCGCCCACGCGCGCAGCTACCCATAGCTCACAGGCGCTGTGTCGTGCTTATTGGCACAGGATCGCGGGATTTATCGCGTCGCCGTCACACCTCCGCCGCGACACTCGCTCTCAGCGCACTGCGACACTGCAGACACTGACACTGCGGACACTTGGGGCACTCGGTGACACACGTGGCTCGTGGCTCGATCACTGCGCTAACGACACCATCTGTCTCCCGCGTAATCATAAAACGTACGAGATGACGTACTCACGCGTGTTTGTTCTCTGATTGTAGTCGGCCGCTACTAATGTATTCATGACATGATATTTTATAACCAGACTTAGATATTATTCCTTGTTTGTAAGTTTGTGTGTCTTCATTTTGAATACCGTAGGCGGTATTCATTTACTTACCGTATACGGAAGTATAATTCCTTTTATTTCGTAATAGACACAAAACGGTGCAACAAGTGCCACAGTCGAGTGATTTTACAACGCAATATAATATAGATATTAACATTTTATAGGTACTCGGTCAGAAACTGATCAATAATATTATTAGTTATTATGAAACTAAACTGCAAAGGATATCAAACTCAATTAACAGAGCTATAAATTATTGTTGCCATTGGAGCTATAATTTGCTTGTGAGTTTGTGACACAGCTGTCATATTGACTGCGGGTATTAACATCACATCAAATTCGTGATCCAGTAACGAAACTACTTATAAATAATACAGATTTTGTATTTGTAAACTCTTCAAAAATCGTAACATATTTTTAGTAACAACAAATTAAATGTCAATGCATTTAAAATTTTCAGAGATTGCTTGTTGACTGACATGCCTAATGGAACCTGTCAATTTGACTCAATACCGATGTTATAAAAGAATAACCCCATTTTGATGCCATTATAAGGGACCTTCAGATTTTTTCTTATCCTATGTAAAAATGCGGTAGTTTAGGTAGACATGAAGCAAATAAATATTTATTATATTAGTGCCTTGTTAAGCAATAAAATGTCTATTAGGTAGATAAGTGATCACATTAGAAATGAAGTATCCGCAGGAGAACAAAGGTTACTGATATAGCTCGAAGAATCACCAAACTTAAGTGGCAATGGGGACGAAAGGTTAAGAAGACGCAGCGTTGGAAGGCCTCCAACAAGGTGGACCGATGACCTGGTGAGGGTCGCGGGAATCCGATGGATGCGAGACGCACAGGATCGGTCGTTGTGGCGACGTTTGAGGGAGGCCTATGTCCAACAGTGGACGTCTTTCGGCTGAAATGATGACGAAGATGAGGTAGATAAGTAGATACAAGCTAATCAGCATGAAATTTGGTACCAAAATGTGCTCTTGTGTGCTGTACCACTGGCTATCGAAGCATTTTAATATAGATACTTAACTAATATTTGGATATATTTAGGACAAAACACACAAGAATAGGTTAGCCATATGTATTAATAAGATGAAGTAACATTTCGTTTTAACGTCGTATCGTCGAAACATAAATTTAGTAATTCTATTTCAATAGAATTCGTAATAAGGCATAACTTAATCTATTTAACAGTATTATCAAACAAATCAAATAACTGCTATAAAGCTGTATCTATCACGAGTAGTATTAATGAGATTAGCGCATATGTAGCTGTTACTGACTTTATTGGCCATGTTCACAGTATTGATTAATAGCGCTACGATTTTATTATTGTGTAATTGCAATGCGCCGTGTAGACACGCCGAGTCATATTACACACACCTATTAATAAAAGCAATCAACACTCAAATTATATTGTATAATCTAATAATGTTTTTATCGTAATTTTAAATTTTATGAATCCCCATCCCCATTTTATGTGAAAAGTACGATGTGACCGTAAACAATATAACATTGACGTCCCTACATGTTCCAGACGAAGGTTTGCAGACGGAAATCTTCAACATCACAATGTATCCAGTGTGTGAGGAGATTATAAATCGTTACAATGTCATATCAAGAGTGGGTTAGATAATAATTTATTGAGAGGTGCGCATTGAAATCACATTTATTTGTGTGCACGCGCCGACGCGCGACGTTACAAATCATGCTTATCGCCGCAGCTTGACTTGGTCCATTGCCGCCGCCAGCCCTAAATCTAGACGGATCTAGATACTTACGTACGACGCCGCGACGTAGCCTCTTCAGCGATACACACAACATAGCACTGATCGGTAACGTCACGCCGACGACTGAGTCGCCTTGCGCAACGCTTCAAATTGGTTTATTTCACGAACAAGTACGTACACACGTTCACGTTATTATCTATTTAGAATCTCTGCACTACATTAATAATGTTTCTAGTTTAAAAGATATAACTAATTAAACATAACAATACCAAAGCTCTTCTCGATCGAGGCCAAATTAGTGTTGAAACCAGTTTGCGTTATCTTTAAGGCGATCACTTATAAGTTATAACTAATAGAAAAGTTCAAAGTTCTATTAGACTATTAGGTGTGAACTCTAATTGGTACCGCATATCAGCGATCGATATCGGATAAGATAATCCCGATGCAAATAGGAACAGAATTAATTAATGAGAATGCATTGGAATGGCCGGTGTGCGGGGACGCAGCGCACGCGCCGCGCTCCGTGCGGGCGGCGGTCGCCGGCTCGTCGCTTGTCGGGGAGTCGGTGACCAATCACTGCACACGCATTCGCGCTCTCAACAACACGTCTTCACTGACTACCACTAATTGGCACGAGTATAAGATAATGTGTGTTTTCTCCTATTATTGTCGCCGTGAGAGTAGTCGCTCTATCGTTAATGTATTTAACTAGGCTCAAGGAAGATTGCATTGAGAAAGTACAGTAAATATCGTAGATATCCTAACGAGGGACTAATTAGAAGAAATACTCAAAAGGGCATTTTTCTTCATCGTAAGAACCTAAAGAGCCGACTGAAATGAGAGTAGATTTCCTCGATTTTCTCTCATTATATAACTGTCACTACTCGTCAACAGATGTCGCTACGGTTTAAGTTTGTCTCGATGTTTAATTGTTATAATAAAAGTTTCGTAACTTGCGCCGATAATATCTTAATTTCAAACAAATCTATAGAAAAATGCCAATAATAAGTACCTATCTAACATCTAAGAAACGTGCACTTGCCTGACAGGGTCAGAGGTTAACGGAGAGATTAATATCTTATTGGACAACTTTCGTACCAGTAACCCTCATGATCTGCTTTATGTGCTGATAAACTTATTGGATTATGATGTCAATTAAATTTTAAATGTTTATTCATGGAATGAGTCAGTGGTTTGCGTAAATGTTGGGAAACAATGTCTTGAGCTAGATGATTTGAATTACAAAGTTTAACAGTGATATAAATCAATTCAAAACTATTGGAGTGGTCATTGAGAATTTGAATAAGAAAAGCTTACTTATTTTAGAATAAATTGAAATGTGTATTTGCGACTCATTGCGGTTTTTCAATTTCCCTAAGCGGTTCCCGCCGAGCACAGGTACCTAAGTTACCCTCAAAGCTTTTGACTTCAGAACAATTTAACTAAACTTTAGTTACGCGTTGTTTAAAAAACTAGTGCAAGTAGTAGGTAGTAGGTATAACTTATTGCCTCATTATTGTGAACCGTAAAGTAACTGCATACTCGGTCTTTTCTTCTTACTGCGCATGCGCAGAAAAATGGTTATAATAGTAGCCTTGATATCTCAAGGAGCTTTAAATATTTCGACTTTTGCGAGATGTAGCACTGCGAGTGAGGTGCAACATCTAGATGAAGTATATATTCAAAGAGACTTCGTACGCGAAATTATCTATTATATATTTATATAAAAATCTGGCTATTTTTCACGGCTTCCCTTACGTGACCCATCTCGCAGATACCTCGTTTTTTTCCTGCATATAAAGTAGCCTATGGATCCAGGCAATACCTGTTGCTTTCTCTCGGTGAAAGAATTTTCGAAATTTAATGTAGACTTCCAGAGATGACCTGAAATGTTTTACCTTGTTTAGTTGTTGATGACCAAGCCGATGAAAGTTAATTACCTAAGTGTTGAGTGAAGTTGGTGGACTTTAAGGTATTTCTACTAATTAGGCATAGGGGAGGTGGCGGCGGGTGCGGGCTGGTGACCTCGTGGCCGGGTGACCGTCGGCGTGGCGCCCACCGTCTAATGCCCGCCAGGCGACCCACATCAGACCGGTGCCCCGGTGCTCCGGTGCTTTGCGCTATTGTCTCGATAAACCCGATGCCGCTAAATAACCACTTACTGAACCACAAATTGCGTCTAAAGTAGACGCGACGCGAACTTTGTTTGTTGCCTATTAAAACATTGCTTATGGTTTCTGTATTGTTTATTCGATACGATAGATGATGGAAGGTTTGAGTTCAGGGAAAATGAGATTATTCCTTATTTTGATATAATAAAGCGTTGTTTTGTTTGGTTTTCATTGTAATCTTAGAATTTTAGCTACAGATGATGATGGTTTTGTTTCTTTACTTTTATTAACTTTGTTTTTTATTAGGTACCTACAACAAAATATTGCATTACTACTGTATCATGGGTACACACACATGTAAACTCACATGCACAAGACATCCGGAACTGGAATAATTCTGTAAACCATAGAAATATTTGTTTCATACGAGAATCGAACCCGCGACACGTAGCACAGCAGTAAATCTCTTAACTAATGCACCAATTGTGCCGTCAAATTTGGCCGGGACATCTTGATGTTTTTTTGGATAGGAAAAATGGTTCGGTACTAGAACCAATCTAGTTATCTATAAACATTATCATCAAGCTCCACACACATTGCCTGCAATGGGTGTTCAAAGTTCTTAAACTTTTGTATCGTTCCGTGTTGTCGCGATCTCACGCTAGTTGTATGTCCTATGTAACTTCCAATTGTTCGTATGAGTAAGCTAGTCTTCGTTGGGTCTGCGAAGAAGTGGCTGGACACTTCCTTTACATTGCGTTTACCTATTCTAGTTATTTCAAATCTTTTTGGAAACTTAGCGTGTTTTTTAAGATTTCAAACATTTGTTAAACAGAGTCAGTTCCAGTCTTTTTATGGCAGTCAACCAAACTTACGAATATTTCTTCGTGGTGTTATAGTAGTGATTTCTACACAAAGAGCTTGTAAAACAGCACTTATTTCCCAAAATGGATATCACGCATTATGATCACGCGCATCCCGCGTCTAGTATTCGATATTCGGTGTAGTAAGCATCATTCTGTAGAATATTATATGACCCGATGCAATAAGGGTTTTTGCAAGTCATGTGGGTACATGACTTGTAAAATGTAATAGTAGTTTTAGGGTTTCAGGATAAAGAATAGAGCTAGTTATGTTTATGACATGTTTATTTTTCTGCCTACGGAGGTAACAGAAAGGAACGCGATTAGACCATCGGCTTAACTATAGCCTCATTGATAAGTATTATTTTAATACAGTACATTAAAATAATAGCATAATGTTATACTTTTCTCAGAATATATTAATCATTTATACTTAAGGCACTTTGTACATGGCTTAGGATACGAATATAAATTTAATAAGTGTATGACACTCGGCAAATGCCATATGACTAGCGTAGCCACGGTGACGCGACTGAATATAACCTTATATTAACTTATTCTAACTTATGCCAATAAGTCTAAATTTACATTGGTCCCCTAAACGTGAAACGTAAAATTATAGGTAATAAATTTACACACAGTTGAGATTTAAACCATTTACAAAAATAATTTAATTTTAAATACTTAAGACTACCAGAGCGTCGTTCAGCTAACGCTTAGAGGATCATACAGCTAAATAAGAGATCGAGGATCCTGCGGGCTCAGTCTTTTTAATAGGCATGCACAGGAGCGGGTGGCTGTAGGGGTTGGTGCGAGAGTGGCGAGGACATCCCCTCCGGACGGTACTCATAAGGCGAAGCCCCGGGGACGCCACAGCCTCCTTCCAGGTGCTTGCTCAACAGGGACATTCGTGAGAATGTCTTGCCACAGCCGGAACAAGAATACTTTTTAACGTCGGAATGGGTTTGGAGGTGAGCGCGCAAGTTTGACCTATCGGCGAAAGCGCGGCGACAGTGATGGCAAGAGAACGGCTTCTCCCCCGTGTGCGTGCGGATGTGTCCCTGCAGTAGCCACGGCCTGGAGAATGCTTTGCCACAGAGGTGACATTTACAAGGCAGGGTGTGGGTTCGGATGTGCATCTTAAGCGCTCCAAGAGATGTGTACACTTTAGCGCAGTATTTGCAGCTGAATGATTTCCTTGCGAGGCTTCCCTCGGCCGCGGCGCAGTGGTACTGCTGATGTTTCGACAGGCCGGAGTAAGTTGAATATGACTTTGCGCAATCCGGACACTGATAGCGAGGGCGTCGTGGTGCTGACACGGAAATTCCGGAGTCTGAGGAAACTGACCCAGGTGAGCGCAAGTCTTCTGGGCAAGGTGGCGGTGAAACTGATGATGGTGGCGAGGCGGGTGAGTAGTGATGCGCGTAGAGTTGCGGGTGCGCAGGGGGAGACAGTGCGGGTGCTGCTGGGTAAAGCTCCTCGAGGGGGTAGGGCGCGTACAGCGAGGGCAGGTAGGCGTACTGCGGCGTGGGGCGAGCCAGCTCGGGTGCGGGCTCCAGGCGCGCGCGGCATGCCGCCAGGTACTCCAGCTGCTGCTGCGGCCATTCGCGAGGCTCAACCTTCACCGCTGTCGTAGACACCGGTGATGAGGCTTTGCTTGGGTAGTTACCAGTTTTAGAAAGGTCTTCAGGTTTTGTACTTAGATTTTGGGGTTCATCGTTTTCTGTGTCACCTGTAGACAAAATAAAAGAAAAATTTAGTGGTGGTATTTATAGTACCTATTTTTTTCTTCGAGTTCTGTTTTTTTTTTGGCCAATTTCCAAAAAATTTTAATGTCAATAATTTATATAAATTTAAAAATACAACAAATCATTCATACGAGTAACTGAATTCTACCCTTGGGGTAAGTAAGTTACTTTTCATACTACAAAGTTGCCAGGTACAGTAAGTGTAACTATTTGTTGAAGATGTTTCAATTTGATATTATTTGTTAACTAATTGATCACATAACACGATACTTACAATGATAATCGTAGTACAGTCTCGTGGCGAGGTGGGCGGGGTGAGGCGGCGTGGTGGGCGGCGTCGCCGGCCGCTCCTCCCGCACCAGCACCGGCCGCTTCTTCAGCGGACAATGTGCGTACTTCTTCGTCATCAGAGCTCGAGTGGTCTGAGAGTCCTCCACGAGCATCTTGCACAATATTCACTAACACTTAATAAAAGTCTCCAAAAATAGTTCGTAAAACGTATCACAAATTCACTTATAATTGTAACAATCCAAACATCACAAGTTATCGTCGAAATCGCGTTGATAGTGTCGTGTTCGGGACGCGACAGACGTGTACGTGCACTCGTCGGCGTCCTGAGCTCGAGTGGTGCGGTGAGGGAAGGTTCGCCGCTTATAAAGCGCTCCCCGTCGGCGGCCCGGCCAGGTGGCGGCGGGTAGGCCTCGCACGTGCGCCGTGCCCAATAGGCTGCGGGCGCGGGGCCGCGGCCAATGGCGGCGCGGCGCGGCGCGGGGCGGCCGGCACCTGCGCCTCCGCACCCGGCGCGGCGGAACCGCTGCCTCTCAGTGCGATATGCCCAGCTTCTCCATCGCACCGGTGCGAACGCTCTCGCTGCAAATGAAACGATTTTTTGCACTAAACTTGGGGTTAAGCACCTTTGAACTGAACCAATGCCGTTTTTTGAAATGCCTACGATACCTTTGTTCGGTTCCATCTATTGTAAATTTAACTTGACGACATCAGCAACAGCTGGACGTTTCTCGTACAAAATCTGTACTCAGAATATTTATGTAGGTATAAGATTAAACTATAAACAGGAAACAACCTCAGAATGACAATTATAATTTTCTGCTTAGATACTTACTATTTATCGATACAAAAACCATAAATCAAAAATTTGATCAATTTACCGTTACTTTTGTATCTTATATTGTATTCATTTCTGAAAATGTCGACGGTTAACTGAACCGTAGATACCCACCTACCTAGGTTTATAGAAAGCTTAGATGGGTTGTTGAACTAACATAGGAAGTCGAAGTAATGGTACCACCGCCTACGGTAATAGTTTATTTGGATTATCTTACAACTTACACCTTACCAGTAATAGTTCTTACTAACATAGCTGGCACACTTAATTCCTTCCCTCGAAGCACGAGGAGGTCTGGCCGGCCGGGCGCTCCTTACAATACGAGCTTTATTAATAACAGAAACGAATGTTCGTGCACTCAAAATACATTCGCAGAATTCACTGGTAAAGAAGCACAATTTAAATTGCCATGTGCTCATATATTGGCTCATAACTATATGTCTAAGGTCGGCAGAGTAGATCTATATAAAGTTAAAGAGTGTGTTTGTATGTTTGAATGCGCTAATCTTAGCAACTTCTGGTGCGAATTGAAAAAATATTTTAGTGATGGATACCAAAATTATTAAGGAAGGCTACATAGCATCACACTACTAACCACGTGAGTGGAGCAGTAAGTTACGTAGTTAATTAAATAGATTTTTGGAAGAATTTCCACAGATTTAAAATATTGAAGTATAAAACATACATTCATATATTCTCAAGCAGGAACTTATTTAGGTACAATCGTTAAAGGATCACCCGGTAAGCTAAAGAACTAAAAATTAAAAACAAAGCAATTAACCTTATAACTTAAGTAAAATACCTATAGTAAAGTACATATTACTTAACAACTAAGATGTCATCAAACAAAGAACGCACATCTACACGTCACTCAGGGATCGCAGAAAAATGAAACTTGATCGAAAAGCTACGGTAATCAAAATCATACAGGAGCGATTACTTATGTATCGACCTAGTTAGCGAAAAAGGTATGTTACATGAGACACGATGACACACGGCTACTTATTATTAATTGCTCGACACGGGGCAAACTTATCGTGTCATTTGACCTTGCCCTCCTTCCTGTTACGATTCGTCTTCCTTTTACGTTTTTGCGCCATAACCAACAATTACATAAGAGTAACTCTTATCAAATCACTAAAAGTTACACGGAATGTATTTTATTTGCATATCTCACCGGCACTTGCCTTGACCAGAACTAAAAACATTTAATGGATGAGTGGCTTATGTTACGATACCTAGAACTTATTTATTTGAAAGAGCTACGTGCTATTGAATCAGCACATTCAGGTACAAACGTGTTCATTGAAAGCCTATACAGTTATTTTAACTGTCGGTTTACATGCAGTAATTAAATAGGATGTGTTAAAATAATAATGGAAGATGTATTAAATAAATGAGTCAGAGAGATTAATAAGGCTACTTTGAGTTATAAAATAGTCAAAACGAGTTTCTTCTATTTCTTATGAAGTTGATGGTAGAATATCTTGATTGTTTGCGTCGAGTACGTAGGTGGCTACGTTACCTGGAGCATTGGTGGCACTCATTAAGCCCTTCGAAGTTCTGGTGAATGAGCACTTGGGGCATTAGAATGTGTGGCTATGTTTCAATATATTATGTCAAATTATGTTTGAATATATCAATGGTGAGCTGCGTAATAATAAGTTCGTGTGAAAGTGTATCTGCTGTAATTGAACTTTAACCCAACAATACAGAGTTCAGACAAAAACTCCTACCGGTACATGTTACAGAATCATGTTGAAATGTCCACTCAGAAAATCACACGATCCTAACCGATTACTAATTCAATAATAGTAATAAACAGGAACCGGAAGGCTGAGAACCCGTTTATACTGCAGATCGTTAACAAAAACAGTTCCTTGTGTGTATCAAACCAAACAAGATATTTTTACAACCCCTTCCCAACGCGGAAATATAACGTCCATAGAGTCTTTGTTATATTTTTTATGCAACCAGTGTTAATTCCCACAGGTCAGACTGTTCGTCAGGCAATTTGGGTTTCTCACAGAACAAGTTCACGGGTACAAAGGCAAAGTGCTATGTGCATGGCTTTCAGACGAGCCATTGTGCACTCATGTATGTAGACCACTATTGCACCTACCTTACATTGTTTCAGAAGTTAAACGTTGAAATAAATACAAACATTTTGTTTATAAATCACAATCCATGAACCTTGACCGTGACGCTGCTGATAGTCACGACGCGACCACGACGAACAACCTACGTTACGATTTCTTTTGTTCTATTTTTGGAGATTTGTTAGAGTCCCTCTTATACTCGTAGCTAAATTTTCAAACAACCTACAGTCACCAAAGTTGAGTGTACAAAGCCATAAGGGTATGTACATTATTTTGTATTGTATTGTATGCGTACAAAATCGGATGAGTTAAAACATAGAGTGAATAGGAACATAATAAACTAGTGCGCCTCACCATCGACGATTGCATCACTGCTTACCATCAGGTAGGATCGCAGTCAAGCACTAGTTTATATTACATTTTTTAAAAGTATAAAATAAAACCTACATATTACCATGCACTGAGCTGCAAAAATAACGAGTCCCATTGAAAACCTAGCGGTATCGCCCAAATATAGTAGTAGTATACCTACATTATAATATGTTACAAGCTGATCAGTTATGCTAAATATAAATAAAAAAAAAGATGTCATTTGTTGAAGTCGAACACGTTTTTTCTGCTTTTGTTTCAAACCGAACTGACATTCTAAAAAAATTCTTGGATTGGTCACAGTATCTAGTGCAACCATAAGAATTATCACCACGATGCTAGAAGGAAGAAGTTAGCGTGGTACTACTAGAACAGTACAAGTACGGTCCGGTGAGTACTCTAGCGATGTCTACAGATATCTGAAGACCATGAAATGACAGGCCAAGATACACAACTACACGAGAAGAAATAGAAATCTCGTGGCTACTCAGGTCCAAAATTCAAGAAATTTGGCTCAAGAATTACACGATGGGACACGAAGAAAATTTAAACGACCAGGTGAACGGTATCGTCAAGCGTGTTATGAATAAGAGGTGCTATTCGGTGGAAGATCAATAATGATATGGGCTGGGATATCTTCCTGGAGAAGTCCTTCCTGGGAGTCGTACGGAGTTAGTGGAGATAAAAACTGGTTCTTTCAGATAGGTACATAGAGGAGATTTTTAATAAGCATGATGGTCCTTAGTGAATATGGGCGCAAATTCCATTTTAAGCACGATACTGTGGGGCACACGCTTATTTCAATAGAACATGCACGGCACGAGCTCGAAAGATGCGTTAGACAACACTCTCCAGCGCCAGCTTCAGCTACTTTACACGACTTGAAGTTGAGTTCACTAGTGAAAAAAATGGTGAAACGGACCAAAATCGTATTAAAAATTAAATTTACAAAGGGGGATACACAAAGGTGGTTAAAACAACAATATTTTAACATGATAAATTGTGATATGTGTTTTTGTCTTCATAAAGTATATTTATGTATATTTGTTTTGTTCTGTGTATTTTTAATTTAGATAGGGTACAAAAAAAAAACGCTTTAGGTATGTACTTTTTTTATGTAATAATCAGTCATCGGCAACAGTTCCATGAATTCATCTTACGTGTTAAGGATTCTATCATACTTTTCATTAGCATAGCATAGCATAGTCGACCTTATAGTGTTCCCACTGTTGGGACTCAGGCCTCCTCTCTAGGAGAGGGAATGGGCAATACTCCACCACGCGGGCCCAGTGCGGGTCGGTGGATGTCACATGTCTTCGAATTTTTGGCTCTAAGGACATGCCGGTTTCCTCACGATGTTTTCCTTCACCGTTTTGAGAGCAGTGGTGGCATACTTTTCATTAGCGACCCGGATTTTTGCGGCTTAGTGTAAGATTTGTTCATATCTAAATACGATATGCATAGACTTTGTTTTCTAATTAATATTCTTTTGTTTTCGAAAATATCAACGCCGTTCCTTTGTGAGATTTCTATGAATAACCAAGTAAGTTAATTTCAGCGATATGATTTCACTGTACATTTTGTTGGCTATGCAAGTTCAACGTTCATATCGCGTATGATATCATGATGACGAGGATCATTGCGCGAGGTGAAATTCACCTCGTGACTCAGCGTACTTGGTCTACAAGTAGGTATGTGTCAAGGGACGACGTGTAATTGACATCAACATCTCAATTGTATTTAATAAAACTGTGACTAATCGCTTCGATCGATCGTCAACAATAATACTCGGTATGGCAAAATGAGAGCTCTTCATAAACGAGTCATCACTGGCTTTCGACACTGCAAGTAGGCGATAATGACACCACAATAACTAACAGACTGTCACTCATTAACTAATTATTTCGGGTCCCTGTGAATGAAACGCTATCTCGATTACGCTTGGGAAACGTAAACATAACACCGGAAGATGGTCCATGGTAAACAACATTAGACATATTGTTTTATCGATATGAATAGCGTATTGATAATGGACAAGTACTTAGTCAACTCGTTAAGAGAATAAAATCGTCTTAATTAACTAAGTAATGTTTATCAGCTTGTTTATGTTATTGACAGAACTAATAGCCAATTCTTGGAAAGAGTTCAGTTTTTATTCCTACACCTATTGCCAAAAATCGTTGGTAGCATGTTACCAAAGTTAAAAATAATATGTAGCCATTATCAAAGAAAACTATAAAAATAAACAGTTTTGGTCTATGAAAGACCAAAAATAAGTAAGATGTAACAGTTTTTTTTTTCTTATGTATTTAATAGGTGTTATATATATGTTGGTGTCATCGTATCTTCATTACAAACAAGTGTGATATGCGTCGGGGCGGCTGCGTGGCGGGCCGGCCAGGTGCGATGTCGCGGGGGCAGGGCGCGTGCGTAACGGTCGCGACACGAGCGGGGCGCAGGGGCCCGTGCGCTATGGAGTATGGCCCCATGGCGGAAATAGCGATGGACAGGGGCGCCGCGCTCGGGGCAGGTGGTGGCTCCGCCATACAGCGCTCAATGTCACACAATTGGCGGTTAATTCTTCGCATACATTACATGTAAATGAACTTACTTAAAATGAGATAGAATTCATTTTTTATTTTAAATAATTTTGTTAAATAATATAATGTTGTTCAATCGTTAAAACAAAAATTGGTGGAATTATTAGAGAAATATCTTCAAAAACCCATAATCTAATTCTGAAATTTACAGTGGCTACTGGTAACTAAAATATGAAAGATGATCACGAGTTTCACGAATCTTTTTAAAGTAAGTAGCCTATTTTTTCATAAAGTGCGAGAACTTGCATAGCATATGATAGGTTCATAATATGGAACAGATAGAGGGACTTCATTCTTTAGTTTGTAATAATAAATAAATCTGATAAATCATACATAAAAGTACTAGTTGACTACTTAGGTACCACTTTATCAGCACTTTAAATTAAATTACGTACAAAAGCAAGACAATAAGTAAGTCATAAAGTTTTATCAGTATTATTATCTATCTAGACAATATCTGTTATTATTACCACGTCGAACTAACGACCGACCCATGGCACACCTGAACCGTACCTACCATTGTTGTTGTACGGATTTGTATCATTGTTTGTTGAGCTTGCCTACACATCAATGATATACAAAGCGTAGGCACCCACGAGCTGAGTCCGACCCTGCTTTGTATTGAATCAGTGCACAGCTATGCCAGCAGCTGGCTGCGCGTGCAGAATCACATGTCTGTACCCGAATCGCACATCTGCATGGAACCGCGCCGGCTCGAAACCAAACAGTTTAAATGCCATACCAACCCCTACAACTCGACGTTACGTAGCACCTTCTGGAAATAAGCAACTCGATTAGGGTCTCCCCCATTCATTGTTTTGCTCTCAAACTACGAAAGGTCTCAACTCCAGGTCTGCTCATAGCAACTCTGTCACTTTGGAAATGAGAAATCTGTATTTCGGTTATATCGTTGTAATATAGAAGGAAACAAAAGTAAACCGTAACAAAATGCTTACAAGGTTTTAAATCGAATGAAGCAGGGTGCTTTAGTAAAAATAAAATTTTGGTCCTAAGGTCCAAAATTGAATTGAAAAATGTTGTATGACTTATGCAGTTTGGTGCCGCCCGTGTTGCGTGCAGGTAGGTGAGTAGTTTAATTTTAAATAATGGCATAGCTGTAGAGTTTTCTATATAAAGCGCACAGGGCCATTCAACGCTTTTATAAACACTTTTAATACAGATGGATTGAGTCTTATACAGGCTGTTTAATAAACTGACGTTTTCAACTTTAAACCATTTTACGTAATGAGATGTCATATGTCGTCATTTGGGATTAGAGTTGGTTTTTGGTTATAGTTTACCATTTCTTCAAACATAGTAGAAGAACATATACTGATTTCATAATTTATCTTCATTAGTAGTAGTAAGAATTTTATCAATTAGTTTTCAAAAATGAAACAAAGAAAAAAAAAATATTAAAGCAATAATTAAAGTTACTCGATATAATTAAAAAAATTCCAAAAAATAATGGATACCAAATAAATTGATTTTTCCATTCTACGCCGTAACAAGAAACTTCACAGACACATTTACTGTAATACTTCTCAATATCACTATGCACTATATTTTAAACAAGAAATAATAAACGTCATAAAAACATCACCCTGTAGAGTTTGTCGCGGCAACAGCTGAGATTTGGGCACACGCTACGCGGCCGGTGCGTCACCGCTCCGCGCACCGGCCACCTTTCACCCCTCGCGCATTCCCTTGCGACTTGCGGCCTTCTTGTATGCGCAGACGCAGTACTATTTATATCTACGCATATGTGACACGTCCTATGTATATTGTGTACGATCGCTTGGAAGATGAATTGTTTTCGGAAGTACATATATATTGATTAATCGTAAAGTCAGATTTAGTATTTAAATAAGTTGATTGTTTGACAAAAAAAAAATTGTTTTTTTCATTTTCGATTAGTGGCCATACCACGAGCTCTTAATGCGATCCATTTGATGAAATGGATAGAGCTATATTTTTATTTTTAATTTGATCTAAACTAGTGCTTTATTTTTACTGAGATCCCACCTGATGGTAAGCAGTGATGCAATCGTTGATGGTGAGGCGCACTTGTATATGGTGTATAGCTCCATGTCTCTTTCTCGCTCTCACGCCTGACATTTTAACACGTTTTGGTAAGGCCTCTGATCTCGGTACATTTTTTTTGACCTGGGCAACCATCAAATAACTCCTCCCGCTCTGGGTGGAGCGAGACGGAGTTTCAGTCTCCTACTGAATATTACCCACCTGTGTTCCTTCAGTTACCCTTTACGTTCTAGGGCCTCTGTAACTCTTTCGACCAATTCCGTAGCCCTAGCAGAATCTCGGTACTTTGAATTGATTTTAAATATCTACGCGTGTGAGTTACGTTCTATGTATTCGTAAAATTGCATAACGATCACTATAGTCTACATCTCTTCTAATTTCTCCTTTCGCAGGTCTGCTGGAAGAAATTTCTTTTTGAAATAAGCCAAATTTTTTATAATAAGATACCTATCTTCTTTTGTATATTTGTGTGTACATAAATAATAAAATAAATAGCATAGTCGGCTTTACAATGTTCCCACTGTTGGGACTCAGGCCCCCTCTCTAGGAGAGGGAATGGGCCGTAATCCACCACGCGGGCCGAGTGCGGGTTGGTGGATGTCACATGTCTTCGAATTTTTAGTTCTAGGACATGCCGGTTTCCTCACGATGTTTTCCTTCACCGTTTTGAGAGCAGTGGTAATGAAAAAAATTACACAAAGTAATGCGCCTGGCTCGGTTTGAACCCGCGACCTACAACTTGTAAGTCGGGGCCGTTACTACTCGGCCACCACTGCTCCCACATAAAATAAATAAATAAACGTATCGAACGAAGAGATTAATGGGTTTTGATGCCACATATATGTCAATTAATCGATAGCTCCGATTTAAAAGCATTATTAATTAGACAAAGTGTACGATTTGCTAATGCGGTTAAGGGAAAGCTTTTCTTAGTTTATCAAAAGAAATGACGTCTCGTTTTATTATACTTGAATTGTGAGAGCTTGCTTTTTGCCAAATTTCGGGATTGTGGCTCAATGAGAAGTCTATAGGTTTTGTTTTCTTTTCGAGTGTCAAAATATGCGCATAAACCTCCTTACCGTTAGATTGCGTTAACTTAGAAGTTTGATATTTTTACTGCTTTAAGAGGTAGGTACCAGACTTGAGTGTTTGATATGAATTTCAGCTTGATGCCTCTACGCGTTCCTAAGAAAAATGGTCTGAGAAAGACGGACAGCAAAGTGATCCTATATAAGGGTTCCGTTTTTGCTGGCTAAGTGCGGAATCTTAAAAAGCATATTATGAGATTAAATACTATGTATAAGACAAGTTTGTTTGACAGTGTCTGTTTTTGCACATGTAGCTTTCCTGGTAGCTTATAAACTGCATCATCTGATAACTGCTCCTTTCTTTTTAACAATTATTTTACATAATTTAGACCACTCGTACAAACTTCATTAGTGACTTTGTGGGCATGATAACCATTCAGATTTATTAGTCTTATATAATATGTTTATGTAATTTGTTGATAGGTTTATTTATATATGGAGCTTCATTTTAGTATTCCGTACCCCAAAAGGAAAAAATGGAACCCTTATAGGATCACTTTGTTGTCCGTCCGTCTGTCTATCTGTCTGTCAGGACCCTTTATCTCGGGAACGCGTGGAGGTATCGATTTGAAACCATATACTCAGGTCTGCGGACCCTTGAAGCTGTGAAAAAATCAAACTTCTAAGTTAACGAAAAAAAAAGAGATACTGCCGTTTATGTTGCATAAAACGTATATTTTGACAGTCTAAAGGGAATCAAAATTCATAGGGTACTCCGTATCCGTTCACCTAGAATCCTGAAATTTGGCATGAAGCAAGGTCTTATAGCACAAGTATAGGAAAAAATCTGAAAACTGTAAATTTGTTGTTACGTCATAAAAAAAAAACTTTTTTGTTGTGAAAAAAACATGTTACTTGTAATTTTTCTCATCGATATAAATTGTCATTGTTTTTGGGAGTTTTCGTTTTTTGCTTTAGGGGAATTTCATCCTTTCTTTTCGACGAATAATATCGTTGATGTTGCTTTTTTTAAGGTAGGAAAACAGCAAATGACTCCTCCTACACTGTTGTCTCTTGCGAGGGCCATTGTATCCCTTTTGCGAGGGCCACTGTAACTCTTTTGCAAAGGCCACTGGAACTCTTTTGCGAGGGTCACTGTAACTCTTTTGCGAGGGCCACTGTAATTTTTTTGCAAAGTCCACTGTAACTCTTTTGCGAGGGTCACTGTAACTCTTTTGTGAGGGCCACTGTAACTCTTTTGCGAGGGCCACTGTAACTCTTATGTGAGGGCCACTGTAACTCTTTTGCGAGGGCCACTGTAACTCTTTCCAAAAATTCCGCAGGAACGGCCTGAGAGAAGTTTGAGGTTGAATAAATTCTTATACTCTCATTTATTTTTAAAGTCAAAAGACAGCTTGTTACGTCAATTAACAGCAACTGGCTATCTTATCTGTTACAAATATGTATAAATAAAATTGAAATGTCTGTTTGTAATATCTAAATAGCTTTTATACTAAATTCATTATGAAAGTATATTCGATATTTACAACAAAAACTATTTAACATTTTTGTCTATCAGTCTGTCTGCTTATTTCAGCTAATCTTGCACGGCTACACTCGAAACCGTTACATAGTTCCTCCCGACGGTTTTCGGGGTTACAATGACGTTCAAAGTAAGATTGTTTCATTCTTATTTCAGTGTGGGTAAGAGACAGAGCTATACAGGTTATCTAGCGCTATCTCTTACCCGCACTGGAAATAAGAATGAAACAATCTTACTTTAAACGTCATGGTACAGGTCTTGGTCTTTAGATCTTTTGAATATTTAAACCATTACGATAATATGCAGACCTGTTACGTAAAAAGGAAAGTGGCTACTTTGTAGCACTTAATAATTTCCTAGGTTTTAGAATTACCTAGGAAATTATTAAAAACTTGATTCTGTTGTCTTTAAGAATAATCTAACCAGACTAAACGTTTCGCCTCGTCGTTTATACCGTACATTGAAGCATTAGAACAATTTGCCTGCAGCAGTCTTCACGTCCGATTATAATTTAGGTGTCTTCAAGACTAGAGTGAATAGGCTCTTACAAACTAATGCGAATCACCATAATCGATTGCATCACTACTTACCATCAGGTGTGATCGCAGTCAATCAAATTATACTAAACTTGAGACATATTACATACTTAGCTATCTATGCTTGTGTTTGAATAACAATGTATTGAGAAGCTATAAGAAATCTTCACTAATATTAGTTACTTACTACTGCTACATTTATGCAAGATTACGTCACGGCCAGGACGAATCTGCGTCATACCCCATATGCGACACCATTCATACCGTTACAACGTGTAGGAACAATAACATTGCATTCTAGGGAAACAGGAATCGTCCGTTTCCCACATTCGACATTTTTTTCGGAAATCTCACCGTTATTGGGATTTTTTGCATTTCTTAGCCCGAAAAGGTATTTATAGTGTTATGGAATGAAGGGGAGAGAGACCTGGGGTCGCGGGGACAGCTGCATCCCTGCGCCGGCGCAGGCTCCGACAAGTAGATCATTCGTACAGGATTAACCGAACCGTAAATGACAAATAACGGTTACATTATTATTTTTTATCTGCAACAAATAAAGTACTATTATTACGTACCTGAAGTTTTCATTATTTCCGTATTGATGGTATAACTATGAGTATGATAATAATAGTATGATATGATGAACCGTAATTTTCCTGGACATCACGGCACAACATTCTAATACCGAAAATAGAAATGGTTAAAATCCAAGATTTTTTCAATAGAACCTTAAGGGTGAAAGTAAATTATTTAGTCCCGAGAAGGACGCCAATAGTTCGAGGACTAAATAAGTCTTTAACTGTTTATTTTCATAACGAATATTGGGAAAGTAAAAATAAAAACCTGAGTCGTCGTATGATCACAATTATGGCGGTATGTCCCCTCTTTGAGGCGTGGTTGGAAAGACCTCACGGCGTCCTCACCTTCCGCATGACGCAGGTTCTCACCGGACACGGTAAGTTCGGGAGGTTCCTGCACCGGATTCGGGGGCTTGGGCAGAGTAACGCCGTGTCCTCGTGGGGGCAATCGGCAGCGACGATCTCTCGCGCCGGGCCTTGGTTCAGGCCATGGTCCGGAGCGAGGAGGAGTGGCAGGCGGTCGCCTCCTTCTGCGAAGCAGTAATGCTAGCAAAGGAGGCTGCCAATCGCGTGAGGCAACGGTCCTTACGCTCCAACCGCCATCGGGATTCCGATCCCGATTTCCGGCCACCGTAGGCGCGGGCTTACGGACGGCGAGCAATGGGTGGCTCGCCGTCCGACCGTCCGGTAACCGTCCGGACCGAGCCCAAACGGCGCGTACTGTTCCACGCGCGCCTCAAGGACATGTCAGCAAATCGTAGGGGCCCAGCAGGGTCGAAGCCTACTGGGGCTACGGGTTGTGTGAAAGCGAAACCCGGGGCCCTGGGACGAAGGCAACGAAGGAACAGGAGTGGGTTTTTAGTCAGTAAAAGTCTGACACTCACTATCTCCCGTCCCGCCCAAGAGCGTTCATAGATGCAAGAGCGATCATAAGATGATTTTCCCACCGAATAAAAAAAAAAATTCGTCGTATGATTTTAGGTATCTTTTAGGCAGAGATTTAGAAAAGTATAAATTAAACTCTGCAACTAAAAAAAAAATGAAGATCGAAACGCTGCTTTCTCTTTTTATTTTGTTTTTTTTTTCGCTATGTATTTTTTTAGGCTATTCAATCATTATTTTTCATTTTCATCATTGAAAAAATGAAAAATATTTTTCCCAAATCTATGCTAATTTAAAGAAATATATTCTTTTCTTTCCTTTTTTTAAATTTGACTGTTGTCAGTTGAAAGCGATTCTCCCTTGGGCTGAAAACTATTACTTTCAACCCGCTCCTTAGGTACCGAAATTCCTAGTATGAGTAATGAAAATATGATAGATCTCTTGAATCATCAATATTCTTAAATTAATGAATATATATTAACTGATTCCGTAGATCCGCCTACTATCATATAGGAACATAGACACCTGTAGGCATCGCTCATACCTGTACACAACTTCGATAGTGTTTTCACGTCAGACCCTGTAACTTTCTTAAAAGCATTATATGTAATTTATTGCTGTCATTGTTCTTTTTGATATACATTGCTCGTAAAGTACAACCGTACCTGTCTCTATGCACGTATACCTCGTAGCCAACATTCTAGCAACGCAAATTAATGAACAGCGCTGTTAAAACGATATAGTTAGTATGTATTTAGGCACAGATATCAAATGAAATGTAATTACTTTGAGCAAACGACGGACACACCCATTCCGGGACACCTTTTCATTTAATCAGAACTTGTTTGCGCGCCTAACAAACGGTGTTTTGTTCGCGGAGGGAGGCCGATCCGCGCTGCATACTTGCACCCGAATACTCGAACACCGGTTGATTTAGTCGCCATCTTTTGATAGATCCTTTTTTATAGGTACTGAAATTTATTAAAAGCGCACCGAGGCAGGGGTGCGCGTGCGCGCGACAACTGCCGAGATTGTTGCGCGCACCTGGCCCACGCGCGCGCCTTACTTGCACACATGTGATGTACTCGTCTCGTATGTACCGTATCCTCTGCCCCTGTCATTATGTTTATGCATAATAATTTGAATAAAACATATCTATCAGAACCGTTAAATTATTAACATTTCAACGCTTATCTATTGTTTAATTTGCTAACCCTACTAATGAAATGAGATTCTAATGAATTTCACAAAACTTGTTAACCGCATTGTTTAGTGATCTATTAAGTTTTTCTGAGGATTTTGGTTAACAGTAACTTTAAAATAATTTCATACAAACCTACAATCTAAGACAGTTAGCTTCATGTTGCAAGTTAAAGTTTTCCAATATCCGAGCTTTTATATTTGCGCCCTATGTGCGTTTGTATAGAACCTATGCCACAGTTAATGTGGACCAAATTTCCAAATGATTTATGAACAAATAATCTCATTACTATCTTAGAAATAAGAATTTTAAGCTCTAGTTTGCAGCATCTTACTCTCAACATTCAGAACAATTTACCTACGTAGGAATCCATATGTAGTTGAAAATTATACATAAGTTGCCGCGACTGCAACAATCTAGTAGACATGTTATGTCGTAATATTAGCAAGCTCTAGGTGCTCTGCCGAGCGCAGCGCTAACTGCAGGACCACACGGTCAGCGTCGTGTGCGCATAGCGCAAGACTCCGCGTCACTTTGTGCAGAGAGTTGCGTGCGCACCGGACGGTGAGCGCTGCGGTCCTCGTGTACGCTAATGTTGATACGTGTCATGTTATCGACCGCCCACCGAGCACTGACCATGTGGTCCCATATCCTACGATACTGTCGTTTACCTAGCGCATGCGCCAAATCAACCATCAGGATATTCCACTGACCCACAAAGACCGTTTACCACAATATCATTAACGAAGAAAGCTACACGAAATCAGAAAGTTTATATCTCAATTTCAAGCTATTATCGTTTACACGTATATAGGAATGAGTAAAATCATCCAATTTTGTGGCTACGTAAGTATTTATTTACAACTTCATCATACCGGACATAAAGATGCAGACGTGAGCTGAGCTCAACGGTACAAAAATGCACTTGCATAATAATACATACAATGATGCGGTTAACATTACTTGTTGCGAATTGTGATTAAACGATCCAGTCATCAAACGAGCAGAAAAATGTAAACCGTAAATCAAAAACATCCTCAATGTTACACAAATCCTGTATCTACTACTTAGTCTAGCCACCAGTAATTCACGTTGGATTTTTAGGGTACCGTACCACAAAAGGAAAAAACGAAACCCTTATAGAATCACTTAGTTGCTCATCTGTCTGTCAGTCTATCTGTCAAGACCCTTTATCTCGGGAACGCGTAGAGGTATCGAGTTGCAATTAAAACCATATTCTCAGGTCTGCGGTCCCTTGAAGTTGTAAAAAAATCAAACTTCTGAGTTAAAGAAAAAAAAAGATACGATCGTTTATGGCGCAAAATCGTATATTTCGACACTGTCAAGGAAATCAAAATTCACAGTGTACTGTTTCCCATTGACCTAGAATCCTGAAATTTGGCATAAACTAAGGTCTCATAGACAAGAATAGGAAAAAACCTGAAAACTGAAAATTTGTAGTTATGTCACAAAAAAAAAACTAATTTTGCGATTCGGAAAAATCTTCGTAACTCAATTCGGGAATTTAACTGTTTTCATAGGTAAGTTTGTACGGAACCCTCAGTGCGCGAGGCCGACTCGCACTTGCATGGGTTTTTTTAATTCTCAATTTTAAGTTATCAAATAGTCTACGTATGTCACATAATTGCTTCGTCATTTCACTTCTGCTGTAAAAGTTTGAAAACCGTCAGCAGCGTCTTGTCGCGATTTGCAAACAGTTATAGAGCGAGTTTCATAACAAATAGACATGCATTTAGTTATTGAATATACAGGAGCCAGGAAAGTTCAGCAATCAAATCCATTTCACAAAATTGATCTGAATGTCGATGGAGGTCGGCTCCGGCGGGTCGCTGTTGCACTGGGTGCCTTTGTCCGCGAGGCATCAATGTCGTCCTCGTTGGCGGCGCGCGGTTCGAGTATAATGCGGAAACAATGCGCGGACCACATTCGTGCATCGCGACCGCGACCGTGTCGTGTTCGGCTGCGGCCCGATGTTTGTGCTCATAAAGTGTCATTATGGTAACAGTACCTCATTGTTGTTTTCGGCGATGGCCGTCTCCCTATTTTCTTCGCTGGCCGTGTAAAGCTCGGCGCGTCACGGCGAGTTATAACCGAAATGGGTTACGACCGACTCTTGCGAAACTTTTACGGGCCATCGTCTCCGTTGAAATCTCGTTCGGTTTAATGGCCTTCGAATTTTAAGTGCTAAAGAAAGGTAAATCACTTTGACGTGTCTTGAACTTAAATCCGTGATTTGAGAAGGACTCCATGTTTTGGGCTCGTAATAAATGATGACCAGTCGGTACAAATTATTTATTTACATTTTTTTTTTAAATATTACTACCTAGTCTATAATTTCCTCGTGTATGAACATTTTAATATTGAAAACGTTCAATACTTAACCGCATTTAAGTCCATTGAAGCGTGCCGTAGGTACATATACGGTAAGTACGTAGATATTCTGACCGTCGGAAATGAAAACTAAACTACGATCACTCATCACCGATTGTATAGTTACCTATCTAGGTAGATACTATTACTAACTAATGACTATAAGTAGGTACTTATAGTTGTTGTTTAATCTCATCGACGGCGATTTCAAGGAATTGGATTAAGCGAGTCTTTCTCATCTCTCTTGGGCCTCAATTGTTTGTTCAAATTACTGGTTTGACAACAATGACATTTCAATTCGTACCAGTTATTAACTGCCCCCCTTTATTCCTTCGGAACGTTATCAAAGATCCGGGTAAGCACGGGTTCTATGTTCACTCCGAATAGTCAATCAAAGGATCGATACAAATTACAATATAGTAAAGGACTCTGGTTACAAGTTGAGTTGCTTATTACATAATACTCCTTTGTACTTTGTCATTGACCTCTTTACTCCGCCTGACTCAGGAATTTTGTTGCATTATTGAGTGGATTCAATTACAAAAATGTATGCCAAACCTGTGTCGTTCAACGGTGTCTTATGACTTCGTAAATTGCAAAAAAAAAGTAACAAGATCTTTTAAGTATTGTTATAATTTCAAATAGGTATGTATGTAGCTTAGCATACCCATTGTAATGAGCTTAAGTATAATTCTGGTGATAAGCACTCGATAGCCGCTATTGATAGACAGCACAAACATTACAATCAATTAATGTGAGCGTCTGAAACAATAGAAAGTCTCATGTAACCCACTTTCTTTTCACGTCCTACGTACCCAGAGCAACCCCGATATCGCTTTCTGCTTAAGCAAATTATAAAAGAGTCGAGGTTATTATTAGCATTGTGATTACAGCTATTGTTTGTGAATCATAACACAATGATTATTGAAAATCATTATGAAGATGTCAGCCACTGATCAAAGTTATAATAACAAACGATAAAAGCACGCTTGAACAAGCAAATATAATGGCCTTAATGATATGGAAGACAATGGGATGGTTCCTGAGGGCGCGCGGGCGCAGCGTCGCGCCTGCGCGCGCGCACTTACGCGTTGCCACTTGACTGGAACTTGACTCGCTCGAATAGACCGGCGACAGTGGACGGAACTGTCCTTTGGTTTTACTTATAAATATTTATCTAGGTTCAAATAGGCCACATCCGTATATTAAAATAAATACACATTTGCGTTACCTCTTGTCCAGCATATACTATGTCATCGAATTACTTTAATCATTATTTGTGGGGTTCACTAGAATCACTAGTTAGCGATTCGGGTTTTTAAATTAAACAACCAAATTATCAGTAAGTAGGTACTGTACATGTCAAGAAAGACGTCTATTCTTTTTCGGGGATGAATCTAGAGTGTCCACGACGTCACTCTTGACTTGGCTTACATTTGATGTGTATACCACTTCTCTTCCTTTTTATTTATTTATTTATTATATTCTTTATTGTACACCACATAAACAAAAATACAGGACAAACATAATTAAAAATAAGTGTACAATAAGCGGTCTTATCGCACAGGACAAGTTATAAAATGATTTAGATTTCAAGTGTTAGCAGTGTGTTTAGCATTCAGATGATAATTTTACAATATTCACTAGTTCGGTTATGAAGTACAATTATAGCATAGAATTTTAATGTGTATCCCACAATAATCAAGCACGTGCGTCATTAGAAAAAAAATGTAATTTATTTCAGATGATTTGTAGACGTTCGTTTATAAAGGGTCGATGGATCGTTCAGTCGAGAGCAGCGGAAGTAGTGCGCAGAGAGAGTCGCGCGGCGCGTGCGCGTGCGCACTGCAGCGGAAGCGGATATGGCAATTTCATTCGATAGTTCTTTACTGTAACCGAATACTTTAAATGGCATTGCATTATTACTACTAAGATTGTTATTATATAGTGTGGCATGATTCTATATACAATCTGTGTTTTATAATATAAAAGAAACGTACTTACCTTTCTAAAAGGCACATCCGACAAGTATACTTCTTCATATTCTTATTAGATTATACACAGAAGATGACTGTTTCACAAGTGACAAAATCACAACATTCTTTTTACAAAATATAGTCTCAACTAATATTTCTTGTTAAAAGATATGTATATTCCGAATGCCAATTGGCCTTTTACCGGTATTGGGAATATTTTTCGGAAAGATGGTGATAACCCGCCTCTATAAATACGTAAGGGACTAAAATACCTGCAGGGTTTAAGTATTTTACTCTCTAGGTCCATCGGCCTAGAGAGTGAAATATACGTTTTTTTTATGGTGTACGATATTTTTTTTTCGGTGAGAAAATCATCTTATGACATCCCCCGCTCTTGGGCGGAGCGGGAGATAGTGTCAGACTTTTACTGACTAAAAACCCACTCCTGTTCCTTTGTCGCCTGCCGTGCCGGGGCCGAATCTTCCCTTCAGAATCCCTTGGCCCCAGTAGGCTTCGACCCTACTGGGCCCCTACAGTTGCTGACATTTCCTTGAGGCGCGCGTGAAACAGTACGCGCCGTCGACGACTTGGGCTCGGTTCGGACTGTTACCCGACGGTAGGACGGCGAGCTACCCAATGCTCGCCGTCCGCAAGCCCGCAATGGTGTACAATAAAGGGAATAACTATATATCTATCTACACCTACCTTTTTGTTGCTATTGTTTTTTGTTGTCCGGTAATTTTATCCTTATCTTGTTATTTGTCTGTATACAGTATTGATTTGAACTGCACTTAATATACTAAAATTAAAAAAGGTTTTAACAGCACGTCACCATAAACCAGTACCATTTGAAATGGAATGGGTTTACAAGTTAACATATTTGATTATATTATATCTACATAATAACATAAAAGTGATTTATTAATAGGAACAGGTTGTGTAGTATGGCGCAGTTGAATGGCGGTGTAATCAGCGCTATTGAGCGGCCGTCACCTGCAGGACTCGTTGCTATTGTGACTGCGACTTGCAAGGCGCACACACAGACGGAAACAGAAGGCCTATTTTACAGAACAAGCAAACACACAAGCATATACAACTTAAAAGTACGACCAAGTCAAGGGAGCACTTGCTCTGTCAATACGTAGATAGTGTAGATATACGTCCATGTGAGCATTTATTTTTGCAAGTTATGTGGAGCTGACCCTCTATATTTATTCATATTGTGTCTCAGGGTAGTCGGGGCTGAATGACGCCGCGGGCCGCGCCTACGTCGCGCCGTGTCGGGGTGCCCTACTATGGTCGCCAACAATCATGGTCTTTATAAACCGTCTCGAAGTTCGTACAGCTGATTTTGTTTATTGGGATAAGAATTATCACGTTAAGTTTAGATTAAGCAATTTTATGAGATTTGCGACTGAATTCTAATAACTCAGCAATTTTATGAACTGTGTATGATTTATAATAGGGGTGAGTCGGATATATTGTATAATTTTTCCGTTTTGGCAAAATATCTCATTGTTATATTAACGAAAACAAACTATTTATCCAATACCACATAGTTTAAAATCTTGTATATCTTATACCGCAAAGTCAACACCATACTCTTCACCTATTTCTCAAAAAACTAGGTATTCCACTTTGGGCACCCGCTTAAACGGTACCTAAGCAAATGGCACCTGAGGTTCCACTTTGGGTACCTACTGATATTTTTTGCAGGTGTCATTTTGATTATTATTAATTTACTTTTTCACTGAGCTTTTTACTTAGGTACACGCTTCAAAACTTTCATCGAACATTAACAAAAACGTTTTTATTTTCTCAAAATGAATGCACTCGCCGGACATCATTACAAAAAGAAAAGTAGTTGAGGATGCTATCAGTGTTTAGTTTTGTGTTGCCAAAAAAGAAAAATAGTGACAGTAGCAAATTTTGAGGTGGTACAATTTATCAAGCAGTACAAAATATCCGACTCTTCCCTATGCATACTACTTATACTTATATGAGTAGTACCAAAAAGCTGATGAATCGTGAAATAGACACAAACAGTAAACAAAACAATGCCAGCAGAGTTCAACGGTACACAACGCATTAAAAACGCTACGAATCAGCTACGCTTTTCATACTTCCAAGCTACGGTAACACAGCGCATCCGCTACGACAGTCGTGCTACGAATAGCTACAGAATCAAGGTAGCACTACATAAACGCTGTGCAACCGTTTTGTAAACGCAAAGAATATACGAAACAAACGCATAGCAACCGCTACAGAACTACTACGCTTTGGTCATGTCCGTGCTACGGAAACACTGCGCATCGGCTACGACTATGGCGCTACGATACGCTACGCTTAGCGTAGGTCATCGCCTCGAAAACGCTACGTTACCGGTTCGTGAACGCTACGAAACTATGAGGTAGTTTTAACGCAACCATAGAAACTGTACGCTTTTGCTGCGAAAGCGTATCATTAGCTACCATTGCGCTACAGATACGCTACACAACTCTTTCATAGCCAGCCAGGCCAAAACCGCTTAGCACGTGCTACGAACATGCTACATTAACTCCTAGGAAACGCTATTACCACACTAAGACTACTCTAAGCACTCTTTGAGATAACCTCTACGGTCTGGACTAAGTGTTTTGCCTCGTCGTTTATACCGCGTACATCGAAGGACTGGAACAACCGTCCGATTATAATTTAGATGTCTTCAAGGCTACACACAAACGGTTCACGAAAATCAAGCTTGTCTGTCGACTGCAATATTTGGTTGGTAATCAATGAACTACAAAATCGGAAAATAATTAAAATTGTATAACCGAAAAAATTTTGCATGTCTCCTTACGTTACTATACATTTTACACTCACAAGTAAAATGTGGTCACCGTATAATGAAATCCTGTTCATATTATGATAAAAGCGAGTCCTAAACCCGGCTGATACATTTGTTAAGGAACCGGTCGTGTATTTATTTTCAGGTACATTAGGTACAGGAAAATACACAATTTATCAGTATTATCTAAAATAATAGATATAATTAAGAGGCAAAATGGTTTGTTCGTTTATTATGTTTGTAAAAATTAATCGTCGGAAGTACTTATTTTTCTGATGAATCGATTCCTTGACAATTCGTAAGCATCTGTAAATGATTAAGTTGAAATAAATGTCTTGAGTTTGAGTGTCACAGTTTCTGAGGCACAGCTGGAAAAAGCTAGTGTGACTAGACATAGATGTTTTTAGATGATTTTAACCAAATTTAATTCGAAAGTGTCATTTACGAACAGATTCATAACTGCTGTAAAATATACTACGTGCTGTCAATTTAGTTTGACAATCACATTTGCATTCTGATGCATCTGATATGGTTGTCATTTAAAGTGAAGCAAACAAAACGACGGGCGCGAACCACTTTAATGTGCACTATTTAAACGAATACATAGGTATTTATGTTGCTAAAAAGGACCACAGAAAAGAGCTTCAAACCAAAGGAGTGACGTCTCTATTCGGAATTCAGTAAATCAACGAAATCTGACTAAATACGTTTGAAATTTCAAACCCATCAATAGTAACAAACATGAACGTCTCACAGGTACACTTCCGTCCCATCTCAATGTTCGTTCATAATCTGTTCGCGGTATTCACGACGATGACACGCCAACTGAAACAAGATCCATCGATAAATCGTAGGATAAGTTGCGCAAGAGCGCCGGATATCGCGCCATGACCGGAAACACTTGTTTGTGCGTACTCGCAGGTAGGCTCCCATACATACCTACATACGTTCATACCCACGGAGGAGTTCCGCGGGACCCTTTACTTGAACACGTGCATGTATAGAAGGTACTCACCGTAATCCCCTCGCTGAGATCCGGATTTTATTGCGTCGTTCTTGTTTGAATGTTTACAAGTCTTTCACGTAAGTAGGTACTCGCTGAACAATGACGGCTAGAATGGTGTGACCTACTCCGCAGTTAACTTGCACATCAATGTACTTCACTTCATGTGTCTAGCAAATTATCAAAACCAATCGTTATTCGATTCGTTTATCAGTTGCCAAGTTTTCCAGTCTCTTAAATATAATCTCATAAGTTATATTGGTTCGAGATTGTATCTCTGTGTTATCCTATTTCATCGATCTTTTAATTCTCAGTAGTACCTTCTACGAAATGTGTAAAGATAATTTACTACGGCGCAGTAGTATAAACAATGTATAACAAGTTTAGGACAGAATGAGGACACACCGGCCAATCTACGGACTCCTCGTTACATCACCGCGACAAATAATAATATATCAAGTTGTTCACAGATATTATTAATCAAACAATAGGCATTCCGTGAAACAGTGTGTCGGCAAGATGGGCGATAAGGGTCCGGTACTCCGGTAGCGCGCTGCGAGCGACTCCCGGTGCGCCGCGCTGCATTGATTCAGACGCAACGAGTATTTCATGTTTATAGTTGAATGGTTCAGAATAATTGAAGAAGTTATTTATAAGTTTCCTCTTTAGAAGCGGATCGTGTGCGCGATCGGAGCCGGATGCCGCCACCCTTCGGAGGGCATGCCTTCACAAAGGCATTTAGTCTATTTAAAGACATCCTGCTTAGTGCGGGGCCCAGTCCGCTCTCGCACGTGCGTCAAGTGTCCTGCGCCGACCTGTCAATTACTGTCACCCTCACCTATCTGTGCGCCCGCGCCGCGTCTGTCTCCACTGATAAACCGACCGAGTCCATCATTTTGAATAGCATCGCTTAGCACAAACTGCCACTCTGCAGGTTTTCACTCAATCATTCGATCGTTCAAGGTACAAATCAGATTCTGCAGGTACCTACTATTTACATAATATGAGTCAAAGACAAATTCTCATAAAAATGGTCGAACAATCATGTCTTCAGGAAATTAACTTGATAGGTATCCTGTTTCGCTCAATCAAACTCGATATTGCTCAACGACGGCTAAATTTATCGAAGGAGTATATCTGACAATATAATGGAGTTGGAAACAATACTGAGCGATTATAAAGAGCAGTGAAGCGAAGATTATGGCGTTCGCATGAGACAAGCGCAGGCGCGGCCGCCGGCCGACCGCGGCGGCTAATGGCTCGGAGCAGCGAGCCACCGAGCGCAGAGCCACCTACCACTGAGCCACCTAGCCACCGAGCCACTTGTGGCGACTACCACCTCCATCAATGACATCTACATGCCGAACTGATCCCAACAATAAACGTTCCATGACTATTCGGTATTTTACGTGAGGTACCTATTGCGAAATCTTGGTATGCAAAATATTTAGTCAAATGTAATAAATGATATGCACTGTAATAATATTATCTGCTTCTGAATACTTATTTACATATCTGTGTTCAAGGTTATAGAAGATTTAACTTTTGAGTACCTGAGATGAAAATACCTTTTTTTTATAGAATATAAACTAGAGCTTGACTGCGATCCCACCTGATGATAAGCAGTGATGCAATCGTTGATGGTCAGGCACACTAGTTTATTAAGAATTCTAACCTACTTGGTATTATTTTTTTAACAAAACGGACTTATTCACTATTTTCCCTAAAAAATATTGTCGGAAAATTAACTGTCGTTTAAGAAATAAAAGATGATGCACCGTAAACTGTATCAATAGATGACAGATCCCGTTAAATCCTGTCCCTAATCCTCGTAGTACCCGCCGAAGTGGTAAACATGTAAATCATAGCTCATAAACATGAAGTAGAAAAGCTTTAGGATAGTATACGTTATGTTGTGACTAACAAGCGCACGTACCATAAAATTTAAATATCATTGTAAGGAAATCGTACACCGGCTGATATCGCGAACAAGATCGCCCTGCTCGTACATACATCTATCTGTTTATTGTTTATTTTATTGGCAATGTCTCTCTGATCTAACAGGACATCAATACATATCGTAAAATCGGCAAACGTTATAAATCATCATCATAAGCCAGTCGCAAGGCTTCGTAAAATCCGATACAGTAACATTACAGCTTATAATCACTATATCTTCTTATATACCCGCGAATCTCTATGTTATAGATGCACTTTGCCCGCAATTATGTTCACGAGAATGTTTTCACAAAAACTTTAACACCACGTAAACCGTATTTAGAGTCTTAGAAAAAGGAATTATGGCAATCTTTATTATTTACTTCGGTTATTATTTGTGATAACTTTCAAGTGTATTTGGCAAAATGAATAAAATTACGCATACATATGAATTTCCCCTTTTCCTTCTCTTAAAAATTGAATTTTCAATAACACTTTCTTAATATTACTCGTCTACGTAATATTTTTTTTTTTACAAAACTACAAAAAACACAACCGACTTCAATGTAAAAAAAACAGTGAAAAGTGCAAAATAACTTTAATTTCGGAAGTTGGTATATCTATAATAGTTTTGTTTAGACTTCCGAAATTAAAGTTATTTTTCACTTTTTAGTGTTTTTTTTTACATTGAAGTCGTTGTATGGTTTGTAAAAAGTTTTTTATTTTACACTTTTTAGTTATGGTACCACCACTAAAAAGTACCGGTCAGCCAAACTTAAATACCCTATACCTATACCTAGAGTGCATCTCATGAAAATTCTAATAATCCCAAACACGTTACATTCATTTATTACAGAGTTCCGGTGCCTAACTTCAGGCTTCATCATCAGATCAGTTCGATATATTCCCCTCTTCTTTCAGTCAGTCATCGACTACACGTATAAACAAAGCAATTTTACTTGTTACGACGGTTTGCGGTGATCTTACGAGGAGTTCTGTTTCATATTTGCGAAGTTTACGATCAGATCATAACAATACTTCAATATGTATTAAAACATTTCAAGTTACATACTCTTGCTCCACCCAAGAGCGGGATTTGTCATAAGACGATTTTCCCACCCAATAAAAAAAAAGTTACATACATAAAAAAAAATACATTCAGCCGAACATAGTACCTCCTCCTTTTTGAAGTCGGTTAATACAGTCTTATGAAAAATTTCACGCTAAGTATTTTCGTCTATGCGTTAATATGGTAGTTAGTCATTTACTCTTATCATATTATAGATTCAACATTATCATCATCTCATCATCATCATTTCAGCCGAAGGACGTCCACTGTTAGACATAGGCCTCGCCCAAGTGTTGCCACAACAAACGCTCCTGTGTATCTCGCATCCACCGCATTCCCGCGACTCTCACCAGGTCATCGGTCCATCTTGTGGGAGGCCTTCCAATGCTGCGTTTTCCGGTGTGCGTTCGCCACCCTAGAAACTTTCGGCCCTATCGACCATCCGTTCTACGATACGAGCAATGTGCCCTGCCCACTGCCACTTAATTTTAGCGATTCTTCGGACTTGTCGGCGACCTTGGTTAACAGAAACTCCGAGCATAGCTCTTTCCATTGCCCTTTGGGTGACTGTAAGCTTTCTGTGACCATGTTTCAGTGACATATATCGTCACTGGCAAAACGCACTGCTCATAGACTTAATAGACTTTTGTCTTGAGACACTATGGTATGTTGGACGAGAAGATACCGTGCAGCTTCTCGAACGCTGCCCGCCGAGTCGGATTCGACGATTGATCTCTTTCTCAAAGTTAGAGCTACCCAACTTCAACATTATATTAACCTTACCTATATGTCGCAAAATAAAAATAGAAGCAACAAAAATGTATAATGATGCACTATTACAACATTTTGTTATTTATTACATAATCAGGAAAGCTGAAACGTGATAGCACCGGACCATGTTGTTTATTTATACTTAGGTGACAGAAAACATATCAATGTTGATATAGGTATTTTATATTTAATTGTTACATAACGAACTGCATGGACAGTTGTCGCCAATAGTGATGTAAGCATTTTTATTTCATTTGTTTTGAACGAAATTCTATTTACCAAGGTAATTATTTTTGTAGAAATTACGGTCATCAACCCAATGTGATACACAAAGGCAGGCGTGAAAATTAATTGTCATTCTTAAAAGACAACTTACGTTTTCTTAATAGTTACCTCAGTTCATCATTATTACTTAGAATAAATTACTAAACCGGAATGGTCCAATTAAGCAATCAAAATCAAACGTTAAGCGTGAAATTGAGAAGTTCATTAGCCTAAACTAATCTAGCCTTTTTACGTTGCGGAATTCAGTTGCATTGAACGTTGAGGGATTGTGAGGAGTTCTATACGGCAGTGAGTAGGAGTTCGTCACCTGCGCAGGCGGTTCCCGAAGTGCTCACACACAAGGCGACCTCACATTATCCCACGTAAGCGTCGCGTCGCACCGCACCGTGAGTCGGTGACAACCCTCCTTTACGTCAAACAGAGCGTTGACCCCGGCGCGCAGCTTGCTCCCCTCATGAAATTCAAAAATATCGGAACCATATGTTCTTGACCTTTCTCTTACTTTTACCGAGCTTAGTGGGAAGAATAACGATCTCTTCCGATCCGTATCACATGGCAGGATTTGGTACATAATAAAAAAACTCAGGTGTGTCATGTTTTGGCAATAAGTTTTTCAGTAAGTGTAGGTATTTCTGCAAATACTGCTTTAAAAATACAACTAGCAACCAGTGACTACGCGCACAGGTGTACAATTACTTGCTATTTTGACTTTTTTCACGCCTATTTATCATTTATCAGTTCCGGTTTTGTTTCATAACCTTTTGCCGCTGATAATGCAAGTAGCATAGGCTACTTAAAGAAGCTATCAACCTGAGGTCAGGAAGATAGCTTCATGACCTCATTAAGCTATGGAGTTTACTACTTTGATTTCCAATAATATAGAAATACGAAATCTCTGAACTACATTTTAATATTCTTCGTAGAAAATGCGATAGTAAAAGATGTACCCCCTACTTTTTGCAGAAAATCCTTGGGAGATGTCAGCAAATCGTAGGGGCCCAGCAGGGTCGAAGCTTACTGGGTCCACGGCTAGTGTGAAAGTAAAACCCAGGGCCCTGAGACAAAGGCAAAGAAGGAACAGGAGTGGATTTTTAGGCAGTAAAAGTCTGACACTATCTCCCGTTCCGCCCAAGTGCGGGATTTGTCATAACATGATTTTCACACCCAATAAAAAAAATACAAAATAAATACGAAAGTAACTTTGTCTATCTGTCTGTTTGAAATCTTTTGAAGCCTCGACGGTTGACTGAATGGATTCATATAAACTTAGCACACAGATTTAAGAATGAGGATACTTTTTATCCTGATAGTGTTTTCCCTGGGTATAATAAAACGTTATTGCACGCGTGCGATGGCGTGGTTATAAGCTAAGTATCATATAATGACATAATATGATATTAAACTGAGATAAAACCACTTAATTGTTAAATAAAAAATCACATAAATAACAATAACGGCCACTCTGTAATTATCGTGTAACTACGAAGCCTTCAATCAATTACATGGTGGCCAGACTGTGGTTATATAGTCATTGAAACATACTACACCATAATTTGTTGATTAAAGTAATGGTGGTGCGCCGTACATCTCAATTTTCTCACATAGTTAACTGTTTTCTGCCATTCCTATTGATTACATGAGATAATTCGACCATAGACACACACAAATGTTTTTATGTTTTGTTTAATCGTGTGTGTGTCTTTTTGTTTAACCCTATGGTTTTTCTTTTATTTTTATTGGCTGGGATAATTATCTTAGGACAAATCCCACTCTTGGGCGGAGCGTGAGATAGTGTCAGACTTTTACCGACTAATAACCCCTATGGTGTGGTTTTGCACACAATTCCCGTTATTTTGAGGAACTTTCGTATTATATAACAATAACAATATATTATTTATTGACATAATTATAATGTTGGTACAGTTTATAAAGCCTCTCAAACTAGGCAGGTCTGTATGTCAAGAAGAGGATTATTCGATTCATATTCGAAAAGTCTATATTTACCCCTTATTTCCCTTCATTTTAACAAGTATTTGACATAAATTGAGGTCAAGGTGATATTACGACTTGATTGTGAACGATTTTTAACCACGAGAAAATTTTCTGTTTATGTAAACGCTGAAAAACGTTTAGAAAGATTTAATATTGAAGTAAAGCACCAAAAACTTTGCTTTTATTAACTCTACTACCACGACACCACAACAACTATTTTTCAATTACCTACCTATAAACCTTACCGAGCTTCTGCATCGAAACTCTTCACCAAATAAAAAGAAAATAAACGTCGATCATTATAGTAAAATAAAAACAACCGATCATTTCTTATCAGGCCGAAATTATCCTTTTACTATAGTCAGAAACTCAGAGGCAAGCTAATTCACCGGCTAATATGGCGCGTTCGAGAGTACGTGACATGCGTATGCGCATGATTGTTCGAACAATTCCTGCACCCATCTACGTAGGTATGTATATGCCATGGTTTAAATAATGTAAATTTATTACTCAGTAATATTACAATAGTTTGTATATTGATATATTCGAGGGTAATTATATCAATGTACGAAATACATGATCTTCTTCAACTTCTTCTTCTTCTTTTCTTTTTTATCATGTATTCTTCTTCTTCTTGAAGAAGAAGAATACATGATTGTAGCTACGATACATCAGTATAACTCGTGAAAAATTCAGTAACGTTTTAAAACATATTCAATTAAAAAGCCAGTCTAAAATATGCATGTATGCAACAGCAGCCAGGAATACAGTATGCTCTATAGCCGCATGTACTATAGTTTGACATTTTTGTAACAATGTCTAACGATCCTATTCTTAGAATGCAGCTCTGACATTGTTTCCGGCATCCATTACGTAAGTAAATCAATCGAGTTCAAATATCGCACAGGCCATCTCATTTTCTAATCGAGTCACTTGCATAATTGGACCGATTTGCACAGTAGTGGCCGCATCGGGCACGGCCAGGCGGCCAGGCCTCACCGATCTCAGTCGCCGTTGCCGCCGACGCTTGCGCAATCACAATAATCGATGCTCCGCCGATGAAACAGTGAAACCAATGCGACGTCAAGTTACCGCATCGCTTGATCTATATTCACTGACATCATAACTTAATCAGATCTCATTAGCCGTTCAGGTTCGCATTAGGCAATCATTATTGGAAAATAAATTATTGTTAAATCTACTTAGTAACAGAATTAACCTTAGGTAAACAGAGAAGTTAAACTGTAGTACTCGTCAATATGTTAACCAAAGGAATACCGAGGAGACAGGTTTGATGAATGCCTATTGAATTTTGTCAAGAGTGTTGGTTGAACGTGTACAAAGACAAAATACTTTGATTTTATGACATATAATAAGATGTTGTCACGGTCCAAATAATATAGTAAACAAATACATTCGTAAGAAACATGGGTAGTTAACGTCAAGGTGGCGTGGTACTGTGGTAGCGGTGCGAGCGGGTACAGCCGCACCTTCGGGAGCTGCGCAAGCGCGGTTGTTTCTCGTGATTTAATTGTACCACACAGACGGTGACTCGCCGGTGCTCGCGACTGGCCTATTTCGACTCGCCGCACAATTTCTCGCCACTTGGCAGCTACAAGTGTATGCGAACCTATACTATTTGCATGTCACATTCAATCACTTCAATTTGCCTACAGCCGCTTGCTCGTAAAACGCCATTAGCATTAGATAGAGTTAATTAGATCGATATCTTAAGGTGATTAATAGTCTATTTATATTTAAGTTAAGTATAACTCAGGTTTAATTTAGTGTACAGTTTTGAAATCAAAGTATTATAATAAAATAATTGAAAAGTAGAAATTATAAAGGAAAAATGTTGTGTTGTAGTAGCGATCAATATTCGCTCAGCATTCAGCTGTAGGACGCACTAATTGAGACACAGCTACAATATCCGCCCCATGTTTATGACTCCCATATAGCAAGCTATCAAATAAATTCCGAACATGCAGGAGATACTGCCTCGCGTGTAGCGATTATAAGAACCTCATTTTGTTATCTCAGCATCATCCAGACATAATGTAACATTATAGAATAGTTACGTAGGATCACAGTGGCCGGCAGTCTTAAGAAAACAGTTCGTATAAACTAGCATGAAGGTAGTGTGTCAGAGTGTGGCGGGCTGCCGGGCGCTAGTGCGCTGCGGAACGGACAGCGGGTAGGTAGGTAACTTATTAGGGTTGGTTCGCAGATTGCGTGAATGCGTTCACTTCACGGTCGCGTTGCCTTTGTTGGTGCACCGCGCTGGGTGGGCCGCTCTATCGCATGCTCCACATTGCTCGCCGCAGGTACCAGTGTACCACCGCTGCACCGCTGCATCGCACCACACACCACGAACATAAACACGCAGACAATATGTTTTGCGCAATTTGTTTCGCTTTCTTAGATCAGGATTACGGCCGATAATCACGAGACTCTTGGTCCCTTTGTCAGTCAATCGTATGAATCGTAGGGGTTAAGTTAGTAGACAAAGAAGTGTTCAAGAAGATGTACGGCACCATCGACCTTACTCATCATACAATTTTACCTCCATTCGCATTAACTGTATCATAGTACCTCATGAACTAAAGACAACGGATCAGGAAACCAACGCAACAGCAGTACAAATTGGATGATTTGGAATCACCGTTCGCAGCGATTTATGAATCAGCGATAATATTGTTTAAGCTTTGGGAGTAAGTATAAAACAATGTTAAATTATGCTATCGTAGTAACATGGCGTTTTGTCTGAGAAATAAACTAGACACAGATTATTTGAGTTGTCTTTATAGCCAACCGGTATTATGACTCAGCCGTGATTGTTTAATTCAGTGCTTCTAAACGTGTCGTGGCTCGTGGCTGGTGGCGCATGCGCCCAGTCACTACTACTACTTTGATTCATAAGCTCGCACAAATATTACTTTAGTTTATACTTAGTAAATTCATATTTAGAGGAAAACTTAAGAGTTTTAGATCACACTACGGGATTTGCTCTACGAAAGTGTCACTATCATTTGTCATTTCTTTGATTTTGTAAATTTTTGGAGTTAGATTCACGATTCTTTGCTTTAGTAGTTTCTACAGTTCCATAGGAAAAATTGTATTCTTAGTTAGAGAATTGAAAAGAGGCGAGCACACGTCACCTAAACTAGAAGATAATCGCGGGGGCATGTACCTGTTGCGTTGCGCACTCCTTTCATGGAATATTGTTCTTGTTATAGAGAGCACACGACACAAAGCGGGTTTATCTGGACGCATTATGAGAAGCATCTCCGCTTCCAGATCGCGCGATAATACTCGTCGTCGTCGACTCACAAAAGTATAGGCGCACGATGCATAGTGGTGCGGAGAGCGGGCGCGGGCGCGGGCGGCGGCGGCGGCCGATGTAAGGTGATCTGAGCCGCGCTGACCTTTGTGCATTACGGGCAACCGCCGTCGATCTTCTTTGTGTCGCGGCTCGCTTGTCAGCGTCCTCGCAAGAAGGAACTTTGTTGTCTTTCTCGAAAAGAAAGTAGGTGGAGATATCGATGTAAGCATTGTTCCGCCTTCGAGTTAATTCAATATAGTGCTGCTGTCTATCGAACGCCATTTTTGTTTAACATTTGAATAGGTCTTATTGTACTCGCTGTTTGGCGTTCTGAATAGAGAGCAGGTGTGTCTTAGGAGGTTTACGGTCGCTGATCTCTGACGTCTCGTAACCCGAACATTATTCATATTTTGGCTCGGGCTTTTGAAATTTAAGTGATCGAAAGTTCGTGTTCCAGTATTAGATTTAACAATACTAAAATACGCAACTGAATTGTTAATTACTTTATTATCTTGACTTTGATTGTGGCACAAATAGTAGAAACTTGTTTGCATGAAGTGTACAAAAGCTAAAAAGCCATTAATATCTAATCGCTTATCTACGTTATTACAACAATCGTATAAATCATGGTTGGAGTATTAACGTAGCTAGAAAGCGTTCTGGTGACTAAAATTAAGGGAAGTTTGTAAGCTATTGTGTAATAATAAAACGATAAAATGCCATTGGAGATTAACATTTATATGGTCACCCGCTTCAAATGAGCGATGAACAACTGAGATGTGTCATCGGATTTTACTATAGAGAGCGACATGTTGTCAAATGTGGGACTTTGTTGCGCGTGAGATCGTCTCCGCGTTGCGTGGCCAGGCATTCATATACAGGCTTACTAACTGCATTCATGTGGGAATGAGCTAAGGCTTTGGTTCTATTGATTTTTTTCATTATATCAAGTTCTAACTTGTTGAATTTGTTTCCACGATAATCATAAACAAGAGTCTGTTTAGTAAGCGGTGTCTTGATATGTCACTAATGTTGTATATGTCACTACTGTTGGCAGCATAATTTACATCACAGAGATATGCTAATGTCGCGAATTCTGCATGAGGTCTCATAGACATAGTTAAACCATTAGCATACTAGACAAATAACCAACAAATTGAGTAGGTAAGTGTTATTTAAACGTCGTAAACATTTGAACTATGTACTGCTTACCTCTAATTTAAAAACCGTAACATCATAACAACAGATTAAATTTGAGAATCTTAATAAACTGAATTCAAATATGGATATAATTAAAGTGTTCGTTTGTACCTTGCTATTAAAACTATAAAAAGTTATATGTCTCCTGCGCCCGTTCGCCGTGGTCCGCAGATGACGCCGTAGCACGGGCCCTCAGGCCGGCCGGCCTTAGCTAGGTGAGCAATGACAGATGTGCCAATTTAGTCCGTGTCACCACGCCTCGCCTCCCCACAACTATTAACTTCGTCTGTATAGGAAACGGTCAGCTGGCATATTTTTTTAACTAATCTGGATCAGTTGGTCGAAGTTTATGCGTCTGCTGACCCATATGTCTCATAAACGTAACGAATTCCGACACACCAATATAATAATTATACGTCATATAAATTAAAAGAAACCAGGCCATTATGAGCATTAATATTGATGATGGGCTCAAAGAAACACCTGATTAATTGACAAAACAGGTAAGACTGTTAACTTGAGGAATTGATCTGAAATTCTAAGAGGAAATCCAACATATCGTTGATTTTGTCTGAATATAAAGAAACGATATTTTTTTACCGTGTTTGTTCTTGATATTCCGTGTTTCCGTACATATAAAAGCTTTTAAATAAATGAACAACTTCAGAAAAAAGAGACAAACGACAAACAATAAGAAGCATTTATAACCGTTTAAAGAATTACTTGCAGTCGGTTATATGCATAGCACGACATTACAATGTAAGTAGGTAGTCGTGTACGTACGCAGTACACACACGACACGGTTCAGACTGTTCAGAGGGACACGCCACAAAGTATTCCATGAATGTGTAATCAGAGAGTTTATTGATCGTGGCAAGATTAACACCACTCCGCATTGTCTGAGTTGGCACGTCTTAAATTTTCCCTTTTTGTGCCAATAACTTAAGGAATTCACGAATTAATTTTTTTTCTTCACCTTTATGAATGTCGTCGTTTATCACAACTGGAAAGAAATATTCCTTCTTATGTTGCGCTTTCGTAACCGCTTTTCAATTGTAAATTGTGATGTTTTACGACTATCTTTCGTACCCAAAATAGAATACCTTTACTTACACATAAATACATCGATGCGACCTCGCTGACACGACGAGGAAGTAAGTACCTACCACCGAACTTGAGGGATTTTTTTAAATATAAATTCAAACCACGTGACATAAAGATAAACTGTGAATAATCTATGTACGACCTGATAATATCCATTTCCAATGATGCACGGGATTTTGGATGGAACCAGGTAACCCCACAGGAGTACCCTGTTCTATCAATGAAAGACTAAAATAGCCAAGTCGAACAGCTTACTATTAGGTGTACACTTAACGGAGGGTGCGATGTGAGCTTGTAAAGCGCAGTTCAATAGATGCGGTAGTGTATCAGAGTGCGGCATGGGAGAATCGCTCGTTACATAATTGCAGCGCGTCGGAAAGGCGTCTCCTGCGCACATGCGCATCCTGCGCGCCCGAGCACGTGCCGCCACGCGGCCGGAAGTGCCTCACATCGACCCACTTACTGCGACCTTCGCGTATTTCTATACTATGTATTTATCCCACCACTGCCTCTACAGTGTTTTACAACTCTGTTACTTTCGCCAGCCCAATAGAGCACGCGCCAAATACACCGTGTGCTTACAACAGAGCTGTGGTCGGCCATTCGTAACCAGCCAATGTCATTGTCAATACCTGACTCCGAGATCAGCAACCGCTGTCCACTATAAACAAATTGAGACGTGATTTACGATGTACTAGCGAACTGGAACACAAACCTAGAATAAGTACCTAATTATTTAATAAAATTATCTATATATTTCCTAATTAAATTACCCACTACAGGAATAACTACAGTTTGGTATCAATTTTACAATACAGGTTTATTTAAACTGCCACTTAGCATACTGCAATGGGAATTTTATTATCTACATGTGAAAATACACATCGGTAACATATCTGAATATGATTGACACTTCAGGGTTGCATCGCGTTATTGTACGTTAAGGTTAATAATAAAAATGGTATCTACGTGTTATTTGCATAGGCACTGTTGACAGAACTAAGGTACCTACGTCGATAAGGCGTGGACAGGTTGTGGGGGCTTATCTGTTGGCGAGGACATCCGCACGTTGTTCGGCGCTCGGACGTGCGCTATCCAACTAACACAGTTCTATTATCGCGCATCCCCGTCCTCATCGCGATCGCATCGACGTATCGCTGACCACGTGATAAAATGCTCGTTTCAAATCAACATCACATTGAAACACGGAAGTTTGTGTCATATCAAGGGCAACGGAGACAATGATGTGATGCACCAAAGATAAAATTTAAGCTTGTGTTTCTCTCCTTTATGTTATGGGTCATGCAGAACTGCGAACGATATCATCATGACGCACCGTACCGTTTTATAAAGATTGCAATCACTCAAGCAGTAAGCAGAGACAAGTGTTTCACCCAAAAATCCAACTTACTGAAAATTTTTTAATGTAGTTACTTAATTTTATTTATTTATTTATTAAATGTTTTAAGCACACAAAAGTAAAGGGGTGGACTTAATGCCTTAGGCATTTTTTTACCAGTCAACCTTAAAAAAAAACATTTTCATTTTCCACCTTTTTCCTTTTAAAATTAGGACTTAGGGTCTGAAATGATAAATATTTTTTTATGTGTCAGGACCTTAGTTTCCTAAAACAACAAAGCAATATACGAGTATCCTCAGGTATTTGAAAAATGGAGAGATACAACTGATATCAGGACAATCCTGAAAGTACGGTCAAGATCCCTACCAACTTCTTACTGCATTATAAATACATCCTTCTCCGGAGCATGATTGCTCTTGCGAATCTCCAGACAAGTCAGGCAAGAAAGAGGTGGAAGCTCTATTCCTCGTTTTCGTGTTCACTACGGCCGGCCGAAGGCAAGTCGGAGATAAGTAATAAGAATTCTCTTGGATTCAAAATAAGACATGTTTCCTGTATCCCAGGTGTTATAGTTCCTTAGTAACTATTCACAATATGCAGCTAAAGTAAAATAAAATCGAAATAAATAAAAACTAAATTGAATACAATAATCAAATCACAGAAACAATTGAATGACAGAAGAATAAAGACTACCTAGTACAGATACCCGTAGAAATATCCATCATGATAACCTGGTTACAGATATGGGTAATAAGTAGAGCCAAAGTATTGCGTAGTTTTAATGCTCTGTATTATATTAGAGGAAAGTAACTAAAAATGGAATAGTATCCCAATATGCCCAGTATCACAAGACTGCTCTTCTATCTCTTTAAATTACATATAATACTCGCACACTGGTTTCTACTTGGCAGTTGAGCGAGCGGTGCCCATGGTGAGAGAGGGTAGTTTTATCTCTGTGAGAAGAGTTTTTAACGTGGTTTTTAAAATACTCGAGAAGAAACATGGATCTGTTGTCTTATGTGTGGGCTTTAGGTAACTAGTACATGATGACTGCGCTGATTCAGAGTTTGATACCTGATGGAGTTGTGATTTTTACAAATAGATTAAAATTCCTTTTAAGATTTTACCTATATTTTTATATATAGATTTGCAGTATTCCATATTTGGTACCTATTTCTTAATTAGGTCCCTTTTTGTTGGCTTACTTTTTGAAAAAAAAAATGCTTTAAATTAATTCACAATTACTTATTAAATTACGATAATAAAATGATACCTATTCGATATTTGGTTACTTTCTTCTATCTGATAGAGATCCCATTCCAGCTCGCTTTGAAATTAGGTTTTAGGTTTGTTATGAAACGGTCGACCTCGTCTGCATCAGTTTCAAGCAGATCCATAAAGTTAAACTGTTATAAATAAATAAATATGTATGCAGAATAAGACCACCTGAAACGGAACAATGACTTGCTATTTTGCCGGCCATTTCCCTACCAGTGCCAGAAAAATAGCTATTAGCTTTGTCGACTGATAGGGTCATTAAAATTAACCTTTTAACCATACGGTTAAAAGGTTGTTTAAGAGAAGAGTTTGAAGAGTGTTTGTCGGATATATCCGACGTATACACGTCGGATATATCCGACAAACACTCTCGCATTTATTCCGCCAGCGTTGCAGATCCACGACCACCACCGCCAGCTGTTCTGTCACTTACGGTTATTGAAGAGCTAAACGAGATGGAGTACCTAGTCGCAAGCACACAACCCTGGCGAATGGTTAAAGGAAAGTTAAAAAATGCGGAAGGAGCAGCTGGCAGGTTGTAGGTGGTTTGCTACCTTATTGATGACAACGTCCCATGTTGCTTTTGGGGATGGTCTGGACTTTCAAAAACTTCTCACTTTTAACCTACGTAATAATTTGTTACAATAATTGCGGTACCTTTTATGAGATTTATGGTATACATTTTTTTGGAACTTTCCAGAAAAAATTGGCTTGGCTTGGAGACACCATCACTTACCAGGGTTTTGTGTTTCATTTTTCCTCAAGTCTGTGGAGACTAAAGTGTCATTTCATATAATTGTTGATAGGGTGTTTCCAAGCTGCCTTATTAGCGTCAGTTATGTTATAGACTGTCCGTTTTCAAAGCCACGAAGTCCAATAATTTAAATATGTTAGGAGGTTTCAATTTCGATTTTTCTTTTGACATAAAAATAGGGGGCTCATGATTCTTAATGTATATCTCCAAAATGAATGTCACGGCAAGTCTAATTGTGAGAAGTACATCGTCGATAAAGTTAGTTAAACAAGTGAGAAATAAGCGAACTGGAAGAAGACCATGCATTGCAGTTAGATTAAGGTACTCATTACAATTTGCGTCAATAAATACTGCTAGATTTATGTCGATATTACCTAACGACGCCGATAACAGTAAAAGTGGAGAAAGATGTGAGAATATTATGGATGCTGTCATTAAAGTTGGAAGTGTTTGTAAATGAAGGAGAACGATAGAAGGTCAGTTTGATTCAATTTTACACATTTGGCAATTTGCTCCTATGAACTCTAGTTTCATTATCTCCCAATTAATAGTTTCTCAAAAATATTTATCTTTTACTTTAGAGTCAAACCCACACACGAATCACAAATTCAGGAAATGATTATTGAGTAAAATAAAATAAAATGAGTTCACGTAAAATAGACTGCCGCCAAATGTCGCGTGTTTCTTTCGTCTCGTGAGCAATGCATTTTGATGAAATGCAAAATTTGGATGCAAGTAACACATATTTGAAATAAAAATCGTGGTACAAACGTTTTAAAAAACGTGAGCATAGTGTTATAAAAAAACAGTAGATGAGACGATGACACATAAGCATATAATCAACATCCATTGCCCGATTTCGCAGACTTCTAAGTAGGTATAGGCCATCAGAAACTCAGTCTTTTAGACGTATAGGTGGAACGTTTCGTGGCTCTCTGTGTAATTCTCAGTCTATAAACAGCCTCTTCCGTCAGCGTTCACGTCTCAGCACATAAATAAATCATGGTGGGCAGAATTAACCCATTGGTTTCAGAGACGGGTCTTGAGATAGTATGGAATTTTGGATGATTACGTTCGTTAATGTCCTTTACTAAGCAAAAAAAAATGGCCTATATCAATCTACCATCTCCAACAGGAGCATTGGAATAGTTGAAATATGTTTGTCATAACCGTCGTCTTGGCCTTGAAAAGAAGTATCACAATGGTTTTGAAGCATTTTTTCAGAGTTCATAGATTCTTTCAACGAAAAGTATAATGGTTATCAGTAAATCTACACACATATTGATGTTAATATCGCAATACTCCCAATCTAAAGTTTTCAACATGTCTTCTAGGAGTACTGTGAAAAGTTTTAGTGAAATGGTATCATTTTGTCACTCTCCTCGATAGATCGACCAGGGTATACCTTCGAACCTGCAGCGCATCCACGTGACACAGAACACTCGACACTGTTGAAAGCCTGCCCTGTAATCGACGAGAGCCATGCACAAAGGCCGGTATATTCTTGACACTTCTTGACCGTTCCTTTATCCTGTGGAAAGGCTTCATCAAGCTCACGGTTAAGTCAGATAGTAAGGATTTCTTTTCGCTTATAAATATTTATTTGTTAATTTCCATATCATCCTTAGTTATAAAGTATGAACGTCATAAAAAAACCTTATTAAAAAATAAACGTGAATCATTTGAACTGATTTGCCGCCGGCAGCAGTATAGTAGTCTGACCATCTATTGCTAATCTGTGCATTTTTTTTTTATTATGATGAACACGTGAGTTTCAGAGTTCAGAGGATAACGACCTAGTTTGCATTTTAATAAAAGTGATAGTTTGTATGTATAATCTCTTAATAACTTGTCATCATTTTTTCATCATCATCATGTCATCATCTTGAGTGCTATACCTTTAAAATATCATTGTTTACAATCGTTTTATCAAATCATATTTGTAACAATTATGCAACAAGTGAAATAACAAAGAAGTCCACAGGTAAACTAAACAACACCATTTGTCATGGTTAACTGGAAACACAACAGTGCGATTGTTCCTCTTGAAACCTTGAACAATAACCTGTTCGAGTGCAGCGTCGATTTTTTCCAAAATCTCCTTTTATTCGTATTCAAAAAGCTTAATGGAATTTCGCATTGCGCCAGTCGGCGTATTGTACAACGGCGAAGAATGTGGATAAAATCAACAACGCATTAAATCACACATACCCGATTATTCAATAGTAGGGTAAAAAGAATATTTACGCCTCACGGTAAGAAAAAATGTTAAAGATAAAATATCTCTCCACAAAGAGAAATTCGGTATAGCCGGGAAGCTTTGTGCGTGGGATAGACGGCTAGCAAATTCGTGAGTGGGTTTGAAGCGTTATGCTGTAGGTATGTGGCATTGCGCAGGGTGCAGGTAGTGTTGGGAGCTGGGTGCATAAATCTGCAGGTCTCGCGGCCGCGGCCGGTGCGCTGTTCACGCCTACTGCGGACGCAGCCGCGGCGCTCGCGCCTGCCGAGCCGATCTGCACGTTCTTAGCATATCTGAATCTGTCTACACGCGGCGGCACACCGCCGCTGCCAGATATGGGCAAAAATTGAAACACGGAACGTACATATCTGAGTGGGCCTCTGCCTACACATAAAGCGTTGCGTTCGTGCTTTCTTTATGTCCTGCCCCTGTATGGTAAAGAAAATAAAATCTTGTCGGCGATCTGCATATCACGCAGGTTTCACAGGCTTTTAACTAAAATTTCTATTTAAGTGAAAATAGTTTTAAGTCTCTTTAAGTAGCATTACTTTAAAATACACCAGTACTTAATCAGTAACTTTCAATCCTCAATTAAAACACGTAACATAGCTGCGGTAATTTATTTATACATTTACTTAGTTTCTTGTTAATTCGCCATTGTGCAAGCATTCATTAAAACACCTATAAGCAAGCAATCATTAAACATCACTAAGTTATAAAATAAATAAATAGTCAAACTCGAGCTTGACAAAAAGTCTGCAAACCTACTAGTTCAGCTTCAATTCAACTCTTGTCACATCGTCGACATCCAGTTGCATAGACCACTATGTAGGTATATAGCTAACCGAACTCGTTAAATTGTTAGCGCGATTGGATATAATTGGTTTTATTTTTAGGGTTCCGTCTCTCAAAAGGAAAAATGGATTAGCATCACTTTTTAGCCCGTCTATCTGTCTGTCTAAACCCTTTATCTCGGGAACGTGTGAGGTATCGAATTAAAATTAAAACCATACGTGGAACGCTCAGAAAGATTTAAGAAACTAAAAAAAAACTGTGGATAAAATATGTTTATTATCTTAATCTTTTCAAAGAACTCTCCACCAGCCTCTATACAAAGTTTCATGCGTTTAAACCAATTGTCGAAACATTTTTTCTAGTCCGCCGCAGACACCTCTTCCACAGCCCTCCCGAACGCTGCTAGCGCGTCTTCCGGCGATAAAAACTGTATCCCTTTCAGCAGATTTTTTATTTTAGGGAATTAAAAGAAGTCACACGGTGCCAGATCAGGACTATAAGGAGGGTGCCCCAAGACTCTGACCGGTGTGGTGTCTAAGAAGTCCCTCGTTTTGAGCGCTGAGTGCCCCGCGCACTTATCATGATGAAGCAGTACCCCGCGGAGTCCGGTGTTTGGTCGCTTGTTGCTCATTGCATACTTTACAAAACTTCAACCAGGCATTTTGTGGTATACCATTCGGCGTTGATGCTGCTTTGGTCTCGTAATAGAATTAAAACCAGATACCCCGTCAAAGTGAAGAAATTAGCGATCAAAATTTTCCTTGCGCTTCTCGATCTACTTTCGTAGGCGTTGGTTCGTTTTGAAACAGCCAAACTGTCGACTGACGCATTGTTTCTGGATTTCATTGATAAATCCAGGATTCGTCACCTGTCACAATGTCGTAAACGCGCCGAGACGAGCCTGCTTCAAGTTTTTGAATCATATCACGGTATCATTCCACACAGGACTGCTTCTGAGCCTCGGTGAGGTTGTGCGGCACCCAGCGGTAAATTATTCTCGGTGGTGCTCGTGTAGAATCTGAGAAGAATATGCTGAATCTCTTTATATGTAATTCGCCTGTTTTCTTGAATAATTTTTTTTACTGCCGGCACACTTGCATCCGTGACAGCCGTCGTAGGACGACCACTCCTTTGATCATCCCCCCAAGTAGCCTTACTTTGACCGCGCTTGAACTCGCTATACCAGCGGTAGATGGTTTGCTATACCAGCGGTTGATGCTTTTGAAGGTCCTTCATCCATAAAAGCAATTTGAAGTCATTTGATCGACTCATCAGATTTTAGGCCACATTTAAAATCGTAGAAAATCATCGCACGAAAATGTTCTCGATGCAGATCGATTATTAAATGAGACAATATTTTGATTTAGCTCTCGAAAAAATGTGGAGGGATATTCAAAATTCGAACAATGGTATTTTTGCTTTTAAATAACCAAAGTTTTCGAAATAATTAGAAGTGGCTAGTGCCATATACATAAAAACCTTTTTTTGCAAAACTTTCTGAGTGACCAGGTATACTCAGGTCTGCGGTCTCTTGAAGTTGTAAAAAAATCAAACTTCTTAGTTAACGAAAAAAAAGATAGAGTCGTTTATATGAGCTGAAATTTGGCATGAAGCAAGGTCTTATAGCACAAATATAGGAAAAAATCGGAAAACTATAAACCTCACAAAAAAAAACCTTTTATTTTTCGATTCAATAATCTTCGTAACTCAATTCGGGAATTGAACTGTTATTATAAGTAAGTTTGTACAGAACCCTCAATGCCCGAGCCCGACTCGCACTTGCCCGGTTTTTTATATTTATCACCTGATATATGCGTTATTATGGATTGCAATAAAGATTTGAGATTTAATTACACTTGTCATCGCTAGCTTCGGACTAGTTTGAAAATAGTACTGAAGGAAGTCAATAAAACTGTCGTCGGGTATCCGAATCCGAATTCAGTTAACCGAAATAATGAAACTGGACTAGATTACTCGAAGACTGTTGGGTCATTTGCCTGAATTCCGTACAGTATAGGTCCTCACCGGACATCGTGAGTTCGGGAGGTTCCTGATCAGGATTCAGACGAAAGTAATGCTCGGAGGAAACGGTGTAGCATACGGTGGAGGTGTGCCCCGCTTGGGCGGAGCACAGCCGCGTCCTCGTGGAGGTGATCGACGGTGGCGCTCCACAGAGGTGTCAGTAAAATCGTAGGGGCCCAGCAGGGCTGATTCCTACTAGGACCATGGGGAATTTCTGAATAGATAACCCGTGGTACTGGAATGCAAAGGACAACTGAAGAAATATAGGTAATGTAGCCTGTAGGTTTTAGTCAGTAAAAGTCACACACGCCTTCTCACTCCTCCTTAGAGCTGGAGAAGTCAGTCGATGACTACCCACCTCCAAAAAAAATCTAAGCTTATCAATCTGATCCATAAGCCAACGCCGTCCGTCTGTCTGTATAAGGACTAACAAGGTTATATCATTTTAATTTTAAAAGTTGTCGGACTCGCGTACTGAGGGTTCCATACAAACTTATGGTTATAATATAGGTTTTAATTTCAACTCGATACCTCTGCGCATTCCCGTGATAAAGGGTCTTGACAAACCGACAGACAAACAGACAGAGAAACGGACAACAAAGTGATCCTCTATGGATTCCGTTTTTTCTTTTGAGGTACGGAACCCCAAAAATAAGGTAAAATGGTACAGAACTTGAATGCACGAGTCTATCTAGGACTTGGACGGTTTTACTGTTGATGTAGTTCTTGTTTTGTAAGTAATAAATAGAGAATAATACCGTTTAAGTACCTACCAACAACATTAGAAATTAATCAAGCTGTCTAGCTCGAAATATTCGACATTACAGATCGCAAGTACAATAGGTCGGTTTTTGCGCGTCTCCTTACCTGCATGAGCCGTATCCCACGGCCTCGGCGCCTCAACAGGTGTGCACCTGAGCCCAGACAAGCTTTTTCATTATAGACCGTACGGACATACAATCAAACAAAACGAACTACATGCTCGTTTGAGAATGATGCCCCGATTCATTCATCGTTCGCCGTGGAATTCTTTTATATTTGCTGGCCGAACTCGATCTTATTTTTATTGTCTCGTTCGTTCACATTGACGATATGACCGTGCCTGCACGGTGGATATGGAGATTTTCTTATTGATCATAGGTACTTATTTATATGTAGATTGACGACATTTAAAAATGTAGGTATGGACGGTTCCTATCGAAATTTTCTCCGCCTTAATTGAAACTTTTCAAATTACGTAAATGAAGAACCTACAAAATATTAATACAAGCATGGCAACGTACCAACTCGTAACACAGGTGTAGCAATTATTTAAACGCACAACAAGCGCAAACAATCAATAATACCTACCTATACACTACTACGTGAAATTGGAGAGTTGTAGGTCGTAATACCTACATTGCATTGTTATGAAATTGAATTCATTGAACCTATTATATCATGGTTCAAACAAGTTGATTATTAATTATAATTAATTTTGAAGAGTTGTCACACGTGACATTTTAAGACGTAGGTATAATTTGCAGTTCCATAACATAAAGTAGTGCGTATCACGTGCTACCGGTAACCTTGATAAAGTGCTGGTCAACACATTGCGAGCAGGGCGTTGTCGCATACCGATGGCCCATTTAAACCCGACACTTCCACACGACTCGCTTGCGCTCTTAACTTTAAGTCTTTCGCACTTAAATCCACTTACAAATATTTAATGAAAGAACCATCCCACATTAATAATTCAGCAAACATGCCTAACCTACTGATTCCATAACATAGATTTCATGGTATCTATCCATACCTACTTAAAATAACGACAGTTTTTCCTACACTCGTGAAGTTAACCTTGAATAATTCGGCCGGGATATAGTTAATATTTATTTTATATATTTACATATGCATAGATATCTCTAGAATATCATAAATAAACAGATCAACAAGTCGCACTGTTAGCTTTATACCATTTTATCGATAAATTTGTTCTTGATTTACAGTACCCATAAAAGATAAATGCAGCCGTAACCTTGATCTACACACATCTTGATATTGGAAAATGTGAGCAAACAAAGGTGGGTTAGTGTTGCTTGCCAGTTCGTATTCCACGAATTATATAACGTTTGTGTCAACAATAATATGGATTAACCTTCAAGATTAAGTACGTACTGTGGTTTTGAATGTGGAATACGCGATTTCTCCTAGAACAGATAGCAAGATTTCTGTATATCGATCACTGCAAACAGACGATTAAATCGATATCTGCTAATAGCAATAATCTACAAAGGTAAATCGTCCGTTGTCCTGGACCATCTTGGCTGAATATGTTTCGTGTCTGGTGTGTACAACCAGTGATATACTTTCTCACGCAGTCAACGATGTTTCCAAATCTTTTTTATAAAACGATTCTCTTTGCGGAATATGTTTACCTGAATCAGCTGATTTTGGGAATTTGAACGGCTTGAATGAGCACAGAAAAAATATTCCTCAGCACAACTACCTGTTGTTAGATTGAGATTGCGTTGAGAAACTGGCACCTTACTATGGGAGAAATATCAATGTGCGCTTCGTATAATAGGTAAGTAATATAATAAGTAAGGCAGCGAGACAGTCGGGTTGTAACTTTCACATGTCATCGCGGAGGTCCAGGTACAGATGTTCTGCATCCTTATACCGACTGAATTGGGTGTAATAGGAGAGTGATTTATTTTCTAATTAAATCGGAGCGTGTGTAGGTTGATTTAGGCGCATATTGTGGTGTCAGGCCGGTCGGCTGCGCTTGCACAGCGTGGCATGGCGGCTCGCTATCGATGCTGGCCGATCGCGTCGTGTTAATTACTTTCATTAAGGGCAATTGTCCTGCTCAATCGGTCTGATCAGTCAGTTTGCCGCCGCTCGATATTTCTACTCAATAACATTAGCCCGCCTCGGACGACGCAACTCTTACAGGAATTGCATGCGCCTACCTGAGCTTTAATTTATTTTGAGATAGTTTATGAGCCTTGTATTTAGTTGACAATGACCAATGTTAATATTTGATGGGCTGCACTATCTAAACTACTGCCTGACATTTACAGTGCCTAGGTCGTATCTACATAGTAAGTATTTTCCTCTGGTGTACTGATCATGTTTGAAGAGGATTCCACCTTAAATATTCAGTTTCACTTGATTCTGAAGAAGAGAGTGAAATTTCACAGAACCAATTCGGTTTTATGCCTGGTCGGGGTACAACGGATGCCATTTTTGCTATACGCCAGCTGTGCGAGAAATACAGGAGTGCGCATAAAAACTTGCACATGATATTCATTGACCTCGAAAAGGCATACGACCGGGTACCTCGTGAGGTTCTGTGGTGGGCCCTTAAGAAGAAAAGTGTGCCTGGGAAGTATGTGCAGTTGATCCGAGCGATGTACAGTCGATGCAGTACCCAAGTCCGGTCTACAGTGGGCAACACTGGCAGCTTCAATGTGGCTGTCGGCTTACATCAAGGGTCGGCTCTCTGCCCTTACCTCTTCCTGATGATAATGGACGCTCTGACGTCGGACATTCAGGAAGAGGCTCCCTGGTGTATGCTGTTTGCTGATGACATTGTATTGGTTGCCGAGAGTGGCCTAGAGGTCCAGAACAGATAGGAGGTGTGGTGGCACAGACTGGAGAGTGTTGGCCTGAAATTGAGTAGAACCAAAACGGAATACTTGTTCTGCGATTTCGGTGGTCTCTCCGGTCCTATGCCCTTAGCTCTCGCTGGAACGCCCATACCAATCTGCTCCGACTTTCGGTACCTCGGGTCGCTTATCCAAGGAGATGGCGAGGTAGACCGAGACGTATTACATCGGATCAATACAGAATGGATGAAATGGAGACAGGTCACTGGAACAATTTGTGACCCACGGATGCCCCTTAAGTTGAAGGGTAAAATCTACAAGTCCGTGATAAGACCTGTCATACTGTATGGATCAGAATGTTGGGCTGTGAAAAAGACGGATGAAAAAAGATTGCATGTAGCGGAGATGAGAATGTTGAGATGGATGTGTGGTGTGACGAGAATGGATAAAGTGAGAAATGAATATATTAGAGGAAGTTTGAAAGTGGCGCCAGTGACTGAAAAGTTCAAGGGGAATCGTTTGTCTTGGTATGGTCATGTAAAGAGGAGAGATGAAACACATGTTACTAAAAGAGTTATGAGTATACATGTGGATGGCGGTGGAGAGGGAGAGGGAGGCCAAAGAAAAGATGGATGGATTGTGTGAACAGTGATATGAAAGAAAAGGAAGTTAGTGATAGTATGACGGTTGACAGGATAGAATGGAAGAAAAAAACGTATTGCGCCGACCCCAAATAAGATGGGACAAGGGCAGGAAGAAGATGATGACTTGATTCTGAATATAGTGTACAGTAATGTCTTGTACTCGTCTGTATCCATGCCTCCTAATACTTCTGCTGTCACTTTGTATTCGTGATCGCATTCGAAACATGCGTCAGTGCCAAAATGTAGGTATCTGCAATCCCTTTTCTTGGTAGGTAGAAAATCATCATCATTCAGCCGAATGATGTCCACTGTTGATAATGGGAATCTCCCAAGCATTGACATAATAGGAATAGGTTCTATATTTCTTGCACCCAGTGGACTCCCGCAGCTCTCACTAGGCCAGTGATGACTTTTAAAGGTAAGGTATCTTTAATTTTCGCTCCTTCACCTTGTTTAACATTCTGTCCAGAACTACCTATACCTATAACTATATATATATATATATAAAAATATACCTATACCTATATATATATAAAAAATATATATACCTATATATTTTTTATTTAATATTTTTTATTTTTTATTTATTTATTATTATTTATATTGTTGACATATTGTTTATTAATAATTGTAATTATTTATTTTGCTTGCTTTTGTTTGTATAGCCTCTTTTTTGAAATGTGAATGTGAGAACACTGTAGACTCCGCGAATTCTTAGGTTCCTTTTTATTATGATTATTTTTATTGTACTTTATTGACCAGTCTACACTGTCCTTACATAATAAATTCAATATATTGTAAACAGAAGGTATTGTATCAACAAATTCTTTTTTAAAAGAGTAACCATGGAGTTTCTTGCCGGTTCTTCTCCATAGGAAACGACCAATTTGGAACCGTGCACTAGCTTCTGACGTTTTATAAGTGCCCATGTAGGCCTATGTGAAATAAAAATCTTTGACTTTGACTTTGACTTTGACTTTACCATCAAACTGTTTACACTCACATAATCACTTTTATTATATTGCCTGTCCCTGGCCTTGCCCAATTGTACTTCCTTATCCACAATTACATACAATGAGAACATGGGTACCTTACCCGCACACCACCAAACAAAATAATTATAGTTAATACAAATCATTAGTAGCGCCTGCAGCGCTGTTGGCGTTGCGCCGACGCATAGTTGGTAGCAGTCGTAGCAGGATGCGCGGCTGAGGTCTACGCAGTCGAACAATAAACTATATTTCTCGATAGGCCATTAACATATCATTGTGGTGCGCTAATCGAATGGCCGCGAGCGCGGGTGTGCTCTGCGGAGCCTGACCGCTGCCAGCCAGAAACAACTACCGAAGCTACTCGTTACTAGTTTAACAGTTCAATGAAATACTACGTATGTAGGCATCGTTTCATTCTACTATATTGTTATCTATAACGTATATATACCTACTACAAAAGGCGAAAGTTCGTGAGTGTGTATGTTTGTTACTTCTTCACGCACGAACGGTTGTACAGATTTGGGCATACGGGTAGACTAGGTTCTAAATTGGACATTTGTTGCTTTTTATCCCGGAAGTATGTTTCAGGTGATGGCAGTGATGATAACGGACGCCCGATGAAGAAGTAACCGGGTGTTAACGGAGTAAAATCCAATGGATCTGCGGACATTAGCGTGAGTTTAAAAATGCCTTTATTTGTGCAAGCTTAGGACAATTTTCTAATATCAGGCGGGCGAAGCCGCTCACAGCAGCTATTCTATATTAATGTTATAAGGAGAAAAGATTTATATTTTTTTATTATTGTTTTTTGTTTGTAATAAACTAATTAAAACTTAATGCATTAATATCTATCTATCTATCTACTGCGCGCCGATAAATGCAGCGTTGGCAGGCCTCCCACAAGGAAGACCGATGACCTGGTGATAGTCGCGGGAATGCGATGGATGCGAGGTACACAGGACCGTTTGTTGTGGCGACACTTGCCATCCACTGTTGGACATAAGCCTCTCCCTATGACCAACAGTGCATTTCCTTCGACTGAAATAATGATGGATATGAAGTGTGAGTATATATACGTTATGGGCATTTTTGGTACACTGTTGAAAAAAAAGAATACCTGTGTTTCGGGTCACCAGGTAAACAAATAAAATTAGTTTGGCTTATATTTGTTAATCAAGCTGAATGGATTTGAAAGAAATTTAAGAAGAGTAAACTATTCATAACCCAAGGTATACAGGTCCAAAAGCGTAGTATCCTTCTTACTGAAGAACCCTGGAGAGGCTCTGCGATAAACATATATGGGATGGACCTCTCTTGGAGAAACCACTCCACAAACAACGACAGGCCTACTCAACAGATAAATTAACAGAAACCGCACTACATCTCAAAGATCTAATGCGCAATACATCATAAATGCTCCTCGCTAGCTGTCTTCATGGACATCAGGGAGCTTTAGACAAAACCATGTTCCAAGCATCAGCACACCACTCGAGAAACACGGTGTGGATTCAACCGTGAACCCAGGGTTCCTGTCCCCACTATTGTGAAAACTGGTCACAGACAACCTCCTCAAAAGACGTAGACGAAAATAGGATACGCCGATGACATAACCATAACATTCTTATTTAAATTTACGACAGCCACGGAAACACACAATGCAATCTCATGCGCCAAACCTTGAAAATAGTAAAGAACTAGTGCTAAGAATACGAATTGGCCCCAAAACCGAACTTATTATTTTCAACAGAACGAAAAAGCTGACGGCATTGCTATTATCACGATTCTTTGAAACTACCTTAACTGAGGCCAAACACGGGGCATCTATTTGAACAAGTAGCAGAATTTGGCAAACACACTTAAACTGCCAGTATATCCATGTGGCAGTGAAGGCATATGCTAGGCTGAAAGTGGGGCTTTACCCCTGTTGACTACTGGGGAGGCCACTGGCTATATTATACCACAACGGCGAGAGATATCGTGTGGTGTTCCGCAGGGATCGGTACTAGGACCGCCCTTATGGAACATCGGATACGACTACGTGCTGCGCGGCGACCTCCTCAGCGGGGTCAGCGTGGTCTGGATACGCTGGTTCTGGCGCAAGGGGAGTCGCACCAGGCGACGGTCGAACTAGGAACACACGGGGTTGCGACAGTCGTAGAGAAGATCCGGCAGTTGGGACTCGAGGTGGCTGCACAAGTTCGAGGCCATGTCTTTTCATGGCCCTCGTAACGCGCAACCACCAGGTTCCCAAGTGACGGTACGAGGGGTTCACATTGGCGTCGGGTCGATGATGAAGTACCTGGGACTCGTCCTCTACAGCCGGTGGAATTTCGAGGAGCACATTCGACGTCTGGCTCCCAAACTGGAACGTACCGGAGCTGCCTTCAACTGGCTCCTGCGCAACCTCGGGGGTCCTGCTGGAGACTCTACGCGGGGACGGTTCTTTCCACCCTGGAGCAAGGGAAGTCATTGGATGACTTCTTACCATAAAAACAACTGGCTATATACTACAGTCATACGACTGATCATTACATATAATATTGCTCGCTGGTCTGGTGGCAGTCAGCTTAATACTGCAGCGACTCACTAGCAATATGAGAACAACACCGACTGCTGCCCTGCGGGCGATGTTGGGGCTGCCGTCACTGCATCTCATAGTACGGGAGGAAGCGGCCCTGGCAGAATTCAGGCTCAGTATATCGAGCATCCTAAGTAAAGTCAAACATATACGCATAATGGCAGATGCTGTCAAACAACAGCCCATATTGGCATCCTCTAGCGACAAAACTCAAAAGGCACATTATTTTCAAACATGCTATAAAATACAATAAAAAGAAAGATTTTATCCATGACTACTAAAAACAGAAAGAGTTGAGAACCTAAAGTGTTGGATCAAAGATAAGTCAGAGCAAGAGTCAGAGTTTTTTCTAATGATCAAAATATCCTGACCGCTAGGAAAACTCAACAACGTCTATTAGGCGGAATGTGTTGCCTTAATTCTGACCGCCCATGCTATAGATAGAAGCCAGAAGAGTCATGGATACTTACATTTGCATACCCTCCGAAAGCGTCTCAGTCCTTCAGTCCCTAGGAAAAAAGCTTTTACCAATCCGAAACCCATACAGAGGAATGCTACTCTAAGCGAGAGCGCTTCACAGTACTCTATTGTAACACTGTGACGCTGCAATGGATAAAAAGACACATGGGCACACCTTTACACAACCGGACAGCTGGTGGTCCTCGACACCAGGATGCAGGTAGGCCATGCTGCATCTAAACAGGCCTTCCCATCATATTGGTACCACTACGGTGAAGCTGTCAACATCTTCGGGCACCATGATCTATCCTGCTGCAAGAGCGCAGGCCGCATGGCACGCCAGCATCAACGATATTATTCATTGAACTCTAATCATTACCGGCGTCCTGCGGTATTAGACCTAGCGGCTTGGTACGTGACGATGGGTAGAGACCAGATGGAAGGTGGGTGGGCCTCTAGTCTGGGCCGTAACCTATGTCGATACATCAGACACATGCTACAAGTAAGGCTGGGGCTGTCGCTTCAGCTACTCAGACCTTCAAGCGAAGCAAGTACGGTAACCTTATCGGTGATTACAGTTTTGAGCGTTAGGGGTCGAAACGGTTAGATCAGCGTGTCCAAGTACACGTCATTTTTAAAAGATATTTCTAGCCGACTGATCGAGACAGTTTGCGTGACCAGAGGGATGGCCCATTTTTCGCCCAAAGAATTAACATTGCCATTCAGCGTGGCTGCTGCCAGTCTTCAAGACACGTTTCCGATATACTCAGATGACGCCTAAATGTATTTGTTTTTGAATATGGCAATCTGGATAATTCAGGTATTTTATACAATACCTGAGTAAAATAAGTCGGCAGCGGTGCGCTTCGGCTGCGCGGGCTGCCAGCTCGCCGAACAGTTTCTATCTTAACCGTTTACCTACGGGCGCTTACCTACCCAAATGTTCTGTGTTACATTAAAACGAACCATCGAAATACAAACAAATACCTACTTACCTCTCTGAACAACTGGTATCATAAAAAAATAATAATTTACCATTTCATGTTAAATTTTAAAAACTGTTAAATGAATAGTTAAAATAACTTTTTTTTGCTCAAATATTTGACTTGTGTAGTACATTAGTGTTTTGTGCCTGGGGCGTCCAGGCAATGTATGAAATATTCCGAATATTATTGTCCATTACATACTTTACCTAGGTAATGTATACAATTTCTAGGGATTGTGTAAAGTACCCGTTGGGCCACCGGCAAAGTGTATAATAAATAGATTTTGGTTTATATTTATCAATGTTAACTGACCTACCCAAAATGTTCGGCAAATGAAACATGTTCTATTATTTAAAATCAATGTGTGTAAAAGACGAGAGCAGGGAAGGAATTGACGTAATTTTATTTAGGGCACCCCGTCATGGACAGGTTAGGTTAGAAGGTGGTGGCTTCGTGGCTAATTTTTTTTTAACCACCTGGAAATAGACGCCTTACTTTAAACCCCACGGATAGAAATAGGACCTGAGTACTTAAACATAATACAATTAATGTGAAATTAAAATTTCTTCTCGCTATATGTAACAATGTGATTTGTTTACAAGTACTCATATCCTATTTCTGTGTGCGGGGCTCAAAGTTAGCCTTCTAACCTAGCCTATCTGTGTCAGGGTGCCCTAAAATTACATCACTTCCTTCCCAGTTCTCATCTATTACACATATTACTGGCTGCGCATTGGGTATTGTATAGAATACCTAGGCAAAGTATAAAATAAATAATATTTCATACATTATCTACATGTTTTAGGTATTCTATTGAATATATATAGAATACTGGATTATACAGATCGCCGGTAACATAATTATGTACCTACGTAGTTAGGTTATAAATATAGTAACTTATTATATTTTAAGTAGTTTATGTACAGAAATGCTACCTATATTATTTCCTCGATAATAGGTTTAATAAAACTTTCGTGTAAATATGTGTCTGCTTAAATACAGTGTAGTGTAGTGTGTGTAGATATAGTGAATAGTGGGAATCACCTAAATATAAAGTAAACAGTGATGAGTAATAGAACAAGTTATGTGTGTTCTTGCATATTCACCTTTCATTTAACTCTAGCTGAACGTAAACACGTGAATCAAAGGCGAACGTGATTGCCAGATAATATTGCAACATCTTTCGTCATCTTCAATGTGTGCGAAATGATTGAAAATAGGGTCCTAAGTAGTTTATTTTTTTTCGTGTTAGTTATTCTAGTAAGTAACTTTATTGTTATTTATTTATTTCAAGCATGTATGTCATGTCAACGATGTCAGTGTTAAACTCTAGCAAGACCGACTAATTGCGCGTCGGCCTCGCCCGCCAAGGGTTCCGTAAGTTTTTGTAGAAATTATGTACATTTTTTCGTTAACATTGTACATTGCTTTGTTTAATGAGCTGTATTGTTACTTGCAATATTTAAATGAATACCTAATTTTTTCGTGAAAATGAACCAAATGAAAATTAATAAAACTGGCCAAGTGCGAATAGGACTAGCGCAATATGGATTCCAAATCACAGAAAATACAGACTTTTCACCATCACGAAACCGGTAGCCATTTTGTCTTAAAATTCAATTTGGGGGAATTTCTTTCCCCCGTCTTTCCCCCGAGAGGTAGGTAGATAGAAGGTAGAGAAGATGCACTACGGGACCCTAAAATATCAGTTTGTATATTAAGTACACGTACTGCCTAAAACTGAATCGAGTTTGGTTACATTAACTCCAACTCGTAGCTATCGTTCCTACTATTTAAATTAATTTGTAAGGGTAGTTAGTAAATATCAATGCAAATGCATTATGTACTAAAAACATAATATCATTGTGTATATCATGCTACACATTATGTACCAACGGTACTTGGTAATTAATTCATTAGGTATCGCATAACAACAATGAGTTAATTTGATAAAAGCTAACAATGAACAGTCATAGCGCGTACTGAATGTCGACTGATATGAGAATATAGTACAAAGTCATACGATAACAAAGTGATTCCATCGAACCGGTAATTCTATTGGTATCTAACTATTGGATACTCGATTAAATAATTTATCGAACATGTGTTGAACACCAAGACACGTAACAAACGCCATAAAACCGTAGTAATTTGCATAAAATATGACACAATTCTCAAGGTAATCTATATAATACTTCCTCCTGAATGGATGGAATGGCAAAGGATCGAGGTGCGGGGCAAGAGGGGGCTCGGGCTACCATATTGTAATTTGGACGACCCGACCAACGCTCCAGTGGCGCAATTGGTTAGCGCACGGTACTTATAAGACAGTGTTCGTGAGCGATGCCGGGGTTGTGAGTTCGAGCCTCACCTGGAGCATTATTTTTGGTAAAACTATTTTTGATATATCTTTTTTTATTAACGTAAAAATTTGAAAGGTACGTGCCCACTAACGAATAATACACTCTTAATAGGTTAGCAGCATAAAATCGTAGCTTTGACCTGATGATAACGATCTGCAGCAAGAATTGGCGTGGCAAGAAACAGAATTGGCATAAGTAACTGTACATACTTAGTTAATTAGTAGTTTTAATTTTTGCCTGTTCGTAGTCTAAGTTACATACTCGTAATTTAAAATTTATTTGGTAGAGAATGATTTAAAAAGGAATTCTACACTGACGACAGTGACAATAATTTTTCTTACTTAACATAAATTATCAAAAAAAAAAATAAGAAAAAACATTTTTAATGAATATCATTGAATTCTGTTAACGGTGTCTAAGAAACACTGATATTGATTTTTATCTCTTCTATAATACCCATAAAAGCAAAATATAAATACATAATACTTCTAAATGTTAGTAGGTTATAGCGCCTATAGTATCTACTAAATAGATTACGTTATCTATAATTATAAACTATATTTCGTTAGTAAACACTACTAAAACTAATGTAGATATTATTATAATTTTTATTAATACAGTAATGAGTGCGCATGCGATGGATAATTTAATAATTCCCATGGGTCAAACATTTCATGACAATTGAATTATTGCGCGCACTTTATGGTAAGCACTCACCAGGAAATTGATGGAAACAATTGATTTAATAATACAGGAATTAGGTACATACATACATAATAGGTAGATGCATACATAATTCACACAAGCAGTATTCTTATGTTACTCTTAAATCTATGTTAAAACATCTAATAGTCGTTTCACACACGTGGACAATTGTTGTTGCAGCATGGTTAGAATTTACGCCCCAGCCATTAATATGGCAAACGGGCCAAAGGGCCCTTTTTAGTCGAGTTTGTTGAATAAGTAAGCAGTACTACGTAAGACCAGTCAAGCTATGTATGTACTTATAATGAATTTAAAACGACAAACAAAAACATAAACATTATCACTGTTTAAACATCGCCACAACACATTGAGGGAATGTGTTAGCTAAATTGTACGTTTCTTATCTGCTTGAGATTGATCCCGGGCCGGTGGATGGGACTTCCGTTCATAAGGTCGTGAGTTCAATCCCCACGTCTAAGGAGAAATTCCCGTATTTCTATTAAAGAACGGTCGTGTTCGAACCGGTTTCAATCAGTCTAAAACACTTTTAATTTACCATTTTAAATACAAGAATGGCCTTTAGGCGTCATTGTTTCATGCAGTAATTTTATAGTTTTAACTTTTAGAAACAATGACTAAAACATCATAATTATAAGCTAGATATTTAAGTACGGATACTGTAGCAAACGAGCTAATAGTTCAGCTCTGTTTTTCTTTTTGTTTCTTTGGAGCTGTGTTGAAAAAAGTCGTTAGCTTGGGTTTTTTAAAGATCCGTACCTCAAAAGGAAAAAACGGAACCCTTATACTTATCACTTTGTTTTCGGTCTGTCTATCTGGCTGTGAAAAAATAAAACTTCTGAGTTAGCTACCAAAAAAAGTTACGGCCGTTTATGTCACAAAAAAAAAAACGTGTATTTCAACACTCTCAAGGGAATCAAAATTCATAGGGTACTTCCCGTTGACCTAGAATCTTGAAATATGAATGCATGAAGCAAGGTCTCATAGCACAAATATAGCAAAAAACCTGAAAACTGTAAATTTGTAGTTACGTCACAATAAAAATCTTTTTTTGGGGTTCGGAAATATCTTCGTAACTCAATTCGGGAATTGAACTGTTTTGGAGTCCGACTTGCACTTTCACGGTTTTTTTCTAGGAGGAAAATCATCCAATGACATCTCTCCCTTGGACGGAGCGGGAGGGCGTGTCAGACTTTTACTGACTAAAACCCACTCCTATGTTCCTTCGTTGCCTTGCATTTTAGGGCTGGATTTTCCTTTCAGAAGCGAACCCATGTTGCCACTAGTTTGCTGACATCTCCTTAAGGCGAGCGTAGAACACTACGCGCCGTCGACAAATTGGGCTCGGTCCGGACGGCGGGCTATCCATTGCTCGTCGTCCGGGAAAATCAGGATTGGGATCCCAGCGGCTGGGTTGTGAGGGCTGTTCCCTCGCGCTTACGTTGCGGTTCAGTGAGAACATGCGTCATGCGGAAGGTGAGGCGCCGTTTTGTCTTTCCAGCCACTCCTCAAAAAGAGGACTTACCGACATAATTATGGCGTGCCCAGCACTGGGTTGCGACCACAGATTTAAGAAGGGAGGAGATATGATATGTAGTAAAAATTGTACCGGAACACGATGTCTCCAGTTTCCCTACCACCGCTGAAACTACTACATTTGCAGTAATATTTACGCAGTCGCGCACACGTCCGCAAATCATAAATCAGTCCATACTACTCAGTCAATTATAAACCTTACCTCCCTAAAAACAGCGTGTATTTTCCATGCACCGTACAACTTACGCACACATGAAATGTCGATGTGCTATGCAAAAGCAATTTATTTTACATTTACGCTAGTGATTGACTAAATAGAAAAGTTATCGATTTTTCCATTTTTTTTTGTCGTGCTATTTCTTTTGGGTCCCAAAAACAAAATCATAAAATGTTAATAATAATAATAATTTAATCATAATAATAATTAATTATTTATTAATTTGTTTTCATACATGTCCTGGTCCTCTAAAATCCTGAAAAGTTTAATAACTTGTATTATGAATTATTGCATGAAAAAGCTTTCAGTTACTAAAAAAACTTTTAACTCAGGTCTAGTCTTAATTTAAGGATTGCCCATTCAAAAAGACTGCGTTTTTTTTAGAGGCTAAAGCATTTCTGGTTGAAAGTGGAATGAGCATATAGTACTATATTTTTTTAGGGAACCCATTAGGTGGCCTTCCATCAATCCATTGCTTTATTAAAATTGCGTCTTTCGGGAAACTGAAAACATAAAGTAACATTGTAGTTATCATTTTACCTAACTTATTGCAAAACCTCACCATGTAAGGCTTTTGTTAGAAAAAAAATACTGTACTATTTTTTTTCTAACAAAATAAAGTTTTGAAAAAAAAAAATCTATCTTGTTAAATAAAGAGAACAAATAAAGAGCTAAAACATGTTGCCTTATTTTAAGCAAAAGTCGTTATTAAATTCTGAATTATGCTATTTCTTTACAACTCTGTAAAATAATCAAAATAAATAAAAATATTTACATTATTTTACTTCGGATATCCAACCAATCGATATTATGGTCGATAGTCTATATTAGTAGATCATACAGGCACATCATTAACTCGCCGCAACTAACAGCGGCTTTATTATGAAATACACCGCACTGATAAAGTATCGTTATGTTATTTTTACATTGCTTGTTCCGTTACCGAGCGTTAAAATTAAGTAGTGGTTAAAGAGCAATGTATGTACTGTAAGAGTAATACAGTCGCCTTGATATTTGAAAACAAAAATAACGTAGTAGCAGCAAGGGATATTATAAGATTTGTTGTTTTTACTGATTTTAAAGATAAATATAGTATTAAACTTGTACTTCCATATGGTAAGAGATTCCATGATGACCCAGGCTTCTCTTATCACTTCGGTTCTTGCATGAAACCACTGAACAACACGGCATTTTAAATTTGTTTACGATCACGTATCGCGTATCTCACAAGTTTGTAACTGACGGCCGTTTGCCCAATCGTGTGCATTTTGCGCAAGTCGCGCGGACATGCACACGCCTCCTTGCCACTTCTCCTGTTTTTTTAAATTTCTATGGTTGCGACAGTCGCTGTCGCCATTCCACCTTGAGATCCCGCCAAAACTCTGTCCGCCATGCCACAACATGTCGTTTAGCCCCGGCGTTGCATCTCCACGCGCTAATCGTGCTGCGTGCAAAGACTGTTGCCTCCAGATCCCACGGTGGCAGGCCAGCAAGGAGGCTCACCGCTTCGCGGGAAACCGTGCGATATCCCCGCATCATCCGGATGGCCATGACCTGCGTTCATGGCTTGCGTTCAGCTTGCCCTACCAGCTTACGCGCGAGGTAACTAGGAAAATTCACCTGGCTCAGCTAAGTTCACTACCTTTCAACAAAAAAAATGAGATATGAAAGAAAGCGAAAGTGAAAAACGCGAGCGAAGTATGTTTACTCTAAGCACAACTGAAAAAAATCCGCTAAGCATCGGAGCACTACTTATCTACACCCCGTTTCACAGCTTCACTATGCATCCTTGTACCCAGCACGACGTGCGCGCACAACTTTGATGGTAACAATACTACTTATAATGTGAGACTTTTACGGACTAAAACCAACATCACCACTGTTCCTTCAGTAGCCGTCCGTCTGCAAGATTGCGCCTACGGGGTGGCCAGAAATCGCTCTACGACTCCAGAAGTTCATGGCGTCTTCGGCATGTTTAGAACGTGAGGCTTGTCTCCACCATAAGGTTTCAGCCGCTTCCTTTACTCGTATAACCGCTTCACATTCCCTATCACTTCACTGCCGCCGTTCACCTCCAGGAAAACAAGGTAGTGCTCCGCCCAAGCGGGGCAGACGTGATCCATATGCTCTACCATGTCCTCCAGGTGATCCGCACAATAGTGATACCCGGGAGTTTCTTTCTGCCGAATTCAACACAGGAACCTCCCGAAACAACCATGTCCGATGAAGACCTGCGTCAGGCGGAAAGTGAGAACGCCGTGGCGCCTTTGTAGCCACTCCTAAAAATGGGTGCCCAGCGCTGGGTTGCGACAGTGACTGTTTCCATAATGCCAAGGTATCCCGCCGGCGTTCTGTACACCGTATTTCGCCCAGGTGGTGTTGCACCACCACGCGCCTATACTAGGTGTATGCAATTACCGTTGCCTCCAAATCCCACGGTAGCTACCTAGCAAGGAGGTTTGCCGCCTCGCTAGTGACCCTACGCTATCACGGTACCATCGGGATGGCTTTAGGACAAGGGCAGGAAGATGATAATGACTAACATTTGCTACATTGATTTCCGACATCTGACTCCCAGACTGATCTAAGGAGTCAAGACGCCTCCTGTTGAAGGCTCTACGTGGGGGTCGTGCCGTTCATGGCCTTTTACGGGGCTCCGGTGTGAGCTCAATCACTGCGGCAAAAACCCCATTCCAGTAGTTTTCCTCGTTCATCAGTTTTTTAAAATAATCCATCTACCTCTCTTTGATTTTTTCCTAATCTCATAGAATTATTCCAGCTTCGCCCTTACACCTACATCTTATCTGACCAACATCCCTCGCCTTCCTTCCTCTTGTTCTAGCAAGCCGGTGTCTGACCTTGTAGCCTACCGGACTGTCTAGTGCATCGTGTAGTTTATCCTGCACTTTTGTTTTCGTTATTACCAATGCTTTCTTAGCTTTTTTCTTTAAAACATCATACTCTCTCACTCTTTTTAACAGATTTTAAGCTAGCGTTTTCTGGTTCTATCCGCTGCGATTCCTTAAATTTCCTCTTTTTAGGGTTCCGTACCCCAAAAGAAAAATACGGAACCCTTATAGGATCAGTTTGTTGTCCATCTGTCTGTCTGTCTGTCGATCAGTCTGTCTGTCAATACTCTTTATCTCGAGAACGTGTGGAGTTATCGAATTGACATTAAAACCATATGCTCAAAACTGCGGTCCCTTAAAACTGTGAAAAAATCAAACTTTTAAGTTAACGAATAAAAAAGATACGGTCGTTTATTTCGGAAAAAACGTATATTTCGATACTCTCGGTACTTCCAGTTTTTCCAGGTATAGGAATAAATCTTAAAATAGTAAATTTGTTATTACCTACGTCACAATAAAAAATACTTTTTTTGCAATTCGGAAAAATCTTCGAGACTCCATTTGGAAATTGTAGTTTACTGAACCCTCAGTGCGAGAGTCCGACTCGCACTTGCCAGTTTTTTTTTTCCTTTAACACATTCTGTATTTTTATTGAAAACCACTATATATCCCTATCTATTGTGCCTTTTTCTGTCGTCTCTCCCCAAATATCTTTCGCTGCATACCTGACACACTCAGCATCTCATTCCACCTTTCATTTACAGTTCGATCATCTCCCACCTATATAATTCTGTCTACTACTCGCTCTCTACATTTTTTCGCATGTAGCAAATCGTATTTAAATAAAAGTCTTTATGTAGATATAAATCGTAAGTAGACTATAAAATTAATGAGCGTTAATTTTTTATCGCTTAATACCTAAATATTTGTTATCCATAAAGCTTACAGTCTAATAACTACAAAGGTAAATTACAATTACCACTGACGACTGCCATTTACAATCTACCACCAAATTAAAAAGAATGTTTACAAAATTGTAGCACCGTCGAGTAATGTAAACAAATGTCAATTAGCATTCTCAGAATCAATAAAAATGGAGAATGCAGTTGTAGCAACGGCCTTACTAAGTCACAGTGCCTGAGGCGCTCGGCGGCTACTGCGACATCTCGTCATTAATCCTGGTCTCCGCACGAAGCGCAGGAGCCAACGTATTGCCAAATTTGTCGAGAGTCGATCGCGAGCTAATAGCTCACTTATCTGAGCAAAGTCAATAAACTGAGACAATAGCCTGATGTAACCGCTTTCTGACCGGTATCGGTATCGAGGTACTGTGCGATATTAAAAACACGTTGTCAAAAGAATCGGACGAGTTTCTAATGAAATACATTGTTTTACATTTGTTACGTAAAGTGAGCAAATTGTTTTGTAATTTGAATCTAGTAATTAAATTCGATCTCTGATTATAATCGCAGATTCACATGGCAAGTAGGCTAACAAAGAATTTGACTTAAATTCTAGAAAAATTTTAATTGTATTTTAAAGATGTAATAATTTGAAATAATTTTAATTGTGAACTTCACTTGCATTAAATAAATACAATATCATAAAAACAAAATAACTTAAAAGTTTTAACTGTTACCTACCTTATGTTGGTAAGCAAACTTAATTATTTTCCTAACAAGAATGCTCAACAACAATTGCCGACACAAGTTACCGCTAAGCATTGTGTTCCAAAACGAATGTATACTTTGTACAGGCAGTGCAGTCTATCAGTAGTCAGATACCTACGCCCAGTAGTCAGCTGAAGGGGGCACGACGTCGTACTAAACTACTAACTAATCGGGCAGCCTGCACGCTGCGTGACCCCTGATCCTGCCCGGCCGCTCCACGCTCCACGCTCGCCGCCAGTCACCCGCGCGCCCCAACCTCCCAGCTATTTGTTTAACTCGTGCCCTCATCTCATTCAAATAACCGAACAACCTCTCGGGAATTGAAAATGTATAGGTACCCATTTCCTCTAAAATTCGTATGGTCAGTTTAACAATCATTCCTTGAACCACGCAGGTCTCTGTAAATTCCTAATGATTTCTTTTGTCACGATTTTTTATGATCCTTTACATGTAAAAATCGACCCGACCCCGGCATGCCGACCTCAAGTCGTGAGGAATGTAAATTGTTGACCATGCGCGAACAACCCCCGACACAATATTACTTCTAAGATTTTTTATGTCACCTACGAGAAGATATTCGACAGAGCAGTGCTACGTGCGTAGCAAACGAGAATGTGGAGTGTGGACACACATTAGAAATGGCCCCGCATCCACCGTTTTTCAACACTACCTTTTGACCCAGACGTGCCTACCCCTGGTCATATTAATAGTTCCATTCCAATGCGATCGAGCCACCATTTAATCGATTAATTGAATCCAAATATGTAGTTACGTTACAAAAAAGGGTTAAATTATTTATTAAAGGAAAACACTTTAACGGTTCACAAGGCATATTAAACCAAAGAATTCGGAAAAATAATTTAGGAGCAATAACTTGAATACATACCTATTTGAAAAGTGCATCCCATTACTAGTACCAAATACAGAGTTCACATAATAAGCATTTAAATACTAATGATCTCGAACATCTTCGGTAGTGCAGATAACGGACAAAGTAAACAATTGCCATACAATTGATTCCATCTTATTTGCGTATATTTTGATTTTAAATTGACATATAGATAGAAGGTAAACTTGAACAAAGATAGAAAGGCAATAAAGATAAGGACGCTGTCCGGATATCATATGATCAGCAATAATATAGTCTAGGACCATAAAATATGTACCCAGGTACTTTCGGACTACGGCAAGGCATTGTGTTTTGCCGATATTAATAGATTTTCAATCGGCATGGGCGTATTAGGAATAACGTTTAAACAATTCAAGATTTTTTCAAATTTTTACCCATTATGGATAAGGCATTATGAATTCTGTTGCAGATTTTGGGTATATAATTTGTACTTCTAGGCAGGAGACGAGGTGGCCGAGAGGTTAAGGCGTTGGACTGCTAATCCAATGTGCTCTGCACGCGTGGGTTCGAATCCCATCCTCGTCGAAATATGTTTGGTTTTATTTTAACAATCTGCCTTCTCATTATTTTCCGCAGGGGTTTTCTGACTTTTCAGAGATTTTTTATAGACTTTTTTTTGGCTTTGCACGGTTTGTGCCAGTGTCAAGTTTAGAAAGTATTTAGTTTTCAGTTACTTTGAGTTCCATTAGAACGCGGATGTAATATATTGTAACGTTTTTGCAGTTTTTGGCAGCAAATATATCGAATAAGCCTTTTGGGCAAGCTTCGCTGTGGTAGTAAAAACTACAATAATTCCTAAGAATTTTAAGCGATTTTGGTGAAATGGAGCTAACTCCATTGTACCAAAATCGCTCCTGTTTCAATGATTCCACATATTGTCCAGCTGTGTTGACACTTGAGATACCAATTTTATAACACAACGTCCACTAAGAATCAGTTAGCGTATAATTAAAACAGCCACTGAACTTCATTCGAAAAAATAAACCAGAGATGTTACAGAGATTCGATTCCAATTCCGAAAGTTCGGAACTTCCGATTGATCCTGTTCCTACGATTTCGATAAATTTTTATCGAAACTTGATCCTAGTTTTTAGAATATTGTGAGCCTCTTCATTTTATACTTATCCGAATTTTTTAATAGTTTTAGCAGTATTTCATTTGACACTTTTACCTCGGCTCGCTCTTCGCTTCAACCTCCGCTTCAGAATTCCGGTTCCGATATGGGTTTCGATTCCGACAAACCAAACTTAAATATTTTCGTGACGTCGTTTTGTAAATATACGTTTGAAATCGTAAGTTAGGGTCAGATTCGTGATATTTTTTATCGAGCCAATTAATGTATATCATGTTTTGATTTTTACCCAGTGGTTGGTCATATCATCATATGGTCAATTTTAATAAAATATTTTTTCATAGTGTTCTCTTTTACATTTGTGGGTTTCCAACGTTAAAAAAGTTCAAAATTAGTACAACCTCGCCTTAAAAAACTCCGCTCCTGAATTCGGTTCCGATATAACAACTTCCGTTACATCCATAATGGCGTGTCACAGAAACAGACATGATAGATTCACTATTAAGTGTTGACAACAATAATTAATTACTCAATAATTATTAATCAGGTATGTCTCTATTTCCTTGGAAGATGGGTAGACCTGTAGTGTGGGACACTACCTGTGTTGACACTCTTGCGGCATTCTATCTTCATAACTCATCGTGCTGTGCTGGTGCTGCCGCTGCGGCTGCGGAGAAACTCAAGCGGCGGAAATATAACAACCTCGTCGGCAGTTATATTTTTGAGCCGTTTGGGATTCAAACTCTTGAGCCCTGGGGTCTGATTGCTCATACGCTTTTTAAAGAACTATACAAATTTTTAGTGGACACTTCGCGTGACCCAAGAGCTGGCTTTTCCCTAGGTCAGAAAATAGGCATTGCCATACAACGTGACAATGCCGCCAGCCTTTTGGGCACACTTCCAGTCGACAGCGATGCGGAGGAGTTTTATAACGCTATATTTTAGTTAGGAGTAGCCTTTAGTGAATATATATAGTTTTAATTAGTTAAGTGATTTTGAAATAATCATAAAAACATATTGTACATTGAAAAAAAATATAATTAACTTTATTACAGAGACATTGGGAACGCAACCCTGATTTAACTAACTCGTTATTTGTCTGATAAAAAGTTGGAATGTCATTCTAAGATAATGTGTACAGTAGATAATGTTTCTAATGTTGTAGTCCGGTGCCGGTCGGTGGTCGGTAGCAACAATCAGGTACTGCAGTAAAAACAAATCATAGGTCAGAGGTCACGACTACGCGTAACTCGTAAGTGACGACAGGTTATTAGCCTATCCAGCGCCGGCTCCGCAATGAAATATTGTACCTACATTTTGCGCATTTGACTTTACGAAGGTCTATGGAACTATTTTATTTTTATACGATGTTTAAATGTGTAAGTTATATAGTGTACTTACTGATGGATATCAAGTTATGCGTAGTGGAAAAAGACGCTGATCCCAGGAAATAGCAGTGATGAATTACTCTTTAAATTAATAGTTAATGTTTTACCGTCTGACCGTCAGGATTTTAGTTAGTAGATGTCTGACATTCCCCTCCGTTCTTCCCAGACGTAGAGTGCCAATAGGCTTTTTAGGGTTCCGTAGTCAACTAGGAACCCTTATAGTTTCGCCAAGTCTGTCTGTCTGTCCGTCCGACCGCGGATAATCTCAGTGACCGTTAGCAGTAGAAAGCTGAAATTTGGTATCAATATGTATATCAATCACGCCCACAAAGTGATAAAATAAAAAGTGTTTTTTTTTATTAGGGTACACGTAAAGTGGGTAGTGATTTTTTTTCATTTCAACACTAACGTGTGATATATTTTTAGATAGGTATTTAAAAATGAATAGGGGTTTACTGAAATCATTTTTTGATAATGTTAATATTTTCGGAAATAATCGCTCCAAAAGTAAAAAAAAAATAAAATGTGTGTCCCCACAAAAAAATCTCAAAAGTCTTTATGACTTTTTATGAAAATTATTTTGAACTTGATGGGTTGAACAGTTTTTGAAAAGTTTTACAAAATAATTTCTGAACTAAGTTTGTAATTTAACTGTATATTATCCTGAACGTATCTTCTTTCAAATAAAAAAGAATTATTAAAATCGATTCACACAATCCAAAATCACCAAAGAAAACTCAACATACATAACCCGTCTAGTTTGTATAAATTAGTAACCCAATTTTCCGAGAGATGGGACTGTACTTTGAGCTACTTCGCGCTGTTAAAATTTTCCTGAGTTGAAGGTGTCGGGACGGGTATGAGCTATTATATTTTCGAATTGTTCGGTTGGTCTCTCGTAGGCATTGGTGGTATTTGTTCTTGCTCGTTGTCTGTCTTTCATTAACTCTTAAGTGAGGGCACTTATTGTGACGGACGGGAAAGTACGGAACGTAGCCCGACACGCTCTTGGCCGGTTTTTTTTTTTAATGGGAAAACCAATCTAATGAATGAAAAGCAACTGAAGAACATAGGTGTGATTTTAGTTATAAAAGTCTGACATACCACAAAAACATACCTATGTTCTTCAGTTGCTTTTTGCGTTCTAGAACCGCTACCATGTATCCTTTTCATACTTTTACCTATGGCCCTAGTAGGCATCGACCCTACTGGACCCCATGTTTGCTGACCTCTCTTAGAGGCTCGCGCGTGGCACTACACGCCAACGACTCGGGTTCAGTCCTTATAGGTCAAGCGGACGGCGATCTACCCACTGCTCGTCGACCGCAAGCTCGCGCCTACACTGGTCGGAGATCGCCCTGCGATTCCCGAAGCCCGGGCCGTCTTCTTTCGCGGTGGCTGGGGGGTGAGGATGTACGTTTCCTCACTCTTACGGCCGTCTCCTTCGCTAGCAAAAGTACCCATGGGCTACGGGATTGTTCAAAAGGGTTACCGTGTGGTTACACGCTCCACCCAGAGCGGAAGAAGTTACTTGATAATTTCCCATCAAAATCAAAAAAGGTAAGAAATTCCGGCAAAAAATTAAGATACAGATTGAATCCACCACACCACGCCCCACCATTCTTCACAACACCACAAACCGTAATTTCAAACTCATTACCAAAAATATTTTGATACAGTTTCAATAGGTCAGATAAGATACAAAGAATTCATGACGAATTAAAATTCCACTGTAAGTGGGTACCCAATGTGCCCATACAATCCAGTCGTAAAGATAAGCTTGGGACAACTGTGTTTAGCATTGATTTTGGAGCACCGTTGATCACGACGTGGTCTGCTTTCGTCACCGAGCACCGGACAGAAGTCGATCAATTCATAAATAACAGGCTAACGGAGCCTTTTAATTCACGACGCTATTAAATGTTGCTTTGTGTTTATAATAATGGTTAATTAAGGCTTTGTTTTTTGCTCCTGGATCCGGGTGTCTACTCTGGTGACTAACGAAACTGTATTATGAACCGCTATTAAAATTCCGACCTGTTGTATTTAATCCTGCCTTTTCCGAATTACCTACTTAGCATACTTATTATAAGCCTGGCTGCATCTATCTTTACTTTGTGTGAACGACTTTCTACATGCATTTATCTAGGTAACCGACCGACAGATATTATTTGTCGATTTGCGCTAAAACTTTATAATTCTATCGTTCATTCGGGCCTAAGTTACCAAGAATAAAAGGAGCAGTTGTAGTAGTTAGCTTATTATGTCTCACTGATGGGCGAAGGCCTCCCTCTCCCTTTTCCTCACACGTCTGTCCTCGGCCTTTGCGAACCAGTCGCTCTGGTAAGAGCGAGCTCATCTCTCTATCTTCGCCTTAGTTTACCGCGATAACGCTTTTCATTTAATGGGACCCATTAAGTGGCTCCTTTAACAGCTCATAATATCTGACATGCGGCAGACATGTCCGGACAATCAACTTAAGAATAGTAGTTTTCCGGGTAATATGTTTTATCTTAGTTTTGGCACGGAGTATTATGTTCCATACGCGGTCTGAAATTCGAATCCCCAGGATACTACTCCATGGATCACTGACAAACCATGAGCCTGTACCTCCGCTGAAGTCTAAAAAAAGGTCAAAGATCATGTTTGTGATAGGGAAAATGCACATGTCCATAAGTATCCATTTCTATACATTTAATAAAAATAAGATGACGTATTATTTTGACATACCTAAATTACAATTTCTTGCTTGATTTTCCGTATAACACAAACATTTACAGTTATGCAAAGTAGCTTAAAGTTATTAGTGAATCATTATGCAAGTACCGTAGTAGTCTCAATCTTTAAGAACCCACAAGACTTAACCGTCGGTAAACCAAAATTTTGAAACAAAGGACAAATAAGAAAATAAAGGATGTTTCCTCAATCAAGGACGCGACTGCGTTGATTTAATCCATTAAAAAGATTTCTTCTTATCCTTTCATTTATCAACAATTTAGTAGCAGATACAGTTAGCTACGAAAGTCAATGATTATTTCAACATGATAGTATATATTTCATTGACTAAATTTATCAGACACCAAACTTATTGTTAATTTGTTATTGTTAAAAACAGCATGTAACTTTTAAATGAGTTTCGTTCTAAGTAACTGTAGATAGGTGCTTATTTGTGTTGCTGTTGTAGGTACTATACCGAATGTTCTCGATACCTAAATGAGAGCACCATGCACATAGATGAACCTTAGTTCGTCTCAACTGATAAGTGAACTAAAAATGTAACCGGTTAATTGTAATGACTTTTCTTTTTGGCACAGTTCGTGGCTGTCACAATAGAATGGCCGCTGACAATCGTCGGCGCGCGGACGCTGATTGTATCTGTCAAACAGGAGCGTTTGTTTATGAGACGCGCAGCTACCGTGCCGCGGCCGCCGCACCGCCGCGCCGCCGCGCCGGTACACCGCCCCGCCGTCATCGAGGACATGTCCGCACTCCACTATCAGCTGTCCATCACTCGGAACAACCCACTATTTTCTTCCGACTTTCTAATGGCACCACGTGCGAGAATTTGCATAAGTATTTAGGTAATTATTCGCATCTCAGATTTATTTGTAAGTAGGTACATGATTGACAATTGTCGCAAATCATTCGTGCTTGTCAGATTGGATTACCCTTTGAATTTGAAGAAAAAAAACCGAGAAAGTTGTTCTATCAGATGACGCAAAGTGGGTGGGCTGCTGCAACGGCCTGCGACAATTGTTACTTTCATATCAATAAGGTCGAGAGTTTCTTTAGGAATCAAAACACCAGCATATCTTGCACAGCATTGTTTAAATACAGATCCTGAACAATCTGATCGCCAATTTCTTAAATCCTATGAAAGGGTGAAAGCAATTTAAATATAGGTTTATGTATTTGCATATTATTTACTGTTACATTTAATCATGATTCATGCTGATTTTACGACTCTTGAACACCTACATCACCCGTGGAAATGCGTTGCGAATCGCAGATACTTAAGAGTTTGCCTAAACCGATTTATCAAATTACGGTCAACTCGAACTGTGCCGTCCGTACTGTCGTATGTAATTCACGAGTGGTACAAAGAATTGAATCATAAATATTAATCAAGATCGCAATAAAATCAGTATGGCGCGGATTGGCGCGGCCGCGTGGTACCTGCGCAGGCGCGCGTCTTCGAGCGTCAAGCGCCGGCCGGCCGCCGCCCTACTTACCAACACTTGCGACGTTTATATTTAAATTTTAATGAACAGTCAATACTACATCTATAATAAATGGCTGGAATGACAAACTTTTAATTGTGACAAATGATGCCTAGTTGAGAGAACAATATGTCGAGCGTGGCATATGGTCTCCGGACACAAACAGTCGACATTTGCAACACCGCGTGTGGGTCGTACCACGCGTAGCTGCTAACGATCGAAAGGTGATGCTTGTGGGACTGGGCCAGTCGTAAGTAACGACCATCATGTAGTGGAACTTGTACCAGTAAGTAATCACCAACTGAATAGTAGAACTATTTAGAAGCCTAAATTAAAAAAAAAAACTTTTTCTTGTCAAGCCGACTTGATTTAATAGCTTTTGTAACTTTTAGATATGATCGACCTCAGAGCAGGGTTTTTTTTTAGTTGGAAAAATCATCTAATGACAAATCGCGCTCTTCGGCGGAGCGGGAGATAGTGTCAGACATTTACTGACTAAAAACTCACTCCTGTTCCTTCTTTGCCTTCGTTCGGGCCCCGGGTTTCACTTTCACACTACTCGTGACCTCAGAGTAGGGTCGGATATATCTGATAATGCAACAGATATGTCTTAAGTTGAAACAATTGTCACATTTTCACGGTATGTGCTGAAAAAAGAAGAAAATGTATGAACGAAAATAAAAATAACAAATTGTCATAAATATCGGCAGTTGGTTTTATTAAATAGGCTCCTAATTAATATCGTGAGTAGGTACATCGTGTAGTGGACTAGTGGTATAATGCACTTGATCGTCAACTCGCTACTGTGAAACTCGCGCGCGCTCGCGAGTTGGTACCTTTCGATTTCACCTACTTTTTTTTTGTCGCCAACTCGCGCGCGTTTATTAAACACAGTCAAATAAAAACAGATTGATACCAATATCTAGCCATTGCCATCACGCTGGCTGATTCGGTTAAGTACTGACTAAATATATTTTGTCTACTTACATTTCAGGATACGTTAAAGGAATGAGGCGAGTGGGATGCGGCCGATGGCGCATAATACCCATGCACGCTATCCAGCTTTTGCCAAAATGTTACTTTTTTTAAAGATTTTGTAAAGTCCCACAAACTTCCGTTGAAAAGCAAAGATCCTCCGACCAGTGTTTTGTCAGGTCCGGGTAACTGCCCGATAGTTGAATTCAGGTGATTTTCTGATCCCGCAGTGAACTATAATACCGCGATGAAGGATTTTAAATCTTAGTTCAACTGGCTGCCAAAAAATTGGAGAACTTAGCACAGGTACTTCACACCGGAACAGCTGCTCAACCTTTATCAAGTATAAGTTCTATCGTATATGGAGTACTGCTTTCATCTTTGGGATGGGTGTGCTAAATACCAGCTTGATGCACTAAAGTCAATTAAGAAGTGAGCCAAGAAGATCAGCAATTTTACACTTGTCAAGTCAAAACTAAAAAGAATTGAGCATCGACGCCGAGTTATTAGCCTGTCTCTTTTCTATCGTTTAGTTTAAGTCCGTTCCTTCATCAGACGACGAAACGTATCTACGGCTTTGCGCCACCGGTACATGGTGGACATCCCACCCTTACGTACAAAGCGTTTTGGGAATCCATTCATTGTACATACAAATAAGGAGTGAAATTCCCTGCCAGAGTCTTTGTTTCCTGATAGCTATAACATAGAGGTCTTTAAGTCACGTAATCTATTCAGTTACTTCTAGGCAAGCGTGCTCCGTCGTCGGCCACATCATCGCTTACTATCACGTGTGATATAGTGGTCAAGCGAGATTCTATTCATAATAAAAAAAAGGTTCTGTTTTGTTTTTACTTTTGTAAGGCTGCTATTTGACCACTATCTCGCCTTAAGATTAGTTGAATATAAATCTATATTAAATATCTTTCTCACAAACGATATCTTTTTTATTTTAAAGTCCAATCGTAAAAAAAAATCTAATACATTTAACGTGGGTGCATACATCACAAATTTTAAAAGAAGAATTCGTAGCTGACTCTACATAAATACATTAGATTTTCACGTTCGAGCGAGTTGACGACTAAAAACGTTGATAAAATCGGAAGGTGCCAACTCGCAAGCACTCGCGAGTTTCGCAGTCGCGAGTTGACGAACAAGTCGTACAATGACAGTCGAGAGTCATCGTTTGTTTATTAGTGCCGCAGCTGTGGCGAGCCTTAGCTGAAACCTGTCGTATTACAAGAGGTGGGATGACTTACGATGCGTCGTACGACAATTTCGTCACGGAATGTAGATTATTAATTCGTATTCGATTTTTTAATATTTAAAACATTCTATGTACTTTCAGTAAGTACACAGATCGTTTAAAAAATAAATCGAGCATTCAGCGTATCACATATTTTTTAAATAATTATGTAAAGCATAGTCGTAGTGTTTTCGTAGCACTGACATAGCATATTCGTAGCGGCTTCGTATTATTAGTATACTCATTGAGTAATCATCATCATCATCATCATCATTTCAGCCGAAAGAAGTCCACTGCTGGACATAGGCCTCCCCCAAGCGACGCCACAACGACCGATCCTGTGCGTCTCGCATCCACCGCACTCCCGCGACTCTCACCAGGTCGTCGGTCCACCTTGTGGGAGGCCTTCCAACGCTGCGTTTTCCGGTGCGCATTGAGTAATATATATTATTAATTATATCGTATGTTATTTCCAAGGAGCCATTAGATAATTTTACTAGACATAGTGAATTGTATGCTCACTGTATGACTTTTAGGAAAATTCGTCCTTTTCCACGGCATTTTAATTTGATTCAACAATAATTTTATTGTAACATAACTTAGTCAATATGAATATTATAATACTCAGAGAATGGTACACAATGCGCCGGTCGTCGATATTTAACAACTGTAAATCAACACTGACATTTATCGCCAAACAGTAAGTTCAAAGACAATGCGTTGGCAGATCGTTTGGGCATAATGTTACGGTGATAGTACAGTGGTAGTTGGTTCGGAACAGGAATCCTTGGGCATGAGTCAGGCGGCGGCGAGCGATGGCGGCGCGGTGGCGGTGGCGCGGTGGCGCGTGCGCTTCGCGTGGCGCAACACTAGCGTGCCGCCGACCCCGCATTGACAGTGTCGAGGTGAGCTTCGTGGACGTTGTTACTACAGGAACTGTCTTATGTTTATAATAAACTATATATACCTATAAAAGGAGAAACTGACTAACTGACATATCAACGCACAGCCGAAAGTACTGGGACTAGGAACATGAAATTTTGCACAAGTTTAATTTTATGACGTAGGCAAGCACTAAGAGAGGATTTTCCCAACAAATTAAGTTATTTTTGCAGGAACTTCCCGAACTTATCGTGTTCAGTGAGAACCTGCGTCATGCAGAAGGTGAGGACGCCGTGAGGTCTTTCCAACCACGCCACAAAGAGGGTACTTACCGCCATAATTGTGGCGTGCCCATTCCAGACATGTTTAGCAAATTCTAACTAAAATAAACATATAGGTAAGCAACCTAACCTAATCTACACTACAAACTTTACCTACAGACATGAGAATCGGCATTCATTTGCAAAATCGGATCAGTAGTAGAGCTACGATAAAACTTGGCTAAAAGTGAATTGTATACACATTTACATAACGGTTAAATTCATTAACCTTCCTTTTCCTTAGTTGAAAAAAAAGGTATGGGAACGACACTTGTAACGGAACAACAAAAAGCCACCGGTGGTTTACAAAAACAAACAAATATGTACAAAACATAAACAAAAAATTACCTAAAAAAACGGAAAGGGATTGGTATGGTAATATGAGCAAGGGTAGTATTATGCAAATGCTACGACTGCACTAGGTGTTATAGTTTTTTCAACAAGAAACTTTGCGTAGCACTTGTCTTTTTAAATATTTATTTAAAATGCGTAGGCCGTAGCACAGCGCGTAGCACTACCGGGCTATCGGGGATGCTATGGTGCTTTCACACGGACACGCTCAGTACAGACTTCCGTAATTTTTTATAGTTTGTCTGTACGGACTAATGTCGATCTATATAAGTTTGTAATAACCATGTAGACGTAACATAAAGGATGTCTTATCGGAACTGAGCAGAAGTATTAAATTAAGTTTGTCGGAGTTGGAAGCGAAATCGGAGTCGAAGTCAAAAGGGCAGGACAAATAAAATGAAGTCGTATTTATAAAGTATCTAACAACAGAAAGCATGTGGGGAGTGAGTTCCCTAAGACATGCGTAATTTTTATGCCGCAGACCGCCAGCACTATCCGCTATGCTACGACCTCAGATTAAAACTCCCCAATTAAAAATGTCGAAACTGACATCGGAGCCGGAGATGTTGTATAAATCGGAAGTCTCTACTTACCGAAGTCGGAGTCGAAGTTTCGTAACATCTTTACGGATACTGGCTACGTATTGGCGAAGAGTTCTTGCAAAAAAAATACAACGCAGGACCAACTAAAATTTATTTCAGATTTACTTCAAGTATTTATCAGTGTTTTATGTCGTTTTAATCGCGAAATGAATTACCTAATCGCAAAAATTCTCCATTAACTCGTATACTTAAAATCTGCAACTTCTGCAAATAACAAAAAACAGATTGAAACTGAAACTGACGGATTGTAACATGATAGAAAAATACAAAAGCTTAGTAATTGGCAAAGATTCAAAGAAACCATCGACGACCACCTTAATTCTTATAAAAACTATCGGCCAGTGAAAGGTAACCTGATATTATTTAATCGATTCCCGCTAGTGCATCTCCCAGAGAATCGGGAGCACATTTGATGAATTCTCACGATGCGTTTGGGAACGAGGTTTTTTCTCGTTTCATTGCTCTGGCAAACAATAGATCACCGCGCGCGGATGCATGGAGGGTTGGAAGTACCGCACCGACCGGCGACCCACCGACATACTCATGTGCCTAGTTGCGTTCGGAGACTGATGCTGTCGACTGTTGGCCTAAATAACATAAGTAATACATTTCTTTCACTTTTAATTTGGGTAAGCTCTTACAGTGGCAATAAAAGGTTTCGAAAACCAACTTCTTTGTAGAAGACAAAAACTTAACATAAGTAATAAGTTTTCAATTGAAATTATTTTTTCATAACATTCTTTCATCATGCGGTAGCAGTTTCGTAGGTAGCAGTTTAGTAGCGGTTTCAGTACTAGAACTGATGAAGACCATTCCATAGAGCTCAAACACGATAGGGTTATCTTATTGCGTTCAGTAGTTTCTATGGCCACTATCCGACTCAATGATCATGCCACCTCCATTGTACTACATTAATGCATTGTCATCCAAGTTACATAGGTAAACTAAATTTTAGCTGTATCGATTAAGGTTAACTATTTCAAAATCCATTTATAAGATTCGCCTTAAACAAACATTCATACAAACATTGCAATTTAACAAAAAACCTGTAATTAAAATACGAGTATTTTAAGATTTAAAACTTTAATCACACTGGGACAAAAGTGTGTGCTATCTTCCTTGTGATACCCACTTTCATACACAGTAGATTCGTCGTACTGAAGGACTTACTGACTGACGTTTTTCACCAGTGGGCAATACTATTCAACCCAAGTATACAATATATGGTTGCTCCCCGGCGCTCCCCGTTCCGTCTGCGTGCTACAACTTGTTTCTGTGAACCAGTTCCTGAACTAAGGTAACCTGTCAAATTACTTCCTCAATTATTCATGCAATTTATGCGCTTTATTTTTTGCATAACACTGCATCTTACCTGCATAATTTTTTATTTTTTTATAACATGCGGAATATCATTTGAATAACTAATACTTAATTGTAACAATTTCAAAAAAAAAACGCATATTTTAATTTTTAAACATATTAGAATTTGCATTCGTGAAAATATTATTTACCTAGTTATGGTAATTATATGGATTATAAAATTATAATCAATCAATGAACAGAAATGAATGTCAATGAACATGGACAAAACTAAAGTCATGATAAACATCCGTGTAGCACCCACTCCGATCAAGATCGGAGACTCTGCACTCGAAGTTGTAGACGATTACGTTTACCTGGGACAGACAATCCAGTTGGGTAGATCTAATTTCGAGAAAGAGGTCAACCGTCGAATCCAACTCGGCTGGGCAGCGTTCGGGAAGCTGCGCGGTATCTTCTCATCCAATATACCACAGTGTCTCAAGACGAAAGTCTATGACCAGTGCGTGTTGCCAGTGATGACATATGGTTCCGAAACGTGGTCGCTCACAGTGGGCCTCATCAGAAGGCTCAAAGTCACCCAAAGAGCAATGGAAAGGGCTATGCTCGGAGTTTCCTTGCGTGATCGAATCAGAAATGAAGATATCCGCAGGAGAACCAAGGTTGCCGACATAGCACGAAGAATCGCCAAACTTAAGTGGCAATGGGCAGGGCACATTGCTCGCAGAACGGATGGCCGTTGGGGCCAAAAGGTTCTGGAGTGGCGACCGCGTACCGGAAGACGCAGTGTTGGAAGGCCCCCTACAAGGTGGACCGATGACCTGGTGAAGGTTGCGGGAATCCGATGGATGCGAGACGCGCAGGACCGTTCTTTGTGGCGACATTTGGGGGAGGCCTATGTCCAGCAGTGGACGTCTATCGGCTGAAATGATGATGATGATGATGATGATGATGATAAAATTATATGCCATATATATATATATATATATGAAGAGCAGTAGTGGCCGAGTGGTAACGGCCCCGAATTACGAGTTGTAGGCCGCGGGTCCAAACCCATTCAGGTGCATTACTTTGTGTAATTTATTTCATCACCACTGCTCTCAAAACAGTGAAGGAAAGTGAAAACATCGTGAGGCATGTTCTAGAACCAAAAATTCGAAGATATGTGACATTCACCGATCCGCACTGGGCCCGCGTGGTGGATTACGGCCCAGTCCCTCTCCTGGAGAGGAGGCCTGAGTCCCAGCAGAGGGAGCATTAAAAGGCTGATTATGCTATGCTTATGCTATATAAAATTATATTATTATTTAAAGGGTTAAATATTTTGCTAACCAAATTACCTACCTTCTGATGAATATGATTGTTTTACCACTGACTACTTACTTACTAGAATCCCCTTATCTTTCTTATTTTTATCTCAAACTTCTAACCGTCATCGAATACAACAAAAACGCAGCTGTTCAATTAAATTGTAACTCTTTGAACTTTGCTCTCACTGTGACCCGTGCGTCACCGTCCTTAAAATGTAAATCAATCCTCCAAGCTCAGTCATATCGATATCAAAACAATCAAAAGTCGGACGCGGAGCCAGATCAAATTGGACCTGTCTCATTAACTGTGATACATTTCGCTTGAATCACGAGTCGGGAATGTTACCGGACCGGTACCGTTACCCATATTCTACACTGAACACACACTGTAATTATTATCCTCAGTATTTAATAAAAGACTCAACGGAAGCTGCTACCTGTCTCGTGAGAATTGACAGCGGATGTTGCAAAAGGTGCCCCCGTTTTTTATAAGTGTTACATATTGATGAAATGGGATTAAGGGTGATTCCGTCTCCTGTTTAGTAATTCCTGAGAACTGCTCTTCTTTTTTTATTGAACTGTCTGGTTATACAGTAAAACGGTGGTATTTCTATATACTATTTGATCATAGTGATCTTACGTTGTAAAATGTAAGTGTACCTAAATCGTTGTAGTGTCGAAATTATGCTTAGCCTGTTAACTTTACTTTATTTTTCAACATAAATTACAAAAAAAAAATGCATCTCTGTAGGTGAAATTATGAAGTTTTGTTCAATTTCAAGCTGTAACTCGTGTGAAATTCTATTCCCTTCACCTGCTACAGTGTCGCGGTTGAAAAACTCAAAGCAAAAAACACAAGAAGGAAACGTAAATGGTGCCGGTTATGATGAGTACGTACCATCATACAAAAAAGTATTTAGAGTTGTGCACTTGTGAGATCCGTTCCCACAGCGCTTTATCGATCATAGGAGCATCATCTGTAAGCACAATATCGTGCCCGCCTCCATTTAAGCCGTAGAAAGTTCAGTAACCTTGATGTTCTTATCTTTATCATAATAAGGCATTAACAATATAAAAGCAATCTATCATTTGAAATTAATATGATCAGTGATCGGCGGCGCGGCGGCGTGGCGGAGCGGTGGTGGTGGCCACTCGATATCTGCATGCCGGCCGGAATGGCGGTTAATCAGGTGGCCCGTTACATTACATTGTGCTCGCCGTGAGCTCCAACCCGAGAGAACAGGTTGCTCCAATGACAAAGGAGCAGATTCCATCGTCCGCAATCCGCGTCTCCGAGCCCCACATTATAAATAGTCCGTCGAAATAATCCGTTGCTACGTGTCAGTGCGGCGCCCACCTACGTCGGCCGGTACACTTCCATACTTAATGATATCTAACACAAAAACAATTCATAAAAAAAACTGCTAACAGTGAACATTCCGTTTCCGCGTGCAGCTTTGACCTTACGGTGATTGATGGTCCACGGATTATTAATAGTTTATCTACGTAATAGATGGTAATAGTTGCGACTACGATCGATATTAAAAATCTTACTGTGTCATCTTCTCATTAATTTTTGTTATGATTTTAAACTTTTAAACGAGAACTAAAAACTGACCTTTTATTCGATATTGGTTTTGTTATCTCTGAAGTTCAAAGTGGTTTTTCAATCCCGACTAGTATTTTCAAAAAACTAACGACACCTATTTATTTTAATAAGTTGTGTTTTATTTGTATTTTTTTTTTAATTCTTTTGCTTTTAAATCGGCGATCCTAAGAAGTTTCACTATGAATCAACCGGCACCCTGTATAGCTGCCGCAAAGTTATTTCCAATACGGCAGGATTGGACTAGATTGACATTGCCTGTAATGTATAGCAGGTATAATGGTGTCAACCGCCAACCTAAACTAACGCCTATTTAATGCATTTATTTTTCTTTTAATTTAAAGTGCCTATATTAAGCTAGATATAAGGTTTTCGAAGTGTCTGTCTGTATTCTTTTAAGTCCAGAGAAACAGACAAGAGGAAATGATAAAAAAATCCCACTAAAATATTTCTCACAAATGAATTATTAAGAAAAGTACTGTAAAACCTGGAGTAATAATCGTAAAATACAAACAATCGACTTTCATTTTAAAACAAGGATGTTTGCGCCACCTGCGAGCCAGGCGCGGCGTGGCGATGGCGGCCAGACGGGGAGGGCGCGGCAGCTCCACCGCCGTGCTTTACTGCCGGAACAATGGACCAAAGGCCACACTATTGTCGCTTCAACACGTGGTGCTAGCAGTAGGCACAATGGCTTCGCAACCACCTGATTTAAATTACTTTACTGCTTAATTCACTTAAACGTGACATTGGGACGCTCTTCCGGGCGGCCCGCTGTCTCGGAATTCACACGACTGTCATTTACAGCAGGTTCATCTGTATTGTTTTGTTTTATCCCAGATGTTAGTGCCATCTAAATGTTTGTTTTCTTCTGACCAAAACATGAGTAGTTTGTAAAACAGCTTAGTTAGCAAGAGTTAACAGCATGTCCCTACAATAGTAGTACGTAGGTACGCGTATTTCTTCCAGGTGGCTTGCCTTCGTTTCTCTGAGTCACTTTGTGATAGCTGATTGGTACACAGTTTAGCAAGCGGACCATTCCCCTTGTAGAATGTCATAGTTTGGATTAATATGAAATTTTCGAGTACATTTACCATTTATACAAGTGAGATATTCACAATTCACTCGTCCCTAGCATTAGATGGTATAAAATAGGTACAGGCCCCAGTACAACCCCTGTGGTACTCGAGCCAATTGTTTGAAACGATGAGTTTGCATCATAAAATATATGTATTATTTTTTTAACAAAATATATAATTTTTCCATGAGGTAATCAGACCAAATTATTAACTAGTAACCGATCTAATGTCTATTTTATATCAATGAATCACACTATGTAAATATATATATATATCATACCAGTATTATAAAGGCGAAAGTTTGTATGTATGTGTGTATGTATCAAACACTCAAACAGCGGAACAGATTTGGACACATTTGATACACAGGAGACCGTGTCCTAGAATAGTAAATAGGACTTTTTATCGCGGGAGTAAGTATATTCCCTTTGTACTTTCACTCGGGCGAAGATGCTGGCATAAGCTATACATATATTTTAAAGGCATATATTAAGTAATACCCACTAAATCACAATGATTTGAACTATTCCCAATGAGAACCGCGTCAAAGCACTCTATTTTATAATAATGATACGGTTCATAAAATCATAACACCCATCAAGGTGGACCAAAATAGAATTCAGTTAGAATCACAGCTGGTGCGGTGCGGCGGTGTGCCGTGAGCGCCACAGATCATAAGGCGATTACACACTATTATGAAACATAAATGATTGTAACGCCCTCACCAAAAGGGTTAACCCGTGCGGCGGAAATTGATTTAAATTATGCTATTAATAATATTAATATGATGTTCCAGTAGGAGCATTTTTTCCAAAAAAAGCTGCCCTGTATCATTACAAAAAATATTTAATTATAGAAACCCGAATTAAATGGTACGTTGATTTTAAAGAAATTTATTGAATTTAATAAAACAAATATTAATTTTCAATTCACAAAATTTATTATTGCAAGAAAACGAAAGTAGTGATTAACGATAAATTAATTGGGCTTTGGTCAAATAGGAGTTTTTGAACTGACTTTTCCTCACCTGCCCAGTTAAAAATGCTCTCTAAAATCGATATAACTATAATAAAATGATTATTTAATCTAAATGGATTTTTTTTTTCTAATTGGTTTGCAACTGAGGGAATCCGGGTAATTTTGTAACGTTGACCAACATCTTCTATTTGCATACACGCTCCTCCATAGTATTGCACGTAACCATCAAATATCCATCTAAGCAACGAAAAAACACTATCTATCTTAATTACAGACTTGCTAGATACCTAAGTGTATCGCATACCATATGTGTATTTGTAATAGTAATCAACCGAATTTTAATGACAATTCACTCATTCGTAATCATTTACATACAAAAAAAACTTAATATAGAAAACACAATGATGGCGGTCAATTACTGACCCAGCAGGCGTCATCCTAGCCGCGGTTCAACAGATGCTTGTTTTTTATCGGTCGCGGTGATGGGGCGCTGAGCGGTGCCGGTGAGCTGGTCGGGCGCGGGGGTGCGCCCTATAACCGTATAATTACACGTTGTAGTTGCGCGCGCGCCGGCACGCACAATTGGCTTAAACGAGTGTTTGCTTTGATGTGCCGCCGGCCACGGCGGTTATCCACGTGCGGTCGCCACAACCCGTTCTCATGTTAAGCTTATTAAGAAGAGGCTACCCGTTTTACGGTTGTTTATACGTACGACAAGAAATGCCTTCACGTTGCAGATTTAAAAGGCATCTGGATAAAAGCACTTGGCGAATTCCACGTACCGCGTTATGTCTGTGAGATTGCCCACCTACTCCTAATCTGCGCGCACCACGTCTCGGTTCCTCGACTCTCATTATGTATGTATATATATGCGTTATGATTAATCAACATAAACATCGTGTCAATCGAGCAACACTCGTAAGTGTGCCGAGTACTATCTATGTCATCTGTTTGTTATAAAGTGTACAGTTATGTCGCACAAATGCCAAGGGCTACATCGATCAACCCGGGTTGTCGCAAGTGATTCTTAATCGACAGCCGTAGTCGAAAGTTGAGTAGCGACGTCGTGATGCCAAACTTAGCCTCCTTCTTCGTACCGGTACACATAGCGCGTTGTGAAAAAGTCGCCTCGCTCCTCTCGATAACAACTGCGACACCGCATAAAATATTAATCTTCAGATCGTGACTAACGGCTTCGGATCATCGTTTACATGAGCGCAGGCTGGCCGGAAGATAGACTAGTGTTGGGGCAACAAAAAATACGTAGTGTATGATGCGTGCATGAGCGGCGCGCGCGCGTTCATTCCACTGAAATTCAGTCACGCAGAGGTCCTTGATGCCTCTACACGTAGGTAACCCACATATTTATAATACAATTACGCAAGTGGTCGAAAAATAACCAAATGAAGAAGAATAGTTTTATTTTATCTATACTTATAATAAATCTGTAGAAGTGAAAATTCTGTACATTGAAAATATCAACAAAATAAATAGCGGGGGGTGTTACTAGACCGACACCAAACCCAAAAATGTAATTTAAAAAGTTTTTGTCTGTCTGTCTGTCTGTTTGTTCAGGCATCACGCAAAAACTACCTACTAGTTCGATTACAATGAAACTTGGTACAATTATTCTTTAATATCCTGGGCACTACACTGGGTACTTTTTATCCCTAAAAAGTTTATACAATAAAAAACAAACTTAATATTGCGTTTCGATCCCTAGACCCGATCACTGTACCAACCGCAAATAATAAGTTTGTCGTAGGTTACGTCACCCGCAGTGGAGTTCACTAAGGGGCGCTGCACACGGACAAGATACTAAATTATTTTATCTTCAGATACAATAACGCTCGCCATACAATTCAATGGACTATCACACACGACGAAGATAATAAATAATATTTCACATTTTCGTATCTCAAAAAACCTAATAAAACCATTTTCGACTTCTACGCGGACGAAGTCTCGGGCAAAAGCTAGTGTTTACATAAAATGAGTCTTTTCTTTGAGAACAAGCGAAACGAATAAAAATACGTTATCATAATTATATATTTTTTAATATTGTTAGGATTGCGATGATGTGGTCGACATTGGAGCATGCTTGCCTGGAAGTAACCTATTCACCTGGAAGCTTGTAGCTATCAGGAAACACAGACTCCGACATGGAAAAAACCGAAATCCACTCCTTAGCTGTACACATAATGATTTTAACTTGGAAATGCTCGAATCTTAATCGAAGAAATCGGATATAACATTATTATATCAATAGTTTTATTTGTAGAACTAAAGCTATTAAAAATAAGAAATGATTCCGGTATCAGCAATAATTATCTAAATAATGTGTGAGATTTACTTTTTACCACGTCATCAATTTCATCGACAAACAATTCACAGGGTGGTTCGCAAAAATTATCTCATTATAAAAATGAAATTTCTACTAAACAAAAAGCATTTTTATAACTTGATACAAAATGGTGGCAAATAATGGAAATGATACCAATATTATTAGCTAAGTTATGCTTATGACTAGTTATGATATAGCCTGCAAGATTTTAGGATTCATTATGTTTTCATATTATATATTACGTACATTAATTAGATTTAATATTACCGTTCAGTTTTAATTTTATCGCCAATGGAACACAAGCAATTAAATTAATCCTGCTCTTTTTAGAAAACTATGTTACATATTTTTAATCCTCATATCTCTGTCAGAACCGAATATGTCTGACGATCGAATAGAAAGTATTACTTTGCAAAGAAATGAAATCCTGAAACAAAATCAAAAACGTATAGTAGTATAGTTTTCATTTTTGCCTTTTTGATGATTGATCAAATGATCACCCTGTATGTTGACCGAATGATTTAACGACGCGTTGAATGCGATCGGCTCATATGTTACGATTGGATATCTGTGGCAGGTGTTATAGATCGAGCTGCTAACGCAGTCGACGTACCTCGTGCGGCGTGCCCCAAACCGTCGATGAGTCTACTTAACACCTTGATGGATCGTTTTGACCGTACAGATAGTTTACAACGCTAATGAAACATAATAACTGGTGATAAGTATCATAAAGTGAACATAATGGAATTAATCACGGACCTTAAACGTTTAGCTCGCCGCACTAGGTGAGTATCTGTAATCTGCTGGTGATTTATTTACACCTGCTACGATATTGTTCAGCGACTACACCTTAAACGTACCATAAAGATACGGCTAATCGCGGCTGCAGTGTTCCAACTGCAAATACATGAAACAATAAAATAAATTACACGTTAACATTATAGGTACGTTATAATAGCAGAATTGCACAATTACCTACTGGCGAACAATTAATGCTAAAAGTATTGGACATTGTAACATTGACCCGCAGCTATGCTTGTAGCAACCTTTCATGACACAGCGATCAAAGTTACACAACTTATTAATCCGGTTCAACACAAGAAGTTGCGGTAAGCATTCTCTTTATTAAAAGTGTATTGTTTTACATTTCATATTGCTCCATGCGTTATTGAATACGTCTGTATCTAGGCTAACCGAGATAATGATAGATAATACGGCACAATGAAGCACGCGCCGCACCGTGCACCGGTTCGTTAGTGTAACTGTTGAGTCACGGACCCAAAGATCACCTGACGGGGTGCTTTTGACAGCGCGCGAACCAGCTCGCACGCGCACCTCCGCCGCTCCGCCGCCGAGCGCTGCAGTCCACACACACCACACCTAACTGTGTCTAGACCACTACACATATACTGTGAGCACTGACACAAGCAATCACATAATTATATCCGTGTTCTAAAGCAACACAGTTTCTAAAGAAAATTGTAACTGAAAGCGATTCATCACTTACACGTAAGTATATGTAACACTGTAACAAACTGCGTGTTTTATCAAATTACGTGTTGAAGGTGTTGAAACTCACAACAAAACATCGAAATTAGCACCTTGTTACTGCATCCCGGGGGTAATGCCTCTATAATCAAAAAGGTAGCAATTTAGCATTTACTCGCCAAAGCAAAAAGTGTGAGCAACAAAAAATAACAAAATGAGTGCGAAGCGAAGTTTGAAAATAGTCTTAAAACTCAGATCCGCTTATTCGGTTATTAAGTTTTGGAAAAAATATTCTTTTTAAGTAGCACCTCGTTTACAATAAAAAAGATATTCCGTCGATGGATTTAAGTACCAATAAACTCCACGAAAGTGAAGGCCGGTAGTGCCCAAACGATACTGTACATGCTAATATCTTGACTGAAGAGCTTTGGATTTTTTATTGTAATCAAGTGTCTACGTATATTGCAGATTATTTGTTAATACACGTGGTTTCATGCAAAGTGTTACAGCAAGTAATTGGACTCGGCATGAACATGACGATGACAGCTTTTCCCGCATAATCTTTCTTATTAGCAGACAAAGGTAGTAACTATCTAAGTGGGTGATGTTCGGTCAGACATTACTGGTCACTTGTATTGCAATATTTTCAATTGTGCAATAATAAATAAGTACCCATTCTGAAGCCGTTGCATTTGACAGGACAGCAGAATGATCACCTCTCTCGAGTCCTCTCTGCAATAGATACCGCCGACCTTCGACGGCGTGCGGCGACTTCACGACTTTACACAAAGACTGTCAAGAATAATTAAAGTAATTACTGTTTACAGTAATTAATGACCCACATAACGTGATATGGTTTGATTGATCTCAGAACTGTGACGAGATAATTGTAGCTTGCTGGCGTTATTGCCACACGCCGTCTTGCAGACGGTTTTCAATTAATGAATATGTAGGTACCCACTCCTCCATCACACTTCGCCCATCATCACGTTGTGAAACGTTTTGTTCGAAAGAGTCTTTTATATTTCAATTGTTTTAGCACTATAACGATAGAGTACCGCCTGACACTAAGTGCTATGTTTTGCATGCAACGTAATGCGATTGCGTTTTTAATACATTCTATGTAGTCATGACAGGTATCCAATTAGATGCATAAATTGTTTTAATTTCCAACCATTGAGGTGTAGGTACTCGTATTAAACTTACATTCACAATCTTTTGCTAATCGAACTTATTTTGCAGAGGCGTAATTTTCTAGAAACCTCGTAAGGTAGCAGGGGTGATTAGTGAGGCTTTTAAATAAGATCTTCGAAGCATCGTCGTAAGGGTTATCGATTGTAATTCTGTGTGAGTAGCGGTGCGGCGGCGGAGAGCGCGGGCGGCAGATAGCCGGCGGCTATCCGATACATAGACACTGCATTAGGACCCCTGCGCCCGCCCGGCGGCTCCTTTGCCGCCATAAGCGCATTTAACATGTAATCGCGCTTGCATTTCTCTTTTGTGTGCACAAATAAAGACTAAAAGAATAACTTAAAAGGCAGTTAATTATTTAAGCTCTATCGCAATATATATGTAAATATGGAATAAGTTTTTAAAAGCGCTTGCTTTTACATATTACAGATAAGGTCAACTGAGATTTATGCATGCCGTAGTTTACTATTGTGCACCGTATCAGTTGAAAGTTTTCTTCTTAGCGACTGCTTGTGTATTTGTTTATTTATAGTCGTACCTATAGGTAAACAAAACTGGTAGTGAAACTTTTTACTTATTGTCTACTATATTATTTTTCGGACTGTATTGTGGTATATAGGAATACAAAATCACACTAGATTAGCTGTAACAACTTGAGTGAATCGCCTATCAAGAACCTAACGTAGCTAACTTCATAGTTTGCAAAACTTGCAGAACAATGAAGCTGTATTAAATTAAATCGTTATAAGGTTCGGTGCGGACTGGGCCGGGGTACGTTATAAAAGACAGCGGCGGCGACAGTTCGCGTGGGCGCGATTGACTCGTCAGCGGCTATCGAGGCTCACTTAGCGCTAACGTGGCGCACACTTTATCGTTACTCTGCAGACGCCGCCGCCGCCTGCGCCTGTGCTTCCAACATTCACTTAACTCAATCTCGACTAAATTAATAAAAAGTACTAGCTTCTGCCCGCAACTTTGCCCGTATGAGATTTATTTTATTATCCCAAAAAAAATCAAATATCACACGGATAGCATTATGATAACCTGGCCTTTAATACTGTTAATAAAATGCCAGATTATCATAATGCAAGCCGTGTACCAAATTTGATCCGTACCCATTGACCCGTTGAGGAGTGATTGATAAATAATCATCCAAACATCTAGAATTTCATATCTAAACTAATATTAAGCAGAAGAGTTTGTTTGTTTGTTTGAACGCGCTAATCTCAGAAACTACTGGTTCAAATTGAAGTTTTTTTAGTAATGAATAGCCAATTTATCGAGGATATATAACACAATACTTAATAGGCTACGAATATCACGCTATGACCCACGGTAGCGAAGCAATATGTAACCAAAGACGCGGGTGAAACCGAATTGCAATTAAATAAACGAGATAAGTTTGCTAAGGTTTAGGAAAGAGCACTTGTTTCTATGTAAACTGTATATCCCAGTTTCTAATTAGAATCTGTGACTAAGAAAAATACACTATGCTAGCAGCTTCCATGTCTTACAAAATCGATATAAATTTTTGTAGAAAAAGAAAGAACAAGATAAAGTAACAAGAACCAAACCTGTACTTTTTACTAATATAATGAAGTTCAAACTACCAACACCAGTGTTTTCTACATCTCGGAAACAGCCACTAGCAGCACAATAAGACCAAACTGTATTCTAACTAGTTTGCACGATATAAACGAGTGGTAAATTAGCTCCTTGAATCTATTCTTGTAGTGAAATAAAGCCACTTTCTATCTTTTATTTAGTGTCGCGCTGCCGAGCCCTTTATCTCGCTTGACAAAGAGGCGGGTAATTGCCATTCCTACTGCGCCAGGGATTTCATTAAAACTTGATAAAACTATTTAAATATTATTAAGGCCAGGCTGAGTACCTCTGCTGTAAGGTTGGATGCATGTCTTAAGTTTAGGTGTTACATAATTTTGTAATATTTTACTCGTGATGTGTCCTCTTTCCATGTAAAAGCATTTTAATATTTACGATTTTTGAGCCTGTTTACAGTTTTATAATTTATTCATTCTCGCTTTTGCTCAGGTAGTTTTGCTGGTAGTTTATAAGTACTAATATAGGTTAGTTTAATATTAAATTATTACTAATATAATAATAATAATTTTTATTATTACTATTTTTTGTTATTGTGAATTATATTGTCTGTTAAATAAATAAATTATTAAGTTTAGTCCCGATTTTTTTTAGTTAATATTTTTACCTACTTAAACTAGTGTCCGACCAGTTTAAATGAGGGATCCTGTTGATCCCAAAACAAACCCGCGGGAAACCCATAATCAATAATACACGTAATTAATCCTATTTGTTCTTTTCGTTATATTACATGGGAAATAATTTATTTGAACCCTTTTGGCAACTGATTTGCGGGCACTGTTATAACCACTCTGTATAATAATGGGTGCAATTTCCTATTGTTCGTCTCGAGTGAATGTTTTGTCGATACCTAATCGCTCTCCCCTGTGAACTTGAAATGAAGCAATCCTGAATCTGGTACACCCATGAGAATATTTTTATTTGATATATTATTATTCAAATTTCCGATTGTGCCTTAATGAGGGGATCAACATTGTAATAACGGGTAGCGTTTACATTAAAAGCGTTATGTAATATTAAGCTACAATATTAAAACGATTTCGATGTTTAACTCTTTAATCGGAGCGAGGTGTAACAAAGAACACAATTTGAGCTTTAGGCAACCGTTGAGAAAATAAAAATCACAAAAGGAACAATACAATATACATCACTATAGGCACAATTACAATCACAACGATAGTATTCGTTAAAACGACTTAATTTAATGATAGGTTATATATAAAACCCATTTTACTTCACACGTCTTTTAAAAAAGACGCGTAAAAACAACAAATATAAAACATTTTAATTAAATATTTATTAATTCACTTGGGACTAACAAAATAGCGTAGAATCATCTTAAATTCATTAGGGAACGTAAATGGGTATTGGTTAATGAAAATTAATCGAGGTTGGCACGCTTGGAGTGAAGGGGTGGTCGCACAAAAGTGATGTGATGAGCAGCACTAATGCGCCTGCGCAGGTAACCGGTGGAACTACACGTTATTTATGTATCGCTTTTTGTTACTATTTGAATATTATATAAATAGTAGGTATAGACATATTTACAGGTGATCCTGTAGATAAAGCTTTTGAATGTCGTCGTGTGTGAAAAAAAAATGGAATTCGAAAGACGTGATAAACAATATTTAACGACGAAAACAAAAAGATAAATGATGATGATGATGCAATATTACAGAAAATACAAAAAACAAAGAAACCAATATAAATAAAAAAAGAATAACGTACCTTTAATATAAAGTTTATTTGAACTTCTAACTCCAAGTCAATCCAAAGATATAACAGTTCAAAGCAACCCGTTGTACAAAACGGCAATTTCACACTTTAAACCTTATTATATCAAACAACTACATAGATAAACGGATGATGACAAACTACACTCTCATGTTATGTATGTAGATTGTTTTGTTTATTCGTCACTAACCTATACTGAAACTAAGTTCTACGCTAATAATTTACATTTAAAAATACTTAACTAAAATTACAGCAAAATAATAATTATAACACTACACTAATTATAACTAACTAAAAACAAACTAAAATATGGCGTCAAAAACTCTTCCACATCGCTGTCGACTGGTAATGTGCCCAAAAGACTGGCGGCATTGTCACGCTGTATGGCTATGCTTATCCTCTGTCCGAGGTAAAAGCCAGCCCCTGGGTCATGCGAAGTATTTACTAGACGTTTCGACAGATCTTTATACAACTTCTATTAGTTAAATATAGGTACCTACTTACATAAATTCACACTACAAACTAGTGTATCTCTCTTCTATGAATTGCAAAGAGCTTCAAATCAACGCTTAGACAGTAAAAGCTTGTAACATTAATTACAAATTTACTTAGGTACCTTCGCAGCGCATAAAACAACCACTACTTTCATTTAATTAACTGGAAGCAGTGAGAGTACACCGTCCCGACCAAGGTATTCATAGAAATTATTTAAGAAGTAGGTAATTTGTTCTCCAAAGGGTGTTCGAAGTCTTTTTTTGTTTGGTTTTTTGATCAGAACTGAAGATATTCGCAGGGTAACCGAGATTACTGACATAGCCCAAAGAATTGGTAAAATTAGTGGCAGTAATAGTGGCCATCCACCCATTCTCCGAGTAATGTGCGGGTAGGGCACATTACTCGGAGAACGGGTGGATGGCCGAAAAATCCTTAAAGCCTCCCATAAGCTCGACCAACGACCTGGTTAACGGCTGGTGGATCGCGGGAATATGATGGATACGAGACGCACAGGACCGGTCATAGCGGTGGCACTTAGGGGAGGCCTATGTTCAATAGTAGACGACTTTGTTCGAATCTGACTTACATTGCTACAAATTACATCTACATATTTTCAATTAGACTTTTTTTTATTTTCAGGAAGGCTATTCTGGTAGCCTAATCTAATTTGATTTGTTAGAAAATTTAAAAAATACGATTTTTATAACTCAAATTAGTAAATTTGTTGATCGCATCAAACTGCGAAAATAGGAAAGAGAGAGGGAGGTCTTTGCCCTGCTGTGGGACAACACTGAAAATAATAATAAAAATTTCTTGTACAGTCGTAGTAAGTTTTTATACTTGCAAATATGATAAATACTGCGTAGCTGTACACGGTGTGTTTGTCTGTTGATGGCATGCTGACGTCACAGCGTGTTTGTTGAGGCGCACGTGCGCTAGCGCAGGTGACAGTAGGTACCCGCGCCGCGCATCTGTGGCGCTTTGTGTATCTATCGCGCTTTTTCTGCTAACCTTTGATTCATTGTGTTACTTGTAAAATGTAACCGAAGCACCCGGCCCCGGGGTCGACGTTAGTATTATTATTTATTTTACCTACATGATTCTAAAGATCACACTTTGATACATACGTGCAACATTTGTAATTGCCAATTTTAGCGGGATAACCTTAAAGAAACTGAGAATGTCAATCGTTTTTTTTCATTTAACACAAACAGTAATAAAACAATACATTTTCGTAATGATAAAACAAATATTGTGAAAAAACGCTCATGTACTTTTTTTACGTTCACTTTAATAGTGAGATGCATGGACACCGCTAAATAGATTAATAGACAACAATATGAAATAAGTTTTTATTTTTTGGCAAAACAATAATTTCATGATAATATTTATTGTATTTATGTTATAAATTCTGCAAGTTGTAATTGAAATATCTGAAAACCAAGAAAAATTTCAATAAAAATATTCTTTTATCTCACACCTAAAAACAGTAAAAAAAAGCAATCCAACACAGCACATCAGGAATTTATTTCTAATGAGAGAGAAACGCAGAAAGCAAATTAAAAAAAAAAACTTTGAAGTTGCGAGTCAAACGCACGCATTAAGGGTTCCGTACAAACTTACCTATGTAAATAGTTCAATTCCCGAATGAAATCTCGAAGATTTTTCCGAATCGTAAAAATTGGGTTTTTTTTTAGTAACGACCTATTTACTGTTTTTAGATTTATTCCTATATTTTTGCTATAAGATCTTGCTTTATGCCAAATTTCCGGATTCTGAGTAAACGGAAAGTACCCTATGAATTTTGATTTCCTTGAGTGTTGAAATGTACGTTTTTTGCGACTTAAACGGCCGTATCTTTTTTCTTCCTCATTTTTTCACAGCTTCAAGGGACCGTAGACTTGAGTATATGGTTTTAATTTTAACTAGATACCTCCACGTGTTCCCGAGATAAAAGTTATTGACAGACAGACGGACGGAAAACAAAGTGATCATATAAGGGTTCCGTTTTTTTCCTTTTGAGGTACGGAATCAAAAAAAAAACAAATAAAGTGAAAAAAAATGTGAATACGATCCATGTCCCACAGTAGGTACTCAAATAAATCGTGTCTACCTAGTCAGGTTCATTAAATATATCGTATACAATCAGAAATAATAAAGGTAACCTATATTTAAAATCCACTCCTACTCAAAGAATGTTGTGTTATTGCGTTGGCAAATTTAACAAAAACAGGTGGTCAATTATCCTACACTGCTTACAATTATTACAATTACAATACTCGAGACACATTTTCTGAACAGTTGTTTACTTGGATTTTGTTTGCGTGACAGTCTAGAGATAGTTGTGCTAAGGGCCAGTGCAGCGACAATTTCATATTTGCATATGTCACAGGAATGTTTCAAAGAAAATTGGACCGTATATGATGGAAATAAAGCGTTTGGTAGTGTAAAAGTTTTGTTTGATAAACAAAGTTATCTGGGAGCGCGAGCTTACTCACCGGCTGGCCGCGCACGTGCGCCCGCGCCGGCGCACCGAGCCGCGGCTGCGCTAATCGTTCCCAGATTAGTGCTCACCTAACAATCATGTCGATAACTTCTACTATACACAAGACAAGTGCTAATTAATTATACACTGTATCGTGTTTGTTACGAATGTTATAACATCATTTATGCACTTCGTATTTTTTCCTTTTAAAAGACATCAACGAGCGAACAATTTGTTTTAATTTATTTTTACTATTAACATGCACATAATATTAACACTACTAAACTAACCCAATAGCTAAAATTATTTGACTTTTTTTATAATTAAAGCTTATTCATTTCATACAAAAGATGGGAGCATTTTAACGAAAAACATTTTCTAACTGTACATGATTGAAATTATTTAATTTTAGGGTGTTTTGTCTAATAACGCAATAATAAAATAAGTATCGATATGTTCAATTTAGAGTGGGTCAAACAGCACTAGAGCCGGCGTCTCGGCTCGTAATCGTAAATATCAGACATTTAACACACAGTGGTCTCGCCGGCCGGTGATTATAAATAGATTGTTGCGATACAGACGACGTGTTTACAGCCGGTATCTGTCGATAGCTGATCCAATACCGAGCTCCGACCACTAACGTCATGCAATTAACATCACGGAATGAACGCCGATCAGACAAATAAGCCATGAATGAATCTGATCGCCGCGATCAATGAATACTCGCTGAGTGGCTGACGCCTAACGTTTCCCTACGAGACGCCTGAAGCGTAATCAGTTCATTAGTCATGTTCCTTACTACTGTTAGTACGCATCAAACCGGCTCTTTGTTCGACATAAACTAAGCATTACAAATTCTAATGCGCTTGTTTATGAATAAGTTACTTCCTCTTCTTGTAAGTAGTACTCCAACACTACTTCTGATACAGGTAAGTACATACTTATTGCCTCTAATGAAGACTAACGAGGCAAGAAGCGTGAACACACTGTTTTTATTATATTTAATATTTGTTTATACACATATAACTTATGTTTAGTGACTTTAAAATTATATGGTACAAAAGTCACTATTTCGCGAATTGCTTAGCTGTGATTAAGCGTCATTTTGATTGATTATTAAAAACAATTCGTAAAAATAATTGTCATTGGTAAAATTTACTAAAAGACAGCGTGTCAATACACGGAGATTTTCAATTATTCAAGGAGCGATAAATAGGCCATCAATCCTCTGCTTATGTTTAAACTCGACTAAACAATTGGCAATGTTTAGATAAGGGGAATTTATTATATATCAACATCTTACATACTTAGAACTATTCTCTGGTAACATAATCAAGTTCCACCCCCAGACTCAGACAAAGGTGGTCAAATAATAGTTTGCCCAACCCCTACTCATCGAACCACCTTCGCCAGAAGATAGCTGTATATGTTGAGTTCTATTGTATACACAAATATTAATAAGACCACACAAATAGCACGGTTAAGCAAAAAGGAAGCAAAGGCTAAGATAAAGAACATGTTCTATCTCCCGATCTAAGCTCAAACTGAGGAACTACTAACCACTCTCATAGGAGTCACGGTGTCAACTGCTGTGCGGCTTTAAGACTTTGGCAGTAAACTATTACTATTATTCCCATTATTCATTGTGTTCACACATAAATTACAGTTTTATTAAAAAAAAAATAATCATATAATAAACATCAGTATTATTATCTTAAGAAAATTACTCTTGAGCTTCAAATAATTGCTCAACTTCTAAAGCCCAGTTTTCACTGATTAACGTCCATCAAACCCACTGATTGTCAACTTTAAATCACACAAAAACGGTACAACTGAAATGAAGTGCAGTTTGTAACAATATAATAAGGAGAGCGCGTCAGTTAACATCTTCACTCAGTTATCTGCGCTGTCAGTAACAAGAAATAATGATGTACGTATAATATTGCGCATTGCGTGCAGGAAACGATTGTAAGCAATACCATAGCGCTGTGAGAATGCCTTAAGTCATAAACTGTCTAACACTCACTCATTTAGAATTTTATGTAGTGTACAGACACTTCGCCTGCTGACTGTGAAGTCCAGGTGAACTTAAATTAGGTACGTGTAACATGGTAGTTAAAATCCAATGTAAGAAACCATTTTACTTCTGATGAAGCTAAGGACCAGTATTGAATACTATGTCAAGCAGTCGATACATTTTATTCAAATATACTTCAGATTTTTGGCGACTTTATTATTATTATGCATAGGCTCGCGTTTAACCAATATCTCACCTGATGGTAAGCGATAATGTGGCCGACGACGGAGCACGCTTGCCTAGAAGTAACTAAATAAGTTACTTGACTTAAAGACCCCTATGTTATAGCTATCAGGAAACACAGACTCCGGCAGGGAATTCCACTCCTTAGCTGTTCTCATAATGAATGTGCTCTCAAAACGCTTTGTACTTATGGGTGGGACATCTACCATGTAGAGGTCGCGCAACGCCGTACGTCGTAACTATTTACAAGATTATCTTTTACACACATATGATCAATATTACCTCTATATATTATTGTTTTATGTTAAGATATGTTTCGCCGCTGACTTGCTCCACTGCGCTGGAGTGCAGATCAGATCGGCGCGCGGGCGCCGCTTGCCGATTGTTCCTCCGTCCAGCGCGACGAGCGACATGTCACTGCTATGTGCTAATAAGATATATTGACATAACTCTCCAGTTTTCGGTCCAATTGCATTTAACTGCACTTTTAATTACCTACCAACCAACTCATAAGTACTGATTATGATACAATAAATTGCAAATGCGAAAGCACGGTTTGCGCAGTGGTTGAGCGATTGGCTGCTGTACTACGTGTCGCGGGTTCGATTTCCGCACGAGACAAATTTTTTTATGGCCTACAGATAATTGTCACGGGTCTTGTGTATGTGAGTTTACTTGTTTTTGAACACACGCACGATACAGGAGTTATTCCTAGCGGTGAAATGTAAAAAAAAGAATATTTACAATTATTATCATAACTACAAGGGCAGGAAGATGATGATAGAAAAAAAAAAACTAAACATTTAACTTAGTAAATAAAAAATGTTTTATGTTTTAATCATTAGGCGCCAAACATAAGTATACGCCAACTGACACTGTTTTATATATTTACAAAAAAAAAAAAAATTTTATACTCCCAAAATAAGAAAGAAGAGAGTGGAAGGTAAACCCGGGCCCCTCTAAGAGTGCTGTACTCATTTGAGAAAGGTTTGTTACATCAGTAGCAATTTCAGTCAGAATTTATTAAATAAATATTGATTATAAAACTTTCAACTACCACTTAATTTATACAAAGGGAATTATTTTGTAACAATACATAAATAAATTTCGAACTTCAAAAATCATCACAAAAAATCATTTTTACGATGTTGGGCTTATTTTTGTCACTGCTAAAATGCCCGTATTTACCCACACTTTGATTGTAATTATTTTATAATAATAAATTCTTAACCCGCTGATAATAATTAAAGCATTACACATCAATGTGTTTATAAAATTAAATAACTACCGTCAATTGTTATACCATACACAATTGAGCTAATTGGGCCAATTATACAGAGTTCAGTAATAAATACACAATTTTTGTATTTAATTTAATATCAGAAATAACACTTTATTTTTCCCCAAATAAAAACAGGAAAATTCCCGTTACTCTTCTTTAAAAGGTGTTTACGGTCAATGTTTAAATAATTGATGTATTGGAAGATAAATTTTTTCTAGACCACATCTGTCTGTCTACATTAACGAATGATAATGTATCATTTCATGCTAATGTTATGCTGTCTAGGTAATTCACAGAATCAGTTTTACAACAGCCTACAGATTTATCTAAAGCCAATGTGTCAGCTGAGGTACTGACGTAACTTGTGAAAAAAACTTTTTACAAAAAAAAATAACCGATTTCACTAAAAAAAGAACACTAAAAGGATCAAAATAACTTTAATTTCGGAAGTCGGTGTTTCTCGGTATTGTTTGTTTCTTATTTAACTCTGACTTCTGAAATTAAATTTAATGTTTTATCCTTTTATTATTTTTTTAGGGTGCCGTACCTCAAAAGGAAAAAACGGAACCCTTCGTTGTCCGTCCGTCTGTATGTTTCAAAAAACTTATGTTTCGACACTCTCGAGGAAATCAAAATTCATAGGGATTCATACTTCCCGTTGACCCAGAATCCTGTAACCATTAGGTATAGGAATAAATCTGAAAACTGTAAAGTTTTGTTACGACTCGCACTTGCCCGATTTTTTTTTAGTGAAGGTTTTTTTTTTTGTAAAAAGTGTTTTATTCCACACTTTTTAGTGTCGATACTTATAACCAGAATGCCTATTTCTCATGACAATTCCAATTAACCCAAACACTGCTAGGATACATTTTTTTATTATGAAGTTCCCGTGTCCACCTACCACCGGCCGGTTTCATCATCAGATCAGTTCGATAGCACCTTATAGCCAAAGTGCATCTCATGACAATTCTAATAAGCCCAAACACGGCTAGGATACATTGATTAATTACGGAGTTCCAGTGCCTATCTTCCGGCTCCATAATCATCATCAGGCCACTTCTATAATATCATTTTCAACATATGTGAGTATGAAGTTCCGTTGGCCTTTTCTGGTCTTCTTCATCAGTTCCAGTAAATGCTTAAGTTCTCGATGAAAATACCAAAATCATTATATAGTTGCCTATTAGATAATATTTTAGGAGTTACCTCGATTCCTCTGGATCCCATCATCAGGACTAGATTTTGATAAAAAAAGGGACCAATCTGGAAGCATATACTTTAGGGGTTAAAAAAATTTTGCAAGTCGGTTCATAAATGACAGAATTTAGTGATAACAAACATTTAAAAAAAAATACAACCGAATTGATAACCTCCTTCTTTTTTTGAAGTCAGTTGAAAATACTGTCGCTCGCAGCGCGTGCTTTGGGGGCAGGCTGCGCACGCGCCATCTTGTAGCGCTTCAAGTCTGCAGTAGATTTAAACGAGTTAATGCTAGGACAGACTCCACCCTGGCCACTTGTTCTATTGTTTGTAATCCGTGCAAAATTGCGGAAATTGAAGCCAGTTCGATAACTAGTCCTATAACTATCGCAATAAATAATAAATTCTGCTATTATTGGGTTTACGTCGTCGCTACCAAGAATTGGTACCTATCTAGCTAGGTAATAACTACGTGTTTTCAATAGGTTGTTCAAAATAAACTCTAATAGTAAAATATTCCAACTCTTGTTTATTACCTACCTGTCTGTAGTTTCGGTCTCGTTGTATACTTACATGTTTGAATAACCAGGCAATAAAATATTTTCATATCATAACTTTCGTGAGACACGTTTATATTTATTCATGTCTATGGTTGAACTGACGTATTCTGGTTTGTTCCGCCATCCCGAAACAAACACGTAAATACCGTGTGTAACTTACGAAAAGACGCAATGCCTGATGCACTGCATCGTGTCTATAATAAGTTCAACTCATTATAGATACGATGTACTTAGTCAAGTTATAGGTTTATCTAAGGTACATAATTGTCGATATCTATTGCAACAAAACATTACCTAAATGCCTTTAAACTTCCTCGTAATCGAACTAGTCCAGCTCCAGCTGTTACGGTAATTGTACAGGATCAATATCTAGACGAATGTGAATTTCGTAAGTCGATTGTGAGGTGGTCAAGTTGATCGATGATGTGTGCGCGTGCGCGGGCACCGCTTGTCAATTAGGTTAGTGGAGTTCAGGGCCCGAGCTATGAGCGCAACTATCTGCGCTAAGGATCTGGCGACGTTTGCGCAACTTCTCGTTATCATGTTAATACGAGATTTGTAGAAAAATATTTTACATTATTTTTGTTCTCCAAAATTGTTCAATGAACATTAGGTATGTCATAGCGGCACATAGACGTACACAAAGCATTCTTCAACTAAGTATTCGCACAAAAACTGGCATGTGCTGAAGCACAGGTAGAACGGCAGCACAATGCAATCGATTCTTTGTCACAAAAAAAACACCGTTTTCATATAAATTCTTGAGCACAAAAACCGTCGTAAAAATAAAGTCACAACGACCTTCATTCATCTTTCTGCTTTTATAACACTTAATGAAATAGCAAGTTCTCAGAATCGCTATTTTATAGCTTGCTATCCGAATCTGCCACAATTATTTAGTCACTTCATATAATGTAATACTAATTAGAACTACTATAGCAATATCAATATGTACCTTTTCGATTTAAAATTAATAAATGTACTGTCATGGATAGTCTTTAATCTTAGAGGAAGTACCTATTTATCCCATGATTATGAGGTTAAATACGTACTTGCTAAAGATAATAATACTATAGTACGTTAACGTGATAAGTTATCCATTTCTCTACATGATCCTCATCAAATAAGTACCAACAAAATCTTGCAGATCAGTAGAAGTTGACGCAAGAGTGCGCGCGCCGCGTATCGGCAGCTGCGCGTCTGGTCCTTCCTGACAATGGATTCTTTACAGGTTGTTGCAGCGAAGCAAATGGTCTCACTTTCGAAGAAATTCACCTTCGCTCGAATGCAGCCCGCCACACAATGTGCGACTTTGATTGTTCAACGTTGATGTTTTTGTCGACTATCTTTGAAATCAAAAAACGTTGTGCATATTTTGTTTTTTATTTTCAGCACAGCATAAAATCTTGAAAATATAAGTGACGAGTTATTTCATTTACAAATCTTTGTTTTTAAAGTAGGTACTTTATCACACCTTTACTTCGTCAACTTAGTTTCAGCCCTATGTATTGCAATAGCCTTTTGTTGAGTAAGTACTTATCCAGCAAAAGACACCGAGCGTATGGCCATCAACTGGACAGAGATCCGGACTCTTTGCTTTTCTAAAATATTTCTAACTAGCTTTTGAACGTAGCTTCGCCCGGTACTTCCAGAGGTTACCTCCTATAAACAAACTTTATCTTTAACTAAAACAAACTTTACTTTTTTATAATATTAGTGCAGATGAAAAAAAAAACCAAATCACTTCGCTGACCGCAGTTATAAAACTCCTGTGTAAACCGTCTTGGTCTCATATTGTACGTCGTCACAGAAATTCAGTAGTAGTAGATTCAGGCTATTTAATTATGAGCATTAATTTATTAATTACCGTAGTTTAATATATATACAAACGAAATGCCAACAGTGGTCTATTTCAATGGCTTTTCCTACAAACGGCAACTCTAAATGTGGCAGTTAATTCTTAAAGCTTTGCACAAGGCGGGCGTGGTTTCGGTAATGTTACTCTTGTAGAAACAGCTGTACGCTCCCCTTCTCCTGAACACCTATGTGCGAGCACGTGTTGTATGTGCCCAGTGTGCCCTCGCTCTTACGTAAATACGATTCTTATTTGAAGTCCTTACATCCGGAGTAGGAGCGAGTACCGGCCACTTCGGTACCTACAACTTGATTTTATTTGCATAGGTACATGTGCCGAGGTGCACATTGATTATGGAAAACCTTAGTGTGGGCATTGTACCGATAACGGATGAAACACACTATTTTTAGTGAAGTGAAGCAATAGGATATTATACATTAAACACACCTGCCGACGACTTCCGATGATTTATTGACTTAGCAACGTGATCTGTCCAATATAGTAAGTAGATAATACAGATCTGTCTGTGTGTGGTTGGGGATCCAATGGCCAGCCACTTGGTAGCAAATATCAACATACAAGTACTTAAGACATCCGTTACACAGGACAAAAAGTAAAATTAAAGACAAATGTGCGAAATAAACCATTGAGATTTAGAGAAATAGTAAGAAAGTTTATCATGAAAATCCAGTGCGATAAAAGCGACTGTCAAAGGTTGTAAAAGGTAGTTTTATAAAGATATATATTTCAATGATAAAATTCAGAGATTTTAAAAGACTTCTGGTAGAACCTACCTACGCTCGTCGGGAGCAAAACAGCACCCTGACCTATTCCGGTATGCTAATTCAGCTGCAGCACAAAAGTTATACCTATGTAACGAAAATATTATTTAAATATAACCCTTGGCATGACAAAGGAATTGTAACCGGCAACAATATATCACGTTTCTTCAGACAAGAAGTTTGTACAACTGTACAAAATCGATCGTCAGATAACAAAAGGAGTCCGATTAAAAAGTAGTGCATATTTAAGTTGAATTAATTATAAACCAGTATCACATTGTTTGAGGAAACAACGATGAATGTCGGGTTGTCGGGTTGTTCGAGCTCTCCCTTTCAAAGTTGGTACAGACCCAATCGGAAGCTGTAAGCAGGTGTGCCATGCAACGAACTCAACGGCTTGAAGATCACACGATTTGGAGCACTTATCATACGTTACACAACAATTAACTTTAATATTCAATAAATCTTTATTATTGAATATTCATAACGTGACGTAAAGTGAAATACTCTCACGTGACTTGTAAGCAAGTTTTTATTGATTATGTTAATCACCTACTACTGTTGCAGTTGAATAAATAAACAGGCTTATATTATTAATAAAATATATTATCTGAGCCTATAATTTCTTTATAAAGCAACCCAGAATGTCACCGAAATGTACAGGGTGATTGATAATTGGATGCATTCTTCTGAACGGCCGATACGCCAGCTAAATTGTGATAATTTTGGGTTCAAATTAAGTCGTTTTGGAGTAATACAATTTTTTAAATGCACCTCTCGAGTAAATGATTTTCATTTTGGGAAAACAAAGTCGCTAAAATGGTATTTAAAATTAAATCAAATTTAGTACCTATATTTATTCGTTATTTACGAGTAAATTTCATTAGTTCATATTATGAAAATTTCTAGAAGCTTCTCTTTTTATGAACTGAGACCGTTTGCTCAAAATAAATACACACATGACTTACTTTCAAAAAAACTTACTAGTTTCATTCACAAACTACACCGAATATAAGTAGGTACGTTTATCTAATAATGAATATACCTACCTAATATACGTAAAACAACCGTGTGGACTGAGGAAACCACTTAGGTGGAATCACCTCGGTGAACCAGATGTGTTACCCTTATGTATTTAAATATAGTCGCTTCCCCTAACTGATAGCTACGTGGTAAGCGCCACTCTACAGATTAACCAAAAAAAGTAATCATTCTAACAACTTTACGTAAAAACTACCTACCATAAATCAAAAGGGCAAAAATCGCAGTGGAGCTTTTCTTTTTCTTTCGAAGTTCTTAAACCATGTCCATCTAATGATCCTGGAGTTCCCTACCTGATCATGTAATAGCAATAGCTGTATGGACCTACGGGTATTCCGACTAAAGACGAAGATATGTAGAGTTTCTAAGAACGTATTTGTATTTAATGTAGAAGATTGAGTTTCAAACTAAACTTTACAGGTATTTTCTATAAGTTTCATGTTTTCCTTACATGAAACTTACTTTTCCCTTGTTTAAGATAAGATAACATCAAAGATGATGTTAACATTTTTCATCTCAGTGTTTTAAGCAAACCGGCTCTACCTATCTAATAACATCAATTTTCTGAATGTCAAATATGCTAGTAAACATCAGAGCCCGTCAACTTTTCAATCGTTTTACTTAATTACTTCAGAGCTGCTGCTTATCTAATCAGGTTCTGAAAGGAGCCGGTGTGAACACTGGCCCACTTGTGTTCGCGAGACCGCACGTGTTCACTCACCTAGGTACGTACCAACCCGTCCGTCGCCTTGCGAGGGTTCGAATACTGACGGAGGGACATTAAGCAACCCGTTGGCAAACACCACCCATGTGCGGCCCTTGATAATGTTTACAAAGAAGATCTTTGTACGCACCGGTGTACCAACTAATACAAGTACTATTTGTATATAGAACGTGGAAGTATGATAAAAGAAATGAGGTTTCCATGGGAAGTATCACGTTGAAGTTTCGATGATTTTCTTATCGTAAATATATTTATTTGTTGAGCAAAATCAGGGCTCGATGAAAGGTTATTACACTCCCTAACCCTGCGGACGGCGAGCAATGGGTGGCTCGCCGTCCGATCGTCCGGTAACCGTCCGGACCGGGCCCAAGCCGTCGACGGCGCGTACTGTTCCACGCGTGCCTCAAGGAGATGTCAGCAACTGTAGGGGCCCAGCAGGGTCGAAGCCTACTGGGGCCATGGGTGATACGAAAGAGATCCCCGGGGCCCTGGAAAAAAATGGCAGAGAAGGAACAGGAGTGGGTTTTTAGTCAGTAAAAGTCTGACACTATCCCCCGCTCCGCCCAAGAGCGGGGATGTCACTAGATGATTTTCCCACCCGTAAAAAAAAAAGAAAAAACCCCCTAACCCTACTTACCCATCGAATTTAATAGCGATTCCATGAGGAACGGAGCAGGTGGCGTTTTGTAGTTTGTGTCTAAAATAGCCGCATAGACAGTTTTTTAGACTAAGATTTCCAAAACTGAAGCTATTTTGCACTTTTTAGTTTCTGTTTATGCTAGATCTTATGGATTGAGATTAATAAAACCAACTAAATTAAAATAAACCACCTTGGAAATTTTTGTTGAAATAATTATTATATAAATTGGTTCATAGACCAAGAGGAGAAGTACTTACTGTAGGTAAATTGATGCTATAATTATACTATTTTTTACTCACAGGAAAAAAATATGTAGTGCGATAGCGGTCAAGCGCAAACCTATCAACAATAAACAAAAAAGGGAACGTACTTTTTTATTTTTTGCCTGTTTAGGAATCTGAGAAACACCTGTATTTTATATAATATAATATAAAATATTGAAATAAAAGATTAAGGTACTACTTAATCTTTTATTTCAATATAGTAATAAAAAAAAACTTAATTATTAGATATAATTAATAAGTCCTATCTTAAAAAATAATAATTAATAAACTGACACACTTACACTTATTTACTTACCGATTCCCCGACGCGACTACGTTCAATTCAAAATATTACTAGATACTTATATTAAACTTACAGGTTCACACAATGTTATTTTTTTAGTTTTGGGGGGCTGAGTCACCCGCGTCCGTAGGAGAATACCCATAGCTAGGCCCTACACGTGGTCCCCGGGTGGTGCTAATCAGGTGACATTAACTGGTGGTAGGTTTCGACCGACGGCTTGTGACCACCCACTGGGCAAAAACGTACCGCCAAACGGCCTAGCCGTGTTCCGGTACGATGCTCAGTGTAGCCAATTTAGAGGAGTTGGGTCGAAGTGGTGGTTCTATGTATGCAGACCGGCCGGACCCGCGCTGGTATTGACGTATCGGGAGACTAGTCGTGGAGGGTAGCGGGATCCGAGGCACGGTGCACCGCTGGCCGACCGCAGTTAGTTGGGGGCCCAAGTAATGTGCTAGCCACACGTGAAAGGCTGCCCCGCCAACTGACGAAAAATCCCGGAATGCACCATCGTGCTGGTTGGCGACCAGATGAGAGGGCCCGATGGTCATCTCCGGGGGGGCTCGGGCGTCCCCGCAGTCTCCAGACTAGTACCCCAATGATGCTGTCCTGCCAGTGCGTGACTGAAGGGTAGCAGCATGGGACTCCATTTCACTTCCTTCTCCTCTCCTACTTCACTCATAATATGCCAAGGATGCAAAAGAAAAAAGTTAGACAGCGGCTGCACTCCCTCTCACTAAAAGTGCACCTCAGCAATATTAGAGGTCTGCACTCCAATCTCGCAGCAGTCCATCATCACCTGTAGACTGAAAAACCTTCTCTCTTTTTTCTTTCGGAGACGCAGATAAGAAGTCCGTCAGACGTGTCGTACCTGTCTTACCCAGGGTTTACCCTGGAGCACAATTTTATACCACACGCTGGTGTGTGTTTGTACGCCAGGGACGACATATGCTATCGGCGTCTCCGCAACCTTGAAGATTCCAGGTTCTCAACGCTTTGGGCACTGGTGGACACAGGCATGGATAAAATTATCTATGCTTGTGTCTACCGTTCGCACAGTGGTGATCAGGAGACGACCAGGCTCACACAGTACCTCAGTGAGGCGGCGGATGCGGCTCAACAGAGGTACCCTTCCGCGCAACTGGTGTTACTGGGGGATTTTAATGCCCACCATCAGGAGTGGCTTTTCCCATACCAGTGCACAGACCATGCTGGTCGAGAGACGCGTAAGCTTGCGCTAGCGTTAAATCTCACCCAGCTGGTCCGGGGAGCTACGAGGGTTCCGGATGTTGACTCGCACACGGCCAACTGCTTGGACCTTCTGCTGACAACGGATCCAGACCGCTATTCAGTGTCGATATCATCACCGTTAGGTAGTTCCGACCACTGTCTGGTGAAATCTGTATCAGTCTATTCTCCGCCCGATCCCTGCCCTAGAGGCACCAGGCGGGTTTGGCGATATAGGTCAGCAGACTGGGATGGCATGCGATCTTTCTTCGCATGTTATCCTTGGCAGCCTACTTGCTTTTCTTCGGATGATCCATCGTCGTGCGCGGATGCTGTGACAGATGTGTTGCGGCGGGGGATGGAGTACTACATTCCATTCTCTGACGTAACAATGTCTGGCCAGGCCCGCCCTTGGTTTGGTGCGGAGTGTGATCGCGCTAACAAGCTTAAGCACACGGCTTACCAGGCATGGGCCAACGCTCGTATGCGCAAGGCAAATGACGTGGGTCAGAAGAAGAAAGCCTTCAACAGAGCTGCCAAGTCTTGCAAGAAGGTGATGCGGAGGTCTCGGTATAACCACATTAGCCGCATCGGGAACAAACTCGCTTCATACCCTGCTGGTAGTAAGGCGTTTTGGTCCCTGGCTAAGTCGGTTGAATTGAACTTCTGCCGTCCCTCACTGCCGCCACTGCTGAAACCCGACGGATCGCTGGCCCACACCGCTGAGGAGAAAGCAAATCTGTTTGCATCACTCTTCGCGGAATCTTCGCGTCTAGATCCTGGTGATGCGCGGCCCCCTGTTAATCCTGTTGGTTGCGAGACGAGTATGTCGGATATTCGCATCCATCAGAAGGACGTCCGTAGGGTGCTGCGTAACCTTGACGTGAACAAGGCTAGTGGTCCAGACGGGATACCAGCAATTGTTCTGAGAACGTGTGCGCCTGAACTGTCTCCGATCTTGACACGCCTATTTAGGCTTTCATTTGAGGCTGGAAAAGTGCCGATTGCTTGGAAGCAAGCTAACGTACAGCCCGTGCCCAAGAAAGGTAGTCGGGCTGACCCAGCCAACTACAGACCAATCTCAGTAACGTCCATTCTCTGTAAGACTATGGAACGTGTACTTAACACTAAACTCCTGGCATACCTAGAAGCTAATGACATCCTAAGTGACCGACAATACGGCTTTCGCCGGAATCGGTCAACTGGTGATCTTCTAGCGTATGCCATCCACATCTGGAGTGAGGCCATCGAGAAACACGGAGAAGCGCTTGCCGTCTCCCTCGATATCTCGAAGGCTTTCGATAGGGTCTGGCACGAAAGCCTTATTAGTAAGCTTCCTTCTTTCGGTTTACCTGCTGGTTTGTGTGCTTGGATCGCAGACTTCCTGAGTGACCGGTCCATCCGAGTGGTCATCGATGGTTGCTCGTCCGGTCAAATGGCCATTAATGCCGGGGTCCCTCAGGGGTCAGTGCTCTCGGCAACGTTATTCTTGCTGCACATTAATGATCTGCTTAAGCCCGGTACCTTTGGGTATGCAGACGACAGCACTGTTGCTGAGAGTTACACATCCAGCGCGCAAGCTAGGGGGTCACTGATCCAGTCTCTTCGAGAGGCTATGGTCGAGCGCTTGAACTTGTCCTTGGAGGCAGTCTCTGAATGGGGCGATGCCAATTTGGTCAAGTTCAATGCTGCTAAAACCCAGGCGTGTCTCTTTTCCGCTAAAAGGAGCCAATTCAGCCCTGCTCCAACTTTCCGGGGCGTAACCGTGCCGATAACCGACCATCTTGATCTTCTTGGTGTTACGCTGACGTCAACACTCAACTTTGGGCCATACATTGAAGCAAAGGCTCAACTGGCAGCAAAAAAGCTGGGTATCCTCGCTAAGGTCAGACAGTACTTCACGCCGGAACAGCTGCTCAAACTATATCAAGCACAAGTTCGATCGTGTATGGAGTACTGCTCTCATCTTTGGGACGGATCTGCCCGTTACCGGCTTGATGCACTTGAGGCAATTGAGAGGCGTGCCAGGAGGATCATTGGCAATGATGCACTCGTTGAGTCGAGGCTCCAAAGTCTTGAGCATCGGCGCCGAGTTGCTAGCCTGTCGGTTTTCTACCGGTTGCATTTCGGGGAGTGTGCGTCGGAATTGCATAACCTAATTCCGCCTAGCCCGTTCCATCATCGGACCACCAGACGTACGGCAACGCGTCACCGGTACATGGTGGAAATTCCACCTATACGCACAAAACGTTTTGGGAACACATTCATTGTGCGTACAGCTAAGGAGTGGAATTCCTTGCCGGAATGTGTGTTTCCTGATAGCTACAACCCGGTAATCTTTAAGTCAAGAGTGAATAGGTTACTTCTAGGTAAGCGCGTTCCATCGTCGACCGCATCATCGCTTTCCATCAGGTGAGATGGCGGTCAAGCGCGAACCTATTGAGAATAAAAAAAAAAAAAAAAAAAAAAAAAAAGTTTTTAGGGTTCCGTAACTTAAAAGGAAAATACCGAACCCTTATAGAATCAATTTTTTGTCCTTCTGTCTATCTGTCTGTCAAGCCCCTTTATCTCAAGAACGCGCAGAGGTGGTGAAATTCGAACCATATACTCAAGTCTGTGGTCTCTTGAAGCTATGAAAAAATCAAACTTCTGAGTTAACGATAAAAAAGTTACGGTCGTTTATGTCGCAAAAAACATGTATTTTGACACTCTCAAGGCAATCAAAATTCAGGAATTTCAATTTAAAAAAAAAAACAGGTTTTTTTTTAATTAATGAATGCAGCAATGTCACATAGTACAAGTATAGGAAAAAATCTGAAAACTGTAAATTTGTAGTTAGGTCACAAATTTTTTTTTTTTTTTTTGATTCTATAGTATCTTCGTAACCCAATTCGGAAATTGAACTGTTTTCATAAGTAAGTTTGTACGGAACCAACTCGCACTTGCCCAGTTTTTTTTAACAGGGTTTTATTTTGCTTTTGAGGTTTTTGCACCCTTAAAATCTCTTAATTCTTTATTTTACACAAAATAATATTATTAAATACAGTAATTTGACAATTCATGTACCAGTGGGTTTACGATAACGTTCAAAGTAAGATTGTTTCATTCTTATTTCAGTGTGGGTTAGAGACAGAGCTATACAGGTTGTCTAGCGCCATCTCTTACCCACACTGGAAATAAGAATGAAACAATCTTAAACGTCATGGTACAGATCAAAGACGAGCTTAACTCAACAATGAATTTTCTGCCAGTAAATCTTTGAGTGACAGAGAGAGATCACATTCGAGGGTAGGATCCAGTGTAAGCCTACATAAATACGTCTAATATAATATAATATATATATATATATACAATGTGTTGTTTTTGATATCTCATATCTCAGGGTTTATATTCTATAAGGAAAAATAATACTAAAAGTCCCAGAATATGTGGTCCAAAAATGCATGGTTTCGAAAATATCATCAATCATAATAAATTTAGGTCAAAAATTTACATCCGTATGACAAATCTTTACTTTTGTGACGTCGCCAGTTATCGATGAAATCTTAAGTAGTTAGCAAATAAATAAATGACACAGAAAACAAAAAAAAAGGTAATTGATAGATATGCCAGTTGATTCTTTGATATGGCCTTATTCATACCCTAGAGTTATGGGATATTAAAAAAAAAAAACAAGTTTTATATATAATATATATTTATTTATTGTAATTTTTATTGTACACCACATCAACAAAAAAATACAGGACAAACCTTATTAAAAATAAGTCTACAATGGGCGGCCTTATCGCACAGGGTAGTTTATTATAGACAACCTTTGGATGGACTAAACGAAAGGCGATAGAACAAAAATACATACATACAATATAATATATAATAGATATATATTCACAATATATACTAATATGTCAATTGAGAAAGGAAGTGCTCTTTATTTTTCCACTTTAAGACATTCAGAGAAGGACTGTCGCGAAGGTAATGTGGGAGAGAGTTCCAGAGACGCACTGCAGTTACAGAAAAGGAACCATTACAGCGGCTGGAAGTGTAACGCGGAGTAGGAAAGAGGGGAGAATTAGAATTAGTAGGTAGTGCGGCAGGGTTTGCCCCCCGGGACAAGGTACTCAAAGCATTCACGAAGGTACGAAGGGGCATTAGGATTGTGTAGGATAGTATAGAGAAGGGATAGAATGTGGGTATCTCACCGACGTCGAATTGGCAGCCACTTTAACCTGGTCCGAAACTCCGACACGTGGTTGTATTTGCGGAGGTCAAAAATAAAAAGGATGCATAAACTCTGCAATCGCTCAAGTTTGTTTAGAAGTACCTCTGTAGCATCTGGAAAACAGACATCCGCATAGTTTATAAGCGGTAGAAGAAGAGATTGAGCAAGAGCAATCTTTGGATGAGATGGCAAGAATTTTTGCAGAAGTTTAATAAAAGAGCACTTTTGGAGTATAATCTCTCACAATTTAATGTTTATAATTGCTCTTATTGGCTTTATTTGGCTCTGATCACCATCGTAGTTTTCATTGAAACCAATTTAACCTTTTGAGTAGCGTAATTAGAGATTCAGTAGAAAGACAATGACCGAGCGTTCGTTAAATAAGCCCAAACACGATACCGCTGCTATAAAGTGAGGAGCTGGGTATCCAACAGATTCTAAATCATGTTGCAGCATCTGCAGTGTGTGGAAGTGGCTCAGTGTTTTTCAAGTAGAAAATAGCTAATGATCTTCAATCGGCTGAACAGATTTTCTTGAAACAAACCGCTGAAGTCCAAAAAAACTAAATCAAAATCCGTTCATTCGTTTAGGTGCTACGATACCATCAACAGACACACAGACATACACGTTAAACTTATAACAGCACTCTTCTGTCTTTTTGGACGAGGGTTAATACATGACGCACCTAGGTGTAATAAATATATACCTACCTATACATGCCGATGAAATAAGAACCTCCTCCTTTTAGCAGAGGTCGGTTAAAAACAAATTACGTATTGTTTAATGCGATAATACGTTTTCATTTCCGATGTGGTGCATCAAGCATGCAGGTAACATTAGCAGTAATTTATACGATAGCGGAGGGTAGCGTATCAAACAACAAACTACATTTGTAATTGTTACGTTTTTGTTGGTCATCCCCATCAATATGGCACAGTCGTTAATTTCATTAAGGGCTTATTAAGCGGGCACGCGACCGATGACAGTTGCGCCCGGCGCACACGCGCCTGATCTAATCGAAAAACTTATGGTCCGTAACACTAGTCAACTTGTATATTTATTTATTCTGTATTTCTACATAGATGCTTCTTTTGTTGCCAGCTAGCACAACTATATGGAAAATAATTCCTCGACCCTAATTTTGGACACGTGACTAGGTACGAAATACGCGCAGTTTTCAAAAGTCGTTCTGAGCTTCTGCAATTGCCAAACAGCTGCAATTGATAATATCCCATTATAACCTCGTATTTTTAACCAAGTTCAAAAAAGGAGGAGGTTATCAATTCGGTTGTATGTTTTTTTTTTGTGTTTTACCCCAGTACTCCCGTCGTTTATGGACCGATTGGATTTTTTTTTCCCCTTAGTAGAGGATATGTTTCCAGATTGGTCCCATTTTTTTCAAAATCCAGTTTTCATGATGGGATCCATGAGGAATTGAGGGAACTCCTTAAATATTAAAGGCAACCATATATGTTGATTTTGGTATTTTCATCGAAAACTTAGCATTTACAGTCAAAAAGTAACATTTGATGAAGTGAAACTGATGAAAAAAACCAGAAATGCCCAACGGAACTTTATACTCACATAGATATCACAATGAAGATAGTTAAGCCACTATGACAATGTAAGGTATCATCGAAATGAACTGATGATGATCATGGAGCCGGAAGGTAGGCACAGGAACTCCGTAATTAATTAATGTATCCTAGCCGTGTTTGGGCTTATTAGAATTGTCATGAAATGCACTTTGGCTAAAAGGTACTATCGAACTGATCTGATTATGGAGCCGGAAGGTGAAAGGTAGATACAGAAACTTCATAATAAAACAATTTAACCTAGCAGTGTTTGGGTTAATTCGATTAATCATGAAAAATAGGCAGTCTGGTTATAAGTGTATCGCAACTAAAAATTGTGATATAAAAATCATTTTAACAAAAAAAAAAACTGAGGAGCAGGTACTGGAGGTCAAATAGGCAGATGCTCCATGTAAAATACTGGCATTTAGCTGCATCCGGTTTATAGACTGTAACCAGTCCCCAACATGGTTAGGAAAAGACCTAGGCATACAGACAGAGACAATAGATAGGCACTCACAGATAACTCTTAGCTGACACAAGCAAAGTCGCGATTATTAGTAGACTAACCAGGACATCAGTAAATACTTGTAACTAATTCGTTAATCAAATGATAAGTTCAAAATTACATACCAACCTAAAACAAGTTACTTACCGAGCATTAACTACAAATGATAATATCGCACATGCGCACGCGTTTACTGTGGTCACGCACAGCAATCAGCTGATCACGGCGTCCGCGTCAGGTGGTGGGCCACCCCTGCAATGCCGACCCGACTGCATTTACGTCAGTTAATTAATTAATATTTTTGTTCAAAGTAATCATATTATCTTTTGTTATAGGTACTCAGTAGATAATTGCTGACAAATGCCAAATGGTGACTTATAATAGTAACTTGATTAAAATATGTTTCTCTGTCACATTTTATTTATTTATCTATATATATATATATATATAAGTAAACGTAAGCATACATTTGTATAAATAATAAAAAGGCTAGAAGGCTCTTTCGTAATAAAATTTATGCTTACATGCATAAAAAACGTTCGTATTTCATCACAGTGAGAAATTCTCAAAAACAAAAGTATTAATGTTCTTTACCTATTTATCCAGTTTTATCATCAGTACTGTACCTGTCCCAATATAACAAGTATTTTTCTTTCGATATCAAAATATTAACTGTCAATTTAATAAACTGTTGTTGTCTTATTTTTCATTTAGTCAAAATACCATAATAGCTGTGTAGACGCAGTATAGACTGATTAGTAGATTCTAAATTCATTCAAATTTTCTATGTATAGAAAAGGGAGTGGTCTAGATATGGCCAGAGGTTGACAATACCGTAGACAAGATTATTATCAATTACTAGAAATAATTATTTAAATAATATTACATCAGTTAAAGTTTGGAAAAATAATATTAAACAATAAGTATTAATTCAGTTTTTCCTTGGTTCCTGCTACCATTTTGAAGTTTTTTTTTTTCACTTATTTCTAGACTATGGATACAAAGTTCTTCGGGCGGAATAATAAAAATAAAGATTGCATAGAATTTTCAATTTAATAATCGACCAGAACATCATTTTTTTAACATCATTTATTATATAAATATTGTGCATTGGTCTATTGATAAAAATGCACTCGAAATACAATTATTTTGCTAATATTATTGAAAAAAAATAATTGCGTCGATTAAAACGTTTGGGTGTTTTTGGCGGGTTTCTTGAGTAAAGTTCAGTGACTGTATGGTCTTAAGACCTTAAGGCCTACCCAACCTGTAATAGCTGTACTATTACAGGTTTAACTAAAAGTTGAAGGAAATGAGTTAAATCAGTTTAAATTTTTGTTACTAGTCAAAATGGCGGCTGTAACACAGCAAGCTAAACAAACATTTTTTTATTATTTGGATAATTATTTTCTTCGTTGTTTAAAATTAGAACAGCGTCTAAAAACATTATGTAAGTGATTTATTATTATTTCATAAACTATGAATCCACTGTTGGCCAGTTTGTATGAATTGTGGTGGTCCATATGTGTGGTCTATGGTCTAGTAGTCAGCATTCAAACTTTAATCCTGTGGTTCTTTTTTTTTTCAAATACCTACCTACCAGTAAAGTCATAAATTTTCTAAAAAATGATCCATGTTTAAAATGCTGTATCACGGAATTAATTCAAATTGTAGTAGTAAATATAAAATTCGTGCTAATACGCAAGTCTGTTTCTATTTTATATTATTTTGTTAGTAAATGCATATTGTATTTTAAAAGTATATCTATTAAATAGTCATAACAAAAATGCAATTTTTGACATTTTTGACTGTCGGTCTGTCTGCTTCTTCCGGCTAATCTAAAAAACAGCTGGACTGATTTTGACGGGACCCTCACTGGCAGATAGCTGATGCTAGAACTTGGCTACTTTTATTTTAGAAAAGAATTAGAGTCCCACGCAAAAAATAATATCTTGAAATTGTGCTGTTCCAAATACCATTGTGCTATTTTCGGGACTGCTAGTAGGTATATTATAATAATTTAATTTATGAATACAGAGGCGAAAAAAAAAATCTTTTAATCCCTTATTGCTCAATAAAGCGTCACACATAAAGCTGCTTCCGGTCAGTGTACTTGTACACAAAAGTTTACCCATCATCCCACCCCACATCACACTCGAGAACGGTTTGTTTAGATATAGATGGGGATTTGCGAATGATATTATTAATTGCTTGGTTCCCACAGCTTCCAGAGGGGTGAGCCGCCACGCCGGCTCGTTGATTTGTGTGTTATTGTTGGCGAGGTTGGTGCGATCGGTTTCCGCACGCACTCCCACGACAGGGAGCAGATGCCCGGCGCTCGCGTCACTCACATTGTTGTCTCACTACTCCACCAATGACCCCCGTGGGAGCTGTGGCAAATAAAACCGCCTGTGGGAATAACAATGCTCATCACTGTTGTACAATTTATTATGCTGAGTGGGTCCTACCCACTTGTCAAATCAGAGGTAGTGAGCACTCCGATTTTATAATTAATTATATCAAATGTTAATTATCACACCTATCTACTATATCTATCGGTACACCTTGTGGGATATCTTTCAATCACAGTGCCTTCGGGAACCTACGCGGTTGCCACTCCAGTAAAAGAATAATCTTTGACGTAATCAGAAATTATATCAACTACTAGTAGGTTCTTTATCTATATTTCGAGAACGTTTATTAATCTAATAAGTAATATAATTTTACATGAAATAAGACGCACCGTTTAGCGAGCTCGCTGGACTGATTACTCTCACACATTGCCGAAAATTAAAATTCTATTAAAGCCGAAATTAAAGATTTTAGTTCTTGTTAATCAGTCCACTTAAGCTTCCCAAAACCATAGCCCTTTAACTTTCCTTTGCCGGGGTTTGTCCTTGGGTGCACTTGCAAAGCGCGCATAATTATCGGCTGGTACCATATTCCATAAAGTGTTTAAAGAACGTCTGCAAGTGCGCCCACTTGCAGACGTTTGGCCCTTCGTATGCCTCCCAAAGGTCCAGGACTCCAGGATCTTAGACACCATCAATAAACTTCTATAAAAATATCACTGAAATGAAGTTGTTTTTTTTTATGTTTTGGTAAGCTCGCGGTTGACCACTATCTCACCAAGAAGGTGGAGCACGCTTCCTTAGAGATAACTTATTCACTATTGACTTAAAGATCCCCAGGTTGTAGCTATCAGGAATCACTGACTCCGTCATGGGAGCACTCCTTGGCTGCAGATACGCACAATGAACGATGACGATAACTATGACGATGGATTTTGTTGGATTTATTATTTATATTAAGACATTACGATGCATAATATGCTTTTGAATAAAGGGGTGCCTCGGGAAAATAAATTGTGATACAACAATCAGACACTTGACCCATCAAAACCGCACATTAGTGAGTGTGTGTCGTATATTCATGATGGCATGAGACGCCATTGCATATGCGACGCCGCGCCCGCACCCGACGCCTGCCCCGCCAACCTCGCCACCCAGCAGATGCTCCATTAATATTGTATCAGGCATAACATTAAACATCAATTTATAGTCCGGTTGCTATACCGTCAAACTTCTCATCGACACATCTGTCTACTGAAACATGGAAATATATCATCTCCTGAAAACATTTAAGGAAATTTATGTGCTACCTATCGGTGTCTATCAATATCTTCCTAGATTTTCTATTTTTTTAAACGGGAAATCTAGACATGGCCACATAAATTATGCATGCACACGTCTGGTATACAGTCAACAACCGTTTTGTAAATGATGAAGATGCATCTATGATTCCCAAAACACGCTCTCACTTGTCATGCGTAGGTATCGCTGGAAAATATTGTGCTGAATAATTAAATATAGTTTCAGAATTCCATTATTCAGTTTGCACGATTTTATTCAATGAGATAGTAGGCACTTATTCATAATTATTCCTGCATTTTAATAATTCGTTCAGTAAAAACTAGTTAGCAGACTTATTTCAGTGTATTTATAAAGGGAACCAATATATGTAATTAAAGGAGAGCAGGTAATCTTCGAATGTGAACATTATACCTATGTACACAGTGATGTTCATCAACGTCATCCGTCCTGAATTAAGCACTCTGTTCGTCGTTGAACTTTCATGCATTTCGGTCTGAATAATGTAGTAATTCGAATGGTCGGTATAAATCACGATAACAGTTTCGGTTACCAGAATCCTAATATGTTCACTAATAAATGTTTTGTTTTTGCAACTACGAACGGAGATTGATGTGCAACAATTACGGGATGATCCTGAAGCATACATTCAAAATGTGTTGCATCGACAAACAGTTTTTTTTTATGTCTGTGATGCTAATATGTACGTTGAAATAAATGGTAACACACACAGGATCAATCCATCGTCCCACTTTACATTTTATCTGTGTTTATATCGGGTGTCTACATTTATATTGAATGTGATTTTTATGATCTGCTTTACGTATATTTAATAACGCTAGTATTCTCAATGTTTGTTGTAATGCATGACGCTTTTTTTCTCAGTTTTCTTTCTGGAAAAGAAGGAAGGTTCATCTAACATCCATATTTAGAATCCTTAATATTAATGTCAAAATATTTTACCCAAAAGAGATATTCGGTGTATTTTAGAAGTAAAACAGTATGCCATTAAAAACATAACTTGTAAAAAAAAACCAAGGCCGCAACTCAGTTCTTCTACCATAAAAAGTTGTGAGATCCATGTAAAACCAAATCAGTGTATTTATTCAGTCACTACTTAAGGGACCTTTTGCAAAATCTTATAGTGACCAATATTAATATTGCAATTCTCTTATATTTTAAATAAATAGATTGACTTGGCAATCGCATGAAAACCAAAGGATTGAAGATTGTTTAGTCCAATTGTCACGTCAATCTATTTATTTAAAACATAAAAGATTTATTACATTGAAATGGCCACTTTTAAAAAACCTTTTTAAATTTTCTGCCTGAAGTTTGAGTTAGTTCGATTACAAATGCGAAAATAGTATAAATCTATATATTGATACAAGTTTGCAAAGTCCGGCGAAATAGAACCGAACCGCCCGAACCATAACTCAAACATACTCTCTGAAAGATGAGGCTGCAATTCAAAACAAAATAATAATTCTTAAAGGAAAGTCTTGATATTCTCATACGCCCTGAAGATTTACGCTTATTCCGCGATTTTAACGCCTAGCGTGAACTCTATTTGAGACAACTAAAGACACTTAGGTACTCACTACAAAACAAATTGTTAACATAATATTTATTATTTAAACTAAGTAATAATAAAAAATAATATCTCTTAACAAATTATGTTGAAAAATAGCTCGCAGATTTATTTTCCGCCAGGCCAGCCTAATACAATTTATAGTGATTGAGCCGCCATGGACTCGCCATCGCACTTTTGCGCACGAGTGCGAAATTGGTACATTCAATAACGAACGTAAAAAGGGAGGGTAGGTGCCAGTTTTTAGTGTGTTGAAAAACCTCCTGAATAATTATAACCCTTTTCGAAGAAGTACTTAAATCCTAATGATTAAATCTCTGTAATAAAATAAACCCTCTACTACTTAAATTACAGGAATATATGTAATAAATTTTACTAAATAAACTAACCAATGAATATTTTCTATTTGTGTTTTGTTGAATGAAAACTAAACACGAAATGTTTAGTTTTACATATAGAGTTTTACTCGTAAAAAAACTTGTTTTCTTTGGGCGGTAATTGGTCAATTATCCATAATTTAAGGTGGATTACAATCCCTCCGTGGAAAGTTAAAAGATTCTAGATTTTTTTTTTAATTTTATGTTAGGTAAGTACTTCTTTTTCACATTTGAGTTGCTTATATTTTTTTGGTTCAAGCAAGGAATGATGACTTTTTTGCTGTTTGAGGTGATTTGTTCAATTCTACGGGTACTAGCAGTATTTCTTAAATATAACCACCCATTTTTGTTAAACATGCCCTGGATAAAGATAGTAAACTAAGTAGAAAACAATTCCTGTCGCATTTTGCGACAGTATTTTCGGAATCGAATCAGTAAGTTTCAGAAGTTACCTTTTACAAATAGATATAGATAAGTAAACAAACCAATATTTTACCACTTAATAATACTTATAGGTTTAGATTAAATGGCATCGTATCTTACACTTTCATCAGGTTAGCGCGGCGCCTGCGCACGCCGCAATGCGTCGAAGTTAAAATCGATTACGCCTCCGCTTGAAAGCTATGAATATTTTAACTGATCCGTCTGATTGACTCATTGTTAGTTTTGGTGTCATAAGAATTAAGAAGTATCTAATGTTAGTATTTGATCCAGGAAGAAAGTTATTAGAAAACTATTGTATTGTATGTTATATGTGCTCGGACGTAGAAGTAGATACCTATGTCAATAGGTGATAGAAGGAAGGCAGCATATTTGGGATACTACACATAAATTGGAATACTACACAATAATAATTTATTGGAATACTCGGATATATCAATTATTGTCAAGGGAATGACTATGTTTTTTCACCTTAAAGGAAAGATACAATAGGCACAATACGAGATACCTAGGGACCTACTACAAACATTGGAATATCTTTACATTTAGGCATTTACTCGGGAAGGAAGGAATCCTTAAATAAATTAAAAACGTATGTAAAATCTCATAGAAGTAGATTACACGGCACATCATAAAATATTTTTGTGTAGATTTTGTAATCAGTATTGATAGAATAAAAATTTTGACGTAGGTAGTTTTAAAAGCGTCAACTCAAAATTACGCACTATTTGGCTCAAACACCATAATTTTCAAACCCGTTTATGACCATTACTGATTGTCTGTACCAACACGTGATTTACTAATAATATTAGGAAATATTCTTGTCTGAATAGACAGGTTTTTTTTTATTAATAGCACACTTGTGACCTATATTCACTATCAATAATTAAAAAAAAACTATTTACTAGTTTTTTTTAAATTATTGATAGTTTTGCGTTTGACCACTATCTCACCTGATGGTAAGTGATGATATGGTCGACGATGGAGCACGCTTGCCTAGAAATAACCTATTCTAACACTGTTGACTTAATTATTCCTAGGTTGTAGCTAACACTTATTAAACACTTAAGAGGGGAGAGATAAAACTTAATAAAAATGTTACCGCCTAAATGTGTGTTAGGTAATTATTAAATTGCTGTAGGAGTCCCGGCCATAAACCAATTTCATCTTCCTTCCCTTACAAATGTATTCTCAAACCGCCCTATGTCGGTATAAATATGTAGGAACATAACTATGTATCTCCCTACTCAAGAATTTTGATCGCAGGGTTCCCAAAAACAGGTTGAAAAACGATTTGGAGCTCATTCTGTAATCATATATGTTATCGAGTACCTATTCTATACTTTTTTTGTTCCCAATTTTAAAGTCGATGATGGCGTTTTTACATGGGGCAGTAAATTGATGCGTAGGTAGGTAGTCCACGTTTCTGGGAGATAAAAAAGACGTACGCGGAAATATTTGGAGGTCGTGGAGTGCGGGTTCCTGTGTCAAGTGTCGCGCAGGCGGAGCGGCGGGGCATGGAGGGCAACGGGCACGACCAGCCATTGTGCGGCTCGCACGACGAGACGAATCGCAGCGCAGGCATCATGACCCATTAAACGCGGTCACGAAATCATTTTACCACACTCTTTCACTGACACCAGCCACCAACTTGAACTGCCAAAAACCTTGTTTTGTTCCCACGAACTCTCACTGTGAAACTATTTTTGATTTGTACGTTTGAAGTTTTTAATCGATTTTTCCAGTTAAAAAGTATAGTAGCTCAGATAGAACTGAAAATACTGTACATTGAAAATATTAAAAAAATAAATGGCAGGGGGTGATACTAGACAGATACCGAACCCAAAAATGTGATTAAAATTTTTTTTGTCGGTTTGTACAGGCATCACTCAATAACTACCGGTTCGATTACGATGAAACTTGGTATAATTATTTTTTATTATCCTGGGCGCCACACTACTAGGTATTACTGGGTATTTTTTATCCCGGAAAAGTATATACAATAAAAAACAAACTTAATTTTGCGGTTCGATCCCTAGACCCTATTACTGTACCAACCGTAAATAATAAGTTTGTCGTAGGTTATGCCACCCGCAGTGAAGTTCACTAAAGGGCGCTGCACACGACTAAGATACTATAATATTTTATTTTAAGATACAATATCGCTCGCCATACAATTCAATGGACTATCACACACGACTAAGATAATAAATAATATTTCATATTTTCGAATCTCAAAAAACCTAATAAAACCATTTTCGACTTCTACGCGGACGAAGTCGCGGGCAAAAGCTAGTATCTAATAATAACCTATACATTACGTCGGGGTTATAAGAAAAAGGTATTTGGGCAAAAATGTTGGTTGGAAAATTTACTATAAGGACCTACCTACTTAGGCAGTAGGACAGGTTGCACTAAGTAGCTACTATTAAGAAGACAGAATACAAAGATTAGAACTAAGAAAAACTGAAGCTGCGTGTGTGGAAGCCGCGGAGGCTAATGTATGACAGACCAGGACAGGAATAAAAGAAGTAGGTATATATTGCCCATGCGTCTACGTAACTATTAACCAGCTACTGCTCGACGTGCAGTTCTTGGCAGGTATTCACGAACTAACTCAACCGTCTTCGGGGTAGACTGGCTGGACCACCCCGCCGCGGCGCAAATGAAGAGTTCGATCAAAGACTTTGATAAAAATCGTATTTAAAATCCTCGGACGGAGTAAAACAGAAAGTTCTTAACTATTTGCGTCTCACGCTTTGATTAATGTTTTCTAGGAAAGTTCTTGAAGAGGAATTTCCACCAGAAAACCACCGACTTCGGAAAGGAGTACAAACTTTTTACCATTTTGATTTTTGTCTGAATTGCCAGCATTTGAATACTTTTCTTTTGACATGTTGTTTAACATTTCAAAACATTCTAAAAATATCTGATCAATTCAATAAAAAAAATACACGTGATACTGGACGAGGGGGAGAGGAGAGCGGTAGCCTAAAACTTCACGACGTTTCACCAAAACGGAGGAGGGGTACCTATAAAAGAATCTAAAGTACAAATTTAAACTACTTTTCAATTATGTTTAAACCCCATGAATTTCTTACAAAATGTATGAGAGACATCAAAGACGTCACAAACGTTTCCCATACGATTAGATAGCGATTTGTAACTTTTCCGGTCCTCAAACCTCATTTGGTGTACAACACTTTTTTTGATCATAATTATAAAAAACGAGATAGGATCCTTATTAGAAGTAAGAATTCAAAAACAGATTTTTGTTATAATCGCCAATTCTTTTGATGTGAATGCAGTTAGTAATTACCTACCTACAGTCAAATGGGGTGAATAGAAACACAAGGGTGAATGGAAACACTATATTTGAATATTTTTTGCAGCACCAATTTTGTTATTCTAAAAATTCCATGCTTTATTAAAGCCGATAATATGGTATCAAAGTGAAAAACCAAACCAAAGTTTTGTTTCTATTCGCCCCGTTTTACGGTACTCAGAAATGTAAAGACAGTATCTTTACTGCCCTGCCCGTATTAAAATTGCACATGATACCTACCTGTATGTTATTAAATAAAATAAGCTTCCCAACTAAATTTCGATCACGGGTGGCCAATCTCAACGGAGATTAGCCAAGTAGGTACGCAGGAGATATAGAATATGCATAGTACACACGTGTGCGCCAAATATTAAAATCCGGATGTCTTAATAATATATATACTTAGTCTCAAGTACTTGGGAGTGGTCTTTCATAGCAAACTGCTCTGGGACAAGTATCTTGAATGCAAACTCAGTCAACAAAACAATGTACAATAAAAAACTTTTTACAAAAAAAAGATAACCGACTTCACTAAAAAAATACTAAAAGGATCAAAATAACTTTAATTTCGGAAGTCGGTGTTTCTCGGTATTATTTGTATCTTATTTAACACCGACTTCCGAAATTAAAGTTATTTTGATCCTTTTAGTATTTTTTTAGTGAAGTCGGTTATCTTTTTTTTGTAAAAAGTTTTTTATTTCACACTTTTTAGTTGGGATACACTTATAAACACAGTGCTTATTTCTCGTGATAATTCCAATTAATCCAAACACTACTAGGTTACATTGTTTTATTATGAAGTTCCTGTGTCTACCTTCCACCTTCCGGCTCCATCATCAGATCAGTTCGATAGTACCTTAAAGCCAAAGTGCATTTCATGACACAATTCTAATATGCCCAAACATGGCTAGTTTACCCTGATTAATGACGGAGTTCCAGTGCCTAACTTCTGGCTCCATCATCATCATCAGATCTATTTGATGATATCATTTTCAATGGAACTATTCAGAACCCTTAATTTATTTGTATTATGATAGTCGCTTAACTATCTTCATTGTGATATCTATGCGCGTATGAAGTTCCGTTGACCATTTCTTATCTTCTTCATCAGTTCCACTTCATCAAATGTTACTTTTTGACTGTAAATGCTTAAGTTCTCAATGAAAATATCAAAATCACTATGCAGTTGCCTATAATATTTGAGGAGTTCCCTTGATTTCGCCAAGATTCCATCATCAGATCCCGACTTGGTGACTATGGGACCATTTGGGAAGTATACCCTTTCTAACAAAAAAATATTTTTTCAAATCGGTTAGCAAGCGACGAAGTTATGCGCGAACCAACATAAAAAAAAAAATACAAACATCCGAATTGAGAACCTCCTCCTTTTTTAGAAGTCGGTTAAAAATAATTAGACAATACATGGGCACCTTAACTGAAGCAGCAGAAATGGCTCTATACGTATTTACTTTGATTTTAAAGACAGCAGAAGTAAGTAACACTAGCCGCCATCACTCTAATGCAGAGGAACCAGAGGGCTTAGCCAAGTTGATAATCTACAAAAACTTCTAATGTATGGGAATGACATCACCTCAACGTTAAGTCACGTCGCTAGAACAAAGGAATCGGAGGTGTTACCGACTATAGAAAGAGATTCGAAACGGTCGTAACTTGGCTAGGCCTTCAATCAACCTATGTTCTGCCGAAACAAAGACGAATAAAAGGATCAATGAATTACGCATTTCACATAGACACACCGTACAAGTTCACTCCCTAGACCTGAACATTAACTTTCACATAGGTACCACTAGGAGCAAACAGTTAGATCTTTCCATAATAAATGTACACAAGCCTTTGTACATGAACTGTATGTATCTCCTTAGATTATGTTATGTTTTTTTTGTACAATAAAGAATTAAAGAAGCTGTAAAAGCCGAAAAACATTTAGCAATACATAACTTTGAAAATAGATTCGTGTCTCACAATCTGGCTGTGCACCGAGCCCTCGAAATCAAACTACTTAGCGCCAGTTCTTTCTGGAGGGTATATCGATATCCAATCGCCCTTCAGTGCATCAAGAGGCTCAGTGGATCCCTAGGTTATAGCAGCGCCAGTGCCGGATTAAGGCAGCGTGGGACCTGTAGAAAATATAACCAAGAAAGCCCCTAAATTTGTATAAACTATAACGAATTGAGAGCAGTGTCCGAGTGGCGAGTAACGGCCCCAACTTACGAGTTGTAGATCGTAAGTTCAAACCCAACCAGGCGCATTACTTTGTGTAATTTATTTCATCACCACTACTCTCAAAACGATGAAGAAAACGTCGTGAGGAAACCAGCATTTCCTAGAACCAAAAATTCGAAGACATGACATTCACCAACCCGCACTGGCCCCGCGTGGTGTATTTCGGCCCATTCCCTCTCCTAGAGAGGAGACCTCAGTTGGGACTGAGGTCTCCTCTCTAGCAGTGGGAACATTAAAAGGCTGATTATGTTATGCTATGTATGCTATAACAAATTAAAACTCCTTTAAAAGCTTACTTTTCAAACAAACCACGGGCCCTTAGGTAGCGATGGGTCGATATGCAGTTGTTGTTTGCATTGTCTTTATGAAATATCCCAAATAGGTTACTTACATTTATGTGATACATGTATTTTCACTTGTTTTATACGTCCAAGCGGGGCCCTTCCCAATGCGCGTGCCCAGCAAATGCTACATTTGCTACTCTTGCCACTTGACTGATCCGGCACTAAACGCCGCAGACGAACTTACGAGTTTCCGAGATAATAGCGCTAAGCCCATTTAGCGACATCTATGGCGCCACATATGAAATAAAGAACTATAAAATGCTGCATCGCGATATTAGAGCCGCGCGATCAAAACATAAACAACAGCACGAAATTATCTATCGCGCAATTGCCTGGATCAGACAACATTCGTCTGGTTAGAGGGTCCTCCATTTTTAACGGAGGTTTGCGTAGCTTGACACACTGTTCCGCATATCTCTAAACACGTGCCTTGTAACTCCACCTACCTTTCTCACAGTTTCGTATATAGATTCGCCTGAGGTCCACTTCATAGCAAAAATATGGTCACGGGCAACATAGCCATTGTTGGCTATATCGAATGTATGCGATTAACTATAATGAGAGACCTAACAGCCAAGAAATAAAAATAAACCTCAGAATAAACAAAGGGAGATTGGCCTAACTAAACAAACATCTCATTAACAGAAGCGCCTCGAACAAACCCTTTTGCAGAGGCAGCTATAGCGCCGAAACATTAGCATGAAGCCTAGAATGTGAGGCTGTTAGCCGATGCCTCAGCAAGTTTGTGTGTTTCTGGGCGCAGCTAGACTGAATGATAGCCCTAACCGAATGGGATCGAAAGGAAGTCCACGTGCGGAAAATAGAATCCCTACTACTAATACTATTAACATGTTGGAACATCTTATTTCCTAAAATTTTAATTTCCAATAATTCAAAATAACAATTGAAATTGATGAATTTTCAACATAAAATTTGAATGAAGCAATTATTTGTATTTAGGTACTAATGAGATGTAATAATAAAAATTATGTTTGATTACAACTTATTTACGTTTGTTTTACTTTTTCACTAATATTCAAACACTTTTTGCCCACCGAGCAATCGAACCCAGGACACCCACAATTAGCAGACGAGCGAACGCGAGATCAACGGGTCGTAAATTACGTTTTGCTTAAAACAGGCACTAAAAAACAAAAACATATTTTACTTGCATTTTATTGATAATTAAAAATACAACACGTACCTAATCATTGTAACTACTACAATATTTTCATATACAAAGTAAATCAATAACAAAGACTCTAGGTTAGTCAATTTATATTATTACCTACATAATTGTGTCCTTTTTCTGTGTACTTTGTGTACGATAAAATGTCAGTTTTACTAATGAAAAGTGATGAATCAATATCAGATTACAATCACCAATATTTCTGCAGGCTTGATTCAATCGGTTTAGATAATTTTCAAATATTCAAAGGCCATGAATTTCTGTATCTACCTTGCATTTTTAGAAGCTAGTTTGTCATTTTGGCAAAGCAGAATATACCGATGACAAACTTTCAAAAAAATGTGGCAGAAATGAGACAAGTCGGTATTTGAAAACTATGTAGTGAAACCAGTAATATGATAACAGACTTGAATGACAAAACGATGATTTTCATTAAATTACTGAATCAAGTTTTCTATACTGTATACTTAGTTCTCTCATCTCATGAAGGTGGGTTGGTCTTGCTTGTATGTATAAATGTACGTCAGCTATTTTATTTAACAGCGATCGCTCAAATGTCAAGGTGACAGCTACGGACCCGAGCATGGCCATGTTCTCAATAGATGGCGCTAAATTAAACATTTTTAGTTTATTATGTTTTAGTAAAAGAGCATTATTAAGACAAGGAAATGGTATTTGCTAAAAATCGAACATTCCACTTTATTGAACTTACTTTAGTGAAACGATTGCCTCAAAATCCTCCTAATTCTGACTGTTCATGACTAACTGTAGTGTTTAAGTATAGCACTATATAGTTAGTGTACGGGATAGTGTTAAAAAGTATATGTAAGCCTACACACGCACCCAAGACCGAACCACCGTCGTGAGGCAGAACAAGTATACCTACAACCTTCTCTAACGGCCGAACTAATCAATAACAAATGTGTTAGTAAGTTTCTTAAAACAGGATTTTGACATATGATCCAGACAATAGTAACGTCAAAATTCTATCATCAGTAAACAAATCTATACATTAGTAGGTTCGGTCGTAATTACATACTTTATAATTGAAGAATTACCAACGTGAGACTAATTAAAACCTTACCTTGTTATTATCCTTCTTATCTACCATTTTAGATGTGTATTTATACAACAGGCCTTTCAAAAGTAGTAACTTTTATGTACTTGATAATAAATCAACGATTTAAAAATAATGAGGGTCATCCCTTCCCTAAACCACATTAGGGACGAATATTGTTTGAAAATAATATAAAATGATTGTTAGATACTATGATAAAGTTACAGTGGTGGACAGCTAATTCTGGATAACTAATAGTATCTAAAATGGACATTTAAAATCTATACATTTCTTATATTCATATGAATTTAATTCCTATGGTATGCCTAACTGCCTTTATTATAAAAGAATCTATGTTTACCTGCCCTAATAGTAAATATGAATAGCAAAAACTTTGTTCTTGAACATTTGATGTCGATTGCTAGACTGCAGTAATCAAATAGTAGTATTTGGTATACACGCATTTTGTTAGTTTCATTTATGATTTCGTTTGGTTTTAGTTTCCATCCAGCAGTCAAACAATACGTACTCCAAGTCATTTCTAGAGATCCTGCATGGCCATTTGGGACCCACAACAAAAACCTGTGTATTTAATTTGGTTTCCACCACTGAATATAACGATAACTATGCTATATTATTTACATATTGTTCTTCTATGATAAAAATATAGTAAATCCCTCCCACTGACACAACATATTAATAAAATTATATAAGGGTGCCCAGCTTACTTAACAACCAAATAGTAACAGACGCAATATATATTTCAAACAGTCATTTATATAATACAATACAATTGGTTAAAATTGGTAAAGGAGACTGCACAAATGGTCCATGGACCTATGGATTATATTATTATATGGAATAGTCTGTTCGAATTTTCAGTATCCACCTGTATTGTATATTATTCAAGTGTATTTTTCTCAAAATTTCCAGGTCTTATTATGATAGCACAACAGACAAGCTATCATTACACAAATATCAAAACCGTATTGGTCCATAGGTCACTTTCCGTACAAATTTAGCTAGTCCCCTTTAAAATACTGTCTTGAAGAATTTTACTCAGACTTACTTTTAACAGTGTATAATATTTGATTGGTTTGATGTATCAGATATAAAGCACTCACGAAGACTGCGTTGGCCCTGTAATCAAATAAAAAAAATATATTAATAAAATCGAACAGCTGTTGCTATAAGTGTGCTAAATATTTAGTCAAATTATCATAACAACTTTACATATTCATAAAGTTTCCAATACCATGTTACTGATAACTCCTAATAACAAAATGTGTCACATACTAAATTAACCTTCAGCAAACGTCACAAATTAGCTCTTGAAATACATTGTTTATATTTACTTTCATCATCATTATTTCAGCCGAAGGACGTCAACTGTTAGACATAGGCCTCCCTCAAGTATCGCCACAAGGAACGGCCCTGTGCGTCTCGCATCCATCGCATTCCCGCGACTATGACCAGGTCATCGGTCCAACTTGTGGGAGGCCTTCCAACGCTACGTTTTTATTTATTCTATAGTATTTCGCTGTGTTTGTGTACTAAGAATTTAGAAAGTTGTGCTCTAAATTTTAATATTGTAATTCAATCATTTATCTAATCTATCTTGGTGTAATATTTTAATCTACTATATATTATAAAGCTGAAAAGTTTGTTTGTTTTGTTGAAAGCGCTAATCTCAGAAACTACTGGTCCGATTTAAAAATTCTTTCAGTATTAGATAGCCCATTTATCGAGTAAGGTTATCTGTGGAGCTAGTGCAAAAGGATCAAGTCCAAAAATGCAACTTTACAGGAGACGCAAAAAACTCTCTGCGCACTTCAAATTCCTGTTTGAACTAATGTGACATTTAAACCGCTACCTAATGAAATACATGTGATATTCTTTAAAGGTAAACGATTTATGCTCTTTATTATAATTGGACAATTTTTTATGTAAAGGTAAGAGTTTTTAAAATAATGACTTATACCAACCATAAAATGAATTCCTTGAGGGTATAAAATAAGTTAGACCCCTTCTCCCATAAGTTAAATATTAATTCATACAAGTGAAAAAGGATACGCATTTGGAATAATTTTATAGGAACCAAATATCTAATGCAAAGAAATATTTTTTCCCATTATTTTGGTGAAAACGGATATAAGTCTATTAATATCTTTACTAAATAAACCATTTTTAGGGTTCCGTAGCCAAATGGCAAAAAACGGAACCCTTATGGATTCGTCATGTCTGTCTGTCTGTCCGTCCGTATGACACAGCCACTTTTTTTCTAAACTTAAGAACTATACTGTTGAAACTTGGTACTCGTGGACTCAGACATATGAGTCAATGGCGGAACGAAATGACAAATGAATACAAAATAATTTGCAAAAAGAAATAGTAGGACAACTTAGATATCTTCCTATTTCTAAATAATCGGAGCCAGTAAAAATGGAAGAAATAGAGGGAAACCATTGCCCAAATGTGGGATAGTACCGGCTAGATGTAATTATAAGAATATAGTGTACTCACTGTCCCTCCTTGAAATATTCCTTCAAGGTGTTAGAGAATCTTTTGGAATATTTCACAAATTCTCGCTTCCTTTGTTCTAGAACCTGTTTGCCTGTTCCTGGTGTGTATGTGGATACTTCATTCACAGCATCCAGTAACTTTTTGATTGCTGAAGCAATTTCTCTGTGGATAGAAAAAAATTGATTGAAGCAAAAACATAGGAAGTAAACTACTTCGTTCAACAGAATTCTAATCTGTTAGATGGTGGTGTGTTGCCACCCAGCAGAGGGCTAAACCAAACCGAACAGGCCTCTCAGGCAGTCCCAGTGAAACTAGAAGCCTGATTTGGGCTTCATGATGATAATAATTACGATAATAATATTATTATTTCAAATATTAAATTAATTATTATTATTATGTTATAATAAAATAATAATAATTAATTTAATAAAAATATTTATCGTAATTATATTGATTTGGTCAAAAAAATTAAATTGGATGTCAAAAAAATATTAAATAGTTATGTCATAAATTAATAACAAATTAAAACGACCAATATTAGTTGTAGTTATAAAAATATAAAAATAAATAAATCACGTAAAATTCAAACAATATAAATCAAATCAAAATCAAAAAAGGAATAAATACAATTATTAATGTAACCGTAGGTAGTGAAACAGTCAAACAATTTTATCGTTTAGAAATTCGGTTACACTGTAGTATGCTTTTTGAGCTAGAAATATCGTTAACTTAGTTTTCAATTCATTACTGCATAACAGTTTCCAGTCTTTCGGCAATTTATTAACTATAATTGGAGCCATACACATGATATTCTTACGCATAAAAGCCGTTTCTGCACTTGGTGTGTACAGTTTGGTATTATCGCGTCTATAATGTGAATTTTTTTCTTCCAAGCGAGGAAATCGCGAAGGGTTTGATCTAACAAACATAGTGACTTCTAGAATATATTTATGCAAGAGAGTGTAAGTATTTTATGTTGTTTAAAATAAGGTTGGCAAGTCCAGTGGCGTGCCTAGAGTTTCAAAATAAGGCAAGCCTAATAAAATTTTAACCGATTTCAAAAAAAGAAAGTTCAGTTTTCGACTGAGTATGTGGGTAGGTACCTATGTATGTATCATCGCAATTTTCTCGTAAGTAATTACTTGCTTTGTAACGGGACTAACAGGTTACAGACAAAAAAAAACAACAGAAAATTACAAAACGAAAGTTAAAAAATAGCTAGATAGAATGTAATAAGGAATTTAAATAAATTATTTATATTCTAATTAGAATCGTCTATCTTTCTTAAGAAATGATTTAATTACATCAAAGTAACATGTTGGTGACGTTTGAATTCTACCAACAACTGTTTTTCAATAGCTATCATTGATAATTCGGAAAGACGCTCTTGACCTTGTGTATTTCTCAGATAGGTATGGATACGTTTAAGAGACGAAAAAGCACGTTCCGCGGAAGAACTTGTAGCCGGAATAGTTACAACAAGATACGCTAACTTTAACAGCTCGGGAAAGGCATCTTCGAGGTTATTCTCATGAATGAAATCAATTAATTCGAAAAAATTACGATCTTTCAGATCAGGACTAGAATACAAGCAAATCAATTGGTTTTTTAATGTTTGTTTGTCGAAATAGTTTGCATAAATGTCAAATAATGAATCTAATTCCTCTGTAGGAAAATGTAAGTGATAATTGTCATTATAACCAGATGTATTCCAAACGGAATCTTCATTCGAAAAAATTTGCAGCACCAGCAATACAACTTATTAGTGTGCGAACAGCCAACAATCCAACTAGTTTTATACACTGATCTATTAAATTTTCGTTTATGCGATTTACTAGTCTGAGTAATACACAGATTAGGCGTCGGTTTTAATGAAGAAATTAATTGTTTTTTTCTGAGCAAAGTTTAAAGATTTTACCTTATCTTCGCCAATCAAAACTAGAACGCATTTTAAATCCTCACAAGGTACAATTGCCTCCATTATTGTAGGTAAGTCACCAAAACAATTGTATCACTGAGAAAATCTAAGATAACACACAAAAAACAACAAACAACAAAAAATAATCTATTTTCCACTCAAGTAAATAAAACTGAAGTGAGTTGCAAACAGAGTTGCAGTGTTGTCATTTAGGCAAAAAAAAGTCGCCAGGTATATGAAAAATCTAGCTAGATGTCGCAAATTTTTTATTTTTAAGATGTTGCTTGAATATTTAATTTCGTTGTTTTAAAAAGTCGCTAGTTTTTATTGTTGCTAAATCTTAAAAAAAGTTTCCAAACTCGTTAAAAATCTCCAAGATCACACAACGTCGCTAAAACGGCAACACTGCAGAGTTGGCAAGGTGACAAGGTCACGCATACGCGAGCAACTTCATACGAATGCCCGGCTTAAATCTTCCATACTGATCGATTTGTAGACGCAAAAGGTCCTAACTCGTTATACGGCACGTCGCCATAGGTGCGAAAGAGACAGAGATAGTATTTGAACCCCCGGCAAAAGCCGGTGCGTGTAAGCGAGATAGCTATATGTAGATGCTGCAAATGCGAAACTCTGCGCGCGAACAATCGCGATGTGTAGTAGTGTGGCGGTAGATACTTTGTGTTTTTTTGATAAGAATTAAGCGCGCGAACTTTTAAATAGTTCGGGTTTGATATTGATTCTCTATCGAGCATTTTAGTAAGGCTTTCGGCATGTATGAAAGAACCGCCACTGTTGGCAACTATCTACTGTTTTAAGTCCGAACATAGATCTAATGCAACTCTTGTGGGCCTTAAATGCAATTCAGTTGTCTGTGGAGTTTCCCCAAAAGATAATGCCGTATCTCAATTGTCCTGCCACTAGACCGTGATACGCCGTAATTAAGGCTTCTGTATTAACTCTCGAAGACAGTGCCAACAATGCCTAAGCAGCTTTACAGGTTTTTTTTGCATACGGTATCAATTTTTGATTTCCAGTCTAGTTTTGTATCCACTGTCAGTCCTAGAAACTTAGTAGTAGCAACATTCTCGATAGTTTTGACATTATTATGTCAACTTAATATTGGGGCATTCCACGCAAAGCCGACAGGTAAAAAAACTAGATGTTTCCGATTTTAGTAATATTTGAGTATGTTCTACCTATACGTATTATTGATATGTGTACCAAATATTTTTGTGATATAATGAATAGTTAAAGAGTTTGATGACTTTGATGTTCTCTAGTTTTTTCCATCATTTGTTTTCTGTTACTGAAATATGATTTTATTAAATTTAGTATACTGCCCCTAATACCATATGCCTCAAGTTTTCTTATTACGATGTCAAACATAACATAGTCAAATGCCTGCGTCATGTCACATTAGTGATATACATTATGATAGGCCAAGCAAAGGTCTGCCCTGATACAAAGATAGTATTTTTTTATTTTAAATGTACACTTACTTAATGGTCTCCAAAAAAGTTTTCCGGTCAGTAATTTCATCTGGAATGCGACTCAAAATTTTTTTCAAAGCTGTAGACTTTTTGTTCAATTCTTGGAATGCTTCTTCAGTCCTGTTCAGTCTTAAATCTGCACCTGTAATAAATTGAATAAACACTCATAAACAAAATAAACAACTTCAAGATATATTAAATACAATTATAGTGTTTTACAGCTTTTTTTTATTATTTTTGATAGGCTTTACTGTCTCACCTGATGGAATGCGACGATAGAATGAACGACGGACAGTGGACGATAGAGTTTATTACATTTGTTTAGATAATTATGGTTGTTTTCATACAGCAACCAATATAAGTGCCGTACCCCTGTGTTGCCGGCATTCGCTTGGGGCTGTACTTTAGATGACCTACTGAGCCCAAACTATGTTAAAAGTAAATCATAGATACTAAAAAGAAGACAATCATTTTCGCCACATAACACTTGATAACTACATAAAACCATAAAAATATCAAAACACTACTAACACTCAGCTTCTGTTAAGGTTCCTTGGAGCCGTAGCAAGCTTTCATTCATGTTGACAGGTATATCAGCTCTTCGCATGATACCTGCCACCAAATCATAATTCAAGCCTGGAACAGCTGCTTCTGCCTTTGTGAGGGCAGCCCGGAGTGTTTGAGAAGCTCCCAAATCATATTTCTCTAACTGCAAATAACATTAGTTTCTAAATTAATTCACCATTTGCAAAATTCTGTTATATAATATATTGTATTGTACTGTTCTTCGCCTCGGTATACAATTAAAAATATCTATCTATTTGTTATTACAATGAATCATTGATTAATATTAATATCAATGATAGAGCATGTAAACCACTTACAATTAAACCCTGAGTATCATAATCTTATCTTGTCACTTGATAACGCAAGTGTTATGTACTAATTTCAACATTTCTTAAATATTTACAAACAAGTTACAAGTAATCCATGACAAATAATAATTATGCTGTATATTCAATGTTTCAGACCCCAGCGTTAAAACATTAACTTATATTTTAAGGTCAAAAATTGATCTGAGTTTTAGAGATGGAACTTCATAACAAAATCTGAAATTGGGTTATAGAGCATTGTGGTGAAAAACCAGGACCCTTTAGTTAGTATGTTGAATCAAAGAATAACTAGATATTCATGTTTTTATTATCCCAGGTTTATAAAAACTCAAAATTTCAGAAAACTACACCTTTTTTAAATACATTTTTACCTTCCTTTGAATTATATATATAATCTTTTCCTTCAGAAATAACTCAATGAATGGCTCAGACTGAATCTCAAACAACAACTGCACTTTTATTACCTATCCTACAAAATCGAGGTCAGTTTCCTTTGGATACTTTATTCTATAATCCAGTTTTGAATTTAGAAGTTCTGTCATGTGATCATTGCTTATACATATTACTCAGTTCAGACAGATTTTTACGATTTACCGTTTTACAGTACTTTGATATAAAGTTTATTATTAACTAATTTTATTAACATTAATTATTGCAAAAAAATAAATACATTCCTGTACAAAAAGCAAATGACCAAAACTTACTGGTGTAGGTCATTTGGTTTTCGCAACAAGATTAATTATGAATAAGATAATTAAAAAACTGTCACAATCACTTCCTACATTTTTGTACTTACCTAACTTATGAAACAGTAGGTATTTAAATGCTTTCTTTATATGTACTATTAAATTCGCCATTATCACAAAAAAACATTTATTTTCAAAATAGCTGCAGCATATTTCTGCCTTATTTCCTTAAATGATAAGTATGTAAGAATAAAGCAACAAGAAATGAATGCAACATACCTGAGTTAAAACGGGACGTATGAGAACGGGTAAAACTAAAGAAGTAACAGGCAGTTCATCACCCATTGTCATTGTGGTTACGAAATTGTTATTTATCAATATACAAAGACACAGCTCCAAATTTTTTGGTAATATTGGAGAAACCTAAAGAAAGGCAACTATCCTGTTTAATCACCAATTTGACACATTGACACATTACAAGTTTGACTGACTGACAGGAAATTGACGGAAAATTAAAAAAAAAAATAAAGAAATATTTTCGTTTGGGTACTAAGTTTTTTAGGCCACGTCTTCGTATAAATAGTTTAATCCGTTTACTATTAGATTATGGGCATCCATAATAATGGACATCCACATAAATATGTACATACACATTCTAATGGTTTTTGTAGAATAGAATAAACTTTATTGTACAACAAAATAGTAACAAAAACTTTTATACTAACTTAAATCTATGAGTACAAAGGCGGTCTTATCGCTTACAGCGATATCTACCAGACAACCTTAGGATGGAATGTAAGAAGATGAAATAGAAAAAAGGGGGGTAGTCTGCGGTATACTGCAGATTAATAATGACAGACTTTTTGAAAATTCATAGTGCCTGTAAATGGTTTATTTGATTGATTTGAGTGACTAGTCGCATTTGTATTTAATTGTCTGTGGAAATTGTACCTAATAATTTGTAAAAATATTTTTTGTTTTAGCGAAATTTTTTCCAGTGAAGTTCAGTAGCGGTTTCGATTATTTGCAAATTGATTCTTAGAGGATATTGTGATGTTTGGTTAACAAGATACATTTGCTGCCAAATACTACAAAAAACATTAGAATGTATACACCCGCATTCTAAAATAAAACAAAAATAAACAAATATTGCTCAAGAAAACATCGACGAAAGACTGGGCGATATGGTCTAACAACTATAGCCTTCCCTAAAGGGTAAAAAAAAAATATAACATTATAGACAGTCACTGTCAGATTTGTCACAATTGACATCCCATCCCAAAGAAATTCAGATAGCAAACTGAGTTCATACATTTTTTGATTTTAAACATATTTTAGACACTATAAAACCGTTTAGATGGCGAAAAATACTTCAAGTTCTGCTTTTCGTAAGATCGATATCGATCAATATAATGAAGACAACTTTAGAGAAGATGAAGCTGAACAATCCGTACCCACTGGACCGGACGAAGGAGAAGTTTGCGCTCTACTGAATCAATATCCTTTGCAATATAAATTATCACTTATTTCTTTCATACAAGAGGCAAAGATTTTCATTATTACAAAATAAAAAAAACCGTACTTCTGATACTAGTATTGTTAGTTTGCTTCGCATAAACATGCATTTTCCTTTTGTGATGATTCATATGAATCATCGCCTTTTATCATTGTGCTTGCGAGTGTTTGGATATTCCATTTATTTTTCCTTAATAAAAATATGCTTTAAATACCCGAACGTCCAACGACACTTCGTTTATTATATTTTCCTTGTATTTGACGAAAATATTGTAGGACGTAAACAGTGTTCTTCACCACATCCTGACTTTTCACTGCAGTAAATATGTGAATCACCATATGAATCAATTACTATGGTAAAATTGAGGAACCAAACTGGCATAGTCTCCCCTTAACATCTTTGTAGTAAAAAATTGTGTTTCACAGGGTTCTATTTATTACCTAGCACTGCTTTTCTAACAGAAGTATATATATATATTTTTTTTTTAATAAGTACAGTGACAGACTAAGACAATCAGCAGAGTTAAGACAACATGCAGTACATAATCCATTAATAGGACTAATATACATTACATAGATTTTTTTATGTTGGCAATTCTATGACAAATCCTGCTTTTGGGCAGAGCGGGAAATAGTGTCCCACTTTTACTGACTAAAAACCCACTCCTGTTCCTTCTTTGCCTTCATCCCTGGGCCCCGGGCTTTGCTTTCACACTACCCATGGCCCCAGTTGGCTTCGACCCTGCTGGGCCCCTACAATTTGCTAACAACTCCCTGAGGCGTGCGTGGAACAGTACGCGCCATCAACGACTTGGGCTCGGTCTGGACGGTTCTTATCTTATCTTATCTTGTATTGGGCTGGCCCTGGGCCAGAGCACTTCGACCCTTCTGGATCTTTTGTGCTGTTCCCTCCTGTCTACTCAACCCCTAGCCCTCCGTGCACCTTCTTCATGAGTGCCAGTATGGGTTTGATGGGGCTGAGCCTGTAGTCCTCTGGTCTTGGATATGGTTGGCCCAGATACTCTAGTCTTCTGGAGCCTAGTGCTGCACAGTCGCACAGTAAGTGTAGCATATTCTCCTCTGCATCTCCACAGAACCTACAAGTCGGGTTGCTTGCTAGTCCCATGTTGTGGAGCTGTCTGTTGGTGGCATAGTGCCCCGTGAAGACTCCTGTAATTGTTCGGAGCTGTGATCTGCTGTACCTCCATAGTTTTTGGGTCCAGGCCTTATCTATGTCATTGAGAAATAGCTTTGCGTGTTTCTGGCCCGTTGTGTTGCGCCAGTGTGTGCTGTGTATCTCCGGTCCGGACGGTTGCCGGACGGTCGGACGGCGAACCACCCATTACTTGCCGTCTGCAAGCCCGCGCCTACGGTGGCCGGAAATCGAGATTGGAATCGCGGTTAGGGCGTGAGGACCGTTACCTCACGCGATCTGCCGCTTCCTTTGCTAGGATTACTGTTTCGCAGAACGAAGCCACCGCCTGCCACTCTGCCTCACGCTGGACCATGGTCTGTACCAATGCCCGACGCGAGAGATCACTGCCGCCGATTGCCCCCACAAGGCCACGGCGGTGTTCTGCCCAGTATTGTATGCTCCACGACTCGGTGGTCCACACAATGGCGGTACCCAGGCGTTTCTTCCGCACGAATTCGGTGCAGGAACCTCCCGAACTTACCATGTCCGGTGAGGACCTGCGTCATACGAAAGGTGAAAAAATGACGCCATGTGGTCTTTCCAGCTACTCCTCAAAGAGGGGAATTAGCGCCATAATTGTGGCGTGCCCAGCACTGGGTTGCGACAGTCGCTGTCGCCATTCCACCATTAGATCCCGCTGGAGCTCTTTCTGCCATGCCGCGACTTGCCGCGGCAGCGGAGTTTCGCCCCGGCGTTGCATCTCCACGCGGAGGTCGTGCATGCGTGCAAGGACTGTTGCCTCCAGATCCCATGGTGGCTGGCCAGCAAGGATGCTCGTTGCTTCACGGGAAACCGTGCGATATCCCCGAACCATCCGGATAGCCAAGACCCTCTGGCATCTCAGCTTGGCTGCCTGTCTCTTTCGCAGCGATGGATACATTATTTCATACATTGCCCATTGGTATTCTATACATTGCCTAGGCATTGAATAGAATACCTGAAATAAATGGATTGCCAGTAATATAATATTTATTTTGCCTCATGCCACAAAAATCTAAATGAGGATGAGGGACTGCCCATTTGGGTCAATGTTATACATAAAAAAAAAATGTCAGTTTGTAATGTGACAATTGTGATATCCATTAGTTAAATGTGACTAGAAGGTGGTGTGGCCGTGGTGTTGTCTGGGTGATGTTGCTGTCAGTGATAAAATTGCCATTGTACCCATGGATTTAACTTGGTGTAAAAATTTAATACTATTTTGGAGTACTTATAATAAAGTTTATTCTATCTTAGATGGTATAACCTTTAAAGATAACTTTGTAATGTTCTTGTGGTTGATATCCTTAACTCTACAATACAGGTCGGTATATAGATGCCTTGAAAGTTGTCTTGAACAATGCACCAGTAGGATCAGCCAATCAGCAAATCAAAGTAAGTAGAAATTAATATATTTTTAATCATTCTAAAGATGCACATTCTATTTTAGTACTTGTATTCATTGGTCCATGCCTTACAAAATTAGGTTTTTATTAAGCTTATGACATGCTTAACTACAACTACTATGTAGTGAAACTACCAAGGCAACAAAGTAATACATAAAGTAACTAATATTATATAAAAACAATTTATTTATTATATACAAATTATATCTGTAAATTATCTGTATCATTAACTGTATCATTAATTTTTGATAATATGAATTTTATATTCATACTCTCTTCAGCTACTGTTTACTTATTTATCAAATACTTTAGGCACATAAAAGTACAAAGGGGGCTTAGTTATTTTCTACCAGTCAACCCTTTATTAGGAAATAAGTTAAATTATGTATATAAAGGGTGCGTCTCATATCATATAAATTCATTTGGTATATTTTCATTTCAATAACATTCACAAGATATAATAAACGTGAGATTTACGAACTGTTAATATAATTTCTTTACATACGAGTATAAAATTTATTTACTCTAAAACTTATTTCGTAAATAAACTTTCGTAAAGTTTATTTCATACAAAATCATTAGATCTATCGTTGAAATTATATGTTTGTCACAACTGTATTGAAAAAGCTGTGGTGGCCGAGTAATAACGGCCCCGACTTACGATTTGTAGGTTGCGGGTTCAAACCCAGCCAGGCGCATTACTTTGTGTAATTTATTTCATCACCATTGCTCTCAAAACGGTGAAGGAAAACCTCGTGAGGAAACCGGCATGTTCTAGAACCAAAAAATTCAAAGATTTGAGATATCCACCAACCCTCACTGGACCCGCGTGGTGGATTACGGGCCATTCCCTCGCCAGCTAGATTTCACTTCGGCTGAAATAAAGTACTCTCTTGATTGCTGTCATCTGGTGATGCCTTAAACATGCACAAAAGACTTCTTTGGACAAAAAACCAAACATCCATCAATATATATGCAAACATTCATCAATATTTTTTTTTCAGGATAATGCATTGCAGCTAACTTTGAAAGTCCTGCTTGCTATAAAGTCCACTCAAATTGAAGAAGCGGTGGGAAATCTGTGTTTGGATGATGTAGACATCCTGATGAAATACATTTACAGGGGATTTGAATTCCCCACGGAAGGATCAAGTGGACATTTATTGTTATGGCATGAAAAAGCATTTAATGTAGGAGGATCTGGTTCCATAGTCAGAGTACTGTCTGATCGAATGAGAGTTTAATTTTTCTCTTGCAGTATTAATATTTTAATGTTATAAGTAAATGTCAATTTACAGGTTTATGTAAATCTTTTTTGTGACACATATTTCTGGTTTTTCTTCAAGTAATGTATAAATGCTATGTATGTGCAGAATATTGTTGTCGCAATTGGAGTTATTGTTGGTATAATGAGCGCTAGTGCTCCTCTCTGAAACTAGATAAACTGAATTATATCAAAGGTGTCATCACATTCCACATAAAGAATGAAAGCTACACCTAATAGTTAAATCTTAAATAAAACTTAATGCTTTAAAATATATTATCAATGTTTATTATCTTTTATCATAATTTTCCCTTGATAAAACCTTTGCCCCTCGATATAATATATATACGTTGTACTATGAGCATTGTCAGCAACACTTAAAAGTCGACTATCACTGTCACTTTTACAATATCTTATCATCTAGCACAACACGCACATACAATTATACCATTTTTCATTTTAGTACATTTCTCGTATCAGATATAAAAATGTCTGTACCTTATACAGTATTTTCTACCCAGAGTGGTAGCGATAAATTTTGCCAGGTTTCATGCGGTATCCCGCTAAGTATTCTGTATCGAGTTTCGAGCTTAATGCGGATCAGGCGGAACCAATATTACCACACTGCACGGTTAGTCAGTAACTTTTCACTTGCTTAGCGAAACAGGCACCACCAATGAAGCGACGTGCTAAAATCGGCAAACATCCCTTCCCAAATCCCGAAAAGCAGTTGTGCATTGTATATGTTGTCGGCAATCTGTATTGGGTTTCTATACAATACCTAGGCAATGTATAGAATACCTGGAGCGTCAAGGCAATGTATTAAACATGGATATGATTTTCGATTTTAGACTTTACCTAGGTAATGTATACAATTCTTAGGGATTGTATAGAATAGTTACGTTATTTTACAACCACCCGGAAATAAGAGCCTTACTTTAAACCCCTCGGATAGAAATAGGACTCTGGTCCTATTTCTACTTAATAGAATTAACGTGAAATTAAAAATTCATCATTCACATATTTGTAACATAATGTAATTTTACAAGTACTCAGGTCAGAAATATCTGTCTAGTAAGGCTTCTATTTCCGGGTGGTTATAATAAAAAAAACCACAAAGGCTAAAACCTTCTAACCTAACCTGTCCGTGTCGGGGTGCACTAAAATGACGTAACCTCCATCCCTGCTCTCTTTTACACACATTACCCGCTGCGCTATGGGCGTACCCAGTGGAGGGCCCCCCTGGACTTTGTTTACGTTCCTACTAACTATCCACTTTTGTCGATAAAAGTTAGCAAAACAAACTTTTAGCCATTTGCAATACAAAATACAACTTTTAAAAATCTCATTGTAGGGTTTTGTATGCTCAGTGTATATAGAAAATTTGTTAAAACTAAGGGCGATTCTTTCATGGAAGACGTCATAAACTTTTATCTGAACACCTTCTAAAATTACTTAATTACTTTAGGCTTTTACTATTAGGCTTCAAAAATAAGGAGGAGTTTATCAATTCGGTTGTATGTTTTATTTTTATTTTTTATGTGTGCTACCTCAGAACTCCGTCGTTTATGGACCGATTAGATTTTTTTTCCTTTTAAAAAAAAGCCCACTTCTGTTCCTTCGTTGCCTTCGTCCCAGGGCCTCGGGTTTCGCTTTCACACTACCCGGTGGCCCCAGTAGGTTTCGACCCTGCTGGGCCCCTACGATAGAGGATATGCTTTCCGATTGGTCCCATTTTTTTCAGAATCCTGTTCTGATGATGGAATCCATGAGGAATCGAGGGAACTCCTCAAATATTATAGGCAACCATATGGTGATTTTGGTATTTTCATCGAGAACCTAAGCATTTACAGTCAAAAAGTAACATTTGATGAAATGGAACTGATGAAAAAGACCAGAAATGGCCAACGGAACTTCATACTCACATAGATGTCACAATGAAGATAGTTAAGCGACTCATCATCATCATCATCTTCCTGCCCTTGTCCCGTGTTATTTGGGGTCGGCGCAACACGTTTTTTTCTTCTACTCTGCCCTGTCACTCGTTATGCTATCACTAACTTCCTTTTCTTTCATATCACTCTTCACACAATCCATCCATCTTTTCTTTGGTCTCCCTCTCCCTCTCCATCCATCCACATGTAAACTCATAACTCTTTTAGTAACATGCGTTTCATCCCTCCTCTTCACATGACCATATCAAGACAAACGATTCCCTTTCAACTTTTCAGTCACTGGCGCCACTTTCAAACTTCCCCTAATATATTCATTTCTCACTTTATCCATTCTCGTCACACCACACATCCATCTATTTTAACATTCTCATCTCAAGGGAGGTGAAAAAAGATTGCATGTAGCGACATGCAATCTTTTTTCATCCGTCTTTTTCACAGCCCAACATTCTGATCCATACAATATGACAGGCCTTATCACGGACTTAAGCAGCGGAAGATAGTTAAGCGACTATGACAATACAAATAAATAAATGGTCCTGAATATTTATTTTGTAAATGAATCGAAGTCAACTGATGATGATGATGGAGCCGGAAGGTAAGCACTGGAACTCCGTAATTAATTAATGTAACCTAGCCGTGTTTGGGCTTCTTAGAATTGTCATGAGATGCACTTTGGCTATAAGGTACTATTGAACTGATCTGTTGATGGAGCCGGAAGGTGGAAGATAGATACAGGAACTTCATAATAAAAATATGTAACCTAGCAGTGTTTGGGTTAATTCGAATTGTCATGAGAAACAGACACTCGCAACTAAAAACTGTGAAATAAAAGACTATTTACAAAAAAAAAAAACCGGCTTCACTAAAAAAAAACACTAAATGGATCAAAATAATTTTAATTTTGGAAGTCTGTGTTAAATAAGAAACAAACATTACCGAGAAACACAAATATCCGAAATTAAAATTATTTTGATCCTTTTAGTGTTTTTTTAGTGAAGTCGGTTATTTTTTATTATTTTGCACAAAATTTTTTTTTTGTATAAATAATTATTTTATCTATATTTATGTTACCGGCAATCTGTATCATTCAGGTATTCTATAGAATACCTGGGCAATGTATAGCATACCTGGGGCGTTTAAGCAATGTATGAAGTATCATGATATTCCATGAGTCCTTTACATACTTTACCTAGGTAATGTATACAATTCCTAGCGATTGTATAGATTACCTGCTGGTCCACCATCCACTGGCAACGTGTAAAATAAATAGATTTTGTTCTATGCCTATTTATCAATGTTAAATTAACCTACCTATAAAATGATCGTGTCATCAATGTGTGTAAAAGACAAGAGTTGGGATGGAATTGACGTAATTTTATTTCCCGACACAGACAGATTAGGTTAGGATGAATGGTTTTTTTTTAAACCACCTGAAAATAGGAGCCTTACTTTAAACCCCGCGAACAGAAATTGGGCCTGAGTACTTATATACAATAAAATTAACGTGAAATAAAAAATCTTCTGGCTATAAGTTTAGTAGCATAATAAAATTTGCTCACAAGTACTCAAATACTATTTCTGTCTGTGAGGTTTAAAGTAAGGCTTCTATTCCCGGGTGGTTATACAAAAATAACCACGATGACTTAGGTCGGGAGCTCCGCTCTCGCCGTAGCCTTCTAACCTAACCTGTCCGTGTCAGGGTGCCCTAAAATCACGTCACCTCCATTTGGATACGCCCATGCACTGCGCATTCTGTATTGTATAGAATACCTAGGCAAAGTTAAATAATATTTCATACATTACCTACACGTTCTTTAATTCTTTATTGTACATTAAAACAACATATAAGTAGATAACAAAGTTGACGTACTTAGGCGAGCTTAATTCAAAGTTTTGTTCCAGGAAACCAGAGTTATAGAGACACATACATTGCCTAGGTATTGTATAGTATACACCACTATTTTTTAATTAGTACAAAAAAATATACCCGTTACTGAACATATTTGTGTAGTCAAAAGTAAAAAAAAAAACCCAAAATTGTCCACAAAAATTTGTTATGATTGGTAAATTCACAATTGAATCAATCATTCATAACAATTAAAAATAGAAAATACTACGCGCAATGTTTTTTCATTTTGAGTGACATTTTGGTATATAAACAAACGCTAATAACAAGTCCTCTAGGAGCGGCCAAGCCGAGGCACATTTTCATACAACCGCTCATATGATTATGGTGTTATTACACATCTTTCTCCAGATATTTTGGATACACAGATATCTTGTGGATATTATCTAGGCTTCTATATAAATCAAAACATTGAATGTAAAACTAATCCGGTAAAGACCTCTAAAGATCTGCTATTTTACGTGAACTTTGGCCCTCCATAATGTAGGTACCTACTCATAATAGGTCTATGAAATTGCCGTTTTTTAAAACGGGTTGCTTTGAATTTAAAATGTTATATTGTATCTTTGGATTGACTTGGATTTATAAGTTCAAATAAACACGTACGTTATTCTTTTTCGAAATTAATAAGTATTTTCTGTAATATCGCTACTGTAAAACTTAAAATCATTTTTGTATGAAATCTTAGAAAATTCGCATTATTTTGTAATATGAGTTCTACCGTGGAAACAATTTGTCTCAAGCGGTATGCAATATTAATGATGTTGTGATGTATACGGACTTAAAACTGCAAATGAATGGGATGTCTATTTTTTCACGTTAGAAATTTTATCTTACGAATAACTTTTCAAAATTTTTCCAAAACGAATGACCTGGAGGACACGGTGGGGGTGTGCCCCGCTTGGGTAGATCAACGCCGTGTCCTCGTGGTTCAGGCCATGGTCCGGAGCGAGGAGGAGTGGCAGTCGGTCGCCTTCTACTGCGAAACAGTAATGCTAGCAAAGGAGGCGGCCGATCGCGTGAGGCAACGGTCCTTACGCCCTGACCGCCGCCGGGATTCCGATTCCGGATTTCCGGCCACCGTAGGCGCGGGCTTGCGGACGGCGAGAAATAGGTGACTCACCGTCCGACCGTCCGGTAACCGTCCGGACCGGGCCCAAGTCGTCGACGGCGCGTACTGTTCCACGCGCGCTTCGAGGAGATGTCAGCAAATCGTAGGAGCCCAGCAGGGTCGAAACCTACTTTTTTTTATATTTCTTTTTTCATTTTTTTTTATTTATTTTTTTCGTCCTAGTGCCTAGGGGTTTCACATTCACAATACGCCTGGCCCCAGCGTATTGTGAATGTGAAACCCCTAGGCACTAGGACGAAGGCAAAGAAGGAACAGGAGTGGGTTTTTAGTCAGTAAAAGTCTGACACTATCTCCCGCCTCGCCCAAGAGCGGGATTTGTCATAAGATGATTTTTCCACCCAGTAAAAAAAAAACGAAAGAAGAAAGTCGTAGGTAGGTATTAAGTTGGAACACCTTTCTTTTTTATAAGCTTTTATGGTTTTATGTACTGCGATATTACAGAAATTACAAAATACAAAGAAACCTAACCTAACCTAACCTAACCACGATGACTTAGGTCGGGAGCTCCGCTCTCGCCGTAGCCTTCTAACCTAACCTGTCCGTGTCAGGGTGCCCTAAAATCACGTCACCTCCATTTGGATACGCCCATGCACTGCGCATTCTGTATTGTATAGAATACCTAGGCAAAGTTAAATAATATTTCATACATTACCTACACGTTCTTTAATTCTTTATTGTACATTAAAACAACATATAAGTAGATAACAAAGTTGACGTACTTAGGCGAGCTTAATTCAAAGTTTTGTTCCAGCAAACCAGAGTTATAGAGACACATACATTGCCTAGGTATTGTATAGTATACACCACTATTTTTTAATTAGTACAAAAAAATATACCCGTTACTGAACATATTTGTGTAGTCAAAAGTAAAAAAAAAAACCCAAAATTGTCCACAAAAATTTGTTATGATTGGTAAATTCACAATTGAATCAATCATTCATAACAATTAAAAATAGAAAATACTACGCGCAATGTTTTTTCATTTTGAGTGACATTTTGGTATATAAACAAACGCTAATAACAAGTCCTCTAGGAGCGGCCAAGCCGAGGCACATTTTCATACAACCGCTCATATGATTATGGTGTTATTACACATCTTTCTCCAGATATTTTGGATACACAGATATCTTGTGGATATTATCTAGGCTTCTATATAAATCAAAACATTGAATGTAAAACTAATCCGGTAAAGACCTCTAAAGATCTGCTATTTTACGTGAACTTTGGCCCTCCATAATGTAGGTACCTACTCATAATAGGTCTATGAAATTGCCGTTTTTTAAAACAGGTTGCTTTGAATTTAAAATTTTATATTGTATCTTTGGATTGACTTGGATTAATAAGTTCAAATAAACACGTACGTTATTCTTTTTCGAAATTAATAAGTATTTTCTGTAATATCGCTGCTGTAAAACTTAAAATCGTTTTTATATGAAATCTTAGAAAATTCGCATTATTTTGTAATATGAGTTCTACCGTGGAAACAATTTGTCTCAAGCGGTATGCAATATTAATGATGTCGTGATGTATACGGACTTAAAACTGCAAATGAATGGGATGTCTATTTTTTCACGTTGGAAATTTTATCTTACGAATAACTTTTCAAAATTTTTCCAAAACGAATGTCCTGGAGGACACGGTGGAGGTGTGCCCCGCTTGGGTAGATCAACGCCGTGTCCTCGTGGTTCAGGCCATGGTCCGGAGCGAGGAGGAGTGGCAGTCGGTCGCCTTCTACTGCGAAACAGTAATGCTAGCAAAGGAGGCGGCCGATCGCGTGAGGCAACGGTCCTTACGCCCTGACCGCCGCCGGGATTCCGATTCCGGATTTCCGGCCACCGTAGGCGCGGGCTTGCGGACGACGAGAAATAGGTGACTCACCGGCCAGGCGTATTGTGAATGTGAAACCCCTAGGCACTAGGACAAAGGCAAAGAAGAAACAGGAGTGGGTTTTTAGTCAGTAAAAGTCTGACACTATCTCCCGCTCCGCCCAAGAGCGGGATTTGTCATAAAATGATTTTTCCACCCAGTAAAAAAAAAAAAACGAAAGAAGAAAGTCGTAGGTAGGTATTAAGTTGGAACACCTTTCTTTTTTATAAGCTTTTATGGTTTTATGTACTGCGATATTACAGAAATTACAAAATACAAAGAAACCAATAAATACGTAATTTCGAAAAAAGAATAACGTATTGGAGCTTCCAAAAATGCAACAATGCATTTTATTCACAATTTACGTTATTTTTCACTCCTTAAATAACACATTAGATGAAAATACGATTAGTATAAACATGAAATGTCAAAATAAAAAAAAATAGGTAGGTAAATGTTTCGGATTTGCGCCACCAGGCGACAGAGCCTACGTCGTGCACGTTCCCTATAGTGACACTCTACACAAACGAAGGCTGCCGCTGATCTTCAAAGTTGGAATGTCGATGGCTGCAGTTACCTCTGGCCGTTGGTAGTCTTGTCAGGCGTTCCCATTTGCGCGGAACGTCCCGATCTGTGGGGATCAGGGGAAGCATCCCGATTTGCTCCTGATCGGGACGCTAAATGTTTCGATAAATCAAAAAAAATATTAAAGCCATTGTTATTCCAATAAATTAACCTATATCGCATTCGCATCACATAGGTCAAGTGCGTTCAAAATGACACAAGGCGTATCATTGCATGACTAGTTGTTTCTACGAGAGCTACGTCGCCGCGTCGTCTTCGTTGTCACCCGCGACTGGATATCTATGCCCGCGAATATAATGTTTTTCTTCTGCTTTACTCAACCCACATAATTATAAGTAATCGCGAAGGTTCCTCACCACGCCCCAGTCGTCCCCGAAGGAGATGTACCGGTCGGGAGACGCGCAGCGATTTCTGATGAAAGTAGGCATGGGAAACGACGAGCAATGTGTAGCTCGTCGTTCACCCGTCCAATAAGGATCAGGCCCGAGTTGATGGCGCGTCGTGTTACACACCCTCTCTCTACAAAGAGATATCTACCAGCAAAACTGAAGGAGTCCATTAGGGCCGATGCCTGCTAGGGGTACGAGAACGTTTGAAACAGTGACCGTGGCCCTGGAACGCAAAGAGCGACTGAAGAAATCTGGGTTTTAATCAACAAAAGTTTCACACGCCTTCTCGTTCCACCCTTGAGCGAGAGAAGTCTTTGGATGATTTTCCACCTAAAAAAAAGCTTTATTAAAAAAAATGTCCCGGTCCAAAACCCTAAAACCCGATTTGTTTTATCATCTGTCCCGGTTCCCGGTCTAGTCGCAACCCAGTGCTGGGCACGTCATAATTATTGCGATAGGGGACTTATCGCTTATCTTTGAGGAGTGGCTGGAAAGACGTCATGGCGTCCTCACCTTCCGCATGACGCAGGTCCTCACCGGACATGGTAATTAGTTCGGGAGGTTCCTGCCCCGGATTCGAGCGGAAGAAACGCCCGGGTGTCACCATTGTGTGGACCGCCCGGAGGACACAGTAGAGGATACCGTAGAGATGTGCCCCGCCAGGCCATGGTCCCGAGCGAGACAACGGCCTGTGCCTCGTAATGCTAGCGAAGGAGGCGGCCGCACGTCCCAGCTGCGCCGGGAACCCGACCCCGATTTCCAGCCACCGTAGACGTGGGCTTGCGGACGGCGAGCAATGGATAGCTCGCCGTCCGACTGTCCAGACCGAGTTCGAGTCGTCGGCGGCGCGTAGTGTTCCACGCGCGCGACAAGGAGATGTCATCAAATCAGCCCCTGTAGGGTCGAAGCTTACTCGGGCCATGAGTTGTGCGAAAGAGAACCCCGGGGCCACGATGTAACGAAGAAAAATAAGGAACAGGAGTAGATTTTAGTCAGTAAAAGTCTGACATGTCCTGACGCTCCATCCAAGAGCGGAAGAAGTAATTGGATGATTTCCCACAAAAAAAAAATCCTATCCTGGAAAAATGACTTTTTTGTAGGTCCACCGCGTCCAGTTTTTCGACATTCAGAATAACATTTTGGTTGCCACTGCACTGACGGCAGAGTAGCTACCTATAATATTTATCTGCTTACGGCGTTAGGACATATAAAAAAATACTTTTGGTGTAAGATCTAAATGACTCAAAAATATTCACGATATAAATAGCACTCAAATACGGTCACAATTTAAGTACCTACTGCGAGTCTGACCACTTCTCTAGCTTACTGAAGAAAGTAATTGGACGATCGCAGCGTCGAACGTAAGCCTGTCTCTCGCCCAGAGAGAATGTGCGATATATAAGCCACTAAGCTGACTCGCCATTCGGTAGTTTTTTAACTGCGCCGCAGACGCACACTTGTACGACAATGGAAATACCGGTTAGTAAATATTCAATTGCTCTCATTGCACTACCACGGTTGTGCTCTTTTTTTTCAATGAAATCTTATATAATTTCTTACATAATAACCTACTTCCTGTTTTATTACACTGGGTGTTACGTGGACCAGGACAAAAACGATTACCGTTGACAATGTAGTTGTAGACTATAACACTTACAGCGACTGTTACGAGTAGCTACTTATCTGTTTTACATCATTATCCCTTTAAATTTATTTAACATTTCGAAGTCTGGATTTGTCCCCGGTCGATGCTCACCCCTGATGAACATTTTGCTAGTTATGTCTAAGTTCCACGACTTAAACATAACTGGCAAACTGTAACACCTATGGTATATAACCTCTGCTTAACCATGCGGGAAAACTAGCGTGATATTAAGTCACATTTTATTCAGTATTTGTTTATTTAGGTACATAGTTTAAGCTCATAATTTATAGCATTATTAATACTTAATAAGTATGTTATAGAACTCTCGCGAGAATTTAGAAAAAAAATATAAAAGTAGCCCTTGTAATAAATGAACTGTTTTGTATTTCAATAAGTAGGTGTAGGTAAAAACTAACCGACTAAAGTTTCTTTCTTAAGTTTATTTTAATAATGTTTTATTTGTTCTTCCAGAAATTAATAATATTGCTGTGCTGCTCTTATTATGGGTTTGCATCACATCATTCACACCACGTCCAAACTATACCTGTGGAAAACTATGAAACCGAATTACAAGTTCTCGGCGAACACGTCGAAATTCCTGAGACCCCCGTCAGAGTCGTAAAAATCACGAAAACTGTAGCTGTCAAGGTTCCAGTGCCATATCCAGTGAAAGTAATTCAAAAAGTACCCTACCCCGTCCACATTAACAAGCCTTATCCCGTGCCCGTGCCACAGATAGTTAAGGTTCCTCACGTTGAATCTCCTCCTAAAGTGCACGCACATGAAGCCCTCGGCAGCCAAGGAAGCCACTATCCCGGCAATTCTTACCAGGTGCAAGAAGCACATTCCCGAGACGGATCTGCAGACGAAGACTCTTACGGGCCTGAAATTCAATCCTATAATGGAGGAGGAAACTCTGGTCACAGCCAAAGCTTTGCCCCATACAGTGATGGCTATTCTTCGGAGGGGTCCTCTGGTAATTCTTACGGAGCACCATCAAGCAGCTATTATGGAAATACTGGCGGAAATGATGCCGAATCTTTTGAATCCAAAAATTATGAACAAGCTATAAAGGATTACCTTCAGAAAATGAACCCAAGCGGAGATAGCGCTGGGCTCAATACTTTTGGGTACCATTAAAATCTGTATTATATAAAATATGTGGGAACGTACCTGACTGGATTGTTATATAATAGTTTTACGTTTATTTCCTGTACATAAATACTGTATTGTGAGTGTGACTTGTATGAGCGGCGTGTTCAAACAGTAGTATCATTGTATGTCTACTTTAATTTGTTAGGTATTCTATTGTTGTTGCTAGATGTGTAGGTATGGCGTTGTTAATTTTTCAATAAATTATTACAAATAGAATGATATTGAATCTATTTTATTTTTCATTTTCATTATTATCACAACTAATAAAAATGTTATCCTAAGAGAACTTATGCAAAGACAGCGTATGTAAATACCCTTTACAGCAAGACAACACTAACAACAAATACATTATTTTTTAATATTAATCGTCTTACAAATATTAATTTACTAACTTAAAACTTCGGAATGCACAAAGTACTAAAGGTGTTGACAGTAAGGTGTAATCTTTTTGCAAGACAAATGTTTCACAATGATTAAGTTGTATAATTCCTAATTAGGTTACAGTTACACTGACAAATACCATTCCACGCTCTTGTAAGACTATCAACTAACAAACTAAATAAAAGCTTTCTTAAATTTATGTAACATATGTATAATATTTTCTATTTATTAGCAAAACGCACCGAATGGTAACAACAGATCTGGAACACAAATACATGAAATAAGATAACGAAATACGGTTCTACTTTTGATTTGCAACATAATAATGTCAAGAAGTAACTAAAAGTTAACATAAATACAACTATTACGATTTACGAAATTTAAAAAGGAGAAAAGAAATTCACTCGTGGCCTTTTTCCTGAATTGTCTTCATCTAAATCACCGCATTGTTCGTCAACGATAGGGTCGACCTTGATGATGGGTCGCACTGCTTCAGGCTTCTCATCCTCGTCCGACACGTACATCCGAGTCAGATCGGAAGCGACTGATGCCGTCTCACATACACTGAGAATAATTAAATTCATCAATTAATTTCGTAACCAAACTGCCTGTCTCACTGTATGTTCTCGTAACCTGACTGCCCCAGAAAGAGGGTAAAGTTTTTTTTGTAGAATGAATGTCTTTTTATTTGTTCTGTACCAAGCCGTCACGGCCTGATAGATATCAACAAATAAGATATCATTCATTTGTCTTGGTACCCAGAACGCTGATTGTTGCTTTAAATAATAAAGATAAAAACAACAACATGACGATAATGACTACAATGTACGACATTAACTGTAGCTGTAATTGGTTTTTGAGACATATACGAGGAAATAACTTACTGACCGTCTTTTCGTAAACTAAATCAAAATGCAAAATTATATTTTAATCACTTTTGATTATCTGTAATAGACTTGCGCGTCCAAATAAATTAATGTTCCAAGGCCAGGGAACTAAACATGTCGCCAAACAAATTTTTATTACGTATGTACCTACTAAATGAGTATAGATTGAGCATAGCTTTTTACAAATCATACTAACTGGCCGAGTCCGGAACACGAGAAGTAGATCTGCGAGGCCGAAACGTGACTGGCCGGTAATACTTACAAGACGCGTGAGAACAGATGGGCCAATCAATATCGTCACAAAGTGTGGGTGCCTGAAGACAAGCGTTGTTATCGAGGCTGGCCCAAAAAAACTAGCGCGACGACCTGAACATGTTCTTGACAGTTTGCCGAAGAAGAAAAGACGTATAGAGAGAGCCAAATAGACACGCCTTTTGGGGAGGGCTATGTCCAGCATTGGGACAAATTGAGCTGATGAAATAAAAAGGATAGAAAGATAAATCCGGATCATACCTAAAATGTTCGGAGTCAGGAACAGGCAAATTAAAGTGTGTGGTTTCTTGTTTGATGCTCATGATGGTGGGCATCATGAGGGCGGCACCGGAGAAGGTGGTGCTGGTGATGGTGGCGGTGGAGCTGATGGACACTGGCGCGGCCAGCAACAGCGGCGGCACCGACACCACGGTGTCTTTCACAGGTAGGTGCATCACTATGTCCGAATCAGCATCCTCGTCGTTTTTAATTATGCTACTAAAAAGAAGATTTTTTTTATAGTAAGTTATTCGAAAAACGGACACGTTAAAAATAAAATGGTCTCAAGTAAGGCTGTAATTTGTAATTGAGAAATAAATATAGGTTATTTTCTGTTACTGTTGTAAAACTGCCACTGCGCATTATGCGTTAATTTGGAAGTTACTAATAATAAATTCCAATTAATTTATTTTATATGCAAAGACACTGATTCTCTTTACCTGTTCAAGTTCAGGGCTATTTTGTACTCTTGAGACTTTTGTACCAGTTCCAGCCAGTTGTGCTTTTCGACATCACTACCATCCGAGTTGAACGCAGAACCAGGCCTGAAACAGAATTTATATTAATCTATGTATTTATTACAAGACTGCAATTCAATGTTTAGTTTTAAAAGAATTTTATTTGAAAAAAATACGAATCTTTAAAAATATGGTTATCTACAAAACACAAAAAAGGAATGCTATAAATTCCGTTAAACCACCAACTATCATCAGACCATCATTATAGTTGAATTTTACACGAAACGGCAAGTTTTCGTGCTGTGCGGCTAATTAGGTGCAGGCGAAAACCGCCCATCCGGTTATGTCAAATTGTTACTACGGAGTCTGGATGTGCGGTTGCATAATAAATATTATTAATAGGTAAAATATCGTGATGACCCAGACCTTGAGTCTATGCATGAAATTCAGGGTTCGATTACGAACAATTGTAATTGATGCAATCAATTTATACTTCAATCCTATTTGTTCATCTTATATATGTGGCAATTACTGATATCGGAAAAAGAAAACATCGTGAGGAAACCTGGGCTCTATACTAATACTAGCTTACTAGGCAAACGTCATTCTGCCATATAAATTATCAAAGAAAAATATAGGGGTTTGGGGGTAGGAGGGTAAAAATTTGCTTACGTACGAACTATTATAAGACCTAAAAAAAAAAAAAAAATCGGTCAAGCCGTTTCGGTGAAGTTCGATAACAAAACACGAGCACGAGATTTTTTTTTATATGATCAACCATATGGCCATATCATGAAGTAATCAATTTTATGATGTAGCCACGACTTAAAAGAAATCTCTCAAATAAATTAACTATTAGGAGGTCATCATACCTATAATTACAAACAACTTTTACTATCGGGCTAAACGAAAAGATTCAAAAAAAAAAAAGCAGCAGCTCGATATATTTAAGTTCGCATATTTCGATAAAATAAAAAATAAAAGTAACTGGAGTAAAAGTTGTTTAAAAGTAAGAGCACAGTGACCATCTAAGGGTCAGTTCACACCGAGACGCAACGCAGCGTTCACTTCTTAAAATACCGATCAAATATAGAACTTTATATAATAGACAAAAAGGTAAACATTACAGTGACAGTTTAGAATACATCCCGCGGCTTCGTGCTGCTACAGCGACGCACACAACTGGCCTCTTCGAGTATGATCATGTGAACTAACGAAAACGAATATATGACAAGAATTATACTCACATGGGTGTGAAGTTAACCATAGTAGCAAGGTGTTTCTGTTTGTGTATTTGATAGAAATTTTCCGGACTGTCCATCATAGTGATATCTTTTGTATTTTCAGGTAATAATAGTAAACTATCTTGTTGCATTAAGTTTGAAATGCTGCTGTCCGAAATATCATTCACAGAGAACTTAAGTTTAGCTGTAAAATACATGGAAATATCGTATTTAATTTGTGTTTTTTATAGTTTTCAAAAACATAAAAGAATTTGCTAATTAAATAAACGAGTCAATTTTCTAAGGAGAAACGAAAGAAAATGACGCGTATAAATAAAATCAACTATTTGAAGCAATAGTTAATATGGTACAAAAGTTGTACGATTAATATAAGTCAAATTATGCAAGTTATAAAACTTCAATGTCAAATCATAGGACTTGACATTCTCATACATTTATTGATTTCTGAAAGAGCTGAAAAGATAAAAAGTAATAATGGATATTCCTAAAACTAACGATCCGAAGTTGTTGTGAGACAAAAAGAGTTAGCCTATCATTTTACAAGCTTTTTTTTTTTATACGTGACTATACATACACATTTTTATTTTAGTAGTTAGGTAAGTTACACAGCGATTAGCAATATAAAAAAAAAACTTACATTTATCTATGGGCGAAATTTTTCCTGCTACATCATACAAAAAATCAGAAGACCAAAACTGGGGAATCCGAATGAACACTTTCCCGGAATCCACTGGCATGTGGAATCCCAACTTATGAAGTAACTGCAGAAACTTCAAATCTTTGCAAACAGATGCTTGCTTGCAGTTCCACGGCACCAGTGGCACCGATTGATTCAGAACTAAAAACATATGTAACATTAATCAATATTCGGTACAGAGAATTTTAATTTCATTGGCAATCTTTCAAAGGGTTAATATTGTAAGTGGTAAGTTTACATATTTCAAAATTAATTCTACATTGTAATACTCTTTATTTCTTGCTTTTACCCCTTGAAACTTTGCCAATTGAAAAGTCTGTATATATGTCAAAAATAAAATCGCTTTTCGTACATTGGTGTGTTCTCTTAGCTTCTCTTCTAATGTAAACTGTTGTTGTAAAAGTTAAACTACGATAAATCCTAGGATTGTCCAGTAAAACCTAAGATTTTCCAAGTCTTAATGGTATAAGTATTCTGTGAAAATCATTAAATTAAGTTTTACTGGCGTTCGTCTTGGAAATCTTAGGTTTTACCTGAGAGGCTCTTTCAAACAGCTGTTTCATCTACAAGCTAGTAGATACCATTTTACAAGGCCTCAAAATATCTGTATAAACTTTTCCAATAGTTTGAATGTCTTGGGATAAAGTCGCCAATTTTAATCCTACACAACTTTCAGATTATGTAATTCTTAAATAAACTTATCATGGCTGTAAAGCTAAAGTAGCTAAGGCAACATCATGTTGATTCTAAAACATTCATTAAGTAACCCCACAAGATATGGTAGTCTAATCCAAAAACAAAACTTACGAAGGGAGTGATATGAGACTGGAGACAGTATGTGGAAATCATTTGATTTCTTCAATGTGATCAATTTTGTTTCATTTTTATCTTCATTATTTTCACTTTCGCTTTTCCTGGCCAATTTATCTAAATATATTTTAGCTGAACAGGTTTCCAGCAATACTTTTTGTACCCAATCCAAAAACTTGGATTTTCCATCTTGTGTGAGCTGTTCACAAAGCTTATTTATTTCATCGTCTCTCATCTCCTTCATAACCTGTACAGTTTTGATATTCCTGTCAGTTTCCCCTTTCACATATTTATCGTAATCGTCTTTGTTTATAAGATTCTGCTTATAAAGCTCCTTGATTACGGAATCTCTCGATTTAATAATACCATCTTCCTTATACAGTGTGATGATTTCTCCGACAACGTCAGGTAGAGCACTACACTGCATGTAATTCCAACTTAATGACGATAGTTCATCTTCCGTCCACCTGCAGCATTACACAATAATTTAAAGTGATGTAAATTATGGAAATAAGTTGCGATGTATGTTGGAATATCTGAACATAAGAATGATATTTACCTCGACTCGACCTTTCCTTTAGAGGTAAAGCTTGCACTACTGTCAGTAGGTTTTTTCTTATCACCATCCTCAGTGGTTTCTGGTTTGGCTTGTGTCGCAAGAGCCATGGTCGGCTTTTGCACGATCTTAACCTCATCGAAATTCTCAATTGAAATACGACTTTGTAAAGAATGGGGTTTTTTGATAAAAGTGTTTATGACGTACTCGATGAGGTCAGACCAATCCTAAAACAAATTGAAACACATTAAAACCAGAATTGAGATTAGAATTAGAAGAGAATGAATTACAAGATCATGAAACAGACTATCGATCCACTTAACTAGAATCTATTTGTTAATGCTACAATGTCTTTTTTCCATTGAGTGCCTATTAGTAGAGATATGGCAGTAGCATATAAAAAACACCGGGCAAATGCGAGTCGTGCTCGCGTACTGAGGGTTCCGTACAAACTTACATATGTAATTAGTTAAATTCCCGAATCGTATCTAAAAAATACATTGTACCTATTTATGTGAAATTCTAATCAAGTAAAATGACAAAAGAACTAAAGTTATATACTTTAGTTCTGTAACATATAACCCTTTTATAGGCAGATAGAATATTTCAACCTACCGCTGTCTATGTTCATAAGTTAAAAATTTGTGATAAAAAAAAACTTACGTCACAAATCTCAAATTCCGATTTCCATATAGAAGTAAATGTCTTCAAAATCTTTGGCTGAAATAAAGTGATCAAGCTTTCCAGTTCTCCCCCCACATGATGCATGACTGTGAAAACACAGTCGTTGACGAACTCTCCGTTATCGGCGTAGTCCTCCAGCAGCAAACCGTACTGATACATTATTTCAGACGAAGCGAACCTATTGGAAACCTTATCTGTTAATAACATCTCCCCGAAGTATTTACATAACTACATGCTTACGTCGGATATATCCGACAAACACTCGGGTTTATTCCACCAGGGTCACACATCCATGACCAAAATATTCCACCTCGTCAGCTCTTCTATCGCCTATGAGGATTGAAGCGCTAAACGAGATGTAGTACCCAGTCCCAAGTACGCGACCCTAGCGAATAGCCTACGAAAGTACTCAGGACAAATTCGATAGATAAGTTAATTCGATAGCATAAACAATTCCTTATAATAAGTAACTTTTCGCAATCGGAACAGGAATTCCAGAGATTATCTCCTACAAACAAAAAACAAACTTTACCTCTTTATAATATTAGTGTAGATGTAGATTACTAACCTTTGATAATTTTAGAACGGGTCTGCCTATTTTCTTTAAAAGGTTCATTTCATAATTATGGTATTTATAAACACGAACGAAAGGTGATTGTAATATTAATATTAATAATATAAAAATTTATATTATTTTTTTGTATGCAAATACAAGTGAATAACGAGAACATAACATAATTTACAATACGTACTGTCTGATATGATCGAGCATATTCGTGGAACCATTGTATTCCGGCGACTTCATTGAACCGTCCAAAAACATCAGCAATATGTGATTTGTAACTATGACATCCTGAAACATAGTATAAGCATAACAATATATATATTATTACACTCAATCTAGGGTAACGGAGAATTGGCTTGCTCTGGTATTTTTGCAAGAGCATGAATTTGGTTAATATTACCTGTAGATATTGTTTCGAGTGATACTTCGGATTGTAATGACGCAGTAGTAGCACAAGAAGTGATCTGAGCTCTTCAGTCTCACACATTTTAAGCTGTAACTTAAGAAGTGCCTCTTGATCCTCCTTGCATATGTGTGGAAGCTTTTTGTACACATCAATAGCTTGTATTATTTCCCGTATGGCTGTAACAACCTGGAACAACATTTAGTTGATAAAAGATTTCGTGATCTGTAAATATTTTGTTTGCCAAACACTGTTTTTGTTCGTATTTCATTAACAAATTAGCTTCTGCCAGTGTCTTCGCCCGCATGATAGTAAAAAAATATTGAAAAAGGTGAAAGTATTTTTAAAATTGTGCCATTATTTTTTGAGTTTATTTATATTACACATCTTTTCTCTTTATAAATAAATAGTCTTAAGACTGACGCAAAGTCAGATTTTAGCGAGGGTTTTCGTATTATAATAATCCTTCTTCAATATCTCTTTTATCAACCAATCGCACACTACAGATGCAATGCACCAAAATGAGGCTGTAATGTGCGCTTAGCTAAAAAAGTGCTGTACCTACTCATATATTATAATTGTATACTTAAGTTCAATTCTGTGATCTCATAAAACTGATCACTTTATGATGTGACCGACTATTTCATGACACTGGCCAAATAGTCAAACGTTGACGTTTGATGATATATCAATCCACATTTGGTGTAAAATAGGAATTTGAGTATTCTTCTTGTAAGAACAAAACTAAGCTTAAATATTAAAATAACAGAAATCAGAATGGCCTGGTCTGCATTCAAATAAAAAGCAATTAAAATCGTATGACGTCGGTGGCACAACGGTTTAATTATTTATTGGCTGTAAGGTTTGAGCCAACGACCTTACAGCCACTAGACGTCTAATAACAGGCTACGCATGTCTGTCATCACATATGACTTATAGATCTGATGTAGGTCGCCACAGAATAATTTCCAAATAGTCTCGACCACTTCTCTGAGCCGTAAACACGGCCGCGATAGTTAATAAAAATATTAGAAAATAAATGTAACAATGGCCCCTTGTTCAATACTTTGGTGTGGCAACAACAGTCAGACTTCGCGTATTCGAAAAGATAGCATAACATTTCATCGGTAAGTTAATTACAATTATATTGATTTTCTGATATTATTTATTCAACTTATACTGGTCATAACTGTAGGTTTGAACAAAACTAGTGATGTAAAGTCGTACAAACGCACAATTATATTAATTGAAGTGTAATAAACGAAAAAAAAATTGACTTTTAAAAGTGTTTTTTCTAACCTATTTGCAAAATAAATATCGTGACTTATTTAAACCTATCTCATTCCTAGTTTACCGTACTGACCAATCAGAACGCATACCCCGCTCCCTCGTACCTCAGCCAGTTGACAGAATTGTTTTGGTATGTTAGTTCAAATATGAAGCGTCTAGTGGCTGTAAGGTCGTTGGTTTGACCCTACCATGATATAATTAATATAAGCCAGGTGACAAGGTTCTATCACATGAAACACGGCCATTTCATGAAATGGTTGAGCACATCATGTAATGTTCAATTGTAAGATCTGGCCACGACATATAATAGGTTATACCTATGAAATTGCAATTGCAGTTTGCAATTGTGCTCATTAGAGCCACCCGATACCCGACTAGCACAATCTCGCCTCGAGCGTTTGTATTCTTTGTATAGAATACTATGTATATGATGTATATATTATGCTCACTACATCCGCTCCGGAGCAACTCGACCGCGGGCTGACCACGCGTCGGGCGGAGGGTAAGTGGACCACTCGGTGGCTACCCGTCGTTCGCACGCTTGCCTTGCGTTGCCTACACGGTAAGCGCGAATGTCTTATCCGACATTCCTTGATAAATTACTAATCTATTCACGGATAACGCAATGTCCACTCCTTGAATGCATGACGTTTACTGGTTAACAACACGGTGTCAACCCGTGGACCACCTGTCGACAACGAGTAGACACCGAGTGATGAGGTGGTGCTGGTCGGGTGTCGGGTGGGACCAATGAGCCATGAACTTTAAAACGGATTATTTTGCACTGTGAGATCTTCGGACTGAATTCAAAATAATTTTATGTTTAAAAGTACGTTATTCTTTTTTTCGAAATTACGCATTTATTGGTTTCTTTGTATTTTGTATTTTCTGTAATATTGCAGTGTCCATAAAACATAATAACCTAAAAACCAAAAAGTGTTTTTTTTTCATAATAGTAGTACCGACGTGAAAACATATATTTTAAAGGGCGAGCAATATCTATGACGTACCTATACTTTCGATTTTCTATTAGCAAAAAAACTCCGTTATTATTTTAACAGCTTTCGTATTGGAAATTTAGGCCTGTAACCGCCCAAAAATTTAGTCATGTTATTCGTGAGGTAAAATTCCAAACTGGTTTGGTCAAGCACTTGTTTGTATCAATTAAAAAAAAAAACTGAAAGGGATTGAAACAAAAATAAACATCCACTAGCAGTTCCAGTTCCAAGTTCGTATACGTTATAAATATTGCATAACGTTTGAGTCGCATTGTTTCCACAGTAAACTCATATCCCAAAATAGTACGAGTTTTCTTAGATTTCATACCAAAATGGTTATGAATATAGCGATATTACAGAAAATACCAAATACAAAGAAATCAATGAATAACTAATTGCAACGAAAGAATAACATACCTTTATTACTTATTCTGTGCTTTAAGATACAGTTTATTTGAACTTATAATTCTAAGTCAATCCGAAGATAATTCAGTTCAAAGTACAGTCACAGTACTGCCCTGAGGGTTTCCTCTTTATAATACATATTAGTATATAGATAATTTAAGCAACTTTGAACACTTACCAAATGAAGACGCCTAATGTTCGGTTTCAAGTCATTACCATCAAGTTTGATGGCCAGTTCAAATTGTTCACATAAATTGACCCCCTCTGCAGTCAAGTACGACACAATATCGATAGATAGAACCGAACTGACATTCTCCAAATCAAGTTCGATTTGCGTCGCGAACTTTAAAAAGTAAGTGACTAGCCAGAAGAAATGCGAAGTGTCTATTTCTAATTGAAGATTAGTTAGAATTTGGTTGTGAAGTGTCTGAACTAATGAATTGTACCCTTTCAAAAGAAAATCCACAGTGAACTCTTTTAAAACGTTAGAAATGTCGTCATCTGTCGGAGTTTTATGCGATAGTCCTTGAACGTTAATTCTGAAATCAAAATTAGCATTATTACGATTTGTTCCACATGTGCCGTACGTACCGAGGGCAACATCGGCGAATGAGCTTACATGTTAGATTTTCCTCTCTTGACAATTTTCCTCCGCTTACGTTCCTGCATGGAGACGCCAGCGCGATTCTTGTTGTTAACCCTCTGTTTAGGGTTGTGTGGTTTCTGGTGGACAGGTTTCTTTGACGGTAATTCATCCTCATTGCTTGATGTGGAAATGGACTCTTGGTTTTCGATTTGTGTACCATAACCACAATCAGAAGTTTCCGAAATCACAGGTTTCTTTTCAGTATTGCCAGAAGACTGCCCTTGACTGTTTCGGTTAGACTGTACGCCACTGCTGCAAGACGTCGACATTCGGTTAGACTGTACGCCATTGCTGCAAGGCGTCGACATTCGATTAGACTGTACGCCACCACTGCAAGGCGTCGACATTCGGTTAGACTGTACGCCACTACTGCAAGACGTCGACATTCGATTAGACTGTACGCCACCATTGCAAGGCGTCGACATTCGGTTAGACTGTACGCCACTACTGCAAGACGTCGACATTCGGTTAGACTGTACGCCACTGCTGCAAGGGGTCGACATTCCCTTTAATCAACAAAATTTGATATAAATAAATTGCCAACGGTATCTAAACTAAATTGTTTGAACTCTAACAAAAAAAAATGCTTACATCATCAGACTGTACAATATTATCGTTATGACTTCCTATAGTGTTGTTTTTCTCTTCGGTATCTGACTCCTTTTCTTCAGGTGTCTGGAACGGTACATTACCATTTTCACTGGTGTTGTTCATTTGAGAAGACGCATCCCAATCCTTATTTACAGAATTGGGATCATCGTTACTCTTGCCACTGCCTCCCATGTCAGATGAATCTGATGTCGGCTCAGAGGTGCACATCGGTGAAGAATCACTACCTGTGATCAAAAAGTATTTTTATCATTACTTCATTCCAACCAGTACCTAGTACTTACTATCCAGCTGTTTCTTGTCGCAACTGAATACCTTTTTTACGTAGGATTTCATCAAATGATTTAATCCTACAACTGGATGGAGCGAGAGGGACAGACTTTTTTACTGATTAAAACCCACCGATGTTCATTCAGTAGTTCTATCCCAAGGCCACGATAACTTTCAAACAATCCTACAGCCCTAGTAGGCACGGTCCTAACGGGGTCCCGTCAATCTTGCTGACATCCATCTCTACATATACAACAATCACATTGACCAAATACCTAAATTTCTGACCGAAGAACGTCTGAAGCCATAAAACTGTTTAGGGGCCGTTCAAGTATTACGTAAGCTGATTTTTTGCAAATATTAACCCACCCCCCTCCCCCTCGTCAGCAAAAGTAAGCAAATCTCTCACCCCCCCCCCCCCCATGCTTACGTAAACATTGGTACGTGCATTTGTCAATGTGTTAGTTAGGTTATTAATTTATAAGCAGTAGTTGTAGGTCTAGAAAAAAGGAATACTTGTAATAAAGGAAAAAAAGACAGATTTAATTTAAAATTTTGACATTATTAAATCAAATTAACAGTTCTCAGTCCATGACACACTAATCCATGATATTAAGTCTTCAAAGACATTGGATGTATGCTGCTTAATGATGTGTGTCTATTCACTTTCTTGTGATTTTGAAACATCGAAATTTTTTTCTTAAAAAACTAAAAAAATTGCACTGCTGACGTAATCACCATCTAGACCCCCCATCCCCCATGTCATCAAAAGCAATAAGCAAAGCAAAGACCCCCCCCCCCCACCCCCTTTAGTGCTTACGTAATACTTGAATGGCCCCTTAAACATAAGTTTGACAAAGACAAGTTAAAACAATAGGTTTAGGTACCTAGTGTACCTACAACACTACACAAGTCTACGCCAACAATCCTGACATATTGAAATACTAATATAGAATTTATATACAGGATGGCCCCTTTACAGCGGTGAGAAATAGTGGTCAAGTGCGAGTAGGACTAGCATTTGAAGGTTTCCGTACTATTAGGATAACTTACTACTTTTTTTTTTTTTTTTTTTAATTGATATAAACCAGTACTTCCGAAGTTTAAAGATTTTAGGCAAACTGCAAGGGCCCTATAGGTTTTACGAGTATGTATCGAAAAATACCGCATTGTGAACCTATGGTGTGCAAGTCCGACTCGCACTTGGCAGGATTTCATTAATATAGAAATTTTGTAAAAATTAAAAGGATAAAAAGTTGGATGCTATTAAAGCATCTAACTTGATATGCATACAGTGCTAATATACCTATAATATTTTTTGTGCAAATAGTATTTAAATTTTTACGATAATTTTATTTTTTGTTGTTATGGCGGCAATAAAAACACGCTCTTTGATTTCAACTGCCTACTTATGACATGAGATACAGCCTGCTGGCAACCAGGCTTGACGGACAACGGCTTACTAATAGAAAATAGAAGTTTACTTTTTTTTCGGTGGGTTAGTCATCCAATGACATCCCCTGCTCTTGTGCGGAGCAAGAGATAGAGTCAGACTTTTACTGACTAAAAACTCACTCCCGTTCCTTCGTTGCCTTGCATTTCAGGGCCGAATTCTCCTTTCAGAAGCGATCCCATGGTCCCAGTAGTTTGCTGACATCTCCTTAAGGCGCGCGTGAAACAGTACGCGCAATCGACGACTTGAGCTCGGTCCGGACGGTTACCGGATGGTCGGACGGCGAGCTACACATTGCTCGCCGTCCGCAAGCCCGCGCCTACGGTGGCCGGAAATCGGGATCGGAATTCTCGGCTTTCTCCTTTGCTAACATTACTGCTTCGCAGAAGAAGGCGACCGCTTGCCACTCCTCCTCGCTTCGGACCATGGCCTGTACCAGGCCTCGCGCGAGAAATCGATGCCGCCGATCTCCCCCACGAGGACACGGCGGTGCTCTGCTCAAGCGGGACACACCTCTACCGTGTGCTCCACCGTGTCCTCTGGGCGGTCCACATAGTGGCGGCACCCGGGCGTCACTTCCGCACGAATCCGGTGCAAGAACCTCCCGAACTAACCATGTCCGGTGAGAACCTGCGTCATGCGGAAGGTGAGGACGCCGTGAGGTCTTTCCAGCCACGCCTCAAAGAGGGGACTTACCGCCATATTTATGGCGTGCCAAAAATAGATGTTTACTTACTCACAAAGCAACACTGCAAATGTAACTCAATATCTGATTGTAATTAGTAGAGCCATTGCTACTAAAAGAAACTAAAAGCGTACTTTCATTGAAAAGTGTTACGATGTACAGCTAAATGCTGCCAATGTCCCTAAATTAAGTACATTTCCGCACTTTCATAAGATAACATAATTATATTTTTAAATACCTCTGTCTGGTGGGGAGGTATTACTCTCATTGTCTTCTGAACTTTCGGATAAAGAAGCTTCTATCCACAAGTTGAGAAGTTTATGCAGGGTCACAACATGTTGGTCCTTGTATAACAATGCTATTAGTTGGACCATTGTTACTGCCCATTTATTCTGGAAGGAAAAACAAATACAAAACACACATCTCGACTCTTAACCTAGCTGTCAAATATAAATACAGCATTCATTTCACATAAAATAATATTAAAATTAGTATGTTTACCTTATATGCCTATAAATATAGTTAAGAATCACTTACCGCATCAGGAATAATCATTAACTTAATGAGAATTTTATCAATACTTTGACTAAATATGTTCCACAGAATTTGATTCTGTATGACGTGAGGAGGCCCATTGTAGCTAGGACTTTGACCACTGGGTTCCTCTGGTATGTGTAAGATGTTCCGCAATAACAAAAGGCTGTTACTTATATTTGTGCACTGGTCGGATGTTAACTTTGCTTTTAGTTCACAATCAACATTTTTCTTTAAAAATTCTATAACTATTTTAGTCACTCGCTGATCCGTAAAAGCTACTTTGGTAGAAGAAAGCAAATTATTTATTTCGAATATTGTATGTCTTCCAAAATCATTTCTGGAAATGACGTCTACGGATAGCAGACACTCAATTGGAATTGTCAAGTTAACTAATATTCTAATTAACAGCTCTATCGTTGCATCTTCTTTCGCGTGAATCAACAGGGGTATTAGATCTTTCTTGATGTTTTGTCCAAAGCTGATACTCCTGCGATATGTCCGTAAGTATTTATCTTCTGTCAAGATACTGTGAAGAATTGTCTCCAAAGCAGCTAAAACGTATAAAAACAGTGCATTACTTATTGTGCAAAAGTAAACATGAAAATACTCAACTCAAGCACCAGTGAGAAAATTAAATATCTACCATTGCAATTTTCGTTCACGTGATATCCATCTGGGTGTAGGAATCCAAGGTTGCTGAATGTACTGTGAATCTGTGGACTTCGAAGAACCCATTCCATCTTGTATCTGTAACAATAAATTACATTATTTTATTGTAATCGGACCATACTCCACAAAAACATGATAAAAGTTTTCTTTTTAGGAAATTTAAACTCAATGAAAAAGAAATTGGACTTTCCGCACAAAATTATAATCAGTTGATCAAAATTTGTAAGTATGGGAGATCCAATTTCTTTTTGGAATTGACTAGGATTTCTTTAAATACAGTTAGTTCATGTATTTCTATGGGCAGAAGCAGTATCTATAATATGATCATCATCTGATGCCGAAGTGAACCTTCTTGTAAATTGTTTAATTTAAACCTTTGCGAGCCTTGATATCTACGATACTATTTATAAATACTTACTCCACATGGGTGAAAATAAGTAGTAGTAGATATAAATTCCCACTAAGTGTCCGAATATGAATATAAACACACACAAGTACAATGTTGGTACAACGTCTGGTTTAACACAAAAATATTTTAAAAGCTATAAACATAATATGTATTATTTGCCTCGGGTTTTGCTGTTCGTCAACACTTTATTTAGATCGATTTATGATACTTGTTTTAAATTATATTAAGCATAAAAACTTTAATTTGTGAGTATTCATAAACTGGTAAATTACGCCTCAAATTCAGGGATCAATCTGAACAAGGTACCCCACGTGAGCAAAACAACGTTATACAGAGCGCCAACAGTAGGTCACGCTCACGCGGTCGCGTGTACACTGCACGTGCCAGTTCGTTGTCAGTAAGGCGAGGTGCCACCTACGTACTTACGCACGCCTTTTACTCCCCGTGCCTCCGCTCCGGTGACGTCTGTACGCTGTTATAACACAAGTACAACGCCACAGCCCGCAGAGAACAACTTAGGAGGACAATGAATGGCAAAAACACTGCGATTTTCCCCTAACTTTTTCCATGATTTTATGAATTATACCGACTTTAATATATAGGTAGGTATAGACATAAGCGTGTCAAGCCAAGGGAGAACTGGGGATGTCTATATTTACACGAACCATTTGGAGCCAGTTTTTACCTCTTCATAATTCAAAATCTATTTAACATAAACACACCAAAATTGGTTTCTGTGTTGAGACGCTCTACATAAACTAGCACCTCAAATTTCATAAACACGGCTCAAATGGATAAATAGATATTAACGATTAAAATCATAGCTTATCTTACTGACTGGCATATAGACTAAAAACTTAACCCACTTCCAGATGATCTAGAAAGTTGAAATTTGGCAATCAGTTGTATCAATACTAGAGATAAAACGGATAATGGTTTGGCCGAATACCGGATATTCGGCAAACTACGAGGCCAGAGCGCCGGATATCCGGTTACCGGGTATTCAGCCCTTTATCGCGTTTCATAACGCGATTAGTTTGATTTGCTAGAATTATTTTTCAGCACCTGGCAGTAGCATTTATTAAATAATTAGTAAAACAAACATTTTTCACGTGTTGTTATAAAAAAAAAACGGTGTTCATAACCTATTGTGACATGATTTGCCTTGTGTAAAATATTGAGAATTGTTTGAATTTTATGATCCGGATCCGATTAGGCCGGATACCGGATAATTACCGGATATCCGTTTCATCTCTAATCGATACTGGAAATATGAAATAGGGAGGGACAAAACTAAGGTTTTCAGGAGAGAAAAAAATAAAATATTTTTCTTACAAATCTGACTATATTTTTTTAACTATATTATGTTTTATGTAAAACGTGTCTAGAACCAAGTTTCTTCATTCTTTGAATATAAAATGGCAAAAAAAATAATTAAGCCTATGGTTTTAAATATAGCATGTCCCCTAAAGTATAAAATAATGAATACAGGTGATATACGTTAACAAAATTTTACATGTAACTGAAAAGCATTAATGTATGGGACATCGAAGGGTAAATATTTTGAGGTTTCCATTGTAAAGGTCTCTGAATGGTCTTTTCTATATTGCTTATGCTGTTAACAAATAAAAAACCGGCCAAGAGCGTGTCGGGCCACGCTCAGTGTAGGGTTCCGTAGTTTCCCGTCCGTCACAATAAATGTCCCCACTTAAGAGTTAATGAGCGACAGACATCGAGCAAGAATAAATACCACCAATTCCAACGAGATCAACCGTACAATTCGACAATATACCTGTCCCGACTCCATTAACTCAGAAAAAATCTTAACACCGCGAAGTACCCCAAGGTACAGCGCCATCTCTCGGAAAATTGGGTTACTAATTTACTTCAAACTTTCAATATAAACCGTCGCGATCAGTTGTCTACCATGTATAGATACATGTGTCAAAGTGGACCATATTGTTATCTTATATTGAATTAAATAAATAAAAAATAAATAAATAGTAAAACTAAAAAAGTTACGAATTTATAAAAGTAGGTCTTAACATTAATTTACACCCTGTGCGTAACACAAAGGTTATAATTATCATGTTTAGATCAAGTTCACACATGTTGTCAACATTATTAGAATTCACAGTCATTTCAAAATTATCATTATTAATTTTCTTAAAAAAATAGCAACATTTGTCTCGCTCGTATCATCTCCACATGTTGTTTCCCTTTTCTTTTAGTGACGCATTGATAATGATAATTGATAATGCGTCTCTTTCTTTCGACCCATTATCAACAAAAAAAAAAGAAGTCTTAAATGATTTCGAAAACTAGACCTTGAATTTCGACCTTAAAGTCTTAATCATAAAAAATATCAACATCCTGTACATAGTCTATAAAACTGGATGATAATATAGCTGCCATTAGACATTGTAGATTCCATTAGTGAAATAATTTTTATATTTGGATAAAGTAATAGTAAAGTAATTCCGCAGATAACCTTTACATACAAACATACAACCGTTACCTCTAAATAATATTGAAGTCAAAAGAAATTTTTAACAATCTTAATAAACAAACAAAGTACTTAAAATAAACAATAATACTTAATGGATCAATATGTGGTAGTCGGCGTGCAATCTTGGGAATATTTTCACGTAATATTCGCGAGCGACTGCGAAGCAAATTAACGCGTGCTTACGCTGGGAGACCGGGGTCGCAGATAACCTTTACATACAAACATACAACCGTTACCTCTAAATAATATTGAAGTCAAAAGAAATTTTTAACAATCTTAATAAACAAACAAAGTACTTAAAATAAACAATAATACTTAATGGATCAATATGTGGTAGTCGGCGTGCAATCTTGGGAATATTTTCACGTAATATTCGCGAGCGACTGCGAAGCAAATTAACGCGTGCTTACGCTGGGAGACCGGGGTCTCCCAGCGTAAGCACGCGTTAATTTCTGTCGTTACTGACTGGTTATTGTTTATTTATAAAATAAATTTTAGATTCTATTAAAGGGATTTCTTAAGATTATTGTGCAATTTTTAAATCTTCTTAAAAGTGTTGCTAGGGTATAGAAAAAAATACTTATTTGTCCAGATGTTTTCAAAGAATTGTGTTTTTTTCAACATTTTTTTTCTGCTATATTTCCAATTGAAGTCACTAATGTTTTCAACCCATCTGAGAGTAGAACATATAGAATGTTACTGATATTTTTTTAAATGATATAAATCACTTGTAGTTTTGTGTAAAACGTAGCCAAACATCACTCGCTCGTTACTTTTGCGAGAAAAGGGTTTTGAATATGGGCAATTGCCATTAATACACACATTATTTTTAATAAATTCTTAAGCCAACTGAGAAAATAAGAACTTGACTTTCATAATCTAAAAAAAGACGGTTTAAATTCTTCTTACTTTTCTCAGAAACCATGATCAAAAAGGTTCAAAATGAGTTGATTTCGTGCACGGCCTCTTAAGTTGATCAGAATCTTGTGTGATAAAGAAGCGAAGAACGTAAAGCTATGGCTGTTTAAATTGTGAGTATTTGCTAATAATAATAATAAAAGTTTATTAACATAACGGTTTTACATAGAAATGAATCCTCTGGTCCATAAACTAGTGTAAACTGTATCATAGGGACAAGTGTTTTCGCCAGTTTTCGTAAATACATTATTATGTCAGAAATACTTTAAAGTTAAGGTTAAATAACAAAATAAATACTTAGGTCTAGATTTAAAATAAAGCATTTTGTGGACTGTGTGTGTGTGTTTTGAATTGTGTGTAAGTGAAGTTACAAATAATAATACTAATAATAATATTTATTTGCCTGAAATTAAGTTTTCAATTTCATCGTAATTGTACTGTTTTAGCCAGAGAGTTAATTTGGTTTTAAATTTGCGGATAGTATATTTTTTTATAGTCATTATTTGTTTTTAGGAATATATTATAGATTTTAGGAGCTAGCACATCAATATGTCGTCTTGCAAAGGCGGTCCTAGCAGGCGGTATAGAGCAACGGTTGACCCGTTTAGTTGTAATAGGCAGGGTAGGTATGATGTTTCTGTGGTATCTTATCATCATCTCAAGCACACAGTTTTCTAACTGATAGTACGTTTGCCCTCTCATAGACACTGTTGGGTGTCTAAAGGGCAAGCGCATAATCATCTTTAGTACTGCTCGTTGCGCCCTTTCTACAGCAATCAGATAATTTTTAAATGTATCTCCCCATGCGCAGATGCAATACCAAACTAGGCACTCGCACATATCAATATCGGAAACAAATGATTGATTATTACTACAATGTTTTTTGCGCCATCTAGTGGATTCAGAAGTAGCCAGCTATAATACAATGTTGTGAGCGAGCAAGAGTTGCCAATAAAATATCAATAGATGGCTCTTATATAATTTACGTCATGTATGATACAGGTACGATATTTACATAATTTATATCTTATTATTAACACATGAAAATGTAGCAATTAAAATCAGCATTACAGCAAGAAATTTTGTGATGATGACTGATGATACGTGACGGCGGATTATAGCGCGAATTTTTTTTTATTCGGAATATTAGGTAAGTCAGTAAGTCTAAGTTAGTAGATAAGTCTAGTTTCCTTGGCTTGCCCCCTATAAAGGTATCTGGTACGCCACTGAGGTGGACCAGTCATCTTTAGGGACCTTTTCAATGAGTTTATGGAACACATTCACCGTCGATTCAGGGCTAGTAAAACGTGTGCCTCTAAGTTTGTCTTTAATTTTTGGAAAGAAATACTCGTAGAAGTCACTGTGTGCAAGGTCCGGGCTGTAAGGTGGATGCGTCATCGGTTCCACATTTGAAGCTTTCAAAAAGACTTCTGTTACCTTAGCAGAATGTGAGGATGCGTTATCAATTTATCATGGTGGAGGAGTGCATTACTTCGACGACGCTTTTCACGAACTTTTTCTAAGACTCTGGGCACGCAAGTGTTAACGTACCAATCTGCAGTCACTGTCATATCTGCTTGATCTTCAAGCGATGCTGTAGTGTAATGTCTTGATTTGCCGAAAAAAGAAGCAATCAATTTTTTACCAACACTTTGACTTTTCTTAACATTCGTCGGCAAATTTTCAAAAGGAAAGACCCACTCTGCCACCTGGCTTTTTCTTTCGGGTTCAAAGCAGTACACTCAGGTTTCATCACCTGCCACGATATTACACAATGAATGTTTTCCATTAAACTTTTTTATAATTTTACGGCACCACTAGACTGGAATGAATGGAAGACAAGAAACGTCATTAAGTCATGTGGTATCCATCGAGTGCAAAGTTTCCAAACCTTCAGATACACATTTAAAATGTTTTGCACTTGGCTCATTCCAATGCCTAACAAAGCACGAATTCGCTGGCAAGCAAAGACATTAAATATTTGTATCTCTTTAAATCTCTTTGCTGGCAAGTAATTTTTTTGTCAGTTTCAATAACTTGTACGGTCTCAATATTCTAGGCTGTAACCGCAGTCGTCGGCCGACCTTCACGTACCTCGTCATAGAGATGATCACGTCCACGCCTAAATTCTCCAAACCAAGAATACACAGAGCTTCGACATGGTGCTTCATCACCAAATGCCAAAGGAAGTCTCTGGCAACTTTCTTAGAAAATCATAAAAAATCATTGAACGAAAATGCTCACGAGAACATTTCGAAAACACGAAAATGTTTTTTTGCGATGTTCGCTATTCATTTTGATAGCGACACACGATCTTCGAAAGGACGTCATAATGAAAAAAACCGTGCAAGTGCGAGTCGGACTCGCGCCCTGAGGGTCCTGAGGGTCTATGAAAACAGTTTAATTCCCGAATTGAGTTACGAAGATTTTTCCGAATCGCAAAAAAAGTTTTTTTTTGTGATGTAAATGTAAAACTAAAAATTTAATTTTCAGATTTTTCCCTATACTTGTGCTATAAGACCTTGCAGCGTGCCAAATTTCAGAACTGTAGGTCAACAGGAAGTACCCTTTGAATTTTGATTCCCTTGAGAAATATACGTTTTTTGAGACATAAACGGGCGTATCTTTATTTTTCGTTAACTCAGAATTTTGATATTTCACAGCTTCAAAGGACCACAACTTGAGTATATGGTTTTAATTTCAACTCTATACCTCCATGGGTATACCAATACCGTTTGGTTAGCTCGTGATTGGCTACAAGAGCATGTCAACACACAAGTAAGAAGGTGGTGGTCCCTAGCATCGAGATGCAGGCAGGCTAAAGAACCAATGCCACAATAGTAGAAAATTATCCCAAGACTGCCCAAGAGAACATACTTCTGTGATAAAAAGTATCCTATGTGCTATCCCAAAACATGGACTACCCATGTACCAGGTTTCATCAAAATCCATTCAGTTGTTTGATCCTGAAGAAGTAATAAACATACAGACACACACAAACATTGCCTTTATAATACTGATAATAGTGTGATAGTTGTTTATAAACTTAATTTAACAGCAATAGTTATTTGAATTTAAATTCATTACAGCTTTTAATTCATTAAACCCCAAGCAACGCCGGCTCTCTCATTGTCTTTCTATTGTGTCTCTAATTATGGTATTCAAAAGGTTAATTTTTTTCACATAAAAATTTATCAAATGAACCAGCCCACTCTGAGTGGAGTGATAGGCAATGTCAGACTGTTACTGACTAATATTCACCTGTGTTCCTACAGTTGCTTTTTTCAGTCCTGGTCTATGGTACCACTTTTTAAGAATCCCACAACCCTAGCAGAAGTGATGATGTGTTTTCTTTTTCCAAGAATTATTTTACCTAGTTCATAATTCAACATCAAGAATGTATGTATGAATGAACAATAAATAAGTCTTTTTCATAATATGCACTATTAGAGTTTATTAAGAGTCATTACTTAAAATTACTGTTTTAACTAGTTTGTTCCTTCAGTCTCGCTGCTTTGTTTCACCCTCTGTCCATAAGCAAAATTGCAATTAACATGCATGATTTTAGGATTACGAAAGGCTACAGTAAGCAGTATTATAACTTTTAGTACCAGTAAATTGTATTAATAGTTTCACTTCCGTTTTACGTTGAACTCTAAAATGTACAACTCTATATTAAATACAATTAAGTATAAGATATTAGTTAACTAATAGTGATTTTTATAAATATCCTAATTGATTATACGTACTTACCTACAGCAGTTGATCAGTGCGGTCGATGATAATCACGACTTTACTCGTGTTTAATATCTAGCTTTGAGATGTAATCCTGTACCAAACCAATTCTTGTCCCAGAAATAAATGATATAAGAGCTTTTTCGAACTCAGCACAACGAAGATTTTTAATCAACACTGTTTTCACGGAGCACTTCACCTCTCGCAATTAAATAGCTAACTACAGAGAGTCGTAAAGCTAACTACCTGTTACAATTTGTAGTTGTACAAGTTCATTGTTTACATTCAATCAGCAAGACTGTCAAATATCGATGTGCTGAGTACAGCTTGACTCAAGTCAGACTCGATTCCTACTTCGGTCTCACATACTCGAATACCTAACTACTTTGATTCGAGTACGCCTGACTTGATTCCAACACTCGAGGAAGAATTGATTTTGTACTCGCAGACTCGGTTTTATTAGGGGAGTCCAACTAATTCAAGTCTAGTATTCGAGTTAGATTTACTACTTATAGTTTCGATTAAAAAAACTTTCTTTAAGCTTATTTGATTCGTCTAGATGTGATGATGTTTGTACGAAATTAATAACATAACTTGATTTATCTTTTTAATAAATCAAATTACTTGAAAATTAGTTAAAAAGTCAATTTGGAAACAAATTAAATTAATTTGTATTACCTCTTTTTGTTACGTATTAAATCAAATGGAATTTGATCTTTAGATTTCTGGTTCCTAGGTACCTCTTTAGGATGTTTTATGGTTTTATTTTTTGTAGTAAGTATTTAAAATGGTTTGATTAACTATCGTTGTATCATTATGCTCAACCTTCATGCTGTTTGTAGTTTAGTCCTATTTGATTTTTCCTTTTTACTCCATAATTGGTAACAAACTCGAGTTCTGGACTTGAATTTTTAAATTCGAGTTCGACTCGAATTTCCAGATTAAAAGTTCTAGACACGAATTTCTAGACTCGAGTCCCGGATTCGTGTTTTAGACTCGAGTCCCTGATTCGAGTCTTAGACTCGAGTCAGTACTACGAATCCTAGACTCGAGTCTAGTATTCGAGTCCTAGACTCGAGTCAGTATTCGAGTCCTAGACTCGAGTCAGTATTCGAGGCCTAGACTCGAACCGGGGAATGAAGTCATGATTCTAATACTGCACCACAAACTGACTCGAGTCGACTCGATTTGCCAAAACAGTGTCTCGTCACATCACTACTGTCAAAGAGTATATTTAGAAGAATTGTCGTGTCAACTCATTTTTTTTTCTTTTTACCCATTAGGGAAGGCTATAGTTGTTCGATCATATCACCTAGTCTTTCGTCCATCAAAATTTACACTATTTACATTTTAATTTGAATTTTAAAAAGACAGGTCACTTAAAGTAATGAGTGTGTTCCAATTGTTCTAATGATGCATTTAAAACATTACTGCGGTTCCAATCTTACGGAACACTAAAATGTTTCGGAACAGTGAGTCGGTTCGGTTCAGTAAATGGCCTATTACACTACGCGATGTTCAGCACACGATATACAGACTGTCTTATTTTCTGTTCTGAGTACGACTGGTCTAACCCTTATTACACTAAAATCTGTTTTTTAATTAGAGATAATTATTTGACAATTCGAATGTTGCATGTTTTTTCCATTTCATAAATAGTAAGGTACCGCAACCGATATTGAACAAAAAAAAAACCGGAAATATTCGTAAAAATTATCTTCGTTTTAAAATGCAACTAATTATGGTCAGTTTTTGTATTTTATGAAGGTAATTTAATAGATGCAAATTTCTAACTCATAAAATAAAATATAATTTAAGCCTAAGAATTGAAAGACTAGCAAAAGCTACGTCATTTAATTTTTTCATCTCGATTTGTTATCACCAAACCCAAACAAAAATATAGAATTACTCAGATATTTTTGCTGACATTTTATTACAACTTTACTAACAGGTGTGTTAATAAGGACTTCGGTTTGACAGCTAATAATAGTTAAAGTTAAACAATTATAAATCTTCTTTTTGTTCTATTTTCGCATAGATCTCTTATAAAATTTTAGTGATAAACGAATCGAGTGTCCATTTCTTGCAATGCAGTCATGTGAATTCACAGCATAATCATGACGGTCAGTCCCCTCTTTGAGGATTGGCTGGAGAGGCGTCACGGCGTCACGGCGAAGTTCCTACATCGGATTCAGGAGGTCACCACTGTGTGGACCGTCCGGTGGACACGGTGGAGCATATGGTGGTGGTGCGTCCCACTTGAGCGGAGCTCCGCGGTGTCCTCGTGAAGGCAATAGGTGGCAATAGCTGCGGATGACAGTGGACCGCGCGATTCTACTAGTTGCCCGCTGGTGCAGCGGGAAGTGGGATACATATATCTCTAGCATTCTATAGAAGCTGCGGGCCCGCAACCGCAGCGGACGCGGGAAAAAACGGTTTTGTGAGTTCTTGGTATAAGTAAAAGTCTAAGTGTAAAAACATTTGGTAATATTTTAGAATTTTTCTAATTATTTCGATCTTCAATTCATATTAGACTTTATTATAAACATACACTATCGTATCTTGGGCCTACTTTGCTTAAAGGTTTAATTATTAAAAATCGAATTTGAAGACATCACTTTTATCATAAAACAGGCAACATATTTCTGGAGTTTGACATTTGCACTTGCCAAATCTATACTATACTATATATTACTCTATGATACACACGCACACGCCTACAACACAACACGTGCGTTTAATTTTTTTTGTTGTGTGTTAGCTGTTGTGAAATGAAATTCAGAATTTCTGATTTCTAAGTCAACATGACGAACAATTTTAAGAAATTTGATAAAAACTCGTCGGATGAAGACAGTTCATCTAGCATCTACAATGATTCTAGTGATGATGATGCATTTTCAGGAAATGGTTAGTTCAGCACATTTTGTTTTCAATTTCTATCAATTTATTTACATGCTTGCATGTGATCTCTATTTCTCCTAATGAAAAGCGATAACGTGGTCGACTAAAACTAAATAAGTAGTTAATAATTTGTAGTATACTTAAGTGGTTATAATACTTATTGAACAATAAAGTGTTTGCGTAAAAATTCATACTGACTACAGCACCCTTCACTGTGCATGTTACGTGTCTTGTTTTATACCTGGGTCTACCTTTTATAGCAGAACTTTTTACGTCATAATATTGTTTTGCATAACAACGGATAGCATAAACTTCATTTCGCAGAAAATCATTTCGCATACACTCAGTTGTCATACATTCAAAACTCATAACTTTGTTAGTCAGAATCATCTTTAGGCATAATGTTTATATCCATAATAATTAAAAAGCAGAACCATCATATCGCAGAAAATTCACAGTCAGAATCGTCTTTTGGCATACATTTTATATCGATAGTCATTAAAAGGCAGAACTGATTTTTTTCTTGGCTTGGATGCATGTAGCATGCAAACAGGCATACAACATGCAAGCAGGCATGCAACATGCAGCATGCATGCAACATGCATGTAGCATGCAAGCAGGCATGCAACATGCAGCATGCATGCAGCATGCATGCAGCATGCAAGCAGGCATGCAACATGCAGCAGGCATGCAGCATGCAAGCAGGCATGCAACATGCAGCAAGCATTGTTTCTGTCACGGCTTCGGCGCTGCGGGGTTTGGGCGGCGCCACGCGAGCTTATCGTCACAGATGGTTTTAACGCTCACCACCGCAGCTTCGGCTTGCTGGCCGGCTAAGCCGGCCAGCCTCAGCCGCGGTGGCGGGCCTTCAAACCACCTGCTCCTCAGCTCGCGGGCCGCCCTACCCCTCCGCGCCTACGCGGGTTTAAATTACACTCTAGGGGTAGGGCAGACAAGACTGCGTAAAGTCGGTTTTGCAGCGATTCGTTTCTGTCACAAAATTTTGCAGCACAACGTATTGACTTTTTATGACACAAATTTAATTTAATATTGAAAATGCTACCAATACATGCTATATTTAGAACATTCTATGTCACTTTTGCAGACCATTCGATTTTAAATACATTGCACGTAGGTTATCTAACCATTCGACAGCATAAATTTACTTTATTTAAATTATCAGTTTTATTCCATATATTATAAGTTTTTGATGTTTTGAACACTAATTTTTACAAGAAGATACATCTATTTTAATTTTTGGTGTTCAAATATGCACCCATACCAAATAATCGTATCTCTAAATAAATGTTATGCTAAACAAAATTATGCATAATATTAATTATGGCAAAGGTAATTATGCGAAACAAAATTCTGCCAAGATAAAAGTATGCCATTGTAAATTCGGACACGTAAATATTCTGCCAAACAAAAGTTATGCTAAATAATTTTTATGCCTTAAAAATATTCGATTAAATAAGATTATGCCATGTGAGTTATGCCAAATAAAAATCGGAGTATCAAGATTCTGCCAAATAGAAGGAACCCTTTATACCTGCTTATTTATGAACTGTATTTATTTATTTAATACTTTATGCACCTAAAGGTACAGAGGCGTACTTAATGCCTTAGGCATTTTCTATCAGTCAACCTTTGGGTGATACAGAGAAGAATAGTAGTATCATGCAAATATGAAAAATGCCAGAGCACATAATAGCATCTTTTATTTTCAGATCCAGATGAAAATGAAATGAGCGAAGATGACACCATTGAAAACAAAATCGAAGAAGAAGAAGAAGAAGATGAAGTTGTTAAAGCTATAAAAGCTGAAAAAAATAAACCCCGTGATCATCCTCCAACCATTATATGTGAAGATTTTATCGTTGATATTTCCCTTCATCCTTCCAGGAACTTAATAGCAATTGCCAATATTGTAGGGGATGTGCTATTGTATGAATATAACAATGACGAGACCAAAGTAGTGAATACATTAGAATTGCATTTAAAAGCCTGCAGAGACATAGAATTTGACGATGAGGGAACCACTTTATACTCAACTGCCAAGGTTTGTAATGTTTTCTCTGTTTTAATAATTGTGTGATATCCTTGTAATTATTTGTGGGTTAACTATCCAGCTGCCCTCCTATTTATGTTATATTACAATGAGACAATTATAAGTTTTTTAGCATATTACACTATCATGAGTTTTAAGTTATGTGAAAAGATTAGACATACCTATTTTGATGTGGAATGTGTTTTTTTTTTTTAAGGACAAGTCTATTATGGCCACTGATGTTGAATTGGGTAAGCTCAAAAAGTGCTATGAAAATGCACATGATGAACCAGTTTATCGACTGTTGAATCTAGACCAAAATAAAATTGTAACTGGTGAGTTATCCATTTGTTTGTTTTTTTTTTATTCTTCTTTGTAAGATCTTATATAAATTCTTTACTGTACACAACTTTTACAAATAATAAAAATAGGATGGCCCATGTACACAGGCGAGCTTTAACATACATTTAGAACACCCAAATCTTTCCTCCTCTAGGAGATGTCAGCAAACCGTAGGGGCACAGCAGAGTCAAAGCCTACTGGGACCATGGGTACGCTTAAAAAAAAACTGGCCCTGGAATGCAAGGCAACTAAGGAACATAAGAGTGGGTTTTAGTCAGTAAAAGTCTGACACACCCTCCCGCTCCGCCCAAGGACAGGAAATGTCATTGGATGATTACCACCTAAAAAAAAAAACAGTCGGGTGTTATTACAGCTAACCTTGTGTATTAGTATAGAAATTTTATACATAAGGATAACACATACAAATGCACAATCATACATAACTAGAATGAGATGTTAATATTATGTAATTTTATTTTTAATCAGGTGATGATGGGGGAACAGTAAAATTATGGGATATGAGAAAGCCAGATCCAGTTTTTAGTATAAAAATTGGTGAAGAACATGTCAGTGATATGATAACAAATGATGCTCAGAAGTATCTAGTTTGTGCAAGCGGAGATGGTGTGCTAACATCAATTGATCTTAAAGGAAGGTAGGTAACTGGATAATAGAATGACAGTATAAAATGCACGGTGTGTCAATTTTTTACCAACTCCTATTTTTTAATGTATGTGTTATAAAATTAAACTTGTTTCTATATTATCTGGCAATGGCGCAACATTGGTACAGCTGGGTTGTGGTTGATGTCATTGCACACTTAAGAGTGCCTTAATCTGTCATTCTACCATACGGTAGAAGGTATGGCGATAATTTCATTGTTTAATGGTGCAATTTCAAACCAAAAATATGATATTGATTTGGTGCTATGTATGGCCGGAGTCGAGCGGGCAGTGGTGCCTAGCGGAGAGTTCTCCGTCCCGCTCGAAACTGAAGCGGAGCTGGACGAAATGGAGCGGGGAAAGAAGTATAAAGTGGCAAGCGATGCCGGGCGAAATGGATTTGAGCTACCCTCCATTTCATGCTCTCCGCTCGGCACGCGACTCCATTCTGTTCAGCTTGAGGTCGCGTGTTCATTTGTTTTATTTGAAAGTCCGCTCAGCTCCACTCCGCTCCACTAACAATGTTTCTACTGATGCTAAGTGGCAATTACAAACACTGTGATTGAAAAATTCACGGTTCGCTCCACTCCACTCCGTCCGACAGGGACGTGCGAGCAATACAAGTAAATAAGCCTGGCATTGTATGTGAAAATACATATAACCTAATATGTAAATTATGGAACATAACAAACGAATTAAATAAAAATCTAAATTTGTAAACTTCGCGCGTAATTGAAGATTCATTCATAAGATATGATACGCTGATACCACTATGCAACTTAATGCAACGTTGCCATCTGTTCAATTCACAGTTCTATGTAAAAATTATCGCGATCGATCGAAAGTCGTTTGTATCTAGCTTAATCTGCCATCTCATATTTCCCTATAAAAACATAAAAATGTGAGTCTGTGTGAATAATATTTGATACTGTGTGCAAGTACTCATCGAACATTTTCTATTAAAATAAACCAGGTCTAAATTTAATTCATGCCTTTTCGAAATGAAATACGTAAATGACGCGTAAAAAAGTTTTGCAAACTACAAATTATTTCTAATTTGCTCTGAGCATTTATCATTTTATGCGTAATTGCTTTGATAGTTTTTTTTTTGTTTTCTGTTATTTAAATTTTATTACGCGGTTTTGAAGTGATTAAAGTTTATTATCTTTGAAATTAATTTGGAAACGCGTGAAATCGTTCCTCGTGACGGATTAAAATGTGTGGAATGGATACTTGGCCAAGTAGGTAAAGAGTTTGAGTTGCAGAGATAAATATGATCTCGTAACTTCACGTAAATAAACCTGCCCCTGATTAGAATATTTCTCAGAAAACTAAACCACATAATAGGCAGTTTTTATTTTTCTCAAACGATAAGAATGCTTGGAATACATTAGGTTATAATGACTAAAATAACTTCGCTGGTGACATCAAAAGACATCAGAATTCTCAAAAGCACTTGAATGCTATTATTTTATTCTGTAGTTTTGTAAAACGCGAATAGAAACTTCTTTTTCTCGACAGTTCCGTGACAAGTACACCTAAGTACATTAAATTCGTAAGTTGATCAGAATCGCTGATATGTATTTGTAAATCTACTTACTGAGTAATAATATTCTCTCTGTGTGCTGCTGCTTGTGTGATATGTATGCGAAGAACGAAGAGCTATGGCTGTTTAAATTGTAAGTACTTGCTAAATATTCAATATCGTAAACAAATGATTGATTACTACAATCTTTTGTGCGCCATCTAGTGGATTCAGAAATGGCCAGCTAGAATAATAATAATAATATTCCACAACTATCACACAAAGCCGTCTAGTCTCAAGATAAGCAGAGCTTGTGTAATGAGGACTAGACAACTGATAAACTTACTTACACACTTCTCATCAGAAAAATCGAAAAACCTTGCAAGTTTATGTTTTGTAAGGATTATTAGAAAAATGATTATATTTAGGAATACTTATATGTCAAATGTCGTAATACTATTATATAGTGAATGGTTTTCAAATCCTAATGTTACTGTTCAAAATTCAAATTAAATTTTCATACGTTTCGTATTTTGTTTAACAAATCATTTTTTACCGTGTATGGAGTATGACGGAAATTAATAAAACAACACACGTAAATGAAAAAAAAAGCTAAGAAACGTTAATTTAATAACTTGTATTCCCTCCCCGAGCTCTTATTACTGCTTCCATACTGTTCTTCATCGATCGAGAGTCACGATCAAATGTTGTGGCATTCCATTTCATTCCTCTTGGATTGCATTTTACAGCTGGCTATGTTTCTGGGGCAAGATCCCTTGCACGAATTCGTCTCTTTAATTCATCCCATAGATGTTCAATCGGATTCATGTCCGGGCTTCTTGCTGGCCATTCCATAATGGAGATACCGACTTCGGTAACATAATCTCGTTCGCGACGTTCTCGTTATCGACGTTCGCGGTGTGAGCCCTAGCATTGTCGTGCATGAATATGAAACCATTGCCAATAAATTGTGCATAGGGCATGACGTGAGACTCAAGACACTGTTCGATGTACCGATGACTGTTTAGTGCAGGCAGACGTGGACCACACACAAAGACAAGCTCTGTCTTACCGTCGGCGCTGATTCCTCCCCGAACCGTCCACGAACCGCCACCATAGCTGACCTTTTCTTCAATGCAGCATTGTGGAAAGCGTTCTCTATCTCTTCTGTAGACTTTTTTTTCCTTCCGTCGTTACCATACAGCATAATTTTACACTCATCAGAAAAGAGGACTTTGTTCCACTGCAGGTATGACCAATTTAGGTGGTCACGTGCAAAATTAAGGCGTGCTCTTCGATGGGCTGCAGTTAATTTCGGCCCATTTGCTGCCTTGTGCGTTACCAGTCAACGTTTCTTCAACCTTCTTGTAATTGTAGAGTCACTTACAGCCACCCTACGCACAACATGAAGCTGCTGCTGCAGTTGAAAAGCACTAAGGCGTCGATTTCGTAAAGAAGTTGTTACAATAAATCTATCATCTTGCTCAGAAGTGACCCTATTCCTGCCAGATCCTTAACGGTGAACTAACTAGTCTCCCGATAGCGTCTGTAGACTTGATTTGATGAACAGACGACAGGCTTAGATGCAATCTTTCTGCCACATCAAGCTAAATCTAGAATCCAGCAATGCCACCACATGGGCGGCTTTTGCGGGCGAAGTGTTTTAGAAAAAAAACTTTCAAACGTCCCAAAGTCGCAGTAAACAAATAAAGAACAAAAAGTTTTAAGATAGCGCTAATTTTTAGTTTTCAAAGGTGAAATGTACTCCAACTCTAACACACATTTGCCTCAAAACTGAATCATTTCATTTAGAGGATAAACAAATCAAATTCTAATTTTGAATTTTCGCTTATCACTGTAATGGTCAAACTGCCAGCTATCAGTCATGTGATTTTTCCATGGAATAAAAACTTTTGTGTTAAATTAGGACAGAAACCATAGAAACGGAAGTGTTTCGATTTTTCTGATGAGAAGTGTATATTTCTAAATACATATTATAGATAAATAACACCCCGACACAGAACAAATGATCGTGCTTATCACCCAAACATTTGTCCTGGGTGGGAATCGAAGCAACGACCTCCGGCATAGCCTCTAACCACTAAACCAACAGGCCAGTCAAAAGTTGCCAAAAAATAGCAATAGATGGCTCCTATATCGTTTACGTTATTTATGATACAGGTATGATGTTTAAATAATTTATATCTTATTAATAAACAAATGAAAATGTAGCAATTAAAATCAGCAGCAAGAAACTTTGACTGATGATACGTGACGGCGGATTAGCACGAGTTTTTTTTATTCGAAATATTAGGTATTATATAGGTAGTAAATAAGTCAAGGTTCCTTGGCTTTTGCCCCTAAGGGCCCTCGCCCACGGCGACTTTTTGTAGCAATGCTGTCGCGCTTTCGCATCGATACAGTCGCGATGCTCATAGCGCGTTAGTAGCGATGCTGTCGCGCGCTTACGAAACGCGCGACTGCTTCGCTACAAAAATCACCGTGGGCGAGGACCCTTATAAAGGTACCTGGCACGCCACTGCAATGCGACACAGTTTTCAATGACTATAATTCATAATGTAGTATATTACATGCATATTATAGCTGACAAACGCTGCGCTGTGTACGCTGTGTGGACGCGGCATGAGCGTACGGCCGATTTCCTCGGACGTGGCATGAGCGTACGGCCGATTTCCTCGGACGTGGCGCATATATGTTATTTTAATTATGTTTCTGTCATGCAAAATGTTTGCAATATGTTAGTTTTAAGTATGCGCCTTTTTCGGCAAATAAAAAGTTTTTCTTCCTTTCTTTACAAAAGCTGAGAATTTCCATGTTTTGCAACACCCGCCCGCAACACCCCAGCTACGCACAGCTAGGGCACCCCGCTACTGTATGATGGTAAATTATTCCTCCCCACCTTTATCTCCGAAAGTACCAAGTTTAAAATTATTAAAAGAAAAGTACAGAAAATAGGTCTTAAACATTACATACATCAAGATACCTTTATAGGAGGCAAGCCAAGGAACCTTGATTTATCTACTACCTACCCATTTACCTAATATTCCGATATTTCGATTTTGTTTACAAAAACACGCGCGTCACAAGGAACAATTGCATGTATTTCCGAATTTATTTCAAAGAAAATAAACTTTAATCACTTCACAACTAAGTAAGTTATAGCAATAACTAATCATAAAACTTTAAATGACAGATATCAAAAACGTAAACACGATAACCGCTCAAAGCAAATTTGAATTAATTTGTTTGCGGAACTGTTTTACGCGTCATAGAAAGAGGGCGCCTCATAGTTTGCGTAGTAAAAGCTAATTGATTAAAAATAGCAAGTTATGCTTATTTTAATAGAAAAACGTTCCATGAGTACGTGCACACAGTATTAAATTTAACTCGCACAGACTCACATTTTTATGTTTTTATAGGGAAAAGTGAAATGAAGCAGATCAAACCAAATACAAAGCCTCTGCGACAGAAAGAGGCAGCAACAACAAGTGTTCATCTCTTTTTTTTTTTTGTTATGTGTTAAGAGTGAGCTCGGAGAGATTGCGCTCAGAGCAGCAACATTGCATGTCCTAGGTATCGTGTCTTATCAATGAATTTTAATTTCGCATTGAACACGAAATGGCAACTTAGCGTAACCGCGTAGACGCACGAGTTTTATTTAAATTAATTCATTTTTTGTGTTTTATAATATAGATAGATGAGTGTGGTGTGGTGAGGTGTGTGGACATCAAGCTGGGCTTATGTACTTGTATTGCCCGCACGTCCCTGCATAGGTATTTTATTATATGTTAAAAAATAACCTTAATCAAAATAATTTTCTAAATGTTAAAAGTCTGTTATTCATTATTATTTCAGTAAAATATACACAACATCGGAAGAATATGATGCTGAGTTAACTTGTTTGGGATTGTTTCGTTCAGACACTAAACTACTTGTAGCCTCGTCGACAGGAAAATTGTATTTATTTAATTGGAAAGAATTTGGACTACACAGCGATGAATATATTGGACAAAAACATGCCATTCAGTGCATGGTACCAATCACTCAGAATATTGTAGTGACATCAGGTGAAGATGGTATTTTGAGAGCAGCACACATGTTCCCGCAACGTCAGTTAGGTGTGGTAGGTCAACATAGACTTCCTGTGGAACACCTCGACATAAGTCACGATGGTCAATATATTGCTTCATGCTCTCATGACAATGACGTCAAATTTTGGAATATTTCTTACTTTGAATCTATTGATTCCATTATCGACGTTAATCAAAAACAAAATAAAAGGCGAGATCTAAGCAATAATTTACCCTCGAGTAGTTTAAAGAATGCATCAGATTTCTTTTCTGGATTAGTTTAATATATGAATATTTCTAAAAACTATGTTTTCATTTTACGCTCTAGTTATTTACCTTAACTATTTAACACTTCTGCTGGATTCATCCAAAGAGTATATATAGCAGGTCCGACAAATTTTTGCATGCCTGCGTATTTATCCGAGAAAGAAAATGCATTAACTAAAATGTATTTTTTTCTATGAGCTGTGCACTACAATGAAATAATTTAAGTTTTATGTTTAGTCTTGAAAAATTACATGATTAACAACTTTGATCATCTAAACTTTTTTTTTGATGTGTATTAAGAATGTTATGGAGCTCCGTAAATGTAGCCAAAACTATCGGATAACGACTACTATAATAACTACTGTTTGAGAATATTTTAAACCTCCTTATAAAATTTAATAAAATATATTTTTATACTTGGATTTCAATCGATTTGAAAAATAATCGATTAAACATCACCCTCAGACACGCATATTGGACATCCCTTTTTGTTTACTCCGTAAAACTTCGTGCATATTTGGGACAGTCACACGTTAGCAACAATGGTGTCGTGTTCTAGTCGCTATCTGTCTTAAGTACGGGCGGTTACAAAAGTTTTCGTTGATCGTTGTTAGTTGTTATTATTTTATTGTTCAGTTTTAAGTTTATTTTAGTGTTAAGTGTCCATTGGAATTTACATTATTTGCCAACAAAAATGCCACCAAAGCATAATTTATTAAATCGGCAGGCAAGAAAACTATTTTTTGATTTAACGCAGTATTGCAAAAAAGAAAAAGAAGAAGGCGTACATAAAAGATGTTGACAAAGTTTTTTTAAGAAAGGTGTGTCCCAACGCACAGTAGGTACAGCGGATCGCTACTGAAGGCAACGTTTCGGGCTTACTCTCGGCATTCCGCACGCCTGGTAAGAAAAGGTCAATAGGTGTAATAAAAAGATGTATACACAACTTCCACAATTCTGAAAAAGAAATGCCAACAATAAATAAATTAGTAGCGAAACTCAAACAAGACATAATTTTTTAAGGAGCTAAAATGAGCTTAAAAACTATAGTCAAAAACTTGGATTTCAAGTGGCGAAAGACGGAAACCAATAGAGTGGTTCTTATAAGTGAAAACCGACATTCGCCTAAAAAGGATATTGTACTTGAAAACAGTAAAAAAATACAAGGATTAAGGGCGAACAATTGTATACACTGACGAGTCGTACGCATCACACACAAAAAGGAAGGCATGGTCAGATGGCTCCGTTAGAGGACTAAAGTGTCCTATATCAAAAGATCAGCGGATAGTTATGGTGCACGTGATTTGTTCCGAATGCCCTGCTGGTGTTCAAATCTGGAAACAAAACTGGAGATTATCATGATGACATGAATTTCTTAAACTATGAGAAATGGTTACGGAGTCAACTGATTCCAAATTTTTGCCCTGACTCGGTGGTGGTTATCGATAATGCTCCATACCACAACAAAATTTTGAATCCTGCCCCTACATCCAATGATAAGAAGGCAAAAATGGAATAAGAAACTGACATGCGTAAACCGCAACTATATGATTTAATAAAAAAAAAAAAAACAAAGACGGGCATAAAAAATACGTAATAAATGAAATGTTTAAAAAATACAACGATGATGTCCTTCGATTACCGCCTTATCATCCCGATTTAAACCCCATCGAGATGGCGTGGGCTGCTATTAAAGGGCACGTAGCCGCTAAAAACGTCAACTGGAACGTAACTCGGACAATGGAGCTCACCCAGGAGAAGTAAATGCAATGGGGTCAGGAACAATGGAGTGCTTTATACAGAAAAGTGCAAGAAGTCGAAGAAGAATATGGGCAGAACGATCATAGTATTGATGAAATGACGGAACAATTCGTCATTAATACAGGTTCAGACTCAGAAAACATTATTTTCGTCTACTTGTGCATTATCTTCAATTAAATCAAAATTACTCGTTTTATTAGAGGTTTTAAAAGTGTATGAAATTGTCAATTTGTAAGTACTGAAAAATTAAAAATTGGAATTCTTTTTTTTAATTAACATATTTATTTAATCAAAATCTACCTACCATTATTATCTATACATTGCTGCCATCTAATAAGAAAGTCATATATCCTACCTTTGCGATAGAACTCTGGTGATCTAGATTCGACAAACTGTGTGAAAGCATTTTGTACTGCCTCCTGAGAAGAAAACATCTTATCACGTAGTAAATTGTTCAAATCACGAAAAAAAATCGTAGTCCATTGGAGTAAGGTCTGGCGAATACGAAGGTTGACGAATGGTTTCTAATTGCATTTCCTGTAGTTTAAACGGTTTCTCATGCTGTACGAGGTCTCGCGATATTATGGAGCAACAATTGTGAAGATCGATTCATGAGTCGGGGCTGTTTCACTGCTAGTTTTGCTACCATTGTTCAGAGTTCGGCGCAATAGACATCTGCAGTTATTGCTTGACCAGATCGGAGAAAGATATAGTGAATAACACCATGCTGAGACTACCAAACAGTTACCATTATGTAAGTTTTTAATGGTAAGCTTTGCTTTAGGACATTTGCGACGTTTGACCTAGGATCAGCCATTTAATTTTTCGCTTACGGTTATCATAAAGAATCTACTTTTCATCACATGTCACATTCGATCCAATATTCCTTCATTTCTGTATCGATTCAATAAGGCAACAAGTTTCAACACGTTTCTTTCTGCAGATCAGTCAAATCATGAGGCACTAATTTTTCATATTTTTTTTATTTTATTAATTTGACGCAAATGAGTCAATATTGTTGGTAAGGTAACGTTAAACCATGCCGCTAATTCCTGGGTAATTTGGCTCGGATCGGCTTCCACCATCTCTTTCAATTCATTGTTATTAACCCGTATGTGCGGTCTTCCACGTGGTTTGTTCTTCAAATCAAAATTTCCGTCACGAAAGTGTTTAAACCAAAATCGCACGGTGCGTTCATTAGCAGTCCTTTCTTCAAACGCAACATTGATATTGCGAGCTGTTTCTGCCGCGTTAGTTCCGCGTTGGAACTCGTATTCAAATATCACTCGAATTTTCGAAGTATCCATCTTTGTCTAATTTGAATAAAAAAAAAACAAGTGAAAGTCGATACTCGTTTTTTGCATATTTTTTAAAAGAACTTCATAGGACATCATATAATAATGTGAAAAAAGTTTCACTCAAAAATCTCAAACCGTGAAGGTTCTAATGTCAAATAATAATAATAATATTCCACTACTATCACACAACGCCGTCTAGTTTCAAGCTAAGCAGAGCTTGTGTTATGAGTACTAGACAACTGATAAACATACATATATATTTCTAAAGATATATACATAGTATAGATAAATTACACCCAGACACAGAACAAATGATCGTGCTCATCACATAAACATTTATCCTGGGTGGGAATCGAACCCACGACCGGAATCGGCATAGCAGTCAGGGCCAATAACCACTAGACCAACAGGCCAGTCAAAATAGAAGTGCCTATTACAATAAAACGGCAATTTCATACTTTAATCCCTATTATCAATACGTTCTATATGCGATGATGCACAATTGAGTATTGAAATGTGTTCCAGAGCTGTGCAATTCCCACCTTCGAGAGCTCTTAACTCAATATGGACAAGTAGTTTTTTTATAAACTGCCTTAAATTGGCGTGCCGTGGGGTTATTGTTACCTCTGCCATGGGATCTTCCGTATAGATGCCAAAGAGCATCTCGGGGTGATCTTGACTAATTTTAGACATCGGCATATAAACAAGAGCTTGAGTACGTATTAAAATGTTATACAAATGTTTCACTGCTTCGGCGCAGCCAATGACGCTAATAAAAACGGTTTTCCACGGAATTCGTATCAACAGTCTACCATCCTCACATTTTAATTTAGGTAAGTAATCGACTATAGAGTCTAAAAATCCTAAAAGCTGCATTGCATTTATTTCAGTAAGCGCTTTCTTAAATTGATTCTGGAACGAGCTTCTGGAATTAATTAGGTCAAACATATTAATTATTCTCATAAATCGAAAAAACTCATGTCCGGTGAAGATCTGCGTCATCCAGATAAAACTTACTCAAGCTAGTTATGACAATGCCTCTGATCGCGAGTGGTAACGGCCCCGACTTAGTTGTAGGTTGCGGGTTCAAACCCAGCCACGCGCATTACTTTGTGTAATTTATTTCATCACCACTGCTCTCAAAACGGTGAAGGAAAACATCGTGAGGAAACCGGCATGTCCTAGAACCAAAAATTCGAAGACATGTGACATCCACCAACCCGCACTGGGCCCACGTGGATTACGGCCCATTCTCTCTCCTAGAGAGGAAGCCGGCACGTTACGCCCCGGCATTGCATGTCCACGCACAAATCCTATTTGCGTGAAGGACTGTTAGACCTGTATTGGTGCTTCCGGCATTAAGATCTATGAAATATGCGGGACCAAGTCTCATTTTAATTAAAATAGGATTTAGTTTGGCTTCACTAAAGGAAGATCAACGACGGATGCAGTAATGAGTGGAAATCAGTCACTTTTTTTAATTTTGGGTGAAGTCCCAGGATGCTTTTGAGAGGTACTTATATACTCACCATTATTAAACGCATACGTATATTACATCTGTGTCAGTGTACATACGGAAATCGTGGAAAAGCTCCTAATCTTGCTGTTTCCTCTTTATCTTACTGGTAGCAAAAAGTAGCCAAGTCCTTGGGGTCTTTAGTAAGGGCGTATCTCAGGGTTTAATTCTTGGCTCTTTCTTAATCGAAAATACAATTCAGTAAGTTAGGTACTTACAGTAAGTTACCTACAAATTTAAAAATTGAACTTCGAAAAAAAGCAATTTTTGGTGAGATTAAAACTAAGATAGATGTTAATCGTTGATTATTTAATTAAATGCAAAGTAAGTAATAGTACCTGTAATATTTCTGATTACTAAAACATAAAGTATAAAAATATAAAAACCTACTAGCAGTGCTACCTACAAATAATTTTAAATTATGTAAAATTACAATTCTTCATGTTTACTTTTTTTTCTGTGTGGAAAAGACCAAAATTCTGAAGGTAAACCTCTTGCATCTCTTTCTCTCTTCACAAATGCGGAATACGATGACACACAGTTGCCAATGAAATAGTTAGCTTGACCAAGAATTGCCAAGTCTAGATGTGGATTCATAGGTTGTAACCTCATTACTGATACTTCAGTATTCTGTAGGGCTTTATTGAAATCATTTATCATATGATTAGAGTCTGATGCCACAAAGATGTATTTTATGTTATCCAGTTTCTTGATTGCTCTTTTCACTTGCCTGTAATTTATAACAACATTGGTGCTAAATAGAAATTTTATTTGAAACTTAAAAAAAGGTAGGTACCTACATAAGTAATTAATTTCATTTAAAATATACAAGGGAAGTCTTACTTGATTATATCAGTAGGCTGTTGTAGACACATAGATAATGTTAATGGTCCTCTTTCATTTTGATATCCCACACACTGTGGGGCGGCAAATAACATTGTGCTGTCTTTAACATGCTGACAAGCTTTTACCCAATCCTGCCCATTCCTCAAATGAATACCCAGGAAACCACCTCCACTCATATTCTTCTTTATAAATAATCTTGTCTTAGTAACTATATCATCACTCCACCATAAATATTTTTGTAAATGGACATTTTCTTTCTGTACTGGAAAACTGGCAGGGGCACCTGTGATCAAAGTAAGATACATAAATAATGTCTTGATTTATTACAGGGAAATCACTATAGGCATGTCATAATATTTAATCACAGATATGTCAAACATTAGAGATATGCCAAGGGGGAGTGGTTCTTGCGAACGCATCAAGACAGATAACTTCAACTTCAACTTCAACTCTTCATTAATGGCATTTGTGGAAAAGACACCACAATTTTGCCAATAACACGTGCAAACTATTAATAGACCATCAAACGCTGGAGAGTATTTCACGTGAATTAATAGTAAAATAAATATATATCTCTAAACATCAAAGTTCAAAATAAAAGAATGTGCTTCTATTAACTTGATGTCATTTTCAGCCATTTGTCAAATGTCAACTAGCGACAACTTTGCTTAGAACAACAAAATCCTTAAAAGTATATTTTACTTGCCAGTTTGTTAACCTAACTCATGAAATCTCCTTTCGATATCACAGTACCTAGGCAAACAGAACTTAAACTCAAAATCGTTTTATTTCACATAGGCCAACAAGGGAACTTATATAATGTCAGAAGCTAGTGCATGGTTCAGATTGGTTGTTTCCTCTAGGGAAAACCCGACAAGAAATTCCATCCAAACATAATTAACATATTATAATACAAATGCACTTACCAGTAAAGGCCAGAACAGGCCACTCATTGGGAGGATATTTTTGTTTCCATTTGTCCATCATTGCTTGATTATAAACATCATAATTCAAAGGTCCATAAAATTCAGAATCAACAAAATCAATGTTGAATGTATCCCAAAATGGACCAAATGGGTTTCCAGATTTTGCATTGCAACTTTTTTCCTGTTCACCCATTCTTTGAGTGTAACAGAACGATATTCGTTTTCTAACTGGCCAAACAGCAGGGGCCCAATCATTCATAAAATCCTCCATTGTGATCACATTATGATATAGAGTTAAACGTTCAACTTTAAAATATGTATTAAATGGTACTTGTACAGATTTAGGTTCACCAAACCTGTATTCTACCCAAGGAGGAAGAACCAAGGTTCTATTTAAACCTTTACTAAATGCCAATGCTCCCAAAAAGTGATCTGCTTGATTTCCAAATCTGCCTGAAAATAACATGTATGTATAAGAGAACAAAATTTCTTACATGCTACATAATGAACCAAGTATAATAATATATTTTAATCTCAAATTGTGTGTTAAACTTACCCATACAGGGACAGTAAAGGATGAACCCATTTTTGTCATCATAACAGAAAACACTTTCAATGTAAAGTACATGTAGTAATAAAAAGATATAGTATTTTAGCATTTTGAAAGACATTAGGCATTTAATTTATTAAAATTCAGTTCGCACAATGCGCAATGGATTTATAACTCAAATTCTCAATAGACATAACAGGACGCTGCGACGGACACGGTGCCGTTGCCGCTTTTTTTTAAGTTACTTCTTTCTTGTTTGTTTTGCAAACAGTATAGTAAATAACCGATACTCGAATCAGGAAGAATCGACTTTGTACTCGCTGACTCGATTCAATTATGGTAGTCCAACCGACTCGAGTCTAGTATTCCAGTTAGATTGATTCGCTCGTGCTATTGTTGAAATTTATTGAAATTTGAAACATTGTTACAAACGGAACCTTAAATTAAATAATCTTAATGTAATAAACATAGGTCTGTAGCTAATTGTGGGCTTCCAAGTTTTGTAGTATACAGTGGCCCCCAAACTAGCCGGTCCCCATAGTACAAGGTATAGTAATAATTTTAGTTATGAGACACCTTTAGAACGCCAAAATTTTAATGCATATGAGTTTCGACTAAAAAACTTTCTATGAGCCTACTTATTTGAATCGTTTAGATTTTTGTACTTAATTTATTTTTTCATTATGTAAAAATATGTAAAAAGCTAAAGAAATCAAATTACATATCTAAAGTGGTCAGATAATTTCTAAAAATATCTCTTTGTTGTGTAATAAAAATCTAAAAATCGTTTCTGGTTCCTAAGTACCTCTTTAGAGTATTCTATGGATTTTTATAATGTTTGAAAATTTTCTGATTTACTTTCGTTGTGTACCTAATTATGCTCAACAGCTCAACCTTTATGCTGTTTGAAGTATTGAATGAGAGATTCAAATTTTCCTTTTTGATCAAAATTGGTAACAAACTCGAGTTTTAGATTTGAGTTCGACTCGAATTTCCAGACTAGATTACTAGACTCGACCTCGAGTCTAACATTCGACTAGTAAACATAGATTTCAAGTATTGGACTCGAACCGCGGAAACGAGTCATAATTTAAATAATGTACAAACCAATTCGATTCACCAATAAAGTGACCCGGCACATCACTTCTGACATCTGATTGACTGAATGTATTTTTTTCTTAATCATGGATACAAAGTCCTTCAGTCAAATAATAGATATGGTTTCTAAATAAATAGCTTACCATTAGAATATTAATGTACACATTCTAATATTATTGTATTACTTTTAATTTTTATACAACTTACATACATTATATATAACAAATTTAATATTACAGTATGTTCAAAACGAGTCCCTAAGTGCGCGTTTAAAGTATGAATTTTTTTTAAATAAATTAAACATATTTATTTAATTAAAATAATTACCAATATTATCCATACATTGTTGCCATCTAAGCTAAGCTCATTTATGCCTTTGCAATAGAACTCTAGTGATCTAGATTCGACAAACTGTGTGAAAGCATTTTGTACTGCCTCCTGAGAAGAAAACTTTTTGTCACGTAAAAAAATTGTCCAATCACGAAAAAAATGGTAGGTAGTCCGTTGGAGCAAGTTCTGGCGAATACGAAAGGTGACGAATGGTTTCTTATTGTAGTTCCTGTAGAGTTAAAACGGTTTCTCGTGTTGTATGATAATTCGCGTTATCATGGAGCAATAATGGTGAAGATCGATTCGAACATAAGTCGGTGCTGTTTCACTGCTAGTTTTGCTATCATTGTTCGGAGTTCGTCACAGTAGACATCTGCCGTTATTCCTTGACCAGATCAGAGAAAGCTAAAGTGAATAACAACAATCTGAGACCACCAACACAGACACTGTTGCGGCGTTTGACCTTGGGTCAGCCATTGCATTTTTCGCTTACGGTTATCATAAAGAATCCACTTTTTATCACATGTCACAATTCAATTCAATATTCCTTAATTAATGAATCGATACAACAAGGCAACACAAGTTACAACACGCGTTTTTTTCTGCAGATTGCTGCCTCTTTACAGCAGTAATCCACCCGATCATGACGTATGCCTGTGCTGTCTTCGCACACGCCAAGCCCCATCACCTCCATAGGATGCAGACCTTCCAAAACCGGACGGTGTGAAACCACAAGTTTTTAAACTATACTCACTGGGTAGGTCTCATATCATATAAAGTTATTTGGTATATTTTCATTTCAATAACATTCATAACTAAAACTTATTTCGTATAACGTTATTGGATATAAAGTTTATTTCATCGAAAATCATTAAATATATATATTAGTGAACCACAAACTTGATGTTATTACGGAAACTGTGTTCTTAGGTATAACTATCGATTTTAAACTGCAGTGGGGCGCTCATATTAGAACTCTTTCAGGTAGATTAAGCTCAGCCGCATATGCAGTATGATAAAGAAGGCAACTGACAGATGTAGCCAGAGCTAGTTTATTTTATTATGCTTATTTCCACATTATTATGACTCATGGCATTTTACTGTGGGGATCTGCAGCTGATGTAGACTCAATTTCATATTGCAAAAGAGAGCATTAAGGGCTATTTATAAAATGGGTCCTCGCGAGTCCCTCAGAAATAAATTCGAAGAAATCGATATACTGACTCTGCCTTCTCTTTATATCTTAGAAAGTATTATGTACGTTCGTAAAAACCTAGGACTCTTCAAAATTAGAAGCGATTTTCATAACATAAATACGCGTAGTAAACACGAAATTGTATTACCCAAATGGAGATTAGCTAAGACCAGCAAGTCATTTTTAGTAAACAGTATACGCTTTTATAACAAGCTGCCAAAGGTGGTGACTGAACTTAGCGAGGGAAAGTTCAAAACCCATATTAAGCGTGTCCTAACTATAAAAGCGTACTATAAGTTTAAAGACTATGTCGAAGACAAGCTTGTTTGGCAATGACTGCTTCTGCACATTTGGCCTCCTGGCCTCATAATATTGTGTAAATGTATTTATTAACTGCTCCACATTGGTTGTAATATATACATTTTTTCATTATTTTTTTTCCAACACACTGCTTTTGCAATATTTTTTATATTATTACACCCCAACCACCATAAATTCGTTACTAATTAATTTTTTTAACGTACCTATATTTATTAGTAATTGTACATAATTATTTATTTTTCTTGCTTTTATTTATATAGCCTCTTTTTTATGTGAGAACACTGTAGACTCCGCGAATTCTTAGGTTACTTCCTATTACGACTCACTTTTTATCATGATTATTTTGATTGTACTTTTTAGTACAATATTGACCAGTCTACACTGTTCTTACATAATATCTATTTATACTGTAATATGGAAATATAGTAAAAATATTTTTTTTTTTAAAAAAGAATAACCATGTAGTTTCTTGCCGGTTTTTCTCCATAGGAATCGACCAATTTGGAACCATGCACTAGCTTCTGACGTTTTATAAGTGCCCATGTAGGCCTAGTTGAAATAAAAAACTTTTGACTTGACTTGACATCGTGTGCCAAATTGAAATGGTCGGCGGGAGATGTCATCTGCTATCCTTTCAGTCAGACCCCTAAACACTTCTCATGTCCTGTGGATTTTTTTCATCGACTTTTTATTGTTTTATGAAAATAGGACCCAAATTTTTCATTTAAATACAATTTTTTTAAAAATATGTAAGGCGTAGACTCTGAATTTTAATTAGATGTGTATTGTATTAGAGTACTTTTAAATTTAAAATTAGTGGCATTAGCTTTCTAGCTTTTTTTAAATTTACTCACAAAGTTTTGGACTTAAATTAAAGCTGTCCATGTTACAGCTATTTACATGCCTATAAAAAAACCAAAAACGACCGGAATCTTCCAACTCCAAAATCTTTTTTATAACTTTGTGAATTCGCTAGAATTGTGAATCGAGTCACATAAGACTAATATTCAAAATTAAGATTTAAAATTTTTTATTGCTTAATTCTAAAAAAATTAATTAAAGCTGTCCATGTTTGGAAAGCTAACCCCAAAACTTTGCGAGTACTGACGTATCTTTTTTCTCGTTAACTTACAAGTTTGATTTTTTTGCAGCTTCAAGAGTCCGCAGACTTGAGTTTATGGTTTTAACTTCAACTCGATACCTCCACGCGTTCCCGAGATAAAGGGTCTTGACAGACTGATAGACAGCAAGACAACAAAGTGATCCTATAAGGGTTCCGTTTTTCACAAAAATCATAAATAAATAGTCCTATAACCATATTTAAGGATATTACGGTTTACCTTGCCGTTTCCGAGATAATCGGATTTTTCATAGTTCCATACAAATTTCTCGTAAAAAAATTATAATTACTTCGATTTTGTGCAGAATGGACTCAAGTGTAATTTTTATACATAGTAATTGTTGTTAGTAAAAGCAATATCTGGCAAAAAAAACTGGTTCTAGTAATTAGAAATCCCTAAGTCTATGAAAGCCAATTTTCGATCCACCGTGCGACGGCCTACTTCGCCCACGCCTAGCTACGCTACTGGTTGCCGCGTACCTGTGAAAGGGTTTTTTGATGGATGACCGATGTATTGTGGTGGAATGGGATAATAAAACAGTATCTTATCATCAGTTACTAAGTATTTATTTATTCGCTCATCTTGTAACTTAATAGTGACCATAAATTCAAAGTGCATGAGAAAATCAAGCTGACAGGCTGGCAGCAAGAAGTTTTATGCTCAGCGAGTTTATATATAATTTTTGGTACCAAAGAGTCAATATTTTTGCAAACAAAAGCACGTTTTTCATAATCAATCATCAATCGATCATTTCACCCGAAAGATGTCCACTGTTGGACACAGGCCTCCCCCAAGTGTCCACAACAATGACCGGTCCTGTGCGTATCGACTGCATCGGATTCCCGCGACCCTCACCAGGTCATCGGTTCGCTTTGTGGGAGGCCTTCCAACGCTGCGTCTTCCGGTACGTGGTCGCCATTCCAGAACCTTTCGTCCACATCGACCATCTGTTCTGCGAGCAATGTACCCTGCCCACTGCCACTTAAGTTAGGCGATTCTTTGGGCTATGCCTGTAACCTAGGTTCTCCTGCGGATGGATATCTTCATTTTTTATGTGATCACGCAAGGAAACTCCGAGCATAGCCTTTTCCATTTGAGTGACTTTAAGCCTTCTTATGAGGCCCACTGTAAGTGACCACGTTTCGGTGGCATAATATGTCGTCACTGGCAACATGCACTGGTCATATACTTTCGTCTTGAGACACTGTGGTACATTGGACGAGAAGACACCGCTCAGCTTCCCGAACGCTGTCCAGCAGAGTCGGATTCAACGGTTGACCTTCTCGAAGTTAGACCTACCCAACTGGACCATCTTACTATAGATCTACGCTTTCGAACGTGCAACTGTACTTCACCTTTTTTTTTTGACTAACCGACGTTTTGACTATTCAAAAGTGCCTGTTATTGGTCTGTTTGAAATAAAGTTTCTGATTTTCAATTTTATTTTACGTTGCCTTATTTATATTATTACCTACAGTTTCCTTTGCTAAGACTCAAGCCTACTCGACCTAAAACGACGCGATGTAAAAAAAAATTAATTTGGCAAAAAGCAAAATCTTATAAAACACGTACAGGAATAAATCTGAGGACAGTCACAAAAAAAAAAAACATTTTTTGCTATTCAGAATTTTGTTGTACGGTAGTTTGTACTTCCGTACAAACTTCCGTACAACGTTCCCTCAGTGCGCGAGTCGGACTCACACTTGCTCAATTTTATTTTGTTAGAAGTATTTATATTGAGTGATTACTTGATTAGTAAGAGTTATTTAATTTTGTGAATTCGATCCTGTTAACATCAACCTGCCTAATACATATATCTAAAATTAAAAGCAAAGTCGCTGTGTTTGTGTCTGTTTTTCAGTTTTCAGACATTTTAACCATACATACATATTTTCATACGGTTTTCATTATCTTATAAATACCAGATTAACGAAAAAATACGCCATTAGCAAAAACTAGTATTACATCACTTGCCCCTATCGGTTCCACGCGACTCTGCCCGCACCACTTGGCGATAATTATTAATGTGATAAGTAATTATAAAGATCTCGTCATTATGTATATAATATTAAAATAAAAAAGTATCTATTTAATGACAATCGAATATATATTTTTTTAAACTTCATGGTGCCATAATAACCACAAATAAAAATAAAATCGATGGATTAAAAATTACGAGGGATAACATAAATATAAAAACAAACACGATTATTTGTAGATATACTATATTTTTTACTGCAAATATATGAATTTTAGTCTCTGCTTCACAAAATGTACCTATAGGTACGATAATCATTATGGTCACCCTACAACATTTTCTTCTATACAAATTTGAAAATCAATTTTCTCTTCAATTATAGCATCTAGAAGAACGGACGATACGTTAAAATTTAGTTAAAAAATAGTAAGAAATCTTGATCTACTTTGCGCTAATCTATGAGGTTTAGTTTAGTCAATAAAGCCGAAAATCTTGGGCCCTCAGTTCAGACGTTTCAGTAAAATTCAACTCTCATTTATTTTTAAACTATTAACTTTTGGGTCATTATTTCTTTTTTAATAATTCACAGTGGTATCTAATTAAAATTAATTAAAGTCATTTGCATGTATTTCGTCAGATAAATTCAGTTTTTTCAAATTCTTTATAAAAGATATTAACGAATTGAGGGCCCAAGGTAAAACGCTATAAATCTGTAACGCGATATTCTACAGATTTGAGAATTTCTTAAAATACTTTAGAAATTCTTTACTAAATTCCTAAATCATTATTGTTAACCCAGATATCGTACTTTCCGAGATTTAGACTATGCCTCTTAATGCAAGCGTCTGGATTGAGGGCCCACGTTATTTAATCATAACAGTTTTATTTTACGTTTTAGAAATTTATGGCCCATTGCTTTAAGTTTTACTATTTTTTAACTAAATTCCCTGAAAATATTATTTCGTTTCATAAGGATTTAAAAAATGGGCCCTCAATCCAGATGCACACGATGGTACGAAAGTGTACTCTTCGTCGTTGGGTACGTGCAGCAAGAGCAGGGAACAAATCACGAGTGACGTCTATGACGCGATGCGCGGCGAGCCTATCACTGACACTCCCCGCCTCCGCGTCTCACTTCATACCACAAGAGACCTGATATTTTATTTCTGCGCAAGTAAAAGTCAGCGCTCAAGATCCATGCCGGGATCTGTAAAGTGAATGCCCTGCCCATTCTATTTATGTGCGAAGAGTGCTATTAGAAATTGATTTAGTGTAGCTGGTTTCTTCAGTGTGCGTGTGCCAATTTTAAGTGTGTGTCGAAAATATACTATTTGTGAATGTAATTATTTTCGTGGGAGATAAGCGGCATCACTAGGAGTCCTTACCCAATAAATAAGATGCCCAAATCCAACATTTTCATGAAACATCCTTTGCAGAGACAAGGATTTAACTGACGTACCTACGTGAACAAGTTGAAATATTCATTTAGAACACTCCCAAGATAAATTATCAAACTAAAAAAAAAAGTAACATGCCTAAGAAACGCATATTTTTTTTATTTTTTTTTTGTGGCTGTCTAAAGCATAATCACACATCAAAACTCGAATCAAACGCTTAAATTCAAGAAAAATTATGAGAGTATTTGTGTAGATAAAATAACTTCTGATGGAATCAGATATAAAATAAAAAGCAAAATTAAGTTACATATTTATTTTAAGCCTTAACAGCATAAACACGAGGAGGGAAAAGAGACTTCTTTCTGATCTCCTTCCTGGTTTTTATTTTAGATTCGTGCTTGCTAAGAGCCTTACGCATTGCGCGGGTCTTCTTGGTCCTCAAGTCTAAAGGCTTATACTTCTTGTTTTTGTAATGGTTTCGCAGATTAACTTTCATTTTCTGGTGGTACACGATGTATACTCGTGCGATCGCTTTCCTCACGACACGTCTAAAACAAAGTAAAATACATAAGACAATTAGTGAAAAGAAAGAATTTTTTTTTTATTCATTTTCTGCTGGGTTTTGGAAATTATTTATTATATATGTACAGCATGTGACTGAAAGAGTAATAAATGTTTCATAACACCTGTTTGAAAAACTCAAATTATACGTCACGCAAACCTAAATTATAGCAATTCATTAATGCCCTAGGATCTAGCCGGGCAGTAATATTGTATTTAATTACTGCTTGCTAGGCACAACTGGTCTAATGTATCAAGCATAAATTATTTTTTATTTTAAATACTAAGTCGACTACCTAACAGTAACTCCAACTCTAGTAAAGGTTTTGATACTATTGATTTTTTTTCGCACAGTGATGTGAAAAGTACTCTCATTGCTAATAGAGGTACCTTCATATTGGGCTAGTTTGATTCCCTGGCTATACTCAGGATTCTATGCTTAACTGTATTGCCTTGCTTGGAAATTAACACTTATTCCTCTCGCTAGGCCATGGTAACCCACAAAACCCTTTATGACAATCAGGTCAGGTTTCAATATGCCCGTGATATAAGGCACTGCATTATCCCATTGAATATTGTCTTGTCATTTTATGCAGACATCATCTGATGCCACCAGATTATCACAAAAAACATTCAAGATCTTAAACTCTTGATGATATGTTAACCGTTAACAGATGATTTCATCTGCAACGTTTTCGATTTCATCTGTAATGTTCCATGTGAATGGTTGGTAATAAAGTAAGAAGGGCAAAGGCGAGCCTTAAGCGCCTTAAAAACCGAACATCTGGTTAATGGTGACCACCCGGACTGAAAAACCAGCTGCGACCCGAGAGGGTCGTCCCCGTACCGTAACCGTTTGGACTGCGAGGAAAGAAAATCTCTGTAAAAAAAAAATCCCTAATCCTACAGTGCGGGGCCCGCTAAGGATTAATGGCTGACAGGAAAGTCAGCCGCTAGCGACCAACTCGACGTACCAGGCGACCCGTCGTAGTAATAGACTTCTTTTGAGGATCGGAGTCACCTCATCAGCGATCATATATTCGGCCCTATTCGTGGGAACAAAATGATGTATTCTTATAATAAAAACCTAATGCAACAACCTAATTCATAAATATCGCCCCTACAAAAGGGTGCTCACCCAACAGATATTCCATAAAGGAATGTTCGAAACCGTTGCCAATGTTTATTGTTATTGAATTAAAACCTAATGACAACAACAAAAGTATATATCAGGTTAAATGCCACTTAAATTGTAGAATAACATTTGGACCATTTTTTTTATTCTTGATAGGTTCGCGCTTGACCGCTGTCTCACCTGATGGAATGTGACGATGCCTCATACCTCCGCGGCCTAAGCGCGAAATACCACACTGTAATAAATGACAACAGTACGGGCGCACAAAGACTTAATGTCGTCGAAACCACAAATGCATTAAATGCGCCGGAGATCACCTTTCGTCAGATTGCCCTAGAAAGACTAAATCTGATCAAGTTAAATGCATCTTATGTGATGGAAATCACTCTGCTAACTACAAGGGCTGCCATGTGTATAGAGTGCTACAAACCAAACCAAAGAAATGACAGCAAAACCATAGGGGGGCTAGCAGGGTCGAAGCCTGTTAGGGCCATGGGTTTGCTTCTGGAATGAAAACCCGGGGTCCTAGAATGCAAGGCATAGGCATTTTATGAGACATTAATAAAAAAATCCTATATGGAGTCAGGATGAATTAGAAAGTTCCTATATAGGAGTGAATTTTAGTCAGTAAAAGTCTGACACACCCTCTCATTCTGCCCTATGAGAAGTTATTAGATGATTTCCCACTTAAACAAGAGTCGACTGAAGAGATGACTGACCTTAGAAATTCACAGTTTCAATACTTAAATAATAATACTTATGTTTGGTTTATTTGCTAATAAATAAACTTTCATACTTATTATTTTTTTAGGTCATTGTCTTTCTATTGTGTCTCTAATTACTCTACTCAAAAGGTTTATGCATCAACACTAAATTCTTATTTTTAAATAAACCCTAAATACAAGAAAGTATTAAGTGAACAATATAATATAAAGTTTGTGTACAAATGTGGTAAGTGATGTTCTTTTTTGCTATTTTTACAGAATATTTTAGATGTTGATGTTTAAATTTATGATAAATAAGTATAAAAATAAATACCCTAACTAAGTATAGGCACTATATTGAATCAATAAAAACAGTCCTGAAAAAATGGTAGGTCTGTATGTAGCATGTTTGTCTTCAAAATTACCTTGTGACATACATAATATGTAAATATCGATATTTAGGACATTCAATATCCTATACTTCGATATTAAGGACACTTCATTAAAGATAAAATGCCGCTCAGTATAAATAAATGATTTGCCAAATATTAAAAAAATTCAGGATGTAACGTTGACACTCACAAATATTAGGTAGCTCAAATATTATGAAGCGTCCCCTTTTGTATTTTAAGTAATTCAAGTTAATGTTTGTAAGTTGCTGTTCTGTTGATTTCTCATCACTTGCAGTCAGTTGCTCGCTTACTAATGTTATAACCTGAATTAATAAATTTTGACAATTAAAACTTAAATTTACAGTCTCGTTTTAATACTACCTCTTTAAAAAGCCATACTAAAACCCATATGGTGTTATGGATTACAGTTATGGGGCACAGCAGCAAACTCAAACATTGAAATCCTACAAAGGTTTCAGTCAAAGTGCTACAAATGATAGTAAATGGAATGGATGGATTTTGTTAGTATGTAACCAACAAAAGATTACACCACAACAGTTATCTTGTATTTCAAGTGTTTGAACATCAAGACAATATTTGGAATCATTGTAACAGAAACAATCAATAACACAATATTTCTAAATAAATACTCATTTTGCTGGAAGAAGACCCAGGCAAACTACAAGCAATGGTACAAATGCTAGGTAATGAAAACAAAGAAGCAGGTCTAAAAGTGAAGGACATCAAGACAAAGTTGATGACTAACTCTGCAGAGGTTGCCATAGAATTGGATGGACAAACACTTGAATATATGCAAGAGTATGTATACTTGAGTCAAATAATGGCCACTAATGGTAAAATATCTAAGGAAATTAAAAATAGAATAGCCTGTTGTTGGAAATTATACTGGTCTCTAAAAGAAATAATAAAAAGTAGAGCTGAGCATCACTATCCAGGAACAAAACTTTTAACAGCAGCATACTTCCTTGTATTACATATAACTGTGACACGGTCTCTCAACCAAGATCATTGCGAGAAACCTGCAAATTGCCAAGAAGCGATAGAGAGAAGTATGCTAGGGTTAACTCAGGGATAGAATTAGTAATGCAGAAATAAAGTAAAGAACTTAAATTTTAGACTTCCTGATTTGAATTGAGAATCTGAGATGCTGCTGAACAGGTCAGATGATTCGCTGCACTGCCAATAAATGAAGCAAGCAAGTGACCCTATGGTACCTAAGAGGGGGCGTCAGAAAACAGGGTCGCCCAACGAGACGATGGGAAGACGACAGTCAAGGATCCACGTTGGGAAAGGGTTCCAAAAGGCACACCGAACTGTGCCTTTTGGAATAGGCCTCCTCCAATTTTGAGAAACATATTATAACCAGTGTAACAGCCGCACAAACAAAATAAATGAATTAAGACAACATAACGAAATATGTTAATGATTAAATATATTTACACCACTAATCGGATATATTAGTAAGTGCTCATCTTTAGACAAGGTACAATTACAAAGTTAAACTAAAGAAATAAGGGTCTCGTGAAAATTGTATAAAAAAAACTTACATTTTGGAAAGTTTGGATGCAACGCCTCCTGTCACTTTAGCAACACGAAGATTGGTCAATTCAGTTTTCAACTCCTCGAGCTGCTTGAACAGCTCCTTCTTGTCTTTAGTGCGTAACTCTGAACACTTAACCTTACCCTGTAATAAAAATGATAACACTCAACAACAGATAGGTATTTCACTGCACTTTACTTACGTTTCCACCAGATAAACCGCAAATACTTCATTTAATTAAATAAAATGACACATTTATCACCAAAACATTCAAAACATTAGAGGTATGGCCGGTCTCGTATATAGACACTTCCATACGGCATTCCGACACGAAATATATAAATTAAAGTACGCTACTAATTGCACAAATTTATTTTAACTTCGACCATCTTTAATATTTAATAAGATTAAACATAAATTCAAAGATAAAAAATATTTTCACAAACCATTTTGAAAACGTCTCGACTCGCGTTTTTGACGTAAAGAAAAGAACCATAGAGAAAGAACTAGAGATGAAACGTATATACTGGAACAGGTTTTTGGAATAGGTCTGTGGCTGGACGCGTAAAGACTTATTCCGTAGGCACCACATAAACGCGTCTCGAGTATTTAGGCGTATGGCGTCTGACACGTAAATACTTGGTAGACTACCTATTGGATGAACATGATTAGGTGTAAGAAACGTACAGGAAACACTATTTAAAAAAGAAAACAACGAAATATAGAAAAAATAATAATACATAAACCAAAAATAAACATAAAAAATGCAAAAAAAAATTTAATCCTGTAAATAAATGATTAAAAATTCATTTTGTAAATAAAATGAATTGAAACCTTTATACGCCATCTTTTCTTTGATATAAGTTTCAATATTTTTTTATTAAAAAAAAGCTATCTGTCCTAAGCTTGTTAAACCGAAAATACTTCATTACTTAATCGTTTCGATATTACTTCTACGTACGAAGACTCGCTAGATCAGGAAACGTCAATAAACTCGAGACGCCTAAATACTCGTGGCCCTAGTTTTTGGAATAAGTATTTCGGCGGACGCGTACTTTTAAGACTCAGTACGCATTCTACCTAGTATATCTCACCTCTAGAAAGAACAAGGCGAGGACAAGTATTGCCAAGTACCAAATAATTAAATGAACTTTTGAAGGGAGTCATAGACATTTTATATATATATATAAATTATGCCAATAAAGAATTATTATTATTATTATTTTTCCATTGTGAAGCCTAGCATTTGCTAAGCCTAGTTGATAAAATAATTACCTACGCTCCATCGAAGCAATAGGGTTGTCACTTTGATTGTTTTTGATAATGTTTGTTTTTATAAAAAAAAAATTGAGCTCTGTAGTGATCAATCAATCAAATTGAAATTGACTAGTTTACAAATATAATTTAAATAGGTAATCTCATCGCGTCGCATCGATTAACCTCGGCAAAAGACCTTTTACAAGTTTTGGTGGGAACGTAGGCGAGCCGCGGTTGGACGAAGACGTTTCGTGCGCGCTCTACGAAGTGGGCGCGTGATACTCGCAGCAGGTAGCGCGTGGGCAGACTAGGCTCATGAGCAGGGGTATACCCAAGTTTAAGAGTCAGGGAAACGTAATTTGTAAACAGATGTACCATGTATTTCCACCAATATATTCTCCCATATAATTTAGTTATTTAAGCTTGTATATCTTGCTTTTTAGTAATTTATGTTTTGTTTTTTCATATCATCTGTACCCGTTTTTGATAAATAACCAATTATTAATATTATTTTCGGGTGTTTCGGAACCGTACTGCGTTTCAACCCAAAAATGTGTTTGATAGGTACCTATAATTAAAAAACCATTACATAAAAAATACCTTTATTCCTCTTAAATTACAAATTATAAACTAAAATAAAACTTTTTACAAGAAAAATTAACCAACTTCACTAAAAAATACACTAAAAGGAACAAAATAACTTTAATTTCGGAAGTCGGTGTTTCTCAGTATTGTTTGTTTCTTATTTCCGACTTCCGAAATTAAGTTATTTTGATCCTGTGTGTTTTTTTTAGTGAAGTCGGTTATTTTTTTTTTATGTTTTTTATTTTACACTTTTTAGTTGCTATACTCTTATAACCAGAGTGCCTATTTCTGGCCTTCTTCATCAGTTCCACTTCATCAAATGTTACTTTTTGACTGGAAATGCTTAAGTTCTTGATGAAAATACCTATAATATTTGAAAATTCCCTGGATTCCTCATAAATTCCACTATAAGAAATGAATTCTGAAACAAATGGGACTAATCGGAAAGCATATCTTCTAAGAGGAAAAAGAAATTTTGCAAATCGGTCCACATACGAAGGAGTTCTAAAGTAATACACAGAAAAAAAAATCACACCGGAATTGATAGCCTTCTCCTTTGTTTGAAGTCGGTTAAAAATACTTTCGTCTGCTACAACACGTTCGAAACTCTTTATTATTATATTTTATAGTGTATAAAATTCTCATTCATATGAAAAGCTTTTTTAAATAAACTATTAGGAAACAAGGACAGGGTACTATAAAACTGATTTTATCGAATTCTTTGTAAATTAATTCAGTTACGTTGTAGTTTATGTGTTCTCTTTTAAAGCAACTACAAAAAAAAAAAAACAATTTATTAAGAGTGGCATTTATTTACTTCTGCGATCTTTATAGATCGCGAAAGTAAATTTAAACGTGACCACTCGTCTTGACGCGGCACTCGCTACTAACAGCACCGCGAGAAATGCTTAGGAGTCTCTTCGATGCGTATGTTTGTGTGAGTGTGCTGTTTCGAACTTTTGTGGGTAGTTTCCCTACTGTTCCATATACCTATACTGTGGCTCTACTTACTATACAAAACCAGAATTTTTACTTAATCTTACAACAAATGAGTTCTATGATGAGCCTCATGACTACACTCATAACCAAACTACAAGTTTAACAGGCCTTGGGTATGGCGACTGGGAACATAAATGGACTCTCACCCATTAAAGATGATCTCGAGATCCTAATGGCCAATTATAAACTAGACACAGTCCTAATATCCGAAGCACACTGCACAGACAAAACGAATTTTAAAATCAAAAGGTTCCGGATATACACTACAAAACCCCCCTTACGGCACAGGTCACGCAGGATCAGCCTCAGCCCCATAATTATTCGGGACAAAATAAAGCACCATCTCCTGCCTGAATATAGAACCGAACAAATACAGGGCACTACAGTCGCAATATAAGACTGATCTGGATACTTTAATGTCTCAGCTGTATACTGCCCACCAAAACACCGAATTGGCTTCTACCTGTTTTCTCACTTCTTCTCAAGTCTGGGCAATCGTTTCATAGCCGGAGGAGATTGGAGCTCCAAACATGTCCATTGGGGATCAAGACTGACCAAAACTAGGAAAAGGCAACTAAAGTTGAGCGTCGATATAAATCACCTAAATATTATCGCCCCATCAGAACCTACAAACTGGCCAGCCGATCATAATCGAATACCGGACATACTTTATTTTATCCTAACAAAAGGACTCTCCAAGCAATACATGAAGATCGAGTCATGTGCTGATGGGTCATCTTTTCACACCCCAGTCTTACAAACTATCAGCTCAACTATAATTCCAGAGACCCACGGTATTATATAACCGGCATACTGATTGCTCCTTCTTCAGGGAACACATTGAAGAAAAGCTAAATCTAAATATCAAGCTCAAAGAAGAGGAGGAAATTGAAACAGCAGTAGTGCAATTTACCAATCTCGTGCAAGTTGCCGCGTGGAGAAGCATGCCTACGACTGAACATTGGAACCAGCCCGAAAACTTACCATTGGAAATAAAGACTATGATCCAGGAGAGAAGCAGACTACGCAGAGTTTGACAGCTGAACCGCCGTCCACAAAACAAGGCCGCCCTTAATAAAGCCATTGCAGAATTGAAGCTTGCTTGACTTAACAATGCAAGCACAGTTAAAGTCTCTAACTGCTACTAAAGCAAGGAACTACTCACTCTGGAAAATCACCCATTCTTGTGGAAGCCCTAACATAACTAAAACCCCAATAAAAAAAAAAAAAAACGGCTGGGCTAGAACTAGTCAGGACAAAGCGAACTTTTTTGCGGATCATTTAACAAATGTTTTTAAACCGAATCTCATAACTCGTCAGAAGAATATATGTTGATCTCGTTTTAAAACAAGACCATCAAATGTACCTTCCCCTAGACCTGTGACGCCCGCGAAATTCATAAGAGCGATCAAACGGCTGGACAGTAAAAAGGCACCGGGTTACGACCTGACAACCATAGAAGTATTGCTGGAACTACCGAGAAAAGCTATTGTGTTCATAACCACCATCTTCAACGCTATGTTACGAATAGGGTACTTCCCGAGTACGTGGAAGTCTAGGAAATTATCATGATTTACAAAGCTGGCAAATTAATGACCGAATAAAACATCCTATCGACCAATCAGCCTATTGCCTACTCTATCCTATTGCGTACTAGTAAAGATAATACCTCGCAGAATTATGCTAAGCCTTTTGGAGTGCAAAATGATACCAGACCACCAATTCGGCTTTAGAGAACGCCATGGCCAAGTGGAACAAGACCACAGAGTATGTAATGTTATAAGGAAGTCTTTAGAACAAAAGGAATAATGCTCGTCAGCTTTCTTGGATATCCAGCAAAGGCCTACTATGTAAAATCAAGCAGAATATTTCCCACTCATATTTTCCATAATTTGAATCTTACCTCGAGGATCGCATATTTTATGTGAAAGAAGGCGACGCCACTTCTGAGTTCAAAGATGTTGACGCTGGGGTTCCACAAGGATCTTTTCTCGGCCCTATGCTCTACACGTTGTACACCTCTGACCTACCACTAACACCAGGGATAACCACAGCTACATTTGCAGACGGCACTGCTATATTAGCTAGTAATAAAGATCCAAAACTGGCATCAGAGAACTTGCAGAAGGGCTTTAACAAAGTTAACGAATGGCTCCAAAAATGGAAAATAAAGGCTAGTGCCACAAAGTCAGTACAGGTGACATTCACTCTTAGAACAGGGGACTGGCCACCTGTAAAGTTGGGCCAATGTTCTCTACCCCACAGTGACCATGTAAGATATCTTGGCTTACACATTGATCGTAGACTAACCTGGAGGCACCACATCAAATGTAAAAAGCAGGAGCTACAGCTAAAGTACAATAACCTATACTGGATGCTAGGAAGGAACTCGAGACTTTCTATGGACAGCAAACTGCTGATATACAAAGTCATTCTAAAGCCCATTTGGACATAATTATGGTCTATAACTATGGGGCAGCGCCAGCGATTCCAACATAAATACGCTCTAGCGCCAGCAGAACAAGATTCTCAGAACAATCGCTGAAATACCATGGTACATAACCAACAATGAAGTTCACGAACACCTTGAAATGAGAACAATCAAAGAAGAAATTCGAAGCTTAGCAACTAAATACAAAGAGCGGCTAATCAGTCACCCTAACGAACTCGCTCGGCAGCTCACCATGAATCAGTATGTGAGGCGATTAAAACGTCATCAGATCCTATAGCTAGAAGACAGATAGTAGCTCTGTACAGTAGATGAGTAAATGCTTCCAATGGGAAGCCACTCCGCTTAACACTGACTTGTGTCAATGAAAATTAATGCGATCTAGCAAAACGAAAATAATAAAGTGCACTTAACAGAGTTGCCAAACGCACCGACCATAAAATTAGTAAAAAATAAAAAATAATTTGTACAAAGTAATTCTTTTGAAGTGGCGACTGCGTACCGGAAGACGCAGCGTTGGAAGGCCCCTACAAGGTAGACCGATGACCTGGTGCAGGTTGCGGGAATCCGATGGATGCAAGACGCACAGGATCGTTCTTTGTGGCGACATTTGGGGGAGGCCTATGTCCAGCAGTGGACGTCTATCGGCTGAAATGAAGATGATGATGATGAATTCTTTTGGTAACCGTACTTTTGACGTGTCAGTTGACAGATGAAAACCATAGACACTTGGTCGCATTTATAAATATGATTATTATAAATTAGTTCATAAATGTGTATTTTTCAATAAATAAATGAATTTGATTGAATTTTGTTTTTCTTTTTTTTTTTCTATCAAATACCGATTTTGGGCCAAAGTGGCTGTCACCAGTCACCGTCGACAGTATCTGTCATGTCTGCGGTGTGTCATGAACGACAGTTATTGTCAATGTCAATCAATAATTTTGCTCAAAGAGAAATGCCATTTTGGCAAAATTGTGGTGTCTTTTCCACAAATGCCATTAATGAAGAGTTGAAGTTGAAATGCCATTATTGAAGAGTTGAAGTTATCAAATAAATAATAGAGTGAAAGTAGTTGCTGTAAAGAGGTGTTAGAATTCTATCTATTTAAAAACATAACCCAACACTTCATTTCGTTTTAGTGCAGTTTATTGTTTGACAGAATGAATGATAACAATGATGTCTTTAGTATAAATTATAAAAAATCCTTACAATACTGGGCCGACATTCCACCTACGGTGGATGGAGTTCTTGGGGGATTCGGATATATTTCAGACGTTGACATTGAGGGATCTGAACTGTTCCTAAAGGCTTTATTTTCTTCTGACAATCCCCCATCTACTAACACAGCATTAGACTGCGGTGCTGGTATTGGTAGAATATCGAAACAATTATTATTACCGCACTTTGATTTAGTTGATGTAGTGGAACCCGATGAAAAATTTATCAATTCCATTAAAGAATATGTGGGAGAGCTCGGTTCAAAATTAGGCACTTTGCATAGAGTTGGCTTGCAAGAGTTTATACCTAAAAGGAAATATGACGTCATTTGGAATCAGTGGGTATTAGGATACCTAAAAGATGAGGATTTAGAGGCTTATCTAGTACGTTGCAGGTAAATAATTGTTACCTTTTGAGTACCGTAATTAGAGACAATAAGACAATGAGCGAGTGAACACCAGCGTTCGCTTGGGGTTTAATGAATAAATAAATAAATAAAATAAAAAAAAATTCAAGAACTGTAAATTATAAGTAAAATATTTTTTTTTATTTCAGGGATTCTCTGTCTCCAACTGGCATCATTATTGTAAAAGAAAATGTTACTTCATCTGGAAAAATAGAAAAGGATTCTACAGATTCATCTGTCACACGAACATTTAAGCAATACATTAGAATATTTAAAAAGTGTTCCTTGAAAAGAATTAAGCAATGTAAACAAACTAACTTTCCTAATGGCATATATCCTGTGTATATGTTTGCACTAGTACCTAATCATAAAGAACTAGAACAATCACTAGCTAAGACAAATACTGTACTAAATAATTCTTGTAAGACTGCACAAAATGAAATGGAATTATGAAATAAAACATAAGCCATTTTGGTCGTAATCATATTCTGTAGAGTTGTTTTTTTTAAAGTGAGAAATCACCTAATGACGTCTCTCACCCTTAGGCAGGGTGAGAGGGCATGTCAGGCTTTTACTGACTGAAACCCACTCCTTTTCCTTATTTGCCCTCGTTCCAGGGCCCCGGGATTCTCTTTCGCATCACTCATGGCCCCAGTAGGCTTCGACCCTGCTGAACCCCCTTTGGTTGATGATATGCCCTTGAGGAATGCGTGGAACACCACGCGCCGTCGACGAAATGAGCTCGGTCCGGACAGTTCCCGGGCGGTGAGACGGTGAGCTATACATTGCCCGCCGTCCGCAAGCCCGCCCGAAGGAGACGACCGTATGCCACTCCTCCTCGCTCCGGACCATGGCCTGTACCAAGGATCGGCGCGAGAGATCACTACCACGAGCGCCCCCACGAGACGGCGTCCCTAGGAGACGGCGGTGCCCTGCCCAGGCGGGGCACACTTCTACCGCATGCTCCACCGTGTCTTCCGGGCGGTCCACACAATGGTGACACCCGGGTGTTTCTTCCGCACGAATCCGGTGCAGGAATCTCCCGAACTGACCATGTCCGGTGTGGACCTGCGTCATGCGGAAGGTAAGGACGCCATGTTGTCTTTCCAGCCACTCGTCAAAAAGGGGACTTACCGGCATAATTGTGGCGTGCCCAAAACCTGGCCCAGTCGTCCGACTTGCTTCTTTGAAGCGAGCCGGATGACTAGGTAGGTTTTTACAAATGTAAATGTAATGTTTATAAATGTAAGTGTGTGTCTGTTTGTAATATCAAAAAAACATTTGTTTACTAAATGTATACCAAAGTATTCGATACTTATAACAAAAATGTAAATTTTGACATTTTTGATAATCTATCAGTTTGTTCCAGCTAATATTCGAAACGGTTAGACCGATTTTGATGGGGCATTCAATGACGGATAGCAAATGTAACAAGCAGTTACTTAGGCTATTTTTTATTTTCCTGTGGGAACGGGTTTTCATAATTATATGGAATTTTGTCGAAATGGTTAAACAAAATTTGATAGAACTTTTAATGTATCCCACATTAAAAGTAGCTAATGTTAAATACGAGTACCTTTATTCACATACTAGCTTTTGCCCGCGACTTCGTCCGCGTAGAAGTTGAAAATGATTTTATTAGGTTTTTTGAGATACGAAATATGAAATATTATTTATTATCTTCGTCTTATGTGATAGTCCATTGAATTGTATGGCTAGCGATATGATAAAATATTATAGTATCTTAGCCGTGTGCGGCGCCCCTTAGTGAACTGCACTGCGGGTGAAGTAACCTACGGCAAACTTATTATTTGGTACAGTAATCGGGTCTAGGGATCGAACCGCAAAATTAAGTTTGTTTTTTATTGTATATAATTTTCCGAGATAAAAAGTACCCAGTGTGGTGCCCAGGATATTAAAGAATTATTATACCAAGTTCTATCGTAATCAAACCGGTAGTTTTTGCGTGATGCCTGAACAAACAGACATATGATAGCATTAGTCGTCGATGATACCATTTTCAAAATAACTATTCAGAACCATTTATTTATTTGTATGTCATAGTATTTTAACTATCTTCATTGTGATATATATGTGATATGATAGGCTCGCGTTTTACCCCCATCTCTCCTGATGGTAAAAAGTATGAAGTTCCGTTGGCCATTTCTGATCTTCTTCAACAGTTCCACTTCATCAAATGTTACTTTTTGACTGTAAATGCTTAAGTTCTCGATGGAAATACCAAAATCACTATAGGGTTGCCTTTACAAATCAAGATTTTCCTGTACATCTGTAATAACCTCAACCCATGACCCCCGGTTCTGGCATGAGTCCCCTATATTTGTTGACATATCTACTAAAAAAAGAACAATATAACTAATGTATTCTTAAAGATGAGTTTTGTACATTTGTTGGAACTATTATTCGTAGTTTTACACACAGCAATGAATTCACGTGATATTTTGTGTTCTGTTGGTCTAGTGGTTAGTGGCCCTAACTGCTATACCGGAGGTTGTGGGTTCGATTCCCGCCCAGACCAAATGTTTGTGTGATGAGCACGTTCATTTGTTCTGTGTCTGGGTGTAATTTATCTATAATATGTATGTATTTAGAAATGTATAAGTATGTTTATCAGTTTTTTAGTACACATAACACAAGCTCTGCTTAACTTGGTATTAGATGGCGTTGTGTAATAGTTGTGGAATATAATTATTCTCTTTATTTGTTTAATATACCTATAAATTACATTTTAAAATATTTTTTAACAAGATCATATAAAAAAAAAAACATTTAAAAATATAAAAAATAGTAATCCGCCGGTGTCGGGAGCAGGGTCCAAGCTACCGGTGGTTAGGGCTCCAGAGACAGGAACCTCCTCACAATACGAGCCGTCTCGAGGAGTACTGCCTTCTGTATCAGGCCCTTGATCCAACTGCGTAACGACAGCTTCGACAGATGGTCGTCGAAGCTTTTGGCTATAAGGCCATTGGCGGTCACGACAATCGGCACAATGATAGCCGAGTCTACATTCCACATGTCGACAACCTCGTGTGCTAAGTCGAGATATTTGATTTGTTTCTCTTTCTCAGCTTTCACGAGATTCTCGTCATGCGGGATGGTGACGTCGACTATCATTGCGCGGCGCGCTAATCGGTCTATCACCACTATATCCGGCTTATTGGCTACAATAGTCCGGTCAGTAATGATAGACCGATGTCACGTTGTACTGGCAACGTGACATGGTCATTTTCGAGAACTGGGTCGGGCACATACTTGTAATACGGTACCTCAGAATCCACTAGGTTGTACTTCAAAGTAAGTTGCTGGTGAATAATCCTGGCTACTTGGTTATGTCTGTGTAAATACTCGCCGTTAGCCAAACGAGAACAACCAGAAATAATATGTCTGATGGATTCACCCGGACGGTGGCATGCCCGACAGACGTCAACCGTCCCATCCTTCATTATATATTTCCGGTAGTTATTCGTCAAGATGACTTCGTCCGTAATCACACAGACAAAACCTTCAGTTTCCCCGAAAAGGTTGCTGAAACGTAGCCAGGCCACGGACGCCAAGAAATCTACATCAGGCTCGTGGAGAGCCCGATAAAAGCGTCCATGGAGCTCCTTGCCTTGTGGAATATTATTATTATTATTACTTTGAGATAATCAATATATATCGATACTTAATAATTCTTAAAATGTGCTATTTATTCCAGCAAAATTAATAAAATTCACGACTTCTATAAGTACTTTGGCCACGCAGACAAACTCCCAGGCAAACATTAGTTAACAATAAAATCATAACTACTTTATAAATACCTATATGTTTCAATTAAGAGGAGACAAGATCAGCAGGCCGCTTTACCCGATCCGCTTTGCCTTTAGACAACCAACTTTTTTAAAACATTATTATATCTCTTGTTTTTTTTTATCATATTCCGGAATTAATACTACACAGACAAAGCTGAATAAATAAGTATACACATCAATATAATAGAAGCATTTAAATATTTAGAAAATTAATCAAAACAACATGAACTTATCTTGTCTTTTTTTTTAACAAAACGTGCAACAATATTTATGTGTTATCGTATTACTGCGTTGGGCGGGGCGGGATGCTTACTATGCGCCAGAGCGGTAACATCACTCTACCATTACAAATAACTGAGATATGAATCGTGGCCACTTTACCTTCTATGGCCGCTATAAGCTAACCTCCCCTACGTATGTAGTGGACGTAGTGGTAGATGTGAGACTGTGTGGGTAAAGGGTGAAAAATATTAGGTAGGTCAGGATGTTAGATTTTATTTAGAAAATAGTTGACATCACAAAGTGAGAAACAACAGTTGTTTCGAAAATCGCTGGCAAAACCTACAATAAATACCTACTAGTAACAAAGACACTTACGTTTTCAGCTGAACTTAAGATAATATCTAGGTAATATAACAATGTAGGTAATGGCAAACAATAGCGAAAGAACATTACCTTTCACTGTAATATTTTTTTATTCTCCTTGCTCAATTTTATATTTGATATTTATTAGTATATTTATTGATATTGTATGTATTTATGATTTTTTGTACACTGACTGCACTAAATCCTTTCGTTCAATCCATCCTAAGGTTGTCTGAGATTGCCTTTCGCGATACGACCGCCCTTTGTACGCTTTGTTTTTTTATACCTATGTTTATCCTGTCCACATTATGAGGTGTACAATAACGTATCTAATAAACAAATAAATAATATTATGATAAATTTTGACCCCAAAAATTACTATGAATCATATCTTCTGATTGGAGCTATGTCTATGTTATAATTATTAATTTTTATATAATTTCTAATATATTCACGATCATTTTCTGTTAACTGAGACCAACTCTCTAACTCCACCAGTATCTCTAAACTCATACAGCTTTGTATTATTCTTTCTACAGAAATCATTGTTAGTAAATCGGACTGCATTATACGCAGTTCTTTTAAATAAATCAGTGGATTCTTATCAAGTATTTTAAATATTACGTCGTCAGTAAGTTCTATTGCAGTACCTATGTGAATAAATTCTATATTCAAGCAATTTGTAAAAATAAATAGTAATTGTTCTTCTGTACAAGTAGATACACAAGTAATCCTTTTAAGGTTACGAAATGGTGTTATTTCTAGTTTTTTTGTATACAAGGACGTGTGCTGTATTAAGGTGCAATTGTATAAGGTTAAGCTTTCTAAAAAAGGGCACATTTGACTTATATACATCAGTGCATTTAAATCAATTTGATCAACATGCTCCAGGTGTAAATGAACAATATTGCAGCCTTTTACTTGAAGAACTTGTTTTACCTGATCTGCGTAAAAGTCGCATGATAATATTTTGAGTTCTCTAAGATCCCTTAGCCCTATAAGAACCAATAAGTCGTTTTGCAACTCTCTATTGTGAAAAACGGTCATACTTCTTATGTAGGGGCACATTTGTACTGCTAACTGCAATTGATTACTTGTCGCGTAACGGCTGACATAGGTTTTCAAATTAAATGTCAACACTTCAGAATAATTTAAGTCAATGTGCTCCAAAAGTCTCCCGATTTCGTCACATCTACCGATATCTTCGATGTTTTTGCACTTCAACAGCACTTTAAGGAAACCGTCCATGGTCACAAAAGTTCTGTATAATTGGATACTTCTCAATTTTGTTATTTTTGCAACAATATCCATACTGTCATTGGTAACGCATTTTGAACAGGACACATCCAATTTTTCTAACAACTTACAATTATCAACGATACACTGCAATATGTTATTAGTACAGTCATAATTCATAGTTAAGTATTTTAAGCAGTGAAGTTCTTTTAAAGAATGAATTATTGCATCTTCCATATCTGCAGTTTTCCAACCACCGGACAGTGAACCTAGATTCAGGCAAACGAGTCCGTTCAGCATGTTTAACTTAGAATAAAATATTGATCGCAATATCTTGGGAATGGTATCTATGGACACAATAGTTAAATTTTTGGTAAATAACACTTCTGCCATTTTTATAATTACATTCATTTGACTGACGAATTTTCCCATGCAACCTCGAAATCCTAATGATTGTTTAGTTTTCTCCAGGAGTTCTGACAACGCTCTGATGGTTTCCTGGACCAGCAAATCATGAACCATCCAAGGAACGTTAATATCTAAAAATGTCCGTATGATCTCTACGTTGCGCGCCAGTGTTGTTTGGGCTTCATAAGTATCTCGTTGTGAAAGTATTGAGATTGGCAGCATTTGAAGCTCTGCCTGTTGAGCCACCCAATCTCCAAGTCTACTTAATGCTAGCGTCTCTAGCTTTTTAGGTTGCTTGTATCTTGATAGTACATTCACCTGAAAAATTAAAAATAAAGATATATTATATTCATCCATATTCCTATAAATTTCCTGCAAAAAATACACTGCATTGCTAGGCTAAAATCAGTGGGGTCAGAAGCCACTTTTCAAGCAAATGGTTAAAGTGTACCTACTATTACTTATTCTGTGGATAAAGTAACATTTACCTAATTAAAGAACGTTATATAGGCAGTCTGTTCGGGGTGGATGAGGGTTAGCAGCGAAGTGCGAACTTATAGATCACGACCAGACACGAAACAATAATAATTATTGCCATCAGATTGCTGCTTAGAAGAATAGACTTGGTTCAGAGCGAGCCAAGTCCACCGGCCGGCGGTATACCAAGTGCGATCGCCAATTAGCATTTTGCGGTAGTAACAATAAGTAATTTTAGCGCACGATTATGTACACAGCTCTATGCTTTTCAATGTTAATCACATGCTGCTGTTTTTTTTTGGCTTGCAGAAATTAAAAAAATTGTCTCCATTTTATTAAGGTAAGGTAGAGTTACTTACCGACATATTTCTTGATACTTCCTTTAACTAGTAATGACCTTAATGTGTTCGGAATATTGATAAGGTTAAAAATTATGCATTTGCTAAGACCACTTTAAAATTAACTGTGAAAAACAAAAACATTTATTTTTGTTTTCTTCAAACACTATGCCATGTTATGAGTGCAGAGTGGGACGTACGTGTTGCGCATGCGCATGTGTTTTTGGTATTTTTAGCTTTGAAATAGATCGCTGGGCTGTAAGTGTATCTATAGAATGATGGTGGACTGACGTCAAATATATCTTCTATATCTATATATATATATATATATATAAAAGGGGAAACTGATTGACGGACATATAAACGCACAGCCGTAACTACTGGGATTAGGAGCGTGAAATTTTGCACAAGGCTTCCTTTTATAACGTAGGCAAGCACTAAGAAATGATTTTCCAAAATTCACTAACTAAGGGGATGAAGCGAGGGTCCAAAGTTTGTATGGAGCAACCTATTGGTTTGGGTTTGTAGAAACCTACATTCACGCGAGTGAAGCCGCGGGCAGAAGCTAGTTCCTATATAAAAGGAGAAGCTGACTGACTGAAATATCAGCACATAGCCAAAACTACTTCGACTGGGAGCGTGAAATAATGCACAAAACTTCCTTATATGATGAAGGTGGACACGAAGAAAAGGTTTTTCCAAATTTTGCCGAATTTTGAAAAATCGGCAAATTTCTATAAGTTGATAAAACGAGGTTCTGTAGGTATGACTTCCCTAATGAGTCTTGAGTTGTAGTCTCCTGGAATCTATCCTACTAGGATGTGTGTGTTTATCCAAGTGAAAAGCAAAAATTACGTGTGAACCAACGTATAGGTAGGTACTGTGATATCGAAAGGAGATTGCATAAGTTAGGTTAACGAACTGGCAAGTAAAATATACTTTTAAGGATTTGTTGTTCTAGAATAGGTTTAAAAATTGAGTAGAACAAAGAAATGTCTAGTTTTGTCTATCTAGAGTTCGGACATAACCATTGTAGCGCGATGTACATATTTTGATTTCTTGAAGAAAAGTATAATAGAAGTATAAAGCTTTTAAAGCATTTCATTGTAAAACTCCGTTGCAGAGTGCGACAGTACGTAGGTACTTACCTAAACTTTATTCCAAATGCGATTTCGGTTTGAATACCTACGATTTGTCGTTTCAGGAGCTAAACTGCCTGTTGAGTATAATAACCTAACCTAACACTCTTAGCTTTCAGACTATTGTTTGGGGTCGTGAGCTCTTTGGACCGGGACTGCCGTCCCCCAAAATACTAATAAAAAATTTATTATTTTTGTAAGTGGTAGTTGGGACCGCGGTCCCAGTCCAAAAAGCTCCAAGACCTCTCTCTATCTGAGCCGCTTGTAGGTAGGTACATACATGTAGTTTTTCGAATATTTCAAGAGCAAGATCAGCCAAATCGGTCCAGCCGTTTATAAGTTTTAGCGAGACTAACGAATAGCCATTCATTTGTATATCTGCTGACCCGGCGAACTACGTACCGCCTAATAGTAAGGATAACGCCATCTACTGGCATTACCAGAACAGCATAATTCATTTAATAATGACATTTTTATTAGAGATGGTGTTGTATTCGATTTTTTTTCGTGATTTTTTTTATTTTTCTCACTGTTTAAACCTTCTCTGGACTATCTCAAATATTTCAAGACCAAATCGGTCCAGCTGCTATGGCGTTTTTGCACATTACATGGTGGTGATCGATAGAAATATATAATCTGTTGAAGAAAAAAAGGAAATTAAGTTATGGTAGCGAGTCAAGCCGTGGCAGTAGCGAAACATTTTTGCTTTAGAAAAACTATAGTATAGTTAGAAGGACTGTCTCTAACTACGGTCTAGTGTGTATATATTATAAATATTCACTTTTTTTCATTTTTTGTTTTTACTTTGCCCCACGCTAGGAATAACTCCTGTTTCGTGGATGCGATCATAAACATGTAAGCTCACATACACAAGACAACCAGACCCGGAACACTTATCTGTAGGTCAAATATTTTTCCCGTGTATGAAGCGAACCCGCGAAACGCAGCACAGCAAATATGCTGTGCTGCGTGCCGCGGTGTAGCGGTTTAAACCGCTATGTATTAATTCGTCTACAGGTGTAGCATTTTTGTTTACACCATCATCGTCGGTATCATATTGATAATTATGGATTCTTTGGTGCTGTTTTACTTACACCCGAGTGATCGCATTTTTAGTAAGAAATTGAAATTTACTAAAGTATTAGAAAAATCCACTAGCCACTAAAACCAATATTTTGCAACTAAATAGGGGGTTAAAACCACCAGTTTTAATGATAAATCCAATAAGTTGGCAACTGTTTTGTCTTGATAGTTTGCGTCGTGTCGTAGACAAAACAGTCAGAGATTTGATCTTTGTTTTCGCAAGTCTAGTCGAGACTACGCTTGAGCATAATTTATGTGACTCAGGTTGGCTGGACAAATCTTCAAAATAGCTTGCATTTAACTAGGTCAATAGGTCACTTTATGTGACGGCTAAGCACCCTTATTTGAGAATTTGTGACGCTACAGAATCTTAGATAATCGATCGAAAACGTGTCCAGCCATCTTGAAAAACCACTTTTCGCTGGTCTCTCAATCTCGGTAACGGAAGTGATTTTGACGACTTTTTGCATATCAACGGGCGTCACATAAATTTGTGACGGACACCGAGCTAAAAGTTTTGTTATAAGTACAGTGGTTTAGTAGAAAAATGCAAAAATCTGTGTCCAGCCATCTTGAATTTACGTATAAAACTTATGGCTGGCACTTCCGAATCTCAAAAACGGGGGCGTTTTCGAATATGGTTCTTCCTCGATAGTTATTATTGCTTTTTTGAAATAAAATAATAACAGAACGCTAGAGTTAAGCAGTCGTATCGTTTATAACGAAAGTTAAGTATCGCGTGCATACGTAGTAGTGGCAAGTGGCCCTAATGAGATGGAACTACCGGATTCGCATTAGATATCGCATTCCTGTAAGAGCGATTTGAAGTTTATTTTATGTATAACTTTGTTATTAATGACTATATCTGTATATTTTGGTTTCATATTTAGGTTGGGTTTAAAAATCATTAATCAAAAATGATTTTAATTAATTATGAATATTTTTTGTGAAAAATGAGTTACTATCATATACTACGTAATATATATTATGTATACCTAACTGTAAGCTTTTACATTTCCGATAGTTTATCTAGGGACAGTCGGTTTACTTATCTGGCGCCTAAAAAGTAGTGAATACAATTTAATAAGAACTTCAAAAATAAGACCAGATCATTTCTTTTACTTACTCTTAAGTTGGTACGCCATAATTACTTAAGAAATTGGAATCAATGTATGTAAAACAATTTACATAAAATCAACTGACGTACAATCACAATCCTATTAGCACAACTTTAAGGGACAATTGTTAATTTAATGTTACACCGTTTTGGAGGCGCGGCCATGGGGTTTTTGCTTTATAGCTCCTAAAATATAACCCTAGGAATATTTTCTATATTTGAAAAAAAAATTACAAATTCAATCTGTTATTTACCTGAATTTCAGGTGTCTGAAACGCTTACTTTTTAAGATCTCCATGGCCGCGCGGTTCTCCGCATTTTAATGGCGCGGCCACATTCAAACCCGTGTAACTTCTTAACCATAACTTTGAGAAAGAACAATGGCAAATCTCCTCACTTAAAATTGTCTGGAAATAAATTCAAGCATCCCGTAGTAAAAAATATGTCTAAAGATTCGGCGTTACTAGCAGAATCTACAAGCGAGTCTATTTTAATTCGGAAAAGCCGGAAAACAAAGATAATTATCGGAGTTTGAATTTTTAGGTTATGAATGAAGTGAACACGACTATTATCTTTTATTTATAACTTATGATAAAATTATATCAAACAAAAACTAATATTACGGACAAATGAAGTAAACCTAATTGATTTTATACTATTATGAAGTTTGTTTCGACGCACTTATCTCTGGATTTACCAGTCTGATTTCAAAACTTATTTTTGCATGGGCACGAAACGGAATACGTAGAGGAATTCTTTAGCATCCAACTGTCACTGTCAAAGACGAAAGTAGAGCTGTGCAATTAAAATCGATTAAATGTAAAATCGATACAACGTTGAATCGGCTCCTTTTTTTTGGATTTAAAAGTGATATTACACAAAGATCGAATCAGGTTCATTAGAGATGAATAACTGCATTTATATTGCAATAATCATTTTAATAATTCAACCAACCCTAGAATGATCAATTGAATCGATCGTTCATTTAATAATCGATACAGATAATAACATTCATACTGATTGTACGTGTAACACCACTATCTATGATAACAATTCGCGTATCCCGTTCGGAAGCAGTTGATATACTTTTAATATTATAAATTAACTCCGGCTTTTAAGAAATAAAGTGAAAAATAGAAAAATCATAAAAAAAATATTCAATTTGTTTCGTTTTTGTGATATCTATGGTCGCTAAAACAAAACCAGACATAATTGCCCTTCTTCTTTATGTTTTTGAAAATCATCTTTTAATTTTTTTTACAAAATCGTAAATAGTTTTTTTTTTTAATTATTTTTTCGGTCTGGTGTAAAGGGCTTAATACACTATTCGTTATTCAATCAGTCTTAGAATGTGTATCTATGTATGTTATCGTTCTGTTTCATTCCTTTACACGACATTGGCGTAGGTTGATCTTTTTCTTATGTGACGCGACATAGACTAAGACTGTCTGAATTACGAGCAGTGAAATAGGCACTTTAATAATGAGCTGTCTACGTTGCTAACTAGGTAATATGATTAAAAGACTGCAGTCATCCATTAAGGGGAAATAAAAAAAATCGTGATTGACAATTGGACATATGTTTGACATTGACCGTATTGTTTGTTTGACATTTCTTCATTAAACTGGTTCTGACGATTTGTTGCGAGTTTATTACGTACCTTTAATTGCTTGATTTTTTATTTATCATTACAGTTAGTCTTGTAAGGATTTACTTTAAATTCACATTTTACTTATTGTCTTGTTATCAACTAAAATTGTTTAATTGGGGCTCATCCAGCTCCAATATTTAAGTTGACCAAGCGATGATTATTCTTGATAAAGAATTTTATATCATGTACTTATCATTGTTTCAGTTCTCTATTGTCATTGGCAACGGAAGTGATGGCTTTACCGTTGCCTATACCTCCGTGTGCTAAAAGAGATGGTCTTAGTGGTTTAAGTTGTGAACATTTCGATTATGCTAGTACTATGGCTACAACATTGTTGGCACCGGTCAAGACTGAACGAGAAATTCTCGAGCATTCTATGTCGGAAGACGACCCAAATGCAAATACGCAATTACCAAGCGTGGTAGGTAAACAACCTCGCTGGGGTCCGCGACATCGAGGAGCCCAGGAACTAGCTGAACTTTATAGTCCAGGTTAGTTGTTTTCACTTGTTGATACATGTTTTTTATGTATACATTGTATACCAATGGTATTTAACACTTACATTAGGTATTCACATCAACAATGTTTAAGAATAATATCAAAAGTACATCTAAACAAACTATTTCATTCTGAACCAAAAACTGCTTAGAGGAGAATGTATAGTACCTATATTATTTATATTTTCTTAAACTCCAAGTATGTATCTAAAATTCTAGGTTTTGATTTGAAATTACAATTTTATTTATTCAAGGGAATGAAAAGAATTGCCCTGAATTTCTGCTAGGCTGATACAAATTGTTGTGATTTGAAGTATTTATTAAATGATTTAATTCTTTAAACCCTGAGCGTTCGCTCGGTCACTGTCTTTCTATTGTGTCTCTAATTATGGTACTCCAAAGGTTAATGATTTGAAAAGTAGTTATATTGAATCCTTTATAGTGTGACTTTGTCTGGCTGTCATACTGGTTTGTCAGGCACACACAGCTACTTATTTTAGGCATTACTAATGCTATTGACTTGCAATTAGAAATACTTAGTTACAAACAATGTTACTTGTATGGCAAGACTATTTTTTTTTTTTGATATTGCTATGGTAATGAAGAAGGCTGAAGTATTATTATTATGCAAGGTTTCATTTTCCAATCTATATATATATTTAAAAATGAATCGCTGGTTGTTCTAATACTCGATAAAAGGTTGGCCCGATTTGGCTAATTTTGGTCTTGAAATATTTGAGATAGTCCAAGGAAGGTTTAAACGGTGAGAAAATAAGAAAAGTTTAAAAATATAGTAATAAGCTTCATTCACAAATATGAAACAACCATACAGAATAACTTAATAATTTAGGTAGGTACATAAAGATAGACAGAAACCGTTTCAAGTCATTTTCACAATAAAATTTAGGCAGGTCTATTATTAAACAATCTGAAATGGCATAATTTAAAAGTGGTTTGGTTGTCTTTGGACTGATTCACCCTATCCTCTATATACAATAATAGAAATATATAATACAATAACAGAATACAACGCCATCTCCAATGAAAATGTCATTTTAAAATGAATTATGCTGGTTCTGTTAATGTCATTAGATGGCATTATCCTTTCACAGTTTAGCTAACACAACATTCATTGACTATTAACTTGGCGGTACAAAGTTCGCCGGGTCAGCAAGTATAATATAAAAAGGCGACTATAATTCAGTAAATTTTTTGAAATGGGTTGTATGCGGGGCCATACTGAAAGTTTCTGGATCTGGCCACTTACAATAAAAGAATGAAAAATCAATTATAGAATTCGAAAATGGAACTATTTGCGAGCATGTTACTTTTTAAATTGCGAAGCTGTGATTTGTTTTTTCATTGTGGCGTCCTTTCGAAGATTGTGTCGCTATCAAAATGAATTTAACTCATGTTCAATGATTTTTTTATGATTTTCGTTGTGGCTTAACTCAACAAGAGAGTTGCCAGAGACTTCAATTAGCATTTGGTTATAAAGCACCATGTCGCAGCTCTGTGTATTCGTGGTTTTGAAAATTTAGATTTGGACGTGACCATCACTGTGACGAGGTTCGTGAAGGTCGGCTGGCGACTGCGGTTACAAACTCGAAATTTGACACCGTACGACACCACGTACAATGGTCCTAAGTGTGGAAACCCTACTCAGACATAAGACACCGTACGAAAACTTATTGAAACTGGTAAAAAAAAATTACTTGCCAGCAAATTCGTGCTTTGTTAGGCATAGGAATGAGCCAAGTGCAAAACATTTTACATGTGCATCTGAAGGTTCGGAAGCTTTACACTCGATGGATTTCAAGGTCCAGAAACGACTGCATGTCCAGTAGTGCCTTATAATTATAAAAAGTTTAATGGAGGACAGTCATTGGCTGTCTATAATATCGTGACAGGTGATGAAAGCTGGATGTATTGCTTTGAACTCGAGAGGAAAAGCCAGTCGACAGGGTAAGCTTTCCTTTTGAAAATTTGCCTACGAAATTTTTGAAAAGTCGAAGTTTTGGTAAAAAAATGGTTGCTTCTTTTTTCGGCAAATCAGGACATAACACTACAGTATCGTTTGAAGATCAAAGGACAGTGACTGCAGATTGGTTCGTCGACACTTGCTTGCCCAGAGTCTTAGAAAACGCTCGCGAAAATCGTCCTCGAAGGAATGTACCCCTCCATCATGATAACGCATCCTCACATTCATCAACAGAAGCCTTTTTGAGGGCTTCAAATGTGGAACTGATGTCGCATCAGAAATCAGAAACGTTTATTTCAAATAGACCAACTACAGGCACTTTTGAATAGTCAAAATGTCGCTCAGTCAAAAAAAAAAAAATGTGAAGCTAAATTGCACGTTCCAAAGTGTAGATCTCTATGGAGAAGAATGTGCAAAAAACTCCATGGACAATCTTTTAAATCATATTATGAATAACATAAATCTTGGTTACATATTCCTTGTTGCTTCTATTATGTGAGCACAATGTTGATAAGTAAGTAATAATAATTACAAAAAAAAAACTAAAACTAATTAAAAAATTAGAAATCGAATTAAGCACTGGCAGCTATGAGATGACCAGTCTCAACTGACGGCACGACATGACGCGTGCATCAGCCCCACTCAGCACAACCATTTTGAAGGGAGCTGAATGACCCAATAACACGTGCCACCATCAGCGAGACATTTGAGTGAGCATGAAAAACTCAACTGCCATGCTTGTTATGTCAAACCAGTTGTAACCTGATAAAAATGCTCCAGGGTACTTCACATACACAAAACTTAAAAAAAAGTGCTTTTAATTATACAATGCTATTGTTTCCAAATACAAAAGGTAACAATTTATCATAAGCTCTATTGAAATAAACAAATAAATAAAATTAAAATAAAACATTTCGAAATAACCATACAAAAAAGGGGAATAGTATCTTCCAATATTCATAAACATTTAAAAAAAAAAAAAATTGAAGGTAAAAGAGGCTGTAGCTGTGGAGCAGCATCCGCCTTACAGCCCGGACCTTGCACCCTACGTGTTCTATTTGTTTCCAAAAATTAAAGCCAATCTCTTAGAGGCACACGTTTTACGAGCCCTGAATGACCTGTGAATGCATTCCATAAAAAGCAGCTGGGACCTCTTCAATAGAGGTCCCTAAGAAGACTGGTCCAACTGCTTTGTATAGTGGTTTCAGCGAATGCAAAAAAATATTTATTGCGAGGGAATATATTTGGAAAAACAATAAATGTAACGTAAGTCTTATATCTAGTCTTATTTACCAGAATCCAGAAACTTTCAGTATGCCCTAAGTGTCAGAGCTATTTTTGCTCCAATAACTTGGACAAAATAGAGTATTTTTGAGTTGACAACCAAACTTTGAGAACAGACCCTGACAACCAAAAACAGTTGATGAGTATGAAGTGTGAGAATTGGCCATCAGTTTATTAACTGAAGGCCAATTCTCACACTTAACAATAATTTAAGTTCAAGAAACAGTCATTTCAATCTCAATGTCAGACTTGTTAAAATTGTGGGAAAATTACACATGTTTTTTATTGTGACTTAGAATTAATCATCTGTTATATCTATGTAGATATTTGATAGATCACGAATAAATAAATCCGTTGAATAACAACTGTTTGTGTTATGCAAATATTGATTCGCGCGTCATCGCACCTCAAGCATCGCACGAATTCAAAATACGCTTGCAAATCGCAATCAATTCGCCAGGCTCTCGGCTCGATACTAGAGACGTCTTGTTGCGTCCAGATAATACGCGAATTATAAAGCAAACATAACAGCTTTGTTCAATTTAATGTTTCCTACTGAATGGTCCCAAATGCTCGCACGTTGGAACGCTCCTTTTGGACGCAACGGTCGCACGTGATATGAACGAAATAAAAACCCAATTGTGGGTTAAGCTCGCCTGTGTACATCTCCTGTTCTATTTTTTATTCATTGTATAATTTGTGTATAATAAAGAATATAAGAAAGAATCGTGGCGTATTTGCCCCTTTTGAATAAGCTTTAAATTCGTCCCCAAATGTTCGCGACTTGATTCTCCTTCTGGACGCAACGTTCGTGCGTGATATGCACGCACGAGAGAATTGCAGAGAATTCGCTCCTTCTGGACAAGCTCTTACTCACGCGCAGTTGGGTTAGATGGCACCTTCTTCCCGGGGGCCTTAAACACCAAATAGACACTCTTCTTAACATTGTACACGAGGCCATGGCTAGTAACATATTGTTCGCATACACGCAACTGCTCCCTGACCGAGCCAGCTGTTGGGCCCAGCAACACCATGTCGTCTGCATAACTTAGGTTATTAACATATACATTATCTATCCATCCGACACGCATGCTGCTAAGCCCAGCATTTAGCCTGTTTACATACAAGTTGAAGAGCTGAGGTGAGGTTAACCCACCCTGTCTCACTCCACACTCCAACCTATACGCCGCGGACAAAGTGTGCAGCTGGTTCTTGTACCAAACATGAAATAGTCTTAAAAGTTCATTCGAAAGTCCTGCTTCTTTCAACTTCTCCCACAGGACATCATATGCAACAAGGTTAAAAGCCCTGGAAAGGTCAAGGAGCATTTCTGTCTGTGTAATATCGGACAGTTTGCTTGCGGCTTAGAATTGCGCTCTTAGTAGAAAGTTTGGGCCTAAATCCAAACTGTGTGTCTTGTAATTGTAATATATTACTTAATTCTCTATCAGGCAAACTTGTTAATATTTTTGCTATAACGGTAGCAAGCGAAATAAGTCTGTAGTTGGATGGGTCGGAGATATCCCCAGTTTTGTTCTTTACTATGGGAACAACCACCGTTTTCATCATATCTGTTGGTAGGTATGAATGACCAATACAGAGCGTAAAAAACATAGCTAGTAATCTGGGCAAGTGTACGCCTGCATATTTCTGTTGCTCAATAGTGAGACTGTCATGTCCCGATGACTTGCCCCTACACATTTTATTTATGACGCCAGTCACCTGCTTAGCTGAGAAACAAGAAAGGGACAAACCTCAGCATCCATGTTCCTGGTTGATGGCCCTAGTGGTGACGACACTACAAACAGTTCCTTGGACATATTGGCGACATGGTTAACTAAACATAAACAATCTTGATATGTCTCTTTATTTAAAAAAATCATATAAAAGATATACAAAGATTATTGAAATTTAGTTAATTACCAAACATGGGTATAGTTAAATAATAAATTGTAAACATTTTTAGATAAAATTTTTAGATTAATTATGGATAAAAGAAATGTCAAGATTGTTGACATTTAGTTAATTACCTAAACAGATGGAGTATAGATTACTATTTGTGCTAACTTTCAAGTGTAGGTATATTGGCACACGGAATGAGATATTGCATACCTACAAAAAAAAAAAATCCTTGTTCATCCCCTTAAATCGCGGGAATCCGATGGATACTAGTCACACAGGACCTGCATTTGGGGGAAGCCTATGTCCAACAATGGACGTCTTTCGGCTGAAATGATGATGATGATGACCCCCTTTAAAGGTTAACTTTCAAAAAACCCCTTTTTGGTGCTCACCTACATCTTAAAAGAAAAGTTTGTGCAAAATGTCACGTTCCTAGTCTCAGTATTTTCGGCTGTACGTAAGTGTGAATATCTTATTTTCTCCTACATAGGATACAGCGGAATAAAAATCACAACCGAGTAATTTATACTTACCCCCTTTTTTCCAGTTGTGGGTAGATTTTGGATCAATCACAATTTAATTATACCGCTTTTAACTTATTCGGCTTATCCGTTGTGGTTAATTGCCTTCATTGACGTAGGTTTAAAAGAACTAAGTAATATTTTTTTTATGAAGTAAAGATGTCGGCAACCGTAGGGGCCCAGCAGGGTCGAAACCTACGGGGGCCATGGGTGATGCGAAAGAGGGGTCCCTGGAACAATGGCAAAGAAGGAACAAGAGTGGGTTTTAGTCAGTAAAAGTCTGACACCACCCGTCCCGCCCAAAAGCGAGGATGTCATTAAAAGATTTTCCCACTTAAAAAAAAGGGATGAAACAGGGGTCCAAAGTTTGTAAGGAGAAACAGACTTTCACGCGGGTGAAGCCGCTGGCAGAAACTAGTGTTCGAATAAATGTATGCCAGCACCTGAATGGCGAAACATGGAAGATTTTATGATAAGATCTTAAACTTACCATGTTAATAAACAAATGAAATATTCTTATTCTTATTAAATACATTGTTGATGTGATTACTGCAAAACATACTAATGTCTAGATTTTTAAAGCAGTTATTTTTACAAATATTGTGCTGCACGTGGGATTTTTACAATTATTTACCCAGGATCAGATCTTACCTATATCGTATACGAAAATATTTGTTTCGACGCACAAAGTATTCATTAAAGTTTCTTTTACACTTTCATGATTGCCTATTCGGGTCATAAAGTTCTGTCAAAACCTTATTATTTTTAATTTTCAAATGCGGGCCAAATACTTCTTCTAATTTTAAAAATAGAACGATCACGCCTGTCAAAAAAAAAAAAATTTTTATTCATTTTCAAATATGGAGTGGTCGAAGAAGGAAGTTAATAGCTAAGCGTCCACTGCGTGCGTCGGAATCGGGAGCATACGGAGTGAAAGGATTCGTTGCTTTGTATTGATTTGTGTGGTACAGCGTGCACTGTATCGGCATTACTGCGCCAGAGATCGGTATTTCTGCTGATGACGTCATCTGCAGTGAACGTGCCATTTGGATCCCGATTGCTTCGAGTTCTGATGTGTTTGTTGCGACGATTCACGATAAACAAAAAAGTTTCAATTACTTTAGTGGAAAGATATGAAATTCTCCGAAATTAGGCCTTTTTAAGTTTATTTTATGAACCCGCATTTTTTGTTTCCTTTTGTGTTAATAAACAATAAAAAAATATTACATATACACAAAACAGTATCTCAGTCAATAACACGTCCTCTCATAAACTCCCACATACCACACTCATACTCAAATATATACACACCCTCTCACACTCACTCATTCACCTAGTATAACACACAAAGAGAGGAACAGAGCAGAACAGTTCTGCTCTATCTATATCAGAGTGCACCTTATTTTCATGTATTGTATAATGCAAGCATTTAAGATTTAGTGTGAAATGTAACGCGGGGGGGTTGTAAGCCGAAATACAGATTCCTTCTAGTTTGGCTCCAGCAGCTAAGACATTTATGTGTTAAAATACAATAAGTACTTTTTGTGAAATATATAAATATCATTATTATTCCATTTATTCACTAACATCTCATAAAAATTAAATTTTTAAATATTTCAATAAAAAAATTTAAAAAAATCATTTAAAAATATAAAAAATAGTAGCCCACCGGCATCGGCAACAGGGTCCAAGCTTAGCAATTAAGCCATTGGCCGATACGATTATCGGCACACTGATTGCTCTATCCACTTCCTACATGTCGACAACCTCGCGAGCCACGTCAAGATATTTAGTTTGTTTATCTTTCTCAGCTTTCACGAGGTTCTCGTCATGAGGAACCGCTATATCAACAATCATTGTGCGACGCTTTAGTCGATCTATCACCACTATATCAGGCTTATTGGCAACAATAGTCCTGTCAGTGATGATAGATCGATCCCAATACAATGTGACGCTGCCATTCTTGAGAATTGGGTCAGGCACCTATAGTACGGTACTTCTGATTCCACAAGATTGTATTTAAGAGCAAGTTGCTGGTGGATAATCCTGGCTACAAGGTTGTGTCTATGCAAATAGTCTCCGTTAGCTAAATGAGAACACCCAGAAATAATGTGTCGGATTGATTTTCGGGCCGGTGGCTTGCCCGACAGATGTTAACCGTACTGTCCTTCACAATGAATTTCCGGTAGTTGTTCGTCATCATAACTTCGTCCATAATTGCAAAGACAAATCCTTCGGTTTCACCAAAGCGCAGCCAGGATACGGACGCTAAAATATCTAAGTATTATTATTGTTATAGTCGACATCGGCTCTACTTGCTATTAATAAAACATAGAATAGAACCATGACATTAAAGGAACAGATAAGACTTCACAACAAAAAAAAAACATTAAAACGATCAAAATGCAAAAATAAACAAAACAAACAAAGTGTTAGATAGTTTTTGTTAAAAAAACGAACTATCAGTTAGTTTTGTTTGTTTCTAAGATTTTTTAATGAAGTTTTTTTTTTGTAATAGTTTATTATATTTTGTTTAGTATATTATATTTTTAGTTGTGATACACCTACATCCAGAGTGTCATGTCTATTCTAATAAATCCGATTACGGCTAGAATACATTGATTAGTTACGTAGTTCCGGTGCCCACCTTAAGGCTTCATCATCATCATCAAAGCAGTTCGATGATACCATTTTCCACATAACTATTTAGATCCATTAATTTATTTGTATGGTCATAGTCGCTTAACTATCTTAATTGTGTTTTCTATGTTAGTGTGAAATTTCATTGGTTATTTTTGGTTATCTTCATCACTTCCTCTTCATCAAATGATATTTTTTGACTGTAGAGTGTAGATCTCGATTTCTTGATGAAAATACCAAAATCACTATATGGTTGCCTATAAAAGTTCCCACAAATTTCCTCATGGATCATGATGATAAAATCCATATGTACATTTAATTCCGGCTAGCTGCGCCCGGATAGAGCCCCGGTGACCTTTAAATCCAATTTCCTTTGCGAAGTATTGATTGATTTACGTATGCTATGTACGTTCTGAAGAACACTTAAGAGGGCCCTTTTCCACTCGCCTATCGTCAACTTCGAGCATGGTTTAAAAGCTTGTAGCTTCATCTAACGCAATCCAACGCGATGTTTGATGAAGAGGCAATAGGAAAAAACTGGGCAAGTGGGACTGAGGATTCCGTACAAACTTGAAAGGTAAATTGCGGTTCACGATTTATGACGTATTAAAAAAAACTACTACTACTTACTAGATCTCGTTCAAACCAATTTTTGGTGGAAATTTGCATGGTAATGTACATCATATTTTTTAGAAGTTACAGGTGGGGATAGGTACACACATTTTACCACTTTGGAATTTTAGAAAAAAATGATATTTGAAACCTCAATATCATTTTTGAAGATCTATCCATAGATACCCCACGTGAATTTGATGAAAAAAAATGTTTTTGAGTTTCAGTTCTAAGAACGGAGAACCCCAAAATTTATTGTTTTTTTTTTCTATTTTTGTGTGAAAATCTTAATAAAATCACAGAATACATCTATTTACCAAGTTTCAACAGTATATTTCTTATAGTTTCGGTAAAAAGTGGCTGTGACATAAGGACGGACAGACAGACAGACAGACATGACGAATCCATAAGGGTTCCGTTTTTTGCTATTTGGCTACGGAACCCTAAAAAGAGAATTATCTCTCTTTTTATCCGCCTGAAAAATCCTAGGCAAAACTTGTTCCAGGAAATACGTGTTTTTTTTTAACCCTCAAAAGTTTTTCAGAAAAATTATCGTCATTCAGAATCTCGATTAAATGCGCAAGGCTTCTATGGATGTGTTTTTTTATATATTTAATATACGATTACATTATGGAGGGCTAAAGTTCACGTAAAATAGCTGATTTTCAGAGGTCTTTACTAGATTAGTTTTACACAAGTTGATGTTTTAATTTCTATAGAAGCCTAGATAATATCCACATGATAGCTGAGTATCTAAAATATCTAGAGAAAGATGTCTAATAACATCATAAGAGCGGTTGTATGGAAATGTACCTCGAGTTGGCTCTTAATCAGCTATTTTTTTGTTTAAACATATTTCTAAAAATAAAAGGCGTTTGAAAGGAGCAGGAAAAACGAGCGAAAAAATATATTGTTAAATATTTTTTTAGATTTTTTCTCGTCATTTTAAACTAGATGAGACCGGTGTTTCCTAGCTGACTACCCTGGGAAGAAACACCGAAACAAACTCAGGGGTCAAAGTCTCTTAAAGTCCATACAGTAAATATGCAATGGTCAAATCACATGAGAACCATGCAGATTTGTCTGAGACAGTCTTTTGAAGAAAGAACCATACAGATTTGAGTAAACCAGTCAGTCCAAGCATTTTTTGTCGTTTTTAAGTATTCCGTGGCAAATCATAGTCGGGCTTGTCGGTGAGCTGTGGTCAATTTGGTAACATTTGCTTCCCAGTTTTGTTCTAATTGTCTACTGATTTATACTAAAAATGCAAACTTCTCGAAGCTTTTATCTCAGTTCAACCGCGTTCATTACGCGATTTCTCAAAAGTTACAAGAAAGCGATCTCTGGACCCTCTGGTCCTAAGCGCCACCGGCGGGTCCTGGTCGCCAAATGTACCCACGAGTCTCTTGAAACCTCTGGCATACCCGCCGTTCAAGGAAGCAGCTCAAATTTTGATGTCGAGGAACTTCATTTTGATTATGGCCTGCTTCGAGAAAGGCTTTTGCGGCCATGGTATCCATATTTTTTCAGTAAATCCATATGTTTCCAGTAGAGATGTTATCACGTTGACAACAACTGATTAAAAAATCAAGAAAACGACCTTTTTATACCCACTGGTAAGGGTGTATATAGTGACTACGTAAACGGGTGAATTTGGGGTGTACGGTTGGTTTTAGTAAGTGAAAATCAATGATATTAATTGTATGGCTTTGTAAGTTTGTAAGCTTCAATTTTGCTCAAAGACCTGTGCTCAATATCGTTAGACTTAAGAAGAAAAAAAACACTATTTAACCAAACAATTGTAGATATGAATGTGGTGCGTGCTGCGATCGATGACTGGTCGCGTCGATTAAGGGCATTTATGGTGGAGCTATTTCGAATAATGTAAATAAAAGTGTATTGTACGTTGAAGTACCTGTCATTTCATATATGAATTTTAAATAACTATCAAGTGTATTATTAATTACATTAAAGTTATTGACAGAATTTGTGACCTGGCTGGGTATAGCTATGACTCATAGATCTATTATAATTGTAATAGTGTAAATTGTGTAATATCCCTCATGAATTAGTAAGTAATTAATAATTTTACAATAATGTAAGTGTTGACTCACCTAGAAATGTTTTAGTTACCTAGCACGGAGCCGCTTCAGTATCGGTCATTTGCTAGAGGCGGCAGTGTCAACATTTTGCGTTCATACCAAGCGGGGTCACCGTTTATTAGTAACTGGCACTGCGACCTAACCGACGCATATCATATAGAAACCGACGCTTTTTAATGGCATCAGTGTCAAATGCTGCGCTCTCAACGCAAATTGGGCGCCAATATTTTATATTATATATTAATTATGTCTACAATTGCCGTCTCTAGACACAGCCGTCGTGGCGACTCCGTGCACCGTGGTCTAACTAGAATCAGAAATTAAGGATGTAAAGAATACAGACTGAAATTTTTGTTTTAACAGGCAAAAGACTACAAGAATGGGTCTGTGTGGTGGTTTGTTGCACGTTGTGTGTCTGTGCTGGTGTTCTCATGGCCAGACATGTACAAGCGGATGCCTCATTATTTTTAGCAGCAATTTCTGGTGTTCTAACAGCAGATTTTGCTTCAGGCGTAGTGCATTGGGCTGCTGACACTTGGGGAGCTGTCGATCTACCTGTCATAGGCAAAGTAATAATATCTCATTAAAACTTTAAAGCATCTATCTAGTTATTGTTGGCTATGTTTCTGTTACTGTGCTATGCCTATACGTAATCACATGCTTATCTTATCCATGTCTATGTCACTCATTAGATACAGGTATTTTGTATTCCTTGTATGTTAATCTTGTCGTTCTTTGATATAAGTTACGTATCGTTGTTATCAAAGATTAGATAAATAGAATTGGTAAATGCAAACTCAATGTAAAATTAAGACATCAATCACAGCTAATGTAGGAGCACCAATGTTTGAATGTACCATGCACTGCGATTTAGACGATGTACATCATGACATGCTAAGCATATCCAAGACGTCACCCGCAACAATAATAATATTTATTTATGCATGAAGATATTAAAAGTGAATTTAAAATAAAACCATACATATGGAAAAACTAACTAGCCCACGAGGGTTGTAGGAAAAAATACATAACTTACCTAACATGGTAGAAAAACAATCCATCTTAAAATAAGACGTGCTTTTTTAGATTTCATACTAAAAAAATGGTTATAAATACAGCGAAATTACAGTAAATACAAAATCCAAAAAGGATAAAATGCCTTTATTATAAAGTTTATTTAAATATGTAATTCTAATTCGATCCGAAGTTATCACAACTCAAAGTAACCCGTTTTATAAAACTAATGTTATTTATAACCAATTAAATAACCAAAAAATATTTCAAGAAAACAGGCGAATTACAGTACGGCCGACGTAACTTGGCGAGCCTGAACATAGGCTCTGCGAACTTTAGCGCATGTACACTCGTAAAAAAAACTGTTATTGACATTAATTTTTTTAAACGAAAATACGAAAAAAAAAATGATTACAGGGTCCAAGTATAAATAAAATAAATATTAAAACACTTTAAGACAGAAAGGTACAAAAATAACTTTTGAATGTAAGAAAAAACCTAACCCTACACAAAAAACTTAACAATATAATAATAACAACCAACGAAAACTTTTGTCACAGCCTGTGCTCAAGACAGAGACACGAAAATAATACCAATGCAAACGTGTAAGACATATTACTGCGTACCGAGTGCAATTCACAGAGAATGCTGCTGCCCATTCTCTCGTATTTCCTTTAGTCAATTGTTGAATCCAACTCGGCTGGGCAGCGTTCGGGAAGCTGCGCGGTATCTTCTCGTCCAACATACCACAGTGTCTCAAAACGACAGTATGACCAGTGCGTGTTGCCAGTGATATGGCAACGAAGCATGGCCGCTTACAATGGGCCTCATCAGATCGCTTACCACCCAAAGGGCAATGGAATGGGGGCTATGCTCGGTGTTTCCTTGCGTCATCGCATAAAAAATGAAGATATCCGCAGGAGAACCAATGTCGCCGACATAGCCCGAAGAATCGCCAAACTAAAGGGGCACTGGGCAGGGCACATTGCTCTTATAACGGATGGTCGATGGGGCCGAAAAGTACTAGAGTGGCGACCGCGCACCAAAAAACGCAGCGTTGGAAGGCCTCCCACAAGGTGGATTGACGACCTGGTGAGAGTCGCGGGAGTGCGGTGGATGCGAGACGCACAGAATCGGTCGTTGTGGCGACGCTTGGCGGAAATCTATGTCCAACAGTGGACGTCTTACGGCTGAAATGATGATGATAATGAATTAATTCATGTTTTGAATTCATATAGATTTCTAAAGCTTCTTTGAAAACATTAAATCTTGGTCTATTAGGGCCTGAGCACACTTAAGAAAAGACTGTGACAGACTTGTCTACGCTGTCGCAGACTTGTCTGGGACAAGACTGTTTTGAGACGTCCCGTGTTGCCAACAGTTACACTAACTTACCACTAGAGTCAACTTTTAAAACCACCAGAAAACCACTAACAAAAAATTATCTCACCCACAAAATCGCAAAATTTCCCACAAAAAAATGTGTTTTGTACGAAATAAAATAAGTAGGCATTTAGGTTATTAGTTACATAGTTATTATCATAGTTGCTTAACTATCATCATTAGTTAAGCAACTATGATAATACAATTAAATATCATTGAAGTGAAGTGGGTTTTTTTTTTCAAACTCTTTTAAAATGATGTATACTAGTGCTTGACTGTGATTCCGCCTGATGGTAAGCATATGACTAAACTTATCTAACCTAAGTATGTAAGTATATATCAATCTATTGTATTTGGTTGTTGGTAGGGTAGATACTCAGATGACGGGAGCAAAGCTACGGGCAACAGCTAGTTAACAATGGACGTACCTTCGTCGAATTTTGAAGCGCTTTGTACGGATTTCTATTCCAGACCTTTAGCTTAGCAATTAATTTTTGACAATATAATAAGATTTCTTATACATCTTATAGTATTCAGGCAACTTCACTGTTACTTATTCACTAGGCGCTTGTTTTTATTTTTGAGAAATTGCCATCCCAACCTGAGTTGTGAACCCATTTTGTCGATTGCAATTAATCGACGGATCCCAAAAACAAAACCGTATATAAAAAATATCGATTTACGGTATGAGGTTTATATATATATGTACACCTCCATTTTATATATATTTATTATTACACCATGGAAATGAATGCAAATGGAGGTTTAGGCTGGATTTGTGACATAGCTTTTCCAATTTTTTTTCTAAAAAGAGTTCATTGAAGACTGCTGTATAATTTTCTTGTTATTTTAATCAATAAACAGTAGCAGTAATATGCGCTTGAAAGGACACGTAAGGTTTTTTTTTTTATGGAGTCCTATAAAAGATTTCAAATAAACATAATATTTCTAATCATAATCATTTTGGATCGATTCTACTTTTGTTGGTTAACAAATGGTCATGATTCTTTGCCAGAATTGGTAAATTCATAATAGAATCAATCATTCATAACAATTGCTACTAGAAAATAATACGCGTGGTGTCCATTTTGATCGTCATTTATTCATTCATAATCAATAGTACAATGTCTCCATAAATTGAATGTAAATATTTGGAATATAAACAAACGGTAATAACTTTGCTGTTTATGAATATTATTTATTGAGACTTTACTTAAATACTAACAAGACCTTTTCTAATAAGCCCTTTAAATATCTCTACTAATAAAAAAATTGTGGTGCATAAATGTATTACGAAACAAACGTTCGCAGTCAAGCACTGGTTTATATCAATTAAAAAAAACACTTTGAACATCATAGATACTGTCTAGAAACTACTAAAGTATTTTGTACTGGGTTCGCTCTATTTGGCAGAATCTTGATACTCCGAAATTTATTTGGCATAACACACTTGGCATAATTTTCTTTAGTGGAATATTTTTTAAGGCATAAAAGTTATTTAGCATAACTATTGTTTGGCAGAATGTATCGTGTCCAAACTTACAATAACATACTTTTATCATAGCAGAATTTTATTTGGCATCATTCAGAAATATATATATTGGTCAGAAACAATGCTTGCTGCATGTTGCATTACTGCTTCCATTCTGCATGCCTGCTTGCATGCTGTATGCCTGCTGCATGTTGCACGCCTGCTTGCATGTTGCATGCCTGCTTGCATGTTGCATGCCTGCTTGCATGTTGCATGCTTAAGGCAAGCATCCATAAAAATGTGGTAATGAAAATATGGTAATTAAAACAGTGGTATAATGAATGTTCGGAAACATAATACTTCGAACAAATGTGCCTTTTGAACAAAAGTGTAACATCGGTGAAAAGTTTTTCGAGTAAATGAAACGTCGGAGTAACGAAAAAATCGAATTGATAATAGTCAAGTGATACAGTGGCAAAGGTGACATCGATAAAACAAAAACAAAGAAGCGATAATAGTTGAAAAGTTTTAGGTTAAATGAAATTTGGTCAAATTTTTTTTTCGAACTTATTAGGTAACCGATTAATATATAAAGTATGAAATTGCCGTTTTATTGTAATAGGTACTTCGAATTGACATACAACTTTCATTGTTTGAAAATTTTGAGTGAATCTTTTTTCACATGGTACCTATGAAGTTCTTTTAAAAAATGTGCATCATTCGATTATCCAGCTTAGACGAAGAAAGATGGATACTTTATAAATTCGAGTGATTTTTAAATACGAGTTCCTACGTGAAACTAACGCGGCAGAAACGGCTCGTAATATCAATGTTGCGTTTGGAGAGGAGGCTGCTAATGAAGGCACCGTGCTATTTTGGATCAAACGCTTTCGTAATGGAACTTTAATTTGAAGAATTAATCACGTAGAAGACCGCCCAGGTGACACAGTGACAGGAAGCCGATCCGAGCCAAACTACCCAGAAATTAGCGGTATGGTTTAACGTTACCTTACCAATAATATTTACTTACTTGCGTCAAACCAATAAAATAAAAAAAAATATGAAAAGTGGGTGCCTCATGATTTGACTGATCTGCAGAAAGAAATGCGTGTTGAAACTTGTATTGCCTTGTTGAATCGATACAGAAATGAAAGAATATTGGATCATATTGCGACATGTGATCAAAAGTGGATTCTTTACGATAACTGTAAGCGAAAAATGCAATGGCTGACCCTAGGTCAAACGCTGCAACAGTGTCCTAAAGCAAAGCTTACTAATAAAAAGGTAATGGTAACTCTTTGGTGGTCTCAGCGTGGTGTTTTTTACTATAGCTTTCTCCGATCTGGTCAAGCAATAACGGCAGATGTCTACTGTGCCGAACTCCGAACAATGATAGCAAAACTAGCAGTGAAACAGCCCCGACTTATGAATTGATCTTCACCATTATTGCTTTGTGATAACGCGAGACGTTATACACGAGACGTACGAGAAACTGCTTCAACTCTCAATTAGAAACCATTCGTCACCCTCCGTATTCGCCAGACCTTGCTCCAACTGACTACCATTTTTTTGTGATTTGGTCAATTTTCTACGTGATAAAAAGTTTTCTTCTCGGGAGGCAGTACAAAATGCTTTCACACAGTTTGTAGGATCTAGATTACCAGAGTTCTATCGCAAAGGCATAAATAACCTTCCTAATAGATGGCAGCAATGTATAGATAATAATGGTAATTATTTTGATTAAATAAATATATATAAAAATACGAAGTTCAATTTATCAGTACAAATCGGCAATTTCATACTTTAACCCCTAATATTTGAACATCAAAAATTAATTATTTTTTTTTAAATGTCAGTGTTCAAAACATCAAAAACTAATATATCGAATGACCATAAGACGGAAAATTAAAATAACGTAAATTTATGATGTCGAATGGTTAGATAATCAACGTGTAATGTACCTAAAATCGAATGGTCTGCAAAAGTGCCATAGTATGTCTCAAATTTCATGTAAAGGCACATAGTCCATGAGCGACCGTAGCGAGATGTCAGCAAATCGTAGAGGCCCAGCAGGGTCGAAGCCTACTGGGGCCAAGGGTCTGATTCTGAAAGGAAGTCTTGGCCCTGGTACGAAAAGCAACGAATGAACAGGAGTTTGTTTTTAGTCAGTAAAAGTCTGACACTATCTCGCGCTCCGCCCAAGAGCGGGGGATGTCATAAGATGATTTTCCCACCGAAAAAAAAAGATAAGGTCGACGGTTCAACCTAGCTTGATTGCTATTCTTCGAAGCAATGTAAAGGAAAGCGAAGCAGTCGTTATTGATCGCAGAAGACAAATGGATAATGAAGTTAAGAATCTTATCCCCACTGAGTGCAATAATAGTAACAGGTTGCCTCGGTTAGTATGAAAGTGAAACCTGAGGCCCTGGGACGAAGGCAAAGAAGGAACAGGAGTAGGTTTTTAATCAGTAAAAGTCTGACACTATCTCCTGCTCCGCCCAAGAGCGGGATTTGTCGTTTGATTATATTCCCACCTAATAAAAAAAAGCTAATGACTGTCGATATAAAATGTATGCCAAAATACGATTCTAAACTGAATTTTCTGCGATATGATTGATTTTTAATTATTATCGATTTGTAATGTATGCCTAAAGATGCTTCTGACTAACAAAATTATGAGTTATGAATGTATTACAAATGAGTGTATGCGAAATGATTTTATTTATTGTTATGCAAAATAATATTATGACAAAAAGTTCTGCCCTAAAAGGTAGACCCTTTTGTAGTTGCTGGTACCAATGAATGAAGAAATTGAATTCTGTAATATCATTTTTTATTACACGCCGAGAAATTCTGCGACTTGGCTACTAATTGCGACAAATTAGCGACTAAATTTGGACTAAAAAACTAGGTGCTCTAGTTTTTGAGATATTAAGCTGCGAGCAAACAACGAACGAACTTCAATGTCAACAACCTAGAAACCCTTATAACTATGGAACCAGTGACCGACAAATTCTGAGATTTGGAGACTAATTTCGACAAACTAACGACAAAATTTTCGTGTTATCAAAATTAAGATGCGTGATGGTGGGTAAGCCAGTGTCAGCCACATTCTCGTCGTAACATCAAAATAACAATTTTGTTTTCTGTCGGTCAACCTGTTTGTTCCGTCTAATCTCTTAAACGGATGATCCGATTTCGACGGGACTTACTACGACTACTAATAAAGAGTAACGTAACAAAGCCCTTCCCGACCCGCCTATCTTCAACGTGAGCATGGCTTAAAAGCTTGTTTGTTCATCCAACGCTATGTTCAATAAAGAGGCAACGCGAAAAAAAGTGAGAATATTTGAATGCTCTTTTAGCATTCAGTTATTTCATAATTCACTCGAATATTTCACAAAACTGGTTTCAGGAAATACGTGTTTTATTTAAAACCATTTAAAGTTGTTGGAACAAAAATTCGTCATTCAGGATCTTGACATGTTTGAAAGAGCACAATTCTTTAATGCACTGCATAGAGAAATGAAAAATGTTGAGCGATAAATATAATAAATTAAAAATATGTTATGCAAAGTAAAAATATTTAAAAAATTGATTTGACTCAAATTAGTAAAGCTGGAATCAGACGATTCATTTGTCGTTCATTCCTGATTTTAATTCTGCATCTTTCAATCTAAATTAAACATGCTGATAGACATGGAATTAAAGTGCCAAATGAATACTAGTGAATCGATTCAACAATGTTTAGGCGCAACCAGACGATTCATTTTTCCTTTCTTTGCATCTTTTATTCGGCATCTTTCACTCAAATATAGGCGTCCCCCACATTAGGTGTGCGCGTTCCTCGGGCATGTGAGCGAAGCGGGCGCCGCGTGGGAACCGCGTAAGCGTCGCGTGTTGCCGTCGCGTTGTGACGTGTGTGCAGAGCGCGCGGCGCGCACTCGGCGCTCGCCGTGGCGTTTAACCCCCTTCTGTCAAATCAGTCACAATTTGGACAGTGCCGTGTTAGCTCACGTGGCGTTGATGTTATACAGTTACTAACAAAATGGATTCTGATGAGGAAACATTACTGTTAGCTTTGCTACTGAAAAGAAATAAGACTTAAATCATAATACAGAGACTAAACTCCTTTGGCAAGATACATTATAATCTTCTTGTTCACAAAAGAGGTATTACTATATTTTATATTGCAAACATACTTATAAAGAAAAGTGAAAAGCATTTTTATGATAATTTAAAAAATGCCGAGGATAACATTCAATGAACATTTAGTAGCTGGCAGCAGGGATAGCGGGTGAAAGGTTAAGAACACGACGCGAGCGCCGCGTGTACACTCCACACACACCGCAGGGCAACAAAACGCGACGCTCACGCAGCGCGCTCGCGGCGCCCGCGCTACTCATACGTCCGAGGAACGCGCATGCCTAATTTGGAGTCAGCGTTAAACGTTTAAACATGGAATGGAAGCAAAGAACCGTATGAAATAGTGAACCGATGCAACAATGTTTGTTTTGCCATTCGGCGACTTCGGATTCTGCTATTGTGTCTAGAGTCCTGCTGCAGCAGACAAACGTCAGATCACCAGTCGCGCCAAAATAGTGTTCTAGAGGAATGATCAATATACGCGAATTCTTAGGTTCCTTTTTATTATGATTATTTTTATTGTACTTTATAGTACAATATTGACCAGTCTATACTGTCCTTACATAATATCTACATAAGCTGTAATATGAAAATATTGTAACAACAAATTCTTTTTTAAAAGAGTAACCATGGAGTTTCTTGCCGGTTCTTCTCCATAGGAAACGACCAATTTGGAACCGTGCACTAGCTTCTGACGTTTTATAAGTGCCCATGTAGGCCTATGTGAAATAAAAAACTTTGACTTTGACTTTGACTCACACTACTAAAATTAGAGTAGCTGAAACATTCACCAAAGGAAACATTGTCACAAGCTGTGAAAAGTTTTATAACAACGTTGAATGTCGAACTTAGGAAATCATTTATTATTAAAAAGTTAGAAGTAAATTTTATTTTTATTAAAAAAATTGGAGAGAAAAGTAGTATTTGAGGAGGTCAAAAGAATCTCGAGTAGTAATGCATCTCAATAAAATTTGTAGTTCTGTTCGATTAGGTAGGTATACTAAACCTAATATTCTCACTAGAGTAGAGTAGACAGGACTCTAGAAGAGGGAATGGGCCGTATTCAACCATCCGGACCCAGTGCGGATCGGTGGATGTTACATATCTTCGATTTTTTGGCTCTAGGACGTGCTGGTTTCCCCACGATGTTTTTCTCTACCGTTTTGACAGCAAGGTGATTAAATAAAATAAAAAAAGTAATTCGCCTGGCTGGTATTGAACTCACAACCTACAACTCGTATATCGGGACCGTTACGACTGAGCCACCATACTATTTCTCATTAAAGTATCAGAGTAACAAGTAGGAGTTCTTTATTTTAATCAATTCGCAGATGATTGCAAAATGATTCAGTAACTTCAGTGGCTTGTTCTGTCAACATGGTATCTCAAGCTCCCAATTTTCTCTTTGCAATACCATCCTTTATTCCATAATCAAATGATTACCTACAGATTAAACTAGTTCCAAGTCGCACGACATCATCGGATGAAGAAAGAAAGAAACGGGTGAACGTTCTTTTCTATTGGTTTTCTTGATGAACCATCTGAACATGGAATGAAAGAAAAATGATGCACGCACTCGAAAACGTCTTTCAAACATTCTTTCGAGTGAACCGTTTGATTCCGTCTTAACACTTTTGACATAATTATGTAGTTAATGTAAACTCATTTAAAGTGCACCTTGTTCTATATATAACTGCAACTGGTCTGAATTATTTGACCATTCGAAGTTAAATTGTGTTTGTTACCACTAAACTCTCGTTAATATTTTACTATCATTATCATCCTTCTGCGCTAACTTCTTATAATGTAAACTAAAATAACACATTTTCAGTGAATATCATTGATAACAAAATACAATTAGGATGGTTTGGTCTCAAATGTGCCTTGCGATATCCCAAGATATCCCAATACAGGCAACCTACTGTGACGTGCCAAACTGCCAATTCTATCATAACTCCACCGTGAGAAAGAGACAGAGCTATACAGAACGAATAGCACTATCCCTTTTTCACAGCGGATATACCATGGCAATGATACGTCATTGTGGGGGAAAGTCCTGAATGCGACATGCAGTTCCCTATTTGCTTACTGCTTATTGGAAAAGCCCCTTTTACAAGGAACTCAATTGAAATATTAAATATATCTACTGATTACAAATTCTATAATTTCTAATACTTTTATTAACTTTTTCAGAATTTCCTGCGCCCATTTCGTGAACATCACATCGATCCGACATCAATAACTCGTCACGATTTTATCGAGACTAATGGCGATAACTTTGCAATAACCATTCCTGTTTTAGCAAGAATAGTGTGGCAGCTCGTTACCTATGACGATGAAAGTATCAATTCACAATTTCACTGGATTGCTTATTGGTACTTGTGTTGCATCTTCGTAGCAATGACCAATCAGGTAACTATTTACTTTTTACCTCTTTTGAATTGGTACCTCTTTTAAGTGACAAATTTTCAAAGTTTGATTTGTGTTCCTTTTTGCGTTTGAAATAAAGAGGTAGACACTCAAGGGCTAAAAGCAAATAAATGATTTGCCATTCAAATATTTGATCAGCAAGAAACATTATAGCTATACTGAATAGTAACTTAGTAACAAAGTACTTTTGACTGATTTTGCTAGTCAATAGTACTTTTGACTGGTTAAGAGTTTTGACTGCAACATATACAATAGAATGCCTCTAATCCTGTTGAATAGCCGAGTGTAAATTTCAAAATAGACTCGGATTTGTTCGAGATTTAGTGTTTTTACATATTAGTCTCATTTTAGTGTTTTTACATTTTTTTCAGTAACCTAACGTGACGAATTTTGTTTTAAACTTCGATTAATATGACGTAGGTAATCGTACACGTATAATACGGTCGTTCTAACTTGGCGCCCGTGAACATAGGCTCTGCGAACTTTAGCGCATGTACAGTCGTAAAAAAAACTGTTATTGACGTTATTTTTTTAAAACCTAAACACGAATAAAATTTTACTAATACAGGGACCAAGTACAAATAAAATAAATATTAAAACACTTTGAGACAGAAAGCTACAAAAATAACTTATGAATTAAAGAAACAAACCTAACACTACACAAAAAACTTAACAATGTATTAATAAAAACCAACGAAAACTTTTGTCACCGCCTGTGCTCAAGACAGAGACAGCGACACGAACACGACACCAATGCTAACGTGTGAGTGAGACACATTACCGCATCCCGAGCATTGCCGATTATGCACGAAGTTTTACGGAGTAAAGAAAAAGGGATGTCCAATATGCGTGACTGAGGGTGTTGTTTAATCGATTATTTTTCAAATCGATTGAAATCTAATTATAAAAATATATTTTATTAAATTTTATAAGGAGGTTTAAAATATTCTCAAACAGTCGTTATTGTAGTAGTCGTTTATAATTAACTGATATTTAACTAAATCATATCTTTCAACCAAAAAAATATAATATTATTAGTTTTTTTTTATTTTTAAAGTCGAAGTCTCGTTTACTAACGACAACATTTACTATGTTTGTAAATCTATTTCGTTCAATATGTCATATAAACAAAAATCAGTAAATTCGAAATCGATAAAAATCGATTGCGATATTTGATTGAATAAAGGGTCGATTGTGTTTACATAGAGTCAATCTCTAGCTTACACCTCCGCCCCGCGCACGTCGCCTCATGCCACCATTTTGTTCCTAAAAAACGTTCGTGCGCAGCCTTCTGCGCAAACTTCAGGGCCGCCAAATTAAAACGGCCGTATTATAAGCAGAGCTTGAGTACAGCGCATTGACGAGCTGATCTTGGTGACTGAGATTCTGCACTCTTGTGTTTATTAATTAGCAACGATTTTGAGCTTCTGACATCTTATAATCGGGGATCAAATGATATCGCACTTGAGGACGGAGTTGAGCACCGTTTATTACCACGGGCCCTACACTAGGGATACTTTCACAAACATTTAAACTCACATACACAAGCAGATTCTAATTAACTATCTGTCGGTCATACAAATATTTGTTCCACGTGGGAATGAAACCCATGACACGCAGCGCTGCTCAACCAACCAAACCAAAAGTCACTCGCTCAACCCCTGCATCAACTGTGTCTCTTAATGCATTGTATTTATAATAAATTAAACTGTTTTCAGATCCACAAATGGTCCCATACATACTTTGGTTTACCAATGTGGGTGGTATGGTTACAAGAATGGCACATAGTGTTGCCACGTCGTCATCATCGTATTCACCATGTGGCGCCGCACGAGACTTACTTTTGTATCACCACTGGCTGGCTCAACTGGCCTTTGGAATTACTTCACTTCTGGTCTATTTTAGAGACTATAATAGAAGCAATAACTGGTTGTAAACCCCGAGCTGACGACTTAAAGTGGGCGCAGAAACGATCCTAAAACAAAATGTTTTGAATGGTATACATTTTTTATAGATACAATTAACACTCGTCCACGTCTACAGAATCAATTACTAAGAATAGGTTAAATATATCGCTATGAAAGATGAAAGCGATTGTGAATTACGATATAGAGTAATATGTTGCATATGTTAATATTGCTAGATTAAAGGAAAATTATGAAGTAAATCATTCCCACAGACCCGCCAACAGCAATAAGATGAATTCAATAATAATAAATTAAGATGTGTAGTGTGATAACAATTAGATAGGTTACTATACTCTGTATTTTTTTTTTTTTTTAACAAACGTGTACTAAGTTTGTCTCTCGCACATTTCCGATATTGACAGAGTGAGATGGATCATTGGTCGGGGCGGGGCCAACGCCTTTGTTTTTGTTTTGAATTGTTAAGGCCGGTTCATTTAATACTTCTAAAATTACTGTTGAGAAAAAAAAATATGATCTATATTCGTAACAAAGTTTTCTGTTCGCGTTGTATAATATTTTAATAAATAAATAATAATAAAACATTGTTATAATAGTATACATATATGTATATATTTTGCACTAGGACACATAAATCAAATAATTATTATACAATTCTTCTATAATAATCTTGTATCAGACTCATGAAACGATTTAAACTAATTGTATATTATTCGTTTTTCTGTAGATTGCAAAGTACGTTTAACTACAGAAGATATGTCCGCCGTGACTCACGCACAAACTACAAACTGCGTTTGTATGGAACGGACTTTATGTTAATTACGCGGACCAATAGAAACGCAGTCAAAATTTTCTGTACTCATTTCTTAAAAAAAAAAAACAGAGTATAGTACCTACTATTTAGGACGCTGTAGGTAACTTCGAACGGACTAATAAATAAGACATGTTATATTTAAAAATAACTCGTTAGTAAGATATTTGTATTTCTACTGGTGCCTATTTAATTGTAAACCTAATGCTTTTGGCGGGTGAGTAAAATGATAACATCCCATACTTTAATGTCCATTGTCCTTTTGCAATTTCTATTCTGGTGTCAGAATATAACTTTCTATCGTAAAAGATATTGTTCCGTGCATGGCAATTAATATATTATCAGCTTGTAGTTAATATCAGCAGCTAGGCAGGTATTCCTGCTGTACAAGTTATTTTTAATTTACACCTGCTGCAACGAAGTTTTGCGTGCTTTTTGCTTTTTTTCACTCATTATAAGTAATATGCGATTCAAATAAGAATAGGATCGACTTAGCGCCATGTTGTAACGTCATAGCTGTCAAATCGAATCGGTTAGATAGGGTGTGCAAAACAATATATTTTGTTAATTACATTTATTTACGAATCATAAACGAAAAAAGTTTATTCAGTATCTAGTTCTTCAATTCCGTTCATCTCTGCTTCACTGTTTAAAGTGTCTGAATAGTAGCGAATAGAAGAAGGCGAATTGTTGCCAACAATGAAAATAAGAAAGAAAACACTTTATTTTAAACTTATTATGACTTAGAGCCGTTATTTATACTCAAATAAGTTATCTTTGCAAACTGTACTTTTTAAGTAACATTTGACAGATAGAGGTCATTGCTGTTCCTATTCTTATTTAAATGGCATTGTATGGAGTTTTCACCCATATGGATACGCTAACCCCATAATATCAAATACTTTATGTAACTATAGACGATTATTTTAGAGGAGTATAGAAGATATAGGAAATTTTTTCTTTACTATAATCCAGTTACTACATGTAGGGATCATTATAACCAACAAAAGAATTAACAATTAAAACGTACCTATCCTATAACATTTTTCTTACCTTCAATTAACAATTTGCAGCACGTTAAATATAGAAGGTAAATTTAAGTTGAATGGCAATAAAAAAATAGATAGATAATGCCTAAGGCATGCTACAAAGGTTGTTCAGATAGCAACATTCGATTAGGCAGTATTTTTGTTAGATACTCAACAAAACAAATGAGTAGCTAGTAGTATACTTTTATATTGGCTCCTGGCGCATTTCACTTTTTAGGTGTGAGATATGGAGAAACTCTTGAGTCTTAAAAACCTTAACCTAGCTCGTTTTTAGGGTACCGTGGGTAATTAGTGACTTAATTTTGGAAACTGGTTTTCAAGGTATCTGTTAAGTGGATGTCCATCCTAAATAATTTAATATTGATATTCAAATGAAACTGTAAACTGTATCCAAGCTAAACACAGACTATGTTGTAATAACGTCTGCTTGCCGCGTCGAGCTAGCGTTTTATCGCCAAACAGGAAATAGTACATTTTGATACTAGTGCAGAAAGTTTGTCATTGCGATCGAGGCGGATTTCGCACGAGCCGTAGGCGAGTGTGTTATGTAGCCAAAGGCTGCAGTGACAAACTTGCACGTGTATCAAACGACATTTTTCAATACACTTACGAAATGAATAAACAGGGGTTGACCGGCGACGGGTGGGGGTCAACACACACCCAGCCTGATACGATAAATGTAATAAACGCACACAGCACGCGCACTTTTCTGCACGAGTGCGGAAAATAGTCTATTGCGTGCCTAAAAGCGGTGGGATAAGAACGGGTTTTCGAGTAAGTGTATTGAAAATGGATTTTTGTAGGTATTATGGACTAAAGGTTGCGAGCAACGTAGCAAGTAGATATTATTATTGCATACTTTATGAAAAAAAAATACTCTTCTTTGATTTTATAATATATTTAACATTCTTCTACTGTAGGTCCAGCTACTTATTTCATTCTTATTAGCAACATTATTCAGTGGTCTCATTAATCCAGCACTATTAAAAATAGGGCGTTCCGCTTTATTGGAATTACTCAATTGTTTAAAAAACTAAGATGAATAATATTACAATAGGATAAGTGTGTAATGTTGGTGATTGCCGCTGAGGCGGTATTTAGATCCTAGCTGAAGGCCAAAGTCTTAAGAGAGCCGAGGACGGTAATCACCAATATTCACGTGTATCATAAGACGTTTTTCAACACACTTGTGAAGAAAAATAATTAAATATTTCTTTTCAACAGCAAAACTAGTAGACAACTGTGTTTTTTTTTTTGTGATATGGCGATAAAAATTGTTTCGGTTTTCTTATGTGCGCACATCTTAATTTTTTTTCTTCATCCCATTTGGGTAAGCTAATCCATACCGCCTCGTCATCAGTAATAAATATATTTTTTGAGTTACAATAGAATGCGGGTGCAACACATTCTAATGTTTTTGTAGTAGGTATTTGGCAGACGTATCGGGTCAGCCTTCTCGGCTGCTTCGCTGAGGTAACCAATACTACAATAACCAAATTAAATTCAGTTCCATATTTTTTTGCTACTAGGAATCAATTTGTGAATCATTAAAACAGCTACTGAACTTCACTCGAAAAAGCCATTGGCCGAGTGCGTCTTAAAATGGCGGCCATAGATTATCTAGACTGTTTTAGTAAAAATACGAATGAGGAACATCCTCTTAATAAAAAGACAAAAAAAAAACAATTTTATTTGAATGAACAATTTATTTATTAAACATGTACAAGTTAAAATGGTTCATTCAAACACGAAATTGCATGAAATAAGCAAGTAACGAAGTAAGCAAGCACAAATTTATACAGATTGAACGCAATAACCTAATTTGATTTTTTTTCTTATTAAAAAATTATTTTGGGAACAAAAAGTTTTAACATAAAGATTTTTTATGTTATATTTATAACCAAACTGTGATTTTGTGATTACCATTATCGCACTAGTGCATAATGGTAATCACAAAATCACAGTTTGGTTACTAGTGCCATTACATACGTTTATTATAAGTACGGTGCAATTATAGTCAATTTCTGGGCAAGTATGTTCAAAAATCATACTACTAGCCTAACCTTATACTAGTTGTCCCCGCTAGACTACTGTATGTGCTGGATGTGCCGAAGTACTACAAAGCTAGATTAGTGAGACCCTACTGTAGGTATAACTCAGTTTTGACTATACGATTTTTCGTGGTAAAAATTGCGATAATTATAATTTATTAGATATATTTATGAATTGGGTGCATACTACCTACGTACGAATGAATGTTACAATATTTTAATGTGTAAAATAGAAATTATGCGCTTTTCAAAATTTTTATGTTTATCTTACCTACAGTGTTCTAATGTCACCCATAGTGCAATGGGTGGCTGGTGATTTAATATGTGATAAACTAACATAAATTATATTCACCTGTGTGATACAAATGCCTTAATATTGTGTAATGTAAGTGCAATAAATAGTTAAAACTATCGTCCAAAGTCTATACCAGGGGTGCTCAAAGGAATATTAGCTTTTATTCTTAATTAAATATTTATATGATTTTAAATCAAAGCAAAAACTAAATAATTAAAACTAATATATTTAAAAGCATAAGTTCTTGGCGGAAGCTTTTTTGAAGAACTGCTATTGGCTAAGGAGGCGGCGGAAAAAATCCAACCTTCCTCTCTATCTGTCCGTAGTAGACTCATCGGGCGCAGGTTTGAAGAGTCTGTTGCTTGAACAGAGAATGGCTTGAGATGGTGCACCGTCCCCTCGCGCGCCTCTCTAGAGGGATTGCAGCCGCAAAGTGTATCAGAGTCCGCATGAATTCATGCGGGCCAACTCCTAACCGGGGAAGCATGACGAAATGTGCAAGCACTTCAAGACCCCGGTTAAAGGTAGCTGCACAACGCTGTGTGGTTTTAATCAGTACCAAATAATCTGACAAAATCCTGTCTCTGCTCCAAGGGCGGAGCACATCCATGAGGATTTCTAGACTTTCTAAAAATATAATCAATGGATTGACAACTAGCTTTATAACCATTTCATTTAAGTTGTGGTAACTGCCAGTCTGTAAAGTGGAAAACTTTACAAGTTATTGCATAAGATTAAAAGTCGAACTTTTAAATATTTTGAAGTCAATCTACGACACTAGAAGCCTGAGTACCCTTGATTTCCGTAATTTAAAGTAACAGTGCACAAAACACATAAGTACCTTCATAAGTTCCAGGTCAGACCTGCATACATTCGAAATGACCGTAGCTATTAATGTAAAAACTGTTGTCAGATTGTTGTGAGCGCCCAGCGTTTCAATTAAACTGGGATAGAGTTGGCTATATTTTACCACCATTTCAGTCGTAGGTATTAGCTTTAGATTTCACACAAAGCGATCGATTTTTTATACGCTGGCAATAATTTGATATAATTATGCTCTAGTGACAGCTCCTGTTCACCAGTTTTTAATGTCGTCTATAAAATAAACAATATGAGTTTTAAAATGTTTTTAGTACCTATTTAATTTTTGTGTTAATAACTTGTGAATAAGCAAAAATTACACAATTCACGATTTGTAACTAAAAAAGAGATATAATTCGAGATTAAAAATGTAAACAAAGAAATGTCGCTGTTAAAATGGCGACTCAGGGGTTGTCAACATTTTTCTAGACATATATAATAATATTGTTATAATCTTGATTCATATTTCTAATGAAATAAAACATTTTGTTTTTTGTAAACCCTTCGCACATGTGTTTTTATTTGACAATCCTTTACATTCTTTTTTTTTTGTCTGTAAACCTGTAAAATAAATAAGTATATACAATAAACAAATATATTTCCATTGTGCCCAAATATAAATTATGTGGATTCATTCAAAAGGTAAGTTACCAGATTTCAGGTCTTTTCGAGACGTAAAAAGACCAAAAATATGTAAACTCATATTTTACTCATATTTATTACTGTAAAGGTTTTTTTTTTATTGGGTGGGAAAATCATCCTAATGACATCCCCGCTCTTGGGCGGAACGGGAGATAGTGTCAGACTCTTACTGACTAAAAACCCACTCCTGTTCCTTCGTTGCCTTCGTCCCAGCTGTGAATTTTCACTTATATTTAAATGCGCGTAATACTTTAGAATAATATTCTACAAAACATCTATAAAAATCAGCCATAGAAATTTAAGTTAAATTACTCTTATTTTTAGTACCCTTTCTCACCTGGTACCTGCCCAGTGGCCCCAAGGGGAGCTCCACAAGCACACAGGTATTCAAAGCACATGAGACGCTACTGAGAACCTAAGGTTTCATCCATGTAAAAATAAGTTATGTCAGACATCTCTGGGATCTGGATCTACAAGTAATTTCATTTCATTTAATCATCATGCAATACACAGTATAAAGGCGGACCTAATGCCAGTAAAGGCATTCTCTACCAGTCAACCTAGGGTGGTAAATTAGCATACCGACACTGAAAGTAATTCTTGTTTCATCGATTCGTAAAGTGATCACTACGAGGAGCGCCCAGCGACTGCGCGTGCACTGTCACTGTTGCGAATCCCGGAGCTAGTATCCCCCCGCTGCTCGCAAGGACGCCTTTGAAACCAGTCTGACACCTTCACTTGAGTGATTTATCTGCGTATTTAAGCTCTCAGGAAAGGCAATTACAAAGGCTGCGTGTCTTGTAGTCTTAATATCACGCTTCTCAACAAGATATTGTTCACAACTTAAAGGTTTATTTCAATACTTAAGTACGGTTTTTTCCGTGATCTCCGGTTTAAAAGACCAAGCCTGAATGTATTTAAGTTTTTCAACAGTCTTGAGATCGTCATCTTCTTTTCCGCTACCAGTGACCACACGTTTAAAATTTCGAGTTTTGCGCACTGGTTGCCAGCCTTCATCAGAAGTGTCGTTTACTTGAGAAATATTGTCCTCCGCGACGGCCGTGCATATTTCTGCTAACTTCGTGGCTCCGCATTCCCGTGACGTGACGTTGTTTTTGTAGGTGGAGTGGGGTATGCACTCGCAGTTGTCACAGCGATGAAATATCAAAGGTCGTAGGGATTACCCGTTTGGTCATTAAAATCCAAAAAAAAATTACCCTTCTATAGACAATAGTTTATGTTTAGAGCGTGTGTTGCCAGTTTTTCGTGATTGATATTTAGTATATTTATCAATTAAGTAAAAAAATATTTAATACAGTCTAAGCCTGATTTACTTTTTTGCTGTTGCTCTAATTTATTTTTGTACCGATAATTTAATAATTTGAAATTTAAATTTAGTTAGTTTGATACGATTATTATGTGTGTCATTAGTGATAAGTTCCGAAATTTTTCGGATAATGTTTAATATTACGGATATTAATCAATCGGAAGTTTAAAAATAAATTGAAAAGTACTCGATACCTAAAAATAACGATACTTTTGTTTTGATACTTTTCTTGGTATCAATAAATCTGATACGATCCTGGTATCGAGTAAAGTATCGATACTTTTGAATTTTTTTGGAACACTTAGAAGAAGAAATACCTAAATAGGAAAAAAGGAACCAACTAGACTAGAACTTAGAAACTAGAATACAAAAAAAATCATCCGAATTTTCTGCCGATTTTACATTTCCGAACGAGCAACCCTTTCAGTCAGTTTATGTTTGATAGGAATTTTCCTCAAACATTCGGAGGAATACCTTTAGGGCCTGCGCACACTTGAACCAAGACTGTCTTAGACAGACTGGTCAACCAAGCTGACACAGCATCCGACACAAAAGGCATGCTTCTTCCATCACCATTGATATTGAGTATTACTCAATATCAATGGTGATGGTGACTAGGTTGGCAACCCCATGCGCAGACACCAAGAAAGCCGGCAAACCCACATCCCTTGTGCCCCGCACCCCAAGACCAGCATATCGGATAGGTAGAGCCGCCTGCCCCCACTGGGGCCCAGCTAGGGAGACGTTGAGAACAGATCAAAATAAATAAAAATATTTACATTATTTCACTTCAGATATAACCAATCGATTATGGTCGATAGTCTACATTCGGGCCTGCGCATACTTGAGACTAGACTGTCTTAGACAAAGTTGTCTACGACGTCGCAGACTTGTCTGCAACAAGACTGTTTTCATGTTTTGTCTACGACACGGCGCACACCATCAAGATAAATAAGTCTAGCGGTGTACGGCCAGTGTTGCCAATTTAGTGGATTTTCCACTAAGACTGGAGGTTTTAACCCCCCATTTAGTTGCGAAATATAGGTTTTAGTGGCTACTGGAATTTTCAAGCACTTTAGTAAAATTCAATTTCTTATAAAAAAAAACAACCAAAAAGAAACAATTTTACTTTAAACATCATGAAAACCCAATAGGTAAATCAACATACAAATTATTTAATAACAGCTATGTATTAATTCGTCTTAAGACGAATAATTTTTGTTTGCACCATCATCGTCGGTATCAGGTTGATAATTATGCATTCAATGGTGCTGATTTACACCCGAGTGATCGCATTTTTAATAAGAAATTGAATTTTACTTAAACACTAGAAAATCCACTAGTCACTAAAGCCACAACTATATGTGAGGTTGAAACCACCAGTTTTAGCGGAAAATCCACTAAGTTGGCAACACTGGCCGTACACCGATAGACTGTTTTGTCTTGATGGTGTGCGCCGTGTCGTAGACAAAACAATCTTGTCGCAGACGAGTCTGCGACGTCGTATGCAAGTCTGTCTCAGACAGTCTTGTCTCAAGTGTGCGCAGGCCCTTAGTGGATCTTACAGGCACATCATAACTCGCCGCAACTAACAACGGCCGTATTATGAAATACATCGCACTGATAAAGTATCTTTATGTTATTTTTACATTGCTTGTCCAGTTACTGAGGGTTGAAATCAGATAGTAACCACTATAAAGGACAATGGATATTCTGTATCTAGCAAAGGTCAAACGGTACTTTACACCAGAATAGCTTCTAATGTTGTACAAAGCACAGGTTCGGTCGTGCGTGGAGTACAGCACCCACAAATGGGCGGTGAAATAAGGAACCTTTCCATAAGCACTTCCATGTAATCTTTTAATTTGAATTTGTGTGTGAAATATCATCGCAATTGTTTTATTCATTGAAAGGCAGATTGATGCCATTACATATACATTCTAGGGTATTTCTCAAATTTCAAAACTGGTCTTTTATTTTTTTACGAGTTTAATTGCGGTGTATTTTAGTTATAGCGATACTTTTCAAGTACTCTAGTGTTGCATGGAAGGAGCTTCCCTGAATGGCGCTAAAAATATCGTACAGCGATTCTAAACGCTCCAGGCACGCAGAGTTTATATGACTATTCCTTTTCACCATGATGTCTCAATCTCCCAGCGATATTTTAGTTTTAGGGCTACTTTAGGCAGAAGCTGAAATTCCGCTCTATTAAGCTACTTACGCTTTGAAAAATGACGACATCAGGCTATGTTGTTGGCAACACTAGCGCTAAATACGTCAGTGGCTAAATCTTACTTTTACGTGGCAACACTAGTGCTTAGTGCTAAGTTGAAAGAGCGAGTGTTTGACTGAAATTTTAACCACATTTTCATCATTCGTTCATTTTCTTGACAATGTGATTGTGAATGTGACCGTGTGGCGACTGGTGGCACTGCGCTCCACCACTAAGTTTTCAGCATAGTCATAATGTGATTATTTATTGAGTGTTGTGGTCTACTAATAGATACAGAATTTATTCAAGTCACCCTAGAAACATGAAGGACACAAAAGAGAGGACACTGTCTGGTAGCAGCACAATGCTTAATAATGAATATACGGTCGCTTTTAGTTCAATAAATGAGAGACCGGTGGACGATATTTCATTAGAATTTTTCTATAAACCTCATACTATTACGTTGTTGGCTGTATCTATTGCGTCAGTTATCTACACAGCATTTGTAAGGTATTCCACATTATTTGGCATATTTTTTATAATTAAGTTACGATGATAACTTGTGATGTAACCACAGATTCAGATACAACAAAACCCTTAGTTTCTAACTAAAACATTTTTTTTTTGTTGATGGGTGCGTAAGTACTTACAAGCCCTTTATTATAATGTTTTCCTGTGAATTAATCTGGTGCTTAACTACAATATATTTAGTGGGGTCTTAATGTCAACATAAGTTTTATGACTGAAATTAATTATGTGAAAACAGGCTTTTTGCACCTTTAAGACTTAAGTTCCCAACTTAAGTCTTAAAGGTGCAAAAAGCCCACTTAATTTATTGTACAATTACATCTTTTTATTATTTCAGAGATGAATCCAGTATTCAAGACAATATATGGTCAGGAATATGCTGTGTGGTGTTTTTTTTCCTTATAGTATCAGTACTTACATTCCCTAATGGACCATTTACCCGACCACACCCGGCTGTTTGGAGGATTGTGTTTGGCATGTCAGTACTCTACCTACTGGCACTATTATTTCTTTTATTCCAAAGTTATTCTACTGTTTATGAAGTAATGTATTGGATTGACCCTAATCTCCGCAACTTCCACATTGATATGGATAAGGTATGTCTTCAAATATGTCCACAATGTTGCATTTGCTGTTTAGTATAAAATATTGTAAAAAAATTAACACAGTATATTACTCAATTCATAGTGTTAGTCTACATTTAGATTCTACTTGTTTAGCATAATTTCTAACCTCTCTATTTATAATATTATGTACTAACAAATATTCAAGTAAGATTTTATATTTTTCAGGAATATGCTGTTAATTGCTCAGATATAAGCTTGGCAAAATTTTGGTCTCATGTAGACGTATTTGCTTGGGGACACTTTTTAGGGTGGCTGTTTAAAGCCATATTGTTCAGGCATGCAGGACTGTTATGGGCTATCTCTATAATGTGGGAAATAACCGAAATAGCATTTGCACACTTGCTTCCTAATTTCCTAGAATGTTGGTGGGACTCAGTTATATTGGATGTATTAATTTGCAATGGTCTAGGAATATGGTGTGGTCTAAAGATATGCAAAGTCTTAGAAATGCGAGAATATAAATGGGTCAGCATAAGGTAAGACTTTAACATGTATCTATCAGATTGTTTCCAGATTGCTGAGATTGTTTTCATATATTTCGTTGAAAAACCTGCAAAGAGCGAGTTGAATTGTATTTGACTCTATTAAGATTGCAAAACTATCTGTCTTTTTCTGATTATTATCTATATTCCTATTATTATATTAAGTATTATTTATATTGCTAGTTGAAACAACACAGCTTAATTCATTAAACCCCGAGCGAGGTCATTGTCTTTCTATTGTGTCTCTAATTACGCTACTCAAAAGATTAATACATATACTTAAATAAAATTAATTGTCTGTTTGTAATGTCAAAATAACATTTTGTTTGATAAATGCATTAGTATAGTTAGTATTTTACATTACATTAGTACATTCAATAGGTATCCATAACATATATTTTTTTTCTGTCTATGTCTGTTTGTCCATCTAATCTTGGAAACGACTGGACCGATTTTGACAGGACTTTCACTGGTAGATAGCTGATCTTATAAGCAGTAACTTAGGCTACTTTGCAGGCACCAACTAGTCTAGGAATAAAATGTTTCGAGCTCACTTCACTCGCTCTTGCATCTAAGGTTCTCTTAATAATCATTACCGGAACTAGCTTAACAATCAATCATTTTAATTTACATGGACAAAAGTGTTACACAATAACAGTAGACATATTTTGTTTGAATATAGCAATTTAGTTCAAGTAACTAGTTGCAAGGATCACGAAAGAAAGGGCATTATTTGGTAACATTGAAACAAAAACAAAAACGTACCATAATAAGTGTTACCTACATCAAGAAATTTGTCAAAGATTTAAATTAAAACTACTGGAACTGCACTGGCCTAATTCAGCACCGTCACGTCATTGATGAAGAACGAATCTCAAAGATATATCACAATAGGCGGGTATTATAACTCTTTACTTGTCTGGCCCTTTCTCCAATCCGAGAAATCAATCCTAGATCCACCCTGCAAACTTAAGATTAAAATTACTCACTATTTAGTTCTAGCGCGCATTTTTAACGCACGCACAACAAAAGGTGCTTATGGGTGCATGCAGTGGTACAGTGGTCGTGGGAGTGGGTATTTAAAAATAAAGGTTCCGTTTTATTATTCGTATGCTTGGAACCTTATAAAGTAAAAAAAAAAGTTGACTCGAACCAAACTATTTCTGTAGTTTACTATGTGAAGTGAAATCGTCTCAACAGAACAACAGATTCAGTTGAGACGATTTCTTTTGGAAAATTGACGCTATGACCATAGACTTGGCTCTGGATACTCGTACACGCACCACTAATCTTCGAACCTGCTACCCTTTAACTTTAGGCATAGGCATAACCAATCAAAGAAATCTAGCCCTGTTTAGTTAGTAGTAGTTAGTCTGTTTTCTCATTCATCCATTACTCTCAATGTTTTAAGTGTATGTTGACAAAGAAATTTCTTTAATTCTTTATTGTACACCATAACAGCTTATAAGTGGATGTCAGAGTTCATGTACATAGGCGAGCTTAACTCAAAGTTGAGAATTTCTATAGAAGTATGTCCAAAAAGCTTCCCAAAGGGAGTGGAATGTTGTTGTTTTGCTTTTGCAAAATCCAGCTCGGAATACTTTACCGAATAGATAAGTAGGTATAGACCAACTGTTGCATTTTCTGAAATCTGCGCTGTATAAAACTGTTTTATTTTATTTAAGGGATATTACATCTACTACGGGAAAAATAAAGCGAGCTATTTTGCAATTCACACCTGTACAATGGACACCGGTCCGGTGGTTGGATCCAACAAGCACATATATGAGATTCTGCGCATTGAGCCAGTTGGTGGTGTTTTGGCAAATTTCTGAATTGAATACATTTTTCTTAAAACATATATTTGAAATGCCACCTTCACATCCTCTGGTTATCGCTCGACTTTGTCTAATAGGAGTTATCGTAGCTCCGTCTGTAAGGTAATGTATTTTTTTCTTATCAACATTATTGTTCTTGGTACAGTATGATTCAGTACAAAGGTCTTGGTGACTTGTCAATTATCGTATCAAAATATCACATAAAAACCAGTCATGTTCATCATAATTTCAACAGTAGCAATTTAATGTTTGAATTGGTATTATACCATGGCTGGCCTAGTAAATAGACGTTATGAGAATTTGGCGCATTTCTGCCTGAATACACCACGAATTTTCAAAATATTTATTTTTTTGTGTCGTAACCGGAACGCGTTTCAGTCGAACCAAAAACAAAGCTAAGATTATTTTGAACTAGGTACATTATACGTCACGAAAAGATTTCCTCATCTGAGAAGTAGTATATACACAGAATGTACATTGCAGCTACATTTAGGTAGTTTTATTTTAGTCCTATATAAATACGAGCTTATTGACTGAGCACAAATTTTACCACCGGGCTATTGGTACTTACAGACGAGCAGCAGGTGCTGTCGACAGAAACAACTTCAGCTGTCGATAGAGGCAATTGCTGCTGTCGATAACACCAACTGCAACTGTTGACATTGGTCGTCAACCAGTAATTGTTGTTTGCTGTTGACGCGTCGATTATGCGGCAATTTCGTTTTAGGGTACGATACGATTGTCTATTCTATATCTAACTTCAATCGGTCCAGTACAATCTGAGAAGGTTTTTGTTGTTGAGTGTGATTGTATACCTAATATTTGGTAAAATGACTGCTAATAGCGCCATCTGCGAGAAAAAATAAATGTTTTGTAAGAAGAAAAACAAACTTCGTTTTTTCTTGCACCTTAATGAAACTAGAAGCTTGCCGCTTACATAGGTTATTGTCCCACGTGAAGCGATTCCGAATCGCACGCGCTGCGTCAGTCACAGCAGCCAGCGTGATGAACTTCCAAAAATTCTGAAAGGGACTTTTACGTTAACTTCAGTGTAACCTTGAAAAATATACAAAATAATTAACTTTGGTGTACTAAGGCTGGTTGCTGCGATGCAGTCTGTCTGATGGCAGCCTAATCACACTAAATGTTCAAAGGTCAAAGTTTGTGAGTGTGTATGTTAGTTACTTCTTCACGGTCACGGTTGAACGGATTTGGCACACAGGTAGACCATGTCCTGAAATAGCACAAAGGTTTTAATCCCTTTATGCTTTTTATCTTTAAGCTTCTAGTTTTATTAAGTTCGAAAGATATAATTGTTGCGTATTTCTCCATACAATTATGTTTTTTTTCCCGGAGATGGTGCCGTCTATAGTAGCCATATTACCTAATATTATAATTAATACAAAACCAGCGACGCGGTAGGCCCAGAAGGAGATTGCGTGATGAATTGACCTTCTACCTAAAGGATTGGCCAAAAATAGGTAAGGACAGAGAAGAATAGAAGGGAGGCCTTTCCCTTGCAATCGGGCTCAATAGGCTCATAATAATAATACAGAAATTAAGGCATTCCTATTTTTATATTTCCCCACCGAAAATTTGATTTCAATGTCTGTGAAGCATCGATTTCAAACCACCATAACACATTACATCATACTTCTGGTTGTACTCTAAAAGGAAGTGCGGGCTACAAAAATTTGCAAGAAAAAAGTAATTTTGTAGAAAATATTGATATGTATAAAGTAGATGTATGATATTTACATACATTTAAGGCGTGTAGTCCCTTGAACATCTGGCTGGAGTTAAATGCACACATATTCGTTCTGCCGCCTGCGCTCGCATAGAGCCCCACTGACCTTTAAAACCATTGATTGATTTACATATTATTATGCTATGTACATTCTGAAAAACACTTAACCAGCATTTTTTTGTGTAAACACTATATATATACATATATTCAAATTTATTAACCCAGCCGTTACCAAGGAGCTTTAGAAAGTTACGGTTTTGTAGCACTAAGTGGAAGCAAAGGCCTTCACTCGGTGGTCTCTTGGTCGTCCGCACAAATGCTTTATGTGGGGTTTTTCCGATTTTTGTGTTAAGAATCTGGCAGTTGCATTCGGCCGACGATGATATAGCACTACTCTGTGTAGGCAAGCAACAGGAGGAGGACAATCGGGCCCTCGCCTTTTCTCTTCCTAATAGTCTACGATTGCCGTCCCGTCCTGATTTGAGAAGAAAAATGTTTGCACCTGATTAAATATACACATTATGCACTATTCATAAATTATTACATATATTTTCTTAATTGTTTTTTATTATGCATGAAGGCTTAACTAACCTTTCTATTACATTTCAGACAATATTACACTTATGTTACGGATCCAAATTGTAAACGTGTCGGTACCCAGTGTTGGGTATATGGAGCTATAATGGTGACTGAGTCTATGTTGTGCATCAAGAATGGCAAAGAACTTTTCGGTCAAGCTCAAGTGTGCAATGTAATTGTGTGGCTAGTCATCCAAATTCTAGTCTCAATTGGCTGTGTGTACGGTGTAGTGTTATACCATAGATATTTTGAGGTAAGAATTTTTTTTTTAAGATTCAGTAAATGTTCAAATCTTTATATGATTAATAGATAGATAATTAAATTAGCCATCATTATTATTCATTGTTATTCAGCACACTAGTCTTATACGGCATTGACTATAAGCAACCATGCCGCAAAATGACTGTTCCCCAGTGTTAAAATATTAGCTAGCTATTAATACTATGTAGTAGCTTTTCCCAATGAAAGTCCCGTCAACTTTTGTTTAACCGTATCGCACACGTATCCCGTATTTTCAAATCCCATCCCGCGGTAAAATTACAAAGTTTGAAGCTATCAGTCAGTGAAAGTTCTTCAAAGTCAGTTTAGCCATTTCGGAGATGCCCCCTATCCCCGGATATTAAGATAAACTCCCTCCCCCGAGAATTAAGAAACCCCCGCCCTTGAGAATTAAGTCCCGTCCGCGGAAATATAAAAAGTGGATTAAGAGGCGTATTACAAAAAAAACACGAAGTTTTCGACGTTGAAATTGTACGTTTTACGTTCGTTGTATGAAATAACAATTTCTTGATAAAAATAGTTCGTTTTCTCTACTACAATAACCTCAGAACCAATTTTATGACACTGATTCGGGGAAGCAGACCCCGCGCGGGGTTGATACACGTATTTTTGCGAGTGATGAAGCAAGATGGAGAGTGTTCGGGGCGGTCATGCCGCGCGTGTGCTGGCCGGCTGCAAGAACTTAATAGTATTATTTGATGTTTGTTTACTTTTCGATCCGCGCTGTATTGCGCTATAAGATTTTAATATTTTACGACTTTTAGCCGTGCAGTAGTACGGCAAGAAGTAGTTCTTGAGGACGTGAGGCGCTCTTCCGTACCAAGTACATTTGCCCTTTCCCGAGGTCAGACTATCAGCTGATAGATCGTGCCTACTTTTCATGTTAGGGCGCGTGCGTTCCTAGATATTTTCTAGGTATGCGGACATACGTTGTATCCTAAAGTTTCGTGGCTTAGATTAGTTATTTAAAAGCTCATGATTCCTAGTTAGTTTAACTAGTCTTTGGATAGTATTTTACCGAAACATGTAGGTACAATGCTTACGTCGTCGATAACGCGGGCGCGGGCGCTGCACCGCTAACAGCTGAACGGGCGAAGGCGCCTGCGCGGAATTCCAAGTTTCAAAGAGCTGTTTTGTTTTTGTGATTAAACTAATTAAAGTAATATATATATATATATTATTTATTGTTTGCATTCTAAGCAGTTTATTAGTTCATGTTTTGTATATATGTAAACATCACGAACTACCTGTGTATCTTTTTTCTCCTTCTTTGTCAAATCCATCCAAAGTATATATTTATATTTTATTTTTCTTTATTTACAATAAAGAATATATTTATCTATCTACAGAAATTCCCTATTCGAAAGAAGACATGCCAATATAAACCTACTAACAACCAGAGGCGTAGCTACCGCCGTATCCGCCGTATCAGTGATACGAGGCCCCCGCGCTACAAGGGCCCTGACGTGACGTGCGCAAACTACTACGCTACTACTACTTATCCTTTCTGTAGTCTACCATTTCTACCGCGCGTTCGTATTTTCGAAGGTAGACTTTAATTGCCGATATGCAATGCAATGTCGTGCTCAAAGAATAATTTCTTACGGTGCAGCAAGTCGTTAAACAATTCTACCTACGACACGATAAGATCGTTATTAATAAGTACTAACTATACTTCGATTCGAGGTGGGGGCTGACCGTCGGATCTAAAAAAAAATCTTGTTTATAGTAACTTTTATTTATTTACAGCCAAATGGTGACTCCAATGCAGAGAGTCCAAAGAAAGTAAACTAAAAGCCGGTGAGTACTTTGGAAAATTCAGGCATTAAGGTAGAACTACATTACGCACACGTGGGCCACCGACGCCGATCTGGGCGCGTCGGTCGCCATACATTTAATATGGCAACTAGACTTGCAGAACTACATTAGATCCATGCCACGCAACGCGCCGCTACGTAAAAATCAGGCGTGGTCCACGTGTGCGTCGTCGGTTCTCGCTTTATTCATGACAGTAAACTGGAAATCCGTGATAAGACCTGTACTCAGAATGTTAGACTGTGAAAAAGATGGATGAAAAAAGATTGCATGTAGCTGAAATGATTAATGTTGAAAAGGGAGTGTGGTGTTACGGTAATGGATAAAGTGAGAAATGAGTATATTAGTAGATTAGAGGAAGTTTGAAAGTGAAACTAGTGACTGAAAAGTTGAAAGGAAATTGTTTATCATGGTATGGCCATGTTAAGTGGAGGGATGAAACGCGTGTTACCTACTAAAAGAGTTACGAGAATAAATGTGGATATATATGAAGAAGAGCAGTGGTGGCCTGTGGTAACGGCCCCGACTTATGAGTTGTAGGTCGCGGGTTCATTCAAAATTAGTTCAATTAGTCAGTAAGAAATTGAATTTTACTAAAGCACTAGAAAAATCCACTATCCACTAAAAATATTTCGCAACTAAATGGGGGGTTAAAATCAAAAGTTTTAGTAGAAAATCCACTAAGTTGGCAACACTGGCCGTATGCGGCTAGACTGTTTTGTCTTGTTGGTGTGCGCCGTGTCGTAGACAAAACAGTCTTGTCGCAGCAAGTCTGCGACGTCGCGTCGTAGGCAAGTCTGTATAAGGCAGTCTTGTATCAAGTGTGCGCAGGCTCTTAGGGTACACCTGCCATATTGACATCAAGTAGTCGGACGTTCTATAAATTTTTTGTTATTTAACCATTACTCATATTACTACACACAATATTACTACACTTCAAAAAAAAATACCTAAAAAGTACTGAAAGTAGTAAAATCACACACTTGATCAATTGGATACTTACTGAGAAATAAAACAACCGTGTCTCGTTTACTTAATTTTATTTATTTGACTCAGGTCCTGGACCTTTGGAAAGCGTACGAGGACCTAAAGCCAACTCGTAGAGGCATTCATGGAATGTGGTACCAATCGACGATTATCCATGTATGCGCTATGCGGTGAGGTGTCACGGCGTCCTCACCTTCTGCATGATGATGATCCAGATCTTCACCGGACATAGCAAGTTCGGAAGTTCCAGTTTCGAATTCAGGCAGATAAAACTACCGCCCGGAAGTAGAGCGTACGGTTAAGGTGTGCCCCGCTTAGGCGGAGCACTACCGTGTCCTCGTGAAGGTGATCGGCAGCGGCGATCTCTCGCACCGGGCCCTGGATTATGAAATGGGTTGCGGTCGCTTCCTTCTGCGAAGCAGTAATGCTAGCGAATGAGATGCTCGCAAACGTGGGAATCGGACATCCTGACGTCCCAACCGCCAACACAGGCGCCTGGGTGTCGGAAATCGCAGGGCCATACTCGGCAACCATAGTAGGTACACAGTAATGCTGAAGCCCGCTAGGGCCACTAGGAATTTCTGAAAATAAGCCTTTCAGAAATTCCTCGTGGACTTGCTTACCAAGAATTATATAAAGATTATGTTTCCCTCCTAAACAATATTATTAATATACATCGATAAAAAAGGCAGACAATAAATGGACCCCTAAAATCTGTCGCTAGCATGAAGTGTAGCAGTTACTTAAGTTTATTATTATTAATTGTGAATTATTGACAATGTGTACTTTATCTAGGTACATATTTATATATACTCGTGGTTTAGGGTTAATTATTAAATTATAAATCATTAGTCTGCCAGCGACAATGCCCCCGTGAAATCAAAAAATATATGGCCTCTGTCATATATTGTTTGCTGTCCCGATAGTAACATCGAAAAATATATTCATTCCGTGATAAAGTAGCATTCTAACAGCAACAGAATTTTTAAAATCGGTCCAGTAATTTTTGAGTTTATTCATTGTAAATAAAAATATCAATTTTTCTTTATAATATTAGTATACATTCGTGTTCATACGATTCGTAATAAAAAAAAAACATAAAATGTAAATGTATTAAATATACATCTAAGTATATCAGTATTTCATGACAACTATTGTATTTACTTATACATAAGACACGGTTGTTATTTTTCTCAGGAACCATCCAAACGATCAACTTTGTTTTTTTTTTGCTAAAGAGACTTTTTAGGTACAATTTTATTTTTTGGTGTAATTTTATAAGTAACTAGCTGACTCGGCGAACTTCGTACCGCCTAATAATGTGATGAATGAAGAACCGCTCGACCGATTTTGTGCAAAAATCACATAAACCATCCACTGAATAGTCCGAACAAAGCCTAAACATTTGGTTTGGATAGGTGAGCCCGTTCTTGAGTTATAAAATTACAATGAAAAGTGGCATTGATTTTTATGTATATGATGGTTAAAAAATAAAATATTATAGAGCACCCGCCATCTTGATGTCAATATGGCGGTGTACCTTAATTTTAAAACAATTTCGTTATATAGGAGGTACACAGGTAAATAGTATATTTTATATACATTTATTTGGTAATTAGCATAATTTAATTCGGTATGATACTCCTGCCATTTTGACTCTCACGCGACGTTCGGCTGAAATCGTAATGAAGATCATGATTATTTCAGCCAAGCGTTAGAATTACAAATACGGTCTGTATTCATCAAATAAAATGCTGATTTCTATATTTATTCCAGAGCTGACATCTCGGATTTAGGAAGATTTTCAAAAAGTAGTATATTCTGTGATGTGTATGACCATTTCAGAAGGTCAGCAGAAGGCTTAGTTCTCTTAGTGAAATATGTGTGAGTGTGACTATAAATTAACGGATTTACTCCTTTGAAATGACTGCAAGTATTGAAGACTGTAGATGCCATCAAAGACAATTTTGCGTGTAGCGGAACCAGTACAAGAAGTAGGTACGCTAAATTCTGAAGCATATGGAAATCGAGGTGACATGTGCTACCGGACGGCTGCCTTTCGCTGCACGGAATCTGATCAGCTGCCCATCCTACCAAGATCAAAACACTTCGGCGCATCGTGTTGTGTACAATGCGGTCATCCTAAACCCTACCCCCTAATCCGCAGCCGAAGGCAACATGTTATTTTACAATATTTACATGAATATGCGTACATTAAATTAAACAATTAAAAAAAGTGTGTTTAATATCTTCCTTGGAAATTAGCAAGAAGTGGCCTAAACCCAGTACAATTGAGCTCGAGAGAGGCCTTTACCCAGCTGTGGGACAATACAGACAAAATATCTGATGTGATATGTATAAATTGTTTGGTTATGTTACCCCAACAGGAAAGTTGCACGTAGAGCGATATGAGCGGAACGTATAATTATTGCGTGTTGACATTTTAGAAAAAAACGATGTGTGCGTTTCAACCGCGCGGCCATGACGACAATTAATAAAAAACTATGCCAAGATTTTGTAAAAAGATCTAGCAGGATAAAGTAGGGTCAGCGGCCCGCAAGAGATATTACCAAAATAAATGATGGTGTTACATCAGTGATATGTATTATTACTGTAGACGTGAATTTAACCTTCTATCTCTCTTCGTTACGGAAATAATTGACTAAATAGACATTGCATTCTCCATAGCATTAGACAGAAGTTAAAAAAGGTGGTTTTAACTTTTAGGATACACTTTGTAAGAAAAGTACATTATGTGTATATTGTACTTTATTACAGTTAAGATTGATGCTGAATTTATTATAATCAACTTATATACCAACTGTTATACTTAGATGAATTTATTTGAACTGTCCATCTTCTGAATTTAGGGGGCTTTTTTTTATTAACCTTTCGAATATCGTAATTAGAGACACAATAGAAAGACAATGAGAGAGCGAACGCCTGGTTCGCTTGGGGTTTACTGAATTAAATAAATTATTTAGTTCTTAAACTACATACTATACTAGTGTCCATGTTAAAAACCTTAAAGAAGCAGGTTGACCTGGAATGTTTTTCCTTATACTATATAATATTTGTTATTTTTATTTGTATGAATGTTAAATAATTATCTTGTTGCCTTGTATTGTGCACAATTCATATGTTTTGTAAGGAGGAAACGATATTTAAAAAAAAAATTGTTTGAAATTAAGTTAAATTGAAAGTGAATGAAATATAGAGCAGGTATTTTTCAAAATTATTTTATTCTATTCTAGCTACAGCAATAAAACCAAAACTGTTTATTAGAGAATCAATTGCTCTACATTATTAAACAAATAAAAAAAAAATATATTTATAGTTCACGAAGAGTTACACAATCAAAGAAAAATATATAATTTAGCTCACTACGTCTAGTATTACCACCAAAAAGTGCATGAATATCGGATAGGTGCAACACTTCCAAAAAAATTAAAACTTTTCATGACCATTCTGGCCAATAAGGAATTTACACCTGTCTTTTGAATAAACGTTCTTGTAAATGTATATATGTGTCATCTTAAAATTGTAAATATATATTAAATTATAATCTAACGGTTATAATTTATCTCGCGAGATTGTAAACGGGAAAAATTGTGAACGTTAACACACTGCTCAATTGGTTGCATTATTTTTCGGTAGATTATAATTTATCGAAGTGAAACTGTTAAATTAGAATCTGTTGCGCGTTAAATTGTCAACTATCCAAAGGTGTGTCCATAGAGTTGAAAATAAAACACAGGTGTCAGTAAAATAAAATGCATTTCATGAATTGTGACATCAAATATTTATTTATTATTTAGTAGGTAATCAATAATTCATACAATATTTATGGTAACCATAGCAATATAAAAAACAGGAGAAGTGACAAAGGGGCGTGTGCATGTCGGCGCGACTTGCACAAAATCCGCACATTCGGGCAAACGGCCGTCAGAGTTATAAACTTGGTGAGATTTGCGATACGTGATTGTAAACAAATTTAAAATGCCGTGTTGTTCAGGGGTTTCGTGCGAGAACCAAAGCGATAAGAGAAGCCTGGGTCATCACGGAATCTCTTACCATATGTAAGTACGACTTTAATACTATATTTATTTTTAAAATCAGTAAAACCAACAAATTTTATAATATCCCTTGCTGCTACTACGTTATTTTTGTTTTTAAATATCAAAGCGACTGTATTACTAAGTGGTCGGCCACACTGGAAGCGCGGGTGCGGGGCGGTCGCGGCCCGGCAACTTCAAACATAAGAACTTCATTTGGGTGTCCATAGTGGGCACGCGGGCGCGGGAAGCGAGGCGGGCTGCGACACGCGGAACGCGCGCGGGCGTCTCACGCCATAGTGAGTTCATACAATTCGCCACAGTGAGTGCGCGGGCGGCAAGCGGCATACTAGTTCGAGCCATGCTAGAAGTTAAATAATTATCAATTTATCGATAATTTAGTTCAGTCTAGGTCAATAATAGGTTAATATAGTAATTTCTATACAAAATTCTCATTATTTTAATATATGAGAATCTGTATAAAACTTCTTCCTGCTCTTGTCCTATATTACTTGGGATCGGCGCAACACGTAATCTTATTAAAACTAACTTAATAACGATATACTAATATTTTAAAGACCAATTAATTTTTTCAAGCATTATAACGAAAGTAAAAAAAAATCGTTTTTGATACGATTTTCGATGTGGAATATTTTGTATATTCGATTTATCGGATCAAAATGTATAGACTGAAAATTTTGATATATCGAAACAAAAATATCGATATTTCTTCAACAAGCCTACTTCGGACAGGCACTATTACCCACGCCGCTGCCCGCACCGCGCTGGCCAGTGTGGCTACGCAAATCGCGCGCGTTACTGCACCCGCGCCGCTACCCGCACCGCGCTGCTACTGTGGCTGAGCACTAACAGTAAATACATTGCTCTTTAACCACTACCTAATTTCAACGCTCAGTAACTGGACAAGCAATGTAAAAATAACATAATGATACTTTATCAGCGCGGTGTATTTCATAATACGGCCGCTGTTAGTTGCGGCGAGTTAACCCTTTAACCGCCAAAGTCTGATATATGTGACAAACAAATTTCGTGCCCACGACGCCACAGTCTGATATATAAGACAAATAAATGGGTTAAAACAAATTTTAATTTTTATGTCAACATACGCAGTTAAAGATAAAAGAGTTGGTTTTCCAGATAGTTTAAACATTCAAGATAATAAAATGTGAAATATTACAGCGTATTCATACGTTGTTTCAATTTTATTTCCATCTTCTTGACCTCTTTTTTTAGTCCAAACATAGCCCGGCTAAGAAAATTGCTGAGACAAGACTCATAAATTCTATTCATTATAATGAGGACACAGAAATAGCGTCGTTTTTGTTTTCTGTTACTTTCATATAACTCATACGAGTTTTATTGCATAATATTAGTTATAAATAATGATAAGGTTGAAGACTATATCGAAGACATGCTCGTTTGGCAATGACTACTTTTGCACGTGGCCCTTTGGTAACTCATTAATATTGTGTTTATTAATTGCTCCATCTTTGTTCTAATATGTACATTTTTGGAGGTAATCGGAACAGAGAGTGAAGTGCCACATACAGCCGTTGGAAAGGGAGGATCTTCCTACCAGACGGGTGTTATTTCTGGTGGGCAACTGCCCAATAGATGAATTCGGGGTGTTCTATATGTGCCATAGGGCTTGAATGTTGGCGTCGACCAGGAGAGGTTCTTCAGATGACTGGCTGAAGGTGCGGTGTGCTTCGCCAAGGTCGCTGATGAGGCTGAGTGTGATGACCAGGTAGGCATGCTGGTGGTCAGAGTACCCTTTACAGCCGTAGGTGCTGGCTGTATGGCTCGCTGCTCGAAAGCTTGAGGAAGTGATGATGACGTCACGAAGTAGTAGCTACAGGAAGACTGCGCTGATCTTTGTCGGGGGTCACCAGTTTGGAGGTATGCGGAACAGAGAGTAAAGTCCCACAAAATAATATTACAAATTTTAACACTTTTTTTAGGTGGGAAAATCATCTGATGACAAATCAAAGCCGTGCCCTCGCGCATACACGTGCGGCCTCCTCCTTTGCTAGCATTACTGCTTCGCAGAAGGAGGCGACCGCCTGCCACTCCTCGCTCCGGACCATGGCCTGTACCAAGACCCGGCGTGAGAGATCGCCGCCGCTGATCGCCCCCACGAGGACACGGCGTTGCTCTGCACAAGCGGGGCACACCTCCACCGTGTTCTCCGGGCGGTCCACACAGTGGCGTCGCTTCCGCACGAATCCGGTGCAGGAACGTCCTGAACTTAACGTGTTCGGTGAGAACCTGCGTCATGCGGAAGATGAGGACGCCGTGAGATCTTTCCAATCACGCCTCAAAGAGAGGACTTACCGCCATAATTGTTGCGTGCCCAGCACTGGGTCGTCACAGTTGCTGTCGCCATTTTACCATGAGATCCCGCCGGAGCTCTGTCCGCCATGCTGTGATTTGTCGCGGCAGCGGAAAACTTTAACACCTCAATTTTACTTACATGTATAGATTAACCCCTAAAGTTAGGTAATTGCTAACAAAAGTTTGAACGCGACTGTACCGCTGTACGAGCAACCACTTAGGATTAATACGTTCAATAAAGAAGGTCATGTATATGCACTAATCCGTCACTTTTTTATAGTCATTCGAATTTGATCGGATAACGAGCCGTCGTCTACATGTTTTCATTTTTTATTATAATTACTTTTATACGAAACTTAACCTTAAATACTTGACTAAACGCACTGATTTTTGGTGTACACCTGCACATTTTGGGTTGAGCCGAATTCTTATATATTGACGTCAAACTTAGGGCACCATCGTTTAAACTTTATCAATAGTATTCAATAACGCATGTTCGGCATGTATGTGCACTTTTGGAACATTTTTATGGTTATAGTATACGTATACTATAGTCCTGCTAGACGTCTAGCAGGGCTGAATACTGTTTTCAAGCAGCTCATACGTTTTCTGATGAAGGCTCTGTGATATATTTCAAAAAAGTGCGATTACTCGAAAATTATAAATATTTCTATAAATCTAATTCTGTCACAAATATGCACATATCAAGAGCAGTACCCGTGTATGTTTATAGCACAGCTACACATACAATGGTTTTAGAGGTACACGATTCTGCAAAACGTTACCTACTCCAGCAGGAAATGCAATATCTCGAAAACCTGCTAGACACACCAATTGTATTTCTGGGGCACATTTTTGCACAAGCACAAGCTATATAAAATATTTCTCTCTCCGATTAGTCGTTTAAAACTTTCTTGCTGGGGTAACGTTACTCCAGCAGGATAAGTTTTGTCCATTTTTATATGCGGCGCACATTTACATCAGATTACGCTCGCGCTCTTATTATACGTTCCACTCATATCGCCATAGATATAAGAAAGGAGCATATCGCTCATGCATGCATGCAACTTTACTGTTGGGGTAACGTACAGAATTGTTTGATAATTTGTTTATATTTATTTATTAACTCATAAAAAAAAGCTGCAAATATATTAATTTAGTAGGTATCACATTTAAAACTGATGATATTCATACTTTTTGTTTTAATCTAACTTCTGATTAGAAATTGCGAGGAGATTGAAAATATAACATCTGAACGATGAAAATACCTATTTGGCGTCAAACGTTAATCGTTTAATTGATTAGCATCAAAATAACACGCGTGTCTACCAAGGAGTGAAATTCCCTGCCAGAGTTTATATTTCGCGACAGTTACAAACTCGGGGCTTTTAAATCATGAATAAAGAAACGACTTGTAGACAATAGTAGGGGAGCTCAAGCGGGAATTTTGCGCGTTACTCGAGCGCGTCAGAAAATCATATAGGGAGAAACCTTGCACCCTGAAATGTATCCTAACCATATATGAACATTTAATATAGTTAGGGTGCGTTGAGGGAAGCTCATCAGATTAGTTTAAAAAAATCGATGTTCGGAAGTCTAAGTAGGTACGTAGTAAACGAAAAAAAAATCGGCCTCTCCATACAAAATTATAAACTCGATTGGACAGTTTGTATGGAGGCCGATAATTTTTTTTCGTTCCCTAAAAAAAATCTTGTGGAAGATTGTTAAGTTTCGTCTACTGAGCAAGTCCTTAAAGTTTGCGGAGACCTGTCCCTTACACCCTATATATTTAATTTCAATCGATTAAATAACACCTCAGACATGCGTATTGGATATCCCTCTTTGGTTATTTTGTAAAGCTTCGTGCTTATTCGGCAACGTTTGGTACGCGGTAATATGTCTCACTCACACTTAAGCATTGGTGTCATTTTCGTGTCGCCGGCATATATCAGAACCAAAAATTCGAAGACTTGTGACATCCACCAACCCGCACTGGGCCCGCGTGGTGGATTATGGCACATTCCCTCTCCTAGAGAGGAGGCCTGAGTCCCACCAGTGGGAACATTATAAGGCCGACTATGCTATGCTATCTCTGTCTTGAGCACAGACGGGTACAAAAGTTTTCGTTGATTTTTATTATTAGATATTATATTGTTAAGTTTTTTGTGTAGTGTTAAGTTTGTTTCTTTAATTCATAAGTTATTTTGTAGCTTTCTGTCTCAACCAGCAAGGTTGAAGCCTACTGGGTTCATGGGTGATGCGAAAGAGAACCTCGGGGCCCCGGAATGATGGCAAAGAAGGAACAGGAGTGGGTTTTTAGTCAGTAAAAGTCTGACACTATCTCTCGCACCGCTCAAGAGCGGGGGATGTCATTAGATGATTTTCCCACCGAAACAAAAAAGTGTTTTAATATTTATTTATACTTGGTCGTTGCATTAGTACATTTTTATTCGTATTTCGGTTTAAAAAAATAAATGTCAATAACAGTTTTTTTTACGAGTGTACATGCGCTAAAGTTCGCAAAGCCTATGTTCAGGCTCGCCAAGTTACTTCGGCCATATTGTAAGCGTGCTCCATCGTCGGCCACATCATCGCTTACCATCAGGTGAGATAGTGGTCAAACGCGAGCCTATCCACAATAATAAAAAAAAAACTACACAAATCAATTTGGTGAATCCTTCCACCGATATAGAAGCTGGGTACGCCTTTGGTGTGAAACGTTATATGTGACGACACCCTTTCGCATCCCATTTTCTTAGCAGAGCGTGTTGCGCTGAGGTAGCTGCTGCAGGAAAACCACAAGCGGCGTTAAAAGAAACAACCTTATCGGAATTTTTATGTTTTAGCCGATGAAACATTATAAACATAAATGAGTTTTTATGGACATTGACCAACAACTAGTCGGCTCTACACGTGATCCCTCTCGGATCACCAGGCCTCTGATCATCTTCTCATCGGACAAAGACTAAGGCCGTGTTCCCACTATGTCGTAACAGTTAATTTATCGTCGGACGACTATCGTCTCGAGCTGTTCCCATTATAACAACTGTTCGTTTTGGCCACGACAGATAGTCACGACACCTGATTTACCGTTACGGTTTAGTCTTGCTGTTTGTGTTAGACGTTTCCACCTATCATGACGATTTGTTGTCACCGCAAACAAAACGTCGTAGACGACTGGTATTCGTGTCGTCCTATATGAACACGTCCATTTAAATATATAAGCCACGACACTAAAAACTACGATTAGCCGTCGTTACGACAAAGTGGGAACGCGGCCTAAGAGATAGCATTGCCGTGTGCGTACGCGCAGCGGAATGTTGTTGAATTTAAAGATTTTAATTATGCAGATATTTAGTGTATGACGTCGTATAATTGTGTATGGTAAAAAAAAATTTGTGCACGCAACCATTGTGGAGAAATTCACCAAAAACTGATTCCGCTGGGCGAACGTTGTCCTGGCGGAACTTTTTTAATCCATAGACTTTAGAAGAAAAGAGATGTGTCCAAACATTAGTGTGTATTTGTGTGTAATTGTGTATGTATGAATAAAACTAGTGCATGCATAAACTTCGGAGAAATTCAAGTTTCCGCCACGCGAACGTTTGGCCATTAGCTAGTTTTCATATAAAGCGCTTACATAGAGAGCTGTAGATTTTTACATACGTTGTTTTGAATTTGTTTATATTTGTTTAAAAAACAGATTTAGAAAAAATCGTAGGGCTTAAAAGATAAAAATATAAACGTAAAATACGCTTATTGGGTCTTAGTTCTTAAAGTATGCACTTTGGGGTCTAGATTTTCACGTTTATACAAACCTTGTAAGTGTCTGCAACGTGTTGCCAAGTATCAATGATGTTGCGTTAGTAACTAAAGAGTTATAGGACAAATTTACCATGAACAGATCACTGTTTACAAAGCAGTCAAATATCACGACGTTCTGAAGGAATTGCATGGTAATATGTATGTCAATAATTAGTGTATTCATTCAACTATTCTTATGCAAAATTTCATTTTATTAAATTCAGTAATTAAAGAAAAACAATTATAATACTGACGAAGCATCGAAAACCTACATAACCCGACCAAGTTTGGATGGCTACAAAAAAGCGGCCGTGCAATATATTTAGGTAACATCCCAAAATTTACAGTATAATACCGGTATTGAATTGGTATAGGTGATAACACAATTGTTGTTTAAATATATTATTTAAGACAAATAAAATTCATACAGCTAATTTCTATTGAAGATTTCACGGATCAGGATTCTAACTATAGACCCCTTAGGGAAATTAAATATTTACCAAATGTAAGTATGTACTACTGTTTAGGTAAATATTTATCATATTGTAGCTTATTACACTATTTAACCAATAGACTAGGCATGCACGAGCGTTCCCCTTTGCAACTTTAGTGGATCAAACAATCTAATAACTTAAAAAAACTACTTCTTGAATATATATATATATATATAATAGATTTTTTTTTTCTTATGTAAAATTATATCGAAACAACAATTGTGTTATCACCTATACCAATTCAATACCGGTATTATACTGTAAATTTTGGGATGTTACCTAAATATATTGCACGGCCGCTTTTTTGTAGCCATCCAAACTTGGTCGGGTTATGTAGGTTTTCGATGCTTCGTCAGTATTATAATTGTTTTTCTTTAATTACTGAATTTAATAAAATGAAATTTTGCATAAGAATAGTTGAATGAATACACTAATTATTGACATACATATTACCATGCAATTCCTTCAGAACGTCGTGATATTTGACTGCTTTGTAAACAGTGATCTGTTCATGGTAAATTTGTCCTATAACTCTTTAGTTACTAACGCAACATCATTGATACTTGGCAACATGTTGCAGACACTTACAAGGTTTGTATAAACGTGAAAATCTAGACCCCAAAGTGCATACTTTAAGAACTAAGACCCAATAAGCGTATTTTACGTTTATATTTTTATCTTTTAAGCCCTACGATTTTTTCTAAATCTGTTTTTTAAACAAATATAAACAAATTCAAAACAACGTATGTAAAAATCTACAGCTCTCTATGTAAGCGCTTTATATGAAAACTAGCTAATGGCCAAACGTTCGCGTGGCGGAAACTTGAATTTCTCCTTAGTTTATGCATGCACTAGTTTTATTCATACATACACAATTACACACAAATACACACTAATTTTTGGACACATCTCTTTTCTTCTAAAGTCTATGGATTAAAAAAAGTTCCGCCAGGACAACGTTCGCCCAGCGGAATCAGTTTTTGGTGAATTTCTCCACAATGGTTGCGTGCACAAATTTTTTTTTACCATACACAATTATACGACGTCATACACTAAATATCTGCATAATTAAAATCTTTAAATTCAACAACATTCCGCTGCGCGTACGCACACAGCATTGCCACGTAACACGTGGGCAATGCTGTCAGTATACTGATCAGATCTGAATTAAAATTGTGAATCACCAGCGAGTTCTTTAATACGTATTTATATACATAATTATTATTATCAGTTAGAATACACAAGTTATTTATTTATTCAAAAGCTCAAGTAGAATATTAAACTCTACAAGTTACTTATTTTGATTATTTAACGTCTAGATTGAGTGTCAACTGCCTGAAAACGTCGCCAACACAACTTGGAGCAACCTTAGCCTGGAGAGCTTTACCCAACCACCAATCAATCCGATCGTGTCGCCTTTCGTTTCGTGTTACACTCACTACGTATTACGCGCACTAAGTAGAATAAACAGTGCCGGAATTATAAAGGACGGGTAAAAACTGCGAAACACAATATCACCTATCACGAATGTCATCCAAGCAACTAAAGAAACTGCATTTTTAATTGTTTTTTTTTTTTTCAAAACTATTCGCGCCATTTTTTTCAGTGTTGCGAGTTTCTTTTCATTTTTCCAACTTAACGTCACATTTTTGGAATTATAGTAATGTTATAAATAATTTTTCTATTCAAATACGTATTTCCAAATACAAAATGCCCAAAAGCTAAATATTGTAGAACTAATTTAGTTACCTTAACCTTTCGAATACTGTAATTAGAGACATAATAGAAAGACAACGGATAGCGAACTTGGGGTTTAATAAATTAACTGATTTAATCCAACATTCACATATATAACCGTAATTTAATTTAACCACCATTTGTTTTTAGTTAAAATGCGTTTGCTTAAAAAATAACAAAAAAATAGCTACTAACAATATCTACAACTTTTTTTATTTGAATTATTCTAGTTTATCAAATAAATAATTAATATGTGGTTTTATGGGAGATTTAGTAGTAGTTGGTATCATTATTCACGCACACAGTGACAGATGCACAGTGTAAAGGACTGGCCTCCCCCCACACATGCTCGAAATTGTTTGCCCGTTTTTCTTGTCATGTTTGGAGATGCTCCATCTAGACATTATATAATCAAAGGTTACATAATATAATCTCACTGGCCGTCTTACAGTCCATGTTTAGTGAAAGACCAGATTTACAGTTGCCAAGTAAAATATAATGTTACTATACATCAATTAGTTTACCAGAGCAACAGTTACAAGGGTAAAAGTTTTTGAATTCAATATTTTTCTTGTTAGTATCAATTAAAGAATTATTTTTAAGATTGCACAATAAAGTCATAACTTTTTCCATATCTATTCGCTTCGATTCATTTTCAAAATATAATGATAATTCTTTATCTTCAGCAAATCGAGTAAGAAGTCCAGCTAATTCTTCCAACTCACGTTTGAGTTTTCCACACTCTTGTTGGAAGACCTTTAACTGGGCACCTCTTTCTTCGTCTCGTCGTTTCAGCAAACTCCGTTGCTGCTGGTACAATGCAACATATTCACAAATAGTATCAGTTTCGTTCTGAAGCTGTAAAATAATGTGTTCTAGCCTATGTTTTTCGTCTGATAAATCAGCAACTTCTCCCATTATTTTTAGGAAACGGTCCTGGAGTTTCATCATCGCATCTGCTCTCTGGAGACTATGGCTTTTATCACCTTCTTCCTCCATTAATGGTTTGTGTTCGTGTTCGCAATGTTTATCAGGTTCGACTTCAACGCCGTTATCAAGTTCCGTAATTGAATCTACTACATCTGGGTCTATTACATTTCCATTTCTCCCCTGATTTACTAACTCTTCACACTGTTTTTCGATTGCTCGATAATTTGATTGTAATCTCATCATCTCTTCGTCCTTGGCTTTCAATTTAATTTGCATTTCTTTTGCCTTCTCTTCTACTTCAGATAGTTTAATTGTAAGTTCCCTATTAAGATACTTCTCAGCTGATATTTTTTCTGTTAATTCCAATTTATCTTTAGTCTGAAATAGGTCACACAACACTTTAGTTATTTTACAAATGAATCTTTGGTATAATCTGTCATGTACAAAATGAAACGTGACTAGTATCTACACGTCGTCCTAATAGATAGCAATCATCGCATGAATAATTGATCCTTGCATTAATTGTTTTTTATTTTAATTGAAAAATCTGAACGGGTGTTATATCTTTGCACATTTTGGTTTAAAATTTAAATTAAATTTATTTTTAAGAGTCATCTATCCATACATGATCGAATGCCGAATACTAAGTTGTCGATCTAGTGTGAACTGAGCGTTTTTTCGCATCGGCAGCGTGCGCCTCAAAAACGTGATTCAAATATACATGGAGCGATATGCGCTTTTTTAGGGTTCCATACCTAAAAAGGAAAGATGAACCGTTATAGGATCACTTTGTTGCCCGTCTGTCTGTCTGTCAAGACTATTTATCTCTTGAACGCGTGGAGGTATCGAGTAGAAATTAAAACCATATACTCAGGTCTGCGGCCCCTTGAAGCTGTGAAAAAATCAAACTCCTGAGTTAACGAAAAAAAAAAGATACGGCTGTTTATGTCACCAAAACACGTGTATTTTTCGACACTCTCAAGGAAATCAAAATTCATAAGATATTCATAGGTTTCCGTTGACCTAGAATCCTGATATTTGGCATTAAGCAAGGTCTCATAGTACAAGTATAAGCAAAAATCTGAAAACTGTTAATTTGTAGTTAAGTCACAAAAAAAATATTTTAACTGTTTTTATAGGTAAGTTTGTACGAAACCCTCAATGCGCGAGTCGGACTCGCACTTGCCCGGTTTTTTTTTTGTTTGACGTTTTTATTTTTGACGAAATTAAAACTGCAGCTCTCTATCGCTTGCGTTTATATTATTTCGTCTACGGACCACACGGTGCGTTGACTCAGCGCTGTCGCTGCGTCGCCGTTATACATATTAGTAACCATAGTGCACACACAACTGACTGCAGCTCTCGAGACGAAGCGCTAGGCGTTGCGATGCCGGAGAACGACTCGTAAACTATCTAACTGTCACATAGGCCAAACATATTTGAGTAACAGGAGGTATAATACAAATTCTGTATTGGCCGCGTACGTAGACGTAGGGATGTCTAATACAAATTGTACGAAATATGCCTAGATATTATTATTGCCAGGAATGCCATATATCTTAATTAAAGACGTATGCAGCAGTCGCTGCCACTGTTAGCTACTGAGCGTACGTGACGTAAATAACACGTTCTGACACTATGCCGCATCTCGCTAAACTCATAGTGGTAGCCAAGGGGTTAGGGGTAATTACTCAATTCGAAACATGACAAAGAAACACTTGAGTTAATTTTAATACTAAAGAAATTAAGTAATGCCATACCATTTTCACAAATGCGTCTTCCAATCCCTGAATATCTTGCTTCAGTTTCTTGTTTTGCTCCGTAGCCCTTTGTGCAGCAACTTTATCGCTTGTCATGTCAGCATTTAATTTGGACAGACTTATACTGTCATGGTTACATTCTGCTTCTTTTACTTCTGATAGTTCCTTAACTCTAGCAACACTTTCATCGTATTGATTTTGAAGTTCTTTATGCTTGCTCTGCAATTTTTCCAAATCATCCTAAAAAAGCAATTGTCTAGTTCAATACAGGGGGTCTGTCAAGTAAATATTGGGAAAAAAATTGTAGGGTAATATTATAGGTCTAGCGGCCAAGGCCTACTTTTTCCAGTTTGAACCATCTCTACGTTATACAAAATAAAGACTTTGCCCGCAACTGTTTGTTTATCCGCTAAATTTTCCTAAATCACACAACGAATTTTGATACGAATTTCACTATTACAAAAAGCAATAAACAAGGACGGTTTGTTTTTAATTTGAACACATGGGAAGCCAGGGCAGATCGCTGATTAATAATAATACCAACAAAACATAACATCCAAGAAATTATGAGATCTAATGTAAAAGTATCTTAGTTTGAAAGTGGCGCCAGTGACTGAAAAGTTGAAGGGGAATCGTTTGTCTTGGTATGGTCATGTAAAGAGGAGAGATGAAACACATGTTACTAAAAGAGTTATGAGTATACATGTGGATGGGTGGAGAGGGAGAGGAAGGCCAAAGAAAAGATGGATGGATTGTGTGAACAGTGATATGAAAGAAAAGGAAGTTAGTGATAGTATGACTTTTGACAGGATAGAATGGAAGAAAAAAACGTGTTGCGCCGACCCCAAATAAGATGGGACAAGGGCAGGAAGATGATGAATGTAAAAGTATCTTAGGACTACCACCATCTACGGAGGCGTAGCTTTATATATGCTTATTCGTCACTAAACGTTTGATACGCTCACAGCTTATATACAAAACTATGAAACTCTGTCGACGAAGCTGCAACGACACGACAGCACGTTAATTTTAAAGTTCTTTTTTGCTTGGACATCAAACCATATTTACCGGTGTTCAGAATAGTTCTCCATGAGTGAGGAACGGCTCTAAGTCAAAATACATAATACAAAAAGAAATTCATATTTACCAGTGCTTTTCTTAAATCATCTTGCATATCTTTTACAATGCTTGTGTTACGATCCACTTCAAATTTTTTTTTATCCTGGTTATAGTTTTGTATTCTAATTTCCATGTCACTTATTTGCTCAATTAAACTGTTTTCTCTATTTGATAAATTATCAACTTCTCTAGTTAGTTCCTCATTTTTCTTAATTACTGATCTTAATTGTTCATTCAATTCAGCAACATAGTGCTCATAATGGAGGTTTATCTGATCTCTTTCTTTTTGCAGTGAAAGTAATTGCTGTTCTAAATTTGAAATTTTTTGTACCATTGCTTCTGTTTTCTCATTGTTATTGACTTTAGCAGTTGGAATATTAGCAGGTGTACCATCTGTTAGTTGTTGCAGTTGCAAGTGTAGAAGGTCATATTGATTTTGAAGATTAAATAATTGATTGCGAAGGGAATCACTTTCCGCCTCTTTAGCATTTAAAACACTCTTTGTAAATTCAAGCTGTTCAGTCAAATTACCATTATTTTCTGATAATGATAAATTTTTTGCATTAAGTTCATTGAGTTTAGAATCTTTTGTATTCAATTCTTCAGTAGCAAATAAGTATTTATCATTTATATTTTTAATTTCAATTTCTAATTCATTAAGTTTTTGGTTGCATTTTGTATAATCACTAACAACCAAACCATGTTGCTGTTCTAATTGGCCCAATTTTGTCTGTAAGTGATGTACTTGCAATTCCAGATTTCTTTTATTTGAAATCAAGATTTCTGTTATATTTACATCAGCTTCTTGATTTGAATTATCTTCTGTAACATGCATATTTTTTAAATGGCCTGTATTGCTTACAGGAGTTGTCACATTAATTGTTTTATTTATTTCAAACCCATCACTGTGTTGATTGTCCAGGGTATCTGGTATGCTTTGAGTGACAAAACCTTCATCATGTTTCAATACTGAATGCATTACATTATCATTGTCATTGATTACAGAACCTTCTGATTTATAAATAATTTCATCTTTTTGTCCAGAAACTTGTTTCTTTTCCTGGTGGTCTTTCAGCTGAAACAAGGCAATAATAAGGATGATCACTTTCTATTGTAAAGTTCTTAACATACTGTTTGCTAATTAAGGGATGGTGTGTTTACAGTGAGCCAAAACAATCGTTATTGGGTTGTATTGCAGGGGGACAATATAACATGTTCAGGAATACCTTCACTTAGGCTAACGAATAAATTTTCAGGTGGAATAAGACAAACAATTCACAATACTACAGAAACACCTGGATAACCTACAAGTAGCTCATCTAGCCAGACTAGCTGGATAAGTTCAAGCTGCACGAGAGAAAAAAGGGGTGGGAAGTCCTTGCCCTACAAGAGAACAGCCAAGACTAGCAATAAAATGTTACTGCTGAACATTACTTTGTTTGCACGAGAGAAAAAAGGGGTGGGAAGTCCTTGCCCTACAAGAGAACAGCCAAGACTAGCAATAAAATGTTACTGCTGAACATTACTTTGTTTGCACGAGAGAAAAAAGGGGTGGGAAGTCCTTGCCCTACAAGAGAATAGCCAAGACTAGCAATAAAATGTTACTGCTGAACATTACTTTGTTTGCACGAGAGAAAAAAGGGGTGGGAAGTCCTTGCCCTACAAGAGAACAGCCAAGACTAGCAATAAAATGTTACTGCTGAACATTACTTTGTTTGCACGAGAGAAAAAAGGGGTGGGAAGTCCTTGCCCTACAAGAGAATAGCCAAGACTAGCAAATACTGTCACTGCTAAACATTACTTTGTTAGCCAGATCAAGTTTAATATAGATAATAATATTTTAGCTGAAATTTCACATACATGCATCGAAATTCATAAACGTTATACGTATGTTATAAATAAGTTTTAGTGTCGCCGCACATGGGCCACATGCCACAGCCGAACCAACAAAGGAAGCTGAAGCCCGCGACAGCCACTTGTGGGCACGGTATCATAATGGACTCTGACTAAGAAGGTTTAAATGCGCGAGTGGCGTGTGACGGTGTTTTGTATCGGCGTTTAGAGGCCAGTGCGGGCCACAAGAAGCAAGCAGCGGCGATTTGTAGCGTGTGGCGGCCACCGGCATCTACCGTGTTCCATATAAAATGTATGAAACCAACAGGAATTTGCTGCTGGCGGCACGTCATTTTGTGGTTGTGGCCGGTGGCCCGTGCGCGGCGACCCTTAGTCATTAATTATGACTGAATTTCTGAACTAATTTCATTCAAACTTCGCGCGCCTATGTGGTCGCCATTTCGTGTTCAATTCGAAATTTTTTTTTGTATTCTGCAATTTACTGTTAAAGTTTTATGATTAGTTATTGCTGTAACTTACTTGGTTTTGAAATGATAAAAGTTTATTAGCTTTGAAATGAATTCGGAAACTATACTTGTGGTTGAGGACATTTTTTTTTTCGGGTGGGAAATTCATCTAATGACATCCGCGGTGGAGCGGGGGATAGTGTCAGACTTTTACTGACTAAAAACCCACTCCTGTTCCTTCTTTGCCATTTTTTTCCAGGGCCCCGGGGATCTCTTTCACCCGTGGCCCCAGTAGGCTTCGACCCTGCTGGGCCCCTACGGTTGCTGACATCTCCTTGAGGCAAGCGTGGAACAGTACGCGCCGTCGACGACTTGGGCCCGGTCCGGACGGTTACCGGACGATCGAATGGCGAGCCACCCATTGCTCGCCGTCCGCAAGCCCGGAATTCATAGTGTGGGGTAAATTTTTATATAAAAAAAAAACTCAGATACCACAAACGGAATCTCCCTATTGACCTTCAAAATATACTTCACACTTTTCAGTGTTCAATAAATCGTGTTATACAGTGTGGAAAAATAAGTCGGGCCTTGGAGGGAAACAACCTTAAATTCTTAAGTTGGCTCATTTTTAACAGACTTCTAAAAAAGGAGGAGGTTCTCAATTCGGATGTTTGTATTTTTTTTTATGTTTGTTCGCGCGTAACTTCGTCGCTTGCCAACCAATTTTAAAAATTCTTTGTTTGTTGGAAAGGGTATTCTTTCCAAATGATCCCATAGTCACCAAGTCGAGATCTGATGATGGAATCTTGGCGAAATCGAGGGAACTCCTTAAATATTATAGGCAACCATATAGTGATTTTGGTATTTTCATCGAGAACTTAAGCATTTACAGTCAAAAAGTAACGTTTAATGAAGTGGAACTGATGAAGAAGACCAGAAATGGTCAATGGAACTTTTTACTCTCATAGATATCACAATGAAGATAGTTAAGCGACTATGACAATACAAATAAATGAATGGTTCTGAATAATTTTGTTGAAAATGGTATCATCGCATTGAACTGGTGATGATGATGGAGCCGGAAGGTAGGCACTGGAACTTCGTAATTAATCAATGTAACCTAGCCGTGTTTGGGCTCATTAGAATTGTCATGAGATGCACTTTGGTTATAAGGTACAAGGTACTATCGAACTGATCTGATGATGGAGCCGGGAGGTGAAAGGTAGACACAGGAACTTCATAATAAAACAATGTAACCTAGCAGTGGTTGGGTTAATTGGGCAAGGGTCCTCACGCCCCAATCGCCGCCGGGATTCCGATCCCGATTTCCGGCCACCGTTGGCGCGGGCTTGCGGACGGCGAGCAATGGGTGGGTCGCTGTCCGATCGTCCGGTAACCGTCCGGACCGGGCCAACTCGCTTGCCTCGCCCGGGAGTCGAAACAAATAAAATAAAACAAACACTCGCTATTTAGTATACTAATCGATAGGATAATTAATCAGGATAAAATTTCTCTAACAAACATTTGGGTCTTAAAAATAAAGAAAATCATTGAATGCAGTTTAGTTTCTTTTTAAAAATAAAGGAACGTCTCTTTTAAGTAAAAAAGTGTTTCTCGATATTATTTGTATCTTATTTAACACCAACTTCCGAAATTAAAGTTATTTTGATCCTTTTAATGTAGTCGGTTTTTTTAGTGAAGTCGGTTATATTTTTTGTGAAAAAGTTTTTAATCTCACACTTTTTAGTTGCAATACACTTACAAACAAAGTGCCTATTTCTCATGACAATTCCAATTAATCCAAACACTACTAGGTTACATTGTTTTATTCTGAAGTTCCTGTGTCTACCTTCCACCTTCCGGCTCCATCATCAGATCAGTTCGATAGTACCTTATAGCCAAAGTGCATTTCATGACAATTCTAATAAGCCTAAACACGGCTAGGTAACATTGATTACTGACGGAGTTCCAGTGCCTACCTTCTGGCTCCATCATCATCATCATCAGATCAATTTGATGATACCATTTTCAACGGAACTATTCAGAACCATTAATTTATTTGTATTATCATAGTCGCTTAACTATCTTCATTGTGATATCTATGCGAGTATGAAGTTCCGTTGACCATTTCTGATGATAAATGATATTTATTTTTGTAAGTAGGTTTAAAAAAACACTTTTACACGTCAATTTTTTTTGTCATTTTAAACTAGATGAGGCCGGTGTGTCCTAGCTGATTACCCTGAGAAGAAACACCGAAACAAACTCAGAGGTCAAAGTCTCTTTTAAAGTCTATACAGTTAATATGTAATGGTCAAAACACATGAGAACAGTGCAGATTTGTCTGAGATGGTCTTTTGAAGAAAGAACCATACAGATTTGAGTGGACCTGTCCAGTCAGTGCAAGCATTTGTCAGTATTCGCAAAGCTCAACCCAGGACTACTAAGGAGCTCAACGACTTGACGAACAATACCAAGGAAAAGACATTTGGGTAGGCCGCAAAATATACTCAAATTGCCAGACATACCATACATCCTTTCATAATTGCCATACATCCTTTTTTAGAAGTCGGTTAAAAATACAGATTTTTTTTCGAAAACATAGGAAAACTTTGAACTTTGAACTTTTGAAAATTGACAAAAAAATGCGATCTGAAAAGTGTGAAACAAGACGATATTCTTGATGTTCAACTTCAAACGATAGCTGTGGTCTCGTATTCAAATATTATTATTTATGTATTTTATAATTTATGTACACACATAAATAAAGAAAGAAGATACATTCTGATGAAAATTGTACAAAGGTACTGCTTATTTCTAAAAGAAATTTCTTCCAGCAGACCTGCGAAAGGAGAAATAGGAAGAAATGTAGACAACAGTGTGCAGAAGTAATAAAAGAAGAGAATGTGAAATTTAAATTAAAATTATAAATATTAGTTAAATAAAATTGGAGTGTCTGTTTGTAATATCAAAATACCATTTTTTGACTAAATGCTTGTCGATATCAAATGCGCCACATAGAAACTATAAAATTCGAAATCCTGCATCGCGCAATTAAGCTAGAACTACACTACATCGACGCATACTTATAACACGACGAAAACGATTTTTTATTTATTTTTATTATTTATCAAATGTTTGACTTAATTTAAGCTACACAGACTACTTAAACAATGAACCTGAGCACTAACTTGTATAAACACACCAAAAAAATGATCATAAAAATATTAAGTTTCAAAGAACATAATTAGGTTTTTGAAAATTACTTTAACAATCTTAATGAAAATAGAATAGTGTTGAGTAAATTAATTTGTATGATATATAATTAAGGAATAGTAAGTACCATAAATAATAAATAAAACTGTGAAGTAGTTTTTTGTATGTGTGCATGGTGCTTTACAATGGTAGTACTGATAAGAGCTGCATGTTTGATGTGTATAACGACACTGCATTTGAGTTATTTTTTGCAAAGTACCTACTCATTAGATAGTAATTAGATTTGTAACTTATACATAATGCCGTAACTAGGGCGGTGCTAGCAGTGCCCAGGCCAGGGCGCAAATTCTGAATATCTATAATGTGACATTCTTATGTTGTTTTAATTTAATTTTTTTATTTTTCTTGATTTCTTGAAGTAATATTTACTTTGATTGGGAGCGCTAAAGTCTGATATATAAGACATTAGACTGACATTAGTGATGTACTAATAAAAATGCGGCATTCATACCGAAATTATCTATCACCAGTTTTTATGTAATCAAATAACTAGAAAGCAACACCAAAACGCCTATTATATTCAGTAACTTTTATAATAGATTTTACCACTTAAATATAATAATAAAAACAAAATAAAATAAAATAATAATTAAATTTAATATTTTCAAAAATGATTATGCATGAATAACGCAAAGTTTACAACACTATAGTGGCATAATATTCAATGAGTCTCGTATGCCAATGTCTGATATATAAAACAGACATCAGAGGTGATAGATTTTTCTCGAAATGCTTATTTTGTGATGTGGAATGTAGGAGTTTTAATAAAAAATCTATTAATATTTTTTATATAGTAACCTTTTAAATGTTATACAATAATCTGTGTTACTTCATTCTATGAAAATGGAACTACTGTGGAAGAATTTATAATTAGGATATTGGAATGTTCTTCCATGATGACATTGAATTTGAAAGTGACCAACTAAAATTATGTAATTTTAGTTGATAGTTGGTTGAGCATGTGCTCAACACATATTTACGAAGTTAAATTTAATTACATTAATCTTTATTAAATAAGAAGGTATACACTTAAAGGCAAAGTTGGGTCATTCATAGCGTGACCATATTATTTCTCTTTTTATTTTGATGTCTACTTCTTTTAAACGGATCGTGGTTTTGAAATTCACCACATACTAATACATATTCAGTTTTGATTGGGCACATTTATAGTACGATCTGAACAATATTAACACAAAATTATCTTTTTTAAATACCTACAGGCGAGCGAAAAACTTGATTTTGGCAATCAGCTTATAAATTATTTGCAAATTTTGCCTCTTTTTATTATTAATTCAAAGCGTTTTATGAATAAAACCGTGGCGTTGAAAGGGTTAATAGGACAAAAAGATCTCAGTGGCCGAAACGTAATGGTAACAACGTACTCAATAGAAATATAAAGACCTCTAATTGGTAGTCAGCAATACAATTGAAGAGTCTAAGACGAGTATGAGCAAATATTTTAATATTAAAGAGATACCTAACACGGTACACATGACTGATCGAAATTATAATTTGTTTATTGTTAAGAGAGATAAGAGCTAAACATTTTAGAAATAGTACAAAGAAAGTAATAAGATTATTACCTTTTTTCGAGCTAAAGCTAACTTGGCTGCTCGATCTTCCATTGTATTGCAGCAATAGTATATACCCTTTAAACAATAGTAAAACCGCTCTAGATGGTAAAAAGCTATACTTTGGAATTGACTACGACCATAATGATGACAGTATCACAGTTCGTTTCCGGTTTCAGTTTCACTTTCAATCAAATCCTGTGATAAAATCATAATCCAAACGCCACATCACACATAAACATTTTTTAAACGTCAATGTCAATCAGACAGTATATTTTTTTTACTTTTTCTTCACCCCTTTTGGGCAGGCTATGATGTTAGACCATACGGCCTAGTCATTAACTTTTTTGACTTTAGAATACGAGCGAAAACACATTATAATGTTTTTACATTATTCGGCAGTAAATATATTAAATCAGCCTTCTCGCCATCTTAGCAAGTTTCACTAAGGTAGTCAAAGCTACAATAAATGCGTCAATTTGCTGATATCACGCCACCGCGCCGCCAGTGGTCCGGATATTCAAAAAAGTGGACATAGGATTGAAAATGCATACTTCACATAAAAAAATGGTGTTGTATAGAAAATTTAATGCTGATTAATACTACTACTACTTTTAAAAAAAATTGCTCCTTCAAGTATAAAAAAAAAGTGGAAGAAAAAAATTTTTGGGGATAGTAGTAAGAACCGTGTGACTCCAAAACTGAATGTGTTTATTTTTAGCATGCATCTCCTTATAATTAACTAAGGACTAAAGACTTAACCAATAGGAACTTAATATCTACAAAACTCTTAAACAATAATGCTGTACAGAATGTCCCGCTAAAACTAATTAACCTTTGGAGGTATGTGGAACAGAGAGTAAAGTCCCGCAAACCTCCGTTGAAAAGGGAGGATCTTCCGACCAGACGGGTGTTATGTCTGGTGGGCTGCAACTGCCCGGTAGATGATTTCGGGCTGTTCTATATGTTCTAATCGCGCGGAGAACTTTGATTGCGCGATTCAGGATTTTCTTATGTGACGCGATAGATGTCGCTACATCACTCCCCTCCGGAGATCGGAGATCGATGCTTCTTGATGCTTCTTGATGCGTGCCAGGCCAATGGTAGGTTGGTTCCAGTGGGTCGGAACCGAATGCCGCATAGTTCTCGGTGAGTCGGAACTGTCTGCGGTGATGCCCCAGTGAGTCGGGGTGGTGCTATCCCAGTGAGTCGCCAAGGTCGCTGATGAGGCTGAGGTTGATGACCAGGTATGACCAGGTAGGCATGCTGGTGGTCAGGATACCCTTTATAGCCGTGGGTGCTGGCTATATGGCTCGCTGCTCGAAAGCTTGAGGAAGTGATGATGACGTCACGAGGTAGTAGCTGCATGAAGGCTGCGCTGACGTTCTTTGTCGAGGGTCACCAGTTTAGAGGGATGTGGAACAGAGGGTAAAGTCCCGCAAACCTCCTTTGAAAAGGGAGGATCCTCCGGCCAGACGAGTGTTTTGTCTGGTGGGCAGCTGCCCGGTAGATGATTTCGGGCTGTTCTAATCGCGCGGAGAACTTTGATTCCGTGATTCAGGATTTTCTTATGTGACGCGATAGATGTCGCTACAAACCACTAAAATCTTTTTTCACTTGGTTTGTATGCGTTACGCTAAAACTATTGACTAATCACTACATATTGTGCTGTTCCCTTCTCTTGTACCCAAAACTGATGTCCAATATCAGCGCCGGACACTGGTCTTATATACGCCCACAAACGAGGCGGCGCGGTGACGCGCGCGCATGCCAATCGCAATGCTTTCAGGCGCGTCCCACGTGGTATCGCGAGCAACGCGGTTCGGGCGCGTCCTTGGCGTGGGAATGCTTTTAGCAGGTAGCAATCGGTGGCTGCAAATGTATGGAATTTTTTTTTTTATTTATTTTCTCCCTTCAGTATTAAAGTATAGCAAGCAAACCTTATATTCTGGTAAGTACCTGTTGTTCTTAACACGACGACATATAAATTCCTTGATTATCCCTGCGGCCTTGGCGCCTCTGATGCTTCAAAGTTTGAAAACCAAATTTTTATTTTCTTAATTATTGACGAGTTTTCCAATTAAATTGGATTCAAAATATCATTTTTTTAATAAAATAACAATAAAAACATACGCTTTTAGACAGGCATTTATTTATTTTATCTTATATTTTTAATAAAAATAGAAACTAAAATATTTATCTTTAGCTACGTAATCGATGACGAGTGCTGTTTTGTTGACAGCTTGTAACTGACTGACACTACTCCTCTGATAAAACAATCATTTACCCCCACCACCGGAGATTTGAAAAATCACATCAGTAATCTCAATCGTAGATGGACAAGTGCTTCCAGAAATCAGAAAACTTTCATGAATAGACATGCCGAGTGGTTACAAGCAAACATAAATTGGCCAAATTGCGCTACCGTGAATTTATCTGATATTTTTCAAGCTCAAGATGAAATTACCGAAAATATATTGTCAGATAATATTTCAGTTGACATCGATATTATAGCAGCTGCGATTCCGTCAACATCGAGTACCAAAACAGTGGGTACATCTACAGAAGTTAAGATTAGAAAACCTTTTGTTGACCTCAGCAACAAACATAAGAAAAGACGTTCAGAGTCTCTTTTGGAGTATTCGCCAGAAGAGCTCACTTTTGCATTAGTCGCAAGACTTAGGATAGAAAAGAAGAATGACTTAGCAAGTGTTATTGATCACATAACGAAGAACCCTGATAGTGTTTCAATTGTTCAAACCACATTGTTTATGAAGGATAAGAAAAAAAACTTTTGACGAAGATCAAGCTCTAGGACTTTATAAATCGTTGAACATGTCAAAGTTGAAATACATGCTGTTAAATTATGAAGTTCCAGTGTTACCATCGTATAAGAAACTTCTTGAAGCTAAAAAGAGATGCTATCCAGATGATTTAGAAATTACTGAGAAAGGAGCCAGAGTGAAACTTCAAGCCCTATTGGATCTGACTGTCCAGAAGATTCTTCAAGTTACTGGTAGGTACCCAGGTTGATTCGTCAACTGAAGGACTGAAGCTAACCAGTAAAAGGGGTTTCGATGGAGCTTCTTCACAAAGCACCTATAAGCAAAGAAGTGAAGATGAAGATTTCAGTTATTCATTGATTTTCATGTCAAGCCTTGTCCCTCTTTAATTAGTTTCTATTAATATCACCTTAAGGGAAAACCCAACACCTTCTTCAATATATTATTGCAGGCCCTTTAAGTTCGAGTTTTGTATAGAGACAGCAGAATAAGCTGCACTGAAAATGGAAATATAAAATATCCATCCTACAAAATGGGTCGGGCTGGAGATTAGTCACGACCTTTACGACAATGATCGACGGAAAAGTAGCCACTATTATAACAGATACTTCATCTGCATCTGCTTGCAACATTTGCTTTGCTAAGCCAACTGAAATGAACAAGCTTTCAGAAGTATTTTCAAGACCTGTTCGAGAAAATGTTTATAAATATGGACTTTCTACCCTTCATCTATATGTAGTGGCACTCGGTAAATATCATACAAACTAATGGCTGAACACTATCCTCTGAGATACAGGTTACCACCTAGTTCAGAGGATAGGGTCTAAACAGTTTGAGGCATATCACAGCCACCACATTATATACTGCAGTACAATAAAAATTGCTTTGTATTGAGTACTTTTTAATTAAGCTTTTATAAATTGTAAGCATTTTTGTTTTTATTTTTATTTATTTTTTTTGTGGTGAGAAATAAACGATTATTATTATTATTATTATTATTATTATTATTCATATGTGAATATGTTGTATGGAGTGTATTCTACATATATCTTACAATATGGACTTTAAGATGTGGGCTGCACGAGGCGCTTACAAAGAACTGAAAGCTGCGAAGAAACAATTGTCACAAGAAGAATTCAAACAGCAAATGGGAATGGGACTTGTAGATTTTATGAAGCAAGGCTTTGGAACCACTAATGACGGAAACACAGCCAGAAGATTTTTTAGAGATTATGAGTAATCTGCCGAAATTACCAATATTGAAAAAGACCTACTGAAGCATTTTGCGGTTATTCTTCAGATAATTTCATCTGGATGTGCCATAGATATTGAAAAATTCTGGACGTATTGTAGAGAAGCAGCTGAGACGTTTGTTCATCTATGCCCGTAGTTTTATATGCCTGCCAGTTTACACAAACTACTTATACATGGTGCGGACATATGTCATCACTGTGGTCTTCTACCAATGGTTATTCTTTCCGAAGAAGCGGGTGAAGCAATTTCGAAAAGTTCGTGAATGTCACACAAGAAAATTTAACAAGATAAAGATCAATGAAGATATGCTCCATGATCTTTTATTTAGTTCGGACCCATATTTATCCCATATTCGACCAAAGTATAACAACACAAAGCAATTCGATTTTTATCCAGATGTTAAAGAACTTTTGTTGTTGCCTGATGTAGTAACCGAAGAAACCGAAAATAGATGCTGTACATCTATTTTCGGTTTCTTTGGTTACTACATCAGGCAACAACAAAAGTTCTTTAACATCTGGATAAAAATCGAATTGCTTTCCGAAGATGATCCATTAGCGTAAACGTTTATAAGTTGTTCTGATAAAATAGTCCTTTTTAGGACTACTTAAAATAGTCCTTTTCAGAACTACTGAAAACAGCCCTTCTCAGGGCTATATCTATTTTTTATTGTTTCTTTTAAGAATTGTCACGTTAGTAAAATCATTGTTGATCTTGTTGGTTAAACAAGATCAAGCATGATTTATCAATAAAAAATATCAACTGATGAAAGAATATTTAGCAGATGATTATTTATTTATTTAAAAAAAACTATATTTAAGCCTAAATTACGTTTATTTTAATTGAAAAACTTATTAGTAATATTGAGATAATTTAACATTAAAATTTAAAACTTTGAAGCACTACAGGCGCCAAGGCCGCAAGGATACGCAAGTAATTTATATTTCGTCGTGTTAAGGGCAACAGGTACTTACCAGAATATAAGGTTTGCTTGCTGTACTTTGATACTGAAGGGAGAAAATAAATAAAAAAATTTTCTTCCATACATTTTTTTTTACTTGAAGGAGTAATTTTTTTGAAAAGTTGTAGTAATAAGTATTAATCAGCATTAAATTTTCTATTCAAAACAATTTTTTGTTATGTGAAATATGCATTTTCGATCCTATGTCCACTTTTTTAAAAATCCGGACCACTGTGGCGCTGCCGGTTTAAATGATTCTTCATATTGTCCAGTTTTGTTTGTGTAGACACTTGAGGACATACAAAACTACACCAATTTTACATCACAATACCCATTAGGAATCAAGTTGTGAATAATTAAAACAGCCACTGAAGTTTACTCGAAAAAATCCCCCCAAAAACTTGAATGTGAATCCGTCAGTGGCTAAGTGTTGCGAAATGTTGATTGTGGCTAGCTAAAAGTAAAGTTATCCAATATTTCTATTATTACTTGCGTAATAACAATGGAACTTTGTGAGTTTTTTTGAAAAATGTGCTGGTTAATTATAGTTTGGTTTTACTTATGTCTTCAGGCGATAATAGCAGTATCTTTTGTCTATTTGACCAACGTACTTTACTTAATAAACTTATCTTGCAAATTAGGAGCAAGTAAGAGGCGTAAGAGCTCTCTCGATCTGGCACGAAAGCCTTATTGCTAAGCTTTCTTCCTTCGATCTACCCACTGGTCTGTGTGATTGGATCACAGACTTCTTGAGGTGTTGATCCATCTGGCTGGTTGTTTATGGCTGCTCATCTGTTTAAATGAATATTATGCCGGGTTCCCTCAGGGGTCGGTACTCTGGGCAACTCTGTTCTTGATGCACATAAATGACTTACTTACCCAGTACCTTTGGATATGCAGACGACACGACAGCACTGTTGCTGAGAGTTACAGGTCCAGCGCGCGAGTCATTGGGTCACAGATCCAGTGTCTCCAAGAGGCTATGATTGGACGCTTGAACTTATCTTTGGAGGCAGTCACAGAATGGGGTGATGCTAATCTGGTCAAGTTCAATGCTACTATAAAACCTAGGTGTGTCTTTTTTCCCGCTAAACAGAGCCAATTTCAACCGGCTCCATCTTTTCGGAGTGTAACCGTGCCGATAAGCAATCACCTTGAGCTTCTTAGGGTAACGCTGTCGTCTACCCTCAATTTCAGCTCCCACATCAAAGCAAATGCTCAACTGGCTGCCAAAAAATTGGGGATCTTAGCAAAGGTGAGACGGTATTTCACACCGGAACAGCTGTTCAACCTAGAGGTTGAACAGCTTTATAGATAAAGCGCAAGTTTGCTCGTTAATGGAGTACTGCTCTCATCTCTGGGATAGGTCTGCCAAATACCAGCTTAATGCAATTGAGTCAATTAAGAAGCGAGCCAAGAAGATCGTTGACAATGATGCACTTGTGGTGTCAAGTCAAAACTCCAAAGTAATCGACATCGAGTTGCTAGCCTAGTCGGTTTTCTATAGTTTACATTTCGGGAAAGAATTGGAATTGCACGATTTAATTCCACCAAGTCCATTCCATCATCGGACCACAAGACGTACAGCGTTGCGCCACCGTACATTGTGAATATCCCAGCTGTAAACACCAACAGCACATCACTTTTACCTTGTAAGAAACATGCTGCCGTTGTACTCCAAGGTCGCCACGTACGAGCGCAACAGCGGAGCGTCCTCACCGTACCACAGCTGCTCTAGCAAAAAGCACTCCACCGCCAAGGACAGTGCGCCCTAATCGCGTTTCCAGCGACACCTCGCGGGACGCGCTTGTAACAGTTACAGCATTGCGATTGGCATGCGCGCGCGTCGCCTCGCTAGTGGACGTATACAAGACCTTTACGCATACGAACGAAGTAAACAGTGATGTTAGTGGATAATTAGTTTTAGCGGAACATTCTGTACGGCAATATTGGTTAAGAATTTTGTATATATTAAGTTAGTGTTTCCTATTGATTAAGTACTTAGTTCATAACGTTACAATTTTGTATAAAAGGAGGTACATGGTAAAAATATACACATTAGGTACAACCCTTACTGGGAGGGTCACACATCCCTGGGACCGTCCACCCGGGGACGTAGGGACTGTTAGGAGTATTTTCCTGAGTTCTTCAAACTCATGTAACCCCTGTTTAGGTCCCCTCAACCATGACGGACATGCTTATATTGGCGTTCGTCAGAGAGGTCCTTTTTAAGGAACCGGATTTTCTCGCCAAACATGGCGTAAATTCGCATCAATGAAAACCGCCCCCTCCCGTACCGACGAGCGTCACTGATTTCAATGACGTCTTATCGCCCCCTCCGGCCAACACAGACTCCGGTCTGTCCCCACCGACCTCTTTCCCCCGTCCTCCTCCGGGAAATTCCTCAATGCCACCTTTGTTGGTGGCCCATTTCGCCAATGAGGCAATGGACAATTCGTTACCCGTTAGCGACTCAAAGTCGCACACATCTTTGGACTCTGAACAGTCCTCCGACTCCTCCTCTTCTGAGGACGACTTTCAAGTCGTCCTAGGTAGTAAGGGAAAGCTCTTAAGGCCTCACAGGCCAACAAAGCAAGGAAGACCGTAGTGTCTATCCCCGCTCCCGCTACCCAGCCCGCCCCCGTTACCCAGCTCACCCCCATTACCCAGCCCGACCCATTTCGCAGGCTAGCTGCCCCCCCACCGCTTCTGTTACTCAGCTGAAGAAACAGCGCCCCCCTCCACGCCTGTAAATCCAGGACAAGGCGAAGTGGACAGATGTGTCCAAAATGTGTAGTGATCGCAAGATCAATTACACAAACACCGCTGCCAACTTTACGGCCACTCGCAGCGTAACTGCTATGCAACATCCAGATGCGTCAAGTGTCTGGGCGAACATGGCACCACCGACTGCCTCCGTCCCAAAGATCGCACACTCTGCACAGAGCCACCCAGCTGTGTACTATGCGGTCAGCCGGGCACCCGGCTAATTACCGTGGCTGCCCCAAAGCCCCCAAAATCTCTCCCAAGCTGGCAAAACATGCTGCCGCTCACCAACGGAGAGAAGCCCCATCTGGGAAAGTCTCTCTTCCCAGCTCCCCGAACGTCGCGCTCCCTAGAGACCATCTCCGTGGAATCAGCTGAACCACCAAAAAGACTTCCCAGCTTTGGCGGTCTCCCAGCGCTAATGGCCAAGCCCTTAGCAGCGTCAACCTCGCACCTCAACACCCAGTTGCGATCCCACGCAGACCCAACCCCGTTGGCTAGATTATCCTGGACACTACATCATCTTCATGACTCAGGACGCTAGGAACTTAGCTGATGAGCTCACCCTAGCGGAAGTCACTGGCCAGCTCTACGTTGTTAAGCGAGCTGCGCTATTCGAAAAGTACGAGTCGGTCATGATCGAATTCGACAAATTTCCCCCTGTCACCTTTAATGGATAAACAACAAAAAATCTGTTGTACCAAACCCCGCTCCCTAAAACTAGGCTTCTTTAATGCCAACGGCGTTATCAATCAGCGAGATGAGATCGCCACTTTCCTCTGTGGCCATCAATAAGACATCCTCCTCATCCAGGAAACATTTCTCAAACCCAGCAGAAAGATCCTAAAATTGCCAACTATCGTATAGTTCGCAATAATAGATCTCGCTGCCACGGTGGTGGCACCCTCATTTACTACAGAAAGGAACTGTACTGTATCCCTCTAACTCCACCCGCGCCCCTATCTCTCATAGAATACTCGGCCTGTCGACTAGGCATGACTGGTCATCAACCGATCACTGTCATCTTCGCCTACTGTCCCCTTTGGTCTTGCTCGTCTCATACGCCAAACGAGTCCATCGCTCTCACTAGCGACCTCACTGCCCTCTTTGGCTTGACTGATTCCGTTATAATAGCGGGCGATCTCAATGCTAAACATCCCGCATGGAACAGTAGTACGACCACCACAATCTGTCCTAAACGAATGTTCAAGGGAGATTCCAGCGACGGAGGACCATCGCTGGAAAATTCCGAACGATGTACGGGCGCTGATGACCGAGAAGAACGCAGCCATCTGTGCGTACAGTGCTTTTCCCTGCGACGCTAACAAGGCTCACATGCGTAGATCACAGCGTGCTGTAAAGAAACGCATGACTGAGCTGCGTTCCGCCCGCTGGGACAAGACAGTGAACTCGAGCCAACTCATCTCGCCTTCTAACAACTTCAGAGGAAATTACGTTCCACTGAAAAGTCCTCTATGCCTCCGCTCACGCGCCCTGATAAGAGTGTCGCTTTCGACAATTCTGAAAAGTGGAATGCCTAGTTGACAGCCTCGAAGCCCAATGCTCGCCTAGCTCTCAACTAGTAGACCAAGCTCATATCGACATGGTGGACGCTGAAGTCGAATGTAGAGCTTCCCTAACTCCCGTTGAAGACCCTGATAACCCCCTGGCCCCCGTCGCTCCCGATGAGGTGGAGGATATCATCAAAAGACTTCAACCCTGGAAAGCCCCCGGTGCCAACGGTATCCCGAACAGAGTGTTCACTCTTACCCCCCCCAACTCATAATGCTAATGACCGCCATCTTCAATGGCGCATTAAGCAACAACATGTTCCCCCAAGTATGGAAACAGGCCACCGGTATCCGTATTCCTAAACTAGGCAAGCCCAACTCTGACCTTTCCAGCTACTTATGGCGGTAAGTTCTCTCTTTGAGGCGTGGTTGGAAAGACCTCACGGCGTCCTCACCTTCCGCATGACGCAGGTTCTCACCGGACACGGTAAGTTCGGGAGGTTCCTGGACCGGATTCGTGCGGAAACGACGCCGGGGTGTCGCCACTGTGTGGACCGCCCGGAGGACACGGTAGAGCACACGGTGGAGGTGTGCCCCGCTTGGGCAGAGCAACGCCGTGTCCTCGTGGGGGCAATCGGCGGCGGCGATCTCTCGCGCCAGGCCTTGGTTCAGGCCATGGTCCGGAGCGAGGAGGAGTGGCAGGCGGTCGCCTCCTTCTGCGAAGCCGTAATGCTAGCAAAGGAGGCGGCCGATCGCGTGAGGCAACGGTCGCTACAACCGCCGCCGGGACTCCGATCCCGATTTCCGGCCACCGTAGGCGCAGGCTTGCGGACAGCGAGCAATGGGTGGCGCGCCTCAAGGAGATGTCAGCAAATCGTAGGGGCCCAGCAGGGCCGAAGCCTACTGGGGCCACGGGTAGTGTGAAAGTGAAACCCGGGGCCCTGGGACGAAGGCAACGAAGGAACAGGAGTGGGTTTTTAGTCAGTAAAAGTTTGACACTATCTCCCGTTCCGCCCAAGTGCGGGGGATGTCATAAGATGATTTTCCCACCAAATAAAAAATAAATTAAAAAAACCCTTCCAGCTACCGCCCCATCAGTCTCCTCAATTTTCTCGGTAAGATCTACGAGAGGCTTATTTATAAGCGACTCAAAGAATCTAAGGGTCTCATTCCGAATGAGCAGTGCGGGTTCCGAACCGAGCACTCATGCATCCACCAAGTCCACCGCATCGTAGAGCACCTAAGCGCTGGTTTCCAGCGTAATGCGATGATGGGTGTCTTGTACTTCGATATAGCGAAAGCATTCGACAAGGTCTGGCACAATGGCTTATTAGCTATATCAACTCGGTGTGCTAGACCTTCTCGTACTCATCATGCGAGACTTTTTGTCGAATCGCACCTTCCGCTATCGAATTGAGGGAGCCCTTTCCTCCCCCCACCCCATTCGAGCACGAGTCACGCAAGGCTCCGTAGTATCCCCCTTAGCCTTCACGTTGTTCACCAGCGACATTACCAAATGTAAATAGGCCCAGTTGGCTCTATTCGCCGAAGACACGGCAATTTACTACACCGGTCGTGACCCCAGAGTTATCACTCGCAATCTCCAAACCTCCGCAAACATTTTAGGCAAATGGTTCTGGAAATGGAGGATTGAAGTTAACGCTGATAAGAGTCAAGCTGTTATCTCTGGCTGTCTTTTTGTCTCGAGTGACAGCGAAGTCCGTCCTCCCTCCCCCTCCGATCACCATGTACGGCAAGCCAATCCCCTAGGAGAAGCAAGCCAAGTACCTCGGAGTGGTCCTTGATCAGCACTTGACCTTCGCCGAGCACATAAAGCACGCTCGCTCGCGAGCTGCTTTCACTCAAGGTAGGTTCCATTATCTCTTGACTGCCCGCAGCAAACTGTCACTTAAGTGCAAGCTGCGCCTCTTTACAGCAGTAATCCGCCCGATCATGACGTATGCCTGTGCTATCTTCGCACACGCCCAGCCCCGTCACCTCCATAGGATGCAGACCCTCCAAAACCACAAGTTGGTGTGGTGGTGTGAAACCACAAGTTTTTAAACTATACTCACTGGGTGCGTCTCATATCATATAAAGTTAGTTGGTATATTTTCATTTCAATAACATTCATAATTTTTTTACATATAAAATCTATATAACTATCTAATAATCTAAAACTTATTTCGTATAACGGTATTGGATATAAAGTTTATTTCATCGAAAATCATTAAATATATATTAGTGAACCACAAACTTGATGTTATTACGGAAACTGTGTTCTTAGGTATAACTATCGATTTTAAGCTGCAGTGGGGCGCTCATATTAGAACTCTTTCATGTAGATTAAGCTCAGCCGCATATGCAGTAAGATAAAGAAGGCAACTGACAGATGTAGCCACAGCTCGTTTATTTTATTATGCTTATTTCCACATTATTATGTCTCATGGCATTTTACTCTGGGGATCTGCAGCTGATGTAGACTCAATTTTCTTATAGCAAAAGAGAACAATACGGGCTATTTATAAAATGGGTCCTCGCGAGTCCCTCAGAAATAAATTCGAAGAAATCGATATTCTGACTCTGCCTTCTCTTTATATCTTAGAAAAAATTTTGTATGTTTGTAAAAACCTAGGACTTCAAAATTAGAAGCGATTTTCATAACATAAATACGCGTAGTAAACACGAAATTAAATTACCTAAATGGAGATTAGCTAAGACCAGCAAGTCATTTTTATTAAACAGCATACGCTTTTATAACAAGCTGCCAAAGGTGGTGACTGAACTTAGCGAGGGAAAGTTGAAAACCCATTTTAAGCGTGTCCTAACTAAAAGAGCGTACTATAAGGTCTAAGGACTATGTCGAGGACACGCTTGTTTGGCAATGACTGCTTCTGCACATGTGGCCCGCTGGTATCTCATAATATTGTGTAAATGTATCTATTAACTGCTCAACATTTGTTGTAATATATACTTTTTTCATTTTTTTTTCCAGCCATTTGCTTTTGGAATATTTTTTATATTATTACACCCCAACCACCTTAAATTCGTTAGTAATTTATTTTGTTAACGTATCATTTATTAATAATTGTATTAATTTAGTTTTTCTTGCTTTTATTTATATAGTCTCTTTTTTTATAATGTGAATGTGAGAACACTGTAGACCTCTCGAATTCTCGAAACTCACTTTTTATTATGATTATTTTTATTGTACTTTTCAGTACAATTTTGACCAGTCTGCACTGTCCTTACATAATATCTATTAATACTGTAATTTGGAAATATTGTAAAAACAACAATTTTTTTAAAAGAGTAATCATAGAATTTCTTGCCGTGCACTAGCTTCTGACGTTTTATAAGTGCCCATGTAGGCCTACGTAAAATAAAAAACTTTTGACTTTGAGTGATGCAACGGAAGTGTCTTAACGGATGCGGAAACAGAAACATATGTCAAAAGTAAATCTTTCCGGATGGGGAAGTGGAAACGGAAGCAGAAGAGTTAATACTATGAAGAAAAAGCACAATTTTATTTATCATATCAATATTTTTTTATTCATATTTTTTTAAATAACAGCAGGTATACGTCGTAATCACGTCACGAGGCGCGTTGATGCGCAGATTGAACCAAAAAAATATAACAATAAAGAAACTCGTTGCGACACGTTTGTGTAGCGCCTCCGCCCTCGCGCCTCTTCCGATGTGTCTAGTCGTCCACGCGTCCCCCAACCCCGCGCTCCTCACTGTATTCTTCCGTTTAGAGGTCTGTTATAAATTTTGCGGAAGCAGAAGCCGAAACGGAAGTGAAAAAGCTTGCGGAACTTCTGCAGAAGCGGAAGCAGAGTTCTGGTGCAACACTAATATATATTTCATCTTAATCACTTAGGTTAGGTTAAATTAAAAATCACCCTGGTTTCTGAAGTGAGTAGCGACCTGTCGCTGCCGGCCGTGATTCTTTGGAAGAAAAGAACAGTCTTCGGGCGCGGTAATCACCTACGAAAATGACATCTCGCAAATGGAGGTTGCGGCAAGGAAAAGGGAGAAAAGTACTCTCCCGCCCCGTATTAGGCCCACCGGCTGTCGAGGAAGGGCAGACAACGCTTTCTTCCAAGCCCCCTAAAAATATCCAGGGTCGACGGATTAGGGGACATCCGTCGGTCCATCAATCTGGACCCCAGAATGGAGGCGCGTAGTGTTCCACGCGTGCCTCTCTTAAGCGTATAGGAAAGCCACTCTCCAATACGAGAAGAGACTCACGGGGATCGGGTCACCACTAGTCTAGCGGAAATTAAACTGCGCCCGCAGCCACCGACACAAGTGTACGAGGGAACACCGGGGTGGTTTTTAATCAGCTTGACAGACCCCTCTATTTCCACCTCGAAAAAAAAAGTTAAAAATCGCGCTTGGATTAGGTCAGGTTACAATAGTGACCATTAGAACGCGAAGGCAAACGAGTGAATCGGACTTGCCGCGGCAGCGGCCGCCGAGCGCCAGATCCCCTTCTAATGATAGTGAATCATTTGGATTAGTTTAAGTTTTCTGAGCTTGGTGTGGCAAGAGTCGTGGCTTCAATCTGCGAACTGGGTTTAGAAATAGCGCCTCATAAAACTGAGGCGCTCTGGTTTCACAAACCGCCAAGGACCAGAGAGCCACCCAGCTCATCAGTGACAGTTGGAGATGCGCAAGTCCCGGTGGGTCAACACATAAAGTATCTTGGCCTAACTCTGGACGGTAGGTGGGGCTTCGAAAAGTACTTCGAGCGACTAGACCCCCGCGTTGGGAGAGGAGTGGGTGCTTTGCATAGATTGCTGACCAACCTCGGGGTCCCTTGGGAAGAAGTTCGCCGCCTCTACGCGGGTGTCGTGCGATCGATGGTCCTTTATGGGGCACCTGTGTGGTCAAACAAACTGTCAAGTGTCCGTCGCTGCAGGACAAAAATTAATAGTCTGCAGCGGAAAATGTCCATTCGGATCGCACGTGGATGCAGAACGGTATCCTTCGAGGCAGCAAGTCTCCTGGCACGCTTTCCACCACTGGACATCCTGGCTGATATGGACGCGAGGGTCTACAACCGGATTCACGACTTACGCCAAAGTGGTAATAGCGTGCCGGGGATCGTTGCAGTAAGGCTGAGACGGCAGGAACGGCGACACGCGCTCGAGAGGTGGCGCGAGCGGCTGCAGCAGCCGCGATTCTCGTGCAAGCGCGTTGTCGAAGCCGTCCTACCGCACTTCGAAGCCTGGCTGAAAAGAAAGGAGCGCATCTCCTACAGACTTACTCAGGTGCTGACCGGGCATGGTTGCTTTGGCGAGTACCTCAATTGGATTAGGCGAGACGCCACGGCTAATTGCCACCATTGCGGAAGCCCTTATGGATTCTGCACAGCACACGCTGGAAAACTGTCCAGCGTGGGCCAATGAGCGACGAGTCCTGGTTGCCAAGATCGGGCAGGATCTGTCTCTACCAACAGTAATGAGGGCTATGCTGGCGGAGCCAGAAAACTGGAAGGAAGTTGCCTCCTTCTGTGAGACCGTAATGGTCTAGAAGGAGGCGGCTGAGCGGGACCATGAGAGGGCTGATCCCGCTAGGAGAAGAAGGCGTCGGGGACGCAAACGTCTCGATGCCTAACACGCCGAAACCCCGTCGAAAGTCCCGTCTGCATTGGATGATGCAAGCGTCCAATGCAGAAGGGACTTTGGAACCACGAGCGTGCAGAGTGGGGACTCTGCCCGCCCATCGAGTGATTCCAAGGAAGATGGTGGCACAGTGATCACGTGCTACTGTGCACAAAGAGGCTCAGGGGAGACCGTTGTAGTCTCCTCAGGGATGTGCCCTAACAGGCGTTGCACTAAGGGGGTTCAGGAATTGTCTTTTAAGAGGTAACGGCGCCCCTTCTATATTTGCTGATGGTGATCACCGGGGTGGCCTTAGTGAGGTAAAAATCCCACACTCCCCGGACTTATCCCCAAAGTCTGGGCTCCTTTCGAAGGTTTCCCCACGAAAACAAAATAAAAAAAGGTTAAGTTAAAAGCCACCATGATTTTGTTCTTTCATGTAAATACGCTTTAAGTCTTTTGAGTGGTAGATGTAAAGATTTTATAATCAACTAGCTTCTGCCAGCGGTTTCACCCGCGTTAAAGTAGTTTTCTCAATACAAACTTAATAGAGAATAAAATCACAGGCATTGAGGTCCGGGGACCTAGCCGGCCACGGTAGCACACTCGGGTCTACACCCATGTGGCCCATGTGTTACCGTACACACACTCTGAATACGTACTCGTGTTCTATCGGTCTCGTTTATCTACATACTCGTGTTTATCTACTTATACGAGACCGATAGGACACGAGTATGTGTCATACGCGCGCGAAGGTGAAACGGAGCGGACGTCCACATACGACTGCCGCGTATGACGTACTGTGGTCGCCGGGCGCCGACGTCGATCAAACGCCAGTACCGCCGCCGCCTCCCCCGCCTGCATCCTCCACTGAACCCACCACCCACCACGCCGAGCCGCGCGGCGGCGCGGCCCCGTTTTTGCTCATAATAATACGATTAAATTGTGTAGGTACATATTTAGCTTATTTCAAACTCGGACAGAGTAGAAAAAGTAGAAAAAAAAGTTATGAACTAAAAATGGAAATGTGTTCTATTACTCACACTGACCACCAAAAAAAAAATAACGCACTGGTTAAAAACTTTTCCTGTATAGATAGATGTGTGTTATGCATAAAAAAATTAGTTATTTCATCATCATCTTCCTGCCCTTGTCCCGTGTTATTTGGGGTCGGCGCAACACGTTTTTTTCTTCCACTCTGCCCTGTCACTCGTCATGCTATCACTAACTTCCTTTTCTTTCATATCACTCTTCACACAATCCATCCATCTTTTCTTTGGTCTCCCTCTCCCTCTCCATCCATCCACATGTAAACTCATAACTCTTTTAGTAACATGCGTTTCATCCCTCCTATTCACATGACAACCGACATACCAAGACAAACGATTCCCTTTCAACTTTTCAGTCACTGGCGCCACTTTCAAACTTCCCCTAATATATTCATTTCTCACTTTATCCATTCTCGTCACACCACACATCCATCTTAACATTCTCATCTCCGCTGCATGCAATCTTTTTTCATCCGACTTTTTCACAGCCCAACATTCTGATTCATACAGTAAGACAGGCCTTATCACGGACTTGTAGATTTTACCCTTCAATTTGAGGGGCATCCGTGGGTCACAAGTTGTTCCCGTGACCTGTCGCCATTTCATCCATCCTGCGTTGATCCGATGTGTTACGTCCCGGTCTACCTCACCATCCCCTTGGATGAGTGACCCGAGGTACCGAAAGTCAGAGCAGATCGGTATGGGCGTTCCACTAGAGCTAAAGGCACTGGATTGGGGAGACCGCCAAAATCGCAGAACAAGTATTCCGTTTTGGTTCTATTCAATTTCAGGCCAACACTCTCCAGTCTGTGCCACCACACCTCCAATCTGTTCTGGACCTCTAGGCCACTCTCGGCAACCAACACAATATCATCGGCAAACAACATACGCGAAGGAGCCTCTTCCTGAATGTCCGACGTCAGAGCGTCCATTATTATCAGGAAGAGGTAAGGGCTGAGAGCCGACCCTTGATGTAGGCCGACAGCCACTTATTTCAATTGTTTATTATATTAATTAATCGTTTTATCAAATTAAACTATAGATTCAGTTGTTATATCTTGTAAATATTAGAGTTTTTGTAATTATACTATAGGTACCTTATTTACTCATGCTCACTCGGGATACGGGGAGTGACGAATTAAGTATTTTTTCAATAGACTTACTCGAAAACCCGTTCTCCGCTTTCAGGTACGCAATTTGCTGTTTTCACCTACGCAACTTGCTGTTTTCTGTACTAGTGCAGAAAAATGCATCTGCTCAGGCTGGTCGCCAAGCAGCCTCCACAAGTTGCGGGGCAGACCCCGTTTATTTCTTTGCATGTGTTGGGTTGAAAAACATCATTTGATGTGGATGATGTGGAAATTTGTCACTACATCACTCGGCTCCATAACAACCTCACTTGCGGATCGATCGAAATCCACCTTGGTCTCAAAGGCGAAGTTGAAAAAAAAAATTTTGTTCTGCCATATAAATTACTAGCTCCTGCCAGCAGCTTCGCCTGTGTGAATGTAGGTTTCTCCATACAAATTTTAGCCCTGTTTCACACCCTTAGAGTGAATTTTGAAAATCGTCTCTTAGTGGTCACCTACATCACAGAGGGACGCCTTGTGCAAAATTCCACATTCTTTGTCCTAGTAGTTTAGACCAGTCCGTCTATCAGTTTCTCCTTATATATAAATAGATAAAACAAAAAATGGGGGATGGGTATAGAAATGTAAAAAATAACTTATTGCAAATGACTCAACTGATTTCTATGAAATTTTTTGTGTATACTTGGTAGGTTTGAGAATAGCTCAAACCTACCAAGTATACACAAAAAAATTCATAGAAATTGGTTGAGCCATTTCAGAGTTTGATAACAAACACTGTGAAATGAGATTTTTATACAATAAATAAGTCATTTTGGGGTTTTTAAAATTAATTTTTAATAATGTTCTAACTGGTTTCAATTAGGAATGTTTCCATTCAAAAGTTGACATGCAGAGTATTGAAATCTTTTGTTTGTTAATATGATAGCAAGACATTCAATCTTCACAATATGTACTTCAGATCCACCTTTGGATGACAAAGTGGGTTTCAATTTTACCTATTTATAGGCGAATGTGTATATGGAATGAAAACTATTTAAATGCAAATACCTACTACTATAGGGTTCTAATACACATATTAGCCATAATGTACAACTGTACTTCTTACAATAAAACATCATTTTTACTAAAATGTTGGTAGATACCTACTTATAACCAATTTAAGAAAAATCTGAATAAATATTCAGACACAATTACTATTATTTAGAGAATAAAATTATTTAGTACACTCACATCTATAAAAATAATACATGAACTCTTAACAATATTCTCAGCAAGGGTAGATAAGCACTCTTTATTATAATCCCTTAAATTCGAAGGCAGGAAGGGAATTCATAGCTTTAAATGTTTTAAAACATTGCCTGCTTTACAAGGTAAATAATGCAACGGGCACTCTTGTTAAAATGTAAGGGATTATGAGTGTGTATGCACTTAGACTGCTAATTACTAAATACATTAACCTAAAATTTAATGTGTTCATTATTACAATCTGTAGGTATTGTGCATTAATTTCATGGCAAATGATAGTGATTCATATTTTTATTTATAAATATAGATAAGTAATGATAGGTGCACAAATTGTACAGAAGGGACTTAGACTTGCATTACAAAACCTCATTTGAGACCCAAGCATTACTTAAACTGGATTCAAACAATAATGGTTTTAAATAATTAAGATTCTGTAATACAGGCCTGAATACCTTATAAAGACTCATTATTTTCCATTACACTTTATTCTGTAAGTGTAAATTGATGTTATTGTTTTTTGACATTATACAATTAATCACGTCAATCACAAAATTCACTTTGCTAGTTCTTTAACACTGATGATGACACTTCTTTTTAGATTTATTAATACTAAGAACAATATTAAACATCATCTAATGTAGGTAACCAAAATGCCATGTTGGTGCAAGCCGAGGCCAACATCATAAACTTAGGGTTGAATTGTACACATTGTATTGGTGCAGGATGGTCACCATTCAAAACACACACTTTGTAACCTGTATCAGCATTCCAGACGTGAACTCTTCCATCTGTTGAGCCACTAAAGATATATTGTGAGTCAGGACTGAATGATGCTTCTATAGGTATGCCTTTATTATTGAGATGACCAGTAAAGGTCTGCAGCGGAGTGCCATGGTAGGCATCTACTAATCTTATAATGGATCCATTTGTACTAATCAACATTGTTTTGCCATCACGGGAAAATTTTAATCCAGTCCAGTCACATTCCTTTTCTTGATTCAACTTGAAAGTGACAAAGGGACCTTTGTCAAATGATCTTAAATCATATAGTTTTATACTTTCTGAGTTGACCCCTGCGGCAAAAATGAGACCTTCAGGATCATAAGCTGCTACCGGTCTTCCTGACAAGTGCATTAAACCTTGACAGTTAGGGGAACGCAAATCCCATAAACGTAAAGTTTTGTCTAAAGATCCAGATAGAAATGTATCTTCAACAGGTGACAAACAAAGTGTCACGACTTTTTTTGTATGCCCAGGAAAATATCTTATGTATTTGTTGTCATGAAGTGATAAATATCTTATGGTATCATCAACTTTGGTTGAACTATGGATAGCAGTGTTCTTGGCATGTGTGAAATGTATAAGATCGACACCATATTTTTTACTGTTTACTGTGATCATCTGTGTGCCTTTTTCACAATCATAAATGACGATTTGATCATCTTCACTGCAGGATATTAACGTTTCTCCACTAGGGGAAAAGTCTATACTGTTTATTTTGTCAGTGTTTTCTCGAAACACTTTTGCCACTTTGAAACTTCGAACAACAGGGTCGACTAATTTCATCATTTGTAATGTTTTCTTTACACGATTGCCTCAAACTTCAAATGAATTCTTCTAGTAAAAACATACAATACAATACAAAATGTAAACCGTAATCACAATAAATTCTAATGAACGAAGCGCTCGCACCGCACTAGGCTTGTCCGCTTTTCTTCCAAAATTAAGATTCGAATCTATCGAATCATAATTTTATCGATATTTTATACTTCAGGTTATAATCGACAATAGTACTATCGATCATAACCACATAATTTTTTTTAATAATGAATAACGAAGAAATCACTTTAACCAGTTTTTATTAACAATTAACTGACGTGGTTAGCAAGAAAACAAAGGTTAAAAATTAAACATAACAAGATATGTTTACAAATAAATAATATCACTACTAGGACTTAAATAGCAACATGAAATATATTTACCATACCAGTAACAATTACTTAATTATTTATTGATTTTAAAATACCGAATTAATTTCAGATATAAATCGATATATATGCACATAAAGTTTATTTAAGAATATCGATTAAAGATGGATCGAAACTTTTTGTTTAATTTTAACACCCCTAAAGCGCCCACCACTAGTAATTAGTATGACCAGATTAAATTTTACGAAAATATCAGAATAAAGTGTTGCAAAAAAGAAATGTTTTGAAAAGAAAAACACAAGCAAGACACAAAGATAGACGAAAGCCCAAGAATCTTTTAAATCTGGATCGATTACGTGAACCTCAAAAATGTACCGAAGAGCACGATTCAAAAAGGTATTATCTTATATTATCTCTTTCTATTGGTGTGCCCATAAACTAGTTCGTACTACGGGACAATTCTGTTTTAAAGAAGAGAAGAAAATATGGACTTTATCAATGTGACAATTGTTAAAATGACGTCACAAATAACGATAACTTTAACCGCCGGAATTCGAGCAGTTATAGTTACGGGAGCAATTCTCAAATTTTTTGACCTAAGTTTTAAAAATCGTCTTAAAACATATTTTTAGGAACCAGAAGTGAAATTAATTAAAAAAAACAATTCTACAGAAAACTGAACGTTTATTCTAACCTTTAAATAGTTAAATTCCGATTTACGCAATTTAATAAAACACAAAATAATCACATCTACAAACAACCGTTAATTAAATCACTAAATATGCACGATAGCAAACAGCGCCGATCACCTGACAACCTTACCGTCCGAGAGCCAACGAGCAAAAGACCGAAACACGCCTACAACGTTCTTTTTATAGAAGATGTCAGATGACGTCACTTGTTTACCATTGACAATTACAATTATCCTAATACGGCCTCTCCTGACCGTGCGCCGTCCCCGGAGCCGCATCGATCGTCCATTGTCACCTCGTCGCTCATTGTTAGGTACTTGCAGGGGCTACGGAAGATGGACCAGACTCATTGCCATCACCACCTTCATCGTCAGTACCTTAAAGAAATGAGATTGCAGCCATATTAGTTGTTGTACACATAAACAAACATAAAAAAAACAACTATTCTTTCATTCGTCTCACATCCAAGGCCCTCATTCAATGAATCACTCTTCTAAGCAAATACATTCGTTCTCAAAACATACATCATCTGGCACATTCGTTCGCACTATATCTTTGCGCATGAGTCCGAAGGACACTTCAATACACGTTAACCAATGTGTCTGCTATGTGCCTATACACATATCCAACATATGTGTCTGCAGGACATTAAGTCCAATACACGTTGACAAACGTGTCTGCTAGGCCACCTATGTGCCTCTACACATATCCAAAATATGTGTCTGCAGGACATTAAGTCCAATACACGTTAACAAACGTGTCTGCTAGGCTACCTATGTGCCTTTACACATATCCAACATATGTGTCTGCAGGACATTAAGTCCAATACACGTTAACAAACGTGTCTGCTAGGCTACCTATGTGCCTTTACACATATCCAACATATGTGTCTGCAGGACATTAAGTCCAATACACGTTAACAAACGTGTCTGCTAGGCTACCTATGTGCCTTTACACATATCCAACATATGTGTCTGCAGGACATTAAGTCCAATACACGTGAACACAACAGTGCGTCTGTTCACTCAGCTCGAGGTGCACGTCCGGTTCTATCCACTCGGAAATTGTTGTCCATCTCACGTGCACACTCATCCATAAAAAGTTCATACCATATCTGCAACACAAAGGTACACTTACTTTCAAAGAAAGCTGAACAACTCTCAGGACACCACTCCCCTTTCCATGGCACCATATATTGTGCTGCAGCCTGAGTTGTTTTGCCTCTGGCTCCACCCAATAGCTTCAGCTCATAGCGATTGCTTGGGAGAACCTTAATAACTTTATAGGGCCCTCGCATTCCAGAGTCCAGTTTACCAGTCGATTGCGAGTATTTAATAACAAACACCAGGTCATCAGTCTTGAAAACTTTTGGGGGGTGTCGTTGGCGATTAGTATGGGAATCTTGTTTATTTTGGTTCTTGTCAAGTAGCTTCTTTGCCCGGCTCCTGCAGATTTCCCTCCAAGCTTCACGGTTAGGGTTTGCGTTGTCGATTGCCACGTCGCGGACCAGCGCACGGATAACAGGAGTGGTCGCATCAGTGCCAATCAGTAGGTTTAGTGCTGACATTTGTGTTGTTTTTTGTTTAGTAATATTTAATACAAGCTGAATTTTCCAAAGTGAATCTGACCAAGTTACATGTTTATTACGACTTTCTACACGAATAAGATTTAATACAGTTCGCACATAACGCTCTGCCTGCCCGTTAGCATGATGCATCTCGGGAGTTATGTGGTGGATGTCACAACCTAAATCTGATATCCAGCTGGTGAAGTCAGCTGCCTCGAACATACGACCTCGGTCACAAACAATTAATTTAGGGACCCCAAATAAAGAAATTGCATTATTGAAAACACGCTTAAGTTCGCTAGTGTCCTGCCGGTACATGGTATACAGTAAGCAGAATTTTGTGAATGAGTCTACTAGTACAAAAACAAACTTATAACCATTTGATTCCGGCAAAGGGCCTAATGCGTCCACATGAATAGTATTAAAAGGAATTTCAGGTTTCTCCCATGACGTAATAGGTTGAGGAGGTGCCCTAGGCACTCGTTTTTTTGAGATACAAACGAGGCAATGGGAAGTATATTTTAGAACAAAGTTTTTCAGGCCTGGGAACCAAAAATGCTTTAGTATAAGGTCTAATGTTTTGTCGGCACCGATATGCTCGTGCTCATCGTGAAATAGTCGCAATAAACTAAGGCGGTGTCCTTTGGGGACATAACACAACCATCTCGCTTCTTCGCCCACTGGCGAGTAACGATAATAGAGTAAATCATTTTGATTGACATAACGACGTGAATCTAATCGACCATCTCTTAATTTTTGTATAAGGTCCTGTGTTTCGTTGTCGGCAGCTTGCGCCATTTGGGCCCAGTTTAACGGTCTATCGATCTGGTTCACCTGCGCAACTGGTGGATTTCTGCTGAGGTAGTCAGCATGAGACATCATGACTCCTTTTCGGTATTCAATTGTGAAATTGAAGTCTTGTAAATAAATCCACCAGCGCGCTACGCGTGGAAGCAGGTCCTTCTTACGCTCCGTGGCTTTCAGGGCGTTGCAGTCGGTTATAATCACAAAGTTTATGCCAATTAGGTAATGTCTAAAATGCTGCAACGCCTTGACCACCGCCAGCGTCTCTAGCTCGTAGGAGTGGTACCTACTTTCAGCGCCCTGGGTGACCTTACTAAAATAGGCGACTACCCGCTTATTACCACCGCTATGGACTTGCATGAGTACGGCCCCATACCCCGCACTACTAGCGTCTGTGTGTAATTCCGTGGTTAATTTAGGATCAAAAATTGCCAGTATCGGTTCACTGGTCAACTGTTTAATAAGGTATAGGCGAACCTGTTCTTGTTCGGGTCCCCATTCAAATTTAACATTCTTTTTCGTTAACCGTGAAATACTCGCAGTTTTTGTGGCGTACCCTTCGATGTAACGTCTAAAATAACCTGCTAGACCTAAAAATTGTCTGACCTGTTTAACGGTACTGGGTACAGGAGTATTAGTTAATGCTTCAATTTTACCGGGGTTCGGCCTAACCTGACCATGGCTAATTATACGTCCCAAATATTCCACCTCAGTCGTGAGAAACGAACACTTTCGAAGATTAATCGAAAATCCGGCTTGTGTTAAAGTTTCTAAAACTTCACGTAAAAGTTGAATCCCATCAGCAACTGTCATACTCATAAGGAGCACGTCATCTATATACACGAGTACGTTACCAGATTCGATGAACCTTCGAAGGGTTTTATTAATAATGCGTTGGTATACCGTAGGGGCATTACACAAACCAAATGGCATTTTCAAGTACTCGAAATGCCCCTCCGGTGTTACAAATCCTGTTTTATGTATCGAACCGTCCTCGATGGGGATTTGGTGGAACCCTGAGGCCATATCAAGGCCACTAAAGAATTTCGAGCCTCCCAATCGGTCTATGTGATCCTCTATGAGAGGGAGTGGATATCTATCCTTTACAGTTACCCGATTGAGTGCCCGAAAGTCCACACACATCCTATCGCTACCATCCTTCTTCTTTACTAAGATAATAGGACTCGCGTACTCTGAATTGGACTCCCTAATTATAGACTTATCTAATAAATCTTTTACGATATCCCGGACTTTCAATTTTTTCCTGATAGGATAGTCTATACGGGTGATAGGCTACGGGAACGTCGCTATTTAAATTAATTTGCATTTTTCCCGTTTCGACAGTTGTAACAGCTGTGCCAGATATGAAAAAGGGTAAGAAATCACGAACAACGGATAACAACGAGCTTAGGTCTTCGCCTTGCAAAGGCGTATTTACATCACTCAAACAGTCGAGTTCAGCGGCGTTAATGCATAGCGTCTGGTTGGTAGAATGAGTCAAATACTGACCTTGTTTTGTTCTGACAAAGGTCACTCCATCCCTATTTAAGACATCAGTACCAATAATAATGGGCGTATTCATACAAGATGAAGGCACAATGATAAAATCTATTTCGAGTGCAATGTTGCTGAATTCGACCGTAAGGGTGACATATTCGCGAGCAATAATTCCGTCATAACTAATCCCTTTAATTACGCAGTGAGTCGGCTTTCGGACGCAAGAAAAGTATTTTACGGCGTCAGATGATATAAGGGAAACGTTAAGGGCACCGCTATCTATTAAAATATCAACCGGTATGCCCTGTATGACAGCAGTACTAATATCGTTATTACGGGAAGCGTTAGATATCTCCCTGCAAAGGTTAACCTTTTTCTGGTTGTTGGGTTGTGCCTCAACTCGCGCCTTAGTAAAACATTCGCTCTCTTTGTGTCCATTCTTTTTGCAAAACGAACAAGTTACTTTTGTATTACCGTTATCAGAATGCTTACGTTTTTTGGTACAGTTAAAGCTTTTATGTCCAGCCCGGCCGCACGTAAAACACTAACTAAGGAACACACACAACACTTACTAAGGATTGATCATTAGGACGTTTATTGGCCGAAGCGTTAGCAGGCCGGCGAGGATTGTCTTTGGTACGCTCAGGCTTAACATAAATAGCTAAAAACGAAACTATAGTTTCTACTGTAAGGTCTGCATTTGCGGCAACCGCGCGAATCTGAGCATCATTGATACCACGTATGATAATCTGGACCATTAAGTCATCACTTAAGCCCTGAATAACGCGAAGTCGTAATAAGGAACGTCGAGCATATTCCGCGAACGTTGGATATTTATCGGACGTGGTATTCATGACGTCGAAGAGTATATTGGCATAATCTTGTTTCCGCGGACAAAGGGACTTGAAATCTTTCGAAAAGTTTGACCATGAACGATCATTCGTTGTCCACTCATTTAGCCACGTCTTAGCATCCCCTTTGAGACAATTAGCAACTCGCGATAAACACTCTAAATCAGACCAATGATTCACTAACCTGGCACGCTCCACCTCGTTACACCACACCTCAAAATCGTGGACAGCAGGATCAAAGTTTGACACGTAGTAATTTTGCGGCTTACTTCCGATAGTGGCTAATGCATCGGCCAGCAACTTTGCTGCGTTTGGCACATCATTACCAAGGTTATCACGTTGAGGCGTGATGGCACGGTTTGGTGGCACTGGCGTATGTGACCTACTCGCGGTACTGTCCTCGATTGCGTTTAATCGCGACACAATTGCACTCAACGCTTGTTTTACGGAGCTTTCGCGACTACGGGACCGAGAGCGACGCTGTTTTGAAACACGATGGTGTCGGCGCGATCTGCTATGTCTTTTATGCGTTCTACGAGGTGAAGTTTCCTCAGAGCTGCTACTCGAACGAATAGATCGCGGCATTTTTTTTTTTTAAATTAACGGTTGTTTTTATTTGAAAATGGGCACGGGCCAATCCCACTTCTGATTTTAGGAACCAGAAGTGAAATTAATTAAAAAAAACAATTCTACAGAAAACTGAACGTTTATTCTAACCTTTAAATAGTTAAATTCCGATTTACGCAATTTAATAAAACACAAAATAATCACATCTACAAACAACCGTTAATTAAATCACTAAATATGCACGATAGCAAACAGCGCCGATCACCTGACAACCTTACCGTCCGAGAGCCAACGAGCAAAAGACCGAAACACTTTTTTTTTTTTTTTTTTTTTTTTTTTTTTTTTTTTTTTTTTTTTTTTTTTTTTTTGTGTGTGGCCTCTCGCAGGTCAACCTAGGAGGTTGTCGGCTGCTTAACCGGTCTTGCCTGTGGCGGCCTCGATTAGAAATCAAAGCCTCCAGCCAGGGCTTACTTAAAACTACTTAAAAACTAAGCGACAACACGCTAAGGGCACCCCCTGTGGGGTACGGGCCTCGGCTTAGGGCGTCGCTGGGGGGGGGGCAGCAAGGGACGAGCTGGATCGAACAGTATTATTATTTATCGGGGATTTTAAAACTACAGGCTCAGCGGCGCGGGCTGGCTTGAGCAAGGGACGGGGAGGACGTTTAATAGAATGTCGCGGCGGGCCTCGGCGGCGAGGACGGAAAGACGGCGGTTTGTGGTGTCTTTTAACTGTACTGGTTTCCCTACGGCTCTCTTGGAGCAGGGTAATAGGGTCATCGGGGGTGAGAAGAGTATGCCGAGGACGGCGAATTTTAGAGATACGGGAGGGTTCGTAACGGGCGGCCGACACAATAAGGGGGTTGCGGTGTTTCACAGCAGTGTCGAAGAAACGCTTGCAAAGGCGTTTCATGAACTGCTGGATGGTGGGGATTTTGAGATCTAGATGTAGATTCTCATTTCGGATGAAAAATGGGGCTCCGAGGATTTTACGGAGGATTCGGTTTTGGAGGGTCTGCATCCTATGGAGGTGACGGGGCTTGGCGTGTGCGAAGATAGCACAGGCATACGTCATGATCGGGCGGATAACTGCTGTAAAGAGGCGCAGCTTGCACTTAAGTGACAGTTTGCTGCGCGCAGTTAGGAGGTAGTGGAGCCTACTTTGAGCGAAAGCGGCTCGCGAGCGAGCCTGCTTTATGTGCTCAGCGAAGGTCAAGTGACGATCGAGGATCACTCCTAGGTACTTGGCTTGCTTCTCCCAGGGGATTGGCTTGCCGTACATAGTGATCGGAGGGGGGGGGAGGACGGTCTTCCGCTGTCTCGAGTAGAGAACAGCTTGACTCTTATCAGGGTTAACCTCGATCCTCCATTTCCGGAACCATTTGCCCAAAACGTTTGCGGAGGTTTGGAGATTGCGAGCGATAACCTTGGTGTCACGACCGGTGTAGTAAATTGCCGTGTCGTCGGCGAATAGAGCCAACTGGGCCTTTTTGTTTTGGGGAATGTCGCTGGTGAACAGCGTGAAGGCTAGGGGGGATACTACGGAGCCTTGAGGGACTCCTGCTCGAATGGGGTGGGGGGAGGAAAGAGCTCCCTCTATTCGATAGCGGAAGGTGCGATTCGACAGAAAGTCTCGCATGATGAGAACGAGACGATCTGGCACTCCGAGTTGGTATAGCTTATATAATAAGCCATTGTGCCAGACCTTGTCGAATGCTTTCGCTATATCGAAGTATAGGACACCTGTCATCGCATTACGTTGGAACCCAACGCTTACGTGCTCTACGATGCGGTGGACTTGATGGATGCATGAGTGTTCGGTACGGAACCCGAACTGCTCATTAGGAATGAGACCCTTGGATTCGGCAAAATCTTTGAGTCGCTTATAAATAAGCCTCTCGTAGATCTTACCGAGGACATTGAGGAGACTGATGGGGCGGTAGCTGGAAGGATCAGACTTGGGCTTGCCTGGTTTAGGGATACCGATAACGGTAGCCTGCTTCCATGCTTGGGGGAATATATTGTTGCTTAATGCGCCATTGAAGATGGCGGTCATTAGCAATATAAGTTGGGGGGGGAAGAGTTTGACTACTCTATTCGTGATACCGTCGGCGCCGGGGGCTTTCCGGGGTTGAAGTTTATGAATGATATCCTCTACCTCGTCGGGAGTGACGGGGGCCAGAGGGTTATCAGGGTCTTCAACGGGAGGGAGGGAGGCTCTACGTTCGACTTCAGCGTCCACCATATCGATGTGAGCTTGGTCTACTAGTTGAGAGCTGGGCGAGCATTGGGATTCGAGGCTGTCGGCTAGGCATTCCGCTTTCTCAGAGTTGTCAAAAGCGACACTCTTGTCGGGGCGGGTGAGCGGAGGCATAGAGGACTCTTCAGTGGAGCGTAGTTTCCTCTGAAGTTGCCAGAAGGCGAGGTGAGTAGGCTCAAGTTCGCTAAGCGTCTTGTCCCAGCGGGCGGAACGCAGCTCGGTCATGCGTTTCTTAACAGCACGCTGTAATCTACGCATGTGAGCCTTGTTAGCTTCGCAGGGAAAAGCGCTATACGCACGGATAGCTGCGTTCTTCTCGGTCATCAGAGCCCGTACATCGTCCGGGATTTTCCAGCGACGGTCCTCCGTCGCAGGAATCTCCCTTGAACAATCGTTCAGGACGGATTGTACGTGGTCTGTGAGCGAGTCGATCGCCGCCGTCGTGTCAGCGACTGAGACTATGTGGTCAGGGATAGAATCCAATTGAGGTGACGCAGTAGATTTCAGTCTATCGCTTACTTTCTTCCAGTCAGTGATCAATTGGGACGGGGGGGGCTGGCCAGGGTCGAGATTGCCCGAGCGGGAGCCTAGGTGCATAATCACGGGGCGGTGATCGGAGTTAAGTTCGTGTATTGCTTCTACAGAATGCAAACGGAGGTTTACATTCTTTAGCAGCGCTACATCGAGAACGTCGGGGCTGTGGTTGGGGTCATGAGGGAAGTGAGTGTGACACATCGGGGCGATGATGTCAAAATTTAGGGAGGCACCAAGGTTGAACACGACCTTTCCTCTAGGGTTGGTCGAATTACTGTTCCAGGCGGGATGTTTAGCATTGAGATCGCCCGCTATTATAACGGAGTCACTCAAGCCAAAGAGGGCAGTGAGGTCGCTGGTGAGAGCGATGGACTCGTCTGGCATATGAGACGAGGAAGTCGGGGGGGGGTAGTAGGCAGAGATGAAAGTGATCGGCTGATGACCGGTCATGCCTACTCGACAGGCCGAGTATTCTAAGAAAGATAGGGGTGCGGGCGGGGTGAGGGGAATACAGTACAGTTCCTTCCTGTAGTAAATGAGGGTGCCACCACCGTGGCAGCGAGATCTGTCATTGCGAACTATACGATAGTTGGCAATTTTAGGATCTTTGCGGTGGGGTTTAAGGAAAGTTTCCTGAATAAGGAGAATGTCTAATTGATGGTCGCGGAGGAAGGTGGCGATCTCATCTCTCTGATTTGCAATGCCGTTGGCATTGAAGAAGCCTAATTTAAGGGATCGCGGTTTAAGACTACAGATTTTAATGGACTTATCCATGAAGGGTTATAGGGGGGAGTTTGTCGAGTTCGGCGAGGACCGACCCGTATTTATTAAAAATGGCAGCTTGCTTAACAATGTTAAGCTGGCCATTTGACTCCACTAGGGTGAGCTCATCCGCTAGATCCCTAGCGTCCTGGGTCATAAAAATAATGTAGTTGTCCAGGATAACCTGGCCTACATTTTTGCGTGGTATCGCACCTGGATGTTGGGGTGCGATACGGGGAGTTGTAGCGGCCGCGGGGGCTGCAGGAACGGGGGCAGGCGCTGGGATGGGCTTGGCCATTAGCGCTGGGATGGGCTGAGAGACCGCCAGAGCCGGGAAGGCTTTCTGGTGGTTTAGTTGGTTCCACGGGGAAGGCCTTTGAGGGGCGAGGCGTTCGGGGAGCTGGGAAGAGGGGACTTTCCCAGACGGTGCTTCTCTCAGCTGGCGAGCGGCGGCACGCTTTGCCAGTTTGGGCGAGATTTTAGGGGCTTTAGGGCAGCCACGGTAGTTGGCCGGGTGCCCGGCTTGTCCGCACAGCACACAGCTGGGAGGCTCTGTGCAGAGTGCGCGATCCTTGGGGCGGGGGCAGTCAGCAGTGCCGTGCTCTCCCAGACACTTGACGCATCTGGGAGTAGCGAAGCAGTTTCGCTGGGAGTGTCCATAGAGTTGGCAGCGGTGACACTGACCAACTATGGAGGGTCTGAAGGGCAGACCGAAACACGCCTACAACGTTCTTTTTATAGAAGATGTCAGATGACGTCACTTGTTTACCATTGACAATTACAATTATCCTAATAATATATATTATGGACGCCCCCCGCGAATAATCCGGTTATCGTAAAAGTGTAAATGTTCGGGAAAAATTAGTTATTTTAAAATTATATCGTAAGCTCCGTTATTATATGTTGTTAATATTAGAGATTTTGTTATAAAATAGGGTAAGTAATAGATGATAATCTATTACTTACAATACATACACACATATACTTGTACCCGAATTATTTTGTAAGGAAAATGAAAACAAAAAGATAATTGAAAAATAATTCTGCCAGTTGATTCTTTAATATGGTCTCACTCATACCCTAGAGTGATGGGATATAAAAAAAACACGTTGTATATACGACTAAATAGAAGTACTAAATCGATACTTTTCTCCGATATCATGTACTTTTAGCGTCGATACTTTGAAATTAAGCATCGAGTAGATATCTGTCAAAATTACTCGTATCAGTATGCCAATATTACTATTTCATTTCAAGTTCATAACTGATAAAAAAAAAATCATATCTTAAATTTAAGTTTTCTTTTTCTTATAATTTTGTACTTTTCAATACAGAATACCAGTACTTGTTTCGGTTTTTACTCAACATTTTCCAAAAACGATTCAATACGAGTAAGTATCGATAAAGGTTGACTGGAAGAGAATGCCTTGTTGCATTAAGTCTGCCTATGTACCACTACTGTACATGAAGTTGAAATAAATAAAATACTTTTCAATATATATTTAGTAAGTATTGATACTCTTCAATTAATACTGAGTAAGTATCGGATACGTGATGACCGATACCGTATCGAGTAAAAGTATTAATACATCAATGTTATTGTTTCACCCCTGGACAAAACATTTTCGTTTTAGGTGTGTGACGTATTGTAGACTTTTGTCTACACAGTCACATACCTAAAACAAAAATACAGACAGTTTCGTTTTAGTTTTGAGATAGAATTGTCAATGTGAGACAAGTCTGGCTAAAAACTGTTTTGCCTCAAGTGTACGCTCAGCCTTATAGTGGTGGGTCGTTGTCGAATTTTTGACGGACAAAACACATCCGTTCTTGCGACGACAGCAATGAGCAACGGTTCCAAAAACCGGTCCTCAACGCGACTTGTTTGAAGGCGAAGCTCGTTTAGTGAATTTGTTGCAGAAAACATTCGTTGTCTCTACCCCTAAAATGCAAATAAATTGTTTGACTAACTTACTACTACAACTTCAACGTTCGTCTAGGTCTTTTATGCTTGGAACACACTGACGCTCTCGCACGGGTAAATTGCATCCAAACGTTTGTGAAGGCTTGGAACCTTATGGAGCGTTTACACTTAGGCCCAGCTTCGGTCAATCGCCATTTTTAATTCATTAACCTTTAGAATACCGTAATTAGAGACACAATAGAAGGACAATGAGAGAGCAAACGCCGGCGTTCGCTTACATCGGCCAATCGCCATCCCTAGCCATTTTGTAAAAGGGGAAACCCCGTTCAAACAATGGCGATTAGTCTAAGCCCACTTGTAATAGCACCACAAAATCCGACACTAGCCCGGATCGGCGCCAGCTTACGCCATTCATGCCATTTCATGACCAAGACCCCGTTTACACATTGGCCTGGGATGGCGGTTGGCTGAGACTTGACCCACGTGTACACGCACCATAAAATACGTAGTATCGCTGAGTAGTCCGTGGGTGTAAATGTAGGGCGTCCAGTCCATCTAGCTAAGTTACAACTGTTTCGTTTCGATTTTCTTTTCGTTGATAGCTTCAAGTCGGCCTCACCTCCTATTCTTTTGTTCTCACCATATGACTGAGCGTTGAAATGATTTCAGAACAAACGAATCGGAGGCGTGGCTGACTCGAGGCGAACGACGAATAGAGAATCGAAACGAAACCGTTGTAACTTAGCTATGGGGGGCGTACACGGTCATGCAGGAGTCAATGAATTCCATCAATCATGGATAATGGTTTTCGTCAGTCAGTACCATGCAAACGTTAATCATCGCATTAGACATTAGGTTTTTCGTCAGTCAAAATATATTACTGAGGCAAAACTGACAGCAAAACCTATCGTCGCGTACGCCTTAGACGTACATTACACGATATGATACATTACTTTCGTATTCGTACACGATTCGTTACTCAGTACCGAATACATGCGGTTTGCTACAGCTTTAAACATCATTCATGATTGATGGTTTTGTTTGGCGCTTGCATGAACGTGTATTGGACGCCTAAGGACTGCCTGCGTAGTACCGGTCACCGGTTGACAAGCCGTCAATCAAACCGGTATCAAACGATGATCTGTCTGAATATCCGAATGTAATGCGATTGTTTGTGCGAGAATTCAAAATTGTACTTTGTCGTACTAATTCGTACTAATTATTTGTCGTCGCTATTCTTAACATTATTGATCATAAACGATGAATTTCTATTAAACTGCTAGAATAGTTTGACAGCCAGTAGCGCTTTTCTGTATCATTTTATTATTTATATAGCAACATTTATCGAAAGCGCACATGTAAAAAAACTCATTTAGGAAACAAAATGGACGGTGTCTAAATGGCGTTTCTCGTATTTGTTAGTGATGTGAGATATTATGCTTAATTGGGCATTTAATCTCAGTTATCCGGAAGATATACGGTAAAAATCATCACGACCGTTATATTATTCTTAAACCGTGACCGTCTTTCATTGATCATTATATGGACCTAGATTTTTGGAGTATGGTATCCATTTTGTGAACAACTTGTTGTGTGGCGTTTATAGTAGGTAAGTATTGGCTACATTATTTATAATAAGATTAATTTGCTAGTAATATAAGTCTTCTATTTCATTCTTCCTTGACATCCATATAATCAACATTTTAAATGTTAATTATATAGAATGATTGCCTATCATTAACTTCATATTTTTAAAAATTTACTCGTATATTGTATACATACCTATAATTGGTGTTTTTACTTGGTATCGTCTCACAGATTTCGTTGATATTAAGCGTTTAGTCGATGTTGGTGTACTTAAATGTTTATTATGTTTTAACGTAAAGTTGTGTTGCTTGTCGAAACAACGTAGTTTTTGTCCCTGTGATTCTGGATAACTGGACATAATAAATTTACTGAAACTAATGTATTCTCAGTAAGCATGTCATCTATTGCTATTTCATTTATCAGTTTAGGGTCCGCAACTCCATGACCAAGCATGAATTCGTATGGGGTAGCATTTCATGTAGGTAGGTAATAGATATATTAGATAACTGCTACTGCATGCGACTTATTTTCACGTGGTACTCAATTATACCGTAAAATGTATTCTATAGCTTTTATCAATAGTGTAACTTTCTATTTGAATAATCATTGTAATTGGATTAGTACCTTTAAAGAACATCTCTAGAAGTATGTAGACATATCTGTAGATAAACATTTTAACCTCTTGTTTGTTTGGATAGGATGATGAGATTGAATGTCAGTATTCTGATGTGACAAACCGAAGGGTTAATTGACTTTAACTGCCGATTTTCCATTGCTCTTGTGACACAGGTGATGGACACAAAATCAGCAGTCTAATATTTTTTTGCTGCAAAAACCAGTCATTTATTTATTAAGAATAAAACTGTTAATCCATGGATTATGTTGTACATTAGTTGGGATAAAATAAACAATTATAAGCTTTAATATATATATAAACTGGCAATACACAACATTCAACCAATTGAAAGTTTATTGTGAAGGAATAGTCACCTAAAAGTTTGTTTATTTATATTTCTATTAATTCATTAAACCCCGAGTGAACACTGGCATTCACTCTCTCATTATCTTTTTATTGTGTCTTTAGTTATGGTATTTGAAAAGTACAGTAAAACATACAGTCAGTAATGGCAATAAAACTGACATTAATTCCTATGTTAACTTCTTTATTTTGTTCAGGAAAATCAATAAGCTAAACTAAAATCTTTATGTACAAGTGATAAGCAAGTACAAAAATAAACTTAGTGTTGGATGTGTTTATCATCTCTTAACAGCCACCTAGGGCCATCAGCACATTTATTAATTTTTGAATTAATCAATAATTAATTAATATTAAAATATAAATTCAATAGGTATTTGCAAAAAAATATAAAATGGTCAAGAATTAATTTGAATTTAAACCATATAAAATAAAATTTAGTTTGACAGACAAATAAGTTATAATTTTATTGATGAGGGATGATGTAATCTGGCTGGCCCCATGTGTACATAGGGTCATAGTCATGTCATACAACAAATTATTTCAGACTTGCAAAGTACACATGTACTTTGAAAGTCTGAAATAATTTGTTTTCTGAAATAAGCAAAGTGTCTAAGTACAGGCCTGGAGAAATTATTGAAATAAACAAAGGAAACCTTTACAGCTTTGTGTGTCTGTCAAAGCTGGTTCCTGCATTATTGTAGGAACTTAAAATTTAAAATATTGTGAAACAGTTTAAAAATAAGATATTGTTATTTTCATGTGGTCATAGAGTCTGTCATAGAAAGAAGTTTCATATGTGTATTATGAATTAAATTATTATTTTCATAATTATCTGCAAATTTTTTCACGTGTGATGAAAAATTTGAATGAAAATGCTATTCTTTCCTGGTATCTCCGACATATGCAAAAAATCTGAGACTGTGACTGTGTGGTGTGTGTGTGTGAATCTAGTTCATTATTCATATTGAGGTTTATGTAAATATAATAAAATTCCCAGCAGCTTTATATAAAAGGTCTGTGCACTATGGGCGGGCAACTGGTCACAATGGGCGGTCTTATTGCTAAAAGCGATTTTTAACAGACCACCTTTGGATGGATTTGACAGAGAAGGAGAAAAAAGATATGCAGGTAGTTTGGTGAACTATTTACATATATACAATACATAAACTAATAAATTGCATATAATACAAACAATATAATATATATATAATAATGAAAGCAAAGAAATAATATAGTTAATGACACCGTTCAGGAGGAAAGATAGTGATCCTTAACCATATTTTAAAAAATTGTGAGTGTTTGAGCTTGCCTTACTGACACGGGTAAAGCATTCCACAACCGCACTGCTTGAACTGCAAACAGTTTGTCATAAAAATTGGTGAAATGGCTTGGCATCTCGAGCCTCAAGTCATTTCTTGAAGAATGAATGACGTCACTTAAATAAAAACAAGACCTTTTATAAAGTATTTGTACTAATAATTAGTGGTGTATTCTGCCACACAATTGTACTACTGATGCCAGATTTGATTAACCTTTTTTGAGTAGCATAATTAGAGACACAATAGTAAGACAATGACTGAGCGAAAGCCGGCGTTCGGGTTTAATGAACTAATGATATGTCAATTGATTCTTTGAGTGTACAACTGTACTACAACTGCCAAGTTACAATTTTAGTCCAAGTTTCTGTTCAGTTGACATAATTGCATTGAAACAGCCCACTGGCTAAGTACTCAGTGCAATTATTTTGCACCCGGTAACAGTTAGTTTGCAGTTTGAATGACAGCTGGTTTGCAGTTTCTGATTAAATTTGTTTAAGGCTGTAAATTGAAAATATTTATGCATGTAAGTTATTTCAATGCCCAGTGCTTGTAGAAAAGATTAAAAAAAATCAACTGTGAAAATGTTATGGGACTCATACATGTTGGTATTTGGTGGATCAGTTCAGTTCACAGATAGATAGGGTATACTTTATTATACCAACAAAATTCTAACAAAGTTCTTCACTGCTCTCATGACTTAGCATTTCAATACTAATACAGTTAAAGTCAGTTCTTTAATGACTAGGATACATGCATCAGTCACAAGCAATTCTCAGATTAGCCTTGTGTGCTACCCTTAAGATTAGAGCAACAGTCTCGCATGAAGACCAGTGCCAAGACATGTCTCACCATAGTGCAGCCATTATTAACAGAGTCCTCGGGTACCCTTAACTACGATTACGACTTCCGAAATATCGATAGCTTTTTTACCTTCTTTTAATGCTATCCCTGTTGGTAATGAGCTATATAGTTAAATTCTTTGAAATTTTTAAGTTAAGTTTTCATATCTTCACCAGCCTGTCAGTCAAATTATCTTGCTAGATGATACTACAGTGATAAAAGGTAGGTATGCTTTGTCTTAATACAGAATATTGTCTAACCATGTTTTAAATCTCATCCCAATCCGTTTATCCATTGAGAAGTGAATCATTAATTAACATCGATCCTGATATATCATGTACAGATTAGTACATATACTTACATGTATTGTATAAGCTTAAATCAGGATTAGGAAATCTAATCTATAAAATCAAATCTATTTTTACCCGACTGCACGAAGGGTTCTGTTTTTCGCGCGTATTTATTTAAACTTCATGTACAGTTGTGGTACATAGGCGGACTTAATGCAGCAAGGCATTCTCTACCAGTCAACCTTTGGGTTAAAAGAGACAACACTGTGGTAGGTGTGCACAATAAATAAATAACAGATAGTATCAAGTAGAATGTAGTATCATTAAATTAAATCACAATAATAAAAATACTTATATATGCTAATATTATAAACTAATAAATACATTATAATTAGGAGAATTTAAAAAATAACGATTACAACGAAGACGGAACTAAGGTTGAGAGGATTTGAAATAGTAGTTACGAATTTTACACTTGAAGGAAAATTTACTTTCGGCTTTTTTGATGTCAAGGGGAAGCACATTCCAGAGTTTTATGGTAGAGACATCGTAAGAATTAGCCATAAACCCAGTATGATGAGAAGGAATATGAAGAAGCATAATGCCATCGTGTTCCTGCGGAATTATGCGACGTTAGACGGGGACAAACTCAACAGTGATGCAAATGCTGTTGATTGGGTCGATGTCGAACAAGCAGCGACTGTGGGTGAGAAGGTGGAGATTTTGAATAGGACTATACTTAAGCTCATTGATGCGCATGCGCCACTTAGGGCCGTCAGTGTGAAGCGCAGCAGCCCCCAGCTCAGCAGCAGCAGATTATTTTGTACAACTTTTCTTTTCAAAAACTTTTTAACCCGTCAAGTTCAAAATCATTTTCCTAGAAAGTCTTTATAAAGTTCTGCTTTTGAGATTTTTTTTCATATTTTCTAAACTTATGGTTCAATAGTTAGAGGCCGGTTAATATGTAACGTTAATATTTCCGAAAATATTAACGTTATCAAAAAATGATTTTAGTAACCTCATCAATCATCCATTTATCAGTTTTTTTAAATACCTATCCAAAAATATATCACACGTTAGGGTTGATATGAAAAAAAAAATCACGTCTCACTTTACGTGTAGGGGAGGTACCCTATTAATTTTTCTTTTCCACTTTTTATTTTACCACTTTGTTGGCGTAATTAATATACATATTGGTACCAAATTTCAGCTATCTAGTGCTAACGGTCACTGAGATTACTCGCGGACGAACGGACACACAGACAAACTTGGCGAAACTATAAGGGTTCCTAGTTGACTACAGAGCCCTATTGCTAAGACTCCACTGTCCGCCTTTCTGACACCAGGCTGTATCTCATGTACCGTGATAACTAGACAGTTGAAATTTTCACATATGATGTAGGTATTTCTGTTGCCGCTATAACAAAAAATACTAAAAAACGTGATTTTTTTGTTGCGGACTCTACGACCCTTAATGCGCGAGTCCAATTCGCATTTGGCCGGGTTTTTTTTTTCTAAAATTCTCTAAATAATTCCAAATTGCACTACTAAACTTCTTTGTAGACATTTTTTTTAACTTGTACAATAAACACAAACGTTATCTGTGCTGCCCAGTGTCACACTAAATTATAAACAAAACAAAAGAAAGTTAAGATCCGTCTCCGGATCTTGATGCCAATGATCTGTGTCCGGATCTGTATCGGCGGATCTATATTTTTAATAATCATCACTAATGATGATATACCACCTCAAGAAATAAAAAAAAGGTCTTTGATTTCATAATCTTGTTTTCAATTTCAATAGTCCTTGTATCCTGAAGACCTTCTTTGTTGCCTTGACTTGAAGTCTTTTTGATTTTATATTTCATTTGGATTATAAAATGTCCCGGAGATCAGTGTGTCTTTTGGCAAAAGTCTCCTCTAACTTCTTCCACTGTATTCTGTCCTTTGCAACTCTTCGCCAGTTTGGACCTGCTTAAGTTCGTCCTCCCATCTTTTACGTGGTCGACCTTTATTTCTTTTACCGTTTCTAGGTTACCATTTTGTAAGGAATTTACTCCATTTGTCCTGGGGACTCTGTAGCATATGACCCGCCTATCTACACTTTAATTGGTCTATCTTAGTGAGAATGTCTGTCACTTTTGTTCTAGTTCTTATGGCTGAGTTCCTTTCTCCGTCTAATTTTTTAATTCCCAACATGCTTCTCTCCATAACTCTCCAGAGTTCCAGCATATTTTTGTGGTGTTTGGAGAGTGCCCAAGTTTCGCATCCATAGGTAAGGCAGGGGAGAATGAAGGTGTTAAAATTTGCACTTAATTTTACAGCTGAGATCTGTTGCTTTTATAATCTCTTTCAGTGACCAATATCTTTTCTATTCGCTGGCTATTCTTCGCTTGATTTATTTATTAGTTAGATTATTTCTTAGAGAGATTATTTGTCCCAGATATAAATACTCTACCACATATTCCACAGGTTGGGAGTTAGTTTTTATTTCGTGTGGGACCGAATGTGATAAAAGCTTGGTTTTGCTTGTATTCATTGCCAGCCCGACATTCTAAAATTTTTGTATAGTGTTTGTATCATTTCTTGCAGCTTGAGAGGATCCTCACAATCTAGTTTTACCTATGATATATTGCTTGTGTAGAAACTTACAGAATTTTGAAGCCAGTACAGTCGAATCTTATAAATTATTCGGAAGGTAAATGACCATTTCTTAAACAATAACCATTCTATCACAACAATTTTGATAGATAAGTCATTGTTATCGTTGACGACCGCCATCACTGAGTTATTAGCTAAATTATTGGAAATTATATTTTAAAATAAATATTGTTACAGTAAAGCTTCAACAAAAAGCTTTCAGTGTTTAGCTTTAAGAGGGGCCTTTTTCACTCGCCTATAGTCAACATCGAGCATGGTTTAAAAGCTTGTTACTTCATCTAACGCAATCCAACGCGATGTTTAAACCCTTAAAAGTGTTTGAAAAAAATTGTCGTCATTCAGAATCTTGATTCAATTTGCATGGCTTCTATTGTTTTTTTTTTTTTTAATTTTTGAGTAAATTTTGAAGTGTAAGTTCATGCAAAGTAGCAGTTTTTCAGAGGTCTTTACTGGATTACTTTTACACAAATGTATAAATTGATTTTAATAGAAGCCTAGATAATATCCACAAGGTACTGTGTTTCCAAAATATCTAATGTAAATTGTGTAATAACTTCATAATCGCGTAAGAGCGGTTGTATGAAAAACAGTGAATATGTGTGTCATCATCCTATTGAAGATTGCTGTGTAACTGAACGGGAGAAGTTGTACTGCTATATGTTAATAGTAATGTCATAAGCGTATAGCTTTTCCCCTTGGTTATGCAAGCCAGAAACGTCGCCAGGCAGACGGAGGAACTGAAAATTGGAAGAAACTTTTGCTTGCATGCTTAAAAAAAATTGTTTATTGAATGTATTCTATGCTATTCTTTTTTATATTAATAAAGTGAGAAAGCGCATTCGAGTGTATACGCCACCGGAAAATTGCAAATGCCGTAACATTAAAATATTGCGAAAAGTTGTAAACTATTTTTTCTAAATAAGACACGGATATGTTGGAAACAAATGAATGTGGAAGTGATTTTTAGTATACATTGACGATTTTTTCATAATATTTCGAGAAATTATACTCTAATAAAGATTTATTACAATCATACGGAGTCTGCAATTTTACGGTGACATAATTATTTTAAATAGTATGGGGAGAGTACTCTCCGGAAACATTGCGTGTATGAGTATTTCAGTTTTTGCCATTATGATTTATGGCTATACGACTCGGTTGCACATGAAATAAGGCAGAGTTGCCTTAGTCCATGTGCAACCGAGTAGTTTATATGCATTGAAAACTATTAACTACTTTTTCTTTACAAAAAGAACCAAAAAAACAGCAGCTACATTATGTAATATTGTAAACAGAAAAAAAAGTGAAACAACGACGTTTAAAAAGAATGAAACAAGATTTTGAGGATGCTAAAATAAACAAAGTAACTGGAAAAACAACAAGAACAGAACTAAAAAAAAAGCCGTAGTCACACGTACGGTTTTATAACGTGTGACTTTTTTCATACTTTTTAAGCATCGTTTTTTTTTTTGTCATAGTCGGGTTTGAGTATTTTACTTTTTTATTATTTAAACAATTTTGGTGTTGAATCATTGTACTTCTATACTATTTATTTTGGTATGTACAAGTGAAGCCCTTTCAAATGATACCAAACACGACGTATTTATCTTTTTTTAACACAACTTTTTGTCCACTAGAGGGCGTCATATTAAATGTGAGCAATATTTTTGAAATTTACAAGTAAAGCCCTTTCAAATGATACCAAACATGGCGTATTTATCTTCATTTTTATTTTTAACACATTATTTTGTCCGCTCAAGGGCGCCATATCGATTTTTGTGACACGTCACGTAGCCTATGTTCAGCGGACAATTAAGACGGTTCTAACGATACCTCATGTGTCAAGTTCCGATAAGCGATGAGGGAACAGATGAACATACATCCATATATACACCGCCTGTCAAAATCATAACCCTCCTTTGGCTTTGCCGTAGTCGGATAAAAATATAATAATTTATCTATAATATGTATGCATTTAGAAATATAGATATAAGTACATTTATCAGTTGTGTAGTACCCGTAGCAAAAGCTCTGTTTAGTTTGGGACTAGGTGTCTTGTGAAAGTTGTGGATTATTATTACTAATAGTGCTAGTACGATACATCGTTTTATTTTTAATTTAAGCTCGTGGCTAAATAATAACAGCCTGTCGAGTCAATTTTTTTGTTGTTCTGTGTATGGGTTTGTTAGATTATGGTTTGTGGACCATTTTAACATACAGAGACTCTGTAGTGTTTTTTCATTCCAACTCAAAAACTCTTGAGGCCAAAATTTAAGTATGATTGAGATTTCTAATTGCTCTGTTAGTTATAATTTTGTTTTTGGATGCTGGATCTCAATCTGCGATCTTCCTAGCTTTTTCACAATTATGTTGAAGTTGGCTCTCAATGCAACGGGATGCAGCTGTATAACAGTATTTTACATGGAACGATTGCCTATCTGACGTCCGCAACTCAGTAACTGGGTACCAAAGTGTTACCCCTTTGTAAGACTGGTGTCAGATTTTAGTTTTTCGTAACCGTAACGAATGTCATATCTACAAATTACCACCAGGACGCTTGACGCTTGACGGCTGCAGTTACCTCTGCCGTGGGCAACATCCGCTCGTGTGTATGAGTTCCTAATGTGATTTCTCCGTGCCATGGACGGAGAAGTCTCATTATAATTATGGTTACTAGTAATGTTCCGGATATCCGTATCCATGGAAGAAGAAACATCCGTAACCCTACCCGATACATTTTTGGCGGATCTTTTGAAAATAGTTTGTTTAAATTCTCTTTACCATTTGTCGACACTTTCCCGGCTGTGACATTTCGACGACACTATTGTTAGAGGTTTTTTTTCAAGAATAAATCATATTCTTTTGCAAGTTTTCTCTGTAGGTGATTTTTTAAAAACGTTGTGTCCTGAGACCCTTACGGGAGTACTTTCTTTTAAAAATACATTGTGCACGTTCATCGTGTATTAACACGACACGTTTAACTTCTACAATAGACACAAACATTATGCCGCCCGTTTAGGCGCAGAATGTCCAATTCGCAAAATGTCCAGTGGACGCAAAATATCTATTTTGTAGAATTTCCAGTTAGCAGAATGTTCGGTTCTCGGAACGTCCAAATCACAGAATGTTTAAGTCATCGTTTATGTCATGTAATATCGACTAAATGCTTAAGTTTTCGATGACTATACCAAAATCACTATATGGTTGCCTATAATATTTGAAGAGTTCCCTCGATTCCTCATCAGAACTGGATTTTGAAAAATGATTGGACCAATATGAAAGCATATCGCTAAAGAGGGGAAAAATTGTTTGCAAATCGGTCTATTAACGACGAAGTTCTAAGGTAACAAAAAAAAAAAACAACCGAATTGATAACCTGCTTCCGTTTTTTGATGTTGGTTAAAACCTTAAACAAATTGACACCTCTATTTTAGAAATATTTAAAGAAAAGTAACGTTTTGAGATTATTTTCCTATGTGATAATGTCTCTGACTAAGAGATAGCTTAAAAACTTCTTTTTTAGATGCTTGAAACTTAAATTATCATATGAGGGATCGTTCTAATATATTTTTATCCAATTGCAGTTAGTGGTGTCTTCTTTCAGAAACATTTGCTATTAAAAAAAATTATAATATTATAAGGAGTACAGTTTTATAACAAAATCATTTTTTTGCACACTCGTTCAATAAATTGTAAAACACACCACTAGCCCAATGTAATAATTAATATCAAATTCTGCTTCTTAGTCGTTACTTTTACCAGAGTGGTCGTGATCATCATTGTTAAACACAATGATCTTGGTAATACGGCGCCATTAACGGAATATATTCCCAAATATCATACGCACACGGAGACAAACTCATATAATTGCTGGTAATTACTTACATTAATAAAACTATCTAAAAGAGAAAAAATAAGTCAAACTTTAGGAATAATGTTTTACATATTATGCTAAAGTTGAAACATTGTCTTGTAATGTCATTGTCTGAAGCAACAACGATCTACACTTGTCAGATTCAATTCAGTGTTGTCCTTTTAACGAAAAAAATAATAACGTAAATTCGATACTTACTCGTTTTTTTTTTTCAGTAACCGTTAATTGATTTTTATGTTTCTTTTTCTGTTATTCCAACTACATATTGGTTTTTATTGTCATACTAGCTTTTGCCCGCGACTTCGTCCGCGTAGAAGTCGAAAATGGTTTTATTAGGTTTTTTGTGATACGAAAATATGAAATATTAATTATTATCTTCGTCCTGTGTGATAGTCCATTGAATTGTATGGCGAGCGATATTGTATCTTAAGATAAAATATTATAGTATCTTAGCCGTGTGCAGCGTGTAGTGAACTCCACTGTGGATGACGTAACCTACGACAAACTTATTATTTGCGGTTCGTACAGTAATCGGGTCTAGGAATCGAACCGCAAAATTAAGCTTTTTATTGTATATACTTTTCCGGGATAAAAAGTAGCCAGTGTTGGTGCCCAGGATATTAAAGAATAATTATACCAAGTTTTTGCGTGATGCTTGAACAAACAGACAGACAAAAATTTTTTTAAACACATTTTTAGGTTCGGTGTCTGCAGATTTATTATAAGTAGATATTTTATCTTTCAGATAGTTTGTAAGTAATTACCAGCAAAGTTCCGAGGGTATGCCGTTGAAGTTATTTTATTTGTTTATGAATTTCCAATCGATTAATCTAAATACTTAAAAATCATTTTGATGCTTTTAATATTGGCTAGCGTCAAAATGATAAAATAGATTGTTTTTTTTTTTTCAAAAAAGTTACTTTTTATTTACGAATTGTTGTTGATTGTAGTGGCTCTCATTTGGAAGTAAATGAATACATATTTTTTTAAAGCAAAATTAATAAAAATAAAGTATTTTTCCATAACTTTTTATTTACGAATTTTGGTTGATTGTAGTGGCTCTCATTTGGAAGTAAGTGAATACATATTTTTTATAGCAAAATTAATAAAAAAAGTATTTTTCTCAAATCTATTGTCCACTCATGACCTCATTTAGGCAATCCACTTTGTACCTTACCTCAGTTGACAGAGATTTTTTCAAAGAAAAATACTAATAAAATTGTATGTATGTGTGTATCTTGGTCTTACTCTGAGGTTTATTACTATATATTTGTTAAATTGTTGGCGACACGAGATTTTTCATTACAAATCCTGTGAAGATCCATTATCGACATTTCGATGCAAGTAAATGAATAACTCTACCTAATTCCGACCCCTGGAATACTTAGGCAACAAGCCCCTTTTGCATGCTGTATCTATCGCATAATATTGAGAAGTTGGTATATGTAGGCTTGCTTTTTTAGGTGAAACAGTTTCACATTTGAGACAGAAAAATAAAAAAATGCATTATTAGTTACTGAAATATCCAGCTGTCAGAAATAGACGGACGAACACATCGCACTAGAAGCGATTGCCGACCCTAAGCACTGTTCTAATAAATTTTAAACCCACTAAGTCTTCCATAAAAGGTCCAGCATTATCATCAGCCGCTAAATTATTTTTTGGAATTAATTGACTTAATTTTAAACGAAAAATGGTTTAATTAATAAACCATTGCGCCTCACCATCAAATCACTGCTTACCATCAGGTGGGATCGTAGTCAAGCACTAGTTTATATCAATTTGAGAGGTATTTAAAAGAGATTATTGCTCGTTGAATCTTGTCACGTATTTCATAAAGCCAAAATTCTGAGGTCTTCATGCGTCTTCTCATCTTCTATGCGTTATGACTCAGTGAGACGAGACGTGGACACTCATGGTACGGCTGATCCATAAATTTAAGGCCCTTCAACAAGCTAGGCAAGAACAATGTCGAGGGATTGATTCCGATCGGGAACTAAGTGATTCGACCGAGGGCTAAAGTTGACGACAGAGCTTATAGCGTTACCAAACTGAAGTGATAATGAACAGGTCATATTATTTACTGCAGAAAACGTGTTTTTGTGTAGCAACTGCGAATATGCATACAGAAACAGAAGAAACCCAAATGTGATGTTAAAATTTTAATGTGAAATTACTAAGTCGAGTATGGTCTGTACGTACATATGTGTCATATTATGTGAAATTATAAAATGTACCCGTTATAAAATCCTAAGAATAAAAATTATTCTCGTATGTCTTCTTGTTATTTTTAACATGACGTTGCCGCCGTCATTTAAATTACAGGCGATATCACCGCCATCAAAATTATCACGGAGCTCATATTTGATACATAGTGACGACACTATAGTATAACAAAAAATTAAAAACCCAGTCAAATGTGAATCGGAAAAACGCGCTAAAATGCCTATTTCGATACCCTCACCCACCTGTAGAGGATATTTGCGGCTGACATAGTCATGAAATTTACCAGTGTGTTAAGGTGCGGGAACCTTTGTATGTGAGTACAACTCGCAATACATATTTAAAAAACTCGTTAAAAATAGTATTTCAGAAACTCATTTTGATATCATCCTACTCAATACTGGAAATAAAAATGGCGAAATCCATTTAAGAATCCATACCCTAACTAAACAACATCAAATTAATATTTAAAAGTAAGAAGTTTAGGTTGCAAAGCGTGCCAAAGTAATAGACATTCAAAAACACTAAAAACAATATTCTCTGACCATAGTTTAGTAAAATTCCTTGTTTTTTTTTTTCAGGGTAAAATGGACGTACCCAATATTCATTGGATACTTCTTGAAGGAAAAGAAACCATAATTCACTCTTAATAGAGTGATGGACTCATATAATTTATTTGATGATGGAAGCGGTATGTTGGAAGGACTTACTGATCTTGGTGGATCAGACAGCTTTGCTGGTGGCGCGCCGGCTGGAGTAGCTGGAGATAGCAAAGATACTCCTGATAATAGGTAACTACAAACAGCACAATAACCACGTATTATATCGGTAATTTTAATTTATCGTTTATTAATCGTTATCTTTTAGTTACAGGCAACCTTATAGTCAAAATACTGTACCACAAGAAGGATCGATTCAAAAACTGGCTTCGTTTGGAGGGCCGCCTGCTGGCAGTGCTCAACCAGTGCCTAATCCAGGTACAGGTCCTCCTGCGCCCGATTATCATGACTACGGAAGCTACCCACCGCGGCCTCGCTTGCCTCAGCCGCCTCATGGCGCACTACATCCACCACATCATGTGCATCCTTCACACGCATATCCAGGATATCATCCTGGTCCAGAGCCTATGTACGCCATGCCCGAACAACCAGGTAAATAATTAATACTGTTAGTTTATAAAACAAGTAAAAATATTTTAAAGATTTCATTATTGTACATACATACACAATAAAACATAATATATAATACCTAAGAATGATTATTATATAGGAGTTTTTTGTTATTTATAAGAGTAGTATTTTTTTACTCACGTTTACATTGGTCTCTGGTTATTTCTGACAAGTTTTTACCTTGATTATACACAGCAATTATTTGAGCTCTTGTTTATTAAATCTATATTAATTACAATGCATATTCATTTTGGTAAAATAACTAGACAATTAACCTGATTAAAAATAAAATTGAAGGAAACGCTTTGAAACGAGATAATCGAAATGAACTTATCGAACAATTAATTGAGCTTAGTCATAACTCATTGGTTTAAGTATTATATAACCTAACTAATAGTTATTTTTTATAAATCATTATTCAGCCTACCCTAAGTTTGAAAACTAACACATAGAAAATCAGATATCTATAAATTGATATTCAATTTTAATATCTTCATCTCATTAAAAGAAAATAAGTAATTTCAATGTTTTAAAAAACAAAAAGAAACTAAATAAAATAAGCATTAATTAAGCATAATCATTTGAAGCACAGCAACGCCATCTAGTAACAGTATAATGTAATGTGGTCGATAACAAAATTTCAATCTGGTTTTACGCTAGATGGCGTCATTTCTCTCTCTGTTTCACACGATTTTATTTCTGTATTATCCAGGCACTTTTGCATGGGCGTGTACCTTACACAAAATGTGCTGATACTGATGTTAATATATTTTTATTTTATAATAATTTTAATTTTCAGGTATTGGTGAAATGGGTGTGTGGTCTGGTCCCCCAGGTGCGAATAGATATACTCCTATTACACCAAGTTACAGACATAGCTATGAACACCAGCAAAAAATGCATCAATACCCTCCTCAACAGGTTAGTGTTCCTTTTATTTAACAATTTTAATGATAGAGACGAAAGTTAGGCTATCAATGTTTGAGGATGTTTGACATCCTCATACTTTGAGGATGTTTCTTTAAAGAACGTGCGAAACGCTTCCAAATAGGAAATGCTACGAAATGAAGCTTCTTCGCACGTCTACTGGAACAATGCTTTATACAAGAAAAATATCACAGTGTCAAAAGAAATACCGATTTATTCTGCTCTACCGTGAGTTACCGGGATATGTGCTTCTGGTAACTATATTACAGTCAATAAGATACATAATATATTGTTAGATATCATCTATTGTATTACTCTCCAAATAATTTATTAGATTTGTCTGGACCAATGTCGCAAAACTTTGTTCAATAGAATAATTGGGAACTGGTAACCATGGAAACGGATCCAATGGCACAATATTGTTACATTGTTTGATACAAAAAGGTTGATGCAGGATTATTAGTTTTATATATTAACGTAAATTTTTGAAATGAAATCTAGTGCATGGTACGTCGATGATTCACATAACTATACAATATCTATTACATTATTAATTATTTCTTAAAAAAATAAAAAAAAAACATTTATGTAAGACCATGTTCTGGAGAAGGATGTATATATATATATGTATAGTCCAGTAAGATGCTGGTAGGGACTTGACCGTACTTCCGGGATGGTTCTGATAGGTATGGTATACCTCTCCACTCCTCAAGCACTTCAGGATATGTTGTCCCCCTTGTTACCACGGCGCTTGTGCTAGCTACTACCGTTTTGAGGGTCCATTTATTGAGTGTGCTTGTCGCCTCCTTTTCATCGATCAAAAGGGGGTAACAAGAACTATGTAAAGACTGATATTAGTACACTTTTTATCAGAAAAATCGAAACACCTTGCAAGTTAAAAATGTGTATATTTAGGAATATATGTTAAATGTCGTTTAAAAGTGAATAATATGAGGTTTTTAAATCCTGTTAACACTTAACATATTAATAAATAATAACAGTGTCTTTACATATTTAATAACCAGTCTACTTAAGCCTCTCAAAACCATAACCCTATCTATACATCTTGGTTTACAAAATCTCGCTAAAATTTGTCATCAATGGGGGGTCGTCCAAAAGTACACTTGCATGGCGCGTACGTACCCTTGTACACGCTATGGAAGTAATAATCATCGTTAAGGTATCACGTTTCATAAAAAAATGTGTAAGGGTCGTCTGCGAGTTGGCTTCGGCTCCTTGCACTCCTTCCAAAGGTCCAGGAACACCGGGTCCTGAGATAGTACTTTTAAAAATATAAAATACAAAATCTAGTGCTGACATATTTTTAGCTATAAGCTAGAGAAGGGTAACGGGTAATAGCCCATTATTCCAATTTGGGTTAAAATTGGGTGATTATTAAATCAATTTTAACCCATTATTACCCATAATATAAAACTACTAAAAATAAAAGTAAACTCCAAATCAACAGTATTTATTTAATGAAATACACGTAATATATTATGTTACTTCCATCAACATATTCACTATCGGTAATATTGTCACATTTTAAAAATACAAAATCAATTTTTTTGTCAAATTTAATTCCTCAGGCTGTGGATTACAATAAATAAAATACACAGAAAAATTAATTGGTTTCAAACACCTTTTGGTTCTCTCAAGGTAATAAATCCAGTTCATCACGGTTCCACTACCCCGCACCACCACCTTTGTAGGTTAAATACGTAAATCCAAATAATTCGACATTATGAGTTTTCACCCAGCCAAAGCACCCAGTGGGTGGAAAGAAATTGGCGATAACTGGGTTTTTACCCACTCTTGGGTTTTAACCTGGGTGATTATCCATCTCTTCATATAATGCGTGAATCTTGTTTTTAATGTCATCATGTGGCAGCTTAGATTATTAAACTTATTGATTTTTAAACAAAGTTGTAAAGTTATCGCGTCATGCGGCAGACCATCTTCGTGTAATAGTAATGATAACTAGAAACGTCAAGATGAACTTCTCTAATTAGTTGATAGTACGAAGGTATACTTTTTATAAATTTTGACGAGAAATTCATCATTTTCGAATTATAAATAATTACAATAAAATTTACATATATCCCTTGACATCAATTTTCTGGTTATAACAATGTTTAAAAATATTTTTTTCTTCAAACAGGGCGCTAATTTAGGAGGTCTACAAGCTCAGAATGGTACATATTTACCAAGGCAACCTCATTTTTCACAACCAACAACACAGCAATTATACGGGCAACAGCAGGTAATTATAATGATGCTTTGCATCCAATTTATCTTAATCTTAAGTAAAGCATAAAAGGAAAAAGTTGATTATATAGGAGGTAACGGAATCTGAATAATAGTGATCCTATTATATAATATATTTCTAAATCAAATCAAAATAGCTTATCTCTTTTATGGAGCTCCGTAAACGTAACAGAAACTGTAGGATATCCTAAATAGAAAAATATCCGTTACCGGATACGCGACGTGACCAAACAAATGACAAACTAAACTAAAAATAAAAGTCAAATTTTGCTATTTGTTTTTCACTTTTATGACTATAAAATTCTAATATCCGTTACCGAAACTAACGGATAATCCGAAATAAATTTATATTCATAACCGTATCCATAATCGATATAATATTATTCCTATATCCGTATCCGGAATAATCATCATCATCATCATCATTTCAGCCGAAAGACGTCCACTGCTGGACATAGGCCTCCCCCAAGTGCCGCCACAATGAACGGTCCTTTGCGTCTCGCATCCATCGTACTCCCGCAACCGTTACCAGGTCATCGGCCCACCTTGTAGGAGGCCTTCCAACGCTACGTCTTCCGGTACGTGGTCGCCATTCCAGAACCTTTCGTCCCCAACGGCCATCCGTTCTGCGAACAATGTGCCCTGCCCATTGCTACTTAAGTTTGGCGATTCTTCGTGCTATGTCGGTGACCTTGGTTCTCCTGCGGATATCCTCATTCCTGATTCGATCACGCAAGGAAACTCCGAGCATAGCCCTTTCCATTGCCCTTTGGGTGACTTTGAGTCTTCTGATAAGGCCCATTGTAAGCGACCACGTTTCAGAGCCATATGTCATCACTGGCAACACGCACTGGTCATAGACTTTCGTCTTGAGACACTGTGGTATATTGGACGAGAAGATACCGCGCAGCTTCCCGAACGCTGCCCAGCCAAGTCGGATTCGAAGCAGAGAGGCTGATTATACTCCTCAGTCTTCTGTATAACCTGCCGCAGCGTATGTATGTGGTCCACGGTGCTGAAGCCTTTTCGAAATCCAGCTTGTTCGGGAGGCTGGAAGTCGTCAAACCTGCGTGCAAGACGATTCGTGATGACTCTGGAAAGCAGCTTGTAGACATGACTCAGAAGCGAGATGGGCCTGTAATTCTTAAGCAGGGCATTATCGCCCTTCTTAAAGAAGAGTACCACCACGCCTCTTCTCCACGCCTGTGGCGTTTTTCCTTCGAGTATGACGGAATCAAATAGCTTCTGAAGGGCCTTAAGGACCGGCTTTCCACCCGCCTTCAGGAGTTCAGCCGTAATTCCGTCCTCACCCGACGCCTTGTTGTTTTTGAGCTGCTTCAGAGCCATCCTAATCTCGTACATATAATAATATACCGCAAACTACCCCCCTTTGTTTCTATTTCAAATTCTTACATTCCACCCTAAGGTTGTCTGGTAGATATCGCTGTCAGCGATAAGACCGCCTTTGTACCCATAGATTTAAGTTAATGTAAAAGTTTTTGTTACTATTTTGGTGTACAATAAAGTTTATTCTATTCTAATATAATTTTATTATCCAAAATATTCCAACAGATTCAATTTTTTTTCACACGTTCTTTGCTAAAACCGCATTATTTAACCAATCACAAAGTTTAAAAGCAAAATAAGTGATTAGACTTCAAGTCATTTACATACAGCCCACAATTAAACGCACTAACATAATAAAAACAAAATATTTAGTAGTATCAATGGTAACAGCCTTGATTTATGAGCTGAACTTCGTTCAAACCCAGGCAAGCGCTTTACTTTATGTACTATATTTCATCACGGCTGCTCACAAAACGGTGAAGAAAAACGTCATAAAGGAACCGACAATGACAAGTCATAGAATCAAAACTTCGAAGACATGTGACATCCACCAACCGGCGGGCCTGGTCCCTGAGGTATGCCCTCTACTTGAGAGCATAAGTTCAAGTCCCAGCAGCATAATTGCCCCAACATTTACAAGGATTATTATGCTATTATACAAAGGTTCCAATATAAAATGGATGAAGGGCTTCAAACCTGCATTTTTCGAAAATTTTAATAGTTAAACGAAATTTAAGTGCTAAAAATGATACAATAAAAATTAGTTGAAAAATGTAATAGAATATTGACAGACCCTTTCTATTGCATAAATTCTGTACATGCAAAAGTAATTATAGCAAAGAGAACGAGAAGATTTAATTTTTACTACACGTACTCACACATATTGAAGATAAAAAAAATATTAAAAAAAATATTTTTTTGGTCCCATATCTATGGTAAAAAGGTATGGCGCGTCTTCATCAGTACGTTACAGCTAGATATGTCAAATTTGAAACGTACAATTAGGATTTTTTATAAACGATAAGTCATGTACATAGCAACCAAATGAAAAAATGTTTTTATTTTCATTGCTATAGCAGACGAAATTTCGCAGAGACGCAGTTTGAAAATGTACAGTAGGTTAACTGGGTCAAGTAGGTTATGTAAAAGGCAACTGCACGTTATAAATGACATTATTTTACTTAATACTGTACTGTTTGAATTTAACTGTGATTTTAAATGAGCGTTGAAATGTTATTGCCAATTATTACAATATCTCCGAAGTTTGCCATGCAAAAAAATTTTAATAAGTCTAGTTGATGAAGATTTATATGTACAGAAAACAGCATAAACAAAATAAAACTATGTCTAACTAGAAGTGTTTTCAATTAATCAGCAAACAAACTTCAGTTTTACTGTCAAATAATATTAAAATGTATGTTTTAGAATAGAAAAATATTACTCTTACCAAGCATTGGTGAGTAAGTCACTCTTAGCCGCTGTTTTTTCAAAGCAGTAGTTGCAAAAAAGTATTTCTATAAAATCTGAAATAACGCCTTTGTTTATCCACTTTTTTAACACAAGCCACAATTATTCAGCACGGCTTGACCGCCAGTGAATGTTCCATGACTGAAGGTCACTATTGTCCGTCATGGCGACTAACATATAATGCTTCTCTACTAAATCGGCATGCGTCCGATATATCAAAACCAATTTATAATCAACTGACTTGATAATGAAAAAATCGACCTAGCCAAACCAAATGTTAACGATCTCTACCGCCAAACGAATCCGCAAACGCATATTCAAACGCAAACTGACTGATGCGTAGAAATTGCGTTTTTCTTTCTAACCAATCGTAACATAGCGGAATAAAAAAATTGCACGAATTTTGCTATTTAGATTTTTATCACAATCTATTTGCACATTGAAATATGCGATCAATATCATCTTTATTTGTAAGTGCTTACAGACGATATTTACGAGATTATGCGTTGAAGTATTTTGTTTTATGGTTACTAAAGTTTGATATCGAATAAATATCCGTTTGCGTTTCATAGCTAAAAATCCCCATATCTACTACTAAAGTACCACATTAATGAGGCTGTTGTGTAGAGCTTCTAAAATTACAAATTAACTGTGCAACAGTTTCAGGTGATTAATGTTTTGCATTTTTTGTCACCATGAAATTCAAATTATTATTATGCCATACTTTTATTTTGGAGCTGGCTATGTATTTTGTGACGTGTTTTTTTTATTCTTTCAGAACTATCCTAATTACACTCAGATGCATCCACCAACTGCATCGAGAATTAGTCAACATCCTACTTATCATCAGCAAATGGATGTGAATCCACATCAGTATGGTATACCTCATGGGCAACAAAGCCATGCGCCAATTCCACAACACCAATCTCATCAAAGTATGGGTGGTCATTCAGGTGGTATGACACCAGGAATTCAAAACCATCCCAATGTGCATCTTCATCATCCCGGTGCGCCACCACTACATCATGTACCTCGTCAGTCTCCAGTGCCGCCATCCTCAGCGCCGTCACATTCTTCAGTACCGACACAAATGCCGTACGCATCACCTCATCACTCAGTATCAATGAATTATCAATCTCATCAAATACAACATCCGTTAGATGTTAATGTTTCGAATCAGTATGGTACTGTCAAACCATCTGGGCTAGAAACTGGGAGTCCACAATATCGCCCACCGTTTCCTCAGCTTTCTCCTCAAATGTCGCCTCGTGCCCAAATTTCGCCTAGACAGCAATCACAATCTCAACTATCTCCTCGTCCTGTGATGTCACCAGTTAAGGGGCCTAGTGCATCTCCACATGGAACTCGTAATATGGTACAGCCACCAGTTTCTACAGGAACACCCTCAACTCCGGGTACTTTTCCATCGCAGAATACTCTACAAGCATTAGAACAAATGGTTTTGCCATCTGGAACAGAATACCCATACCAACGTAACCCATCATCCCCGGCTGTGACACATGTTGTGTCTTCACCATCTCAGTGGAACCAAAATAAAATGACTCCAGCAAGTAGCTTAACACAAATTGACAACAGCGAACAACCACCAAAGACAACCGAGGCTGCGGCAATAGTCCCACTAAAATCAGATTTGGTAAAAAATATAGCTTTGGCTAACACAAATGCCGATACGAAACCAATCGATAAAATTGAAACAGAAGGTGTCTGTTCAGCTGAAAATGTTAATGCACCTCGAAGTTTTCTACCCCAGCCCAATGGAAGCAGCACTGCTAAAGAAAGCGTACCTGTTATTGCATCAACAAGTAGTAGTCCTTTAGTAAGCAGCAACAATTTGTCTGCTACTGTAGAAACCGCCGAAAATAAAGAAAAATTTCCCGGATCTCGTCCACCTGTAGATAATAAAATTGATACTGCTTTGGCGAAGGAAGATGAGAATGTTGATGTTAGTTTGCAAAAAACATATAACAATGACCAACAGTCAGAACCTAAACAGAAATCAGCTGAGAATCCTATTACACCAGAAAGCAAAACAGTTCACGCAACAATGCCAATCACTACTTCAGTTGGCGATATTTCACAAATGAGAACATCTCAACAAATGCAAATACCAGCAATGACTAACACTAACACAACTAGCCAATATGAAAGTATGACAAACATGAATTTAAATAGAAACCAAGGATATTCAGCAAGCAATCTTCAAAATGTGTCAAATATGCCTAATGTAACACAAGGATTATCAGCAAACTTACCCGCTAGTATTCCATCTTCTGTTCACACCAGTGCTGCTCATAATGTATCATCTACTTTCCAAAGTGGCCCCACATCTGTTTCGCAAGCAGTACCTAACGTACAAGCAAATTTGCCATCCAATCATACAATGCAACATGCAAACCTTCCTAATACTGTAACATCTAGTATACCCGTTCATAATCAGCAAACTAATATACCACTGATTCCTCCTATCCAGAGTAATATTCAGACAAATATACCTAACATACCCAGTAATATGCCACCTATTGTTCAGTCTAATGTTGCAACAAATATTCCGAATGTTCCAGTGGGTTTACCAATGACTGTTCCAAATTTACATGCACCAATACCATCAAACCAAACAACCATTATGTCAAATATGCCTCACAACATGAATCCAACGATGCTAATGTTAGGGCCAAATTCAATGCCCCACCCTAATATTCCAAACATGTACCCAGCCTCTCATCAACAAGAGAGGATGTCATTACAACAGCAAATCCAAGATATATATTGTTTGCCGCCTTCAAATGAAAACCAAGAAAAAGTAAGATGCTTACAAGAACGATTAGCTTTAATACAACAGCATGAATCTAACGATAAGTGTAATGGGGGCCCAAATTGTACCTTACAAAATCCTGTATATGGAACAAAAATGGTAGAAAGTCCTCAAGTTACTAGTACAACTGGACGAGGTCGGGGCAAAGGACCTGCAAAGCCCAGAAAACCTAGAGCCAAGAAAGAAAAATTTGTGGCCACGACGCAACCCCTAGATCAGTTACCGGTTTCTGAAGATTGTGTAACAGCTGGAACAGGATTACAAAGTACTTCAGAACTTGACTCAGAAATGAATGAAGATATTACTAACTTAGACAGCAGTGCAATTTCTGTAGATGATATGAATGGTGGTAAAGTAAGAAAACAAAGAGGACCTCGGAAGAATAAAGAACGTAAGCCCCGCACCCCTAAAGAACCAAAAGTTAAAGAATTAGGCGACAAACCAGTGAAAGAACGCAAAAAACGTGAACCAAAAGATCCAAACGCGCCTAGGAAGAAAAGAAATTCGAAGAAGGATGCCTTAGAAATACAGGCAGACACTACAACATCTTATGAATTATTAGAAACTGACAAGGATACTACCCCAAGTGAATTATCAACGACTCAAAATACTTCAAACATTGAAACTCCCAATGTATCAAAAATGATGCCAGAACTTTCGTTGGATGAATCCAACGTAACGGATTTTGATGATATTCCTGTTTCGAAAATAGCCATCAAAGATTTATTAGAAGAGGCTGAAGCTAAACGGGACCAAGATGATGATTTGGATACAGTATCTCAGAAAAGAAAATCTTCCAAAAAACGGGCCTCTGCTGGGGGAAGTTGTAAAAAATTAACTTTTAGAAAATCTTTAGGTGGAAGAAGAAAGAAACGTGGTGGGCTAATTCCTGATTCTGATGGTGAACCCGATGATATGATGTCAACGCCTCCACCGTCACCTCCACCGGAAGGTGATGATAGTTTAAAAAGAAGATCTGCTAGAAACACGCAACGTAAAAAATACACAGATGATGTCATTTTACGTTTATCAGATGATGAATTTGCAATGGCCACTCCCAAGGTTGAAAAAGAAAGTAAGTCTGAAGACTTAGATACCAAAGAGAACAGCAGATCTGAAGGTTTGCCTAAACCTAACTATATTTACGTGAATACCACAGAAGAAGATGCCATGATAGTCCAACATGTGTTAGCTTGTCGTATGGGGAAAAGAGAATTTAAAATCGAACCTTCAACTAGTGAAATTAAACCAAAACTGGAAGTTGCTTACAGTGAGCCGTCAGTTAATGATTCTAATACCGAAGAACAGCAATCGGCTGATGCTTGTAAAGATACCAATGATGATGTTGATCTTATGTTGAGTAATGAAGTCAAAAAAGAAGTGAAGGAAGAGAAAATTGGTGACAAAATAGAGCTTACTCAAGAAATAACTAATAAACCGGAAAATACCGCAGATAACAATAAAGAAAATACAGAAGTTAAAAACACAAAACCCGTTATGGTTGATGTAGAAGAATATTTTGTAAAGTACAGAAATTTTTCATATTTACATTGTGAATGGAAAACTGAAGAAGAACTTTACAAAGGTGATAAAAGAATATTTTCAAAAATCAAACGATTTAAGCAGAAACAGGCGCAACAACTGAATATATTTGAGTTGTTAGACGACGAACCCTTCAATCCCGACTATGTTGAGGTGGAAAGAATATTAGATATGTCAGAAAATCAAGACCCAGCAAATAATACTGTTGTAAAACATTATTTAGTCAAATGGAAAAGCTTGCAATATGAAGATAGTACATGGGAATTGGAAGAGGACATTGATGTCGATAAGATAAGACAGTATAAGACATTTAGTGAAATACCTCCGAAAGAAAAGTGGAAATTTAAAAAGCGACCGTCTGCAGATCAGTGGGTCCAGTTAAAAGAATCACCTTTGTATAAAGGAGGAAACACATTAAGGCCGTATCAACTTGAAGGTCTTAACTGGTTGTTATTCTCTTGGCATAACAATCGCAACTGCATATTAGCGGATGAAATGGGATTAGGAAAAACTATACAGAGCCTAACATTTGTAAATTCTGTTTGGGAATATGGTGTGAGAGGACCTTTTCTAATTATAGCACCACTATCTACTATCCCTAATTGGCAGAGAGAATTTGAAGGATGGACAGAAATGAACGTAATTGTTTACCATGGTTCACAACAGAGCAAAAGTATGCTTCAGGAATATGAATTTTATTATAAGAACGAACAAGGCGAGCCCATCAAAGAAATTACCAAATTTAATGTTCTCATAACAACATTTGAAGTAATTGTAACGGACTTTCAAGAATTAAAATTGTTTAACTGGCGGATATGTGTTATTGATGAGGCTCATAGACTGAAAAATCGCAATTGTAAATTACTAGAGGGATTACGTCAGCTTCATTTAGAGCATAGGGTGTTATTATCTGGAACTCCTCTACAGAACAATGTAAATGAACTGTTTTCTCTGCTTAATTTTCTGGAACCATCACAATTTTCTAGTAGTGATGCATTCTTAAATGAATTTGGTCAACTTAAGACTGAATCGGAAGTTCTCAAGTTGCAAGCACTTTTGAAACCAATGATGTTACGAAGATTGAAAGAAGATGTTGAAAAAACGTTGGCTCCAAAGGAAGAAACTATAATTGAAGTGGAATTAACCAACATACAGAAAAAATATTATAGAGCAATACTTGAGAGAAATTTCAGTTTTTTACAAAAGGGTACTGCTTCTGCAGCTAATATTCCTAATTTGATGAATACTATGATGGAACTAAGGAAGTGCTGCATTCATCCTTATCTGCTTAACGGAGCAGAAGACCAAATACAATTTGACTATAAACAAGCCAATGGGGAAGATAAACAAGCTTATTACAAAGCGCTCATTGATTCATCGGGTAAAATGGTACTGGTTGATAAATTACTTCCAAAATTAAAAGCAGGTGGTCACCGAGTTTTGATATTTAGCCAAATGGTAAGGTGCTTAGACATTTTAGAGGATTACCTTGTATTTAGAAAATACCCCTATGAAAGGATTGATGGACGTATAAGGGGTAACTTGAGACAAGAAGCAATTGATAGATTTTCGAAACCAGACTCTGATAGGTTTGTATTTTTGTTATGTACGAAAGCTGGTGGATTGGGCATAAATCTTACAGCTGCGGATACGGTAATAATTTATGACAGTGACTGGAATCCTCAGAATGACTTACAAGCACAAGCTCGATGTCATCGTATAGGTCAACAAAAAATGGTTAAAATTTATCGATTAATTTGTCGTAACACATACGAAAGAGAAATGTTTGATAAAGCGTCACTAAAGCTCGGTTTAGATAAAGCAATATTACAGAGTATGAATACAACCCAAGGAAAAGAAACGGGCGTAAAGCAATTATCTAAAAAAGAGATTGAAGATTTACTAAAAAAAGGTGCTTATGGCGCCGTAATGGACGAAGACAATGCTGGTGACAAGTTTTGTGAGGAAGATATTGAAATGATATTAGCGCGCAGAACTCAAGTTATTCAGATGGAGTCGGAAAAAGGATCTACATTTTCTAAAGCTAGTTTTGCTGCAGCAGACCAACGATCAGATATTGACATTAGAGATCCTGATTTTTGGAATAAATGGGCCAAAAAAGCAGAAATTGATACTACAGAAAAAAAAGAAGATGAAGATTTGATAGTGACAGAACCCAGGAAAAGAACAGTCATTAAGAGATACGGCCATGATGATGGCCCTATGGAAATGTCGGATATGGAAGTTACTCCGGATTCTGATGAGGATGAGGAAGGTGAGAACTATACTTTATATTTGGTTAAAAAAAGCCATACCAACGTGACAAGTGAGGCTTCTTGGTTTGTAATTTTAGTTTGACAAACGTTATATTTCAAATTAACGTACTGTACGACCGTTCTAACTTGGCGACCGTGAACATAGGCTCTGCGAACTTTAGCGCATGTACAGTCGTAAAAAAAACTGTTATTGACGTTGTTTTTTTAAAACCTAAATACGAATAAAATTTTACTAATACAGGGACCAAGTACAAATAAAATAAATATTAAAACACTTTCAGACAGAAAGCTACAAAAATAACTTATGAATTAAAGAAACAAACCTAACACTACACAAAAAACTTAACAATGTATTAATAAAAACCAACGAAAACTTTTGTCACCGCCTGTGCTCAAGACAGAGACAGCGACACGAACACGACACCATTGCTAACGTGTGACTGAGACACATTACCGCGTCCCGAGCATTGCCGATCATGCACGAAGTTTTACGGAGTAAAGAAAAAGGGATGTCCAATATGCGTGTCTGAGGGTGTTGTTTAATCGATTATTTTTCAAATCAATTGAATCTAAGTATAAAAATACATTTTATTAAATTTTATAAGGAGGTTTAAAATATTTTCGAACAGTCGTTATTGTAGTAGTCGTTTATAATTAACTGATATTTAACTAAATCATATCTTTCAACCAAGAAAATATAATATTATTAGTTTTTTTATTATTAAAGTGAAATCTCGTTTACTAACGACAACATTTACTATGTTTGTAAATCTATTTCGTTTAATATGTCATATAAACAAAAATCAATAAATTCCAAATAGATAAAAATCGATTGCGATATTTGTTTGAATAAAGGGTCGATTGTGTTTACATAGAGTCAATCTCTAGCTTACACTTCCGCCCCACGCACGTCGCCTCATGCCACCATTTTGTTCCTAAAAAACGTTCGTGCGCAGCCTTCTGCGCAAACTTCAGGGTCGCCAAATTAAAACGGCCGTACTGTACTTTATTATTTGAACCAAGAGATTTTGGTTTACTCATATAAGTGAATAAAAAACATTAACATTTTTTAAGTTGGAAAAATACTCTGTTATGTTCTAATAGTTGTGAAACACTATTTGACAAGTTTGAAGAGTAAATTTGAGGTAATATTACATACCTAAACAGAATAAACACTAGTGTAACAAGTAAGTTGGTTTAGAAATGTAGAATTGAGTTGTACTACCACCTGCTTTATACATCTTAATAACTTATCTTAATTTACAATACTGCAATGAGGCATAAACGTTGTTCGTTATAATTATGTAAATAATGGAATTAGTGTTCTATTTCTGAAATATTCGAGCTAGGTCTGCTCCAATATTTCAGAAATAGGATCCTAATTCCATTATTTACAAAATTACAAGGAACAACGTATATGCCACACTGCCGTTGGTTATCTGTGCTATTTAGTGAAATTTTGTTATACCAGTAAAAAGTGGCCCACATTGATTGTTTACATTCATTTATTTTTTACCTTTTCGAGGTTTTTCCTAAACACCATGTAGGTATGTTCAGCAATTGAAAAAAATATTTTAAGCTTAATCAATCATTTCTTAAAAAACTAATAATGATAAAACTGATTAATTGCTGGCTGTTGTGTTGGTAAATATCATGCCCCATTATTAGAGAAGTACACTCGTCACAATTTAAATGCATAATATCTTTATTTTATTACTATAAATAATGATATTACAAAGCAGAAAATTCAATCCAATCGGCAATTTCACCTTAATTGTAAAAAACAGCTGAAGTTACCGTTTCTGTTAAATACTTTGAGATTTATTTACACTTTCGCTACATGTCTAATACTGTTATAAAAAAAAATTAAAATTATTTCAAAAAATTAAAACCTGTCTAAAAAGTGGATATCGCCGTGACAAAATCAAAATTCAGTTGAAAAACAACCCAGTATTTATAATGAAAAGAATTGCATAATCTTTTTAACTGCTCTAAAAGTCAAAATAATTAGTCTTCAAGCCTATCGACGGTAAAATTAAACTGGGAAAACTCCACAGACGTGAAATATGTCAATAACAGCGTTAAAAATATCTCAGCATGAGAATTTCATTATTCTGAATATTTTATAAAATTATAGTGTTTATATAATTAGCATCTCCATTAGTAAAAACGTGTGTTTCAGGAATAAGTTTGAGGAGTAAAAGGAAGAAAGAAAAACTTGGCAAAAAAGGACGCAGATACGCAAGTGATGATTACATACCTCGTCATGAAGGTGTTCCTGTAGATGAAGAGGTTGTGTATGGGTCATGGACAAGATCTGAATGTTTTAAAATCGAAAGAGGTCTACTTACATTTGGGTGAGTGAGAGATCTACCGATTATTGTTTTGTTTGTTCATTAGTATATATTTAAATTAAGAAAGGAACCTCCTAACAATATGAGCCGTGTCCAGGAATATCGCTTTCTGAATCAAGTCCTTGATCCAGCCGCCTAAGGTCGAGGCTCTTGGCTATTCACGAGGTTCTTGTCATGCGGAACGGATATGTCAACAATCATTGCACGCCTCTCGCTTCGGTCCACCACCATTATATCAGGCTTATTGGCTACAATAGTCTTGTCAGTGATGATGGACCGATCCCAGTACAACGTGATATCGCCATTATTGAGAACTGGGTCGGGCACATACCTGTAGTATGGCACCTTCAATCCCACAAGAGAGTACTTCAGAGTAAGTTGCTGATGGATAATCCTGGATGTGTCTATGCAAGTATTCTCCGTTAGCTAGACGAGAACAACCAGAGATAATGTGACGAATTGATTCTCCCGGTTGATGACATGCCCGACAGATGTCAACCGTGCCGTCCTTCACAATACATCTCCGGTAGTTATTCGTCATGATAACTTCGTCCATAATTGCACAGACAAAACCTTCGGGTTTCCTCAAAGAGGCCACCGAAACACAGCCAGGCTACGGATGCCAATTGGTCTACATCGGGCCCCTGAAGGGCCCGGAAAAAGCGTCCATGAAGTTCCTTACTCTGCCATACTTCCCTGCGATCGTTAGTGTCAAGGACTACCGGTTTGCGCTAGTTCTCGTAAGCCAGGGAGAGCGGGGAGAGTCCCTTGTTCATTGCCACTACATCTCGATGCATACCCACATCGGCTGCTCGGAAATATTCCCTGAGACTGCATACGTCACGGTTGTGTAGAGGCTTAGCATTTAAAAAACCTCAACCTCCCACACTTACAAAACGACGGATACGCGTACAAAAACTACATTACATACACTAGGTTTACATGCTTTACTTACACAGTAGTTTTTGATTTTTACTCAATAGTCCAAGAAAAAAATAAAGTCGGAATCATATTTATTGTAATAGTAACAATGCGGTGAAAATCCACAAATCTATCAACATGTAAAAACATGGGCTGTCAAACTCCCCGTAAACCATTTTTTTTTTTGTATTAATCTATGAAATTATAATTTACTAAAAACAATTTCTGCGATGTTTAAAAGGGAAAATTACTAATACAATGCTTGTCAAAATAATTAGATATTTAAAAATATCGAGTTATTTAACCAATCCTTCGAAACCTCCTTTTTTAATTACGGCAAATGTAGTGTAGAAAACGATGTCTTGATGTTTGTGTTAATTATTTTAATAGAGGATAATTAATACCTCGTTTAATCCTCTCGACGTCATTAAGGGCCGGTTTCTGAATTAAGTATTTCGAAATTGTCAAAAAAGTTGTAGAGTTAAGAATTTATCAAATTCTACTTTACTACGTCAAAATTTGAAAGATTGAAAATCTTTCACAAAATAGTTGTCAGATGAGACTAATGAATCAACATCAAATTCTTAATTCAGGAATTTGGGGGTTACTCTTTGGAAGTTTAGAAAAATATACTCTACCTATTCCGATCCCTGATAATAAGGCAATCTTCTTAGCAGCGCGGTTGCGTAGCAGCGCGGTTCGGGGACATGGCAGTGGTGGGCGTCTACCTGTCCCCGAATAGAACGCTCGCCGATCTCCACATCTCCCTTATGGAGCTGAATGCCGTCGTCGCTGGGTTTGGTTCCCTCCCCGTGGTCGTTTGCGGGGACTTCAATGCCAAGAACTTGGCTTGGGGTTCCCGATATACAGACCAGCGGGGTCGGATGGTGGAGGACTGGGCTCTGGAGACAGGCCTGGTCGTCCTAAACCGGGGTTCTGTCCCCACGTGTGTGCGGATGCAGGGCGAGTCAGTGGTGGACATATCGTTCGCCAGTCCTGCTCTGTCTCCGCGTGTCGTCGACTGGCGCGTCATGGAGGGAGTGGAGACGTACTCAGACCACCGGTACATCCGGTTTGACGTCTCCGCCCAGACCTCGATCGCGCCGGTCCAACAGACCCCGTGTGGTCCGCGTTGGGCGCTGAAGCAGCTGGACCGGGAGCTCCTCCTGGAAGCCGCGACGGTACAGGCCTGGGTGCAAGCACCGGACAGGCCTGTCGACATCGACGTCGAGGCAGAGTGGTTCCGGGAGGCCATGTCGCAAATCTGTGACGTGGCAATGCCCCGAGTCCGGCCAGGACGTGCCCGGCGCCAGGTGTATTGGTGGTCGCCGGAGATCGCGGCACTGCGCAATGCGTGCAATTCCGCGCGACGCCGATACACCAGATACTGCAATCGCCGCATCCGCCCGCCGGATGCGGAGGCCAGAGAGGCGGAGCTGTACGAGGGGTACAGAGTGGCGAAGCGCACCCTCCGGGCGGAAATAAAGCGGGCCAAGTTGGAGGCCCGCAACGTGTGGCTGGGGACTCTGAACAGAGACCCGTGGGGACGCCCCTACAAGGTGGTGCGGGAAAAACTCCGCCCCTGGGCTCCCCCGCTCACGCAGAGTCTCCGGCCCCAAATTGTAGAGGGTGTGGTAAGCACTCTGTTTCCTGCGCGAGGGGAACACTCCCCCCCGCCCATGGCTCCGCCACCAGCAGTGTCTGACGCGGACCACGATGGCGATGACGGCGAAAATGCTCCAGAGGTGACTGAGGTAGAGATGAGTGTGGCGGTACGAAGGCTGAGTGCCAAAAATACCGCCCCAGGACCCGACGGCTTGCCTGGTAAAGCCTGGGTCCTGGCCATGGAGGCTCTCGGGTCTCGATTAAGAGGGCTCTTCAGCGCATGCATGGAGAGGGGCCAGTTTCCACTTCGCTGGAAGACGGGGAAACTGGTCCTTATCGCGAAACCGGGGCGCCCTGCGGACTCTCCATCCGCGTATCGGCCCATTGTGCTGCTTGACGAGGTGGGCAAGCTCTTTGAAAGAGTAATTGCAGACCGCCTCGTCGCGCACCTAACACGGGTGGGGCCGGACCTGGCGGACGGCCAGTTCGGCTTTCGTAGGAGGCGCTCCACGGTGGACGCCATCATGCGCGTGCGAGCTCTCACGACGGGGGATGCGGTGTCCCGGGGCAGGTGCGTCGTGGCGGTGTCTTTGGATATCGCCAACGCTTTCAACTCCCTGCCCTGGAGTAGCATTAGGAGGGCACTCCGGTATCACCGGGTGCCTGACTACCTCTGTCGCGTGATCGAGGCCTACCTGTCGGACAGGTACATCATCTACCCTGGTCACCAGGGAGAGTGGAAACGGCGAGCGATGTCGTGCGGTGTTCCACAGGGATCGGTACTAGGACCGCCCTTGTGGAACATCGGCTACGACTACGTGCTGCGCGGCGACCTCCCTGACGGGGTCAGCGTGGTCTGCTACGCAGACGACACGCTGGTCCTAGCGCAGGGGGTGTCGTACCAGGCGGCGGTCGAACTAGCGACACGCGGGGTTGCGATAGTCGTTGATAGGGTCCAGCAGTTGGGACTCGAGGTGGCACTGCACAAGTCTGAGGCCATGTGTTTTCTCGGCCCTCGGAGCGCGCCGCCTCGGCGTTCCCAGCTAACGGTAGGAGGAGTTCACATCGGCGTCGGGTCGACGATGAAGTACCTAGGACTCGTCCTCGACAGCCGGTGGAATTTCGAGGAGCACTTCCGACGTCTGGCTCCCAAACTGAATCGGACTGGGGCTGCCCTCAAGCGGCTCCTGCCCAACCTCGGGGGTCCAGACGCCTCCTGCCGGAGGCTCTACGCAGGCATCGTCCGGTCCATGGCCCTTTATGGGGCGCCGGTGTGGGCGCCGTCACTGCGAAAGCGACCGGCGGCCCAGCTGAACGCGTGCCAGAGGGTCATGGCCATACGGATGGTGCGGGGATACCGGACGATTTCCCGCGAAGCGGCGAGCCTCCTTGCTGGCCAGCAACCATGGGATCTGGAAGCAACAGGCCTTGCACACATGCACGATCTGCGCATGGAGATGCAACGCCGGGGCGAAACTCCACTGCCGCGACAAGTCGCGGCATGGCGGGCAGAGTTCCGGCGGGGTCTCATGGTGGCATGGCGACAGCGACTATCGCAACCCAGTGCTGGGCACGCCATAATCATGGCGGTACTTCCCCTCTTTGAGGAGTGGCTGGAAAGGCAACACGGCGTCCTTACCTTCCGCATGACGCAGGTCCTCACCGGACATGGTAAGTTCGGGAGGTTCCTGCACCGGATCCGTGCGGAAGAAACGCCCGGGTGTCACCATTGCGTAGACCGCCCGGAGGACACGGTGGAACACACAGTAGAGGTGTGCCCCGCTTGGGCAGAGCAACGCCGTGTCCTCTTGGGGGCAATCGGCAGCGGCGATCTCTCGCGTCGGGCCTTGGTACAGGCCATGGTCCGGAGCGAGGAGGAGTGGCAGGCGGTCGCCTCCTTCTGCGAAGCAGTAATGCTAGCAAAGGAGGCGGCCGATCGCGTGAGGCAACGGTCCTCACGCCCCAACCGCCGCCGGGACTCCGATCCCGATTTCCGGCCACCGTAGGCGCGGGCTTGCGGACGGCGAGCAATGGGTGGCTCGCTGTCCGGCCGTCCGGTAATCGGACCGAGCCCAAGTCGTCGACGGCGCGTACTGTTTCACGCGCGCCTCAAGGAGATGTCAGCAACTGTAGGGGCCCAGCAGGGTCGAAGCCTACTTGGGCCAAGGGTCTGATTCTGAAAGGAAGACCCGGCCCCGGTACGTAAGGCAACGAGGGAACAGGAGTGGGTTTTTAGTCAGTAAAAGTCTGACACTATCTCCCGCCCCGCCCAAGAGCGGGGGATGTCATAGGATGATTTTCCCACCGGAAAAAAAAAAAAAAAAAAAAAAAAAGGCAATCTTCTGCTTCTAATGTTAAATGATTTACATGTTTGTGCAGGTGGGCGCGGTGGGAAGAAATTGTAGAGAAAAATCAGTTTAGAAAAGGTTGGACAATTCCTGTTATAGAAGACTGTGCGCGAATAATAGTGAGTTATTTTTTAGGTATTCTCAGATTTATACGTTGATAAAGTTTAACAATTGCCAAAATCAAAGCTGAATTCTTACAGCTTGAAAGTTAAATATCGTAAATAATGGTTTAAAAAAATAAAAGGATTACGATTATTATGAAAAATTATATGAGCCGTAAAAGTTGATACTAAAAAAGAATGTTAAGTTCCTCAAAGCCATCGCTCAAAATTAAACAAACTAATGCCTCATAGCAGGCCCGGATCGTGTGCTGCAACTTTGATTACATTTAATAAGGATTTTTTGTTGAGTTCTTGAAACGTCGTTTTCTCATGATGATTTGCCATGCTAATACCGATAAAGTTTAAGACTTTGACTGAGTTGAATTTCTTACTGATAACTTACTTTTCGTATCATTTGCAAAACAAATTATAGTTACCTTTGCTTACGGGTGTGTTTTAATTTCAGGTTTTATATTGTTTACGCCATTATAAAGGCGATGAGAAAATACGAAACTTTATATGGGATCTTATTGAACCTTGTGAAAACGGGGAAGTAACCATATCTAGAAATCACAGTGGACTACATAATCCTGTGCCTCGAGGAAGAAATGCAAAAAAGAAAAACAGACCTAAGGATTTACCTAAATCAAATGACCTTCAAAAATGGGAAGATCCGGTTCATTGGAGTTCGACAGAAAAATATGACTGTGAATTGTATCTGGAAAACAGTTACAAAAAGCATTTATTTAGACATGCCAATAAGTAAGTACTTTTTATTTATGTATGTATTTAGAATTCTATATTCATCACAACATCCATCACCATTAAACATGACATTTTTTTTTTAGAGTTTTGCTACGAGTACGCATGATGTATTACATCAAACATGAGGTTATAGGTGACTACGCGACACAGATCGAGAGTGGAGTTCATGCCAGGTAATCGTTCATGTTCTATAATTTTGAAATGGTCCACTATACGATGCTAACCAACATGAATGCATTTTTTTTTGCATTTGACGTAAACGTATATTACAATATTTACTGAAACGTTTCATATTTGCAACTGCAATAATTAAGTTGATCGAATGGATCGAAAAGTCGCAATTTTTGTACCCACCCTGTACAAATTTCATATTAGGAAATATTTTGATTCAGAATCCTGACTGTTAGTTGCTTTTTAGGGTTCTGTGCTCCCTATAGGGTAACCATCGAAACTCTTACTAAGCCTGTGCTGCCCATCCGTCAGTCTGTCCGTTAGCGGTCTGTATCTAATGAACCGTAATATAATAACTAGAAATCGGAGTGTGTATTTCTATTGCCCCTGCTGTAACGATTAATGATAAAAAAAGAATTAAATTTAAAATGGCATCCCATACATAGAACATGTCTTTTTGTTTTTTCAATTTCTCTTCGTTTGCATCTAAAAACTCTGCCAACTGGCCAATTTTTTCCAGCAGTAGACGATACAACTCTGTTTGCTGTGTTACATTGCACAAGTTTGCCCTTTTTGATTATAAAATATTGTTTTTATTTTTTTGCAGTTCTTTGGGAATGCGTGTACCCCGCGGTGTGGACAGCACACCTCCACGTCTGTGGTGGGATAGTGAGTGTGACGTGTCCTTGCTTGTAGGAACATACGTCCATGGTTACGAAAACTATTTGGCTATGCGTTCAGATCCACAACTTTGCTTTGTAGACAAATTGGGGCCACCAGATGATGCTGAATGTACAGATATCAAGTGAGTACTTCACACAACCCAGCTCATGGGCGTCGTTCGTTCTTCAATCGTTCTTTGTTAACATTTTTTACATTAAATTACTGAAATATTAGCTTTTATGACCAACATACACTTTAAGAGGAGTCCTTATGCACTCGGCGGCGAATGAATTATCCATACAAACGTAATACCAAAATCATTTGCAGTTTGAGCATAAATTTCTACCATATAATGATGATATTCGGATTTAGACAATATTTATCTAGGTTCCTAGGTCTTTCTTTTTTTAAAAACTTACATAAAACGATATTTAAGTGAATTATTGCATTTCGCACATTTTAAGAGCGTAAATGGTATGTTTTAATTTGGTTTTTTTCTGTATTATAAACAATAATATATGTAATATTGTGTCCATAGGAACATGACTTATATTATCAAGATACAAATTATAGAAAAAAGAAAAAAAAAGAAAACGAAAGTTTTTATCCATAATTTTTGGTATTAAGAAACACATCGAAATTTATCGCAAATTGTCTAGAGTTAGTAGTGCTATCGTGGCAAGTGAGATGTCAGTGTCAGTGTGTGCGTGATGATATTACTTCAATCGCGTTGTAAATTCTACGGGCTCACTAATACTATGGGCGTTCGTCTGAAATAAAATGATTATTATTATTCCGTTTATTTATTTATATATGAGAGATCTACCGATTATTATTTCGTTTGTTCATTAGTATATACATATAAATTATATTTTAATTATTATTTTTTTAAATAAAAACTATTTAATTATTTTTTTAATTTAAAAATATAAAAAATAGTTTCTCACTGGTATCGGGAACAGAGTCCAAGCTACCGGCGGTCAGGGCTCCAGAGAAAGGAACCTCCTAACAATACGAGCAGTGTTCCGGAGTATCGCTTTCTGAATCAAGCTCTTGATCCAGTCGCCTAACGAGAGCTTCCTAAGGTGTTGGTCGAGGCTATTAGCTATTAAGCCATTGCCCGACACGACTATCGGTACAATGATCGCCGAGTCCACATCCCAGATGTCGACAACCTCGCGAGCCAAGTCAATATACTTGATTCGTTTGTCTTTCTCGGCTTTCACGAGGTTCTCGTCATGCGGAACGGATATGTCAACAATCATTGCACGCCTCTCGCTTCGGTCCACCACCACTATATCAGGCTTATTGGCTACAATAGTCCTGTCAGTGATGATGGGCCGATCCCAGTATAAAGTATATGATTATCAAAAACTGGGTCGGGCTCATAACTATAGTACGGCACTTCTGATTCTACAAGAGAGTATTTCAGAGCAAGTTGCCTACAAGGTTGTGTATATGCAATTATTCCCTGTTAGCTAGACGAGAACAACCAGAGATAATGTGGCGGATTGATTCTCCCGGTCGGTGACATGCCCGACAGATGTCAACCGTGCCTTCCTTCACAATAAATCTCCGGTAGTTATTAACTATGATAACTTCGTCCATAATTGCACAGACAAAACCTTCGGTTTCCCCAAAGCGCAGCCATGCTACGGACGCTAGTTGATCTACATCAAAAAAAGACGGAAAAAGCGTCCATGAAGTTCCTTACTCTGCCATACTTCCTTCGATCGTTAGTGTCAAGCTCTACCGGTTTGCGCCAGTTGTCATTAGCCAAGGAAAGCAGGGTGAGTCCCTTGTCCACTGCCACTATATCACGTTGCATACCCACGCCTGAGACAGCATAGCTCACGATTGTGCAGGGTCTTAGCATTTAAAAAGCCCCGACCCCCTAGGTTAGGAGCCACTCGAGGCTCCTGCCCAACCTAGGAGGTCTAGCCCATGGCCATCCAGATGGTACGGGGATGCATGGTCTCCTAAAAAGCGATGGGCCTCCTTGCTGGCCTGCCACCATGGGATCTGGAGGCGACAGTTCTTGCACGCATGCATGGAGATGCAACGCCGGGGCGAAACTCCGCTAGCGATGGCGGATAGAGTTCTGGCGGGATCTCATGGTGAAATGGCGACAGCGACTGTCGCAAGCAACCCAGTGCTGAGCACGCCATAATTATGGTGCTAAATCCCCTTTTTGAGGAGTGGTTGAAAAGACTTCAAAGCGTCCTAACCTTGACGACACCTTAACTCACTGGACATGGTAAGTTCGGAAGAAACGCCCGAGTATCACCATTGTGTAGACCTGGTGGAGCATACGGCGTAGGTAAGCCCCGCTCGGGCGGAGTACCGCCGTGTCCTCGTGGGGACGATCGGCGGCAAAGACCTCTCGCGCCGGGGCCTTGTACAGGCCATGGTCCAGAGTGAGGAGGAATGGCAGGCGGTCGCGGTCAACTCCTGCTGCAAAGCAGTAATGCTAGCGTAGGAGGCGGCCGCACACGTGAGGGAATGGCCTTCCTCACGCCCCAGCCGCTGGGATCCTGACCTCCTATTTCAAGTCACCGTAGACGTGGGGGTTGTGGTGAACAATAGGTAGCTCTGCTTCCGTAACCGTCCCTGTCGAGCTGGAGTATTTTATAAGTTTTTTTTTTAAATGAAATGTCATATCTAGATTGTTTACGATTAGTTAATTATCTAAACAAATGGAGTATAATTTCATTAACAATAAATCGTAATACGCCCACATACACACACACTGCTGCGTCAATCTCTCACTTGTTTTTGTCAAACAGAGATAGCAATATTCCGCAAACGAATTTTGAATACGCGTCAACTTGCAGTTGCAAGTGTCATTCTCTTAAGAAAAACCAAAAAGGCACTTACAGTTTTTAAAAGTTTCTAAAAATATACCGCACTGATTACACAAAAAAAAAAAATTAAACTAAATTTATGTATCAACAGTTTCACCGCGAGATATTTTCAAAACTAACCTTAATTTCGAGAAAGATTTCAGAACCAAGATCTCAATTTTGGAAGAAAAATAAAAACTTTTTTTTTTATTTAGCTTTTGTCTGTGCCAAGAATCTGATTGGAGGGTTCCGAAGTTTGTATAAAAGCACCTGTCTTTACTGTGGTACTGACGGTGTAAAATTAATTAAGAAAATATTAAATTTGTTCTCTGCACTGCAGCCATGCTGTCAGTTGCTGCTATAAAACAAGGTGCTAGTAAAAAAAAAAAAATTTGACGGCTGACTTAGACCTTTTCATATAAATAAATATATTGAGACAGTTATAGTAGTTAACAAACAAATCAATAAAAAAAATATGTATTTCATACTGTAAAAGTTTATTTATTAAGATAGACTATCATTCGAAATCTCTTCTCAGGTCAAATCTTGTTATTTTTTATTATTAAATATAGGCTCGCGTTTGACTACCATCTCACCCGATGGTAAGCGATGATGTGGTAGAAGGTGGAGCACGCTTGTCTAGAAGTAGCCTATTCACTCTTGATTAAAATCATAAATTAAAGTTATATTTTAAACATATTTTGATAGTAAAATAAAGTACTACTATAATAAAATGTTATTTACATAATACACATATAAAATGTGTTTCAAATGTGTAACAGGAGTGAAGAAAGGAAGGTGAGAGGAAGTGTAGTGGGAGACGAAGATTGCACAGATGATGTGTCTAGTGGAGCTGGAGCAACATCCCCTGCAGCTTCTCCTCGACCAGATGATGACAGTACTCAAAGCAGTAGTGGCGGACATTTATGGCCCTCAATGCAAGATTTGAATACGAGACTGCGGAGACTAATCACTGCGTATCAAAGAAACTACAAACGTGAGGAGCTTAAAATGCAACAAAGAGCTAAGGTGCGTAAATCTTTTTTTTATTTATTAGGAAACACCCCTTCAGTGAATAAAAGCTTTTATTCTGAAATAATATATATTTTTTTTTTTTTAAATTGATATAAAAACATCTGTTTGAGATACATCTATGTGATGATTCCATTAACAAGTTCTATTTATAAGGTCTGCTCAGACCTATGCAGTATTCGCTATCAAGTGCAACCGGTAGCGAAAGCAGAGTGGATAAACGGTAATTCTACTGTTCAAACTTAGGCGAATATCGTTAACGATTATTCGGTTAGCGTGACTTGCGAAACTATTTTTAAATTGGGTACTTGCCCATGTTTATTTTTGTACATTTTATAATAAACAACGAATAACACAGACTGACATAACATTTTTTTTCTGAAAACCGCATCAAAATTGTTTATAAAATGAAGCAGAAATTAATATTTTAAATATTTGTATGAGAAAGATTGGCGCGTGGTGGGAACATCTCGTTATCTCTTTTCTACGCGCGTAACCCAAATGCGATGACATCACACATTGTTTTGTGTATCCTTTTTTGTTACTTGACAGTTTTCCTTTCCACCTGATTTGAAAGGATTCTATCTTGCTTAAATTTGAATGGGTTTGTAAAGTTCTTTCTGTCAGATGGATAAAGTTAGATACTTTTTGATACAAAAAACAGTGCCTAAACAAAAGTAAGTTTATAAATCACGTGGAATAGGACTCTTTGTTCTCTATAGGACACAAATATATTGTAAACTATAGAGTTTGTATAGGGTTTCTTGTATTTGCTTTGTTGCTTACAATATATCGAAATTATAACCTGACTAGGCCATGACCAGGTGGTCCCCATGATTTTCTCTTCTTTGGATTCGACAAACCGAGGAAGAGAATTATTTTGGATTATCGAAGTAGATTAATGCCATAACTCTTTCTTATTATGCCTGGGAAGCACAATTTCACACGTGTCAACATCTCGTCTTCAGTTCCCCCTGAAAACAAATTTCCTTGTCTTTGAATCATTTCCAAAAATTTTAAATGATGTGAAATTACTTATTCAGCTATTTGAAATGCAAGTGCGAGTTATCTTTGCATTTGGTAAAAATCTTCCTTCAGTAATGCTTCTTATTCCGTGTCTTCGTATGATTTCGGCCTTGACGCTCTTATCATCCATATCAAAATCACCGTTTTTAAACTTTTAAAACCGATTTCAAAATAACTTCTCTCGCTTAAAGCATCGGTTTCTTTAAGCAAGCTGTAGATTTTTTCAAATTAACGAAATAAAAACAAAAATGTGATACTGATACAATCACTAATGTTTCTATTTACGAGATTGGCATACTTACGATATTAGATCTGACAATTTTAACGTAGCTTTTTAATGAGGGCCATCTTCTGTAAAATGAGAGAAGCTTATTTGTACACCAAATATTTGCCGCTGCCCTCACCACCACAATACTAAATACGTGACGGGGTGCCGCGCGTAATTAAGCGAATTTATTGCTACCGGTCTAGCTAACGAATACCACATAGCTCTCGACAGTACTTTAATAAGGCAGAAATAAGATTATTAAGTAAGAATTTCATTCAGAAGATGGAGCGACGAGAGCGGATGGATCAGCTAGCCAGAGACGAGGTGTCACAGTGGCGCTGGACACGCGCAGACGAAGAAGCTTTCCGTCGTACTGTTGCTTCCTATGGAGTGGAGTTCGACCCAACTACTAAAAGTCTTCGCTGGAGTCGTTTTAGAACACTTGCTCGATTGGACACTAAGAGTGACGACGCTCTGACTGATTATTTAAAAGCATTTATGGCCATGTGCAAACGTCAGTGTGGACTTTCTGTAGGAGAAGCTGAGTTGCCGACAAGAGCAGATTTGAAAGCAGAGCCTATAGGTGAAGAGAGAGCTATTGCTACTCTTGAAAGGTAATGATTTTATATTATAGTTCTGCAATACGTAAAAAATCTTATACAATCCTCTCGCTTAGAGCCAGTAGCTGACTATAGTCAGATCAACGGCTTGTACTGTATAACCAGGTCATTATTGTTGTAAAAAAATGTCTGTCTTTGATTTCAACAGGATTGATCTTTTACGAGTATTACGTGAAGAAGTCGCTCCACATCCTGCATTAGATACTCGGTTGGCTTTATGTGAGCGGTCACCGGACACTCCACCGTGGTGGCAACCCGCTCGACACGACAAACTCTTGGTTTTAGGTGTTTGCAAGTAAGTTTTTTTTTATTACTTATCACTCAATGCAGGTTTTATGTGAAATTTTGTAACATAGTTATGGGTGAAGAATATGCAAAAGATAGGTAACTTTTAGGGATATTTTGTAATACTTTTTAAATCGAAATTCTTGAAGAAGAGATTGGGCCAGTCACTTTTTAAAGTAGATTCTGAGATATTTTAATTTGTTAGAATTTGACTGCCAGCGGACTGATGAGGGTAACATAGTACTGATAAAATACACAAATTCATAAGAAATCTATGAAATTTATTAAAGTTAGAACAAATCTCATTAAATCTAATAATGGACCATTTAAGTCTTAAATCACTTAAAATAATATGTATTATAATACGGCCGTTCTAACTTGGCGCCCGTGAACATAGGCTCTGCGAACTTTAGCGCATGTACAGTCGTAAAAAAAACTGTTATTGACGTTATTTTTTTAAAACCTAAATACGAATAAAATTTTACTAATACAGGGACCAAGTACAAATAAAATAAATATTAAAACACTTTCAGACAGAAAGCTACAAAAATAACTTATGAATTAAAGAAACAAACCTAACACTACACAAAAAACTTAACAATGTATTAATAAAAACCAACGAAAACTTTTGTCACCGCCTGTGCTCAAGACAGAGACAGCGACACGAACACGACACCAATGCTAACGTGTGACTGAGACACATTACCGCGTCCCGAGCATTGCCGATTATGCACGAAGTTTTACGGTGTAAAGAAAAAGGGATGTCCAATATGCGTGTCTGAGGATGTTGTTTAATCGATTATTTTTCAAATCGATTGAAATCTAATTATAAAAATATATTTTATTAAATTTTATAAGGAGTTTTAAAATATTCTCAAACAGTCGTTATTGTAGTAGTCATTTATAATTAACTGATATTTAACTAAATCATATCTTTCAACCAAGAAAATATGTATAATATTATTAGTTTTTTATTATTAAAGTCGAAATCTCGTTTACTAACGACAACATTTACTATGTTTGTAAATCTATTTCGTTCAATATGTCATATAAACAAAAATCAATAAATTCCAAATCGATAAAAATCGTTTGAGATATTTGATTGAATAAAGGGTCGATTGTGTTTACATAGAGTCAATCTCTAGCTTACACCTACGCCCCGCGCACGTCGCCTCATGCCACCATTTTGTTCCTAAAAAACGTTCGTGCGCAGCCTTCTGCGCAAACTTCAGGGCCGCCAAATTAAAACGGCCGTAGTATAGTTAATTATTTTTAAGATTATTTTATGTATATTGTCTATGGGCCTTAGTAGCCTGAAAATAAAGAGTTATTATTAGTTTTTTTAAATATAGTGTCAAGTGCCACTTGCTGGGTAAAAGGCAATTTTCATACTTAAGCCCTATCGACCATGTCAGTTCGCAAAGAGGAATACGACAAAATTGTATATTTTATTAATTAGACACATAGATTTGCTCCTTTTTAGGATTTACATCTAACCTAAGATATATTTTTCAGGCACGGGCTGGGTGATACATATAGCAAGCTATTCTGTGACCCTAAAATGCCTTTTGCTGATTGTGCTAGCAAGTGGTATGCAAATCACAAGAGTGCTCCTAGGAGCGAAGCTCAGAAGATATCTTCCGACGAGGAAGACGCGGCTGTGTCCGAAGAGGCAGCAGGCGAAACGCGCATGTCGTTGAGACGAAGCAAGAGAACTTCCAATAATTGCGATCGAACCACTGAAGATGACACAGATGCACTCTCCGAATTAGAGACGCTAGCCAAGTTGGGTCGGATCGAGGAAACACTACCTCCAGAGCGCTGGTTTTCCGAACGGGCGCTCGAGACGCGCCTGCATCATATCGCGCACGCCGTTCAGAACCGCGAATGGCCCGCCGCAGCCAAACAGGATGCGCGAGTCGCGTCCGACGCTCCTGACGAGCGCAAGCTGGGGCCCAAGCGGCACATCGCTATCGACGTTGAGACCGACCGAGCTAAGCTGCATGCGCTGCTGTCCGTGCCGCAGGCAGCGCACACGGGCGGCGGCGCTAGCGCGGCTGTGGGCGACTCCGGCGCGCCGCCGCCGGCGCACCAGCGCGCGCAGGCGGCGCCGGCGCCGTCGCCCGCGCCCGTGGACCTGTCGGCGCCGCTGGACCTTAGCGACGTACACGATTTTTCTGTGGCTCGCCGCACGCAGAGCCCCGACACGGCGCCTTCTTCCGCACCTTCACGCAGCCGCCTCGATGATACTCTTTCTAGGCTAATGAAAAGAAAGAATGTGGTGAGTTGAAACCTTATGTCTTGTCTATGGAGAAAAACTGCCTGTTGTACTATTTTGTTGCATGATGATGACACAATTTTAAGTACTTAGCTACACTTGTGGTGGTCTCATTACACGAACGTGTTAGTGTTTTTGAAATCATTCCCCTGCTCTGCAAGTTTTATATTTTTTCTATTCAAAATGGTGAACAACCAACATATCTGGGGGCTTAGCCAAGTTGATAATCTACAATCTTTAACGCTAGTAGAAAACTTCATATGTATGGAAATGATGTCATCTCAACGCTCAGTCACGTGGTCAGAACAAAGGAATCTGAGGCGTTGCCGACTCGAGGCAATCGACGAAAGAGATTAGAAACGAAACGATCGTAACTTGGCTAGGCCCGCAAAACCTGCAATCGCTGGTAGCGTTTTTTCTATTTCCACGTATATACAATACGGCCGACATAACTTGGCGAGTCTGAACATAAGCTCTAGGAAGAAAAACTGACATTCATTTTTTTAAACCAAAATGCGAATTAAAATTTACTAATACAGAGACCAAGTACAAATAAAATATATATTGTAGTGTCCGACTGAAACTGGTTTTTACGACCGAAACCAAATTTCGGCAACAGTCTCAGTTTCGGCCGAAACCGAAACTGCCTTACAAGGATCATGTTTTGAAGGAAAAATAAAGAATACTCAGTCAGTCTTTATTTTTACCTTTAAATTACATAGCTATGTAGTCTTCGACATTTTCATTCATTGTTATGATGCCAATTGCATACCTTGGTATTAAGTATTAAAATGAATTCTGAAACGATCAATCTGAATTTCTTTATACACGAATATGTCACTCTGTTGAAATACAACAATAGTTAAACAATAAAATAAAAAAAAATACAGTTGAGTTTTGGGTCGGTTTTTCAGAGCGAACTTATTAACCATATTATTGATAGGGATTATTTTATCTGAAACAGGATTTGATAAATTAATGTTGCCTATTTGTGAAATGTTGCATAAAAGTAAGACATCAAGGATATTGACCTAAGTGAATCTAAAGAGTCGGGATTTCGTCCAGGTTTTGAAATGAGGAATATACGGATATCACGCCACTGTCTCGGGACAAAACCATTTTGAGTTGGTAGGTTTTTTAACATTGAAAATGATACACCGCCACATCCGGGGGTTCTATCTGATGTTTTTACCTTTGTCTAATTCATGAAGGGATTTTTCTAAATCTACATTATTGGATTTAAAATTTGGCTGGTCACTAATAACAAAATCAGGTGTTAGACTTTGTAACAATCTCAATGCTTGAGTTTCACTTACATACTGGTTTTGGTGATTGTGACACAAAAAACTTAACAATATATTAATAATAACCAGCGAAAACTTTTGTCACCGCCTGTGCTCAAGAAAGAGATAGCGAAATGAAAATGACACCAATGCTAACGTGTGAGTGAGACATATTACCACGTACCGAGCATTGCCGAATAAGCACGAATCTTATCGAAGTAACCAAAGAGGGATGTCCAATACGCGTGTCTGAGGGTGTTGTTTAATCGATTTTTATTTAAATCGATTGAAATGAGGTCATAAAAATATATTTATATTCAATTTTATATAAATAGGTTTAAAATATTCTTAAACTGTCGTTATTCATGTAGTAATACATAAATTAATAATAATACTATACAACTAATACTGACTGATGTTAATAGGTAACTGATGTTTAACTAAATCATGTCTTTCAACCAAGAAAATGAAATTTTAGTAGTTTTTTTCTTTTATTAAAGTCGAAATCTGGTTTATTAACGACAAAATCTCATAAAAACACAAATCAGATCCTAAATCAATAAAAATCGATTGCGATATTTTGATTGAATAAGGGTCGACTGTGATTACATATTCAATCTAGTCTAGACCTCTGCCCCATCGCCTCATGCCACCATTTGGTTCCTAAAAAACGCTCTTGCACAAAGTTCGGACTTGCCAAGATACGTCGGCCGTATTGTAAGACCAATATTGATGAATCCATAACTAAGCAATTTTATTTTATATTCGCAGCCTGCACCTGAACAAATTGTCGGGAAAGAAAAGAAAAGAAAAAAGTTGGATGAAATAGTACTGGGCTTATCAGCTGCTAAATGCAAGAGCCCTACTACTTCGTCAGAGAGCCTGCGTGGACGTAGTACCAGCGTTCTACCCGACGTGACAGTGACTCCAGCAGCACCACCTACCTCGTCTGCGGCCTCTTCTATTCAGAAACCATTTTCAGTCACTGTGACCAATGTACCATCTCCACAGGCTTCATCCAAGGAGTTGTCATCGTTTTTGCAACAATCTTTAGAACAAGCTAAGATCCCTAAAGCTTCGGCCGTAACTCCGATGAAATCCTATTCTCATGAAGCAAAGGTAAACAAGTGGTTAGCTGAACAGGCCAGTGTGGATTCCCGTCGCCGAGGTGTAGCACCGCGACTCGCTCCTGAAGAACATGTACCGGTAGTACATCGCGTGACTGGAAAGCGAATAGTTGGCCCGAAAGCACCTCAACTTAAGCATCTTGCCCAATGGATTGCTGAAAATCCTATGTATGATATAGATTCTAAGTGGACTGAAGGTATAAAAGAGCACATAAAATTGCCTCAAGATGTTCGCAGTCAACGTCATTCTCCAATGCAATCCAGCGGTGGAATGAGTGAACGTAAAAAAGGACGTCCTCCCACACTTGATTCTCCATCTGCTAATGTAATGTCTTCCAATTCTCATTTGAACCAAAGTTTGGCTGGTCTGAATCCCGCTATCTTGGCAAGTCTCTCTAGCCTCAGTGCATTTGATCCTAAAACATTAGCAGCAACACTTTCTAATTTAACAGGATTTGATCCTAAATTGTTGAACACCTTTGATCCTAAGCTACTTTCGAGCTTGGGAAGTTTTGATCCCAAAAATAATCCTCTACTTAACTCATTCAATAGTATGCCAAATTTGTTAGGTAACATAGCCGGTGGTAATATATTTGCAAATTTAGCTGGATTAGGACTTCCTGGATTCTCTTCTTTAGATTTAAATAATCTTGCTGGATCCAACGTTTCAAGTGATAATAAATCAAAATCTCGAAAAAATACAGATAGTGGAAATCCCTCGAGTTCTAAATCAACCAACTCTCAGTTTCCTTTTGTTTTCCCTAATCCAAATATGTTGTATCCTCAATTAGGCCTAAGTGGTCTAAATCCATTCGGTATGCATTCTGGTATGTCCTCAGCTTATGATGCATTGGGGTTATTGAGTAACAATATAGCAGCAAGTTCAGGTGCTTCAACACTACAAGGTTCAAGTCATAGCGCATCACGTAATACTGCAAAAACGACTACACCACGGTCATCAACTATTGTTACTAATTCGTCATCGTCCCGACAGCAAAAAGTGTCTGATAGGCAGCAATCAAGTCAACAACTCCAACAAATACATTTACCTCCAGATCCCTATATCTTAGAATCTTTATCAAAACAGTCTTTAAATTACGAATCGATCATGAGACCAGAAAAGAGACCTCGGGACAATGATAATCACGAAACCCTAGCAACCGATCTCTCTAAAAGCGATAAAAAGAAACTACCATTTGATACAATGAGGTCACAAGTCCCTCCTGAATTTGCAGCTGTCCAGGAAAAACTATTAAAGGGTGATAAAAAAGATATTGATATAAGTAAAATGTTATTAGAACAAATGGCTTCTGGCGCTCTTAGTGCTAGCCTTGTAAGCTCTGCAGAGTCTAAAAAGGGTAAAGACGACAAAGACGTTTCCGATAAATTAATCAAAAATTCTTCAGAATATATTTCTAGAACATTGATGTCTGAAGATGGTACATTAGGTACTTCTTTGGCGCACAAACGACCCCATGATGATATTATGAATGAACCAGAAAACTTAGCACTATCATCATCAGAATTAAATCCCACTAAAAAAGTGAAAGATAATTCAACTTCAGAAAAGAAAACCGTGGAAAAGCAACCCGATCACTCGGCGCACACTGGTGAAATGGATCTTGAAGACTTAATAGCTCCTTCAACTGTAATTAAAACGGGTATGAAACCTGATTTCGATACAACTGTTCATAAATTGACTCCTACAGAAATGACAACAACAAGTTCATCTAGTTTAGGAAAGGATGAAAAATCACAATCAAAGCTGTCAAGTTCTTATTCTGATGAGTCTACCATTCTTAACCAACAAGACATAGCATTGGCTGAAGACTCCAGTACTAAAGTAGATAATGAACTAAAAGACATTGACGACGATACTAATATTGGAGATTTGTCTTCACATGATGGGGGACGTAGATGCAATAAGAAGAAAAGCCGTAAGCCATCAGAAGAAATGCCATCGACATGCCCTCGGCGTGAATTAAGATCAAGCTCTGGACGCCAATCGACAGAGTCAATTAATACAAACCATTAAAATGTAATATGGCTCGAATGATTAACTTAGTAGCAATCGTGTGGTTCAAAATATATTCAAGTATTTAACTGTGTTTAGCATATTCAACCGCAAGTGGCTGTTTCTTAAAAAGTAATATTTATGAAGTTTTATAGTAGGCATCTACTTCAATCATTTTTAGGTAATCTATTTTCCATCTTTTTTCGGATTCCAGCTGTTTCTACATTATAAATTCGTAAATTAGGTTAGTTTTAAGAATAACTTGAAAGTGACTAATGTGGATATGAATTTTTGTGACCTGTATTGTAAAATAACAGGACTTGATATACCATGTAAACACGCCCAGTTACAACTAAAATTTCTTCAACAGTACATATTGTATTAGAGAAGATGCAATTGTAATTAGAACAAAGTAAAGTTAAATGGCGTTAACTAACACTTTTGGAATGGATAACAATAAAAAAGATATGTGGTGTAGAATTTCGTAATACTAGTAGTTTATACGATAAACTATTGACACTTTAGAGATCTCTTACAAATACTGTAGCTCAGTTTCCTTTTGACTACTATTTGTTATAAAAGTAAGTTAGCTATGTCAGGTAAATAAATCATAAATGACGAGTGAAATTGTGTTAAAAATGATTCTGGTTTTATTATTATTCTCATTTTTTAATTAGTTATTATTCTAAGATTTAAGTCAAACACTGAATGTGATAAAATTATTTATTACATGTATTCTTATTATTTTACACTGCTATATTGATGAAATGTATTATAAAATTATGTGACAAATCATAAATAAACATAGAACTAAAACTCAAATTTTATTTCTTTATCTAATTATTAATTTATTTCCAGTTCCTGCACGCTACATATTTATACGAAATCAAGGAAGAATTTTGGAAATAATTTTGATAACGTCATGGTGAAACTACAAATAAAAAGAAAAAAAAAAGTTCAATCGATTAGCATAGAAACCAATTTCATTGAATTAATTTAAACACGAAATAAAACAAATAGTAAATTCTAATAGGGAACATTGATTTCAACAGTCGGGACACATGAATTAAAAAAAAAAAGTTTCTTTTTTGTCTGACGTAAGATTAATTGTAGGGAAGACACTAACACTATAACACAGTTTCTACTAGCGCAGGCGATAGGAACCCTATAATCCAAATTGTAAATTATGCCAATAAAGAAGTATAAACACATATAAATTACATTTTTAAATATTTTTAAAACAAATAAAAATTACATTTTTAAATATTTTTAAAACAAATAAAAATTACATTTAAAAATATAACGGGAACACGGTCCAAGCTACCGGCGGTCAGGGAACCAGAGAAAGGAACCTAACAATACCAGCAGTGTCCAGGAGTACCGCTTTCTGAATCAAGCCTTAGATCCAATCGTCTGAGAGCCTCCTAAAGTATTGGTCGAGGCTCTTGGCTATTAAGCCATTGCCCGACACGACTATTGGCCCGGAAAAAGCGTCCGTGAAGTTCCTAGCTCTGCCATACTTCTCTGCGATCGTTTGTGTCAAGCACTACCGGTTTGCGCCAGTTCTCGTTAGCCAGAGAGAGCGGGGTGAGTCCACTGCCATTACATCCCTGAGACTGCATACCTCGCGGTTGTATAGGGTCTTAGCATTTAAAAAAGCTCGATCCCCACATTCCCTCGGGATATTCAGTTTCATCACCGACGATCGTGGGTGATGCATTCGGGATGCAGTCAGCAGTGTACGGACCCGCCTATCCAGGGCATCAAGTTCTGTTTGAGTCCATTTGAGTACGCCGAATGAGTAGATCAATACCGGCATGACCCAACCGTTGAAGGCGCGCACCTTGTTTCCCCTGAAATAAGTCTATTGAATACCTTCTTCAGGCGTCCAAAGAAACGCTCCTTCAACGATTGCTTCATGTCAATGATATTGATGCCTGGAGCTTCCGACATACCTAAATACAGGTTTATGGAATCCGTGAGTTGAGTGCCCACGGATTCTACAACCTCCCCTCGCTTTACATGTATGACCGCACATTTGTCCACACCAATCTCCATCCTGATGGCACTACTGAAGGTTTCAGTTATCTTCAGTAGCTCCATCAGTTGCAGATTGTTGGGGGCAAAAAGTTTCAGGTCATCCGTGTAAAGTAGGTGAGATATTACTTGACCATCTCTCTTCAACCGATAGCCTAGACCTGAATTCTCCAGCAATGTGCTTAAAGGATTCAAGGCTAGATAAAACCAAAGCGGACTCAAACTATCACCCTGGAATATACCTCGCTCGATCCTTACAGGTTCGGTATTCCTCTGGATATGTCCACTTCCTGGATAGCGGCGGACCGTACTCCACTGCCTAATACATGACATCAGGAAGGTGCGTAATGTTGTATCAATTTTATACAATTCCAACACCCTCATGAGCCATGTATGAGGAACAGAGTCATAGGCCTTTTTTATAATCTATCCAACATGTCGACAGATCCTTTCGGGAACGTCGAACTTGTTGGCTAATAGCCATATCAATGAGAAGCAGCTTTTTAATACCGCGGGATGACATGATCAAATTTTTGTCTATTAATTTTGCTTCTCAGTATGGATGTAAGAATTTCATAGACCGTCGGCAAACACGTGATCGGTCTATAATTTTTAGGCTCCGCAGACTTATGGAGCAGGTGGGTTATTCCTGTTATTAGGAACTGGGGTAGCGACCCTGACTTTTAAGGCAGACTGAAACTGATATGCTAAGCGAGCGTGCGATCTTGTAAACCACTTAATCCAGAAATTGTGCAGCCTATACGGTCCTGGAGATTTCCAATTTGGCAACGGACGGACTGCACGAGCTACATCTTGGGGGCTGATATCAATTTCCCCCGTTTGTGGTATTGAATCACACGCACGCTCGACCTCCCGAGTCCAGTCACCCTCAGTGTGACTGACAGGCACCAACCAGATGCTGCGCCAGAATGAACCCATGGCGTCATCATCCGGGAGGCGCGCGTCAATTACACCTCGGTCCGGTTGCTCCCAAGCCCTAAAAACTCACCTTTCATTACTCCGGAATGTGCAATTCTGGGTGTATCGCTCCACCCGCCGCTTACACCTTCTGCTTCAGGAAGTCGATGCACTCTGTGACACGTGACATATAATATATAGTTTTGGAGGCTGATGTCCAACACCGAACACGGTACGCGGTCAGGTTGTTTCCTCCCTCTGTAGCCCCATAGTATGAGCGCATGACGTTTTCATTGATAGATCTCGTCCATCGCATGCGCTGCACACTTCCGCCGGGAGCGGGGACCCTATTATTATAATGACTTCACCCGCTCTAGAGCGGAAAGGGAGAGCTTGCCAGACTTTTACTGACCCACACCTAGGTTTCTTCAATTGCTCTTTGCGTTCTAGGACCAGAAGTTAACTTTTCAGAAGGCACGTCATCTGATCCACACATTGCACGTCATCTGAAAGCCCACGCCTACGGTGACTGGTAGTCGGGGTCGGGGTCTCAGTGACTGGGGCGTGAGGATGTCCATTCCCTCACGCGTGCGGTTGCTCCATCACTATCATTACTGCTTCGCAGAAGGAGGCGACCGCGACCCATTCCCTCTCGCTCTGGACTATGGCCTGGACCATGGCCGCGAGGTCACCACCGCCAATTCCCTCCACGAGGAGACAACGCGGCGACGGTGCACTAGCCGTGCGGGGCAGACCTTTTTTCGTTAACTTAGAAGTTTGATTTTTGCACAGCTTAAGGGACCGTAGATGTATGTGGTTTTAATTTCAACTCGATACCTTCCCGCTTTTCCAAGATAAAGGACAGACAGACGGACAACAAAGTGATCTTATAAGAGTTCCGTTTTTTCCTTTTGAGGTACAGAACCCTAAAAAGTAACCATATAGTTTCTTGCCGGTTCTTCTCCTTAGGAAACGACCAAAATGGAATCGTGCAATAACTTCTTGACGTTTTATAAGTGCCCATGTAGGCCTAGGTGAAATAAAAACATTTTATTATTATTTTGTGTTTATGACTTGCTCTAACGACGGATAGTTGACGTTACTAGGAGTAACTTAGGCTACTTTTCATTTTCTCGCGGGAACGGGACTTATTACCAGGAGATATATCTCTGAAGATAGGTGATATTCACCAGCCTGCACTGCGCCCGCGTGGTGGATTACGGCCCATTCCCTCTCCTAGAGAGGAGGCCGGAGTCTCAGCAGTGTAGTGGGAACATTAAAAGGCTGATTATGCTGTGTTATGCTATATCTCTGCAACGGATAACACGATTGCTTCAAAAAAGCGGACTAATGAAGTGGAGAGTAACAGTTAGTAGATATTAAATAACATTTTTCTTATTGTATTTTTTTTTAATTTTGTCATGCTATACCATTTTGGAATCCTCATGATCGTGGGTATCAAATTAAAGAGCTCTATAATTTGATAACCTTAATGCAGTAAGTACCGAAATTATTATTTTTTTACTCTAAAGTAGGTAGGTAGTAGAGGTTGTTACAGGACCACGGCTGCCAACATTAAATGCTGAAAGGTACATTCGTGAGTGCTTAGAACCTCACGTGATACCATACGCGGACTATGTGGGCCCAAATTTCCTTTTTATGCATGATAATGCAAAAGCCCATGCGGCCGGCATCGTCAGGGAATATCTTCGGGATGTGAACATCACAGTTATGGACTGGCCAGCCAGAAGCCCAGACATGAACCCCATTGAGCACATGTGGGACGAGCTAAAAAGACGTGTTAGGGCTCGTCAGCCAGTTGCCCAGACGATGCAGGAGTTGAAAACTGCCATAGAAGAGGAATGGGAGATGATCCCTCAAAATTTCATAGAGCGGTTGATAAACTCTATGCCTAATCGTATGAGAGCTGTGGTAGATGCCCATGGAGGCAACACGCGTTATTAAATTAAACCTTTATTTGATAAAACATGTTTTTTATTCAAAAATCAATTGCCTTTAACAAGGCGCATATCCGACTTGTTAGGCGTAGCTCCATGTCGTATGGTATTCTGAATTCAAATTTAAAACAATACGATCGAAAAAGATGGTAAAATGTATCAGGTTTAAAACTGCATCAACAGTTTTTGTTCAATCTAGCAATCATATTTCGGTAGGGGCCATCGAAACCTAAACTCTAAGGTGGGCCAATAGATGTGTCCAGAAGTGTATATAGCGTATTAAAAAGTTTCAAGTTCAAGGAACATAAGGTACTACTTTATTAACACGTTACATTGGCGGATTAGCCATATAGCAAGAGTAGCAAATGCTACAGGACACGCGCAATCGGGGGCCCCACGTTTTTGGGAATCCTACACATGAACGCTAAAAAATCTAGTCTATATAAATATATTGAAATCCGAATACAGCTGATTATTATTTCATAGAATATGACAGTCGATCTCTTAGATATCCCTCATTACCGTAGGTACTTTCCACGTACCTAACCTAGTCTTAAAATCCACGGGGTTATTGGTGATTGAGATAAGAATGAGAAGTATATAGGTCTACACAGGGGCCCCTTGGTCGAATTTGCTAATTGCCCCGCGCTGGGTTAATCCGCCACTGACACGTTATATATACCGCGGCAGATATTGTGAATTCATAATAACAAATAATGTATAATGGATAAAGGAGGGAATATCAGAATAATTATAATATTTAGCAGATAAAACAGTGCCATATGTTACGGGCATATTGAAATCTGAATGTCACTTACGAAGGATTCCATGGGCTAACTCCCGAGCAAAGCGAGGGAGTTAGTGAAACATTAAAAGGCTGATTATGCTATGCATATTATATTTATGCTATAAAATAAAATTCATGTTACAAATAGGTATATCATGAATGAAATTCGTGACATAAATACTTATGTGAAACAAATATGTAAAAACTTCAGTTTTGAAGTACGTAGAACACTTTTGGTTCACATTTTTTATTAATTCTACGCAATTTTCTAAATCTTTTCTAAAATACGAGTTGACAGCACCGGCTGCGGCTGAGTGTCTCAAAATACATTTAAGGAACATTTGAAATATCGGCTCACAAAATACAAATGGAACATTTGGAACATCGGCTCAAAAGATACAAACGGATCATTTGAAACATCGGGTCAAAAGATACAAACGGAACATTTAGAAAAACGGCTCAAAAGATACAAACGGAACATTTGAAACATCGACTAACAAGATACAAACGGAACATTTTGAACAACGACTCAAAAGACTAAACGACTGATATGAATCGTAATCTGTTACGTTGCGTCTTAAACACTAAAAGTTTTATTTAATTGAATTTAGTTATAATTTGAATTTTAAAAAGACTGCTGGTCACTTAAAGTAAAGAGTGTTTCAGTGTTCCAAATGTGATGCATTTAAAACATTACTGATGTCCAATCTTTCGGAATACTAAAATTTTTCGGAACAGTGAGTCGGTTCAGTAAAGACTGTAAAGAATTACACACGCCGAGCTCTCTGCCAGTCTGGTGTAGGCGTGAGAAAAATGTGTAATCTTTACGATTGGAACATTTACATCTGAATCACTGAAATGCTCTGAAACAGTGATATGTATCATTTGGAACATTGGCTCAAAAGATACAAACGGAACATTTGAAACATTGGCTCACAAGATACAAACGGAACATTTGGAACATCGGCTCAAAAGATACAAACAGATCATTTGAAACATTGGCTCACAAGATACAAACGGAACATTTGGAACATCGGCTCAAAAGATAGAAACGGAACATCTGAAACATCGACTTACAAGATAGAATCGGAACATTTGGAACAACGGCTCAAAAGATACAGACACTGACTATATATATACTAAAAGTTTTATTTTTTCGAATTTTAATTTGAGAATCGTTTAAAGCAGATGTTTTTAGTTCAGGTCATAAATTATATTTAAACTATTTACGTTATAATTTAAATTTAAAAAAGACTGCTAGTCACTTAAAGTAAAGAATGTTTCAGTGTTCCAATTGTTCCAAATGATGCATTTAAAATGTTACTGACGTTCCAATCTTTCGGAACACTAAAATGTTCGTAACAGTGAGTCGGTTCTGTAAAGAATTACTCATGCCTAGTCTGTTGCGAAAGTGAGTGTTAAACGTCAGACAAGAATACAGAAAACGTTTAACATAGACCGTAAATTAAACGTAGTGCCGAATCTTATTTTGAGCTACCTTATTTCCTCTGTGTCTGACAGACAGTATATGCAGCATAAGTCTGTGGCAGTATACTATTTAGTATTTACTATACTCTTTGGCATACGTCGGTCGTATACTTACCTACTGTGACTCTGTGACTAGGTATCGATGATAGCCGAACAGATGTTGAGTAGTGTCAAAGTACAGGAGATTCGATACCAAGATTGTGAAGTAAGTTTATTGATAATATTATAAGTCATGGTAGAATAGTTTTCAAATAAAGTTTGTTTTTTATTGTAATAAATTAGTTGAATTCATCGTTAGATAGATTAGTTACATAGATAGGGTTTTAAATTATAATTAGAAATAAAATAAGACAAGATTTAGGTCAGTATTATTAATTTATATACTCTAAGGTTTATCTTATTGTTTATCTAGAAGTAGTAATACCCATATAACATACCCCAAGTAAGAGTAGGCAGTAACCATAAATATGACACCTCGGAATCTGCTAAAACTGATCCGGTTTTGTTCTTTTAAAATGTTCAATTTATTTTTTAATATACTATATTAATAATAATTAACTTTATTTTCAGACCAGAGATCCATTGTATGAGTAAAACATTAAAAAGATACTTACTAACTAAAATTAAAACAATTAGCTTTAAAATAATCATTTTGAATATTGATGCCCCAATGTTCTTAAAACTCAAAAGACTAAAATGGTAGCACAGTTGGGTAAAGTACTTTTAAACTTCTGGAACTGGTCAGCAAATATATAGTTTTTATAATTTAAAAGTTTTATGTAGAAACTTAGAACCTTATATAAATATAAAAGCGAAATACCACCCACTGATTAATCACAAAATCTCAGAAACTATAACACCTACAAATTTAAAATTTGTCAGGTAGGCCTTATAGGGTGTAGACATTCACTAAGATTTATCGGATTTTACGTAACTCCACCCGTAAGGGGGTAAACAGGGGTTGGAAGTTAGTTTGGAGAAATCAATATTTATGCGGGCAAAGCTGCTGGTAGAAGCTATTAATTAACAAGATAAAAAAATTATTAAAATGTCATTTCCTATGTAAATAGACAAACATATGTAGTAAGTGATTTCACTGGTTTACAATTTGTGTGAAAATTATGAACTTAAAAAATATTTAAAATTTTTTTTAGATAAGTAAATTTTTTCTGCATGTCATTTTTTCTTCTATATCATTAAAATCATCGCCCTGAGATCACAATAACAAAACAGCTGTTTAAAGTTTTAGTATTATTAATCTAATTAGAATATAAAAAAGTTTTTTTTTTGAAAGTTGTTTGTAATCATGGGTACAATCACTTGTTTAGGTATCGGTCACTTATTACCAGTCACCTTATATGTATTAAATGCAATCGTTGTAAGTACCTATGTATCTACCTGATACAAAATTATTTTACTATCGCTAAGTGTCATCTCGGAAACCGCGCGAAAAAGTTCGTGTTCTATAAAATTGAAAACCGCACCTACCAAAAAATGGATTAGTTTTGCCAGATTCCGAGATAAACAAATGCTTGATTCTGAATCATTATTTTGATAAATGATTTATTTTCAGGAAAATAGTAAAATGTTACGTGGAATTAATAAAGTTGTAAGTACCGATTTTTTTTTTGTTTTTACTACTATTTCTAATAGTGGATGTACAGTTTTCACACAAATACATTTACAGTTGCGCTCCGAAAATGCTTGCTACTTTAAGGTTTATAATTGCATGCACACAACTATGACACATATATTTAGATAGGTTCATCGATTACAGATACAGGGTTTGCCAAGTCAGTGCATCTTTTAAAATGGGACGCTCTGGAGCAATTCACCTGATATCAACGTAACCAAAGTGATTTTGGTATCGAACATTTGAAGTTATAACTTATTTGAAAACTGATAAAAATAATTTGATCGCGTACCGCGTACTATAATATAGTTATCGGCACGGATCTTGAGCGCTGACTTTTACTTGCGCAGAAGTAAAATATCAGGTCTCTGGTGGTATGAAGTGAGACGCGGTGGCGGGAAGTGTTAGTGATTGGCTCGCCGCGCATCGCATCATAGATGACACTCGTAATTGGTTCCCTGCGCTTGCTGCACGTACCTAACGACGACGAGTACACTTCCGTGCCAATAAATTGTATCGTGATTTTTAATCCATCGATTTTATTTTTATTATTGGTTATTATGTCATTAAAAATGCCGTTTAGCCGAGAACGCATAACAGGCACACAGAGAACGTTCCTTTCATACGTAGGTAAAATATTAGGAATTTCTTCGTAGGGATGTTACAAATCTTTTAAATTTTCGTCTTTGCTTCAATTTGCATACCTTCCGGTAGAAATTCTTTAAAAGATAATGAAAACCGTATGAAAATCTGTTGCGTGGTTAATAAGTAAACGGAAAAATAGGCAGAGAAACACAGCGACTTTGATTTAAACTATTTATGTTTTTTTTTTTAACTTTTACCTTGAACCAGAATTAAGAAGATAGCAGGTAAAAGAAAAAATAAAATAAAAAAGGTGTAAATTTTTTGCCATAAGTGTACGATGGACAAAGTGATCCCCACTCTTTCGCCTAGCGCTCAAGATCCGTACCGATACCTGTACATGCTCCTTAGTTTTTATTCAACACAATAAATAACAAACAACTTCAATGTGTACTGGATGGAAAAAAATATTTGAACAGAGCTATTGTGGGCATTCCATTCAAAGTATAATCAGGGTGAATAAAAATTTGTATGTGTTACTTGATAGTAAATATGACGGGTTTAATGAAGCCTTTTGAAATTTCAGTTTGGACACAAAGGACACTTTTTAGAACCTTATGTCACGTCCATGCATTTATCCTGCAATTTAGCTTCTGCCAATCCGCAAAAAAATGTGCAGAATCTGCCAAGATTACCGGTTCCAAAACTAAACGATACTTTGAAGAAGTACCTTCTCACTGTTCGACCATTTTTAAATGATGAAGAATTCGCGAGGACTACAGCCCTCGTAAAAGACTTCGAGAAAGGATCAGGACGACAACTCCAAGTAAGAACTCTCATTATATAGATACGTCAACAATATCCAGGGATCATTGTCATTAGAGCCAAGAAACTGCTATGACAAAATTGCCCATGTGCGTCAAATGACGTTTTTTAGCACATTTACTCGAAAATAAACAAATATTATGTTTATAAAGTTTTACTTATTATTTTATTTAGTAAAAATTTTTTTGTGATGAGTGGCTCGCGAATTGTTTTCTGTGCCTTACATTTATCCGCACTAGTGACGGATACACTACAATAAGAGTCTAAAAATCGTAGGGGTACGAGCGGGTTTTCGAGTAAGTGTGTTTAAAATAATTACTCGGTACTAGAAGCCTTATTCCAGTAAACAAAAAACTGGAAAAGTACGAGTCGGACTCGCGCACTGAGTGTTCCGTACAAACTACAATTCCCGAATGGAAGTCTAAAGAAAAGTATTTTTATTTGTGACGTAGTAACAACAAAACTGTTTTCAGATTTATTCCTATATTTGTGCTATTATGATCTTGCTTTATGCCAAATTTCAGGATTCTGGGTCTTCGTGAAGTACCCTATGAATTTTGATTCCTTTGAGAGTATCGAAATATACTTTTTTTGCGACATAAACGGCCGTATCTTTTTATACATTAACTTAGAAGTTTGATTTTTTCACAGCTTCAAGGGACCACAGACCTGAGTATTATGGTTTTAATTTCAACTCGATACCTCCACGCGTTCCTAAGATAAAGAGTCTTGACAGACAGACACAGATGGACAACAAAGTGATCCTATAAGGGTTTCGTTTTTTCCTTTTGAGGTTCGGACACCTTTATCAAATGTCGGTGGCGTATCTGTGTAGCATTGGGCACGCCATAATTATGGCGGTAAGTCCCCTCTTTGGGGAGCAGCTGGAAACACAACACGGCGTACTTACCTTCCGCATGATTCAGGTCCTCACCGGACATGGTAAGTTCGGGAGGTTCTTGCACCGGATTCGTGCGGAAGAAACACCACAGCCATCGTCCGGAGCGAGGAGGAGTGGCAGGCGCCTCTCGCCTCGGGTGGCCTCCTTCTGAGAAGCAGTAATGCTAACCATGGAGGAGTGGCAGACGGTCGCCTCCTTCTGCAAAGCAGTAATGCTAGCAAAGGAGGCGGCCGCACGTGCACGCGCGAGGCAATAGCCCTCGCGTCCCAGCCGCCGGGATTCTGATCCCGATTTCCGGTCACCGACGTTGCGGACGACGAACAATGGGTAGCTCACAGTCCGATCGTCCGGTAACCCTCCGGACCGAGCTCAAGTCGTCGACGGCGCGTAGTGTTACACGCGCGCCCTAAGGAGCTATCAGCAACAGTAAAGGCCCAGCAGGGTCGAAGCTACGGTTGAAATCTGGGGCGTGCTGCCACCTGCGCCTCTCTAGCTACGCCACTGTAGACGTAGTACAAGCGATGCAAAAAGTGATACCGATGGAATGAAAACATTTTTTTTTTCAGGCTTTGCTAGAAAAGAGGGCACAGGAACATCTGAATTGGCTTGAGGATTGGTGGTTAAATACAGCATATCTGGAATACCGTGATCCAGTTGTTGTATATTCGAACCCCGGCTTGGTTTTTCCTTTCAGAAAGTTTCAAAGCGAAAATGAACAATTAAAGTATGCTGCTCAGACTTTATTGGCTGCAATGGAGTACAAGAGCATAATAGATAAGTAAGTTTTCATTACATCAAATACCCTATAACAGGGTAAATAGGAATTCAGGGGTGAATGTATAGAAACAAAACTTTCGATGTGATTTTTTACTTAAATAAACTTATATAGCTTTTGCTCACGACTTCGTTCACGATATTACAACCCCCCCTTTCCCCCTACCGTCCCCCAATTCCCGATTTTGCCTATTTATAACTTTTCCTCATGACTTCATTCGCGTGAATATCGATTGTGGGACTAACTACATTTATTCAGCTTTTGTCCATAGAAAATATCAGTTTTGTATGGAGATGGGTACGCATCCGATCAGCTTTTCGCACCAATTCAGCTTTCGCGGCAAACGGATGTAAAATGAGAACAAATTTGTATTATCTTAATTTTTTTATCTTGCTAACAACAGTTTTCGGCGCTATACCGCCTCACACGCTATGACGGTCTTTCAAAATTTTATGATGTTGTTACTCGACTGATAGAAGCAGGACTCAGACAGTCCTGCTTCTATCAGTAGTGTAACCAAAATCGTCCAGCGAAACACGAATGGAACTGAATAGATGTAGTAATTTCCCTTTATCGGACGCTAAGTCCATGTCAGATAAAAAGTAGCCCATGTCTTTCCTTGGATTTCAAGCCTTTGAATGCTGCAAACGAGTAAGACTTGTAAAATCCCCGTCAATGTTTTGTTTCTATGCAGCCCGTATCACAATACTAACTTTCTTTTGTAGGTTCTTAAACAGCATTATTTTACTTTGGTCTTCGTCCAGTGACCGCAAGCATGAGGTCTTGGCTTTATATTCAGGTGTGCTGCTGAAATTACTTAGAATTAGAGTTTTGCACTTCTTAGAACACGGTTTATTTTAAAAACTGCTTTTAGCCATCGAAAACAGCTTCCATCAAGGAAGTTCAGTATGGTAAATTCACAAAAAAAAATCTATAGGTAGGTTGCTCTCATGAGATAACTTTGTAGGGAAGGTAATTTTTTATGTAAGTAAGTGACTATTCTTTCCTTATAGAAAGTTATTCATTTCCTTGGTCAAAAGCAGTTCCTTTTTAAAATGTAAATCCCTTTCCGTTACACCCTGTGTAGTTGCCGTTATGATTCTATTCGAAAATCGTACATTTTGTTTTCATACAAGTAGACGAAGTTTGTTAATATTTGCATAACATATTAACTTTATTATATTTTCAACAAATGTTTATATGCTATAAAAATTTGTTGAAAATATAGTAAATATGCAACATATTTTTATTATAGGTTCACAATGTATTGTATTTTAGACACACTTATTTAGTTAAGTATTCGGTAGCCGAAAGGTAGGTCCTTTCGGCTACCGAATACTTTCGGCTACTTTTTCGGCTAAAGAATAGAAACCTAGTTTTAACTCTCCGCTGTCCGTCCGTCTGTACAATGTCTTATATACTTAACAGTTGAAATTTTCACACCGTGGGCCGAAGCCTACTGGGGTCATTTCCTTCCGAAAGGGAAACTCGAGGTCCTGGAACGCAAGGCAAAGAAGGAACATAGATGTGGTTTAAGTCAGTGAAAGTCTGACACCCTCCACCTCTGCCCTAGAGCAGGAGAAGTTATCGGATGATTACCGACCTTAAAAATATGTACTTACCTTCTGAACAATTGATTTTTTATTTCGCGATTTCAGTTTTGTTCCCATAGTACCTAAAAGCTTTATAATACGATGAGCGTAGCTAGTGTTTTCATTTTTTAGTTGTATTGTCAGCTTCATTTAATAATATTTGACGGTTTATATAGTTGATGTTTTGCTTAGCATCTATATTAAATAATTACTTTGTTTTTGTATATGTACGTTATGTTTTTAATTTTTAGCGAAAAAATGCCAGTAGAAATGATGGGTAAGAATCCACTGGATATGGGACAATATAAAAAGATTTTTGGAACATGTAGAATACCTCACGAGAAACGAGACAAGTTATCATTTAATAATAGTAAGCACGTCACCGTCATCCATAACAACAATGTAAGATAATTTTTTTTTATTTTGTATCCGCTAGTAGCATCGCTACTTTTTTGAAACTTTTGAACGTATGGAGTTTTTGTTTCGAGTGAGACAAGCTAAAACTAATATTAAGTACCTGCTACCTCTATAATCTAGAGATAAAAAAAAAACTAATCAACATGCTCTTCATTTAATCATTATTCCCGATTTAATGAATGGAATTCGGTAATAGAATAAATGTTGGCATAAATTAGTCTCCATTATTGTGATCAGTTTTTTAAAATCTTAAATAAGGCATGGACTCAAACATTCAATAAGCAGGCAATACTTTCGTCATCCGTGAATTCTGTGATAGTTGTTGACCTTTTCGTGCCTAGTGATGTTGGCCTTGTCGAAAAGTTCACTAATATTTGAGACACTCACAGTGCTAAACCTGTAATGTCTTTGCCATCGATTTAATGATCACACGTTCATAAATATTGTTTTGCAGGTATTCACTTATTTGTTGTATTTGTTATTAGATATTCCATGTTGACCTCTGGGGCGAGGATAATGTATTACTGAATGAAGATCAAATTATTCAACAATTGAAAAAAGTAATTGAAACGTCTAGCTCGCCATATAATGAGGGTATTGGAATTCTAACATCAGAAAATCGTGACAATTGGGCACAAGCTTATCAACTCCTCGCTAAAGGTACGCATTCATTTAGTCGTGATCATAGTTCACGATAACTTGATCCCGAAAACTCGAGTTTAATTTTCTATTATCTAAATATAACATCCAGACTACTATATACCTACCGCCATCAGTCTACCAAAGTTTACTAGGGCTACAATTAAAAGATACGGCAAGAAATCTTTGGTACAATAAATTTATTGATTCTAGCTTAAGTGACTTGGGTTCGCGGCAAGCCTCCAAATCAAACCGTTCAGGTCTCGATAGTTAAAAGCCATCTCATAGGCAACTAACGCCAGACTCAGGGGTCTGTCACTCTTTATTTATTACCGTCTCCTGTGACATTTCAAATAAGAATATTTACAAGTTTTTGTGTAAGTTGTTCTTTTTATTTGTTATTAGGGCAAATCTTGCAAATGAATATTTTGAAACAATTACCACACTTCCCGATAGAACTGCAGACATTCAAAATGAAATTATTATTTTGATTTATTTTAAAATTTGTTTTCTTTTTTTTAGAGTATTTAAATAAAAGCAAGTTTTAAAATTATTGTTTTTTACAATGATATCCCTTGCTGAGTTAAAAAAGTATTATTTTGAACAATTCCTTCTTTTAAATCGATAGCGATAAGTAGTAGTTCTTGCAACTGTGACAGACAAACGGACAAAATAGCCGTATGTAAGAGTTCTATTTTAGGTAGGAATAAAAAAATATCAATTTTCGTTTTTTTTTTTTTAAAAATTCTAATTTTTTACGAAAACGGCAATTGAGATAAGAATGCTAAAAGGATTTGTAATGTTATGCCTGTATAGATAAGATAGTAATGTACGTATGCCTGTACGCTGAATTTTATATGGCAAACAAATATATATAAAAATAAAAACTACTTATGGGGTTTTTATAAGAGACGCTGTACCAGTTCTTTAGCAATAAACCTTTGCTGCACCTAAAACTAGTGATACAACGGAAGCGTCCTAACGGAAGCGAAAACGGAGACAGATTTCAAAAGTATTTCTTTGCGGATGCGGAAGCAGAAACGGAAGTGTTAATACTATGAAGAAAAAGCACAATTTATTTATTTTTTAAACAACTGAAGGTTTACTTCGTGATCACGTCACGAGGCGCGGTGATGCGCAGATAGACCAAAAAATTATAATAAAGAAACTCGTTGCGACACGTTTGTGTACCGCGTTCACGCGCCCCCAACCCTGCGCTCTTCGCTGTATTCTTCCGTTTTGAGTTCTGTTATAAATTTTGCGGAAGCAGAAGCGGCAACCGAAGTGAAAAAGCTTGCGGAACTTCTGCAGAAGCGGAAGCGGAAGCAGACTTCTGTTGTAACATTACCTAAAACTCAAAGACCGATTCTCCCTAAATCGACAAGTGTCCTTAAGTTGAAAAAGACTTCTTCTGCCTCACAGGTCTGCCTCTACATGTAAATGAGGGTGAGGTGATGAGGATATCAATCCTCTTTTCCAATAAATCACACTAATATTATAAAGACGAAAGTTTGTGAGTGTGTATATTTGTTACTTCTTTACGCTGGAAGGAATTTGTATATACATTTATGATACTTTATATCCAGGGATTATGTATGTATAATTTTCCATTGGGATAATTTTCTATTTTTACGAGGTCAAAGTCGCTGGCATAAGCTAGTGATTTGTAAAATAGATTGATTACGAGTATGTATTATATAAATTTAAAAAATAACTTGGTATGATATATTTTTCATTGAATGTTAGGTAACTGCGGGATTGAATTCTCTACTTACGGGAAGCCAATGGCTTCCGGGAGTGCATTTTCGAGGCTAAGATGTTGCATGAATATTATATAAACATATATTAATAGTTTTTTAAAACTACTCTAATGGCGGCATTTAGTATCTGTATGTTTCTGGCGGAAATTGAAAATATATTTATCATTATTTCAGACAAAACAAACAGAGAATCTTTAGCAGATATAGAAAAGAGTCTATTTGTTCTTTGTTTGGATAAGGCTGTTGACTTATGGAAGGCTAAGGATGCAAATGCCCGTAGAAACATAGCCGGAGCGCAGACAATACACGGCGGTGGGTCACGTAGTAACGGTGCCAACCGTTGGTTCGACAAAACAGTACAGGTATGTACACATTGATCCTTTTATTGAAAAACGCAGAGTAAAGATAAGATATACTGGAGATTAGATATATAGGTTGGCAATCTTTACTAGCGATTATAAGTAAAGAGTGCCTAACATTATAAAACCCGACCAGTATTTTATCATTTTTAATGTAAAGTACGAATCATTTATTTATGTACACACAAACACTTAAAAGTTAAAAGATCAAAAGCAGATAGAAGAGCACAAAGGTACTGCTTATTGCAGATGAAATTTCTTCCAGCAGACTTGCGACAGGAGAGTTGGATGAGAGATGAAGACACATTGTATACAAAAACAGTTAGAAAATTAAAAATATACTATATTATCTAAATTAAGTCATGTCCTTTCACTCCCCATAACTTTTAAATAGTTGAACCGATTTTCAACTCGCATATTATAAACCGAGTTTTGTAATGCATATCTTATAACCTTTCATTTGATGGCCATATTTCCAAATATTCGGTTGTTAATTCCCACTTTAAGTAATATAAATTATAAATGGCTGAACCGATTTTCCTTAAAAAAAAAACATTTCGTCTAAAAGCCATCGCTAGAAAATCTGTTTTCAAATAAAAAAAAAACACATCTGTATCGGTTCACCCTTTAACATCTACGAACAGACGTACACACATAACGGTCAAACTTATGAATATACGACACAAGCGCAACTCGTATCCAATTCCATACTGAGTTCAAGAACATCTCGCAACATTAAATGTTACGGGAACCAACAATGTTGTGCTATGTTTACTCAAGCCTGTTGCCAAAGTAAATACTCATCGTATCTATGGCTTAATGGTAAAGACATTTTAAATAAGTCTATTCTAAATACAAAACCCGCTTTTATTCCTACCGCTTTTATATAAGCAATTTACTGTTTTTCGCACTAATACGGAAAAGTGCACGAGCTCACCTTCGCCACAATTTTTACCCGACTACGGAGGGTTATGATTTTGTATTATATAATTCTCGTATCAGGCTGGGCGCTAAGACACCGCATGATTCGCGCGTCAACCCTTTTGAGTCGCGCGTTAACCCCCATGAGTTGCACGTTAACCTCCATAAGTCGCGCGTAAACCCCCATGAGGCGCGGTCAACCCCAATGAGTCGCGCGTTAACCCCCATGAGTTGCGCGTTAACCTCCATAAGTCGCGCGTAAACCCCCATGAGGCGCAGTCAACCCCAATGAGTCGCGCGTTAACCCCCATGAGTTGCGCGTTAACCTCCATAAGTCGCGCGTAAACCCCCATGAGGCGCGGTCAACCCCAATGAGTCGCGCGTTAACCCCCATGAGTTGCGCGTTAACCTCCATAAGTCGCGCGTAAACCCCCATGAGGCGCGGTCAACCCCAATGAGTCGCGCGTTAACCCCCATGAGTTGCGCGTTAACCTCCATAAGTCGCGCGTAAACCCCCATGAGGCGCGGTCAACCCCAATGAGTCGCGCGTTAACCCCCATGAGTTGCGCGTTAACCTCCATAAGTCGCGCGTAAACCCCCATGAGGCGCGGTCAACCCCAATGAGTCGCGCGTTAACCCCCATGAGTTGCGCGTTAACCTCCATAAGTCGCGCGTAAACCCCCATGAGGCGCGGTCAACCCCAATGAGTCGCGCGTTAACCCCCATGAGTTGTGCGTTAACCTCCATAAGTCGCGCGTAAACCCCCATGAGGCGCGGTCAACCCCAATGAGTCGCGCGTTAACCCCCATGAGTCGCGCTTCAACCCCCATGAGTCGCGCGTCAAACCACGCTTATTTAAATGTCTTCGTAAGTGTATTGAAAAACATCGATTGATACACTTGAAAATTTGTCATTGCAGCACTCGGCTCCATAACACCCTCGCCTACGGCTCGCGAATGTCGCCTTGGTCGCAATGACAAACTTTTTCCACTTGTATCAAAATGTATTATTTCTTACTGTTTTTTATAGTTTATTGTTGGTGCTGACGGAGTAACAGGCCTTACCTATGAACATTCACCAGCAGAAGGACAGCCTATAGCTGTTTTGACTGATTTCATTATTAAATATATGTAAGTACCTACTTGTTTTATATTTTAAGTAAATAAACAATACATTATATATATTTATTATTATATATTTTTTTAGGGTTACGCCCTAAAAAGGAAAATAGAATTCTTGTAAGATCACTTTTCGCCCGTCTACTACAAGATTTTTACTCGAGAAAGCTTGAAAATATTCTTTTTTTATTTTCTTTTATTTTGTTTCGTAATATTTTCGAGATCGCTTAGCTCGCTCTTGCATTCACATGATGCGTTCGAGACGACCCTATTCAGTTTTACTATACCGTTCTCCCGATAGGTTTCGTCCGCCACTAGACGGGGTTTCGTAGCGCGAAACTCCGCTGATCCGAATAAACTAGCCTCAAGGCAGGACCGCCGTTTGTTTATGTGGCTGATAGGGTATGCGAGATATGTGCAGGAGAACAGAAGTTACCGACAAAATCTGAAGAATTGCGAAACTTTAGTGGCATAGGGTAGGGCACTTTGCTCGCAGAACAGATAGTCAATATGACGACACTTGGGGGAGGCGTATCTCCAACAGTGGACAGAGGGGGTGTGCAGGTCATCAGCGTTATTATGATAATTATTGAAGAATTTTTGTTTGGTGTTTTTTGGTTATTCCTATCACAAAAATCGTAAACAGTGTATAATTATGTTGTGTTAATGCCATCATCATCTGTTTCAGTGAACAAAATAAAGCTTCCGAAAAGTCATCATCGAGTCCTAAACAACCGACTCAGTTGAAATTTAATGTGACCGCAGATGTTAGTCGCATGATTGACAATGCCAAGAAGAATTTGGACGGGTGAGTTTTTTTTATTTAAGTCTACGCTTAGATGACAGGCTTTTAGAGTGAGGTGAGCGGACGTCAAGTTGGAACCATATTCCTATATTAGATGAATGTTCCAACTTAACGTCTTGGTAACTAAGCTTAGATTCTATACTTTTTTTTTTATCAAGATTTTATTTAGGGGCTTTTGTCCAAAAAGGATATGTCAGCCCCATCGTACCTTATAACAATTACTACACACACATACCTTTATTAACTAATACATATTTACCTAAAATACATCACAGATATTAAATAGATATTAAATAGGGCGAATCACTGTTGCAAGACCGCTATTAAACCACTTAGTTTTCTGGCCGCCTCCGATTTCGGTTTTGATAGAATGCTTTGGATTATACCTACATCGAATCTATTTAACTTTAGTTCGCTCAGCAATGCGTCGCGTTCATCTTTATTTCGGGCACATTCCAACAGCAAATGTTGAACATCTTCAATTTGGTTGCAAGTTACACAATTAGGTAAATCAAAGCTCACCCTGTATGGTTTTATACCATATACCCTTAACTATTGATTTACTATTCTTAATTATACTGATTCTATACTTAATTACCAAGAAATAGTACTTATGAATACGTACCTGGGCATTATAAATGATAGCGGCACAAACCGCGACTCCTTTATGAAATTGAGACTGTAGATAAATGTGCATTTAAATTTGTTTCAGGTTAGTTCAAAACTTACAATTGAACTGTTTCCAGTTCGACAAGTATGGAAAGAATTTTATCAAGTCGCAAAAGTTAAGCCCAGATAGCTACCTACAAATGGCAATGCAACTGGCATTCTACAGGTACGATATTATCAATGCTTTTCCTGATTTTCAACATAAACGGGCACTTTTTATAATAGCTACAAAATATAGAACTTAATTTACTGTACTATAATTTGAAATTTAATATTTTTCGATTTGTAGCTTTTCTAGTATTTTACTTACGTTTTTCTAGAGACTTTTTTGAATTTTTATTACAATCAGGATCAATCGCAACACAATTTTTGTTTCATTTTCTTGTTAGGTATGGTTTTTTTTTTTAACTTATTAGGTACTTTACATAGTTTTAATAAATACATAGTTAATAGCCTCTCAAGAACGTTTTCCTGTAGCTATAAAAGTTTTTGGTCCATCTATAACTTTGTTCTTTAGGTTACACAAAGTACCTGGAGCTCACTATGAATCCGCAGCAACAAGGATGTATGTCGGAGGACGAACAGAAACCATACGATCATGCTCAATAGAATCCATAGATTTTGCGAAAACGATGCTGAATTCTCAAAGTAATCCAAAAGACAAAATTTCTGCATTGAAAGATGCTATCAATTCTCATAAAAACTACACAGTCCAGGTAAAATTATATTAACATAGATGCTTTAAGGCTTGCGCAAGGGTAGCCTCTGAATTTCTTCGTATGTTTTTATTACAGGCACTTCAAGGATTGGGTGTCGATAGACATTTACTAGGGTTAAAATTGACTGCTATCGAAAATGGCATTGAAATACCACAAATATATTCTGATCCTGGATTCAAGAAAAGCTCCTATATGAGGATTTCTACTAGTCAGGTAAGTTTAGTTAAATAGGCACAGACACTTTCAAATAGTAATATCGTAAAACATCGTCAGGACTAAGAGTGAGATTATAGTGTTCAAGTCTGGTCAGTCTGGTGCTCAGGTCACATTAAACGACAGTGCTCTCAAAAGGGTAGCGCACTTTAAATAAATAAGCTGTATTGCAAAGGTAAAAATAACTTTATTTAAACTTACTGTCGGTTTTTTTATACGTACCAATGGGTAAAGCACAGCATATTTCTACACAGAGAGCTTAATTTTATTTATGCATGCATTATTTTATAAAAAAAAAAAACATGTATGGATGATTATAATAATTAATGAATATCTGAAATAAATTGAATATAATTGAAAAATAGTCGATCATACTTAAAGCTAGTAGTGAAGCGTTGACTACCGAGCGGTAAATAACAACCGTTTTCGAAATTGATATAAACTTGTTTGTTTAATAGTAATTACCTAATAGAATTGGGTACGCCATAATTATGGCGGTAAGTCCCCTCTTTGAGGAGTGGCTGGAAAGACCTCACGGCGTTCTCACCGAGCATGGTCAGTTCGGGAAGTTCCTGCATCGGATTCGTGCGGAAGTAACGCCCGGGTTTCACCACTGTGTGGACCGCCCGGAGGGCATGGTGGAGCATACGGTAGATGTGTGCCCCGCTTGGGTAGAGCACCGCCGCCGTGTCCTAGTAGAGGCTATCGGCAGCAACGATCTCGCGCCGGGCCTTGGTGCCGCGAGGAACGGCCCTCACGCCCCAGCCGCCGGAATTCCGATCCCGATTTTCGGCCACCTTAGGCGCAAGCTTGCGTACGGCGAGCAATGGATAGCTCGCCATCCGACCGTCCAGTAACCGTCCGGACCGAGCTCAAGTCGTCGATGGCGCGTACCGTTCCACGCCTCAAGGAAATGTCAGCAAACCGTAGGAACCCAGCAGAGTCGAAGCCTACTGGGGCCAAGGGATTGTTTCTGAAAGGAAAACTCGACTCTGGTATGAAAGGCAACGAAGGAACAGGAGTGGGTTTTTAGTCAGTAAAAGTCTGACACAGCCTCGCTCCGCCCAAGAGCGATGATTTTCCCACCGAAAAAAAAAACCTAATAGAATAAATTAAGTAATTTTTTAAGACATTCCTATTAGCGTAGTTACCTTTATTTTGAAATTATTTCTTCCGAATTGAAGAAATTGGTAGGTGGTTTAGGTTTAGTTTGTTTGTCTGAACATCTATATATATTGCGCGTTGTAATAATTTCACAAAACCACACAGAACAGTTTTCAGAGAGCGTTAACAAGTGTCCTCAAACATTACCATGCATATATTCCGCGATTACACAGTTGATTAAAATAGACTACTGACCCATTGTCATATTATCGCTTTTTAGAAATAAACAAGTACCTAACGCCTGTGATATAGGTTTATACTAGTACAGGCACATAACATAACCGTACCTTTGTAATTATTCCTAAGATTTTATGTAACTATTTTACCAAATTTAAACTGTAAATAAATATATTATTATTATTAAGTACATACGCCGATACGCGTATTATCTATAAATATTTAACAATCTTACAAGTATGCACTTCAAAGTATTGAAAAATTTCCTTTTACTTTCTGTTCATTTCAGGTCGCTTGCAAGTGTGATGGATTTATGTGTTATGGACCTCTAGTGCCTGATGGATATGCTACATGTTATAATCCCAGAGATAACGATATAAATTTCGCAACATCCGCATTCGTCGAACATCCAGACACCGATTGTAATAAATACAGAAATGCTTTGGAACAATCTCTTCAAGACATGCATGATGTGCTCTTAAAGAATGTTCCTTCGAAACTTTAAAACACGTATATATATATGTTACTAATATAAATATCGGAATGCAGTCTCGACATAGTTAAGGCGTATTATCCGAAGTTAAATGCACACATACTCGCACTGCTGCTTGCGCTCGCAAAGAGCCCCGCTGACCTTAAAACCATTTTTTTGCGAAATATTGATTGATTTATATAATGCTATGTACATTCAAGAAGAAAACTAACCAGCATTGTTTTGTGTAAACATATTTCTAAAGACCAAAACCGTTTGAAAGGCGTAGGGAAAACCAAGCAAAAAAATATCATGTAGTTAATTTTTTTTTGCCAAAGTAGGTATTAGTCAAAAGAAAAAATCATATGTTTATAATGTAATATATGAATCTATAATTATTATTTTTTTTTAAATCTATTACTGAGGAGTTGACTTCAGAAAGTCACTGTTTTTATTGCTCTAAATGGGAGCAAGAGCCTTAACATTCGCAAAAAGAACGAATTCTGTCGCCAAGATATTAATATTACAAGGAGGCATACTTTTATATTAAACGTTTTATTCTTACGAACAATAAAAGTTATTTATTGAAACTTAAATAGATTATATAAATAATAATAATCCATGAAAAAAATCGTGTTTTCAAGATATTTTTTTTGTACATATTTCAAGAAAATCTATTTTTTTTTTTCCAAGTTATGTTTTCAATTGTTTTGAGATTTTTATCGGCTGGTAACTTGGCGATCGGTAGCTTATGTCAAACTATCAATTTCGAGACTGCTAGCCCAACTATTATATTTAAAATATTCTAGTAGGTACCTACCTACGAAGCCGCAATTACTAGCTTTATTCATTGTTTTCCTATGCAAATAGGTAAATAATTATACCGTGTGGTAGTAATCTTTTGATCGCCACGGTCTTCTATCTTCTATGAAAGACAGTCATTTTCGTATTAGCTCGTTCTTTATTTTAGCATTCTCCACCTAAGATTACAATAAATTGTTTTATTGAACAAAAAAAAAAACAAAAACTCCAGAATGTTCAAATAAACGAGCTCATTATCAATTAAAAATTGTCCTGTCTCACAGTAATCCCATTTTAGACAGAATCACTTCTTCCATCTTTTGCGAAAACGAGAGTTTTCTAGTTGGTATGGAAGTAAACTTATCAGTTACACTGGCTATCTCCATCGCGGCCTATTGTGGAAAGTCTCTTTTGACTCTGTAAAAAAAAATGCTCAATATTTTTTAATTCAGGGCTGGCACTATATGTAGTGCTTAAATACCTACCTAAGCACTAATTCATGACAAAACAAATTAAAAAGGTGGATTTGGAGGCACTAATTTCAATAAGTTCAATAAAGTGGGATGTTAGCAAATACCATTAGCACAGCACACAATAAAACTCTTCTGAAAGTTATGTATCTACCTACTATGTAAAGTCTATGGTTGCGGGATTTATAAATATTTTGATAAGTTTAGGTATACCGTAAAGTGGGGTTACTTTCACCCTGGGGTATAACTTTAGCACAAGCTTATTAACATGAGAAACTGTGTTTCTATTGGTTAATACGCTTATGCCAAAGTTATATATATGTATAATAATTCTTTATTTTCAGGCAACTAAGACCCATAGACAAAATACATAGAATAATCTTAAAAATAATAAACTAATACATATTAAAAACATACAAAAACTAATCTATTTATTTTTACAAACTATTACACACGAAGTGATGGCATCGTGCTTCGCTACCAGGTCGGTATCCTTCCACGAAATCGTCAATACAAGACACCCTTCGGCCAAAACGCTGCTTTGAGGAAGGTCTCGCATGCGTCATGAACTTTGTGGGGGAGGGGAGGAGGCTCTACTCATGACAACTCATGATATTCAAGCTACACGATGATACATTCAAACCTGATACAAGTGTTGAGTCGGCACTCGCACATACTCCAGGGCCAAAGTTACCCCAATTTTTTCGGTACTAAAAGGTGGTGGATCGAATTATTTACAATATAGTTTTTGTATCACGAGAATTAAGCTTTAATATATGTAGGTACCTAAGTACCATTTTTGTATTGTAATGTAAGGCTAAATGTATTCTGCTTTTTAATAAATTTTATCTCCTTCAACATGTTTAATTTAATTTACACAGTCCTAAATTGAGTGATGAGATGAGTTCAGTCATTATTATTCTATGTATGTTCACACAACCACTTAAAACAATAACGTAGGTAACTAAATACATAGGCACGTATCCATATTTTTTTAAGCCATAATTACAGTTGTGTACATACACAATTTTCATACATATTTTTTAAGGCTTATAGACAAATAAATAAATTTTAAAAAATGTTACATCACGTTAGGAATACTACCTGTATCGTGGCTGCGTTCTCAAACATGTAAAGTCACATACGCAAGACACCCAGACCCGGAAAATCAATCTGTAGGGCCTTGAAAAACAGATTTGAATTTGTCTAAACTTATAAAAATACAACATAAAATCCTAGGTTTATGTTCCAGGAGCTGCAAGAGTAAAAACCCATGGCCGCGCCATCAAAACGGTGACAAATTAATTATTACTGATATCTCACTGAAAAGGCATCGATTTTGAATTTTTTGATTTCTGATTTCTTTTTTTGAAAACAAATTTGAATTTGTCGAAACTCGTAAAAATATAACAAAACATCCTAGGTTTATATTTCAGGACCTGTAAGACTAAAACTCCATGGCCGCGCCATTGAAACGGTGAAATACACGGCATCGCCGAAATCTCACTGAAAAAGTTTCGCAGAGGTCTGAAGTTTTTTGTAAAACATAGTTTTGAATTTGTCGAAGCTTGTAAAAATACAACAAAAAATCCTAGGTTTATTTTTTAGGTGCTATGAAGCAAAAACCCTATGGCCGCGCCATCGAAACGGTGACTAATATATTATCACTGATATTTCGCTGAAGTACCATCGAAGAGGTCTGAAATATTTTGTAATACACAGATTTGAATTTGTCGAAACTTGTAAAAATACAACAAAAAATCCTAGATTTATTTTTCAGGAGCTGTAAAACTAAAACTCCATGGCTCGCCATTGAAACGGTGAAATACAAGTCATCGCTGAAATCTCACTGAAAAAGCATCGCAGAGGTCTGAAATTTTTTGTAAAACATAGATTTGAATTTGTCGTAACTTATAAAAATACACAAAAAAATCCTAGGTTTATTTTTTGGGTGTTTTTATAAGTTGAAATACACGTCATCGCCGAAATCTCACTGGAAAAGCGTCGCAGAGGTCTGAAGTTTTCAAATCTATGTTTGTTTGTCCAATAAATTCAGTCGAAGAACTTCGACAGCGAATAATAAACGCAGCGCAAAGATTAGAACAACGTTCACATCAAGAGTGACGAAAACCGAAGTTACGAAGAGAAATCGAACCTGCATTCGTAATCGAGGGGCTCATTTTGAACAAGATGTGTAAATTTTTTCAATAAAATTTGACGTACATTTTTTTATGCATTTCATTTCATACAAATACAATTGACCCTTTCTGTCCCCGCGCTGGTTCAAACACATGCCATGCCACGAATTATGTATTTTAAAATGGACTTTTATACCTTGTATAGGCAAGTTGTTTTAGTTATTTGTACGATAAATGTCATAGAAATTTTCGTGACGAGACAACACTTTAAAATATTGGTCTCGTAATAGAGTTGTGGTAGAATGACAATATCAAGCTTACTTTATGCAATGACTGCACAATGACGTTCTAATAGTAGGTCACTGATCAAAGGAACTGTCAAAATTTTAGCAGATTACCGCTTATGTCAGACATTCTTTTGTCAATATGTACGAAATTACCATTTTACTCCACTGTTTTCAATGGAGCCCCTATATATTTACTATACTCTTTGGAGTGTCAGTAGTTGACCATTGGAAAGTCATAATGACGCCATTGTATTAGTAAATTACCAAACTTTTCAAAATCAACAAAAATCAAATCGGGCAATCTCAATCACCTCGTAAACTTTCCAAAAGGCTTTTTACACTGTAAAGGACTATAGATTGCCCGATTAGATTTTTGCTGTTAAAATCAAATCGGGCTGTTTGGAGTTCGGGGCTCAAAACAACTCCTGCTAGAGGGTTTACGTGGGGGGTATGGGTTCCTTTTACGGGGATTTTTTTGTGGCATATTATCAAACTCCTCCTACTCTAGGGTGGAGTGAGATGTGTCAGACTGACTAAAACCCATCGGCCTTTAGCGTCCCTCTACACACACAGAACAGGTGACTTTGTTCAATAATGCCGCAGCACATGCAAGCATTGGCCCTGTTCGGACACGTCCATTTTGCTGTATCTCTTTGATGCGGGTGTGAAACACAATGCGCCGTCGACTCAAGCTTGGTCCTCAAGCCCGCGCCTACGGTCGAGATTCACCTAGCAACTCCGGACCCCCGGGGTGTCACCTGCGGCGTCGGCAAAATGACCTCTCCTTCACAGTTTCCACCACCTCCTTCGCCCGCATTACTGCTTCGCAGAAGATTTCGATGTGATACAGGGGCTGAGGCGTGTTCGAAAAATGGCAATCAGCTAGTGGTAGTGGTGTTCCTATTGTAATTTTATTATTGTTGTACCATAAATAGTATATTTATCTAGTGGACTACGTTGAACAACTGCATTCTTGTCTTGGTTCAAAATATTTATTTGAATCAGCTTATTCTTTGGTTGGCAATTTCCAAATACTTACAAACCTAACTACTAATCTAGCTAAAGATGCGCAGACGCAATGCTGTTGTGTTTTCTTTCATAATAAAATAAATGTATTGCTTGTACAGTTTTTTTAATTTCAGTTAAAATTTCACGTATGTATTTTATGTGTAAAATACGATGTTGATATGTAATTAGTATATCGCAGTCTACACATGTAGTCAGTAAACAGTAGATCTTTGTTCGAATTAAGTTGGCCACTCCTGCGCTTTATACTATTTCATACAAAATTAACCAAGCCGGGCCGAGCCACTATAAGGTCATAACGTGGAATGAGCAGTGAATGATCCAATGGACCTTATAGAGAATAATAATGTCAACTTAATACTGGTACTAACTAAAAACAAAACCAGATTTCACATAATATATTGCACGCAGGAATGACAATAAAGCCAAAGCTTAAAAAATGCATACATTCTTTTTACAAAGTTTATTTATTACCTACATGATGCCTTGTGTAGAAAGTACCTACAAAAAAACTGTATTAACTTGTGACATATTGCCTCTCGCAGAAAACAGAATAAAAATGAAATCTTAACTTCAGAGGCTTATATAGGAGAGAAAATGTGTAACCGTTATTAATAAACGCAGAGTCAAGTTAGGTTAATCATACCTTCACAATTGAGGCTTAAGATTGGGACCGCTTAATTCTGGCATTTTTAATAAAGGGATAAGTGAAAAAAAGAACGACCTAATTTTAAAATATTACCTTAGATTTAGACCTGTCACATTACCAAGTGCAAATATGTTATAAAAATGGCAATTCCAAAACTGATTAGCTTCTACTGATTTTTTTAAACCGCTATATACTATGTGTTACAGCTAACATGAGATTTAAAAACACAACAAGCTGATCGTGGTACGTACTCAAAATAATGTCATAAACTGATAAATACCGGCCATTTACTAAAATACTGTGCGACACTTAAACGTTAGCATTAAAACAGTTAACTAGTGCAAAAAAAACGAGGCAATGACTCAAGTACCGACGTCAATTCTACAAAGTGATGCTTAGCTTTTAGACAGTATTGTTTAAAAGTTCATTATTAAAAAAAAATCTTACAGTATTGGCAAAGGTCTGTCTTAAGAACCATTGAGAACTATCTAGTAGATTTTAAGGCCGATAAACAAATATTATGAAACGGGGGTGGTTGCGCAGTGGTTGGTGGTTGGTAAGAAACAGCTTTTACATTTGACAGCATCTAACTGGTCAACGCTTTGTTTGAAATTAGTGAAAACTGATATATAAATCACAATCTGAAAGATATTGTAATGCTTGATATGTATCAAAGATTCGTCTGCTCAACAAGAAGCGCAATTAATGGATAGATGTGTCTTATTGACACATTCAATAAAACATCTTACGATGGAAAACTCATCTGTCTGATTTGTAAATTATGAATAGTATTTACTAACATGCTGTTAAATCTCATGATAACTGCGGTAGCCATGCTATTACATTTGAAAACTTTTAGAAACCAGGAGACATAGTTGGAACAATTGAACATCAACAATTTATGTTATATAACAGAATAACGATACATGTAAAGTAAGGAGTATTTTATTTACATTTTTACTCTTCTTTTAAATAGTTTATCCTTTCGTTTTCGTTATAACAATTGTCTTCACTTGTGATTAATTAAATTCTTCTAGTTCCTCTGCAGCGTTGAAAATCAATTATACTTATAAAAAAAATAAACTAACAGTAAATATAATATAGATCATAAATAATAATACATTTACAATATGGACAAACCCAACTTTCGTAGGTATGCAGCAAATACATTTGTCAAATAGACCTAGTCACTGCCGAATGACTTATTACATTTTATACCTTAGCGCCTGGACGGGAGTTCCGTCAGGAGCGCACGTTTTAATAGCCGCTAGATCTTTTTTAAATTGGCGTTTGTCAAACATTATTGTACATTACTATTGCTCTTTAATTGCGATGAGAGTAACGCAACATTATAGATAGTTTACTGCGTGATCACATTCAAAACTTGACACAGTAGACTTTTGACATGGAGCAGCAAGGGCAGGTACGTAAGAAGACTGAAATGTTTTTAATTTTTGAAATATTAAAACTGTATTTAGTTTAAACTGTTGTCATCTACTTATTTTAAACTGACGTGTAAAAGCGTTTTTTTAAATCAATTTCCAAAATAAATATAATTTACATTTACATAATATTTCAGCAAAAAACACCTCCATCCTCATAATTATTCTTAAAATACCAATCAACTCGGTTTCGTACAACGATTAAGTCTCTCTTAGGACAATTGAGGTAAAAAGTATTGCAACAACAATACTTTTCGATGGGAAAATTAAATGAAATCCAAAAATTGTTTTACAGAGATTTTTCATAATTTATTTTCATTAGAAAAACATACTGTCTAGTAAAACTCCGCAAATGTGTTACTTATCGATACATTATTACGATAAAACAAATCGAATTAATTTTTTATTAGTCATTAGTAATAATAAATAAAAATGCAGTGCAGTTCCATGAAACTAAAACTAAAGTACCCGTGGCCGTTGATCCCATAGAAAGCGGAAGAACCTTGAAAAAAAATTAGATTGTTTTATCGTCATGACATCGATTAACCAACACGTTTGTGGATTTTCACTAATTAATTTGATTTGACTCTGTACAGGTTGAAGAAGTGCATTTAAAAAAAAAAAAACAAATTTGCTAATCAGTACCATTAAATGTGACATAGGCTACAAACAAGCAATCTAGAGCTGCAAGCCTAAGCTTTGTTGAAAGTACCTAGTACTAGTTAAATACATCTATCATTTAGATTTAATAAGAAAGAAAAAATATTGAAAAGTCTTATCGTGCGCTCCTCATGGACATCCATAACATTCTAAACACAAATATAACGTGGAATGTACACTAATATAAATTATGTCAAAACAAAACAAAATTTATGACAATTGAATTTATTACTAGGATAATAATTCTTAACCATTAAGTATGATTTCTGTTTAACTAACTCTATATATCGCGAGATCGGTTAGCAGGCGCAGTTGTCCCGCGCGGCGGGCGGCGCGGCGAGCGGGCGGCCCGGCGACGCCGGCTTGTGCTGCACGCCCGACTCCGCCGCGTTCAGGTCCAGTCGCCCATCTTGAATGCTCTGATATATTTTCTTAGCTGTCTCAAGAAAGGCTTCCTCCACATTTTGACCACTAGAATAAAAGCGTGACGAAAACTACCATAAATATGTGTATCACCACTACAACAATAAAATATAATACCTTTTATTTGTCTTCCTTTGCTACTTGTCAATTTTAAAGACAATAAGTACCGTATAGGTTTCGAATTTTTTATGAGATTATTTAAATGAGATATAAATGCACCTATTTATAAGAAGAGTAGAAACTTCAGCTTTTTCCGCTCCAAGAGCCCATATACCTACGTATTTATATTCATATTAATTTGATACCCGGGCCCTATTCGAAGATACGTAGTTAAATACCGAAAATATTATGAGATTAAACTTCCGCTGAAAATTTCAGCACACATAACCGTATGGGGTATTGTTGGAACCCATAAATGATACAAAATGTTTCGAAGACACCTTATTATTCACGTCAAAAGTTGATGAGATATCGCTTCTAAGTTAAAACTGCGGAAATAATTTTGGTATCCATGGTTTCTTTTGAGATTTTGTAGAGAGACTTAAGTAATAAAAGGTCCTTATGTCGCGTCATTACTAAGAATATTGTAACATATGTAATAACTTACGTCTTGGCACTAGCTTCAACAAACATAAGTCCATTTTCATCAGCAAATTGTTTTGCTTCTTCGTATGTAACATCCCTTTGACCATCTAAATCTGATTTGTTGCCAATTAAGAATATCACAGTGCTGGGGTTAGTCAAGTTACGTGTATCTGTAAGCCAGCTACTTAGATGATTGTAAGTAGACCTGAAACAGTCAAAAATATAAAACATTTATTGACAAAGTTACTACAAGCTTATACACTAAATCTAAAACACATGGTCACTCAAGTTGTTAATTAGCTATATGTTTGTGTAGAAAACAATCCTTTCGTCAATCGCTAACCGTATTGTCAAATGGGCACGCCACAATTATGGCGGTAAGTCCCCTCTTTGAGGCGTGGTTGGAAAGACCTCACGGCGTCCTCACATTCCGCATGACGCAGGTTCTCACCGGACACGGTAAGTTCGGGAGGTTCCTGCACCGGATTCGTGCGGAAACGACGCCCGGGTGTCGCCACTGTGTGGACCACCTGGAGGACACGGTAGAGCACACGGTGGAGGTGTGCCCCGCTTGGGCAGAGCAACGCCGTGTCCTCGTGGGGGCAATCGGCGGCGGCGATCTCTCGCGCCGGGCCTTGGTTCAGGCCATGCTCCGGAGCGAGGAGGAGTGGCAGGCGGTCGCCTCCTTCTGCGAAGCAGTAATGCTAGCTAAGGAGGCGGCCGATCGCGTGAGGCAACGGTCCTTACGCTCCAACCGCCGCCGGGATTCCGATCCCGATTTCCGGCCACCGTAGGCGCGGGCTTGTAGACGGCGAGCAATGGGTAGCTCGCCGTCTGACCGTCCGGTAACCGTCCGGACCGAGCCCAAGTCGTCGACGGCGCGTATTGTTCCACGCGCGCCTCAAGGAGATGTCAGCAAATCGTAGGAGCCCAGCAGGGTCGAAGCCTACTGGGGCCACGGGTAGTGTAAAAGCGGAACCCGGGGCCCTGGGACGAAGGCAACGAAGGAACAGGAGTGGGTTTTTAGTCAGTAAGAGTCTGACACTATCTCCCGCTCCGCCCAAGAGCGAGGATGTCATTAGGATGATCTTCCCACCCAATAAAAAAAAAAAACCGTATTGTCAAAAAGTTGGAAATAGTCATCTGACCTTGCCTCGAGTTACTTAAGGTGAACACGACACCTTTTACTCTTCCATTCTCTCGTGACAACCTTTCATACAATTCTTTTTACAAGCCCTATTATTGTTTTGGCCTCCCCGCTCTCTATCCATCCACTTCTTATATCAATCAGTTTTCCACGTGAATTAATCCCTCCTCACCACGTGTCACACCAAGAAATACATTTTCCTTTCAACTTGTTCTGTTACGCGCCACTTCGATAACTATTTATTGTTAATAGGGCGGAAAGTTGAACTTTCCCACCCATAAAATTTCGTTTTTAATAAAAAACTGAAGCATACCTAACTTAAAAGTTGAAGTTCCCGTCCTGCGCGCCAAAACTTGTAAAAGGTTACGCCGTAATGACAAGTTTAAAGATCTACAAGTTGTTGTGTGTCATTGTTAAACTATTTCCTGTATTTTTAACTATAGTCTTTTGCCGAGGTTAATCGCCGCGACGAATATGATTACCTATTTAAATTTTATTAGTAAACTAGTTATTTCAATTCGATTGATTGAACACTACAGAACTCAATTTTTTTTTACATAAAATCAAACAATATCAAAAACATTAAAAGTGACGACCCTAATGCTTCAATGGAGCGTAGGTAATTATTGTATCAGCTAGGCTTAGATTCTATACTGTTCCATATTTATACTGTGGTAGCGCTCACACACCAATTACCGACACACATGCAATTTGCAGATTTATTAATTTGATCAAATATAGGTACCTACTTAATTAATTTGATAATCATGTTTTAAGTACCTACATCTGTTTTTTACTGTAGATAAAAACATAGTATGCTGTCAAAATGACTTTCTGCTAATAGTTCTCTTGGTAACCCAATATCTATGTATAAAATATATATAATAAATATTATTTAATTACTCTACTAATTCTTATTCTGCATGCAATGGACACGCAATGGATCTTTGCAGGGTAGTATTCAGATTCTTAGGTTAAATGAAAACCAATCCATAAGGATAGGTACCTACTTCGGTCTTTCCTATATTATGACTTCTGTGTAAACAAATAGAAATTAATAATAATATTGGAATAATCACCTTCTAGTTATATCATATACCATAAGAGCTCCTGCAGCACCTCTATAGTAAGACCGGGTCACGGCTCTGAATCTCTCTTGTCCAGCTGTGTCCCATATTTGCAGTTTGATTTTTTGCCCTGCAACTTCGATAATGCGGGTCCCGAATTCTACACCAATTGTGTGTGGACAATCTGCCATGACTGAAAACAACGAGTTACCGTTTTTAAGCAAAAGAAAACAAACAAATCTTATATGCTAGAAGAAAGGACTTCAACACGCCTTTCGTTCATGGGGCGGCCCTAGCTCGACTTTCACTTGTTTTATTCACTTATTATTATAACCCAGTATCACCGTTACGATTTATCGCGCGTTATGTATGACACTGTGTGCGTGAGTGCGATAGTCTGTACGGGGCCCCGCCCATTTTCAAACTGCGCCTTGTATTGACAATCTCACATAATTCGCACTCTCTCTTTATTATATTAAGTATAGCGGTTCCGCATGATAAGAACCTCGTGAAAGTTGAGAAATATAAGCAAATTGTATGACCTAGCTCGAGAGGTTGTCGACATGTGGGATATGAGTGCAGTACCAACACTGTGCCGATAGTCGAGACGGCCAATAGCATTACCGTCATTTAGAGCATCGACCATGGCTGGAGTGGCTCTCGTTAGGCAGTTTGATCAAGTACACAGCTTGTATTGTTAGTCTCTTTGAACAGAGTAACAGCTATTACAGGTAGTTCCCTACCCTACACAGGTGTGTATTAGTTAGTCAGTGAAAGTCGGACACACCCTCTCACTACTCGTATTTGATGAATTCTCACATCAAAAAAAGGCGTAAGCAATTAAATTATGTTTATATTATATGCATAAAAAGCATAGAGTAAAAAGGTAACTATGGGTATTACACCCACCCTAAAAAAAAACATATTTTGTTATTTTTTATAAGCAGGGCCTTTGTAGTCTCTAGTTTGTATTGGACCACTGCAAGGACGGCATTGTCCTTTGTATTTTTATAGAAAAAATACAAGTATTAAGTTGCAACTGATCACCTAGAAAAGTTATGTTAGGCATATCTTATATAAATGAAGAATTTTTTTTTCAATAATATTTTTAAAAAAATAAAAAAAATACTAAATAACTGCATATTAATACAAATTCAACAAAGATAACAGAAAATCGTCAAATTTGTAGATAACTTTTTTTTACTTGCATCCGTTGAAATATGATTATACTAACATTTCTTGTCAGTAAACTGGTGCAATAGGCATGATTTGCCAACTCCCATATCTCCAATTATAATATATTTAAATATGTAGGAGTAGTTGTATGGTCCTGACGTCATTTTGAATCTGAAAGTAATAAAATAGAGAAATACAGATAATGTGTGCAACATAAATTATAACCATCGAAATACAAATCACATCTATTTTACACTTTAAATTCCTGTCTTTATTAATATATTTATGGTTTATTTGGATTGCATATATATAAAATTAATAATAATTTAATTTGATGAAAATGTAATCCTGTGGGAAATGAAACTGGCATCTTCAATACAGGTTTACTACCTGTATAAACTAGGTTACATAGTAATGCAACCTAGCTAAAATGCCAGATATGGTACATTCTATATTGAAACCAATTTTCAGGTTACACCTGTGTCAAAGAAGGTTTCTCCATAGAAACTTTGGGTACCCCCCTATCATAAAAGGAACCTCTATGCAAAAATTTCAGCATTACCTGCAGGACCTATAGGTCCAAAAGTTTGGACTGGGTGGTGATAAGTCAGTGAGTGAGTTAGGACTTTGCCTTTTATATTTATATCTTTTTTATTATTGGTTTTTACTGAGACTCTTTAAAGTATAATTATTTTATTTAAAAGAACAGTATGTTAAAACAGACTGAGGTGGTAAGTCAAAAAAATTGAATGTTTAATATAAACACATATTTAATAATAACATAAAAACGAAATATTTCAGTCTTGATAAATTGAAAAATGTATATATATTTTTTTTTATATTATCATGCATAAACTTTTAAAATAATAAACACAATTATTTGACAAATTGAAGTTAAATTTATATCAGAGAAATTGGGTCAATACACCTGCCTATTTATCACTACATCGTATAAAACGAAGTCACTTCCCATTTTCTGTCCCTATGTATGCTTAGATCTTTAAAACTATGCAATGGATTTTGATACAGTTTTTTTAATAGACAGAGTGATTCAAGAGGAAGGCTTATATGTCAATGTATAACACATACATAATATAGTAGAGAAACACTGGTAATTTTAAAGATTTCTAATGTGATCTCGTAAATAAACCCTTTTTTGTGCTTACATTGCAAATCCTGGCTGAACCCTACAATATCGATCAAAATAATATACTACAGTATTGTACACCTTAAAAAGGTCTACAAAAAACTCCTTGATAGTACATGTTTATCTCTTAGGAATAACCCACAATAACCATTTTTATCCATTACTTTTTATGAGAAATAATGGCTTATTTACTAAGCAATTTTAGGCAATACAGCATAAATCCTTATCCAATTTAGTACCATACATACATTGTGCATTTAATATAGATCAATATGGTCCTTTACAGCATTTTCATCAACATTAAATGAATATTTTCGAAGATATTACAGATTTAAAATGCAGGGACATTGTGGTTGCAGCTGTATCAGCATTGCAACCGTGCAAAGCCTGGGCAGATTGTTAGTATAATATGACAGAAATGGCTTTCCAGTGAAGATGTGACATTTTTGAATAAGGTAATAAATGACTATAATGATAAAATAAATGTTTTTTTTAATATTGTTAATAACATTTTAAACAAACAATGCTGATGACACTAAAAATATAATACTTGAAGATTTATAATACTAGGCAAATCTACCTATCAGACTTTTGGGCTACTGTATGAAAAGAGTCACCCATCTAGGGACCAACCTTAACAAGCATTATTTAACTTTTTTCAATAAATCTCACTTCACTACAAGCACCTAGACAAAATTAATTATAGAACAAGATTTAATAGCATGTATATTTTATTGTTTAGCAAAACTGTTATGATGAAATATGAAAATCATGTCACAGAAACAATCAGTAAATAGTGAGGCAGCAATATACTTTATTTTAGAAAGCTTTTATTATTACATTTGTCCCTATTTTAGAGCAACTGTCACTTTTATTAGCTATCCCAATATGCCATTCAAAGGGTAAGTAACCTTTTTTTGATAATGGTAAAAAAGGCTAAGATGTTAGATGTACAACTATCTGCAACCTTGATGAGGATTGCTGAAAAAATCTATCTCCGTTTAGAAATGATGTATGAGTCATCACACTGTGAATTTATTTATATTACGTTACAAAACACAGCAGTTTACAATATAAACGTATAAAAATACATATTCACATGAAATATTAAACTCATTACGTACGTAGTAGTGATAATAAGAAAAGACTGGGGAGTTTATTTGTAACTATGCACGCAGTTATTTGCGTTCAATTACGTTCCTCTGGCCCTCTGCTTTAGAAGTATCCAAAACACTTGCACACACTAAACTTGACAGTCTAATATTATAAAATCAATGCACAATCGATATCTTACTTTTTTAAAACCACAACGCAATGTTTATAAGGTAAGGAAACTTATAATTTTTCTGCAATGCAAAACAAAGGCTTCCTCCTTCGTCAAATATGACGTATTCGCATCGGTTGTTGTGTTGTTGCCATTGCCAATATTGCCATAGTTTTAGATTTTTACCTACAAACAAATAGTAACTCTATAGCTCTATTGTGTAAACTAAAAAACAAATCCATAGATATCTCTATAAGAGGCCGTATACACGAAGGCGTTTTTTTTTCAATTGGACTTGAAAAAAAAACGCCTTCGTGTATACGCACTCAATTAACTTTACTTAATGCTTTACTTTATGTTAGCTTTGCTCAGACACTATTCACACTGAATTCTTCTGATTCACAGAGTAGTTCTTGTTAAAACAATTGTAATAAAAATAAGAGTCACGTACACTTCACACCAAAGTAGGAAACACAACGCTTTTATGCTTTGGAATCTTTGAGAATGCCTATTATTTATATAATAAACTGTTATGTGTATGATCATAAACATCGCACCCAAAATTTCTTTCGAAAAAATTGTATGGAGTCAGCATAACATTTTTTTAACATTATTTTTTTACTATTCCTTTTATTGTAATGCAACTCAATCATTAGCTTATTATTGTTTTGTTCCTAGGTTTCAAGTATCTAATATTCGCATACATTGTTAATTGTTGTTGTTCTCTGAATAAATAAATAAAATAACAATATCTTCACTATCACACAACTGCGGGTTTTATTATTCTAGGCGGTTTATGTAGGAAACACGATTTCTAACCCACTGTGCGACGTGCGACGTAACCACGACGTGCACTCATCGCAATTCGATTCAAATGACATAACTACATGAACGCGATATGCCCTAGCTTTTGCCCGCTCCCATCAACTGACTACTCTATTCTACTCTACCCAACTCTATCCTACCCTACTCAACCCAACTCGACCATAATCTACCCCACCCTATTCTACCCTACTCTATCCTACCCTACTCAACCCAACTCTACCATAATCTACCCCACCCTACTTTACCCTGCCTAGTTATCTACCCTACACTACCTACCTACTTTCCTGTAGGCTGGTGAACAAAACAAAAAAAAATTATTAAAATTGGTCCCGCCGTTCCTAATGGTAGTTACTAGACATGTCCGCCAACTAAAATTTTTTCGGCGGCGGCGCGCCGTCTAAAACAACCTGGGGCGGCGGCTTTTTTATTTCATTTAATGACTTCTCTCGTTTTAGGGTGGAGTGGGAGGGCGTGTCAGACATTTACTGACTAAAATACACTCCTGTTTTCCTTTGTCGCCTTACGTTCCAGGGCCCCTAGTTTTCCGAGGAGCGAACCCATGGCCACCATAGGCTTTGTCTCTACTGGGCCACTACGGTTTTACTGTCATCTCCATGAGGCGCGCGTGCAACACTACACGCCATCGACGACTTTGGGTCGGTCCGGACGGTTACCGGATGGTTGGATGGCGAGCTACTCATTGCTCACCGTCCGCAAGCATGCCCTTAGGTGGCTCGAAATCGGGGTCTTGATCCTAGCGGCTGGTAGGTGACGGCAGATTATTTCCGCGTGCGGCCACCTCCTTTGCTAGCATTGCTGCTTCGCAGAAGGATGCGACTGCCTGCCATTCTTCTTCGCTCCGGACCACAGTCTGTACCAGAGCCCGACGCGAGAGATCGTTGCCACCGTGCCCCCACGAGAACACGGTGCGGTGCTCTGCCTACGCGAGGCACACTTCTACCGTATGCTCCACCGTGTCCTCCGGGCGGGCCACACAATGGTGACACCCAGGCGTTTCTTCCGTACGAGTCAGGTGCAGGAACCTCCCGAACTTACCATGTCATGGGGAAGGTGAGGACGCCGTGACGTCTTTCCAGCCATTCCTCAAAGAGGGGACTTACCGCCATAATTATGGCACGCCCAGCACTGAGTTGCGATTGACGCTGTCGCTAGTCCACCATGAGATCATCATTGAGCATGGCAGTTGAGAGTTTGTCATGCTTACTCAAATGTCTCACCGATGGTGGCGCGTGTGTTGGATCATTCGGTTTCCTTCAAAATGATTGAGCTGAGTGGTGCTAATATTAGCATCATGTCCGTGAACGGACGCTGTCAGTTGAGACTGGTCATCTCTTAGCTGCCAGTTGCTATTTTAATATCTATATTTAGTTTTTATTTTTACTTTATTTACATTGTCCTCAAATGATAGGGACAAGAAACATGTAACAGAGATATTTGTAATTTCAAAATATGATTGAAAAGAGTGTCCATGGTGTTTCTTGCACATTCTTCTCCATAGAGATCTACGCTTTGGAATGTGCAATTAGCATCATTTTTTCTAACTGATTGACTTCTTGACATTTCCAAAGTGCCTGTACATGGTTTATTTGAAATATATATTTTAAAAAACTACAACCGATTTCAATGTAAAAAAAACACAGAAAAGTGCAAAATAACTTTAATTTCGGAAGTTGGTGTTTCTATAATAGTTTTGTGTCTTCGTTATTTAACACCGACTTCCGAAATTAAAGTTATTTTGCACTTTTCTGTGCTTTTTTAGGGTTCCGTACCTCAAAAGGAAAAAATAGAACCCTTATAGCTTTGTTGTTCGTCTGTCTGTCTGTCTATCAAGGCCCTTTATCTCAAGAAAGCATGGAGGTATCGAGTTGAAATTAAAACTATATACTTAGGTCTGCGGTCCCTTGAAGCTGTGAAAAAATTAAACTTATATGTTAACGAAAAAAAAGATACGACCGTATATATCGCAAAAATTGTAAATTTGACACTCCTAAGGAATTCGAAATTCATAGGGTACTTCCCATTGACCTAGAAACCTGAAATTTGACATTCAGCAAGGTCTTATAGCACAAGTAAAGGAATAAATCTGAAAACTGAAAATTTGCAGTTACGTCACAAAAAAGAAACTTTTTTCTTTTCGGAAAAATCTTCGCGACTCGATTTGGGAATTGAACTATTTACATAATTTAGTTTGTACGGAATCCTCAGTGTGCGAGTTCAACTCGCACTTGCCCAGTTTTTTTTAAATTGAGTTGGTTGTATTTTTTTTGTAATTTTTTTTTGTTTTAAACTTTTTAGTTATACCACCACTAAAAAGTAACCCTCAGCCAAACTTAAATAGCTTATAGCCAGAGATTGCATCTCATGACAATTCTAATAACCCCAAACACGGTTAGATTACATTATTTTATTACAGAGTGCCTAACTTCAGGCTTCATCATCAGATCAGTTCAATATATTCCCCCTCTTCTTTAAGTCAGTCATTGACTACACATATAAACAAAGTAATTTTACTTGTTACGACGGTTCTACTGTGATTCTATGAGAAAACATAAAAAAAAATACATTCAGTCGAACATAGAACCTCCTCCTTTTTGAAGTCGGTTAAAAATGGTTTGAATCTTTGATCCCGCCGGAACTCTGTCCCTCATAGGGCGACTTGCCACTACAGCGGAGTTTCGCTTTGGCGTTGCATCTCCACGCGTAAATCGTGCATACGTGCAAGGACTGTTGCCTCCAGATCCAATGATGGCTGGCCAACAAGGAAGCTCACCACTTTTCGGGAAACCGTGCGGTATCCCCGCACCATCCGGATGGCCATGACCCTCTGGCATGCGTTCAGTTTGGCCATCAGTCACTTGTCGCAGCGACGGCGTCCATACTGGTACTGCGTAACGCCCTGTTCACGACTTCGGCTGTATCGGTAAGCAGACGCGCGGCGCTATGAGCGGCGTCTCATGGCGAGCTTCAAACATTTTCATACTTATACCGGCGAGCGGTAAGGTCCGCTCGCTGCTCCGCGCTTAACTTTCGCTCACAGCGGTCGTGAACAGACCGTAAAGGGCTATGGACCGAACGATACCCACTTAGAGGAAGAAGAGGAAGGGTAGAGGCGTTTGGATCACCTAGGTTGGGCAGTTTGAGGGCAGCCCCGTGTAGTCAGATCCAGTTTGAGAGATAGACTTCGGAAGTGCTCCTCGAAATTCCACCGGCTGTCGAGGACGAGTCCCAGGTATTTCATTGTCGACTCGGCGCCGATTTGAACCCCTCCTACCGTTATTTGGGACCTCACATGGCCTCGGACTTGAGCAATGCCACCTCGAGTCCTCTCCACGACTGTCATATTCCCACGTGTCCCTAATTCGACCGTCGCCTGGTATGACACTCCCTGTGCCAGGGCTAGCGTGTCGTCTAAGTAACAGACCATACTAAGTCAGTCAGGGAGGTCGCCACGCAGCACGTAGTCGTACCCGATTTGCCACAAGGGCGGTCTTAGGCGATCGCTGCGGAACACCGCACGACATCTCTCGCCGTTTTCACTCTTCCTGGTGACTTGGGTAATCGCTATCGACCAATTGCGACATGTTGCGACCAATGGGAATGGCTAAGCACTGCGACATTTACTGATCCCTTAATACATACTCAGTTACTATCTAGACCTAAATGAGTGTTGGACCTACTCAGTACCAGGTCCATGCTCAGTACCTACAAATGATTTAATATTTTTCAGTATTTATTACATTCTTTATAATATTTTTTTTTGTGGTTAAATATAATGACCACCATAAAATGCTTTGATATCCTTAGTTCTTTTACCAAAAATATTCTTGACACCAGAAAAATAAAGTCTAAAATTATAATTAATAGTACCTACTAGCTATTTTAGTCACGACTGCACTTCAAACTGTATTCGAACACCAAATGTAGTAAATGATCACCAAATCTTAGCGAGCAAATTAATGCGCTATTTCTGCCTAAATAAAACCACTGTGATTGCCTTATAATGTAGGCTTATTACCAAATAAAGTATTATGATGCCATATTAAGTTATTAGGTTAGGTTAGGTTTGGATTAACAATGATTTTTTTGGTTTCAGTTTGCTTAAATAGGATAGCAAGATGTGAAAACTTTGGTTATAATTTTACATTAAAATGCGGGTGTAATTTTGGTGATCATTTACTATTTTTGTCTGTCTTATGTTACTATATCTGGTGGTAAGTTAAACACAAGCCGCTTTTTTTAAAGTAAGTAAATGGGAACTTCTCCGTTGTAAACAGATTTTTTTATAGCAATTGAGGTGAATATAATTTGATAATTTGCCTATGGAATTTGAAACATCAATTAAGTCTTCATTAATGGCATTTGTGGAAGAGACAACAATTTTGCCAATAACACGTGCGAACTAATAAACCGTCGAACGCTGGAGAATATTTAGCGAGTAATAACAGTAAATAAAAAAAATATATATTAAAGTTCAAAATAGAAAGATTTTTTCGCACACGCAGATTGACATTAGGGTTATGTAG